>OX465197.1:3158301-5658301 GCA_949987655.1 Polymixis flavicincta | reverse complement strand
GGATTTCTAATTCTGGTTCAAAAAGAAGGCTCATAAACAGTTTAGCCTTCCCTCGGGGCCCAGAAATGTACGTTAAATTAAACTTTACTTTTATATCAAAAATAACAAAAATAAACAAAGCATTAATTAAGAGTGAAATTCGACACCCTTGCGCCATCCCATCTTTCTTGTACGGCGGGTTGTGCTGGGGCGGCTGCTGCAGGTGCGGAAAACCTCAAACGGCGCAAATATTCCAATCTTATTGGAACATATATGTTCGAGCCGTTTGGGGTTGAAACTCTAGGGCCATGGGGTCCGAGTGCCCACTTGGTGTTCCGAGACATTTCCAAGCGGTTGGTCGACTCTTCACGTGACCAAAGGGCTGGCCTATTTTTCGGCCAAAGAATCAGCATTGCCATACAACGTGGCAATGCTGCCAGCCTTTTGGGCACTTTTCCCATTGACAACGATGCGGATATATTTTTTGATGCCTTATGATATTTTCTTTTTATATACCTGTACATATTATAATTTAAAGTGTTACTTGTAGTTTTTAAACAGAATTAAATAAAAGACAAGATAGAGTGAAATTCTAATTGAGGAAACAAGGATGGTTTTACCACAGTTTTACTGTAGGTACTTGGCTTATTTTATTATATTACTAGTTTTTCCCAATGGCTTCACCCGCGTTGAAGTCGAAAATTATCCCACGGGAACGTACAGTCGCCAGCAGGTCAAGCTATCCCAAACTGTTAAATTTTCCCAATTGAACATAAACCTTATTCCTTTGTAATAAAGTTGAAAAACTATCAAAGAAATTTTACAGATTGGGGTAGCTTGATGTGCCGGAATGTGCTATCGGGATAAAAATATATTTTGTGTCAGTCCAGGTCATGAACTGCCTGTATGCCAACTTTCATCTAAATCCGTTCAGCCGTCGAGCGTGTACAGGCGTTGATAATATGTGTTGTGCTATGTTATTGGGAATAATCCCTGAAGCGTTAGACAGAAGTGTACCTAGTACTCCCAGTTACAGAAAGGAAGAGACAAAAGATACATCTATTTCACTGAGTAAAGGCACACAATAAACAGGAGATAAAATGAAAAAAAGTGTAAAATGCGATGTAAGCAACTAGGCCTGCGGATTCTACTAATCCTACTGGGGTCCTAGCGGCCTTCACAATCAGAGGATTGTGATGTTTTTCGGCAATATCAAAGAAATGCTTTGAATGTGACTTAACCGGACTATCCTGTGGTTGCCTTAAGAAAACTCGAAGTTTCCACCCAGGGGCGTAAAACGACTTAAATTACTATGCGACTGCATGTTGACGGCACCTGCTGTAGGGTACGGGCCTCGGCTCAGGGCGTCACTGATGGGGGGCAGCAAGTTGGGACAGGCTAGATCATATCATCATTATTAACTTACATTTTTAAATATTAGTATAAAAACATTTATAAATATAAAAAATAGTAACCCACCGGTATCGGGAACAAGGTCCAAGGTACCGGCGGCCAGGGCTCCAGAGAGAGGAACCTCCTAACAATGTGGGCCGTGTCCAGGAGTACCGCGTTCTGGATCAAGCCCTTCACCCAGCTGCCCAACGAGATCCTTCTCAGATGTTGATCTGGGGCCTAAGTCTACTAATTTATAAACGTCACAATGGTCTCTCAATGGTAAGTTTTTGACAGATTTGCCATACAAAAACTGTCAAAAACACACCATTGAGAGACCATTGTAACGTTTATAAATTAGTAGACTTAGGCCCCTGGGCTCTTGGCTATAATGCCATTGGCTGTAACCACTATCGGTACAATGATCGCTGTGTCCACATTCCACATGTCGACAACCTCGTGAGCCAAGTCAAGATACTTGATTCGTTTATCTTTCCCAGGTTTCACAAGGTTCCCGTCATGCTGGACCGTTATATCAACGATCATCATTATTATTATTAAACGGGAAGTTTAAATCTACAGACTCAGCTGCGGCGTGCGGGCTAGAATTTCATCGAGCAACGGTCGGGGAGGGAGGGGTCATTGTTTGTGTACTGTACTGGTGGTGTTTTATTGGAGGAGTAATGCCGTCATAAAGATCGGAGAGAATTTGCAGTCACGGCCTCTCTAGGTCAACTGCGAGATGTAATTGCCAAAAAAAAAGTAAGCAACTAGCATTAACGTGTGTCTCACAGCTGCGCCAAACAGGCCTAGGGGGCGAGAGCCTATGATGATGACGATGGTGATGATGATGATGATGAGATCCCTTTTCCGCACTTAGACTCACATTCGGTCCGTTGTGCGTAAGGATTCTAGCTAACAAAGCCAGCCTAGCTCCGCCCAAAAGCACAGAAGCTTCCTGGGACCTTCTTCATACCGAGGATTTCTTCACGTTGAGAAGGCACGGCCTCGCATTCCAGGATGATGTAGGCGGCTGATTCCTCGGCGTCAAGGCAGCCTCTGCAATCGGGCTGCCTGTGGCGCCTATTCAGGGTAAGTTTTTATCCAGTGCGCAAATTGTAATCATGAATTCAGCATATCATTCTAGAACCCCTTTTTTTTTTTTTTTTGTTTGGGTGGGAAATCATCAAATAACTTCTCCCGCTCTGGGTGGAGCAGGAGGGCGTGTCAGACTTTTACTGACTAAAACCCACCCGTGTTCCTTCAGTAGCCCTTAAGCCAGGGACTGTGGTGTCTCTTTCGAACAAACCCGCTCCCCTGGCAGGCATCGACCCTTGCGGGTCCCATCACTTTTTGTGCTGACATCTCTTTGAGACGCGCGTGGAACACAACGCGCCGTCGACTTGGGCTTGGTCCTTACCGGACAACGAGCTACCCATTACTCGCCGTCCGCAAGCCCATGGCCGGAAAACGGCCTGGGATTCCCGACGCCCAGGGCGTCTCCGTATCCTGCGGCGGCTGGGGTCGCGAGGGCGCATATGCTGCCTCTCCCTCACGTGCGCCGCCTCCCTCTTCGCGAGCATCACTGCTTCGCTGAAGGAGGTGACGGCTCCCCATGCCCTCTCGCTCCGTACCATGGCTTGGACCAGGGCCGGACGCGAGAGATCGCCGCCGCCGATCGCCTCCACATTCTAGAACCCCTTGCGCAGAAATTTTAGCTGTTTCATAGAAAAGTGCAATACCTACGCGATTAAAATGTATGGAACAGCTGATTTTTTTTTGTGTATCCGGCGAAAAATTTCTGCGCTAGGGGGTCTAGAATGATATGCTGAATTGGTTACAATTTGCGCACTGCAAAATACTTTTCCTGTATAAAAAAGATGTTTGTCAAGGGGGTTATGGCCCGCAATTATTCCTATGGGGCGAGCCTACTGCCAATAATTGGGCACAAATCTCATGTATTTCCTAGTAAAAATTCCGAGCGTTAGTGAAAACTGACGTCAGTCTTTTTACTACGATGTAAGAGGATAATATTACAATAATCTTTTTTCTCAGCGATATTACATCCGTTCTTAGCTAAGTAAGCAGTTTAAGTTTAGAGTAAGTAAAGTCTTAAGCTGTTTCAGAAAAAGCTAATAAATAACCTTTAGCTTAAACTTTCCAGACCGGTGCAGCTTAAGTGCTGGAGCACTTAGGGATTAGTATAAAACGTAATTAAAATAGTTTCAAGTGCCTTTATTTTTTACCTGACTACGGTGAAGCAAAAAAGAGGTTATCATTTTGTCCAGTATAGTAAGTAAGTAAGTTTATTTCAATAATTGTTTAAAATTATACAAATATCTTATAGGCTAAGTTATCTTTTTAACCGACTTCAAAAAGAAGGAGGTTATCATCAATTCGACATGTTTATATATATTTTTTTATGTATGTTCGGGCATAACTCCGTCGTTTATAGACGGATTTGCAAAATTCGTTTTTTGTTCAAAAGGAGTTTACTTCGAAATGGTCCCATTGAAATTTCATAAAGATCTGATGATGCGTTTCGGAGACAGACAACGGAATTCTTCAAAAAATTACAGCAAATCAACCACGAATGCTGCTTTCGCATAAATATGCATTGTTTTGACCCCAAGGATAATAAAATTTCGAAATTGTGTGGGGTAGGTAACTAAAAAGTGAAAAATAAAAGTTTTTTCAAAAAAATTACAACCGACTTCCAAAAAAACACTACAAAGTGCAAAATAACTTTCACTTCGGAAGGCGGTGACAAATAATTAAAATACACATCCAAAGTCACCGACTTCCGAATATAAATTATTTTGCACTTTGTAGTGTTTTTTTTTTACAAATGAAATAGACATCTGTAGCCGAACTAGGCGAAAGCCTGTATTTCGGCTATCAGCGCCAAAACCTTCAAAATATATACACTTATAAATAGCCATCAAGTAGAAATGTTAGCGTAATGATTCTAGCCTGGCAGATGAATTGTAATTGCCGAGGTTAAGGCACAGTACAATGTAAACCAGTAATTCAACTGTTTTATTTTTTTATTTGTTGGAGCGCAGAAGAAATTACGTTACACTACTTATGCCAATTCGGACGTTTGAACGCAGTTGTTCTACAAGGTATTCCATGCGATGTGGTTAAGGGCAAGTATCACGAATAGTAAGTAATAAAGCTGCCTTAAGTGCTTACAATAACACCCGCCGTTCCCAGCAAACCTACAAAATCGAAATCTGCGAAATCGTGTTATGGCGTGTGTCTGTGTGCGTCGATTAGCACGATTGAACGTAGTTGTTCTACTAATTATTCCATGCACTGTGGTTAAGGGCAAGTGTCCAGAGTAAAAGTTGCTTTACCGTTACTAAGAATTACTCCAAAGTAGGTAGTAATATTTTTTACGAATATCTTGAGAAATTGTCTTAACTTGAACCGTCTATTTTATGGATATTCTTAGAACATGTTCTTTGAATCCATTAAAATAAAACTATGGTTGAAAGGCAGTTGAGACGATACCATTTCACTAACATTTTTAACCAGAAATGTCAGTATTGTGGTGATGCTTGGTAGAGCTTCTGAGAAGTACCTACTTAATCCACTATTATTTTTGGTACCCAGTACCAAGTTTTTTCTTATAAAACAGAATAGGTACTTTATTTGAGCTATTAAATATTATATTCATCATCATCATCATTTCAGCCGAAAGACGTCCACTGCTGGACATAGGCCTCCCCTAAAAGGGGGGATTTGCCATAATCGCCACGCTTTGCAGGCGGGTTGGCGATCGCAGTATTGTGGTAAAAATGCATAGAAAACGCTGCTGCCCATTCTCTAGTAAGTCCCTTAGTCGCCTTCTACGACACCCACTGGAAGAGATGGGATGGTGCTATTCTTTTACGCCTGGACACCACACGGGACCACCAGGACCTATTAATATTCTATTTTGGTAAAGGGTTTTCCTAGGGTGAGCTTGAGACATGACTCTTCAACGAACTTCATTAGTTTGTCCCATAATACCAATATTAAGCCCCCTAGCCGCTGCAAGAGACGCTCTGGGCGTCGGGAACCCCAGGCCGATTCCCGGCCACCGTAGGCGTGGGATCGCGGACGGCGAGTAATGGGTAGCTCGCTGTCCGGTAAGGACCATGCTCGGGTCGACAGTGCGTTGTGTTCCACGCGCGCCTTAAAAACATGTCAGCACCAACTGGTGGGGTCCGCAAGGGCCGATGCCTGCCTAGGGTGCGAGTTGTTCAAAAATCAAAATATTTTTATTTCGTATAAACCGGATACTGTTTATTAGAAATGACTTGCTAGTTTTATTTAATCTAAATTTGGAAATGAAGATGAACATATATACATACATACATACTAGACAAAATCATAACCCTCTTTTCTGCTTCGCCGTAGTCGGGTAAAAAAGGTTTGGTGTTATTTTTAGCCAGCGAAAAACTATTTCTGACTATAATAAGAAAAAAACAAAAACAAACAAGGAATTGCTAAAAATGAAAAAGCATCTGCCACTTCCCAATATTCGAAGCCAATCTTATGACACCAAAGTTTTTTACCAATGTTCGTAAAACTATTGGCGCCACCGAGCATGATAAATTCAGGCAATGCTTTTATTTTATAAAAAAAAAAGGTCTAGATATGTTTGTGGTCTGCGACAAAACGTGTTCCCGGCTAACAAGAAATAAAAGAATAAAAAGTAGAAGGATTCGTCCGACAACCTTAGCCTATTTTAAAAATGCAAAACTTACGAGCTTCCCCTTAACCAGTGGCTGGAGAACGGAGCAAACTAACTCGTAGCCATTATTATGTGTGCGGGTTTGTTCGAAAGAGATACCACAGCCCCTGGCATACGGGCTACTGAAGGAACACGGATGGGTTTTAATCAGTAAAAGTCTGACACGCCCTCCTGCTCCACCCAGAGCGGTAGAAGTTATCTGATGATTTCCCACCCAAAAAAAAAAAAAGGGGTGCCGCGGCATATTGCTTTTTTCAACTGTGCCTTAAAAACTAAATCCGTTATTCTTTAAGATGGGAATTCTTTCAAAATTGAGCTCACCATAAAATCTCCAGTAAAGTGAGTTTAAAGTTAGCTGTAAATAGTGTCAATCCGTAGCATCGGGTGACAGGAATGACAGCTAACTTCAAGATCACTTCACCTAAGTTTTCACGGTGATATTTTTACAGAATAGACCGACGCGTATTGAACTTGTAGGTATGTAAACAGTAAGTCGACGGGTATTGAACTTGTAGGTATGTAAACAGTAAGCCGACGTCCATGCGGACGTAATGGTGGCGGATTTTTTCGCGCACTCATCTTTATTGCACTGTTTAGCGCCAAGGGTTGAAAATATTTTATTAAAATATTCTGAAGAAGTACAATAATCCGACAACTTATTAATAAAGAACTTAACGCACCACTTAATAAGAATGATGTATAGCTACGTGTGTACTCTGCTTAATTCACGAAACATTTCACACACATGGGTCCCACCTTAATACTTCACTAAAATGAACTAAGTTTACAACTTTACAATTCCTAAGTTATTACTTACGTACCGAAGACACTCATCACTCTTGACAACTTAAGTTTAATTATAAAATTCCGCCACTGAACAATTTAGCTGGAAGTGCTGTAACAATGTTTTGTTATGACGCTAAATTGGAATCATGTGTGATCTGAATACAGCAAAAAGACATAAAAAATTAAAATAATAAAGGACATCTCATCTGCCTAGCCTTTTCGCAACTATGTCAGGGTCGGCTTCCAGTCTAACCGGATGCAGTTAAATACCAGTATTTTACATGGAGCGACTGCCTATCCGACCTCCAATACCCAGTTACTGGGTAAAACGATTCCTCTTGGTAACACTGGTTGTCACACTTTCGGGTTTCTGACAACACGTAACGACTGTCAAATATCCATAAATGACAGCCGGGACAAACGGCTTAACTTGCATTCCGAGGCATTTAAAGTCTTGGTATTGTCGTGTCTACCTATTCCTAACAAATAAAAGATAAGAAAAAAGGGTAGACAGTTCAATTTAATAAGTAAGTAAATCAAATTGTGAGGTTATAAAAAGGGGTACCTGCCTAGAAATTACGCACTCAAGGAAGAGGTGAGGAAAGTAGTAGGTCGAACCTGGTACTGGCGAAGTCTGCAGTCCTGGTATCAAAAAGTGCGATCCACCTAGTCCATAGGTTTGAAATGCCACTCTAGGAGCCGGTCCACCTTTTCAAGGTTATTTTCAGTGAACTTCGTTAGAAGGTTACCGTTGTCTTTGGCTGCCTTGACGATTGACTCTCCTCTATTAAAATCAAAAGGCATTTATTTAAAGTAGCCTGAGTATTTAGCGATGTTTAATTGCCTATATAATTCATCATACATAATCATCATCGTCATAATTTCTCCCGAAAGACGTCCACTGCTGGACATAAGCCTCCACCAAGCTCCACCATTTCGACCGGTTCTGTGCTTCCCGCATCCAGCGGACTCCTGCGGCCCTCACAAGATCATCGGTCCACCTTGTGGGAGGCCTTACAACTTTACGTCTTCCAGTACTCAGTCGCCACTCCAGATAATTTCGGCCCCATCTGCCATCTGTTCTGCGAGCAATGTGCCCTGCCCACTACAACTTCTGAGCCATGTCTACAAGCTGTTTTCCAGTCATCACGAACCGTCTCGCGCGCAGGTTTTGTGACTTCCAGCCTCCCGAACAAGCCGGGTTCCGTTAAGCCTTTAGCACCGTAGACCACATACATACGCTGCGGCAAGTTATACAGAAGACCGAAGAGTATACCTGCCGCTCTGTTCAGTGCAGCGTTTGCGGACTACGAAAAAGCCTTCGATTCGATATACTTATAATTGTAAGAAGATAATTGACACCGCTGACTAAGATAGTAGGTACCTACACAGGTGACAGATGGCTTCACTAATTACTTGAGACTAGAGCGGATTATGTAGCCATCTGTCAGATTTATGGTCTGTAGTGGTCATAAATGCAATGAGTTTAAAGTGTGTGACGTCATACTTACTTGCAACATTTCAGTCTTACTTTGTTACTGTACCGTTTTTTTTTTTTTCATCGCTTCTGGTTCTCGTATATTTACTTGACTGCGCCAGAAGTAGAGTTGCGTTCTTTGAGTGTATGGATGTATGTATGTGTGTTTGTATATTTCTTAGCACGCTCTGTAGCCTAAACGGTTTGATCGATTTCAGCTTGAGAGGCACCGTAAAATTTTTCTTAATTGTTAGAGTGACACTGGATATATCAGAATTGTAAAGAAATGGCCGATTTTTGGCGCCATATTGTGACTTAATTTTTTTTTTTCTGTAAACCTATTGAATAGCGTATCAAAATAAAGGGTTTCGTATATAGGTCTAGGTCATTAACGTAAAAATAATTATTTTTACGAAAAGTGTAAAATAAAATAAAAAAATTACAAAATCAGAAAACCCGACTGCCTAAAAAGTGAACTTCAATTAAAAAAGATGGAAACAAGAAACTTGTCATAAAAGGATGACTATTAGACTGAATACTATAAGCAATCGCATGCTGTCGGAGGCAAAAAGGTCTTTATTGTTCAATTTAAGAAGATGCTGACTGACTGACTGACTCATCAACGCCCACCCCAATCCCTTGGACCTAGAAAGCTGAAATTTTGCACAGAGGTTCCCTTTATAATGTAGACAAGGAATAAGGAACGATTTTTTGAAATTCAACCCCTAAGGGAGTAAAATAGGGGATGAAAGTTCCGCGCGGGCGAAGCCACTGGCAAAAGCTAGTATAAAATACACACGGAAACCCTTTCAAAATACACACAACCTATTTAAAATTAAATCAGAAAATAATCCATTACTTACTAAGGTACTTTTTTACCTGACACCGGACGCGATAGGGTTAGTAAATTAATTTTACCCTAAAAGGGTTGGACACCATTATTGAGGGACATTACACGGAAGATTGATTGGAGATAATAATTTCTGAGGCTCTTTAACAACTCAACACGTTTTTAGGGTTCCGTAACGAAAGGGTGCAAACGGAACCCTATTACTAAATTTCTACTGTCCGTACATTCATACGTATGTCTGTGAGCGGGCTGTATCTGTAATGTAGACTTGAAATTTTTGCAGTACCTATGTCAGGGATGGCGAACCTCTGTACATCAACGTGCCATTTATTCCAAATAATTATTTAATGTGCAAAACATTGAATCTTGGCTTAGCGACGACTGGAAAAAAAAAGTATTGCAATATTGCCTACTCTTTTTATAATATATTAATTGAGGTAGGTACATATTTATTAAAAAAAAGTCAACGTCAATGTAGATGCTAAAATGGTTTATTTTCAGCTTCATATTTTGTTACTTCTAGCAATCGGTTTCTGTGTGAGTGTATAGTATTTTTCCTAAAAACTACGAGTTGCAGGCACAGTTAAACACAAATCGCGCTCAGATTTCTATGTTTGTCACCGTGATCTATGTTTCTAAATTCCTCAGTTGATGACGTGCCCAAACAATTTTGTCGCGTGCCACCAAAGGCACGTGTGCCATCGGTTCGCCATCCCTGACCTATGTGTTTCTATTGCCGCTATAACAAGAAATAATGAAAATAAAATAAATAAAAATCAAAGGGGGTCGTAATACAAGAAACATGATAATCCGTGCTGACAATCCATGATGTATTTTATGACAAATGTTAACGAAATATAGATTATTTCATCACCACTGCTCTCAAAACGGTGAACAAAAACAGCGTAAGTAAATGAACTAGAACCAAAAAAATTTAAGACATGTGACATCTTCCAACCCGCCCGTGCCCGCGAGGTGAATTGTGCCCGATTCCCTCTCACAAACAAGAGGCGTGTCCCAGCAGTGGGCACATTGTATGCTGATTTTATCTTTGCAAACTTCATCTGACGGACAACATAAATTACGCAGTGATTATTGTTGAATCCATATAAATAAAAAGATAAGTCCTGATTGACTGACTGACTCATCTACGCCCAGCCCAAATCCTTGGACCTAGAAAGCTGAAATTTTGCACAGAGGTTCCTTTTATAATGTAGACAAGGCATAAGGAAGGATTTTTCGAAATTCAACCCCTGAGGGAGTTAAATAGGGCTTGAAAGTACGGCGCGGGCGAAGCCGCTGGCAAAAGCTAGATAAAAATAAAATGCCAAATGGCATTGTAACTGTTTTACGCAATTAATCTGCTAGACACAAAAATCGAAGACATGACATACACGACATGTGGGTACTGAGCCCGCGTGTCGACTACAACCCACCAGCTTCCACAGAGTAGAGGCCTGTGTGCCATCGGAAGTTTGTAGGCCGGCTAGCTGCTGTCCGTGTGGTGCAGGACGTAAAAGAATAGCAACATCCCAATTCTTCCCGTGGGTGTCGTAGAAGGCGACTAAGGAACTTACTAGAGAATGGGCAGCAGCGTTCTCTATGCATTTTACCACCATACTGCGATCGCCAACCCGCCTGCCAAGCGTGGCGATTATGGAAAAACCCCCCTCTTTTGGGGGAGGCTGATGTCCAGCAGTGGACGTCTTTCGGCTGAAATGATGATCCCACGGGTACGTGCTATCAAGGCAAATTATATCTACGAGTATGTTACTCCTGATAACATCAGCTATTTGCCAGTCTAAGTCCAGTCAAAATTGGTTCAGCCGTTATGGAGATTAGCTGGAACAAACAGACAGACAAAAAATGTTGAAAATCGTTTTTACGGTTTCGTATAAATTTTGTAAAAAAAATAAAAATTGATATATAAACATACTTCAATTAATGTATGTTTGTACTTATACCTAATATACTCGTAGATTACTGCTGACTATCACAAAGAGTCCTGACTGCCAGCAGCGGTAACATTATAGCCTGATTTTGCCAACAAAACCCAATCAAACTACATGAAACATGAAATAGCTTAACGAGCATGGATATTAAATAATAACATGCAAGCATTATCGCCTTATCATCCAAAATACGTACTTAATAGCTGTAAACCCCGCGGGATAATTTCGTAACACTAACATTAGGACTATGTCGAAATATTTCAGCGAATTTACACAAAACTTTAATTAATTTGTACACCTAAACCCTCCTCATTAATCACTCCGTTCATTGGTGAAAACCATAATATGAAACGTGTAGGTACCTCATCATAATTTCAGCTGAAAGACGTCCACTACTGGACATAAGCCTGCCCCAAAAGGGGGGTTTTGTCATAATCGCCACGCATGGCAGGCGGATTAGCGATCGCAGTATGGTGGCAAAATGCATAGGGAACGCTGTTGCCCATTCTCTAGTAAAGTACCTCATACAGGATAGCTGTTCCATACATTTTAACCGCGTAGGTTTTGCACTTTTCGATGAAACAGCTGACTATTTTTTTGTATAACCGACGAAAATTTTCTGCGCTGGGTCCTAGGATGATAACGCTGAATTCATGATTACAGTTTGCGCACTGGTAAAAAATTTACCTAGTATAATTTATCTTCGAATTATAATAGGCAGAACACTATTGCTAACACTAGTGCGCACAAGCAGAAATTTCAGTGATAGGTAGGTATATGCAAGGAATATGATTTCGATCCATTCACAATTAGTGTGAATTCGGCCAAATGGCCTCAAATTGTACAAGTAGGTAGGTAGGTTAGATAATTATTATTTGTTTTTATTATTTTATCGATTGTTTCAGTCATGTAATTGCTAACCAAAAATTTATTTTGCTTCTTACTTTAATTAAGATGATGGGTTTTTTTTTGTGCTCGTACCATAAATTATTAATATAATTCTATACGTGAGGATTTTTAATTGGCTTTCTGGCAACTATGGTTTCCTTTTTTGTCTGGTTTCATTAGCTGTAAGTCCTCCATGTACTGAAATAAATAAACAAATACAAACCGTTCGGTGGTTTTTGAATTTATCGCGTTCAGACAGACAGACAGACAAACACAGCAGGGAGACTGTTTTATAATATATAGTGAAATCCCTTGAAATATAGTACCTGATCCTTACCACGTTGGGTTTGTACCTATTTATAAGATTTACCGAGGTTCCAGGTTTTACTGTAGTTTAGCGATAAAGGTATTAAAACCTTCCCATAAATCAAGGGCTTGGAAAATACACTTTTAAGATCTTGACATCATTTTTAACTGTTTTGACTTATAACTATGTGGCGACAGAAAATTATCAAAAGCGGCCATATGCGAGTTGAATTCGCTGACGAAGGGTCCTGTACCACCGTGGATACATTTTTTATCACTACATATTTTTATACCTGCATTAGTAAAATTGTTGTTTGTAGCGCTGTTGTTGTGAATGTTGTTATAACAGCGGCCTGTCTATGGAAGCCTTTAATCATAATTTAAAAATGGTATACTATATATAAACGTCTGCGTCGGAGATTACAGGCGTTCTTTACCAAGTTAAATACACTATAAATAAAACTACAATTTATTTCAAAGTAAAATACTTATCAGCAAGCGTAATAATTTAATTTTACATAATAAATCAACCTTTACCCCGTGGCCGATATCTAGTAAATTAATTATTCACTATGGACCATTTTAATTATGCCAGAAAATAATAATTAAGAACATAATTTACCGCCAACAAATTAATAAATTACGTTTCATTATAAACGTTGTTCAGAAATTCTGATAAGTTCGCTTGTAAACACTTCCATAATTATTCAGGAAAATGTTATTTGTTTTAAGTTATTTTGATGTGTTTGAAAGGGGTTTTTTTTTTTTTTTTTGGGTGGGAAATCATCAAATGACTTCTCCTGCTGAGTAGAGCAGGAGGGCGTGTCAGACTTTTACTGACTAAAACCCACCCGTGTTCCCTCAGTAGCCCGTATGCCAGGGGCCGTGGTATCTCTTTCGAACAAACCCGCACCCCTGGCAGGCATCGGCCCTTGCGGACCCCACCTGTGGTTGCTGACATCTTTGACGGCGCGCGTGAGGAACATAACGCGCCGTCCCGTCTACCACTTTTCGGCCGCAGGGGATAGGGAGAGCGGCTGACGCTATACCGACACTCCTCTTCCCCTGCGGCCCCACCGCGTCCGCCATCAAACGGTGGCGGCCCCGTCCAGGCCACGGAAGGGAAGAGCGCTGCTCAGAAGCACCGGCACTCCTCCTCTACCGCAGCCTGTAACCCTCAGCCGCGATGCCTCCCATTCGACATCGCAGCCCACCTCAGTTGCGGTGCACCTCACCGCAACCTACTTTTTGGCCGCTACGTCGTCGGCTTTGAGGCAAAAGCCCTGACGAGCGGCCCCACCGTTGGGTTCCTCTTGGCTTCACCGTGGATGGGAGACCACGGTTACTAAGCCCCCCCGCAACGACAATGCGGGAACCCACTCGGGGGGGGTTTGAAAGGGGTTAATGCGACTTAGTGATATTTGCAAACAAAAGGCCTGCCGATGTGTTGTTACAAAAAAAAACACAACACAGTGTTTAATAACTAATTTCGGAAGTCAGTCTATCATCATCATCATCATCATTTCAGCCAAAAGACGTCCACTGCTGGACATAGGCCTCCCACAAAAGGGGGGTTTTGCCATAATCGCCACGCTTGGCAGGCGGGTTGGCGATCGCAGTATGGTGGTAAAATGGATAGAGAACGCTGCTGCCCATTCTCTAGTAAGTCCCTTAGCAGAAACAACACCCACGGGAAGAAATGGGACGGTGATATTCTTTTACGTCCTGCAGCGGCAACACACGGAACAGTCTATATCTATATGTATATTTCTCCATATGTATCTTTGGTTTTGTATTTTCTTTTGCCACCGACTTCTGAAATCAAAGTTATTTTTCACTTTGTACCTAGTATTTTTTTTTTAATTTTTAATAAGGTTCTTTCTTTCTTCAAATATACTTTTCATTTTTTAGTCTGCTGTCATATCTACTCACATAATCTTGTAAGTAATCTTGTTTGCTGAGTAATCAACAGTGAGAGAAAATGGTTTAACATCTCCAAAATCAACTAAGTAGAAAATAATACGTATAAATGAAGCTAACTCGAAAACCACAAATCATCACTCATCTTTGTATGAAATTACCTATGTTTTACAAATAAAACTATTCTATTGTACAACTTGTCCAAATTTATAGGACCATAAAAAAATACAACTCCAGGTACCGTTCAACTTTACAGTGCGTTACCGATGGAGCCAGAACCTTTAAAAATAGAATAGAATAGACTTTACAGTGTCAAAAAACCTGGTTAGGGAAACACACCAACATACTTAAATAAACTGTGGATACTGTGGTGGCAATTGCAGCGTTATTAACTCTGTTTTTTTTTTACAAATCTTCTGCTTACTTAACGCGGGATCTACATTATTTTATTTTATTAATTAATTTTTCCGAATAATCAATTCTCATAATCCTTTAATAAATACTAACATTCCATTTTCCTTTGTCCACAGATACGCACAAAATGACGTAATAACCACTATGTCAAAATCAACGAGATAACCAAAAAACAACCAAGATGGCTGACAAAGACTGGGTCGACTACTTCGGGGACTTCAACTCGACGAAACAAATCGTGGATGGAGACAGTACGGATTTAGACATCTCAAAGATAAATTATAATTACTATGACAACCAGACCGGGTATCCGGGATATTCGAATTTTACTGCCGACGACTTCTGTCAATCGAATCATTCGCATTTCTATTTGAATGTGACCTGCGAGTTTCCGATCAATTATGCTGAGCCTATGTATGGGTGAGTACCTACCTTTTATGATCCTTTTTTATGTTTATACCCTTGCAAAATCAAGGGGCTTTTCGAAGCAGGCCCGCGCACTGCGGCTTTCTCTCCCACAAAACGGTTCTACCCACGCTACGCTTCATTTTGCCAAGTCTGCACCTGCCCGTTGTTCGTTTATCTATTTTAAATGTCTTATCATATGCCTGCATATACATACATGAGAACACTATACGCTGACTAACTCCACGTTGTCACGGTCGTAAAAATATCGCGACGGGAGTATTTCGCGCCCTCAGATTAATAAAATAAAGGCAGATAGACCGCGCGGAACACCAAGAGTGAGGCCAAAAAACTAAATACTAAAGCGTCGCATTGTATGTAACATACCTACAATGCGACGCTACGTGGCATACTAACTCGAGTTTTGAATCAGTATTTGGTTTTTTGGCCTCACTCTTGGTGTTCCCTGCGGTCTATCTGCCTTTGTTTTGTAATCTGAGTTCGCGCCCTAGATGTTGAAAGCATTGCTTTGCGCTGAGAAATGTAAATCAAACCGTGTGTTTTTCGAACGGACAGCTATGCAAAATTATGAGGAGAACGGGGCTTGTGGCTAAGTAATAAGCTACTCTTGCCGCGGTTAGTCCGTGGATGAACCACGGACCATCTTTACATACCAAGACCCCTCCGTGCGTCGGAAAGCACGTTAAGCCGTTGGTCCCGACTGTCGTTCGTGGATCTTTGACAGTCGTTACGGGTCGTCATAAGCCCGAAAGTCTGACAATCAGTCTTACCAAGAAGTATTACCCAGTAACTGGGTTGTGGAGGTCAGATAGTCAGTCGCTCCATGTAAAATCCTGCTATTCACCTCCATCCGATTAGACTGGAAGCCGACCCCAACGTAGTAAGGAAAAGGCTAGGCAGGCAGCCAGCCATGCAATATTCTGAACAGAAAAGAGAATGTGCTTTAACTAACAAGATCTTGAAATATGTTCCAACTAAATCTCACAATAATACTTACATTACGTTACTGGAGCACTAGTTTAAAAATGCATCTTATTACATCATCATATTACATTTCTTCAAGAGATTCACTGAATCTCTAACGTAACTGAAAAGCTTTCATGAAATGAGCACAGATCCGCTTTCATCTCAATTAGTTAAACAGGGAGTTTTACTTCGAAATCCTTTATATGAAGAAACTTCGTTATTTAAAAAAATGCTTTTTAATATATTATGAAATAGTGTATTTTGAAGTTGTTGTCAGGTATTGGGAGGTTTTATGTAGGTTTGAGTAAATCTTAATCTTAACTTTCCGTGTGTTGCCGGACGTAAAAGAATAGCACCATCCCATTTCTTCCCGTGGGTGTCGTAGAAGACGACTAAGGGACTTACTAGAGAATGGGCAGCAGCGTTCTCTATGCATTTTACCACGATACTGCGATCGCCAACCCGCTTGCCAAGCGTGGCGATTATGGCAAAACCCTTTTGGAGGAGGCCTATGTCCAGCAGTGGACTTCTTTCGGCTGAAATGATGATGATGAAATCTTAACAATCACTTAGTTCACTATTTTTCATTGTTAAACAATCTTTAGATAAACATAACCTAAATTTTCTTTTCATGGATATTTTGGGGTAATTTATGTTTAGTTCAATTTAGAGCAATAATTTTTCTTTATTCAGTAAAATACTTAACACACAGCAATGTTGCAAAGAGTTGTTTCACAATTCTTCGAAACACGTCTTATACGTACAGTCACGAGCATTAATAGCCAACTTCAAAAACAATTTTATCTTAAATAACGATTGCAACCTTCCAAAATATTATTTTCATAATAACATAAAATTACAATCAGTACAAGAGGAGAAAATCACATTTAACTGTTGGTAAGCGTATCATATTATTGCTCGTGACTGTGCATACTTTGAAGTGGAACACAACAATAGGCTAGGTAGCAGAAACATATATTAATTATTCTATAGTGCTTTTCTAAACAAACCTTTAAACAAAGAAAAAATATTCTTCCCTTTTCTTTATGTCAGTAAAAATTACATCCAAAAAATATACCTGAATTGGTTCAAGTATTTCGTTGGGACTTTATATTTTTGTATTCAGACACATCCATTCTCCGCAAACAATTTAAACATACGTCGGTTACAAATTCTAACATAACCTATGTCTTTCACAGCTACATCGCGCCCTTCCTCCTCGCTACCACAACAGTGGCCAACACCCTGATCGTAGTGGTCCTCTCCCGACGTCACATGCGAACCCCAACCAATGTGGTACTGATGGCGATGGCTCTCTGCGACATGTTCACGATGCTGTTCCCTGCCCCATGGTTGTTCTACATGTACACGTTTGGAAACCACTACAAGCCACTGAGTCCCGTCAGAGCGTGTCAAGCATGGAATTATATGAACGAGGTAAGTCAGTCTTCTCAAACCGTCATAACTTTGGTCTCCTGCTGCAGATATTCATAAACCTTTCGAGTTTTTGATACAGAAGACCTGTACTTTAAGATGGGATATATATTATTTCTGTACATTCTGGGTATCAGGTTGGTACAATTGTTGGCCATCTCCTTTGGAGGACTATTTTGTAGTACGTGAAATTTCGCGGTTTTTTATAGCCAAATAAAGATGAAATGAGAACGTATTAGCAAGTTTTTAGACGAGGGATCAAGTAAATAATTAAGTTATACTGCGAAATATATACTTGTTCCTTTCCTATCATCTGGTTGGCATCCTGTCAGCCCAGAAGCAGTTGGATACCAGTACTAATACATGGACCGACTGCTTGTCAGACCTCCACAGCCTAGTTACTGGGTTACAAATACGAAATCCCATAATAAGGCTGATTTTCTGACTTTCGGGATACATGACTATATATGTTCCTATACTTTTTTTAAATTTAATAATTTGATAGACTATCGAAAAACAACAAAGACCTCAAAAGTCTGCAACATTAAAAACCATCTACGACATTCCCTTTGCCGTCAATCAGTCGTACTTATCGACGAACTTCCCCACATAATTCCACATACCTAACCTATAATTACACATCAAGCGACATGCGAAGAAAAAAACTACGAGCAAAGCAAATCGCAAGCCACACACGACGGTTATAAATTACACTTATGAAAGTTTAATTAGGTTCCAAGTTTAGCTTCACTAAGTCCTGAGACCTAGTTCTAAGTAGCGTGTAACATGCAACTTTAAAGTATGTTTTATTAATAGCTACGTACTTATTATGCTTGTAGGGAAAACTGTAATTGAGTGTAATGGGCACATGACCATATCGGCAATGGTTTTATCGCAAATAGCAGTCTTCAAGGTTAAAACAACTGGGCTTTATAGTAAATCTAAACTAAAACTCAAAAATACAAAGCATTTATTTCAAATAAACCAATTAAAAGCACTTTTGAATTGTCAAAGAGTCAGAAAAATGAAGATTGAGTTATGCATAGCATTCCAAAGCTTGGTAGGTACCTGAGAAGAACGGGCATGAATCTCCTCTTTTTAAATCATAATATTGTTACAAGAATTTGGTTACATAATGTATGTTGAAATTATCAATGTGAGAACGATTTAAAAAGACGTACACATTAACCGGTATCGTACCGAGCGTTCGTAGTAAAAAAATCAAAAAACAATTCAGAAATTAAAATAAGCCGTGGCAGCCTAGGGCCTGTTTTCTCTGTATTATATTATATCTGACCCCCAAGAAACAAGCCCAGCTTAGTTTGGGGGTCAACGGTCAACCAAAAATTGTAATGTACAAACTTAATTGTGTTTTATATTAGATTACAGTATTTACTGTCTGTCAACTATCACCTTTTCCTTTTAGCAAATCAAACTTTTTATATTTTTTATTGTTTTAGTAGTCCTCAAAGGAGTAAGAAAGAAAAATATAGGTTTCATTGGCACATAAATATGTGCTTAAAAAAATACTCGGTTATCAAAGCAAAATAAAAACAAATTATCTAGATTATAATCACGAGCATAAAACAGAAATAGTCGACAGCCGCACGTCATGGCTGTGACAAGAAGACTTCCATGCATCATAATTCTGTGCCATAGGTGACCCACAGCTCATCGCTGATTTCTGGTATTTTATTTGTTTATAAAACGATTGTATTACCAAGATAAAACCATTTCGCTGCGGGAAAACAACCATTTAAATTTCACCGTGTCATAGCATGCTCGGTATCCCGCTCAATCCTTGCGATCACTGTACCAACGAGAACGAAGCAAATGAGGTATAATAAAATTGTTGTTACAGCGCTCCCCCTTAGCAATAACTAAACATTTTCAAACCAAAATCGCGAATTTCCTACAAATACATGAACAGATAATAGTCCCTTTCGCTGAAACGTAGTTAAAGTAAATTATATTCAGAGTAATTAAAATAGAAATCTTTGAGATATTGGGGACATTCAGGGACATTAGGGGACATTCAGGGACATCTCGGGATATTTATGATTCGTCATCTTTATTTATTTGCTTAGATATTTGTTTTATGTCCTTTTATACATTTGTCTTATGTATGTGTATTTACATTGTGTACTTTAGTATTTATGTTGGTTCGGTCCTATACGAGATCAAGAGTATTTGCAATGATTGTGCTAAAAAGAAAAGCTATTTTGTCCTCATAACATATATTTGCTTAGGAGTCGGACGAATAGGCTAAAAGAAACGTTTTGCTGGCATTAGCGCTATGATGTATAAGTATTGTACATTACGATATGTGTGCCTTAAGTAGTCTTTAAATATACTCTGGATTTAGGTAGGCCGAAGTAAACAGAACCGGCTAAGGTCGAGATTCACAGATGACTCCGCCTTAGAGTGTATATGTGGTGCTATCCCACAAACAATGGGGCATTTAATATCTTGTCCAGCATGTCCTGATGTCTGCACGCTACAGGAGTTGATGGACACTGCTGAAAGTGCTAAGCTCGTATCCAAATTCTAGGCTGACTGTATTTAGATTGCTATCAACACGCTAAGAAGAAATTGTCCCATATTGCACGGCGTCCCGTATGTGTCGCCGGGCGTAAAAGAATAGCACCATCCCATTTCTTCCAGTGGGTGTCGTAGAAGGCGACTAAGGGACTTACTAGAGAATGGGCAGCAGCGTTCTCTATGCATTTTTCCACCATACTGCGATCGCCAACCCGCCTGCCAAGCGTGGCGATTATGGCGAAACCCCCCAAATTGTGGGAGGCCTATGTCCAGCAGTGGATGTCTTTCGGCTGAAATGATGATGATGATGATTTCACGGCGTGGTATGTTCATGTTATTCTCCGTGCAACAATGGACTTAAGTCACAAGTATCGTTAAGATATAAAAAAAACCGGTCAAGTGCGAGTTGGACTCGCGCACCGAGGGTTCCGTACAAACCTGTGGGTATATAAGTAAAAGTTCAAAATTGTCAAAAATATTTTTTTTATATGACGAAACTAAAAATTTACGGTTTTCGTAATTTTTCCTATATCTGTACTATAAGACGTGACTTCGTACAAAATTTCAAGATTCTAAGTTCACGGGAAGTACCCTGTAGGTTTTGATTCCCGTGCGAGTTTCGAAAATTTGCGGAATTTTGCAGCCTAAATGGCTGTATCTTTTGATTGCGTTGACTTAGAAGGTTGATTTTTCTACAGCTTCCAGGGACAGTAGAACTAAGTATCATATAGAAATTTCAGTTTGATACCTCCACGCGTTCCTGAGAAAAACGGTCTTGACAGACGGACGGACGGACGGACGGACGGACGGACAACAAAGTGATCTTATAAGGGTTCCGTTTTTTCCTTTAGAGGTACGGAACCCTAAAAAGCGGCCAAGTGCGAGTCGGACTCGCCCATGAAGAGTTCCGTAGCAGCTAGTAACATTATACGATTTATGACGTATAAAAAAAACTACTTACTGGATCTCGTTCAAATCAATTTTCAGTGGAAACTTACATCATATTTTTTTTTTTCAGTTTTATCATTCTCTCACACGTAAAAATATTTTTGAGGTTCGGTTCTAAGAACTATGGGGACCACAAAGTTTACTGTTTTTTTTTTGTTTTTTTGTATGAAAATCTTAATGCGGTTCACAGAATACATCTACTTACCAAGTTTCAACAGCATATCTCTATAGTTCTTATATTTCGGAATAAGTGGCTGTTACATATGGACGGACAGACAGACAGAAATGACGAATCCATAATGGTTCCGTTTTTTGCCATTTGGCTACGGAACCCTAAAAACAGGTTCATATCTGTCCACCATCATTTCCACATCACATTTTCAAAAAACAGAACCATTAAAATACCACACAAAACCCAACACCACTTTTCAACACATCAAAAGCGTGTGATTTTCACTGTCGCACACATTGCCTACATATTATTGGCTCACATACGAGTATCACGGCTGAGTACAGTTCACGCGAAAATCCGGCGCCGATATTGCAGCGTGCACTGTGGCGTAAATAGGCGCCACCCTACAACATGATCACGTCACGCTCACGCTTGATCTCCCGGTATTTCGAATAATAATGGGTCATGCTGATTTCCCTGTTTGACGGAGAATTAAACGCGCTGTCAGTACGATATTGCACGATGTAAATTGCGCATGAAATTAGTATGTGTGCGTGTGTGTGTGCATGGTGTGTGTGGTTGTGTGTGTGTGTGTATGCAGCTGCTTTTCATGAGCATGGCGAGATACGTTATGGATGGTCACCAATCCACGGACTGACCTTAGCAAGTGTTGCTTAATCTCGAAAATCGACCCGCTGTGGCTGTTATCGTTTAGCCAAGAGCAAACAAAGCTAGTAGCAAACGGGCTATGCTGTCGATTAATCTATCGGCTCTTTGTGCCAGCTTCCAAGCTCGGCTTAGCAATAACTAGAGGATCAGGTGCCTTGTTATTCGTAATCAATGCTTTGCGCACGTCTGAGAACAATAACATAGGATCAAGTTGAACTGGGTTGTATACAGGCTGTAAGGGTAAACACTATTATCCTTGAAACCAGTGGTTTGGTTTCGTTTATAGAACGTAATCTCAATGAAAAACAAAATCAACTTTTTTTAAGAAAATCTGCTTTTTCCCACAAAAATATTTCACCCTACGCGCGAAGGCAACAAACTTGTGTCTCAATACGAGAGGGGGTGCGGGGCGCGGGGACCATGCCATTTGGCCCGACCCCGAAGCATGGGTTAATTAGTAGGATAGGATAAGTAGGATACAGGATAGTAGGATCCATGCAAAATTTAAACAAAATTTATGAAGTAGTACAAAAGGAGTTCCTAAAGGTGCGCTTACACAAGCAAATAAAATTGCTCCATCCTGGTCAATTCTCGTCAGCTATGACGTCACGACTACATCCAGCAATTTTGGGAATGGCAACATGTAGCAACCTGTTGCCAGAGATGTTGCTCCATATCATACAATATGAAGCAACTTAAAAAACCAGGCAATACGCACTCCCGCCCGCCGCCCCCGCCGGCAACTCGTGAAATATATGGGGCAATCAGAAGCAATATTCCCGGGGCCCCCACCCGATTCGCGCCGGCGTCCCTCAGGGCGCCGTGCTATCCCCTCTCATCTTTACGCTGTTCACCAGCGATATCCCCAAGAGTGGTAAGGCACAGTTGGCTCTGTTCGCAGACGACACGGCCATCTACCACTCTGGGCATAGTTCCAATGCGATAGCCAAATCCCTCCAGACCGCAGTCAACGTACTCGGTGCATGGTTTAGGAAATGGCGAATCGAATTAAATCCGGACAAGAGCCAGGCGGTTCTCTTTAAGAGACCGCAGCGCCGCCAAGACCCCCCACCGGCCCATCTCCATATTCGGCAAGCCGATCCCTTGGGAAAAGCAAGCCAAATACCTTGGAGTAATTCTAGATCAGCACCTCTCCTTCTCTGAGCATATCAGGAAGGCGCGCTCACGCGCCGCCTTCGCTCTCGGAAGGTTGCACTCTGTTCTGAACGCACGTAGCAAATTGTCACTCAAGTGCAAATTGCGTATTTACACGGCGTGCATAAGGCCCATCATGACGTATGCATGTGCAGTCTTTGGTTCGGTTTGGGAGGGTCTGCATCCATAGGATGCAGACCCTCCAAAACCGTTTCCTCCGCCAAGCCACAGGCTCCCCTTGGTACGTTCGGAACGAGATCCTCCATCTCGATCTGAAAATGCCCACTATTGCTCAATTTATGAAACGCAACTCGAAGCGTTTCTTCGATAAAGCCGAGATACATCGCAATCCCTTGATTGTGAAGGCCGCTAGTTATGTCCCCAGTAGAATCAGTAGTATTCGCAGGCCGAAACATGTCCTCTCCGACCCAGATGACCCCATCACTGTTCTCCAAGAAAAGAATAGGGCCACCAGTACAGTACACAAACACAAACGACGACCGTCCTACCGACCTCGCCGCCGAGGTCCTCGCGCCCCGCGAAGACTCCCGAGTAGCGATCAGACCCCCGACCGTCCCTTGCTCGTTGATGCGCCAGCCCGCGCCGCAGCTGAGCCAGTAGCTTTAAATTCCCCGTCTAATAATCATGAAATCAACTTGATCCAGCCTGTCCCTGATAGTACTAGCTGCCCCCCCCCCCCCCCGCCAGCGACTCCCTGAGCCGAGGTTCGTACCCCACAGGGGGTGCCCTCAGTGCGCAGTCGTTTTAGGTTTAAGTAGGTTTACGCCCTGGCTGGAGGCTTTTAGATTCCTAAAAACCTTCACAGGAAAGTCCGGTTGAGCAGTCACGGCCTCTCAAGGTCAACTGCGAGATGCCATTATCAAAAAAAAAAAAAAAAAAAAAAAAACAATATTCCCGAATAATATCCGTAATTTATTGTTGTTGCTCCAGATTGCTCCTCTTATTTAATACAGATTGATCCATTAGTATTGCCAAGCAATAATTGCTCAAAAAATTGCCCGTGTAAGAGCACCTTAACTACATTTTACATTTCTATAGAAGGTACAAAACATCAACAACACGTAAAGGTTCACAATGATAACGTATTACTACAAATTCTGTCGCTAAGGGTGTTGGCAAATAGTGTGGGGTTGATATCCAATATGCAGTACAAACGATGGCCTCCGACGATTATACTCCAAACTAGTGTTGGGCACCAGCAGGCTAAGCATGTCGCTTTCTTCTTCTACGAAGAATAGGCAGTACTTTTTCAATACAAAGTAACATTTCGTTTCTCCATTTTTGACATCGCACCGTAGGTATCATTCTACAATCTGTCATTTTGTCTTTTGTTTCTAACGATCTTTGTCTAGGTCCTTTTATATGTAGACTGTATGTGCATTCTTGTAACTACGAAAGTTACGATGAAAATAAAACTATGTTTTTCGTTTACCAAATTCAAGAAACGAGCTTCTGTTGTACACACTCGATAAAATGGAATCACAGTGCACATCACTATGAACTGTTGATTCGTGTCGATGGGTATTTATGAAAAATGTTTGCGATCCCTTCCTTCAGCCTTCGTTCCGCTCGAATTAAAGCATAGTCAATATTGCCACTACCAAATGGACTTTGCAATGACATTTTTTACTACGTCATGATTTGCCTAGGCATTTCTCAACTATGTTGGGGTCGGTCTAACCGGATGCAGCTGAATACATGGAACGACTGCCTCTCTGACTTCCACAACCCAGTTACTGGGTAGTACGATACCCCTTGGTAAGACTGGTTGTCAGAATTTCGGGCTCCTGACGACCCGTAACAACTGTCAAAGATCCACGAATGTCTTAATATGTAAAAATGGTCACCCATCCACGAACGCCACCACGGCAAGCGTAACTTAACCTTATCGATCGACCTGTTAAGCTACGCTTGCTTTTACCTACTTTTTTTGTCTACGTACAGTTACCAAAAGATATCATTTACCAGGGTCGTCGGATATAGTTGAGGATTAGTAAGAAACCGATGAAAGTCTTCGAATCAAATTTAATTTGATAAATTAACTGTTTGTATTCTTTTAATTAAATAAAATTTTATTCGGTTGCTTCCATCGGTTTCTTACTAATCCTCAGCTAAATCCGACGACCCTGGTAATTATATTTTGGTAACTGTACGTAGGAAAAAAAAGTGGGTAAGAACAAGCGTACCTTAATTTCCAGGTAAATTATCTCTTTTGGTGACCGTACAAATAAGGAGCACTGTCCTGCTAATTGTATTTGCAGTAATCGACACGGTTTTCACTTTTTTCCATAAATAGTATTCTTAGAGGCAAACCTGTATGAGAAAAACAAAAATATTTGGGTACGGTGGAAGTATGTCTTTTTAACCGACGTAAAAACGGAGGAGGTTCTCAAGTCGACGCGTATATATATACATATTTTTTATGTATGACCACGCATAACTTTTTCCAGAGTAGTCCGATTTTGATAACTCTTTTTTTATTGGAAAGGGTATACCCCGAAGTTGGTCCCATATAAATTTCGAAGAAAAATTCCAACCCTAAGGGTAAGGAAACAGGGGATGATTGATTGTTTACTCACAGATTTTAATACTGAGTTGTGTATTACAATACAAAAAGTAATAAAAATTAAGCATGCCACAAAAATTATAAAATAAAAACTTTTAATAAAAAATTAAACCGCCGAAAAACAGAAAAGTAAAAAATAATAAACCTGCTTTGTCCAACCCCAATAACTAAGTTCGGAAGGCGGTGACTTTGGATATGTATTTAATTATATGTCACCGCCTTCCGAACTTAGTTATTGGGGTTGGACAAAGCAGGTTTATTATTTTTTACTTTTCTGTTTTTCGGCGGTTTAATTTTTTATTAAAAAGTTTTTTGATAAAGTTATTCACAGTACTTGCATGAAACTTTTACTTTTAGACTTCCGCGTTTTTCTCGAAACCGCTTTTTTGCAAGTGCGTTTACAATTAGCAGCGGGCTTAGCATGACGCTTTGTATTTCTACGAAGAATAGACAGTGCTTTTTCAATACAAAGTGACATTTCGTTCCTACATTTTTGTTATCGCACCGTATATATCCTTCTACAATCTGTCATTTCGTCTTTCGTTTCTAACGATATTTGTCTAGGTTCTTATAAATGTAGACTATTTCAGAAGAATATTTCTTCCCAAACTGTCAAAATCATACTGATAACAAAACTTTCTACTCGACGGCCACAAAGTAATACGATTATCTACAAAATCATGATTCGTTTAGAACGCATAACTGTGATAATGAATAGATAAACATAGCTACGAGTATCTTATCCTATTGTAAATAATTTATTTAATAGTCATGTCTATTCTTCCGTCGAGAAATCGGCGCTCGTGGTAAGCCTGCATGGCAGAGCAGTGGTAACGCAGTCAGGCGCTAGATTATGTGCAAATGATTTCATCACCATTGCTGACAGACGGTGAAGAAAAACATCGTGAGGAAACCGGCACGTCCTAGAACCAAAAATTCGAAGACATGTGACATCTACCAACCCGCACTGGGCCCGCGTGGTGGATTACAGCCTACTCCTTCTCACAGAGACCAGGCATATGTCCCAACAGTGGGATCATTAGAGGCTGATTGTGCTTATTCTATCCAGTAACTAGGTTTTTGTCGAAAATTATTCCACGGGAACGTACTATTGGGATAAAAGTACGCTATCTGTTATTCCAGGCTACAATCTGTGTGCCAAATTTCATCCAAATCCGTTCAGCCGTTTTTGCGTGATTGAGTAACAAACATCAAAACATCTAAACTTTCACATTTATGATATTAGTGGGATAAGATATAATAGGAAAAGCCGTGTGTCAATGGCACTTTGATCTTGAGATGGCCTAGCATCTCCATCACCCTAATTGACAGCCTTGTTCCAGCTTCTTCTGAGTATCGACCTCGGCTATCGGAGTATCGGCCTCGTCCCTTTTGTGCCATGCTTCCGTGGTCTCTCTAAGACTCATCTAAGCCTTCCCCGCGTTCTCCCGTAACATAGGCAACTGAGGGAAACGGGTGGGTTTTAGTCTGGCCTAGCATCTCCACCAGCCTTGTTCCAGCCTCTTCTGAGTATCGGCCTTGGCTATCGGAGTATAGGCCTCGTCCCTTTTGTGCCATGCTTCCGTGGTCTCTCTAAGTCTCATCTAAGTCTTCCCCGCGTTCTCCTGTAACACAGGCAACTGCGGGAAACGGGTGGGTTTTAGTGAGTCTGACACGCCCTCCTGCTCCACCCAGAGCAGGAGAAGTTATTTGATGATTTCCCACCCTCAAAAAATATAATAAAAACTGTCCATCTTACTAGTCTGCCAACGCTCTCTCTCTCTCTTTCTAGGGCTGCAGAGCCCACCTGCCGTCACCAAGCCAAGCGGGTAGGAGCTCACCTTCATTTCAAAGCCGTTACCCGTGTCTTACGTCGTAAACCTACAATAGTGTAAAAAAAAACAATAATGAGGAATTGCGAAAATATTTATCTTTCATGAACTTCACAAACTGTTTTAATATACAATACAATCTTCTTCTTAGCGTATCGATGGCACAAGTTCAAACATCTTTGGTGCAAAATTCAGCTGCGCGAACTCTGCTCACTTCACTGACGAAGTCATCAGATTATCAAGTGCACGTTATACAGGTGACAGGGCACGCGACACAGGATGGAAGGTGGGCACAATGGTCTGTGAGGAGGTGCTACATAGGCACTTTAATTCTGACAAGTCCGTGAACCCCCATCTGTGGAGATTGTCTTTGCTCCGGCCGACTTGGGTTCGAAATCTATTAAGTCGGCCACAGTAACGCGTGCCCTGGCAGATGGTTCTCTGAGAGCCATACCATAATAACATTATTTTATTTTTAAAGTTGACTTTAATTATGAAGGTAATTAAGTACCCTTCTCTCGTCCTATCATAGATTTTATCTGTGTTTCTCCTCACTGTAATTTTAATTCTCCAATACAATCAAAACCCAGCTTAATTAAAACCTACCCTTCCGAACATAATCATTACAACCGATCTCTTTCATAATAAGACTTTAAAATAACCTACCCGGTTATACACAGTTACCCGGATTTCAATCAAACCGGATACCTATCAATATTCTTCCAATCGTATTGTGTTTGGGTTTGAATAATAGCATTGTGTTGTAACAATGTAGGTAACTCTTATCCGGGTGTTGGGTATTGGCAATATTTATGCGTATTGACAAATGTTCATTAGAATATCACTATATCTGTGGACCCTGGGCGTCGGGAATCCCAGGCTGATTTCCGGCCACCGTAGGCATGGGCTTGCGGACGGCGAGTAATGGGTAGCTCGCTGTCCGGTAAGGACCAAGCCCAAGTCGACGGCGCGTTGTGTTCCACGCGCGCCTCAAAGAGATGTCAGCACAAAAAGTGATGGGACCCGCAAGGATCGATGCCTGCCAGGGGTGCGGGTTTGTTCGAAAGAGACACCACAGCCCCTGGCATACGGGCTACTGAAGGAACACGGGTGGGTTTTAGTCAGTAAAAGTCTGACACGCCCTCCTGCTCCACCCAGAGCGGGAGAAGTTATTTCATGATTTCCCACCCAAAAAAAAAATTAAAAAAAATAATACTAGATCTGTGGATGAAATGTGTTATTTTAGCTGTCTGTTTTGCAACTCACATATTTTGACTCGCGACCCACTTCTGCTTCGCATAGTTTTACGCCTTGAGATTTCTTTATTAGAAGCAAATCTTCCGGAATAAATTCTGTGAGTAAATGATAGTGGAAACCGTATCAAAATCCGTTGTCAAGTTTAGAAGGAAAACACGGTCACACAGAGAGATACGAAAAGCAACATAGGCACCTGTTTATCTTGCAAATAAACATTTGATTTGATTTAAAAAAATCTGTTGTTTCATAAATTTTGAACGCACAAGTATTGCACATAAATGCAAAAAAACCGGTCAAGTGCGAGTTGGACTCGCGCACCGAGGGTTCCGTACAAACCTGTGGGTATATAAGTAAAAGTTCAAAATTGTCAAATATATTTTTTTTTATATGACGAAACTAAAAATTTACGGTTTTCCTAATTTTTCCTATATCTGTACTATAAGACGTGACTTCGTACAAAATTTCAAGATTCTAAGTTCACGGGAAGTACCCTGTAGGTTTTGATTCCCGTGCGAGTTTCGAAAATTTGCGGAATTTTGCAGCCTAAATGGCTGTATCTTTTGATTGCGTTGACTTAGAAGGTTGATTTTTCTACAGCTTCCAGGGACAGTAGAACTAAGTATCATATAGAAATTTCAGTTTGATACCTCCACGCGTTCCTGAGAAAAACGGTCTTGACAGACGGACGGACGGACGGACGGACGGACGGACAACAAAGTGATCTTATAAGGGTTCCGTTTTTCCTTTAGAGGTACGGAACCCTAAAAAAACAGCTATTTCATAAGAAACAGCAGATTTTTGTTTTGTTAACCGGCAAAAAAAATTCTAAGCTAGGGGCACGTAAAGATAGAAAAGAAAGAAATATAGATTTGAATTGAATTGTTTTTTTAGGGGTACGTAAAGAGGGAAAAGAAAGAAAAGTTGAATTGAATTGTTTCTTTTTTAATGTTATCATGGTTACAGTTCGCGTGTCGCTGTCCCTCCCTGCCACCATGTTTACAGGGTCAAATTAAACCAGCTAGTGAAACTCCTCAGGCGCGATATGAATGTATGAACGAACATGACATAATTGACTGAGCATCATTCTCCTGCCCTTATCCCAATTTATTTGGGGTCGGCGCAACATGTCTTTTTCTTCCACACTTCTCTATTAGTCGTCATCTCCGTAGTCACACCCTTTCTAACCATATCATCATTCACACAGTCCATCCATCGTTTCTTTGGTCTCCCCCTACTCTTATAGCCATCGACATTCATACTCAAAACTTTCCTCACGACATTTTCCTCATTCCTCCGTATCACATGCCCATACCATGACAACCGATTTCCACACAACTTTTCACTTATCGGTGCCACTTTCAGGCTTCCTCATATGTACTCATTTTTTACACATAATTGACTGAGCAATGGTAGATTATCAAGCTGTTATTGTTGTAAAAAAAGTTTCTGTTTTTTTTAGTACAAAAATAATGATTTAGCAGTGTGTTTTATTCATAATTTTTTTTTTTTGTTGAAAAGTTGTCATTTACACTTATTAAATTGGTAGCTTAAAAACAACCAGTCGTACCGGGGGGTATCGTATTATCCAATAACTAGGTTGTAGAGATCGGATAGGCATTCGATAGACGGTTAGACCGAAAACTAACCCCGAAGTAGTAGGGAAACGGTAAGGTAGATGTTGGAATCAACAACTTTTGGTCTGCCCGAACATTCTGAGATAATTTTCTCCTCCCTAGCGTTTGCTAATACAAAATCTAGAAAAATACCGCTTTATAGCATTAAGTCTATATAAAGTGTAATTAAATTACAGAAAACCTAAAGAGAGTTCATTATATAGACTCATTATTATAAGCCATTCTTACTAAGGAACCTAAACTAAAATCGCAAAAATAAAACTGTTCCCTACATTTTGTCGAGTTACGCGGATACAAACGCATGGAGCAGAGGTGCTGTTTCACGGCGTTCTTGATTTTCCCTGAAATTAAATTAAATGTTTATTTATGTAAATAGATCTTTTATGACACTTTTACGCGTAAATATTTTGTTGGTCAACATTTTAAAACTAGATGGCGCCGGCATTTCCTAGTTAACTGATCCCTGAGAGGAAATGCTGAAACAAAATCAGCCGGGACGATCTCTTTGAAGGTCCAAACATTATATAATTAGGATGTTATTTGAGTCTAACAATACGGGGCATTTTCGGGAAGGGCCTCTTCAAGAAGGAGCTATTGCAGCTTTGAGCTGACGCACTTTGGTCATCGCAACCGTCATGGTAAGGTTCAACCCTATTTTAGGGAGCTCAAAGACCCGTCACAAGACGCTACCAGATCTGCAGGACATTTACGTAGGCCATATACAAAATACTTCAAACCGCCAGACAGTTGTATTCAATCTAGCCTGCATAGTACTTACTCACAGTCATAAAAAACACTTGAAAACTATTATAAAGGATGAATATTATATACCAGCGGCACAGAATATCCTTTAGTCCTTCGAAAGTCACTTCAATTTTGCCAAAGATTTCAAACGTTTAGTATTTCCCAATTATAAAATGGGTCGTAGAAATCGTAAGACTCAGTGCCAAAATTTGCGACCTTAATCAATCTACTAACATTATAATTTAATAGTCAAATTCTCTCCAAACAAATTCGTAGATTCCAACCAGCAACAGATCTACTCCAAGTCCTTAATTTCCTGCTTGAAAACCAAAACAAAATTTTCGAGATTGGCACAGAAATGCTGCAACTCCCTGCTACATTTTCCTTACCTAGGCTAGCAGAGCTACACGCCTTTACCTCCACAAAACAGAGTTTAAAAAAAAAAAACAGATTGCTGAAAAAAAAACGTGGAACGAACGAATTCCTGACTGATTCTCCACAAAGGGAGGAACGGAATGCTTAGGAATGTTTCACACTCGAATTCATTCTGCTCAGTGTTTCATTTATTGAGTTAACTATACTACTTTGATGTGTACAGTGCCTTATTGGGGGAGTGCAGCTACTGAAGGAAAATTGGGTTTGTTTTTATGTTAAACTTGGTAAGAAATCTCGAGATTAGTTTAGTTTGTAGTTTAAACTTGTGCTTTTGAGTAGGTAACTATAAATTGGAATAACAGTTATGCAAGTTTGTATGTTTGGATGTTTGTTGTACTTGATTGATCACGCAAAAACGACCGTCCAAAACCCTAATTGCGGAACTCACGATTAATCATAATCGGTTTTATTTAGACAGTTCAGCAATATTCATTGCGTTATTTACGTTTTTGAGCAGACACATTTTTCGAACATATGAAGCCAATGGTTTAACAATCCGTTTCAAAACGAAACAGGTTATGATTAATCGTGAGTTACGCAATTAGGGTGCAGATTGGGGTAAAATTTGGCACACAGATATAACCTGGATTAACACATAGGATACTTTATATTCCGGTAGTACGTTCCCGTGGAATAATTTCCCACCTCCATGAGGACGACGCCGCTGGCGAGAGTTCATCATCATCATCATCATTTCAGCCGAAAGACGTCCACTGCTGGACATAGGCCTCCCCCAGGCTCCTCCACTTCGACCGGTCTTGTGTTCCCACATCCAACGGATACCCGCGGCCTTCACAAGGTCATCGGTCCACCTTGTGTGAGGCCTTCCCACTCTACGTCTTCCAGTACGCGGTTGCAAGATTTAGTTGGATTTAAAAATAGAAGTTTTGGTAAATAACACGCCATATTCAAACGAACACTGCATAGCCTAAAAAAAACAGAACCCTTCCTTTCAACTCCAGTCAGCTTAAATTTCACACAAATTGATACAATGTGGATAACACCTAGCCGTAGCTCACAGCGCAGTTCCAATACCGTTTGAGCGTCTGAAAGCACTAGAAAATCCAATATTTTCACACACAAATCCGGTAGCAACTTGCGGACTCGGCACAAGCGAGTACAAACTACTCTTGCAGTTTGAAAAGACTCTTCCCTAACAAAATTGTTCGTTGAATGTTTTTTGTTGACTGCAAAGATAAGTTTGTAACTTATTGTATAATCGGTCCACTAGTGTTTGAGAACTCAAAAATTGTGTTTCCAAAGAGATGGGATATCTGAAATTGTTTGACTTAATGCCGTAGTTTGTTGCAAAGTTATAGGAATTCTCTTTTATTTCTTTCGAAGAGGATTTTCGCTGGATTCACTTGATTCGAGATCATTTATATTAAGAACTGAAGTTTTATTGAAACAGCTTTTCTTGCAAGAACCACCGGACTAATCGATGTGGTCATGGTTTGCCCTATGTCCTGCAGCGATCTTTATTAATTGCGACTGAAATTATAATGAATTGGTTCTTATATTACTCCTTATAACATCAGCTATCTGCAAATGAAAGTCCTGTCAATATCGGTCCAGCCGTTTCGGATATTAGCCGGAACAAACAGAAAGAAAGACATTTTGTTTGTGTAAACTGTATAGAGCTTCATATTTATTTAATAATAAAATCGTTTATTTATAAAAGGGACACGTTTACAATAAATACCTTAACAAATAAAATAGAGCACAGTTGCTAATTTGCCTGAACTAGGTGGACCCTGTGCTTCAGGCTACAAAATGCACAAATACTTAATATAATAAATTAACAATGTGTACGAATTAATAACTAAAATAGAACTTAGGTCAACAAAAGTAGAAATGCATGTTAGCGGTTTTTATTTGCATACAACAAATAGATCTTCTGTCTGTGCATAATCGATGGATAAATGCTTAAGTACAATTTTTTTACAGCTATGGTAATTTAATTTATAGATACTTAGTTTTCTATTTAATCTATTGTACAGAAATGGGCCTAAGAAAGTGTAAAATCTTTCTACAAAGACATGTTTTGAGGTTGCATTCGTTATGCATACTATATCATTCCGTCTCTTGTGAGTGTTTTCAGCATTATAGGTAAGCATGGTGTGAGCTGTTTTAATACTACGTGCATAATAAAAATCTGGCGAACAGTGAGTACGTTGCAGGATTTATATAGCAGATCTGTAGGAAAGAAGAAGGGATGGAAGTTTGCTACCTTTAAAATTGAATAAATTTACAAAAAAGCTGTTCTTTTGGCATTAAAAACACACTTATATTTTATTTATTTGTGTAGGTATAGATATATAAACAATCGTTTCTAGTTAAGTACTATTTATTCTGCAGAAGAGCCACAGTTTTCAATGAAATATATTTGCTCTTTACTGACCGAAATTTCACTGAAATACCGTTACCTCTATCTGAAACTATGCTTTGAGATACTTATAACTAATCTACAGTTACATAGCTCCTACAAAGGTTTGGTGGCCAAAGTAAAGATCACTAGAATACGTAGGTAACTGGTTGGTGTAATATTCGGATTCTAACTTGAAGAATTTTAATAGATTTTAGGTTTGGTGGCCAAAGTAAAGATCACTAGAATACGTAGGTACCTGGTTGGTGTAATATTCGGATTCGAACTTCAAGAATTTTAATAGATTTTAGGTTAAATTGAATTCTGGTAGCTGTACTTCAAGTACTACACAACGTCAACTGATTTTGATAGATATTGTTCAATTTTTGTAAGAAAAGTAAAAATAATTTACGTAAAACTGTTGAGTTTGTTGAGTTGTTGATTCGCCCACAACTAAATTAATTTTGTGCAAGTCAACTTGAGAAAATATTATGTACGTAATTTAAAAGTGACGATTCGCTCAATTCTGACGAGTTGATTCGGGCGAGTCGACTAAGCCATTTAATTTATTAGTCTTCTCTCTACCCAATAACTTCGTCGAGTCAGCTTAAAAAAAAACCACTCCTCGTTTCGTAATGTCAGATTATATTCAAACAAACTGGGAGCGTGATGGCCATGTTTATGTAGACAGTTAGACTTTTTTTTTGTGTGTTGGAAATCATCAAATAACTTCTCCCGCTCTGGGTGGAGCAGGTCAGACTTTTACTAACTAAAACCCACCCGTGTTCCCTCAGTAGCCTTTGTGTCAGGGGCGGCGGTATCTCTTTTGAACAACCCGCACCCCTGGCAGGCATCGGCCCTTGCGAGCCCCATCAGGTTGTGTTGACATCTCTTTGAGGCGCGCGTGGAACACAACGCGCCGTCGACCTGGGCTTGGTCCTTACCGGACAACGAGCAACCCATTACTCGCCGTCCGCAAGCCCACGCCTACGGTTGCCGGGAATCAGCCTGGGATTCCCGACGCCCAGGGCGTTTCCTGCGGCGACTAAGGCCGTGAGGGCGCATATACTGCCTCTCCGTCACGTGCGCCGACTGCCTCTTCGCGAGCATCACTGCTTCGCAGAAGGAGGTGACGACTACCCATGCACTCTCACTCCGTACCATGGCCTGGACCCGGCGGGACGCGAGAGATCGCCGCCCCCGATCGCCTCCAAGAGGACACGGCGGTGCTCCGTAGACTACTAGGCAACATAACAAGCTTATAACTTTGCGATTTTTCATGATACAGTTTTATTTGTACATTGTCCGATTCTTTACATAAAAAATTAAATTTAAAATTTAAAACCCTAAAAACTCTAAAAAGTAAAAATAATAATATTTATAGGCCGTATAAGATGAAGGTAAAATTTTGATCAAGGCATTGTCAAGTCGGGGGACGGCTAATGAAAATGCTAGGCCTCTGTTTGGCGTTTTCATTGACCGTCCCCCGACTTGATAATGCCTTGATCAAAATATTACCTTCATCTTAAAAGGCCTATAAATATTATTATTTTTACTTTTTAGAGTTTTTAGGGTCGGGGCTTTTTAAATTTTAAATTTAATTTTTATTTCCTGCTTTTTAAACTTAATGTCTCGCTCGCTTAAATCTGCGCATCGTTGCGTATTTTTCCCACAGTGAAGTTTGTTACTAATTTATCCTCATTCGTCGTCCTGATCACTATTTATCTATAATCTATTCATTGAGACCTTTTCAATGAGCCCAAACACGATACTTTTGCTGTTTGTTGGTGAGTTACTTGGGCATTCTGGAAATTCCAGGTGTTGCTCCAGCATTTCAAGGTTACTTTGTTCGTCTAAAATCATTGAAGTAATAGAATACCAAATTTCTAGTTGATCAGACCCGTGGAAGATGCTCAAATCCCTTCATCAACCAGAAAAGAGCTGATAATCTTCAAACGGCTGAACCGATTTTGATGAAACATGTCTAAGAACACTCCCGACTAATACACCATTCAAACAAAAAAAATCAAAATCGGTTCATCCGTTCGGGAGCTACGTTGCCTCAGACAGACACACACACTCACACACACACAGACACGTCAAACTTATAACACCCCGTCGTTTTTGCGTCGGGGGTTAAAAACACTTGACACGTGTTTCGGGTTTCACATATACCCTAAAATTAGGGTTGTATAATAATATTTTTAAATGTTCGTTCAATTTCCAAGTCCCATCATGATAATATTAAACCCCTAACATAACGCCATAATCTACCACACACAGTATATTATCTGTGAGCCTCTGAGGATTCCGATATAGGCTGCCAGAGTATTATAAGCTGTATAGGCATCGTCTTTGTGCCTCCAGTTTAGCCAGCTGAATGCCTCCCAGATAAGACTTAATCTGGCTTGAGGTAGGACGTCATATTTGAATATTAATTATGCAATATGTCTTGCAAATTGTTAGGGAAGGGTAGAGTAATTTGTTTGAAGTGTCTTGGTTTATTATTGGCTGCTTGTTGCGATACGAAATTAGTATCGTATCACCCAGTAACTGGGTTGTGGAGGCCAGATAGGCTGTCGCTCTATGTAAAATACTGGTATTTATTCGGTTAGACGGGATGCCTAGACAAATTGATTTTGTTTCGATATAACATTCAAATTCAAATAATTTATTTTCTCTTCACAAACAATGGAATGAAATGAAAGCTTGAAAACGATGTGATACTTGTTTGAGAGCAGTGGTGGCCCAGTGGTAACGGCCGCGACTTACGAGTTGTAGGTCGTGCTTTCGAACCCAGCCAGGTGCATTCAAATTCAAATATTTCATTTCGGATAAACATCCATATAATGTTAGTAGTAGTGGAACTTAGCCTAATGTTAGTATTAAATAATAATAAACAACCAATGAAAACATTAAACTGTTCGTCTAATGGTACACACGACTATTTGGATACGTGTGTGTGAACATTGACCCATCTTCGTAAGAGGGGAGAGTCCCACCGGTCTGAAAACACAATCAGGATGCCATTGGTGGAGGAGCGCAGGCGCGCCATCATTGAAGCGCATCGCTTCCGCATACTCGCAGCGAACCCGTCGACGTACGCTTCCGCGAACATCCCTAATGCACTACAACGCCACGGCAGCCCTAGAAGCACCCTGAATGCGTTATTGTACTGTACGCGCAGGTAGCTGTATACCCGCAGGGTATACTTGGTCCACAGGCTGCACATGTAAAGTCTTCAGAATCAGTACAGCTTGCAAACCTGCGGGCCAGCATATTGCCACGGACAGACTACTGAACAGAATACTTAAACTTTGTAACTCGACCTACAAGAGAACCAGGGAGTGGAGACTTCAGGTAGCTGTTCGTATGTTGAAGTACCCGATTTGAAAGCCAACCATTCACTCTTATCGGCATTACTTTGTGTAATTAATTTCATCACCACTGCACTCAAACGGTGAAGGAAAACATCGTGAGGAAACCGGCATGTCCTAGAACCAAAAATTCGAAGACATGTGACATCTACCAACCCGCACCGGGCCCGCGTTGTAGATTACGGCCCACTCCCTCTCACGGAGAGGAGGCCTGTGTCCCAGCAGTGGGAACATTATAGGCTGAGTATGTACTTGTTTGTGAGAGACTGGTGTCTGCACTAGGAATACCTGTACAGCAGATCATCAAAGTCCCACGACACGGTATGTAAATATTATCAGTTAAAGGATAAGTATAGTTGCACAGCATATTACAAAGTAGGTACTTATTCATTTAAAGCACGTTCTTTAAAAAAAGCAATGAACGAATGAAAAGACTAAAAACATAAAAGACACGGATTTCCACATCGTGCAAAAATCACCTCGTCCAAAAATCAGGACCAATAAAATGGCAACTGAAATGTTGCAAAAATCCAATAAACCACTCAAACCAAAAGTCTGCATTTCTTCCTTGAAAGTTTCCCCGAAGCTACTCGCGTCAAGTGCACAATTTCCTTCGGGAACTGCCGTCTCGACACACGGAAATAAGTGTGACCTGTGACGTCACACATACCGTCTTGAAGATGCTAGTTTTAAAAACTAATTTACAAAGTACTGTTACTGTGTAGATTTCATTGCAAGTTCTGAGAACTCGCTCAAGTGAACTCACAACATTAAAAAGCGACCTCATTTGTTTTTAAAGTAAATCATGGCGAATTCACGAGACACAGTTCGAATTTCGAAGTGTTTTGTCATTCAACAGTCGCACGGGTCGATCGAAGCACATTAAGATACCCCAATCTGTCAAATTTCTTTGCTAGATTTTCAACTTTATAACAAAGAATTAAGGTTCATGTTCAATTGGGAAAATTTGACAGATTGGGGTACCTTGATGTGCTGGCTTCTGTACACTCCGCTTGCCGGGGTTTTTTTTTTTTTTTTTGGGTGGGAAATCATCAAATAACTTCTCCCGCTCTGGTGAGCTTCACGGTGGAGCACACGGTGGCGGTCTGCCCGGCTTGGGCGGAGCACCGCCGTGTCCTCGTGCAGGCGATCGGCGGCGGCGATCTCTCGCGTCCGGCCCTGGTCCAGGCCATGGTACGCTTGCCGGGGTCGGTTCGTGGATGGGTGATTATCTATTACTTCTCAAGACCGCTTCCCGGAAAGCACGTTTAGCTTTTGGTCCCGGCTGTTATTCGTAGATCTTGGTAAGTCATTAGGAATTAGTCGGCAACCTAGAAGTCTGACACCAGTCTTACCAAGGGGAATCGTGTTACCTAGTAACTGGCTTATAGAGGTCAGATAGGCAGTCGCTCCATGTGAAATAGTGGTATTCAGCTGGTGTAGCTGATCTGGTAGCGTGTTGTGACGGGTCATTGAGCTCCCTAATATAGTATTGAGCGACGCGATGACTAATGCATGCATGATGGTACAGGTCTCAAAAGTCTTCAAAAGGCCATTCCTGGGGGCCTACTCTGTAACTCTGTCGACGAAGATACGGGCCTGTCTGTAAATAGTTTTAAACTTAGAACCCGACTTCTGATTTAAAAACTTTTTCGGGCCGGCAAAAACACAGCGAGAGTAAGGACAAACTGTCAAATCGTGTTGCCATACATTTTTACTTCGGGCCCCAAACCAATCTTATGTCCGTAGCTGATATGGAGTAGGAAACGCCGGCCGAAACTGCAGACTTCGTGCTTAGAGCGTAGACCCCCAGACACGGCCCTGTATTGTTAGACTCACATGTTTTTTTTTTTTTTTAATTAAATACTTTTTGGACTTAAGGCGACGATAGATGACAGCTACCTACAGTGATGCACTGCCGCCCGTCCCTCGCAAGAGACCCCGCCTCAACGCGCATCAAATTTTACGAAAAACAACCCATGTTGCATTTATCAAACACAATTCAAATAAAAACCGTATACTAAATTTTGGGTGATTAAATTGTCTTTTAGATGGTGAAAGTTTCATGGAAATATACCCGATCGTTTTTGCGTGATTATCGTTTTTATGTCCGCGATAGACATTACTTTACCAATTAATTACATTATGTTATAAGAATATTATTTAAAAAATATTCACATATCAAATGACGAAGAAAATTGTCTAGTTTCACATTTTTTTTTATTTTTCAAATACATATGACAAGCCGTTTAGACGTGATCTTCAATAAAAAGTCCTTAAAAGTCGGCTGTCTGCGCCTTAAGAGACCGTGACTTCTGAGTTTACTTCAGCATGTCTTCTCAGGGATCAATCAGTTATCTGGGAAATGCCGGCCCCGTCAGTATAAAAGTGTCTTTAAAGATATTTGTACTAACAAAATAAATTCACAATTCATTTAATTTCAAGACACTTAGGAAAAGGTTTAGTAGATCCATCGTTTAGAAACACCGTAACGATAATACTACGTGGAAAACATAATAATGTACTTGTATAATTTTCATGTATATCATTTTAGTCTTTGGTTCTCTTGCACACTGGCTCAACTAACACGATTTCTAACTTTTACCTGCAGACCTTTACATCGAGGTTTGAACACAATTAGAACTATTAAACTATGTTGAATAACATGGGCAAACTTTAGATGACACCCTAAATTTATCTAGCCTAAACGGCACATAAACTTTCCTTTCATTTGAAACCTGAAAGCGATTTCATCTCGTTACTTTATTTGGTTTGTTGGGTTTCGTGGCTAAGTAATCAGGTCAAGCTACGCTGGCCACGGCCGGTACGTAAAAAGGGTGACTATATTTACAAGCCAAGACCCCTCCGTGCCTCGGAAAACACCTCAAGCCGGTGGTCCCGTCTGGCATTCGTGGATATTTGACAGTCGCAGCCAGTTGTCAGAAACCCGAAAGTCTGACAACCAGTCTTACCAAGGGGTATTACCCAGTTACTGGATTATGAAGGTCAGATAGCTATGTCCTTTCGGCATAACCATAGACTGATTGGGCACACCACAATTGCGGCAGTAAGTCCCCTCTTTGAGGAGTGGATTGAGAGGCGCCACGGCGTCCTCACCTTCCGCCTGACGCAGGTTCTCACCGGATACGGCTGTTTGGGGCGGTTCCTATTTCGCAAAAGGTGGGAGGAAACGCCCGAGTTTTTTCATTGCAACGATCGCCCTGAGGATACGGTGGAGCATACGGTGAAGGTCGGCCCAGCTTGGGCGGAGCTCCGCCGTGTCCTCGAGGAGGCGATCGGCGGCGGCGATCTCTTGTGTCCGGCCCTGGTACAGGCTATGGTACGGAGCGAGAGTGCATGCGTAGCCGGCACCTCCTTCTACGAAGCAGTAATGCTCGCGAAGAGGGAGGCGGCGCACGTGAGCGAGTGTCAGTATATGCGCCCTCACAGCCCTAGTCGCCGCAGGACATGCCCTGGGCGTTGAAAGAGATGTCAACATCTACTGGTGGGGTCCGCAAGGGCCGATACCTGCCAGGGGTGCGGGTTGTTCGAAAGAGATCCCGTGGCCCCTGGCACACAGGCAACTAACAGAACTCGGGTGGGTTTTAGTCAGTAAAAGTCTGACACGCCCTCCCGCTCCACCCAGAGCAGGACAAGTTATTTGACGATTTCCCACCCAAAAAATAAAAACATAAAGTGATCGCTTACCCACAAAAACAAATTGCCAAAATGTAAAAATGAAGTGTTCGTATGGATTTGAGATAGCTACAACGCTTTGATTGATTCTTATACGTACCAAAAAAACCCATCATCTTGTTTTTGAGTTCCTCCCTTTTCTATAAGTGAGCTTAACACCCTGTTCCACATGCCTATAGTATAAATAGGTATTATGTAAGCTTTTACCCATCAATACGCTAAAAAGAAGAATATTCCTTCTCCAAGAACCCTAGGAATGTAACTGAACCACTCATAACCCTTCTTCTTTCTTGTCTGCAGGTGATACCAGCGATGTTCCACACGGCAAGCATCTGGCTGACCCTTGCGCTGGCCGTCCAACGGTACATCTACGTCTGCCACGCGCCGGTAGCTAGAACTTGGTGAGTTTTATATTTATGTGCTGAATTCATGGTCACAGGGTGTGCGTTGATGAGACGTGGAAGTAGGATGTCATTATTATCAGGAGCCAAAAAGATAAGCATATAATCTTATCAAAAATGAATCAATCTTATCGAATACAGCCGAGCTATTGGCGAACAACGACATTATTTGATTAGGTCTCCGTTGATTTAGGTACCTATATTTTTAAATAATAGGTTTCACGGAATCTATTTTCACTAATATAGTTAAGAAAAAGAGTTCGTTTGTTTAAGGTTAATCTAGCTAGTCCACATTTTTCCCATACAAACTTAGGGAGTGTATTACTCCACTCTTCAAAAATGTAAATAAAAAATGGTATGGTTTTGTCTCATTATAAATATTGTCTGTACGGAAACAGAATACTAAAATAAAAAATCATTAAAAAGTTAGGAGCCAACAATGATTCGTTTTTCTTGCTAATTTAACCTAACTTTGGGCGTGTTTAAGAAATAAAAGAAGTATAAAATCTCAAAAACTAAGTCGATAACAAAAAGCTAAAACATCGAAAAGTTCAATAAACCATAGTGGTCATTGATTTATGTAGTGGTTTTTTCATAAAACCCGATCTTCCGAAGGACTTTTCTCAATTTTTACGCGCCTCTTTTACTTTAACTGATCCTGCAGCTCACTCAATAATGTTGTGCATGTAGACTAGCGTCTAACTGCTCATCACGGGTACTACGTCTGTCGGACACGAAGCCTGGCGAGACGGCATGCTTTTTAGCCAGGCCCACCAGTGAGTTCGAGCCCGCGACTAGGTTCCCCTTAAACGAAGTAAAACTCTGAAACTTCAAGTCGGATTTGAAAAAACATATTATGTATACGATAGCCACATTCATGAGAAAGGCTATAGACTATTTAATATCTCGCTATAACCCATAGGGGCTGAGCAAGAAGATAAAAAGTCAGAAAGAAAGCTGAGCGGAAACGGAGCAATCGCGCTGGTAGGCGATGCGAGGCGACACTGAGAGTTAATGATGATGATGGGACTCACTTTTCCGCAGTTAGACTCCCATTCGGTCCGTTGTGCGTGGGGATACTGGCTCATTAAGCCAGGCTAGCTCCACCCAAAAGCTTTCTGGGAGCTTAACAGGCTTCGCGGAGCGACCTCACTTTTCGGAAGATTTCTTCACGTTGAGAAGGCACGGCCTCGCATTCCAGGATGACGTGAGCGGCTGATTTCTCGGCGTCAAGGCAGCCCCTGCAAAGCGGGCTGTCTGTGGTGCCTATGTTAAAAAGGTGTTTGTTTATGGGGGTTATGGCCCGTATTTTAAAATTTGAATGCAACTCCTCTTTATTGGAGATTTATATTGAGCACGATTATGTTTTGCGTGCATTACAACAATTAGATCGTAATAAATGTGCTGGTCCGGACGGAATACCTTCTCTTTTCCTGGTCAAGTGTGCTGAAGAGTTGTCATTGCCACTCTATTATTTGTTTAATCGGTCGCTTGCAACAACAGCTTGGTGACAAGTCAGATTGCGCAAATTATAGACCCATAAGTATGTTATCAGGAATGGCAAAACTTTTTGAAGCGTCTTTGTATCAGCATTTTTATTCTCACTTTAAACCGTTTCTTTCCCAATCCCAGCACGGATTTGTTCGTAATAAATCAACCCTCACAAACCTGCTTGAATATAAAAACTATTTGTGTACTGCTTTTGCGAAGGGTGGTCAAATAGACTCAGTCTACACAGACTTTCGGAAAGCGTTCGATAAAGTTAACCACGAAGTTCTGCTTTTGAAGCTGAAAGCGTACGGTATACATGGTTCACTGTTCCGGTGGATACAGTCTTACTTACAAAACAGAAGCCAACTCGTCTCTGTCAGAGGATACTTATCATTACCGGTTGACGTTACGTCAGGCATTCCTCAAGGATCGCATTTACTTTTCATCATTTTTATTAACGATCTCGTGACCAAATTAGCATGTCCCTGCCTGTTATATGCCGACGATCTGAAGGTATTCACGTCGATTAAAAACATCTCCGACAGTGAATCCCTTCAGAATGACTTGAATATCATTTCTGACTGGTGTACTCTGAATCGAATGAAGTTAAACATAAACAAATGCTTTGTTATTAGTTTCACGAAAAAACGTATAAAGAACACCTTTGACTACAAACTCGAGGGTAATTTGTTGGAACGAAGACACGTAGCCAGAGATCTCGGCGTGCTGTTTGATGAACAACTATCTTTTAGAGATCATTACAATAGCATGACGAACAGAGCATTGAAACCTCTCGGTTTTGTATTTAGGTCTACCAAAGGATTTAAAAAACCTCAAAGCTTCATATTACTTTATAAAAGCCTAGTAAGAAGTTTATTGGAGTACTGTTCGATAATCTGGTCACCGTGTTACGCAGTACACTCTGATAGAATTGAGAGTGTACAAAGAAAATGTGTTAAGTGGGTCTCGTACCGGTACGGCTTCTCTAGAACACTTCAAAGCTATCCCGAACGCCTCGTTAAGTTCAATTTGAAACCTTTGCATGTTCGTAGCAAACAGCAAGACTTAATTAACCTGCATAAGATCCTACACTCCAAGCTGGACTCTTCAACTCTGCTGTCCTTCATAAACATTAATACTAGGTATAACACCCGAATACCGAAAACTTTTACACTTTTGGTCTTTACAAAAATAACACCTCATATTACAACCCCATCGTCAGAATGTGTAGACTTTATAATGAAATTTCAAAAGACAATAACAGTATTGACATCTTCGATTCTCGTGCCGTTGCTTTCAAAAGACATGTATGTACTATTTCCTTTTAATATCCTAATGCTTAAATACTATTCGTACGTATTCTTTAAATAATGTAACTTTTATCAATTATGTAATTTACCTGGCGTGTTGTTCTCCTACACATTCCCTGCCTAAGTAGAAATGTGTCGGAGGACAGACGCACAGACCCTGTAACTGTGTTTTTGTGAACTTACCTTTTACTGTAGTCATCATTATAATGATTGTTTTTGCTGGTCATGTTGTGCGATTACGCTTTGGGTGATAATCAGGTCGAAACCTCGGTCTTATTACAAAAAACAATATAAACCTTGGTTTAAACCTGTACTATCAAGTCCAAGCTTATCTATAAAACCATGGTCTAAACTTTTTCATAATAACGGTCTCATTACAAAAAGCGGTTTAACTAAAAATCCTCTTTAAACTATGGTTTATACAAGAGTAATATTACAAAATGAAGTTTTGCGAAAAACCGTGGACTAAACAATGGTCTAACGTTAAACCTGGCCGGCCCCTAGTTTATCGATGGGTCTAAATCGTATCTGTCAAGTTTCCTCTGTTATGTTAGCTCAGAATACAGTTCTTTCTGAATTCTGAATGTGATAATATGTATTTCGTTGTGTTGTGTTGTTTTTATCCGAAAATGGGCATTAACATGGGTCGATTTAATTGATAATGAGGATATTGAAGCCGCTGAGTTGATGCTGATGATGGGACTCCCTTTTCCGCACTTAGACTCCCATTCGGTCCGTTGTGCGTGGAAGTCGCTGAGTTATTAGAAAGGCTTACACCTACTCAACAGAAACCGGATTCGAGTCAATCCCTTCATTGAATTATCCGATGAACATTTCAGGCAAAAGTATAGGTTTATTAAACGATTTTCAATGAAAATAGTGAACTTACTAAGAGAATTCTTCATTTGGTATAATTATCTGTTTAATTTGCATATCATCATCATTTCAGCCAAAAGACGTCCACTGCTGGACATAGGCCTTCCCCTTTCCAGGGGGGCGTTGTTGGTAAGCATTTGTGAAATTGTCACATAAATTGTATTGGAAAAATAAAATGGTGGCGTTAGTTTCAATTTTAGCCGCACACCGTAAGATCCCTGTGCCGCTAAAGAATGAACCTCCCCAACAAAAACATTTGCAAATAAAAAATGCCGATGATGATTTGTTACAAGGGAAAAGCAGAATTGTCAGCTTCGCCAATAAAATAATTGATATCCAATTAGGTGCAAAGTAATATGGAGCTTAAAGACGAACAAAAGTTTGACAGTTCCTTGGTCTAATTAGGTAATTAAACTTTGTATACAATATCATATACGTTCTCTGCCAATAACTTTTTTCAGCAGCTTTCTTTAAAGAAATAATTTTTAGATTTATAATTTTTCTTCAGTGTTTTTTTTTCCTTTCACGCTAATTTTGATTTAGCATTTTATGCAAAAGCAAATGTTTCATGTAAGGTAAAAACTGGTGTGCTTCACCCAGGGAGCAAGAATTCCACACTCTGTACGCTTGGATAGTTGAGTCTGCGAGTACCTAAATAAATTTGGATCCTTACTTAATAATATATTAATAAGATCTCAAATTGGCTAGTGGCCTATGTTGTTAATTATTGCCGCAAGGAAATTGACCGAAATGCTGAGTAAAAGTGCTAGTTGCTTTATAGTACTTACTACTTCCATGTATACCAGTCAGTGTAAATCTGTCAAATCAAACGTACAGATATGTCACGCGGCCATATTAACTAAATAAGCCTTGGTTTAAACCTGAACTTTCAAGTCCACGCTTATCTATAAAACCATGGTCTAAATTTGTTCGTATTACAAAACATTTTTAAACCGTGGTTTTCTTAATACCATCATTTGAACCATTGTCTTAATATCAACCACAGATTAATCAAATACAAATATCACTCATTTTTCATGATATCATTCACTCGCAACGTTCCGTGTGCCAAAAAAAGAACGGTTACGTTATACACTAATGATTAAATTATGATAAAACGTGTGTTAAAAATATTGAGACTGATTTGCATGGATATTTACATTACTTATTTCGTCGATTACAATTTTGTTTAGGTTTAAACACATTACCAATGTACAGACGCCAGCACATCAAACTACCCCAAACTGTCAAATTGTTCCAATTGAACATGAATCTTTTACTTATGTGATAAAGATGAAAATCTATCCCAGAAATTTGACCGATTGGGGTAGCTTGATGTGCTGGCGTCTGTACTAGCTAGTAATATCTACATCTAAGTACGTGTAACGAAACGTTACATCCAAAACAACCATTATAATAACAAAAAAACTATCGAAAGTTGAACAAAGTTCAGTTAGCTTTGGAATTTTTAAGTTACCAAAGTCACTCTCTAATATAAAAATTGTCTCTTTGTTATAATACTATCTATACATATAATAAAAATATAATGCGTGAGACCTAATTTTTTTTAATAAATTTACTTCAAGTAACTTGGAATCTGAAAAATAAATCTGTATTGTTATTAATGGATTATATGCTAATCCAAATTTTTATCCGTAATTTTGTTCCGTGTGGTGCTGGACGTAAAGAATAGCACCATTCCATTTCACCCCGTGGGTGGCATACAAGGCGACTACGGGACTAAAGTGATTGGACAACAGCGTTCTGTATGCATTTTACCACCATGCTGCGATCGCCAAATCGCCTGTCAAGCGTGGCGATTATGGCAAACTCCTCCCCCATATTTTCATTGCAAAACGTTTCGTAAACCTATACTTTTGCCTAAATCCTCATCAGATAATTCAATGAAGGGATTGGGACTCGAACCCGATTTCTGTTCTGTCGGCGTGGCCTTTATAATAACTCAGCGGCTTCAATATCCTTATTATCAATGAAATCGACCATGTTAATGTCTATTTTCGGATAAAACAATACAACAAAATGAATAGATGCTAACCTTATAGAGGAAACTTGACAGTAGACCCAACGATAAACTAGGGCCGGCCAGGTTTAACGTTAGACCATTGTTTAGTCCATGGTTTATCGCAAAACTTCATTTTGTAATATTACTTTTGTATAAACCATGGTTTATAGAGGTTTAAACCATGGTTTTTAGTTAAACCACTTTTTGTAATAAGACCCAATATGTTAACTTACTGAATTAATAGGATTGTTACCTGTTGTAGTTGCCTTGTGAATAAATAAATAAATAAATAAATTGACACGACACTGAGGGTTGGGGAAACAAGAAATTACGAGAAAATAAAGAACGCCAATAAAGTCGCGGGCGGAAGCTAGTGTAGTCATACTTATTGGTGTATCGAGAAATAGGACCGTTTTTGTTTTGTTTTTTTGGGTGTGATATCACCAAATAACTTCTCCCGCTCTGGGTGGAGCAGGAGAGCGTGTCAGACTTCTACTGACTAAAACCCACCCGTTTTCCCTCAGTTGCCTGTGTGCCAGGGTATCTCTTTCGAGCAACCCGCACCTTTCGAATAACTCGCACCACACCAGAAACAAAACCGTAAAAAAAAATAGAACCGTTAAATGTATATTTTAGTTACTAAATATTCCTGTCAACTGTCAGAATTAAAGTAATATCTGTTGTTTGGTGTGATCAGCAATTACCTACCCCACAGGAATATTTCATCATCATCATCATTGCAGCCGAAAGACCCACTGCTTGACATAGGCCTCCCCCAAAAGAGGGGTTTTGCTATAATCGCCACGCTTGGCAGGCGGGTTGGCGATCGCAGTATGTTGGTAAAATGCATAGAAAACGCTGCTGCCCATTCTCTTGTAAGTCCCTTAGTCGCCTCCTATGACTCCCACGGGAAGAAATGGGATGGTGCTATTCTTTTACGTCCGGCACCACACGGAACATAATAACCTGATGAAATAAAAAATACGTGTGGCACTCGGGGACTGCCGCGGTAAAGCTCTTGTATAGCATTTTTATCAACTTGTGCAATTATAATTATTTATTTATTTTTTATTTATGCAGTATTTTTTTTCTTTGATATTAATTCAAGTTACACTTTTTGAGCGTGGTGACCGATAAGAAAACAAATTTTATTATATCGTACAGTCGTACCATATGCATACACGTTAAGCGAACGCTCGGCCGAGCTACATGGTAGGCGGAGTTGGGGGTGTTCGGTTTTATTTTCGTTACGGAATTTCTTGATTCGGTCGCCGCTCTCACGGCCTGGCCACGGGACATTCGCCATAGCGAAAATTCGCGCGGTGCGACCGCCGACGCGTCTAGCGACTGAAACAAACGCATAGAAATGTATCAAGCCACGCGGGGCGGCGACCGGCGGGGCTACCGGCGAAATGTACCAAGCGAATGGCACGGGCGACCGGCGGCGGCGCGGCCGGCGAGTGAAACAAATACATGAATCGTGAGTCAAGCGGCAGTCGCGGCGACTAGGGCAGCGATCAAACCGCCGCCGCCGCGAATAATGATCACCGAGACTTTTATTGCTGAAATACTAGCAAGGCCACCTATTTGGAAGTCTGGCATAAATATAAACATATAGTGAAGTGATTGTGGGAAGAAATTAAAATAAAATTTCCAGATTTTCTCGTACTTGTTGTGGAATTCTCCATCTATACCTTGATTCCTATTCAACTTTATACCCCACAATCTCATCAAAATATTATATCTTGAACCAAAAAACTATTACTTTCTAAGCAATATCGAGATAACTTTGTTAAAAACATTTCGCTCTCGGACTTCCTTACTGGTCGCGGCGGCGAACGTGACTCCCCGTGGCCTGCAAACGATGCCGCGCGAATTGTCGCCCCGCCTGCCGCACCGCCGTACGCACCGCCGATCCCCGTGGCCAGGCCGTCAAATAATAAAAATTAAGCAATAGCTTAAAAACGTTTTTTGTAGCCATATTTTTCTAGCCATTTCGTTCTGGCCATATATTTCTATCTAATAAAACTCTTTGTAGCCATATCTTTCACACAGTCCATCCATCATTTCGTTGGTCTTCGCCTACTCTTATCGCCATCCAAATTAAATTCATAAACATTCCTCACATTGTATATGAGTTATTGTCTTCCACCATTTTGACTTGCCGTACTAAATTCACACTACTAACGTCAGCCCTAACCACAGGTAAAAGCCACAACCTTCTCTGTAAACACCCTTCTCGAATCTGAATTATTGATGCTCCTTGTGGCTTCCTGATTTAAACTACTCATGTTCCCACTACCCATTATAATTCAAAGTAACTATTAACAAAACATAGCCGAATAGTCTCCGATGTCACATCAACCGGTATCACAACATAAGCCTCCCATGAACGCGTCAAAATATAACGCATGATGTATTTGTGAAATCTGTTGTGGTAAGGATGGGATTAATATTCGGCTTTGTGGTATATTCGGCAATGCGTAGCTTTTTGGCTCAGGCATAATCACTTCAACGCAATCTTGAAAGCCTTTCATGCATTTTGCAGATCTTGAATCATTGAGATTGAGATTAAACTAGGAAGTAGGAGAGGGCACTTTCTTGTGTAGTTTTTATTATTTCTCCATAGTACTGATGCGCCGAGTACAAGTTTTACCGAGTACCGAGTATTGCTCGGTATCATGTTTACCGAACCAAGTACTCACCGAGTATCTTGGTATATTTGACGCAGGTATTCGGAACGCACGAAACCCCTGAATATTATTGAAGAATGCCCTGCAAGTTTTTGGCAATGGTACGTGGATTTAGCATCAACAGCGCAGTAACAGCGTGAAGATCCGAAAAGTACCATCGCTATAGAGTTAGACCAATATCTAAGCGTAAAACTACCACGAGAGACTGATTCTTTAATAAATATGTTCCTTTATTTACGTGATAATATGAGTAATTAGGCAGTCAAACCGAGTTGTTCGGCCGAGTTATACAAGTACTACAAAACTGGCCGAGTATGCAGAGTAGTAAACGAGTACTCGGCGCATCTCTACTCTATAGGTACTTCCGTATACAGTTCTCCGAATGAGGGTAATATACATACAGCAAAATCTCCTCGGGCTATAATTGTTTAGAGGTCGTAGAAGCAGACCTGCTTTTGCTTGATTTCATCAGCCAACAGCTGATATAATACAAGCGATTGGCTTGTATTATAACTAGCCTTATGTATCAATAGAGTGCTCGATTTTGTGCAGGAAAATTTTATTCTTCGTGTTAATCGATACAAGTATTTTATCATACAAAAGAGATTTAGACATCTGATTTACGGAATACTCAGAATACAGAAAGAACCAGAAGACGTGAAAGCGCCTAATACTGAAGCGACAAAATACTCTTAAATAGAGTAGTTTGACGCGCAGCCGATCAGTCACTCTGTCACTGTCGTTTCGCGGGACGTGTTTTACCGGTCTTCAATTTATTTAAATTATGTCTTGTGTCGTTCCTACCTCTAAAAATTCAGCGGGCCTAAAAAAAACAGGATGGGATCACATTTCGTTTGCAAGTAGCGCATTCAGTTATTGTCTTATTTAATTATTGAATAATTTGTTCAATTAGTAAATGTCATCGTGAATAATGGGTCCATCTTGTACGTGTTGCCAATTTAAGAGTTTTGATTTCCCTTCTTTTTATTACCTACTGAGGGCTTTTATTCATTGTAGTATGTATAAAACTACTTTTAAAATATTTTAAACGACTTGAAAAAATAATGTCATCAAAGCAAACCGTATGTATTAATGCATGTATAGAAAAGGACAATAAAATTTTAATTTTATTATTTTCGTACCCCCAATCATCATCATTTCAGCTGAAAGACGTCCACTGCTGGACATAGGCCTCCCCCAGGCTCCTCCATTTCGACCCGTCTTGTGCTTCCCACATCCAGCGGATACCCAATACTCTCAACATTTACCCCAAAAATGGGCAAATAATGTCTGAGCTAGCAATATTACGCGGGTGGGAAGTGAAGCGAGCGGGGGCACTTGTTTTGTTTTTGGACACAGCCTGCAGCTTGCAATATCAGTTGAACACGGCTTCTGGTTCTTTCTGTATTCTGAGACAGAATAAACAATTTCATTTAATTTCGTTACAAATCTGATATCCACCCAAAAGGAGGCACGTGTAAAACCTTACACCAAACCTTCTGGAAGTTCTTCATAAAGCTACAATAATCTTTAAAATCAGATGATCCTTATAACATTCGCTACTTTAAATGTGTTTAAGCATTTATTACATCCTAACTGAATTTTTCCATACATCACTAAAACCTTCGGCTTACCACGAACATTTTCGGCCTATTTGTTTACGACCTAACCCGCATTCCTCCCATCCCTACGAAACATTGTATGTCAGACATATTCGTGTATACTTAGTAATTAGTACCTATCTAAGGGAATGCTAGGAATGTTAACTGGACGTGGTAGATATTCTGATACATCACGCCAGTATTTCTCGAAGTGGTTGGCAGAGACACAGTACCTACGGAAACATTTTGCCAGTTAAATTATAAATCCTTTGAAATTTTGGATGGTGGCTTCTATAATGGTTGCTAATAACCATTATAGAAGCTGCTGATTCTCAGCCTAGATTGAATAAATGCATTTTGATTGACGTATACCATTTCTAACACCTGTCTTTAAACGAGAAATTCTTCTATATATGTATGAATACAGGGTTATTGGAATAACACTAACAACCTCTTAAAAGGTCATTGAAAAAAATAATCTGCTGTTTCTTACATTTATTTATCACAAACACTGCACTGCTATCATTAATATTTATGATCGTATAACTTGCCAAAATGTAGGGAACAGCTGATTTTTTTTCGCGTTTTCAGGTGGTTCCCATTGTAAAAGTTGTTCGTAATGATGCGTACAATGACCTCTTAAGAGGTTGTTGGTGTTTTTCCAATAACCCTGTATACATAATCTGAATCTCGGAAACGGTTCCAACGATTTTAATGAAATTTAGTATGCAGGGGGTTTCGGGTGCGATAAATCGATCTAAGTAGGTTTCATTTTTCGAAAATGTCAAACAAAAAAAATCATCCAGATATTAGGTCTTTGATAAAGGAAATATATTGAAAACTGACGGAAATATAAAAACACTTGACGGTACATTACGTACAGAGGCGTCATAATACCGTACTTCAGCGACTTGCTCGAAACAAAGGAAGGTCGGGTGTCACACGAGGTCCTTACTTCGGGCACCATTGTTCTGTGATAGTGAAGAGGGTGCTTTCATAAAATAAGGAAGGTTATAAGGAAGTGAGTGCAATCTGCGTGTGCTTTGAAAGACTAGGTTCTGCCCACGACTTCCGCTATTGAGCTGTTGAGCAGAAGCGACCCCATGGAGGGTCCGTGAGGTCGCTTCATCCAGGAGACGTCTTGTGCCTCATCTCTGGCTCGCCTTTTTTGACCGGCCAGAGTGTACAATAACGAGGAGCAGATCTCAAAAAGTTACGAAATTTTTCAGGAAAGACGAATGTTGTATGAATACTTATTAAATAAACATCAAAACCGACAACAATACTATTTGTCTTTCCAGCAGGCCTAGACAAAACACATTTCTGTTCTGCAAAAGCTACGCCAAAATGTAAGGGAATGACATTACCTGCGGAAAGGTTACGTCGTGTCCTTTCCGCAGGTAATGTCATTATTATATTTTGTTTCTAGGCCCTGAATCATTTCGCAACTTTTATTTCTTTTTAACCATAATGATTCACTAAAAACCAGATTCCCAAATATGTAAGAGTAGAAAACATAACATAAACAACAGTCGATGGGTACTGTGAAGTCATAAAACATTCGTTTAGTTTGGTTTGGCGGAAAAATGCCGTAAAAAAACAACATAAAACTATTTATAGTTAATTTACTGTTTATGTTTACGTTGCGCACTGGGCAGGTAGATCGGTTTGCTTGTCTGTGTGCTAGGGATTTTATTACCTAAAAATAGGCAACTAAATGTGCCCGCGGCTCTGCCTATGTATTTTCGGAACGAAGTTTTTTAACGCAGCTAAAGAGCGTTTATTCTGAAAGTTGGCAACGTCGCAAATAGCTGTCAAATATTTACCTGTTTTTTTTTTTAATATAACTGAATGGAAATATGAAATATCGTTAATTAGTGACCTAACATATGAATACTGATTTGCAATTATAACATTGAATTTGATGTTGTAACCGTTTTAGGTGGAGAAAGGGCATTTTGAAAGTTTCTAAGTTCTTTTTTCCATCTAAAACTAAAATTTCGGCGTTAAGATATTAATTATTGCATTTCATAATCAATATATATAATAAATAAATAAATAAAAACTAATTTCGAAATTAAAGGGGTCTCCATACAAGAAGCCTTTTTTTGGCGTTTTTGTCTTGTGATACGGAACCCTTCGTCTGCTAGTCCGACTCGCACTTGGTCGGTTTTTTTTTTCTAAGCTCATTGTTTGGTCCCTAAAACATTTTAAACTAAAAAAAGTTGGTCTGAAAAAAATATTTTTCGAAATTCGGATACACGAATACCATATTCAGAACCAATAGTTTAAAAACAGCAGTTTTTTTTTTACGAGGAGTTCTCTCCAAGAGAACTGGGTCACCTGAAAATAATTGCATTTATTCGCCTGAAACAGTCTTGATCCCAGCTGTCCGTTTAAAAATAAATTGTACATTTCAAAAAGTATTTAATATTAATGCGAGAATTCATACTTTACGGGGTTACACGGCGATTTATTGTGGTGAATACCTAGTGCTGAATCAATAAAGCAGATTCTATAAATATGTAAACCTTAGTGGCGAAAGCACCATATAGAATAGAATAGAATAGAATAGAATATAGAATAGAATAACGTTTATTGTCTCCAGTATTACAGCTAGTAGTAGTAGTTACACTTATACAAAAAACTATAATACTGGAAGCAAAAGGTTTAAGCGTCAGCATTATGCTTCGGTCCCCCTAGCGGGTTACTAAGCGCTGGTTTTCAGCTTAAACCCTTGACTCCCGTTTACAAAAAAAATAAAGTTAAATTGAGCAACAACACATAAAATAATAAAAATTTAACAAAAAAAAAAAAGGAAAAAAAAACACATTTTAATAAAAGATGATCATACATTAATAAATTTGATTAAGAAAACAAGATAGTGAGTGGTTTAAAACAGTTTGTGGACACGACTGGCTATTTTATCCATGTTCATGGATAAAATAGGATTTCATGGATATTAAAATAAAAAATAAAAAAAGAGAATAAAAATACAGATGGAACATTACTGAACGGCTAACGGGCATGTTTCATAGTAATTTAGTGTTAGTTTTTTGAAATTCAAAAACGAAAATTTTACATTTTTGTTTGAAATTTTCTGCGTTTTTAATGCTTCGGAAGGGAGGCGGTATATTGTTCCAGATCTTTGATGCTGCATATTTGAAACTTCCCTTATACCCTTTTGTTCTATGTCTCGGAATCATTAGCGTTCCATTCACTTTCGATCGGGTATACAGGCTGTGTACGTCCTTGCACCAAGATAATTTATTGAGCAGGTATGGGGGGTTTTCACTTGCAATAATCCTGTGTGTGAAACACAACAGATGTACATTACGTCGAGATTCCATATTATGTTGTCCCTTCTCAGTTATAATAGGAGAGATGTGCGATCTTCTTGGGACTTTATAACAGAAGCGTATGCATGCGTTCTGGACTCTCTGTATGCACTGTTTGGTCTTTTGAAAGAGTCTGGGTCCATACACGACATCACAATAGTTAAATGGCGAAAGTACTAGCAGGTCTGATAAGAGTTTCCTAATATCTTCGGAAAGGTACTCACGGATTCCATAGAGAACTTTCAACCTATAAAAGGCATTCTGAATCCGGCCATTAATGTGTTCTGCAAATCTAAGCTCATCATCCATAATCAGCCCCAAATTTTTTGCAACTTTCACCCTTTCCAACGGTTCTCCGTTAACAATCATTGGCTCATACAAATTGTCGGCCACTTTTATTTGGTATTTCGTGCCCAATATCATGCATTTAGTTTTAGATGGATTTAGCACGAGCGTATTTTTTTTGAGACCAGTCGAGGATTTGCTCAATGTCCTTCAATATATAACACGATTCGTACCGGTTTCCCTTCGGGGATTCGCATCGGCAACTCTATCGCTATAAAAAAATGACGTTTAGTCCACTATCGACCCCTTGACCTATAAAAAAAGATTTGTTCATTTGTTTCCTCTCAACCCTTACACATAGTTCACACTCGACCCCCAGGTTCATTCAGGGCCTTTGTATGAAAATCCTATCTCACACAGATTGGATTTTCATACAAAGGTTATGCATACCTCGTCCACTTTCGACCGCTAATTCGGTAAAAGTTTAAATTAATATTTTGAAACAGTGAAATACACACTTTGGGGGTCGAGAGGAAACTAAAACTTGGCTAGAAAATAAAATCCACTCTCGACCCCCAACTGGTCAAAAATAAACTATAGTCAGGGGTCGAGTGGACATATTAATTATTGGGGTCGAGGGGTCCAGAGTGGACTAAACGAAAAATGGTACGTCAATAGTGGCTTCTATTGTCAAAAAATATAGCTACAGTACGGGTATTTAATTCACCATAACATTCAAACAACAAAAAAGGTCAATTTTAGCTTTATAATACAACAAAAATACGTAAAATTAACCCGGCGCCAAAACGTCATAATCGGGAACTATAAATTCATACAACTGCGATCCCATAATGATGTCATTTTTGGTTATTATTCAGCCACGTAGCCTGAGAACCTCATACTTATGGTCGATTCGTGGATCTTTGACAGTCGTTATGGATCGTCAAGCGCCCGGACTTTGACAACCAGTCATACCAAGAGGTATCGTGTTACCCAGCAACTGGGTTGTGGAGGTCAGATAGGCAGTCGTTCCATGTATTCAGCTGCATCCGGTTAGACTGGAAGCCGACCCCAACATCGTTAGTAGAGGCTTCCGTATCTCCAACCATATCGCATGGCTGGGCTACAACCTACCTCCATTTTTCCACCAGTCGCGATTGCGTCTTCTAAATTCACCTAAAAATTCATGTAAAAATAAAACTCCACAAAGTGAAACGTTAAAACCTTGACCCTGTCATACAGTATGCATGTGGTGCTGACCGAAGCAAAATGTTTTGTAAGATAGAACTATTCCATGTTACGTCTAAAGTTAATTTAAAAACTTTTTCTATACGATTTTTAGCCTTTTCATCATTTTTCTGTTGACTTTTTATTTAATTTAAGGACAACGCTCAGTTTTACACCGCAGTTGGGCTCGTATTGGTTCATATTACAAGCCAAAAATAGAGTGTATTGTAAAATGTTTTAAGAAAAACTTATTCCTCTGCTTAACCATTCGGGTACTACAAACGTGATATTACGTTGCGTTAAAAGTAAATTCCTGACTCTGGAAGCTCCAAAATAGCTCATTCACAGCCTTACCTATTTGAGAAGATATTTATTTGATTGAAATAGTTTTTACTTCTGTTTCTGATCCTCACACAATTATCCACTGTGCCTACTATTTTGAATTAATAAACAAAAATTAAATGGTGATTGCGTGATGTGAAAACTATTAGAAATACGCCGCGATGTCCATTCATCAACGTCATAAATTATGTAATTTGTTGTTCTTATAAGGCACCACAGATAATTATTTACACAGGAAAATATCTTTAGAAATCCTAGAACCACAGATTTAATATTAAACCAACTGAAAGATGATCCTATGCCCCGCGGTGGAATAACTGTCTGCAGATTGCTATTCATATTTTCGAGAAGAAAAGTAAATTATATGGCTAAATGATGATGCTACGGGATATAATCAGGAATAAAGAGATCCGCAGGCGAACCAAGGCAACCGACATAGCCCGAAGAATTGCCAAACTTAAGTGGCAGTGGGCAGGGCACATTGCGCGCAGAACAGATGGCCGATGGGGCCGAAAGGTTCTGGAGTGGCGACCGCGTACTGGAAGACGTAGCGTGGGGAGGCCTCCCACAAGGTGGACTGATGACCTTGTGAAGGCCGCGTTAGTTCGCTGGATGTGGGAAGCACAAGACCGGTCGAAGTGGAGGAGCCTGGGGGAGGCCTGTGTCCAGCAGTGGACGTCTTTCGGTGATAATGATGATGATGACGACGATATGGCTAAAACTAGCCTGTATTTCACTCCCGTTTTTATGTAAATTATTTCATCACCACAGCCCATAAAACAGTGCAGGAAAATAGTGGGGAAACCGGCACGTCCCAGGACCTAAAAATCTAAGACATGTGACACCTACCAACACGCACAGGGCCCACGTGATGAATTACCCATTCCACTCGCCACACCTCACACAATTGCCCACTCCCCTTCACAGAGAGAAGGCCTGAGTCCCAGCAGTGGGAATATTGTAGGCTGATTATGCTGAGCACAAATCTCGACTCCCGGCTGCTACTAAGAAATGTCTGATAGGAAACCCCAAAAAATACTATGCCCAACCAGGGAATTGAACCCAGAACCTCATTCTCACCAGTAGCATTTATTGCTACTTGACCAACGAGGCATCATAATCAAATTCATGTCCGACTTAACAAGTAATTAAATAAATAAAACTATTTGTACAAATATTACTTCACAAAATAATAAAGACAATACATGTGTGAACAAAAATATTTGTTCAAATATGGTTTGTCAAAATAATAAAGTCATTATAATTGTAAACAAAAATATATGTTCAAATATTATTTGAATGAAAAATATGACTGAAAATAAAAGGACGAATTCAGCGAATAAAATCAACGAGAACACTCTAGAGGTGGTGCAGATTAAACTTTTCAGTTCTGACGAATTTAGCGTAGTTGCGCAAATATGCATTCGCTCTCGCCTCTATTCATCCTACTCCAAAGGGATTTGTTGGAAGAACTGTTGTTTTTAACTGAATTTTTTATCGGAATATGTAGAATGAAGCTTCCAGGTTTTTAATTAAATCAACGTTTGTTATGAAGTCTGCGTTTTGCTAGTCAAATCACTGAAAATAGAGGTACTATACATAGTTTTAGCTCAAAATAAAATACTCTAAGAATTGATACCAAATCGGTTTCATTTGTTTCTTAAATTCAAATCATAATAAACGTGTCACATACATACAAACAAACATAGATACTACTAAAATAAATATCACTAAAATATATATAATTATAATATAATTTAAATAATAAATACAAATGCAATTTATGACAAAGGGACATGGGACATGGGAGATCCGATTTTTCGATTTTTTTGTTCAATTACACGGGTACTATTTATTACTCTGAAAAATTTGGACGGTGACTCAAAATCACCCAGTATAGATTATACGTAATAGTAACAGCAGAAATTGTTATTAATTTCCTGTCTACAGAGCAAATGTGTACAAAGACGAATATTAGCAATTTAAAGTTAATTGAGTGGGTTCACGTCGCCGCCGCCATTTTGCCGCCCGTGCCATTTTCCCGCTGTGAGATGTACTCATACATACGTGCTCGTAATTTGTAACACCAGTTCGTTTACTCAAGGGAAACAATATGGTGGAGCTGTCAAAGAGAAATAAATGGTAGAGTAGATTTTTTTTATAGTAGGTAATACTCCTGTATATTTCTACACCACATACGGAAACCAAGTTTTCTTCAAATAAACTTACACTTTACAAAAGACACTCAACAACTTACAATTGAGTTACTCATTAACCAAAACACCATGAAAAATATTCCCATTTTAAACCTATTCCCTAAACTATGGCAGCAGCGAGTTATTGGATTCAGTGCCTCCCAAACTTCATTAAAATAGCTTTTAGGGCGTTCCCTTTAAAGAATAATTCATTCTTTTGTTGGCCGCGCCAAATTACATCTTCGCACAATCATTTTTATGACCGTTGACTTGAAAAGATAAAGGTATTGAAACTTAAACTCAAAGCATTTTGTTCAAACTAGCTTTTGCCCGCGACTCCGCCCGCGTGGACTTCGGTTGTCGCGTAAAAGTAACCAATGTCCTTCTTAATATCAGTTCTTCAGTTTACGCGTGAAAGCGTAAAAGACAGACAGTTACTTTCGCATTTATAATATTAGTAGAGAAAAACGAATTAAGACAGTCATTTATGAATAGGGTATTTTAATATAAATGAGAAAAAGTCTAAAAATATATTATTGAGATAGCTAGACAAAACTGCAATCGGAAAATGTTAGTTTTAGTTCATGAAATAACAAAATAAATTTCACTTTTCAAAGATTTCTGTTTTTTTTTAATCTGTTTTTGAACATCATGAAATACTAGCCACCAGTTTAAGTAAATTCGTAATTTATATTTAAAAAATATTTTGTTTTCAGGAATAGAAAACCAACGATAATTATAAAAATAACTCATTGTTTTAAGTTATAATTTACTATCTTATAAAATATCAGCGCATTTGTTTATCCAGCAGACTGACGTCATACCCACAGAGCAATATGGCGTCCACTGCGTCCAGCGTTTTCGTCAAATTAGGCGCGAAATTTGTAAATTGAAAATTTAAATGCATATTACGGCACTAATCGATTAAATAAAAATGTTTAGTGGTTTATTAGCACTCTAGAATCTAATTAAGACACTTTTCAAAAATGCGTGTAATACCCTATTGTCAAGGGTTCGGTCAACAAAGAATTTTGCAAATCGGTCTATATAATAATATGACGGAGTTATGTCCGAACCTCCACCTAATTGGGCACGCCACGATTGCGGCGGTAAGTCCCCTCTTTGAGGAGTGGTTTGAGAGGCGGCATGGCGTCCTCACCTTCCGCCTGACGCAGGTCCTCACCGGACACGGTTGTTTCGGGAGGTTCCTGTTTCGGATAGGGCGGGAGGAAACGCCCGGGTGTTTCCACTGTGAAGATCGCCCTGAGGACACGGCGGAGCACACGGTGGCGGTCTGCCCGGCTTGGGCGGAGCACCGCCGTGTCCTCGTGGAGGCGATCGGCGGCGGCGATCTCTCGCGTCCGGCCCAGGTCCAGGCCATGGTACGGAGCGAGAGGGCATGGGTAGCCGTCACCTCCTTCAGCGAAGCAGTGATGCTCGCGAAGAGGGAGGCGGTGCACGTGAGGGAGAGGCAGTCTATGCGCCCTCGCGACCCTAGCCGCCGCAGGATACGGAGATGCCCCGGGCGTCGGGAATCCCAGGCCGATTTCCGGCCACCGGGCTTGCGGACGGCGAGTAATGGGTAGCTCGCTGTCCGGTAAGGACCAAGCCTAAGTCGACGGCGCGTTGTGTTCCACGCGCGCCTCAAAGAGATGTCAGCACAAAAAATGATGGGGCCCGCAAGGGCCGATGCCTGTCAGGGGTGCGGGTTTGTTCGAAAGAGATACCACAGCCCCTGGCATACGGGCTACTGAGGGAACACGGGTGGGTTTCAGTCAGTAAAAGTCTGACACGCCCTCCTGCTCCACCCAGAGCGGGAGAAGTTATTTGCTGATTTCCAACCCAAAAAAAAAAGAAAACCTCCACCTAATTCCTAACCGTTAAAGAGTTGTACTTACCTTCCTTCATCAGCTCAGCGTCGTGAGATGATGATGACCATACGCAAATGTCTCAATAGCTTTAGAAAATATATGAAAAACATTGTTAATACCTACAAAATTTGAGGGTTGCCCTCGATTTCCCTGGGATTCCATCATCAAATCCTGACTTGGTGCCAATGGGACCACCTCAGGAGTATACTCTTTCAAATAAAAAAATAATTTTGAGAATCGGTCCTCAAATGGGGGAGAAATCGAGGAACATACATTAAAAAAAAAACATATAGTGGAACATGTAACCTCCTCCTTTTTTGGAAGTCGGTTAATAAATAATGCTAAGTTATGATTTAACATAAATATAGGAATGTAAAGAATGAATACAATAAAATTGAACAGCTGAAAACTAAATAGAATGTGCAATATTCCTCCATCTCGTTCTCGCTGACGCATTTCCTATATTTGTGTCTGTCATAACCCTTTCTGCAGCGGCTTGCGGCTCCTTATCAAGCGGTGCCACGTGACCTAAAGCCACATCATTACGGGCTCGCTGCTGTATGAATTCTTAGTTCCGGATTGTGACGTTTTGGCGCCGAGTAATTTCTTTTTTTTTTTAGTTTAATAGAAAGCTAAAAATAACCGTTTTTGTTGTTTGAATGTTATGTTGAATTAAATACCCGTAGCGTAACTATATTTTTGGGTAACAGTGGCCACTCTTGATGTGCAATTTTTTCAAAATCAAAAGTCATTTATTCAAACTAGGCTGAGAGTCAGCGCTTTTCGAGCGTCAAAATTACATAAGACAGTCCCCCAAAAATGCCCACCCTTCGACACTTCCTAGTGGTTTAGCTGGGAAGAAGAAGTAGCGCAACAAACTCCCCAGCAGCACAGCTGTCTGATAAGTTGGAAGACCTTGATTCTATACAATAATAGGTAAGTAATTAAATCTCATCAAAAAAAAATGAAATTTCATTAATTAAAATTTATAAAAAAATGGTTTATACAGTCAAATAAAACAAACAATGCTATGGAGTAACTCATATAACCTGTCAGTAGGTAATTCTGGTGAAAGAACACCAACGTTGTCTTGAGTTAATCACACACATCATTTTAATAGCCATAGAGCTACCGATGCGATTCCCCGAAGGGAAGCCGGTAGAAATCGTGTAATATGGTACTTTCGCCGTTTGCAACGGACGTCGACTGGGTTACTAGCGGGGTTATTGTGTAACACTCTATCAGTAAGATTGGCTTTAATTATGATAGTTCAATAAAATTCATTAAGTATGTTATCTACGTTGCTCGGCAGATATTTTTTTCGAACTAATGAAAAAATGAAAGGATATATACAACCAAGGGCACGGCTTCTTTGGATGATATCAAACGATATTGAAAGGGTTTTTTTAATCCTATCTCCACTTATTCGGAAGTTATGAGAATTTTTAATATATTGATACCAGAAACTGAATTTTTTAATTTCACTCGGAAGAGATTTATCGTGATATTGGCAAGTAACGAGGAATGTTATTGACCTACATAGTGGGGTGATACGTTTGTTGTAATTTAAATATAAGAAAAATTTATGAAGCCGTAAAAAGGGTACCTATAAGGTTTTTGTTTCTCGTATTTGTAAATACAAGATACCGCATATACAACGCGTAACGGAAAGGGTATATACATACCAAGGGCATGGCTTCTTTGGATGATGTCAAACGATATTGGAAGTGTTTTTAATCCTATCTCTACTTATTCGGAAGTTCTGAGAATTTTACTTCATTGATACCAGAAACCGAATTTTTCAAAATGAAATAGACACATCACTCCGAAGAGATTTATCGTGATATTGGCAAGTAACCTGGAAAGTTATTGACCTACGTAGTGCGGTGACACGTATATTGATCTATAAACATTTTCAATAATTTTTGTTCAAAGTATTTATCTTTAAATCCGTGCCTGAAAACAATAGCATTTTTTTCATGGTAGTTACTTCTGGCGGCAATCACACTTATAAAAAATCTCTCACAAAATATACAAAAGCCTGAGATAAGTAATTTTTGCGCCGGTGTGCAAAGGGATAAGGGATTCCGTTGTAAACCTGTACGCGCGAGTAACAAAAGTCCGAGCGGCCGTTATTTCGGTTTAATACGCCAAGAAGAGAAGATAAAATCACAGCCGTTCTGATGCATAAGGACGCGCAATAAAACTGGTCTCGACTAGACGACTCAGGACGGCAATAGTCGTCTAGTCGAGACCAGTTTTATTGCGCGTCCTTATGCATCAGAACGGCTGTGATTTTATGTAACGGTGCATAGTTACCAAAACTGTAAATATGTCATTGTTTCAACATTCACTGCAATATTTTTAAGGTTTATTTTCAGTCGTTTTTACCCGACTGACCCAGAAGGAGGGTACTGTTTTTTAAAGACCTTTTACACGATATTTTGTATGATTTACAATAATTTTTAAACATTTTCAGTCATTTTTATCAAAATATTGTATCTTTAAATCGTGCCTGAAAATAATAATATGACAATTTTGTCACTTCTGGCGTCAATGACACCTGACAAAAAATGTTGCACATAAAATGTACAAAAGGCTGAGTTGAGTTTCTTTTGCATCGGGCCTGGGGTAATTTTGTATGGAGCTTGGGTGTTCTCCTTTGGTATCAATTCTTAGAGTATTTTATTTTGAGCTGAAACTATGTCTAGTGGTTCTATACAAGCTGTTATCTTTAGTGCTTAAGGTATGCAATAGGGTTTCTGTTACACACTATACATTAGCAATATTCTTCAAGCGATTCTGATGCTGATCAATAGTGTGGTTCGCAATTAGGGTGCTTAGTAGGGATGCTGTCGATTTCAAAAGCTGTGCCTACTTCTTAATGGTTGCGCTGGTAGAAGGGCACCAAATAGAAGTTCCCTATAAGTTTCTAAGTAACTCAGGTATTTACTTACGGAAGAAAATCCAAAAAAATATCTGCTTTGGGTAGCAAATAAACAATCACTTATTCATTTGACAAGGGTGAAGTGTCAAAGAGTGCGTGATGTAGGAAATGTGTTTAAAAGTAGCTCGTATGCCCACGACAGGTGCGGAGCGAAGTATACGATCTTTTGTGAAGTCTTCGGTAGTATGTATGTCATTGTACTGTAGGCCGAAGTGGTTACAAATCCATCGTAAAGGCTTCTTCAAACAGGCGCAACGCGACTCTCATAGAACAATTTCTATGAAAACTACATGGAAATTGTTCTACAAGTGTCTCGTCGCGCTCTAGTGTCGTGAATGTTTGAAGAAGCCTTAAGCTGTTGGTGAATTTCACATGTTTCTACCTGACTGCGGGAAGTAAAAGGGTATGTGTTTACCAGCGTATGTATGTATATGTATATGTATATGTATTACACTGTATGTTTGTTCCTTTGTTGCACTTTAGAGACCAAACGCGTGGGCCGATTTTGATGTTCTTATTTTTTGCGTCAATGGATTTGTAAATGTCACTAAGGACATGACAGTCATCAAAATTCAATATGGCGTCTGGTTGTTGTCGTGAAAAGAAAAAAAATTAAGTCGACGAACGATATCAAGTAAGGTATCATTGAAATTGAATAGGTCTTTCAAAATCTTTTATCTATCACGCGGACCCAGTGTGGGTTGACAGATGTCACAATCTTTAGGCACATTGCTTTGTATTCAGCAGCGTTCGGGACGCTTCGCAATATCTTCTCATCCCAAATACAGCAGTGTCTCAAGACGAAAGTCTTTGACCTGTGTGTGTTGCCAGTGATGACCTATGGCACACGAACGTGGTCGCTCACAATGGCCCTTATCGAAGGCTTAAAGTCACCCAAAGGGCAATGGAGAGGGCTATGCTCGGAGTTTCCCTACGTGATCGAATCAGGAATGAAGAGATCCGCAGGAGAACCAAGGCAACCGACATAGCCCGAAGAATCGCCAAACTTAAGTGGCAGTGGGCAGAGCACATTGCTCGCAGAACAGATGACCGATGGGGCCAAAAGGTTCTGAAGGTGACCGCGTACCGGAAGACGTAGAATGTGAAGGCCTCCCACAAGGTGGACCGATGACCTTGGGAAGGCCGCGGGAATCCGCTGGATGTGGGAAGCACAAGACCGGTCGAGGTGGAAGAGCCTGGGGGAGGCCTATGTCCAGCAGTGGACGTCTTTCGGCTGAAATGATAATTTCTTTGTCTAGTTTATTTCATCACCACTGCTCTCAAAATGATAGAGGAAAACATCGTGAAGAAACCGGCATGTCTTAGAACCAAAAATTCGAAGACATGTAACATCTATCAACCCGCACTGGGCCCAAGTGGTGGATTAAGGCCTACTCGCTCTCACAGAGAGGAGGCCTCTGTCCCAGCAGTGGGAATATTATAGGCTTATTGTTAAGTGATGTTGATGGTATAGTTGACTTCCACGCGCCAACCGAGGCAAGCGTAGCTGGTTTAACCTGACCAATCAACCTAAAATACACTTATTGAGTAGAACGAATTGCCAATATTTCCTCTAATAAACTCATTAAGATTGCAATAAAAAATGACGTAAATCCGAGCCGAGCTGCTGACGGTCCCAATAGTTTATAGCCCATAAAAATGTGGGCAAATAAAATATCACGCTAGAGTGGTGTTTGATCCTGTTTATCAGTTTATGAGTATTGCCAGAAAATTGGAACAGACACGTTACTGGGCGGTTGTAAAAAATCGGCCAACTACGAGACGGACTCGCAAGCGCAAGGTTCCGTACCACCGTACAATATTTAACACTAGACATTTTTTTTTGTTTTCCGTATAAATATAATAAAAAAGTAAAATTAAGATTGTAGTGGGACAGGTAACAATTAATTGAGTGGACGATGTATGGTGGTTCACTGTGGTACAATGTACTGTCACAGATCTTAACGTAATGGTTACACAAATCACGGTACAAAATATGGAAAATTACGATTCGTGACCGTACGGAGGATGCGAGCCGGTCTGGCGCGGGCCCGGTGCTGCGGCGTGGGCCGCCGAGCGTTTTAGTACTTATCTACGCTCGCTGCTAACAAAGCCCGGGCGCCTTGTGGCTATCCTACAAGATTTAAATTTTTAACTTAATCGAATTTTTGTTGTTATAGCGGTAGTATACACTTCGTAAAAAATTCAAGTGTATACTGCTATTATGGTTCAAAAGATACAGCACCCTATGGCAGAAGGACGGACAAATACAGCAGATCCTTAGTGTTTACGACTCAAATATTTGTGAAGCTTCCGGCTTGCTCGATAGATGGCGTTGGTGTCAAGTTAGATCTCGCTATGGTTACGTTACCGCGACTAGTTTATGCAAACCATATTTTTTTTCAAGTGTGCTGTTGTATCAGATCAGTACACAGTGGTTTTATTTACAATTCTCACTAGTGTACCTTCAGGTCAACCATCCCCAAATACCATCAGGTATTTAACACTTAATAGGGTCACGCTTCCAAAGGGTGCCTTTGAGTACGGAACCCTTAATAATACCTTTGTGGTTTTCGTAATTTGCAGAAATTCCATGACGTCATTTAAATCATTATCCATCGTTCGGACAATATTTCGTAGAATTTTATTTGTTGTTTACTGCTAGAAAAATTATTCTGAAAAATAATTTATGATACCTATTTTTGAGTTGAGATTCTTTCGGTCTTTCTTCTCAGAATAAACGCCGAACTTATCTAGTTATCTATAAATAGCACGAAAAAATTAAATTTGCTTTACCTTTGTGGTTTTCGTAATTTGCAGAAATTCCATGACGTCATTTAAATCATTATCCATCGTTCGGACAATATTTCGTAGAATTTTATTTGTTGTTTACTGCTAGAAAAATTATTCTGAAAAATAATTTATGATACCTATTTTTGAGTTGAGATTCTTTCGGTCTTTCTTCTCAGAATAAACGCCGAACTTATCTAGTTATCTATAAATAGCACGAAAAAATTAAATTTGCTTTGATTTTATATTTTTTGGTTTCAACGACGCTTGTCATATGGTTACTTGCACCTGGAACTATCAGTTGAGACAACCAGTTTCTTCGGTTTCATCGTTTTTAAATATGCACACATTATTACTTCCACCCATCATGTCCGTGAAGTTTATAAAAAAATCGGAAGTGACTACCCTGACTGCGGTCGATGACCCAATTTTAGTTGTTTTTTTTTTAGTTTATCATATTTAGAAAGGGACCAATATTATTAATATTAATGATATAAATATAAATGATATTAATATTAATGATATTAACATTAATGTTAATATCATAACATTAATATATATTATAACATTAATGTTAATATCATTAATATTAATGTTAATATTAGTGCGCCGCACAATTATAGTCGATGTTACCATTCCACATGACGGGAACCTCCTGAAAGCTGAGAAAGAGAAATAAATTAAATATCTTGACTTAGCACACGAGTTTGTCGACATGTGGAATATGAGCTCGGCTGTAATTGTGCCGATAGTAGTGTCAGCCAATGGACTGATGGCCAATAGCCTCGATCAACATCTCTCGAGGCTCTCGTTGGGTGGTTGGATCACAGGCCTAATTCAGAAGGCAGTACTCCTCGATACGGCTCGCATCGTGAGGAGGTTCCTGTCTCTGGAGCCCTAACCACCGGTAGCTTGGACCCTGCTCCCGATACCGGCGGACCACTATTTTTATATTTTGAAATGTTTTTTGTTAAGTCACTTTATAAAAAATATTTAAAATTTAATTAATAAGGATTGTAAATAAATAAAGGTCTTATTAATATTAATAATATTAATATTATTTTACGTCAATTACTAGCTTTTGCGAGCAGCTTCGCCGGCGTGGAAGTAGAAAATTTTCCCACGGGAACGTACTATTGGAATGAAAAGTATCCTATGTGTTATTCCAGGTCACAAACTATCTGTGTGGCATCATCATCATCATCATTTCAGCCGAAAGACGTCCACTGCTGGATATAGGCCTCCTCCAGGCTCCTCCACTTTGACCGGTCTTGTGCTTCCCACATCCAGTGGATACCCGTGGCCTTCACAAGGTCATCGGTCCACCGTGTGGGAGGCCTTCCCACTCTACCGTCTTCCGGTACGCGGTCGCCCCTCCAGAACCTTTCGGCCCCATCCGCCATCTGTTCTGCGAGCAATGTGCCCTGCCCACTGCCACTTAAGTTTGGCATTTCTCGGGCTATGTCGGTTGCCTTGGTTCTCCTGCGGATCTCTTCATTTCTGATTCGATCGCGTAGGGAAACTGCAAGCATAGCCTTCTCCATTATACCCTTTGTGTGACTTTAAGCCTTCTGATAAGGCCCATTGTGAGCGACCACGTCTCTGTACCATAGTTCATCACTGGCAACACACACTGGTCAAAGACTTTCGTCTTGAGACACTGTGGTATTTGGGACGAGAAGATATTGCGAAGATTTCCCGAACGCTGCCCAGCCGAGTCGGATTCGACGATTGACCTCTTTCCCGAAGTTGGACTTACCTAACTGGACGCCATATTTCATCTAAATCTGTTTAGCCGTTTTTGCTCGTTTGAGTAACAAACATCCAAACATCTAAACAATATTAGCAAGAAGTAGGATGACTACCTTCTGCTACCCACATACAAGTTTTAACATAAAATATTGAAAGATTTTTGGCAATCCGCAAGTGGGTGTAAACCAGCCCACATCTCCACCACCTACTCTCAAGGTTTAAAGACGTATTCTTAAAAGGCCGCATTTATTATACTCGACATTTTTGTTTATCGATTTCGGTGAGTTTTCGACTTTTCGAGTTAAATGATCGAGTAAGCGTAGGTTTTGTAGTACTTCCCACGCTTTTGTAATATGATGTAATGAATCTCTGACTTGTGTTGTTACAAGTTATTGTTATTGTTAGTACTTAAATAATTATAAGTGTTGGGGCGGTTTTAAAACTGGGATTTGTGGTATCTTGGATTGTCTGGGAGTTTATACGAATGGTTACACTAACATCACCATCTGCCTAGCCTTTTCCCAACTACGTTGGGGTCGGCTTCCAGTCTTACCAGATGCAACTGAATACCAGTATTTTACATGGAGCGACTGCCTATGTGACCTCCTCAACCCAGTTACTGGGTAACACGATAGCCCTTGGTAGCACTATTTGTCAGACTTTCGGGCTTCTGACGATCCGTAACGACTGTCAAAGATCCACGAATGAAGCCGGGACCAACGGCTTAACGTGCTTTCCGAGGCACGGAGGGGTCTTGGTATGTAACGATAGTCACCCATCCACGGACCAACCGCGACAAGCGTAGCTTAACCTGATCGATCGATACGTGCGGCTATTATTACGTAGACCCTCGACATTAAACGCTCTACCGTAAAGAAAACGAAATAACCTAAATAATTTTCTGTTCCCAACGCTAATATAATTTCGTTCATTGAATAATTCCTTTCCAATTATATTATGACCAGCCACTCCACGTCAGTCAGGCAAATGTCAGAGTCAAGACATACTCGTGACCCTTTATCCTTTTTCCGAAGAGTAACGTCTCGAATTAGATTTATATTATTGGATTCTTGTGATATTTTGACCTAATTAGGAGAAAATGTTACGTAAAAACAACTTAACATCATTCTAATGACGTAGATTGTGACATTTAATAAATAAGTTATGCGTGCTGTGGTGGGGATTGGGCTGTGGAGGGATGCAGAACGGAGCGCCGTATTGCCAGTAGAGATGCGCAAAATGTGTCAGTAAAAAGAAACGAATGAAGTTTGCCTTTTCGCTCAACGAAGTAGTCCACTCATTTACTTCAGTACTTTATTTAGTTCTGCAAATCCGAACGAGTCAAATCAGCATAAGATGACGACAGTGATGACAAGGTACGACAAATGATGTACTCCACTAGTTCAGTTTTATGAGTTTTACACGTATGTCAATTTTCCTACATACTTTATACAGGCTTAGAACTGTCAACCTAGAAAATTAGAAATATGAATTTAGGCAAAACTATTTTTACTAAGTAAGTAGTATGTTTTGTCTTTTTCTTACTGATACGCACAGTTTGTGCGAGCGAAAAGTAAGACTGAACACTGAGCTAACTGAAGTAGAGACAAATATGAATGACTACTGAATGAATGATAAGTAAATTTTGTGATATGAAGTAGTTTTCCTTCAATCGTTCGCGAACTACCCATGTCTAATTGCAAGTCTAGTTTGAGCAGTCGTAGCGAGACGGCACGCCTAACGCAGTAATATTGGAACCAGTGTTTAATTATACATGCCTAACCAAAGCTAGACACTATAATTTAAATAACTCGATTTATGTATTCGAGCGGACGGAGTAAACGTTACATAATTGCATTCGTTTGATATCTGCATCGTTATTTGTTACTCAAATGTAGTTATGCAATTCGTATGTAAGATATTTAAGGATTCCCTCCTTAAATCGTACACTTCAGAAATACGATTACTTGTAGTTTCATCGGTAGAAAACCATTGAAAGTAGGCTCTAAAAAAAACCGGTCAAGTGCGAGTTGGACTCGCGCACCGAGGGTTCCGTACAAACCTGTGGGTATATAAGTAAAAGTTCAAAATTGTAAAAATATTTTTTTTTATATGACGAAACTAAAAATTTTCGGTTTTCGTAATTTTTCCTATATCTGTACTATAAGACGTGACTTCGTACAAAATTTCAAGATTCTAAGTTTACGGGAAGTACCCTGTAGGTTTTGATTCCCGTGCGAGTTTCGAAAATTTGCGGAATTTTGCGGCCTAAATGGCTGTACCTTTTGATTGCGTTGACTTAGAAGGTTGATTTTTCTACAGCTTCCAGGGACAGTAGAACTAAGTATCATATAGAAATTTCAGTTTGATACCTCCACGCGTTCCTGAGAAAAACGGTCTTGACAGACGGACGGACGGACGGACGGACGGACGGACGGACAACAAAGTGATCTTATAAGGGTTCCGTTTTTTCCTTTAGAGGTACGGAACCCTAAAAACAAAATTAACCCTTATTACTGCATAAATACCTACTTCACAGAAGGTCATCGGGTTTTTAATAATGACAAAACTACTTACCGACTTGTTTTATGTGACGTTTATTATACATACATATTACATTTTCAAATTTCGAAAAAAAAAAATTTTTTTTTTGGCAAATAATTTTCTTAAACTGCCATTTGTTTTTCCAATATATTTGGAACGTTGCTAATCTGGCCGTTAGTTTTTTTTTTTTTTTTTTAACCTAATAACCTTTAATAGCTTTAACTGGAAAAAAATGACATAAAAAGTTTTTGACACAATACAACGGTTATTACAGCTTCAATTACTGCATGCAACGAGCAGTTTAATTGCTCCGTGGGCGCCTTTGTAGCCACCTGCAACGACTCACACGGGGGTAAACAGGCACCTACACCTTCTAGGAATAACATAGAACTAACTATTTATGATTAAAACTAGTTAACATGTAGCGGGGTTTATCCGAAGAGGGTAGATTATGGTTCTGTGTAATCAAACCATCCACAATTTAAATCAAAACTGCTGTTTCGGGCTGCTATTTCCAATTTCCTAATTGAGAAATCAATAACAATCTTGCCAGATCAAGATTAAAACTAACTGAGATAAAAAAAAAAAATGCGAAGATCCATATTTATCCTTACATTTACAGTGTTACCTACTGGATTATCATTTTTTTTTTTTTTGTTTAGCCTATACTGTCCCACTGCTGGGCAAAGGCCTCCTCCAAATCCTTCCAGGAACTCTTTTCCCGCGAAGGGTATGAGTGAACTTCACACCCTGTTCATCATACTCTAAAGTTCTGCTAACTACAAAAGCGTGATTTTTCGTTTTATTTTGTTTTGGCTATTTTCTATTTATTTATTTTTACTCAATTTCAAAAAAGGAGTCGGTTACAAACAAACAAAAACCCATACAGGTGAAGCGAATAAAAGCGTGTTAATGAATGAATTTCATTGATAGATCTAGGTGTCCAAAACAGACAGAAAATCGTGAATAATGGTTTTCAGAATCATTATTTTAATGCTCAAAGATAAACACCACCTGGCGAGGCGATTCAGAATTTAATGTTCATCTGATTTGAATTATTTCCAGACCAATAAATTCTAACTTTTACGAATGATTAACTCTTATCCAATGACAATTGATAAATTAAGCCAGGTTTTGTACTCGAGAATCCTTTGTGAAAAACCTGAGATAAGCTTAAAATCAAAATTAAAACTTATAGGGATCATTTCACAGTCTACTAAGTCTAAAATAGTTAAAATTAAACCAATCAAAAATACAATCAACTAACTGAGGTAAACAGTGATTATTGTCAGTGCATCCCAACGTATATGTTACCTCCATCATCGGCCGAACTCGACCGACGAACCAAATTTAAATTTAAAGTAAAAAGCCTTTTTAACTCCCGACGCAAAAACGACGAGGTGTTATAAGTTTGACGTTTGTGTGTGTGTGTGTGTGTGTGTGTGGGGGTGTGTGGGTGTGTGTGTGTGTGTATGTGTGTTTGTGTGTGTCTGAGGCAATGGAGCTCCCGAACGGATCAACCGATTTTGATTTAGTTTTTTTTTTTCTTGTTTGATAGATGTTTTAAAGACATGTTTCATTAAAATGGGGTCAGCCGTTTGAACATTATCAGCTCTTTTCTGGTTGGATTTCAGCATCTTTCACGGGTCTGATCAACTCTACATATATTAAGTAGTCTGTTACTTCAATGATATTAGACGAACAAAGTAACCTTGAACTGATGCTGGAGCAACACCTGGAATTTGCAGGATACCCAAATTACTCACCAACAAACACTAGAAGTATCGTGTTTGGGCTCATTGAAAAGGTCTCAATGAATAAGTTCTAGATAAATGGTGATCAGGACATTTATTTAAACTAGCTCTTATTTAAATGCGCTAAAAAGAATAAAATAAACTTTTCCTTCAAACTTTTTATCGTCAACATATAACGTCATTACACAATTTCTCAGATACAAAAGTTTGTCGCAAGATACTCGTAAGGTACTCGTATATACTTAGATATAGAATACTTAAATCTTGCGACAAGTTGTAATTTTTCCGGTTATTCTCAGCCAGCTATCATTTGATACCGAGCTGGCTTGCCTTATTTGAGAAAAGCCTGGACCTCACGAAACAGGGAATCCTAGTTTAGGGTCCAAGGCATTTCTAACATCTAAGGCTTTATGTAATATGTTATTAGTATTTCAAATATTTTACCGTGTTTTTTCTGAATTGAATAAAGAATTTATCTATTTTATTTTAACTAAAATAACAGAGGCCGACTAATTATTTACCCCGATACCAGACTATACATTTCCGAAGTATTTTGATGCGCTGAATCCTAATCTGACCGATCACGTCAGGATTTTGAGATATACTAACCTGGAAAAGCAAGAAACACCGTATTTGCTCATTTTTGAGGTTACGTAGCCCGGTAGATCCTCTTTCCTACAAAAATTCATCAATTATATCTGAAAGTACTAGTGTTTTTCTTTAAATGACGTTGAGTTTACTCGAATATCTAATATAACACCGTTAGTATTCGTCTAATTTTTTCGGCCTGTGTAATCTGTTATATTCTCCACCGCCCATAACTATTAAATCTCTATCTTACTGAACCAACTCTCCTCTTCTCCAGGTGTACAATGCCCAACGTGATGAAGTGCCTCATCTACATCGGAGTGGCCGCCTTCCTGCACCAGCTGCCGAGGTTCTTCGACCGCCGGTATATGCCGCAGATCACCGTCTGGCGGGGACACTTCGAAGAAGTCTGCAGAGTAAGTAGAATTAAACACCTCAGCCTAAATTTTACAGTGTAAAGAGTGTGCAGAGTCCAGTCCACACCACTTCGATGTTTTTCTTCTTAATAAAAGGGGCAAGTGCCATGCTGCAAATGGGAGAATTAAACACCTCAGCCTAAATTTTAGAGTGTAAAGAGTGTGCAGAGTCCAGTCCACACCACTTCGATGTTTTTCTTTTTAATAAAAGGGGCAAATGCCATACTGCAAATGGGAGAATTAAACACCTCAGACTAAATTTTAGAGTGTAAAGAGTGTGCAGAGTCCAGTCCACACCACTTCGATGTTTTTCTTCTTAATAAAAGGGGCAAATGCCATACTGCAAATGGGAGAATTAAACACCTCAGCCTAAATTTTAGAGTGTAAAGAGTGCGCAGAGTCCAGTCCACACCACTTCGATGATTTTCTTCTTAATAAAAGGGGCAAATGCCATACTGCAAATGGGAGAATTAAACACCTCAGCCTAAATTTTAGAGTGTAAAGAGTGTGCAGAGTCCAGTACACACCACTTCGATGTTTTTCTTCTTAATAAAAGGGGCAAATGCCATACTGCAAATGGGAGAATTAAACACCTTTTTTTTTCTGGGTTTGAAATCATCAAATAACTTCTCCCGCTCTGGGTGGAGCAGGAGGGCGTGTCAGACTTTTACTGACTAAAACCCACCCGTGTTCCTTCAGTAGCCCGTATGCCAGGGGCTGTGGTGTCTCTTTCGAACAAACCCGCACCCCTGGCAGAGAATTAAACACCTCAGCCTAAATTTTAGAGTGTAAAGAGTTTACAGAGTCCAGTCCACACCAGTTCGATCTTTTTCTTCTTAGTAAACTTACTATTCTTATTATTATTTTGCTAGCTTCGCCCACGTCAAGGATGAAAAGAATCCCACGGGAACATACTACCGGGATGAAAACTATCCTATATGTTAATTCAGATTATAAACTGTCGGTATGCCAAATTTCATCCAAATCTGTTCAGTCGTTTTTGCGTGATTGCGTAACAAACATTCAAACATCTTCACAAACTTTCACATTTATAAGATTAGTAAGATAATGGGCTCGTTTGCAGTCTTTATCCTAGTCAGTGGCGAAAGCACCATACCTATAACACGATAAAAATATAGTTACACTATTTAATTCACCATAACATTGAAACAATTCTTTACATTCCTAAATTACAGTATGATAGTAAGCATTCCTTATTAATAAGTCAATAAGTTAAAGCCGACTTCGTTTCGCATTCTCTCGCAGAAAAATTTACACCTCGCCGCTGATGCTAGATTATGATTTGCAACACTCTTCAATAATGCATTAGTAAAAAAAAAAAAAACAATAAAAATACTAAAATAAATCTTTAAAAGCCTGGGGATTTGGCGGCCTAATAGGTGCCTGTGTAATACAACAAGTTCTCTAATGATATCGGATCAATATCTTTTTTATCAAAATTCCCCTAAATAATTTACTTCTGCATAAGCAGCCATAATCAGCATATTATGTTCCCACCGCTGGGACACTGGCCTCCTATCTTAGAGAGGGAATGGGCTGTTAGCTGGTGGGTAGGTCTTGCACTATACAGGATGTAATGGAAACGCTTCTGAGAATGAAGACAGGTGATAGGTCTAGTGATTCTCGATACGGTACCATAAAATTTTTTTTTTTTTTTTTTTTAATTACCTATTTTATTTATATTTCTTGTACTCTATGCTGTGAGAACAACTAAATGAACCATTATTTGAGATTCACCACATTTAAAAACGACCCCAATTCCAGGGAGCGACTTTAGGTTTAGGCATCATTTGTAAAGCGCCACCAAAACGAGATAAGTAGAAACATTACAGAAGCGTCAAACGTTTTAAATTGATGCAAATTAACCAATTTAAGGCGAAAGGTTATCCGTTTGCATTTAGGTTGTATATAACCTACGTTCTGGCTTCGAAAGCGTTCCCCTTACACCCTGTAGATCTATTTATTCAACACCAGAATAGATAGAATAATGGCGAATTCCAAATATATTTCTAGAAATTTTCTTTCGTATTTTTGGTAACTTAAATTCTACCTTAGACGACGTTCACACGAACTTTTATTCGCGTACTGAATTTTCTACTCTCAGTGATGGCCAATCATTGAGAATCTAACAGAGTGAAAGACGTCCACTGCTGGACATAGGCCTCCCCCAGGCTCCTCCACTTCGATCGGTCTTGTGCATCTTGGCACGTCGAAAATCGAACACTGCTGTACTGATTGATTTTCGATTGCACCGATGCAATTTAAAATCGATTAGTAAAACAGTGTTCGATTTTCAAGTGCGATCCAGTGCGCGAAAATTCCCGCCGCTATTTATTACGTCCGTGTGAAAATCGACTTAGGTACCGATCACAGCGCTCCATATTATAAGAATAGGACATATTCCAAACACGTTTAAGTGATTGAGGTTAGAGGAAGATACGTCAGTCAACTGTCTTCCCTTTTTTATTAGGAGCACCTAGATTGTGATATATTATAGGGAAAGGCCTAATGTTGTAGAAAATTACCCTTTTTTTACTAGAGAATTTTCATGTCCGAAAACCCTTTAATGTGTTTTTGTGATCGTTAGTGCTATTGTGTAAAGTTCACTGCTCACCTCACTCAAGTGTGCGCAAACAATTCAAAATTGAACTCATTTGTTTTTAGAGTACAATCATGAAATCAATTAATCATGGCGGATTCACGAGACACCGTTCGAATCAAAGTAATATTTACAGTTCAGTCCAGAAAAATTGGTGTTACCCAAATATTGCATGTATTATTCATCGCCTGACTGGTTTCATACACTGACTGAATTCAATTTAGATAATTTAATCCACATGTCAAATTCAAAGGCTTCTGATAAATGCAAATGTCAACGCACACAGAATTCATTATTAATCAAAATGTCAAGATACAGAGTAGGCACATCAATCATTCATCTGTTTTTTAACCGACTTCAAAAAGAAGGAGGTTATCAATTCGACATGTTCATATTTTTTTTTTTTTTTTTTTTATGTATGTTCGGGCATAACTCCGTCGTATATAGACGGATTTGCAAAATTGTTTTTTTGTTCGAAAGGGCTTTACTCCAAAATGGTCCCATTAAAATTTCATATAGATCTGATGATGCGTTTCGGAGACAGACAACGGAACTCTTCAAAAAATTACAGCAAATCAACCGCGAATGTTGCTATCGCATAAATATGCATTGATTTGACCCCAACGATTATGAAATTTCGAATTAGTGTGGGGTAGGTAACTAAAAAGTGAAAAATAAAAACTTTTTTCAAAAAATAACAACCGACTTCCAAAAACAACACCACAAAGCTCAAAATAACTTTAATTTCGGAAGGCGGTGACAAATAATTAAAATACACATCCAAAGTCACCGACTTCCGAAATTAAAGTTATTTTGAGCTTTGTGGTGTTGTTTTTGGAAGTCGGTTGTTATTTTTTGAAAAAAGTTTTTATACCGTTTGAATAACATTTAAAGGTTGGAAAATATCGTTTGTGGCAAATGAAAAGGGCATTATTTAAAACACCTTGACTATTGACTTTTGTAGTGAAACTTAGGTTACTAGTTTTTATTACTATTTTATTGCACAACCAATGTTACACCAACAACATATGCAGCACACGGAACTGTTGTTAAAAATCTTAAACCTTACATATGTTATTCTAAAATAGTTTGAACAAATACGATATAAAAAGTGGAAAAAGCTTTCAAAAATAAAAATATCTAAATCTTTTATTTGCATAAATAAGGTATAGAAAGTTCTTAAAGTATTACTCGATCGCTTATTATGCCATTAATGTCGGCGTACAAATTTACATGCTTATATAATATATTTTAAGAAATTAAAGTTCAATCATGCATGCGATTAGTAAATTATAATTCAATTCAATACAATTAAATTATACAATAAAATTCGGATACAATTATAAAAATACAGATACTGCAAATCAATATTTTTCTATGTAGAATCAGAATTTTATTTGCGTGAATGTAAGATATTGTACCTAAATTAATGAGATCAGCTACATTTAACCTTACAGCGTGCAAATTATTACATAAATTAAAATATTTATATAAACGAAATGATGTCAGCAAAACAAAATGAAAATGAAGTAAATTAATATTATTATAGTCAGGTACATAAGTCGTAAATGGTCAAATTCAGGTTATATTCTAGAAATAACTACAATTTTACCTGTTCGCTATAACAGGCATACAAAATACAAAATAAGGTTACTCTATTTGGAAAAATAAAACGCACCCGAAATTAAAAAAAAAAACAAAACAATAATTCAAAACCACTAAACTCATATTTTTTCTCTTTTTCAGATCGAAATGGCTCCATGGGTGCAAGCGATATCTCTGGACGCGTATTTCATAACATACTACGGTTTTAGAGTTCTCTTCGTTCACCTGATCCCCTGCACTTCTCTAGTGGTCCTCAATGTCCTCCTCTTTAGAGCCATGAGAACTGCGCAGATCAACCGGCAAAGACTCTTCAAGGAGAACCGAAAATCCGAGTGCAGGAAGCTAAGAGATTCGAACTGCACCACTTTAATGCTTATCGTCGTTGTGACCGTCTTCCTCTTAGTTGAGATCCCTGTGGCTGTGGTCACTATCTTACACATTATATCTAGCACCATCGTCGAGATTTTAGACTACTATATAGCTAACATCTTGATCCTCATAACTAATTTCTTCATCCTAGTCTCCTATCCTATCAATTTTGCTATATACTGTGGCATGTCGAGACAGTTTCGGGAGACTTTCAAAGAGCTTTTCATTAGGGGAGCAGTCACTAGTAGGAAAAATGGCGGCTCTAGTAGATATTCTCTAGTAAACGGGCCCAGGACTTGCACGAACGAAACTGTGCTTTAAGTTGAGATTATTGTAAATATTCTAATGATGTCTAGTTTAAGATTTTGAAGTCGTTTTTTCTTTGTTTATATATGTACTTATAGGGACATATCAATTATAAAGCATTTGTTTTTTTGTCTGACTGTTGAATATTTCGAAAGATTTACATTCTTAAAAAATGTTTAAGTAATATTTTTGTCGTTTAGTTTATACAAAATTTTAGAAGGAAAGCACAAGAGTTACAACGTAATAATAAGTGTATAAAAATTTAAACGTCGAACGTACAAAATGTAAAACATTTGTATAAAACCGACTACCGTACCTCTAGGGTTTATACAAATAAAGAATGTGTTTAAAAATGTAGTATAGCGATAGATTTTTTTGCATTTATATTTTGCTTATTGTATAAAAATAAAATGTATAATTTCGCGGTACTTTTTCGCGGCTGTGAGGTTACCTGATCAAAAAAATAAGAATAAATTAATTTTAGTATATTTTTAATATATTTTGTAAGTTGATTAGCTGATCACATGGCCTTCAAATGGTGAGCCCCCATTTCGGAAAAGTATCAATATTTTGTAAATATTATACAAACAGTTTATAACAATTATTTAGTTCTCAATGTGCTTTTAGTATTGTATAATTTTAGGATAAAACAAAGTCAGGATAGGAGTCATGAGAGGTATTTGTAAATTTATATACAAATGTATTAAATAAAAAAAAGTAGATAAATGTGTAAAAAATGTGTAAGTATTTATATAATGTCAAATGGTACTAAATATTTATGTTGTGACTATGTTATCAGTGTTTGTAATGCTTCCTTATTTGTTTGTAGAAATATTTGAGATTAGGACAAAATAGAGTTTAACATAAGGACAAGAGATAGAAACGAAAACTTAAAATAGTTGCGCCACAGTTGCGACATAGTTGCGGTACAGTGGCACCACAGTTGCCCAACTAATGTTTTACTAGAAAAGTCCTAATCTTAACTTTACAGCGCAGTCATAGGCCCTAATATAAACTGTAAACATTTTTGTAAATTAATTCGGACCATGGCGAATTGAAAATTGTGTTAGGCGCATATTATTAAATAAAATTAATAAATTATACATTTTTGTTTTTTTTTTTTTATTTATCTCTACAACCCTCTTCCCTCAACTGTGGCTCACTGAAAGAGAGATCATGGAAAACAAGGAATAGCAGGCTGCACGTCAGTGATAACAAAAACAGTACAAGCAGGCCACTTATTCTATTGTATTCGTTGACGGGCCTACATACATGTTGCTTAAGGTTTACACAAAGTCTAACAGTCGGTAAGCACATAATGAATACTGGGTGGATGAAATGGCGCAGGCACGGGAAGAATCTACTCCTGTATTCCCCTTATACTTAAGGGAAAGATATATAAAGCAATATTCAGGCCTGTCTTGCAAAGCACAATGTAGGTTTGCTGTTGAGTTTGTTATACAAACAGTGAGTTTATGAGCATTTAATTTAATTTACATATCACACAATTACCAACTATTAATGAAACGAATATTATTATTAACTAACACAACAAAATACGGTTCAGTAATTTTAAAAAAAGATTAAAGAAAAAAATACATGTCTCGAAGTCATTATGATGTCCAATTTTTCAAACTTTTCTATGAAACAGCTGTTTTTTTAGTTAGAATAAATTTTCTGAATTCATGGTTACCTACTGTGTGCATGTCGATGTCCCTGCCTATAATTTATGTACGGTGATCCATCCACAAACCGTCCGCGGAAAACGTAGCTCAACACGTTAGCGGACAATAACGACCACAGGCGTTTAGGTAGCTTAGACTGATACGACAGTACGTCTGTCAACGTCTGAGTTTTTACTTGCATAAAATCAGTACGCCACACGACGACCGTACGGTCACCACAGGTATAATTATGACTTTCGTACTGTCAGTACAAATTTAAAAGAATCGTCAAAGAAAGAACTTCCACGCCATCATTGAAAAAAGAACAATTTTAACCATGCGTTGTGACATTACGCCCGTGGGCGAGTGAAAATAAGTTATGTCACAGTGGCCGCAACCAGTGAGCTAGCACCAACGTGTGTCAATCGAGCAATGTCGCAGCATTATGCTCGTGCAGGACTTTCTGTTTTATTTTTAATACATTTTTTACTCCCAAGAAATTTGTTATTTTTTTATAATTTTTGTACTAGTGTGTTTATTTTACTATGTGATCGTCCTGTGCGAGTCACAATAACCGCTTGAGTGGCAATGATGACGTCATCGCACCCATTTGCGTCGTGGGTGGTCCGCGCTCTTATCGCAAACTCGAAAAAACAATGGATCTTTGTATGTTGGTTTGTTCGATTATTTATTGTTTTGAAATGGTGAATAAATGTACTGTTTAACTTGTCTTACTTAGGGGGTAAATACTTTTTCTTTCTTTCTTAATTTAGACACGAGCCACCAGTCAAACAGTTGTCTATTTATAGCACCAGACCTTTTATGCCTATTTGGTTCTAATGAGGGTCAGCGTGGGACCTTTAAAATTGATAATTAACTTAATCCAAACTAGACGAACTAATAACTGTAAAAGGTTAATAGTACAAACTGGGCTTAATAATAGTTTAACGAAGTGTAACCCTTATTTAACTGCGAGTTTAATAAATTAGAGTGAAGGAGAGTTTATGTTGGTGAGGTTATAATTTGAACTAGCTGTTGTCTGCGACTTCGCTCGCGTGTAGGTCGAAAATTATCCCACGGAAACGTACTACCAGGTTGAAAAGTATCCTATGTGTTAAGCCAGGTTATAAACTATCATCATCATCATCATCAGCCTATAATGTTCCCGCTGCCGGGACACAGGCCTCCTCTCGGTGAGAGGGATTGGGTCGTAATCCAGTGCGGTTTGGTAGATGTCACATGTCTTCGAATTTTTTGGTTCTAGGACATGCCGGTTTCCTCACGATGTTTTCCTTCAGCGTTTTGAGAGCAGTGGTGATGAAATAATTTACACAAAGTAAAGCGCCTGTCTGGGTTCGAACTCACGACCTACAATTCGTAAGTCGCGGCCGTTACTACTTGGCCGCCACTGCACCCTAAAACCTGCTCCTATAAACTATATGTGTGCCAAATTTCATCCAAATCCTATCGGCCGTTTTTGTGTGATTGAGTAACAAACATACAAATATCTAAACATACAAACTTCACATTTATAAGATTACATTGAGGATGAAAGTAGCCTATTTTCTTCTCCCGGCTCCAGGCTACGGTTCAGTGGTTTCTTCGTGAAACAGTCACTAACAGAAGTTTTTATCCAGTGCACAAACTGTAACCGTGAATTCGTGAAGCTGTTCCATACATTTTGACCGCGTAGGTATTAGAACTTTTCCATGAAACAGCTGATTTTTTGTGTATAACTTGCGCAAAATTTCTGCTGTAAGGGGTCTAGAATGATATACTGAATTCATGGTTACAGTTTGCGCACTGGATAAAAACTTATCCTGTATAGTTGTAAATAAACGGTTTTAAACTTAAATCCTTTGTTTAAAACCTGTATTAAAATGGTTTAAAACCACGACCACGTGGGCCGTGCATTGATAAAGTATTTAAAATACCTGTTCACAATTAGCCTTATTTATTTGTTTCAAACTCAAACTCAAAGCATTTATTTCAATTAAACATTTTACAGGCACGTTCGAATTGTCAAAAAAAAATCGAAGTTGAAGCTAGGTGCCCATTCAAAACGTAGATCTCTATGGAGAAAAACGGGCAAGAAACTCCAAGGACACTCTTTTAAATCATCATCATTTCAGCTGGAAAGACGTCCACTGCTGGACTTAGGCCTCCCCCAATTTGGAGGGGGGCTTGCCTTAATCGCCACGCTTGGCAGGCGGGTTGGCGATCGCAGTATGGTGGTAAAATGTATAGAGAACCCTGCTGCCCATTCTCTAGTAAGTCCCTTAGTCGCCTTCTACGACACCCACGGGAAGAGATGGGATGGTGCTATTCTTTACGTCCGGCACCACACGGAACGACTAGACTTTGAAATCGGACAATCATGGGTATTACAAACCTTGGGAACATTATTCTTGGTGCTTCTCTATGTGAGAACAAAGTAAATTTAAAAAACAAATTGTTTAATCTTCTCGCACACAAAAAGGTCACTATCTGTCACCCAAGGGTGGTGAAGAGATTAGATGGCAGGTGCTTAGATGCCTCTCTGTGAGAGAGAGTCGGCCGTAATCCACCACATGGGCCCAGTGCGGATTGGTAGATGTCACATGTCTTCGAATTTAGGTTCTAGGACATGACGGTTTCCTCACAACGTTTTCCTTCACCGTTTTGAGAGCTGTGGTCATGGAATGAATTACTCAAAATGAACCCACAACCTTTATATCTTAAGTGGGGGCCGCTACCACTGGACCACCACTGCTAACCAGGCTTTAGTCATAATTTCAGCCGAAAGACGTCCACTGCTGGACATAGGCCTCCCCCAAAAGGGGGGTTTTGCCATAATCGCCACGCTTGGCAGGCGGGTTGGCGATCGCAGTATGGTGGTAAAATTCATAGAGAACGCTGCTGCTCATTCTCTAGTAAATCCCTTAGTCGCCTTCTACAAAACCCATGGGAAGAAATGGGATGGTGCTATTCTTTTACGTCCGGCACCATACGGAGGCTTTACTAAACCGAAATAACTCCAAACAAACGAAGTCTGGGGCAACTCTAGTGTTGAAAATCATAAAGTACAAGTTACGACTGGACTGGCCAGCTTATCAGTCTCGAACGCCGTTTCCGTTTCCTTCCGACGACTCTGTTACTTTAGATGAAGATAACAAGATAATGATACAGACATAAACTGTAGTAAATTTATTGCCGTAAATGGAGAACGGAGTGTGCGTTAAAGAATAGACACAATAGGGTTAACCTGATTTCTTAAGAGTTCACAATTTTCATCAGTTTCGAAAACTTCATGCTGACTACGGGGTTATTTAGTAAGGGCAAAATCGCTGAAAACTGTCAGCGCCTACATCACATCTGCAGCATAAAATTGGCTTGGAATATCATAAACTGAAATACTCACCAATCCGGGACAAAATTGTTTAAAATTAACTTTTAAATCCCGCGGATAATTGCGTAACACACATAAAATAACAATTAATCGCAATATTGACCGTTTAGCTACGTTCATTGCGTTATTTAGGTTGTTGAGCGGACGGATTTTACAACCCTATAAAGCAATGGATGTCAAAAAGAAAAGCGTTTCGATCGATTGCCATTTTATGTGCGTTACGGAATAATAACCCGTACTCAGCATCACATTTATTATCCCCATAGCTAAAGTGTGGAACTGTCTGCCACCATCTGTGTTCCCTGCCACATTGATCCTGTCGGCTTTCAAAGCAAGAGTGAACAGGCATATTCTGGGTAGGCTGGTTCCACCATAGATCTCATCAACCGCTTTCAGGGTCAAGAGCAGATCCAATCAGCAATAAAAAGCAGATTTCACCGACTCTCTTTATAAAACCCTTCCTTGTCTCCTTAAAAAGTAACTAACTTAATGAAACTGTAGAGGTATGAGGAACAGGGTGTAAAGTTCACTCATACATATGTTGGTAAAGGAGGATCCTCCGACCAGACGAGTATTGTGTCTGGTGGGCAACTGCCCGACAGTTGATGTCGGGATATTTTATCTATTCGAGTGTCGTGGTAAACTCTGATTGCCCGATGTTGAATTTCTAAGAATAGTTCGCCTGTGGCATTGTAGATGGCGCCAGTTTTCTTTTTGCATTTCTTAGATTTTGTTGCGAAGCATTTTTATTTGTAGTGCCGCTACAAAACCCACACCAGTGTCAACCCTATAGTACACACTGCCCCACCCTTCCACCACCACAACCTTCACCCACACTTAGTTAACAGCACACACTTATTGAGTACCAATAAACCTTCTCATTTACGAGTACAGTAATGAAAAAAGGTGCGGCCCATGATTGCTTCTAATTCAATACACGACCTTATTGTCCCGTAGGGGAGGGATGTACGCACGATGACATATCAAGCTAGAACTTGCCAGTATAAAATGACCTTTCAATGTACGGAAAACCTGAAACTTCTTCGATTTGAGTCAATGTCAAAGTTAAAAAAATTATGTCAAATAAATAATAAGTGTCATAATTGTAATTGTTGTTTTGTAATATATTTTTTTTCTATTTCGGGGGGCTACCTACTGGTACCTACAGCCACGATACGCAGATATGCGGCGTGTTTTAGGTCCTATGAAGTACGGGTGTATGGACACTTTGGAAACTCTCCCTCTTCGTAGAAAACGCAATCTAACTTTAGGCCAGTTTTTGCGTTTCCAACTAAAGTTCGATTTGAGTAAGGTATGACAACTTAGCTCCGGACTAAGTTGTCAGTTTTGTAAAAAGAACTCCATGTTTATACATAATGGGTTTTTTTTTAAACAGGTTCGATGGTTTCAATCTTACCCAAATGAAAACCTTGCTTTGTAATATGGCTGTCTAAGTCTTCTATCTATATGTATAAATAAAATAGTTTAAAAAACACGCTTTTTATATAAAACCGAACTAAAAAATAGAAAATAAATTTTAATAAATTTAAATTAAGAATAGTGTTAAAAATTTCAATAAATATAAATTAATAATAGTGTGAATAAAAAAAAACTATTTTATTTAAAAAAAAGGGTGGAGTGCATGGTGTCAATAGTTATAAATATTTTATTGACAGATATGAGCAGAGTGATTATCATTTTGATAATATCGAGAGCACCCCACGCTTTTTCTTAATTTTTTAATTCATTTATATTTATTGAAATTTTTGACACTATTCTTAATTTAAATTTATTAAAATTTATTTTCTATTTTTTAGTTCGGTTTTCTATAAAAAGTGTGTTTTTTAGTTTTTTTTTTAACTATTATTTATTTTCTACTTTTTAGTTTGGTTTATTTAAAAAAGCGTGATTTTTTAGTTTTTTAAACTATTATTTGTTTTGTAGAATTGAAATTCTCCTTAGTATTCGAAAATTTGTCAATATTAGAGAAATCGGCTAAGGATATTTATTGGAAATTAAAATTAACATCAAGTCCTGTCTTATCGACTGTAGAGAAAAATAAAAAAAAATAAAAATTAAGTTTCTTACCTTATCGACTTAAATTAACAAAAATCATATTTTGCAAATTGAAAAATGGAATAATTTTATCAAATTAGAGTATTGTCATCGATCCTCGATGAATCTACAAAGTTGAACGAAATCTGGCCGTTTAAAGTGGGTCAAAATCGCGCCCAAAGAAGTCGGTTACAAACATACAAACATACATACCGGTGAAGCTAATAAAAAGAGAAGTCCTGACTGACTGACTGACTGACTCATCAACGCCCAGCCCAAACCCTTGGACCTAGAAAGCTGAAATTTGGTCAGAGGTTACCTTTATAGTGTAGACAAGGAATAAGGAAAGATTTTTCGAAATTCAATCCCTAAGGGAGTCAAATAGGGGATGAAAGTTCCGCGCGGGCGAAGCCGTTGGCAAAAGCTAGTCTAACATACGAGTAAGCGACATAGTTTGGTCAGGAATCGCAATGGTTATCGGTTTGCTCAATAATTCATCTTTTCACTGGATTGTGCTTGCAAAGGTCAATTTTAGGTCCGCGGTCCGCGTCCGCGGTCCACGGTACAATTTTTTTTGTCAAGTACTAGATCGATGGTAATTAAAAGTCATTCGGAATGGTATCAGTTTTAGCTGTTGCCCGCGGCTTTGCCCGCGTGGAGATTGAAAATTATCACACGGGAACATACTACCGGGATAATAATCTATCTGTGTGCCAAATTTCATCCAAATCCGTTCAGCTGTTTTTGCGTGATTGAGTAACAAACATCCAAACATCTTCACAAACTTCACATTTTTAATATTAAGTAGAAAGTAATATCAACCTAAAAAATCATATAGAAGGTAAAGTCTGAAGCCGAAACTTAATAGTTAAGTAGTAGCTTAATATTTAAGCTTATGAGCTTAAATATTAAGCTACCCACTTTTAATTCCTAGGACCAGTAGATTTCCCGGGGGTTTAGGCAAAACTGCACTATTATACAACTCCATTCCATCGTACCACTTCTTGAACAGTTACTGTTGAACATAGTATATATATACAGGGTGGCATAACTCGAAGCGCAAAACCGAAACCATGATTTCAGCATGTTTCTAAATGTGTTGAATCATACTATCCTATTTCCTACTAATGCTTATTATAAATGTCAAAGTCAAAGCATTATTTCAATTAGGCAATTAAAAAAAACTTTAATTCGGATAAGCAACATCCCTATGGGTTAGTAAACAAAAAGATAACTTATACCTATGTTAGGGCCAATTTTTCAATCCTCAGTTAAAAGTACCAATAGCTACCTGAAGAATAAAGTTATTAGTCTCTTTATTCGTCGAATAAGTGGTTGTCAATTTTTCAAACAATATATTTTATCCTATGTATAACTATCTGACCGAATATCTCATCTGTGATGACGCTAACTTCAGGGAGGTGAAACAAATATACAGAATAAACGAAGGTTAGAACGGGACGGACTATTTTTTTATTGTTTCAATGTTTTTCAAACAGATGGCAGCGTCATGCCATTTTTAATACGTTATGAGGTTGTAAGTTTGACCGTGTGGTCTTAATGTGTGGTTTTTTTGGTGTGTGTTGGTCGTGTGGTAAATTTGTTTATTTGATATTTTTAAATTGATTGAAATTATGTGACAAAAAGTGGGAGCGTTCAGTAATCTTTAATAATGCTGAGATTCAATTACTTGTGAGTTTAGTCGTGAGGTATACCTAAGCAAATAATAGAAAATAAAAAGACTGACGCTGTTACAAAAAAAGACAAAGAATCTGCATGGAAGAAAATATTATCAATTATTTAAACTTGTAAAACTCGAAGACTTACGTTAAATTTCAATGGAATAAGCGGTTAACTGGCCGTCAAAGAGGCAAATAGATTTATTCCTCAGTTAAGTGACTCAGTTATTCGACCAATAAAGCCTATCTGACGATTGAACAACAGATTTTTTTGCTATATATCGAAAAAAACCTATAATATGTCTGTTTAACTGAGGATTGAAAAATCGGCCCTTAGTAAACTTATTATCTATTTGGAAACAAGACTGTTGTTCGAAATACGTCTTCGAACAACATCACCTCATTCAAAATATAGTTTCGTATGGAGAATAATGGGCAAGAAACTTCACCGTTACTCTTTTAAAATGTTTTAATTACAATATTTAACATCATTCATTTCAACCGAAAAACGTCCACTACTGGACATAGGCCTCCCCAAAAAGAAGGTGGTTTTCCAAAATCGCCACGCTTGGCAGGTGGGTTGGCGATCGCAGTATGGTGGTAAAATGCATAGAGAACGCTGCTTCCCATTCTCTAGTAAGTCCCTTAGTCGCCTCTTGCACACCCATGGGAAGAAATGGGATAATGCCTTATGCTATTCATTATGTGTGAAAACGATGCACCCAGAATAAAATTACCATAACAAAAAAGTTTGTATCTTTGGATATTTGGATGTTTGTTACTCAACGCAGTAGCGATTGGAGTTATTAATAACCGACGAAAAATTTCAACGCAGTGGCTTCAGAATTCATGGCAACAGGCTGTACGTCGACGTTCCCTGCCACCCTATATGTCACAACATGAAACCGTGTGACTGCACATGCATATCGCAACTAGCACTACGCTTCTAAGCGGATTGGTGGTAAGAACACATCTTAAATTTAAGTTAAATTCGTAGACTAACTAGGCAATTAAGTTATTATAATATAAATTTCCAACAAATAATAATTATCCCGCGAATATTAATAATTATCGCGGGATAATCATCCCGCGGGAACGTACTACCGAGATAAAAAGTATCCTATGTTTTAATCTAGGTTATAATCTATCTGTGCACCAAATTTCATCCAAATCCGTTTAGCTGTTTTTGCGTGGAAGAGTAACAATCATCCATATATGGGACATACAAACTTTCGCGTTAATAATATTAGGAAGGATTTCGTAAATAACTTCCGACCAATGACCTTGTGAAGGCCACAGGAATCCGCTGGATGCGAGAAGCAGAGAACTGGTCGAAGTGGAGGAGCTTGGGGGAGGCCTATGTCCAGCAGTAGACGTCTTTCGGCTGAAATGATGATGATGAAATACCTAACTTCTTACGAAAGCTAGTTTGTTAAGAAGACGTCTTCATGCAAAACTGTAAAAAGAACAATTTCTTACATCTCATTTCGATTACAAGCAAGCATAAAATTGACTCGTTCAGCCACCAAAAGGCGTGACAATTACATCGAACGTGCCAGCATACGAAACAAGATTACTTTCACATCAATACCGCAAGGTCTTATTGAAACGATGTTACTAATAAATAGATTATTTCTCGGCCTGTCTCGACACACAGGCACCGAGGCTCATAATAATTCATAGGCTCCATAGCCTTGTACACTTGAATAAAGTGATTGCGGCTATCAAATTATACGACTGAGCGTTGGATTCAAATAGTGAAATTATTGGTAGCTGAAGAAAAAATATTATTTTGTTCCACGGAATAAAAACAAGAAAAACCAGACCTTTTACTGTATCTACGAGGTTTTTAGGGTTCTGTACCTCAAAAGAAAAACGGAACCCTAAAGATCACTTCGTTGTCCATCCGTCTGTGCGTCTGTCAAGAACCTTTTTCTCAGGAATGCGTAGAGCTATCATGTTGAATTCAGAATCAAATACGTAGGTCTACCATTCCTTGGAACTAAGCTTCTAAGTCAACGCAATAAAGAAATATGTTCATTTATTTCGTAACTCTCACTCTCCAGTAAAACAAAACTTACAGGATACTTCCCGTCGGCCTGTAATCATGTGTCATACAAGTAAAGGAAAAAGTTGATTTATAAATTTTTAGTTTTATCACATTTTTGTTTTGCAATTACAAACTTACATTTGACGTTGGAGAATTGACTGCGATGTATACGCGCAGAACATGTATTTCACCTACAATATGTCTAACCGTTCTAATTTATTATACAGAATGAGTTTTTAACCAGTGCGCAAACTGTTACCATGAATTCAGCATATTATTCTAGAACCCACAGCGCAGAAATTTAACACTGGTTTTACAGAAAAAAATTAGCTGTTTCATAGAAAAATGCAATACCTACGCGGTCAAAATGTATGGAACAGCAATTTTTTTTTTTTTTGTATAATCTACGACAACTGCGCTGGCGGGTCTAGAATGAAATACTGAATTTACGGTTACAGTATGCGCACTGGTTAAAAAGTTATAAAGTATACAATCTAACCGGATGCAACTGAATACCAGTATTTTCAATGGACCGCCTGCCTATCTGAGATTCACAACTGGGTAAGATGATACTCCTTTGAAAACCCAAAAGTCTGACAACCAAAACCTATAGGATCCTTTTAGGCTTACCATATCATCATCATCATATCAGCCGAAAGACGTCCACTGCTGGACACAAGCCCCCCCCCCCCCCCCCCTCCCAAAGGGAGGTTTTGCCATAATCGCCACGCTTGGCAGGCGGGTTGGCGATCGCAGTATGGTGGTCAAATGCATAGAGAACGTTGCTGCCCATTCTCTAGTAACTCCGTTAGTCGCCTTCTACGACACTCGCAGGAAGAAATGGGGTGGTGCTATTCTTCTACGTTCGCCACCACACTGAACTTTGTGAACAGCTTACCATTATATCGTTAGGGTATTGATGATTTAAATTATTCTAATTCTGAAGAAAAACAAAAGAGTATTGAAATTATTCGAATACTCATTTGTTATCATCGCGAATAATATTTTGATTAACATACAACCTCACACAGATCGGCAAATCGCAAAAATCGTGGTATAATTTCCTTCGCCCTTAAACGCTTTTTCTTCAAACGAACTATATTTTGATAAATTCTAGTTCATATTTCGCATTTCCTAAGCACATCGAGATTTAAAGCTATATGAGATTATGCGACGTTGCCAGCTTTATCAAAGGGTTCTTCCTAGGCTTAATCCGATTTTCTTACCTCTACGTCCATATTTCTTACATTAACTTGGAACCAAATTAAATATTGATACATCTTTTTCATGGAACGGAAATAAATATTGAGAAAAAGATATATTAGAGCCATTTGGAAAATATGTACTTATACACAGTTAAAAGTTTCCGGTTGAATAAGTGACTGTATGCTGTTGAGGATCTATAACGAAATTCCTATTTGTTGTATTTTTGCATTGTTGTAATATTTCACGTATTTTTTTTTTCCTCATATAATTTAGTTTTCTTTTTTTATACCATGTAATTTCAGATACAATTTATTGTTTATGAATAAACAATCAAACAAACAGGGTTTTCTATCACGGAAGTTCGAACTTTACAAAGCTAGCTTTTGCCTGCGGTTTTGTCCTCGTGGAGGTCGGAAATTTACCCACGGGAACGTACTACTAGGATAAAAGTATCCTATGTGTTAATCCAGGCTATAAAGTATCTGTGTGCCAAATTTCATCCAAATTTGTTTCGCTGTTTTTGCTATAATCCGAAACATACATCCAGACAAACGGACAAAAATTCTTCGTACATAACTTTATCTATTGTTTATTTATTTATAGAAGAACCAACGGCTATAATTGATGGATAACAATTATATATGAAATATTACGCCAATTACAGATTATCACGGATAAAAACAGAAAAAAGTAGTAAGAAATGTTATGATCACTAACAAGCACGATAGAAAAGAATATAATATACTAGCTTTTGCTAACGGCTTCGCCCGCAAGGAACTTTCATCCCATATTTAACCCCCTTAGGGGTTGAATTTCCTTCGAAAAATCCGTGCAAAATTTCAGGTTCCTAGGTGGGTTTGGGCTGGCCGTTGATGAGTCAGTCAGTCAGTCAGGCGTTTTCTTTTTTTATATAAATAAGGTACAATAAGCACTACGCACTTTATAGTTAGTTATAATTGATCGTTTATTTATTCATGTCAAACCGTAAAATTATGAACGAACCTGCATTTACCGATAGGTCTCACAATCTGTCGATTTAATCACTCGTAAAATTGTGAACCGTCCCCGAATTGTCAGTCTTGCTAGCAGTCGAATTGGTACCAGTAACTAAGCCAGGCTACACCCCAGGAGGCCTGCTCTCTAAGCACGAAATCCGTAATCTCGGCCGAAGTTACGGGCGTTTCCTAATCACTTACGGACCTATGATTAGTTTGGGGCCTAAACTAAGAATTAATTACTACACGATTTGACAACTGTCCCTACTCCCTATATAGTTTTACCCGTCCAAAAAAGTTAGTTAATCAGCTGTAGGTGTCACTTTGAAGTTTCGAACTATTTTCAGACGGGCCCGTATTTTCGTTGATGGAGTTAGAGAGTAGCCCCTTAGGTTAGAACTGTAACAAGCCGCGCGCAAGCCGAGCAAGCGAAGCAAGGGGTGTCGCTGCAGCGGCCGACGAGCGCTACTTCCAAGTCGATCGCAGTTAATTGCGCATGCAAGTTTAATACCAGCAGGCTTAGCACGAGCACCGATTTGTCGACGGAAGAATAGACATGACTATTAACTAAATGATGTACAGAGGCCAGCCCATCAAGCTACCCCAATCTGTCAAATTTCTTTGATACTCGTATTTTTTCAACTTTATCACAAAGGAATAAGGTTCATGTTTAATTGGGAAAATTTGACAGTTTGGGATAGCTTGACCTGCTGGCGACTGTACAATAGGAGAAGATAGCTATGTTTTTCTATTAAGGCTGCCTTCTCAAAAAATGGTTGAAAACGGCATGCAGGTGAAACCACTTTTCGTCGCCAATTACAAAATTACATTTGAAAAAAATAGTTATTAATCTACATAATATGACACGTCATTTGGTTTAGGCATAAATTTTCTATGGGTATCAAATAATAAGAAAAAAAACGCCAAACCACCTCCAAATCGATGAAACCATTTTACTCCTTCATTTTTAACAAAAGAGTAAAAAAAATGTCTTCTGCTTTGCAATAGAAAGGAAAATGGTTTTGTTTTGTTACTTTTTACAAATATACATTATTTTTGTTATAATAAATTAAAAATGCGACCGATTAAAGACTGCACGGCTACATCACTCGCCCACAAATTTAGTGCGCCCAAATGCTGAAGGTCCTTAGCGTGGATACAAACTTAATTGCGCATGCAAGTTTAGTACCAGTTCACAATTTGTCAGTTTGCCATGGACAGCTTATAAACTATAGAAAAATAATGCGTTACAATGAAAATTATTTGTTGCAGTTCACAATTTTTCGTTATTTTATAGTGAAGAAGTGGCGCAACAAACTCCAGAGCAATTTAATAACAAGCAATACAGTAGTAATTGCGACAAGCCAGCCACTGATCCACAGACTGCTCAGTCCTCAGTGTAGTTTAGTCCGGACCCTTAATTGAGTGAACCTTTTTTTTTTTAATTTATGTTGGCTGCCAGTCTTCTGGGCACGTTTCCTGATGACAGCGATGCGGACGAATACTTCGACGCCTAAGTTTCCTTTTGTTTTTATTTGTTTAATTATTTAGTTTACATTTTTGTGATAAGCTTATGTATTAAAAAAAAATATGTTCACTTTTTTAATTTACTTATTTTCTAGTTGAGTATGTTGACATTTACGTTGTCGTAGCTACGCCAACGTATTTCGTACTCAATCTTGAATAACTTGAGCATGTAAAGATGTTTCTTTAAGTATGTCAGAATACGTGTGTGAGCGTGAGTGATTATGTGTACTTTGGTGAAAAATAAAGGTTCTACAAAACACGGGCGACGCGACTCTTGTAGAACAATTTCTATGAAAACTTCATGGGAATTGTTCTAGAAGTGTTGCATCGCCCTTGTCTGAAGAAGCCTTAAAGCATATTCTATCTACCTGTTACTGTAAGCCCCCGCATAATCCCACAGCTGGACAAAAGCCCCTCCCCATGGGTTTCAGCATTTTTGATCTGGGGCCAAAGTTGACCACTGATCGTGTGTTTTCTCCAGCTCGTCCCACCATCTTCTGCCGTGACGCTTTCTGGCTGTGTCAGGGCTCCACTCCACGTACTGGTTATTTTGGTCCACAGCTCACTAGGCATACGGCAGACTTATGTATCAACCTGAAATACATTCAAGCACTTTTATTGTATCTTCGAGCAAATGATTAAATTTAAATAAAACCGACCTATTATTAACATTCAAAATGGAGGTTTTCATTGGCAAACCTCTCCATCCAGTAATAGTTTCTAATTACAAACGCGACATGCTCAGCAAATATCTCACAGAGACCACAACGCGCTTATCGGGACGTCTAATCTACAGCGTGAAATACCGCACCACGGAGTATGAAGAAATGGAGTGCTACGTGCGGTTGACAATTGAATAGCGATTCTGTTAACGAAGCAAAAGGAGTATGTAAGGATTTTAGCAGTTAGTGTTCTGTAGTTTCTAATCTCCATGGGAAAAGGTATGAGTTTATGTATGTACCACAGGTGATAGGTCGTTATACCAAAACCAATCACTGCTGAACAATAGGCTCCTAATGAAGCAACAAGAGGTATCGGATAAGATTCTCAGGTCAGGCAAAGGGTTACTGGGAATTTCTCAGTAGCAAACCAGAGTCTGGATTTGTGTCCGTTTGATGGAATTAGGCTCCTCCTATTACATGGGACTTAAACATAACTCGCCTAATGTAGATGTGCTATTTACTTAAAAAAAAATAACCAACCCCTTCGGGAAATAAAGACATGGTGCTAATACTTTTATATTTACTTAACATAAAATCACACCTGGCTCACGCACAATGGTCCACTTAAAGGACTAAGTGCGGAAACCATACCAAATAACATAGAACATAGAAGATCACACCTGTAATCCCCTAAAGGTTAAGCAGAGATATACCTCTGGCACACCCACAAATCGCCAGTTATATTTAAGTCCTATGTAAAAGAAGGCGAGCCCCAGACTCTGAGTAGCGACACTTTGCCCGACCGGGGAATTAAACACAAGACCTTACGCTCACTAGTCGCACATACGTCCACTAGACCAACAAGGCAGTCAATATATTGATTAGGCATGAGTATTCTTAATAATGAGATATTTTGTGTTGTTTTCATTCATAAATGATGGCATGCACCTACAACGAATTTTAGTCAATATAGTCCTCGCTTACTAACATTATAAACGTGAAAGTTTGAATGTATGGATGTTTTTTACTCTTTCACGCAAAAAAATCTGAACGGATTGGGATGAAATTTGGCACACAGATAAATTATAATCTAGATTAACGCTTAGGATACTTTTTATCTCGGTAGTACGTTCCCGCGAGATAATTTCCGACTTCCACGCGGGCGGAAGCTAGTCATACATAAACAGGTAGGCAGAAACTACCTGCACGCCACCTGCAACGATCATGCTCAGCACTGCGCCTGTGACCACTAAACAAACGACAAGTAACTTATCAAGCTAGTATGGTCAGTCACTCAATCACTTGATGTATCTTGGCCCTCCATTCTCACCGTACTCCTGACACACACAACCACACTATGTCTAATTACTTAATTCTACCACATAGACAATAACAGGGCTCGGCCTTATGACGTCACCAGTCAGTACTTCCATAAACCGATGGGGAATTATAGTCATTTGGCAGTCCCCTTTATAGACATGGTGTGGAAACCATTTTATGAGGGTAGTCGTAATATGTTTGTTAGTCCATGTTTCACATTGCTTTGTGAGTGTTGGAATAGATTTGTTGGTTTTTTCGGCTAATTTGGTAATTAAGGCTAATACTTTAATTAAGTGTATCATAAATTGGTAAACGTAGTTTGTGTGTTAAGTGTACTTTATCGTAAATTGGTTAACCGTATGAGTAAATCAACTAGGTTAAGCCACACTTGCCACGTTAGGTCAGTAGATGGGTGATCATCTTTACATACCGAGACCCCTCCGTGCCTCTGAAAGCACGTTAAGCCGTTGGTTCTTAAACTGGTCTTGGTATGTAAAGATGGTCACCCATCCACTGACCAACCCGGGCAAGCATAACTTTACCTGATCGATCTACCAAGGCGGCTGTTATTGGGTACTTAGCCATGCTGTATATTATGAAAATATTAGCTTACTCGGTAAATTAAATAAAATTCAAAGTAAACATTGAGGTTATACATTATCCGTTCTCACCAGGTTCAAACGCACAACCTGATACTTTTGAAGCAGGTACTTCAAACATCTGAACCAGTTTGACTCTTTGTAACCATACTACGCACTCAATCCTTCTTTTAACCCTTTTTGAAGCACATTCCAAATATAATCCCTGTATCTTCGCACCGGCCTTCAATTTAGCCCAAAAATATCCTCTTTATTAACCTTCAACTCATCCTTTAGACCAATAAAGCAAACCTTTTTTAGGTTTAAACCCAAATCACTCTCGACCTTTCTTCCTTTTTAGATTAATTATAACACACCCCAGAGAAAGGTACCATGTCCAAGAATGGTACTTGAACTTAAAAACGTTTTTATGTTCAAGTCTTCAAGTATTAAACACGCGGATAAACATAAGTATATCCGCGTGTCTGCACCCCACGTAGCATCTAAGTACTATTTATCCATTAATGCTATTACTGGACCAGCAAAACATTTCCCATGTAATAAAACCCACGCAACAACTACAAGCAGTGGTGGCCAAGTGGTAACGGCCGCGACTTACGAGTTGTAGGCCGTGCGTTCGAACCCAGACAGGCGCATTACTTTGTGTAAATAATTTCATCACCACCGCTCTCAAACGGTGAAGGAAAACATCGTGAGGAAACCGGCATGTCCTAGAACCAAAAATTCGAAGACATGTGAGATGTCACATGTCTTTAGATGGTAGCTGTACCAACCCGCACTGGGCCCGCTTGGTGGATTACGGCCCACTCCCTCTCACTGAGAGGAGGCCTGTTCCCAGTAGTGGGAACGTTATAGGCTGAGTATGTCACAACTAGAACCCGTGCCAAGTAACAAGCAATGCCATTACTAAACACAAACAAAACTAATTTACTCGTATATATCCCACAGTGTTGGCAACTTCATTCCATACTTTTAATCAGTTCCTTTGCCTCTGAGCTGTTAATTGAGTTATTAACTACTAGCCCCCACCCGCGGCTTCGCCTGCGCGGAAGTCGGAAATTATCCCGTGGGAGCGTCATCATCATCATCATTTCAGCCGAAAGACGTCCACTGCTGGATTTAGGCCTCCCCCAAAAGGGGGGTTTTTCCATAATCGCCACGCTTGGCGCCTGGGTTGGCGATCGCAGTATAGTGGTAAAATGCATAGAGAACGCTGCTGCCCATTCTCTAGTAAGTCCCTTAGTCGCCTTCTACGACACCCACTGGAAGAAATGGGATGGTGCTATTCTTTTACGCCCGGCGACACATACGGGACAGCGGGAGCGTACTACCCAGATAAAAAATATCCTATGTGTTAATCTAGGTTATAATCCATCTGTGTGCCAAATTTCATCCAAATCCGTTCAGCCGTTTTTGTGTGATGGTGTGACAAACATCCGCATCTTCACAAACTTTTATATTTATAATAGTAGGATACTCTATAACCCTGTGATACTTATTTATGGGATACCTCGCTATTGGCAGCAGCTTCGCTCGCGTGGTTGTCGATAATTATCCCACGGCAACGTCATCATCACAAACAGCCTAGATATGTTCCCACTGCTGGGACATAGGCCTGCTCTCTGTGAGAGGAGGTGAGCCATATTATACCTCAGAGCGGGAGAAGTTATTTGATGATTTCCCAAACTCAAAAAAAACATTGGACGTTTAAAAAAAGTAAGGGAAATTACAAAAACCGCACAAACGAGGTCGTGGAAGAAAATCCATACATTACCTAGATTATCTCAGTTTTAATCATGTTCTGGCAGTTCTAGTAATTAATGCGGTTGTATCGTTGAGCAAGTTCTGAGTTGAGCAGCACATTTACTGACGAATGCGTGCACTGACTGACCAGGTCCACTCAATTTGTATGGTGCTCTCCTCAAAAGACCATTTCAGACATATACATACATATACCTACATGGTCTTCACATGATCTGACCAAGATTATGTCTGGACTTTAAAAGAGACTGTGACATCTGAGTTTGTTTCGGCCTTTCTTCTCAGAGGGGGAACGTAGACCTCATATAGTTTTAAAAATATGTTTGGCGTGCAAAAGCATACTTGAACAAAACATTTAATAATAAAACTGAAACTGCAAACTATGGAACAATACACCCCGGTTGCACACGAACGAGATTACATAAATTATGCAGGCCGTCTGCAACTGACCTACATTTACGTCATACCTCTGACGTGGCTATTCATAAACTTTAAATAAAGACATCTTCACAACTGCTTGAGGGAGCAGGGTGGGTAGGATTTTAGGATAATAATATGGTCCTTTTCTTACATCATTTATTATTTTAATAATACATCTTTCAGTATATCAGGCGGTTTACATAAAAATCACACATCAAAACAGAACACTTGGTTTCAATAGGTTCATTTTGTTTATGTAGATTCTTTTACATATTGTGAATGAGAGAACGTTGTAGGGCTTACAGACTGTAGATTTGTAGACGATTTTCTATTCTGTATTTTCATTCCTCTAAGTACCTGGTACTTATTGACAGGCCTGCACTGTCCTCCCATACCTATCACCACTGTAATTTGAAAACATTGTAAAAGCCAATTATTATTTAAAAGAGTAACCGTGGAGTTTCTTGCCGGCTCTTCTCCATATGAAGCGACAAATTGGAACCGTGCACCTAGCTTCTGACGTTTCATAAGTGCCCATGCAGGTTTATGTGAAATAAAATATTTTGATTTTGATATTAGAACTTGCAAACTAAATTACGTCTCAAACTAAGTTCATAGAGCTCTTATTTATTTCTGTATCTTTTTTGTTTCATTAAAAGGAAAAAGATAGCAATAGCCTATACTATGTTTAGTTGGTACGCAACAGAATTGTGTGTACGTGTTTTATTTATACAAACGTTCTCCAATAAAGTAACACGCAAGAACAACTACTGTAGTATAAAACTACGAGTAGCTTCCTTAAATGTTAAAGGAATGATTTAATTATGTTTCGTAAACTCATCATCTGCCTGGCCTTTTCCCAACTATGTTGGGGTTGGCTTCCAGTCTGACCGGAGGCAGCTAAATACCAGTATTTTACATGGAGCGACTGCCTATCTGACCTCCACAACCCAGTTACTGGGTAATACGATACCCCTTGGTAAGACTGGTTGTCAGACCTTCGGGCTTTCTGACGACCCGTAACGACTGTCACAGATCCACAAATGACAACTGGGACTAAAGGCTTAACGTGCCTTCCGAGACACGGAGAGGTCTTGGTATGTTAAGGTGGTCACCCATCCACGGACCAAGCGCGGCAAGCGTAGCTTAACCTGATCGATCGACCCGTGCAGCTAATCGTAAACTAATTTTTATTAAATCGCATTAAGCACCCAGCCTAATATATTCCCACTGCTGGGACACAGGCAACTCTTTAAGAGAGAGAGAGTGGACTGCAATCAACTACGCGGGCCAGTCCGGGTTGGTAGAAGTCGCATGTCTTTGAAATTTTGATCCTAGAATATGTAGGCTTTCTAGCGATATTTTTCTTCACCGTTTTGAGAGCAATGGTGATGAAATAATTTACATAAAGTAAACCTGCCTGGGTTCGAACTTACGGGCCACCGCAGCTCTGTCAAATTACAATCAAATCGCATTACAAAGAAATAATTCGTTTAATTCCTTTATTCTTTCCTCGTGTCAAAAGTTGCGAAGGTGAGTAAGAATAGCCCAGGCTTGGCCCATTCTGTTATCTATAATGATTCCCCGCGGAATTTTACCACGTTCAAACTACGTCTATATCGTGTTTTTTTTTAGAAACCAATGTAACAGTAAGGAATCGATATGTCAGATTCTGTATGTTCCAAGACAATTTGTCGATACTATTAATACGATATTAGCAGATGTCGTGTGTGATTGACGTGTTTTCGAGTAAGGAATCGTTAAGTGATCGTAGTGAATTCAGGCCCTGTTGTGATTATGAGGACACATACTCGTACCCAAGATGTCTTCACTCATGCAGGATTTGTCCAATCTCTTCTGTGTAATAACTTAAATTCCCTATCTAAAGTTTATGTACTGCATTTTTAATAAAGTAAGGTTTTCCGCAATAAACTGAAAATACTTGACAAGCAACCACTTGAGTTTCATTATTTTACATAAAGCTTGCTACGCCGCTACGCCGTAGCAAGTGCTACGCTCGTAGCATTTAAATTGTACTTAGGTACAATTGAAGGTAATTTAAGTTGCCGTCCAACTTTCTCGTTTTCTTTGCAAATACGAAAGAAACAGAGAAGTTGTTTAGTATTAAATTTCAGTTCCCGCGGAAAAATAGAAAATGATTTGTAAAACTACTTTTTTTATATAATCTGCAAAGCAATTTTCTAATGGCAGCTCATCTTACAACCATTAAATTGGGATTTCTGACCCATCCAACACCCAGTGCGAGTGTGGTGCTTCTGATCAGACTATACCCCACTTGCTGGATTGTCATAAGTGCCCGTTCACCTGCACCTCGGATGACCTAAAGGATGTCACTGATGGAAGAATGATACCTACTGGGCTCAAACTATGTACAAATAATAAGAAATACATTAAACAACGAGGAAAAATACAATCGACACAAAAAGAGAAGAATAAGAATAAAGAAACGTCTGAAAATATATCATTTCTTAAAAAGAAATAAAACATACTTTAATTCATCTTTTTTAAATACTTGTGCGAACATCTATGTTTTAGTGGCTTCTTAGTAAAAAGAAGGAGAGATTCTAAATAAAGCTATCTAGCAGGACCAAGATAGCTTTATTCGGAAACAAAACAATAAGTATTGCAGATCGCAGCATTTCGGTTTCCTCGCGCCATTTTGTCGTCTAATGAAAGCATAATGGCGGCGTTATGACAGTATCGTGGCGTCCATCTTACAGTCTATCATGGCCATAGACATTCATGAAACAAGAGCCACAACTCGACCAACCTTGATCAACTAACTTTATCACAGTTCGTTATAAGTTGCTCTGATATTAGGGCTATCAAAACCGCGGAAAACTGTCAAGGAATGAAGAGGAGTACTCGTTTTATTTAAACTTAAATGTAAAAAGTCAAAGATCCCTGAAATCCAGGTACTTTTACCTGGCTCTGGAGCCAGGGTTTTAGATGTTTCTGTAACCTCATCATCATCATCATTTCAGCCTAAAGACGTCCACTGCTGGACATAGGCGTCCCTCAAGCTCCGCCAGTTCAACCGGTTCTGTGCTTCCCGCATCCGGATTCCTGTGGCCCTCACAAGGTCATCTGTCCACCTTGTGGGAGGCCTTCCAAATTTACGTTCTATAACCTATATTATGGCAATTAAGAAATGTATATATTATTTACTTTTTCCCGACGAAAAAAATACTACCCTGCTTTGGTATTTTTTTTTTTACAAAATAAATAAAATCGCATACAAACAAAGACTACAGCAGTATACTGGCACCATAAATACACATCATTGATACGGCTGATACGGGAGTGGCTACGCCCCTTGGGGAAATATGAGAAAGAAAAGGGCGTTTATTGGCATTATATCATTCACTAGCTTTTGCCAGCGACTTCGCCCGCGCGGAACTCCCTTAGGGGTTGAATTTCGAAAAATCCTTCCTTATTCTTTGTCTACATTATAAAGGGAACCTCTGTGCAAAATTTCAGTTTTCTAGGTCCAAGTGTTTGGGCTGGGCGTTGATGAGTCAGTCAGTCAGTCAGGACTTTTCTTTTTATTTAATTAGATAGATAATAAAACCTTAAAACTATTAAAACAAAACAGAAAACAATGCCAAAAGGGCCAAAAAGGCCTCAACACAGCAGAATGTCAGACGACAACACAGGGAATCAACGTCAGGTGTAAAGCACCTGACGTTGATTTTCAACTGCAACCCATGAGAACCATCCGCTAGAATAATAAACACATAGAAAACTGTTTGTCCGTAATAATAAATTAAGAAAGTTAACTATTTCGTCCGTAATTTTTTCTCCCATGGAGTTCGTTAGGCAATTAACGGTAGTGGGAGTAATCTAGGTAAAAGAGAGAATGCCGCTCAAAATGTGATCAAGCGGGGCGTATGATACGCCCTATTACCATAGCATTGTTTATTGATGAACTGTGTTCTAACAGAAATTATTTTGAATTAGTTTTTATCTGTCCGTGATATCACACCGGGATCAGAATACCAGCGCTGCGACACTTTTTAAGTGTCGCAGCATCGTGCTGAGATAGTGGCCTTTTGGCCTCGTACAGGATCTTGTTTTTATTTTCACTTTTTCTATGTATAAATCTAATTTTAATTTAATTAAATACCTAGCGTAGCGTAGTAGTGTTTTAGTTTTTTAGTGTTTAATTTGTATTTGTGTTGTAGTTATGTTTGTGATATTTCTGTGGGAGTCTAATAAATCTTTCTTTCTAAATAATCTGTTTGGACTCTTGAGGTTAAACCGACTTGATTTAGGCACATTTTGTGAACTTCTGTCTCTTTGCTCATTCTATTATATTTAACATCGCTAACTTCATAGCCACGTCACAGCCTAGCACACCAGTAGCAATAGATTCATCTCACGATATCTTACCTTTTGCTTGTAGGTTTTCGAAAACCAATAGCCATGTAATCGGGCGATTTCTTATAAAGGTGTACTGTGGGCGTTTGTAGAATAAGGGTTACAGCCTGACCCCTCATCTGAACCAATCTAACATTTTACAACGTGACCCCTGACATCTTTAAAGAATTTCATCAAAATAATCACTTCTCGGTTTGACATTTACACAAACTTTTGAACTGTCAAGAATTTTGTTTAAATTGTTACCGCCGCGTTTCAAATTGTAAATTCCTACGGAAAAACCAGAAATTAGTTATTGACTTTCCGGAAAGGTGAAACATTTGAAGTAGGTATATTGTAGCCGCTTTTAGCTAAAATATTTTAATACGAGGTATTTGTTGCACGAAATACAATATAATGCTATAACATGTAATTATATTGTAAAATGGGTCTTCTCATCGTATTGATGATACAGTACCGAGGCCTAACTAGTGTACTATGAATTGAGGAGCCATGGCTCATATTTAAACGCGGGTACTACCAATATTTAGTAGGAAATTAGCCAAATGGAATTGGCTGGAATGCGTGGTAAAACCCCAAGTCTGCTATTTTTATAAATTCGTCATTCCAACACGATTCTATTGTCATTTAGCTAAAAGTTCGTAATCTGCTAAATTCATAATGGTCGATCAGTGGTCGGTCAATGGTCTCATAAAAGAATTGTGTTATAATGGCATTGTCGTAATTTATTATACAACCCGTTAGTAGAAATGACTTTCGAAAAAATTGTACTAAATTTGAACATTTATTCATGCCAGATTTCATTTATAAGTATATATTTTTACATATTATTTTAGGAACTGTCAAAATTTTAGCAGATTACCGCCTAAGTCAGACATTCATTTGTCATCATGTACGAGATTACCAATAAATGCCATTTCTTTCAATGGAGTGTCAGTGGCTGACCATTGGAAAGTCATAATGACGCCATTATAATAGTAGATTACCAAACTTGTCAAAATAAACAATTATGAAATCAATGATAGACCATTCTAACACTATTGTAATAGCAGACTTGAGGCCCAGGACGTTTCAGGTAGTTCCTCAATTCAGACGTCTGAAATGAGGAGCCTGCTCAGAACCCACAAAGCCGATGGATATGTATATAAAAACTTGGTAGGATTTTGTAGTGTTAATGTGTAATCTTTACAAAAAATATGGAATTTGTGCGGCTAAATTTAAGATAGGTATTGTAGCTATCTTAAATTCAGACGTACCAATCCCATTTTATTGCTTTAATTTCTCATAAAAATCCATAAATTTCACCGTGTCAGAAGCCTGAAAGTTTGTCAACCCTTCTTACCAAGGAGTAACCTTTTACCCAATAACTGGGTTGTGGAGGTCAGATAAGCATTTACTTAAAGAAGAATATTGCTAATGCCCAATCTTATGATTTGCGTTACACATTTTGGATTTTGGATCATTTATAGCCTGGATGTTAATCCAGGCTATACTATTTATCCTGGTAGTATACGTTCCCGTAGGATGATTTCCGACCTCCACGAGAGCAAAGCCGCTGGCAAAAGTTAGTCAGCCTAAAATTTTCACGCAGGCCTCCTCTCCGTGTGAGGGAGGAGGCTGTAATCCACCAAGCGGGCACCGTGTCGGTTGGTAGACGTCACAATATATCTCCAAATTTTTGGTTCTAAGACATTCCCTTACGACGTTTTTTCTTCACCGAAAAATCAAGGTATGATTGACCTTTTGCAAAGACCTACCTGCCAGGGGTGCGGATTGTTCGAAAGAGATACCTTCGCCCCTGGCACACAGGCAACTGAGAGAACACGGGTGGGTTTTAGTCAGTAAAAGTCTGACACGCCCTCCTGCTCCATCCAGAGCGGGAGAAGTTATTTGATGATATCCCACCGTCAAAAAAAAAGCTTGAGGCATATTTTAACAATTCTACCTACCTACCTAAAAAAAAATGTTTCATTTTCAACGCGTACCTTTTTCTAAGGTATTATTAGTTCTAAATCTGTATTTAATGGGCCGATTATGCAAGGCTCGTGTAGGGAATGTTACACACGGCACATGTCGGCACGTTTCGGTGTAAAGTCGGGAACTATGAAGGATTAATAACGGTCGGGTCACGTGTAACGGCATTATGACGGTTGGATGGAGGTCAAGATTTGTTCTTATTTGATTTTTTAAAAAAAAAATTGTTAAGAATTTCACATGTAACCTGAAGGCGAATTCTCTTAATTAGAAACGTTCAAAAGGCGACAATCAAATGTCAAAAACTTGTCAAAAATATATGGAGACTCGAGGTATTTTTAACAGATTGAGACTGAGTTCAGACTGTACGAACGTTCTTGAAATTACGAGAATTCCTCCTCAGTACTCTGGTTTGCTTTTACAGAATAAGCAGGAGTGTTTTGGTTTTGTCCGGAAAAACGAACCCATGAGACTTTTAGTGCCGAAGCACTGTGGTATAGTGTTATTCAGTCTTATTGCAAATCAAAAGATAGCTTTAGAAAACTGTTTAAAACTTTAAACCAAGTTTAAATTTCGATTATCTCAGAAATCTAGTAGACTAAGATAATAATACGTTAATTATATGTACGCATCATTTTATCGTTTTCATAGTGTATTTTTTCTTTGTGGTGTACAATAAAGAATAAATGAATACATATTACTAAATAGCTTTTGGTTCTTTCCATTATCTTGTTTTTATAAGGTTTTATTCAAGATTTCCCCTAAGCGGCACGCATTGCCCCGGCTTCCCCTACCTACTATGCATATTTGTCTGCCTCATTGAAGAATATTAATGTGATGTTACGTTCAACAATGTTCTTTAGAACATTAAAGTGCCACCAAAGACTCTTACAATACTAAGTTGTACAAGTACGTTTTACGTACAAGTTATTGCACGTAACATATTTGCCAAACCAACAAAATAAGCTTAACATTCACACTTCATTGTAAATGGGGCACAAGTGTGTAGCTCGAGGCAATACTAACATACTTGCCACTGAGAGGCACTTTGATAGCCTAAGGCTAGCTAACGGAGCTATTTCGATACCTAAGTTAAATACAAAAAATCGACGTACGAATAGGTTTTCAAAGAGGTAAGTAAAGTGGTGGCCAAGTGGTACCGGCCGCGACTTACGAGTTGTAGATCGTGAGTTCGAACCCAGCCAGGCGCATTACTTTGTGTAAATAATTTCATCACCACTGCTCTCAAACGGTGAAGGAAAACATCGTGAGGAAACCGGCATGTCCTAGAACCAAAACTTCGAAGACATGTGACATCTACCAACCAGCACTGGGCCCGCGTGGTGGATTACGGCCCACTCCCAGCCTGAGGAGGCCTGTGTCCCAGCAGTGGGAACATTATAGGCTGATGATGATGAAGTAAAGTTTCTCTTATAAATGGTTTAAAGTGTGTTTTGTGTTTGTGGGATTTTATTTCTGTAAGTAGGTTTATACAAACACTTTAACACCTCAATCATATTTTTTAAACTGGATGAGATCGGTGTTTCCTATCTGACTACTCTGAGAAGAAAGGCCGAAACAAACAGTCTCTTTTATTATACACATAAACAGACATAATTTTAGTCAGATCATGTGAAGACCATGTGGATTAGTGTCTGAAATGGTCTTTTGAGGCAGGGAACACACAGATTGAGTGTCCAATCATAAAATAACATCAGACGGGCCATTCTCGTAATTTTAAGAACGTTCACAGTATGATCTCAGTGTGAATCTGTCTAAAATACCTCGAGTTTCCATACATTTTTGTCAAGTTTTTGACATTTCCTTGTCATCGAGATGAGACTGCGACTAAATTTTGAACTATTTTAATTAAGAGAATTGGTCTTCAGGTGTCAGCACGAACTGGTGGGGTCCGCGAGGACCGGTGCCTACCAGGGGTGCGAGTTGTTCGAAAGAGACACCGTGGCCCCTGGCAAACAGGCAACTGAAGGAACACGGGTGGGTTTTTGTCTGTAAAAATCTGACACACCCTCCCGCTCCACCCAGAGCGGGAGAAGGTATTTGATAATTTCCGACCCAAAAAAGACGCCTGTACTTTCCTCAAGAAGTAGGCAGAGGTGTCAAGTGTCAATTTATGATGCCAGTGGTGAGCCGACCCGACTGAAATCTAGATTCCGGACTCATTTTAAGAATTTCTTAATAATAAAAAGGGTAACATAATTAACCGATCCTCTGAATACTTTCTACTGATGTATACTTATTAAATTAATGACCCTTTAAAACCTTTTCGGGCTTCTAATGACCTACACTTTTATTGATAAATGAGCCTCTATCTAAATTTCTGGCTTTTTCTCACAAATGATTACAGTTACTTGGCTATTAAGTATTTTTAGGACCAGCCTACAATATTCCCGCCTTTGAAATTCAGGCTTCTCTCTGTGAGAGGGAGTGGGCCGTAATCCACCACGCGAGCTCAGTGCGGGTTGGTAGATGCCACATTTATTTGAATTTTTGGTTCTAGGACATGCCGGTTTCCTCACGATGTTTTCCTTCACCGTTTTGAGAGCAGTGGTGATTAAATAATTTACACAAAGTAAAGCGCCTGACTGGGCCTGCCCTCTGCACCATTTTATTTAGTACTAACTTTTGTACGTGGCTTCGCTTGGAAGTCGGTCTGTTATACATATAAACCTTCCTCTTGTATCACTCTTTCTATTGATGAAAACTGCATTAAAATCCGTTGCGTAGTTTAAAAGATCTAAAGCGACTTTGTTTTATTTATTTAGGTACTAGCTGACCCGGCGAACTTCGTACCGCCATATTTTATTTCTCCAGTCGCGACTGAGGACACATAACCCTTCCGGTAAAATCAAATCAGTTGGATTATCAATAACTTCACAATAATTCTGACCAAATCTATATATTTTTATAAATTTTCGTATATACAAACCTTGTCCTGACAAAAAGGAACACATAAAAAAAAGAATCATCCAATTTGGTGCAGTCGTTCGGAAGTTATGCGCGTACATACATTTCGGCGATTCATTTTTATTCATATCTAGATAGATTGGGAATAAAAAACAGTTACATGCTTCAAAATACAGAGAAATTCTCAAAACTAAGATTTTACAAACATGTAACCCACACCATTGTCCACGATTTAACTAAAAGTTAAAAGAATTGCTGAAGACAAGTGATTAAAAAAAGAAAATAAAACAATAATCGCTGCTACAATATTACTGTGTTTTATACAATGTAAATAAGAATTTAATATTAAACATAAGGATCCCAAAATAGTATCGAATGCACGTGTTCCATGTTATAACCTCTCGAATAAACCGGAAAACAAATGAATACCTTAATTTAAAACTCACTGTTCCGTAATTTAAAACAAGCTGTAATTAAAATGGCGCTCTCAAAGGAACTTATTTACTAGAATTAAAGTTTTCCTGCTCATTCGTTATTGAAAATATTCACACATAAGTGGGATTTGTGGCTAAGTAATAACTGCCACACGGGTCGATTGATCAGGTTAAGCTACGCTTGCCGCGGCTGGTCCGTGGATGGGTGATCATCGTTACATACCAAGACACCACGTACCAACGTAAGTTGTGCCTGAAAGCCTTTAATACCGTTAAAGATTATATTGAGGACAAAAAAGCTTGGGATTGACCTGCTCCAATTTTGTATACTGAGTGTTTTTTTTTTTGCTTCCCTATGCTCTTTGACATTTGTTTATTATTATATAAACTTTGACATGAATATTTACTTTGAGAAGTATAATATAATTTTTGGTTTAATTATTGTGAATGTGAGGACTACGTGGTATTTTTGTTTTTGTGTTTCATCTCTTTCTCAGTTCGTTTTTAGTGTTAATCTGGCAGTTTGAGTACTTTATGCGGCCTACCCAAACGTCCTTTCTTTGGTATTGTTCGTCAAATCGTTGAGCTCGTCAAGTTCTGAGTTGAGCTGTATGATTACTGATAAATGCGTGCACAGATTGGACAAGTTCACTCAATCTGTGTGGTTCTTTTCTCAAAAGACCATTTCAAACTGATCTGACCAAGATTATGTCTGGACTTTAAAAGAGACTGTGACCTCTGAGTTTGTTTCGGCCTTTCTTCTAAGAGTAGTCAGATAGGAAACGCCGACCTCATCTAGTTTAAAAAATCGGTTGTCTGTAAAGTCAGTTTACTGACGATAGTTGAACGTGACAACGTCATAAGATAATACTATTGTTTATTATTGTATTATTGTATAGCAGCTGTCCACGCAGGCGCATCGCTTACTCAAGTAGGAGAGAGACTGATGTCGAACGCTGCTGAACGCGGTGGCCGATTGTGCCTCTTTGTCGCTCGTTCCGCGCTCTCGCTTGCACTTCAAGCCTTAAATGGAACGCCTCAGAGCGAGGTAACGCCGCATGAGTCATGTTTTTTCGTGCGTGCAGCCGGCTCCATCGAATTATAAGACGTTGTCACGTCAAAAACATGATTGAGGTGTAAAAGTGTTTGTACAAACCTACTTACAGAAATATAATCATTTATAGTTATCATAAGATTAAGTAAGGATTTAGCGACAGGATACAATGAACCATATTATAGCTATTCAGACACAACATTTACAAATTACATTTCAGGTTGATGACCGAAAAATCTGAACCTTCACAAATTCTATTGAATAGAATAAATTTATTCTTCGAACAAATTCCATCATAGGCGACTGACATTATTTCATGTGAGCAAATCTTTTTTGCTTTGTCACAAAATGAGGATAGTCTTACAAAGTATAGTATAAATATTGTCACAGACCACATTAGCACGTCAAAGGACATTATTTTGTCAATTTTTCTTTACTTAGGAGGGTAGTTTTGTTTGTACATTTGGAATTCGTGATTTCCTTTGCCAAGTTTCCGGAAATCAATATTTATTATGTATATTTCAAGGTCTGCAGTGGACAGCTAGTCTCTAAGTTGATATTCACACAGACATGATAGCTACATTTTAAGTTATTTTTACCTATTTTGGTAAAGTAATTTTACTATAGGTGCATCGTTTTCACTTAAAATTATGTAATTATCTAGCTTTGGCCCACGGCTCCGTCCGCGTAGATGTCGGTTATCGCGTAAAAAAGTAATCTATGTCCTTCTCCATATCCCAGGCTATATCTCTGCCAAAAATCATGACAATCAGTTCAGCTGTTAAGGCGTGAAAGCGGATCAGACAAACAGACAGATTTACTTTCGCATTTATAATATTAGGTCTTTACCTATGAAATTGCCGTTCTGCAGTACTGGCCATTTCAAATCAAAATAATTTTTGTTTGGCTAAGAATTCTAATTTCAAATTAATTTTATTTTAAAAACATGGATTTTTTTTCTAAAAGTAGTCATTTCTTTATTGATTAGTGTTACATTTTCATCGCATTTCAATCTTTTTCGTCATCATGGATACGTTAAAAATTCGAGTAATTATGGAATATGAGTACCGTCGTGGCAGCAACGCGGCACAAGCGGCACGCAACATCAACGACGTTTACGGAGCTAACACTACAAACCAACGCACCACCTGTTATTGGTTTGCTCGCTTCCGTTCTGGAAATTTCGACCTGAAAAATGAACCTCGCGGTCGTCCGAAGACTTTGGTCGACAATGACGAATTAAAGGCGATTGTGGAAGCTGATGATACACAATCTACGGCTGAATTAGCAGCAGCTTTCGACGTTAGCGTCAAAACAATATTGGTCCATTTGTGTCAAATTGGCAAGGTAAAAAAGCTTGACAAATGGGTGCCCCACGAACTCAATGATCGCCAGCGCGAAGTACGCGTCGAGACGTGCCTTGCACTGCTCAACAGACACACAAATGAAGGAATTTTGAACCGCATTGTTACCTACGATGAAAAATGGATTCTGTTTGATAACCGTAAGCGCTCAGCAAGTTGGTTGGATCCTGGTTCAGCACCTAAACAATGCCCTAAACGAAAACTTACCCCTAGAAAAGTGATGGTCACTGTTTGGTGGTCTAGCGCCGGTGTGATTCATCACAGCTTCTTACCAAACGGGGTGAGCATTACTGCAGATGTGTACTGTGAAGAACTGAACACAATGATGGAGAAGCTGGCGCATCTCCAACCAGCATTGGTCAATCGCTCGTCTCCGCTGCTCCTGCACGTCAACGCGCGACCTCATACTGCACAGCAGACGGTCTCCAAGTTGCAAGAACTGGGGTTGGAAGCTCTCCGTCATCCGCCCTACTCACCAGACCTTGCGCCTACAGACTACTACTTTTTCCAGAATTTGGATAACTTCTTGGCGGGAAAAAAATTTAATACCCGAGAGGCAGTACAAAATGCCTTTGAAGAATTTGTTGCCTCCCGTCCAGCTGATTTCATTAAGAAGGGCATCAATAAACTGCCACTGCGATGGCAAAGATGCATTGATTGCATGGGTGATTAATTCGATTAATACAAATAAAAAATTCATGAAAAAAATTCGTTTAAATTTTTTCATACAAAACGGCAATTTCATAGGTAAAGACCTATTATTATATAAACCTAGAAGCCCCGTATAAAGTGATTTTAAACTGCACCCGCCGCTGCAACCTTAACACACGCCGCGAAAACTAACTACACCTACATTTCCACATACTAGGTAGGCCGTGGTTACGTAACTGCCGGCGGTTGACTATCGCCCCGTGAAATCTAAGCGTCAATGCGTTGAGCTGTATCTAAAATTGTCTACTGGTTTTGCGAAAGAATAGTATGTCCGGATCACAGCACGTGGCTTTCTGTAGTTTCTGCCTACGTCCATGAAAGAAAGGCGTGAGTTTACACAACATGTAAAGAGAAAGAAATAAAGAAAAAGTATTTATTGGACTCGCATAGGAATATCACAAACTTAACTGCACAATATGCTTAACAAAATATAAATAAAAAAAGGAAAACTATAAACAAAGTCCTGTACGAGGCTAAAATACCCGTCAGCATGATGCTGCGACATTTAAATAGTGTCGCAGCACTGGTATTCTGATAGTGGGCCCCCCATAGTGCAAATAAGTGATATTAACATAGTTTTAAGTTTTCTTTACTAACACAAAATGTTATTATGTGTATATTTAGGTTAAGGATCCTACGACCGAAGCTCGCAACTAGGATTCGGGCGGAGACAATATTTCGTCTGAAAATTGCTATCGTTGCGCTAGTGTTAGTACCTGTCGAGGATACATACCTACAGTGAGCAGTACGATCACACACACATTGACAATGGCTTGACGCGATAGCGCTACTAGCTACTGACCATTTATGATGAATTTGGATGTGTTCCGTAATACCAAAAATGATGAATGAAAACTTATTGTATTTTAATATTTTTTTCGACATTTTACAACTTGATAATATGAGCTATGCTTCTGAGACAACAATATTACGAAATTGTTGGTTATAATACCAAAAAAACAGTGAGAAAACATGTCATTTACGCTGTAAAAATGTGCGAAATGCAATTCGCTTAAACTTCATTTCAGGTAAGTATTTTGGAAAAAAAAACCCCTAAGAGCCTAGATAAATACTGTCTGAATCCGAATATCATCATAATATGATGGAAATATGCTCAAGTTGCAAATGATTTAGGTATTACGTATGTATGGACAGTTCATTGTACGTAGGCCTCTTAAGGTATTTATCTCTGGGTCTTTGTAACCTGAAAATAAATGATTTATTATTATTATTATAGTGGATAGTGATTTCACGGACTGATACAGAAATAAAATAATAAATAAAAATAAGATAATATGTGCAGAATAACCAAAAAATAACTTACGTAAATAGTTTTTTATTTTATTTTCCGCGTGTGTGCACCCCACGTAACATCCATAACTTGTGTATGCTTTTAGTGTCTGTGACACTCTATGGCATCGCTGTGACAAGTAATGAGACGCAGGCGCCGACTTACGGCAAACTTATGTATAGCACCAAACCATTTCTACCCTTGGGTGTCGTAACGGGTGACTAAAATATTTACCAGAGAATGGGCAGCAGCTTTCTCTATGCATTTAACCACCGTACTGCGATCGCCAACCCGCCTGCTAAGCGTGGCGAGTATGGCAAACCACCACAACCCACACTCCCTTGGGGGAGGTCTATGTCCGGCAGTGGATGTCTTTCGGCTGAAATGATGATTATGAGGTTGGTTTTGCGATTGCGATTGCATTCTGGCTAAAAGAATAGATGTTATAGCTTCAAAGACACTCTACCAGAGGAGAGCATTTGTAGGTGAACCTACCAGAGGCTCTTGGTAGAGTAGTTCCCACTTTAGAAGGTCAGATTCGTCTGATGTACTTCTATTTCTTGGGTGTGTGAACGGGACATTTTAACGTTCAAAAATGATCAAGCTGCAGCGAACAACCATGGCATTCTCTAGAAAATTGAATGCCAATGGCCATATGACCGTTGGACGGGTGTCGACCTCAGGACTAGCTGCTTCTCACATGGACTACTGTACTGTAACCAAAACTACAAACATAGTATACAGGAAAGTTTTATAAATTGTGGCTGTTATTTTAATAAATTGTTGTGACTTACGACTTCCACGCGAACAAAGTCGCGGGCAGAAGCTAGTAGCTTCAATAAATATAATAAAATACCGTCATATTCGCGTCAAGAAAATAAAACTGACCTCTATAGGCCTGCTGGTTTCATTATAATTTACATTTTCAGCGATAAACTACATTTTTATAATGGCACTAGCAACGCTCCGCGGTTTCACCCGCATAGTTCCTGTTCTCGTAGAAATAGGGGGATAAAATATAGCCTAAGTCACCCGGAGATAGTGTAGCTTCCCAACAGTGAAAGAATTTTTAAAATCGGTTCCGTAGTTTCGGAGCCTATTCAATGCAAACAAACAAACAAATCGTTCCTCTTTATTATTAGGATAAAGACAAGTATAGAAGATCAAAACCACGTTACCTACAATCAAAATACCCAGATGTTTATCACAGCTTAATAATGCCTGGTTTGCAAAATACCAGCCAGCAACATTTCTCTATGAAACACTCATATTTCTTTAGCAAGATTGCATTTAAAACATGCGGTAAATGTTTTAATTTAACGTCCTTACGTTTCTACTAGAATAGAACGGAATAATATTAGCATAAGTAGCCAAGATGGAATTTATTTTTTAACTAGATTTCGCCCGCGGCTTCGCCCACGTGGAACTCGGAAATTACCCCGCGGGAACGTACTACCGGAATAAAAAGTATCCTTTAAGTTAATCCAGGTTTTAATCTGTCTGTGTGCCAAATTTCATCCAAATCCGTTCATCCGTCTTTGCATGATTGAGTAACAAACATACATACAAACTTTCGCGTTTTTATAATATTATTTTATTATTTATGTAAGGTTCAAACTTTTGAATCAACGGATGGAAAATTTTCTTCCAATTGTGAAGAGAGAGAGTGTTAAGTACCGTAGAATGTTGCAACTTTGCCTGGATTTTGACGTTTTTTGTTTGTATCTCTGAACCTATTTATTATAATAACTCGAAGTGAGTTTAAGATGGAAAAAAGACCTTATATCTTGCCAGGTAGAACCCAAATCTTTTTAATTCATAGTTTAATTCAAGTTTTTCTGTATTGATGATAAATACAAACATTAGCATTTATAATATTAGTAAGGAAGTAGGATTTAATTCTAGTAATAGTAGTCTAGTTCTAAGTAAGCTAGGAATGTCTCGTGCACTGTGTAATAAAACTTTGCTTTTTATGTAACTGTTTTATAAAAATATTCTATGTAGCTAGAATGTTGGAAAATATCCCACGGAAACGTATTACCGAGATTAAAAGTACCTTGAGTGGTATTCCAGATTAAAAACGATCTGTGTGCCAAATGTTAAGTATCCAAATCAGTTCTGCTCTTTTCACGCCCAACCCGAACATAGGTTCATTGGACAAAATAATAATTAAAAAAAAATTGACATCAGTCATGTTCGGGGTTTCTTTTACTCATATATATTCAACGTACTGTTGTGATTTCGTTACTATTTTATTTTATGTACAAAATTGTTTTATTAAATATACTGGAAATCAAAAGTTATCCCAATAAAACAATCTACCGGGATTTCAAGAGTGTTCTGTGTTAATCAGGGTGTAAACTATCTGTGTGCCAAATTTCATCAAAATCCGTTCGGTCGTTTTTGCGTGATTGAGTAACAAACATCCAAGCATGTAAACTTTCCCACTAACAATATTAGTAGGGTAGATATACTTATTAGTATCGTGAGCGAAATAATATTTTGTACAAAATTCAAGCGCAAATGTTTTGGCATGGCACAAATATCATGTCCTATTGTCTACAAGTTACATGAACGTTACTGAAATACTGTACAAACTCGTAGCCAAATTCTGGGTGTACTCTATTTGTATTGGCATCGGCACACGCTAAGAACAAGTAGGTATACAATTTATTTGGTTCAAGATTCGTTTCAAATTAAATGCTTCACATTATTTTTAATTTGAGATATACTTGCAAAAATTTTGACCCACTCCTTTGTGCAAATGACGTTTCTCAAAATATTTTAAGATATGTACCTCCCACGGAGCTACTTCAAAATCATCGAAATGTTCGGCTAACAGGTTCAATTCTCCCCCAATGGCTGTGTTCACAAGGTTTAATTACTACAAATTATAAAACAAACTCCCCCTCCGCGTCTGTCTGTCTCTTTGTTCGCGATAAACTCAAAAACGATTGAACGGATTTTCATATGGTTTTCACCAATAGACACGAGTGGTTCATGAGGAAGGTTTAGGTGTATAAAAACACGGGCGAAGCTGTCATTTGAAAGTTATGAATAAATAAATAAAAATAAACTTTTTTGCTGTCTGTGAAATATTAGTCAAAATTCTCTTGTGGGTGGTTGTATTCTGTTCGTCAATTACTTTCTGAATACAGCCGTACAACGCAAGTTTTCGATTGCCCATTTAACAATTCTATCGTCGCGCGCTGGTACCATGCTTCCACACTGTTTTGAGTTCGCGGAATATGTAAATTTCGATACCAAGACTTTCATACTATTCAAACAGTTTTGTCATAGCCTATTCAATCAGCGTGTTCGCGACAACGTCATTCGATATAGCGGTTTTCGATTTAATGATGTGTTTTCGAACTGGTGTACCACTCGTAGTTTTTCGAAGTAGCGTGCGTTGCAATAACGTCATTCGAATCTTCATATCACTCCCGGGCCGACCTTGGCAAGCGTCCCTTCGCTGGACTCTTGGACCCTTATTTAGCTGTGGCTAAATAATAAATAAAGACCTTCATGTAAATTCTTACAAAAAATGCCATTTTTAATTTGTATAAATATTCAACCAATAAACCAAAGGCACTTTCACAATTGGCATGCAATACTCCTGAGAGGAACACCACAATATAAACGGGTAAGCACAGAAGGTCCATACTATATTACTAAGTACAAATATAATGTAACCACCGCAAAATAACTAAGAACACTCGTCTCCAATTGTCAACAAATGTGAAATAATTACAATGATCTATTAGATATACCAACCAATTGTAATGTGAATGCTCGATCTTTCATGTTTTTTTTTTTTTAGAAATTTCATCATTCAAAATGCGTGTGTTTTCTCTTTTATTATACACAATAATAAAAAAGGTTATTTTACGTGTGAATAAAAATGGAGAAAATAAAATGATGAATGATGATAATAAATCATAATTATAATTTATGATTTATTTTCTCCATTTTTATTTTTAATCCTGCTTACACCCAGTTACTCTCTTGTAATTGAAGGATCACCCGTAAAACAAACTCTGTTATTATTGTACATCCTTTGATGGAAATTCCAAATACATAAAAACTAAAAGAAAAAACACACGCACACACAGATATGCTTCACGTATAGCATGTGCAACTGCACCGCGACTAGCGTTATGAACGTTGTTGAGCAGACAAACTTTTCGAACATATTGAAGCAACGGATTAGCAATCTCTCTCCTCAAAATGATTCAAATTGTGACATTCAGAAGTGTTTTTTAAAGCAATTAGGGGTGCTGCAAAGCGTTACCACCAACGCGACGTACGGTGGACGTACGCGTCTATGTTTGCGTGCAACAGTTTTCGCTCGTTCTATGGAACCTGCCTTCTGCACCTACCTATTCATTGGGAACACCGGATATCTCGATACCAACTGACGCGAAAAAAGGTTGTAAAAAAGAACTTTTTCGTTCACAAAATATCCGCAGGCAATACAAGAGAGAGGTCAAATTGATTGTCTGTATATTTTGTTCACAGTAATGTTCTATTTAGAGATACGGGGACATTTATTGGTTCGAAATAAGTGGGTAGTAGCCAAATAGAAATATTGCCATACGGGTACTTGGAAAGGATTTGTGTGTAATTGTGTGGGTAGTGTGGACATGTTTGTTTGTTTCTTTTGGTAGACAAGTTTATTGTGCGAGTCATGTATTGTACATGGCTCGCACGGATTGCAGACACCAGAACTTTATCGTTGCCGTGCAAAAATTATAGTGTTAACGCGATAGTACACAATCAGTTTTTGTTCCTTCGAGCCGAATCAAAGTCAGCGATCCGGCTTGCCATGAAATAATCCTTACCGTATTTGTTACGGTCGCAAAACATCTTGACACTGACCTGCAAATAGGATATTACACCCAATTTTTTAAAAGTGTCTTAATTAGATTCCAAAATGCTAATAAACCACAAAAAAACACATTTTTTTATTGAATCGTTTAGTACTATAAAATACATTATTTTGACGAAAACGCTGGACGCAGTGGACGCCATATTGTTCTGTGGGTATGACGTCAGTTTGCTGTGTAAACAAATGCGCTGATATTTTGTATAATAATTTAAAAAATGAGCTATTATTCTGCTTATCGTTGGTTTGCTGTTCCTGAATGTAAGATAGTACCTATTTCAATTAAAATAACTTTGGTTACGAAAATAATAAAAGTACTAAGTTGTTCAGTTGATTCGTTTAAACAGCGCTATGACGTAATAACATGGCGGCTAGTATTTCATGGTGTTCAAAAACAGATGAAAAAACTAAAATCTTTTAATAGAATTTTAAAATTTATTTTGTTATTTCATTAACTAAAACCGACCATTCGAACTATACCGAATTTAATAAAATATATTTTTAGATTTTTTCTCATAAATAGTAAAATACCCTATTGCAGAAAACATTTAAATAACTTAACAGCGTGAGCTACCCTGGAGCTTCTTCCTTAAAGCCATTGGGCCCGGCTGTCGTTCACAGATCTTTGACAGTTGTCAGAAGCCCTAAAGTCTGACAACCAGTCTTACCAAAAGTTATCATCATGTTACTCGGTAACTGGATTGTGGAGGTTAACATTCCCACTGCTGGGACTCAGGCCTCCTCTTTGTGAGAGGGAGTGGGCCATAATCTACAACGCGGCCCCAGTGCTGATTGGTAGATGTCACATTTCTTCGAATTTTTGGTTCTACGACATGCCAGTTTCCTCACGATGTTTACCTTCGCCGTTTCGAGAGCAATGGTGATTAAATTATTTAAACAAAGTAAAGCGCCTGTCTGGGTTCAAACCCACGACCTAAAACTCTTAATATATGTCACTGTAAGATTGTGAACACTCGTTAGTTTATAATCTATCTCGCGAGATTATAAACTGTCGATAAATTGTGAACTGCATCATACTGCTTACCGAACAAATAGGTTAGGTTAGAACTGCGACCAACAACGCGCGAGCCGAGCGAGCGGTGCCACGGCAGCGGCCGGCGAGCGCTACTTCCAAGTTAGTGGCAGTTACTTGACTATTCAGTAATAGCGCAAGGTACTATCCGTCTTGATACCAGTTCACAATTTGACGGACAGATTATAAACCATAGAAAAATAGTACGTTAAATTGTAAATGGTTTTGTCAGTTCACAATTTATCCACAGTTTATAATCTCACGTGATAGATTGTAAACTAACGGTGTTCACAATCTTACGGTAATATATAGATACATAGATACGCAGTAGCTCCATATAAAACATCTGGTGAGACTCGTCAAGGCCAAGCAGGTATATTGACTACTATTGCACTATATTTAGAGCGATATTTCATTAACTTTATTTATTTGTACAGATATTTACATAATTTAAAAACTACCGGTCGTAAAATAAAAGTATATGAAAATAAAATAATCTTAAGGCATCAAAAAATTCGTCCGCATTATCGTTGTCAACAGGAAAACTGCCCAAAAGGCTGGCAGCATTGCCACGTTGTATGACATTGCTAATTCTTTGGCCGAAAAATAGGCTAGTCCTCTGGTCACGTGAAGAGTCGACCAACCGCTTAGCAATGTCTCTGAAAACAACGTGGCACTCGGACATCATCATCATCATCACATCAGCCGAAAGATGTCGACTGCTGGACATAGGCCTCCCCCAATTTGGGGGAGTTTGCCATAATCGCCACCCTTGGTAGGCGGGTTGGCGATCGCAGTATGGTGGTAAAATGCATAGAGAACGCTGCTGCCCATTCTCTAGTAAGTCCCTTAGTCGCCTTCTACGACACCCACAGGAAGAAATGGGATGGTGCTATTCTTACTTGCCTACTTACTCGGACATAAATGTATTTATTTATATTGGAAAAACGATCAAAACACCGAAATGTTTGTCTTGCTATTTGCGAACTTTCCAACTTTAGGAGTGCTCCCTCTTAACTTTAAAATGATTCCATCGCAGTGCAAGAGATCTTAATTCTTGAGTGAAACCAATTTCATCTAAAGTGATACAAAAAAGCGGTCAAGTGCGATTCGAACTCCCAGCGAAGGGTTCTGTACCACCGCACAATATTAAAACACTAGATTTTTTCAAAATTGTTTAGTAAAACGCACGTTCCTTGGATAGGGACTATTTTATTTTATTTTGATTACATGCCGTCTGTAGCGGCTTTAATAGTTCACACTCTGTAAAAATTTCAAGAGTCTACACCTATCATGGTTCAAAAGATAAAGCCCTGTGAAAGACGGACGAACGGATAGCGGATCCTTTGCGTTTGCCGATAGTGTATTTGAGTACGGTTCTCAAATAAATGAACGCAGTTGCCTCCGCCGTTGACGAGTGCCTCTCGTGTGTATAAGCACTCAGTAATCGGTACCCGTTGGCACGGAAGTACCGGTTGGCTTTAGGGCACGGAACCCTAAAACCGGCCGTCCCGTCCACTACCTCTCGACTACTTATTTACTTCTTCCAACCGCTTTATCTCTCTCGGAAGGCATTATAACTGAAAGCAATTATCTTGGAAAATAAATGCAGTATTATTGCACCGCTTATTTTTAGGGTTCCCTTGTAATAAAAAGAAACCTCTGAAGTATTGATATTGTGTCCTTTCTCTTGCTTAAAGCTGATGAAGTATTCATGCTTGCATATGAAATAACTACTTCATGATTTTTATGGCTATATGATTATGTATTTTGAACAGACGTATAACCAGAAGGTTAATTCTCGTAATTAAAAAAATACGTGTGGTACTCGGGGAGTGCCGCGGTGAAGCTATTGCATAGCATTTTTATCAACTTGTGCAATTATAATTATTTATTTATTTTTTATGTATGCAGTATTTTTTTCTTTGATTTTAATTCAAGTTACACTTTTTGAGCGTGGTGACCGATAAGAAAACAAATTTTATTATATCATACAGTCGTACCATCGTTAAGCGAACACTCGGCCGAGCTACTGTATGGCTATGCTATGGTAGGCGGAGTGGGGGGTGTTTGGTTTTATTTTCGTTACGGAATTTCTTGATTCGGTCACCGCGCTCAAAGCCCGCGATAAAAGCTATGCAATAGCTTAAAAACGTTCAAAATCTAGTAGCAGTCTCATACCGGCAACAGTCAAATGTCAAAAACTTGTATGGAATCTCGAGGTATTTTTGACAGATTGAAACTGATATCAGGGTGTGAACGTTCTTAAAATTACGAGAATTTTCCCTCAAATATGTGAACTTAAACGAAGCAAAATCAGTAGTAAGTAGAGTATTAAGAATCATACAGGTGGGGTTCTATAGTTTCTGCCTACTCCCATGGGAAGGTGGCGTTTATTTTTTTCGCGACTTCGTTTGTGTGGGTTTTGTATTTTTTTTTTTCTTAAAGGTTGCCCCACACTAGGAATTTCTCCTGTATTGTGGGTGCGTTTACAAACATTTAAAGTCACATACACAAACAGCCAGACCCAGAACAACTACTTGTATGTCATACAAATATTTGTTCCATGCGGGAATCGAACCCGGGACATGCAGCGCAGCAGTCAATCGCTTAACCACTGCGCCAACCGCCTACATTTTTTTTTTTTGACGTTGGAAAATCCTCAAATTCTCCCGCTCTGGGTGGAGCAGGAGGGCGTGTCAGACTTTTACTGACTAAAACCCACCCGTGTTCCCTCAGTTGCTTGTGCACACCCGCACCCCTGGCAGATGGGAAGGAGGCGTTAGTTTATGTTACGATATACGTACTGAACCCGTCGTTTTTCTGTGCACTCACGAACTTGGCAAGTGATTTTGCTCTGTTTGCGTAGCTCTAAGGTAAATGAGACTGTCGGAGAAGTCAAGACTAAGATCAGCGGTGGGTTAACTTGGCAGGTAAATAACCTTACAAGTTAAGTTTGTATCCTAAGTCGCTCTGGGGGCACTAAAAAAATAAATAAAAACGTTTTATTTCGAATATCACGATCCATAGGTACACATACATTAATTATTTTGAATTACAGTCATAATGAATTTTATACTCAAAAATTAAAATTTACAAACAGATTTAAATAGTACATAATTAAAGTTAAAAATTAACAAAATTTAAATAAAATAAAAATTATTAAATTATTTTAAATTTTAGCTTTGTGAAGATGTAGAACGATTTGGATGACACCTTCTTTTAAAACTTTATCTATCTTAGATTTGTTGAGATGTTTGAAAAAGACGCCAGTTCTAAAACAGTTGAAAGGGAATCGTTTTTCTTGGTATGGGATACAGGTATTGCGTAAAGTATTTATGAGGACGGCAAAACGCATGTCATCTATTTAATACACATACTTACATAAAATTGAAGTGTCTGTTTGTTATGTTAACATAGCAGCTTTTTCTAAATGCATAAGAAAGAATGTACAGTAGGCTCAGATTATAAAACAAAGGCATATAGACCGCGCGGAACACCAAGAGTGAGGCCAAAAAACCAAATACAAAAAGCCTCGCATTGTATATAATGCAAGGCGTTAGTATTTGTTTTTTTTTTATTCTTGGGTGTTCCGCGCGATCTATCTGCATTTGTATTATAATCTAAACCAAAACAAAAAAACAAATACTAAAGCGTCGCATTGTATGTTATTTAGTTTTTTTTTAAATATTTAGTTTTTTTGGTTTCACTCTTGGTGTTCCGCGCGGTCTATCTGCCTTTGTTTTATAATCTGAGACAGTACGTATTTATAGTAAAAATATGTTTTGTGTGTCTGTCTTTCTCTATGATCCGGCTAATCTCTAAAACGTTTAGCCCGAATTTGACGGGACTTTAGCTGATTATTTTATGGAATATTATTTTACGATTCGTATAAACATAAACAAATAAACATACGGTTCGTAAATAAAAAACTTATCTTTTTTTGTATGTCTAGTTGTTTGTCCCAGCTAATTTCTAAACATGACGGCAAATATCTGATATTATTAGAAGTAACATACTCTACTAATTCATCTTCCTGAATGTATTAATTTAATTTACCATAAACCATTGTTGTAAACACATTGACACGTGTACCTACATATACATATACTCAACACTTCCCACAAAAAGAGGTGTGAAAGTTGTGTAACCATAGACTAGGGGCCAGTGATGCAACATCGATAGTTTTAATTACACGGCAACCCGCAGCGCGCCGCGGGTAGCGGCCATAATACGGGAAGTAATTACTTGGAAACACGAGTTTAGTGAAGGATGAAATTATTTTTGGGCACATAACCATTTATCGACAAATCGTTGAGCTCCTCAAGTTCTGAGTTGCGCACGTACTCCACGATGTCCTCCGCCTTAGTGCTGTAGTGCAGGCGGGAGATGTACACCGGAGTGTCCGGCATAGCACCACGCAGGCTCACTTCGGGCCTCGCAGGAGCTTTGCCGCAGCAGTTCTTGTTAGTTCGTGATCGGTGCTTCTTCTTCTGCACCGTCACGAAACCCTTTTCATCATCAGCCCTAATCAGCAAATAAAAATAAATAAATGAGTGCATTGATTGGACAGGTCCACTTAATCGGTGTGGTTCTTTGGTCAAAAGATCATTTCCGACACCAATCCACACTGACTATTTTGGGAAAAGGTCATTTACCTTAGCGCACTCACCTTTCATCATCATCATTTCAGCCGAAAGACGTCCACTGCTGGACATAGGGCTCCCCCAAAAGGGAGTTTTAGCCATAATCGCCACGCTTGGCAGGCGGGTTGGCGATCGCAGTATGGTGGTAAAATGCATAGAGAACACTGCTGCCCATTGTCTAGTAAGTCCCTTAGTCGCCTTCTACGACACCCACTGGAAGAAATGGGGTGGTGCTATTCTTTTACGTCCGGCAACACACGGAATGAAACTCTTTATATGGCAAGTATTTAGTTATATTTTAGGCTCTTCAATTATGTACGTAAATTCACGATACAAACTCAATACGTAGACAAATAAATCGTAGCGAATCTCGTAATAAGTGTAGCAGTCACGACAACGCGTCAGCTACGCCGTAGTAGCCTCGTAGCACCCCACCTTGATGAGAACATACAAGACTCATCAAGTCTTTGTAACTAATTTAAATAAATAAATGGCACAACGTGACGCATACTGAGTACATGGGTTGGATTAGGTAAAAACGATACCTAATCCACCTAATCCTAGTATTTAAAAATACCTATTCCGAATATTCATTCAATATAGCCGTTGGCCTGTTACCAATATTATGTATCTTATGTGGATTGGGTGAGAAATATTCGGCATGGAGGACGTTCCGTTTCTGATATATTGTGGAACAGTGGATTAAACATATTTCGTTTTTTATGTACGTCTGTGGATTGGGAAAAAAAATCGGCATGGAGTATGGACGTTACGTTTCTGATATATTGTGGAACAGTGGATCATATTTAGTTTTTTATGCAGAGCACTAACTAGTCCAGTGGTATTCTACATAGATGGCGCTGGCGGCAGTGCTAATTAAACTTGAAACATAACCCCCACATTTTAAGGTGCGGAATATCTTCTGTGTAGGCTGTGTACGAATATTTTGTGCCATACCTAATCCTCGACTCTTTGGATCAGGGACCGGCCGGATACTCGTTGAACGGGTTTTTGAAGGGGTTTTTTTAAGCGCTTAAAAAATAAACCCTTTGATACATGTTACACCCTCGAATGGGTGCAATGTAACCCCTTCCGAACAAGTTAACCTTTTAATACCCTGTAACACTGTAACAGGGTAAGCCATTCCATTCCAACACATTGTAATATCCACTCTTTGTAATCGACATTAGTTTGAAAATTGTATAACCACGACCGCACGTGACATCTTTCTGCCCGGCGGCGCCATGGTTGCATGTACCGAGCGACTTGTAAACATGGAATTCTAATTATTGCCTATATGATTTTACAGTTCAATTTTGTTTGTCGCACATGCTAAACATTGTAATAGACGTACTTATTTCTTTTTCGTGTCTATACTTGTTTACATTCTCATCATTCGTCATTTAATTTGAAACTCGGACGGAACTACTTAGTTGTGTTTTTGTTTAAGTGTGTGTGGTATTACCACATGAGTAATTACTGCCTATTATATTTTAATATTTAGTTTCTTTTTCTGTGCAAATGCCACAGCCGAGTGGAGATGCTGGAGACCGTATATAGCCCAGTCAAATTAGCCCAAAAAATAGGTGTACTCTTGCATAAATTCCTAAGAAACATAATTTTTGCATGAACGTTAGGGATACCATTATATTGATACTGTGAAAGTCGTCCCCATCGTTCCTCTGTGTGCAATTTTTTTATACAAAGTCATAGTTCGCAAAGATGTTTTATTTTTTGCGAAACTGTTAGTTTTATGATAAAATTAGCTCACTCACAAAAAATGTAGATCATGCATTATTATCTAAGTACAGAGGCCAGCACATCAAGCTACCCCAATCTGTCAAATTTCTTTGATAGTTTTTCAACTTTAGTACAAAGGAATAAGGTTTATGTTCAATTGGGAAAATTTGACAGTTTGGGATAGCTTGACCTGCTGGCGACTGTACATACATAAATTATCCTTACACTTTATACCCTAAGATTCAACATTTCTGAGAAAAAGCGATTCTAAAATATACTCTTTGGCCTTCAGAGCACCCCCTACAGAAACCAAACCGGTTTCGATCAGGGTGCTTACTCTGGAATATAATTCCGATAGATCGACATTGATAAAACGTCAGTTGGTTGAGTTAAACGTCAGGGATTGGCTGGACTCACTGAATCTAGCCAATCCCTGACGTTTGACTGATAATTCCAATGTCGATCCATCGGAATTATATTCGAGAGTAAGCACCCAGATTAGATCCGGCCCCTCTCTTGCCATGTGCTGAACGAGAAGGTTTGCAATAATTCTCTCGAAGAGTTTTTCCACCTCATCCAGCAACACAATAGGTCGGTAAGCGGATGGAGAGCCCGCAGGATGCCCTTCTTTTTTTTTAGCAGGACCAGCTTTCCAGTCTTTCACTAGCGTGGAAACTGGCCCCTCTCCAGACATGCACTCAAGAGTCCTACTTAGCGGGGCCAGAGAGCCTTGATGGCCAGAACCCATGCACGGCCAAGAATGCCGTCTGGTCCTGGAGTGTTTTTGGCCTTAAGCCTTTATACTGCCGGTCTCAGTTCTACCTGGGTCACTTCAAGCGCGTGGTCATCTTCGTTTTCCGTGTTGGGCACTATAGTAGGCGGAACCATATTAGGTGGTGTGTGCTCCCCTTGAGAGGGGAATAAAGCGCTCACCACTCTCTCTAGCAGCGCTGGACCTAACCAAACCAAACGGTATGGTCACCCCCACGTATCCCTTTCTAGAATTGCCAGCAATGTATCATGAGCTTCGGCCCTTGCTCGCTTAATTTCCAGCTGAAGAGCCTTCTTAAGATAAGATAATTTTTTATTTGTCCAAAACATGAGTATACACACACATAGCATGCAAGATGTTACGTCAAATTATGATTAAGACAGTCATGTTTTGCCCGAACGGCGTACAAATATAAGATGTCGGATGCTACACACCATCAATTGATTCTAAATTCGTCCATTAGACACAGCAAATTATATTTCAATTAGCAATCCAATTTACCACCCACCACCACCACTCCGCCACCGCCACTTTGTACACTTCACACCGTTCCGCCTCTCTTACTAGCGCTTCTGGTGTTCGTCGGCGCATTCGTCGGTGTGTAGTGTACGGGCGCCACGCCGCTATGCATGTTATGTGCAACTGCGCAATATCTTGTGACGTCCAATACACCTGGTGCCTGGTAGATAGAGACTGAACGCGGACCAACACAGCATCACAGATTTGGGTTATGGCCTCCCGGAACCATTCTGCTTCGTCGTTAATATCGATAGACCTGACTGGTGAGTCTAACCAGGCATGCACCATTGAGGCCACCAGATGAGCTTCCTGGTTCAGTCGCTTGACCACCCATCGTCAACAGTCATCTTCAACCCTGGCCGGGGACGCTTGGACCGGGCCACTCGAAGTCTGGGCGGAAACATCAAACTGGATGTATCTGTGGTCCGACAACGTCTCCACCTCCTACAATACACGCCAGTCCTGAACAGAGCGTGCCACAGCAGGACTAGCAAACGATAAGTCCACTATAGACCTACCCCACTGCTGCACACATGTCTGAACGGATCCCCGGTTTAGGAGCAGTAGGCCTGACTCCATCGCCCACTCTTCTAATAACACACCCCGTGCATCCGTTGCTGGGGAACTTCAAGTTGTGAACTCGGCGTTGAAGTACCTCACGACAAGGATGGGGTGAGGACAGCTTCGACTGACGACTGGGTTCGATTCCGAAATAAAGTCTCAAAGTCAGCGAGAGGTCGGTTGGGTGAGAAATAAATCTCCACGACCATATTTTCGACTAAGGACCATATTTTGCCACAAAGCCCCGTCCCGACTGAAGGTCTCAAGGGATAGAGTGTCAGCGACCAGCCTCAAGATAAGTGTCACCAAGCCATCATTGTCACCCATCCTGTCATCCTTGGGAGGAACAAAGTATGTTTCGGCGGCGATGGCAACGTTGATCAACCACTTCGCCTTGTCTGGACCAAAAGGTCCTGAGCCCTGGTGCAAAGATTGATATTGGCTTGGAGAAGACGAAGGTCCGGCAATTACTCAGTAACTACCGCCTCCCCGTCAGCCCTTTCCTGGGCGTTATTGCCGGCGGGCGGTGAGCGAGCTGACATCGAGGGCCCCATGTTACAATTTGAATCAGCTTTTTTATCCCTCGTGCATGCCTTGCTGCCCGTCTGGTGGTCAGCCGGCCTGATCAATGGCGCTTAAAAAAAACGCGTCAAGTACACTACCTCGTAGGTGACGTGGAAATGTGTGCATATTATGGGGAATACAACTTAAGTAAATTTTTGAATCGATTTTTCTCAGAAATGTTGAATCTTAGGGGATAAAGTGTTCCGGCTAGTCCCGGGATACCGTCCGAACTCCGGTGAAGCAGCGAGCCACTTTGCCGGATTGCCACCCTGAGATCTGGAGACTTCGCATGTGTGAGAGCGGCGCGAGGAGGCAAAACGCCGGGGCGTAACTCCGCCGCCGCAAGAAATTACGGCACAACGGACAGCTCCGGTGGGATCTCATGGCGTCATGGAAAGTGCGATTGTCGCAACCCAGTGCTGGGCACGGAGGGAAAGAAGGGTCTCGGCGTCCCCACCTTCCGCCTTACGCAGGTTCTCACCGGACACGGCTGCTTCGGGAGGTTCTTGTTCTGGATAAGGCCGAAGGAAACAACCGGGTGTCACCATTGTGTGGATCGCCTGGACGGAACGATGGAGGTCTGCCCTGCTCGGGCGAAGCACTGCCGCGTGTCCTCGCGGAAGCGATCAGTGTAGGCTATCGGCGGCAACGATTTCTCGCGTCCGGCTCTGGTCCAGGTCATGGTACGGAGGAAAGTGCATGGGAAGCCGTCACCTCCTTCAGCGAAGCAGTAATGCTCGCGAAGAAGGAGGCGGAGAGCGTGAGGGAGAGGCAATCCTTGTGCTGTCGCGCCCTTAGCCGCCACAGGAGACGGAATGGGCGTCGGAACTCCGTAGCGGACTTCCGGCCACCGTAGATGCGGGCTTGCGCAGTGCGAGCAATGGATAGTTCGCCGTCTGGTACGGACCAGGCCCGAGTCGACGGTGCATTGTGTTCCACGCGCACCTCAAAGAGATGTCAACAATAATGAAAGGGGTCCGCTAGGGCCAATGCCTGCCAGGGTCGCGGATTTGTTCGAAAGAGGTACCGTGGCCCTGGCACAGGCAACTGAAGGAACACGGGTGGATTTTAGTCAGTAAAAGTGTGACAAGCCTTCCCGGCCCGTCCAGAGCGGGAGAAGTAATTGATGATTTCCCATACGAAGTAAATTTTTATAGATTCATAATTGCATGATCTACAATTTTTATCACACCTATTTTTATCATAAAACTAACCGTTTCCCAAAAAAAAAAAAAAACCCATTTTAGCGAACCTTGACCTTGAATGGAAACAAATTGCACTCAGGGGATCGATGGAGAATTTTCATTATAATGGTATCCCTAACATTTATGTAAAAATTCAGCGTCTTAGGAATTTATGCAAGGGTGAATGTCTATTTTGACCGGACTATCGCTTATCTATCGTCACTTGTTGTCAAATTCGTAACAACTAAATAAAAATAGTAAGTAAGACAATGAGGCGCCACACCGCCGCGCCGCGTCGCCGCTCGGGTACAAGTTTATACATGCAGCTCAAGTGGATTAGGTAATTCAGGGTAACACGAATAAAAGCTTTTCGTGAAGGTAACCCCTTCAAAGGCTTAAGACATTGAAGGGGTTAACCCCTTCACGTGGTTACCATAATACAGGTGTTAACCATTTCGCTGGGTTTCGCGCATGAAACTCGAACAAAAGGTAACACTGCAATATGAATTACCCCATGTACGGGTTACCCTGTCAAAAGGCTTAACTCTTAAGCGGGGTTGTCCGGTCCCTGCTTTGGATTAGGTACGGACTAGTATCGAAAAATACCTAATCAACATACCTAATCCAATATTTATGCCTCACCTCCTAATACTGACTACTAATCTATATGATATGGGACACACTCTCGAAGGTACATATTCCACCGGCGACGTGGAAATGACTAACTAATAATCGATTTTCTTGCTCAAGAAATGTACAAAAGATTGTAGGAAGCCAAAGAGATGCATAAATTAATAGTTGATCGTTGACTGGTCACACCACCGCCCGCCTCCCGGTGAGAACCCGTTTGTTCTCCAGCTCTGTCAAATATAGTTCTCGCTCAGCGCACGCTTGGTACATACGCATCGCTGGTCGCTGTCGCGAACTCGTTCTGTTTCATAAAGGCATACGGATTTTTTTTTTTTTGCATGTACCTTTCAAGGTCTACAGTTAAATACAAAAAATTACCAGTTTATACTTTAATACTTAAAAAACTTTTTAATAAAAAAATTAAACCGCCGAAAAACCGAAAAGTAAAAAATAATAAACTAGCTTTGTCCAACCCCAATAACTAAGTTCGGAAGGCGGTGACATATAATTAAATACATATCCAATGTCATCGACTTCCGAACTTAGTTATTGGGGTTGGACAAAGCTAGTTTATTATTTTTTACTTTTCGGTTTTTCGGCGGTTTAATTTTTTTATTAAAAAGTTTTTATTTCATAATTTTTTGTGGCTATAATCTACTAATTACTACATGCTTAATTTTTGATTTAATACACAACTCAGTATTAAAATCTGTGAGTAAACAATCAATCATCCCTTGTTTTCTTACCCTTAGGGTTGGAAATTTTCTTCAAAATTTATATGGGACCAACTTCGAGGTATACCCTTTCCAATAAAAAAAGAATTATCAAAATCGGACTACTCTGGAAAAAGTTATGCGTGGTCATACATAAAAAAAAAAAAAAAAATATACGCGTCGAATTGAGTAACCTCCTCCGTTTTTTCGTCGGTTCGAAAAATGCCCACGATCTAAGTCGAATATTAAGCAGAAAGTCAACGGATTTTTTCTTGAAACCACAAAAAAATACCCACATTCGGGAGTCATAACACGTAGCGGGTTCACAACGAAACTTGATACGACTATCGGGAACAGTCACTCGATTCCAATAATCGGTTCCCAAATCGATGTTACAATCGTTTCGTTTTTTTTTTTTTTGTTGGCACGTGCTGTTTTCAATCCCGTAGGACGTTGTCGTCACAATATTTTTCTATATTAGGAGCACTTTCAATACGTGTTTGCAATTTAAATTCGATTACTTGGGTAGTAGTGGGGACACACTGCTCCTTCGATCTCGTGTTTGCAAGCGCGACTGCTGAGCGTGGGGAGTCCTGGGTTCGATTCGAGTCCCAAGTGCGCAAAATGTTATTAAGTAGGTTTTTCTATTCTTCATCTCTTCTTAGCGTGTCAATTGCAATCTAAATACAGTCAGCCCACAATTGGCTACGAGCTTGGCACGTTCAGCAGTGTCCATCAACTCCTGTACCGTGCAGACAACAGGACACACGCTGGACAAGAGGGACAGCAATACACTCCAAGGCGGAGTCAGCTGTGAATCTCCACCTTAGCAGGTTTTTCCATTCCGAATTTACGGTTAGTCTACTCAGTAACAGCCCGCAGTTTGGAAGTTGGCGATGTGATACCCCCGTGCCTCGGAAAGTACGTTAAGCCGTTGTTCACGGCTGTCATTCGTAAATCTTGGACAGTCGTTACGTAGTCAGAAGCCTAAAAGTGTAAGTATCGTCTTACCCAGTAACTATGCTCCCCCGATTGGGTTCCCGTATTGTCGTTGCGGCGGGGCTCAGTAGCCGTGGTCTCCCAGCCACGGTGAAGCGAAGAGGAACCCAAAGGTGGAGCCGCTCGTCAGGGCTTTTGCCTCAAAGCCGACGACGTAGCGGCCAAAAAGGGTGGGTTGCGGTGTGGTGCACCGCAGCTGGGGTGGGCCGCGATGCAAAATGGGAGGCATTGCGACTGAGGGTCACAGGCTGCGGCAGAGGAGGAGTGCCGGTACTTTTGAGTAGCGCTCTTTCCTTCCGTGGCCTGGACGGTGCCGCCACCGTTTGATGGCGGACGCGGTGGGGCGGCAGGGGAAGAGGAGTGTCGGTATAACGTTGGCCGCTCTCCCTATCCCCTGCGGCCGAAAATTAGTAAGCGGCGGGACCACTGTGCTGACCCGACGCAGGGTGACCAAGGGGTCTGCAAAGGCCCATGCCTACCAGGAGTGCGGGTTGTTCGAAAGAGATACCGTCGCCCCTGGCACACAGGCAACTGAGGGAACACTGGTGGGTTCTAGTCAGTTAAAGTCTGACACGCCCTCCTGCTCCACCCAGAGCCGAGAGAGAGAGAAGTCATTTGATGATTTCCCACCCAAAAAAGAAAACCCAGTAACTGTGTTGTTGATATCAGATAGGCATACGCTCGATGTAAAATACTGGTATTCAGCTGCTTCCGGTTAGATTGGAAGCCGACTTCAACATAGTGGATGGACCCCCCGAGTGGGTTCCCGCATTGTCGTTTCGGGGGGCTCAGTAACCGTGGATTCCAGCCACGGTGAAGCCAAGAGGAACCCAAAGGTGGGGCCGCTCGTCAGGGCTTTTGCCTTCAAGCCATTGACGTAGCGGCCAAAAAGTAGGTTGCGGTGAGGTGCACCGCAACTGAGGTGGGCCGCGATGTCGAATGGGAGGCATCGCGGCTGAGGGTTGCGGGCTGCAGTAGAGGAGGAGTGCCGGTGCTTCTGAGCAGCGCTCTTCCCTTCCGTGGCCTGTACGGGGCCGCCACCTTTTGATGGCGGACGCGGTGGGGCCGCAGGGGAAGAGGAGTGTCGGTATAGCGTCAGCCGCTCTCCCTATCCCCTGCGGCCGAAAAGTGGTAAACGTCAAAGATGTCAGTAACCACTGGTGGGGTCCGCAAGGGCCGATGCCTGCCAGGGGTGCGGGTTTGTTCGAAAGAGATACCGTCGCCCCTGGCACACGGGCAACTGAGGGAACACGGGTGGGTTTTAGTCAGTAAAGTCTGACACGCCCTCCTGCTCTACTCAGCAGGAGAAGTCATTTGATGATTTCCCAACAAAAAAAAAAAACATATGGGATGGAAAAACACTAAGCAAATCCAGATGATGAGGTGGAATTTACATTTGTTCTGTGGTGATTAATAACACAGGCCGACAAAATTTGACGAACACTCTTACCCAGAAACCAGACTATCCTTTTCCGAAGGATTTTGACGCGCTGAATTCGAATCTGGCCTCAAAATTGCTCTATCACGTCAGGGTTTCGAGATATCCTAACCTAAAAGTGCAAAAAAAGACAGTTTTTTCTCATTTTTGAGGTTATGTAGCACGGCCGATCCTAGTTATTTTCAAAAATTATTGATAGCATCTCAAAGGACTAGTCTTGCTCTTTGAAATGACGTTGAGTTTACTCAAATACCTTTTTTTTGCTGAGATATCGCATTTTGAAAGTTTCATATGCATTTTCATATATTTTCGTAGAAAAATCCACATATATTCATTTTTCCTCAAAAATCGCGCGTCAAAATCTTTCGAAAAAGTATAGTCTGGTTTCTGGGTAAAAAAATTACCGGCCTGTGTAACCTATCATCATGTGGACCAAGGACTTGTTTATCAACCCGTAATTTAATTACTGATGCTGCAAATGCTTGCCTGTAATTGTCTAAACATCAAAGGATTTCCGTCCACCAAGCCGACGATGCCACAGGGCCCACAGACAGGACCCACTTGTTTCATTAAACAATTCTACTATATCGGAAATAGAGAAAGTCCTTTCAAATTCACAGGGCGAAAATGTCACGTAAAATCTACTCAACAATACGGCTGCCATGTTTCAAAACCCAGTAGGAGTGCTTCAAACATTTTTTTTCACCGAGAGCGTAATTACAGCTTACATACCTAGTTACTAGGGCTTCAACGAACACTTTCTTGTGAACATCATCATCATCATCATTTCAGCCGGAAGACGTCCACTGCTGGACGTAGGCCTCCCTCAATTTGGAGGGGCTTGCCATAATCGCCACGCTTGGCAGGTGGGTTGGCGATCGCAGTATGGTGGTAAATGCATAGAGAACGCTGCTGCCCATTCTCTAGTAAGTCCCTTAGTCGCCTCCTATGACACCCACGGGAAGAGATGGAATGATGCTATTCTTTAAGTCCGGCACCACACGGTACGGTACGGTACTTGTGAAAATAACGCTCATAAATAAGAAAATCAGCCATTAAATATCTTAATGAGGTCCAATCAATTCTTGTAAGGTTTAAACTTGTTCAAAGTGACTTACTAAATACTCGTACGTATTTTTAGTTGGTCCCGACCCCGAGTCCCGGCTGTCATTCATATATATTTTGACAGTCGTTACGAGAAAGTCAGACGCCCAAAATACTAACAACCAGTCTTATCAAGGGGTAGGTACCAACCGTGTTACCCAGTAACTGGGTTCAGACCTAGGCAGTCGCTCTATGAAAAATACTGGTATTCATTGCAGCTGCATACGTTTAAGCTAAACCCGACCCCAACATATTTCGGAAAAGGCTTGCCCAATTGTTTGATGTGGTGACACTCATATGAGACCAACCATAAATTACGTCAGATAAATTTAATGGTATTTTAACCGCCCCGTCCTTGTCACAAGTGGTCACACTTGTGATATCCCCTCCCCCTTGTGAGACGTCACATATTTTTCAATTTTATATTAGAAGTAGGTAATAAAATAGAAACAGCAGTTTTTAATTTTTTATTTATTTAAATTAAGAATAATCTTAACAAAAGCAAACATAAAGTCAAATATTTTAGATAGATAGAGGAAGCCTTAGAAATCTAAATCGAGTAAGTAATATTTTTAAGTTTTTGGTTTAAATTTAATTTCGAGTTTTTTTTTTATATTAGACATCACAAAGCTTTTGTCCCTGCCCCCTGTCCCTTGTCACATAATGTCACATTTCGTTGACCCCCCCCCCCCCTTAACGTGTGACCTAATTTATGGATGGTCTCTAATTTTACCGGTATCAAAATCACCGTTTTTGCTAAGATTTTTGGGACTTACGAAAGTAAAAAATATGATATTTTTTATTTGCCTCTTACTTGGTTCGGATGCAGGGCAGCCGAATAGGCATCTACTCTATTACTCGAAAGCCTATCTCACGCCATAATATCGTTACAAGGGACAAGAGACCCTTGAAACAAAAAGGGCCACCTTTTGCTGTCCCGTGCCACACAGTTCCAGACCTATTTAATATACCACCTATACTACACAAAAGGACCTTCTAAAAGGCTTTAAATAAGATTTTAGATATTAAAAGGTATTAAATTGGTTAGGCGGTTGAATAAGTAAAGGGAATTTAGGGGTCTGTGAAATATCAGGCTCGCGACAATTTGCTATTTAATCTGTAAAGTTGGCGACATATTTATAAGAGTACCAACAAAAAAAAAATTAAAAAAAAATAACCCGACTGCCCAAAAAGTGAACTTTAGATAATTAAAAAAGATGGAAACAAGAAACTTGTTTTAAAAGGATGACTATTAGACTGAATACTATAAGCAATCTCATGCAGTCGGAGGCAATAAAGGTCTCTATTGTTAAATTTAAGAATATGCACTCGAAAAACATAACCCTCCTTCTGGCGCAGTCGGGTAATAACTACTCTTTTATCGTGGCACCTGACCATCATCACATGCCTAGCTTCTTCCCAACTATGTAATATTGGGGTCAGCTTCCAGTCTAACCCTATGCAGCCAGTATTTCGCATGGAACGACTGCCTATCTGACCTCCACAAATTCCCCAACATGGTTATTGGACCCACACCTTTTGGCAAGAAATATCACAATTGCAATGTAAAATTATTGTAGAAACTGGAACAAACACAATGAAGTCTTTATTATTTGGAACTAGTTTTTGCCACCGGCTTCGCCCGCGCGGAGGCCGGAAATTATCCCACGGAAATGTACTACCAGCACCCTAATTGCGTAACTCACGATTGATCATAATTGGTTTCGTCTTCACAGTTAAACAATATTCATTGCGTTATAAATGTTGTCGAACAGACACATTTTTCGAACATATGAAGCAATGGTTTAACAATCCGTTTCAAAACGATACAGATTATGATGAATCGTGAGTTACTCAATTAGGGTGCTGGACAAAAAGTATCCTATGTGTGTAGGGTTACCATATGTCAGGATATATCCTGAGATTTCAGGATTTTTGCACTCTTTTCAGATTGCGACTGGATTTTTCAAATCCGATGAAATCTCAGGATTTTTTGAATTTTCAATAAAATACAGCTTACATTTTAAAGAGCTCGTTACTAAAAAGTTGAACAAACTAAAAAATATCTTCCTTTGGTAATAAATATAATTGAACAATTAAAATCAATTCTTATTTATTCAAGTAGGTACTGAATCAGTTTTATCATACTTAATATTTGAAGATACCTTTTTAAGTAAGCTTTTTTCTTTAATTTTTTATTTATAAAATGCCCCACATGTTAAACTCTTCAAATTAAGTATATTGAATTAAAAGTATGGCTCGAACTGCAGCACCGTTAGTCGGTTTCTTTCATTCGACCATTGAGCCAAAAAAGACTCTTTCTACGTTTGCATTCTGGGCTGTAATCGCAAATATATAATTGACAAATACGCATTATCTCTGGTAATCGTGAAATACCTATTGTCTTGAAAATGGTTTCCCACAACGCATGATAAAATGCTTTTTCTTGTTTTGTTAAAAAAACTATTCCGTGCTGCAATTTTTATATTATATTATTAAGTACCTACGTTTGAGAGAAAATTCTCAAACTGAAAAAATAACAGGATTTTTCAATGGAAATCAGGCCTTTTCTCCGGACTTTTGTTTTTTTCATCTGGTAACCCTATTTGTGTGAATCTAGGTTACAGACCACAGAGGACAATAAAGACTCTCTGTGTGCCAAATATCATCCAAATCCGTTCTGCCGTTTTGGCGTGATCAGGGTATATATGTTCTGTGGGCGTGATTATGGAAGAAACATCCAAACTTTTAAACTTTCACATTTATAATATTAGTAGGATGTTGCAATTTGGAATTATGCTCAGAGTGGCCTATGTTTTTGCAGCTTTACATTTGACTTCAGCTGATTGGAATCAACCTGTTACTGACAGTGAATGTGGTGCAACACATTGAAATATATATATTAAATCAATGGTGCAACAACTAAGAGCCCTGACAGCTGCCAAGTGGATGTACAGGAAAAGTTTTTATCCAGTGCGCAAATTTTAACCATGAATTCAGCATATCATTCTAGACCCCCTACCGCAGAAATTTTTCGCTGGTTAAACAAAAAAAAACAGCTGTTCCATACATTTTGACCGCGTAGGTATTGCACTTTTCTATAAAACAGCTGTTTTTTTTTTATAACCGGCGAAATATTTCTGCGGTAGGGGGTCTAGAATGATATTCTGAATTCATGGTTAAAATTTGCGCACTGGATAAAAACTTACCCTGTATACATATATATGTAGATCCGACGCATGCGCCAATATTTAGCTGTCAGGGCTTTTACCGGTTTTATGTCCAAATAGGTGGATTAGCGAAGGCGGCTTTAAATATTTTCCCTTAAACTTATGTTAAGCACCTATGCATAATACTTACATAACTAACAGGACAATCGCGGTTTTAAGCAACCAAGGTTTACGAGCGAGGGATGAAGGGATATAAGATTAGACGAATGAGTTCCGAGTTTATCAGGAGTCAGGGGGGAGTGAGATCTTGCTGATAAACCTGCTACGCTGGAAGCATGTCAATCATTATTTTTGTTTAGTTGGCGGTTTTAAATGTGGGACAAAAAAAAATGCTTCACTTGTAAATGTAGCTGTGTTTAAAACTAGACTGGTTTTAAATTGATTGGCAATTATTCTGGGGCTGAAATTGGTAGATTCTTGATTTGCATGCCCGTGTGACGGTAGAACATGGAGGACTCAGGGTGCTAATTATTACCCATGTTTTCAAACCAATACATGTATTTTTTTTTTTTTGGTTTGTCTTCTCACGGTTTGTGCATTTAGCCAGTGTCAAGTAATTTTACTTTTCAAACAAGTAAATGGCCAGATATCAGGCACGAAGTTACAAAAATGTCATAGTCAGTCAAGTCAAAGTTATTGTAAAGCGGTAGTAACTTTACAACAACCTATTAGCAGTTTTAAGGGGGAACACGAAAAGTCCACGTTACTCACTTATTTTCACCTTCACTACACTTGTGCACTCACACGTAACTAAACTGAATAATTCACTACCAAAATTATACAATTTAATTCGCTATTTCACGATTCGTGCGACGGGTTCCAACGCGATCCCGCCAAAAACTCCATGATTTTATAATAGGGTATTTTCCAAATTAATAAAAACTATCCTGATTTGAAGATTGGGACGAAATATGTAACAAAAAAATAAAAGTAAATTGATTTATGTCCATTCTCTCAATTAAAAACGATATAAACCAAATTTATTTTTCGTTGTTTTGAACTTACCGCCAAAACGCTTCATAAGATGAATTTTTATCACGTGACGTCAACTTTGTGTAAACAAAAGTAGTTAGTAAGTAAAGAAGTGAATGTCGAGTTTATAATTAACAAGATTTCTAATGGATATAAAGTGATATTACTGGTGTACGGTACCTCTGTGCACAAAGACTTCTAAAACTGCGCCAAACTAAGTATTTGTACCGGTGCCGTTTACATAAAGCTGACGTCACGATGTCAAGTGATAAAAAAGTCATCGTAAGCAGCGTTTTGGCGGTAAATTCAAAACAACGTGAAATAAATCGTTTTTAATTGAATAAATAAATATAAATAAATTTATTTTTATTTTTCTGTTAATTAAATCTTCGCAATCTTCAAATTAAAACAGTTTTTATAAAATTGGAAAATACCCTATTGATCCTATTTATGAATCTACTAACAACTTATTTTTTATTTTACTGTTGTGATTGCAGTGATTAAGGCCTCTGATTCTTATTTTCCTTACAATAAGGTTGCTTTTGGGTTGCTGCCACTAACAAGTCTGTCAATGTCACAGTGATCTTTATTCTCGTTACATTATATTTGCATAGTGGTTGCTGCTGTCAGTGGTAAAATAACTGTGAACGGTATTCCAGGTATGGTTAAATAACATTTTTGGAAGGTATGAAACAGCAGGCCACGGGTGTAGCCAGGGGAGGGTTTTGGGGGTTCAAACTCCCCCCCCCCCCCCCCCCCCGAAAAGTTCAGATATTATCATTCATAGAATTAAAATAAGAACAGGAGTGCGACATTTCTCACTGATTACTAACATTGATTTTTGGAACATTTTTTTTTTTATTTAGCATAGATAGGCTATAAAAACTAAACTAAGTATAAAGTTTTTTTTTAAACTCAATTGATGACTAACAGCACTAAGCGTAGAGTTGAGGTAGATGGGCAAGAGATACATTATGTCGACGAGTATGTCTACCTGGGCCAGCTGGTCCATGAAGACGCTAATGAAGGGGGATCTGCCGATCTCCCTGAAGCGCAAACTCGTCGACATGTGCATCCTTCCTGTCCTAACCTACGGTGCTCAGACCTGGTCACTCACCGAATCACTAAAGTTCCGCCTTGGAGTTTGCCAAAGAGCGATGGAACGCAACATTCTGGGTGTGAAAAGACAGGATAAGATTCGGAACACCACGCTGCGTTCCAGAACAGGCATAAAAGACTTTAACGAAAACGTAGGCAAGAAGGCTGCCAGGCTCAAATGGGATTGGGCGGGTCACATCGGCCGTATGCAGGATGACCGCTGGGCAAAGATCTCAACACAATGGGTGCCTGAAGATGGACGACGCCGCCGCGGTCGGCCCAGAAAGCGGTGGCGAGATGACCTGGATGCGTACCGCGAGGGCTGGTTCGAAGTGGCGCGGGAAAAGAGTTCCTGGAAGGATTTGGGGGAGGCCTTTGCCCAGCAGTGGGACAGTATAGGCTAATAAAAAAAAAGTATAAAGTTTATACTGTCCCACTGCTCGAAAAAGGACTCCCCCAATTCCTTTGAAGAGTTTTTTTCTGTATGTGTTTGTCACATCTCTAATATTTTTCTTAAATAGGTAAGGGTTATTTTATGTACTTTTAGTCTTTTTATATTCTTGACACCCCCCCCCCCCCCCCCTCCGATACTAAAAGCTGGCTACGCCCGCGGGCTGCATATTTCACAAATTCATCTTTACTTTTCACCCCCTGAAAGATTTCTTGAATCCAAAATCAACGCATACATACAAACATACTCAGCCTATAAACGTTCCCACTGCTGGGACACAGGCCTCCTCTCCATGAGAGGGAGTGGGCCTTAATCTACCACGCGGGCCCAGTGCGGGTTGGTAGATGTCACATGTCTTCGAATTTTTGGTTCTAGGACATGCCGGTTTCCTCACGATGTTTTCCTTCACCGTTTGAGAGCAGTGCTTCAACTAAATACAAGACCCAACCGTGTCAAAGCCATAACTGTCTACATCAAACCACGAGCGTCGCATAACACACTATGTAGGCAGGCACCTACTAATTAATTCACTGCCTCAGTTCACACTACGTAATTGTACCTTGTAGTTATTACCGGTACCCAGTGAGCATAACTTAGCGGTTGTGACCGACCGAGAGCCTATAAATACATGCTCAACGGTCTATCTTATGCTTGAACGCTTGCCGGCACAGAGAGCTAATCCAACGAGCTGCAGACTAGAAATACAGGCTGACCTATTTTGGTCACATGACCAGATATTATGACAGAAACTAACCCACACTATGGCCGCTTTCCGAATTAGAACAATATCGCTCACACCGCTCACATCAATTATTATTTGCGTTCCGATATAAGATATCACGATCAGAAATCACGTGAACGCGCTAACAGTGCTCGTATGGGAGGTCTGAGTGTTTACGCAACACTAGAGCCAGAAGAAATGCGTGTCTGACTGTTGGTAACTCGCAAAGAGCGTACAGTTCAGTTCAGCAGTTGGAAATATGACTTTTAACATTGCCCTCTGTGCCCTTTCCTTTCCTTGGCTGGGAAATGCCCGCCCCGGATCTAGGTGGGGGCAAACCGGGGCTGCCCCGGGCGGCGGTCTCAGGGGGCGCCAAAATCATAATATAGTTTGATTAGAAATAAAAAAAACTTGCTCCACAAAGCGCCTAGCATACGAAAGCCTGGTTAGCTCACCATTGACTAGAAAGAAAAAGGCGCCACACTGGCCCCCACCTATTTAATTTATCACAAACGCTGGAGAGAGCGGTGCCACTATCAAGTTTCTGCCCCGGTTCGAAGCCCAAGCTGCAAGCATTTTAGGATGGAATGTGCCAGAGCAAAGTATACTGTTCGTACTGTGGCAAAATCAGCAGATTCGATGCAATATCAAGTCGGGGGACGGTCAATGAAAACGCCAAACAGAGGAGGCCTAGCATTTTCATTAGCCGTCCCCCGACGTGACAATTATCATCATCATCAGTTCAGCCGAAAGACGTCCACTGTTGGACATAGGCCTTCCCCAAGCTCCGCCACTTCGACCGGTTCTGTGCTTCCAGCGGATTCCTGCGGGCCTCACAAGGTCATCTATCCACCATGTGGGAGGCCTTCCAACTTTACGTCTTCCGGTACGCGGTCGCCACTTCAGAACTTTTCAGCCCCATCGGCCATCTATTCTGCGAGCAATGTGCCCTGCCCACTGCCACTTAAGCTTGGCAATTCTTCGGGCTATGTCGGTTACTATGATTCTCCTGCGGATCTCTTCATTCCTGTCGATCACGCAGGAAAACTCCAAGGATAGCCCTCTCCATCGCCCTTTGGGTGACTTTAAGTTTGGCATTAGTTCCTTCTGCACATGTGGCTTCCCTGGTACCTCATTAACAGCATAACTATGTGAAAGTCTATTAACTGCTCTCAAATACAATGTTCTTTTTTATTCTTTTTATTTTTACAATGCTGACATAATCTCGTCATTAATTGACATTATACATCAGTTTTATTTAGGTTCATTTTATTTATGTAGATTATTTTACATATTGTGAATGAGAGAACGTTGTAGGCCTTACTGACTCTAGATTTGTAGACGATTTTCTATTCTGTATTCGTCTAAGTACCTGGTACTTATTGACAGGCCTGCGCTGTCCTCCCATACATTTAATCTCTGTAATTTGAAAATATTGTTAAAGCCAATTATTTTTAAAAGAGTAACCGTGGAGTTTCTTGCCGGCTCTTCTCCATAGGAAACAACAATTTGGAACCGTGCACCTAGCTTCTGACGTTTCATAAGTGCCCATGCAGGTTTATATGAAATAAAAATATTTTGATTTGATTTGATTTATGAGGCCCATTGTGAGCGACCATGTTTCGGTTCCATATGTCATCACTTCCGTCTTGAGACACTGTGTGGTATGTGGGACGAGAAGATATTGCGAAGCTTCCCGAAAGCTGCCCAGCCGAGTCGGATTCAACTCGGCTGGGCAGCGTTTGACCTCTTTCTCGAAGTTGGACCTACCTAACTGAACAGTTTGTCCTAGGTAAACATACTCGTCCACAACTTCGAGTGCAACGCCTCGGACCGTTACGAGAGTGGGTGTTACATGGGCATTGGACATGACCTTTGTCTTGTCCATGTTCATTTTAAGACCCACTCTTTCGGAACCTCTACTGAGGTCATCGAGCATTGTACTGAGGTCCTCCATGGTATCAGCCGTGACAGCTATATCATCGGCAAACCGAGTGAGTGATGTACTCGCCATTGATGTTGATGCCAGCCCCTTTCCAGTCCAGAACCTTGAAGACATCCTCCAGTGCAGCGGCGAAGAGTTTCGGAGAGATAACGTCTCCCTGTCTAACACCTCGCTGCAGAAGGATAGGTTTCGAGGTCTAGTCCTGAAGTCGGACTGACATAGTGGCGTTTTCATACAGACACTTCAACACCGCGATGTACTGATAGTCAATCTGGCACCGTTGGAGGGACTGCAGTACAGCCCATGTCTCGATCGAATCAAAGGCTTTTTATAGTCCACAAACGCTGAACAGAGAGGCAGATTATACTATTCGGTCTTCTGCATATCATGCCGCAGCTTATGTATGTGGTCTACTATGCTAAAGCCCTTTCGGAACCCAGCTTGTTCGGGAGGCTGGAAGTCGTCAAACCTGCGCGCGAGACGGTTCGTGATGACTCTGGAGAACAGCTTTTAGACATGGGTGAGAGGTGAGATGGGCCATAATTCTGAAGAAGAGCATTGTAACCCTTCTTAATGAAAAGTACCACCACACCTCTGTTCCATGCCTGTGGCGTTTTGCCCTCGAGTATGATGGAATCAAAGAGCTTCTGGAGGGCCTTAAGAAAGAGTTTCCCACCGGCCTTTAGGAGTTCAGCCGTGATTCCGTCATCACCCGGCGCCTTGTTGTTTTTGAGCTGCTTCAGAGCCATCCTAATCTCGTACAATCTGACGTCCGGGATGTCTTCAGTATAGTGTCGGGTCAATCTAGCTCTTATGTCGTTTGCCAGATTCGTAACGGGGTTCCTTTTTTTGACGTGTATAACTTTCCACAGAACCTCTCAATCTCTCTCAGCAGCTCAGGCTTGGTGGATACGATCCTGCCTTCATCGGTCTTCAGTTTCGTAAGCTGACTCTGCCCAATAGACAGATCCCTAGCAAAGACCTTGGAGCCTTTATTCCGCTAGAGCGCGTCTTTAATACATTCTGTATTACCTATAATACAGAATGTAATACAGACGTGACAATGCCTTGATCAAAATATTACCTACAACTAAAAATACCAATTAATATGTTTTTTTATTTTTTTATTTTAAGAGTTTTTGTTTGGGTCGGAATATTTTTAATATTTTATTAAAAAAACGAAATTATCAAAAATATCATAATAATGTAATATAATAGCCACATGTGAAAAATGGCATACCAAATGTATTTCTATCTACCTTCATTTCGGAAGAAATAAATAGGAACGTTTAAGAATGCTTTCCACGAATTCATGATCCATAAAAAGAACCATTCCTTTTATTTCTTCATAATAAGCCCGGATCATGCCTTCCCTTAAATCCCTTCTAATGAAACTAGCTGTGATTGTTTACCATTAATCAAAACCCTCTTGCCGTAAATAAGCACATCATCAATTTAATATAAGAACCTGAAAGCCAGTAATCAACGGTTTAATAAAATAAATATTGAAAACGACGACATCTAGGATCGTTGTCTAAAACTACCGTTTCAGAAAAATTTTACTGTGATCTGAGCAGATGTGTGGATTATTTTTCGGTTATCGTAACTAGATGGCGCTCGAAGCTTTCAAGTTCTTCACAACATCACGCTTTCGCTGCGCCAAAGGACACGCAGAAGTGTATTTAAATTTAATTTTATTGTTTATCGTGATTTCATTGAATAAATACTTGAATAGAAATTAAAAACGGAATGGGTGTTCCAACATAGCCAGTCAAGAGATATTTCTAGCAATCATGATGAATACCCTGGTCATTATTATTTACTGCTAAATATGGTCTAGCTAGAGACGATGATCAATTAATCCACCCTCTTACGTAACGTTTAACAACGTTATATAGTTAATGGTACCTTTCAAAGGGTATATTTTTATTGCTAAAAACAAAGGCAGTGGTTCTTTTTCTCATGGGTTAATATTCACTCTCTGTTACTAACTGGCACAGATAACTGGCTTCGGCCATGACTTTGTAAGCGTGAAGTTTCTTGTTTTCTTTTTAGCATAAAATATATCCTACAACTGTAGTTAGTACAGTAAGTTAGTTACCTTTGAAGTAGCTTTTCATTATTGAAAGAATTTTTGGTAAGTATTGGATCAGTAGTTCCAAAGCCCCAGGGACATACTTTATTTTACAATTTTATCTCTCTATCGTATATAATCTAGATTAAATAAAACAGATAATCATAAAACTTATTTATTAAACACTATATCAAGGTATCTTCAGACCGTATGTACTCCCCTACATCAGCTTGGTGGAATACAATAGTGGCTAGTGGGTCAGCATTTCTACATTCTGCGGTGGTTCGGGAAGCTACTCCAAATCCTATGGGGATGTCAGACATTGTGTGGACTACGACTCCATGGTGTTTCGGTGTGTTTTCTGTTATTCGGCCGAGACCTGGAAATGGGGAAGCAGGATATCAGAATATGCAACAATAGACGATGATAAAGTTTCTACAGGATGAGGTACAATCAGAAATTAAAACTAATAATAACTTTACTTCAGTTGAAATAAGGTCCAGAGTAAGACAACTGGTTTGAAGATTTAAGCTAGCACTAAAGTTAGCATTCATTTTGTTTGCAGTCTCAATACGTTCACCTCTAAAAAGTGAAAATCAGTGGTGAATTTCACAACAATTCATTCAACTGTGCAAAACTTTAATAGTGAACTGAAAATTGATTATTTTAGAGCCCAATGCTTATATTTAACAAATTCTTACCACTCTTAATAATATGATGTCCGTATAAAAACTGTTGTTCTGCAGATGGCTTCACCCATATCTTGTACGGTGCATACGGAGCAATATAAGTCAAAGCTGTTATATGCAGCCTAAATTTATTCGTCTTCGTGAACTTTCCAAAGCATGTTCCCGCTGCTATTAAGTTATCTGGCTTAACAGTTTGTGCTAAATGTAAGAGCCGCTCAGATATGTAGTAAACTCGATCTTTCTTTTCTCTGAAGCAGTATGTACCGTCTGGCCTGTCGATTAGTAGTTTTACGTTCACTCCAATACTGAAAAATTTAAGACTTGTGTTATTTGGAGGTTGTTGCTTCCATGGTGGTTTATTAAAGGATTATGCAGAGGGAATATATATTAAAATGTTTATAAAAGGAGCTTCAAAGTAATACTGGTTGAGTAAGAGGTTATATTAATGTTTATCTAACAAAGTAAAAACAGTGTTCGGCACACGTTGGTTAGAGCTTACTAACGAATATTGTATTTTATGAATAAAGTAGTTTAAAGTTAACAGAAGAACTTACTATTTGGTTAGTTTTTCGAATAAAATTCGCGTCCTTTCTTCTGATAGCACTTTCATTTCGATTTTTAACTATTTCTTAACAATAATAAAAACACGTGCGAACACTGAATTTGATACACATTGACAATTTGACATCATGACAATGACAGCTACGAATTTGATTCGTTCAGAAACTACTCAAGCACTTGAAATAACGAATTAATCTTGTTTTGGCATACAAAACAAGATTATTTCGTTAAACACTATTTTATGCAAAAACACTATTTTATACCTTAATTCGGTAATGTTATTGCAAAGCACTGAAATAACTAAAATCAGATAAATGTGCTGTAAGTTAAAAAAAATAGTATCCCTGTAAAGGGAAATGATTGTTTCTAAACGCCACAATTATCTTATCGCACTCATGAATGAACCTTGAAGTTCACAGTTCAATCATTCCAAAATCTGATTCATTCAAGGAAATCGTTCACTAGTGCCCGGAGAGAGAGGTGGTAAGTTTATTTTGCCAATTTTTCTACACTTACTCATAATTTTGCCAACTATTTTATAATATGTTTAAGATTACTTTCCGAACAACAACTATGACCAACAAGTGAAATAGGTTTTAGTATACGTAGTGTTCTGTCACATGGGTATTTATTTAACACCATCTGTTTTTGTTTTACATAGTATATGCCCCTGAAATAAACAAGTGAACGGCTTGCATTTAGGTACTGCACGGTACGACAACAAACAAAGTTACTATGTTCGCACATCCGCTAACTTAACGGAGTTGAATACATTTTTTAACTCTGTGTTTCCTCAATTAATTTCTACGAAAACAAAAAGATGAATCATAATAAAGTGCGTCTGATACTTAAAAAAGTAAATAAGACCGTATTGTTAAAAAGTCCTTTTTTGACTCACTGAAAACCGGTTTAGTAAGATTGACCAAGCTCAAAGCTGTAATTTTTATCTTGATTGAACCGACTTATCTGGCGCAATACCTACGCTCTTATCTTGTAATGCACTAAATTGGATATTAAGTAGGTATTGGTCTTTAACAAATAACTCTACCTATCAGAAATTCGTTGATGCCTTGAATGTATTCGTGTAATGTATCGATCAATACTGTCTTAATGTTTTACCTAACACACCGATTTTCCTCGGAGGGGGCCATCCCTCCTTTGGTAAATACAGCTGGCAGGTATGTATTGGGTCCCCCTCAAACGGATAGGTACATTAACCTGGCAAACCAGAAACAATAGCAAAACGTATAAACTTCACAAAATAAACTTACTTTCCACTATGTTTGTTGAGCGGATATAGAATCAACGGATAGAAAATTTCCTTCCGATTGTGAAGAGAGAGAGTAAAACATCAAATAACTTCTCCCGCTCTGAGTGGAGCAGGAGGACGTGTCAGACTTTTATTGACTATAACCCACCCGTGTTCCCTCAGTTGCCTGTGTGCCATACGCCACGATATCTCTTTCGCACAACCCGTACCCCTGGCAGAAGAGAGAGTGTTCTACACAATTACGGTGCTAGGTGCTAGTCTATTTCCTAAGTTACTGAAAATTCAAAAGATTAGAAAGTACCTAACACTAAAGTAGATAAATCAAATAAACGCATTCAAAAATAACTTTATGCTAGATACCTACTGTTCAGAAAAATATCAGCAGAGATCATGTTTGCACACGTGAATAAAATGTACAAATAAATATCTACCTAATGTTTATACCTATGTAGGTATGTATGCTGTAATGCATACGGCTTCATCTGCACATTTGAATAAACAAATGAACGTAGTAGATTTCCTTTCAACAAGAAGGTAAGTAGAGAAGTTTATTCTAAATCTGAAATAGCGGTTTCCATGGCTTTGCCGTATATTATTCCGGAAAGAAAACACTGCTGATTTTGCTTTGTCCAATTAGGAAAGACCAGAAGTCTATTCTTAATCTATTCCATCTGTCCGTGGTATGAAGAATACATACATACGTAAACTTAGACCTTCTTCTCATGGAGGTAGACAGAAACGACAGAACGCCACCAGCGGGCTTAGCATGACGCTTTGTATTTCTACGAAGAATAGACAGTGCTTTTTCAATACAAAATGACATTTTGTTCCTACATTTATGTTATCGGACCGTAGATATCCTTCTACAATCTGTCGTTTAGTCTTTCGTTTCTAACGATATTTGTCTAGGTCCTTATAAATGTAGACTATTTCAGAAGAATATTTCTTCCCAAACTGTCAAAATCACACTGACAACAAAACTTTCTACTCGACGGCCACAAAGTAGGATATACGATTATCCACAAAATCATGATGCGTTTAGGACGTATAACTGTGATAATGAATAGAAAAACATAGCTAACTTATCGTATTGTACATAATTTATTTAATAGTCATGTCTATTCTTCCGTCGACAAATCGGTGCTCGTGCTAAGCCTGCAGCAACAGTCTTGACATAGGTACCTACGCCTTTTGCTTCGTTTATGTTCGTACATCGTCGGGGTCGGCCCAACATATAATATTTTTCTTCCATACTTCTCTTTTAGTCTTTTTAACACAAAACGTAACCTATTTCATACAAATCCTCGTTTAGTAAGTTATATGTGTTTTGTATTTATGTAGTAACTAGTGATAAAGCTATGATGACCTATCCGGACAGGAAAACTTCTGTAAAAATTCTGCCTTTACACAGGTCATCAATATTATTGTTCTTAATTGGTCTGTAATTGCTATTTCTGTGTAAATTGTCACAATTTACTTTACATCCCAAGAATTAAGTGTATAATGACAGTACCTAAGCTTTCATTGGGTAAAGACCAACTAATATAAAAAACTTTTTTCAAAAAAATTACAACCGACTTCCAAAGAAACACTACAAAGTGCAAAATAACTTTAATTTGGGAAGTCGGTGACTTTGGATGTGTATTTTAATTATTTGTCACCGCCTTCCGAAATTAAAGTTATTTTGCACTTTGTAGTGTTTCTTTGGAAGTCGGTTGTAATTTTTTTGAAAAAAGTTTTTATTTTTCACTTTTTAGTTATCTACCCCACACTAATTCGAAATTTCATCATCCTTGGGGTCAAAACAATATACATTTATGCGATAGCAACATTCGCGGTTGATTTGCTGTAATTTTTTGAAGAGTTCCGTTGTCTCTCTCCGAAACGCATCATCAGATCTATATGAAATTTCAATGGGACCATTTCGGAGTAAACCTCTTTCGAACAAAAAAAAGAATTTTGCAAATCCGTCTATATACGACGGAGTTATGCCCGAACATACATAAAAAAAAATACATGTCGAATTGATAACCTCCTTCTTTTTGAAGTCGGTTAAAACAGCACGCCCCTCCACTAAAATTGCGATTCAAGCATTTGAAATGTGTATGCAATAAGCAGTAGAGTGGCGTGCAGTTTTAAATTAGGTGATCTCTAGCTGCTTTCCCATCATAATCTTAGCCGAAAGACGTCCATTGCTGGATAAAAGCCACAAGCATTGTCAGTTGCCACAACGTCCGATAGTGTAATGTGCTTTCTACAACCAGCAGATTGTCGACCTCATGTGTGCCTGCCCACAAACAGTAGATACGAACGTACTGAAAATCTTTAGCTCTTAGATTCTAATTGTAGATTTATCTGTCTTCTAAGGCTGGTAAATGTACTTCTGATGTCATCATCAGCGTTTTGCCAAATGTTGGTATCGGCTTCGAGTCTTACCGTATGCAGTTGAATACTTATGATGAGAGTTTCAGTACATGTAAAACTTAAAGAAATACTTTTTGGCTGACTATTGTAGGCCCTTATCCAGAGGCGTAACTAGGGTGGAGCAGGGAGGACACGAGCCATGGGCGTCTATCGAAGGGGGGCCCAAAAGGTCGCCAATTATAAAAAATAAATAAAAATAAACATTAATAAGCCAATTCATAGGTGTTACGTATACTTATCTAAGAAATCTGATGAGCTACTTCAATATATTCAACAGCATGGGGATAAAAGCGTGTTTCCAAATCTGCCTATTTCTATTCAAATTCTCTTAAAATAGCAGCATTGTAAGCGATTTTTTAGTAAGTTGAAATTAATACTTTCGTTATTGAAGGCTACAATTGGACAAGACAAGTTATGCGACCTAACTTTGCTCAGTGTAGACCGACCAGATGATTTAGAAAGGGGCGCAAATGTAATGCGTGCCCTAGGTGCCATTTTCTATTGGTACGCCCCTGCCCTTATCACACCCTATAGTTATTATAATGTAAAAAAGACCGCCCCTTGAAGATGGATAGCATCAACTACCTGTATGATTTCCATCTTTTATTATCGTGTTTGTAACACTTCCTGAAACAACCTGAAATTAAGTTCAGTATCGTGAAAACGGACATCTGTAGTGTAAAAAAAGAAGAGTAAGGCCCTCTTTGCAAGATGTTATCCTCAGATCAGCACATAATGTGTGCCACACAATGACCGTTAAATGCAATCAAACGTGCATTCATGAATCAGCCATCTTCAATAGCGCTCGTGCATACAAAAGAATCGGTAAACGCTAAAGTCATGGGTCACTGTATGCCAATGAGCATTGATAATCGAGAAATCTTACGACTGATAGATATCTTAGCGAGTGAGTATCCAAGATACCTACGTCATCGTTCGGTCAATGATTCAGAAAGATGACGTTCACAGATTATAATGCACGCACGAGACATCTGTGAGGTTGAGATTATAATATAATACGAGTAAAACGCAAGCATTTGCAAGGTCGATATGACCCTGTCATCTGTTGAATGCAACAGGTGGCCGTGTTTGATTGAGATAGTACTATAAGTTGAATCTAGTAAAAAAAAAACTTGAATCGGTATGTCAAACCAGAAGAAAATGGCGTCACTTGTTTTGCAAGAGTAGTGACTGACTGAACTTGATTTAAATTATATTTTCTTTTAATGAAATATCCAGTAAATTTTTCTATCGTTGATAATAGTAGCCTGGAGCTCTCAAGTAAATAAGATCTAAGCCCTTGCGTGCTAGATCTATCCCCTAAGGATTTAAATAAGCATGTACATAAGCATTAACGGTCAATTTTGCAAAATCATTCACACACGCGGTGGAGTCTAACGTCATCATTCGTCATTAAGGTGACGTTACTATTATGCAAACGAATTTTAGATACGATTATCGTGAAAACTGAGCCCACTGAAAATAACATTAAAAAAGATTACCTACGTATTTTTATACAGGGTGGGTTTTCGAGACGTGGTAGCAAGGGTAATACAGTAAGTGTTGACAGAAGATCGTCCTTTACCTTTAGCGTATTGTAAGAATACAATAACCTACAAACATGTAATCAATCACGTTTCAGCTTGTGGACCCGACAGACGTTGTCCTGTCTTAACAATGAATATTGAATTCCCATTTTATAAATATGTTACGCGCAACTTTCTTAATCCTTTCTCTCATGAACCTTCTGACAATAGCAAACACAAAAAAAACTTTTTTCAAATAAATAACAACCGACTTCCAAACAAACACTACAAAGTGCAAAATAACTTTAATTTCGGAAGTCGGTGACTTTGGATGTGTATTTTAATTAACTGTCACCGCCTTCCGAAATTAAAGTTTTTTTTGTAGTGTTTTTTTTGGAAGTTGGTTATAATTTTTTTGAAAAAAGTTTTTATTTTTCACTTTTTAGTTACCTACCTCACACCAGTTCGAAATTTCATCATCCTTGGCGTCAAAACAATGCATATTTATGCAATAACAACATTCGCGGTTGATTTGCTGTAATTTTTTGAAAAGTTCTGTTGTCTGTCTCCGAAACGCATCATCAGATCTATATGAAAGTTCTTTGGGACCATTTCGGAGTAAACCCCTTTCGAAAAAAAAAGAATTTGGCAAATCCGTCTATATACGACGGAGTTATGCCCGAACATACATAAAAAAAATATATGAACATGTCGAATTGATAACCTCCTTCTTTTTGAAGTCGGTTAACAAAAAAAAGAATTAGCAAAATTTGTCCAGCCGTTTACGTGTGATGCCGTGACCATAGAGATTCATTTTAAGATAGACTAGCTGACCCGACAGACGTTGTCCTGTCTTAACTATTAATTTTTGAATTCGCATTGTATATACTTTACGCGCAACTGTCTTATTTTTTTACTAACTTTTACTATGGGACCAAACATCGCGAAAACAAAATTAGCTGTTCCCTACATTTAAGTTCGCATAACTCGTCAAAATGTACCATAGTAAAAGTTGTTCATAATGATGAGTACAATGGCCCCTTAAAAGGTTGTGCGTTTTTACGTTACAACTTGAATATATAAAAGAAGAAGGAATAATGTTGTGTCATTGAGTTAGTGCCATTGTTACTCCGTAATTGAAAAATTCCATAACACTACCTAATTATGTCATCAGCATTAGTGCTGGCAGCTTTAATTAAGACATGCAACTGATAGGTTAAAATTGCTGATTGTGGTGACCGTTCACGAGTGCCGTCGTTTAATCGAACAAAGCCATTTTATTAGCTAGTACACAAACGCAATGACGTTCCCTAAACAGTCATAAACTATAGACTATACACTCTATGGTTTTAATCCCAGTAATTAAAGCGAACGCTCCCTAGAGCCTAGAGCAAGGTAGAGGTCGCGATGACGTGACGCCATGTTTGCGCAAAGGGAGCGGCCTAATTTTGGTCTCTTTGTAATTCGTCAACGCACCTTAACTTGTCCTTGTACACCTGAAATTAACTGTGGTTTTGTTTATTTTACATTTTTTTAATATTTCGGTCAGACGCTAAAAATATAATAGTCTGCCACATAATTTGAGTAAGATACAATTTTTGCCGGCTCGTCATTGTCTACCACACCATTTTAGTACCTAGGTAAATTCTGTCTGTGTATGTAGTTGATAAAAAAACATTAACAACACGAACAAAATATATATTTAATTTAAAAAGTTATAGTTTAAGGAACTAGCTCAATTGTTGGTCACTTTCTCTCATAAAGAACCAACAGTAATCAAACTGAAACGAATAGCTGAAACTCATCTTGTCATTCTCAGAAGGTAAAAATACCTAAATTATTAGTGGTTCTGAGAATTTCACGATTAGTTTCAACTCCTAAAAAAGCAACGATAGCAGAACGTGCTTTTCACCTTGTATGTTAAATTTGAATTTATCAGTTTGCCAGAGTAGTCTTTAATGATCTGGTATTATTTTTAGCTACAAGTTCAACGCAAGGAAATATAACATAATTAATTAGTCGAAGTTCTATTACGCTAGTCAGTGCTAGTTGTAAAATTGCGAGTAACAAATCATATGAAAATGGCTCTATTACAAAATCTGCAGTAGGATAAAACTTAAAATCATTTATTTTTAAATCAAGAGAAAGAAATGATTAGATTTATGTGTTTGTTTAAGTGTTCAGCAGGCCTAGACAAAACACATTTCTGTTAGCGTTCACGCCAAACGCTACGCGAATGTATCGGAATGATATTACCTGCGGAAAGATAACGTCGTGTCCTTTCCGCAGGTAATGTCATTCCCATACATTTTGGCGTAGCGTTTGGCGTGAACGCTAACAGAAATGTATTTTGTCTCTAGGCCCTGGTAGCTAAATATTTTATTGAGAATACGTACTGCTGTTTTCAAAATATTTTCAGTACATAGATTTTATACAGCAAAATAATCTAATTACGCTTTGTTCTTAACGTGGTAAATTTTGTAAAAGTTGTAGGTGAACAGATGAACAGATTTATACAACACTATTCCCGAAATAAATAGTTAATGTAAGCAGTTTGCACGGACTGTAGTAACTCTGTAGAAGTTTGTCTAACAGTTCATTAAAAATATTCTCAAATAAATTACCAACTGTTCGTTTAATAATTTTCGTTTGGGGTATATCAACTGCTTCGGGTTTTAGGTTCATACACTATGAGATGCAATGCTTATGTGCGGCACGACAGGATTTAAAAAAATAAATGTGTGTAGCGTAATCAGCCTTGAATATTCCCACTGGGAGACACAGACAGGCCTCCACTTGGTGAGAGGGAGTGAGTCGTACGCAAGTCGTAATCCACCACGCGGACTTCACAGAGAAGGTTGGTAGATGTCACATGTCTTCGAATGTTTTCATTCTAGGACTCTGTCCTCACGATGTTTTCCTTCACCGTTTTGAGAGCATCATAATCAGCTTATAATGTTCCCACTGCTGGGACACAGGCCTCCTCTCTGTGAGAGGGAGTGGGCCGTAATCCACCACGCGGGCTCAGTGCGGGTTGGTAGATGTCACATGTCATCGAATTTTGGTTCTAGGACATGCCGGTTTCCTCACGATGTTTTCCTTCACCGTTTTGAGAGCATCATAATCAGCCTAGAATGTTCCAACTCGTAAGTTACGGCCCTTACCGGTCATCACTCAATCGGACCACCATCGCTCTCACCAATGCGTGTACGTAACCTTAAATGAATGCCTAAATACATAATTTTATTTTTGTAAATATTTATCTACTTACTATTAAATAAGCTCTCTATTCTTAACAGTTTATCACTGTTTCGAACTTCGATTCAACTTCCAACCAAGCCTTTTCTATTTTGAAATTTTAATATTAGGTCTTTACCTATGAAATTGCCGTTCTGCAGTACTGGCCATTTCAAATCAAAATAATTTTTGTTTGGCTAAGAATTCTAATTTCAAATTAATTTTATTTTAAAAACATGGATTTTTTTTTCTAAAAGTAGTCATTTCTTTATTGATTAGTGTTACATTTTCATCGCATTTCAATCTTTTTCGTCATCATGGATACGTTAAAAATTCGAGTAATTATGGAATATGAGTACCGTCGTGGCAGCAACGCGGCACAAGCGGCACGCAACATCAACGACGTTTACGGAGCTAACACTACAAACCAACGCACCACCTGTTATTGGTTTGCTCGCTTCCGTTCTGGAAATTTCGACCTGAAAAATGAACCTCGCGGTCGTCCGAAGACTTTGGTCGACAATGACGAATTAAAGGCGATTGTGGAAGCTGATGATACACAATCTACGGCTGAATTAGCAGCAGCTTTCGACGTTAGCGTCAAAACAATATTGGTCCATTTGCGTCAAATTGGCAAGGTAAAAAAGCTTGACAAATGGGTGCCCCACGAACTCAATGATCGCCAGCGCGAAGTACGCGTCGAGACGTGCCTTGCACTGCTCAACAGACACACAAATGAAGGAATTTTGAACCGCATTGTTACCTGCGATGAAAAATGGATTCTGTTTGATAACCGTAAGCGCTCAGCAAGTTGGTTGGATCCTGGTTCAGCACCTAAACAATGCCCTAAACGAAAACTTACCCCTAGAAAAGTGATGGTCACTGTTTGGTGGTCTAGCGCCGGTGTGATTCATCACAGCTTCTTACCAAACGGGGTGAGCATTACTGCAGATGTGTACTGTGAAGAACTGAACACAATGATGGAGAAGCTGGCGCATCTCCAACCAGCATTGGTCAATCGCTCGTCTCCGCTGCTCCTGCACGACAACGCGCGACCTCATACTGCACAGCAGACGGTCTCCAAGTTGCAAGAACTGGGGTTGGAAGCTCTCCGTCATCCGCCCTACTCACCAGACCTTGCGCCTACAGACTACTACTTTTTCCAGAATTTGGATAACTTCTTGGCGGGAAAAAAATTTAATACCCGAGAGGCAGTACAAAATGCCTTTGAAGAATTTGTTGCCTCCCGTCCAGCTGATTTCTTTAAGAAGGGCATCAATAAACTGCCACTGCGATGGCAAAGATGCATTGATTGCATGGGTGATTACTTCGATTAATACAAATAAAAAATTCATGAAAAAAATTCGTTTAAATTTTTTCATACAAAACGGCAATTTCATAGGTAAAGACCTATTACAATTTAAAACAAAATTTCGATTTTCGTGGATATGCCCTTTTCTAATCCCGCTTTACTGAAGTACCGGAAATGCAGGGCCGAATTATAGTAACATTAGCGTGATTTTGTACTTATAGTTAAAGTGTGTTTGTTGATGTTTTATTTTAGTATATCTTTTAGGTTGGGTATTGCATAAAGTTGTTAATTTTAATTTACGTAGATACCTAAGTGATAATACCGTCGAAATGTCTGATATTCTCCCGGTTCAGCCTACATAATTATTAATTCTATTTTTATTTAGCTAGCGGTTATGTAATATCTATGCGGGCATTAATTTAATGTAGCATGTTTTGATAAAAAAATAATGTTACCTAGACACCACACCCTCATTAGTTGCTAAATGCGTCCGTATCTCAAAACAAACAAAATGTAAAACATTCGAAATAACTATGTACGGTTATTCAGATACTGCAAGTCTTTATTACATACAATACGAGTACAATATGTATTTATCAACTTGGAGGAAATGACATAAGAGTTATCTGATGAAGATACTTTTCGCTAGGTATTAAGTATCATACTTTTTGCATTTTTTTTTTCCTATACTTTATTTCAATAGCAGTGATAGTCGCCGACGTATTTCCTGGCTTTTTATACCATTATTGCCCTAACACACTCTCACAAAAAGAAGGCAGCTCAGAGGCCATAGTGCGAGTTTGTTTTAACCACCTGGCCACTGGTAATGTTTATTTTCTTGCTATAGCTCTGTAGGGAGCAGTTGTGGCCCGATTTTCGTGTCTCGTAGGTCGTGGGTTCAAACTCCGATGTTTCAAACCCAAGTAGGCACCTAACTTTATGTAATTTATTTCACAACCATTGCTCTAAAAACGTCATAAGGAAACCGGCATGTCTTAGAACCAAAAATTCGAAGACATGAAACATCCATCAACCCGCACTTGGCTTGCGTGGTGGATTATGGCCCACTCCGTCTCACAGGTAGGAGGCCTCTGTCCTGGTAGAAGGAACATTATAGAGTGATTATTATGCTCTCAAAACAGTGAAGGAAAACATCGTGAGGGAATCTGCATTTTCTAAGATAAAAATCAAATACATGTGTCACCCACCAACCCATACCCTATAACAGATATGAAGCCTGTGTCCCAGCGGTGGGTTATGTATGCACTAATTGGGAATTTAAGCATAGATTAACTAAACAACATGTTCGTATGTTTCTAAACTGCATAGGCAATGGAGGAATCGTTGGGAATGGATCGGAGACGAAATTTAATCACGTTTCAATTGCATCCAAGGTTAGCGAATACAATGTCCTTTATTGAAAGGCATTGCATGTTGATTCTATTATTTCTAGCCAATTTGCTAGTACTTGCAGTGAGTATTATAGTACATATAGTATTGGTTTTTGATGTGGACCCTGGCAAATAATTGTTCTCCCTTCACCTGTCTTACATTACTTTTAATATTAAGTAGGTACCGATGCGATATATGAGTGCTGCATATTTTATTCAATGAAATATAGATAGGTAGGGTAATCTACCTATATTCACCCAAAATAAACATAAACCTAGTAACGAATGGAGCGGCCATGTGTGTTTAGGTTAGAAAGGATCATACAAGACGTCTTTGCACAAAAGATCAGATCAAAACGGTCTATCAGTGCTCCAAAACATTGAAATAGCCTAAATTACTCTGACGTCAATCCAACGGTCACGAATGATAAAACACCGCAAGGTTGATCGCGTCTGTTTTGCACGTATAAGTTCTAATGCCCAAACAATTCAAGTTCTTTTCTTATAAGTCTAGTTTAATGAGAGCGTGTTTTTTGATCATTTGAACGCTAGACGTTTTAAAAACTGAGATATCCAAACTACATAAACAGAGAAATTCTGCTACGTCATGAACGTAATTTTTACAAGCTGTGGATGAAAATTAATAAATTAGAATTTAATCACCAAGCTTATAAGTGATATTTCTGTCACATAGAAGGATAGGTACTGTAACTTTATTTCTTTGACAAAATAATTGCCTGTTACCCTAACGGTACCGAAAGGAGGGACCAGGATAATTTAAAAAGTTAAATATTCGTTGATTTGGTCTTCCCAACCACTTTTATGACCTACTTATGACTGTATTTCCCGCAATCACTTAACCCACCACGAAATTAATGAAAATCATTATTCCTTTACGGTATTAACGGAATAACTTCCTTTGTTACAGATTTATAAAATAAACAAAAACACGAGACTACTTCATTCGCTGTCCATCCGCTGAGAGGTGAAGACGCGGATATTTTCGGAGCATTAACCCTTGAACGTTCAGTGCGAAAAGTTCAGACTATACTGTGTAGTGCTGTGTAGTGATAACCATGTTTAATTACTACCCGAAGAATTTTAAAGCCAATGGCTGGGGCTGGCATCGTACTGCCAATGCTACAACTGCTGTTAGAGGCTTCCTCAGAGGAGAACGTGGTGAAGGGACGGAACCTTTGCTTGGAAATGGAAGCCTTTACCCTGCCCTGCCGACGGAAGATGATACCATGTTTAGTACCAGCATGAGGCTGTACCCTGCCCTGCCTGCTGAGGAGTATGAAAGTGGAGCCGTCGAAGAAGTGATAGAGGAAGCTTGTGCCTCTGTTAACGTGAATGCTGTGGTGAGTACTTTCATCGAATTTATCGCTCTTGGCGTCGATATAATCTTTTACGATGCTGTTAAAACCATGTGTTTTAGATAGCTTACTGTAAATTACATCTACTCGTAACATACCCAGGTGTAGAGTTCTATCTATAGGATCCAGGAAATGACGAACAAAGTCTCTTTCAAATGTTCACAGTCTTCCTCTTGGCAAGGGCTTAAACTTTTTCATGTCAACACTCTTGTAATTTAATTTTGTTTCAACAAGTTTTATTACGAACTAGCTTTTTGTCCACATACGTCTGCGTGTTTCTTGTTCAAACATAAAATATATTCTAAGACACTCGGAACTACTGCAGCTTACCATTAGAAAAATCTGATTAGTACTTCTAAAGATTACCCCCTACATACAAACTCACTCCTCAGACCTCTTTATATTATTGGTATAGATGGTGACTGTTATGACCACAATTCTATTATGGCGCTTGCCTTCGGGTTAATAACCGCGACATAAAACGTATAAAGATACTATAACAGTTTGTCTGATTTGTCTCAAAAAGTAAAAATAGTGGCAAATGAGACAAATATTTCAATGGGATATGTAATGGAAAGAACTCATTCGTTTTTACCGATGCTACTTATGCCACGCTTTGTTGTCTTGAAAGTCACACAGAGTTCAATAAATCACCTTGGACTGGCTAAAGCAGGACGTAAGGAAACCTTGACTTCATAAGGATTTGTCAAATAGTAAATTACTCAGAACACGCGAGCTTTCTTATTTCAATGACTCGAGAGCTGTATCCGTATATTTTATAAACGAAGCCATCTAAATTTATAAAGTGATGCTCTTAAAAGTACTCATAAGTGTCTCATGTATCATTGCAACGAAACCGGCTGTATAAAAAAATGCAATATGTTTTATTCACAACTCTGATTCGAGCAGAGACAAAATCTTAACAAAAAATTATGATGTTCTTTTATTTCCAAGCATACTGTGGAAGTTGTTGATGTAAGTACCTATAATCTAAGTCATATTTTTGCCAAACGTTACAAATTCTTGATTGTTTCTTGATTGCACACAGGAACAAATAATGACTCTAATTACTCACTATCGTTAGTCTCACGATCGTTGCGATATCATGTGCAAACGAGTTTACTCAGATAGGTACTCTGACTAACACGGGTTTGTTCGGACATTAAAAACTGAATCATTTTGTGACGTAGATAATTTTGAGCGCCGTTGGTTCCTTTATCATCGATAAGCTTCCCACGCCTATTTAGTCATGTTCTTACTCCTAGTTTTTTATTTGGTGATACAGTTGTATTTCGGAAAAAGTCGGGTAATTCATTTGGAAATTCCAAATTCCTGGTATGAGTTTTTGAAAAGTTTTCCTTAGAATAAATTATACAACCTACGCTACGACGCTACCAACTTTGGTAACGCTTAATATTTTTGTTACCTATTCTTAATCTTTTGTCTGAGGTACCTTTAACCTTATACTAGCATCTCATACCTGTTCCATATACATATAACGTTCCCATTAGGGCATGCAAACCCGGTTTCCGGTTTTTATCAAAACCGGAAACCGGACAGAATTTACCGATTTTTTTAAACCGGGCTTGAGAGACAAAACCGGAGTTACCTCCGGTTTTCCCGTTATTGAATTATATTTTGAACTTTTGATTTAAATCAACTTTTTTCGAACGAACTCAAGAAATATTCAATTTAGAGTCATCAAATATATCCGAACGCAACGCTCTGATAGATTGGAAATCGGAGATTTGTTTTTCCGAAGACGAAATTCGAACTCTGTCTGAAATTCACAACAGCTTGAATGTTGTCAAACTCGATGTCCTGTCCTTGCCGACGTGCTACTCTTCACACAGCTGACACAACATTAAGATTAATGATCAAGAAACTTGATGAACAAAACAGTGTTTTGAGCTTCAAACTAGCGATGAACTTGAGAAGTCGTATCAAGCAAAAGCGTCTCCTGTTAGCAGGTGTCTTGCACTATTTGCACGATTGGGAGACTTCTCCACACAAGATGACGATGATACGTTTCCCAAACCCAATGGTGCTTACATACTCGTATCTGATACTATTACAAACTTATTGCAGCAGCTAAAATATAAGCCCAAGGACTCTGATACCATCCCCGTAGTTTTCTCCGAGCGGTCCGTGCCACCACTGCCAGCGTTATCTTCAACACCTGACGCTGAAGTTGTAGCTGATGAGCTAACTCTTCAAGAGCAGCTTGATAAGGAATTGGATAAATGCAGGAAAACCCCCAAGAGTCGGTCTGATTTCGACCTTGAAGGGTTTGTCAAGGTAGAGCAAGCCATGTATGAAAGCGGAGGGCATCGGGGTGTGTATCTCACATAAGCTTACAACTATTTGATGTGTGTACTACCAACAAGTGTTGAGGAGTGAGAGGGCCTTTTCGAGTGCTGGATACTTTTGCAGCAAAATAAGAAGTACGCTATCTGATAAAATGTTAGATGCACTTTTATTCTTAAGAACACATTATCAAGAACTGCGGTCTCTTGAAAACAAATTTATTATTGTTTATTTATTTAATTTAGTGTACGGTACACACTTACACAGTTTATTTGATCTCGTTTTATACTTTAAATAGTCAAAGATGAACATTATAAATCACATATGAATGTTGCTACTGCTGCTAGTAGTTCGTAATTAAAGAGCTCAAGATTTAAATAATTGAGACGTATTATAGTAATTGTGGTTGTGTTTAGTATCTTACTTAAGATGATGAAAGTGTTTTGTACGTTGTAAAATATATTATTCTTTATAACAGAATTGTTAGGCACCACCTACTAAAGGTACCACAAACTTACTAGTTGTTGATTTGATCTCAGTTAGTTAATCATTATATTATTTTAAGCTCATGTTATCCGAACTATTAATGTTGTTTTAGTTGTCTACTTGGTATTGGTAGGCATAAATGGTTGATTAAAAAAGGTATATGCTAAAATTTGTTTTATTTGTAGATTTTGTGGGTATCTTGGAAAATTGTTTCTTTGTTAAAATTCTACAATACAAAAACTATAAAAATGTAGCCGAAACCGGGGCTAACACTGGTTTCCGGTTTTGGGCCCTAAAAACCGAAATTCAAAACCGGTTTTGAATACTTTCCGGTTTTGCACGCCCTAGTTCCCATGCTGGAACTTATCGTCAAAACATCGTATCTTATCATTCCGTCGCCATCTAAGGGGTCTAGGTCATTTGTAGTCATGACCTAACATTGTTTATTATAAAGCATAATATAATTTATCATATTATCGTTCTCAATATTCATGTTTCTCACACTTCGTATCTCTCGCATGACCTCGAAGGCCGTTCGGTCACTTTCGCACGAGTTCAACAGTCAACAAACTGCTTGAATAAAAGATATTTTAATATCTATAATCTGTTTAACATCTTAATATAAAATATTTATACCATAGTTTTTAAGAAAACAATACACTCACAGTCCATTACATTTTGATTTAGAAACTGTTTCTTACGTAAACGTATGTATTTTTGTACCGAAAAATCTAACTTGGTTTTACGAAGACTGAAACGAGTTTTATACACCTCTGAGTCTTCTCATATAGAACTAAAAAGTGCACCGTGCAGAGAGCCTATACAGATAGGCTATCTACCCAGATATAAGCAATATCTGGTGAAACAAGTCCTTATGCAGGTCATACAGCAAAACTAGTTTTGGATTAAATAAAACAAGTGAACTTATAGTTGTTCATTTTAACTTATCACGGCTTTATATGTCAGGGACGCGTGACATAATAATAAGGTAGGACGACTAAGTAGTTACATACTTTCGTAAATAGTGCGAGCGATAAGTAATTAGGTACTGGTCAAAATAATAATAAAATGTCGTCACCTTCCGTGAATTAGGTTGAATTTGAGGATCTTCGTCAGATTGAGTTCGGATGCAGAGTGTATCTATAGAGTAATTAAAACCAGGTGGACCTGAGAAATACTTTTTTTGGATGATGGACGACGGTATGCAAAAATAATCCTCTGATGCCTAGCCACAGATAATTTCTGCAGTCCACAGCTCTTTTGACGAAAATAAATATCAGCGAAAAGGAATTCTGATATATTCAAAGGGACCAAACGATTGGCTTTTTAATTGAAATCTCTCTCTAAAATAGAGCAACCAATGCGCAGGGCTCCTGACATCACTCGTTAAGAATGCGACTAGCAAAATAAAAAGGGAATTTATTTTTAACTCTTGTCTGTTCTGGTGGTTGCCTCGTGAACTAACCGCGGAGGTGTAGGTGGTAGGTACCTAGTAACCGTGGGAAAAACACGTAATTTGGACTCACTGTATTTCCAAACAAACAACGTATATGTGTTTGAATGTTTAAGCAAGTAACAGTCACAGGTTTTGATAAAACTAAAAAACATTTTGACGATTTTCGAACCTTTTGTTCAAAGCTGAGTACGGTACCTAAAAATATATCTTCGGCGAAGTACCTATAAGTATTCAAACTGGATTCCTATGTATAAACTCTACTCTTGATTGCCCAATTTCATCAGAGAATCTAAGATTGTTATGCATTCGTCGAAATGCTTTTAGCTTTGTTTGTTTTAGTCAAATGAAACGAATTTACAGTGAATCGTACGTATTACTGGTTTAAAAACTCCCACATTGCACTTTGTTTTTGTAAAGCATTGAAGATTAAAGATCTTCTAAGTCTCTATATCTAGATCTTCTTAGTAAATGTTTGTGTCTCCGGTTATTGCCTTTCTAAATGTAAAACTGGACTGGTTGGTTGTATATGCTAACTTTAGATTCAAGTTTCTTACCAACCAAAGTAATATCAGCCGGATACTACTCATTACTGTTCAAGATCAAATTCAGTAACCAAAATTCGTCGTATTTTTATTAATTTTTTTCGCATCTAAATCATGTCATAATAGAAGTTAAATACACACAAAACATGATTACCTACAGCCACCCACATAATTTTAAAACCGGATTCTAACACAAGTAGACTTAACATCTTAATTAATTATCCGTTTACTTCATTTCGTCATCGCAGTTCAAGGCTGCTGGACAATTTTCGGTCTTTTTGCGGCCACGGCATCCTGTACTGGTCTTTATTGATTGTGTCCATTATGGACGAACACGTCAGCAATTGTTTAATGGCTGGACATCGTACAGAATAGCGGCCATGGTGACCTTGTGTCGCTTATTATAGGAAATCTATGGAGAAGCTGGTTTGGTGCCAAAATGTTCTGTTTATGTCTAAAGGAAACTGGAAAAACCTTGGAAATCTAGGCTGAGCTTGACAATTTGAATGTTATGCGAAGGTATACTTCGTATCTTTATTGCGAAAATAATAGACAAGAAAATGATGAATAGTTGTCAGAACACAAAACGACGTACATGGTACCTAACAACTTTAAGTTTGCCTAAAGAGTAAAGACTAGTAGTCAGACAGAGATTAGGTAATCATCGTTTAGCACCATAAACGCAATAAGTTTTAGACATTTTCGTCAGTAATTTCCTGCCTTAATCGGAAACTGCTCTGTCAAGGCAAAATGGCCGTACCTACTTCCCTTCAGGTCTGCAAAAGAGACTAAATCGTAAGAGGTAGTTTACCTGTGTAATCAAGATAATTGGTTCTCATTAAATAACCTTCACGCCTGTATGCCCAGAAGGCAAGCAAAGGTGTAGGAAGGAGGTCATTACTGTCTTACTTCTACAGTTCACGGTTCACCGTCAGTATATAGGCTTATGTGATGACAAGATTCTTTTGGTTCTGATCTCAAGATGCTACTCTAAAGATTTGCTAATTCCAAAACTCCCCCGAACTCGATAGGTATTGAAAATAGGAGTCGTCAAGATTTAACACGACAAAACCGCTTTTGCGGTCTCAATATCTGTATCCATTATAAATCAACTGGAACAACCAAGCTCCAGTTGATTTATAATGGACACAAGCTTGAAGTATACTGTCATTCCACTTGATGCTAAGGATTGACACTATTGACATCCGACAGCTTACTTCATATAACACGCTGAAATTTTTACAGAATAGAATGATCACAGTGATTAATAACAACGTTTAACGGTTTCACCGTGTGGCCTAGCCAATGTTCTAGATTCAAACAGTTATTTGTTCACCCTGACTGCACCATTATGTTTATACCGAAACTTCTATCACTTGCTATAAATGTTAAATAGTGTGCACTTCCAGAAACGTGGGATGAACGTATAATTAAGCTTCAGGAAAAACCAAACTATTATGCTAACAGGGCCGCATACCTGCCTAATTGTTATTCTTCAGCTCCCATTTAAGCGAGAGAACTAAAAACACAATGCAGAAACGAAAATCAATAACAAAGTGTTAATACAATTGTTTAGGTATTCGACTAATAGACTTTAGGTATAGGTACAATAGACTACAATGTGCTAAATGCTTTTCCCATGTCAGCCGGTAGAAGTTCTTTTCTTTGAGAGCAACCCTGGGGAGAGATTCAACAATCTCTTGACGTTGTAAAACATGACGTTGGGTTTAACAGTTCATTTGCTCCAAAGGAATGAGTAATGAACTAATGAGTAACGTAACGTTGAGTACAGCACTGTTTAAAAGGACGCCAGGTGCTATTGCCCCATTCTACAATTTCCTTAATGCGGCCCTGGCTTGCAAAATGCTAAAATGTCACGTAAATTCAACGAAACAAGATAAGCTTAACTTAAAATATTTGTTTTGTAATTGTGTAATTTATAGATAAATAAAAAAGGTACCTTACCACTCAATTACTTAACGTTAAAAGGTTTATAATTATCACTAGTACCCTATGATTTAAAAGTTTTTATTTTGGATCTAAACAATTTTCCTGTGATTTTCCTTGTCAAGGTCATTGCAACCAGTGTTACAAGACAAAATATTTAAAGTTTTCTTGTGTATTTCATCACGATGTTTACCAGAGGTTTCTTAGCATCAATTTTAAAAGATTAATTTACGATAAATAAATGAATACCCAAGCATGTAAACAGTAGATGTATACGCACAAAATCAAAGCGCTCCTCCAATTTAGCGGGTGACGTCAGTCTCTGCGCTGGCAATAATCTCGACGGCTATACGACTAAGTTCAAAAGGTTACGACTTTATTCCATCTCCCATGTAGTTAACAGCTCCTTTATTTAGTCGGTTGTATTTCTGTCAGTTTCTGTGAGACAGTTTTGGGTATGGTTGTTCTCTGATTTTAAAACTCAATTTTAATATTATTTTAATAGAAATTTAAGTCGAATCCATGTGCAATAGGTAGCAGAATATTTTACTGTGCTGTGTGCTTCTTCGTATCTTGATAAAGTGTGTATTCGAGCATTTCTTTGTGTGATATTTGTTAGGATCTTTGTGTGGAACATTCCTTCGTAGATTCTTACGATTTTTCACTGAACTTCGGCTTTTTGATGACCTCACCTATTTTAATGTAACAACACATCTTTAACTTGCTGTAAAAGTGCCGAAAAATATCACGTAGCGATGAAAAATTGTTGTGCTTATAGATTTTATCACCACTTCGAAAGTGCACTAGTGACCCACTTTAGAATTTGCTTCTGGTCCAGCTACCGTAGTATTTTCGCTGCCGGTTTGTCTCGGAATGTGATCTTTATACGTTGCCATTGTGGGAACTGCATAGGGGTTATATTATTATTTTATATTGACGGTCTTACAGAGGAAAATGTGACCATGCTGAGTAATAAAACAGGATGCTAGTTTGTCTAGTCTAAAAAATACAATTTACATAATACAATTAGTGCTGTAATGGAATCCAGTCTACTAAAATAATCTATTGTAGAAACTGGTTTGATAATACCAGAATATTCACTTAAATTTATGCAGCATAAGTATTAATTTTTGAGATGAATACCTACTTATAAAGTACAATTTATTCTCTTAAATTTTAATGTTATGTAACAAATGTGAGAAATACTATTCAGAACAAAAATGTTATTTTGAATCCTATAATACAATAGTAATAAATGCCATAACTAATAATTTTACAAAAACAGTTGATAGTATTTTACATCTATCATGTAAAAACACTTCCATGCTCAATTAACTATATGAGAAAAACTGTGAGTAGGTACTTTATTAGCGACTACAGATGACATCACTAAAAAACATTGTGATTATGTATTCTATGGTGGCCTCCATGCAGTTTCCTACTTAGTATTGTGCTCACACTAGGATGAATGACTGTGTCAGTGCCTTTGATTTTTAATTTTTGAATGTTGTGATAGTCGTCTTTGGAAGTTTGTTTAGGTTTTTGTTGTTTTCTAATTTAATTGTAAAAAAATTACATTGTGATTTGTTCAGTAATGCAGGTGTGTGAAGAGATAAATGATGGTTTTAGTACTATTTTAATTAGTATTATCAATTAGTTTCCCTGCAAAAATAATTTAAAATGCAATTGTGCTCAGTCCAGTATCGTTATTTTGATTATTAGCAGGTGTTTAAAATTTGTTTAGTTTTAATTGATTTGAGGACAAGAGCAACTTTACATAGATTTGTCTATTGTTGTATACTTTATCAAGTTGTTCCGCATGATTGAACATCATGTTTCTGCATCAATAATGTTTTATTATAGTTATAGATAGTTTGTCATATTCAGCAGTATGTAGAGATAGAGAAACCTTTTCCAATTCTGAATCAAAATATACGAAGTGGTACTTGTATGCACACAGCACAGTAAAATAATCAACTCCAATTTTCCTCACAGCCAATCCCAAAATGCCCTAGCAAAGTGACATAAACAATAAAATAGTTAGAGAGTAGTTTGTGTGAGTGAGACCTCGCCATGGCGGGTCAAAATGGCGGCGTGGACTTCAGCGCCATGCTGTCAGGCGCGGGAAAGCAGCTACTCAACCAAGGAGGCCAGGCGCTCATGCAATATGGCGCCCAGGCCATAGGCAACATCATCAATGAGGTTTTCCAGAAGAAGGAGGTGGAACAGAAGAGGTTCTTGCCGAGCATTAAGAATTATAAAGTGGTAGGTGTTATTTATTTGCCATGAATTAATCTAAACTAAAATATATCCAATAAACAAAAGCTAAACATTTTTTACAAATTTTTTTTATAACCTGGAATAAACGGTACTTTAAGTGTGTATTGAGAAAATGGATGGATGGATAATCCATTTTTCTTCCTAATTATCTTAAACTATCAGACAGAATTATTACTCATAAGGTACATGTACTCCCAAATTGTCTTTGCTTATATTATTTTGGTGTGGGACTAAGCAAAAAAGATCAGTCGTCCACCTACACAGTTTATTGACTTGTGAGATGAAGCATTTCTTACAAAACATTTGCTAAGTACCAGTACCAAACTTGGCATACCAAATTACCATAGCGCGACCCTTGAAGGCCAGATACTCTCTTAGTTAATTTTATAGGCAACTGAGTTATGGACTAAAATAGCCAAAACATAGGTACCGATCAATGCTTGTTCCTTTTATGTTAAGAAACTTACAGCTGTTATGCTGTTAATGGATAATATTTCATTGTCTCTAGAAATAAAACAAACGTATTATGTTACACATCAAGACTATGACAATCCTTCATTGAACAATGAACCATGTTGGGCCAATATCCCAACATTTCGTTTGCCAACAATAAAGCATGTTGGGCGAACATTTCTTTCGGCACAATCTTGGTTTCGAAATTTCGAATGCCAGTACGCCACGATCTTTGCATACTTCTTTAGCATCGTTTACATTCTAGCCACCATACATGCGGTCGCGTCGTTTTATAAGTCTTTACACCTGAGAAGTAGATTTTTATTAGACAGGTGCAGACGTAAACCGGTTGTGTGTGAATCACGATTAAAACATAGTGAAGTGTGGTAACTTGTTTTGGTTCCGGCGCTAATTCGCATCAATGACAAAGCAAAGGTTGCCGTATGCCAGTAGCAGCCATGAGAACAAGCCATACCTATAACTAAATAACTTCAATACCGTAACGCGACCGTTACGGTATTGAAGTTATTTGAGGATAGAGGAAAGACCCGATCATCCAGGTTGAAGTTTGCCGGTGCCCCCAAATAAACTAATGTAGGTACTTTAAAACTTCCGATTATTTATGATCACAATTCCAACTGAGATCATTATCTTTTTTTCTTTAATACTTGCAATCTTACTGCTGGTAAATCGCCTCCTCCAAGTACATCCAGGTACTTCAAACTTCTATGGTGTTTAAAATGTGGAATCTTTATCTATCTTATTACAAATCCAAAAAGAAATCTCAAGTCCGAATTCGGTCTTTTAGAAATTTCTTAAACCCACTTTCAGCTCTTTCGGCATTTTCAACGCTCTCAGACCTCTTTTTTTTTGGGTGGGAAATCATCAAATAACTTCTCCCGCTCTGGGTGGAGCAGGAGGGCGTGTCAGACTTTTACTGACTAAAACCCACCCGTGTTCCCTCAGTTGCCCGTATGCCAGGGGCTGTGGTATCTCTTTCGAACAAACCCGCACCCCTGGCAGACATCGGCCCTTGCGGGCCCCATCATTTTGTGCTGACATCTCTTTGAGGCGCGCGTGGAACACAACACGCCGTCGACTTAGGCTTGGTCCTTACCGGACAGCGAGCTACCCATTACTCGCCGTCCGCAAGCCCATGCCTGCGGTGGCCGGAAATCGGCCTGGGATTCCCGACGCCCAGGGCGTCTCCGCATCCTGCGGCCGGCGGCTAGGGTCGCGAGGGCGGATAGACTGCCTCTCCCTCACGTGCGCCGCCTCCCTCTTCGCGAGCATCACTGCTTCGCTGAAGGAGGTGACGGCTACCCATGCCCTCTCCCTCCGTACCATGGCCTGGACCAGGGCCGGACGTGAGAGATCGCCGCCGCCGATCGCCTCCACGAGGACACGACGGTGCTCCACCCAAGCCGGGCAGACCGCCACCGTGTGCTCCACCGTGTCCTCTCTCAGACCTCTTTGGTTACAACTAAGCCACCATTGCGTGAACTAAGGTACTCTACTATAGACGTCATAACAAAACCATTATTGATGATCGAGTTACCAAGTAAATAGCACAAGAGAATAGCTATGCTAACGATGTTTCCCAGTAGACCATATATGGCTATATTATTTAAATAAACCAGCATTATTGCATGACTAATTACAATCATTAGAATATCATGTTAACTTGCATTGCTAACGATGTGCTCCAGAAGTCCTTAAACGGCGATATTTAAATTAATCAGTATTAAAACATGCTTGATTACAATAATTAGAATAACGTGGAAACTTTTGAAGCAGCCGCTTATTGCGTTGCACTTGGTCTTTTACCCCAATCTGCCTATCGACCAAGAGGAAATTAACCTGTGCTTGTTTGCCCGTCTTTAGGTCTCAACGGCAGTCTTGCTGAACTTGGAAGTCTATACTTCTAAGTTCAGCAAGACTGCCGTATTAACATGTCAGGTGATCGAATTCGGGAAAGCCATTCGGATCCCGAATACGACCTAACAGTCAAAAACATTTGCGCTCTCACTGCCTACCTACTGCAGGTTAATAATACCTTTTATATCGGTCTCGATATGAGGGATTTGAAAGGTACTCCGTGGATGTGAATGGGTGACCATCGTTACACACCAAGACTCCGTGCATCAGAAATCACTTTAAGCCGTTGGTCCCGGCTGTCATTCGTGGATCTTTGACAGTCGTTACTGGTCGTCAGAAGCCCGAATTTCTGACAACCACTCATACCGAGGGGTATCGTATTACCCGTAGTACTTTACATGGATCAGTCTGCATCCGGCTAGACTAGAACCAGTTCCCAATACTTTGGAAACGGCTAGGCAGGGGATAATGATGATAAAAAATCTTAAGTGTAGGCTATGGTGATCCATCGGTCCACGTTTCCTCACTGCTTTTTTGTATACCAAGTTCTAATACTGAATTTAAATGAGCCATAACTCTTTCAAAGAATTCTAAAGATTAGGAGTATGTAAATGACCTGATAGCGGTAATTGTTTTGTTACCAACGTCACTCGAAATACTTCGGTGCCAACTACATCGTAATGAGTGTTTGTTTAGTGCATGCCAGAGACATCTGGTCAGTACTAGTCGTCCCATTAGTTTGACTGATCTACATTCTACTTCAAATACCCAAAATATATAGGGTGGTTTTATGCAGGTCAAGATTGTATTGGAGAACTCGTATTGGGGCATTAATTTCAAAAGAACAAAGTTGCAGTTTAAAGAGTCTTGCAAGAGCAGAATGATAAAAAACATGTTCCAAAAGTATACTCTGGGGCATTCTAGTGTTTTCTGGTTCGATTAATAGAGGAAAAGCGTGAATTTTTCTTCCAAAATGAAAACTTTGCCTGCCACTTAGACGAATCAAGTACAATTTTCATAATTTATCCAATAATTGTCTCATCGTCTCTAAATAATTTTAGTTATTGTTTACCCAAGGTCTAAATTTATTTAGATTCTGACTCAGTACATCCATCACTAATTTAATATTAGCATAAACCGTAGTTAGTATTACGAAGCATTCATTACAGTCATTATTCATCATATTGGAAGTTAAAACAATAGGTCAAAAACCGACTGAATCACTAGGATTCTTCCGCTATATATACGAAGAGCATAAAGTAGCAATTTCAACCCATTTAGTATTAATTTACACCAGTGCCTATAGCGGTCATTCTAGGTTCGTTTCATTCTTTCAATCTTATATTGAATGGCATTCCTAATTGAATGAATACTCTCCATCTTATATGCTCACAAGCAAAGAGGACAATAATACGCTGACTCTCAAATAGCACCAACCTACTGTGAACACCAATTATTACGCTGGACCTCCTTTCCGGCCTCCCACGGCTATTGATTAATGCGATCTGGAAGAAAGACAGTAAGGGAAATCCAATAAAAAGCTATTACTACAATTATGCCGTGCTTATGTATTGTGAACAACTTCGTGTCGCTGGCATGACAGTTATTGAAATTTTGGTGGGCCAAAACTTTTTTTAAACTTTTTGAAGACATAGGGAACATTAAACAATGTTTTCCTCGTGCGAAGAATTTGACGGAAGGAAATCTACAATAGAACGTTAACTAAATTGGAGTGGTGCTTCGTATATTAACTGTGGGAGTGTTACGATTGGTGCCCGGTGAGTCAAGTGGGGGGCGCCGATGCCAAAAATAGGCCGCAAAATTTATTTTAACGCTGACAGGATGTGGCACCCATAAAATTTTAAGGAACTGTAATTTTGTGTGCTTTGACTAATACAACACTAAGAATACCAATGCTAGAAAGGAACCAATGCAGTGTAGTTACTGTAAGATTGTCTTCTGAACACGCCATGTAAAAATCAACATAATAAGCCTATAATGTTCCCACTGCTGGGACTCGGGGCTCCTCTCGGTGAGAGAGAATGGACCGCAATCCACCAGGCGGTCCAGTGCGGGTTGGTAGATGTCACATGTCTTCGTTTTTTTGGTTATAGGACATGCCGGTTTCCTCACGATGTTTTCCTTCACTGTTTTGAGAGCAGTGGTGATGAAATAATTGACTCAAAGAAATAGTAGAAATCGGACCAACATCAAATCACATTCTCGATTTATCGTCAGAAGTCATGACGATGCTAGTTAGAAACTCCTCCTTCGCGTCATGTCTTATCTTGTTTATCCACAGCTGTACGAGCGAAGTCAACTAGTTAATTTTCATGTGACCTTTCTAGACTTACAATTGTCCAATTTAGAACGCTGGCTTATCATTTGATCCTACATACATAGCTAGATCAGTATCTGCTGCATCTTGACTGAGTTGTGTCGGGTTACAGTTCTAGGTTCACTTTAAGATGTGGTGATAAAGATATGTTCACGGAAGGAGAAGAATTGATGACAAAGAAGGAATAAAGCATGATGATAAAGACACAAGCGAAGAAAACAACAATACTGAAGTCATTCTGATGAAAAATAATGTCCTTACGTTTCCAACAGCACCATTGTAACGCGGTATATTTCGGCTTTGCAAAAAGTTCAAAGCTTTCAAAGCGGTACGGAGATAAAAGTTTCCTCAGTATGAAATTATGAACGGTGAATATGGCGAGTACACATTTGTACAAGCTGAATCACTTATTATAGCTAATTATATGGTTCTTGATTGTACTAGTTCACGGTCGAATAAACAAGGTACGAATATATGAAATGGTTTCCCTAGCCGTAGATTTCCAACATGAAAGAGGCGTTGACAAATAAACGAAAGCAGAAATATACGTTTGAAGTAGTAAGTTCTACAAAATTAACTATCAATAACAGACAGTATTTAAAAACGTTAGATAATAAGTAATATTAATATTCAATGAACGCGCTTGTTCATGCGACGATAATGGTTTCAAAGCAGGAGTACAAAAAATTGAGGTTGTTGGCCCATTATTTCACAATATTCATATTATTCATTGCTCAAAAATAAATAAATATTGACTGAATGCCAAACTTTGATGAAGAAATCTACGTACATCATAAATTACTAATCTCTCTAGTACTTATCGTTGTAGTAATTCGTTTACAAGCCCGCATTGATCGAAATTCAATATTGACTGTTCTGTTTGCCGATCGATAAAGTGATGTCATTGTAGGTCAAATCAACAATTTTGTAAAGTGGCCTAAGTTATTTTTTTCTAAATAGATCCATCGATTTGGGAATTGAAGACCGCCAAATGTGGCATGAATCATAAATGGATTCAAAAATATGCAATGGCCTACTGTTTATTTTAATTTAGTTAGGAGCGTAGAAGCAGCTGCAATGAACGACTAAATTTCTTAAGAATAGTCTAGAACCAAAAGAAAAAACTCTATTTTCTATTACCAAAGTACAAATCACGTACCATAATTTGGTTAGTTCTAATGTGATCACTGATAAGATCATGATAATGATACATGTGTATCCGAAACATATTGTTATTGTTTACAAGCCAGATAAGGTACATTGAACTTGATAAAAGATAATGTTATCACCGTGCCTTTGTATTGGAGTATTTTCACTATTTTTCACTTTCACTCAAGATGATATAATCTTTCAAGAAATTAAAATAAACTAAAACAAATCTTTAGAACAAAGATGTAACTAATCCTGATGACTGAACATATTGGCATCATTTCAAATATAAGGAGTAGGTACTTATATGAAGAACTCTGAAGCAGGTAAGAGGCAACTCATGTGGCTAAGAAAGTGATGAATCGAAATGTTGATAGATGGAATGTGTGGGCTACGAAATGAAGGAAAAGTGAGTAAATGATAGTGTGACTTAGCCAGAAGGGACTTGACCCCAGGTAATAATAGAATTAGGGCAGGTAAAAGAGAAACTTGTGGGAGGACCAGGTCCAGCGAGAGCATCAGATAGAACGCTCTATCTCTGTTCAAAAAGATTCATCCAATTTATACGCGTCTGTCCCTGAAATAACATAGCCAATCAATTGAAGCCATCAATGATGCCTTATCTTCATTGAATAAAAATGTGTAGGTACTCGCTTGAACACCGTCATTCATAAATTGCTCTACTATTTACAAATCAGATGCGGTTCAGTGTTAACATTGTACATGCAAATACAATCTTACAATCAATAGGTAAACGTTAGTTCTCGGAACTAACAATCGATTCTAACGCTATGTGTAGTTCATTGATTCGCAATGAGAACCATATTTTGTATAGATTATGAGGAGAACGAATAGTCTGAATCTGTGTCTTAAACCTACTACTATAGGTCTTCTATGTGCTTATTAAGTGTCAATAATGTTCGTAGATAGTGAGGCATTGACGGATCAAAGTCAAAATAAATAACAGTAAAATCAAAGTAAATATAAATCGTAACGATCTAATTTACCTAACATTCAGATATTCAAAAATTGTCATAGAAGCAACGTATTTCTTAGGCGATATGTGTTCTATAACTAATGAAGTTATTGTTAGGGTAGAGAATTTTCAGTTATTGTATGTAACTGTACACAAAAACATGCTAAAGTGTTTTCTTCTCAAGCCATTTATAAATCCTGAATCAAAAATAAGTTTACCAAACCTTGAGTTACTAAACTTCTGTACCTTATCCAAAATCAACATCATTATTCCTTCATAGTAGAGCACATAACCAAGTCATATCAACAGCTATTGCGTCATCACTACCACACGATAGTGTCCACTGCTAACATTCATCAATCACTAGTAACATAACACGAACTGTCTGTCCCAATATAACAGTCCAATGTAAGGTCAACCGCACGGTTGTAGCACTACGAAAACCGCCCTTACTGGTTCTAAATGAACACGTTTTCAAGAGGAAACTGTTATAGTTTACGCACGGTTGACTGTACCAGTCACTCATACGGCGCCGAGTACAACGAACGGTAATTACATGTGCCAAAATTAACACAGCTTTTACGATCTACCATATGGTAGTATTTTATTTCTTGTTGCGGGAAAGTAAAATTGAAAATTATTTATAATGGGGCTTGAAACAATGTTTTGATTTTGGATTAATGTCATGTGCTTAACATATGTCGAATATTGAGATATCTTTTGGAAGTATGAATTAGATGAAGTATGATAATGCTACTAGAACAACTCGACACACGCTACACGAGTACAACAAGACTAGAGAAACATAAGAAAGAAATGATCTCATAGAAAGAATTCGTTTGTTGGTAGAAGATTCAAAGACGGTCATAAACACTGCATCAGTGAAAAGACTCCCAAAAATGTATGCACACAAGGAACAAACACAAGATAAAGAAATGAGTAATCACAAGATCTCACTAAAAAGAAAAACAGCGAGTAAACGAAGCATGAATTAAAGAATTACTCACACGAATCTTAACACATATCCCCGTTTACAAACAACGCTATATAAAAAACATTATTTTCGTAATTTTTCAGCGGCTCCTGAGAATTTTGATGACGATTTTCGTGCACGAATACTGGTTAGTCGGTTTGTTCGTTGGCAAGCAACCAATAAATACACATTGGACTAGGTTCATCGTAGAGGTGAATTATAAACATTATTTGAACTAGTATGACGCTCTGAAATTGCTTATGTTAGACTTTCGTTTGGTGTATGTAATCAGTAAATCTCAAGAACTGCTGTGCTGCTGGGGAGTTTGTTACGCCACTTCTTCTTCCCAGCTAAAGCACTAGGAAGTGTCGAAGGTGGGCATTTTTGAGGGACTGTCTTATGTATTTTGACGTTAGAAAACTGCTGATTCTCAGCCTAATTTGAGTAAATGACTATGCTTGATTAAATTCAGGACCCTTTTGAGATTATGAAATTTCGGATACAAAAATAACGCCAGTAGCCCAAGATTATTTTATTTTTCTCTATATCTTGCCTCCACCTTTTAAAATGGTGCATATAATTTAACCTGCCATTGAAGAGCTATCGTCGCTATTAGAGTTTTATTTTTCGAGGTAATTATTCTCGATATATTGTTTAATGAATTCATGATCATATCAGCCCATTTCATCTACAGCTGAACGATAATAACTTATACTCGGTTCCTATAAACAAAAACGGATCGTTTTGCTCACCAATGGTAGCATTTTTAATTCCCAAACTGGGTAAATAAATAGTTTCGTAAGCTAATTTTACCTGTGATAGCTACTTACAAATAGGGGTGTCTACAATGCAAAGGTATAGTTTTTGCTTCATTATTGGTAAAGATACAAGAGTCATAATTTAACAACTGTCCATAAATTATAGGAACCGGCCATTAATCAATCGTTTCAGTCATTGCTCAGTAACATTTACTTCTATCAAAGCACAACTGAACTGGCACGATATACGCCTCAATCTATATTTAATAAAGCTTAATGGAAAACGCTTGTAACTCTATTACAAGAAGTTAAGGTTGTAAGACATTAAAAGGCTTTTACAATTGTGGATATTATATTATCTACGATATTCGCTGTGTAGCAACGAAAGGTTTTTGTAAGAGAAACTAAACGGTACCTAACTCAATTTTAGTCAAGTTTAATTAACTCCAATGTATTTTATAGATTTGGTAATCATATAGGTAATTAACTTGAGAAGAAATGGAGCCTAATTTCAAATCCATCTGCTTTGCTGTTACAAACATACAACGAAGCGTACGATACTCGAGATGAGTAATGCTCTGTAAGCATCCAAAATCTAGAGACGGTAGACAGTGTCCAGACATAGGGGAGCACCCTAGTCTAGACACTCGAACTTTTTCGCCCCCGTATTGATCACACCAAATAATTCAATGTTCTGCTTTGTATATCGTGGCGGTGATGTCATCTAATTGGTAAAAATGTATCTACAAAGAATTTTAAAATATAGCTTTTAGACTTCAACAGACTATTTAAGTAATTTTTGCGTAAATTTATTAGACACCACACCTCTTATCGTCAAATTAAAATTAAAAGCACCATAATCTCTAAGAGTACCTATATAAGTAACTTGGAAACATTTCGGCTCTCTGACGAATATACGTACAAATTCTGACAGTTTGCATTGATTGATACCTTAGATAGAAAAGCAGATTATTTTTAGTTTTCATTACATTTTTTCTAGTTACTAAACTATAATATTATTGCCCACGTAATTTGTAGATTGGTACTTATGCTGACATGCGTGTTTCTTTTACCTAAATTGAAAATAGAAGAGACATTATTCCGAACATATCGAAATAGTTAGATAGAATTGAGGAAAATCAGAATAAAACAAAAATATTTTTGCGGGAAACACGTCGATTAAATATTTGGCGAATAATTTAGATTAGTTATTAAAAATGTGATATTATAAGGTAAATCTGATTACAATAATAAAGTTATACTTTGCCGGGAATGGACATTTATTAGCTACAACTAGTTGCCTATGTAACGATAATAATGATGTGTTAATTACTAGTGCATAATTGCTATAAATAGCTTTAAGGAAATAACAATAATAATTCACATTTGACATTATTATTATAATTTGTGGTGACCCAGTGATAACGGCCGCGACTTACGAGTTGTAGGTCGTAGTTTCGAACCCAGAAAGACGCATTACTTTGTGTAAATTATTTCATCACCACTGTTCCAAAAACGGTGAAGGAAAACATCGTGAGGAAACCGGCATTTTCTAGAACCATAAATTCGACGACATATGCCGTGTACCAACCTGCACTGGGCCCGCGTGGTGGATTACGGCCTGCTCCCTCTCACAGAGAAGAGGCCTGTGTCCCAGCAGTGGGAACATTATAGACTGATTATGATGATTGTAATTTTGCTTGACATACTCGTAAAGCCCTTGTTCGTTATTGTGCACAAATGCAATTCACATTCTCGATCGATTTTTAAACTTTGATGTCCTCGTTGATCGACACGTCGCAAGCGCAATAGTCGGGCAGGTCCTGGGATTCATCCTCATGTCGAGCAAAGAATTATCAGCTTTTCCGCTTGGAATTTTGTGAATAGTAACCCGAAGTCTGGATTTGTGCCAGATTGAAGGCAATAGACTCGCCCTCTTCTGTGCTTCGGGAAATACGGGTGTAATGTTTTATTCTGTAATAAGGGTATTGCCATCATCTTAAGAATTTCTTCATCTAACACCTATGTGTAGTAGCGTATGTAATATCTCATTACGAAACATTGAAATCATGTTTAATGCCATACACGTGTCTATTACGTACAGATTTACAACTGAAATCGAAATTGGATTTATCAGGTTCGTTGGATCAAATCATCAATTTCCATTGTTAGTTGTCAAGTCAATAGGAAAGTAAGTAGATCATAATCCGCTGGGTGTCAAACTGGTGTTCATAAATATAATTTGCAATTGTCAGAATACTTATGAAAGAAGCTTATGCGTAAGCTAGTACGGCCTTGAATTTGCGAAATATATATTTTATCAATAAAGTATGTGTCCGTCAAATTATCACTATGTCAAAATACCACATAACTTCCGATAAAAAGGTCCTTATCAGTTAAAAGTTTATAAAAACTTAAATCAAAAGTGACTAACCTGTTCCGCTGTGGTAAATCGACTGAATTGACTGTCCAGATGGTGTGCAAACACTACAGCGCACAGATAACTGACAAGTGAGCTTAGTCAAGGTATCGATACTGTTCACCATACCTGTTAAACCTATTAGGTTAAAAGGCTTTTGTACGAACTACAACAAAACAGTAATTATCTTTTTATGTCACCGTAGATTCGATGTGTTGATAAAAAACAGTCTGTCATACACCACACCTAAGGTATGACGTGGTGCCCCTCAGGGAGCTATGTTAGGTTCTTTACTATTTTAATTAAATGCTAAAGATAGCTTAGTTTAGCATTTAGTATCGAATATCCTAATGGTTGTAGTTGTTTGGTCATGTCGAGTGCTATTTAGATATCAGTGATGGTGGTACTTAATTGCTCAAATAGATAACTAAAACGCATCATTTACTATCTCCTATGTTTATTCTGTGTAAAAATGGCGAAGCGAGTAATTAATATAATAGCAGGACAATAAGACAGTAGTAACAGTATTGATTTGGTATAATCTAAGTAACATTTAATGACAAAATAAAATGTTAGTTTAAAATTTATCCAACATTTTGTAAGCGAAACATAAGATACTTACATAGTATTTGAATACGTATCAGCACTCATAATACACACTATAAAAGAAAACTTTTCAAACAAAATCAACCACTCAATAAGCTCTTCAAACAAAAAGCTTCGTTCACAAACAAACATTTTCCGATATAGCTTCGCTTCCAATACGCCACAAGTTCCGTAGCTTACACCATAATAAAATAATTCTCTATGGGTTTCTGCCACACACACACACGAGGTTGTCCTTATACCATGGTATTTAACATACTGTGTTATCAGTCGGTTGCCGGCAGTCAATATTTTCAGTTAATACCGCTATGAAGTGGACACGGGATATTTAGTTTTAATTGTCATTATTTTATAGTGTAGTGAACTTTTTTAGTTTGTAAATAAAGTGATTGTTTATCTTTTGAAATTATGTTCTGTTAAAAGTTTTTACGAATGGAGGAAAAAACTTGGTATTGCAAGGCTCAAAATCTTTGGTTTTGCTTTGTTGTTCTCTAACATGTATCATTCAAGGAACTATTGAGTATTTTCGAAAGATATATCTAAGACCTATCTTAGTGATGAATAGGATATGTATAATTTACAGTTAGTAAAATCGATAGTTATTTTTATCAAGGACGCGCGACATCCAGTTCTCAACTAATTTTTTAATTACTTGAAGTACTAAATTTTGTTCTGTTACGGTAATTATAATCATATTTCATTTTTGAATATAAAGTTAAATACTATTATTATTTAAATATTAAAACAAAATGTAATCAATTGTTTAAAAGGAAAATTATTTAAAAATAGGTCTTGCCTCATTTCTGTTATTGTATGCAAAAATTAAAATATCATTATTTATATTCTGCTTCCGATCCAGAACAATAGTTATAGGAAAATTCTCTTCTCGATAAACCACATTAGTTTTATTAACATTCGAACAACACAGCATTACTTTTTAGTCTAATTACACTTCTAAAGTAATCAGGCGACCTTGCACTAAAACACTGGAAACCTAGTTAACAAAATAACATCAATTTAAATAAATTACTGCATAAAAATCAGTTACTTTCGAAAATCCGACGTATGAACACAGAAACACGAAAATGGCTAATGAAGTCACTGAAGATACATTTGTGAAGCTAACCAAAGAAGAGGTTGGATATCTAAAGACCTTTTATTCAACCACTACTGTCACCAACGCAGCCGATGCATGGAAAAAGAAATCAGTTTCCATAGTATCTCCAAAATCAGGAAGGATTTTACGAAACAATAAAAGTTCGGAGAAGAAACCTCCAAAATCCGAGAAAAATGGCAAGGAAAGTGGTTTCTTCAAAAGATTATTCGAAGATTTCAAGAAGGCGAAAGTTTCTGATTACCCCTACCAACAATCTAACGTTCGCAGAAACAGTAGTTACAAACCTTTTTGGGCCACCAAAGTAGTACAGCCTGTTGTGGAATCTAACGTTGAAGAACCACAAATGAGTTCAAAAAAAGTTGACTATGTTGAACACAGCAATGCTGCTACAAACAAAAGTATAATTTTCGCCAAGGAAGTTATTGGATCGCCTAAAGTTACTTTGACTAATATAAAAGATAGTAGAGAAAGTACCCCTATGAAGAGGCTCTCGACTGTAGACCATCATCAGGAGTACAGACTGAGGAAGCCTTCGAGTTACAACGGGAGCAAAATGTTTATGCCTACTGGTGAACAACTGTTTTGGGTTCGTGATCTCTTTAATTATTTGTTTGTCTAAATCTGAAACGATATTTTCTAAAAAGAATCCTCTTTCGTTGTGATCTCTTTTGTCAATTTGTGGCTCTATAACCGTGTTGATGTTTCTTGGAAGATTAATCTTATGTCTTTAGCGTTATGTTAGTGCTTAGAATTGATTCCTGTTATTTTTCTCGCATAATCGCCTTCAGTAAATGGGAATCTTGCCAAATAGGTCAAACCTAGGTTTGGACTTAACGTCGCCGTCTCTAAAACTTATATCTAATGTTGCCAGAAACTTATAGAGAATAGGTCTGTCGTATAATTTATAGTTCAATCTCTCTTATTTATAGGGTTATTTACATATATACTTCATGCTGTCTTATGTTCCTATTATCATGTTCTCTTAGTGACAAAGTAAAATAAAATACTTATCTATTAAACAAAGTACAAAAGTATATTTGATCTGAATGTAATCAATATGTTTAGTATAAAGTTTGCTTAACAAATAGAATACATCGTTGATTTTCGAAGTGGCTCTTACGAAAATTATCCACTTAAGAATAGTGCGTCGTTCGAATGCTTTTCAATAATTGATTGAATCCTTACTTGGCATCTGGAAATAGCATTGCTGCCTTGATTATATGGCTTTGCTTGTTCTTTCATTGTCTTGAACGTTACTATGTATCGGTTGGGTGTGAATGCATAAAATAACCTATAATACTGTGTGCTAATGACCTAAAGATTGCCAAAAGAACCAGATATTTTTGCACTTTACGTCTAAATATTTTTTTATGTTTTTGCACACGAAATACACATCTATATAGGGCAAATTTTGAACCCATGCGCAAATGATTTTTGATAACCGACGATTATATTAGGTCTTTACCTATGAAATTGCCGTTCTGCAGTACTGGCCATTTCAAATCAAAATAATTTTTGTTTGGCTAAGAATTCTAATTTCAAATTAATTTTATTTTAAAAACATGGTTTTTTTTTTCTAAAAGTAGTCATTTCTTTATTGATTAGTGTTACATTTTCATCGCATTTCAATCTTTTTCGTCATCATGGATACGTTAAAAATTCGAGTAATTATGGAATATGAGTACCGTCGTGGCAGCAACGCGGCACAAGCGGCACGCAACATCAACGACGTTTACGGAGCTAACACTACAAACCAACGCACCACCTGTTATTGGTTTGCTCGCTTCCGTTCTGGAAATTTCGACCTGAAAAATGAACCTCGCGGTCGTCCGAAGACTTTGGTCGACAATGACGAATTAAAGGCGATTGTGGAAGCTGATGATACACAATCTACGGCTGAATTAGCAGCAGCTTTCGACGTTAGCGTCAAAACAATATTGGTCCATTTGCGTCAAATTGGCAAGGTAAAAAAGCTTGACAAATGGGTGCCCCACGAACTCAATGATCGCCAGCGCGAAGTACGCGTCGAGACGTGCCTTGCACTGCTCAACAGACACACAAATGAAGGAATTTTGAACCGCATTGTTACCTGCGATGAAAAATGGATTCTGTTTGATAACCGTAAGCGCTCAGCAAGTTGGTTGGATCCTGGTTCAGCACCTAAACAATGCCCTAAACGAAAACTTACCCCTAGAAAAGTGATGGTCACTGTTTGGTGGTCTAGCGCCGGTGTGATTCATCACAGCTTCTTACCAAACGGGGTGAGCATTACTGCAGATGTGTACTGTGAAGAACTGAACACAATGATGGAGAAGCTGGCGCATCTCCAACCAGCATTGGTCAATCGCTCGTCTCCGCTGCTCCTGCACGACAACGCGCGACCTCATACTGCACAGCAGACGGTCTCCAAGTTGCAAGAACTGGGGTTGGAAGCTCTCCGTCATCCGCCCTACTCACCAGACCTTGCGCCTACAGACTACTACTTTTTCCAGAATTTGGATAACTTCTTGGCGGGAAAAAAATTTAATACCCGAGAGGCAGTACAAAATGCCTTTGAAGAATTTGTTGCCTCCCGTCCAGCTGATTTCTTTAAGAAGGGCATCAATAAACTGCCACTGCGATGGCAAAGATGCATTGATTGCATGGGTGATTACTTCGATTAATACAAATAAAAAATTCATGAAAAAAATTCGTTTAAATTTTTTCATACAAAACGGCAATTTCATAGGTAAAGACCTATTATATTGATGACGCTCTTTTTTTTTGTATAACCGACGAAAAATTTCTGAGCTAGGGGTCTAGAATGATATGCTGAATTCATGGTTACATTTTGCGCACTGGTTAAAAATGTATCCTGTATTGTAAGAACAACATGGTCGAATTGAATATCCGTAACTCCATAATTTAATATAAAAACACCTGAGACTGATTTTATCGCTTTTACCTTTCATATCGAAACCAGAAACGAAGTTCAAAATTCTACTGTTCAACTTAAACAATCGTTTGTCGCTATGTCTCCGTTTCTAGGCATGTTAGCAGATGATCATTTCATCTTCTAGATTATGCATTCCGTCACTCATGCCCGATTTTTCAAACCAAAGTGTATCAATTCGATAAGCTGATATAAGACGTAAATGGTTCACTCAAATGAAGGTTAATTTTTGTTTCATTCCACTTTCACACCATTCCGATAGCCAAAAAAGCAATGTACGTTTATCCTCCTTTCATTTATTTTTTAGATCATTCGGTAGGCGAGTAAAAGATACCGAGTATAGGATATCGATATCCTTCCTGCCACATTACGCTTCTTAATACTGACTTAATTCATGTTTTGATGAGAGAATTTATCTGAACCCCTCGGAAACTTGGCATCCGTCACTGACTCCTTTGTTTGACAAATAAATTCAACATGATTTATTGTAAAGATATTATGTGTTGTGTTTGTGGGCGTCGAACTTTCGAGCAAGAGGTCGATGCCCACACGCTGCACTATCGCCGTGATCCCACTCCTATTAAAAGCATATAACGCTTAATTGAAGTGGTTAGCGGCAACAACAGTCATATCAAAAGTAACCAACATTGATAAGTAACATGACGTACAACGTGCTACTTTTGTAATTTTCACCAGCTTATTTTTTTTAACAACCCGTAAAAACATGAATTATATTCACGCTATAGTTCTTTATTCTATTCTACATTTTTTACTTGGGTTGAGGTTAAGACAAGCATCAGGCGAGTAACAAAATCCTTTCCTCCTTTAAAAATATACAGGGTAAGTTTTTATCCAGTGCGCAAACTGTAACCATGAATTCAGCATATCATTCTAGACCCCCTACCGCAGAAAAATTTCGCCGGTTATAAAAATAAAAATCTGCTGTTTCATAGAAAAGTACAATACCTACGCGGTCAAAATGTATGGAGCAGCTGTTTTTTTTTTGTACAACCGGCGAAAAATATCTGCGCTAGGGTGTCTAGAATTATATGCTGAATTCATGGTAACAATTTGCGCACTGGATAAAAACTTTTCCTGTATTATAAGGTGTCTTCGTGTGGTCTTTTCGTTCCTACACTGTTTTCTCATACCTAAGTATTAACACAGTAATATGACAACGGGCCGGTTCTTGTCCATACAAAACAGCAATTGGAACCGAGCACCTAGTTTCTGACGTTTCATAAGTGCCCATGGCATGAAGGTTTATACGAAATAAAATATTTTGCCGCAGACTCCTATATCAGTCTCATCTGCGCAGACTACGAGGGAGCGTTTTTATGTTCGCGGAAAAGGGGATAAGGGGTGGAAATAAAAAAACCAAGTTATTTTTCCTTGTCAATATATTCACCTGCAAGACGGATACATTTTTCAGATCTTTCAAATAATTTATTTATACCCGCATAAAAAATGTTTTCTCTTTGTCTTCAAAATACGCCGAAACTGCCTCCTTGACTTCATTATCGGTGGTAATTTTTTTACCACGCAGCTCTTTTTTCATTTTTGGAAACAGGTAATAATCACTAGGGGCTAGGTCTGGACTGTAGGGTGGGTGATTCAAAATATCGAAGCCTACCTTATGCAGGGCAGCCAACGCAACGCGGCTCTTGTGGACGGGCACGTTGTCGTGCAAAAGCAACACACCTTTCGTCAATTTTCCCCGTCTTTTCTCTTTGATGGCTTCTTGAAGTCGTTCTAATATTGAAGCGTAGTATTCTCTGGTTATAGAAACACCTTTATCTTTATAATCGATTAATAATATTCCTTCCGAATCCCAAAAGACCGTTGCCATGAGTTTCCCAGCTGACTGTGACACCTTAAACTTCTTGGGAGGCGCTGTGCCCTTTTTATGCCACTGCATGGAGTCTTGTTTCGACTCAGATTCATAATGATGAACCCAAGTTTCGTCTCCAGTAAAAATTTGACTCAATACAGCATCCTTGTCTTCATTACAGAGGTCCAAAATTGCACGTGAACACTCTACGCGCTGTTGTTTTTGCGGCGGCGGCGTGAGCATTCTCGGGACCCATCTTGCGCTGACCTTAGTCATGCCAAGATGATCGTGCAGGATTTTAAAAATGGTTGTATCGGATACTCCAACCATTTCTGCGAGTTGTTTCTTCTTTAGTCGAGCATTGTCGAGTACAATTTTTTCAACTTTTTGGATAAGTTCTGGCGCGGTCACCTCGATGCTCCTACCCGGCCTCGGGTCGTCTTCAAGGGATTCCCTTCCTTGTTTAAATAAACTGTGCCACTTGTACACCATGATTTTTCCCGGACAAGAGTCGCCGTAAACCAATGACATCTCATTCATTATGGCCGCAACTGATTTTCCCTGCTTGGTAAGGAACTTTATAACGGCACGATATTCGATTTTTTCCATAATTCACTTTTCACTCCCGATTATGTTGCTTGGTTGACGATAACTCAAAGACTAATAGTCTAATAACAATGAAATCTCGTATTTATACTAATTATGAGTCACTGAACACGTTACGACTCTAATGAGCATAATCACCACCCTACAATCCTCTCATTCCGCGAACTTAAAAACGCACCCTCGTATGTTCATATCATAATATTTCATTGAAAGCTAATTTATACCTATTTGTCTTACAGCTAGGCGAGACCCGTCCCTCATCGTTCGGTCCGGCGACGTACCAGGACTTCAAGGAGATCAGGTCTCGCTGCGTGGCCGAAGGCAGACTGTTCGAAGACCCTGAGTTCCCAGCAGTAGACCGCAGTCTCTACTACAAGGAGAGGCTCGATAGACCCATCACTTGGTTGAGACCTGGGGTGAGTTCGTCATTTATATTTATTTATTAAGCCTGGATTTCTAAAGACTGCGGACGCCGCCATCCGGCCGAGAAAAGGTGTATTCTGGAACAATTGCAACCTTCACACCCTCTACATACAGTTTATATTGGACTGTTGCGGTTTTGAAGAGTTTGGTCTTTGGCCTAATTATTTGCCCTCTTATTTATAAACGTTGCTTAAGGTTAACAGATGTTTAAACGTCAAAAATGTATGGTCAAACAGTCGCTAATCACTACTTAAGTTTATAAATAAGGGGGTCCAATCTCGACGCTTACCATATTTAGGTCACTTAGCATTTCGACTAAATCAGCACTTATTATATTCGTCAGAAAAGCGCAGGTTTAATGATATAGCGTTTTCAACAATATATCGTTTTGGCAATACATAATATGCATTTTCCCGCGGTTTCGCCCGCGTGCAGTTCGGATTTATTCCACGGGATACAAAAGTATTATTTGTCCTAACCCAGATCATACCCTACCTGTGCGTGAAAAGGACAGCGCTATTTTCTTTATTATTTGCCAAGGGGGGCTTGTGGCTAAGTAGCATAAGCAGCACGGGTCGATCGATCAGGTTAAGCTACGCTTGCCGCGGTTGATCCGTGGATGGGTGACCATCTTTACATACCAAGACCCCTCCGTGCCTCGGAAAACACGTTAAGCCGTTGGTCCCGGCTGTCATTTGTGGATCTTTGACAGTCGTTACGGGTCGTCAGAAGCCCGAATGTCTGACAACCAGTCTTACCAAGGGGTATCGTATTACCCAGTAACTGGGTTGTGGAGGTCAGATAGGCAGTCGCTCCATGTAAAATACTGGTATTCAGCTGCATCCGGTTAGACTGGAAGCCGACCCCAGCGTGATTGGGTAAAGGCTAGGCAGATGATGATGATTTGCCAATAATAAAATCTTAGCTTCACGAAACTACCATTTGTTTGGAAAAACTACTCTCATCCTTAGTGGTTGAGGTAACATATAGATAATATAGTTTTAACTGTAACTGTGTTTAAGGGCTAATGTTATGTTTCGTGAATTATCCTGAAACATAAAAACAAATTGACAATAGAGTTAACGTAATTTCTTGTTTATTGTTAATAAAATAGCCATTAAATTACCGCAATTTCAATTATACTTCCCATTAATAGTCATCATATTTCATGTGCGGACGACAGACTAGACGGTCATAAAATTATGCGATATCTTCAGGGCCGGATTTAGAGGTCTGGAGGCCTCGGGGCAACAAAGGAGTGGAGGGGGGCCTCCACTCCTTTGTTGCCCAATAATTATTATTTAAATAAAATGAACAAATTTTTTCAGTAGAGTTTTTCAATAAATCATTTATTGTGAAACCAAGTAGATTATTTTAGTATTTAACAAACATATATAAATATAATTAACCTTCCGACTCTTCCGAGCTTTTTGCGTTGAAAAATCGTTGATGATTTCGCCGAAATCCAGTTCCCAAAGTAAGTCACTTTCAATGCTCAGAAGAGAAAGCTTTGATAGACGGTATTATCACGACGGTATTATTGATAGACGGTATCATCGTCGTTCGAAGCCTATTTTTATAATTTTCATTTTCAATAATCATGTTGGTACAAAGCTATTAATTTATCAAATACATTGAAAATATAGTTTTGTATAATTTAAGCATTTTGTTAAAATTTTGTAAATGTGAGTACCATGCATCCTTATAGTATGTTGTTCTGATGTACGTCGACTTGAAAAAGCGTGGTAGTTGAGAGTATGTCATGATCACTTAAATGTCTCACTGACGGTGGCGCGTGTGTTGGATCATCCACGCGTCAAGTTCGTGAACGGGCGCCGTCGGTTGAGACTGGTCATCTCCTAACTGCCATGGCTTATTTTGAGTCTTATATTTTTTTTTTTTTTTTACATTGTTCTCACATATAGAAGCACCAAGAATAAAATAAATGCTTTGAGTTTGAGTTTGGTAAAGGTAAAACAGCAAAAAAAAAATATCAAAGAAAAAGTTGTGTACTAGTGTTTACCAGTCGGAATTTGAAAGATTTATTTCTCCGAAGTCTCTATTGTCCTTCTTTTGTGGGAGCCCCTCTTTTGTAGAGGCCCCGGGGCTGTAGCCCCGGTTGCCCTCCCCTAAATCCGGCCCTGGATGTCTTACTGTTAAAATGAAACCTAATTGTATGACAAGTCCTGTCTCTATTAACAGATCCTGTCTAGAACTTATGTCACAGAATGATGACCAGTTTTTTCTAAGGATCTATGTTTTTTCTTTAGAAATTGATTGAGGAACCTTCATACGTGCACTGTCGAATATGGACGTTTTAACTTCTATAATGTCATCATCATAGAATGATAAATATTAAGTAACGAAATAAAAACTAAAAATTTGAAAAGAAAATAAGTTAAAAAAGAAAATTCCGTTAGACGGTTTTAATTTAACTAAAAGCTAAAAAATAATTCGGTAAAATACTCTACTAATATTTACTCAGGTTACGCTACGCCCCACAATTTTATTTTACCGAATTATTTAACTCAAAAGTCGATCCCGGGTGAATATTCAGATATAAAAGCGTTATAAAAAGTATCCTATGTCCTGGTAAATAATACATAAAATAATAGTTACTTTTGAGCAAATCTCATAATAATGTTTTATGTTTTTACAGGAAATATCCGAAGACCCCCAACTGTTCGTGGAGGGCTACAGCCGCTTCGACGTACAACAGGGAGAGTTGGGCGACTGTTGGCTGTTGGCCGCCGTCGCTAACCTCACGCTCCACAGAAAGTGAGTTACCTACCATTCTTTTAGATGTTGGTCACCAATGTTGGCCACACTTGGTCTACTAGTTCAGTCGATGTTTTGTCTTTAGGATGTATTTATTCTAGAAATAGTATAAAACAAAGTCGTATTTCATGTCTGTGTGTAGACAGCGTTGTTATTCCATGCTGCGCCATTGATGCAGTTTTCACCATAATTGAGAGAATGTATTCCCTTAAAGTTTATGTGGACTTCATAAACTTAAAAATAATAAAGACATCTCCATGTTACATTACGCCGCTGTGCCGAGACTTTGTAGGCAATATAACAATATGTTAGCCAACACTAACAATTTAGACATCTGCGAGTCTCTTTCAATATATAAGAAATGTTTAATAGATATAATTTAATTTAGGTTTCTCTAAATGTTTTTTTTTTTAATTGCATGTCCTCTAAATATGTTTTAACTGTTTCCAAATTTTACCTATAATTAATATTTTTACTTTGTTAGCTTAGTTGTTAACTCTATTGTGCATGCTGTGGTCTCCTATAAGTGAAGGAGTACACCTACTTAATACCTGATGTTGCCTTTTATTTATGTCGTGTATTGTGTACATCTTTTGTTGGAGATCCTAAATAATTAAATGTTTTATTATCTAGTCAGACCAACCGTCGTCGTCAATCAATCAAGTTTATGTTTAGGTTACGTTTCTGTTAAATAAATTGGGGCTTGTGGCGTAATTATAACAACCGCACGTTTCGATCGGTCAAGTTAAGCAACGGTTTCTAGAGATGGTCATTCATCCATGGAGCAGTAAACGTAGCTTAACCAGGGGCCCAAATCTGCTATTTTTATAAATTCATAATTCCAAAACGATTCCATTGTCATTTTGCTAAAAGTCCACAATCTGCTAAATTCATAATGGTCGATATCATTGGTCGATCAATGGTCTCTTATTAGAATTGTGTTATAATAGCATTGTCGTATTGCCATTATTATAGAACCCGTTAGTAGAAATGATTTTCGAAAACCTACTACTAAATTTGAACATTTATTAATGCCAGATTTCATTGATATAGATTTTTGCATAATTACTATTTATTATTTAAGCAATATGAAGTAGTAGGAAGTTCGTAAATAGCAAAAAACTCACAACTCAATAATATTTTATCTGTTTATCTGATCAAAGGAACTGTATTTTTTTTGCAGATTACCGCCTAAGTCTGTCATTCATTTGTCATTATGTACGAGATTACCAATAAATGCCACTTCTTTCAATGGAGTGTCAGTGACTGACCATTGGAAAGTCCTAATGATGCTAGTGGATTACCAAACTTTTCAAAATTAACAATTATGAAATCAATGATAGACCATTCTAACACTATTGTAATAGCAGACTTGAGGCCCAGGACGTTTGATCCGCATGACTACTACTATTAAGCCACGACTCGTACCTAAAAAAGAAAACCCAAAAATCCGCAAATCGCCCCATAAAGCATTATCAACCACATTATTTCAGCGCAAGTAATCAACTGCATTTTCATTGAATTCATATGGTTACAATTTGCGCACTGGTTAAAAATTTATCCTGTATACACCCTTTATGTATGTATATACAAACATTACTATACTAAATACTATAGCCACACCTACTCTACTTATTGTAACAGGATAATAATAAAAATACATGCAGTTTGACATTGATCGCTGATATGTCTATGTATTTCAATATTTTTCCTAGATATGGATGGGTCCTTGAAACTATATCAGGAGTACCTAGTGTGATAAAAATAGCCAGATTTCTAGGAAAAACTTAAGGTTCTAAAGTTATGCTTGATAAAGCAGGCTGTCCATTAATATCTTATCAGACCATAAAAGTCATAATATCAGTACGATTCCTGACCAAAAATTTGGCACATTGAGTTTTTAACCGACTCCAAAAAAGAGAAGGTTCTCAATGCGGTTGTTTATTATTATTATTTTTCATTGAAATGAAAAGCTTGTCGAATCATCCAACGCAATGCAAGCAAGTGAGAACGCGATATCATCAGTCGTGGAGATTTCACAAAACTTGTTCTAGGAAATACGTGTTTTTGAATCTCCATTACATTACATGTGCGAAGTTTCATAATAATCAGCCTATAACGTTCCCACTGCTGGGACACAGGCCTCCTCTCTGAGAGCGAGTGGGCCGAAATTCACCACGCGGGCCCAGTGCGGGTTGGTAGATGTCCCATATCTTCGATTTTTTGGTTCTAGGACATGTCGGTTTCCTCACGATGTTTTCCTTCAACGTTTTGAGAGCAGTGGTGATGAAATTATTTACACTAAGTAAAGCGCCTGTCTGGATTCGAACCTACGACCTACATGTCGTAAGTCGCGGCCGTTACCACTGAGCCACCACTGCTCTCACGAGATTTCTATGACGGACGATATTTTTTTACTTTTTCTATGTATAATTATTATTAACGGCCAAAGTTCAGATAAAATTTGTTAGGTATTAACCACAATATACCTGTGTTTTCAAAATATCTAGAGGAAAATTAAAATAACTCCATAATCAGAATCACGTACGAGCGAGCGTTTGTATGAGTATAATATACAGGATATTTTTTTGTATAACCGGCGAACAATTTCTGCGGTAGGGGGTCTAGAATGATATGCTGAATTCATGGTAAAAAATTGCGCACTGGATAAAAACTTTTCCTGTATAGTGAATAAATTTCCGCTCTTAGGGCCGAAACTGCGTTATGCGGGCGCCCGCGACGGTCAACCGTCGCGGGTCTATGTGCGTGGACACGCGAGGTGGGATCGTAATGATGTCAGTCGCGGGGACATTTTATTTACGACTAGCTGCTGCCCGCGGATGTCGGAAATTATTCCACGGGAACGTGCTACCGCGACTTACAGTAGCATACCCCGCGACGGACGCCCGCGCGTGGGACCGCGACGGGGCACATTTGTATGAAACCGCGCGGGCGTCCGTTTAACGCAGTTTCGGCCCTTAGTGTCAAAATAATTAAAAGAATTTTAATTTCTATTTCAGATTGTTCTTCCAAGTGGTGCCAGATGACCAGAGTTTCGATGAGGATTATGCCGGTGTCTTCCATTTCCGGTAAGCCATCATTATCCAGACTTTAATGAAGGGCGGGCATTTTGGGGGATCGTCTTGTGTTATTTTGACGATCGAAAAGTTTAATTTGATACCCAAACCATAGGATAGGAGTGCATAAAAAATAACAAGACCATAATTTTAGATTTAGAATGACGTCCAACATTGTATGCCATGCATTGTCATCCAAACTAAACATGTTTACAAAATTTCAGCACAATCGCTTGAGGATAACTGCTTTAAAATAGGGTATTTTCCGATTTCATAAAAACTATTTTAATTTGAAGATTGGGACGATATATTTAACAGAAAAATAAAAATAAATTTATTAATACACATTTTCTCAATTAAAAACGAATAAAATCTAATTTATTTTTCGTTGTTTTGAATTTACCGCCAAAACGCTCCTTACGATGACTTTTTATCACCTGACATGTGACGTCAACTTTGTTTATACGGCACCGGTACAAATACTTAGTTTGGCGCCGTTTTAGAAGTATTTGTGCACAGAGGCACCGTACACCAGTAATATCACTTTATATCCATTAAAAATCTTGTTAATTATAAACTCGACATTCACTTATTTACTTACTAACTACTTTAGTTCACACAAAGTTGACGTCACGTGTTATAAAGTCATCGTAAGAAGCGTTTTGGCGGTAAATTCAAAACAACGAAAAATAAATTTGATTTAAATCGTTTTTAACTGAGAAAATGGACAGAAATAAATTTATTTTTATTTTTCTGTTAAATATCTCGTTCCAATCTTCAAATTAGAATAGTTTTTGAAAAATTGGAAAATACCCTATTCAGTTTCATGATTTGAACCGAACAAAAGTACAAATATTACAAGTAAAATAAAGAGTAAAGCTCGTGTCTTAAAATCACGTTCATCAGCTTGGATGAAGAATTATTTCATCCAACAACGAAAACTTTGGTCTCCTTTTGAGATTATAGAAGAATCTGCAAAAAGAATATTTGAAGTTTTGAAGTGATATATCGTGTTCGTATTTCTGTACTTTTGTATATTGCCATAATTATTTCTTTATTCTTTCAGTTTCTGGCAGTACGGCAGATGGGTGGACGTGGTCATAGACGACCGTCTCCCCACTTACAGAGGAAAGCTCGTGTTCCTCCACTCGTCGGAGAACAACGAGTTCTGGAGCGCTTTACTAGAAAAGGCTTATGCCAAGTAAGTAATATTACCCTTTAATAACCGATGGTTGAGCTTTCTGAAATGACCTGACGTCTCAGTGCTGCCACCTAGTGAACGTTCACTAGTTGGCAGCACTGAGACTTCAGGTCCGGGCACCTGTCAAAAGTATCAAAGCGCCTACGGACTGAATGGTGAACGAATAAATGGAACGAATGACGTTATTAAGTTCGTTGTCGAACTGAAGGACCTCTTGTGAAAGTGGCGCCAACTGGTGGCTTGAATATTCATAAATTTATGAGGTCTATGATGGATCGAGCGTATTTTTAAGACAGTAAAAGTAAAAATGTTGGTGTAAAAACTTATTTTATTAATAAGAAATTTCCAATTCCAGGCTCCACGGGTCGTACGAGTCCCTAAAGGGCGGTTCAACATGCGAAGCCATGGAGGACTTCACGGGCGGAGTGACGGAGATGTACGACATCGCCGAGCTGCCGCCAAACTTCTTTACTATTCTCTTGAAGGCGTACGAGAGGAACTCTCTCAGTGGCTGCAGTATTGAGGTGAGCTACTTAATCATACGCTCGCTTATTAAAATACTAGCTTATGCCTGCGGCTTCGCTCGCGTGCTGATCGGAAACTATCTAACGGGAACATAAGTGTGAATATAGATAGGCGTTTAGATGGTGTATCATCATTTCAGCCGAAAGATGCTGGACATAGGCCTACCCCAAGCTCGTCCACTTCCACCGGTTCTGTGTTTCCCGTAACCAGCGGATTCCAGCGACCTTCACAAGGTCATCGGTCACCTTGTGGCTACGTCTTCCTTTACGCGGTCGTCACTCCAGAACGCCTTATCGACCATCTATTCTGCGAGCAATTTGCCCTGCCCACTGCAAATAGCGTATGCAGGCTCAAATTAAATTACCTGGCAATACTTTACCCACACTAATGCCCCCCCCCCCCCGAGTGGGTTCCCGCATTGTCGTTGCGGGGGGGCTCAGTAACCGTGGTCTCCCATCCACGGTGAAGCCAAGAGGAACCCAACGGTGGGGCCGCTCGTCAGGGCTTTTGCCTTCAAGCCATTGACGTAGCGGCCAAAAAGTAGGTTGCGGTGAGGTGCACCGCAACTGAGGTGGGCCGCGATGTCGAATGGGAGGCATCGCGGCTGAGGGTTACGGGCTGCGGTAGAGGAGGAGTGCCGGTACTTCTGGGCAGCGCTCTTCCCTTCCGTGGCCTGGACGGGGCCGCCACCGTTTGATGGCGGACGCGGTGGGGCCGCAGGGGAAGAGGAGTGTCGGTATAGCGTCGGCCGCTCTCCCTATCCCCTGCGGCCGAAAAGTGGTAGACGGGACGGCGCGTTGTGTTCCACACGCGCGCCGTCAAAGATGTCAGCAACCACAGGTGGGGTCCGCAAGGGCCGATGCCTGCCAGGGGTGCGGGTTTGTTCGAAAGAGATACCACGGCCCCTGGCATACGGGCTACTGAGGGAACACGGGTGGGTTTTAGTCAGTAAAGTCTGACACGCCCTCCTGCTCTACTCAGCAGGAGAAGTCATTTGATGATTTCCCACCCAAAAAAAAAAAAAAAAAAAAAAACCCACACTAATGAAACAAAAAAAACAAGTTTTTTAAATAATAAATATGAATCCAACTTTGTTCAAAACTTGAAATGACACTGACATGTACATTATGACAACCGTAAATAATATACATATAAGTTCCACAAAAGATTACAAAAGCTGAACGATTACCTTCACTAATCGACAGAGGATTTTTTTTTAAAACCTTTTTCCTAATTAATGTTGCAATCCAATGTTGGTGTTTTCTATTAAATAAATAAATAAACAACCCCAATTTCTTTCGCAGCCGGACCCAAACATCTTGGAAGCAGAAACCCCGGTCGGTCTCATCCGAGGACACGCGTACTCGGTGACTAGAGTGAAGTACGTGGACATCGAGACACCCGGCCGCGCGGGGAAGATACCGCTACTGCGCCTGCGCAACCCTTGGGGCAACGAGGCCGAGTGGAATGGGCCCTGGAGCGATAAGTACGTACAACTGCGGTCACTAGCGGTGGATCACTTTTCACCATTATGCCGTAAGCAATAAGGTTGAAAATTGGTCGACTGCCATGGTATATAAATTACTTCTATACATTTTAGGAACTGTAACTCCTTCTGGCCTTATATGCGGATAGTCAACTGCACTCTGAATCGTTTTGAAGGATATTGCTAAACCACTGCTTCAATTTTCGAAAAATTCGTTTATTCAACAACGTAAATAACGCAATATACAACGTATAAACGCAAGTCCTCATACACCCCAATAGGGTATTTTCCAATTTGATAAAAACTATTTTAATTTGAAGATTGGGACGATATATTTAACAGAAAAATAAAAATAAATTTATTTAAATCCATTTTCTCCATTAAAAACGATTAAAATCAAATTTATTTTCCGTTGTTTTGAATTTACCGCCAAAACGCTCCTTACGATGACTTTTTATCACGTGACGTCAGCTTTGTGTAAACAGCACCAGTACAAATACTTAGTTTGGCGCAATTTTAGAAGTATTTGTGCACAGAGGCACCGCACACCAGTGATTACACTTTCTATCCATAAAAAATCTTGTTAATTATAAACACGACATTCACTTGTTTACTTACTAACTACTTTAGTTTACACAAAGTTGACGTCACGTGATAAAAGTCATCTTAAGGAGCGTTTTGGCGGTAAATTCAAAACAACGAAAATAAATTTGGTTTAAATCGTTTTTAATTGAGGAAATGGATATAAATCAATTTACTTTTATTTTTCTGTTACATATTTCATCCCAATCTTCAAATAGAATAGTTTTTAATAAATTGGAAAATACCATAATTTATAGTTTCGAGTTAAAAGCATAAATAATACAATGAACAAAACTGTTTTTTTTTATTTGTCGTGTGTTGTCCCCAGCATTACTATAAGCATTTAAAATTGAATCTTATTGCCTTGGAACAAGCTGGAATATTCTTTGGCTCAATCGGCAGTAGGCATGGAAAAAAAATGTTTTCAAAAAAATTAACCTAGATTTAAATTTACTGAATCCGATTCAGTTGTAAATTATGAATGAACTACTTTCAGGACTTACGTTTATTCTGTTACACCTTGTATATTAATAACTAGCTTTTGCCAGCGGCTTCGCCCGCGCGGAACTCTCATCCCCTATTTAACTCCTTTAGGGGTTGAATTTCGAAAAATCCTTCCTTATTCCTTGTCTACATTATAAAGGGAACCTCTGTGCAAAATTTCAGCTTTCTAGGTCCAAGGGTTTGGGCTGGGCGTTGATGAGTCAGTCAGTCAGTCAGGACTTTTCTTTTTATTTATGTAGATAAGGCACATAAAGTACTCCATATTTTATTACATTATCACATGGGCATGTGGTGCAGGCGTCCTTTTTGCGTAACTACGTCCAATGTAGGTATTAAATATTTTCGTTTTCTGCTTTCAGATCTCCCGAGTGGCGATTTATTCCTCAATCTGAGAAGGAGGAGATGGGTCTCACGTTCGACGACGACGGTGAATTCTGGATGTCTTTCAAGGACTTCGTAAACCACTTCTCAAGGTATGTCACATTTTTTCTTCCAAGATGCCCAAGATGATGATGAACAAGGATGCTAAGCAATGCTATCAACAAGCATTCAATAGTTCAAATTGTCTCGTATTCGTTTCAGAGTGGAGATCTGTAACTTGAACCCCGATTCGTTGGACCCTGAAGAATGCCCTGAAGGGTGCACCAAGAAGTGGGAGATGTCGGTCTTTGAGGGAGAGTGGGTCAGAGGTAATTTTATTCACCATTGTTACATCTAAACCTATGTAGCCTAGGGAATAAGATAATTTTAGACTAGCATAGCATTCGACAAGCTACCGTATTGAAAATGATACATTTCGATAACCTGATTTGCCTTGCCCCCCACACCACTTTCTGTATCTACGAAGAATAGACAGTGCTTTTTCAATACAAAGTGACATTTCGTTTCTCCATTTTTCTTCTAAAATCTGTCATTTCGTCTTTCGTTTTTAACGATCTTTGTCTAGGTCCTTGTAAATGTAGACTATTTCAGAAGAATATTTCTTCCCAAACTGTCAAAATCACGCTGACAACAATGATTCCTTTAGAACGCATAACTGTGATAATTAATAGAAAACATAGCTATCTTCTCCTGTTCTACATCATTTAGTTTATAGTCATGTATATCCTTCCGTCGACAAATCGGTGCTCGTGCCAGTGGCGTAACTATACCGTTCGAGGCCCGTGGCAAATTAATCGGATGTGTGTCTCCCCCCCCCCCCCCCCCCCCCCCAAATATAAAGAAGCTGAACCAACAATAATAGTATTTTTTATTGTATAATACTTATTAAATACTTTTACTTGTAAGAGTTTATTTAATAATAAATCACTACGTAGTCACTACGTAGGTACATACAAAATTTATAATTATAATTTTCGATAAATGTGTAATAATCAGTGATCGGAGTAGGTAGATTGATTTTACGTACTCGCATCATGAATAGTCATAGAAATCATAACATGGATAAGCTTTTTTTCCGGGATTTCATTTTGGTACTTACGGGATTGAATCAAATATTGTGAAATTTGTATTTTTAAACTACTACATTAGAAATTTATAGAATGCTATAGATTTATTTTTTCGCATTCAATGCAATAACAAGTTATGAATATGAAAACAGGTGAAAATTATATAAAAAGCAGTTTAGATCATTTCAAAATCCCGGAGGCATATCCATACTAATATATACGTGCCAGTTCATTGACCCCAAATCAATCTACCTACTCCGATCACTGGTAATAATAAATGTTGGGCGACTCCCAACATTTATTATTACATATATTATATGATTCTCCTCTGCCCGGGGGCCCCTTCCGGCTGGGGGCCCGTGGCATCTTGCCGACTTGCCACCCTGTAGTTACGCCACTGGCTCGTGCAAAGCCTGCTGTTGGAAGAATAGCGGTCTTCTATTTGATTAAAACTGACAACATTTTCGGGTTTTGGATTTGTGAACAGCGTTTATATAAGTCCTATCATAACATTAATTTTATTGATATTCGATTTGCATTCCAGACATTGTTAAAGTATTATGTGTGTTTCACCACTTGCAAATAACTTCCCGTTAACATAATCTAAAGAATTTTATTCAAATATGTTTCGGTATCGAACGGAGAATAAAACAGCAGGCTTAGCATAACACTTTCTATTTCCACTCTACTGTAGAATAGAAATCGCTCGTCTACATTTTTCGGTGAAAAACTGTCAACTGTTTAAACGGAAACGTCATTTTTGTATACTCTTCCGACGACAATACGCTTGTCTACGGTTTTCGTGCTAAGCCTGCAGGTCTCAAGTATATTCCCAACTGTAGTGGGACTTGTAATAATAATTAAACGCCCCCAAGCTAGATGGACCGAAGACCCTTAAAAATGTGTATGTGCACTATGTTAAATATTGTACTTAAAACATTTTAAAAACGTAACGGTGGAGTTACTTGCCCATTATTTTCTCCATACGAAACCACATTTTGGAACGGGCGACTAGAATCAATTGAAATAAATGCTTTGACTTTGTGGCTTGGACAGACTGGATGCGGAAAGCGGAGGATGTGGTGCTGTGGGACAGCCTGGGAGAGGCCTATGTCCAACAGTGGACTGCAATAACCTGAGATGATTGTTTATTTGTATAATTAAAAATTTGTTCATTTCATTTCACAGGCGTAACTGCCGGTGGTTGCAGAAACTCCTTGGACACGTTCTGGAAGAACCCGCAGTACACTGTCACATTGAAGGATGTGGATGAAGGAGACGACGAGAACAAGTGTACCGTAAGTACCTATATTGTTTTTAAAAACTCTTTGATTAAGCTAACAAATATGAATTGAACATTATAACGGTAGAAAATAGTTTAAGAGATTGTTTTTTTTTTTTTAATTATATTGTGCTTGCCAATACAAAAAAATAAAAATATCTACGCCATAAATTCATAATTTCTAAAATCTAGAGCCTTTAGCTTTCCTATGTGTTATCACCAGAGATCGAATATTCGAATGCATATTGACAAAGTTGAGATGTTGGTTAATATGGAATGCGCTTTTGTATCGAAAAATTCTTTCATCATACTGAACTACTTTAGAACTATCAAATTCAGTTGAACTAAGATTTTCTTCGACGCAACTACGACAAACTAAATTCATGGCAAGAGAGACTTAATTTAGTTTGACAATTCCGAAGCATCACTTGTCTATTTCTTTCGCGATCTATAAGTAAGAGATAGCAATGCATATAGGGATAGAATCGGCACCAATGTTACTCATTTATACAATTTCACATTCATAAAGTCGAAAGTCAAAGCATTTATTTCAAATAGGCACTTAAAAGGCACTTTTGAAGGTCAACATTTACATTAAAATAGAACAGGGTATTTTCCAATTTATTAAAAACTATTCTAATTTGAAGATTGGGGCGAAAAATGTAACAGATAAATAAAAGTAAATTGATTTGTATCCATTTTTTCAATTAAAAACGATTTAAATAATTTTTTATGTTTTGTATTTACCGCCAAAACGCTCCTTACGATGACTTTTTATCACGTGACGTCAACTTTGTGTAAACTAAAGTAGTAAGTAAGTAAACAAGTGAGTGTCGTGATCATAATTAACAAGATTTTTTATGGATAGAAAGTGAAATCACTGGTGTGCGGTGCCTCTGTGCACAAATACTTCTAAAATTGCGCCAAACTAAGTATTTGTACTGGTGCTGTTTACACAAAGCTGACGTCACGATGTCACGTGATAAAAAGTAATCGTAAGGAGCGTTTTGGCGGTAAATTCAAAACAATGAAAAAGAAATTTGATTTTAATCGTTTTTAATGGAGAAAATGGATTTAAATAAATTTATTTTTATTTTTCTGTTAAATATATCGTCCCAATCTTCAAATTAAAATAGTTTTATCAAATTGGAAAATACCCTATTGATTCTAGTCGCCCCTTCCAAAATGTAGTTTCGTATGGAGAAGAATGGGCAAGATACTCCACCGTTACTCATAAATCTGTTATTTTTGTTCCCAGATCATAGTGGCCCTTATGCAGAAGAACAGGCGCTCCCAACGGCATCAGGGGCTCGAGTGCCTCACGATAGGCTTCGCCATCTACCGCCTGCCGGACTACGGCCACGTGCCCAAGCCACTGGACATCAACTTCTTCAAGTACAACGCCTCCGTCGGGCGCAGTCAGGCGTTCATTAATTTGAGAGAAGTTAGCGCTAGGTAAGTTATCACATGTACATATTTATTTGAACACTAGTTTTTGCCCGCGGCTCCACCTGCGTGTATGTCGGTTATCCTGTAAAAAAGTAGCCGATGTCCTTCTCCATATCCCAAGCTAAATATCTGCCAAATTTCATGGCGATCGGTTCAGAGATTTAGGCGTGAAAGCGTAAAAAACAGACAGTCACTTTCGCATTTTCTATACTAATAATAAAGAGGAAAGATTTGATTGTTTGCATTGAATAGGCTCCGAAGCTACTGAACCGATTTGAAAATTATTTCACTGCTGGGAAGCTACACTATCCCCGGGTGACATAGGCTATATTTTATCCCCGTATTCCCACGGGAACGTGAACTACGCGGGTGATACCGCGGGGCGCTGCTAGTATAATATAAGCTAAGCATGAGGTCCTGGGTATGATCTCTATGTTGGTCAGTGTTAATGGGTTTTTCTTTCTAGAATTTCACAGAAGCACCCCGGAGTCTGTATTTGTGCCCGGTTGATGGGAATAGACTTGCACACTATTATATGGGACCTAAATATACTGGCGAAATGTGGGTGTACTTGTAAGTACACCTCTGCCCAATTTTTTAGGGAGACAGGGCATGATGTTATGTTCATGTTATAAACAGACAAGATGAAGGACATAGTCATAAATAAACAAAAACCTATCCACCATTTTTGTATGTTCAACGTTCTGCCAAACACCCTGTATATAGACTTGATTTAGGATTTGCGAAAAAAATATTTTTGCGGTTCGGTTTATTCCGAAACTGTCCCATTTTATTTTTTAGAGATCTGATTATTCGTTCTAACTCTTAAAAAAATGACAGCAAATCAACCGCGATTACTGCTATATGCATCGTTTTGACCCCAAGGATTATGAAATTTCGTATTGGTGTGGGGTAGGTAACTACTATAACTAAAAAGAAAAAATAAAAAAATTCCAAAAAAAAAACAACCGACTTCCGGAAAAACACTACAAAGTGAGAATTTAATTTTGGAAATCGGTGACTTTGGATATGTACTTATTTTTTATTTGATTTTCTTTTGTCACCGCCTTCCGAAATTAAAGTTTAGTTTTATAATTCATTATTCACTTAACTTTAAGTAACTTGTATAAATGATGGGATGAATATCTGTAAGCCTCTAACTTTATAACACTTTTATCTTTCAGGTTCAAACTAGACCCTGGCAGCTACGTCATCGTGCCGTCCACATTCGACCCTAATGAGGAGGGAGAGTTCTTACTACGTGTCTTCTCTGAGAAGAGCAATAATATGACGTAAGTGTTACCTATTTAAAAGATTTCGTAAATAATATTTTATATTTATTTTTTATTTCTTACCACAAAATATGTTGTTGTGGACAGGATGTGCTTAATCTAAAAAAATAACCTAACTTTTGTTACGGACTAGTGCCCGAAAAGGACATAAAATATGTGTTGCGAGTCACAACTTATTTTTAAGCACATTGGCTACGAATTTAATCAATAGTCCGTATATTCAAATACCAACTATCAAGCTTTTAAAGTGAAAAAAAAAATTTTTTTTTTTCTTTCGTTGGGAAATCATCAAATAAATTCTCCCGCTCTGGGTGGAGCAGGAGGGCGTGTCAGACTTTTACTGACTAAAACCCACCCGTGTTCTCTCAGTAGTCTGTGTGCCAGGGGCGGCGGTATCTCTTTCAAACAACTTGCACCCCTGGCAGAAGTTTTAAAATATTGTGAGCGTAATATGATAAGGATATTTCTTGTTTTCCAGAGAGAATGATGAGGACATCGGTATGGGAGATGTTGATGATCGGGTAAGTTTAATTCTCTATCCTTAGTTGAGAACTAAGTTAAATACTCGTATATTCAACATGATTTCTGTTAGTGTAGAAATACGAAATATAAAGTATTAAACCTAACAATATAAAGTCAGTACTGGGTCTGAATTCACTATGACCACTTAACGATTCCTTACTCGTAACCACGTCAATCACACACGAATTCTGCTAATATTGTATTAATAATATCGACAAATTATCTTGGAACATACAGAATATGACGTTTCGATTCCTTACCGTTACATTCGTTTCTAAAAAAAACTATAGTGACGTAGATTGAACGTTGTAAAATTCCGCGCGGAATCATTAAAACGATACAGAATTGGGGCCCTGAACCCTAATTGCGTAACTCACGATTCATCATAATCTGTATCGTTTTGAAACGGATTGTTAAACCATTGCTTCATATGTTCGAAAAATGTGTCTGTTCGACAACATAAATAACGCAATGAATATTGTTTAACTGTGAAGACGAAACCAATTATGATCAATCGTAAGTTACGCAATAGGGTATTTTCTAATTTGATAAAAACTGTTTTAATTTGAAGATTGGGACGATATATGTAACAGAAAAATAAAAATAAATTTATTTATATCCATTTTCTCCATTAAAAACGATTAAAATCAAATTTCTTTTTCGTTGTTTTGAATTTACCGCCAAAACGCTCCTTACGATGACTTTTTATCACGTGACATCGTGACGTCAGCTTTGTGTAAACAGCACCAGTACAAATACTTGGTTTGGCGCAGTTTTAGAAGTATTTGTGCACAGAGGCACCGCACACCATTGATTTCACTTTCTATCCATAAAAAATCTTGTTAATTATAATCACGACACTCACTTGTTTACTTACTAACCACTTTAGTTTACACAAAGTTGACGTCACATGATAAAAAGTCATCGTAAGGAGCGTTTTGGCGGTAAATTCAAAACAACGAAAACTATATTCCATTTAAATCGTTTTCAATTGAGAAAATCAATATAAATCAATTAACTTTTATTTTTCTGTTACATATTTCGTCCCAATCTTCAAATTAGAATAGTTTTTAATAAATTGGAAAATACCCTATTAGGGTGCAGTTCTTCTATAAGCCCGGTACGTCAACATCGATTGATTTCGGGATGTTGTATGTAGGGTGACTGGTAATTAGTGACTAATATTTAAACACACGATTGTACTCATCATAACAAACAACTTTCACAAAGAAACATTTTTATTAACCCAATAGAATATTGAGTACCTAACAAGATTAATACACCATCAGCTGTAATTGAATTTAGTTACCTAATACCTACAAACAAAATAAAAACACTTTTACCTGCATTATTCTTTTGTTAATTTAACCAACGTACGATTCGCACGCGCGCTATCAATTGCTAGGCGCTTGGTATTACGTAACTAAATTAAATTACAGCTGATGGTTATTATTTTTGTTAGGTACTCAATATTCTATTGGGGTCAATAAGTGTTACGTATTTAACGGGAGCGGGAGTAAAACACATGCAATCAAACCGCGAGTTAATGTCATACTGATTTATTGAAGTGCGTTGAAGCGATCTTGCGCGCCCGACACACGCACACGCGTGTCGTACGCGCAGTAGGTACAATATACAACATTCCCTCCCCCATATACTTTAGAAAAATGGCTTATAATTAATAGGCAAAATACGTCGTTTGGATCTACGATTCTGTGGGTCAGGTTCTACAACATTCTGACCTCCTTCTTCTATGAGATGCGGTACAGACGGGTCGGAGTTCATTACCCTTGCATGATCTGGCATCGAGGGTGAATGTGTGGCTAATGGCTCAACACTCATCCCTTCCTCCTCTGCAAGATGTACCTCCTCGGCGGGTGCTGGACTTTGGACGCCTGTGGAGTCGCCGTTCTCACCAGTTAGGGCTGCGGATTCACACTGCGGCGACAAGCTACTGTTATCGGCTTCTATGTCCCAATGCCAATCCCTTTTGTTTTGAACATCTAAAACGTCTTGGGCTTGAAAACGTCGAATCTGGTCTATGTGACGAATTACTTTTGAATTTAGTTCTGGAATATACACTGAATACATGACTTTCCCAATCTCTTCTTTGATTATTCCCTGTACCCAACAAAATTTACCGTCTCCACCAAATCGCTTTATCCAAACAAGGTCATCTATATTAAATTTTGGCCTTTCCCTTTCTCCCTTGTTCTTACTCTGTAAGGACTGATTTTTTCTTACGGTAAGTGAAAGATCCGTGGATGTCGGAACGACTTGCAGTGGATTAATTAAGTCCAAACGTGAACGTAGAGGTCGACCATAAACTATTTCTGCTGGAGATCTACCTGTGGTACTATTTTTGGAGTTCCTATAATCAAATAAAAATTTTGCTATTTTCTCTTGTAGTGGTATTTTAGTGTTAGATTGCAATATGATACTTTTGAGACCTTTTTTAACTATTTTAACGAAGCTTTCGGCTTGCCCGTTACTTGCCGGGTGGGATACCGGTGCTAAAACATGTTGAATACCGTTTAAAATGCAAAAATTCTCAAACTCCCTAGACGTGAAAGAAGTACCATTATCCGACACCAACGTGTGTGGAATACCTACCCTAGACATAAAATCACATAATCTGCTTATAACAATTTTTGATCCATATGATGTTGTACCCACTGTGTAACATTCGACCCACTTAGAAAATGCATCTACTATAACTAAAAAATGTTTTTAGTGGTTATGAAATGGTCCGAGAAAATCCAAATGAATTCTATAGAAGGCATGCGGCGGATAGGGCCACGGCGAGGGAGGCGCGCGGTGTGGAGAGGGCCGCAGCTGCGCGCACACATTGCACGCTGCAGCCAAACGTTCAAGCGCCGCGTCGATTCCCGGAAACCAAAATTTTTCGCGTGCGACTGCCTTCATTTTTACTACACCAAAGTGCGAATCGTGTAGTTCTCCACACATTTTCTCTCTAAGCGAAAGCGGAATAACCACTTTATGACCACGCATTAAGCACCCATTTTCCAACGCCAATTGAAAACGACAGTCAAAATACGGTCGCAATTCGGAGTCGTTTACTTTACGCGGCCAACCCTTCATAACGTAATTTTTTACTTTTTTTAAAATCTCGTCGCTGTCGGTCTCGCAACGTAACTCCTTTAGTGTAATAGGTAAACTTCCTTCAACAACAAAATTAACGAAAGCGGCGCGCTCCTCACAGTCGCGCTCTTCCCCCCGCACTTCGTCCTGCACTCGGTTCTCATCCAGTAACGTCGCTCGAGATAAATAATCTGCACTGTTATCACCGCTACGAATATACTCAATGGAATAATTGTATGCTGACAAAAATATTGCATAGCGTTGTAGTCTATTCGCGGATACTTCAGGGATGCCACGATGTGGACCGAAAATCGTTATCAGCGGTTTGTGATCCGTACGTAATATGAACGGTGTGACACGACCATATAAATACTGGTGAAATCTTCTTACTCCGTATATTATGGCCGTAGCCTCTTTCTGTAACTGAGAATAATTTTTTTCCGCTGCCGTGAGCGTCCTTGAAGCAAATGCGATCGGCCTCTCACGATCGTCGGTGCGTGATAACTGAGAAAGAATAGCGCCTAAACCCTGTGGCGAAGCCAGTATCAGTTTTGCGGCAGGATCGAAATGAGCTAGCAACTGATCGGAAGCAAGCAGTTTTTTAATTTGTTCAAATGCCTCGTCGTGAACTGGGGTCCATTCCCATTTTTTATTTTTATGAAGTAATTCATATAATGAGCTTAGTATCGTCGAAGCGTTTGGCACGAAGCTTCTATAATAGTTAATCAACCCTAAAAATGATTGTAACTGTGAAACAGTCGTCGGTTTTGGAGCTTTTAATATGGCCTGAACTTTATCTGGCGATTTCCGTATGCCATTTTTATCGATAATATGACCCAGGTAGCAAATTTCGTTTTTTAAATATTCGCATTATATCCTGCTGAATTGTTAACCCTGCCTCTTCAAGGCGTTTTAAAACGTTAGTTAACCTGTTTATATGTTCCTTTAAATTACTCCCTGTTACTAAAATGTCATCTAAGAAAATAATAACCCCGTCTAATCCTGCGAGCACACATTCCATAGCACGTTGGAACACGGCAGGCGCACTCGCCAGCCCAAACACTAATCTTGTATATTTGAAAAGGCCGCGGTGCGTGTTGATGCATGTTAGGGCCTGTGAGTCTTCCGTGAGTAAAAATTGGTTATAAGCTCTAGAAAGGTCAAGTTTGGTGAACTGTTCACCACCGTGTAATTTAGAGAATAATTCATCAATAGTTGGTATTGGGTATTTTTCAACCATTAATTGCTTATTAATAGTTACTGAATAATCTGCACAGATCCTGACACCACCGTCTTTTTTCAATACCGGGACTATGGGAGAGGCGCATTCCGAATATTCTACAGGTTCTAATATCCCGAGATCTACAAGGCGATTCAGTTCCACATCAATTTTTTCCCTCAACGCGAAAGCAACTGGCCTTGCTTTAAAAAACAACAACTTTGTGTCGGGTTTTAATTTTAACGATACCTTATTTTTGTTGAAGCAACCTAATTTACTAGAAAATAGTTTTGGAAATTGCGAAATAATTTTAGTTATTTCATGATTCTGTCGTTTATCTATATAATTAACAGCCGCCGCCGGGGTGAGCTCTAAGTTAAATGTTTGTAAGAACTCACGGCCTAGGAGCGGCGGGCCGCCGCCGCGTGCTACGTAGAACTTTAACAGATGTGAGCTATTTACATACGTCACGGACAATCGGATGAAACCTAAAATTATAATTTGACTTCCCGTATAACTAAATAATTTTTTATCGGTTTCGGACAATGGCACTTCCTTGAAAAAAGAATAGTATGTATGATCTGAAATGACGTTAACGGCTGAACCACTGTCTATTTCAAACTCCAAAAATACACCGTTTACAAATACAAACTCCGACATTGGCCTACCCTTCACGCATTTAATGTTAAGTACATGTGACTTACCATCGTCTCCGACATCCGCAATATCTTTCGTGACGTAATTTACTTTCGAGTTAGCCGCACACATTCTACTTAAATGACCCTTATGGCTACACTTTTTGCACTTGTAACTATTATAACGGCACTGGCTGGACTTATGATTCGTATATCCGCACACACTGCACTTTTCGTTCTTGGAGATACTGAACACGCCGTCGGGAGCCGCGTTGACGGCAGCGGCGGCAGCCATGATGTTGCCGCCCGCGCCGTTCGATGTTTGGATGGCCATTGCTGCTTTGCGCGACGCGCACACGTTCTCAGCCAACTCCACAGCCTTGACCAGCGTCAGTTCCTGCAGATCCTTCGCGAACAATTTCTCGCGCTCGGGACCCGCTGCCATTCCCATCACAAATTTGTCGATAAGGGCCTCTTCCAGATTTTTGAACCCGCAGTGTGCCGCCAATCCCCTAATCCTTGCTGCCCACTGAGTATGACTTTCACCTTGGCGCTGTGTAGCTGAGTAGAATTTATACCTCTCCGCGAAACCAAGTCGTTTCGGGGTAAGATGGCAGTCCAACAACTTGATGATTTTGTCATAATCTATCTCCTCAATTTTCTGCGGCAGCGCCAGGTCACTCGCTAGCTTGTAGGTGGACTCGCTCAATGCACTTAGCAATATTGCTTTCCGTTTGACCTTGGGTTTGTCCGACTCATCATTTACGTCGTTCGCAACAAACCACTGCGTGAGTCGTGATTTATACGTATCCCACTCGCTTGTGAGGTGGTCGAAGTTGGTTATAGCACCAAAAACTCCACTAGCAAACATTTTCCTTGTCTTTGATCCTCGTCGCCACTGTTACGTATTTAACGGGAGCGGGAGTAAAACACATGCAATCAAACCGCGAGTTAATGTCATACTGATTTATTGAAGTGCGTTGAAGCGATCTCGCGCGCCCGACACACGCACACGCGTGTCGTACGCGCAGTAGGTACAATATACAACAATAGATAAAAAAACAATCGTTTTTTTTGTGAAAGTTGTTTGTTATCATGAGTACAATCATGTGTTTAAATATCGGTCACTAATTACCAGTCACACTATATATTCTAGTAAACTTCGCTTGCGCGATGTAGGTATTTACTCACAGTATAAGTTCACGGCAATGATGTGAAAGAGCGGAGTCTTATAGTACAGGCATTGAAGGTTTCAAACACGTCTAAACGTAATGTAAATGCTGATTGTGGTAAATGAGAAATACATTATTTTGCATTTATTAATTTTTGTATTGTAGGATTTTTGCGTAACGTCCGTGTGATGTGTAGTTCACATGTTGCTATTTAGATGCCGGGCACATAGTCAACTCCCTATAAAACAATATTTCCACCTCAGGTAAAAGAAATAGCCCCCAACCCCGAGCCAGCAGACCCGGTGCGTGACTTCTTCAACCGACTGGCCGGCGACGACGGCGAGGTTGACTGGCAAGAACTCAAGGAGATTCTCGACTATGCCATGCGAGAGGGTACGTAATATTGAGCTTTACTACCGACGGATTAAGGAGTAATATTGAAAGTAACTCGATTTTTTATGCCACATAATAATGACATTTACGTGCTACTTAATTAGGAATAAAGTAAGCCTTATCAAGTATTAAGTTCTGGCCACACTGAAATGAAATCACGCGTCGATTTGTTTAATGATTACGGGTATATTCCGAAATCCTTACTAATATTTTAAACGCGAATGTATGGATGTTTGTTACTCTTTCACGTAGTTTTTACTACTAAATGGATTTGGATCAAATTTGGCACACAAATAGATTATAGCCTAGATTTAACATATAGGATACTTTTTATCCCTGTAGTACGTTCCCGCGGGATAATTTCAGACTTCCATGCGGGCGAAGTCGCGGGCGGAAGCTAGTATGCCATAATCGCTGAAAGCGGTCACATCATTAATTAATGCGTTCCGATTCATAGGACATCGTAATCGCGCCTACGCTCTTTCGGAACGGGTGTATGCCTGCTCAAAGCGATTACAGAACAATTCGGAATGCATCCTAAGAAGACACGCTAGTATTCGCGCCAATTTCAACACCTATAAGTTAGTTGGCACAATCGGCGCGGGCGCATGACGTCTTGCATTCCGCGCGGTACTCGTTTCCGTGTGGCCAGAGCTTTAGTCTACTCTCTAATCTCATATCAGCTGTTGTTTTGTAGACATACTTTATCGATATGAGATCTAAGCATACTTTTCGAACGTTTTTTAGTAAATGACGCAAGAATAGTAAAAGTAAAGTAAAAACTAATAATAGGTGTTTCCGAATTTGCCACATTGTTAAATTAATTTATAAATATTGATATTTAACAGAAAACCATAGGTATCATCGAAATAATTAGTGCAGAAATCTATTATAAATATGTTTTAAAATATTGTATTCGATTAACACAGCTCTCATGAAATATACTAAAAATATCGATTGTGTTAATCCAAATAATAAATACATACCTACAGATTATGATTAGAGTGGACCTAATTTTTGTGTGGCCTCAATTATATTATTTATATATTTTCTATCAAAATTTATTGTTTTGTAATCAAGGAACACTCGTTCAATTTATTTATTTATTTTGCTTATGCCAAGTATGTGGATTCATTCCTTGATTATAGTAACAATGTTTTGAAGTCAATTCAGATTTAATTGCATTTCCAAATTACATAATGTTTGATATACAAATCTTATACTTAACACAAAAATATTCTGGCCATTTCAAATTGCGACGAGATATGAATTCGACTCTATAATAGGCAGGCCAGCATTACATAATTAATTTATCTCTAATTTTGTCATATACTGTTCTAAAATGCCCATTTTTGAGCTTCTCAATGTGATAACGCTTTGTGTCGAGTTAAATGCTGCTTTCGTTTCATTAAGCTTACCGCGCCAAGGTATAGTATATGTAAGTATTTAAATAACGATTATTATTATATTTTTGTAGACGTTTTTGTTTATATTTTCATCGATTTTTTTATGACCCATAGTTTTAACTTTTTGTTTGATTTACTAAAGTTGGTGTGAATATTTAATTTATTTTGCATAATGTATGATTTTATTTTTATTTAATTAATGTGTGTATTATAATAATAAAAAAGAGAAAATATACATATATTTATTGATTTGTACAAAAATACTGTGCTTTGTAAGTAGTAGCTTGAGTGTTAAGTTTTTTTTTGTTTCCATATATTGTAAATTTTATAATAAAATCTATTTTAAGAAAATTGAAAAAACATAGGAGGCATAACATTGAACATTTTAACTAGGTTATCAATGTAAAATGTTAATTATTATTAGTAAAATGCATTTATTTGTACATATCTACTCAATTTCAAAATGAATGTGAGTTTATTCATATAGTCGTGAATTTTAATCTTTCACCTCTAATTTTTTTTCTTGAGCTCCATATCGCCTGATTTAAAACGATGAATGAGGTCTACAATGAAACGGGTGTACTTAAAAGATAATTTAATCTGCCGTAATTGCAACAATTACTATGTGGATAACCTCTCCGCCTAAACACACACAAACCAGACCCTACAACACTAGGACACGTGTCCCCCTCCCCAACAGAGCTAGCCATGCGTCACGGCGCCGCCTACGACGGCGGGGGGGCCTACCCCGCGCCGCCGGGGGGAGGGCCACCCCCGGGAGCCGAGCCCAGTTGCCTGGAGGCCCTGCTGTGCGCGCTGTGCTCGCCCATCTGCAAGGAGCTCGGCGTGGACCTGCAGCAGGTGCGCGCGCAGAACAACCAGGAGTCTGTGCATCTCACGCAGCCACAACCGACCACAGGTATGGCAGTAACCGTGGGAAGTATTGAATTCTATCGCTACCAATACATCTACGGAAAATATACGACGGAAAATCGGACCTTCCTACGCATAGCTTTTAAATTATCTCCATCTTCAATCAATCTGCCTAGTGTTTTCTCAGCTGTGTTGAGGTCGGCTTGCAGTCCTAAGTAGATGCAACTGAATACTAGTATTTTACATGAAGTTAATGAATGTCTAACCTTCACAACCCAGTTACTGGGTAATAAAACCAGGGTAATAATAAGATACCTCTTGAAATTACCTGCGACTTAACATGTTCTGCCTATAATGTTCTGACTGCTGGGACACAGTCCTCCTCTCGGTGAAAAGGAGTGGGCCATAATCCACCACGCAGCCCCAGTACCTACGGGTTGGTAGATGTCACATGTTTTCGAACGTGCAATTTATCAGGCCTAAATTAATAAGCGAATTCCTATACATACAAAATCAAAGGCAATTCTTGAGTCTACGCCAAAACGACGTAATACATGCCAGAATGTCTAAGGTACTTTAAAAAGTGTTGTATTATGGACACCGAACTTACCGTCGCGTAGTTTCCGTTGGTTTTTTTTTAAGGCTTGGAAATCATCAAATAAGTTTTCCCACTCTGGGCGGAGCGGAAGGACGTGTCAGACTTTTATTGACTAAAACCCACCCGTGTTCCCTCAGTAGCCTGTATACCAGGGGCCACGGTATCTCTTTCAAACAACTTGCACCCCTGGCAGGTTCCGTAGATGTATGAAAAGACTAAACACCACAAACTGGCATCTAACAGAATGTCAAACATAGGTCAAGTGATTTGATTGACTGTCAACCTCAAGTCAAATGATTTGATTGACTGTCAACCTTAAGTCAAGTGATTTGATTGACTCTCAACCTCAAGTCAAATGATTTGATTGACTGTCAAGCTCGAGTCAAATGATTTGATTGACTGTCAACCTTAAGTGATTTGATTGACGGTGAACCTTAGGTCAAGTGATTTGATTGACGGTGAACCTTAAGTCAAGTGATTTGATTGACAGTTTGTTTTGTGTTGATTAGCCTTGCACGGACTGAATTGAATTAGCGTATCTGAGTTACATTGGGACTATAAACTTTTGGGCACTTGAAGAGAAAGTAGGTCAGGGTAGCTCACGAAATACAAATTTGTTTTTTGCAATTTGCAGGTCAGTATCAAGCTGACTATTTCATGAAAAAGTCATTCAATGGGCTCAATAGGGTATTACACCCATATTTTTAAAGTGTCTTAATTAGATTCTAAAATGCTAATAAACCACAAAAAAATACATTTTATTGAATCGATTAGTGCCATAAAATGCATTTAATTTTTCATATTTCGCGCGTAATTTAACGAAAACGCTGGACGCAGTGGACGCCATATTGCTCTGTGGGTATGACGTCAGTTTTCTGCGTAAACAAATGCGTTGATATTTTTGTATGATAGGTAATTGTTTAAAATGTAAAAAATGAGTTATTATTCTTCTTATCGTTGGCTTGCTGTTCCTGAATGAAATATATTATTTCAATAAAAATTACTTTGGTTGCGAAATGGCGGCTACTATTTCATGGTCTTCAAAACAAGATAAAAAAAAAAACTTAAATCTTCGAATTTAATTTTAAACTTTACTTTTTATTTCATGAACGAAAACTGACATTTTCCGAGTGGTTTTTGCAATCTCAATATTATATTTTTAGATTTTTTCTCATTTAGGGTTAAATACCCTATTGAACTTAAGGCGTTATATCGATGATTAAATGATAATATTCTATAAAGCCATATTTGATATGGTTGTAATTTAATCAACATGCAACCTGACTATTTTGCAAATTGCAAAAAACGCAAGTTAATTCTAATTTCGCGGATTATCACTAGGGAGCAATGCAAAAAAGTATTGATTGCAGAAATCTGCAAAAGTAATGCATAGCACAGTTCTGTGTATTGGGAACATACAATGCCGTGTGATATTCATTTAAGTTACGACTGCTTCAATTTCTGAGATTAGACTAAAAGCAATGTGATTTTGGAAAACAAAAAAAAATCTGTTGAAACTATCAAGAACTAGTCCATTGTTTTAGGATTTGTGAATTAAATATTAATAATTCTTTAAACAGATTTGGGTCCAAATAAAGAGTAGTTTTACTTTTATTTAATGGTTTTTATAAGCGAATATTCCTTGCAAATTACTAATGCCTATAAGATTTATTTTCAGGTTGCCAGCGACAACGATGCATGCACAGCTTTATTTAAATACCATCACTTTTTATCGAAATGGAGGGCACAATTTAAAATGTCTGTTTTTGTTATTATTGTCTTATAAATATTTTTCCCCCTATTTTTTATGATTTATATTTTTCAGGTTACCACGGACACAATTTTATTTTAATTTTTTGTAGTGTCAATGTCAAAAAATGCTCAATATTGTCTTGTCTATGGATCTATAAGCAATATTTTGCATTATGTCTGCTTAATGCCACTAACATCAAAAATGTAGGAATTTTCAAAAATGTATGTTTTTGGAAATTTTTGCGTTTTTACGCTTGAACGCATGTTATCGTACATCGGAAGTGAACGAAAATGGGCATTTTAAATTTATTGTTTTATTTAATTTAATTTTAAATTCATTGTAGGTAGTTAAGTCACCTCCATTTCCATAAAATTATTGTTAAGTTTTATTTTAAAACGTGGCACTGAATTTATTCGTTATGGAACATAATTTTGGAGTTAAGATTGTTATTACATGTCTGTAGCAATGATTAAATATCTTGAATTTTTGCTATATAAACTTAATAACAGGTAGTACATTTAAATACCACAAATGATTTACACCGTTTTTTTATCGAAACTTATACCTGTCATCAAAATAATTTTCATAAGTATTTTTAAGTTAATTACGATATTTTTTAACCGTGTATACCTTTATTAGACATACATACCAGTACTTTTTTCATGTTATTTTTCTGTTTTAATTCTACGTATAAACTGGTTTTGGTGTAACAAAATAAATCATACATACATGAGTTTAAAACCTAAATTAAGCCGTTTTACTAAACTAATTGACACAGACACACGTAAAAGAAACTACCCATATTTCCATAATTCATAAGCTCAGTGTCACGTCTCACAGGTTTTCTTCATTCTCTCTTCTCTTTCTAATCTCAACAAAACATTACAGAGCTGAAAGGCCAGGGCTTCTCAAAGGAGGTGTGTCGCAGCATGATCGCCATGCTAGACAAGGACGGCTCGGGCGGACTCGGCTTTGAGGAGTTCAAGACCCTGTGGATTGACCTGCGAAACTGGAGGGTGAGTTAACTAAAAGCATTTTTTTTTTTGAGTGTGGGAAATCATCAAATGACTTCTCCCGCTCTGGGTGGAGCAGGAGGGCGTGTCAGACTTTTACTGACAAAAACCCACCCGTGTTCCGTCATTTGCCTGTGTGCCAGGGGCGACGGTATCTCTTTCGAACAACCCGCACCCCTGGCAGGCATCGGCCCTTGTGGACCCCACCAGTTGGTGCTGACATCTCTGACGGCGCGTGTGGAACACAACGCGCCGTCCCGTCTACCACTTTTCGGCCGCAGGGGATAGGGAGAGCGGCTGACGCTATACCGACACTCCTCCCCTGCGGCCCCACCGCGTCCGCCATCAAACGGTGGCGGAAGAAGCAAGCGCTTCGGTAATCATCATATTTTCGAATTCACACGAAGGTCGCGCCACAGTGCAACCCCTCACAGAGGCAATTTTTAAGTTTTGCACCTACATATCATTGCGCATTTTTCTGAAGTTTTCTCATTTTCGGATTACCTACTCCGGTCGCAGATCGTAGACTGTTTGACTGTTTCTCAAATATTTTGAAAGTTTTTTGGGATTGCGTACAGTTGTTAATCTATAATTTTGTAAACATGGTAATGAGAAAATGCCAATGCTACCATGATTGTAACAGCTCTATATTACATCTCATCTTTGCGCGTTCCTATTTCCGAAGATGAACGATGATTCCCGAAGCGCATTCCTGTTTTGGTATATCTGTACATAATTGGAACCTTACCACCAGTATTCTACTAGTATAACTGATAATACACTATACAGTGTTGTTATTATTTTTGAAAAATAAATATCTGATTCGATTCCTGGCTAAAATAAGACTAGGATATAATACAAACTAGCTGTCCCGACAGACGTTGTCCTGTCCATCCAAAAGTCATTCATACAAAATCCATACCCTACCTACCCTACCCTACCCTACCCTACACTATCCTACCCTACCTACCCTACCTACCCTACCTACCCTACCCTACCTACCCTACCTACCCTACCCTACACTATCCTACCCTACATTATCCTACACTACCTACCCTACACTACACTATCCTACCCTACCTACCTATCCTACCTACCTACCTATAAAAAGTATCCTATGTCCTTCTCCTGGCTCTAAACTACCTCCCTGCCAATTTTCAGCTAAATCGGTTCAGCCGTTCTTGAGTTATAAGTGAAGTAACTAACACGACTTTCTTTTATATATATATACTAGCTGCACGTCCCGGCTTCGCATGGGTGAGATCCAATATTTTTTCGTTCGACCATTTTTCAGGTTAATATTAGCCTATGACACTCGCAAATAACGTTTAAAGTGTTTTCTAGCTAACACACCTATGTTAGATGAGCTCCTACCGTGTCATGATAACCTGGTACTTCGAAGGCAAAAAGCGTTTTCTAAATGACATACCTGGCTATGTAAAGCCCCTACTGAGTAATGACAACCTGGGACTTCGAAATACCTGCTCCTACTGAGGTATGATAGCCTGGTACTTCGACTGTATAAAGCGTTTTCTAGCTAACACAATTACCTATATCAGGGTTTTTTTTTGTGCGAAATCATCAAATAACTTCTCCCGCTCTTAGTGGAGCAGGAGGGCGTGTTAGACTTTTACTGACTAAAACCCACCCGTGTTCCCTCAGTAGCAGTAGCATGTGTGCCAGGGGCGGCGGACTCTCACGGTCGAATGAAAAAAATAGGGATCTCACCCGTGCGAAGCCGGGATGGGCAGACTGCGAAATACCTACTCCTACTGAGTTATGACAGCCTAGTACTTGGACTGTATAAATCGTTTTCTAGCTAGCACAATTACCTATATTAGGTGTGTTCCTACCGAGTTATGACAACCTGGTACTTCGCCGACAAATGACGCTATCTAGCTGACAGCTATGTTAGGTGTGCTCCTACCAAGTTATGACAACCTGGTACTTCGAAGGCATGAAGCGTTTTCTAGCTGACACACCAATTTTGCAACTTTATCCTACCTACCCTACCTACGCTACCCTACCTAATACCGGGATAAAAAGTATCCTATATCCGTCTCCTGGTTCTAAGCTACCTCCCCACCAATTTTCAGCCAAATCGGTTCAGCCGTTCTTGAGTTATAAATAGTGTAACTAACACGACTTTCTTTTATATATATAGATATAAGATTGCGAAAAAAAAAACAGTTTTTACCGTTTCCAAAATGAAGATAAAGGTTACTATTTTTATTTATTACTTTATAGCTATTTAAATCAGCTTATTTTTACCCTGAAATACCATTTCAAAAATTCATCCCTACGTAACTAGGTAATAAGGGTTTTCTTGAATATTCAAGACACCAGTTGGCGCCACTTTGACAAGAGGTCTTCCAGTTCGACAATGAACTTACAATATTTGATGTCATTCGGATCCTTCATTCGTTCACCATTCAGTCCGTCGGCGCTTTGACACTTTTGACAGACCTGACGTCTCAGTGCTGCCACCTAATGAATATAATTTCAGAAAACGCTCATTGTAAGCTTTTTCCTTCGCAGGCTGTATTCCGCCTCTACGACACAGAAGGCCGCGGCGCGATCCCTGCCCACCACCTCCGCGACGCTCTGCACTCCGCAGGATACACTGTCAACGCTCACGTGCTTAACGTGCTCGCTCATAGGTAATTACATAACTTATATTATGTATACGTATTACCGCTTTTGTAGGACATTTGCGTTGAAGCATTAAATTCTAAAAAATAATAATAGGTTTCTGCGGTCATTTGTGTACCTCTAAGCTGAAATTGCCAATCTGGCTAGCCTTTGCCCAATTACGTTTGGGTCGGCTTCTAGTCTAACCGGGTGCAGCTGAATACCAGTATTTTAGCGCCTGCCTATCTGAACTCCACAACCCAGTTACTGGGTAATACGATACCCCTTGGTAAGACTGGTTGTCAGGTTTTCGGAATGACAGCCGGGACCAACGGCTTAACGTGCTTTCCGAAGCACAGAGGAGTCTCGGTGTGTAAAGATGGTCACCCATCCGCAGACCAACCCCGACAAGGGTGGGTAGCTTAACCTGATAGATCGATCCGTCCGGCTGTTATTAGTTATTACTTAGCCACGAGCCCCTCTAAAGACACATATTTGAATTATATACACGACGCATTGTAACCTTATTTATTGTGCATGTTAACAGATACGGCTCCTCAGACGGCTACATTCAGTTCGACGATTTCATTATGTGTTCGGTGCGACTCAAGACCATGATCGGTGAGTTTAACTAACTTTAGTGGCTAATTTATTAATATAATATTTAGCTAGTATATTGTGAGAATGGTAGGAGTAGCTAGACAAAGTGAATGTGAATTATTGATTAATTAAGTAGTACTATTTCAATAGGTTCATTGTCGAAAAATTGATTATAGTAATATAAATTTTGTTACTTACAATGAATAGTACTTCATGAATCAAGTAAACCGTAGTGTATCTAGAATTCTGCTTCTATTTTCAAGTAATTATTACGTGTATTTTGCATGACTTTTTTAATATATGTGTGTATATTTTGCGATATTAGAAGCAGAGCATATTCAATATATCTCTAGGTTTTGTTATATTGGTTTATAGCTATCATAAATAGCTTCCCAAGTAAATTTATGTTTGTGATTGTTTATTACTATTTTCTCTATGAGTACACCAATGTAAGTACGGATCTGAAATGCAGAATTGATGAAAATATTTCTTCATGTATGTAGTAGGTATATAAAATACAATTGTACAGTCAACATCAGAATTAAGTGGTCTACCAGTAAAGTATTATATCGCTGCCCTAGTTCAACAGTAAGATATCTTAAAAATAAACAAAATTGAGATAAGTTTTGTTTCATGTGAAAAATTTGCTCTCCTGTCTGGTTCAAAAATCGGATATTTATAAAACGCCACCAAAGTGCCTAAATTTCAATGTCTCACTGAGACATTTAAGCATATTTTTACCGACCTTTAGTTCAAGATTCTGACATCTTAAGATATTTATAAAGCCAGGAAGGTTTTTACTTTTCTTTTATTTCTACACTGAGACTTCTTGAAATGTCCATATAAGGAATTATAAAAACACATTTCAATTAACAACGAGTGAAATATTGACACTAAAATCATAAAAGTATGAATAACTCAAAACATACTTTGTACAACATATCTTACTATTGAACTAGGGCAGCGATATGTATTTAAAATTTTAAATATGTACCAATTAAATGACATTTCTAAATTATTTAAAAAAAAATGATATGACGACTTTTGACGTTCAAAAAGTGCTGATTCTCAGCTTAGTTTGATTAAATGTCTTTTGATTTTATTTACTTATGTATGATTTCGACTGTCCAATAATAAATGTGTGATATAACAAAGTTATTACAACAAATAATAACTATAACAGCAAACAACGAGCCTCTCGAGAATCTCGAGCGCGAGCTGCAATGGAACAAGTGAGCGGCGCCGACCACGCCACGCACCACGTAATATATACTTACAGGAATTACGTCACTGTACCGCTGTCTCACCTGCCATAGGCTGTGGGGGAATGTTGCCAGTAATCTAGTATTTGATGTTGCAAGGGCAAAATGTTTAAAGAAATAAAGGTGTAATTAAATATTTTTGAGGAATATGACCTCTGCCGTTTCTGCGCTACCATACAAGACATTTCCACGATTCGATTAGATATGTAAGTTTGATATGACAATAGATGCGAAGAAATGGCTGAAATGGTTTAAAAATCATAAGGTCATTCAACAAGTCAAGAAAAAAGGTTTTAGTTTTTGCAAAAAAAGCCTTCGAAATATACCTAGTTGCAATTATAAAAAAATAAGAAAAAAAAAACAAGTAGGTAAACTTTTTGCCCAAATACAACATATTTTATTTAACAGATTTTTGTATGAACAAAAGGTATTTCCTTCGCAGCCTTCGAACATATTATTGTTTGCGACAGTACTTCGGAAAATGTAAACTATTTTATACGTCTTTTTATTTTTCAAATAAATATGAAACAAAACTGTTCGCAGACAGTAACCCCTCCACTTCTTTTAGACATTTTACAAGTATCTAATATTTATTAAAACTTTCGAGGTCCATTATAAACTCCACATTCCAAAAAATACCTTGTAGAATGTCCCCGCACTAAAACGCTTACTAACTGAAACTGACTTTCGCGCCAAAAGCAACAAAAAAAAAACTAATACAAACAATTTATTTTACAGATACGTTCAAAGGGAGGTCTTCGGGCGGTGATTACGCCACGTTCTCCCTCGAAGAATGGCTGAATCGCACAGTCTACTCATAAACGTCAAGCCTAAACATGCCTTATTGTTATATAGCTAAGGCCTATTTACGCAAAATGTACATTGAAAAATCATACTAAATGTTGCCGTCATTTTATAAGAATTGTTACACTTCCCTGCATAAAAAACAAAAAATGTTATTTAAAATTTATAGTGAGTACAATTTTTTTGCAAGTAAGTGTATGTGAGATTCATACGTCTAAGTCACAAAATATATTTTATTAATTAAGAATTAACTTATGGTGACTTAATTTTCACTCTATACGGGTATAATATCTGTGTAATTGACTAAAATAACAAAAAAAAAAACATATTTTTGTATTTTGCTCACTGTTTTGTGCTAATTGTTATGAATAGTCAATTCATATGTTGCAAAATAGTTTTTAATTTAAACAGTATTTCTCTATCCACCGATTGTCCATTCCAATGTGCTAGAGCGTTTTGTCTATGGATCATCTATGGGCAACGCGTCCGTGTTTAGTTCTGTGCGATTAGCTATTTACAGCTTTTTTTACGTGAAAATTAATATATATGTTATATTACAATTTATTGCACTTCGTTGCATTGACAATGCATTTTTATAACCGCAATACATTTATTTATTTTGACATATTCTCTGATTTTTTAAAAGATCTGAAATAAAAACATTTATTCATAAATATTTTGTTTAATTTTATTTCTGCCCTAACACATCTGACAAGTAATTAGTAGTTACTTATAATGATAGCCTATTTATGTTAATGACATAAGTATGTTCATGAATATTCAACCCACCAGTTGGCGTCAATTTGATGAGAAGTCTTCCAGTTCAACAATGAACTTAAAATATTTGATGTCATTCGTTTCATTATTTCTTTCGCCATTCAGTCCGTAGGCGCTTTGACACTTTTGACAAGTGCCCGGACCTGACGTCTCTGTGCTGCCACCTAGTAAACGTCATTTCAGAATACCCACCCTCATTGTCTAGCTGAACGTCGCTCTCCCGATAAATATGCTCGTTCGTAAGTTCCGAAGCTCCACCGATGCTGTGTAACCGAACCCGACTCAGTCATGTCTTTACAGAGAAACCACTTCGAGGTGGAAATTGTAACAGATTGTGGCGTTGGCGACAGTGTTTATATACTGCGTTCACCACTGATTCCCTACAATTACCGCTCCCACAGTTTGCGCGTTCAGTTCCCTATGCGCGTTTGCGCGGATTATCAACAAGACACAGGGGGCAGACACTGAAGGCTGCCAGTGTCGACCTCAGCAATGCTTTTCACTTGGACAACTGTAAATAGTTTACGTACAGTTACGTTGTTCCGCGTCACAAGTCAGGCAATATACACGGCTAATTTTAGGTCGTTCTGGAACCGAAAGCCATGAACTCGATCATCGAACTAGAATCGATTGAGACTATTATTTTAAATAAACAACAAAAAAAAAAAACACGAATCATTAAATTTATTGTTTTCTTGAGTGAAATAATGAGAACTCGAAGTACCTAACGCTTCCTTGCGATCAATGTATACGTGCGTATAAAACGTATCGACAAACGGCAACACATGCGAACGATATCCATTGAAGAATCCATTCATCGATCAGACAGCATGATCCGTTAGCCACGCCCCCGACCCCCGTCTAGCCGACCGCCCGCCCTTCCTTGTTCCGAATTCCTTCCCAGTATTGTGTCGCGTTTCGCTGTATTAGGTCACGTACACCGCACGCGCAACCTAATTACGCGCCAAAAATGAGTGCAATCTGTGTGTGAAATGTGGATTTTTATGGGATTGCGAACCATAACTTGGAAGAGGCTAGAGGATTGTAAGCTCAGCCGGAATACCTGAACTCACTGCGCGCACGTGGAATCAACGACCGTCAAGTTCCCTTCACCTCCACCATTCTGGCCGCAACTCAGCGCCTCCTCGATCATGGACAGTTTCGAGCGCCCGCACACGTGCAACGCGGACCGCGTTAGAGGAAGATATACTGGAGTAGGTAGGTACTTCGAACGCTAGGTACCCACGTCGTAGTACCACAATGGCGGCCAGGCGATTCAATGTTAGCCAATAGTCATCATTTCAGCCGAAAGACGTTCACTGCTGGACATAAGCCTCCCCCAAAAGGGGGGGTTTTGCCATAATCGCCACGCTTGGCAGGCGGGTTGGCGATCGCAGTGAGGTGATCAAATGCATAGAGAACGCTGCTGCCCATTCTCTAGTAGATCCCTTAGTCGCCTTCTACGACACCCACGGGAAGAAATGGGATGGTGCTATTCTTATACGCCCGGCAACACACACGGGACCAATTAGCCAATAGTAAATATGGAAAATGAATTCGAATGGATTAAATTACATCCATAGGTACGTGTTTCTAAACCTATGGCTGCCGTTTTACTATGTCTATTTATTTAAGCGTAGGTACCTAGTTCACAGATGACAGAGTTCGCTGATCGCCGCTACCTTTGCCTACGCGCCGACTTTTTTTTAAATAAATACGCAATCGTTAAATAGGTACACAAATAAAATAAGATAAGCGAATTTAGACTTTATTTCATAACCGTTAACGGGGAAAAATAGAAATTTCACCAAACTAGGTTAGTAGGTCCGCAGTTTACTAAAAATATTCTGAGAAATCTATTGTCTCGTGTCCGACCGGGCTGTACAAGGGTTCAAGGTTCACAACCGAATTACGCGGTTAAAGTTATTTAAATAAGGTCTTAATTCGGTTCAATGTTTTCATAGTAAGGGACACCTCCAACTAATAATGAACTCTATGCAACTCACTAAACGATTCATTTTTCTGTTTGAATTGCCTGCCTTTGTAGAAGCCGCCGCAAGCATTGTCGCAAAAAAATGTTTTAGGCAGTATTATGGTAGGTAGGTACTCGTATGTTTATTAAGTACCTATTAGCTCGATTGGTCGACACTCGATTCAAGGCCTTAAATGCAACTCCCAAGCGTACTCGTCGTGTCTAGTTGACGGGTAGTACACACGGCTACACATCAAGCTATACATTTCCAGTATAAGCTGATCTCGCATTGTAAACGATTTTCGTACAGCACGAGATCAGCGTAAACTGGAAATGTATCGCTTGATGTGTAGCCTTGTGTACTAGGTGATATCGTGATGCGAGAGGGGTGAGTTAAATGTCAATTAATTTCTCTCGTTTACGAGGAGACTGTAAATCCCGTGCTTCCGATACAATGAGAGATGATGGAGGTAAATGAACTTACACCAACCAACGATTGAGGTTTGTGTAGGTAGTGTAGGTACTTACTTGCAGCTGGTTTTTCGTCCGACGTCTATTGACCCACCGCGAGTAGGTACCTACGCAATCAACTGATTCGCACACGCACAGCTGTGCCGCGCTACGTCATCACCGAGCGGATCGCGTACGATCTTGCGTTTATGAATGAAATAGTGAAAGTGCTACTAAAATTTTACTCGTATGACAGAAAAAAAGTGATAAATTTCTAACTTCTTTATTAGACGTCTTAAAAATATAATAACAATGCCAATAGTAACTATTACTCATTTGGAGTTACTGTGTTTCGGCTCCAGAACGATCTAAAATTAACCGTGTATAGCGGGTCAGGACTAGGGTTGCCACCCGTACTTTATATTAAAGTAGTGTACGTTATTTCAGGTAATTGTACTCTATACTTTATGAGAACAATAAAGTACACCAAAATACTTTATTTCACATGATTTGATTTCTTTGGGATTTTGAAAAGTTTAGTCTCAAGTATTTTTTCGCTAAACGAAATTTATCTATTGGTGCTGAATCGATGTCGTCACTCGCCAGCGCCACATCACAAAGGCACTCGTTTTTAACAATTTGTGAAGGCAACCTAACCTCAAATGTCTACAATGTCAGTGTCATTGTCACAATTTCTTGTTTGTTTTGTGCGAAGCGGTTTGAGTGCATTAAGAATACGATTTAGAGTGAGTTGCACCAACTAACTTTAACGATAACCAAGGCCGTAACAGCCGTCAAATCCCCGGTTATGCGAAATACGCGTTGCACCAATTTAACAATTGTTAAAATGACGTCACAAATAACGGTAACATTAACCGCTCAAATTCGGGCGGTTAAGGGCTATAGTTACGGTTTGTGTCATTGTATGATCATCTGATTTGCAGTTTTAACCTATAAAAATATTGAATAGGCCTTTGAAACGAAATTATTATGTCTTTACTCCGCGACATATTGTGGGAATCGAGCTCTAGTGATGATAGTGACACCAATAGTGAATCCATGTGCCAATTAGGAAGAGAAAAGTTTATCGCCCTCGCACTGATCGATTTCTAAAGTGGGATGAGCATTAGCATTAAAATCCTTTCTAATGTTCTCCCTTAACATTTCTTTTTGTTTTGTGCTAGTCCCATCTGTTTTTTTGCACATCAAAATATTTTTGTATTTTTTCGAAAAAGATCTGTAATTTCTTAACTTCTTCCTGGCTAAAATTAAAACTTCTTTCTCTAAAAACACAGGTCAATTATCTAATTAATACACGAATAATAAAAACATTCTGTGCTGTGGATAGATTCTAAAGTTTTACTTAATCCCAAGTTCCGTCTCGTATAAATAACATAGGTATTTAGGTAATAATAAATTTAATTCGCATACGTCTGTATGCAATAAGTAACGTATTTTTATTTTTCAGAAGGAACGAGAAACCAAATAAATAATATTATAAAAACTGTACACACTTTGTATTGAAGTTGTGGAGTAAATTGCTATTTGGTATTCCTCCTGATTTCTCCATATTTTGCATAAACTTTAATTACTTGTTATAGTTTATAGTAGAACAGTGTTTAATTTAAATATCAAGCGTCTATTCATTAAAATCCCGCTGGAAACACAATTCGAACTTACTGTAACTGAAACGCTATGAATTTGAGTTTTATGTCGGTCTCTGAAAGCGTGATGACAACAAACTTGAAATGTTGACATTGCTAAAAAAATTACCCACGAGCATTTTGGGGAAACAAGACGTCTTGTCACTTGTCACCCTTTTAACTTTAACTTTTACATTAGACATGACGGTGCAACAGCAGGAAGTTATATTCTATGGTCATTGTTAATGTTACCGTTAAAATTAACTTTGACGACAACTTTAACGTAGCGTTTGGTGCAACTCACTCTTAAAGTTTTATAGATTAATGCTATAGTAAATCCAAGAATACTCCACATACACCTACAAAACGTAATTTTGATACTTAGTGAAACGGATCTGCTGATGCTGTGCAATTGTTTAGTAGAGATACTAATTTGATGCAAATTGCAAAAAGCAATAAAAAATATGTTTTTAAACATAATAATAAAGAAAAATAAATTGTACTTTTCTTTGATACTACGTACTTTTTTTTTCTTGCCTTTAATAACCAATGTACTTTATCTGGATGAATAAAAGGTGGCAACCCTTCAGGACTCGCTATATATTTTGGCAACTAAGAATACATTTTAATCTGCAAACGTAGTATAAAGGGCAGTAATAAGAGTGGCTGTTATTGTAATAAATATTGGGGTGTCTTACGACTGCCACGCGAACGAAGTCGCGCGCAGGAGTTAGTTATGTAATGAAAAACGAGACTGTTTTGATACTTATTTAATAGTAAAAGATAATTTAATGTCGACATCCCACCATACACAAACAAAGATGATTATATATCTTACGACCTAACCTGACAGTTTTTTTAGGGTTTCGTACGTACGAATCTTCATTAATGTAAATACTACGAGTACATATTACACTAGTAATACCCGGGTAAAAATAACGCATCGTACTCAATAAAACAGACGGCAAAATTGAAAGAGTGTCTTAAATTGTTTGCGTTCGTCCCGGGAATAAATTTAATATTATTTCTTGAAATTCCCGTCGGTCCACTAGTGGGACAAACGGGAATACACCAAATAATCAAAGAAACCATATAACAGACGACGCTCGCTAAGGCACCTGCCCCACACAAAGCTAGCAACTAAAAACCAACGAGCAACGAAATAGTGAGTGCGCGACAGCGACGGGTAATCGCCCGTCGCTGTTCTGTTCTGCCCGCCAAGCGAGCGTCGCTGAGCGAGTACTCTGTTTGATAGCTCTTGTCGCTGCGACAAAAATCTGCTGTTTCATAGAAAAGTGCAATATCTACGCGGTCAAAATTACAAAATGAAACAGCTGTTTTTTTTATAATTAACGATGTAATGTTACGGTGACATTATTAAGCATATTTTTACTTACACGGGACTTACAATCTTTTGGTACGTCTCTTGAGCGAGAAAGTCGTGGATGTACTCGTTTCTTCGTCTGTGGTACATCCACGGCTTGATACCGTACGTTCACGCCACTTAGTTCTACACGAGATCGTCCCAGTCCTCCGTTACTTCTTCGTCCATGACCTCCTCAGCCTGCGGTTCCTCGCTACCCATGCCCATGAGCATGGCAGATGATATTTTATATTTAGGCAAGTCTGACGAACGAATGACGAGTTTTGCGCCGTCTGTAGACAAAATGATATTTTTATTTTATTGTGTTTGGGTGGCTTACAGCTAACAATACAAAAGTAGTAGTGAGGTAACTCAAGATAAGCCTTTTATAAGCCTCCACAGATAGCAATCGTTTTCCTGTACGAGTTATAAACTATATAAGTGATCCATTAACTAAGCTAGCGAACTTATTATAGCATTAAACTAAATTTCATTAATTACCGGCAGACATAGGCAGAAATGCATGCACAACAACTATTAGGCTTCATCAAAAATGGTACTAATGGACCACAAGCAGCTTGCAAATAAATCTATTGAGGAGTGTTAATTTTTACAGTTCTGTTACAGATCGCGGCACGTAAGTTGAACCAACATCAGAACAAAACAACTGAAGATAGGAGCGCGTGCACTCATTGCCTCGCACACAAAAAGAATGAGGCCACCGTCAAGCACAGTCATTAATGTAACGTGTACGGAAGTTTGGAAATAAATTTCAGATCGCGGCACGTAAGTTGAACCATAATCCGCCATTTTGGTTCAACTTACGTGCCGCGATCTGTAAATGCTTTGACTGAGCGAATTATATAGGAATTACTTCGGTAAATTGTGCGAGCGTATGGAGTACGGAGATAGAAACAATGTGTAACTCACTGAATTTAATGCACATAATGAAAGTTGTTTGTTCAGAATCGTTTACTGGTATCTGTAAAAAAATCCGCCAACGCAACCGACAAAGCCTGAAGAATTGCCAAACTTAAGTGGCAGTGGGCAGGGCACATTGCTCGCAGAACAGATGTCCGATCAGGTTCTGAAGTTGCGACCGCGTACCGGAAGACGCGGTGGCATACACAAGGTCGACCGATGACCTTGTGAAGGTCGCAGGAATCTGCTGGATGCGGGAAGCACAGTATCGGTCGAAGTGGCGGAGCTTGAGGGAGGCCTATGTCCAATAGTGGACGTCTTTCGGCTGAAATGTTGATGATGATGATGACTTCCGCTGTACAGGCAAAACAAACCAAAATGGACAGCAGTGGACATCTTTCGGCTGAAATTATGATTGATGAATTACATAGGGCGCAACATACTTATCACAGTGCCATCCATTGCCATAAGCGACGCGTAGTGTGAAGCTGGCACGTTGAACCGTAGAAGGTTGAACATGCGCTCAGAACGCATGACTTGGCCCGCCTTGTAGCGACGCACGAACGGCGACATGGTGTCTTTACCAGGGAGAAACGGATCGCCGTATATCTGTAATTTTTAAATACACTATTAGACTCTAGCTGTCAAAACGCGATCTAACTTTAGTCTTGCCTTAAACTCTGAGCTACGTTTTACATTTCCAACTTTATTTCAATCTGGGTAAAGTTCTTAATACAATAATTACATCAGGGCTCCGGCTTAGTTGTCAGTTTTAAAAGAACCGTATTTCAATTTCTGTTATTTCAAAAACAGGCTCGGTGGTTTAAACTATGTAATAAAACCGTAGGAATCTGTTAGTTAATTGTGCCTGGAGGAAATCGGCGTAGGCAACAAGCACTTGAACACTGGCCCAGTAGAGCCATATCTTCTTCAAGATCCTTAACTATCAGAATGGCAATTCCCATATCTCGTAAAGTGTTTGTAATCATTTAGATTTTTCGATAGTTGAACTATTTTTTATTTTATTTTATTTGGGAAACTTACAGCTAGCATAAACAATGTTACTAAACAATATGAAACTGGAGGACTGAACTTTCAGAATGATAGTAAGTATTCTTTATTGTTAAGTCAGTAAGTTACAGCCGACTTCCCTTCGACTTCTCTCTTGAAAAATTTGACACCTCGCCGCTGACATGGTAGCAAGTATTTCGACGCGCAACCTAAATTGATGATAACTGATGAAAAAAAAAGGAGCAGGCTCTCAAGACGACGCATATTTTTTTTTTTATGACATCGCATATCTTTTTACTGAGTAGTCCGATTTTGAAATTACTTATTTTGAGTCGGCGCAAAACAAACAAAGGCGCCAAGTAAAATAAGCCAGGATTCTAACACGATCTTAATTCACGAGAATAACACAAACATTTTTTCTCCTAGTACTTTTAGAAAAATTTAAACAGCAATATATGTTTTAGCGTACATCACCATCGTACGATCAGCGTATATCGAATCAGCGTACATCGTCACGTATGTATGTATCTACCAAGCTTGATTTCTGTTGATATGTCATAAAATGGTCATAAATCTAGGGCTGGTAAAAGGCGCGGGACACGCACGCAAGCGGGAAGTGGCGCGTGTTTAGCGGCGCTGCAACTTACAAAAGTTTATTTTGTGTTCTCTTAAGAACGATTTGTGTCATAACCAGTGATCGGAATAGGCTGACTATATTTGCCTAAACTTCGGAGAACAGAGACAGAAAGTGGAGACTTCCTTACAACATTTTTTTTTCCAGGATTCGGGAGAAATCTTCAGTAAGTTGAAAATAAGCTTTATTCAAGATGTGTAAAAGCTATTTTTAACTAAACTTGCAACTACCAAATTTTCAGGATTTTCACGTAAAATCCCGAAATAAAATAATCTAACTTTAATTCATGATTTGATATAACGGTTAGTTGGATCGTAAATATCATTCGAATACATGAATATCTTTCGATAATCTCACGAGTTTCACTGCGCACACCCACGTGCCACGTCCCCTACAGCGTACGTTATTTTCGGGCAAAATGAGAAAATAAATGATGTGGTGATATCAAACTCACCCTAACTTTGTAGCTGATACTCTTGTGTGGAATGAAGTGTTTGGTCATCACTTGCCTGACAATCTGTGGACAGAAAACGACAATATGTATAGACAACAAAGGAACAGAATCACAAAGGTGTTCAAAAGAAACACATACAAACAGATATACAAAAACAAGTATGCGCTTCGGGAATCATCGTCTATGTTCGGAAATACGAACGCACGATGATAATATCTAATATGCAGGATCAAATTAAATTACTTATACTCAAAAGACTGGATATCTAAATACGATAAAATAAAATGTTTTACGGGATCAACCACCACTGATAGTGTAGTTACTTGCAGTACTAGTCAAAAAACTGTTTTGTGTTGTAGTGATTAGATATCGATACCCGTAGACGTGATGTCTTTAATTTGACCATGTAGAGCTGTTACAGCCGCCTGTATTGTTTTGCCATGATTACAAAATGAGAGCAGTGGTGGCCAAGTGGTAACGGCCGCGACTTACGAGTTGTAGGTCGTGAGTTCGAACCCAGCCAGGCGGTTTATTTTGTGTAACTTATTTCATCACCACTGCTCTCAAAACGGTGAAGGAAAACATCGTGAGGAAACCGGCATGTCCTAGAACCAAAAATTCGAAGACATGTGACATCTACCAACCCGCACTGGGCCCGTGTGGTCGATTACGGCCCAATCCCTCTCACCGAGACGAGGCCTGTGTCCCAGCAGTGGGAACATTATAGGCTGATGATGAAGATGATTACAAAATGATAGATTAGAAACTATGCAATCCCATAAAACTTTACAAAAGTTTTGGGTTGACGATCTGCGACCGAAGTATTACACTGCCACAATGATTCAAAGTTATTTTTGTTCTCTATCGTGCAATAATAATTCATTAATTTATCCTTTTTGTTAGTAAAAAGTAGTGCTTAAAACTGCCAGTTCACAGATAAACGCATACAATTTTTAAAGAACGGACAGTCAATATCAATATCTATCCGCAATCACACTCAGAATGCTGTTACTCTTACGCAGTCTGTGCAGCAGAGACGCCGCTTTCTTGCGTAGAATTGCTGCGTAACCGTCTGTGCATGCCTCCATGAACATGGCGGACGCGCTGAAAAACGGAGGGAGTCTCAGCAGCATCCTGAACGCGTGCAATGACAGGTGCACGATTGTATGAAGGTATGGGAACACATGGATTACCGAAGCGCAAACCTTCATCTGGTTTAACAGTACGCACGAAAAACGTAACCATCTTTCTTTCGAAGTCGTGTAAAAATCGTACCAGTGATAAGAACGGTGTCATCTTCTTCAGTTCTTCCCTGACTTTCTTCCTGACGATCTCATCTTCCGTATCCGTGTCTGTCACGTCTGACTTCAAGTTCTTCACATGCTCAGATATCTATGACAATAAATAATGTTTACTTACAACAATATTATTAACACTGATTTGTAATACCTACATTCTTAGCAAATAAATATATTCTATTAAAGTATGTATGTGTGTTCAAACAAAAGGACAATTAGGCGTCGAAGTATTCGTCCGTACCGCTGGCATCAAGAATCGTGCCCAGAAGACTGGCAGCATTGCCACTTTGAATGCCTGGAAGAGATCGCGGAAAGCGATAAGGCCGCCCATTGTATATTTTGTAGTGTACCTTGTTTTTTTTTGTAATGTATTTTTTGTGGTGTACAATAAAGTATATATAAATAAGTAATAAATAATGGCAATGCTAATTCTTTGGCCAAAGAATGACCCAGCCCTCTGGTCACGTGAAGTGTTGACCAGCCGGCGAGAACAGTCCTTAAAGAGGCGTGCACTCGGGCCCCATGACCAGAGCGTTTCGACCCCAAACGCAGCCTGCGGTAGGAGTGAACTTGTAGAAATCATCACGTAACGAATAACCATTATGTCCCCTCCATGCGAATTTTCTTTTGATTTTCCATTTCTTCCCGAGGGTGTGGGAAGGCGACTAAGGAACTTACCAGAGAATGGGCAGCAGCGTTCTCTATGCATTTTACCAACATACTGCGATCGCCAGCCCGCCTGCAAGCGTGGCAATTATGGCAAAAACCCCCCAAAAATGACAAACAGCCCTTTAAAACGGCCCCTAGTACCCGGCGGCCCGCCTACGCTTGGCTACTGTAGCGGCCAAGGTTACGGGGAGGCAAGGCATGCTAAGAATCTCCGGAAGAGATCTGGCTACCACAACAAACGAAAACTGCACCTGGCAACTTACAACACGCATACACTCCGGACCGACGAGAAGATTACCGAACTCGAGGAAGAATTGAGCAGCACCCTAATTGCGTAACTCACGATTCATCATAATCTGTTTCGCTTTGAAACAGATTGTTAAACCATTGCTTCATATGTTCGAAAAAATTGTCTGTTCAACAACGTAAATAACGCAACGTATACTGTTGAACTGTCAAATTAAAACCGATTATGATGAATCGTAACTTACGCAATTAGGGCGCAGGTTATGGTGGGACGAACAGCGACTAGCGACAAGCGAAAATACGAGATTGACTTATGTTGACGAAGAAGCAAATATTCTATGATGTCTCTGTTATCTGTCTATTAGACAGAGTCAGCTTGCGAAACAGAAGACCGATTATGGCAGGATCGTTTCCGCCAAGCCTGAGCTGTTGAGAGAGATCGTAAGGTTCTATGGACAGTTATACACGTCAACAAGCAACCCCATTACGAATCTGGCAAACGACCCAAGAGCCAGATTGACCCGACACTATACTGAAGACATCCCGGACGTCACTTGTACGAGATTAGGATGGCTCTGAAGCAGCTTAAAAACAACAAGGCGCCGGGTGATGACGGAATCACGGCTGAACTAAAGGCCGGCGGGAAACCCGTTCTTAAGGCCCTCCAGAAGCTGTTTGATTCCGTCATACTCGAGGGCAAAACGCCACAGGCATGGAACAGAGGTGTGGTGGTACTTTTCTTTAAGAAGGGTGACAATGCCCTTCTTAAGAATTATAGGCCCATCTCACTTCTGAGCCATGTCTACAAGCTGTTTCGAGAGTCATCACGAAACGTCTCGCGCGCAAGTTTGACGACTTCGAGCCTCCCGAACAAACCGGGTTCCGTAAAGGCTTTAACACCGTAGACCACATAGGCCACATACATACGCTGCGGCGGGTTATACAGAAGACCGAAGAGTACAATCTGCCTCTCTGCTTAGCGTTTGTGGACTACCAAAAAGCCTTCGATTCGATCGAGACATGAGCTGTACTGCAGTCTCTTTAACGGTGCCAAATCGACTATCGGTACATCAAGGTACTGAAGTGTCTGTATGACAGTCAGCACCTTGTCAGTCCGACTCCAGGACCAGACTTCGAAACCTATCCTTTTGCAGCCAGGTGTAAGACAGGGAGACGTTATCTCTCCGAAACTGTTCACCGCTGCACTGGAGGACGTCTTCAAGGTTCTGGACTGGAAAGGGGCTGGCATCAACATCAATAGCGAGTACATCACTCACCTTCGGTTTGCCGATGATATAGTTGTCATGGTTGAGACCATGAAGATACTCAGTAGAGCTTCCGAAAGAGTGGGTCTTAAAAAGAACATGGACAAGACAAAGGTCATGTCAAATGCCCATGTGACAGCCACTCTCATGACGATCGGAGCCGCTGCATTCGAAGTTGTGGACGAGTACGTTTCTTAAGACAGACTGTCCAGATAGGAAGATCCAATTTTGAGAAAGAGGTCAATCGTCGCGTTTATTCCCGTTGTCCCCGTAGGCCATGTCCCCTTTAAAGGGGACAAAGGGAAGTTAATAAAATAATTAAAATTACTTCCCGTTGTCCCCGTTAATGTATTGTAATCTAACCTACCCCTAACAGGTTTGTCTGCTAGAAAACTCTTGATGCCTTCGACGTACCAGGTTGTCACAACTCGGTAAGAGCACACATATCAAGTTATGACAGCCTGGTACTTCGAAGGCATAAAGCGTTTTCTAGCTGACAAACCTACCTATGTTAGGTGAGCTCCTACAAAGTTATAACAACCTGGTACACAATACCAATTTCTAAAAAATCTCCTTATAAACATGTAAACATTTCTTATTTGTTTCTATATTTTAATTTTAAATCTATAATATACAAAATACCTTTCATTTTATTTCTAGGAATGCCGCTACTCACGTATAAAAAAGAAATAAAATTTTAAAAAAGAAATAAAATTTTAAAAAAGAAATAAAATTTAAAGTGGTCAACGTTACGTGAAATCTTAACTATACGTTGTCCGTACGTAAATAACGGGGACAACAGTAAGGCAATTTTTAAAGTCCCGTTGTCCCCGTGACGGGTACACAGATTACGGGGACAATGGGAATATACGAATCGTCGAATCCGACTAGGCTGGGCAGCGTTCGGGGGAGGCTTCGCAATATCTTCTCGTCCCAAATGCTGCAGTGTCTCAAGGAGAAACTCTTTGACCAGTCTGTGTTGCCAGATGACATAGGGCACAGAAACGTGGTCGCTCACAATGGGCCTTATCAGAAGGCTTAAAGTCACCCGAAGGGCAATGAAGAGGGCTATGCTTGGAGTTTCCCTACGTCATCGAATCAGGAATGAAGAGATCCGCAGGAGAACCAACGGAACCGAGTACCGACATAACCCGAAGAATTGCCAAAATTAAGTGGCAGTCAGTGGGCAGTACATTGCTCGCAGAACAGATGGCCGATGGGACCGAAAGGTTCTGGAGTGGCGACCGCGTACCGGAAGACGTAGAGTGGGAAGGCCTCCCACAAGATGGACTGATGACCTTGTTTAAGACGCGGGAATCCATTGGATGTGGAAAGCACAAGACCGGTCGAAGTGGGAGCCTGGGAGAGGCCTATGTTTTTCGGCTGAAATGATGATGTTGATGGCGGCTGCGAAAATTTTCATCATGGGTGTGGTTTTCATGTTTTTGCATTTCATATATCGATCTTTTATCCTGAATTTTCATCTAGATTAATAATTGAAGAGACTGAGAACTGTTACCTTCTTGATAATCCTATCGGTATACTTGCTGCAAACTGACTGCACCTTGTCGTAGGGCAAATTGTCGATCACTGAAACAAAGTATAGGTTTATAAGACAAATATTTTTAAAGAGAAGTTGGGGGGAAACCTATGTACAGCGGTAAATGTCTCTCGGCTTTTGGCTACTTTGTATGTGTGCATTTTATGTATTTTTATTGTAATGTGCGTTTTAGATGTGCAAAATAAACATTGGTTCTTTTTCTTTAAATGGTGATTTGATAGTAAGGAAAATTTGTTTATGTTAGAGTTTAAATTACAACAATCCTTTTTCGAATTCAGAATAAAAAATAAAATGGGCGACGCAACTCAATTAGAACAATTTCTATGAAAACATCAAGGATATTGATATGCTAGAGTCGCGTCATACCTTTGTGCGGGAGCCTCAACGAATGTTATAGGATCTGGGCTTACTATAAGGTTGCGGCGGCAAGGCAGCTAGCTCCTTCTCCTGCAGCTGCGTCCTGGGCGTGGAGGCCGCGTCCTCGAGCGCGTGCAGCGTGCTCAGCACCAGTTGGAAGTCGCCGAAGTGCGGGTGCATGCGGCGGTACCACTGGCTCAGCTTGAAGCAGGAATCTGAGATATCTTGGTTTTGTTCTGAGATCACTTTTAGGCGTTCGAATATTTTCTGGGAATAAAAATGAAAAATCATTAAACAAAATTCGAACATTACTCCTCTCATAATGTTCTTGCTACAGCCAAACGTCCAGTTGTGATTATCCTCATATTCAGCCTTCAGCCTGCAGGTGGCATGGATATCGACATCGCAAACTGTACAACCATGAAGTCAGCGTTATCATCAACAAAGTTATCACAGAAAAATGAAGCAAAGAACAGCAATAGGGTATTTACCAATTTATTAAAAACTATTCTAATCTGAAGATTGGGAAGAAATATGTAACAGAAAAATAAAAGTAAATCGATTTATATCCATTTTCTCAATTAAAAACGATTTAAATCAAATTTAGTTTTCGGTGTTTTGAATTTACCGCCAAAACGCTCCTTACGATGATTTTTTATCATGTGACGTCAACTTTGTGTAAACTAAAGTAGTTAGTAAGTAAATAAGTGAATGTCGAGTTTATAATTAACAAGATTTTTAATGGATAGAAAGTGATATTACTGGTGTGCGGTGCCTCTGTGCAAAAATACTTCTAAAACGGCGCCAAACTAAGTAATTGTACCGGTGCCGTTTACAAAAAGTTGACGTCACATGTCACGTGATAAAAAGTCATCGTAAGGAGCGTATTGGCGGTAAATTCAAAACAACGAAAAATAAATTAGATTTTAATCGTTTTCAACTAGAAAATGTGTATTAATAAATTTATTTTTATTTTTCTGTTAAATATATTTTATCATACCAATCTTCAAATTAAATAAAATAGTTTTTATCAAATCGAAAAATACCCTATTATTATGCAACCGACAAAAAATGCAATGCAGAGGGTTTCTAGAATTATGTATAGAATCTATTCTAACAGGTTTCGCGTCGATCTTCTGCCACCCTATATACGTAACAATACCTTCATTATCCTTACAACAAAGTCACTTTTCGTTTGTACGAGTACACTTAGTTCTTTTAAACTACGCAACGGATTTTAATGCGGTTTCATTTATTTTAGGTTTAGACCTCCTTTTTACTTTCCAGGGCAGATCGCCCCGCCACCTTGCAGGGTACATAACATTGTGTAATGGGGTATTTTCCAATTTGATAAAAACTATTTTCATTTGAAGATTGGGACGATATATTTGACTTTTTATCACATGACATCGTGACCTCAGCGTTGTGTAAACAGTACCAGTACAAATACTTAGTTTGGCGCAGTTTTAGAAGTATTTGTGCACAGAGCCACCGCACACCTGTGATTTCACTTTCTATCCATAAAAAAATATTGTTAATTATAAACAGGACATTCACTTGTTTACTTACTTCTTTAGTTTACACAAAGTTGACGTCACGTGATAAAAAGTAATCGTAAAGAGCGTTTTGGCGGTAAATTCAAAGCAACAAAAAATAAATTTGGTTTAAATCGTATTTAATTGAGAAGATGCATATAAATCAATTTACTTTTATTTTTCTGCTACATATTTCGTCCCAATCTTCAAATTAGAATAGTTTTTTTTAATAAATTGGAAAATACTCTATTTTGTGCACTGTGTCGAAGGTCTAGTGGTGACAAGGACTACTGCTCAATTTGAGCATATTTCCATATAGTATTTGTCAGTGGCAGCCCGGAGTCTGGATGTTGGCAATAGTCACCCATGCCTAACCCTTCAGAGAAATACAGTGGTGATGATTAACATTCATAGTATTAATATTTACCTTAGCCAAGTCCTCCAGTAGTTTATGGTTAGTCTTCAAACTAACATTAAACAGGCCGGGGTACTTTGATTGTAGCTCCTCCAAGATGTTGATATTCGACAATTTTATCACCTAGAAAAGTATGGCCAGTATTTTTTATTCATTCATTAATTTCAGCAGAAAGACGTCAATTGCTGGACATAGGCCTCCCCCAAAAGGAGGGTTTTGCCATAATCGCCACGCTTGGGAGGCGAGTTGGCGATCGCAGTATGGTGGTAAAATACATAGAGAATGCTGGTGCCCCTTCTCTAGTAAGTCCCTTAGTCGCCATCTACAACACCCACAGGAAGAAATGGGATGGTGCTATTCTTTTACGTCTGGCACCACACAGAACATTTTTTATTAACAGCCTGTAATAACTGTGACTGGGTTGTAGAAGTCAGAGGATTTTTTTTGATGCATTTATGTCATCCTAAAAATAGCTGTTACTTTTGACTGCATGAATTTTTACTTCCTTAGCATCCACTTATCAAAGAAAAACTTGATTCAAGTGTTGTTTTATGTTTCTAAGTCATAAAATACTAACTTTTCTAAATAATTTTATTATGAGTTTCAAAAGGGCCCTTCAAACCAATGTAAACATTACCATGTCCGGCCTGTTTTCATCAGGCAATTTCATTGCACGGCGCCTCTTCATTGGAAGCCTCTTAGGTTTGGCAGCCAGGGGAAGCTAAAACAATACCATAATATTGTTAAGAGTTGCAACTAACTCAAAAGTACTGCTTTCTTTTACAAATCTTTGATTTTCCAACTTAATAAAAGATTGGAAAATCTAAGATTTGAAAAAGAAAGCAGTACTTCTAGACATACCAGCACACAGATTGAGGTTTATTCAGTTACCATTTCAAGTACCTGTTGTTTTGGGCCTGGTCTTAAGAATATAAAACATCAAAACAGTATATAGAGACATATGAACCACCTCCAATATATGAATTATATTGGTTTAAGAAGTTAACTGTTTTTGTTGACAGAAAACTTTATTTTAGTTTTACGAATATAGTACTTACATCAGGTACAAAGTCCGGGATGAACGCAAACGGTCGAAATTGCTTTGGAAACGTTGTGTTATTAATTTTCTCCACAACACGAACAGGGTCCAACTTTTCAGATAGACGCAAGTAGCAGACCTTTACTTTCATCGTTCGAGGACCGGTCTGGAAGTTTAGCGCTTCGAAATTGCCGTTTATTGCTTTAGCCACAACTTTTACAACGTTCATCAGCGACCACTGTAAATGTAAAAGAAAGTGAAAGAAAGATGCGTGAAAGTGTACTCCTTTTTGATAACCAAATTTTGTAGGTGACGAAGAAACGTATACTCTTTTACCTTCTGCGGAACCCCTTTGATGGCTATTACAGACATGATTGTGCTTTTGAGATAATATTGCTATATTTTGTTAAAATATATGAAAACTCGCAACCAACGCTAACCTATAGCCACAGAACCACAGAACATATATACTCCTAACGGAGCACAGAACACATAAACTTGCTTGCCTATACTCAAGAACCTATAGCCACAGAGTACATTTTTACCTATAGCTGGCTAGCTGGCTGGAAACAAATAATTATTTATCACCACAGATTAAAATATTTATTTAGTTGTCAAAGAAAGGTCTGTCTGTCGCTACGTTCCGAGATAACATAATATCGATTTGAGCGCGCTCACACCCGTTCCGAATTGGCGTGAGCGCGATAACGATTTCTCGCGAAACGTCATAGATGACGTCATGACATTCGCCATCTTGCGATAACGCCGACCATGCAATTTACTAATATCACCGTGAGCGCTGTCAGAAATTACAGTTGGGCTGTATTGTTTTGATTCACATCGTATCTTTAACCCTTACCACCCCAACAATTTTTTTTCGAAATATTTTAAATGTACAGAAAAAGTTCGTCCACAGATTTATTATATGTATAGATATAGATATAGATAGATAGATATAGAAGAAGATATAGATAGATATAGATATAGAATAGATAGTGCTTCTATCTAAGAAGAAGAAATGTGTTGTGTATACAAGTCAAATATCGTGAAAATATGTTTTAACGTTGAGTGAGCACTTTTATCGCGATCACGAGCGTTCCGTATTGATGACAAAAATGACGGTTCTTAACCGCTCAAGCGCTTTCATTTACCAAACGTCAAAGTGGGGTAAGCACCGTAAAGGACCGACGTCTTTTGACACTTTTCGTTCGGCGAGCAAAAAAAACGTCCGTGTCGATTTTTTGTTGCCTCCAGCTACTTAGAGATAAGTTTTATGGCTTCCTGAATAGGCAAACCATAACATAAACATTGTGAGTCGTTCTAAAATACGTTGTAGTTTATTATAAACAATGGAAATTAGAGACAATGACTGAACATGTCTTTGTTCCCATTTGTTGTTGATTTGTCATAGAACTGCTGTCTCAATTTGCTCGAAATTTTGGATGTTACTTATTGAATAGACTAATAATCGAACAGCAGTATTTTTTTGGGAATCCTACTCAACATTTTCGTAATATTTAAACTCAAACTTCATATCGCGCGGAGGTCAACGCCCGTGTTGTGCACTCGAACATTCAAAGGGTTTGTATAATATTTATTTAATAATAAGAAAAAACACTATAAAACTAGAGAGCATACCACGAAAAAGTACCGATGACCAACGCGTTCGAAACGTCACTTTCAACTTTTTTTTATGTCACCAGATTATATTTTCCATGGAGATTTAGTTCAACCAACTGTGTGTGTATCTAGCATTACAGTAAAATTGTCCCAGACGATATAGAACTTTATTTATATTAAGAAATAAGGCTAAAAACCGCCTGAACGGCGCGGTGAATGCGACCAAATGGAGTTGACCGGCTGTCAGAATCGTGATATCTAAATCGGAACGCAAAATAACGATGTGAGCGCTAGCGTTATTTTCTAATTCGGAATGCGCAATAAGTCTTACCACAGATTACAAGGACATAACCAGCCAAAATGTGATGGTATTTTCCAACTATTATTACTATATTTTAAACTATTTGAATTTGAAGATTGGGACGATGTATCTAACCGCTTGAAAAATAAATATAAATGAATTTAAATCCATTTTCTCCATTAAAAACGATTAAAATCAAATTTCGTTTTTCTTGTTTTGAATTTACCGATACAACGCTCCTTACGATGACTTTTTATCACGTGACATCGTGACGCCAGCTTTGTGTAAAAGGTACCGGTGCAAATACTTAGTTTGGCGTAGGTACAGCTCTGCCAAACCCGTCTGGGATTAGAGGCGTGTTATTGTTTGCATGTGTTGAAATGACCCACAAAACATGCACAATCAGCGACAAAAAAAAATGTAAGCGATCTTTTGGGGAATCTTGAAATTACTATCATTTTTACAAAAAAAAACGAAAAATTTTTCTTTAGGTACAGAGGCCAGCACATCAAGCTACCCCAATCTGTTTGGGATAGTTGACCTACTGGCGACTGTACATACAAACGCCAAACTGTCAAATTTTAACCAATTGAAGAAAAAAAGAAATTTGACAGATTGGGGTAGCTTGATGTGCTGGGCTCTCTACATACATACCTAGCAGGCGAGCCAATGGCATAAATATATCACAGAGTACTTTTACCATATATATTTTAGAAGTACGTACAGAGGCCAGCACATCAAGGTACCCCAATCTGTCAAATTTCTTTGATCGTTTTTCAACTTTATTGCAAACGAATAAGGTTTATGTTCAATTGGGAAAATTTGACAGTTTGGGATAGCTTGACCTGCTGGCGACTGTACCTATGAATATATTAGTATAATAATCTCGTATTGTATGTAGGTATATAATAGGTCTTTACCTATGAAATTGCCGTTTTGTATGAAAAAATTTAAACGAATTTTTTTCATGAATTTTTTATTTGTATTAATCGAAGTAATCACCCATGCAATCAATGCATCTTTGCCATCGCAGTGGCAGTTTATTGATGCCCTTCTTAAAGAAATCAGCTGGACGGGAGGCAACAAATTCTTCAAAGGCATTTTGTACTGCCTCTCGGGTATTAAATTTTTTTCCCGCCAAGAAGTTATCCAAATTCTGGAAAAAGTAGTACTTAGTCTGTAGGCGCAAGGTCTGGTGAGTAGGGCGGATGACGGAGAGCTTCCAACCCCAGTTCTTGCAACTTGGAGACCGTCTGCTGTGCAGTATGAGGTCGCGCGTTGTCGTGCAGGAGCAGCGGAGACGAGCGATTGACCAATGCTGGTTGGAGATGCGCCAGCTTCTCCATCATTGTGTTCAGTTCTTCACAGTACACATCTGCAGTAATGCTCACCCCGTTTGGTAAGAAGCTGTGATGAATCACACCGGCGCTAGACCACCAAACAGTGACCATCACTTTTCTAGGGGTAAGTTTTCGTTTAGGGCATTGTTTAGGTGCTGAACCAGGATCCAACCAACTTGCTGAGCGCTTACGGTTATCAAACAGAATCCATTTTTCATCGCAGGTAACAATGCGGTTCAAAATTCCTTCATTTGTGTGTCTGTTGAGCAGTGCAAGGCACGTCTCGACGCGTACTTCGCGCTGGCGATCATTGAGTTCGTGGGGCACCCATTTGTCAAGCTTTTTTACCTTGCCAATTTGACGCAAATGGACCAATATTGTTTTGACGCTAACGTCGAAAGCTGCTGCTAATTCAGCCGTAGATTGTGTATCATCAGCTTCCACAATCGCCTTTAATTCGTCATTGTCGACCAAAGTCTTCGGACGACCGCGAGGTTCATTTTTCAGGTCGAAATTTCCAGAACGGAAGCGAGCAAACCAATAACAGGTGGTGCGTTGGTTTGTAGTGTTAGCTCCGTAAACGTCGTTGATGTTGCGTGCCGCTTGTGCCGCGTTGCTGCCACGACGGTACTCATATTCCATAATTACTCGAATTTTTAACGTATCCATGATGACGAAAAAGATTGAAATGCGATGAAAATGTAACACTAATCAATAAAGAAATGACTAGGTACTTTTAGAAAAAAAAAATCCATGTTTTTAAAATAAAATTAATTTGAAATTAGAATTCTTAGCCAAACAAAAATTATTTTGATTTGAAATGGCCAGTACTGCAGAACGGCAATTTCATAGGTAAAGACCTAATATTTGTTCAGAGTTAATTTTTTTGTAGTTTGTACACATTTTTCTGTTCTTTTTTTTGTGTCTGTTTTTAAATAAATAAGTACTTTCAACAGAACAGACACTTGAGAAATGCAGGATTATCTCGTTTTATAAAAATAATGTAATAGATAAAGAAAGACAATAAAAGAGCCAGACTACGGGCAAGATAAAGTACCTCAGTAATAAAATATTTACCACTAGTTCAGTACAATCTATAGAATTACAATGAGAATGAATTTGGTACAACATTTATAGGTATATTACTTAGGTAGTGTTATAATAAATAATTTAGGATTTGAAAGAAAGTCAATATTGCAACAGCTTTTTTAGTAATTTTTTATTTTTATTTACTTTGAAAAATATCAACAACAATGAAGCAATCTTCAGATGAAAAATAATATTATGTTAACATGATTAAATAAAATTTAAACAGTCTTAATCATAAAAAGTTATTGAACATCTAAACAGTTGCTAGAGCCTGGTTTTCAATAAGAAACCAGACTTTAGCAACTGTTTAGATGTGCGATAAGTTTTTATGAATAAGACCGTTAGTCTTTTTAATAAAAATTACAATTTTTAAAATAATAATAATGTGCATAGGTAAATATAATTGTGATGACATAACATGATTAATAAATAAATTCTTAAATTTAAAAACTATAGATAAATTACAATTAAAGTCAAAGCTAAGTCTATAAAATAAAGTCTTTAAAAAAACAATACTTCAAAAAATAATAATGTCTTTGGATCTTAAATCTACAAAGCTACAAAAATATTTTAAATCACATGATTAATAATGTAGAAAAATACTTAAGGAGACGAAGTTGTAAAATTATTCTTAAAATATTTGTTACGGTCCAATGGCATGATATCATGAATGCTTTTACATGACCTTTCTGCCCAGGGAAGGAACTCTTTAGTAGCGACTACGCACTCTAGAAGCATTAAACAATCATCTTCAGCTCTATGGGCATTGTAAACCTCTCTTTTCATTATCCTTTTATAAAGACTTCCTAATGTATAACTTATTTTCTCTGTTTCCTTCTTTTCCACAGTTTTTGGTGGTTCCTTATATTCCTCTGAAAGTCGACTTGATTTTGAAGCTTCTAGGGGCATGTCAGAGAAAGATGAACACAAAGAATCTATTTCCTTCCATTCTTCAGTGCTAACATCTAAATCGGGCCAATCTTCACTTATAAGAGAATCTTCACTAATCAATGAATTATTATCTTTTGCTAGCGAGTCTTCCTCTAATAATGAATCATCCCTAATTGAGCTTTTAGCTAATGAATCGTCTTTTCTTGTAACTGATGATGACGATGTGTTAGCTAAAGTATTTTTAATGATATATTGAAAGCCAGTCAAAGAGTCAACGCAAAGCAAGTCTTGTGGCAACATAGCATTGACATTTAAGAATTCAGCCAATAGTATTTTGTAGTCAAACCTATCACCATTATGTGCAACTAGGCAAGTAGGCTTAGGTAACTCTGACAAAAATGAAATAATTGTTACAATATTTTCTTTGAAAGTAGGTGCATTCTTCAGTGACTCATTTGATAAGCCAGTCATTTTAGCCGCAATTGGATGTATCTTCCTCTTTGGATTGAAAAGTAGGGTCAGCTTGCTGATATAGGGAACGGCGCCAAAAGGAGCTGCTTTGATATCACTTCCTAAAGCTGCTACGAAACTTAACTCTGTGATCTTAGTTTGGTTTCTCTCTTGGTGAGGTAATCCTGTTGTTTCAAGGTCAAAGAATACGTAAGTTGCTATTTTGGCCATGTTTACAAGTTTGTGCTGCTGGCCGTACCAGACTCGACACAAGCCGAGGGTCCAGATTCTGGTAATGTTGAGGTGGTTTACCTCTTCTTTATGCAAATGTTACTTTTGGTTCTATTTTCACAGTTATCATATATCGGAGTCAGACGACACTTTAAAGAAAGCACTGAGTTTGAGAATTAGCACATCTTTTTTAAGTGTTATGGTGTGTTTTGAATGGTTTTGAAGCAAGTTTTGAAGTGTTGTCAGCCGCTAGGAGTAATAGTGTTCTGTGGTTGTCAGTGTTGTGTTGGGTTGGTGACTTGTTTGCTTGACGGTGGTTTGACGTCGGTTGTTTTGTTTTTTAATTAGTTTTATGGCCTGGTTTCGTGTACGTTACCCTAGCAAGAAAGTGTCTCCTAGAGTTATATGAGTAGAACGTATAATGTGTGCCTTATCTGGTGTAAATGTGCCCCCACATAAAAAATGTGTGCCCCCTGTCGTTTTGGAGAAAAACGGAAAAAACGATTCTTGCTGGGGTAACGTTTTTCTAGCAGGAAAATTCTAAACGAATGATCGGAGAGAGAAAAATTGTGCATGGCCAGAGAGCTTATATGTGTGCCAAAATGTGCCCCCAAAAATAAAATCTGTGCCCCTTCAGGTTTTCGAGATATTGCATTTCCTGCTGGAGTAACGTTTTGATGAATCGTATATCTCTAAAACCATTGCATGTGCCCCTGTAGAATAAACATACACGAGTAGATCTTAATGTGTGCCCCAATTAGATTTAAGAAAATATTTATAGTTTTCATGTTATCGCGGTTTTATGAAAACCCGAAAAAACATCGCAGCGCCTAAATGAGACAAGGAACAAGTTCTCTGAAAACTGTATTCGGTCCTTCTTGACGCTATTAATAACCATACAAAGTTTGAAAACTGTTCATGCATGTGTTTTTGAATAATCTTGCTAAAAGTCAAAACGATGGTGTCATAACTTTGACGGCAAAATACAAGGAACCGGCTCAATCCCAGATGTGTAGGTGTGAACCAAAATCGTGTGCCTTTAGTCAAAAATATATGGTGAAAATATTCAGCTTGGAATGTTTCGCATTAAGTTAATATTAACAAAAAACCAAAAGATGTAAGCAACAAAAAAAAAAAAAAAAGGGGGGTATTCCGACCAAATTTGAATGACTACTAAAAAGCGACGGATTCATACATATCGATGACCTTCTTTACTTTACTCACTAACCGGTTCACACGTGTTGTGCCTGAGTACACTGAAGTAGAAAAGTAATAGGTAATAAAATAAAGTTGTTATTGGATAATATTCTAGTAGGTAGCTGTTTTTATTATATTTATTGAAAAACTTACTGTTAATTTATCTAACCTATGGCTACATAGGTTAGATAAATTAACAGTAAGTTTTTCATCAGTAAGGGGAATGCTCCAACCAGCCCGCGAAATTCAAAGTTTCTTGCATTTTTTGTAATTTGCCAATGCTAGGTTGTGTGTTGATTAAAATATTACTCGCGGCTGTAAGACGTATGTAGTTACAGAATTATAAGCATCAAAATCACCAATACAACCCTCCAAGTTCATAAAGGCGTAGGAACAAAAAAAAAAAACAGAAAAAGTCATCCCTACAGCTTTATGAACTTAGAGCGTAGTATTGATGATTTTGATGATTATAATTAAGTGATTTTTTGTGATGCCAATTTACTAATTATATGTTAAACTTAGATGAAAAACTGATCTGTGTTTTAAAATAATAACGACTACACAACGTGCAAATAATTTATAATATTTATAGGGAGGAAATTTAATCTGTGATTTGACAATACTTACTTTAAGAATTAAAATTAAGGGAATAAAAAATTTATAAAAAATTTAAAAAACCCCCGACCCACACAAAACCTCTAAAAAGTAAAAAATAATATTTATAGGCCTTTTAATTTGAACGTAATATTTTGATCAGGGCATTGTCAAGTCGGGGGACGGTCAATGAAAACGCCAAACAGAGGCCTAGCCGTCCCCCGACTTGACAATGCCCTGATCAAAATATTACGTTCAAATTAAAAGGCCTATAAATATTATTTTTTACTTTTTAGAGGTTTTGTTTGGGTCGGGGGTTTTTTAAATTTTTAATTTAATTTTTATTTCTTGCTTTTTAAACTTAATGTCTCCCTTAAATCACCATTTATCTATAATCTATTCTTTGAGACCTTTTCAATGAGCCCAAACACGATACTTCTGCTGTGTTGTAAATTCCAGGTGTTGCTCCAGCATCAGTTCAAGGTTATTTTTTTCGTCTAATATCATTGAAGTAATAGAATCCCAAGTTTTGAGTTGATCAGACCCATGGAAGAGGCTAAAATCCTTTTTCAACCAGAAAAGAGCTGATAATCTACAAACGGCTGAACCGATTTCTATGAAACATGTCTAAGAACACTCCCGACTAATACACCTTTCAAACAAAAAAAACTAAATCAAAATCGGTTCATCCGTTCGGAAGCTACGTTGCCTCAGACAGACACACACACACACAAACATACACACACACACACACAGACACGTCAAACTTATAACACCCCGTCGTTTTTGCGTCGGGGGTTAAAAATAGTAATTTCCACATCAACAAGCTGGTTCATTTAATATAGTCACAAGGTGCATTTAATATATATTTTTAATAAGCCCCCAAAACTTTTGAACGCGACTGTAAGGGACAACAGCTTAGGTATAATACGTCCAATAAAGAAGGTCATCGATATGTATGAATCAGTCGCTTTTTAGTAGTCATTGGAATTTGGTCGGATAACCAGCCGTTGTTTACATATTTTGGTTTTTTGTTAATATTAACTTAATGCGAAACATTCCAAGCTGAATATTTTCACCATATATTTTTGCCTAAAGGCACACGATTTTGGTTCACACCTACACATCTGGGATTGAGCCGGTTCCTTGTATTTTGCCGTCAAAGTTATGACACCATCGTTTTGACTTTTAGCAAGATTACTCAAAAACGCATGCATGAACAGTTTTGAAACTTTGTATGGTTATTAATAGCGTCAAGAAGGACCGAATACAGTTTTCAGCGAACTTGTGCCTTGTCTCATTTAGGCGCTGTGATGTTTTTTCGGGTTTTCATAAAACCGCGATAACATGAAAACTATAAATATTTTCAAGTACCACTAATGAGACACAATTGGTTTTCTATTGTTTCGAACCCGTTTCGGGTGCGGCTGAGGCTTGACTGGTCACATCTAATTGGGGCACTAAGGGGCACACATTAAGATCTACTCGTGTATGTTTATTCTACAGGGGCACATGCAATGGTTTTAGAGATATACGATTCATCAAAACGTTACTCCAGCAGGAAATGCAATATCTCGAAAACCTGAAGGGGCACAGATTTTATTTTTGGGATTTTGGCACACATTATGCTCTCTGGCCAAGTGGCCATGCACAGTTTTTCTCTCTCCGATCATTCGTTTAGAATTTTCCTGCTAGAAAAACGTTACCCCAGCAAGAATCGTTTTTTCCGTTTTTCTCCAAAACGACAGGGGGCACACATTTTTTATGTGGGGGCACAATTACAGCAGATAAGGCACACATACGTTCGACTCATATAACTCTAGGAGACACTTTCTTGCTAGGGTAACGTACACCCTGGTTTCAGAGACCTTTTAGCCAAGTCTTTATTAAGAACGTATTCTAGTCATAACAAAGTTATTGTAAAGCGGTAGTAACTTTACAATAACCTATTAGGAGTTTTTGGGGGAACACGAAAAGTCCACGTTAGTCACTTATTTTCACCTTCACTACACTTGCGCACTCACACGTAACTAAATTGGATAACTCACTACCAAAATTATACAATTTAATTCGCTATTTCACAAAATTTAATGATAATGAAAATTCATGCGACATGTTCCAAACGCGATCCCGCCAAAAACTCCGGCGTCTGTTGAATAGGGTATTTTCCGATTTCATAAAAACTATTTTAATTTGAAGATTGGGACGGTACATTTAACAGAAAAATAAAAATAAATTTATTAATACACATTTTCTCACTTAAAAACGATTAAAATCGTATTTATTTTTCGTTGTTTTGAATTTACCGCCAAAACGCTCCTTACGATGACTTTTTATCACGTGACATGTGACGTCAACTTTGTTTATACGGCACCGGTACAAATACTTAGTTTGGCGCCGTTTTAGAAGTATTTTTGCACAGAGGCACCGTACACCAGTAATATCACTTTATATCTATTAAAAATCTGGTTAATTAAAAACTCGACATTCACTTATTTACTTGCCAACTACTTTAGTTTACACAAAGTTGACGTAACGTGGTAAATTGTCATCGTTGAAGCGTTTTGGCGGTAAATTCAAAACAACTAGAAATAAATTTGGTTTAAATCGTTTTTAATTGAGAAAATGGATAGAAATCAATTTATTTTTATTTTTCTGTTAAATATCTCGTTCCAATCTTCAAATTAGAATAGTTTTTGAACAATTGGAAAAAACCCTATTGCAGTGTTAGCACAGTAGCACACCACACGGTGACATTGTTAATAACAGTATTATTGCTATTTTATACAATTGTTTATTTTCCTCATGTAATCGTTTTTCAGTTTTTTTTTCATAATAACAGTCGAAACAACGCGTAATCTTTAGCATCAATAGACAGATTTATTAAACACTAGCAGCGCTCCGCGGTTCCACCCGCATAGTTCCCGTTCCCGTGGGAATACGGGGATAAAATAAAGCCTATGCCTATGTCACCCGGGGATAGTGTAGCTCCCAGCAGTGAAATAATTTTTCAAATTTATTCTATACAAATTATACAATGCAAACAAACAATCAAATCTTTCCTCTTTAAAATCTTATCTTTTATTTCATTTTTTATACTTATTTAGTATATTTTTAAATATTTTTACAAAAATTATTCAAAAAAAACATTTAAAAATATAAAAATAGTGGCCCATCGGCATCACGAGCAGGGCCGGTAGATGCCGGTGGTCAGGGCTCTAGAGAAAGGAACCTCCTGACTATGCGTGCCGTGTCTAGGAGTACTGCTTTCTGAATCAAGCCCTTGATCCAGCCGTGCAATGAGAGCCTCCTGAGATGTTGGTCGAGGCTCTTCGCTACTAGGCCATTTACTGTTATGATTATCGGTACAATGATTGCTGAGTCCACGTCACACATGTCGACAACCTCGCGAGCTAAGTCAAGATATTTGATTTTCTTATCTTGCTCAGCTTTCACGAGATTCTCGTCATGGGGGACAGCAATATCAACAATCATTGCACGACGCTCTCGTCGATCTATCACCACAATATCAGGCTTATTGGCTACAATAGTCCTGTCAGTGATGATAGATCGATCCCAATACAATGTGGCGTGACCATTCTCAAGAACTGGGTCGGGCACATACCTGTAGTATGGTACTTCAGACTCCACAAGGTTGTACTGCAAAGCAAGTTGTTGGTGGATAATCCTAGCTACTAGATTGTGTCTGTGCAAATACTCGCCGTTAGCAAGACGAGAACAACCGGAAACGATATGTCGGATTGATTCACCGGGACGGTGGCATGCCCGACAGATGTCAACCGTACCATCCTTGACAATGTATTTCCGGTAGTTGTTCGTCATGATAACTTCATCCATAATCGCACAGACAAAACCTTCGGTTTCTCCGAAGAGGTCGCCGAAACGTAGCCAGGATACAGATGCCAAAAAGTCTACATCAGGCCCATGAAGAGCCCGGAAAAAGCGTCCGTGAAGCTCTTTGCTTTGCCATACTTCCTTACGATCCTTAGTATCCAGTACTGCAGGTTTGCGCCAGTTCTCTTTCGCCAAGGAGAGCGGGGTGAGGCCTTTGTCCACTGCGACCATATCTCGATGCATCCCCACGTCAGTGTGAAGGAAATATTCCCTGAGACTGCAAATCTCGCGGTTGTGGAGGGTCTTAGAAAAGCCTCGACCCCTACACTTCCGCGGGATGTACAGTCTCATCACTGATGACCGTGGGTGATGCATCCGATATGCCGTCAGCAATGTACGGACCTTCCTGTCCAGGGCGTCTAGTTCCGTTTGAGTCCATTTGAGTATGCCGAAAGAATACATCAATACCGGCATGACCCAACCGTTGAAGGCACGCACTTTGTTTCCGCCTGATAAAAGACTATTTGCCACTTTATTCAGGCGGCCAAAGAAGCGCTCCCTCAACGATTGTTTCATGTTGTCAGCATTGATGCCTAGTGCTTCCGACATACCCAAATACTTGTAGGTTTCGGTTGAGGAGAGGGATCTAAGGTGTATAGAATCCGTAAGTTGGGTTCCCACGGATTCTACAATTCCTCCTCGCTTTACATGCATGACTGCACATTTGTCCACACCAAATTCCATCCTGATGGCACTACTGAAGGTTTCTGTTACCTTCAGTAGCTCCATCAGTTGCAAATTGTTGGGGGCAAAGAGTTTTAGGTCATCCATGTAAAGGAGGTGTGATATCACCTGACCACCTCTTCTCAACCGATAGCCCAGACTTGAATCCTCTAACAGTGTGCTTAGAGGATTCAAGGCTAAGCAAAACCAAAGCGGACTCAAACTATCGCCCTGAAATATTCCACGCTCAATCCTTATCGGTTCATCGGTCCCCCGGATCTGTCGACATCCTGGATACAGAAGGACTGTCCTCCACTGCCTCATACATGACATCAAAAAGGTGCGTAGAGTCGCGTCTATTTTTACAACTCCAGCACCCTCATGAGCCATGTATGTGGCACCGAGTCTTAGGCCTTCTTATAATCTATCCAACATGTCGACAGATCCTTCCGGGATCTACGAACCTGTTAGCTTATGGCCATGTCTATAAGGAGCAGCTCCTTACTACCGCGGGACCCATTCTTACATCCATTCTGACACACCGACATAATTGCGTTGTTTTCGACGTGGTGTGAAATTTTTGTTCTAAGAATGGATGTAAGAACTTTATAGACCGTCGGTAAACATGTTATAGGTCTATAATTTTTAGGTTCCGCAGTACTACCCGATTTATGGAGCAGGTGGGTAATACCTGTCGTAAAGAACTGTGGTAGCGACCCAGTCTCTAAAGATGACTGGAATTGTGAAGCTAAGCAAGCGTGTGACCTTTGTAGCCATTTAATCCAGAAATTGTACAGTCCGTCCGGTCCTGGAGATTTCCAGTTAGGCAACGGACGAACTGCACGAGCTACATCTTGGGGGCAGATGGTAATAGCCCCCATGTCTGGTATTGAATCACACGCCCGTTCAACAACACGCATCCAATCACCTTCAGTGTGACTGACGGGAGCCGACCAAATGCTCCGCCAAAACGCACTCATGTCATCACTATCTGGTAGACACGCGTCAGTCACACCTTGAGTGGGAATGGGTCGCTCCCAAGCTCTGTATACCCACCTTTGATCGTTCTGGAACATGCGATTCTGAGTGTACCGGTCCACTCTTCGCCTATACCGACGGATACGGTTTGCCCATGCATAAACTTTCTGCTTCAGGAAGTCGATGCGCTCTGTGACACGGGATGCGTATTCACGAGGACTAATACTAGTTCCCGTGAACGCCCGCCTCACAAAGCGCATCACCCTTGGGCGTGTGTTGCCCTCCCTGAAGCAGATGAGCTTCCCGATGAGTACCCTGGCCTCATTAATACGACGCTCAATCCTGCATGGCCAGGCTGGTGCGGCGGCTTTCGGTTGTGTAGCTCGATCAGTATTTGGAAATTTGACATGAGCTATACGACATGCCGCAACAGCCGTGCAATACAAGATTGAGTGTGTATCGCAAAGGTCTGCGCTGCTTTCAACAAAATTTGGTAACAGCGCATCCAGGGCACACACCAGTGCTCTGTTTTTTTTATTCATGGGCAAACGTGGTAGCCGTGGTCTAAGGTTAGGTGACGTGAACCGGTACTCACGGATGGCATCCTCCAGAATGCTCCTTATGTCCACATTGCATGTTTTCTGCAGATATAGCACTGGTTTCGTCCTCCTCATCCTGCTGGTTTGCCTGCAATGGAACGTCTGCAGGCACATGCACGACATTCTGGGGTGGAGGAGGGTTACTAGCAGAACTATTCTGCATTTCCGAGCGCAGTCGATCAAGTGTAGCGTCATCCAATCTATGATTGTGCTGAATGACGCGCACCTGATCGAGGTGGGGAGAAAAACTCGTCGCTCGAGCTCGACGCAACTGCAGCGACCGGTGACACAGCGCTCACGGTTGAGGCGCGTACCGGCGGCTGCGAGGCGGAGCTGAGCGACGAGTCCGGAGATGGTGGGCGTGCTAGGCGTGTAGCTGATCTTGTCAACATAGTTTATGTTTCATAATTTCCAGTTTTTCTTTTCCTTGATCCGATACGGCAATTTTAAAGAACTGTTTTTTTACATATTGGTGGATTTTCTGGTCTTATGATTATATTGCCAATCGTCTTCTGATTCTGTTTGTTTTAATATACAAAAGCGCTTCTAATATGGGCTGAAATTATTATTAATGTAAAAATTTTAAAATATGAAAAACAAAACGTCTTGTTGACTCTGTGTTGCCAGCTTTATTTATATTTATTTAAATCTTATTATTATTAGTATAGACTAGCTGACCCGTGCCCACTTCGTTGCTCGGTAAACAATTTTACTTGGGATGAAATTATGTGGTTTGGTTAGTTCTTAAAAACAAGTTGGCGAGCAACGAGCAGCGACTGCGCGACGTCGACGTGCGATTACTCGCTGTTTTGTAAAGTCGCCAGCAGGTCAAGCTATCCCAAACTGTCAAATTTTCCCAATTGAACATAAAACTTATTCCTTTGTAATAAAATTGAAAAACTATCAAAGAAATTTTACAGATTGGGGTAGCTTTATGTGCTGGCCTCTGTACCAAGCGTGGATCTCACAGAAATCACAAAGTGTTCCAAGTTTTTGATAGCTCTTGTTACTGCAACAAACGAGTAGGTACTCGCCAGCGCGGCGGCGACAACAGTCAGCGATCAACAATCTAATAAAATTAGTGATCATCCAGTGGTAAAAAATAAGACCATAATTTAAAAAAAAAATGTCTGCACTCTTTAGAGTGCAGACATTTTTTTTCACAGTAAAATGTTTATATGGATAAATCCATATAAACATTTTACTGTGCCAAAGGACATGGGCAAAAATTGTATGGGCTTGTACAGACGGCAGCACATCGAGCTACCCCAGACTGTCAAATTTTTCCAATTGAACATGACCAATCTATAAAAGAAATTTGACAGATTGGGGTAGTGATGTGCTGGCATCTGTACCCCAGAATGTACAGATATAAAATTTATGTCACTTAATATTCCTGATCTTCTATAAACAAAATTGTAAAGTTGCATATTGCTCAGCACTTCAGCAGTAGATGACAAAAAATACCACCAAAAACATTTTCATGTGAAATGTTGCCAGGACGAGACCATATGATTGGCACTGTCAAAAGTTATCAGAAGGCCAATATTCTACTAATTAAAAACGTTCGCAGTGTCATCTCGGCGACAATCGAATTTTAAAAATTTGACAAAAATGTATAGGAATTTTTGACAGATTGTCACTGAGATCAGACTGTGAACGTTCTTAAAATTACCAGAATTGCCCCTCAGATCTCATGTAGAGCCAAGCTTCTAACTCTACACGCCTTAAGCCACATATTCAAATAAAATATTGTTAGTGGTAATAAGCACGAATAGTGCAACGCCAAAAAAAAAAAGCCACATTTTGACTAAGGTGTATAGTTTGTGAAATTAGGCCTTCTAGAGTTCGAATATTTTATGCCACAAAAGATAATAAAACAATGTTTCGTATTATTATTTTATTTATTTACAGGAAATACTCATATCTCTTCATTATAGTTACCACGTTACAATCAACTTAAATACTACGACCATACTACGACTTTATTATTTAATGCGCTAACCTAATGCATAATATTAATGTGACTACTATTGTCAACTCATACATATTGTTTTACTGGATAAAATAACATTGCAAAGAATACACTACACATATATTACGAGAACTACACTGAAATACTGATACCAATAATATATAATAATTATCAATCAATTATTTACTGATATTTGTATTCTGGAATCCAAAAGTTCAAAAAAAAAAACACTATTCAGAATGAATGGCGCATGAACCAACACGATTTTTTGAGTGATTAGGGAAGTCGTAATATGCTCCATACCCCTGTAGAGGAGTTTGTTTATATTATTTGAAGATAAAATAAATCTTATTACTATGCCCACGTACGCACGGACGATTCTTTCCTGCAGCGATTATTTTTCACATACTGGATTTTTAACGCACTCCTTCGTACCGTTCTTTAAAATGCAAAGTTCCGCCGTATGTTTTACGACCGTTCGTACATGGCTTAGTCTATATTGGCATTTTCTAGCTCCAAATGCACCAATCACCAATCTTCCAAATCATCATCATTTAGATCAGCCATATCAATATCATCAAGAATGTTTCCTCTAATATCTTTCGAATCCGCGGGGTTCAATTCCACAACATCTTTTTTCCCCCCAAGATCGCTCTTTTCATCGATTTTAGACGAAGCTTTGTCTTTATTTTCCATATTGACATCTAGATCTACAGTAAAATCTATTTCATCAATGGCTTTTTTAACCTTTCCTTTTCTTATAATAGGTGTATAGTCTTTATCTTCTGTGTTGCCACCTTCAGTATTGTCTTCAACGGATTTGCTGACACTCCCCTCTGTTTCGTCAGTCTTAATTTCCGATTGACCAGCTTCAATATCTGGTAGCTGTCCATTTTTAGTATTATCGTGGACAATGTTTTCTTGTTTTACATTTGGTTCCAATTTAATGTTACCATTAGTATCTTCATCATCAAGTATTTCTATAGCTTGATTTCCATTTTCTAGTCCATTATCCTCGTCGACGTTCTCACCTTGGTCATCATTCTCCTCTTGGGCGTTACTTTGGTCATGATCTGTCTTCAATTGGATAATATCCTCGTCATTTTCATCGTCTAATTCTTCGAATACTTCCATCATAGCATCTTCATCCATATCCATTACTTTTTTATCGCGATTCATTCGCTGCCTTTTGTCTTTACCAGTCAGTTGGAAAGGTTTTATTGTTACTGTTGAGCCCTCTGAAATTATATTGCAATATTAGAAAGTGTTTTTTTTTTCAGTTGTGCACTAAGGTACTTACAAATAAAGAATAATTGAATAAGGTCCAAGGTCTTCATCAAAATCATGTGCCTAGCCTTTTCTTAAATATGTTTAGGTTGGGGTCCAGCTTACCCGGATGCATCAGAATACCAGAATTTTACTGGGCAACACGATAATCCTGGGTTAGGCTGGTTGTCAGACTTTATGCAAAGGTAATAATACTAGGGGATTTATTATTATTATAACAGGACAAAGGCGTCTTCTCGTACTTAGAAGACATGACATCATCACACACACAGTGATCATCACGCTTCCTCGAGCTGGATTGGTGATTTTAGACTTTTTTAGTAAGAAGTCTGTTTCCTCACAATGTCTTTCCTTCACTGTTTAAATCAAATCAAATCGTTTATTGCAATCCATGATGTACACTTACAGGTGGTAAAGAAAAATAAACTCTGTCGGGCACAGCAAATTTTAAATAACTAAATAACTAGAGAGAGGAAGAGCTCATTATTTTTTGTTTAACAGTCATGTTCAAGATAAACTTATAAAATTACATACAGGGTAGAAGACATCGAGGCACAACCCGTTACTATAGATTCAGTACATGATTGTGAATCGAGCATTGTTTTTTTTTTAATAGTTATTTAAACAAAAACTGCTGTTCCAAACATTTTGAGCGCGTAGGTTATTGCACTTTTCTAGGAACCAGCTGTTTTTTGTTTTTTTTTATTCCTACGACAATTTTCTACGCTAGATTTAGTCTTTAGACAGGCATTGCACAAGGGAGTTTCGGATCGGTCTTTTGAGAGGTTACGGTGCCTCTTCCATGTTTAGATAGTGACAACCAGGGTGGTTTTAGTGCGTAAAAACCCCACACTCCCCGGATGTTATTCCTTTTTTTTTGGAATGACATCTCGTAGTTGAACCTATGAGGTTGTTTTCTGCTTAACCGGACTTGCCTGTGATTATCTTAATAAATTAAGATTACCAGCCAGGGCTTTAAAAAACGTGCTTGCAACCCCTGTGGAGTACAGACCTCGACTTAGAGCATCGCTGGTAGAGCGCAAAAGGGACAAACTGGATCAGATCGAGGTCTTATTCCCCAAGCCCGGGCACCTATTGAAGGTTCCTCCCCAAAAACAAAAAAGGTGGTCGATGTCCCTCACCCCTAAAAATAAAAGTAGGACAGTTTAAAGATACTTACCAACAACAATAGGTGTCATGGAACAAAGCCTGTCATGGTCATCATAGGTCTGACATGTACCATAATATATTGACGGTCTCTTATCTGACTTCCGAAGGCTAGTGACACCATATTTAGCGAGGGCAGGAGCCAGTATACCCCTTGATATCATCTTAGGCGTGTTGAATATACGAAGCGTTATCGGGCCTACATTCATCACGCGTTTGGCGAGGTTGACTTTAATCATCTGTGAAGAGAAATGCAATTATAAATTGGTGTGTATGAAAAAATGTTTTATGATGTTGTTAGAAAGAAAGAATACCGTTTATTAGGACACGGTTCGTGAAACACAAAATGCAAATTACAAAGTAAAAATAATATTTTTACAACAACAGTTTGTGCCTCACGGCTGTGCCAAGGTTAATTTCAGCATTAATGCCAGACAGATGCCGTCTGTCATGTTCCGTGTGGTGCCTGTACGTAACATAATAGCACCATCCCATTTCTTCCCGTTGGTGTCGTAGAAGGCGACTAATGGACTTACTAAAGAATGGGCAGCAGCGTTCTCTATGCATTTTACCGCCATACTGCGATTACCAAACCATCTGCCAAGCGTGGCGATTATGGCAAAACCTCCCTTTTGGGGGAGGCCTATGTCCAGCAGTGGACAGCTTTCGGCTGAAATGATGATGATGAGATGCTGTTGCTGTTTTTCTTGGTTGCCGGTCTTGGTTTTCATTAACATTTAGAGGCAAGTGGGGAAGAGTAGAAACAGTTAAGATAATGAGAATCATCATCTGCCTAGCCTTTTCCCAACTATGTTGGGGTCGGCTTCCAGTCTAACCAGTTGCAGCTGAATACCAACCTTTGAATGGAGCGACTGCCTATCTGACCTCCACAACCCAGTTACTGGGTAACACGATACCCCTTGGTAAGACTGGTTGTCAGACTTTCGGGCTTCTGACGACCCGTAACAACTGTCTGCCTGGCTTAATGTGCTCCGAGGCACGGAGGGTACTTGGTATGTAAAGATGGTCACCCATCCACGAACCAATCGCGGCAAGCGTAGCTTAACCTGATCGATCTTCCCGTGCAGCTTATATTACTTAACCCCTCAGCTCCTCGCAGAGAACGAGAGTATTATGAAGAAATTAAAGTCACTCCTGTTTGCCGTAAGAGTAGGCAGAGGTGGTATCTACTTTAAATTTCGCTAATTATGTTTAAGTCTATTGTATTAGGGGACTTATACTGAAATTCGTGATGGAAAAATTAAATTCCCAATGCCAGTTTGCACGACCTAGGAATCGAATGCAGGACCCCACGGTTGGCAGTCGTGCTACAGTATAATAACACTGCTTTCCTTGACTTCCGTATCAGATACTTTGATGTTGAATAGCATCAGCAGTTATAGACATTAATATAAATACAAGGTGGCAAGGACATCGATGCGGAAACTGTAACCTTGAATTCAGCCCATACTTTTTAGAAATTATTCGTCGGTTATTAATCTGCTGTTTCATTCAAAACTGCATACCTAACGGTCAAAATGTTTGGAACAGCAAACAGCAAAGTTTCAACGTAGGGGCGTTCTGAATTCAAAACTCAAAGCATTTATTTCAAATGGGTACACTATATAATTACGAAAAACTTTATTCCGTCAGTCACAAATACGAATTTCAAAATACCGATTTTCATAATTCCGAATATAACAACTCCGACTTATCATTACTCCTATTTTTATAATCCCTAAATTTCAATATTCCTAACGTTTACAATTACTATTCTCAAAATACCCAGTTACCAATAGATCGAATAACAAAAACTCTTATGATGATTCGAAACATCAAAAATACGAATTCCGATTATTAAAATACCGATTAATACAATTCCGAAATAAAAATGCCTTGCGAAACTGAATAGCAAGACAAATAAAAGCAGCATGCAAGCAGGCAAGCAGCAAGCAAGCAGGCATGCAACATGCAGCAAGCATTGTTTCTGTCACGGCTCCGGCGCTGCGGGGTTTGGGCGGTCCCACGCAAGCTTATCGTCGCAGATGGTTTTAACACTCACCACCGCAGCTTCGGCTTGCCGCAGCCGCGGCGGCGGGCCTTCAAGTTCTAGGGTAGGGCAGACAAAGACAAAGACTGCGTGAGCGATTCGTTTCTGTCACTAAATTTTGTAGCATAACATGTTGACTTTTAGTTTATTCGAAGTATTGAAAATCGGAATGTCGTTTTTCGGACTGACAACCCTTCGAACGTTTGATTCTTCGAACGAATGAAAATCGGAAAACTAACAAATCGCATTTACGACTTTCGGTAAAATAATTTTTGTGATTTTTAATAATAGACATTATAATTCTTAGGTATTATGAAATTCGGACTTTAGAAAATCGGAACATCGAAATTCGGAATAAAATATTTCGGAGTATTTGGGTGTTCCCATTTCAAATAAACCAATTACACTTTTGGATTGTCGAGTGGTTCGTCATTCAGAAAAATAATAATAGTTGTTACATACATTTGGACAGCGAAGGTATCAACGCCATCTAAATATTTTTATTTTTAAGAACTGACGGAACAGTTTTATTTTTAAGAACTGACGAAAAATTTCAACGCAGCGTGGTCCAGAATCATGTACTGAATCCATAGACCAGGTTGCGTGTCGATATCCTTGCAACCCTTTATCGTTTCAGCATACCTTCTTACAATCGTCAACAACGACAGTCTTAACCCGGTCACCGAAGCCTTTAATCTTCTCGTCGACTTCGCCTTCAAATTCACTGGCAACCTAGAAATTTAATTTAATATTACAAGGGACATGAAACAATGTCTACTTCATCATCATTCTCCGGCCCTTTCCCTATTTATTTGTTGTCGGCGCAACATTTTTTGTTGTTGGGTGGGAAATCATCTAATAACTTCTCCAGCTCTGGGTGGAGCAGGAGGGCGTGGCAGACTTTTACTGACTAAAACCCACCCGTCTTCCCTCAGTAGCGTGTTTGCCAGGGGCGGAGGTATCTCTTTCGAAGAACCCGCACCCCTGGCAGGCATCAGCCCTTGCGGGCCCCATCGGTTTGTGTTGACATAAAATGACAGCCGGGACCAACGGATTAAGGATTAGGAACAAAAACACATCCGTCAAGTGGCCGCGATTGCTCGATTATAACCCTTAATGCTCAAACATAAAGTTTATTAACGTATGATTTGATATGATTGAAAAGTAAATATAGGGTGGCTGGTAAGTGACCGACATTTAAACACATGCTTGTACTCATCATTATGAACAACTTTTACTATTGGACCAAACCTGAAATCGCGAAAAAAAAATCAGCTGTTCCCTACATTTATGTTCGCATAACTCGTCAAAATGTAGGGAACAGATTATTTTTTTTTTCGCGATTTCAACATTATTTGTGGTCTTATTTTTCGGGCCGTTTTTGATGCGCACATCGGAAATCTAGTACTATTGTTGATCGAAGCTTTATATAGATGATGCAATACAAAAGCTATTTATCAAATCACAAGCTCCTATGAAAACCTACCACAGCGCAGATTTCATCAATTTCTTCGTTCGCAGCTTTCTGCAGACTTGGTTCCAATTTTGAGAACAAAATCTCTTCATCTTGGAATATTTGCGCGTTGGCCTTCTTTATTACTGTAACATTAATACAATTCAACTATTATTTTAGCTATACTTGTCCGTATCGAAATGTACTTTAGGACAAAAGGTCATGATGGACTGAAGTGATCAATTTAAGTGTTGCGATGCTGTGCTACCGACGTGCTCGCACAGCACCGGCGTCGCACTGCGCTCAAAACGTATAAATTGTATGGAGGAAAAACAACCATCTGTGCGATGTACGACTCCGGCACCGCCGCAGTCAAACGCTTAAATTGAACGAAGTGCTCATTTATCTAAAACGCATTTTTTTTTTTAATAAGGAAATTACAATTACTTTTAAAAAAAGAACTTAAAAGCTCTTTAATGATCAAATAAAATAAATTTTAACCAACTCACCCTTGTGGGCCTTCTTATCTGAAATAGATAAAACAAACAATTAATTTTGTTTTCTTAAAATTAAGCAAGAAATATTTGAAAAAAATAAACACGTGTGGGGTCGGGGGACTCCGGTCAGGAACGAAGTTTCTTACGCTTTTTCTTCAACTCCGAATTTAACGTAGTATAAAATTATCTTGAAAATACTAAAACTTAATTTTGACCCCATTATCGGCTTCAGTAACAACGCCCATGATGAAAACTTTGAAAATGTATGCAGCCGCCGTTTTAAATATTCATTTTAACCTCTATGTTGGCTTCAGCACCCTCGAAAACCAAGAAAACAACACCCATGACGAAAAATTTGAATATTTTCGCAAAACCTCATATTGGATTTTCCTTTAGACCTCACTTTTGGCATCAGCGACATCGAAAACCATGAAAACTATCTCACTCCTCTGTCTCTTTCATACAGTTAAACAGTTACAGTTATTTCTGTCTTACATATCATCATCTGCCTAGCCTTTCCCCAACTATGTTGGGGTCGGCTTCCAGTCTAACCGGATGCAGCTGAATACCAGTATTTTACATGGAGCAACTGCCTATCTATACATCTACAACCCAGTTACTGGGTACCCCTTGGTAAGACTGGTTGTCAGACTTTCGGGCTTCTGGGTGCTTACTCTCGAATATAATTCCGATAGATCGACATTGTAATTGTCAGTCAAACGTCAGGGATTGGCTAGACTCAGTGAGTCCAGCCAATCCCTGACGTTAACTCAACCAACTGACGTTTGACCAATGTCGATCTATCGGAATTATATTCCAGAGTAAGCACCCTGATGACCCGTTCCGCCTTACATATAGGTAGTTAAAAGTCGCATGGACTTTTGCAAGCTAGTTACGTAACGCTTTTTCGTTAGGAGGCGATTTCTACAATTGTACTTCTATGGTAAGCTCAGTTAAAGAACTTCGTTCCAAAACTGTCATCCCTGATATTTTGTAAGTTCTAAAACTTTTATTCACATTTCACGTTAAAGCATCAGCTACGCCCTTTTTCGCAAAATTCCCTTCCAATGGAAATAATGGAACCACTAATTATATTAAAGTTAAAATAAAAGTATACATTTCAATTTACCTCCTTGCGGATATGAAGGGATATTCTGAGTGGTATTTTCAGTTTTTATCACTGGTTTTTTTCCTACCGCAGCCGAAGGACCGGATTTTTTGACAACTGGAGTGGCTGCAAAAGATAAAGTATGTTAGGTTAGATTTACAATATCTCACAATGAGCTTTAGATTATAGACTGTCTCACAGGTACAATGCGGCCCATGAATCGTGTTCGGTCCGAATTTTGCACAAACGCCTGCGCAATAACATTTTTTAGGAACTAAATGCTGACGTGAGGCGAGAGTGAGAGAGAGAACATGCGCAAAAGTTCGGAGAGCCTATTTTCAGACCGTATTATTTGAGTGAAAGAGAGGACACTAAAAAGCCCAACTTTATCTAAACGTCGATGAGCTTTATTTACGGCCGGTTTTTTTTTTGTCGTCACTGACAGGTTCAGGACCCTTGAAAACCATCAAATTAACATCCATGCCGAAAATTTTGTGAAGTGTGAATGAAACATTTTATTTGTTGGACCATGCAATGCAATTAATGAGACTTTCATCCCGGGGGATGGTTCCCTTCGGATGACTTAGAACATTGACACAGGCAGAGCCGCGGGCAGCATATTGTATTCTATAAAATAGATGTATTAATTTCAATGTACCTCCTTGCGGATATGAAGGGATTTTCCGAGTAGTATTTTCAGATTTTATCACTGGTTTTTTTTCTACCGCAGATGAAGGACCGGAGTTTGTGACAACTGGAGTGGCTGCAAAAGATCAAGCATGTTATTTTAGATTTACAATATGTCACATTGATTTTTAGAAACAGACTGTCTCACTGGTACAGTGCGGCATATGAATCACGACTGGTCCGAACCGCGAATTTCGTGGAGCCTATCATCATCATCATCGTTTCAGCCGAAAGACGTCCACTGCGGGACATAGGCCTCCCCCAAGCTCCTCCACTTCGACCGGTTTTGTGCTTCCCGCAACCAGCGTATTCCTGCGGCCTTTACAAGGTCATCTGTCCACCATCGGAGAGCCTATGTTCAAACCGTATTATTTGAGTGTAAGAGAGGACGCTCTACAAAGCTAAATTTTTTCTAAATCTCGATGAGCTTTATTTACGACCGGTATTTTATTTGTATTGTTAATTTTCTTTTAATACAATTTAAATTAGCGGTGTTGACATTCACAGTGTTCACTATTTCACTTTGGGAGTCCAGTGCTTAGTAAGTGCATTTAAGGTACAGACAAACACAAAAAAAACTGGAGGTGTCATGGGACACCCGGTTGAAACGAAGTTCGTTTCGCTTTTGTACACTTGGCGGATGACTAGACAGAAACAGTGTAACATTTTAATTTGACTGTCGCCAAGTTTGCAAAGTATAACAATAAGGAACTTTGTTCCCAAATTGTACGCACGTACACTCGAATGAAAATATTTAGTTCAGAGTTTTAGACGCAGGATTCTAACCTCAAATTGACGATTTAAAACACAAAGGCAGTTTTTGCGTTTGTGAAAGAAAGAAGTGAGAACAAAGTCAAAATATGTCATAATTCGCGTGATTAAATTCTTGAGTTTGATGGTGAATAAGTTGTTTGTCATCAAATACAATCGACCGCCTTGAATCAATGCATTTAAAAATATTTTAACAACCGTCGGTCCTTACTGAAATGCAGGTCCACTGCTGTCAAAAAACTGCTGTGTGCTTATAACTACCTGATGCAAGTGAAAACTTACGGCTGGAGCCAAGCATACGCGATCAGTGTCACCGGCCGACTGGAGCCGAGTAAACCCGATTCAGCGTCACTGACCCGAGCGTGACAACTGTTAAATCGTGTTGTCATTAATTCTTAGGTCGGGCCCCGAACTAATCTTACGTCCGTAGGTGATACGGAGTAGTAATCGTTCGTAACTTCGGCCGAACCTACAGATTTTGTGCTCAGGGAGTAGAGCTTCAGAGGCGTGTGGTCTAACCAAAATCCGGACTGTGTTGCGACTGTGGCCTTAAGACGATTGCCTACGACGGACAGAACGTTTAAGTTCTATTAGAAGCAAATCGATGAAACTAAACAGTCAGATCGTTGCGAGATCAGGTTGATCTGACGCAGGCTCGTCCGTACAGATTGATCTCGCCATGTATGCTATGCGATAAAGCCTTGAGGCGATGAACCCTCTAAAATATGCTTCTTACGCAAAGTCACTGAGCTAATTTTCAAACAGTTGTAGCAACTTGCTTGAAAGAAGCTTAATTAGACTTGCGTTCGTTTCATCACGATCACATAACATACATAAAACTTCACGCCTGTGATCCCGGAAGGGTTACGCAGAGATGTACCAATAGTACATCCACATTTCGCCGATTGTGTTTAATTCCCATGTACCAAGGGAGCGACGCTTTTACCACCAACTGGGCACAAATCTGGATATGTGCCCAGTTGGAAGACTGGACTCCGCGCTGCTACTGAGAAATTCCAGATGGCAAAACCCAATAACACTTTGCCCGACCAGGGAATCGAACCCAAGACCTCATGCTCAGTAGCAGCACGACCACTAGACCAACGAGGCAGTTGATAGATGTGGGATCAATGTGTCGATAGTTAGTTTGATCGACAAGGAAGCATATTGACATTGCGTCAATATTGGCTTCATAGCAGCATAATTAATAGCATATCTGATGAATTTATAATAGTCAAACCGATGACAAAGAAAAAATATGTAGACAGAAGCATAACTGAAGTGTAATTCCCGTAATTTTAAGAACGTTCACAGTCTGATTTCAGTCTCAATCTGTCAAAAATACAGAGGTACCTACATTTTTGACCAGTTTCTGACATTTGATTGATGCCGAGATGAGACTGCGACTAGATTTTTAACGTTTTTAATTATGAGAATTGGCCATCAGTTGGAATGATCCAGTGATCCGTTGTGCAATATATACTTTGAAGTTACGGTTACTAACTTGAGTCTAGGTTCAGAAGTGCGAATACAGAAAGGGAATCGTTCATGTTGACAAGCAGCATAAATAGGACTACTTGCCAGATGTCCATGGCCACAAGTCCTGGCAAAGAGAAGGGGATCTCCCAAAAGACGGACATTACATGTGACGATTAAAACTGCACGATGGCAACGGTCTATAGTCGATATTATATATGACACCGATCGTAAAGAGAAACAGGGGACTACAGCAGACAGAGTTATACAAGACGTATAGCGCTATCACTTTTTCGCATTGGTACAATCATGACTTCCAAATACGGCCCCAGATTATGATCGTGGTAAGTTTTCAAGCTGACGTGCAAACCTTACCAGATCTTCCATCTCAAACAGAGTTTTGAATAGGAAGTGGTACAAGTAATAACACATCTAATACTTTCAATGCTTTCTCTAGTTGAAAGCGCGAAAATATTGTCAAAAGCATATAGCACCACGAAACATAACATGCAGTCCGATACGCTTGAAGAATACACAAAAATATACTAGTTACCTTTTTGCCCGGTGCCAGGTGGATTCGATCCTTTATTTTTTATATCCTCAGAGACTTGGTTGAACAAAGCCGTGTCTCCAGAGCTATTATACTTTTCTCTGTAAATAGTTAACATTTCCGGCATACGAATTTCATCATCCTCGCCAAAAAGAGCTTCCAGACGGCCTCGAATAGCGCGTTTTAGCTCTTGTAGAAACTGCTCCATGGGTACAAAAATCTTATGGTTGGGATCTTTTAAAATCTCTTTACCAATCATGGACGCAATCTGTTGACGCCACGTGGCAGTACGTAGTTTCTTTTTAATTTCCGGGTCGACATTAGACGGAACCTTCGCTGGCGGGTTTTCCAACTTCTGCGCAGGGGCGGCGTTTCTTTTCGGACGTTTCAAAGGAGGAACATAATTACTTTCAGCCTGCTTCGATATAGACTTTGGTTTGCTCCAAGGCTTGTCGGGCTTGGGTCCATCTGGCTTTTGAGAAAATCTTCTCGAGTACGGAGCGGAGTCGGTGACGTGTTCACCGTATACTATGGAAGACGGTGTGATCTGACGCTTAACGGCAGCACGAGATTGTTCGGGTCTTTTGTTATTAAACGCATCTCGGTTGTGTTCGCGAGGAGGTGCGTTGCGGACCGACGACGCACTGAACGGTGCGCTACGAGCTGGTGGTTCGCGACCGCGGTCCCGTGCCGGTGCAACTCTTCCGCGATCACGACCTTGGTCGCGGTCACGCCCCTGGTCGCGTTCGTGCCCCTGGTTGCGGTCGCGACCTTGGTTGCGATCGCGTCCTTGATCATGATCGCGCCCTTGATCACCATCGCGCCCTTGGTTGCGAGGTGCGTCCCGACCCCGATCGCGAGAAAGTGCATCTCGGCCGAAATCACGTCGAGGTGCATTGCGCCCGGCGTCTTGTCCAAAGAGCGACTGTCGATCTCGTCCAGAATCGCGAGCGGGCGCGTCATGACGTGGACGGCTGCTGCTGTCGCCAGTATTAGCCCATCCTGAACTGTTTCTGCCCTGTTGGGAAAATTGGTTCCCAGCAGACGCATTGCCAGCAAGATTCCAATCGTTCTGATCTGACCAGAGACTGGGGTTCGTGCTGTGGTTACTAAACCCAAGCGGAGACCCCTGATCATAGCCGACCATTGTCTGAGGCATAATTTGCTGCTGAGCTGACTGATACTGCGTTTGTTGTGGATAGCCATAGTTGGCGGATGCACTCTGTGGAAGAATTTTGATGATAGTTACAAAATGAAGGCTTCGTGAAAACTTCCAAAATCAAGTAAATGCACTTGATTTGTAAGAAGTGTTTAGGGTTAGGGGTCTATTACACTTGGTCGATTGCCTGCGTTGTATGAACGGGTTGAATAGCTGTGACGACATACCTCAGAAAAAGGCTTCCTGATAAATGGAGGTTAGTTTAGTGAGCCGAATAGACCTGAGTCGTCATGACTTGGTCCATTTTCGAAACTAAAACTTTTGTACAGACTGCGCTAACTTCTTTGTTGTTTCGCATTTAGCGCAGTGAGTTTGCGCAGATCCTTCTGCGCAAACGCTACGAAGTTTAGCGCAATCAATACTTGGAAGGCTGCAACACTTAATCGATTTGAGGAAAAACTCCCAAATCAATTATCATGCGCATGTTATGCTCGATATTTCAGCAGACAAATGACCGAGTATATCAGATACCTTGATCGCAGAGCATGCTGCAAAAATTCTTTAACAACTAAATATTATGGACACGACAGGGAAAACTTACCATTTCATTTTTCCAAAGTTCGACACATAATGGCGTTCTAATTTAAATACTAGAACTACTTACATTTATGTAAAAACTTCAAAGCTGATTTGCTGATTTTTTTATTCATTTAATTATATCAATTAATTTATTGGTTCCTATATCTTACTGATTATGTGTTTTTTTTGCGTTTGCCATTCATAATTTTATCTCCTTTGAATATAATCCATCTGAAGAAAACCTTTGCATATGCTTTTGCTAAGCATAATAAACCATAATCAGCCTATGTGCCCACTGCTGGGACACAGGCCTCCTCTCTGTGAGACGTAATGGGCCATAATCCACCACGCGGACCTAGTGCAGGTCGCTAGGTGTCACGTCTTCGCATTTTTAGTTCTAGGACACGCTGGATTCCACACACAAAAGGTGAAGAAACACATTGTTTCTTCATCTTTTTGAGAGCAATGGTGATGAAATAATTTACACACAATAGTGCTGGCTTGGTTTCGAACCCACGACCCACAACTCGGTAAGTCACGGCCGTTACCGCTGGGCCACCACTGCTCCCAAGTGTGCCTTGCCAAGTCGTCATTACTAACCAAACATACAAAACTTTAGCATGTAACACTTTGTGGAACACAAAACACCAGTAGACATCATCATCACCACCATCATCATTTCAGCCGAAAGACGTCCACTGCTGGACATAGGCCTCCCTCAGGCTCCTCCATTTCGACCGGTCTTATGCTTCCCACATCCAGCGGATACCCGCGGCCTTCACAAGGTCATCGGTCCACCTTGTAGGAGGCCTTCCCATTCTATGTCTTCCGGTACGCGGTCGCCACTCCAGAACCTTTCGGCCCCATCGGCCATCTGTTCTGCGAGCAATGTACCCTGCCCACTGCCACTTAAGTTTGGCAATTCTTCGGGCTATGTCGGTTGCCTTGGTTCTCCTGCGGATCTCTTCATTTCTGATTCGATCGCGTAGGGAAACTCCGAGCATAGCCCTCTCCATTGCCCTTTGGGTGACTTTAAGCCTTCTGATAAGGCCCATTGTGATGACCACGTCTCTGTACCATAGATCATCACTGGCAACACACACTGGTCAAAGACTTTCGTCTTGAGACACTGTGGTATTTGCGACGAGAAGATATTGCGAAGCCTCCCGTACGCTGCCCAGCCGAGTCGGATTCGACGATTGACTTCTTTCTCGAAGTTGGACTTACCTAACTGGACAGTTTGTCCTAGGTAAACGTACTCGTCCACAACCTCGAGTGTAGCGCCTCAGATCGTCATGGGAGTGAGTGTTACATGGACATTCGACATGACCTTTGTCTTTTCCATGTTCATTTAAGACCCACTCTTTCGGAAGCTCTACTGAGGTCATCGAGCATTGCACTGAGTTCCTCCATGGTCTCAGCCATGACGACTATGTCATCGGCAAACCGAAGGTGAGTGATGTACTCGCCATTGATGTTGATGCCAGCCCCTTTCCAGTCCAGAACCTTGAAGACATCCTCCAGTGCAGCGGTGAACAGTTTCGGAGAGATAACATCTCCCTGTCTCACACCACGCTGCAGAAGGATAGGTTTCGAAGACCGGTCCTGGTGTCGGACTGACATAGTGGCGTTTTCATACAGACACTTCAGCACCTCGATGTACCGATAGTCGATCTGGCATCGTTGAAGAGACTGCAGTACAGCCCATGTCTCGATCGAATCGATGGCTTTTTCGTAGTCCACAAACGCTAAGCAGAGAGGCAGGTTATACTCTTCGGTCTTCTGTATAACCTGCCGCAGCGTATGTATGTGGTCTACGCTGCTAAAGCCTTTACGGAATCCGGCTTGTTCGGGAGGCTGGAAGTCGTCAAAACTGCGCGCGAGACGGTTCGTGATGACGCTCGGAAACAGCTTGTAGACATGGCTCAGACGTGAGATGGGCCTATAATTCTTAAGAAGAGTATTATCACCCTTCTTAAAGAAAGGTACTAGTAGACATAATAAAAATAAAAATGATATTGAGTCTTGTTCAATGTACTTCAACCTAAAGTTTGTATGTTTGATGAAATTCGGCACACACTCGATAACCTGGATCAGCACATAATATGATACTTTAATCCCAGCAGTATGCTGCCATGGGATATTTTCGGACATACCAAGAGCAAAGCCACAGACAAGAGCTTTTATTTTAAAGTTTAGTGAGGGTTTGCCAACCTGCATGATATTGTTTTAATGTCAGTATGTGTGTACTCAAATTAGCAATAGTTGCCAGATTGGTTGCCCTTTTATGAAGCATTGATGCTACGGTTTTGATGACCATTACCACAAAGCCACCAAGGAAGGTGAAAATCCAGACAGACTGGCCATGGCCAAACTTATAATCTAAGGGGCAATTCCTGTATTTTTTAAGAAAGAAACCTACATTTCTGACATTGATTGTCGCTGAGATTTGACTGTGACTTGAAGTTGAATGTGTTTAATGTATAAGAATTGGCATCCTGGAACAACTCTGTGAAACATAACTAAAACTTCTTGATAGCATATCACACATAATGTCCAGTTAATCCTCCAGTTCCTTGTAGACCATGCTAATCTCAAAGATGTCCTAAATACAGTAAACTTAAATCAATTTTCATTTAAATGTAGGTTTTAAGGACTTACCTGGGCAGTGCCATACATTCCACCGTAAGCCATAGATGGTTCAGCCACAGATTGGGCTCTTCTTTGTTGCATCTCCGTATAGCCTAACTCGTAGTTAGGTTGATAATTACTCTGCTGGTAGTATGGTTGTTGAAGTAGTGGTTGCGAACGTTGGTTAATAGCCAGGTTGTTAGTATCCACCACCGTGGATGGTGCCTGTTGGAGCAATTACTGGTTTTAATTCCTTGCTAGCTTATGCCAGTTCTCCTCTTCTGCAACTTCATCCCCATTAAAACTTCTTATTTTAACATAAAAGGAATCTTATAGTATTGCATGTTCCGAATTTAAAACAAAAAAAAAACGGACAGTCGTTCCAGAGATTACCCCCTACACACAAACAAACAAATTTTATCTCTTTATAATATTATTAGTTTTAGAATACATTTTTTCTTTTTTTTTTCCAAGTACCATCTTACAATCGGCTTTACATGCCAAGTCATCCTTGAATTAAAACCTTCTCAGGTATCATACTTTCTGGTGTCATTAACAAGCCCCCTAGCCTTGTATGAGAGCTTAAATTTCAGCCGACAGACGTCCACTGCTGGGCATAGGCCTCCCCCAGGCTCCTCCACTTCAACCAGTCTTGTGCTTCCCACATCCAGCGGATTCCCGCGGCCTCCATATAAGAGCTTAACATTATTTAATTAGCATTTATAACTTACATATTATATTTAATTTAGGTACTACTAAACGTAACTTTGAGACGCATTATCGCTAGATTACTACTGAGAAAACCATACTGATACTGAAGAAATTGTCTTTGAAACAAGTAAATTCCAAACCTTCTTCTTAATAGTTTCGACATACAGTTGCTGTCCGTCCACAAACAACCCATTGATCTTTCGGACGAGGATAGCCGCGTCTTCCTCTTCGGCAAGCCCTACAGTCACCTTCTTGGAATTGTTGCTATCCGACGTCAAATTGTCCAATATCACCTCCTTGAAACCGCATTTTGAATGTATCAGCGATTTTACGTCGTTATACCGCGTCTGTTGAGAGAATAAAAACAACAGAAAATAATTTTGAGTCTGCAAATTTTATGGCTACAATTCTCAATTGCGGGTTCTTGCCTTCGTCGGTAAATTAAATATAGTCAGTAACATAGTCGATCAACAGCTGCTATATCCCGTAAATATTTATATAATATTAATTGTCTGGCAGTGAGACCACAATGCCACTATTTTATGTATTTATTCCAAACCGCAACGAACAAACACGCAAGAAAGCAATGACCGCATTTCATTTCAGTAGTAGGGAATGTAGGGATGTGAAAAATAATCGGTTTTTAAAATCTTAAATCGATTATATTTTATAATCTATTTTCATTATAATAATAGTCGATTTAAAAAAAATCAAACATATATTTACTACGCGTTTAATTAGATTTTCACAAACAGCGCTTAATCTGATACATTGTTAATATGAATCTCTCACGTTTATTACTGGAATATGAAAAGCATATAGATTTTTTAAACAATAGAAAAAAATCGTTTTTTTCGCAGAAATCGATTATTTATTTTTATGAAAATCGATTTTTGAGAAATCGATTAACATTAAATAAAGAAAAATCGATTCTAATTTAATCGATTCTTTTCCATTAATCTTACATCCCTATTCAGTAGTCTTGTGTAGTTCGTGAACAGTGTTGCCAACTTTATTTTAACGAAACCACAAAATGTGGCAACGTAACCCACCAGGCGATCCCTCAAACCACCAAAAAACCACTAACATACAGCTTGGCAAGAAAGTGTCTGACGTGGTGACAATTGAAACTAAAATACGTTATTTGTGGCAACACTGCTTTATTTGCCAGCTGCGAGTAGATACGTAGGGCGCATTACGAATTAGAAAAATATGATTTATAAGTCAGTGGTTCCGAGTTAGAAATCACGATTCTGACAGTTATGAACCGTCATTTTTGTCATCAATACGGAACGCTCGTGATCGCGATAAAAGTGTTCACTCAACGTTAAAACATATTTTCACAATATTTGACTTGTATACACCACACATTTTTTTTCTTCTTAGATAGAAACACTTTTACCATTTAACAAGTAAGTTAAAATAAAAAAATATTTTCTGTCAAAAATCGTGCATTTTTCCTGTTTTATATGCGACTATTTTGATTATAACGCATAATTTCACATCTATTTCATTTCACTACTAATCACCTGCAAAGTAGCGTTTACAAATAAAGAAAATTTATTCAATGATTAGGAGGTAACCAATTGATAAGCTAAACAGTGGCTAATCACTGATTAGCAAGTTTTTTACAAATAAAGCTGTTGGTCTATAGTCAAAATTATTCAATAAATTGACAACTACTTTCGGGGAATCCCCGAAAACAATCACCTTAGTTCTGAGTGTTGCCTACACGTAAAAAAATACACTAACGTAAACGTTCGAGTTATTTTCTAAAAATATGTTAATCGTACTAGTGGTTGACTTTCGTACATACCTCACCGCTAACTGAAGCAACCAAAGCCATTAGAAAAATCTACTAGCCACTAAAACCAAAACTCCGCTAAAAGGTAAGCCAGATCTAGTGGAAATTTCACTAAGTTGGCAGCACTCGTGAACGACGAACGAATAGGAACCGTTTCTTTGCACTGTCATATAAGAAACGTTTCCAAATTAGAGATGGGTCGTCGACGTATTTGGCGTCGACGCAACTAGACCGTCTTTTTTCGTTTATCGACTAGTCGATCAACTAGTCGAATTCGTCGACTAGTTTACGCGTTAACTTAATAAACTTTGCGACGTCGTCTACGGCAGTCGACGACGGACGGCGTGAACGCAGGCGGTAGACGTCTCATCTCTCGCGGGCTGTACCTATTCATTTGAACTTCCCTTCATACTTTTCCAGGCTTAGGACCATAGAGGAGAGTAATATATCGGGTGCTTAGGACTGGCTGAAAACTGAATAGAGTTATAAAGTCGTATTCACTATACCTGTGTCCCAGCAGTGGGAACATTATAGGCTGATGATGATGGTGATGATGATGGTGATGATGATGATGATGATGATGCACTATTCTGGCTTAGTTAGAAGATCAATTGATTTTATGTACATTAATTATTATTTTGTTAAATATTTACAAATTCAAAAATCAAAACAATATGAAAACACACAGTTTGTTTAAACAAATACAAACCGGTTTGTCTCGCATCGCCCGAACAGTCCATCGCCTTCCTCTTCGCACACGCGAAACTACTATAACTGCATCCTTTCCTTCCCATGACAATAATTTTATTCGACCCGTACAATTATCAACTCCCTCGTACTAGATTTAAAGTTCAAATTTGTTTGCACGACTATTTTATTTCCAAGGGCGCACGGATGAATGAATCGATTACGTTCTCGTCCACGTTTCAGTTACGCCGTCAGAGGCGTCTACGGATTCGACTAGTCCATTGATTAACGGTGAACCGTCGCATCGTCGACTCGTTCACAACTCGTCGCGTTCCGTGTTTCGGCGTCTAGCGTCCACGGATTCGACTAGTCCATCGATTAACGGTGAACCGTCGACTCGTTCACAGTACGTCGACGGTCGAATTAACTAGTTCGTTCATTCAACGCCCAACGCTATTCCAAATGCTGACTTGTAATCGGTCTATTAGTTTTAATAGCTCCTCGTATGTACAGATGCCAGCAGGTCAAGCTATCCCAAACTGTCAAATTTTCCCAATTGAACATGAACCTTATTTCTGTGTGAAAACTATCAAAGAAATTTGGCAGATTGGGGTAGCTTGATGTGCTGGCCTCTGTACATATATAAAGCCATTTCGTACATGGTATAACCGAACAAGAACGAGAATGACAGCGACTAATTTGACGGATACGATTTCAATGAGACTTTTTTGCTCCGACCGAAATGAAATAGTACTGAGCTAAATGACCGAACAGGCATAAGACTACATTTCAGTGCAAGGCAAGCAATTTGAATTGTCAAATTGATTTTCAAGTTACAATTTATAAGCTCTGTGGTCACAATTTGACATTGAACTTTTTAGTGTAGACTATGACAGTCATTTAGTCGATTTTCATCAAAAATATCTAATTTCTTCTTATGGCACACGCACTGATAAACATACATACTCGTATGTTAGTGATACCGGTGAACAGTAATTTGACATAATCTTTCTACAATTATTCGATTCGAAACGTTTCCGTGCCGAATCGAACATCGATCAACATTTTCGAAGAACGTGAGTTTTTGAAATCGCCAGTGAGTCGCTGTGTGTACCGAGCTTTTTTTTTTTGGGTGGAAATCATCAAATAACTTCTCCCGCTCTGGGTGGAGCAGGAGGGCGTGTCAGACTTTTACTGACTAAAACCCACCCGTGTTCCTTCAGTAGCCCGTATGCCAGGGGCTGTGGTATCTCTTTCGAACAAACCCGCACCCCTGGCAGGCATCGGCCCTTGCGGGCCCCATCACGTTTGTGCTGACATCTCTTTGAGGCGCGCGTGGAACACAACGCGCCGTCGACTTGGGCTTGGTCCTTACCGGACAGCGAGCTACCCATTACTCGCCGTCCGCAAGCCCATGCCTACGGTGGCCGGAAATCGGCCTGGGATTCCCGACGCCCAGGGCGTCTCCGTATCCTGCGGCGGCTGGGGTCGCGAGGGCGCATATGCTGCCACTCCCTCACGTGCGCCGCCTCCCTCTTCGCGAGCATCACTGCTTTGCTGAAGGAGGTGACGGCTCCCCATGCCCTCTCGCTCCGTACCATGGCCTGGACCAGGGCCGGACGCGAGAGATCGCCGCTGCCGATCGCCTCCACGAGGACACGGCGGTGCTCCACCCAAGCAGGGCAGACCGCCACCGTGTGCTCCACCGTGTCCACAGGGCGATCTTCGCAGTGGCAACACCCGGGTGTTTCCTCCCGCCCTATCCGAAACAGGAACCTCCCGAAACAACCGTGTCCGGTGAGGAACTGCGTCAGGCGGAAGGTGAGGACGCCATGCCACCTCTCAAACCACTCCTCAAAGTGGGGACTTACCACCGCAATCGTGGCGTGCCCAGCACTGGGTTGCGACAATCGCACTCTCCATGTCACCATGAGATCCCGCCGGAGCTCTGTCCACTGTGCCTCGATTTCCCGCGGCAGCGGAGTTACGCCCCGGCGTTTGGCTTCCTTGCACCACTCCCACATCTGCGCGAGGACCTTTGCCTCCAGATCCCATGGCGGTAATCCGGCAAGGAGGCCCGCCGCCTCGCCGGAGATCGTGCGATATCCTCGGATCATCCTGATCGCCATGACCCTATGGGACGCCCTCAACTTGCGAGCTGGTTGGCGCCTCAATGTAGGCGCCCACACCGGCGCCCCGTATAGGGCCATGGACCGCACGATCCCCGCGTAGAGCCTCCGGCAGGAGGCGTTTGGCCCCCCTAGATTGGGCAGGAGCCGCTTCAACGCAGCCCCGGCCCGCTCCAGTCTGGGAGCCAAACGGCGGAAATGCTCCGCGAAGTTCCACCGGCTGTCGAGGACGAGTCCCAAGTACTTCATTGTCGACTCGACGCCGATGTGAACCCCTCCCACCGTTATCTGGGAACCCGTCGGTGGCGCATTCCGAGGACCATGAAACCACTTGGCCTCGGACTTGTGCAAGGCCACCTCGAGTCCCAGTTGCCGGATCATTTCGACGATTGTCGCAACCCCTTGTGTCGCTAAGTCGGCCGCCGCCTGGTACGACCTCCCTTGCGCCAGGACCAGCGTGTCGTCAGCGTAGCAAACTACACTGACGCCGCTAGGGAGGTCGGCGCGCAGCACCCAGTCGTATCCGATGTCCCACAGATTCAGCCCCAGGATCGATCCCTGTGGGACACCGCACGACATCTCTCGCCGGTTCCACTCTCCGAGGTGACCGGGGTAGATGACGGCCCTGTCCGTCAAATAGGCCTCGACCACACGACAGAGGTAGGTCGGCATCCGGTGATACCGGAGTGCCTCCCTGATGCAACTCCAGGGCAGGGTGTTGAAAGCATTGGCGATGTCTAGAGACACCACCAAGACGAACCCACCCCGGGCCACAGCATCCTCCGTCGTGAGGGCTCGCACGCGCATGATGGCATCCACCGTGGAGCGCCCCCTGCGGAAACCAAACTGGCTCTCCGCCAAATCCGGCCCCACCCGCACCAGCCGCCCGACGAGGCGGTCTGCAATTACTCTCTCAAAGAGCTTGCCCACCTCGTCGAGCAGCACAATGGGCCGGTAAGCGGACGGAGAGTCCGCTGGGCGCCCCGGCTTCTTAATGAGGACTAGTTTCCCCGTCTTCCAACGAAGCGGAAACTGGCCCTCCTCCAAGCATGCGCTTAGGAGCCCTCTTAGTCGAGGCCCGAGAGCCTGCAAGGCCAGGACCCAGGCTTTTCCGGGCAAGCCGTCGGGTCCTGGGGCGGTATTTTTGGCATTCAGCCTACGTACCGCCACTCTCAGGTCTACCTCGGTCACCTCTGGAGAGGCGTCGTCGTCGTCGGTGTGGTCCGCATCGGGCATCGCAGGAGGCGGAGCCATAGGCGGGGGAGCGTGGGGAACAGAGCGCTCACCACGTCCTGCACGAGCTGGGGCTGGAGACTCTGCGTCAGCGGGGGAGCCCACGGGCGGATCTTATCCCGCACCGTTTTGTAGGGGCGTCCCCACGGGTCTCTATTCTCCAGCGACTCCTCGCAGGCCACCACTCTGGCCCGCAGGATCTCATCTCGGAGGGCGGTTTTCGCCACTCTGTACCCCTCGTACAGCTCCGCCTGAATGGCTTCCGTATCCGGAGGGCGGATACGGAGCCTGCGGTGCCCTGGAGTAAAGGTGTCGTGAAGCAACACACGCTTCGCACAAAGTTGTCAACTGCGGTGACCACCAGTACACCTGGCGTGAAGCACGACCTGGCTGGACCCGGGGCATTGCCACGTCACATACCTCGGTCATGGTCTCCCGGAACAACTCGGCCTCGTCGTTTATGTCGGCTGGCCTGTCCGGTGATGACACCCAGGCCTGCACGATCGAGGCTTCCAGGAGAAGCTCCCGGTCCAGCTGCTTCAACGCCCACCGCGGACCACACGGGGCCTGTCGGACCGGCGCCCTCGAGGTCTGGGCGGAGACGTCAAACCGAATGTACCGGTGGTCGGAATACGTCTCCACCCCCTCCATGTGTGTGTACCGAGCTTAAGTTTCGCTTACACGAGTAACTAAAATTGCTCCATCCCGGTCAATGCTCGTCAACGATGACGTCACACTACATCCAGCAATTTAGAGCAATGGCAGCATGTAATAAACTGTTGCCAGAGATACAGCCACACAATACCATGCAATATGGAGCATCCTATAGAATACTCTGTCTACGGGAGTAACTTAAAAAAACTAGGCAATACGCGCAACTCCCCACCCCGCAATCTCCGATGCCGGCCGGTTCCTCTTGCAAAGCCAAGACGTATGTGTACAAACGAGGAAGAAAGAAAATTGACATAAATATCCAAATCGATTGGAAATTCGGCACCTCAGATTGTCGACATTGAGAAATGTGAAATATATGGAGCAATCAGAAGCAATATTCCCGAAACAATTTCTGCATTTTATTGTTGTTACTCCAGATTGCTCCACTTAATTCACCCAGATTGATCCATTAGTGTTGACGAGCAATAATTGCTCAAAAAATTTCCCGTGTAAGACACAGACATAAGAGCACCTCTAAGAAAACGTGTATTGTCTATGGTTAGGTTATTGATTTAATTTCATAGACAAAACACTAAAATGAAAATGTTACGGAGCTTGGTGTCATGGCCATGGCGTACATACGCGTTTTGATTTGCTGCTCCTTGTAAAAAATTTGCAAAGTTAATTGAAATTGTATAGCTGAATGTTTTATCCCGGGATACGCTTTGAGTACTGACCAAGTTCTTAGTTTTAAAATCCTGCCAAGATGATGATAACAATTCATGGATTTCCTGCTAAAGTACGGGTTTTCACAATAAAGGTTATCTTTTAAATTTTTTATTGTTTTACTTATTTCTACGTTTATTGTTTTGTTACAGACAAAATATCAAGATGTTAAGATTTTGCTAAAACAGGAGTGTAATATAAATGACTTTATCCTTGATAATCTGATCGCTGATACCGAGGGAACGAAGAAAGTCAGGATCGGTCTTACCGATAATTCAGAGGGATACAAAGTAATGAAATCCCTCGACGGATACCGACTGCCCGGCAACTTTGTTTTAAAAGCGGTGCCAATAGGAAAAGCCGTGAGTATCTATCTACCTACATTATCAATCAAAAAGTTTTTATTTGACTACACTGCCAGCAGTGGTGTTCCAGTGGTAATGACCGCGACTTACTAGTTGTAGGTCGTAGGTTCGAAAAGGCGCTTTATTTTTGCAAATTATTGATAAATGTAAATAGGTAAAAAAAAAACAAAAGAATACCTTTACAGAGGTTTGCAGAAGCTAATGAGCGAGAGCACCAACACTGGATTATCACAGTCAATAATAATAGTTGCCTAGCACCATATTAAAAACTATAAAGTGACACAACACTAAGTCCCATATTACAGAACCTCACTCAAGACTCAAGTATTACTTAAAACTAGTTTCAACCAATCAAATGGCTCTAAACTAGGTTTATGTTATGTTTGATTCTTGAGTGAGGTTCTGTAATGCGGGCCTAAGAAGTCTTCATGCGTCAATGCCAGACACCATAACAATTATTTTGTCTCCACTGCTTTCAAAACAATTAAGGAAAACATCGTGAGGAAACCGGAATGTCCTAGAACCAAAAATTCGAAGATATGTGACATCCACCAATCCGCACTGGGCCCGCGTGGTAGATGACAGCCCACTCTCTCTCTCACAGAGAGCAGGCCTTTGCCCCAGAAGTGGGAATGTTATAGACTGATTATGGAATGAAGACTACATTGTCCTAGGCTTGTTGAAAAATTGTCGATATTATTTGTTGGATGTATCAATAGTTTGAGCGATATTTAATTTTACGAAATTTTGATGAACCAATGTAAAATTCTAACTATCGAAAAGGTATCAACAGTATAAACGATAGACCGACAAATATATTACTAAAGTTTTACTTTTACAAACAAAATAAAACTTGTAAAAGTGAAATTTCGTTTTTCTCACATTGCGAAAAACAAGATTTATGTTTAAAAATAAAAAAAGTGGTTAGTGAAAGTTAAAGTAAACATTAAAAAAAAAAAAAAAAACTTACAGCCTGATCATTCTTTTATAAATTTTACCAATATATCAATGTTTAAAAAAAAAAAAGTACATCAATATGTATAGATATTCCCATAAAATATCGACACAATATACATAGATATTTATTTTCATTTCTGACATTGCTACCTGTCCCACTGCTCAGCAAAGGCGTCCTCCAAATCCCTCCAGGCATCCTTTTCCACCAATGACGATGACTTGGCAATCGCACTAAACAATCTTTTTTTTTTTTTTTTTTTTCATAAAAACGTGCCCACACTAGGAATTTCTCCTGTATTGTGGATGCGTTTACAAACATTTAAACTCACATATACAAACGGCCAGACGCGCCGTGCCGATTTAATATAATATGTATTACTTGTGAGCATGTTTTCATGCGATGGCCAAGTCAATATATTTATTTAAATCTTAAAAGATTTTTAATATTGATATGGTCACTATAAGATGTTGTTGTTAAGTTAGCTAAATAGAATAGAATATTATTTGAAATGTATTGTAGTCATTGAATACATGAAGTGGGCTGCCGTTGTAAGACAACCGAAATATCACGGTGTATAATTACGTAATAACTTAAGACAGAAGGATCCTGAAGTAGGGACTGAATAAATTAACCGACTTGGTATTACATGGATCTCACAACTTTTTATGGTAGAAGAACTGAGTTGCGAGTCTTGTTTTTTTACAAGTTATGTTTTTGATGGCATCTCATTTATTTTTGTAGATTAATTATATCTAGGTACCTATTACTCCATCATTCTATTAAATCTATATAAATAAAAAGAAAAGTCCTGACTGACTGACTCATCCACGTCCAGCCCAAACCCTTGGACCTAGAAAGCTGAAATTTTGCACAAAGGTTCCCTTTATTACATAGACGATGAATAAGGAAGGATTTTTCTAAATTAAACCCCTAAGGTAGTTAAATAGAGGATGATAGTTCCGCGCGGGCGAAGCCTCTGGCAAAAGCTAGTTATACATATACAGGTACACTGATTCATTCACTGCAAATGTTAATTTGTTATCCTATATTTTATATGGGATTACAAAGTCATTTATGCAGTTACACCAACTGCATAAATAACTTTGAAATCTAGAAAAATGGACTGAAATTGCAAAATATTTTAGTTTTGCCTTGATCTATACACTAAACACTAATTGTATTCTAAATTTGAAACTTCTATGTCTGCTAGAAGTGCATCAGAGTTTTGATGATCAGTCAGTGAATGAGTGCTAAAACTAAGAAACTTTGGCTAGTTAAAATTCTTAAACTGGTTCAAATTGAATGAAATTTAAACATACCGCGTTCATACAATGCCTGCTAGTTTGCTGAAAATTTAGGCATCTAATTTTATCCCACTGCTGGGCAAAGACAGTATAGGCTAATAAAAAAAAATAAAAAATATTTTATCCACAAGGAAGTTATAGGGGGGTCGAAAATGGCCTGAACTGCTTCGAGAAAAGGATGGTACGGCCGTGCCGCTTTTTTTTCTCGACTTGGCGGGGCACTGCCGTGCCACCAGATTTAATTTAGAGATGTATTCGTGTTCGCAATTCATTACAGCGTTGTTGCAGTACAAATAAATAAGTACATGTTTGTACTACTTACTGCTGCCATACAAATAAATGTAATTCATTCCAATCCTAGCCGCCGACTTCCTCTTTTTATCCTAAATCCCTGAACAAAATGTATCAATGCAGCTAGTACATTTGAATAAGCAGTACCTAACATTATGTAGAAGATTGCTAATTACAAGTTTCCACTGTTGAGTGGTGCTAAAATAATTATAAAATAAACTCGTGTATTTTTTTTTCTGAATTTTTCTTAAATTAAATATTCTAAAAACTCATGAAAAAAGTTTGAAGACTTGAATATTGAGGTTACAATAAGAAAAAATGGTGAACAACTGAATAAATTATAATGATTATTATTAAGAATCCGACGAACCAAGCTCGCAACTAGGATTCGAGCGGAGACAATATTTCGTCCGAATATTGCTATCTCTGTTTGACAAAAGAAGCACCGATGCGCAGCTGTGTGTGTGAGCGTAACGAGTCGTAGGCATCCTTATTTATTCGTAATTTATTAGGTATGTTCATAATTTGCTTTGTTTTGTTGACTTTTTTGGGGGAATCGTTAGTAAATGTACAGACTAGTAATGCGTTTTTTGGAAATTCCTCTACAGTGCCGGGATCTCAACATATTAGGATATCCCGAGATTTTGGCCTTGTAGAGAATTTAACAGATACCTACGTCATTTACGAACTATTCCTAAGTAAATACTTTTGAAAACCAATGTTGAATTTGTATGGTAAGTATTAGTGTTCTTGAACAAATAAAATACATGAAGTACCTAGCCACACATTTAGGGTAAACTCAAGTTTACAAAACTAAGGCGTTTTATTCCTTTTACTAAACTTTAAAACTAATAAAAAAACGACTACAAACCAAATAATAAAAGTGTTGCCTGTGTCAAGACAGATGTTCCAATAATTTATATGTGCCTAAATACAGATAAATAACAGTATTCTGAGCCAATAATAATTGTGCCCACAGTCTTCATACTTACATAACATCACGCCTTGTTTTCCCGAATGGTTGGGCAGAGGTGTACCTAATAGTACACCCACATTTCGCCAGTTATGTTTTAAGTCCCATTTAATAGGGGGCGAGCCTATTGTCACCAACCGGACATAAACCCAGACTTCGGGTGGGCACGCCACGATTGCGGCGGTAAGTCCCCTCTTTGAGGAGTGGTTCGAGAGGCGGCATGGCGTCCTCACCTTCCGCCTGACGCAGGTCCTCACCGGACACGGTTGTTCCGGGAGGTTCCTGTTTCGGATAGGGCGGGAGGAAACGCCCGGGTGTTTCCACTGCGAAGATCGCCCTGAGGACACGGTGGAGCACACGGTGGCGGTCTGCCCTGCTTGGGCGGAGCACCGCCGTGTCCTCGTGGAGGCGATCGGCGGCGGCGATCTCTCGCGTCCGGCCCTGGTCCAGGCCATGGTACGGAGCGAGAGGGCATGGGGAGCCGTCACCTCCTTCAGCGAAGCAGTGATGCTCGCGAAGAGGGAGGCGGTGCACGTGAGGGAGAGGCAGCATATGCGCCCTCACGACCCCAGCCGCCGCAGGATACGGAGACGCCCTGGGCGTCGGGAATCCCACCGTAGGCATGGGCTTGCGGACGGCGAGTAATGGGTAGCTCGCTGTCCGGTAAGGACCAAGCCCAAGTCGACGGCGCGTTGTGTTCCACGCGCGCCTCAAAGAGATGTCAGCACAAAAATGATGGGGCCCGCAAGGACCGATGCCTGTCAGGGGTGCGGGTTCGTTTGAAAGAGATACCACAGCCCCTGGCATACGGGCTAATGAAGGAACACGGGTGGGTTTTAGTCAGTAAAAGTCTGACACGCCCTCCTGCTCCACCCAGAGCGGGAGAAGTTATTTGATGATTTCCCACCCACAAAAAAAAAAAAAAACACCCAGACTTCGGGCGGCTACGGCGAAATTCCAGTTAGAAATAGCCAATAACACTTTGCCCAACCTGGGAATAGAATCCAAGACGTCATGCTCCGTAGTAGCGCGTGCGACCACTAGATCAACGAGACAGTCCGAAACCGATAAAGCAATAATTAATTTCGATAAATCCTTTTCTTATCGAAATTAATTGTTTTATCGCTTTCGGACCACATAAGTAAATCCTCTAAAATGTGCATTGTAAAAACAGTAGGTATCTAATTTAAATGCCTTTATGGCTCACTATTTTTTGGCTATAACATAAAAGACAGATATAATTATGCTGTCGCGGACTTTTATTTAGAACTGTTTATACAATTGCACAATACAATATCTTCGTCTAATTCTACCCCTCTTACTAATCTAATAAACACAGAACGATGTTATACCAGGAAAAATAAAGGAAAGGAAAGGAATAACCATACATTTTCATAGGTTTAAACTTGGAATAACTTTATTCTGTGCTTTTATTAGTAATAGGGTTTACGGTTTAGGCAGCGCATGCCAAGATACCTCTCAGTCAGAGGGCAGGATTTTTTCCGACTTGATGATGATAATAGATAACGGAACAAACCCAGATGGTTTGATAGGTGATGACTCTATCATAGAAGTAACGTGTCCTGTGAGGGCAGCGAAATCTACACCTGTTGAAGGGATCTGGGACAAAAAACATTTGCGCGAAACACACTTGCGCGAACCCACATGCGCGAACAGACATTTCCGCGCTTGGACTTTAGCGCGAACGGACTTTTGCGCGAAGGATCACTTGCGCGACAAGACATTTCCGCGAACAGACGTTTGCGCGACTGTACACACGGCTACACATTAAGCTATACATTTCCAGTATAAGCTGATCTCGCATTGTATAGGATTTCCGTACAGTGCGAGGTCAGCGTAAACTGGAAATGTATAGCTTGATGTGTAGCCGTGTGTACCTTTGCGCGAAAGACACTTGCGCGAACGATAGTTGCGCGAAGGGCACTTGCGCGAATCCTATTGCGCAAACGGACGGTTGCGCGAAAAAGTTGAGGAAATGAAATTTATTCATAACATCATTCTGCCTGTATTCTATCAAAGGGTTGGGGGTGTGGCAGACTGGAAATAAACAGTCCAACTAGATTTAAATAGTAATCGTCGTAGCTTTATACGGCACATTTAAAAAAAAAATCTTCATATTTGTAGGTACCTACCTAAGGTACCTATATTTTCGACTTTTCCATCATGGGTGTCGTTTTCAGGGTTTTTGGGTGATCTAAAGCCGATGGTGAGGTCAAAATGTAAATCCAAGATGGCGGCCAAGAAAATTTTCGAATTTTCCATTATGGGTGTCGTTTTCAAGGTTTTTGGGTGATCTAAAGCCGTCACCATCGGCTTTAGAACCTACAAAAACCCTGAAAACGATATCCATGATGGAAAATTCGTAAATTTTCATGGCCGCCATCTTTGATTTTCATTTTGACCCCACCATCGGCTTTTTAGCACCCCCGAAAACCATGAAATCGATATCCATGATGGAAAAATCGTAACTTTTCTTGGCCGCCATCTTGGATTTTCATTTTGACTTCACCATCGGCTTTAGCACCCCCGAAAACCATGAAATCGACACCCATGATGAAAATTTGTAAATTTTCGCAGTCGCCATCTTGGATTTTCATTTCGCCTCATATTGGCTTCAGTACCATAGAAAACCAGAAAAAGGACACCCATGAAGAAAATTTTGAAAACAGTCTCAGCCGCCAACTAGGATTTTCACGTTGACCTTGCAATTGGCTTCAGCCCCCTTGGGCGGGTACAAGGACAATTACAAAATAACAATCCGCAAAAATAAAGTATATAATTTTTATAGAATGGACGCCAAAAGGACTGGCATGATGAACAAAAAAATATATCTATGGGTAGCAGGGACATTGACGTGCAAACTGTAACCATGCATTCAGTACATGATTCTAGATCTCCGCGATCATTATGTATGCAGTAGCTAATTTTTTAAACAACCGAAGAAAAATCGATGTCCCTTCCACCCTATAAATTATATTTTTTTCATAAGCCAGCAGTCCTACAAAAAATTAAACGCGGAAGGATCAGAATCACAGGTTTGCGTCGATGTCCCTGCCACCCTGTATATCCAAATCCGGAAACAAAGAAAACTTCGTAAGAATGTAGGTTACTCAATACTAAATCACAATTTTATATCCAAGTGAATACCGTCATGTTGCGCTAGTGTTAGTACCTGTCCGAGCGATACACACCTACAGTGAGCAGTACGATCACACACACATTGACATTGGCTTGACGCGATAGCGCTACTAGCTACTGATATTTATGATGAATTTGGATGTGTTCCGTAATACCAAAAATGATGAATGAAAACTTATTGTATTTTAATATTTTTTTCGACATTTTACAACTTGATAATATGAGCTATGCTTCTGAGATAACAATATTACAAATATTGTTGGTTATAATACCAAAAAAATAGTGAGAAAACATGTCATTTACGCTGTAAAAATTTGCAAAATTCAATTCGCTTAAACTTCATTTTAGGTAAGAATTTTGGAAAAAAAAACCTCTACGAGCCTAGATAAATACTGTCTGAATCCGAATATCACCATAATATGGTGGAAATATGCTCGAGTTGCAAATGATTTTGGTATTACGTTTGTATGGACAATTCGTTCTGCGTAGGCCTCTTAATTGTAATTAATTAGACAATATTTGTAAGAAGTTCCATACAAGCAAAAAAAAAAAAACCAATCCTCAGTGTCTATGTCTGTATTTTCACAAGAATGAGTTTATAATACCTATTGTGTTTTCCTTACGCTATACAACAGTTGCAGGATGCAGTGGTGGCCAAGTGGTAACGGCCGCGACTTGCGACTTGTAGGTCGTGAGTTCGAACCCAGATAGGCGCTTTACTTTGTGTAAATTATTTCATCACCACTGCTCACAAAACGGTGAAGGAAAACATCGTGAGGAAACCGGCAGGTCCTAGAACCAAAAAATTCGAAGACATGTGACATCTACCAATCCGCACTGGGCCTGAGTGGTGGATTACGGCCCAATCCCTCTCACCGAGAGGAGGCCTGTGTCCCAGCAGTTGGGAACAATATAGGCTGATGATGATACAACAGTTAAGGAACTTAATTGTTTTGCAGATTGACAGATAGTTTCAAATTGGTGTTTGTTTCGTACTGATGCACAGTTTTGATTTGAATTTATGGGCAAGTAGTCAAATTGCTTAACAATTCAGTTTTATATTTTTTTTAATAACAAAATATGAGTATATTTGATATTTTAATTCAATTTCAAAATTATTTTCTTGTACGTAAACCTTTCTCTAATAATGAATTTATAGGAAAAAACGGATCTGATTACCTCAGGAGCACCTCCAACTGTAGGAACCACTCAGTTACTTTAATTTTGACATTGACTTTGAGATTGTGGTCAAAGATAGATTTAGAATATACATACGAGAATTATTGGCCTTTTGAAAGGAAATGTAAACGTTAAGTTATATTATCAATTTTAAGGGTTACGTTTCGTCTCCAAAACGAAATCGGTACCGAGAAGCTCAGTTATCAAAAAATCAATAAACTTTATTGGTAATTGATTTATGCAGTGGTCTTTTCAGAAAACCCTTTCTTCCGAAAGACTTCTTAATTTTTTAAGCGTCTTTTTTACCATAACTGATCCTGCAGCTCACTCAATAATGTTGTGCGTGTAGACTAACGTCTAACTGCTCATCACGGGTACTACTTCTGTCGGACACGAAGCCTAGTGAGACAGCGTGCTTTTCAGCCAGGGCCACCAGTTAGTTCGAGCCCGCGACTAGGTTCCCCTTAAGATTCCTAATTCCACAGCAAGTTTATTGTAAATGTTACGTAAGTAATCCATTATAGTGTCGGTTTTTGTTTCTATAATATTACTATACTATTTACCAGTCTTACGACATTAACGTTTACTTTTGAACAAAGTCCAGTTGAGTAAATTAGAGCTAATATGATTTATTTTTCAAATTCTATGGTTTCAAATAAATTCCAGAATATTAAAATTTTGTTTGAACAACCTTGTCTGTTCTCTTTCGTTTTTCGTTTTGTATTTTTTTCTAACAATCTGTGTCTAGGTCCCTATAAATTTAGACTATTTCAGAAGAATATTTCATCCCAAACTGTCAAAATCACTCTGACAGCAAACTTTCTACTCGACGGCCATAAAGTATATACGATTATCTACAAAATCATGATTCGTTTAGAACGCATAACTGTGATAATTAATAGAAAAACATAGCCATCTTCTCCTATTGTACATAATTTAGTTAATAGTCATGTCTATTCTTCCGTCGACAAATTGGTGCTCGTGCTAAGCCTGCTGCTGATCATAGGCCTCCACCACATCACATACGTTAAACTTACGCAAGAAATAATCTTAATAACTAAAGGACTTTTATGAGCTTAGGTATTTCTCTACTAGCTTTTGCCAGCGACTCCGCCCGCGTGTATGTCGGTTATCGCAAAAAAGAAGCCTATATCCTTCTCCATATCCCAGGCTATATCTCTGCCAAATTTCATGAGGATCGGCGGTTTAGGCGTGAAAGCGTAGTAGACAGACACTTTATTTCGCATTTATAATATTAGTAGAGATTATGTCATCATCATCATCAGCCTATATTGTTCCCACTGCTGGGACACAGGCCTCCTCTCGGTGAGAGGGATTGGGCCGTAATCCACCACGCGGGCCCAGTGCGGGTTGGTAGATGTCACATGTCTTCGAATTTTTTGGCTCTAGGACATGCCGGTTTCCTCACGATGTTTTGCTTCACCGTTTTGAGAGCAGTGGTGATGAAATAATGTTCACAAAGTAAAGCGCCTGTCTGGGTTCGAACTCACGACCTACAACTCGTAAGTCGCGGCCGTTACCACTGGGCCACCACTGCTCTCGGGATTATGTAGACTTATCTATTTAATATACATAAAACCTACATGCTTCTTAATATTACACATATATTCGCCGAAGGGCAAGGCAGAGATGTTCAGAATACTTATTCACATTTTGTCAGTTAAGTTAAAATCCCAAGAAACGGGGAGACTACATATTTGTCTCTTTTCAGGCAAATCTACCACCGCAGCAGTCCTTCGAACCCCGATCTAATTACCAAAACCAGCCAAGGAATGATTACTCCAACGCGCCCAGAGATGACTACATGAGTCAACCCTCAAATGACTATAACAACCAAGGGTCTCGCGGCCCTGAAGCGCCACTCAGCCATAGTGGAACTCACGGGTCTGCTGAAGTTCACGGGTCCGGAATACATGGGTCGGCTGGGTCCCATGGAGCCAGACCATCTCAAGGAGGGCCGCACAACCAAGGCATGTCAACTGTGACTGGTGGGCCCCAAGGTTCAATAGACTCTACAAATAGGCCTTCACCATGGGCTTCTGGCGGCGGCGACGGAAACCAATGGAATACGCCAATGGTGGCTCAAGTGCCACAGAATACTTATAGCTTCACTTCTCCTCAAGCTAATGTTAACCCACCGTATGGACAACAGGTAACTATAAAACTGTTATAAATACCTTCAAGTGTCAAGTAATTAACACAATTACTATTATATTGTTATCAGACTCGATGAGTCTGCCTAACAGCCGAGCGGTTCTATCTTCTATACAGGAAAAGTTTTTAACCAGTGCGCAAATTGTAACCATGAATTCATGGTTACAATTTGCGCACTGGATAAAAACTTACCCTGTATATAGTGGTCGTCATATAATTAAGAACGCTTATTTAAAGGGAAGATTTTTTCAAACTAACAAGTATAATTTGCATGTTTTTTTTTTTTGTGTTTCTCTCGGTATCGCAAAACTTTTCCATACTAGCGGTACATTCGTTGATACACATGATTGGCTAAAAAATAAATAGATAAACTTTTTACATTAGGTCTGGCTGGTCACATAATTAAGAACGCTAAATAGTTTATTTTTTATTCAAATTTAAACAAAGAACATTGTGGCTGTAGGTCCTTCGCTATTCGTATAATTTTGCCGCCATTTAGTGCTGTCACAAGTTGTTTTTCCCCATTGTTTTCATATTTTGAAAACAATGGGGAAAAACAACCGACTTCCAGAAAAACACTACGAAGTGAAGTCGGTAGTTTTTTTTTTTCTCTTTTTATTTATATTACCGATCCCACACCAATTCGAAATTTCATCATCCTTGTCATCATCAACCCTTTCTCTTTCAAGGTCCACCACAACACATCCCGTCCCGAGGTACCCTATCATACGCAATTTAAGGTTCCCTAGTAAACCATATAAAAAAAATATTACAAAACATTTTTTAGATTTTTCATTAATGTGGAGGTTATTCTGATCTCAGCCATAATAAAACATGCCACATAGGCTCGGTATATTTTGATCAAAAGTTCCCATTTTAGGGTTTTGTGCCATATTTACTGCTGAAGAGTGTACAATTCAAACTGATTAATACAATCCGTTTTTAACAGCAACCGGCACATCACGGTCACTCGCGTGCTGGCTTCAACCAAGGCAGAACCGCAGACCAAGGCTATGGGTACCCAGCTAAGAGCAATGTCCCTGAAGTAGTGCCGGTAAGTACTGCACATATTGACGTGGATTAAAGGAAATGAAATCATAATTTATTTATTTTAAAATTTAACATAAACCTTCTTATTTATAAATGCTGCTTAAAGTTAACTAATCTTTAGCGGCTGTTTTACCATACATTTTTGACGTTTAAACACCCCGTAACTTTAACCCACCGTTTATAAATAAGGGGGTAAATATATAAATTCAGACGTTGTCACAAAATAAAATACGGTCCAGAAAGTCGGTTCCATACAACGAGCGCAACCTCATGCACGCTACTTCCCGGTTCCTGAGATCTTCGCTGAATTTTCAATCGTTTTCGACAAAGTTATCAATTTAAGCACACGTTGCTTAACTAAGCTTTCAGACACAAGATATCAAACCAATAGCTCTATCGAATAGATAACTTCGATCTCAGAAACAGGGCACGTGAGCCCACGGCTCATATGCAAGAACTCTGTTAACATGCAATATTATTGTACACATGCCAATCCACTAGAGGGGCCAAGCCACGCTTGTTGCGATCAAGGCTTGTCGTGTCAGCAACACCCCCTCCGTGTCCGAAAGGGCGCGTTATGCCGTAATGCCGGCTGTCATACTACGATTAGCTATGACATTTCACGGGAAGTCAGCAACCCGAATACCTGACAACTGTATTACCTCAGGTATACGGTTTTTTCCCAGTAATTGGGCCGCGGAGATGAAACGGTGTCATCCGTTGCTCCGCGTAAATTAATATCTGATTTTCAGCGATATTTGAGTAGACTTTTCCATCTACTCGGCATAGCTTTTATCCATGTTCTTCAATAAAATTATCAAATCCGGTCTACACGTACAGACGCCAGCACATCAAGCTACCCCAATCTGTCAACCCAACACCATTTATCGTTACAAGTAATATTACAAAGCTATAACTACCATTAACAAATTCCGGAAATAAACAAAGATATTAATCATAAAAATACTAAATGTGCTGTTGTTTTCTGATCAGCCAACTAACTTGTACAGTTTGAAGGATAAAAGGAACATCGTCACATAGCATAAGTCGGACTTGTATTACACAAAGTTATAGGATGATTCTGGTAATGGAACTCGAAAAATAGTAGCGCAGCATAACTGAATAAATAAATAAAGTATTGTTCCAAGATGTTCAAGATCGCAATTAGGTAAACGCGCCCAGCGGTAGGCTGTGAAAATATAAATGTCGATCTAGTAAACATACTCCATTATTTCGAATGACATAAAATGGACATTAGAACGAAATTTTCTTCTAGTTTTTAAACAATAGTCCTGTATAACGTATAACAAGAAATTCGTACTTAAAACTGAAGGGAATTTGTTGTATGCGTTACCCTCAAAATTTTTACCCATAAAAGGTGATGCATTTCGTTAGGTCTCCACACAAAATATTGTTCCCTAAATCTCAGAGAAACATAATTTGAAACATTTCGCCTATATTTCTAAAATTTCGCGGACGTAAAAATCATTTGAAACGCATCGCCTTTCAAAATCGTGACAATTTCATAACAGTGTTTTGTCCGTTGTTGGTAGCCAAATCCCCGTTACCGCTGGGTCAGAAAAGCAGAAGCTGAGCCGAAAGTACCTAAATCACCCCAGACCAACGACGACTGCCCTAGTCCTTCTTCGGCTGATGATTCTGTTGACGAAACGTCTCAGGATGTCCCAGGTGACCTAGGGAATCAGGGCCTAGATGAACCCAGCAATCAGATAGGTCCTTCAGAATCCACGATTAGTAGAAAAGCGAGAAAAAGGGAGGAAACGAAATACAGAAATATCAAACTTCTAACGGGTGCTCAAAGAAGACGGCTCTTTTTTTGGATGAAGGCAGGAAAATCCTTCATGGAAGCTAGAGAACTATGTGAAATCCGTATAAATCAGATTTCTGAGTATTCTGCTGCTAAGGCAGAAAAGAAAAGGAAGACACGAGATATTGCTCTACGACAAATTAGCCCTGAGAGGCAAGCAAGGGCGATAAAGGTGGGTAGGCTGAAAGGGCATGGCACACCGGGAGTACCAGCCCCAAAGAGGCCCCCTGGTCCCCTCATACGTATTCGAATTATTGATGAACTTGAACCTATGTCTGACGAAAAAATAGAACAGCTTCAGGACAGCATTCTGGAACTTATCGACGCAGAAACGGATGGAAATGGCCCATGCTTTGTGGGTTGCTCGTCACGATCTGGTTGCCTTTTACTCAGTTGTGCGAATGGCCAGACGTTAGAATGGCTAGAAAATCACTTACCGAATTTTCAGCTATGGGAAGGGGCGCAAGTTAAAATCATCAACATAAATGAGTTACCTAAACCTGCAATCGGAGTTGCGTACGTACCTGATCCTAATCTGGATGAGAATGCCATTATTAAGATGCTTAAATCTCAAAATCAGGGTATTGACTTCTCCGATTGGTGGATAACTGGCAAGAAACCTGATTTGCCAGCTGGACAGACTGTAATCTTTAATATCGATCATTTGTCAGTTGAAAAGCTTGCCGAAAGAAATTACTTTGTCTATCTAGGATTAAAAAAAATAAAAATCAGAATTAGAACAAAAAATAATAAAAAAAAGGAGGGTATAAGGCAAAAGGGTAAGGGAAAGGTAATAAGGAAGTTGGATATGCCAGTCATGGAACAAAAGGGTAAGGGACCCAAGGGAAAAAAAGGTATGCCGCCCGGTGGGCAAAGGGCGCCTATGAATCAAAGTGCCATTGGGCCTATGGGACCAATGGGTATGGGGCCTATGGGACCAATGGGTATGGGGCCTATGGGACCAATGGGTATGGGGCCTATGGGACCAATGGGAATGGGGCCTTTGGGACCAATGGGTATGGGGCCTATGGGGCCTATGGGTATGGGGCCTATGGTACCAATGGGTATGGGACCAATGGGTATGGCTCCCATGCATAAAAGTGGCATGGGCCCTATGGGACCAACGGGTTTGGGTCCAATGGGACCAATGGGTATGAGGCCCATGGGTGAAATGGGTATGAGGCCCATGAGACCAAGGGGTAAAGGGCCCATGGGACAAATGGGTATGAGGCCAATGGGACAAATGGGTAAAGGGCCCATGGGACAAATGGGTTTTGTGCCAGCTGCATCGACTTCGGCAGCAATGTATGGCCCCCCAAGGGGTTCTCAACCGAAAAATTTCGGTGGTGGTAATCAGCCGAAACATTTCGGTGGTGGTAATCAGCCGAATCATTCCGGTGGTGGCAGGAACCACAAAAAGAATAAAAAGAAAGGTGGGCCTGGTAGTAATGTCGGCCCTAATCCCAACTATAAAAAACAAGTCCCGGAAATACAAAAAACAGGGGAGGTAGGGCAAAAGCAAAAGTCCGGGAAGAAACGTAAAGGCGGACCTCGTCTCTAACTGACCCAACCTTATCCATAATCTCATAAAATTAAGTTCGGATTTAGTTTCCTTATAACATAATTTATAAACTGTAAATACTTTAAGTATGCAAATATGTAAATTGTTGTACTTACCCTATCATATCAATCCAGACAAAAATGTAAAAAAAAAAAACATAGGCTACGCCGAACTCTACAATCAGATCATATCCCATACATTTCCTCTAAAACACTACTGTGAAGAGCAGAAGATTCATCTAGTCGTTAGCATCACCCATCAAGAAGAACCACCATTAATTGTTAAGGTGGGTTGGTTTTAATATCTTATTGTGTATTATGTTTATGAATGTCTTTGACATATCTCAGGACCGTGGGGTCCCGCGAACCTTTGGAAGGCGTACGAGAAGCTGAAGCCAACTCGTGAAGGCCCCTTGGACAATTTTATGTTTATATTATTTGTATTTCTAGTCCTCACTTGTGGTACAACACGTTATTCTGGGTTGTTTGCTATTTGGTTGATTTGATATTATATCAGAATTGTTAGAGAGCAGAGTGGTGTCCAAGTGGAAACGGCCTCGACTTTCTAAGGATCGAAACCAGAACCCAGACAGGGACTTTACTTTTTGTAAATTATTTCATGAGCACTGCTCTCTAAACAGTGAATAAAATCAACGTGAAAAAACCCGCATGTCTTAGAACTAAATATTCGAAGACAAGTGACACCCATACGTGCAGTGGGTCCACGTGGTGGATTGATCTTGACTTCGATTTCGCCTAATGGAATGCGATTGATAAGGTCTATGATGTACATGTAGTTTTACTACGTCGTTGGTCTTGTAGCCAGCTAATACGGCCACGCATCATGAGGTCCCGGGTTCAAGTCCCGGGTCGGGCCAAAAACTTCCCAGTAGCGGCCTGGAGCTAAGTCCAGGCGTCAGGTCCGTGCCCTGGAACGCACGTAAAATCGTTGTTCCTGTGCCTGATCTCGCCGGTCGTGATGGATTGGCGTTCCATCGGACTACGAGAGTGAGGGAAGAGAGAGTGCACTTGTTTTTGCAGCAAAAACTTATGCACTTTTATATCTTCTGCGTTGTTTCATAGTCTCTGTTGAGATGTGACGTGTGAGCAAAATGCAAGCGGAACACATAAACTTAATTTAAAGTTTGAAACACTGTTAAAATTAATTTATTACCTTGATTGAGCTCTAGGCGGAATTCATCATGATGACCTGCAGAAACTCTTAGTGTATCATAGCGGCCATCATGATACAGTACAGGCAGCGATGAAAATCGTAGAATATATATATATATATTTCGGAATTTTAATCATACTGTCTCGTAAAATCTTTGGCATGTTTCCATTCCGATACTTTGGGCTGACGTGAACCAACTTATGTCGCTGACTGTACTATTTATAACACCAATATGAACCAACAAACACTGCGTCTACTACTTTTGAGTAACTAAGATGAAACTTCACAGCCGACCCGTCCGGTGGCAACTCGTCATTCGTCTCTGAGGAGCATCGAGACTGTCGATACGAGCGTGACACACCCACCGATTCACAGCCGCTACCCAGCAAGCCAGCCTTACCAACAGGACAAAACGGCAAGTGTCTATATCACAATTGATTTATTGTATTTCTAACAGCAAGGTTCGAAACATGGCTATAAACCGAAAATTCTGTAGGTGACAGTCCCTTGGTCCTAGCGGGTGAAGGGGACGCGGATAAAAACAAATGACGAGCACCCGACCGTAAAACGTATTGCGCTGTCAAAGACGAGTCTGCAGATTTCTCTATAAAATATTTCGTAAATTAGTTCCGCTGAACGAAATTTCAGGCATAAAACGACACGTGTTTCGTCGCCCGAGTGAACTATGGGACTCACCACCAAAAAAGTCTGCTAATAGTATCAATGGGTCTTTTATTGTTGTTTTCTTCGGCCACGTATGGCACTGACTATTTGAGAAAAGTATAAACCCTCGACCTGAAGATGCTAAACATAAGCATATAATGCATTAGAGCAATTTTAAGGAAGCATATTATGAAAAAACGTGCTCGAAATATTTTCTAGATTTCGTTTTCTTCTATTATCTAGACTTGATACTAAAGCTCTCCTTAAAAAATGAATGACCCCTTTATTTCAACCAGTACACATATTTATACACGTTGTAATTTAAAACCTGAAAAGGGGTAATTGTACATATACAGGGTTATTGGAAAAACACCAACAACCTCTTAAAAGGTGATTGTACTCATCATTATGACCAACTTTTACTATGGGACCAAAACTGAAACCGCGTAAAAAATCTGGTGTTTCCTGGATTATGATGAGAAACGAATATAAATGTAAGGACCTCTTAAGAGGTTTTTGATGTTTTTCCAATAACCCTGTATACCTACAGTTTATCGTGAAACTTGTATACTACTTTGTATAAGTCTTAATGACTGTCCCTCCTGGAACTGATAAATGACCGTTCCAGGTGACCATAATGAAGGACAACTTCCAAGGTCCGACGCAGTACAATATCACCAACCCCGGGGGACAGTCGGGCAGTCACTCTGGACCGGTTGGCCATCAATCGCAGTACTCTTCGACAGCGCAATCGCCCTGGCAGTCACAGGTAAAGTTGATAAGCATTGTGTTAGATAAATACCTACTGACTCGTTAGTTCATCACCACAGCTCTCAAACGGTGAACGAAAACGTGAGTAAACCGCATGTCCATGAGAACAAAAAAATTAAAGACATGTGACATTTACCAACCCGTACTGGGCCCGCGTGGATTACGGCCCACTCCCACTCACAGAGAGGAGGCCTGTATCCCCAACAGTGGGAACATTATTGGCTGATTGTGCTTAGTGACTATTACTGGCTAGCTGCGATTATTATATTTTTTTTTTAGGATTCCGTAAAAAACGGAACTCATAAAGGATCACTTTGTTGTCCGTCCGTCAGTCCGTCTGTTTGTCTGTCAAGACTCTTTATCTCGGGAACGTGTAGAGGTATCGAGTTGTAATTACGATATACTCAGGTCTATACTCTCTTGAAGCTGTGAAAAAATCAAACTTCTAAGTTAATGTAAAATAAAGATACGACCGTTTATGCCGCAAAAAGCCTTTTTTTTTGGACATTGGCAAGGGAATCACTATTTTGTAGGGTATTTTCCGTTGACCTAGAACTATGAAATTTGGCAAGTAATACCGTCTTATACTACAAGTGTAGGGAAAAATCTGAAAACTATACATTTGTAATTAAATCATTAAAAACAGGGTCTTTATGCAAGCAACGGCGCGGGGCGGTCCGAATTTTTTATAATATGTACCTACAAATTTGTACGGAACGCTCGGTGGGCGTTTTATTTCACTTCTGTTCATACTCTTACAAATGAAAAAGTTAAGTCAGTTGTTCAGAAGGATTATACAATTTGTGGTCTCCATACATACTACGATCCTAGGATGCTTTTATGCAGTAATACAATGTTTCAATGAACAATTACACTTTACTCAAACTTACCTACCCGGTCAACATTCAAGCTCTCTAACCTAACTTTCTCTTTCAGCCCCTAACAACAAAGGCCTCATTCTCAAAGCCAAGTTCGACACCATACGATAAACAGTATGATGATAGAAAATATATTCAACCGGACGCTAGAGATCCCAAGACCCAGGCAATAAGACTGGAACCCCAAGAGAGAACTTACAAAGACTATGAGAAGAGACGCGGTTTCTCGCCCAGACGATCTCCCATCCCGAGGAGGGTAACTCCAGAACCCGGAAGACGGGTTTCTCCGTTAGGAAGGCGAGTTTCTCCATCGGGAAGACGGGTTTCTCCGCCGGGGAGACGGGTTTCTCCGCCGGGGAGACGGGTTTCTCCTCCGGGGAGACGGGTTTCTCCGCCGGGGAGACGGGTTTCTCCGCCGGGAAGACGTGTTTCTCCGCCGGGGAGACGGGTTTCTCCGCCGGGAAGACGTGTTTCTCCATCTGGGAGACGAGTTTCTCCGTCTGGAAGAAGGATTTCTCCGCTTGCGAGGAAGTTTTCTCCGCCTGGGAAAAGAGTTTCTCCAGGTAAGTTTCTGATAATTTTGTGCAGATTTGGTAATTTATAGTTATAGTTTATTTATCTCATAAAGGTACATTCTTACAGTAATTTATTTATACAATTTTGCCTTATTCTAGAACCTTTGTGAGAGCTGGAGTCTGAACTAGGTTCGGGACCTGTAAGACAAAGATAACTTTTTGTCCTTGTGTGTACTCTGTTCGCTGACCACCATCGTAAAATGTACGTGACTTGAGAACCTCCTCCACTTGTTTCGTCGGTTAAAAACCTATGTATATTAAAATGATGTGATTCCCGAATGTATAATGTTGTAACCCAGTTTTATAGACGTATTTTTATTTGGAATAACAAATAAAAATGTGTCTATAAAGCCGTGCGCCCGATCGGAATTTCATTGGGAAAAATGACAAAACTTTCATCCCTTATTCCCAACTAGCAGCGCACCGCGGTTTCACTCGCGTAGTTCCCGTTCCCGTGGGAATACGGGGATAAAATATAGCCTATGTCACCCGGAGATAGTGTAGCTTCCCAACAGTGAAAGAATTTTTCAAATCGGTTCTGTAGTTTCGGAGCCTATTCAATGCAAACAAACAAATAATAAAATCTTTCCTCTTTATTATTTATTAGTATAGATATAGACAAGTCCCCCTTCAGTAGATGAATTTTCAAAAACATTCCGTTATGGGACGCCTGGCTGCTGTGTAAACATGGCGGGTTGTTGGCGTGGCGACATAAGAAAGCTTCTTACCGTTTGCCGCCGCGGCATATACGAGTCGATCTTACCGCAAGGTGTGCGATGAATAACACATAAAAAAGAAACATTTACTTGCGCTAAATATGACGCAAAGAAAAAACTATTTGGGGGAAGCTATGCGTCACATCCATGCATCACGACCGTCGCTCAGCATTATGCATGTAATACTGCGAGGCAGAACCACAGCACTGATTTGCAGCAATAGCGGGTGGAAGTGATAGAAGTGTCAGACCTCACACTGACCTGCATATTGCAATAAACTAAAATTAACTTTAATTTCGTGGCCTTACCTAAGCGCATCCGGCTAAACTTAAGTGGTTGTTCTTCTTGTCACTAGACCGTCGTATACCAGCCCATCACCCCGGTCGCCGAGACTCCCCGCACAAGAGAACCTCGCCAATAAGGCGCCTGGTGTCTCCACCACGCAGAACCTCGCCCGGAAGGAGGGATGAGCTGCAAAGGATGGCTAGGTATGTTTAGTTATATATGTGGGTTAGGCCCATTGTATACGACACGGTTTCGTTACAGTACAGCGTATAAACCCCGCAGTAGAAACACAAACTCTTAAAATATCAATTTAGGGGAGCTGGACTTTTCAAGAACAGGTCATTTCAAAATTGTAATGTGGATCAAGCTCAATGAGTTGACGTAAGCGATGGAGTAAAATGAGTAACAAGACCCTAACGTTTGTGACTTCAAAATGCCACCCGTGAAACATAGCGTCAACCGGGCGGCTTTGCACCATCTAAATATTTAGAGTTGCAATAATATTTTATTTGTATGTGTTGTGTCCCGGCTGTAATTCGTGGATCTTAGGCAGTCATTACGGGTCTTCAGAAGTCCGAAAATCTGACAACCAGTCTTACTATCGTTTTAACCAGAAACTAAGATGTGCAGGGCCTAGAGACAAAATACATTTCTGTTAACGTTCACGCCAAACGCTACGCCAAAATGTATGGGAAAGACATTACCTGCGGAAAGGACACGACGTAACCTTAAGGGTACACTTTGCGCGGGCTCGAACTCACTGGTGGGCCTGGCTAAAAATCACGCTGTTTCACCAGGCTTCGTATCCGACAGAGATAGTATCAATGGTGAGCAGTTAGACGCTAGTCTACACGCACAACGTTATTGAGTGAGATGCAGGAGCATTTTTGGCAAAAAAATCGCGAAAAAATTAAGAAAAGTCCTTCAGAAGATCGGGTTTTATGAAAAAACCACTGCATAAATCAATTACCTATAAAGTTTATTGAATTTATTGTTAATTGAACTTTGTCGGTACCGTCTTGGTTTTCGAGACTTAACACTCCTTTTATTACTTAAACACGCTCAAAGTTAGGTTAAATTAGCAAGAAAAACGAATCTTTGTTGGCTCATAACTTTGTAATGGCTTTTAATTTTAGTATTCTGTTTCCGTACAGACAATAATAATAACAAGACAAAACCATACCATGTTTAATTTTTGATGTACATAGTCAAACAGAGGAGTAAAACCCTCCCGAAGTTTGTATGGAAAAAATGTGGACAAGTGTCACCTTAACAGTACCGCCGTGCTTTTGTGTGTACGTTTATGTGATTACTTGTTTGTTATAAGTATAAAATAATGTATTAGGTACCTATGTCAAACTGTTTTGTACTCCTCGTCACTGTCCCTAAAGGTTCATTAGAAAACCAGCGTCAGACAGCATCAGTCTGTCTGGCATTAATGCTGAAATGAACCTTTTTGGCGCAGCCGTGAGGCACACACTGTTACAGTTATTTATTTTCACTTTATTTTTTATTGTATTTTGTGTTTCACGAACTGTGTCCAAATAAACGGTATTCTTTCTTTCTTTTACCGTAGCGTTTGGCGTGAATGCTAACAGAAATGTGTTTTGTCTAGGCCTGCTGGTCAGATAGGCACTCGCTCCATGTAAATAAAATACTGGTATTTATCTGCATCTGGTTAGACTGGAAGCCGACCCCAACATAGTAGGAAAAAAGCTAGGCAGATGATGATTAGTATTGTTAGTGTATTTTGTTAATAAATAAAAATCTATAAACTAAAGAGACTTTAATACGCTCTGAACATAAAGCAAAACAAACATATCGACTAACACAATCTTTTCAAGTAGGTACTCACCGGACCGCGGTCACCCCGAGAAACTGGACAAGTACGGACAAGACAAATTGAAGCAAATCCGGCCTGCATACGAGCCGACTGTCCATGTAAGTACTGCCTTATAGGAATCTCCTGCATATGATAGCACATTACATAATTAGTGGTCGCCTAGTAGTCGAAATACGAAATTCATTAAAATAGAAAATACATTATTGTATAAAAATATTATCTTTCTGCTCTGTATGGAGAAGCAGGAGAAGGCCATACAAACTGGCCATATAAAATGTGCCAAATTTCAAACTCCATTACCGTCCGCGTAATTTTAGTAAAAAGGGCTACTTACAAAGTGTTTGCTTCACGTATTCGTATGATAAATGGGTCGAATTAAATTAGTTAGAAAAACTTCACAGACAGATTTTTCTCAAATCATACTTCGATTTCAAGTAACTGCACTACCAGCGGTAGTTGACTCCAATAAAGGTACATCATATCAGTTTTCTTAAATCGCGTTCAAAAAGAACATTACTTTAGTCTTTTGTTTATTTCGTGTCGTGAGTGCAGTGGTGGCCCTGTGGTAACGGCTGCGACCTACCGATTTGTTGGTCGTAGATTTGAACCCAGACAGGCGATTTACTTTTTGTAAATTATTTCATCATATGCTCTCAAAACGGTGAAGGAAAACGGTATGGCTAAGAACCAAAAAACTGATAAATGTGGCATCTACCAACCCGCACTGGGCCTGCGTTTTGGAGTAAGGCCCACTCCCACTCCCTGTCACTGAGAGGAGGCCATCTTCCCGGTAGTGGGAACATGATAGGCTGTTTGTGAAATCTTTTATCGTGTCTAGATATCGATATCCATAACGTTTGTGGAGTTTTGCTACCTAATTTAATTTAACATTGTATAATAGACTTTAAGGCCGAGATTAGTAAATGAAACTGCTTTGCATTAATTTTGATATTGTCGAACAAGTGCTAGAGACGGGATAAATTCTCCCGAAAAGATAAATTCTCTTTGATGGTACATATGTATGTACCCTATGTACCACCAAAGAGAATTTAAAACAGATGTAATACAGATACAGATTTAGAAGGTTGCAACTTTATGTCATTATATCTCACCACTTTTTTTAAACCGTAATTTAAAAAGTATCTACGAACATTGAGGTAATAATATTTACCTATGCGTCAAATGAAAATCGTCTTTTAGGTGAATCAAATCAAAGTACTAAATTTGTAGTTCCCCTTACAAATTAAAAATACGTACTTACATAATTTTTATCTCACGAAGCAAGCTTTGTTTGTAGTTAGTAAGTGTACGAACACGCTGTGAATGTGTGTAAGAGCAGAAGTTCTCGGTGCAGTCCGAGAAATTCGTGCTAAGTAACGTTTGTTAATCTCGGGCTGATACGCTTTTAGTTAATTTGAACGTTTTGCTTTTAAATGAAATGTCCTATAATGTGCAGGAGACCCTCCGATAAACTTATAGTAGAATTAATGTTTACAGTACAAAATGTCAAGTATTTTACCGTCTTGTTGTGCAAGTGATACAGTTTAATTGAAATCAACAAGTAGTTCTACTTGTAAATACGTGTATATGTCATGTTTTACTTTTTTCGAAGTGGTTATTATTTACATTTAGCTGCACTGAAGGGATTGCAGTGTAAAATGGACAGAAAAATTATGAAATAAGAAATACTGGAGCGATAAAAACAAACGAAAGAAAATAAAATTATGAATGGACCTATGGATAGGTAACATTCTGCCAAGTTGATTTGTTATAGCATGATTAAAGTGTTACCACACTCGCAAACTGCGAAAATAATTTGGTACGAACGAAATGTCTACGCAAAGTGAATGCCGAAAGTTACGAAGCAAGACATGAGACTGGAAAAGTTAACCTTGCCCAGAAGATTGGCACATAAATATTAGGTCTTTACATATGAAATTGGCGTTTTATAGCGAAAAAACACGAGTTTTTCGTAGTGAAATAATATATTTAATCAATAGTATGTACCAATGTTATCTATGTATTTTTGGCATTTTATAAGTATTGATTCTTTTGCTGAAAAAAAATGTGGGAGCGAGAGTCAATAAAATCTTTGAAACCGAATTTGACTACCTCACAACGATGTTTTTTTTTTCCTTGCAAGAAATTGTCCAAATTCCGGAAAATGTAGTAATCTGTTGGAGCAAGCTCCGGGGATTATGGTGGATGGTCGGAGTCATTCAATCGTAGCTCCTCTAATTCAGCGACCGTCTATTGTGCAGTGTGTGGTCTAGTCTTGAAGCAGCAATGGGCTAGAAACTGTCGTGGTTGTTTAACAGCTATCGTTTCCATCATGGTTTTCAATTGTTGACAATACATATCTGCCGTAATCTTCTGGCCAGATCTTAGGAATGTAGTGGATGATACCAGCATTGGTCCACCAGACACTAACAAGTACCTGTTTCTTAGTCAACTTTCTCTAGGGGCAACATTTGGTCATTTACTTTATTTCTACATTTATTTCTCCTTGTTTCAACCATTGTGTTGAGCGTTTCCGATTATCGTACAGGATCCATTTCTCATCACAAGTAACGACACAATTTAAAATCATCTCGTTATTGGGACTTTTTTTTATTTTTTTGGTTGGGAAATCATCAAATGACTTCTCCCGCTCTGGGTGGAGCAGGAGGGCGTGTCAGACTTTTACTGACTAAAACTCACCCGTGATCAGTTGCCTGTGTGCCAGGAGCGACGGTATCTCTTTTGAACAACCCCTGGCAGGCATCGGTCCTTGCAGACCCCTAGTCACCCTGCGATGGGTCAGCACAGTGGCCCTGCCGCCTATCACTTTTCGGCCGCAGGGGATAGGGAGAGCGGCCAATGCTATACCAACGCTCCTTTTCCCCTGCGGCCCCACCGCGTCCGCCATCAAACGGTGGCGGCCCCGTCCAGGCCACGGAAGGGAAGAGCGCTACTCAAAAGTCCCGGCACTCCTCCTCCGCCGCAGCCGCGATGCCTCCCATTCGACGCCCCCCTCAGTTGCGGTGCACCTCCCCGCAACCTACTTTTTTTGGCCGCTACATCGTCGGCTTTGAGACAAAAGCCCTGACGAGCGGGCCCACCTTGGGTTCCTCTTCGCTTCACCGTGGCTGGGCGACCACGGCTACTGAGCCCCCCCGCAACGACAATGCGGTAACTTCCCATGGGGCGGGGGGGGGGGGGGGGGGGTTATTGGGACGGTTGAGTAATGTAACGCAGCACTCGACGCGTGTTTGTTGGTGTGCTTCACTCAATTCATGCGGTACCCATTCTTCGAATTTTCACACTTTTCCAATCAGTTTAAAGTGAATTTAAAAGTTTTATCACTCACACCAAAGCCGCTAACTATGATATCATTTGCGATGGATCCGCTTCCACGATTACTTTAAATTTTTCATTGTCAACCAAGATCTCCGGCCTTCTACGATGTTTGTTCCGTAGATCAACACATCATTATTCCTTCGAGCTTTGTACAGCGCTGGTGCCACGGTGGAATTCGTATCCGTAAATAACGCAATATTTGTAGTTTTCCATATTGTGAATAGAACGTTGTCAACGAAAAACAAACAAATAGCGCGAAAACAAATGAAGCGCAACAAGCTACACAAGCCCAAATTTTAAACAAATTTGAATACGGAATTTCTAACCAAACGCAAGATATTTGAAATCAAAGTGGCCAGTTCGACAAAACACCAATTTCATATGTCCTATCCTAATACATCAGGTAACTAAGAACTTTCATAATTATCGTGATTCAGCCGAAAGGCACACTGCGGGACATAGATCTTCGCCCAACCATCGCCAACACGACCGGTCATGTACTTGCCGCATCAATCGAGTTCCCTCGGCTTTGCCTATGTCGTCGATGAGGAGGCCAGAGGACTATACTGGGGACAAATGCTAAAATAAAACCGTACAATTCGTTTCTGTGTAACAAATAAGGCGTTACGTGACGACCTAGTCTATGGATAACATCTGCGTAAACATAGAAATCAATGCAAGAACACCTTTGGCTTATATCATAAAAGTACTAAAAAAGTTATTCAAAGAAACAGGACTTTAAGGCAAAGCAGATGCAAAAAATGATGTTATCATTATTTACCTATCAACACGATGAGCATTAAAAATATCTGCAACAAGTTCATTTAGTGCAGTTCAGATAAAATGAAATCACAAAATAACAGCGTCCGCAGTATTTTGCAGAAACTTTATGAGAACATGAAATAATCTTGGCAATAGATGAGACTTACGAAAGACTTCAACTTTATTCAAGAGAAAGATTAAATAAGACTCTTGACCATGAAACCATTGGACAACTTTCTCTGTATATTATGTATTCCAAAAGACATGCTGAGTCGCCAACTAATAGTAAGAGGTTGAAGATGCGAAAGCCAGACCGAAGAATATACAGCCTGGTAAAAAAAAAACGGAAATACTGAGAAAATGTGGAATCGTCTTCAATTTAAGCGAGCAGAAGAGAGGTGCATTGTGAGTGCTGAATATCTTCGAGAAAATTAAAAACTGAAGTCAGAATATTGGTATGGCGTCAAATGACAGAAGTGATTGCGGATTCATAAGTTATAATTATTATGATCCAAAAATTTAGAATTCCTGTCGTCAAGCTGGTACAACGTACTGTAAAGTTTTTACAAAATATATTTCTATGCTGTAATAGACAAAAAGGACCGTCTTGTGCTGCGTTTTGCCGCCGAAGAAGGTCGTCTGGACGCCAAGTACAGAATATGAAAACCTTCAACTAGTAAATATAGAAGTGACAACAAGCAAGGCCTGTTCAGAAATTGCGAATTATGCTCGGACAATCATTGAACTATACGTAGTTACACAAAACGCAGAATCAGAAAGCTGAAGCGGCTAAATATGAGTCTTCTGACACCAATAAGCACGTTGTAAAATGATATGGAAACGATTTCATCATCATCAGGTGGAAAACCGAATGACGTTCTGCTGGACAAGGCGTCTTTTTTCCTTAGGACCGCCAAAATTTATCTACTCATTTAAACGGTATGTTTTCATAACATAGCGGTATATGGAGATGGTCTACAAAAAACAGTTGGCAAAAAAACTATAAATGTATTGGAAGGGCACTGTAATTTCTGAACGAGTTCTGAAAAAAAATATCATGTGGTGGCAAGAATCAGTTTCATAAGATGATATTTTTCAACAGAAATAATTTTTTGCATTCATGTGGATATAGTAAGCCACAAGTTACAAGCATGAAGATCAATTCGCTCTTCAATAAAACGTTATAAAGGCTCAACCTTTACGTGAAGTGCAAATGTGACTTATGAATGCTTTCTATTAGAATGCAAAAGTTTTATGCAGAAACCGGATTCCATTAAGCAAGAAACAGTTAAACATCTTCTCAGCGTCGAAGACGTAATTTTGATGTGTTTTTAGTAATAGGCCTTAATTGGTAAACACTTGTTTATAATGATGAATTTCACCGTTTTCCACTTAGTATTATGCGAATCCATTTTTGACAAACCTCGGTGTTGCTGTTATTATGTTGTTATTGTTTATTTTTGCTTGTAAAATGATGTATGCATAAAGGTTAAAACAAGACAAGCAGGAATATTTAATGGAGGTATTTTCGAATGGTTTAGTAAAAGTAGCAATTGCGTATTTTTCACTCGGGGCAAATAAGTGTGGAAGAATGTTATCACTTCGAGGTCCCATTTTTATATTTATTTCTTTCTATTTGAATGTTAGTTATATTTGATTTCTATTTCAACTACGTGTTTGCAAACTAAATTTCAATTTCCAGGCATTAAACCAAGGTATGTACTCAGGTGGTTACGGGCCTGATAACCGCGAAAATGTTCAGTATCCCATGCAGGGGATGAGGCAAGCCGAGCCTAGAATCTCGCCCTGGCAGAGAGAGAGGGACGAAGCCACCGGTCCTATGAAGAAACAGGACGACGATAGACGCGATATGACAAGAAAACAGATGAGAGATCGCTTGCCCGACGCTGCAGGCGAAGCGAAGCGCACCCTGACGCCGCAAAGGAAGTCTCGTTCGCCGATCCGACGCGACAGGTCTCCTCTAAGAGACCGCTACAAGAGGCACTCTCCCTCTCCCCGCTCGTCTCACTCTCCGCGCCGTTCCTGGGCGCTAGAGAAACGTCGCAGCCCCGAGATACGCGACGCCCCGCCTCCGCCCTCCTGGCCCGGACAGAATGTACGAGATACCGACTACCCCCGAACCAGTCGCCCGAACTTCCCCGAAAGAGATCTAACCGACAAAACCAAACGTGTGCCTGTATGGGAGCCCCGAACGCCCTTCGAGAAAATTGAAGACCCGCGCGCCCGACGTCCTGACAACACTGAACGAAGACCGTTCATCGAAGATAAAATCCGACCTGTTAAAGAGATACCGGTGAGGGAACCAGTACCTCACCCCCTTCATAGCGAGAGATTCGTTCAAAGGGATGTTCTAAAATTCTCTCCCCGCGAAGATTATGAAGCTGAACGCCGAGATAACTACCGTCGGCGAGAAACTTCCGTTGAACGTAAGCCGCATCCGCAAAGAGAAGAATACAATCCCCCTCGCAGATCGCGAGATCGTGAAGAACGTCCTCATCCAGACGAATACCACCGCAGAAGAGAACCGTCCCCCCGTCACGAAAGCAGAATAGAAGAACCAGCTAACTCGAACATAGATAAAGATTTCGATGACATCTACAAGAGAGCTCTACAGTTCAAAAAGAAGGCTGAAGAATTGCGACGATTTGGGTCAAAGAGAAGTGATTATTTGGAGGAGGAAGGCAGTAGGAGTCATCACAGCGAGAGGGAACGCGAAGAAAGGCCGCAGCGTTACGACGAACGACACAGATTCCGTGAGGAAGAACAACGAGCCACGGAACGTGATGATAGACCGCGGGATGTTGTACCACACCGCGGCGACTACCGCCGTGACGACTACGCAAAGGAACGAGAACGTGTCGATGACAGAGCGAAACGCTTCACCGTCTGCCCTTCCGTCAGAATCAAACGTGACAAAGCAATCGAAGAAATATGCAACAAAATTCTCAACAGACACGAAAACTATAAACAACTCAAAGGGGAGCAGAGAAATCGAGTTCTCGAAGAATTAAAACTCGCAATTGCAAGAATAGTGTTCGATATGTTTGGCGACCAAGATGTATCGTTCATAGAGATAATTATCAAGTACAATACGAAGTATAACTATGAAGAAGAGGCGAAGATATTGCAGGAAGTAACGGCTTCGCTTCCCAGCCAGTTCAGAGTCATCAAGAGGCATGCACCAGGTAAGATTATGCGCTTGTGTCCCAATGTCTGGTAATATTTAATTTTTTGTTGGGATTTTTTTATCATTACGAAGTACGTCAGTTTTTTCCCGGTTTCAGAAAATGTAAGCTTTTGTCGAATCACACGACATTTGTTGTTCCTCATTTTGATAAACATGCTCAACAGGTTAAATAAATATTAATTATTTGAAAAAGCTAGGAAGCTGTATGGTTGTTAAAATGTGGAATAATAATGATACTGGAAAAGAGAATACAATTTAAAAGGATCATTCAACACCAATACTGATTATAAATGTCGAAAACATTTTTTTTTTGTGTAGCTATATTTTAACACGGCTAATATTTCCACAGAACTGTCGGAGGTTCCTGCCAAGACCCGTCGTTCTGAGAGCCCACACATGAAGACAGGTAGGAATATTTATAAACATATATTCATCTAATTATACTCTAATCATAAATTCAAACTTCACATAACTCTTCCATCTTTTCAGGATACGCTCCGCGCCCCAAATTAAGTGATCCTAGTAAGTTTGTGTACTGATGTTGTATTAGGTCTTTACCTATGAAATTGCCGTTCTGCAGTACTGGCCATTTCAAATCAAAATAATTTTTGTTTGGCTAAGAATTCTAATTTCAAATTAATTTTATTTTAAAAACATGGATTTTTTTTTCTAAAAGTAGTCATTTCTTTATTGATTAGTGTTACATTTTCATCGCATTTCAATCTTTTTCGTCATCATGGATACGTTAAAAATTCGAGTAATTATGGAATATGAGTACCGTCGTGGCAGCAACGCGGCACAAGCGGCACGCAACATCAACGACGTTTACGGAGCTAACACTACAAACCAACGCACCACCTGTTATTGGTTTGCTCGCTTCCGTTCTGGAAATTTCGACCTGAAAAATGAACCTCGCGGTCGTCCGAAGACTTTGGTCGACAATGACGAATTAAAGGCGATTGTGGAAGCTGATGATACACAATATACGGCTGAATTAGCAGCAGCTTTCGACGTTAGCGTCAAAACAATATTGGTCCATTTGCGTCAAATTGGCAAGGTAAAAAAGCTTGACAAATGGGTGCCCCACGAACTCAATGATCGCCAGCGCGAAGTACGCGTCGAGACGTGCCTTGCACTGCTCAACAGACACACAAATGAAGGAATTTTGAACCGCATTGTTACCTGCGATGAAAAATGGATTCTGTTTGATAACCGTAAGCGCTCAGCAAGTTGGTTGGATCCTGGTTCAGCACCTAAACAATGCCCTAAACGAAAACTTACCCCTAGAAAAGTGATGGTCACTGTTTGGTGGTCTAGCGCCGGTGTGATTCATCACAGCTTCTTACCAAACGGGGTGAGCATTACTGCAGATGTGTACTGTGAAGAACTGAACACAATGATGGAGAAGCTGGCGCATCTCCAACCAGCATTGGTCAATCGCTCGTCTCCGCTGCTCCTGCACGACAACGCGCGACCTCATACTGCACAGCAGACGGTCTCCAAGTTGCAAGAACTGGGGTTGGAAGCTCTCCGTCATCCGCCCTACTCACCAGACCTTGCGCCTACAGACTACTACTTTTTCCAGAATTTGGATAACTTCTTGGCGGGAAAAAAATTTAATACCCGAGAGGCAGTACAAAATGCCTTTGAAGAATTTGTTGCCTCCCGTCCAGCTGATTTCTTTAAGAAGGGCATCAATAAACTGCCACTGCGATGGCAAAGATGCATTGATTGCATGGGTGATTACTTCGATTAATACAAATAAAATATTCATGAAAAAAATTCGTTTAAATTTTTTCATACAAAACGGCAATTTCATAGGTAAAGACCTATTATTTGTGCTTAATTTTCTTTATTCTTGATATTTTTTCTTTTGTTTTGAATTTTAGAAGTGGTGAATTGGTTGCCTTCAAAATTATCAATGTTTAAAATTTTACAGGTTGGAACGTAAATATAGTTCCACCAGAACTAGCCACATTGTCGATTCTTGGCGCCCCGCCGCCTTTGAACCCCGGCATGGTCCCTATGATGGTACCGGCACCATTCATTCATCCATATGAAAGTCTACCGCAGAATTCATTGTTCATACCCGAGCCTTACCAGCAACCACAGGAGGAGGTCCATAAACTATACTTGTGCAAAGACGATTTCGAACCGATTACAGCTTCGCAGGCCGACTCTTTGAAAGACTTTCTCATCTCTCAAATGTTACGAGAGACCGAAATCGCTCATGGCTGGGCGCCCGACCTCACCCTCAAAGGTTTGCAGAACACGCATCGGTACGAGCTGATCACCACAGACGAGAGCACCAGGGACTGGCTCGTCAACTTAGACTTTAGCAGGTTCACAGATTTCAACGTTATCGTGTATACGAAGGAGGAGCTTTGGTACGAGCGCGCGGCCGTGTGGCTGCCTGGCCACTCGCGCTCGCATAACCTCGAGCCGCTCGATAAACTCAAACTGCAGAACAAGCGCCTCGAAGGCGTCAACATCGCCAAGTGGAAGTTTGTGAAAAAGATCGTCACTGCGAAAGGAACCAGACTCTACGTCGACATGCCGCCATCGTCCGCGCGCGCTCTCGAAAAGCACAAGATGAAGCTGAGCTACGAACTGCAGCAAGTGAACGTGTTTCTGAAAGCGGTCGCCGTCGATAAGGACGTGTTCGACGCGGGGCTCAGTGAGCCCTCCACCGTAGACTTCGCCGTCATCTCGGAAGCCATACTGAACTCACCCATGGCTTCACTCACTTACGATCCCTCACTGATTAAAATAACTCTCAAAGGTTGCAAAAGTATCACTCTTGTAGAGGCGCGTAAAATTAAAGAAGTGCTTATTTATCATATTTTTCGACATCATCAACAGGGTGGTGCGGCTAAAACGGATTTTGTGAAATACGGATTTTTCCCTCCGAACTGTTTTGGGGTAGTCCCACAAAACCATGACACAAAACAGTGGTTGTTTAGTCAACATTTAGGTAAAGTAAACCGTCATGCTATAGTTATGTTGGGCGCTGAAGACGAGAACACTCGATTCTTTAAAATGACTGTTGTCGTGCCTTACGAGTATCAGCTAAATCCTGCAGCCGTGGCAGAGAGGTTAAGGCAAAGTAACCAAGGTGTGAAGGGGATCAATTTCAATATCTGGAAACCTCTTACCATTACACCTAATAATAGGCAAACCAACAAGGCCAAGTTTGAACTAGAAGTAGATTTAGACTCAATGGAGACTTTGTCGAAGATGAAGTATCAGTTAGATTATGTCGATCTTTTGAATAAGTCCCACACGGCGTACTTTAAGTCTGATTATTCTCACTCCCAGTTAGAGGAACTAATTGAAAAGTATAAGGCAGAAATGACGGATAGTTACGACATCGCTAATATGGATTTAGGCTCCGATTCTGATGATAGCATCATTTGTTTAGATTAAGTTTCTTCGGTAGGTACTCGTAATATTTTGTTTTGTTGTTGTTTTCACTTATGCATGATGCTGTAGTTTAGTTTGCATTTGTCAAGAATTCGATCGAAGTACTCACTCACTGTCACTGTAAAGTATCTTCGAATATATTGCTGTAACAATAAATACTACTTCGAAATTAATGTTTTTTTGACCATTGAAAAGTAACGAGAGCGTTTGAATGCTGCATAAACTAAGTAAGTGTCTAGGGGGTTTAACTATACATGATGTTAATTAAGCTACGATGTAACATCGCTATGAAATCAATCATTGTAAAAAAAGCCTTTTCGCTCATAATCTCGGATATTTTTGTCAATATTATCAACTGGAATTGTAACAAACTGGTATTGATTGCTGGTCTCACAATAAATACTTCAGGAGATATCCTCCTTGTGGGCTTGTTCGCAGTCGGATAAAAACAGGTAAGTGTCATATTTGATGTAGTTATTGCCATTTGAATTTCTTGTATGGTCGAGAATCTCTCAGACCAACATCCAGTGTTTGCTATTTGTTGTTGATTAATCAAAATTTAATTTTTATTGTTTTGTTGATTCTTTTTATAGGATTTTGGCATCAACATGGCTAAATTTTGAATTCATCATGGAAAATCAATGAAAAACTTGCAGAGGGTCCGAAATTTCAGAATGCTATCGTGTTCCGAAGATTGTGCACGGATATATATTACGGTAAGGGTCAAATATAATTTTGGATTTACATTTTCAGCATGGCTACCCTACAAAAATGCCGCACCACTTCCTGTATTCTGGAGCTAACAACGAATTATGCAGAAGTACAATGTTTTGTTTAGGTTCTGGCTGTGGTAGTTGCTTTTCTAATAACTAACATTGCTTTGAAGTTTTTTGGAGCTGTGTACGCCAGCAAAAGAAATACTTGCACGTATTCCAGTCCTACAGTGTAGTTTGTGAACCATTTAAAACTGATGTACGGGGGTGCCGCCAAATGTAATCTGATACAAATCAGGTAAGTTTAGCCCAAAAATGTATCGAAAACGAGTCATCCTGGTCTCTTCGCAAAGATCTTAGGGTTCGTTGTCACCCGTAACTGAGTATGGTGTTAAAAGCAGCTACAACACAAACAGTAATTCTTCTACTTCTGGGACTCAGCCCCCCCCCGCTCTCTGCGAGAGGGAGTGGGATGTAATCTTCCACAGTCTCATGGCGGGGTTGTAGGGCCAGCAAAAATTGGAAAACAATACGTGAAGTGGTTAGACAATTTATTCCTAATTTTTCAGATTTTTTTACAACTCATAAATTCTCCTAGGACTTAACGCGGCCTAGGAACACCTTCATGTGGAGAAAACAGTATGTTTTACCGAAATTATTGTATAACCTTGTTCTCTAATATTATAGCGTATGTATGCCTTGGTAAAAACAATAGCGAGGTGGTACCACAGCTACACAGGGTGCACGCCCTTTTTATGCAATTTGTAATTCAGCTCGACCAATCATGGGAGTTCTCAAGTCACGATTGTATTTGTTTTTTCCTGAAATTTTGTTGTTATGTGAATTTGGCCGTTTTTTTTATTATGACGATTAGATGAACCGACCTTTTCAAGAAAATATTGTGACACATTGATTTCGAAGATACTTGAGGCTGCCGAAGTGCTGCTAAAGATATTCGTCCAGACGGTCACAAATCTGAGGAACACCATATCGCCATCATTGTAAAGGTTTATTTTTCTTTGTCGCTGTAGCTTTCACATATTCGGACCAGTTCTCAGGATTTTCAATTTAGAAGTGTTGCAGAAAAATAGATCTTAAATAAGGAGAAACATTGCTCTTACCAACATTAAATCTTTTTTGTAAATACCTACCACGTGTTGGAGCAGTTTCTCCTCAGACTATTATTTGCATGGATATTTATTGCTTTTTTATTGAAGCTCGTAGCTAAATAATAACAGGTGCACGGGTCGGTTGAAGGTGAAGCTACGATTGCCGCGGTTGGTTTGTGGATGGGTGACCATCCCCAATATCGAGACTCCTTCGTGCCTCAGGAAGGACGTTAAGACGTTCTTTGCGGCTGTAATTTATACATTTACGGATAGTCAAAAGCCTTAAAGGTATCGTATTACCTAGTAATTGGGTTGTGGAGGTCAGATAGGCGGTCGCTCCACGTATAATACTTGTATTCAGCTGCATCCGGTTAGACTGGAAGCCGACCCCAACATAATTGGGGAAAGGCTAACCAGATTGATTGACTCATTGGGTTTTGTTCCTAATTCCACGTTTTCAAGTGTCTTTTCTGTGAACAGTATTTAATATTGAGTTTGCGTGTGTAAGGTCTTGCGTCTTCATCCTTGCGTATCGGACAAAAAATACTTCAAAATGATTACTTTTTCACGTTACTGCCCAGAGTGTGCCGGATGTACCAACATTATTGTATAGGTATAGCCGCTCGTGGGGCCTAGTTTAATAAAGCCCAAGTTATTTGTCTTTGAATTTTTCTAGAATGATCTTTTCGTATTCTGCGAATGGTAATTTCGTTACCCATAATTTAACGAATTTTCTATTCTCACTAAACAACAAGTCATCTGAAGCGGTTCTGGTGCATTCTAGCTTTTATTTTTCTTTTCCTGTAATCGCATTTCATTCGTTACAGAGAAAAAACATGCCCCGACTCCAAAGAAGCAGAGACCTCAGCAATCATTTAAGCGGAGGGCAGATCCTCCCAAAATTGAATCGAAAGTCACCCCGAAAGAGGCTAAAATTGCTAAAGGTACGTTAGATTCACTAGACCGACCTTAAAGGCCAGTTTCCAGTAATTATAAATTATATTTATTTCTGTAATTGTTTAAGAAAACAGTTTTACACAGAACTCATCTAGTTTTAATTTTGACGTATAAATTACACGTCGAAAAGTGCAGACGTAATTTAGTTCAGGTCATATGAGGACCAATGCAGAGAGGAGAGGACCAAACAATCTATATAAATAAAAAGAGAAGTCCTGACTGACTGATTGACTGACTCATCAACGCCCAGCCCAAACCCTTGAACATAGAAAGCTGAAATTTTGTACAGCGGTTCCCTTTGTAATCTAGACAAGGAATAAGGAAGGATTTTTCGAAATTCAACCCCTACGAGAGTTAAATAGGGGATGAAAGTTCCACGCTGGCGAAGACGCTGGCAAAAGCTAGTAAATTATACAGTACTTAGTGGTGTAGTAGTTGTGCAGTAATTATTGTGTTTTTCATTTATTTGTTTTTTCCTGTTTGCTTTAGTGGAAACTAGCCAGAAAATAATGTCATATTGTTCTCATCATTGAAATTCCAATAAAAATTTGTTTTGATTTTCTGTAGTTAATAGATAAACATATCAAAGTAAGGGTGTAACTAGACTGCTATCAATCGACATAATCAGAAACATTAAAGAACGATGTGACATTTTATGTGACGATAATCGTCGATCGACCACAATCTTTTGTAATTAAATTACTTCAAAAACACATATAATACTTCTAAATACCCTCAAACAGCGGAAATAAAGAAGCAGGAAGAAGAGAAGAAGTCGGTTCCTGTGCCCGCGCCGGTGGTGCCGCCCCTACAAGGTGGACGCTATGAGCTCAACGCGCGCATGACCAAGATGGTCGAAACTGAACTACGGGATATTATGATCAAGGTAATAATGAAACGATCCTTATAGATATAATCATTCAGCCCAAAGACGTCCACTGCTGGACGAAGGGCTGGTCCTGTGCTTCTTGCATTTAACAGATTCGACTCACGATTTTTATGGATACCACCATCATCATAATCAGCCTACAATGTTCCCACTGCTGGGACACAGGCGTCCTTTCTGTGAAAGGGAGTGGGCCGTAATCCACCACGCCGCCCCAGTGTGAGTTAGTGGATGTCACATTTCTTCGAAATTTTGTTTCTAGGACATGCTTGTTTCCTCACAATGTTTTCCTTCACCGTTACACAAAGTAAAGCGCCTGTCTGGGTTCGACCCGATCTACAACTTGCGGCAATTACCACCCCTCTCGATTTTTAAGGATATAGCTGAATTAAATTGGTTTTGTTTATCATAGCCTCTCTCATTTTTTCCTAGCATTTCGGCAAGGTAAAAGAAATTAGAACTGCAAATTCTCCAATATCGTACCATCCCCGAACTCAGGACTTTATTAGTGACACGAGCTCTTAGCTGTTATGTTTAAATTTAATTATGAGTCTATGAGAAAAGCTAAGGTAATTAACAACATAATATTTTAATGTTATAGGTGTGGCACGAACTTCCAGACAATCCAGCAGACGATGCTGAAACACTAGTAGTCGAAAAGCTAAGGAATCAAGCCGGCGATGACTTTAGAAATGTAAGTATTCTCATTAAAGTTGTTCGTGTGGCTTGTAACGGTAAAAATTATGATGATAGGGATTATTGTCGTAGAAAATGTCATCGTCAGAAGATCGTAAAATGTAAATGATTTTTCCCATATCTAAAGTATTTCAGTGTTGAATCTTCTAGTGTAACATTGTGTAGAATGGCAACATTTGGTATACAGGGTAAGTTTTTATCCAGTGCGCGAATTGTAACCATGAATTCAGCATATCATTCTAAAATCCCTAGCGCAGAAATTTTTCGCCGGTTGTACAAAAAAAAATCAGCTGTTTCATAGAAAAGTGCAATACCTACGCGGTCAAAATGTATGGAACAGCTGATTTCTTTTTGTACAACCGGCGAAAAATTTCTGCACTAGGGGGTCTAGAATGATATGCTGAATTCATGGTTACAATTTGCGCACTTGATAAAAACTTTTCCTGTATATAGATGGTGTTAAACTCCAAATACTTTCACCATCCTTAATTAACTTATTTCTATTATACCTTACATTAAAAATATCTCTTGTAGTCGTACCTTTCACTTTGCTAAAAAGAAAGTCCCACAGTGGTCACATACACATATTTGTGTAACTAGGAGTATTATTATGTAACTTATTAGTTACCTTTTATTGTACACCAATTTCTCTATATAACTTCATAAAAGATGCATATCAACAATAGTGACATTATGAAAATCTACTTTTAAGTAATAAATCGAACGTTTTTTTATTTATTTATTGTTTGTTTTAGGTATTGGGCTTGAATATCACGAAGAGGTTGTTGAATGTCCACAACCCACTTTACGTAAAGGTATTATTAAACATGAATTGATTAGTACAAAATATGTAGAGAGTAAGAAACCAAATTCAACAAACCTTTTACTTTTAGGTCCAATTCTCTGGTAAACCAGAAAAGGTGCATCTGGGTGAGTTTCTGAAGAAATATAACTTCACCGCTTTCAAGCGCATTGAGAAAACTGTAAACATGTTTGCGGCGCAAGTCAAGACTATAAACGATTTCGACAGGATCTGCAGCGCCAAAGATATTCGGTGTGGTACGTAAAATAATAATTTTAGTTTTATAAAAATAAAATTATTGAGGCAGGCCGGACCGTCTCTGCAATCTGTTACTTCGGTAACGATTATAAAACTAAAACATTCTAGATGTGAAGGATGTTTTAGTTTGGTTTAGTTTCGACGAACGCCTATACTAGTAATAGGTGTTCGTCAAACGTATACGCTGCGAAAACGCCAGTTAGATGCGATGTGTTCAATAGAATCACGTCTAATCGATGTTAAAGCAGCGTTTACACAATCAATTTAAGTTGAAAATTACAACTTTAATAAACTTAGTAATGACGATATTCTTATTTCAGGTGATATAAAAGTGACTGTAACCCCGATCTACAAGTTTACTACATGCCCGCCAAATCTTGTCACAAGTTTCTATAGTCAAGAAGAACACGCTAGCGATGAAATAGCAGAAACAACTGAAAAGGAAGAGAAATTAGAAGAAAAAACTGAAATTATATCACCCGAAAAACTTATAGCTAAAACTGAAAATGTTGCTCCTAAACCTAAGGTAGAGGACAGTAAAAGTGAGAATGTAACAGAAGTAGAAAAACTCGTAAGCAAACCAGTTGATAATAAGACTGTTGTTAGCAAGCCTGCAATTGAAAATAAACTAGCTGCTGAAAAGCCTGTAAGTAAACCTGCAGTAGAAAACAAGGCTGCAGCTAAGCCAATTATTGCAAATAAGGCTGCTGTGAATAAACCAGCAGTTCAGAATAAGACTACAGCAATTAAGCCTGCCGTTGAAATGAAGACTGCTGTTAATAAGCCTGCCGTTGAAATGAAGACTGCTGTTAATAAGCCTGCCGTTGAAAATAAAGCCACTGTCAATAAAACTCCAGTAACAGCTCCCGTTCAAAAACCTGCGGTAAACAAACCAACCGCTGAAAAGCCCGTCGTTCAAAATAAAACTGTCACTAAACATTCCGTTGACAATATGCCCGCGGCTACTAAGCCGGCGGTTCAAAATAAGAATGTAGTTAATAAAACTGCAGTTGTAAATAAACCTGCAGTAGTAAATAAACCTGCAGTCGCAAATAAACCTGCAACTGAGAATAAGACGGTTGCTAAGCCACCTGTAGAAAATAAAGAAGTTAAGAAACCTCAATTTACTCCCAAAATGAATGACACGGGAAAGAAACCAGATAGTTCAGCTGTGGAAACTCCAATTAAAATTGATGAAAAAGATGGTAAAACCAATGAGGTTGATGAAAACGATGAATTGGATGATCACGATATCCTTGCTCTTATGTCAGAAGGTATTGTATTAGATGAATGTAGTGGATCTGATGACGAATAGGTACATATTTAAGAATTAGCTATATATATGTATGAAATAAGAATATTGGTACCTCAAATGCCCGATTTTTTAGACCCAGATTTAGAACGATAACATTACAATTTGTTATATCACAAGCATGGAAAAAAATACAGGGCGGCAGATCGATGCGCATACTGCAGCGTCATGCTCACTTAAATGTCTCACTGAAGGTGGCGCGTGGGTAGCTCGCTGTCCGGTAAGGACCAAGCCCAAGTCGACGGCGCGTTGTGTTCCACGCGCGCCTCAAAGAGATGTCAGCACAAAAAATGATGGGACCCGCAAGGGCCGATGCCTGCCAGGGGTGCGGGTTTGTTCGAAAGAGATACCACAGCCCCTGGCATACAGGCTACTGACCACGGGTGGGTTTAAGTCAGTAAAAGTCTGACACGCCCTTCTGCTCCACCCAGAGCGGGAAAAGTTATTTTACAGGTTAATAGCCTATGACACTCGCAAATAACGTGGCTTTAATTTTCTTAATCGGTTCAGTAGATTCAGACGTTACCCCCTATAACCTCACAAACTTTACCTCTTTAAAATATTAAATAGCGGCCCGTTGCGGCTTCGCACGGGTTTTTAACAAAAATTGTTTCTTCTTAGTTTCTTGCCTGTTCTTGTCCATAGAGATCTAAGCTTTGAAATAGGCAACCAGCTCCAAATTTCCGACTAACTGATCGATTTTTTGACGATTCAAAAGTCTGTTAATGGTTTAATTGAAACAAATGCTTCGAGTATCACTTTGATACCAGGGACTCAGTACATGATTCCTGATCCATACATTAAGACCGCGTAGGTATTGCATTTTTCTATGAAACAGCAGTTTTTTTTAAAGTAACTAATGAATATTTTTATTGCTATGGCATATAGAACCATGTGCTGATCATACAGTTTGCGCGTCGATGAATGCCACCCCTGTATAGTTTTTGTTACCCCATCGTCACAATTTTGTGTAAATTATAATTCTAACACTTAAAATAAAACATTAAAATACTATTGATGGTTTTATTTTTTGCTCTCTTGAGTATTTTATGAGTATTCAGAGTTGCCACTATGGATAAACTAAGATTTATTTCGGCGATTCTTGGTTATCCACGATTTCGTCTTCCACCTGAAAAAGATATTGATATTATATTTCATTTGTTCCCCATTTCATAACATATCCTGCAAAATACTGATGCTGAATGATTATGAAGATAATTATCATGAAATTAATCAACGATTTCAAAAATATAAAAGCCAATTCTTCATCTTCAATCACTAGTCATGCACAATCTGCGCAAAGTGTAAGTATGGGAGAGATGAAACGTTTGTTTTCCTGTGTACCCTAGCTCTACCCCTGGTGGTCCATCGGAAGATCAAGTTCTAACCGCTGTACCCTTGGCCCTATAACCCGACCAAATTAAAGGAACAGCACCCTAATTGCTTAACTCACGATTAATCATAATTTGTTTCGTTTTGAAACAGATTGTTAAACCATTGCTTCATATGTTCGAAAAATGTGTCTGCTCAACAACGTAAATAACGCAATGAATATTGTTCAACTGTCAAATTGAAACAGATTATGATTAATCGTAAGTTACTCAATTAGGGTGCTGGTGTCATTAATTTTATACCGATGCCTTCGAAGTACCAGGTCGTCGTGACTTAGTAGAAAGGTCACCTCCCAAAACGGGTTATGCCTTCGAGCAACTTGATACTTCGAAGGCAAAAACCTTTTTCTAGCTGACACCCTGACACCTATCTTATGTGAGCTCCTACCGAGTTATTACAACCTGGTACTTATACTACTTCTTTTTTGAGCTTCGAGCAAAGAACGATCTTTTTTCAATGAGAAGCATCGCCCTTTTGCCGATTATGAAAATAGTGAATCTATGTCGATTTGACATGTATGAAAGTTGAGATTGCACAAGGAGAAAATCAGCTTCTCCCATTGAGGTAAATGTACATATATTTATTACCTCAATAGCTTCTCCCTGATTTATACAACAATATGAAATCCTTCCAAAAAGCAGAAAATAATACTATTTAAATTGCAATTACGTAAAAAAAAAAAAATCAGCCACACTACAGAGATTGAACTTCCCGTCGATTTTGCGAACGAAACTTTGAGTGCTTTACTAAAGATAAACTTTGAGAATCGTTTCTCAGACTTTGATGTCATTGCGAATGAAATTAAGCTTTTTCAAAATCCTTTCGATTGAAAACATTGAAATAGTGGCTCCGGAAGTCCAAATGGAAGTTATTGATTTACAGTGCAGTAATATGAATAAGAACAGCTAATGTCAAAATTCATCATTGTTGGAATTTTTAAAAACTATTCTAATTTGAAGATTGGGACGAAATATGTAACAGAAAAATAAAAGTAAATTGATTTATATCCATTTTCTCAATTAAAAACGATTTAAACCAAACTATTTTTCGTTGTTTTGAATTTACCGCCAAAACGCTCCTTACGATGACTTTTTATCACGTGACGTCAACTTTGTGTAAACTAAAGAAGTTAGTAATTGTAAACAAGTTAATGTCTAGTTTATAATTAACAAGATTTATGGATAGAAATTGGTGTGCGGTGCCTCTGTGCACAAATTCTTCTAAAACGGCGCCAAAGTAAGTATTTGTACCGGTGTCGTTTACACAAAGTAGACGTCACATGTCACGTGATAAAAAGTCATCGTAAGGAGCGTTTTGGCGGTAAATTCAAAACAACGAAGTCTTCCACTGGTACACACGGCACATATTAAGCCATAGGTACAGAGGCCAGTACATCAAGCTACCCCAATCTGTTAAATTTCTTTGATAGTTTTTCAACTCTATAGCAAAGGCGTAAGGTTAATGTTCAATTGGGAAAATTTGACAGTTTGGGATAGCTTGACCTGCTGGCGAATGTACATTTCCAGTTTACGCTGATCTCGCACTATAAGGAAATCCTATATGCGAAATGTCTTGATGTGTAGCCTGAAAGCTTGTTAAATTAACAATAATTAAAAACATTATTTTTTTATACCGATGCCTTTGAAGTACCAGGTTGTCATAAAATGGTAGGAGCTCACCTAACAGATGTAGGTGTGTCAGCTAGAAAACGGGTCAAGTCTTTGAAGTACCACCAGGCCTAGACTAAACACATTTATGTTAGCGTTCACGTCAAACGCTACGCCAAAATATATGGGAATGACATTGGTGCCGATTCTGTTGTCACAAAATTCTCTAGACTAAAAATCACCAAAAAGTTTATTCCTGTCAAACGACGATATCCTATTCTGAAATTGACTAAAGTGACACAACTTAACTATATTTTAGTTTGACAGCACTAAGATTGCACTGAATTATTAGTTTAGTGAAATTGGTAATTTTACTATTCTGTTGTTGTCAATTTCATTATTGTATTCAACCTAAAAATTTGGTTGTCTAACTAATCTGACTATTTTTAATCGCGATTAAATAGGTGTGGAATAAAATTAGTTGTCAAGAACTAAAATTCACACCGACACCTCGACTTCTGGTGCAAAAATAGTAGGTACTGTATTTTTTTTTCTTTTCTTTGGCTTATATCTCGAAAACGGTGTGTCCTATCGCAAAAATAATGAAAATTTCGACCCCCTTTATGTAACCCCAAACACCTCCAAAACTCAACATGTGGATAATAATTTTTCATATTTTCCATGAAAATTCCATATAAATCACGTCGAGGCTGCCGACCCCGGCGCGCTGCTGGCTCTAAAAAAAACACGGGGTAGGGCAAAAAAGTACCACGTTGCGAAGCCAAAACATACCACGTGCGAGTCGCGATTGTCAAATTCGATTTTAGTTGTGTCAAAATAGTTTTTAAATTTAGAGATATTTTTTTGCAGAATAGCGTTTAGATTCTCATAGTAAAAATTAAGGAATTTTAGTTATAGTTTAGTTAGTTTAGTTCGGTGTACAACAGAATCGGCACCATTACCTGCGGAAAGGTTACGTCGTGTTCTTTCCGCAGATAATGTCATTCCCATACATTTTGGCGTGAACGCTAACAGAAATTAATTTTATCTCTAGGCCCAGGTTGTCATAACTCGGTAGGAGCTCGTCTAGGTATGTCAGCTAGAAAACGGTTTTTGCCTTCGAAGTGTCAATTTTTTGAAGCCTTCAAACCGTTTTCTAGCTGACAAACCTATGTTAGGGAGCTTTAGATTAAAACTGATCTTCCGCTATACCACCAAGGGTAGAGTTAGGGGTACACAGGCCATTAAGAGAAAACTTAGCCGTTTTACTAAAAAACACGGAATAAAGTTATAACAAAGGAATAACTATGTACAGAGGCCAGCACATCAAGCTAATCTGTCAAATTTCTTTGACAGTTTTTCAACTTTATTACAAAGGAATAAGGTTTATGTTCAATTGGGAAAATTTGACAGTTTGAGATAGCTTGACCTGCTGGCGACTGTACATGCATTTTCGTGGGTAGATATAAACTTCGAATAACTTTATTCTGTTATTATTAGTAAGAGGGGTAATTTGTAAATATTACGGCATTAAACTTATGATCCCCCTATGACACCCTCGCCCTTATCCAATATAACTCTCCCTCAAAGGACCCTTTCATTTCCAACGCCAACTTTCGGAAAGAATACTAACCATAATTTTACACGAACACAAACAGGAACTTGCTTGTAAGATTACGTAATCATAGCATTAGCGCTAGTGGTAGTCGCCACACGTAATAGTGAGGAAGCGCGTCTCCTTTTCGGTTGAGCAGCTAATACTTGTTTCCTTTCTGCTTCTATTATATCTGCTAAGGCGTATACATCTTTCTGCGCTACCTGAAGGATGGGAATATGTGGGATAGGATGGGTATTTATGGAAGGAATCAGGAGATTTATTCTTACGCTCCTCTGTCATTAACAGGCGTTAGTAATAGTCATAGTTAACCGATTTCGAAGACGTGTTACTTGTGTGCTACGCGTCTATCGTTAACATTATTATGAAATAATGTAAACTGTAGTTTTACGAAACATAACGTGCGAGTCCAACTCACAAAACCGGACATTAGAACCCAAAAATATTTACCTAAATTGAAAATAAGTAATAAAAAACACGAACTATTTCATTAACAGTCCGATTCAATCCGTTCCTTGCTGCCCTATAAAACACTACTGGCTGCCCTCTACCAGCGAATCCATATGTCCATAGGTCCGTAACCTACAGGAGGTGCCCTTAGCGAGTAGGCACTCTAGTTTTCATTTATTTAAGCCCTGGCTGGTTATCTTAATTTATTATGATTATCACAGGTAGGTGAGTCCGGGTAAGCAGACGACAACCTCATAGGTTGAACTGCAAGATGACATTCCCAAAAAAATTAAATTTAAAATTTAAAAAACCCCCGACCCAAACAAAAACTCTAAAAAGTAAAAAATAATATTTATAGGCCTTTTAATTTGAACGTAATATTTTGATCAGGGCATTGTCAAGTCGGGGGACGGCTAGGCCTCTGTTTGGCGTTTTCATTGACCGTCCCCCGACTTGACAATGCCCTGATCAAAATATTACGTTCAAATTAAAAGGCCTATAAATATTATTTTTTACTTTTTAGAGTTTTTGTTTGGGTCGGGGGTTTTTTAAATTTTAAATTTAATTTTTATTTCTTGCTTTTTAAACTTAATGTCTCCCTTAAATCACCATTTATCTATAATCTATTCATTGAGACCTTTTCAATGAGCCCAAACACGATACTTCTGCTGTTTGATGGTGAATAACTTGGGTTTCCTGGAAATTCCAGGTGTTGCTCTAGCATCAGTTCAAGGTTATTTTATTCGTCTAATATCATTGAAGTAATAGAATCCCAAATTTTGAGTTGATCAGAGGCTAAAATCCTTTTTCAACCAGAAAAGAGCTGATAATCTTCAAACGGCTGAACCGATTTTGACGAAACATATCTAAGAACACTCCCGACTAATACACCTTTCAAACAAAAAAAACTAAATCAAAATCGGTTCATCCGTTCGGGAGCTACGTTGCCTCAGACAGACACACACACACACACACACACACACAGACACGTCAAACTTCCCCGTCGTTTTTGCGTCGGGGGTTAAAAAAAAACTATTCGTAAAATATTTTTGGTATCTATTTTTGCCGTGTTCCGAAATGCAACAAAAGTGAAAATATCGCGAACCCGACCAAATTGAATAGTCAAAAAATTTAAGAGCTATCAGATCATTAGTACTGATTTTTATTTTGGTTGGCTTCGCGATAATATCACTATTTTTGTCTAATACGGAATGCGCCCTGTAATCGATCGCAAGAATTTACGAATCGACTACAAATGTTTTGAAACCAATTAGTTTGATCACATCACTAGCCAAAATAATCGATGTTTCTTTGCATTTCGCCTAGAATTGAGAGATGTGTAAAGAAAACGAATTCATCTTGAGATAAAGGGACTGTAGAATATTTCCATCCGAAATATTAAATGCTAAATAAGTCTGAGTTTATTTTTGTGTTTCGAACATTCATTCTTCATTGTAAGTTTTGACGAAAGGGAAGAAGAGTAGTTCGATTTGATAACTTGGCAACACTGATTAAACAGTTTTACAGAATGTACTTCGACTAGGGATACGCAAAGTATCAAAAGTATCGACACTTTACTCGATACCAGTTTCGTATCAAAAGTATCGATACCAAAACAGTATCGGAACAAAAGTATCGATACCTGAAAGTATCGAGTACTTTTTAATACATAAAAAAAAACCTTGAATGGAGTGTTGTTTGTGTTGCTAAGTTTCGAAAAAAAATCTAACAGGAACGTGTCACACAAAATAGTCACTAATATCAAATAGAAATGGTTTTAAAGACAAAAAATAAAACTACACATATTATTCTACCCGTAAAATGTCTCGTAAAAAAACTCCTGAAACAGCCCAAAGAAATAAAATGGTACACGTAAGTGTTTGGCAATGAATGGGAATTTAAAATCAAATCAAATGTTTATTTGCAAGAAATACATTGTTTAATAGGTGAGATCTTATAACCTAAGTAAAATTGTATTCTGCCTGCAAGCAAGCGTGCAAATATTTAGTATACATCACAATTTTTATTCCTATTTAACTTTAAATTTTTTATCGTTCATTTAATCATAAATTCCTGAATAAGTTCCTGAATCACGTCTTAGGTTTAGTAGTGTTGTTACAAATATTTTGTTAACAGTATCGATTAATAGTTGTTCTTTTTCATACGCTGATAAAGCCTCGTATTCATGGTAAACATTTGTTTAGCAACATGGTTGCATAAACATGTTGCTGAGTTGCTGTCAACATATTGCGGGCAACACTTGTGTTGCGGAGACGATCACCCCATGTTGCAGAGTTGACGCCCGGCGAGCGTAAACATGAGTTTATCAACAAATATTGACGTGTGTGGACGTGTTTGCAACTGTTTACAAACATTTTATACATCAGATACAAAGAACACAACAACACTACTTCCTCGGGCAACAATTTCGCAGACTGGCGTGTGTGGACAACCCATTTTGATTTAAACAAAGTTTCCAGCAGCATCCTCGCCGTTCATCAACAACGTTGATCAACTGTTGCTAAACAAATGTTTACCATGAATACGAGGCTTTATTTATTAGAAATGAGAAGGAAAGTAGGTATCGATACTTGTAGAAAGTATCGACACCTCAAAAGTATCGGAACAAAAGTATCGATTCCAAAAGTACTTGGTTTCAAAATAAAAATATCGAAACCCTGTGGTGTCGATACTTTTTGCGTATCCCTATCTGCGACTCCAACTCTGCGTTCAATGGTGGATGCGATAACTTAGGTACGGCTTGTCAACCTAAATAATTGACCGAATTTTGAAACGGAATTTCCCCTGTGCTACGTAAAAGCTACGCGTAAAAGTAAATAATAAAATACCAAAATGCGACGCAACTCGGGCCGCCGGGGTAATAACAATCCTGGAGGAATTGGCAGTGGGCCGCTGATGACCGGGCATTTACAGGTATCTACTAAAATTCATTAAAACCACCTTGTGTTCTTAGATTACATTTACATATTGAGAAAACGCGATTTGATCTAGTGGTCCGTTCACTACAAAGATAATTTAGCGCCGTACAGACAAATTTAAACCCAAAAAAAAAAACTACCGTTTGACGATGAAGTCGTCATCCATTGTCCAATTGAAAGAGTTGATGCCAGCGGTATATCGTGCTATAGCATGAAAAGCATGATGCAATTTCGTCAACTTTTTCATTTGAATCACCAAACTAAAGTTCTTCAAATAATCACTTGCTAAAAGGCTGAAATTAGCGACACTGCGTAAAACTGGGCTCCACTGTGCTTTATCTGCCGCTCGTTCGGAGCTTCACGATTTAATAGCGTATACGTGTCTGTAAGTAAAACGCTTTCGCAAAATTTCACACTTTACTAATGCCTAGTTTTGAGAAAAAAAATCTGAAAGTTTCAGAACACTACACACTGAACCAACATAATTATCCAAAAGTAACACATCTACACGTGTTTAGACATCAATGTCACTAGGAGAACTTGAATGCAAAAAAATGCTGGACTTAGGGCACCCCGACTCGGACAGGTTAGGTTAGAAAAGGATGGCGGGGTCTAGTGAGCAAGCGAACAAAGACCCCGCTATCCTCTTTGTGGTTATTAAAACCATGCAGAAGTTGGAGCCCCACTATGCAGGGCTCCGGTTACTGTGCTTACAGTTTTTTTTATAGTACTAAAATTGGACCTTTGACTTTTTGAGTAGAGTGACCTGGAATATGTCCTTGACCTCATTAGTGCTTGGAAATACATTAAGACTCGCCACATGATCTTCCTCATCTTTTTTCTCTATCCTTCTTCAAATTTACCCATAGAACAGTCTACTATCCCCAACAAAAAATAGGTACTATAAAAAAAGCACCGGCAGTGAATGCACAGTGGTTCCCATTTGACCCCCACGCACAACGGACCGAATGGCAGTCTACGTGCGGAAAAGGGAGTCCCATCATCATCCCATTTGACCCAGGTCAGCCACGGATTCTGAACGGCATCATATTAAAAAAAAAAAACTCATAATAATCCTATGATTTTGTCACTAAGTATTGCCGTTGATGTGAGATAGGTGGCACATAAAATTCTATAAGCATAGGTGTACATTTTGTACACCTACATTCCAACTGTTATGTTTGTCTGTTTGACTTTTGTCATTGACTGGGTACAAATCCACACTCCATGCTGCTCCTGAGAAATTATTGATGAAAAAATCCAATAATACTTTGCCCGACCTGTCAATCCAAACTCAGGACCTCATGCTCAAGCTTGGCTCAGGCTTGTGACCACTAGACCAACGAAGCAGTATGTTTGGAATACTTTAAATTAAATAAACTTTTAAATATCATTTTCACAGGATATTGATTTGGAGTTGGAACTATTGAAGCGCAAGCGCGAGATGATTGAGCAACAGCAGCAGTTGCTTGCCATGGAGCAGCAATTCAAGAATTCATCGGTATGATACAGCATAATTCAAAAACATAACCATTTCTTGCAGGCACTTTCTTGTTCTTCGTCTTGCTGATGTACTTGCAATTTTAGGCTATTATAGATATTTTTTAACAGAAAAGCAGTATATAAGGTGAATTTATTGAAAAAGCTTAGAAAGAAAAATAAAACTGCAAACTGCCCTGGAGTGGGTCAGTTGAAGCTAGTAAAAAAAAATTTATTAAAGCGTTGTCAAACACTGAGTGTCCATTCTTCAGTGATTGCAATAGCCAATCAAAAGGTTATATAGGATACACATCGAACCTGCTGATGCTTAGAAGATATCTGCATTACTGTTTCTACTAGCGCCTACCTACTATAAATTTGTTGAAAAATTATTTAGTTTGATACTACAACTAGTATTGAACTTGCATATTTTAACCAACAAAGTTATTTAATTCCCTGTTGAAGCGTTATATATGTCAATTCTTTATTGTCTTGATCTGATGTTATTTACACTTACAGTGATGAACAAATATTATGTCATGTCATGTATGTCCTGATCCATAGAAGATTAGGACATCCTCAAAGTAAACGAAACTTCATATTTACTTTTTGTGTAATGAAAAAATAACTACAACTGTTTTTCTGACTTCTGGTAGATTCCAAATCTAAAAATATTTACTGAGGCAAGAACCAGCTAGGATGTTTTTAAATTCATCCATGACACAATATATTATAGCTATGTTGAGAAAGGTGAAATGACTGGGTGGCAACCACAACATTTTACTTGGAAGGCATTCTCAACATGTCAATATGTGTGTTGTGTAAGTATATGGAATTTAAGAAGCAAAGCCTGGCTGCGCAACACTGCTTTGTGACTGTTTTAAGAAATTGGAATTTAACACATGTTCGCTATGTACAATAGTTACTTGAAGTGAACATAAATCTAATGTTTTTTCATTAGACCAGTTCACTTCCAAAAATGCTGAAGTGTCATAATGGTCATAAACCATTCATCTGATTAATTGATTAATTAACTTAAAAGTCGATTAGTCCCATACACAAAGCATCAGATAATCAGATTGAATGGCCCTACAAATGACAGCATATTGTTAAAATGTAAATATCATCTTTTTGTAATTGAATTTCAGAGACATTCGTACGATCAAATGCGATATGATGAACCAGAACAGCATGGTTTCAATCGCAATTTTAGCCAGTTGTACGAAACCGGACGTCGCAATCAGTTTGGCAGAAAACGCCAAGCTGAAAACCAATGGCAAAACGACAGTGCCCCTAAAAGAACCCATGCAAAAAAGAAAAATCCGTCTCAATTAAACCAACATGGCTCAGGTACTCCTGGGTCTGGAAATTTCCGGAACCAAAGACCTGCCCAAGGTTCAAAGTTCCCTTCTCCTAAGCCTCTTATGGATGTAACGGTTCCAAAGCAATCTATAGGCCGAAAGATCGCAAACCAGAAAGCTCCACCAAAGCCGCATCACAAAGACTTCACACCGTCTAAAGTAACAAAGTCGAAAGCGCCAGCTGCTCCCAATAAAATGGCGTCTCACAGTGTTACTGAACGTAAAAGTTTGGTGGCTGCTGCGACCGAGTCGTCATCTGACGGGGCCGTGTCGCGCATGCTTCTGCCTGACCGTGCGCCGTCACAGCAGGTCAGCGGCCGGTTGGAACTGGCTTTGGGTGCGATCATGAAAAACATAAAGGCACTGATTGATGACCAACCAAACAACGCTGCTGCGTTACGCACAATTCAGCTACAGCGTGTTATGAAACAGGCTGTCCGGGAGCGTATCCGAAACGTAATGTTAGGAAAAGTAGTCGGCAGCCTGAATGATATCCTCGCTATTTATCGAGAGGAGTTCCCAGAAGAGACTGATGCCGATATAATGAACATAGCTCTAGAAGCCGGCGGCGTCACAGCACCAGACCAAAAATTGAAATTTATTGAGTCAGGTAGTTATTGATTCATTCTTTCTTACTTTTATAAACCAAGTCCTTTCTATATGCCCAGTAACCACAATTTTACTGATCACTCATCAATACAGAGTGGTAAAATCAATGGGCCCTGGAGGGAAATCACATTAAATCCTTAAGATAGATTATTTCACTTAAAGGAATAATTCCTTTAGAAATAAGAAGCCAAACTTCTCATCATGTAATGTAAAAATAAAAATAGGTCATGCATATTTATAGTCTAGCATAAATAATCTAATATCTTGATCTATTGATTGTATCTAATCCTTTCTAATAATATATAGGTTTTGACGAAAGCTTCATAATATTAAAAAAAAAAAAAAAAAAAAAACATTATTTAAATTATGTATAATGGAATCATTCGAACTTTATCACAATATTTCAGTCCTTACATCAAAAATATGTTTTTAAAACAATTGAATGAAATAATATTTTGCTTGCAGGAGATCCAGGTGATTTCTTCAGAGCCAATATGACTGGCCTTCTTGAGCGAAAACTGAATGAAATGTTTTCGAAAGTGAGTATCATCTTTAATAACTTTTACTGTAACATGATTTGTATTGTACCTTGAGGTTGTTTTTTATGTTATTTTGTTATTGTATTTATTTTGTATCTTTATGATACTAACAGAAACCATTTTTTAGCTCGAAGACATATATGGCAATGCTCCAGCAAGTGATGTTGCAACATCTGAAGAACAGATTGACCTTCAAAAGAATGCTGTTAACATCGACAGTGGTAACAATAAAGACAGTGCAGACAATAAAGACAATGCAGATAATAAAGACAATGCAGATAATAAAGACAATGCTGATAATAAAGACAGTGCTGATAATAAAGACAGTGCTGATAATAAAGACAGTGCTGATAATAAAGACAGTGCTGATAATAAAGACAGTGCTGATAATAAAGACAGTGCTGATAATAAAGACAGTGCTGATAATAAAGACAGTGCTGATGATAAAGTCAGTGCTGATAATAAAGCCAAAACTGGTAATAAGCACAAAGAAGAAGAGTACAAAGAGTTTTTGAACACTTCCGTGAAAGTGTATGACATAAAGCGGATCATACCTCGCCTCATGAAAAAATATTTACCAGTAAGTTTATTAATATTACCAGTAAGTTAATCTAATCCTTTAAACGAGCAATTCTTGTATATATATAATCTGAATACTATTATATTTATTTTTTATTTTTTCAGTATGTTGTCAAGCTTTTAAATGTCGACGGGATGTACCAAACTACGAAAGCAGCAATAACAATGAGGGCCAATGAGAAGGCTGCTAAAATCTTGGCTGCTTTAGAAGCCCAGGGTGGTGGTAATATCACTCCTGTTGCGCAGTCTCCGAATGAGAGTCGCCAGATGTACAATTTGCCTTATTATGTCAAGGTAAGCAACAGACAAGGCTATTTTTAATAGTAGATCATCTGGGGAACTACTACCAGCATGCTTACTTTTACCGTCAAGTAGCAATGGTGTGTTTCGGTCTGAATGGTCTCTAGTTTTTGGTTGGTCTCTGGGTTGGCTACGCATCAGTTGATATTCATAGGCGGCGTAGGGTCGTTGACTTTTATGCTATAAGCAGCTAAATCTTAATTTTATGATGATGTGATAAAAATTTTTGACCTAATAATCTTGACTTCCAGATCATGGGACGTCCTGCACTGCCAAAGAGGAAGGTAATGCATGGATTCCTAAGCCAGTACAACCCGAAGTCTATAAAGAAACACAGGAATATCCACAACTTGCTGTTTGTTGGATTCACTGAGAAAGCCGACTATGATATCATGGTGGGAGCTGATGGAACTGTTATTGGTAAAATAACTTTTGTTATAAGGTCGATAGTTCAATAGCAAAACTGAACTTTATGACCCAATATCTCTTTGGCTAACCTTAAGCACAATCTGTTGATTTTTTTTTTTCATGGCTTAATGTTAGGGTATCCTAGTCCTAAACTTGTAGCAGTTTTCTTTCCAATTTTTATGGTGAAATTTGTCTTTATTTTATAACTTTACAGGACGAAATACGCTCAGCATTCGAATCTGCAAAAAGGACGGAACTCAGGAAGAAAATGGTGAAAATAATGCTACTTCTGATGACGTTAGCCAGGAAGAGGTTAAAAAAGAGGTCGAATCTGAACTTATTCCCTCTGACTTAGACGGCCAGATAACAGACCTACTATCATCTATAAGGAAGTCCGAGGAAGAAGACAATGCTAAAAAAGGCAATGGTGAAGCAGAAAATGAAAACGAAAATAATGACGCTGAAGCTAATCCAGAAGTGAAAGACAACAAAATAGAGGAAGTAGAAGATGTTAAAAATGACGAGGAAATGACTGAAAATGCTGCAAATGGGAATGAAATTGTTGATGAGAATGCAATTGAAGAAAAACTTGAAGACGATAACACTGCGCCCGAAGAACAAGTCACTGACGAGGTTGAAATTCAAAATGCAGAAGCAGCTAACGAGACTAAGGAACAAAATACGGAAGTAATCGAAATTTTTGACGACCCTCAAAAAGAGGAAAATTCACAAGGCACTGAAGAACAATCCGATGATAAAGTAGGAGAGTTAAAGGGAAATGCAACGGGTAGATCTACGCCGTCGCGGATGTCAGCACGGCTTGCTAACGTCACGCCAAGTACTATACGCACCCGACGCGCAAGCAAGCTTGCTTCACAGAACTAGGTCTAACTACACAGTGTGGCAGAGGGATATCGTCGGGCAACCATGAATTCAGTACATGATTCTGAAAACCCCGGCAAAGAAATGTGTCGGTTATTAGGCAGAAATAATGCTGTTCTACATTTTCACTGCGTAAGTATTGCACTTGTCTATGAAACAAAAGGTTTTTATTTTTTTCATAACCGACGGTTAATTTCTTCGCTAGGGGTGGGGCGATCGAATAATGTGCTGAATTCACGGTTTAAGTTTGCGCGGCGCCTGCTACCCTGTATTTTTAAGAGAAAAGTTCTTTTACAAATAGGTTACTTTAGCGTAGGTTTTGGGCAAAAACAATTTTTTTGCCAATATATTTAATATTTTCACACTGAGCATATAATTTCTTAGTTGACAATATTCTATCTGGATATTTTAGAAACAAACAAAATATTGTTGTAATGTTTTATGGTCCCTTGAGTTCCAAGCTCTATGATAGGAATATGATAATTTTATTATAATTGAATTCTAATATTAATAGGAAAGGGGAGGCCTATGTCTAGCAGTGGACGTCTTTCGGCGGAAAGTATGGTCTTATTTTAAGTCGTACGTCGTCGTCGTTTTTATACCAGAAATATGGAATTATTATACTTTTTCAAGTCATGAATGACTGTTACGTAAATCCTATATAACTGGTATATTGTAGTTGATTGCTGATAAAAAAAACAATTGTCATTCATGTCTTTTAAACCTGTTACCGATTCCGAATAATAAATATGTATGAACTACTTGTTTCTTTTATTTGGTCACATGTTATCCAACCATGCTTTCAATTAATTGTATTATAACTTCCTTCTCAATTATTTATCCTGGCATGTCAGCCTTGGAATCTATATAACACATGGACCCAGTTCTAGCAACATACGGACGTGGTCATCTAGACATCAAACAGAAACCCTGGGAGCTGTTGCAGGGCACTAGGATAGTGTAGAAGGGACAAGGATTTATTGTCGGGTTTTAGGAACAACCTATACCGGTATACCTCATTGGCATACAAAAAAAAACCAAAATACACAATCAGCGTCTCAAGAATGTCCGCATAATTTTCCCAAACTGCCCCTCAGTTTTTGCGCAACATTCTTCGTGACCCGGGACACGTTTCGCGTTGACGCTCTGCGGGAAAAAACACCGAGTCCCGCGACAGTATTGCGGCGTTTGCTCCCTAATGTAGACATTGTGCGTAACTAGTATTTCAAAACATCTATTTGTGTTTCCCGACTTCGGAGGTAATTAAGCATCCACCACCTTTTCTTTCGCTTCTTATTTCCCGATAAAATAACGACGGCAGCACCAATCAAGACAACCTCTTCGGGCAACATGTAACTACTGACTACTACTAGGGGACAATGTTGCGGGACTTTGACCCGCAACATTGACCCCGGGAACATCACGTAGTTGGTCAGCGACATGTTCCGCAACATGTTGCTCTATTTGTGCTTTAGTGTATCCGTGGCTTTATTCGAGACTGCATCTTGGGATTTTTCTATATCAATGGTATACCTAATTGTCACGACAAAGCCAGTATAAGACGTGCGTTAGCAGCCCAGCAAAATAATGTCGAAAATAGTCATTAAAATGTAATAGATAATTGCCCAGCTTCTGTTATTGTTGCGCACATTTTTGTTGTTCCACTTAAAGTTTTTTAGCAGGACTGGTGGTGACATTAACTTACCCTCTGATTCGTAAAAAAATATAAATACGTTACTTTATTTCCTGTATCCCTCCATTTTCATGTCAGTGAAGTTGTGCTATACAGTAACGCCATTTCCATTCAAGAGTCTGTGCGTAGTTTGAAAAAAATATACGCACCATAAGCTGGTTGATGTAGTATTCGTAGGTGATGGTGTCAGTGACGGGATCCAACGCTGTTTGCATCATCTCGTCAAACTCCTCCTATTGGCCGTGGTTGCAGAGGAAAACAAAAAAAAATTTTAATGCAACCATTTGAAACTACGTGTAACATAATAACCGCAAGGCCAAGGCCTTACTCGCCCCAATTAGAGGATTGTAGAATCGATAGAAACCTACAATATCACCGAGTAATACTTAAGGGCAGTGCCGTAACTAGCCTTTTATGCGCCCGGTGCGAGCTTTCAAAACTGCGCCCTTGAAAAATGCTCTAACCAGGCTCTGACAATAAAGTGGACAAATGTGCATAAAAATAAATCTATCTATTTTTTGTTTACGAAGGTATAGGTACTTAGTAGATTTCTTTAAGATAAAAATTGTTTATTCAAAAATATTTGCTCAAATACAGAAATGACACAAAGTACTCGATAGTAAAGACCCAAGGCTAAGGTAAACCGTAATCACAAGAAAAGGACAGCTACCTACTAAAAGATTTACTTTCCGCGCTTTTCTCATTGCGAAGTCCTTGATTACATTGTCATACGACAGGAGCCGTGCTATGTCGCGTTCAATCGACAAAATCGCTAGGCCAGACAATCTTTCTTGGCCCATCGTCGAGCGCAGGTACGTCTTTATTAATTTGAGCTTACTGAATGATCTCTCGCAGGAAGCTACAGTCACTGGCATCGTTAAAAATATCTTTATAGCGACTACTACATTGGGAAACATTTCCTTTAAATCCAGTTCCACTATAGCTTTGAGAAGACCCATACTTGACTGACATTCACATTTATCAAATAATGTAGTCGCTTCAACTTGACTCTTCAAAGTTTCTATTTCGGCCCAAAATTCTGTGGCATTTATATCTGCAGAATATTTGATACTCAAATCAGCTGCATGTTTTTTTAGTTCTTCAACCGAATATGTAGTTATGTGTTTTATGGTCAAAAAACCGAAAGAGTGGTGTATGTCGCGTAGTTTTTCGAATCGCCATTTTAATTCAGAAATTATTGTATCTATTGCTTCATTTATCTGAATTTTGAAACTTTGTTGCTGAGTAATGTAGTAGCCGGCGTCTGAACTTTCACTTAAATCGTGTCTTTTTACTCGCTTTCGTCGCTTTTCAGGAAAATTGTCTTCAATGTCACATTGTTCACAAATTCTTTTTGCCTTTTCGAAAACAATGTCCACAGTGTCGCGAATATTCTGAATCTGGCTTGTTAATCCCTTGATTAATTCAGAGGCTTTGTCGATAGTAATGGTTTTAGACTGTAGAGCTACATTCACTCTGTCAACAGATTCCAAAATTTGATCCCAAATTTGCAGAGTACATATGAATTTATAATTAATTAGGTCCATTATACTTTTAGCTGTAGCGATTGTTTCCGCATTATAATCATTGGTAGTTAGAATCTTTAGCACACACCTGATTTGGGGTATTTGCGTGTTCAAAGCTTTGACGGCCCTAGCTTTAGAGGCCCATCTAGTGTCGGCGTGTTTTTTCAATGAAATATTTAAGTGTTTCATTAAAGTTTCCCATCTGACCGTTGAACTCGAAAAAAACACAAATATTTTCTGGATTAATCCAAAAAATGTGATCATGTCAGGTGTCACACTAGCAGCGTGTACGCCAGATAAATTCAAAGAATGCGCTGCGCACGGCACGTAATCAGCATTTTCATTAATTTGTTTTATTTTGGCTTGGACTCCGTTATATTTACCGGCCATATTACTACCATTGTCGTAGCCTTGGCCGCGAAGATCTTGAATATTCAATCCATCAACTTCTAATTTCTCTAAAATCTCTTTCGACAATCCCTCGCCCGATTTTTCAGACTGGATGAAATCTATGAATCGTTCTTCGATTGTAACTTTCTGCTCGGATACTTTTACGAATCTCAATATTTGTGACATCTGTACTTGATGCGATACGTCTGGCGTACAATCAAAAAGTATGGAAAAGTATTTTGCCGCACGAACGTCGTCTAAAATTTGTTTTATGACCTCAGAGGCAAGAATATCTACAAGCTCGTTTTGAATATAAGGCGTAAAATATGAAATATTTCCTTTATTAAGCGATTCGATGTGCGCTCTAAGTTCAGGATCGAATTTTGAAATCATATCCACGGCACTTAAGAAAACTCCAGATCCTGATTCTCCAATATGCTCATGAGAGCCTCTGAGGGGTAAATTATTTTCCGCGCAAAACAAAATTATGCTTATTCACTCTCACACACAATTTTACTTTAAACTAATGAAATTTTATACAAATAATGACCATGGTTGAGAAGCAAGACAATCAATCCGAGTGCCCCCGGCCGGCTATCTGAATGCGTGATTCTCGATGTATCGGGGAATCCCCGAACATTGGGTGGGACGGCGCGGCAGAATGGAACGTTTGTGAATCGTTTAGTTTTGTAAGTCATCCTTTTCACTCTTGTCGAACGATGAATTTTCTATCTATCTCTCGCACGCTAGTGCGTCAGTAACGCCGCACGTAGTTAATTTATAAAATCAAAGATAAAGGGAGGACCAATGAATGTGGCTGACAGCAATGACAGCGTAACGTGAACTATAACGTACATCTCCTCAGGTCCTCAGCTAGATTGACAGATTTGCTTAGAACTTCTAAGTTAGAAGTGGCGCCCTGCAAATGAATATAGACAGAAATTGTCTCATAGTTACGGTATAGGTACTTTTGTTTGTGTATGTAATATTGCGAGCAAGACAAGGTGGATTTATATTTGTCTGATGTGTCGTGACGTGACGCGTCAGAACTGTATCGGTTCCATACATAAGCCATCGCAAGTACAACACAACACGTTACGCACTAGTGTGAACGTTACCATCCTACTAATATTATAAACGCGAAAGTTTGTATGGATGGATGGATGGATGTTTGTTACTCTTTCACGCAAAAACTACTGAATGGATTTTAATGAAACTTTACAATAATATAGCTTATACATCAGAATAACACATAGGCTACAATTTATAAACATATTGTTCGAAATACTAATCCTGCGCAGACGAAGTCGCGGGCACCAGCTAGTACTAAATGTATGAAACCGATACCGTTCTGACGCGTCACGTCACGACACATCAGACAAATATAAAACCACCTTTACAAGTGTTGTTGTTTCAAGATCGCTTGAAAAATGCCATATAGATATAGATAGTACAGAGGGAGCGTCTACACCATATTCGCAATAAAACAAAATGTACCTACTAACTACCATGCATGAAACAAAACTAGATACTGGTCTGGTCATTTCTGCGCCCCTCCAGGGTCTGCGCCCTGTGCCTGGGCACCGCTGGCACCGCCCTAGTTACGGCACTGCTTAAGGGCTGTATTTTTGAAATCCACGCGGAAGAAGTGCTAGTATCCAATATAGCTGAAGTTATGAGTATTATAGGCTACTTTTTGTAGCACGGTCCCGTGGGATAATTTAGAACATCAACGCGGGCTCGGCGGGGTACAGCTAGTTCATTCATAAAAAGTTAGGTAGGTACTGAAATCGAGTCTATTCAACTATTACTGTAAAGGTTTAGGTAGTTAAAAAAGGGTAAACAAATCGTAAAAAGGGTTTTTTATAGTTGACACTTTCTTGTTAAAAAATACATTAGAACAAAATTAAATTTATTTTCGATCACATGATAGTTTCCCCTTTTATTAAAGTATGTTAAACTTTATCATTTATTCTTAAACAACTTTTCGTAGATGTAACTGCTTTAGTACAATTTTTTTGTTAGATTTATAATAATAATATAACATTTTGTAATCTGTCTATTATAAAGAACCCAAAAAGACAGGTTCCCCAAACCTTTTAGAAAATACAACTAATTAGATAACATTGCTAAATTGAAGAGTACAACTGTGACGTAGTCTGGCAACTGAATTGGCAGGTATTACGTTTAGTCGGTTAACCAGATATTAATGTGACAGAGAGTTCATCAGAATCAGATTCAGAATAGAGACTATAAATATATATGTGACTATAATTAATATGATTTTAACATTTGAAATAAAAGGTTTAGCATCTATGAGTCACGTGGTTTTTTGTTGTTCACCCTTTTTTAACTACCTAAACCTTTACCCCTTATTACAAAACAAGGTTTTTCTTTAGGTATTGTTTAAACCACCGAGCCTGTTTTTGAAATAAGAACTTAGAACTGAAATAGAATTACAGCTCCTTTTACAAAACTGACAATTTAGCACTGGACTAACTTGTCAGTTTTGTAAAAGGAGCTGTATTTCGATTACAGTTAGGTTCTTATTTAAAAAACAGGCTCGACGGTTTAAACCATACCTAAAGAAAAACCTTGTTCTGTAATAAGGGGGTTTTTTTTTTTTTGGTTGGGAAATCATCAAATGACTTCTCCTGCTGAGTAGAGCAGGAGGGCGTGTCAGACTTTTACTGACTAAAACCCACCCGTGTTCCCTCAGTAGCCCGTATGCCAGGGGCTGTGGTATCTCTTTCGAACAAACCCGCACCCCTGGCAGGCATCGGCCCTTGCGGACCCCACCTGTGGTTGCTGACATCTTTGACGGCGCGCATGTGGAACACAACGCGCCGTCCCGTCTACCACTTTTCGGCCGCAGGGGATAGGGAGAGCGGCTGACGCTATACCGACACTCCTCTTCCCCTGCGGCCCCACCGCGTCCGCCATCAAATGGTGGCGGCCCCGTCCAGGCCACGGAAGGGAAGAGCGCTACTCAGAAGCACCGGCACTCCTCCTCTACCGCAGCCCGCAACCCTCAGCCGCGATGCCTCCCATTCGACATCGCGGCCCACCTCAGTTGCGGTGCACCTCACCGCAACCTACTTTTTGGCCGCTACGTCGTCGGCTTTGAGGCAAAAGCCCTGACGAGCGGCCCCACCTTTGGGTTCCTCTTGGCTTCACCGTGGCCGGAATCCACGGTTACTGAGCCCCCCCGCAACGACAATGCGGGAACCCACTCGGGGGGGTAATAAGGGGGTTAGAGTATAGGAACAAACTACTTTCATGGCTCGTTTACACTCTCGCCTCGCGGCTCGTCTCGTGCCTCGTCTCGTGTCTCGGCCACAGGTCGAGATAATCAATGTATGTTTAGATTCTCGCGGCGCGTTCAGTTGTTTTCGAACTAACGACTGCTAGCTTTTGCCACCGGCTTCGCCCGCGTGAATCTTTCATCCCCTATTTAACTCCCTTAGGGGTTGAATTTAAAAAAATCCTACCTTAATCCTTGTCTACATTATAAAGGGAACCCATGTGCAAATTTTCAGCTTTCTAGGTCCAAGGATTTGGGCTGGGCATTGATGAGTCAGTCAGTCAGTCAGGACTTTTCATTTTATTTATTTAGATAGATGGAGGACGTCGAAGTATTAGCGGGATCAACTCTTTCTTTACTGAGCTTCTAATACCTATTCAACTAATTTACAAACACAAACAATCGCCATTGACTTTTTGATGATTTTTATGATATTTGTACATATGATCCCAAACTATCCGCTCCTTTTAAAATACTTCTATGAACCGTAACGTGTCTTCTCGAGACCAATCCATTGAATCCACACAACCGGCACGGCAAATTGTTTGTAACCGAATAAAGACCGAACGCGAGTGTAAACACCACGCGCGCTTCCACCGCGAGCCCCTTTGACTCGTGCCCAAAAAACCGCTTCCAACGCGAGCGCTGCGAGCGGCGAGACGAGCTGCGAGGCGAGCCACGAGCGCACCGATTACACACGCGGCTCGTGGTTCGGCTCGCGGCTCTTCTCGCCGCTCGCGCGAGAGTGTAAACGAGGTATCAGCACCATAATTGCGTAACTCACGATTCATCATAATCTGTATCGTTTTGAAACGGATTGTTAAACCATTGCTTCATATGTTCGAAAAATGTGTCTGTTCGACAACATAAATAACGCAATGAATTTTGTTTAACTGTGAAGACGAAACCAATTATGATCAATCGTGAGTTACGCAATTAGGGTGCAGGTCTTGCGTTTATTCTGTTACACCTTGTTTATTATGAAATATCGTTTTTCCCCAAAGGAACAACCTCTAACCCCAATTTGTCAAATTCGTTTGATAGATTTTCAACTTTATTGCATAAACCTATGGTTCATGTTCAATTGGGAAAATTTGACAGTTTGGCATTTGGAAAGTTTCCGAGTTCTTTTTTTACACCTAAAACTAAATATTCGATGTTAAAACATTAATTATTGCATTTCATAATCGGTATTTTAGATAGTTAGTTAGCGATATTTCATATTTTCATAAAGTAATATTGCCAAATTAATCAAAACACGTAATTTCACGTAAATATTTGACAGCTTTTTGCGACGTTGCCAACTTTCAGAACAAACGCTCTTAAGTCCATGTCACTGTTCAATTTTCGACGCGTTGAGATGCAATCTGTTAGATTCTCACTGGTCAATTCAACATCGAGAGTTCAGAAAATCCAATGCGAAAAAATATCCCACCCCGATTTTATTACGTCCGTCTGAATGTCGACTAACAAATACCGGTCAAAATAGTATTTTGGGATTAAGAGGGTACAGGGCTTGCGATTCTCCATACAAATGTATTCCCCTTTTAACTTCCTAAATAGCCTGTAGAGCAATATTTTTTTCTCATAAAATCAAGGTCTGCTGTAAACGCGTCCCTGTCATTTTCATATTTTTTCAGCAACTAATTAGTAAAGAAAATATGACCCTCTAAAATAAAAAATAAAAATGCCCTATTTTCACCGCGATGATTAGAGGACTAGTTAAGTACCAGACAAATTAGTAAAGTTTTTAACATGAAAAAAAAAAAATTATAGGAACCTAAACATACTCTTTTTTTAAATGTAAAAAATAATTGAGTCGGCTCAATTTTCGAGGAGAAAAAAGGGGAATACGAAACGTCGATCTCGTCATTTTTTTTTTCGGTTTGAGCTGAAGCTGTCCCTATCACACACTATAGGGCAGACTTACTGACAGCGCGACGGCAATAGTTTCTTCAAAAACCTAGTTTTCAAATTCCTTTCAGGCCCCGTCCCCTCTTAATAGTTGGTCCAATTAATGTGATTTACCTGCATTTGTTTCCTAGGATAAAGGTTACGCTTTTACATAAGTATCAATTGCTGACCTGTGTAAAAGGTTCCCCTTCTTCAAGCATCAGCTTAGTAAACCGTTCCTTAGTGATGAAGCCGCGTCCCTCCTCGTCGAAATAACGGAACGCTGCCAACAACATCTCCGCACTTGCCGGGTAGAACCTACACAATCATAAATGTAAATTTCAATTAGGTGATTGATTTTTATCGTTGGTCATAAAGCGCTTGTGGCTAAGTAATATTAGCCACACGGGTCGACCGATCAGATAAGCTACGTTTGCCGCGGCTGTTCTGTGGATGGGTGACCATCTTTACATACTAAGACCCCTCCGTGCCTCGGAAAGCACGATAAGCCGTTTTTCCCGGCTGTCATTTGTGGATATTTGACAGTCTTTACGGGTCGTTAGAAGCCCGAAAGTCTGACAACCAGTCTTACCCAGGGGTATCGTATAACACAGTGATTGGGTTGTGGAGGTCAGATAGGCAGTTGCTCCATGTAAAATATTGGTATTCAGCTGGAAGCCGACCCCAACATAGTTGGGAAAAAGGCTAAGCAGATGATGGTCGCAAACACTACTGGTGTTTATGAGATAATGTTAGTGGGTTTTCCATCTGGATTTCCCAGCCCGAACACTGGATTTGTGTCCAGTGAAATGTGGCTGTAGGTACTGTAGATATTGCTCTCCTTAATGCTTAGGGGACGTAAGGCGTGGTGTTAGTATTTTCTCAAAGATCAATCAAATCAAATTATTGTTGCGCCGCACAAATAATGTTTGGTTGCCACTAGCGCCATCTCGTATCGAATAGCGGAATTAATGGTCAGGAGCTTTCTAGAAAGTTCGATGCTAGAACTTTCTGGAACTTTCGACATGTGTTCGGTCAGGGCCGATATGTACTCGAACATTCTAGATGCTTCTACGGTAGAAGGTTCTGGAACTATCCGAGGGCCCTATATAAGCGGGAATGGAGCGCGTTCCGAGTTAGTATTGGAGAAGCGATACATGTGAGAACATCTAAAGCGATCTTCAAGTGCGACTTAAGAGTGATCCGTAGTGCTATTGTGTTGTGTAATTAAAGTGTTATTTTTGGTAATTCATATCGGCAGTTTTTAATTGTCACGAACCCCTAGCTCGTAACAATATGTTTATGGGCGTAGGTTTATAGGGTGTTACAACAATATGTTAATAGTAATTGTATTAACGTGTCCTTCCTGCTGGTTTTGTGCTCCGTGCCTTCCTGCCACAATAATTGGCATGGCTTAAAGATATTAAAGTACAAAAATAGTGAACAAAACATGTACAGCGGCCAGCAGATCAAGCTAACCCAATCTGTCAAATTTCTTTGATAGTTTTTCAACTTTATCACAAAGAAATAAGGTTTATGTTCAATTGTGAAAATTTGACAGTTTGGGATAGCTTGACCTGCTGGCGACTGTACCGTAAAACGGGGCTACGTTGCACAGGTTTTGGCAGAGTATGGTAATTACTTTTTTAACACCCAAGATTAATGTTTTTTTTTATTCCAACAGAACAATGTGTCCTTTGGCTTTCAAGCTCATACCAATATATAGCCCCACAGATACCCACAACTTTTTTTTAAATGGTGTCAAAGTTACCCGGAAGTGGGGTTTCTTTGACAAGGCAACTAGAGATATATAATGTAAGGGTTACTTTAACATCTGCAAGAATTTCGTCCACTTACTCGACATCGAAAAAAGAACAAATAAGTTTTTTTTTTTTTTTTTTTGCATTTTTGTATTTTCACATACCTAAATAAAACTATTTCGCCAATATTTTTTATTTATCATTCTAAACAAGTCCTTACTTTTCTTGCAGTAATTTTTTTAACATCATATACATATAATTCAATACTATATGCAATAGACAGGAAATTTAAATAAAAACAACAAGTTTTTTAGATCAATGTCATTTTTATTATCACTTAGGTTAGAAAATTTAGGCACTTAACCATCATAGGCACACATAAACACAGTATTTTAGCGCAGTGTTAAAGTAGCCCCATAAACTGTCAAAATTACCCTCACTGTTAAAGGAGCCCCGTTTTACCGGTACTAGGTAGGAACTTAACGTAAGGTACACTTTTACGAAGGTACACTTGTATCATTAGTCATTACATAGCGCAGTGGGTGCTTGTTAGGGTCTACTATCATATTATAACTTCGGTTGAGATGACTGGAAGACTGGCAAGGCGATGCCTAACTGAATTTCTTGCCATAGAATAGTAGCACTAGTTCAACTGCCGCCAATTTTTATTTAAAAAAAGAAGCATAATGTTTAACAGTACCTACTGTTAAATATTATGCTTCTTTTTACGTACCTAGTTTCATAGTGTACAAATAAACGATTTTTACTATTACAAATACTTTGGACTGAAAACCAGTGTTTAATTAATTAATAAAGCAGTGGATTGTAGTCAGTTGCAAACTCTTTTTACGATATTTGCTGATAGTCGCGGTGTCAGGTCCCATTTTGGAAACTAGATCTATTGAAGCGACAAATTGCAACTGTGCACCTAGCTTCTGACATTTCATAGGTGCCCATGTAGGTATAAGTGAAATAAAATATTTTGATTTTTATTTTGATTGGGTGTCTGGTCGAGTATTGCCTATGCCTGACAAGTCCAAGTCACCTTGGTAAATTAGAAACGGTCACCAAATAGTGCAAAAGAGCATGCACAATGGTCCACTTGAAGGACTAAGTGCGGAAACCAAACCCATAACATAGAACATAGTGCAAAAGAGTCAATAATAAACCTGTGTTCCACCATAGCTTTGCACAAGTAGGGTAGAAAGTTTACAAGCGGCACATTTCCCGTTGCTTCTTTATTTTCTGTCGCTAAAATCACCTCCTGTATCTCCGCTTCGCTGGGACAACATCCTGTAAACAATTTTACTGATGATTTTTTTCATTGAATGAAGTCTAGTTACTTACCTACCCAAGAAACCATTTGTGCGAATAAATAAAAAAAATGGAAAGACCCATGACGTCTATTTGGTTAGGATAGAGACGACTTAAAAACTACTTGCGCATGATGGCGTGAAAACCATCCATTCCCGCCCCGGCAACCTCATCAACACCCTGAATGCATTATTGTATTGATCTCCCCTACTTGAGGAGGCCATTTTTCACTAATAGGTTGTAGCCTAAATAAAAGCGCTGTTTTTAACGCTCGGCTCAGCGCCAACACCGGCGACGCACCAGTGTGGCTGTAGGCTACTTGTTCCTGTTGATTTTGGACGCTCTGAGATCGGACATACATAACAGGAAGAGGCTCCCTGGCGCATGCTGTTTGCGGATGATATTGTTCTGTGAAAATGGACTTGAGATCCAAAGCACATTAGAGAAATGGCAACACAAGCTGGAGATTGGTTGCTTGAAATTCAGCAGAAACAAAACTTAAATGTTCTGCGATTTTTTCATCGATTTTTTTCTTCCATTCTTCATCGCGTTACTTTTTCAATTTAGCTACCTGCTTGAGGAAACTGAGATAAAAATATAATATGATGACAAAAAAAAGAGACGTGCTCATGTGCTGAGCCGAGTGGATGTCTTGGGACTAGGTACGTAAAGTGTAAGTACATACCTAAAGATCGCAGGATAGTCCCAATTTCTCTGACATCGACGACTTGTTTTGCGGAATGGTCAAATACTTCAAAAGCTTCCATAATCCTCTTTTCCAAGTCGTTATTAGGGAAAACTGGAAAGTTTCAACTAAAGTTATTGAAAGTGAGTAGCTAAAACTTTAATTATATTGATAGACACAAGATTACGACATTACTTTTATTAAAATCTTTTGGTGTAGTCATTTTTTACTTAAATTTAATGAGATTCACAAGAATATCTAAATTAACAGAGAGTTTACTAAAATAACATAACAATTTGATTTGTATCCAGGCAACAAACTGAACCACCATTTGTAATTCCCGCGCTTTAACAAAAAAACAATTGGCTCTACTCTATGCCCCACCCATGGTATTAGTATGTACTAATAAAGGCCTTACCATAAAATAATCCTGCCAGGGGTGCAGGTGCAGGTTTGTTCGAAAGAGATACCACAGCCCCTGGCATACAGGCTACTGAGGGAACACGGGTGGGTTTTAGTCAGTAAAAGTCTGACACGCACGCCATCTGCTCCACAGAGAGCGGGAGAAGTTATTTGATGATTTCCCACCCAAAAAAAAAACCATAAAATAATAATAATTTATAGTGTCTTTTCTACAACAAAAAAAAAAGAAGAAATTGTATGCAAGAAGTGTATTACTAATATTGCGATCAAAATAGACTGTGTGAAAAATCCACTTTGATATTAGTGATGATTCTCGCCACAGTGTTCTTGGTTAGCACGTGTGTTTTGAATTTGTTGTTGTTTTTATAGTGATTGTTGATATTTCTGTGACTTGTTAGTTTCTAAGTGTGTTGTCCTTGTGTTTGTAAACAGGTTTGTATTGTGATTGTCGTATTTGAAAACCGTTTTACCCAAGATGGACAAAAATAAGCCTCCCGATCCTGATCCTCCTGACATTTCAGGTCCTACGTTACCTCTGTCCCCGAACCCACTCTCGCAATTTGCGGATGTTGTTTGTAGTGTTACAGGTATGGATTTATCACCATCCCAATTCAACCAACCTTCCCGTAAACGCCCCGGTAACGAAGACATCTTGACACCTTCCCCGCCAAGTAAACAAAAGAAAAGCCAAGTTGGTCGTGACAAATACTCGGCAATGGATAAGGGTCCTTACATCGTTCACGTCTCCCGTATAGAGTCCGAACCTAACTCAGGCACCACCTTACATCCAGTTAATTTTGGAAAGTTTTTAATTAACAACAACATTGCGAACATAGTTCGTGGTGGTGTTAACAGGGTCGGTAGAAACCGAGTATCTGTGGAGTTTGCTTCCCCTCAGGATGCCAACTCATTCTTGGCTAACACTCTGTTATCCAAATACAGCTATATTGCCTCTATCCCTTCATTTAACATCACAAGGTTAGGAGTAGTCACGGGTGTTCCCTCTGATATCTCAGAAGAAGAGGCTATAACTTATTTGTCTGTGCCCTCAGGTTGTGGGCAAATCATTAAAGTGCGTCGACTTAATAGGAAAGTTCAGAGAGACGGGATTAATGAGTGGAAACCAACTGAAACTTGTGTGATTACATTTGATGGACAAGTTTTACCTAAAAGAATCTTCTGCTGTTACACATCCCTTCCTGTAGAACAGTACATATTTCCCACCATTCAATGTCGAAAGTGTTGCCGATTTGGACATGTGGCTACTGTATGTAGATCTAAACCACGCTGCAGCAAATGTGGCCACGATCACCCAGGTGATGGTTGCAACATTTCTGAGGGCGAGGCCTTCTGTATTCTATGTTCGGGTAATCACTTTGCTAACAGCAGGTCATGCCCTGAGCATGGTAGACAGAAAGCCATCAAGACAGTAATGGCAGAGAAATCCGTTCCTTATATTGAGGCTAGCAAATTAGTTCCAACAGCTTCTCGCAACTATGCCAACATAGCAAAAACTCCAACTTCTCAGTCTTATCGCAAGACAGTTTTCCTAAAGCCTAAATCCCATGCTCCTCTTTCCTCGTCTTATGACATAGCTGCTCACCAGCAGATAATTAGTTCCCCCCAACTTTCACAGTCTAATGGCTGCGCTCTAAATAACAATGTCTCTTCCATCAATAGCACTTCTTCTATTATTGAACTATTAATAAAACTATTACCTATCATAATTTCTTCTTCTACTTCTAATTCTCTATCACCGTCCAACGTTGCCGATCAACTTATAACTCTTCTCTCAGAAATTAGAAATGGCGGTTCGCCAAGTATTTCTTCAGTGGAATGTGAGGAGCGTGTGGCATAAAAAGCACGACCTCATATTTCTTTTAAATAAATACAAGCCGTTGGCTTGTTCTATAGCTGAGACTTGGCTTACTCCAAGTCTTAGCTTCCGTATGCCACATTTTAACATCCTAAGATGCGACAGATCAGATGGCTATGGAGGGTCGGCCCTCTTGGTCAACAATCGGGTTCCTCTTTTGCCCTATACTTTGCCTTCACTTACAGGTGATATGAGTATTGCCGCAGGCAAGGCCGAGGGTATCACAGTATTTTCCATTTATATCGCTCATCCTCACCATGATTCTTTAATAATTTTAAGAGATATATTTTCTAATGTTCATGGTCCGATACTGGTCATGGGCGATTTTAACTGCCACCATTACAGATGGGGGTCTGAACGCTGTGATACCTTTGGCGTAGCTTTGGTTGATTTATTGGACGATCTGGATCTCTGCATTTTAAATAATGGTTGCCCAACACGCAGATCTCTTCCCGGTCAACAAAAGAGCTGTGTTGACCTAACATTTTGTTCAGTTGAACTAGCAGCTTCGACCCTTTGGGAATGTACAACCTTGTCGCATGGTAGTGACCACTACCCCATTGTCATATCTTTGCTTAATAAGACGTATTTAGAGAAAACTTCTCCTCCACTTTTGAAGTATAACCTGTCCAAACCAGATTGGGCAAAATTTACTTCATTATTGGAGGATAAAATTGATGTTCTTCCAAATTTAAATTCAAGTTCATTAAATCCTTCTGGTCACTGCCATGCCAAGAGATGTTATGAGGAATATGTTTCAGCCATCACCTCCAGTGCAGACTCCTGCTTCCCATTGAAAAATAGTGCCCAAGATAAAATACCTTCACCACCGTGGTGGGATCCAGAATGCACTTCGGCAATCAGGGATAGGAATGAGGCGGAGGTGTGTTATAATGTGGATATGAGCACCGAAAATCTATTGGCATATTTACAGATTAACGCTAGGTCTAAGCGTTTTCTTCGTAAGAAGAAACGTACAGGTTGGATTAAGTTTTGCACTTCCTTATCTCCCTCGACTCCAGTTTCAGCTGTCTGGAAAAATATCAATAGATTTAGACGTGGGTGTTCTCCATCAATCTCTTCACCAATAACTAGGGAAACTGCTGAACTTTTTTTTGACAAGATAGCACCATCATATGTTCCATTCTCATCTGAATGTGAAAATGCACCTCTACGTAATGTGACAGAGGATCCTTTCGATGCACTTTTCACATTGGAGGAATTAAATGTGGTTCTGAAACACGTTCGGGACTCAGCTCCTGGTATTGATGGTGTGCCATACTCTTTCTTAACCCATTCTGGCGAAAAGGCTAAGATCTTCTTTTTAAATATTTTAAATTACTGCTATAGTCATGGTTGGGTTCCAGATCAGTGGAAGTTGCAAATTATTATTCCTCTATTGAAACCAGGCAAACATGCTGATGATCCGAATGGCCTTAGGCCAATCGCGCTTTCTTCAGTCCTAGCTAAATTACTGGAACACCTCATTAAAAACCGCCTCGAGTGGTTAGTCGAATCGAGAGACTTACTGCCGAATCATCAATTCGGTTTCAGGAAAGGGCTTAGTACAATGGACAGTATTGGTATATTAGTTACGGATGTCCGCTTAGCCTTTTCTCGAAATGAATCCGTTGTTGCCACTTTCCTCGACATCTCCTCTGCATATGACAATGTTCTTCTTCCCGTACTCAGGCAAAAACTGCAACAGCTGAGTCTCCCGGCTAAGATGATACAGTGCATATGTGAGCTCCTGTTGTCACGATCATTGGTTCTCAGAGTCCAGGGTGAGGAGTTCGATAGAAGACAGACATGGAAGGGACTCCCTCAAGGCTATGTTCTCAGTCCCATACTCTACAATCTTTATACGGCTGATATTGGATCCTGCTTAAATAATAATTGTCAGATGTTACAATACGCCGATGACATTGTTCTGTATGTGACAGATTCTTGCATAGACGACGCTGCGTCATCGTTGTGCCTCTCTCTGGAGTCTTTGAATCAATGGCTTTTAAGCCATGGGCTGTCGTTATCTGCACCGAAAAGTTCGACAGTGATTTTCTCTCGCAAAAGACTCGTTCCTCATATTTCAGTTAGTATTTCAGGCCATAATATCCCTATAGTTAGTAAAGTAAAATTTTTGGGCGTTATTTTAGATACAAAACTTACCGGCAAACATCACATAAATTTCCTTATCCAAAAATGTGAAAGAATCATCTCAATTTTAAAAGTTCTTGCGGGTGTTTGGTGGGGTGCCCACCCTTACACCATGAAATTAGTCTATAATGCTTTAGTTCGCAGTGTTTTGGACTATGGAACATATCTTCTAATTCCTTGCAACAAAGGTGCTTTGACTGGGCTGGATCGAGTTCAGTCCAAATGCCTTCGGATCATCTCAGGTTGCATGAAGTCCTCTCCCGTTAACGCGTTGCAAGTCGAATGTGCTGAACCTCCGCTGGCCCTTAGACGGCAATATCTGGCCTCCCGTTTTGTGTCTAGATTAATAGGTAGATCCTCCCACCCGCTTATAGGAAGATTGAACAAATTAGATTCCATATGCAGAAGCTCAAATTACTGGAAAAATAAAGAAATCCCCTTAATCCTAAAATCCTTTCGACTATTTCTAAATTTAGTATGCCCTATTGTCCAGTATCCTAGATTACCCCTTTTTAATTTCCCATATGAAGTTTTAAATTTTATCCCAAAAATTTTATTTGATATTGGTATATCCAAAAAATCTCCATCAGCGAATTTGGCTTTCAACGCGGTGGTGAGCGAGCGATGGAATGGTTTTCAATTATTTTTTACGGATGCCTCAAAACTAACCGATCTTAATTACACTGGCGCTGCGGTCTATTACCAAAGCTCCAAAATAATCCTACAATTTAAATGCCCCAAGGAGTCTTCTGTATTCACTGGTGAATGTGTAGCTATACTGGAAGCTTGTCTTTTTATTGAGTCACACCCTAATATTCAGAAAGCCGTTATTTTTACAGACTCCCTTAGCAGCTTGCAAGCCTTAGCCCAGAATCCGTTTAAGAGTAAATTACACAGCTCCCTTATTTTAAAAATTAAAAACTCTTTAAAGTCCAGCGCTAGTAATCAAAAGGATGTTCAGCTGGTTTGGATACCTAGTCATTGTGGCATTAAGGGTAACGAATGTGTTGACGCTTTGGCTAAAGATGCCTGTTCATCTTTATCGTCAGATCTCACATACAACACTCATCAGGGTTACGATCTTTTGTCCATTCCAAAAAGGAATCTGCAGTGTTCCTGGCAGGAGCAATGGAATGCTTCTAGCAAGAAGAAAGGCAGTTTTTTCTATGCCGTACAACCGACCGTTAAACCAAAACCATGGTTCTCCGGTTATAAAAAAGTATCCAAAACTGTCATATCTGTTATATGTAGAATTCGCTTAGGTTTTTGTTGCACTCCTGTGTTTTTACACAAAATCCGTGTCCGCGATTCCTCGCTCTGCGAATGCGGATTGGCGGAAGGCACCCTTGACCACATATTTTTCGAATGTTCCAATAACGTCCCACCTCTAGATTTGTATAACCGTCTCACCAAATTTAAGATCCCTCTTCCGATAAATTTCCCCTCTCTTTTAACTCATTCCTCTCCTGAACTGCTTGTGGCGCTGATGATTTTCATCCGTCACAATAATATAAAATTATGATTTACTCCCTGAATCTGTGTTTATGTGGTATACTATGTATTTTTAATGTTCTAACAATTATATTTTAGTATGTATTTATTTTTTGTTTGTTTCAGTCCAGTACTAACCACACAAGATCAACATTAAGCCCAACTGTATCATCGAAGATTATTATCCATAGTTTTTTTTTTTTTTTTGTGCACACGTGCTTTTCCAATTCACTTTAGACATTGGCAGAATAGTCGACATCGGCTTTGCTTGCCATAATAAAAAATAGAATAGAATAGATATTAGTGATGTTCTGTACCCCACCTAGACCCCACTCATAAGTTTGTTATTGACATCCATTGGATCACATATATATACAAAAATCAGAAGTATAATTTCTCGATTTTGCCCAGCTTTTGGGTTACCTTTACTGTTTAAGTATTTGGTTAGGGGGTTTCGAGAAAAAAATCTACTACTCTTAGAGCCCCGTTCGGTATGTTTCTGGCCACAGGACTTATTTCCAATTTTAGTTTTATTAATAGTTTCAAGTCTGTCAAAGGGTTCAACTCTTTTTGACTCCCAATTTCACCATACTTTCAATCATCATTTTAGTCGAATACGGTCTTTCATAGACATTATTATATTGGTTTGTTTTGTTTATCCATAACTTTCCGTTTCCGCATCCGTTACGTGTTGTTGCGCCGCCATCTTGGTTTGGCTTGGCGCTTTCCTATTGCAAATTTTTCACGAGTAATGTTTGATTACACTAATAATTACTGTCTGTGAATTGGAATAAAGTGATTTGTGAGGAGCGCTAAATTTTAAAACTGAACAATGGAACCCTCCAAGATGAAAGTTGTGGATCTAAGATCTGAGCTTGGCGCCCTCGGTTTGGACACCAAAGGGAACAAGCCGGCTTTAGTTGAAAGATTGAAGAAAGCTCTAGAAGCTAAGTCAGGAAAAGGTAAAACATGTTCATTTTATGATTATCACTTCAAAACACACCTGAAGGAACAATTTAGTGTTCATTTTCTTGTTTCTATTCACAATTAAAATCAATAATATTCGCACAGGCACGTGTACATTTTTGGCGAGTAAAAATGTTTGATGAGTTCAACGCTTGGTTTCACAATTTTCACTTGACGTCATACTCTCATAGCTCTAGAAAAAAAAATGTTATTGATATTGGCTGCCTATTTGGTTTGGGGGGAAATTATTGGCTAACAACTTCATTTTTTTATGTTGTCTGCTGCCCAATAATAACCATGATGTCACATTTTGGCGTTAGAGTAATTAAAGTATGGTCATAGGATGTTAGAATTTGGCTATTATTATTACAATTTAGGCCCATAACAAAGGAAAACTCAAAACACTTGTGTTATCAGTAAGATCTCAACAAAAACATTGTCTTTTGTTAACATGTCACTCAATTTTCAAGGTTATAATTAATGTTCACCACAGTTTATTTGTGTAAGCTAGGTTACTATCCCACAAGTTTTGCTTCTAATATAAAACAATACAAGGTACTCTGACCAAATCTACCCTGAACTCAGCTTTATAGAAACGGGGACTTTTGAACTTTTTTTTAAATCTGTCCCATAGCAATAGAATAATAAGATATATTATCATTACTAATTACTAATCTATCAGAGCTTTTGGTTATTTGATAAACTTTGATCAGCATCATTTTCATTAGGCCATGGAAAGATGCAATAAATTAAGGTATACCATAGAAAGAAACATTCAGGATCTGTTGGAACGCATTTGATAGTGACTGAAATATTATCCTCTTCACATCAGCCACCTGAATATAACCACTTAAAATAGGTTTTCTGATAAGGTAAATAATCTATCACTATAACTACTTGGCATATAATAATTACTTGCATGTTTTACTTAATAATAATAAAGTAGTTATAGGCTAGAAGAAGTTAATTAGTACTGATCATTACCAACCTACAGTACATTCAATCATGTTCCTAAACAGGATAATAAAATGCCTGGTTTCCCTGAAGGCTTGGGTAGAGTCATACCTACAGTATACCCACATTCCACCAGTTATGTTTAAGTCCCGTGTATAGGGGGCGAGTTTATTGTCATGAACCTGGCTCATATTCGGACTGGGCTGCTACTCAAAAAACTCTTGATACAAAAACCTAATAACACTGCCTAACCTGGGAATCAAACCCAGAATCTCAAGCTCGGCAGTAGCACAGACCATTAGACCAACAAGGTAGTCTGTATACTGTGTATGTTCATATATTGCTAACAATAATAATGTAATGTTAGTTTTTTTATAACTTTTATCACCAGCAGGCTACATAAATGTCTATAAAGGTAAATAGTTGGCCTTGCTGATAAAGTTGCAAATTCAGAGGAATATAAAATTCATATTTACCTTTTGTTAACTTTAATTTTCATGCAGTTGTGAAATATGTTCAAAAAATATGTTACATTCAGTAAAATTAGTATAATGTATGTATGTAATGTATAATAATGGCTTTGAGTACTGTTGAGGTTTCCCCGGTTCTGCACCGCGTCTAGCATGTTTGCTGTAGCACAAACTGACGACTATTATGCCATTGTGAGGAAGAAGACCGCAACCTTAATAAGCAGAATGAGGGCTAGCAGCAACAATATTCTGAAAACCCTAGCTGAACATCACAATGCACAAATGCTAAGACACATTGTCCGGTTGCTTGTGCGGCAGGGATAAATAAACATGATGTGTACCTATTAATTAACCAACTTCTTTTATTTATAAATATTAATCCTTATTTTGACAAGTTCTTTTTACTAACCTGTGGACCAATGTTATTATTATAAATTACTAGCAGTTTCACCCACGTAGTCCCCGTTCCCGTGGGAATACGGGGATAAAATATAGCCTATGTCACCCGGGGTTAGTGTAGTTTCCCAACAGTGAAATGTTTTTCAGATCGGTTCAGTAGTTTCGGAGCCTATTCAATTATTAAATTCAAACATACAAAACAAAAATTTAATAAGACGCAATAAAATCTTTCCTCTTCATAATATTAGTATAGATAATATCTTGTTTAGTTCTATTTCATCATCATTCTCTTGCTTTTTCCCAAATTTATTTGGATTTGGTGCAACATAAATATCTCTTTCTTCCATAGTTAAAGAAGTATGGAAGATTAAAAAAAAAAAATACGCGTCGAATTGAGTAACCTCCTCCGTTTTTTCGTCGGTTAAAAAACTGATACAGATTAGTCTTCATCTCAGTAGTTAGCTTTTATTTATGCTCACTTAAAACTTTCTATTGTCAATAGCAACATAGTCATTTAGAAGGTGAATGTTGGCTTAGATTTAGATATAATTTTGTTTATAATTTCGAAGTTTTACTAATCCATCACCATCATCATCATCATTTCAGCCGCAAAACGTCAACTGTTGGACATAGGCCTCCCCCAGGTTCTGCCATACTAATTTAAAAACAGATTAGAATGTTGTTTATTATTGTTAGAGGTGAGGTGGTTAGCAAATAATGTTGGTAAAATTTGAATTAGTAGGTATATCTGCAAAATACCTCTAGGGTGTACAATAATGAGAAAAAAATAATTCCAGGATAAACTGAAAACTAAATTATGTATGTACAAAATCTATTCATATTAAATTTATGGCATGACGCTTTGTATTTCTACTCTACTGTAGAATAGAAATCGCCTGTCTACATTTATCGGTGAAAAACTGTCATCTGTCCATATGTAAGCAGCATTTTTGTCTACTCTTCCGACGGCAAAACGCTTGTCTACGGTTCTCGTGCCAAGCCTGCTGGAGAAGGAAATCCTTTCCATCCTAGCAAACAAAGTCGCGGGCAAAAGTATAACTGAAATCAGTTGCTACAACCCGCCAAGAGCAAGTGAGACCTTGTGCTAGAGGATGCAAGTCAACCGTGTGATTGGTATTGCTCCCATTTTCTTGAGCTAGTTATTTCTTGGTCCCTTAAATAATTAAACTCCAATCTGATAAGTCCATACTTCTTGAAGGTTGACCACTTGAGTAACGCAGCCATTGAGTTTCTTATCATGTTAATTAACTAAATAATGCCGAGTCATTGTTTGAATGTCTTAATATCACAATAATTAATAATGGATGTATTCAAATATATGATACGGCCAGCTTACAATTCTTAGGTCACATTATAAAGTGTTACATAAAGCCATAAAACATAAAACAATGATTATTGTCATTTCAAAATTTTATGCAACACAACTTCAGTTCATCATCATTAACACCTTTACTTCAACTACTGGTAGGCATAGGTTCTATCTGGTGTTACCCATCTTCACGCTCCTGTGCTAGTCTCATCAAGAAGCCTCATCTAGGAATGACGTATGACGCAAATGTAACGTCCATTCAAACGTTTTAACAGACGAAGACACAATTATTTATTACCATTTAGGTGAAATGCACAACTAATATTCATATCTATTGGATATAGTTATGCCAAAGGTCTGTAAAGTCCAAAAACTAAATAAATATAAAGTGCTAAATCAGTATTTTCAATGTCAAAACCGTTTGATTGAACTTTACGCTAACTCCGCACGTTCACGACCATTGCTCCTGTTCGAAAATGTTGAATTGTTTCGTCATTATTAACTTCTTCATGTTTGTTCTCAGCAATTCCCGACACGTCTATATTGGACACTTCAACTGAGGATGCTGAGGAGCCGGCGACTCCGAGGCGTGCGACTCCTGCCGCTCGGACAACGCGGCGGTCCTCATCGTCACGACTTGCTGCTACGCCAGCTAAAATACCTGTAAGATGGCTAAATCACTATAGCACTTCATTTTAATTCGATAATGTTAACAAGTTGACTTTTTAAAAGTCAAATTTTTTATTTAGATTTTTAACTCGGTAATAATAAAGCAAAAACTGGCTTGAAGTTTTGGGTCTAAAGTTGTTGTGTGATTTGACCGTTACTACAGGAAAAGTCACAGTAAAGCTTAGAATTTAAAAAAAAAGGATTCTCAATAAACATTCAATAGAAACTAAATTGAAGGCACGGCGTGACTATCGCTACGATTCTCTCGCCCGTGCATATGGCGCCTCGTATTCAAACGAATAGTCCACAGTACAGTCTAGTGGCTTACTACCACAATGCAATTAAACACATTACTTACTTTTACAATTCTAAAACGTATCTTTGCAGCCTATACGTGAAGAACCACCAGAACCCATAGAAGAGGAACCAAAGCCAGGCGGTGGGGCGTATTCTCCAAGCCAGGAGGATTCTGACAATGATTCACCACCACCACCTAAGCAGGCAGCACCTGAACCGGATGCCGCTCCTAAACCGGTTGCACCATCAGAACCAGAATCTACACTAGTTGCTTCCCCAGAGAAAGTTGCACCAATAACACCGGTTGCAGCCCCTGAACCAGTTCCTGCTCCCGAACCGGTAGCTACCCCAGAACCAGTGGCTGCCCCTAAACTAGTGGCTGCCCCAAAACCAGTCATGAAGCCTGAACCAGTGGGGACCCCTAAACCCGTACCTGCACCAGTAGTGGACACTGATGGTGAACAATATGAGACTACTGATGACTTAGAGTGAGTAGAAATAGTTAAAAGTGGCTCCAAAGTAAGAACTGTCAACTGGGCTATTTGGTGGTATAACTGACAATGTTGACATATTTGCCAAAAGATTACAAAATTGACACAGTTTTCAGATTCTCAATGTTTCAACACCTAGAGATGAATTCAGTTTCAGATTAAATCCAGTACGGGATATAATCTCGTCGCGGCATTTTTACGTCGTGTGTAACGACTAAGTAAACCTTGTCAATGTTATTCAGGCGCCAGAAGTTCAGATTGTCGGAGGACAGTGTAACTATCGCGGGCAAAGGAACTTACAAATTGACATAACAAAGACAGGTTCATGCCCAGCAGTGGGAGAAGTCGTTTTGTGGATAATGATGGTCCAGTCAGTTTTAGATTTGTTTGTCAATCTATTTTTCTATCATAGCCAGTGGTCTGGAACATCAGTGTAAACATTTGAGGACTCGTTCCTGACACCCGTCAGTGCGATAATTCTAGTAACGAATGAAGATGAAATTCGCAAAACACGTATTCTTTTATATGAAACAGAGGCCTTAGTGTGTTTCATTTAACTATCTTGATCAAACGTATTGAGCGCGTTTGGCGCTCCGATTGGCCCTGGATTGATGAGGGACCAATCGGAACGCCGAACGCGCTCGATGCGTTTGATCGAAATGGTTAAATAAAACTCACACTAGGGCCACTGATGGATGTCAAGAACGTATTCTCTCGTCGGGCACTCTGTAGTACTTATTCATGATAATGTTAATAAAACTCCGGAATTATGAGTTCTCCTAATAGTTGGAAAACTAAGTAAAATACTGCACTGATTATGGATAACCTAAATCGTGAACACAATCATATTGAATGGCTTTTTGAAGGGCGTCATGAAACTAGCATAAAATTATTTATGATCACAGAGATTAAATAAAAGCACCAATATGGCGTAGTGATGTCACGCGTTGATAAAATATAAATATTTTATACAATTATTTCTAACAATACATCCACTCAGTAATGGCTGACCTTTCGTTTCAATTAAATTTTTCCTGTACTTGATGTTTTTGTGATATCAGCTAAAAAGGAAAAATTCAGGAAACACCTAGTGCTTTATCCAATCCTAAAATAATATCTATATCATTCAGTGACAAGGTATGCTTAAAAGCATAACGAAGTCTTGTATTTTCAATGGTAACATTTTGTAATAGATACCTTTTCCCAACATGAGTTAGTGTGTCTGAAGTGAAACAGTTTAGGCTTAAAAACATTTCTTACTAAAACCCTTACTTGAATTTCAGGAATGAATCGCCAGTAAAACCTGCAATTGGTAAGCACATTTTTTAAATACCATGTCAAGATTTCCCATGACCATTGATGTCAGGTTAACAAAATAAAATTCTGTTCCAGAACCAATGGAAGTGCAGGAAAATCCGAAATCAGAAGAAGAGGTGGAAAAACCAGAGAAGAAATATGATGTGGATGATAGGATAGACCATGATAGGGATGACAAGGGTGAAGATAAGGAAGAGAAGAAGGAAGAGGTGAGTTCTTATTAGGTAGAATAATGCTTTTAAGAGGGAAGCACCAGGGTAGACCACAAAATTCATATTTACATATGTTTTATGCAATTTGTAGTTTAGTATCAGCATTTTGAGCGACCGTAATTTTACATTACAATTGTTAAAATCATTACAGCTCTCTAAGTTCAACTTATTAAATTATGACTTGAGGCCAAATACAAATTTTCTACATACCTGTATTGATGATGTTGACGATTTTACTTTGGTAAATACGTACCAAATTACGGTGAACATTCTGTTAATACATTATTTGCTGCCGTCAATCATATTATAACCTTGCTCTGCAATTTACAAAAAAAAAAGTTTTTTGTCGGACATCCTAAGATATATATAACAACTTGTTAATAACAGTCGGTACATTTACGTATATATTTTTTTGTACATTCATTATAATTATTATTACACACAGCCAAGTTTTAATAAACACGTCTATTGTGATGCCAATGAAGTGTGCCAGTTGTCTTAAGTAACATAGCGTAACGTAGTAAGTAATTTTGATTAAAAAGCATGATACAACGGTGGCTTAATTTAGAAAAACATCGTTTCTTCTCGCCACTTGTTCGCGTGAAAGTCGTAAGACACCCCACCAATACATATTAATACTTCGCTTTCGCTTAGCGTTCTTTGACTTTATTTCTTTTTGCTTAGCCTGCTCAACCTGCGTCAAGAATTGGGCTATCAATTGGAAAATCAATTTTTCATATTTGACTGGTAGTTCAAAATATTAGCGTGTTTAAACAAAAAAATCTTCAGTTTTATTACATTAAGTAACATATTATAGATCACATTATGTTACCTCCCATTCAGTAATGAAAGCTTTTTGTTTTGATCATTTGTTTGACCTCTGTCTGGCTTGATGGTAAGCATGTTCCCCCATAGTTTTCAATTTGTCCTTTCTCTGTTGCCTTCTCCCCAACCAATTAGGCAATAACGAGTCTACGTCACGACATTCAAGCTCAACGGCGTTAGAGTTTTGTATAACTGCATCGTTGACGTTGCACGAAAGATAATTGATTACCAGTACAGTTGGTATGGCTCAGAAAATATTTATTTGAACTCACTTGTCATTCAGCGAAACCGTGAAGTTACTGAAGAAGAAGAATGGGACCAATTGAATGACCGCCTCCGCATTCGTGAACAAGAACGCATCGAGAGAGAACGAAAGCAGGCCGAGGATGACGCGAAACGCCTCGAGGATGTTAGTAATGTATGTAGAACTTATTATTTAGCAACGGGTTTGGGATGCAAGAAAGCAGTGGGCCCTGGGGCCTAATTTAAAAAAAATAAGTTTGTCAGCTTACAACTTTCTATTAACACAATTTTAAGTCTTATGCCGTCCTGCTTTAAGGTGTTTTTCCGTTACCTTGACTTTGGTTTCTACCCTCTATAATAAGGTTTTGACACACACTAAGAGTGAGTTGCACCAACTAACTTTAACGATAACCAAGGCCGTGACAGCCGTCAAATCCCCGGTTAAGCGAAATACGAGTTGCACCAATTTAACAATTGTTAAAATGACGTCACAAATAACGGTAACATTAACCGCTCAAATTCTGGCGGTTAAGGGCTATAGTTACGGTTTGTGTCATTGTATGATCATCTGATTTGCAGTTTTAACCTATAAAAATATTGAATAGGCCTTTGAAACGAAATGATTATGTCTTTACTCCGCGACATATTGTGGGAATCGAGCTCTAGTGATTATAGTAACACCAATAGTGAATCCATGTGCCAATTAGGAAGAGAAAAGTGTATCGCCCTCGCATTGATCGATTTCTAAAGTGGGATAAGCATTAGCATTAAAATCCTTTCTAATGTTCTCCCATACCATTTCTTTTTGTTTTGTGCTAGTCCCATCTGTTTTTTTGCACATCAAGATATTTTTGTATTTTTCGAAAAAGATCTATAATTTCTTAACTTTTTCCTGGCTAAAATTACAACTTCTTTCTCTAAAAACACAGGTCAATTATCTAATTAATACACGAATAATAAAAACATTCTGTGCTGTAGATAGTCTAAAGTATCTAAAGTTTTACTTAATCCCACGTTCCGTCTCGTATAAATAACATAGGTATTTATGTAATAATAAATTTAATTCGCATACGTCTGTATGCAATAAGTAACGTATTTTTATTTTTCAGAAGGAACGAGAAACCAAATAAATAATATTATTAAAACTGTTCACACTTTTTATTGAAGTTGTGGAGTAAATTGCTATTTGGTATTCCTCCTCCTGATTTCTCCATATTTTGCATAAACTTTAATTACTTGTTATAATTTATAGTAGAACAGTGTTTAATTTAAATATCAAGCGTCTATTCATTAAAATCCCGCTGGAAACACAATTCGAACTTACTGTAACTGGTACGCTGCGAATTTGAGTTTTTTGTCAGTCTCTGACAGCGTGATGAGCGTGATGACAACAAACTTGAAATGTTGACATTGCTAAAAAAAATACCCACGGGCATTTTGGGGAAACAAGACGTCTTGTCATTTGTCACCCTTTTAACTTTAACTTTCACATTAGACATGACGGTGCAACAGCAGGAAGTTATATTCTATGGTCATTGTTAATGTTACCGTTAAAATTAACTTTGACGACAACTTTAACGTAGCGTTTGGTGCAACTCACTCTTATATTTTGCAATCTTGCATGCATTAAGCATTACTAACCTTTGTTCAAGTCTACACATGTTAGTAGAGACTAGGGAGGGGAGGGACACATAAGTCGGAAGAGTAGACAAAAATTACGTTTCAGTGTAGACAGTTGACAGTTTTGTACCGAGAAATGTAGACAAGCAATTTCTATTCTACGGTAGAGTAGAAATAGAAAGCGTCACGCTAAGCCTGCTAATAAGCGTATGCTCTACCAAACTACGTAGTGATGATAGAAACACACAATTACTATTTTGTGTTACAGATTCAAATTTTAAATAAATGATTAAATAGTTATGAATAATTGTTAGTGTATTTTTGTGTTGTTTATTAAAGTATATTTAAATAAATAGACACAATAGATTTATTACATATTTCTTAGATAGTTTAAAGCAAAAGTAATAAAAAAAAAAAGTTTCTTATATGTTGGTCCCAAAATTTAATTGTAGGTTAATTGTCATTTAATTTAGTACTTAGTCTAAAGCTTGAAGAAATAGAATGATTGTATGTTCGATATTTAGTTAGTTTTGCTTTGATTTTGTTTTCCATTCTGCACTTGCTTACTTGATTTATCTGCTTTGCCACATAGTCATATCATAAAAGTAGAAAAACCATATTCTTAATTTTTGAAAATAAACACAAACCAATGCGGTCAGCCTCTCTTAGAATTTCTCCAGTTTGCTCTTCTCAAATTTGTTTTCGATATCTTTATTATTTCGGGAAATAACTTAGATCTTACATTTTTCTTGAGACATTTTGTCGTAATTATGTATGTATTTATACAACTTTACTCAAGTGTTTATTTTGGGCTTGACCGACTTGTTTTGACGTCAAACAGAAATAATTCATGAGCTCATGAATCATAATTATTGATCTGCATTTGAGCTTGAAGCTTGTCGGTAAAACCTCAAAGTAAAAACATGAGTGAATCTGTAAACATTAAAGATTCGTTAAATAATTGAACCATTTATCTAATTGGAACAGGACCCGATTAAGCTGAAACGTTTGAAGCGCAAGCGCGAAAAGAAGGCTCGCTGGAGTAACTTCTACAAGGCTGTCGAAGTCACTAACGAAGTGCTTTCACTGCCTGAGGTATGTCGCACGTATAGTCTGTCGAAAAATGAACTTTAAAACTAGTGCACTAAGTTATATGGTCCTATGTCAATAGTTCCACATGTTAGAAAAAAAGCTTAAGGTTCACACCGCGAGCATTCAAAAGCGAGCGTTCACATGTTGTGTTAATTCTATTGCAAGCCAATCATGCATTTGAGAACTGAATTGTAGTAATTCGAAAGACCGAACTTCTTCTAATGATGAACCATAGAATCTTCACATTCCCACATATCTAGTGCTCAAAATGCTCGTAAACGATAAATCATCAGGAGTTGATCATATTTGTAATGCATGTTACTAATCAAGTAACCCGAATGTTTGTATGTAAATACCTGTAAAAAGAAAATATGGTGCTTGCTTTTTTATATAAAAAAATATGCGTAAGGTTTCCGGTATTTCCTTGCACCGAAGAAATCTTCATAGATTCTGAATAAGAATGTTTAAACAGTAACCTACTGTTTATGTGGCACATTGAGCTTTAAAAAGATACTCTCTCTCTCTCTCTCTACAAAGGTTATGAGTGATAGGGACGAAGCTATACAAGCTATATTATTGACGTGTAAAAGTGTTTGTACAAACCTACTTACAGAAATAAAATCATTTATCATTTATCAAAGCCGATTTTTTTTTAAAGTTCTATGTGCCATATCTACGGCCAAAAACTAGCACCTAGCTATTTGCGTCATTATAATGTACTATTTTCTCAACAGGAGGCTCAAGCTAATAAAGAGAAGAAAGATTCTGCTGAATTGAAAGTACCTGAACCTGAGATTGACGACAGCAAAATCACCCTCTCTTGGTGTGAGTATGATAATGCATCATATACCTCTTAGCCTTATTCCAACTACTTTGGGTTCAGATTCCAGTCTAACGGGATACCCCCGAATAACCAGTATTTTACACAAAACAACAGGCTATCTTACCTTAACATAACCCAGTTACATAAATCGCTTCGGGAATTATCGTGTATCTGTACGAACGCGCGATGATGAGATCTGATAAAGAGCTGTTAAAACCACGGAAGTATTTGCCTATTTTATATTACCATGTTTACACAAGTAAAGATTAACAACTCCGTGCAATTACAAAATACTTCAAATGTTGAGTGACAAATTACATATTTAGACTGGAGTAGGCAGGTAGGGACCCGACGGAGAGAAACCTTCATTAAAACGTGCAATGATTGGCGTACCACTACGGTACACGGGAGTACAAAACTTAGAAACATTGCCTCTTTGTGGCGCGACGTTCGTATTAATTCGTCAACATGAAGATTACCGAAGCACATACTTTTCCTACGATGTAATTATGTAAATTCCAGGGCCCTGATTCACTATGACCATTTAACGATTCCTTACTTCGAAACAAAGTCAATTCCTTAGATTACACACGACATCTGCTGATAAATATCGACAAATTGTGTTGGAACATAAAGAATATGACATTTCAATTCCTTACCGTTACATTGGTTTCTACAAAACACGAAATTGACGTAGATTCTGTGGGCAATCATTATAACTAGAATTGGGGCCCAGAACAACACGAGTCTCAAATTATCAATTTTTCCAACAGATGATAGCGATCTGAACCAGTACTTGGAAGTGCCGGAGTTGAACAGCGTGGTGCCGCTCAATGAGGGTGCCTTTGCACACGCGTGGGCGGGAGCCAGGGCCAGCCATGGTGTGGATGCGGGCAGAGTGTGTTATGAGGTAACGTCACAGTTTTTTTTTGTGTTTTTAAGTTTGTCAAAATGTGTTACTAAGGACCAATTTGGCGTGGTCGGTGAGAGCAAATATGATCGCTCGCAGGTTTGCACGTTGTTCTAGAGATGGAAAAAAGACCTTATTTCGTGCATATTGCACCTCATTGAACATGTGCAGCCTGTGGGTGGATTACACTCAAAAATCGTACAGCGCACTTCGCATTCAATATAAAATAATGGTGCTGATGGGGCTGTTCCGCTTCTGTAGCGCATCAGGTATGTTTGCTGAAGCTCGGATGGATTGCTTCTACACCACGATACGAAAAAGATGCGATTCACTGGTGCCCCGGGTGCGGGCCAGCCCAAACTTTACTGCGGTGTATCGCGAGCAGACTGGACTGCTTGTGTGTGAATCGCTGCTGCAAACTCTCCACTTCGGTGTTGAGCTTGTAGCAGGGATTCGCATTGTACAGCTCGATTCAAACTTTATGGCGGCTCGGAACACGAGGCGAGTCGCAGTAACAAATTCATGGGTCAGCGGGGTTGAGGGGTGGGGTACTGCGCAGCGTGTACACTTCAGAGCCGCCATAAAGTTTGACGCGATGTATAACTATAATGGCAGTGTAGGTTAAGTGTGTAGGTAACGTTTACTAACATAGAAATCAAGAAAACAAGTAACATATGACTCAAATGTGTTAGTGACAATATTTCTTAACTCTATATCTTCACTTAATCTACAATTTTTAATTTTATTTTTTTATTTATATTTATAAATAAAAAAATAAAATAAAAAAATTGTTGAAAATCATCAATATAATTCGCTAAGATAATTGAATTCCATTGAATTACTTTTCCATATAATAGTCTTTACAAGATTTTCTTTACTGTGATTTTATTTCTGTAAGTAGGTTTGTACACACTTTTACACGTCAATCATATTTTTTTAAACTGACTACTCTGAGAAGAAAGGCCGAAACAAGCTCAGGTCACAGTCTCTTTTAAAGTCCAGACATAAGCTTGGTCAGATCATCTGAAGACCATGTGGATTGGTGTCTGAAAAAATGGTCTTTTGAGGAAAGAACCACACAGATTGAGTGGACCTGTCCATTCAGTGCACGCATGTATCAGTAATCATAGGGCTCAACTCAGAACTTTATAGATAGATTTTGACATCTCCTTTTTCTGGCCAATCTGTAATTAATTAATCTCAGTTGTTTGACCAAGATAGGTTTTAGGGTTCTGTACTCAAAGTTTAAAAAAACTAAAACTAACTGTCTACGTATTTTGAAATGAAAATGATGACAATATAACCTTTTTGTTTTTTGTTTGTAGGTGCGAGTCGGCTCTATAATTACAACCAATGAGAGCATGGAGAAGGAACCTATCGGCTCCGGACTGAGAATAGGATGGTCCACTGATGATACCCCATTGCATCTGGGTAAGTTAGCAAACCATCTACTTATTTTTATTTTTAAATTAATTCATTAAGTCACTGACAGACAACATTGCACGCGCTGTGTCTAGAAGCAAGAGTTTTTACCGAGGAAGGATGTTTGAGAATTCATATCCTGAAAGGGATTATTAAATAGGGGATGAAAGTTTGGATGGAAGGTCTGACAAACTTTTTGAAGATGAGAAATAACTACTGGGGTTGCCGGAAGACGTAGAGTTGGAAGGCCTCCCATATTGTGGACGGATGACCTTGTGAGTGCCGCAGGCATCCGATGGATGCGGGAAGCACAGAACCGGTCCAAGTTGCGGAGCTTAGGGGCGGCCTCTGTCCAGCAGTGGACGTCTTTCGGCTGAAATGATGACATGGCTAGTAGTAAATAATTCTGCTTGTATCGTGTGGTAAACTATAAAATGAAGTTCATTCTGTGCATCTGACCTATACAAATTTACAACAAAAAAAAAAGCTTTTTCTTTCAAATATTTACCTAAGGCTATGAAAGCCCCAAATGGTTTTAGGACTGGAAAGGGCTTTGTCCACAATGTAAAGTAACAGAGACTTAAATAGTTTATTTTATTACTGAATTCGCTTTTGCATCGGCAACGCCCGCGCGGAACTTTCATCCCCTATTTAACTCACATAGGGGTTGAATTTCGAAAAATCCTTCTTTATTCCTTGTCCACATTATAAAGGGAACCACTGCAAAATTTCAGCTTTCTAGATCTCACGGTTTGGGTTGGGCGTTGATGAGTCAGTCAGTCAGTCAGGACTTTTCATTTATATAGATGGGCCTGCGGTTGACAATCAATCCAGGCGTGATTGGAAAGATCACGATTGTTGGTTAATTGCTTGGCTCTGACAGAACTTCTCTACAAAAAAAAGTATTCTGGACGAGGATAATCTGGTTGCTTTATAATGGCTAAGGTTACGCGGTACCTATGTACTTCGGATGGAATTTACATTTTTGTATGATGTTTTCAGGCGAGTCTGAACTCAGCTGGGGCTTTGAGAGTTCCGGTCGCGTCGTCAACAACAGCGAGTTCAAAGAGTACGGGAAAGCATTCAACGAGAAGGACGTCGTTGGGGCGTACTTGGTAATTAATTGTGTATAAATAACTGACTACACCAATGTAGTCCTCAAAGCAAAACTGATAAGTCAACTCTCAAATAAAGAATTGTCAATAGTGTGGAGCACAAGTCCAAGTAATATCTTGAGTGCAAAAGGCAATTACATGGAGAAACGTTTCTGGTTTAGGGTGTGGGTATAGTGTACAACTTAATTTAACTTTAATATACAGGGAGATGGACGCGAAAACTTAAACCATGAATTCAGCAAATGATTCAAGACCCCCTAGAATATAAATTTATCGTCGGTTGTATAAAAAAAATGTGCTGTATAGTAGAAAAGTCCATTAACTCATAATCAGCCTATAACGTTCCCACTGCTGGGACACAGGCCTCTTCTCTGTGAGAGGGAGTGGGCCGTAATCCACCACGCGGGCTCAGTGCGGGTTGGTAGGTGTAACATGTCTTCGAATAGTTGGTTCTACCTACGCGGTATAATGTACGGAAAAGCCTTTTGTTTTTAAAATTTACGACGAATAATTCGAATAAACGCGGCGATTTCAGAATCATGGATTGAATCCATAGTAACGGTTTGCGCGTCGATGCCACCCTGTATTCTTATGTTGCCACAACATTCCAATAGCAACTAGTTTTCAGTATAAATTGGAAATTTTGGCATAGCAAGAGGGATATAGAACAAACATTTGTAGTATTTGTCTTGTATCAGGCTCCTTCGGCATACTTTCTACGAATCTTCCTCAAAAATATCAAGTTAATTTATTTTATTCGATTTATACCAGGATCTGGAATCAAATCCGTGCAAGATCTCGTACACCGTGAACGGCGCTGAACTAGGCACGGCTTACGAGTTTGACAAGGCACTGCTCAATGGCAAGCCGGTGTTCCCGCATCTGCTAACCAAGAACTTTTGCTACAAAGTTAACTTCGGATATGACAGGTAAATACATATTAAGTGCATTGTACACACGGCTACACGTCAAGCTATGCATTTCCAGTTGACGCTGATCTCACACTTTACGGAAATCCTATACAATGCGAGATAAGCTTATACTATTATTGCAGAGCATTATTTGCTAAGGCGAATATGTTGGCCCGCAGATTTTCTCTATGTAAAGTACAGAAGAAATTAAAATAATAATAAAGACATACTGCACAGTACTGTACTCGGGAATCTTGTGGCTCACACATACCCAAAAGGCTTACAATGCTCTGCGTATCCGATACAATAACGCATGCAGGGTATTGTTGCGATTACCGCGGTTCTTTAGTGCCTCTGCAATGTTTGCGGATGCACGCACTGTCGGCTTTGATGCACTGTGGCGTAAGAAATCTGCCTCGCTACTCCGCAGGCTGCGTGGCAGGCCCAACAGCGGTCAGCTAGTGTGGGCGCTCACAAATAGGACCCGATCTGTTTTAGTTATTCAGTACTAACATAGGGTAAGGTATTTCGGTACTAACAATGTAGACTCATTGTAGTCTGAATTAATATATTAAAAGGCCTATCCACACTAACACAATTTTAAGGGCTCAATTTGTGCAGACTGTGTCGCGATTTGTCCTTTTGTCAGATGGGACTGAAATTCTTAATATATGCCGTTGTATTGCGTGTTATCGCCACGATCTTATTTTTGGGTAAAAAGTATTGTTGTATCGAAATAGGTTGTCGACAAAGTGGAACGTATATTAATTTAATTTCTAAGAGGTTTGTTGTATTTGAGCATTGTTGTGTGGCCCCTCCACACAACAATGCTCACTTTTGTTACACTTATCCTCGTAGTAATAAACATAAACACAATAAATTTATTCCAAGTTTAAACCTATGAAAATGTTTGGTTATTTTTGGTACGACTTTATTCCGTGTTTATTAGTAAGAGCGTAGGCCTATCCACATCTAAATATTATAGCATCCTGTAGTAAAATATTCACAAAATTCACGTTAATATTGTAACGCTGATTCCCCTTTATAACTACCTTAGTTCGTTTGCCTTCCATAATAAATACCTAACTGAATTTGTATCACATATTAAATTATGCTACGTACAAATCTACAAACGCGCCCGCAATTTAAACGCACGCGTGCGTTGTTATTTACGTACACACTACAACATCACTTGTCTCGACTAAGCAATTTTTTTAGAGCGCACGCGCTAGACTATCGATCTGTTTCTGTCTAGATGTCTTATGAAGGTAAATTTCGTCGATGTTTTGAATTCCCTGTTGACGTAGGGGCGGCGTTCCCGCTTTCCACACACAGGACGGCTGGTTCGATCCCCGCATCCAAGCTTTGTTCGAGTAATTTGTGTGAATTTCAAAATATTGTTTGTTTAATATTCCTGTCTGGATCAACCCACAGTGCTCTGTGTACCGTGAGGTCTCTAATGAATCAGGTACATTTGATTCCGTTATTATTCTTGTGTGTTCTATAAAATGCACGAGATCTCAATCGGAAATACATTTTTCGTGTTATGTTGTGTCAAAAGTCGTCTAGTATGAGGATAGGGATAGAAAGTAATATTATTATTCTTGTTGAATTTTATTTAATACTTGGTTTCTAAAGTGGAACAGTGTGAAACAGAAAATGAGAACTGCGGAATGTAGGGGTATGCATATCTACTGCAACAAATAATGATGATAAATTATTTTTTCATGGAATGTAGCAAATAGTACTGTGAAAATGATTTCTTTCTGAGAAAGGGTTCATGTACTTAACAATTTCAAAGTCCAATTTTTCTTTTTAAGGTGACACTTGTCCACATTTTTTCCATACAAACTTCGGGAGGGTTTTACTCCACTGTCTGACTATGTACATCAAAAGTTAAACATGGTATGGTTTTGTCTCATTATTATTATTGTCTGTACGGAAACAGAATACTAAAATAAAAAGCTATTAAAAAGTTATGAGCCAACAAAGATTAGTTTTTCTTGCTAATTTAACCTAACTTTGAGCGTGTTTAAGTTATAAAAGGAGTGTAAAATCTCGAAAACCAAGACGTACCGACAAAGTTCAATTAACAATAAGTTCAATAAACTTTATTGGTCATCGATTTATGCAGTGGTTTTTTCATAAAACCCGATCTTCTGAAGGACTTTTCTTAATTTTTTCGCGATTTTTTTGCCAAAAATGCTCCTGCATCTCGCTCAATAACGTTGTGCGTGTAGACTAGAGTCTAACTGCTCACCACTGATACTATCTCTGTCGGGTACGAAGCCTGGTGAGACAGCGTGATTTTTAGCCAGGCCCACCAGTGAGTTCGAGCCCGCGCAAAGTGTGCCCTTAAGTCTATTTACATTGCCTCATATTGCATTCTTCCAACAGGTACAACATGCTAACAAAAACGAAGACAGTTCGCCAACGTGTAGAGATTCCGGTCGAACAAGTTCTAGAAGAAAAGAGAGCGATCGAGGCCGAGTTACAGCGACAGAAGGACGAGGCTGCCACGAAGGAACGAGAGCGACGGGAGAAGGAGAAGAGCGAGAGGGAAGAACGACAGAAGAGGAAGAAAGATGTAAGATAATATACCCAGTTGTTGATTGATGTTAGGGTACGTAACAATACCTAAATGGACACCAGCTCGTATTATAATACGGGCTGGTGTCTGCAACTCCACATGTGGCCGCGTATTTTGCGTATGGTTTTAAAATGGATTATTCGATCTCCGTCATCTCAAGGCAGGGGCGCCTTTTGATTGTTTGAATAAAAGAAGTGTTCTAGTAGTCTAGAATTAGATGATATCTGGAGCACTTGGGGCTGATAGCCACTCTACACTTGGCTGGCTGATGTTTTTTACAAATGTATTTTTTAATTATTCTTTTTTGGTGGGAAATCATCAAATAACTTCTCCCGCTCTGGGTGGAGCAAGAGGGCGTGTCAGATTTTTACTGACTAAAACCCACCCGTGTTCCCTCAGTAGCCTGTATGCTAGGGGCGGCGGTATCTCTTTCGAACGAACCCGCACCCCTGGCAGGCATCGGCCCTTGCAGGCCCCGTCAAGAATTTACTAAGGCATGAGTTGGTCTCATGCAGTTCATGCCTCAATATGGTAAGAAGAAGTCCAATACTTCTTCTGCTATTGCTGTAACAGATAGGCTATAGGTATTGCTGCATGTGGGTTGATTGACAACAATTTTTTTTTTGAGGTATGAGGAACTGTGTAAAGTGCACTCATTCTTCATAGAAAAGGGAGCATCCGTCCGGTCAGGCTTGTGTTGTTTTATTTATTTTTCTTTAAATTTTGTTGAATATTCCTTCTTTGGAGCTTCAGAAAGACCGTCACGAGGTTATGAGTGACAGACAATCGAATGTATTATAAAATATATTTTTCCTTTTCTTTCAATATTTTTGAAAATCCGTCGATTCTTTCTTCAGGAGCGTGAAAAGCAAGACCGGGAAAGGAAGGAAAGACAGGAGGCTGAGAGAAAAGAGAGAGGTGAGGGGGAACCAGAAGTAGAAGGAGAGAAAGATAAAGAACCGGACGATAAAGAGAAAGACAAGGAACCTGAAGCAGTCCAGGAAAATGCAGAAAAGACGGAGACGGAGCCCAAGGTGAGACACTTTTTTTTTAAATACAGAGTCATTCAAAATCAAAATCAAAATATTTTTATTTCATATAAACCTGCATGGGCACTTATGAAACGTCAGAAGCTAGGTGCACGGTTCCAAATTGTTGTTTCCTATGGAGAAGAGCCGGCAAGAAACTCCACGGTTACTCTTTTAAAAATAATTGGCTTTAACAATATTTTCAAATTACAGAGATTAAAAGTATGGGAGGACAGCGCAGGCCTATCAATAAGTACCAGGTACTTAGACGAATACAGAATAGAAAATCGTCTACAAATCTACAGTCAGTAAGGCCTACAACGTTCTCTCATTCACAATATGTAAAATAATCTACATAAATAAAATGAACCTAAATAAAATTGATGTATAATGTTAATTAATGACGAGAATATGTCAGCATTGTAAAAATAAAAAGAATTAAAAAGAACTTTGTATTTGAGAGCAGTTAATAGACTTTCACATAGTTATGCTGTTAATGAGGTACCAGGGAAGCCACATGTGCAGAAGGAATTAATGCCAAACTTCCCTGTCTTCAACGTAGTCTTTTATCTTATAATATGCTTTTTTGATAAGGACACGTTTGATGTGCGTTTTAAACTTTCCATCGCTAAGTTCTGTAACCGACTTTGGCAACTTGTTATAGAAGCGGATACTGTTTATTAGAAATGACTTGCTAGTTTTAGTCAATCTAAATTTTGGAATCACAATTTCATCTTTACTACGTGTATTCAGATTATGGAAATCGCATCGTTTTTTGAAAAGGCCTAAGTTTTTGCGAACATACAAGATATTTTCTAGGATGTAAAGAGAAGGCAGAGTTAATATATCAATTTCGCTGAATTTGTTTCTAAGAGACTCGCGAGGCCCCATTTTATAGATTGCGCGGATTGCCCTCTTTTGTAAAATGAAAATTGAATCTACGTCAGCTGCCGATCCCCACAGCAGAACGCCATAAGACATAATACTGTGAAAATAAGCAAAGTAAACTAACCTAGCTGTGGCTACATCAGTCAACTGCCTTATTTTTCTTACTGCGTAAGCAGCTGAGCTTAATCTACTTGAAAGAGCTCTAATGTGAGCACCCCATTGCAATTTTGAATCTAAAGTAATTCCCAAAAATACAGTTTCCGAAATAGCATCCAGTTTCTTGCCATCAAGTTTTAAGTTTAGACCTACTTGGGGTACATTTGGTAACGAGAACTTAAGACATTTAGTTTTGTTCGCATTGAGTAAAAGATTATTAGCAGCAAACCATTTCGAAAGAACAGCTAGACTATCATTGACATGTAAGACATCCGTATCTTTCCTATCTATTCTAAAAATAAGAGAAGTGTCATCAGCGAATAAAATTATATCCGAGAATTTAGCCATCAGGTAAGGAAGGTCATTAATATAAACTAGAAATAAAAAAGGGCCAAGAATTGAACCTTGAGGCACGCCCATCTTAACTAGAGACCCCGAGGACGTCGCCCCATTGACGTTTACTTTTTTTTTTTGTATTGTATATCGGTCTGGTTACCGCAACTCCACGTCGAAACACATATTTCCTTCGCCTTCGGGTATGGAAAATCGATAATTCTATCCACCCCAGCTAGTCAAGCAAAGTCATCAACGCCTTGGCGCTCGTGGTGCTGACGTGATCTGGGGCTGGTATTTAGTTTTAGCATGATTTGATGTTGTACGAGCAGTGGTAACGGCCGCGACTTACAAGTTGTTGCTCGCAAGTTCGAACCCAGACAGGCGCTGATTTCAAATCGGTCACGGAAAACATTGTTATGAAACCCGTATGTCCCAAAACCAAAAATTCGAAGATGTGGTATCTACCAAACCGCACTGGATCAGTGTGGTGGGTTATGGCCCACTCCCTCACACAGAGGAGGCCTGTGACCGGCAGTGGGAATATTATTGGCTGAAAAGTGCAATACATGTGAAGGTATTGCACTCTTTTACGAGCAAACTCCTGCTATTCCATGTTTAGTGGTCTTAATGTATGGAACAGCTCTTTTTTTTTAAATAACAAGAATTGTGTCAACCCTGTATATTATGTTAAAACTGAATGTATGTTGCAGGAGAACGGTGATAAAGCTGCACCAGAAAAAGAACAGGCGGCTGCAGTGAAGGAAGAATCTATGGAAGCCGAGCCTAGCGAAGAGCCCGCGGCAGACGTGGACATGAAGGACGAATCTGAACCTGGTTAGTACAGAGACCAGCATAAGCTACCCCAGTTTGTCAAAATTCTTTGATATATTTTCAACTTTATCACAAATACTTCATGTTCAATTGGGAGAATTTGACAGTTTGGGAAAGCTTGATGTGGTGGCGTATGTACATCTCTAAACAGTACGAAACAAAGTCGCTTTTCGTGTGTCTGCTCAACTAAACGACACAACAAATTTTGATACAGTTGTTACCATCATTTTGAGCATTTATTCTGGAAGATTTATGTGTGTTTTATGACGATGCAGGATTTTTTGTGAAGTCAGTGATGCGTAGTCCGTATGTTATCATGAGTAGGGTTGATGAGGAAGTCGTTATTAGTAAGAGGATGCGGATGCGGAACTATTAGAAATACGTTTTGAGGAAGTGGATGAGGATGAGGATACGAGGAGGAGGATGAGGATGAGGAAGAGGATGCGGAAGAGGAAGATAGAACCTGTGATATCGAATTGAAATTTTAAATAAAAGAAAGATTGCGAATGGGCCCTTTAATATTTAGAATGAAAAAAATCTATTTAATAGTCAAAATTAACAAAATGGTCGAATTTTATGAAAATTTACTTTGAAGCTGTTTCTCCAGATAGACGGTTTCGTAATGTCGTAAACTAATCCAGCGCCACTGAAAAAGCGCTCACTAGGGACACTTGATGGAGGCGCTCAAAGATACTGGCGCACAGCTCTGTTAAGTTTAAAATATTTGGGGTTCATTTTCCACCACAAAAGGCTGCAATGATCCTAATTACGACTTACGGAACTACGTAAGTCGTAATCGTTGAAATAATGCAGCGAGCAAAAGACGGAGATTCGTTTTACGAGTATTTACATTGTATACGTCAACAACACTTCCTCATAAATTCCTCTTAATTAATGAGTATCTGGAAGAGGAAGAGGAATATTTTATGCCTGATTTTGGGGAAGTGGAAGAGGATGAGGAATCGCTAAAAAATGAGGAACTTCCGCATTATGAGGATGAGGAAGAGGAATCCTCATCAACCCTAATCATGAGTATTCTCGACAAAGTATTTAAATACTCTTATAATCATGTGGTAGTCTTCTTAGCAGGAATATCAATATTCTGCATTTACTCTCGTGTGTTACGAAATATATGAGGTCACAGGCGGAATTACTAAAGAAGCTTCGTGAAGTATTTGCTTCGCTAAGACCATGGTGGCCGCGCGAAACAGCCTCAATTTGATAAATTTTCTTTAAGGTGAATAGAAACCTTAAAGAAAATCCACATTTTTTCCATATAAACTTCGAGAGGGTTTTACTCCACTGTTTGACAATGTACATCAAAAATTAAACATGGTATGGTTTTGTCGTATTATTAATATTGTCTGTACGGAAATAGAATACTAAAATAAAAAGCCATTAAAAAGTTATGATACAACAAAGATTCGTTTTTCTTGCCAATTTAACCTAACTTTGGGCGTGTTTAAGTAACAAAAGAAGTGTAAAATCTCCAAATCCAAGTAGGTAGGTACCGACAAAATTCAATTATCGAAAAGTTCAATAAACTTCACTGGTCATTGATTTATGCAGTGGTTTTTTCATAAAATCCGATCTTCCCAAGGACTTTACATTTTTACGCTCCTATTTTACTATAAATGATCCTGCATCTCATTACCGATTGCGAGTAGACTAACGTCTAACTGCTCATCACTGATACTACCTTTGTCGGACACGAAGCCTGGTGAGACAGCGTGCTTTTTAGCCAGGCTCACCGGTGAGTTCGAGCCCGCGACTAGGTTCCCCTTAGGTGAAGCTGCCCGGTATTTTATTGATACAATAGACTTGAGTACATTTAAAACAACTTGTCACTTTGCCTTTCACAATGAAAGTAAGAGGTTCCATCATAGCCCTCGTCCATCGCTTTCTATTTAGAACTAAATAAGAAGAAAACAATAACTAAAATCTTGTATGGAAGTTAAAAGCCAGTTTTCAAAATGATATTGTTAGGCAATGTGTGATATTTTTATCGAAATAAAAGAGTTTTGTTATATTTTCCCACAGCAGGCGACCTCGAAGAGGTAACTGAAGAACAAGTCCTCAAAGGACATGTACTAGACAAGAGAATCAAATTCGTCATCCGGTAAGTTATCAATGAACAACGTAGTAACTATCTATATAAATAAAAAGAAAGGTCCTGACTGACTCATCAACGCCCAGCCCAAACCCTTGGACCTAGAAAGCTGAAATTTTGCACAGAGGTTCCCTTTATAATGTAGACAAGGAATAAGGAAGGATTTTTCGAAATTCAACCCCTATGGGAGTTAAATAGGGGATGAAAGTTCGGCGCGGGCGAAGCCGCTGGCAAAAGCTGGTCACAAATAAAGCGAATTTATTTATTTTTGGTATAGCCAACCTAGAACACTGACGGACACAGATCAATGATAAAGTTATCATTAATCTGGGTCCATTACACTTCACTACGTGGCTCCAGCTCTCTTAAAAGTTGGTTTTGTTAATTAGGCAAGAAGTTTGATTGTTAGTATAAAATACGAAAACCGTGCATTCCAATTTGGCTTGTGTTGGTCCACTTTTAATAATGAAATATACTGAATAGGGTATTTTCCAATTTAATAAAATCTATTTTAATTTGAAGATTGGGACGATATATTTAACAGAAAAATAAAAGTAAATTTATTTAAATCCATTTTCTCAATTAAAAACGATTAAAATCAAATTTCGTTTTTGTTGTTTTGAATTTACCGCCAAAACGCTCCTTACGATTACTTTTTATCACGTGACATCGTGACGCCAGCTTTGTGTAAACGGCACCTGTACAAATACTTAGTTTGGCGCAGTTTTAGAAGTATTTGGCACCGTACGCCAGTTATTCCACTTTCTATACATTAAAAATCTTGTTAATATTAACTCGACATTCACTTGTTTACTTACTAACTACTTTGGTGTACACAAAGTTGACATCACGTGATAAAAGCATCGTAACGAGCGTTTTGGCGGTAAATTCGAAACAACGAAAAGTAAATTTGATTTAAATCGCTTTTAATTGAGAAAATGGATATAAATCAATTTACTTTTATTTTTCTGTTACATATTTCGTCCCAATCTTCAATTTAGAATACTTTTCAATAAATTGGAAAGTACCCTATTAATTTTATTATCCTGTGAAGTATTTGACAACTCATCTCAGACCGAGATACTCAGGTGAATCACACCACTGAGATTATCGATGCTGTGGTATGAGTTATCTGAGCAGATATATCGAAATTCCGTAATTACTCTCGTATTTTACATGATATATGAAAGCGAAAGCGGAATTACATGTTGTAGATAAAAATACCGGTTTTATTCCTGGCATAACAAGATCCAGTACTTATTTCGTTTTTTTCAGTATAAGTATAATTAGCTTATAATGTTCCCACTGCTGGGACATGGCCCCTGCTCTGTGAGAGAAAGTTTAACGAGGCTAGTATAACTTATTAGTAATGAATTGTTCACAGGTACACAGTCGAGGAAGAGTTAGAAGGTGCCGAGGTGGACATGTTGCCGGGTTTCGTGCACATAAGTAAGGCCGACATTGTGGAGGGACCCTCCCGGCCGGCCAGCATCGCCGACTGTGAGGTAAGACATGAAGGCGAACAGTAGTATCGAACCTATAGGATATTACTGTTGTAACTACTGGTTTATTTACAAAGCCTATAATGTACTTACTGCTGTACGCGTAGCATGACCACCATAGAAATGGGTTTTGTCGGCAGAATAATATACAAAATTGCAGGTTGTAGAAAGATTTAGATAGTCTTAAGCACGGCGTTGTTTAAACTGAAGAGAAAAAGTGTTTCTATTCTTGAGTTGCCAAAAGTCTACGATGTCAGTCATGACTATATTATACCAATTTTTCTCTACTTTTGACACTTGGGGGTAGAAACATTTATACAGAACAAGCTTCTGCCCGAAACTTCGTCTGCGTCTTTCTAGCTATCCCGACCCAGCCCGTCTCATCGAATCCCCTGGCCGTGCGAGTACTTCGTATTTATTGGAATAAAGATAAAGCAGCGGATCGTTGGTGGTTCTTTATTCTTACACGCAAGTCACAAAAATATAAAACAAAAACTCAAAAAAGTAAAAAATAATATTTATAGGCCTTTTAATTTGAACGTAATATTTTGATCAGGGCATTGTCAAGTCGGGGGACGGCTAGGCCTCTGTTTGGCGTTTTCATTGACCGTCCCCCGACTTGACAATGCCCTGATCAAAATATTACGTTAAAATTAAAAGGCCTATAAATATTATTTTTTACTTTTTTGAGTTTTTGTTTGGGTCGGGGGTTTTTTAAATTTTAAATTTAATTTTTATTTCTTGCTTTTTAAACTTAATGTCTCCCTTAAATCACCATTTATCTATAATCTATTCATTGAGACCTTTTCAATGAGCCCAAACACGATACTTCTGCTGTTTGTTGGTGAATAACTTGGGTTTCCTGGAAATTCCAGGTGTTGCTCCAGCATCAGTTCAATGTTACCTTGTTCGTCTAATATCATTGAAGTAATAGAATCCCAAATTTTGAGTTGATCAGAGGCTAAAATCCGTTTTTCAACCAGAAAAGAGCTGATAATCTTCAAACGGCTGAACCGATTTTGATGAAACATGTCTAAGAACACTCCCGACTAATACACCTTTCAAACAAAAAAAACTAAATCATAATCGGTTCATCCGTTCGGGAGCTACGTTGCCTCAGACAGACACACACACACACACACACACACACACAGACACGTCAAACTTATAGCACCCCGTCGTTTTTGCGTCGGGGGTTAATAAAAGAACATAAACAAACCGTAACCATACTAATTTAAAATCAGTGACAGACATGTGTTGCATACGATTATTCTTACAGGCCAGTGCATACATAAATATGCGACCTCCAATACGCCCCCTTAATCTATTACACATTTATTTATTTATTTATTTATCACAAACACTGCTATCATTACAGGAATTTCCTAATGCGGTAGCGTGGTCCTTAATTAAACTATCTTAAATGACTATCTTAAGTAACTATCTTAAATAACTATCTTAAATAGCATAACACATACAATATTACTTTTGTGAATTCATTCAGAGAACACGTAAATAAATCGATCCTGTCAGCCGTGTCGTTCAGTGCATGCAAGGCGCGCGTCAGTGGCGCTTTGCTGAGCAAGTTGGTTCGTGCGCGTGGCACTGCTAGTAACCGTGGCTTCCGGCGCCGCGAAATGTAATTGTCAGGCACATTCAGACAAATCTCCTTCAAAACACCGGAATTATAGGTCTTACCACGTAATAGTTTGAATACATATGATGTAATAGCTAAGTCCCTTCTTGTCTCGAGTTTGTTGTACCCGACCATACCGATAACGAATAAGGTTGGGTACATCAACGGATAGAAGGGATAGACACCGTATAGTTTCATGTACAAAAATCTGGTGAATTTATTTTGTATGCGCTCCAACATGAGACTATATTTTGTCTCATGCGGAGCCCATATGACAGCATTATACTCAAGCTGAGTTCTTATAAGCGCATTGTACAATGCTGCAACTGCTTTAATATTTGTATAACTCGATGCCCGTCGAAGAACGAAACCCAGACTTCTGTAAGATTTCTTACAAACATTTACTACATGGTCACGAAATGTTAACTCAGTGTTTAGGCCCACACCCAGATCGCGTACCTTTTCTACCCTCTCAATTAATGTACCTTCAAGCTTATACTCGTGGTGTTGTGGTTCCCTCATTCTGCTAAAAGTTATGACTGAGCATTTTTTTACGTTAAACTGCAGTTTGTTTTTCCTACTCCAGTCAGCTACACGATCTATATCTAGCTGCAGTCGTGCACAGTCACTTTTATCTGTAATGGCCATGAGCAACTTTAGATCATCCGCGAATAACAGACAAGTGGCACCCTTGACAACCTCCGGCAGGTCATTTATCATAATAATAAAGCTCAGCGGACCCACATTACTGCCCTGGCTTACTCCTGATCTTGTAAAATAAGGTTCAGATTTACAACCAGCATATTCTACAAACTGCCGTCGATCCCTCATGTAGTTAGCAAAGAACTGAAGCAATTTGGGAGTACATCCGACTGCTGCCAGCTTTTCTAACAATATGTCATTATCAACTAAATCGAAAGCCTTTTTGAAATCAAAGTAGGCAGCGTCGACTTGTACTCCAGCATCAACATTTGGAACCACGTACGACATAAAGTTCAGTAAATTGCTGGTTGTGCTACACGCCGGTCGAAATCCGTGCTGGGCGTCGGATAATAAACTGGAAACTTGCTCTAATATGCACCTTTGTATGGTTGACTCGAAAACTTTAGCTGGAGTTGACAGAATTGCCACCGGCCTGTAGCCACTCACGTCTGAATCCATCCCTCTCTTAGGTATTGGAATCACGCGCGTGATCTTCCAACACTCAGGAAAATATGAGGACTCTATGCACAGATTATAAAGGTGTAAGAGTGGCTTTGCTAATACAGCGCGGCAATCCCTAATAACAAAAGCGGGAATTCCGTCCGGCCCCGCTGACCGTTTTGGTTTAAGTCGAGTAAGTGCATCCGTAACTTGACTCAATGCCAGGCGACCTATGTGAACACGTGAGCTGTTACTGCCGCTTGAAGCTACCGCTGCATTTACGTCGAGACGGGGCTGCTGACTGTTGTAGACAGAATAAAAATATTGCGCAAACTCTTTAGCACACTCTGAATCTGATAAAATGTTACCGTCCTTCATGATATTTTTACGGTTCCCTGCTGATTTTTTAGACCTCACATAGTCCCAAAAAGATCTAGGATCTTTTGTAAAATGTTGCTGAACCCATTCCTGGTGCTGGTCATGGGCACGCACTATCATTGTCTTTACCGCCGCCCTACACCGAGCAAACATTTCGTAGTCATTGCTTACCCCACTTTCTTTAAACCTCTTGTGCAATATCGCCTTTTTTCTAATAAAATGAATAATTTCACCAGTATACCACTCCGGGTACCTATACCTAGAATTTACACATACTTTCCTCTTCCTTGGAACGCAACTATCAATTGTGTTATTTACGGTGTTATAAAAATATTAAACCGCCGCCTCTGGGTCATTTATGTCATACATCGGACCCCAATCGTTTGATAATAGCAACGAGTATAATGAATCATAATCCGCTTTGGAAAAACTCCACTGAGGCCACAAATCACTCGATTCTGTCATTGCATGGTCTGCAGGCGTGTGATCCGTGGATCTACTGTACAAACGCTCGCACTTACCTTTGGGCACGCTTATTACGAGCGGCGGGTGGTAGGGGTCCACTGGCACAAGCGCTTCGTCCGCCGCACTCACGCGCACTTCGCCCACACTCAATGAACACAATACTAAATCCAACTGACGGCTATTGCAATTAGGTACGTGATTTGTCTGAATGAATTCACAAAACGAAAGAAAATATTCGTAACAATTGATCACATTATTATTACAAGAATGTAAGTTAAAATCTCCTATAACAACAACTTCCCTATATTTAACACATAACTGTTCAATAATTCGAAATAAAATCATATAATCATTTTCACTACTGTTTGGAGGAATATAAACCACACAGCACAAGAACAAATATCTATTACGGGTATGTACGGTAGCACAAATCAGCTCAAAAGCACATCTATCTACATTGACGTCACCAGGTACTGTCACTTTACGTATCTCGAAACCGTGTGTGGCCACGAGAAAACGCGCCTCCTTGTTTTCGTCCGTCCATTCGGTCGCATCGTAGGATTTGATACCCGTGCGGTATGATTTCGGCATCTTCTATCGACTCATTGCAGCCAGTTTCTGTTATTGCAATTAAATCCGCTCCCACAGTTTCTATATTATTGCAAAACATCCCCAACTTTGAACGCAGACCTCTTGCGTTTTGATAAAAAATTTCAATATTTCTATATCCCGTTGGTTGGTTTATTTGTTGGTCTCCGAAACCAAATCCATTCCGAAAATTCTGCGTTCAGAGGCCACACATCTGGTTGACATAATTTTTGGTATAATCCCTCAGAGATTCCAACAATAAAAGAAGAATAGTCTCTCTCTGTCTTATGCTTAATTTTGTCAATTTTGACATTCACTTCCGATCCACAAACCTGTTTAACATAAGTGGTTAAGTTCTCGACAGTAGTTTCCGGATGAAGGCGCCAAACGTGAAGATGTTTCTTCCGCTCCATTCCTTGAATTTCTTTAAGGCCAGAGTTTTGCCCTCTTTTTACTTCTTTACTTTGAATTTTCCTTTTATTCTTTTGGACTAAATTCCACCCTTCATTACCATCTGCCTTGCTGTTCATCTCAACCTCTGTTGTTGACAAATGCTGTTCCTTCGCTTGTGAAACTTCGCCCGTCATTGGTTGTTCCACTGATTTCATGGCCACACTTGATGTAACAGCTGATGCGCTGGCGGCGTGTTTTTTAATTATGTCCTTTGCGGGTTGTTTACTAATCGCTTTGGAATAATTAAATGCTTCTTTAGGACATTTCACGGTCTCCTCTGATGCTTGTGGTATTTTGGAGATATTCATTTGGTGTTCTAAATATTGGTTACGCGTACTTAGTTCCTTCATTTGATTTTCCAAAGCAAATACTTGGTCAACTTTTTGTTCGAGTACCTTCACGTATAAACGTAATTCTTGCAACTCATTTTTCGTGCAATTAAATATTTCCTGCATATTTTCCATAATACTTGTCTGGCTATCTAAGCGCGACATTACTTCCCATCGAAAATCCTTAATCTCTTCTAGCAAGTTGGATTTTCGTTCCGTCATCGGCGATTCTGTGTTCTTTATGCGACTGCCGCGCAGAGTGTTCACATTACTGCATATTGAAAAAGTGCTTTCTTGGCCAGTCACTTTACTCACTGGTGTATCAGCACTGCGATTCGGCTTGCGTTGTGAACAGACACACTCAGGACACACCCATTGATCCTTGTATTCTTGAGAGTACGTTACGAAGTCTTCCGTAGAAATTCCAAGGCACTTCAATTCATACACTTTTTTGCAAGTCTTTTTGGAACACTCAATACATGGCATGCCAGTTAGGTCTACACCACAACCACTGCAATTCAACGACATTTTCGTTATAAATTATTTTTCGATAATTAACACACAAGACGTCCGCTCGGTACGTTCGCTATATGTACATGTGTACGATTACTTCTGTACTTGTCAATACTCGGTACATAAAACTAAATAAATCAGTAACACTTCTGTGTTCAACTGTACTACGCTGTATCCAAAAGTATAGTACAAAAACAGAAGAAATTTAACAAAATAAAGTATGCATAGCAAAATCTAAATTATTATCTATTACACAAAGCAAAGCACTTCTACAAAACCTAAAACATCAAAACATTTAACTACTCATCGCCCCCTTAATAGGATAATTTGACAGGGATAAATCGTTTAAAAATTCTCTAAGTTTTGGGCCATGAACACTTTTAGTTAAAATGTCTGCTATCATTTTATTAGTTGATACATATCTTATTTCAACTTTGTTTGCCAATACACACTCACGAATAAAATGATACTTAATGTCTATATGCTTTGTCCTATTATGCATCATTTTGTTAACTGCAATTTTATGCGCCGACTGATTGTCATTGTAAATTACTATCGCTTTACTATCCACAGCTGTCAAACTGTTCAGTAAACTACGTAAATAAAGAGCTTCCTTCGAAGCTTGACTCAATCCTACGTACTCTGCCTCTGTGGTGGACAAAGATACTGTCGCTTGCTTCCTACTCTCCCATGACACTATATTTTTACTGTGAAAGACTTTCTGTCAAGTGCCCCTCCCCAATCTGCATCAACGTAGCCTCGTAAGTCTAAATCTCCCGACTTCCTAAAAGTGAGACAAAGGTTAGACGTACCTTTTAAATACCTTAGGACCCGTTTCGCACATTTAAAGTGTATTTCATCATAGCACGAATTGAATTGTGAAAGTACACTTACCGCATGTGCTATGTCTGGTCGCGTATTACAGGCCAAATAGTTTAGACACCCTATCAACCTTTGATATGGCAGATCACTATCTGAATTTGTCGATCTTTCTAATTTCATACCGACTTCCATTGGGGTTAAAACTGGCTTAGCGACTGTCATGTTAAATTCATTCAAAATGTCCGAAATGAACTGTTGCTGATCTAGACAAATAACATCTTTGTCTCTCCTCAGCCTCATGCCTAAAACATGCCTAGCCGGACCTAAATCTTTCACTTTAAACTTGTCAAGCAAATTGGTTTTTAATTGTTGTTTTTCTTGTTCACAATTTCCAAAAATAAAAAGGTCATCTACGTAAATAACGACAATCAACTTCTTATTTATTTATTTATTTATATACTCTTAATTGTACACCAGAAAATACATGACAAAAATAAAACATTAAACACTAAAAACAAACTTCTTATTGTTTTTAAGCTCCTTTTGATACAAACACGGTTCTATTTTTGATTGTACAAAGCCTAAATTCAACATTTATTTATCCAATTCCTTGAACCAAGCATTTAAAGCTTGTTTCAATCCATACAAAGAACGCTGCAGTTTGCATACCTTGGTTTCTTGACCTTTGACTACTCCTCCTTTTGGTTGGAACATGTAAATGTCCTCTTTAATTTTGCCGTACAAAAAGGCAGTCGTGATATCCCACTGATCAATAAACCAACCGTATTCAACAGCTAGCGAGAACAACAATCTTAGAGTAGAGCTTTTAACTACAGGAGAATAAGTCTCAGTATAATCTACACCACATACCTGTGTGAACCCTTTTGCTACAAGTCTAGCCTTGTACTTCGTTACCTTGCCATCGCTCTCTTTCTTGATTTTGAACACCCATTTGCATTGGATAGGCTTCTTATCAGCTGGAAGATCCACCAATGTCCAAGTCTGGTTCTCCTTTAGTGACATAAGTTCATTATCTATCGCTTTTTGCCATAAATCTTGACATCTCTCGCAGTCATCACTTCACCTGTCTTAGGATTCATCAGACGATAACCCTTCTGATTATCTGGATATCCAATAAAAATCATCGGTTCCGTCTTCATGTCCAGTTTTCGTCTTTTTTGTTTTGGTATCAATCTATATGCCAAACAACTAAAGATTTTCAGATGACTCACATCCACATCTTTTCCAGTCCAAAGTTTCTCTGGTACCGCATTATTCAATGCTTTCGTGGGGCTTCTGTTCTTTAGGTAAACAACAGTATTTACAGCCTCGGCCCAATACTTCTTGCTCAGGTTCGATTCTGACAGTAATGTTCTTGCCTTTTCTATTATAGTCCGATTCGCTCTTTCTGCGACAGAATTTTGTTCCGGCGTGTACGGTACAGTCGTCTGGTGTTTTATGCCTGCAGACTTCAAAAATGATTTAAATTTACCATTACAATACTCTGCGCCGTTGTCAGTTCTCAAACATTTAATAGATTTACTTGTCTCATTCTCAACTTCCGCCTTGTATTCACGGAACTTATCGAAAATTTCACTTTTGTTCTTCAAAAAATAAACATGAGTCTTTCGAGTATAATCGTCGATAAATAGAAGAACATACCTCGAACCACCGAACGACGGCTCCTCGATTGGTCCACAAACGTCGCTAAAAACCAACTGTAATACCTCGTTCGCTCTCGTACCTTGGTTTATAAAGGGACTTTTGCATGTCTTTCCTTCGATACATGCAATACACGACTCGCATAAATCGGTACTCTTAAATTCCATACCGCTTACTAAAACTTTCATTTTATTCATATATTTACGCGATAAATGAGCTAATCTTTTATGCCAAATATTCGAAATATTTTCATTTTGTTTTGACAGTGTCACATTCACGACGTTATTTTGATTTTCTGTCAACTCATAAATTCCGCCGACCTCTTGACATCTTGCAACAATTCGATTTTTATTTTGAACCATGCAACCTCCATTGTCAAAATTCATGGAATAATTCTTTTTGGTCAAATCGCTCACCGAAATTAGGTTCATGGATATATCAGGAACATGTAAAACGTTTTCTAAAATTAATTTTTAGTTTTCGCTGACTTGTGGCTCAGCATTTCCTCGTCCTTTCACCAATAATTTCTCTCCGTTTGCTACTGCAATCTTCATGTTGCCCTTTACTTGTTTGTAAGACAACAATTTATTTTTATCATGGGTCATATGATTTGAACATCCACTGTCTAAATACCACTTATCTTTGCTTATCGCCCCTTTCGTATTCAGGCAGATATTCGCGGTTTTGATCCGCTCTTTGCATTCGGACGCCTTGTGTCCCTGCTTATGGCATGTAAAACACTTGTAGGCGAACTTCTGCTTACGATCATTAGTTTTAGTGTTATATCTTGCATCGTTCTGCACTTTACGTGTAACTAAAACTTTTTCGTACTCTGTGTTCAACTTACTCTGTCTACTTCCTTCTTGTAACAATTTCATTTTAATCTGCTCTAAAGTTATTTCTTGTCCACTATTATCTACAGCCATAATTAAAGGGCTATACTCAGCAGTCAATCCACCCAGCAAAATCGATATGATCCAATCATTAGGGATTTGAGCATTAATATCGGACAATTGTTGTGTCAGGAACGTAATTTTAGATATGTAGCTTTCCATAGAATCGAAATTCTCTAACTTACAGTTGAAAAGCTCTCGCTGAATATGTATACGTCTTCCCCAACCTTTATCTTCATAATTATGTTTTCCGTAAGTTATTCCAGGCTTCTTTCGCAGTCTTCGCATTGTAGACGTGGGTAAAACACTCTGGTTCTAACAATAAGCAAATTGTCGTTCGTGCCTGCCGGTCTACGTCAGCATTAACTACATCTGTAGAAATTACTCCCCACTAGTTTTTATTCTCCAAGTAATTTCGTACCAGGAATTTCCAATTTGGGTAGTCGGACGAATTTTTCAGCTTCTTAATATTACTTATGCCAATTTCAGCTGACATAATTGAGATTTCATAAGTTTTACAAGCACACAATTTTATTAATATTCAAACCACTCAACTTATAAATTATGCTCTAGCATTTATGCTTCTGGGTTCTGGGCCCATAACCTATTGGAATAAAGATAAAAGCAGCGGATCGTTGGTGGTTCTTTATTCTTACACGCAAGTCACAAAAATATATAAAAGAACATAAACAAACCGTAACCATACTAATTTAAAATCAGTGACAGACATGTGTTGCATACGACTATTCTTACAGGCCAGTGCATACATAAATATGCGACCTCCAATAGTATTCGTGACTTTTTTCCTTTTTGCACTGCTCCTACGGGCCCTAGCGTGATGTGATGTTAAAATGTAGGGAACAGATGTTTTCTTTTTTTCGCGATTTTGGGTTTGGTGCCATAGTAAAAGTTGTTCATAATGATGAGTACAATCATGTATTTAAATGTCGCCCACTAATTACCAGTCACCCTATATATAATTTGTTATTTAGATCTAGGTTAAGATTTAGGATATAGTATGTAATTTTGTAGGATGTACATTAAGGATTTAGCATGTAAGGCTATAGTCTATCGCATTGGATCGCTGATCTGTAATGGTAGTTGTAGATGAGATTTGCGTAAATAGTAAATTAAATAAATTAAATTTGCTTCAGGTGATCCTCATGGTGGGCATGCCGGGCTCAGGCAAGACGTACTGGGCCAAGCAGCACGTGGCCAACAACCCCGACAAGCGGTACAACATACTCTCCACCGGCGCTCTCTTCGACCGCATGAAGGTACGCTACCCACCACACTGACCCACCACACTACACAACACCACACTTACAAACAGATACTATAGTTGGGTATTATTTTAGTGTCTGATAATGCATACAAAAAAATGCAGGATATTGTTGAAGAAGTTTCATAGATTTGAGTTTTTTGAGTTTTAGGGCTGATTTTTCAATTATATTTTCTCTCAAGAATGAATGTAGCGGTTAAGAGCAAATAAAGTGACAACAAGAAGCATATAGATATAAGTGGAGGCAACACTCTAAATACCTAAATGAAGACGACTGTGGGCTAATGCTCTCTTTCAAAATATACGTACATAAGAACGAGACGGTGATGTTTTCTCTTTCTATATATGTATTCAGAAAGAGAGCTTTAGCTCACAGGTCATTTTCACTTTTTTATTTGAAGTGTGGCCTCCACTTTTATCTAGAAGCTTCTTGAGTGACACTATTTGCTTTAGACTGGATTCCATCAATGAAATTGAACTCGTTCAAGAACTGCCAGTGTCAAATCGGTATGAAATGTTGATACTGTCAGCTATTGAACTAGGTCAAGAAGTGCTGATTCCGTACAATTTCATTGGTGAAATCTGCATTTAGATAAAATTTGTCTGACAGTTGAAAATTTTGCCTTGAAACAAAAACAAACGGCTCCTTAGAATGTAGTTACACATTTCAATGAGCCCGTTATGGCTAAATTTCCAAATAATGAGGTTAAAATGATATTAGGGGGCTGAAATAAGTCGAATTATACTATCACACACAGCATTCGGTCACACAGTTACACAGATCCCTGTTTTATTTATGTTCTTTTGTTGATCGCTATATTTTTGAAGACACCTTTGAGTTGTTGCGTTGTTTTCTCTCAGCTCTCGAAAATATTCATTTTTAACACTTTTTTATTTGTTTAGCGCTATAAAGTTCTGTTAGGTTAAGTGCGCATGATATGCGGACAAGGATAATTGTATGAAAATACTCAGCCATATTACTAACTCTTGGGTTGGTTCCAAAATGATGGAATTTGGAATAGGTTCATTTATCCACAGCAAGGTAAGTAAGTCCTCACAAGAGAACGTGTAGTTATCAAGTTATTTTCTTCAGAAATAATATATTCTTAGCCCAACATACAATCATGCGCGCGTAGCCTTTAGCAAATACTTATTTAATTTAATGCCGATTGACATCGCCCAAAGAATGCAAGCTTGAATGGAAAGTAATGGTATAAGAAGAACGAAAGTGTCGAATGAATTTAACTTGACATCGCAGTTCCTCAAAGCTTTAATAATTAATTAATTTCATAAGAGAAACATAAATAAAGTTACTTATATTTTCAACCATGACACTGTACACGAACTAATACGTTTTCCCTTCCAGCGCTAGAGGTATGAGCACTAAAACGCCATCAGCTCCAACTATAAACATTGCTAAACTAATGTTCGTCTGTATTTTCAACAGGGTACAATATGAGCAACATTTATAAACCAAAACATTATAACAAAACAATGTTTATTGACCTTTAGCGGTCAGCAACTAGCCGTGTAGTTAATATGATACCAGTGGATCGCCGACTGAAGAGGACGTACGTATACCGAGTCCCGAGTCACCAAGGAGTGTCCCTGGTATCACAATAACATATATTCCTTAGTGTAAGCTAGCCTAAGTGGTGTCGCTGCATCTAGGTTTAGTATTGTATGAGTGTGTACGTCGACACAGGTGGACTGTAAGCCCTTCCGCGCCAGCTACGATGGAAGGTGGGACGCAATGGTGTCCAAGTGCGCTAAATGCGTGCTTAAGTTGTTGGAAATCGCGAAGGGCCGCAAAAGGAATTTTATACTCGACCAGGTGAGCAACACTTCAATTTTTACAACATTAAGACTTTGGCAGGCACACTTAATTCAGGAACAATCGAGATCGAACGACTGTCACCCCCGCGATTGATTCGCCCTTTCATTCGTTTATCGATATCAATCACTATCTCCATGGAGCGATTATGTATATGTATGCCATGTTATATAGCGTCTATCTAGCTTCGTATGCCATCTATATATCTACGCATCTTCATAAGGTACGTCCTATATATAAGAGTAGTTAAGGCTATGTATCACGACACCGCTTCCGCGATAAGAGCGAGCTATAATGTACTTGTTTGTAGTAGCGCCGAGGTAAGTAGTAGACGCGGGAGCGGTGGGCGGTAACTGCCTAAAGGCCCACTGAAATAACCGCGATGGGATCTCTATTGAGCTTGTTCTAGGTGTCGAACTGCCACAAAACATTAACACAAAGTACAAAGTCACCGCTGGATACCGTCAATATCTATAATGAGAATGTTTTGCTCCACATCATAATCAACGCGGGACTCGACGACGGCGATCGACGTAATTCGCGACCGCGGTTTCGATATCGCATTGGGTAAAAACAGACGAACGTATACCCGTCGGCCCAGAGGCGGAAGTTGAGGGAATTCGACGGGTACCGGCGGGTCGCGGTCGTGATCGTGACCGACGACGAGACGTACCGCGACCGGCAGAAACGGCGCGAGGAGGCCGACGGCAAGGAGGTGCCCGACGGGGCCATCGTGGACATGAAAGGTTGGTTACTGCGTTAGCGCTAGGAGCCAAACGCCCGCCCGCCCCTGCCCGCTCTCACGCGCCTGTCTGTTGTAGCCAACTTCACGCTGCCCGACAAGTGCTCGTGGCTAGACGACGTGCTGTACCCCGAGCTGGGCGCCGACGCGGCGCGCGCCGTGGTGGAGGGCTACCACCGCGAGGCCAAGGTGGCCGGCGTGGTGCGCGACAAGGACAAGCGCGAGCGCTCCGCCACGCGCGACGCGCCGCCCGGCAAGCGCCACCGCTCCAACGACAAGCGCCACGGCCGCGACGAGCGCCGCAACAGGGACTTCGGGAGGGGCGATCGAGGTTGGTTATACGCGCGTACTGTGGAACTGAAAGGTAATGTGAACAAATAAAGTTCACGTTCGTGTGAAACGTCTTCTGTAGCTTTTCTAAAGTCTAAAAGTTCGCGTCATAGATTTCGGTGTTGCTTGTTAACAACAGATGCTGTTATTATTTTTTATACAATTTGACACCGTTCCGTGTGGTGCCGGACGTAAAAGAATAGCACCATCTCATTTCATCCCGTGGGTGTCGTGGAAGGCGTCTAAGGGACTTTTACTAGAGAAGGGACAGCAGCGTTCTCTATGCATTTTACCACAATACGGTACTGCGATCGCCAAACCACCTGCCAAGCGTGGCGATTATGGCAAGACCCCCCTTTTGGGAGAGGCCTATGTGCAGCAGTTGACATCTTTCGGCTGAAATGATGACACCATCTTCGTTGAGGAAGAACCAAAATTGACAAATAAAGTCTATAGAACAGGCAAGCTGAAGTGGTAATGGGTCTGTTAGCTGTGCTTCTACCGAGTTATGATAGCCTAGTACTTCGACTGTATAAAGCGATTTCTAGCTGACACAATTAACCTATGGTGTGTTCCTACCGAGTTATGACTACCTGGTACTTCGACGGCGTATAACGCTTTCTAACTGACAACTATGTTAGGGATACTCCTACCGAGTTATGACAACCTGGTACTTCGAAAGCACAAAGCGTTTAAAAAGGTGACTAACAAAATGTATAGAGAAAACTTTGCCCCCGTTTTTCACCTCCTAAAAAAAGGGTCAGAATTTCCGAAAATCGTTTCTTATCGGATGCCTTCGTCATACAAAGAACACACCCTCCAAGTTTCAGGTATCTACAATGAGCGGTATAGGCTGTGCGTCGATCCGTCAGTCAGTCATTCAGCACAAAGCATTTTATATAGATTACTCTGTCACAGAATAAAGGTGACCAATGACCGCGTTTGGTGTTCCGATTCGTCCTTCAACAATCCAGGGCCAATCGGAGTGCCGAATGCGCTCGATGCGTTCGATCGGGATAGTTAAAAGAAACTCGCACTAGGGCCACAGTATCCTAAACACTTTTTGTCAAAACAAAAGCTTCCCTCAAACTGGTGAGAGTAGTTAACCAAACTTTAAAAGGCACAATAATAAGATTTTGAAATGAATGGTTACAGAGGATCGCTGGGGAGGCAGCACCGGCTCAGGTGGTGGCGGTGGCGGCGGCGGGCGTTGGGGCGGCGCGGGCGGGCGCGGTGGGTCCCGTTGGGGCCCGCGCGACTCGCGGCCCAGTGCGCCGCCCAACGCTGGGCGCTTCGAGCGGCCCTGGCAGGGGGGGCCGCCGCAGGCCGGCGCGCCCGCGCAGGGGAACGGCGCCGGGCGGTACGAGTGAGTAGCTAGCTTGGTACTGTGTGGCACGCACGCCTCACTACACGTGTGAGGGCCCCGCGCCACTCGCGGCCCAGTGCGCCGCCCAACGCTGGGCGCTTCGAGCGGCCCTGGCAGGGGGGGCCGCCGCAGGCCGGCGCGCCCGCGCAGGGGAACGGCGCCGGGCGGTACGAGTGAGTAGCTAGCTTGGTACTGTGTGGCACGCACGCCTCACTACACGTGTGAGGGCCCCGCGCCACTCGCGGCCCAGTGCGCCGCCCAACGCTGGGCGCTTCGAGCGGCCCTGGCAGGGGGGGCCGCCGCAGGCCGGCGCGCCCGCGCAGGGGAACGGCGCCGGGCGGTACGAGTGAGTAGCTAGCTTGGTACTGTGTGGCACGCACGCCTCACTACACGTGTGAGGGCCCCGCGCCACTCGCGGCCCAGTGCGCCGCCCAACGCTGGGCGCTTCGAGCGGCCCTGGCAGGGGGGGCCGCCGCAGGCCGGCGCGCCCGCGCAGGGGAACGGCGCCGGGCGGTACGAGTGAGTAGCTAGCTTGGTACTGTGTGGCACGCACGCCTCACTACACGTGTGAGGGCCCCGCGCCACTCGCGGCCCAGTGCGCCGCCCAACGCTGGGCGCTTCGAGCGGCCCTGGCAGGGGGGGCCGCCGCAGGCCGGCGCGCCCGCGCAGGGGAACGGCGCCGGGCGGTACGAGTGAGTAGCTAGCTTGGTACTGTGTGGCACGCACGCCTCACTACACGTGTGAGGGCCCCGCGCCACTCGCGGCCCAGTGCGCCGCCCAACGCTGGGCGCTTCGAGCGGCCCTGGCAGGGGGGGCCGCCGCAGGCCGGCGCGCCCGCGCAGGGGAACGGCGCCGGGCGGTACGAGTGAGTAGCTAGCTTGGTACTGTGTGGCACGCACGCCTCACTACACGTGTGAGGGCCCCGCGCCACTCGCGGCCCAGTGCGCCGCCCAACGCTGGGCGCTTCGAGCGGCCCTGGCAGGGGGGGCCGCCGCAGGCCGGCGCGCCCGCGCAGGGGAACGGCGCCGGGCGGTACGAGTGAGTAGCTAGCTTGGTACTGTGTGGCACGCACGCCTCACTACACGTGTGAGGGCCCCGCGCCACTCGCGGCCCAGTGCGCCGCCCAACGCTGGGCGCTTCGAGCGGCCCTGGCAGCAAAATTACATAAGACAGTTTAGACAGACGATTAAAATGTTTTACAGACCATTAAATGGTTATAATTACAGTCGTAATAAACGTTGTCATCATCATATTTGTTTTATTTGATGTGTAAACATGTTTTTTTATAATAGGTCTTTACCTATGAAATTGCCGTTTTGTATGAAAAAATTTAAACGAATTTTTTTCATGAATTTTTTATTTGTATTAATCGAAGTAATCACCCATGCAATCAATGCATCTTTGCCATCGCAGTGGCAGTTTATTGATGCCCTTCTTAAAGAAATCAGCTGGACGGGAGGCAACAAATTCTTCAAAGGCATTTTGTACTGCCTCTCGGGTATTAAATTTTTTTCCCGCCAAGAAGTTATCCAAATTCTGGAAAAAGTAGTAGTCTGTAGGCGCAAGGTCTGGTGAGTAGGGCGGATGACGGAGAGCTTCCAACCCCAGTTCTTGCAACTTGGAGACCGTCTGCTGTGCAGTATGAGGTCGCGCGTTGTCGTGCAGGAGCAGCGGAGACGAGCGATTGACCAATGCTGGTTGGAGATGCGCCAGCTTCTCCATCATTGTGTTCAGTTCTTCACAGTACACATCTGCAGTAATGCTCACCCCGTTTGGTAAGAAGCTGTGATGAATCACACCGGCGCTAGACCACCAAACAGTGACCATCACTTTTCTAGGGGTAAGTTTTCGTTTAGGGCATTGTTTAGGTGCTGAACCAGGATCCAACCAACTTGCTGAGCGCTTACGGTTATCAAACAGAATCCATTTTTCATCGCAGGTAACAATGCGGTTCAAAATTCCTTCATTTGTGTGTCTGTTGAGCAGTGCAAGGCACGTCTCGACGCGTACTTCGCGCTGGCGATCATTGAGTTCGTGGGGCACCCATTTGTCAAGCTTTTTTACCTTGCCAATTTGACGCAAATGGACCAATATTGTTTTGACGCTAACGTCGAAAGCTGCTGCTAATTCAGCCGTAGATCCACAATCCACAATCGCCTTTAATTCGTCATTGTCGACCAAAGTCTTCGGACGACCGCGAGGTTCATTTTTCAGGTCGAAATTTCCAGAACGGAAGTGAGCAAACCAATAACAGGTGGTGCGTTGGTTTGTAGTGTTAGCTCCGTAAACGTCGTTGATGTTGCGTGCCGCTTGTGCCGCGTTGCTGCCACGACGGTACTCATATTCCATAATTACTCGAATTTTTAACGTATCCATGATGACGAAAAAGATTGAAATGCGATGAAAATGTAACACTAATCAATAAAGAAATGACTACTTTTAGAAAAAAAAATCCATGTTTTTAAAATAAAATTAATTTGAAATTAGAATTCTTAGCCAAACAAAAATTATTTTGATTTGAAATGGCCAGTACTGCAGAACGGCAATTTCATAGGTAAAGACCTAATATAAATGTTTACTTTTGTTACAGTAACGATTTCCGCGGGTCCGGGCGCGGCGGGCGCGGGGGCGGAGGCCGGGGAGACCGCGGGGGGCGGGGCGGCGCGCCGCCCGGCAACGACCGCTTCGGCCGCGACCGACACAACCGACCCAACGAGCGGCCCGACAAGAGGCACCATCAGCCCGGTATGCACCACACTACATTGCTAGAAATAACTGAACCTAAAATTGGTTGTGTCTTGTGTCTCGCAGCCTTGCGGCGGCTTCTCTAAATGGTCGATCTACGGGTGTAAAAAGATGCGTAACGAAGCCGAGAGTCGCCTGTTCTTTGTAATCATTTTTGCAATAGACCATATCTGTGGCTGCAGTCTCGACAAATGTAGTGATCGCTTTACAATCGAATTCGTTCGCAAAGTCCTAAGGATCCGGATGTAACAGTATTTGGTAGACTCGAAAGTTTTTGATTACTTAGTATTGGTATATTACCGAACACTGTCTTATATATTGCGACCATTTTTGACAGCCCACAAAGTGATTTAGCATGGTAAGCTATAAATTTTTGGTGTTCCTCGACGATTACAAACGAAAATTGTATTGAATCGACGTACTCAAAGGTGTGGCTGTATCTTTGGTACCTTCACTCACCTCCATTTATAAGTTGCCGATATTCACTGAATTAGAAGGGAGATGATCTTTCGATCTTCGTATACAGGGTGAAAAGAGACCCTTCTCAAAGCCGGAGTCTACGCATCAAGTTCTTAGTAACGAGTAACGTTGTGCATAAATAATTACTAGGAAACTACATTTATTTTTTGCCATTAAAATTGCTGTTTTTTGGAACGCGTAATGCACGGAACCGAATGTGCCTCTGAGTGTGTTGTACGGACGGGCGCCACGTGCCGCTGTACGTAGTACTATCCTCGTACTTATAAATGATCTTTTTCCGTGAATAGTAATGCTTAAAATTGTATAAACATGGCGTGTGCGGCGGCGGCTAGTGCCGGCCCCGCCTGGCGCGCCCGGCCTGTCTGCGTCTGCGCACGCGTGCGGGGCGGTGCGAAGGGAACTGGCTCTGACGTTCAAAAGTGCCTTCTATGTGCCTATTTAAAATAAATGCTTTGACTTCGGAAGTAGGTAAGTAAGCTATGATTTCAGCTGTAGTTTATGTCAATTATTCCGAAGGTTGTGTGCGACATGTTTTTCAATGCGACGCATTATTTCGATTTTTTTTTAGAATTTCAAGCCGAATCTTTGAGTATGACGTTTATTTACAGGTGACGCTTTTGGTAGCGACAGGATTCAATATAAAAAAAAAAAAAACTAACTACTAGTGGTCGCAATTCGACGATTGTACATTTTCAAGTAATTAACACAATAGGGTATTTTCCAATTTGTTAAAAACTATTTTAATTTTAAGATTGGGACGATATATTTAACAGAAAAATAAAAATAAATTTATTTAAATAAATTTTATGCAATAAAAACGGTTAAGTTCAAATTAATTTTTCGTTGTTTTGAATTTACCGCCAAAACGCTCCTTAACCTCTTAAGTGTCGCATGATACCGCATAGGTTCATAAGAGAAAGCGCTCGAAATGTCAACTGAACCGCATAGGTTCACAACTTCACGGTCGCCATTGGACGATGGTATTTTACTTTTATTTCCACATGCAACACGATTCGGCTGTATCATTCGACTAATCGATTCATACTTGACCGGTTTTAGTAACATTTTAGTGGTAACACGAAGAGAACGAACGAAATAAAAATAAAACAAAATGTATCTGTGGTTGTGTGACGCAACGTCGCCATATTTGGCAAAACTTGTTTTGAAACGGTGTTGTTTGTGTAACGAAAAATGAACGCAAGAAGAAAACAGTGAGTAATCTTAGAATGATTTGATACAGAATTACTGAGAACTAAGTGTAGATTTCGTATTGAGTGATAGTTTATCGAAAAGTGATAAATATGTCAGTGAAAAAGTGACAAAAGTTTTACAATGAACTAATTTTGACCCTGATGACCGCCGTATTTGGTAATGTTTTTATGATAAATATTCTTGTTTATTGTTTGAAATGCACATAAGTATCTAGCTTATTAATCTACGAACATAATTTGGCTAATAGCTACTGATTTTAGTGCCTATTGTCATCGTAATCGTATTTCCAAGAGTAAAATCGGCGAAATTCCCGCGTACCATGACATAGCGTTCATGGTAGACGGGAGTAAGTACTAACTGCAAAAAATGTTTACTGATAATATTTATGATATTTTTGTGCTAATTGGATTTTTATTATTTCATGTAGGTACAATTGTTATGTCATGTCTAAGAATGATGAATGTCGAGATTAATGTTTTTTTTTTTATTGACTTCGAAATTGCCCTTTTAGAATGCATTAGAATACAAACAATGACAAAATAAAGAGAAAGTAACAGAATAAGTAAAATAACATATATAATTTTAATAAAAAATAAGAAAAATCGTACTTGAAAATTATAACAGAAATATTTCGTTCGCCGTTTTTTTGCTCTGACGGTGCTATGTCGCTGCCCGCCAGTGTTTACGACCGCAGCGCGCGCGCCGGCCGCGGAATATTTTTCGTTGTGTAAACAAATAGTTTTTATGGTGGTTTTGATGGTGGCTTTATAGTAAAATGAGTTGTGTCATTGCCTATAGATATTGTGTTATCGTAATAAAGTTCTTTTTGGTGAATTTGTGTGTGAATTCGTTAGAATTGTGATAAAGTTTGAAGGTTATGTGAGTGAAAATTATCAAAATGGAAACATATTACATCACTGCGAGGCTAGGTCAGTTTTATTTGCTTATTGAATAGTATAACAAGTTCGGTTAACTCATAACGAAGCCAGGAAGGTATAATATGTACCGTGTTAATGCCTTTATATTGACGAATTCTCCGTTTTTCTGAAGGCCTAACCAAAAATCAAAAAGTCTTGAGATTACACCGACATTTCCCGCGTTTGGGTAAACAGAGGCTCGACAGTCAAGAGGTTAAGATTACTTTTTATCACGTGACATCGTGACGTCAGCTTTGTGTAAACAGCACCAGTACAAATACTTAGTTTGGCGCAGTTTTAGAAGTATTTGTGCACAGAGGCACCGCACACCAGTTATTACACTTTCTATCCATAAAAAATCTTGTTAATTATAAACACGACACTCACTTGTTTACTTACTAACTACTTTAGTTTACACAAAGTTGACGTCACGTGATAAAAAGTTATCCTTAGGAGTGTTTTGGCGGTAAATTCAAAACAACGAAAAATAAATTTGGTTTAAATCGTTTATAATTGAGAAAATGGATATAAATCAATTTACTTTTATTTTTCTGTTACATATTTCGACCCAATCTTCAAATTAGAATAGTTTTTAATAAATTGGAAAATACCCTATTATTTTTCTATTGTTAACAGACTCAATGAGTTTGTCTAACATATGATAAAGAAATATAATCAAAAAATGTTAAGTGTAAATAAAAAATGGTGCCGATTCTGTTGTACACCGAACTAAACTAACTAAACTATAACTAAAATTCCTTACTTTTTACTATGAGAATCTAAACGCTATTCTGCAAAAAAATATCTCTAAATTTAAAAACTATTTTGACACAACTAAAATCGAATTTGACAATCGCGACTCGCACGTGGTATGTTTTGGCTTCCCAACGTGGTACTTGTTTGCCCTACCCCGTGTTTTTTTTAGAGCCAGCAGCGCGCCGGGGTCGGCAGCCTCGACGTGATTTATATGGAATTTTCATGGAAAATATGAAAAATTATTATCCACATGTTGAGTTTCAGAGGTGTTTGGGGGTTTCCTAAAGGGGGTCGAAATTTTCATTATTTTTGCGATAGGACACACCGTTTTCGAGATATAGGCAAAAGAAAAGAAAAAAATACAGTACTATTTTTGCACCAGAAGTCGAGGTGTCGGTGTGAATTTTGGTTCTTGACAACTAATTTTATTCCACACCTATTTAATCGCGATTAAAAATAGTCAGATTTAGTTAGACAACCAAAATTTTAGGTTGAATACAATAATGAAATTGACAACAACAGAATAGCAAAATTACCATTTTCACTAAACTAATAATTCAGTGCAATCTTAGTGCTGTCAAACTAAAATATAGTTAAGTTGTGTCACTTTAGTCAATTTCAGAATAGGAAATCGTCGTTTGACAGGAATAAACTAAATTTTGGTGATTTTTAGTCTAGTTTAGAGAATTTTGTGACAACAGAATCGGCACCAATGTCCTAGTTTTTTAAGATATTAGTGGTGTAAATGGTTGTTCTGCGCAAAAAATTGTGATGTGGTTTTTATTATAGTTTCGAGGATAACCGGAAGGTTAAATATTTATTAATATTTAATTATATGGAAACTTGTATAGAAATTGGATCATTTGAAAAGATGTGACATGAGTATTTTTGTAGATAGTTTTCGCGCGAAGTGGGAGCAAGTTTCCAGTACTTACTATAAGGTTTACGGTTGGCAATCTAATCGACTCATGTGAAGTTTACGGCCGCGTATGGGACACCTAAAATACCAGAAGTTTTGCAGATGCATTCCCATTCCAGAGAACATACTTACATCACATTGGAGTCCATACTTTTCAAAATGGAACATAGCAAAGCAGATCGGTGGCAGAAGATCTTAACTGGTTCACCAATAAGACCGGGAATCGCTGGCGTGTCGGCCGCTGTACATGTTGCGAGTGGAGAATAATGAGATGTTTGGTTCGGTGCAGGAGGCGCGGGCGGCGCCGGCTCGTGGCAGCGCGGCGGGCAGGCGGGCGGCCAGGCGGGCGGCCCGCGCGGCGCGCTGCAGCGTCCTGCGCCGCCGCATGCGCACCGCGCGCCGCCTCCCAGTCAGAAGGTACATAGTTAGGTGCAGGAGGTACAGGAGGCGCGGGCGGCGCCGGCTCGTGGCAGCGCGGCGGGCAGGCGGGCGGCCAGGCGGGCGGCCCGCGCGGCGCGCTGCAGCGTCCTGCGCCGCCGCATGCGCACCGCGCGCCGCCTCCCAGTCAGAAGGTACATAGTTAGGTGCAGGAGGTACAGGAGGCGCGGGCGGCGCCGGCTCGTGGCAGCGCGGCGGGCAGGCGGGCGGCCAGGCGGGCGGCCCGCGCGGCGCGCTGCAGCGTCCTGCGCCGCCGCATGCGCACCGCGCGCCGCCTCCCAGTCAGAAGGTACATAGTTAGGTGCAGGAGGTACAGGAGGTACAGGAGGCGCGGGCGGCGCCGGCTCGTGGCAGCGCGGCGGGCAGGCGGGCGGCCAGGCGGGCGGCCCGCGCGGCGCGCTGCAGCGTCCTGCGCCGCCGCATGCGCACCGCGCGCCGCCTCCCAGTCAGAAGGTACATAGTTAGGTGCAGGAGGTACAGGAGGCGCGGGCGGCGCCGGCTCGTGGCAGCGCGGCGGGCAGGCGGGCGGCCAGGCGGGCGGCCCGCGCGGCGCGCTGCAGCGTCCTGCGCCGCCGCATGCGCACCGCGCGCCGCCTCCCAGTCAGAAGGTACATAGTTAGGTGCAGGAGGTACAGGAGGCGCGGGCGGCGCCGGCTCGTGGCAGCGCGGCGGGCAGGCGGGCGGCCAGGCGGGCGGCCCGCGCGGCGCGCTGCAGCGTCCTGCGCCGCCGCATGCGCACCGCGCGCCGCCTCCCAGTCAGAAGGTACATAGTTAGGTGCAGGAGGTACAGGAGGTACAGGAGGCGCGGGCGGCGCCGGCTCGTGGCAGCGCGGCGGGCAGGCGGGCGGCCCGCGCGGCGCGCTGCAGCGTCCTGCGCCGCCGCATGCGCACCGCGCGCCGCCTCCCAGTCAGAAGGTACATAGTTAGGTGCAGGAGGTACAGGAGGTACAGGAGGCGCGGGCGGCGCCGGCTCGTGGCAGCGCGGCGGGCAGGCGGGCGGCCAGGCGGGCGGCCCGCGCGGCGCGCTGCAGCGTCCTGCGCCGCCGCATGCGCACCGCGCGCCGCCTCCCAGTCAGAAGGTACATAGTTAGGTGCAGGAGGTACAGGAGGTACAGGAGGCGCGGGCGGCGCCGGCTCGTGGCAGCGCGGCGGGCAGGCGGGCGGCCAGGCGGGCGGCCCGCGCGGCGCGCTGCAGCGTCCTGCGCCGCCGCATGCGCACCGCGCGCCGCCTCCCAGTCAGAAGGTACATAGTTAGGTGCAGGAGGTACAGGAGGCGCGGGCGGCGCCGGCTCGTGGCAGCGCGGCGGGCAGGCGGGCGGCCAGGCGGGCGGCCCGCGCGGCGCGCTGCAGCGTCCTGCGCCGCCGCATGCGCACCGCGCGCCGCCTCCCAGTCAGAAGGTACATAGTTAGGTGCAGGAGGTACAGGAGGCGCGGGCGGCGCCGGCTCGTGGCAGCGCGGCGGGCAGGCGGGCGGCCAGGCGGGCGGCCCGCGCGGCGCGCTGCAGCGTCCTGCGCCGCCGCATGCGCACCGCGCGCCGCCTCCCAGTCAGAAGGTACATAGTTAGGTGCAGGAGGTACAGGAGGCGCGGGCGGCGCCGGCTCGTGGCAGCGCGGCGGGCAGGCGGGCGGCCAGGCGGGCGGCCCGCGCGGCGCGCTGCAGCGTCCTGCGCCGCCGCATGCGCACCGCGCGCCGCCTCCCAGTCAGAAGGTACATAGTTAGGTGCAGGAGGTACAGGAGGTACAGGAGGCGCGGGCGGCGCCGGCTCGTGGCAGCGCGGCGGGCAGGCGGGCGGCCAGGCGGGCGGCCCGCGCGGCGCGCTGCAGCGTCCTGCGCCGCCGCATGCGCACCGCGCGCCGCCTCCCAGTCAGAAGGTACATAGTTAGGTGCAGGAGGTACAGGAGGTACAGGAGGCGCGGGCGGCGCCGGCTCGTGGCAGCGCGGCGGGCAGGCGGGCGGCCAGGCGGGCGGCCCGCGCGGCGCGCTGCAGCGTCCTGCGCCGCCGCATGCGCACCGCGCGCCGCCTCCCAGTCAGAAGGTACATAGTTAGGTGCAGGAGGTACAGGAGGTACAGGAGGCGCGGGCGGCGCCGGCTCGTGGCAGCGCGGCGGGCAGGCGGGCGGCCAGGCGGGCGGCCCGCGCGGCGCGCTGCAGCGTCCTGCGCCGCCGCATGCGCACCGCGCGCCGCCTCCCAGTCAGAAGGTACATAGTTAGGTGCAGGAGGTACAGGAGGTACAGGAGGCGCGGGCGGCGCCGGCTCGTGGCAGCGCGGCGGGCAGGCGGGCGGCCAGGCGGGCGGCCCGCGCGGCGCGCTGCAGCGTCCTGCGCCGCCGCATGCGCACCGCGCGCCGCCTCCCAGTCAGAAGGTACATAGTTAGGTGCAGGAGGTACAGGAGGTACAGGAGGCGCGGGCGGCGCCGGCTCGTGGCAGCGCGGCGGGCAGGCGGGCGGCCAGGCGGGCGGCCCGCGCGGCGCGCTGCAGCGTCCTGCGCCGCCGCATGCGCACCGCGCGCCGCCTCCCAGTCAGAAGGTACATAGTTAGGTGCAGGAGGTACAGGAGGCGCGGGCGGCGCCGGCTCGTGGCAGCGCGGCGGGCAGGCGGGCGGCCAGGCGGGCGGCCCGCGCGGCGCGCTGCAGCGTCCTGCGCCGCCGCATGCGCACCGCGCGCCGCCTCCCAGTCAGAAGGTACATAGTTAGGTGCAGGAGGTACAGGAGGTACAGGAGGCGCGGGCGGCGCCGGCTCGTGGCAGCGCGGCGGGCAGGCGGGCGGCCAGGCGGGCGGCCCGCGCGGCGCGCTGCAGCGTCCTGCGCCGCCGCATGCGCACCGCGCGCCGCCTCCCAGTCAGAAGGTACATAGTTAGGTGCAGGAGGTACAGGAGGTACAGGAGGCGCGGGCGGCGCCGGCTCGTGGCAGCGCGGCGGGCAGGCGGGCGGCCAGGCGGGCGGCCCGCGCGGCGCGCTGCAGCGTCCTGCGCCGCCGCATGCGCACCGCGCGCCGCCTCCCAGTCAGAAGGTACATAGTTAGGTGCAGGAGGTACAGGAGGCGCGGGCGGCGCCGGCTCGTGGCAGCGCGGCGGGCAGGCGGGCGGCCAGGCGGGCGGCCCGCGCGGCGCGCTGCAGCGTCCTGCGCCGCCGCATGCGCACCGCGCGCCGCCTCCCAGTCAGAAGGTACATAGTTAGGTGCAGGAGGTACAGGAGGTACAGGAGGCGCGGGCGGCGCCGGCTCGTGGCAGCGCGGCGGGCAGGCGGGCGGCCAGGCGGGCGGCCCGCGCGGCGCGCTGCAGCGTCCTGCGCCGCCGCATGCGCACCGCGCGCCGCCTCCCAGTCAGAAGGTACATAGTTAGGTGCAGGAGGTACAGGAGGCGCGGGCGGCGCCGGCTCGTGGCAGCGCGGCGGGCAGGCGGGCGGCCAGGCGGGCGGCCCGCGCGGCGCGCTGCAGCGTCCTGCGCCGCCGCATGCGCACCGCGCGCCGCCTCCCAGTCAGAAGGTACATAGTTAGGTGCAGGAGGTACAGGAGGCGCGGGCGGCGCCGGCTCGTGGCAGCGCGGCGGGCAGGCGGGCGGCCAGGCGGGCGGCCCGCGCGGCGCGCTGCAGCGTCCTGCGCCGCCGCATGCGCACCGCGCGCCGCCTCCCAGTCAGAAGGTACATAGTTAGGTGCAGGAGGTACAGGAGGCGCGGGCGGCGCCGGCTCGTGGCAGCGCGGCGGGCAGGCGGGCGGCCAGGCGGTAGTAGTAGTAGTAGTAAAAGTAGTTTTTCTTCTCGGGGATAAAAGGTGTTTTCGTCTTGGGTGAGCTTGAATCTCCCGATGCACTCATTATTTTTCTCAACTCTAAGCTCCGCAACTGGCACCGATGACATTAGACACTGCTGTATCCCCTTTATCTACTATAGTGTGGCCATTAGTGCTGTGCACTCCCTGAGGTAGTTGCGCGGCGAGACGGGGGGGTGCGCTCTGTCAGTGCGCCGTCAACGCTCGTGGCGGCAGGTAGTGTTATCTGAATCGGACTGTCTATGTCAGACGCACATGGGATAAATATTCAAAGATGGATCGTGCGTTATCTCGTGATATGAAGACTGTCATTTTTAAGGTTGCTGAATATTTTAAGAAAAGAAAAGCAGACAAAGAAAACTTTGAATTTAAAAATGATGTGAATATTGCGTATAAGTTCTTATTTATCACCTGCATATTTTAAATAAAATATGAGTATATTTGAGTTACATTTTAATCAACTAAGTAAGTATAATATATTACAGATAGATAGCCTCCGACCATCGTCCCGCCACAAGTCTTGCCTTAGAAATGCAAACTGATATCGTAAGATCTGTCCGACATGTATCGATCTCATGTGAACTCATGCACTTTTTTCTTCACCTCCCACCTCGCCGCGTATACCTCAGGGAGTGCACAGCATTAATGGCCACACTATATTATTGTGGCAGAAACAAAAATCCAAATTCATCTTTACTTTAATCAACTGTTAAATTGAATTATGCATCTGAAAAAATAACCAGTCTGAAAAGATAACCCTTTATGGAATTAGAAACAATCTAAGTTTTATGGAATCTACAATTTTAATCCATGAAAAATCAACTACAAGCTACTTGTTAAAAAAATCATTTTATTTTAATAATATGACACTACGTTGGGATCTGGGGGCGAAATTCCAAAATCATAGCTGCCAATATTCTTAATATTTCAACATGTATGTTCATTAATTCTCTCTTAACTCAAGAATGACTCTGCGTATTTTGACAAATGAGCTTAACTGCTGAACTTATAAAAGCCGGTATCAAACCAAACTTGTATCACACGCAGGATGGGGGGCCGAATCAGAACCAAAATCAAAACCAACAGAACCAGCAAGGATGGAACCAATGGGCCGGCGGATGGGGCGGCTGGGGCAACTGGAATCAAAACCAAGGTAATACTTACGATTGTGTACTTGTTCATGAGTTTCTAGTTTGTCCCGTTTTTTTATCACTTTTTTTTATGAACAATGAAAAGATAGAACTTTAAGAGTTTTTTTACTAATTATTTCCTTTATTTCAATAAACACATACAAATTATATTTTTAAATATTAGAATATAAAATATTTAAAAATATAAAAAAATAGTATCCCACCGGTATCGGGAACAGGGTCCAAGCTACCGGCGGTCAGGGCTCCAGAGATAGGAACCTCCTGACAATACGAGCCGTGTCCAGGAGTACCGCTTTCTGGATCAAGCCCTTGACCCAGCTGCCCAACGAGAGCCTCCTCAGATGTTGGTCGAGGCTCTTGGCTATCAAGCGAAAATGTGAAACGACTATCGGTACAATGATCGCTGAGTCCACATCCCACATGTCGACAACCTCGCGAGCCAAGTCAAGATACTTGATTTGTTTATCTTTCTCGGCTTTCACGAGGTTCCCGTCATGCGGGACCGTTATGTCAACGATCATTGCACGCCGCTCTAGTCGATCCACCACCACTATATCAGGTTTATTGGCAACAATTACATTACTAATTATTTATTATTATTTCAAGATTAAGTAAATAAAATTTCAAGTAAACATTTTCATTACAACGGATGATATACCACTCTGAAGACCCTCACCTCGAAAAAAAAGGGACGCCAAATTCCTCCACAATTTTGACTGATTGGCTTATGTGAATGAAAAAAACTAAAATGGCATTTTAATTTAGTAGTCTGAATGCATGGAATGGACTAGAATCATCCAAAACTTCCGAGTATTTCTATTTTTTCTGTAACGAAAAAAAGGAAGTCATGAAATTCGATTTTTTTTTATTCAGTAGTCTGCCAAAAATCCAAATTTCAATATTTTCAAATGATAGGTATAGTAGGTCAACAAGTACTAAGTATGTACCTGGTACTTGTTGACAGGCCTTCCATATATATTTAAATCACGCTAGCAGCGCTCCGCGGTTTCACCCGCGTAGTTCCCGTTCCCGTGGGAATACGGGGATAAAATATAGCCCATGTCACCCGGGGATAGTGTAGCTTCCCAACAGTGAAAGAATTTTTCTAATCGGTCCAGTAGTTTCGGAGCCTATTCAATGCAAGCAAACAATTAAATCTTTCCTCTTTATAATCACTCACAGTCTGTAGGGCCACAGATGTATGAACGTAATCGCGGCAAAAAGAGTATGTAAGGATCGTAGCAGGTGGCGTTTCGTAGTTTCTGCCTACACTTATGGGGAAACAGGCTTGAATTTATGTATGCATGTAATGTGAGGGTTTTCATGAATATTTAAACCACCAGTTGGTGTCATTTTGACAAGAGGTCTTCCAGTTCTACTATGAACTTAAAATATTTGACGTCATTCGTTACATTCTTTCGTTCACTATTCAGTCCGTAGGCGCTTTGACATGTTTGACAGGTGCCCGGATCTGATGTCTCAGTGCTGCCACCTAGTGAACGTCATTTCAGAAAATCCTAATTAGAAAACATTTTTGAAGCCAATTATATGTCTTTCTCCATATTCCAAGCTATATCTCTGCCAAATTTCATGACGATCGGTTCAGCGGTTTAGGCGTGAAAGTGAGACAGACAGACTGAGTTATTTTCGCATTTATAATATTAGTAGGGATTTAAGTACATGGAGTACTTACAGCTAGTTAAAATAGATAAAAAAGGAAACCAGTCACTAGAAAGCCAATTATAAATCCTCACGTATAAATGTAGTGAAGCGAAGTGTTCACGTGTATTTATGATGCTAATATCAGTTCTTATTCTGTTAGTATATTGTCTAATGATATATTAACATTAGGCTAAGCTTACAGCGGTGTATGTCTCCTCTAATCGTGTCTTTCTATTCCATTTCTCTCTATTCCTAGCTGCATATTGACGCAGGATTATTAATAAAAAGTTTTAGCACTCTGACAATCCTGATCTTTCGTACAGGTTGGGGCAACTGGGGCAACTGGGGCAATTGGGGCAACCCCGGCGCCGGCGCCGCACAAGGCGCGACGGGCGCGGCGGCGGGCGCCGGGGCCGGGCCCGCCGCCAAGGGCGCGGCCGGGCAGGCGTGGCCCGCCAACTACACGGCGCAGCAGTGGTACCAGTGGCAGCAGTGGCAGCAGCAGCAGCAGCAGGCGGGCTGGCCCGGGGTATGTACCTATCTACGACACAAGGGCGCGGCCGGGCAGGCGTGGCCCGCCAACTACACGGCGCAGCAGTGGTACCAGTGGCAGCAGTGGCAGCAGCAGCAGCAGCAGGCGGGCTGGCCCGGGGTATGTACCTATCTACGACACAAGGGCGCGGCCGGGCAGGCGTGGCCCGCCAACTACACGGCGCAGCAGTGGTACCAGTGGCAGCAGTGGCAGCAGCAGCAGCAGCAGGCGGGCTGGCCCGGGGTATGTACCTATCTACGACACAAGGGCGCGGCCGGGCAGGCGTGGCCCGCCAACTACACGGCGCAGCAGTGGTACCAGTGGCAGCAGTGGCAGCAGCAGCAGCAGCAGGCGGGCTGGCCCGGGGTATGTACCTATCTACGACACAAGGGCGCGGCCGGGCAGGCGTGGCCCGCCAACTACACGGCGCAGCAGTGGTACCAGTGGCAGCAGTGGCAGCAGCAGCAGCAGCAGGCGGGCTGGCCCGGGGTATGTACCTATCTACGACACAAGGGCGCGGCCGGGCAGGCGTGGCCCGCCAACTACACGGCGCAGCAGTGGTACCAGTGGCAGCAGTGGCAGCAGCAGCAGCAGCAGGCGGGCTGGCCCGGGGTATGTACCTATCTACGACACAAGGGCGCGGCCGGGCAGGCGTGGCCCGCCAACTACACGGCGCAGCAGTGGTACCAGTGGCAGCAGTGGCAGCAGCAGCAGCAGCAGGCGGGCTGGCCCGGGGTATGTACCTATCTACGACACAAGGGCGCGGCCGGGCAGGCGTGGCCCGCCAACTACACGGCGCAGCAGTGGTACCAGTGGCAGCAGTGGCAGCAGCAGCAGCAGCAGGCGGGCTGGCCCGGGGTATGTACCTATCTACGACACAAGGGCGCGGCCGGGCAGGCGTGGCCCGCCAACTACACGGCGCAGCAGTGGTACCAGTGGCAGCAGTGGCAGCAGCAGCAGCAGCAGGCGGGCTGGCCCGGGGTATGTACCTATCTACGACACAAGGGCGCGGCCGGGCAGGCGTGGCCCGCCAACTACACGGCGCAGCAGTGGTACCAGTGGCAGCAGTGGCAGCAGCAGCAGCAGCAGCAGGCGGGCTGGCCCGGGGTATGTACCTATCTACGACACAAGGGCGCGGCCGGGCAGGCGTGGCCCGCCAACTACACGGCGCAGCAGTGGTACCAGTGGCAGCAGTGGCAGCAGCAGCAGCAGCAGGCGGGCTGGCCCGGGGTATGTACCTATCTACGACACAAGGGCGCGGCCGGGCAGGCGTGGCCCGCCAACTACACGGCGCAGCAGTGGTACCAGTGGCAGCAGTGGCAGCAGCAGCAGCAGCAGGCGGGCTGGCCCGGGGTATGTACCTATCTACGACACAAGGGCGCGGCCGGGCAGGCGTGGCCCGCCAACTACACGGCGCAGCAGTGGTACCAGTGGCAGCAGTGGCAGCAGCAGCAGCAGCAGCAGGCGGGCTGGCCCGGGGTATGTACCTATCTACGACACAAGGGCGCGGCCGGGCAGGCGTGGCCCGCCAACTACACGGCGCAGCAGTGGTACCAGTGGCAGCAGTGGCAGCAGCAGCAGCAGCAGGCGGGCTGGCCCGGGGTATGTACCTATCTACGACACAAGGGCGCGGCCGGGCAGGCGTGGCCCGCCAACTACACGGCGCAGCAGTGGTACCAGTGGCAGCAGTGGCAGCAGCAGCAGCAGCAGGCGGGCTGGCCCGGGGTATGTACCTATCTACGACACAAGGGCGCGGCCGGGCAGGCGTGGCCCGCCAACTACACGGCGCAGCAGTGGTACCAGTGGCAGCAGTGGCAGCAGCAGCAGCAGCAGGCGGGCTGGCCCGGGGTATGTACCTATCTACGACACAAGGGCGCGGCCGGGCAGGCGTGGCCCGCCAACTACACGGCGCAGCAGTGGTACCAGTGGCAGCAGTGGCAGCAGCAGCAGCAGCAGGCGGGCTGGCCCGGGGTATGTACCTATCTACGACACAAGGGCGCGGCCGGGCAGGCGTGGCCCGCCAACTACACGGCGCAGCAGTGGTACCAGTGGCAGCAGTGGCAGCAGCAGCAGCAGCAGGCGGGCTGGCCCGGGGTATGTACCTATCTACGACACAAGGGCGCGGCCGGGCAGGCGTGGCCCGCCAACTACACGGCGCAGCAGTGGTACCAGTGGCAGCAGTGGCAGCAGCAGCAGCAGCAGGCGGGCTGGCCCGGGGTATGTACCTATCTACGACACAAGGGCGCGGCCGGGCAGGCGTGGCCCGCCAACTACACGGCGCAGCAGTGGTACCAGTGGCAGCAGTGGCAGCAGCAGCAGCAGCAGGCGGGCTGGCCCGGGGTATGTACCTATCTACGACACAAGGGCGCGGCCGGGCAGGCGTGGCCCGCCAACTACACGGCGCAGCAGTGGTACCAGTGGCAGCAGTGGCAGCAGCAGCAGCAGCAGGCGGGCTGGCCCGGGGTATGTACCTATCTACGACACAAGGGCGCGGCCGGGCAGGCGTGGCCCGCCAACTACACGGCGCAGCAGTGGTACCAGTGGCAGCAGTGGCAGCAGCAGCAGCAGCAGGCGGGCTGGCCCGGGGTATGTACCTATCTACGACACAAGGGCGCGGCCGGGCAGGCGTGGCCCGCCAACTACACGGCGCAGCAGTGGTACCAGTGGCAGCAGTGGCAGCAGCAGCAGCAGCAGGCGGGCTGGCCCGGGGTATGTACCTATCTACGACACAAGGGCGCGGCCGGGCAGGCGTGGCCCGCCAACTACACGGCGCAGCAGTGGTACCAGTGGCAGCAGTGGCAGCAGCAGCAGCAGCAGGCGGGCTGGCCCGGGGTATGTACCTATCTACGACACAAGGGCGCGGCCGGGCAGGCGTGGCCCGCCAACTACACGGCGCAGCAGTGGTACCAGTGGCAGCAGTGGCAGCAGCAGCAGCAGCAGGCGGGCTGGCCCGGGGTATGTACCTATCTACGACACAAGGGCGCGGCCGGGCAGGCGTGGCCCGCCAACTACACGGCGCAGCAGTGGTACCAGTGGCAGCAGTGGCAGCAGCAGCAGCAGCAGGCGGGCTGGCCCGGGGTATGTACCTATCTACGACACAAGGGCGCGGCCGGGCAGGCGTGGCCCGCCAACTACACGGCGCAGCAGTGGTACCAGTGGCAGCAGTGGCAGCAGCAGCAGCAGCAGGCGGGCTGGCCCGGGGTATGTACCTATCTACGACACAAGGGCGCGGCCGGGCAGGCGTGGCCCGCCAACTACACGGCGCAGCAGTGGTACCAGTGGCAGCAGTGGCAGCAGCAGCAGCAGCAGGCGGGCTGGCCCGGGGTATGTACCTATCTACGACACAAGGGCGCGGCCGGGCAGGCGTGGCCCGCCAACTACACGGCGCAGCAGTGGTACCAGTGGCAGCAGTGGCAGCAGCAGCAGCAGCAGGCGGGCTGGCCCGGGGTATGTACCTATCTACGACACAAGGGCGCGGCCGGGCAGGCGTGGCCCGCCAACTACACGGCGCAGCAGTGGTACCAGTGGCAGCAGTGGCAGCAGCAGCAGCAGCAGGCGGGCTGGCCCGGGGTATGTACCTATCTACGACACAAGGGCGCGGCCGGGCAGGCGTGGCCCGCCAACTACACGGCGCAGCAGTGGTACCAGTGGCAGCAGTGGCAGCAGCAGCAGCAGCAGGCGGGCTGGCCCGGGGTATGTACCTATCTACGACACAAGGGCGCGGCCGGGCAGGCGTGGCCCGCCAACTACACGGCGCAGCAGTGGTACCAGTGGCAGCAGTGGCAGCAGCAGCAGCAGCAGCAGGCGGGCTGGCCCGGGGTATGTACCTATCTACGACACAAGGGCGCGGCCGGGCAGGCGTGGCCCGCCAACTACACGGCGCAGCAGTGGTACCAGTGGCAGCAGTGGCAGCAGCAGCAGCAGCAGGCGGGCTGGCCCGGGGTATGTACCTATCTACGACACAAGGGCGCGGCCGGGCAGGCGTGGCCCGCCAACTACACGGCGCAGCAGTGGTACCAGTGGCAGCAGTGGCAGCAGCAGCAGCAGCAGGCGGGCTGGCCCGGGGTACGTACCTATCTACGACACAAGGGCGCGGCCGGGCAGGCGTGGCCCGCCAACTACACGGCGCAGCAGTGGTACCAGTGGCAGCAGTGGCAGCAGCAGCAGCAGCAGGCGGGCTGGCCCGGGGTACGTACCTATCTACGACACAAGGGCGCGGCCGGGCAGGCGTGGCCCGCCAACTACACGGCGCAGCAGTGGTACCAGTGGCAGCAGTGGCAGCAGCAGCAGCAGCAGGCGGGCTGGCCCGGGGTATGTACCTATCTACGACACAAGGGCGCGGCCGGGCAGGCGTGGCCCGCCAACTACACGGCGCAGCAGTGGTACCAGTGGCAGCAGTGGCAGCAGCAGCAGCAGCAGGCGGGCTGGCCCGGGGTATGTACCTATCTACGACACAAGGGCGCGGCCGGGCAGGCGTGGCCCGCCAACTACACGGCGCAGCAGTGGTACCAGTGGCAGCAGTGGCAGCAGCAGCAGCAGCAGGCGGGCTGGCCCGGGGTATGTACCTATCTACGACACAAGGGCGCGGCCGGGCAGGCGTGGCCCGCCAACTACACGGCGCAGCAGTGGTACCAGTGGCAGCAGTGGCAGCAGCAGCAGCAGCAGGCGGGCTGGCCCGGGGTACGTACCTATCTACGACACAAGGGCGCGGCCGGGCAGGCGTGGCCCGCCAACTACACGGCGCAGCAGTGGTACCAGTGGCAGCAGTGGCAGCAGCAGCAGCAGCAGGCGGGCTGGCCCGGGGTATGTACCTATCTACGACACAAGGGCGCGGCCGGGCAGGCGTGGCCCGCCAACTACACGGCGCAGCAGTGGTACCAGTGGCAGCAGTGGCAGCAGCAGCAGCAGCAGCAGGCGGGCTGGCCCGGGGTATGTACCTATCTACGACACAAGGGCGCGGCCGGGCAGGCGTGGCCCGCCAACTACACGGCGCAGCAGTGGTACCAGTGGCAGCAGTGGCAGCAGCAGCAGCAGCAGGCGGGCTGGCCCGGGGTATGTACCTATCTACGACACAAGGGCGCGGCCGGGCAGGCGTGGCCCGCCAACTACACGGCGCAGCAGTGGTACCAGTGGCAGCAGTGGCAGCAGCAGCAGCAGGCGGGCTGGCCCGGGGTATGTACCTATCTACGACACAAGGGCGCGGCCGGGCAGGCGTGGCCCGCCAACTACACGGCGCAGCAGTGGTACCAGTGGCAGCAGTGGCAGCAGCAGCAGCAGCAGGCGGGCTGGCCCGGGGTATGTACCTATCTACGACACAAGGGCGCGGCCGGGCAGGCGTGGCCCGCCAACTACACGGCGCAGCAGTGGTACCAGTGGCAGCAGTGGCAGCAGCAGCAGCAGCAGGCGGGCTGGCCCGGGGTATGTACCTATCTACGACACAAGGGCGCGGCCGGGCAGGCGTGGCCCGCCAACTACACGGCGCAGCAGTGGTACCAGTGGCAGCAGTGGCAGCAGCAGCAGCAGCAGGCGGGCTGGCCCGGGGTATGTACCTATCTACGACACAAGGGCGCGGCCGGGCAGGCGTGGCCCGCCAACTACACGGCGCAGCAGTGGTACCAGTGGCAGCAGTGGCAGCAGCAGCAGCAGCAGGCGGGCTGGCCCGGGGTATGTACCTATCTACGACACAAGGGCGCGGCCGGGCAGGCGTGGCCCGCCAACTACACGGCGCAGCAGTGGTACCAGTGGCAGCAGTGGCAGCAGCAGCAGCAGCAGGCGGGCTGGCCCGGGGTATGTACCTATCTACGACACAAGGGCGCGGCCGGGCAGGCGTGGCCCGCCAACTACACGGCGCAGCAGTGGTACCAGTGGCAGCAGTGGCAGCAGCAGCAGCAGCAGGCGGGCTGGCCCGGGGTATGTACCTATCTACGACACAAGGGCGCGGCCGGGCAGGCGTGGCCCGCCAACTACACGGCGCAGCAGTGGTACCAGTGGCAGCAGTGGCAGCAGCAGCAGCAGCAGGCGGGCTGGCCCGGGGTATGTACCTATCTACGACACAAGGGCGCGGCCGGGCAGGCGTGGCCCGCCAACTACACGGCGCAGCAGTGGTACCAGTGGCAGCAGTGGCAGCAGCAGCAGCAGCAGGCGGGCTGGCCCGGGGTATGTACCTATCTACGACACAAGGGCGCGGCCGGGCAGGCGTGGCCCGCCAACTACACGGCGCAGCAGTGGTACCAGTGGCAGCAGTGGCAGCAGCAGCAGCAGCAGGCGGGCTGGCCCGGGGTATGTACCTATCTACGACACAAGGGCGCGGCCGGGCAGGCGTGGCCCGCCAACTACACGGCGCAGCAGTGGTACCAGTGGCAGCAGTGGCAGCAGCAGCAGCAGCAGGCGGGCTGGCCCGGGGTATGTACCTATCTACGACACAAGGGCGCGGCCGGGCAGGCGTGGCCCGCCAACTACACGGCGCAGCAGTGGTACCAGTGGCAGCAGTGGCAGCAGCAGCAGCAGCAGGCGGGCTGGCCCGGGGTATGTACCTATCTACGACACAAGGGCGCGGCCGGGCAGGCGTGGCCCGCCAACTACACGGCGCAGCAGTGGTACCAGTGGCAGCAGTGGCAGCAGCAGCAGCAGCAGCAGGCGGGCTGGCCCGGGGTATGTACCTATCTACGACACAAGGGCGCGGCCGGGCAGGCGTGGCCCGCCAACTACACGGCGCAGCAGTGGTACCAGTGGCAGCAGTGGCAGCAGCAGCAGCAGCAGCAGGCGGGCTGGCCCGGGGTATGTACCTATCTACGACACAAGGGCGCGGCCGGGCAGGCGTGGCCCGCCAACTACACGGCGCAGCAGTGGTACCAGTGGCAGCAGTGGCAGCAGCAGCAGCAGCAGGCGGGCTGGCCCGGGGTATGTACCTATCTACGACACAAGGGCGCGGCCGGGCAGGCGTGGCCCGCCAACTACACGGCGCAGCAGTGGTACCAGTGGCAGCAGTGGCAGCAGCAGCAGCAGCAGGCGGGCTGGCCCGGGGTATGTACCTATCTACGACACAAGGGCGCGGCCGGGCAGGCGTGGCCCGCCAACTACACGGCGCAGCAGTGGTACCAGTGGCAGCAGTGGCAGCAGCAGCAGCAGCAGGCGGGCTGGCCCGGGGTATGTACCTATCTACGACACAAGGGCGCGGCCGGGCAGGCGTGGCCCGCCAACTACACGGCGCAGCAGTGGTACCAGTGGCAGCAGTGGCAGCAGCAGCAGCAGCAGGCGGGCTGGCCCGGGGTATGTACCTATCTACGACACAAGGGCGCGGCCGGGCAGGCGTGGCCCGCCAACTACACGGCGCAGCAGTGGTACCAGTGGCAGCAGTGGCAGCAGCAGCAGCAGCAGGCGGGCTGGCCCGGGGTATGTACCTATCTACGACACAAGGGCGCGGCCGGGCAGGCGTGGCCCGCCAACTACACGGCGCAGCAGTGGTACCAGTGGCAGCAGTGGCAGCAGCAGCAGCAGCAGGCGGGCTGGCCCGGGGTACGTACCTATCTACGACACAAGGGCGCGGCCGGGCAGGCGTGGCCCGCCAACTACACGGCGCAGCAGTGGTACCAGTGGCAGCAGTGGCAGCAGCAGCAGCAGCAGGCGGGCTGGCCCGGGGTATGTACCTATCTACGACACAAGGGCGCGGCCGGGCAGGCGTGGCCCGCCAACTACACGGCGCAGCAGTGGTACCAGTGGCAGCAGTGGCAGCAGCAGCAGCAGCAGGCGGGCTGGCCCGGGGTATGTACCTATCTACGACACAAGGGCGCGGCCGGGCAGGCGTGGCCCGCCAACTACACGGCGCAGCAGTGGTACCAGTGGCAGCAGTGGCAGCAGCAGCAGCAGCAGCAGGCGGGCTGGCCCGGGGTATGTACCTATCTACGACACAAGGGCGCGGCCGGGCAGGCGTGGCCCGCCAACTACACGGCGCAGCAGTGGTACCAGTGGCAGCAGTGGCAGCAGCAGCAGCAGCAGGCGGGCTGGCCCGGGGTATGTACCTATCTACGACACAAGGGCGCGGCCGGGCAGGCGTGGCCCGCCAACTACACGGCGCAGCAGTGGTACCAGTGGCAGCAGTGGCAGCAGCAGCAGCAGCAGGCGGGCTGGCCCGGGGTATGTACCTATCTACGACACAAGGGCGCGGCCGGGCAGGCGTGGCCCGCCAACTACACGGCGCAGCAGTGGTACCAGTGGCAGCAGTGGCAGCAGCAGCAGCAGCAGGCGGGCTGGCCCGGGGTATGTACCTATCTACGACACAAGGGCGCGGCCGGGCAGGCGTGGCCCGCCAACTACACGGCGCAGCAGTGGTACCAGTGGCAGCAGTGGCAGCAGCAGCAGCAGCAGGCGGGCTGGCCCGGGGTATGTACCTATCTACGACACAAGGGCGCGGCCGGGCAGGCGTGGCCCGCCAACTACACGGCGCAGCAGTGGTACCAGTGGCAGCAGTGGCAGCAGCAGCAGCAGCAGGCGGGCTGGCCCGGGGTATGTACCTATCTACGACACAAGGGCGCGGCCGGGCAGGCGTGGCCCGCCAACTACACGGCGCAGCAGTGGTACCAGTGGCAGCAGTGGCAGCAGCAGCAGCAGCAGGCGGGCTGGCCCGGGGTATGTACCTATCTACGACACAAGGGCGCGGCCGGGCAGGCGTGGCCCGCCAACTACACGGCGCAGCAGTGGTACCAGTGGCAGCAGTGGCAGCAGCAGCAGCAGCAGCAGGCGGGCTGGCCCGGGGTATGTACCTATCTACGACACAAGGGCGCGGCCGGGCAGGCGTGGCCCGCCAACTACACGGCGCAGCAGTGGTACCAGTGGCAGCAGTGGCAGCAGCAGCAGCAGCAGGCGGGCTGGCCCGGGGTATGTACCTATCTACGACACAAGGGCGCGGCCGGGCAGGCGTGGCCCGCCAACTACACGGCGCAGCAGTGGTACCAGTGGCAGCAGTGGCAGCAGCAGCAGCAGCAGGCGGGCTGGCCCGGGGTATGTACCTATCTACGACACAAGGGCGCGGCCGGGCAGGCGTGGCCCGCCAACTACACGGCGCAGCAGTGGTACCAGTGGCAGCAGTGGCAGCAGCAGCAGCAGCAGGCGGGCTGGCCCGGGGTATGTACCTATCTACGACACAAGGGCGCGGCCGGGCAGGCGTGGCCCGCCAACTACACGGCGCAGCAGTGGTACCAGTGGCAGCAGTGGCAGCAGCAGCAGCAGCAGGCGGGCTGGCCCGGGGTATGTACCTATCTACGACACAAGGGCGCGGCCGGGCAGGCGTGGCCCGCCAACTACACGGCGCAGCAGTGGTACCAGTGGCAGCAGTGGCAGCAGCAGCAGCAGCAGGCGGGCTGGCCCGGGGTATGTGCGCTGTCTACGGGACGAGGGCTACGAGGGGCTTGCGGCTAACTAACAAAAGCTGCACGCGTCCGCGCTTGCCGCGGTTATTTCGTAAATGGGTCTAATAACCTTTACATACCAAGACCCCTCCATGCCACGGAAAGCACATTAAGCCGATGGTCCCGGCTGTCATTTGTGGATCTTTAACAGTCGTTACGGGTCGTCAGAAGCCCAAAAGTCTGACCACCAGTCGTACCAAGAGGCATCGTGTTACCCAGTAACTGGCTTGTGGAAGTCAGATAGGCAGTCCCTCCATGTAAAGTACTGGTATTTCGCTGCATCCGGTTAGTATTAGCCAAATTACTTAGCCCCACTACCCCATTAGACTATGTACCAGTTGCAAATTAGCCAAAGGGCTAGGCTAATGATGACTATATACCATACTTATACCAACACATGAGAAAACAAAAAAAAAACTAAAATGTGTGCACACTTCGCGGCAATCGTTCAATGTCTTGTCCTGTTTAAAACATTGTTGTACGATTTTCGCCCGCACGTCGTACCTTTATTGCGGCGACAACAATAGGGTATTTTCCAATTTATTAAAAACTATTCTAATTTAATGATTGGGACGAAGTATGTAACAGAAAAATAAAAGTTGATTTATATCCATTTTCTCAATTAAAAACGATTTAAACCAAATTTATTTTTTGTTGTTTTGAATTTACCGCCAAAACGCTCATTACGATGACTTTTTATCACGTGACGTCTACTTTGTGTAAACTAAAGTAGTTAGCAAGGAAACAAGTGAGTGTCGTGTTTATAATTAACAAGACTTTTATGGATAGAAATTCAAATAGCTTGTGTGCGGTGCCTCTGTGCACAAATACTTCTAAAACTGCGCCAAACTAAGTATTTGTACTGGTGCTGTTTACACAAAGCTGACGTCACGATGTCACGTGATAAAAAGTTATCGTAAGGAGCGTTTTGGCGGTAAATTCAAAACAACGAAAAAGAAATATGATTTTAATCGTTTTTATTGGAGAAAATTGAAAAAAATAATTTTATTTTTATTTTTCTGTTAAACATATCGTCCCAATCTTCAAATTAAAATAGTTTTATCAAATTTGAAAATACCCTATTTCCCGACCCTTGCGAGGTGCCTACACTTTGGTATTTTGCTGGGCAATTTGTACCGCCACTTCTTATTCCGAGCTAAAGCACTATAGCCTGACTGATACCGCTGTACCGCGCCTTAGGTATGCGCGGCGAGGCGGGGGACGAACGTTGTGAGTGGTGACGAATGAGCGGCTCGCACTGACGAATGAGGGGCTCGCACTGACGAATGAGCGGCTCGCACTGACGAATGAGGGGCTCGCACTGACGAATGAGCGGCTCGCACTGACGAATGAGCGGCTCGCACTGACGAATGAGCGGCTCGCACTGACGAATGAGCGGCTCGCACTGACGAATGAGCGGCTCGCACTGACGAATGAGCGGCTCGCACTGACGAATGAGCGGCTCGCACTGACGAATGAGCGGCTCGCACTGACGAATGAGCGGCTCGCACTGACGAATGAGCGGCTCGCACTGACGAATGAGCGGCTCGCACTGACGAATGAGCGGCTCGCACTGACGAATGAGCGGCTCGCACTGACGAATGAGCGGCTCGCACTGACGAATGAGCGGCTCGCACTGACGAATGAGCGGCTCGCACTGACGAATGAGCGGCTCGCACTGACGAATGAGCGGCTCGCACTGACGAATGAGCGGCTCGCACTGACGAATGAGCGGCTCGCACTGACGAATGAGCGGCTCGCACTGACGAATGAGCGGCTCGCACTGACGAATGAGCGGCTCGCACTGACGAATGAGCGGCTCGCACTGACGAATGAGCGGCTCGCACTGACGAATGAGCGGCTCGCACTGACGAATGAGCGGCTCGCACTGACGAATGAGCGGCTCGCACTGACGAATGAGCGGCTCGCACTGACGAATGAGCGGCTCGCACTGACGAATGAGCGGCTCGCACTGACGAATGAGCGGCTCGCACTGACGAATGAGCGGCTCGCACTGACGAATGAGCGGCTCGCACTGACGAATGAGCGGCTCGCACTGACGAATGAGCGGCTCGCACTGACGAATGAGCGGCTCGCACTGACGAATGAGCGGCTCGCACTGACGAATGAGCGGCTCGCACTGACGAATGAGGGGCTCGCACTGACGAATGAGTGGCTCGCACTGACGAATGAGCGGCTCGCACTGACGAATGAGCGGCTCGCACTGACGAATGAGCGGCTCGCACTGACGAATGAGCGGCTCGCACTGACGAATGAGCGGCTCGCACTGACGAATGAGCGGCTCGCACTGACGAATGAGCGGCTCGCACTGACGAATGAGCGGCTCGCACTGACGAATGAGCGGCTCGCACTGACGAATGAGCGGCTCGCACTGACGAATGAGCGGCTCGCACTGACGAATGAGCGGCTCGCACTGACGAATGAGCGGCTCGCACTGACGAATGAGCGGCTCGCACTGACGAATGAGCGGCTCGCACTGACGAATGAGCGGCTCGCACTGACGAATGAGCGGCTCGCACTGACGAATCAGCGGCCTGCACTGCTCCCCCGCCCCGCCGCGCCCATACCTAAGGCGCGGTACAGCGGTATCGGTCAGGCTATAGGAAGTTCGTTTTTTTTTTAAATCAAATCATTTATTTTTTTGCCAACATGGGTAGGGGTATAGATGTTACACAATGTTTTTATAATGTTCTCCATGCTCTGCGCTCACATGGGCATGCAAAATCTACACACTTATATTACAATATACTTTCAAAATACTTCACAATTAATATTATAAAATTATTTAATTGGAAAATCTTTTTAACCGTATTTTCAATGTCAAGGAGTGTTTAGTAGTATCGTTTAATACTCAAAAAAAAGTTGGTTAAGTAATTGTTGAGCAGCATCTGATGTGTATCTTTGTTACAGTATCAACAAGGTAACCAGGCTGGCAACGCTGCCGACGCACAGGCGTGGGCGCAATACTATCAGGTTAGTACACAATTCGATGTCCAATTATCAAAGTATTGGTGCTAAAGCCCTAGTTAAAATAACCATTGGTTTACTTTTTTCAAAGTTAAATGTTTCGCGTTAATTTTGGTCTCATTACTAGTTTTTTAAGGCATAGTCTTTATTTATCTAATTTCAGCTATTCGTACGTATTTTTCATTGCTGAATTTAATAGTTAGCTAAATGCTGAGAGTTGATAAATATTATGATACGTCTCCGAACTTCCGAATATTAAGAAACCGTCGCTTAATTATCGCAAATTGTATGGCGGGTGTGACTTAGCCGCTTTCGCCGTTTTCGTGATGCGAGGCACGCAGGTGTTGTGAACTGCGGCCCGGACGGCAAGCGTACGCGGTGGCCATATTGCCATTCCGTTCTGGAATGCGTTTCGAGTGAGTCGTTTGGGTGTTCGCGTGTTGTTTTCTGTTTTATACTGTTAATAATAGGGCAATACACCCATTTTTGAAATGTGTCCTAATTAGATTCTAAAGTGAAAATAAACCACAAAAAAAACAACATTTTTATTTAATGGATTAGTGCCGTAAAAATTCATTTAAATATTACATTTTCAAACGCGCGTAATTTGATTGCTCTGTGGGTTTGACGTTAGTTTGCTTTAGAGACAAATGCGCTGATATTTTATCTTTAAAAAAATGAGTTATTATTCTACTTGTCGTTGGTTTGCTGTTCCTGATTGCAAAATATTATTTAAATAAAAATTACTTTGGTTACGAATATAATAAAAGTACAAACATGTTCAATTGACACGCCATAAGACGTAATAACAATGCGGCTACTATTTCATGGTTTTCAAAAACAGATAAAAAAACTGAAATGTTCATATTGTATTTTAAAATTTATTTTGTTATTTCATGAACTAAAACTAAAATTTTCCGACGGCATTTTGCTTAAGCTATCTCAATAATAAATTTTTAGGTTTTTTCTCATAGAGTAAAATACCCTATTGTTTAAAATTGTTGATATTATCGTTGTTTTGTGAGAGATATTATTCTATAATGAACCAATTTCTCAATTCAGTGTCATTCAATCTCAGCCACTATATCGGCGTTTTACTCACCCAGTTCGAACCCCGACAAGTAACATAAAATATGTCGTGTATAAGTTTTTAAATATTAACATAAATATACACATCACATGTAATGGTAGAATGTAAATGGGCCACATTAATAATAACAGTATACTACTTTGTACACCTACATTTTGGTAAATAAAGCATTACTTACTTACTTACCATGACTTTATCAACTCTCGGCGGACAGACTTTACATAATTTATATTTCAGTTTTCTTCTGTCTACCTAGCCCATAATGTCCCACTATTGGGCAAAGGGCTCCCTTTCCCTTTTTCACACACCTCTGTCCACTACCATTGCATGCCAGGGTCCAGTCCTTTTGGTAGGAGTGAAGTTCGTCCCTGCGTCTTCGTCTTCTTAAAATATCATGATTTATTATTAATTCAACAAAAAACGTGTAATCCGCCATTTTGTTGCGTCGGCCATCTTACGATTTACAATTGTGCTGAATAAATGAGTATCATAGAGTCATCGGAATCAAAGGCGTGTACCAAATTACAGAGATCAATCTGACAACAGCATAATTAAAATTAATAAAATTTGACCTAAAATCCATGAGACGGGGCAAGCTAAATAAAACCGTTTAAAACTCTTTATTACAGAACTACGGCAACCAAAACGCGAGCAACACCGGAAACGCGGTCACGGGCAGCGAGAAAAAGTGATCTTTGCTCCGGCCAGACCCACCGCCCTCGCGTGACGTCACGGCTGCAAAAAGTACTATCAACGACTCCTTCATAGCCAACCTCCTCTACAGACAGCTTAGTCAACAACGATCCACTGCCTACTCTTTGTACTCCAGAGACGATTCGTCCGACGAGTCTTAACGCGTATACATTAGGTTGATAATCCATTGTGTCGGGTAATACAATAGTTCCCCGGTTTGTGATCGACTTCAGCTAACCAAAAACTTTAATACTTTAAAGATCATAATTCTTTAACCGGACGTTAAGTTACACGGTGGAAGCTACTCAGTTAAATTGTCACTGTATATTGTATTTTAGTGTACGAAATATTGAAGTAAATGTGGTAACTTGATTGCGCCGGATGATATCTCGTGCCTCTGAATAAGAGCTTTAAATTGGCACTTTTGAGTAGAGTTAGGTTACGGCGTTCTTATAGAACGAGTAAGAAATTATGGTATGCATACTTAAACTCCTAAAGAACTGGCTACGATTAATCCATACTTCCATACATCTAATTCTTAAATTCCAACGTAAAAAAATTATTACGATTTAAACAAAGCAATAAATATGAAATTTGTACTGAAATTAGTCGCTTTACGATGAAACTAAACACGAAGCACTATTTATTTGATGAATTGTGATTTTGTAAGTTTTGTATCGTACAATTAGCTCAACATAAGAAAACAAATTTAGGCTAAGTTTGTCATGGAGTTTTTAAGTAATTGTAATGTTAGAGAAACTTATATACCTTCCTTACTGTTCTATAATTCCCACCGCGCACCAGTATCACTTGGCTGATAGTTTGATGGGTCAGGCTAGTAGTATAAGGTCGTTTGTCGGCCGTTGGGAGACATTCAAATGCGCAGGCCGCCTGTCAGACCTAGCTTAGTAAATAAACACTACCAATCAAGCTATCAACCGACTAAAGCTGTGGTTTTCTAACGAAGCAGTGAATGGTCACACAATAACGGGTGTCCAAATACAGAGCCTTTGACGCCCTAATGTCAAATACTGGTGAAAATTACGATGTCCGTTATAAACATGATGTACATGTTCTTCTAGGAAACCGTAGCCTATGAGCTATAAATTAACGCTAAAGACGCGGTCATAAGACTTGCAAGTAGGACGGTGAATATTTACTGCGGGATTCCTATAAACTTGATACCGAGTCTCGTATTGTCTCGCTCGCACGTTTTATGACCGCGCCTGGCCGCCGATGCCGATGGCATCTAGCATAGTGTGCAGTTCCGCAATGGCAAAAACCGATAGTGTTGTTGTAGTGTCTTGCAAAAGGTTATAAAGGGTGTTGCAAACATAGCGACATTGCAAAGGTTGATTAGCTTTCGAATAATGTTCTATAACCGCAATGGCAAAAACCGATAGTGTTGTTGTAGTGTCTTGCAAAAGGTTGTAAAGGGAGTTGCAAACATAGCGACATTGCAAAGGTTGAATAGCTTTCGAATAATGTACTATAAGTCGCGATCGGTTAACGTTGGAGTTTTTGATATTATATAGACGAAACGTTTAATGATACATATTTTCCTACAGTATTTAGGTATTACCAAAATAACTAGAAATAGGAAAATATTGCACCAATTCTTTTATTAGCGATTTCTTAGTTTGCCTAAACCTTTTTTTCTTTTATTGATTCCTTGTACCGTTCGACGCTAGATTAGATACTTTTTGTTTCAACCGCCATTGTTTAGATTTTCTCATAATTATCATTGGTGCAATATTTTTTTGATCAGTTTAATGTGCACAGAAGTTTACATGTTTCTTGCATTAGGTATTTCCCCTTTACATAGTCGAGAAGATAGATACGATAGCGAATGTAAGTCCAATACAACAATTTAGTTGAAATATATTGTTGTTTTTGCACTGTGTTGTTTTTTTCTGTGCAATCGACTTGACAAAACAAATTTAAAATGAATTGACTCATTGAAGCATATAGCTAATAAGAATTATTATCACGGTAATACAAATTTTAATATATTTTCTGAATGTTTGGTTGGAAACTACGTTCAGTAATGTTTAAATTAGAAATACTTAGTGGCATTCTTTTTTAATGATAGTTTCAAGACTACCTTGAAAACTGACAGTATCTTAAAAAGCTATGTTTATAAGCCTGAAACATCTCATAGTTTTAGAATTCCGAATTGTAAGTAGTACAACGACAGGATATCAAGTAACTTACAACCTCAGATTAGAGAATAAAGGCAGATGGACTGAGCGGAACAACGAGAGTGAGGCCATTTAACCAAATACGGATTGAACAAGTGAATACGTTCTCGAGTCAGTACGTCACGAAACGTCGTATCGCACGTACGTCCCAACGAATGTCAATATTTTCTTAGAATAATGCCGTTTTGTGTTATTAAACACTGCAAAAACAATTCCCAAAAACGAAGGAAGCAAGATGGAGTATCTTTTCATACGTAAACAATGATTATTTATCTATTTGGATATTATTTTACGTGATTATTGTTCGTGACATCTTGAAACATAAAAGTTTGACAAAAAACATTCGGTGTTGCCAGTTTATATAAAAACATTTACCCCTTAGTTAGGGAAAAAGGTATAGGATGCAGGCATATCGTTTTACAAAAATAATAATCTCGATGAGTGTTTTATTTATCGCTTTTTTTGTTCGTATGTGTGTATTTACGTATGTATATAAGTATGTATGCGAATATACAGGGTAAGTTTTTATCCAGTGCGCAAACTGTAACCATGAATTCAGCATATCATTCTAGACTTCCGACGAAACACAAATTTATCATGTCTCGATATTGTTCCATTATTTCAAAATTATCATCTTCTTTTTTGTAATGTGAGATCAATACATTCCCAAAGTAGGTACCTACATTAAATTTAGACAATCTGACTCAATGGCTAAGATTCACTTTATGAATAGGTAACAATTTATGTATAACTCTACTCTGCATTTTTCTAAGACTATAAATTATTTATTAATTATAATGGAATACTATGGGTATTTTTTTCCAATATCCTGGCAACCGTACGCACACAGCGAGGAACGTGTTTTTACAGTGCTGTCACGCACACATAACTAGAAAGGTGCCTCACAATAATGTTCGCGCGGTCCATCTGCCTTTATTCAGTAATCTGAGCTTACAACTGAATAATTTTCTTACAAATATATGGCACGATGAGATGAAGTGGAAGAATATTGACCACAAACCTTAGCCTTGTCCAAAAATGTTACGTTTTATGTATCTATATTATTTGCGCTATAGGTTTATTTTTAATAAATGTCAAAGATATGCGTCGAGTTTACTCAATATTCACCACAATTAGTCTAGATATCAGTATCAATGTCGTTACATGAAAGTAATGTTAGAATTTACTCAGCGATATAAATAATACCCAAGTCTGTTTATACAACTATCAATTAGGTATGGAGGTGACTTTTAAATTTAGCTATCTAGTTTAGGTATGTAATAAATAAAATCGGGGGTTAGTAAGTAATTGTAAGTTTTTTTTAATGACCTAAGTTACATTAAGTAACTGACTTGCTGAGTGAGTGTGTGAATGATAAGCTTATAGCTTTGTGTACAAATGTTTTAGTTAGGAGTGTGGTTCCAATGTCACTACTGATAATGATTTAGTAATAAAATGTATTCAATAAGAATTCTTTTGTTTTAATTTATATATACCAAGTCGACCCTCTCCAACTATAATTCGAAACGGCCTTAAAATCCCTTTCTTTTCCCGTGTAGGCTGTTCCTTTGATGGTACAATAGGATATTTTCCAATTTATTGAAAAGTATTCTAAATTGAAGATTAGGACGAAATATGTAACAAAAATAAAAGTAAATTGATTTATATCCATTTTCTCAATTAAAAACGATTTAAATCAAATTTACTTTTCGTTGTTTTGAATTTACCGCCAATACGCTCGTTACGATTACTTTTTGTCACGTGATGTCAACTTTGTGTAAACCAAAGTAGTAAGTAAACAAGTGAATGTCGAGTTAATAATTAACAAGATTTTTAATATAAATAAAGTGGAATAACTGGCGTACGGTGGTTCTGTACACAAATACTTCTAAAACTGCGCCAAATTAAGTATTTGTACCGGTGCCGTTTACACAAAGCTGGCGTCACGATGTCACGTGATAACAAATCATCGCAAGGAGCGTTTTAGCGGTAAATTCAAAACAAAAACGAAATTTGATTGTAATCTTTTTTAATTGAGAAAATGGATTTAAATAAATTTATTTTTAGTTAAATATATAGTCCTATTCTTCAAATTAAAATAGTTCTTATTAAATTGGAAAATACCCTATTGAAGATCAATTTTAACCAGTGTATCCTTGGCCGTGAAAACCCATGAAACTAAACATAAACAAGATATATATATACCTATATATCTCTACTTACCACATGCCAATTTAATAGTAATATTAACGAACAGATAAATATAATGTTAAATAAAACAACAAAATGGATGGATGACTACAATCTTGAGATTAATTATAAAAAAAACAAACTAATGACTTTCTACCCTCAGCAAAAATCCCCTTTGGCAGTGAACTTCACAATTAATGGCACAAAAGTTGAACTAGTTAACGACTGCACGTTATTAGGACTCACAATAGACACACACATTACATGGAAGCCCCCATATAAATAAGTTCGAAACTGTCAAAATTTACCTACGCACTACGAGAAGTCAAAAAAACTACCGACTTACAAACTGCACTGACTACATACGCCTACGCTCATGCATGGCTCAGCTATGGCATTATAATGTGGGGAAATAGCACAGACGCGCCCACGCTTTTCATTCTCCAGAAGAAATTAATTCGGATTATAGTGAACATAGAACAAACAGACAGCTGTAAACCCTTTTTTATAAAACATAAAATACTCACCTTACCATCGATCTATATCCTGGAAATATGCAAATTTGTTAGGAAATACATACACTTTTTCACAACCCGCGGCGATAAACATACTGACAGATCTGTCAGATATAAAAATATGTTAATGTTACCTTCTTCACGCATGAAATTACATTCCAACAGCCCTTACGTCATGTCCATAAAAATATTTAATAAACTACCAGATGCAATAAAAGATGAAACCAACGACACGATATTTATAAATAAGCTCAAGCAAATGTTAATTGAAAAAGCTTACTACACAATAAACGAATATATACATGACAAAAAAAATATTTGACACAAACAGACGCCATACTACAGATAGATAGATAGTTCAATGTTTTAATATGATTTATTAATATGTTGACCCAAATAATTATTTATGATTTATCTGATCTCAATAAAATAAATTTACTTAATTAATGTTAATAATATGATTATTTAAAAATGGTTGATTGTAATTTGTTTCTTTGTTTTTGTTATTTTTATTATTTTTTATACTTTTTGCTGTGCCCTACGGGGTCCGTAATTGTACCTTAGCTTTAAGCCATTTGTAAGACCTTTAAAACATTATGGAATACAAATAAAGATATGAATATGAAAAAAAAGAAATATAAACGAACAGGTGTCATTAATTAAAATTTTATTTTACAATCTTAAAGATCTGACACGCACACACCTATGTTAGGTGAGCTTCCTACTACGTCATGACAACCTGGTACTTCGAAGGCATCGGTATAAAATTAATGACACCTGTTTAAATCAGGTTTTACTCACCAGGGGCTACTGGACACTGGTAGGTTTTAGTCAGTAAAAGTCTGACACGCCCTCCTGCTCCACCCAGAGCGGGAGAAGTTATTTGATGATTTCCCACTCAGCGGAAAAAAGCGCCGGTCTTAAAGCGGTTAAGATTGATCTTGCAAGGGAACAGCCAAGGGTTCACAGGAAAAGAAGGGTTAATAAATTCAGTATAGAGAAAACGCTTAGTCATTCTCAAAGTGGCGGACACAGAGCTAGTTTGTTTATTAATTTATTTAATACTGCACAGACATGCCTACCAGAGATAGATGGCGCCGAATGATAAGGAAAGCCGTCCCCGAGTAACGGGACAAGGCGAGGCAAAGAAGAAGACTGCACACATATGTACAGAGGCGGACTTAATTTAATGCCTTATGTATTTTCTACGACCTTTGGGTGATGCAGTGACAAACAGTGGTACGTGCAATAAATTAGAGGAACAAATTTATGAGCTTTTAACTTTAAAATATACCTAACTATTTAAATATAAACACGAAAAAAAAAATACAAAAATAAACGAATTTACTAGACAAACTAAGACTAAAAAGTTACAATTGTAATGATGTTGCATTGAAAAGCTGAAATAAGGTGTTCATAGGGAGCGAATGTTACCAGAGGGGCAATTCTACTAATTTTAAGAACGTTCACAGTCTGATCTCAGTGTCAATCTGTCAAAAATTCTCATACATTTTCGTCAAATTTTTGAAATTCGATTGTCGCCGAGATGACACTGCGAACGTTTTTAATTAGTAGAATTGGCCTTCAGATTGTGGACTTTCTGTTAATGTGATGGTCAGAGACGCGTATTTCTATCTCCTCGAATTGCAATAGGTAATTCAGTTTGTTATTTTCGCACTGCCTGTAGCGTCAGCTTGGTGACGTCATCAGCTGCAGGTGGGGCCAGTAGGAATGCATGACAAGCAGTGGCGTAGCGTGCCTTGTCGGGGCCCCGTATAAAAATTTTTTTGGAGGCCCTTATATGGAGGTAAAGATTTTTCGCAAAAGAAAAAAAATATTGTGAGAAGTAATATTTATTTATCACATACATAATTTACCCATTTTACAAATAAAAATCGAATTTTAAATATTCACTCTCCTTGCCTTTTTATCGGCAAACTGATTTATTAAATCATTTATGGCTGATGATGATTATAGTTTTTCTAAAGTTTCTGCCTCTATGGACAATAGTGAGATGTCTGACAGCCAAGAACGGCTGTCAGACATCTCACTATTGTCCCATCGAAGTTCTTAAGTAATTTTTTATTAGTTTTAATTTTGAAAAACTTCTTTCTGCCGTTGCGGTTGTAACTGGAAGGGTCAAGAATAAAAAGCATGCTGTGATTACCTCGGGAAAACTGGATGCAAGACTATTGAATTTTACTAGCAATAATTCAATGAGTTCTTTAATGGAATAAATTTTTTTAATTTCAGAATTTAAGCATGTTTTTAGAGCCTTTAATTGGTCACAAAGATTAAGTGAGATGTCTTTACTGTATTTAGCAGACAGTTTTCCGGAAGCGTTTAATATCTCTTCGCTTGAAGAAGATAGGAGTTTCTCCGGTTGTAATATTTCGAATATACTACTCAGGTTGCAAAGGCTCTGAAATCTTTCTTTAGTTTGAGAAATTAATATATCTAAACAGCAATAGTATACATTGACTTTGAAATAGGATTCCGGGTCGGAAATTCTCTCATCTTGTGATAACTCATCAAAAAAACGCTTCGTTATCTTTCGCCTACTGTTTTTAAAAACAGTTGTTACCCCCCACTTTTTTGCTAAATCTTTGGATTCATTTAGCAAACTATTAAATGAATTCTGATTTCTTAATTGGCACAGTCTATTTAAAAGATTACTTAATAAAATACTAGATTTCTGTAAGTCATTATTATCATGCTGTAGAGCTTTAGAAACAGGATTAATAATTTCAAATAGTGAAAAAAAAAATGTAACGAGCACTAAGAAATCAAAACTCTCTAAAATATTAATTATACTTTTACATTCTTCACGTTCATCTTTTTTATTTGAAATTAAATTTAGTTGGTACAAAGTTTTCATGATTAGTAAAAATTTTTTCTTTAACGCTAATAAAGCGTCGTTCCTAGAAGACCATCTGGTAGGACATACCTTTTTAAGGGTAATCAAATATTTTTCAGATGAATCGTCACTTAGCATAGCCCAGCGTTTTATACTATTGCCAAAAAAAGTATATATTTTTTCTAAATTATCGAAAAAAGTCGATACTTCACGAACATGTCTCGCAGCATCGTTCAAAACCAAGTTTAAAGCGTGCGCAGCACAATGAACATAATCGGCATTTGGAGCATGCTCTTTTATTAGGGTTTGTAATCCTCCATACACACCCGACATAACATTTGCTCCATCGTATCCCTGTCCTCTACATTTAGTCAAATCAATTCCATATTCTTTAGTCAAATTTAAAATGACAGTTTTCAGACCTGCAGCACTGCAATCGGTTACTGCTATGAATCCTAAAAAGGACTCACAGATTTTTATTTCTTTAGGCACATTATCATCATTTTCTGTAACCGAGATATATCGAAAAACTACAGATAGTTGGTCAATTTTTGACAAGTCTTGTGTTGTATCCAGAATTATTGTCAGAAATGGAGCTTTTTTAATTTCTGAGATAATACTGTTCCTAACGTTAGTACCAAGCAAACTAATAATTTCGTTTTGAATCGTAGGGCTTAAATAATTTATTTCACCTTTCGGTTTTAGAAAAAGTTCTTTTAAAGTTGCATCATAGTTAGATAGCAGACGTGAAATTGCCATAAAATTGCCAGAATCAGAATCATGCCCCCTCAAAGGTAGATTACAAGATACTAAAGTAATTATAACATTAATTATACGATGCAGTACATCTCTCCAGAATGTAATTTTACTATCGATTTCACTTTTCAATAGAGTATCGATGGTATTTCCTTGCAACCAATTATTATAAGAGAGTGAGGCACTAATATGCTGCTGTGACTTTTCATGGTCAAGAATAGTTTGTGTGAAATTGCTTCTAACCGAAACACCGTTAACCCAAGCAGAGGAGTACGATTTGTTTTGACGATCTGCTAATAACCAACAGAAGTGACAGTACGGTTTGTTTAAAACGTTAGAATAACATAACCATGGTCTTATAATTTTTATGCCTGCCTGATTGAAATATGAATAATAATAATAAGCTGAAAAAGGTCGGTTATTTTCTGAAACTTTTGGAAATGGTCCTTGTGGTTTAAATGGACCCAATTTAAAAATTATTTTTCGTTCGCATTCAGTTAAATTGTCACCAAAATTTCCTCCTATCTGATGAAATTATATTACAATCTGCATTATCTGCAGATATATCAGAATCGTTGACTTGGGGTTCCTCGATTTCTGGATGGACATCCGATAAAGTATGTGCTTGGCTTTCTTCTATTTCCGGATGGATATGTGACGAAGAACATGCTTCAGAAGAATCTAAAAATAAACGAGTAATTGTTAAAAAATAAATACGAATGCTTTGATACTAAACTAAAAAGAGTTATATATAAATAAATAACGTTACTAAGGGTCACAGTTAGAGAGTGTTCAGTTCAGACGCACACAGATTCTACGCGGATTGTGCTCGTACCTATTAGTAGATACAAAATCACCTGCAGCCCGTCCGTGCATTACTATACACCTGCGTGCTATTTAAACGCAGCGCGTAGTGTAGTGGCCATACAAAACGAGCGAACGCAATTAACGATACGATACGGACTGATAAACAAACAACAAAACAAATCGATCCTATAGATAAGTTAGAATTTTGTTTTTTTTAATCAAGGCACGGAACCCTAAAAACAGTATAATTGTGAAAATCGAGGGGGGAGACAACTTTTTGTGACGGACAGATGGACAGACCGAAATTAAAAGATTTCCTTGTTTATCACTACGGGCCCCTAATAAATGGGTTGGGTAGTAGTGTAGTACTTACCTTTCCAATCTAAATCACTCACAGTATCTTGTCTCTGAAAAAATGAAGAAATTTTGGGCACTTTTTTTATAACCTCGTCCCTTTTCTGTTTAATTTTTCTTTTCTCAGCGCCGCTGGGATAATCTCTTTTCCTTTCACTCATTTCTTTTACAAATCGTTACTAATACTGCTAAACCAGAAGGACAATATTGTTTGTACTGAATTACAATGTAATGCACATTTATAATAGGTCTTTACCTATGAAATTGCCGTTTTGTATGAAAAAATTTAAACGAATTTTTTTCATGAATTTTTTATTTGTATTAATCGAAGTAATCACCCATGCAATCAATGCATCTTTGCCATCGCAGTGGCAGTTTATTGATGCCCTTCTTAAAGAAATCAGCTGGACGGGAGGCAACAAATTCTTCAAAGGCATTTTGTACTGCCTCTCGGGTATTAAATTTTTTTCCCGCCAAGAAGTTATCCAAATTCTGGAAAATGTAGTAGTCTGTAGGCGCAAGGTCTGGTGAGTAGGGCGGATGACGGAGAGCTTCCAACCCCAGTTCTTGCAACTTGGAGACCGTCTGCTGTGCAGTATGAGGTCGCGCGTTGTCGTGCAGGAGCAGCGGAGACGAGCGATTGACCAATGCTGGTTGGAGATGCGCCAGCTTCTCCATCATTGTGTTCAGTTCTTCACAGTACACATCTGCAGTAATGCTCACCCCGTTTGGTAAGAAGCTGTGATGAATCACACCGGCGCTAGACCACCAAACAGTGACCATCACTTTTCTAGGGGTAAGTTTTCGTTTAGGGCATTGTTTAGGTGCTGAACCAGGATCCAACCAACTTGCTGAGCGCTTACGGTTATCAAACAGAATCCATTTTTCATCGCAGGTAACAATGCGGTTCAAAATTCCTTCATTTGTGTGTCTGTTGAGCAGTGCAAGGCACGTCTCGACGCGTACTTCGCGCTGGCGATCATTGAGTTCGTGGGGCACCCATTTGTCAAGCTTTTTTACCTTGCCAATTTGACGCAAATGGACCAATATTGTTTTGACGCTAACGTCGAAAGCTGCTGCTAATTCAGCCGTAGATTGTGTATCATCAGCTTCCACAATCGCCTTTAATTCGTCATTGTCGACCAAAGTCTTCGGACGACCGCGAGGTTCATTTTTCAGGTCGAAATTTCCAGAACGGAAGCGAGCAAACCAATAACAGGTGGTGCGTTGGTTTGTAGTGTTAGCTCCGTAAACGTCGTTGATGTTGCGTGCCGCTTGTGCCGCGTTGCTGCCACGACGGTACTCATATTCCATAATTACTCGAATTTTTAACGTATCCATGATGACGAAAAAGATTGAAATGCGATGAAAATGTAACACTAATCAATAAAGAAATGACTACTTTTAGAAAAAAAAATCCATGTTTTTAAAATAAAATTAATTTGAAATTAGAATTCTTAGCCAAACAAAAATTATTTTGATTTGAAATGGCCAGTACTGCAGAACGGCAATTTCATAGGTAAAGACCTAATATAAAGCGCGTAAATAAACAGTGCACTGCACTCCGTGGTTTAACATCCAATGCAAAGTACAACAACGTACACGTACATCGCGATATCGATGAAGGATTCCCGGGGATTCCCCGCTGAGTTGAAGATGAAGTAAGTAAAACGGGGAAGTCCCGCAGCCCGCCATAACGATGTAGTGTTGCCAACTTTTGAACGCACGCTTAAGGCGGGAAAAAAAGGAATTGCTTTATAGAATTTTGTCATTTGTAAAATAAAATAAATTAGAAAGTTTTTATTCTTTTTCCTTACACACTTTGGGGGCCCCCGTGGCCCGGGGGCCCCGTATAATTGATACGGCAAATACGGCGGTAGCTACGCCCCTGAGACAAGTCATCTATTCAAGGGTTGAAATAAAAAATAAGATTGCAAACTTTTTACACAGTTTATTCATTCAAAAATTATACTATTGCCAAACTTTAATCTGACAATATTGTGAAAAACCGTTAAATGTCGCCATTCAATGAGCGAAAAATATCCACAACACGTTTCCGACTCACCGAATAGAATATACATTGATTTACTTGCATGTAACAGTGTTATATTATTTAACATCTAAATTAGTTCGTTACATCCTCATTTAGTTACCACATCATAATAAAAATAGAGAATTCTTTTCCCACACGCAAGACTAACATCAAATTGAAATTCAACTCACAACTACATATTCTCATAATTAGAAATAAATTGTACAAACATTTCAAAAGTATACCTTTTCGAGGTTCATAAGGGATAAACGCGTTACATAAAATATATTTGCTAAAAATATGGCCTTAATTTACAAATAAGATACACACATGCACACACGAAAAGTTTAGTTAAAATAAATGCGAAAACTAAGTTAATAGAACTAGAGTCAACTTTGGTAAATAACTAACAAGCTCGTGTGAATTATGAATTACAAAAGTTACAGTTGTGTCCGATATGATCAATAACGTTAAAATAATCATACACCATAGTTTATTTACCAAGTTTAATAATTTATCAATCAATATATGGAAACGATTTTTTGTTACAATTTGTTGAAGGAATGCTAAAGCTGCTAAAACAGAAGTTAATAAATCATTCGGTAAATGATCAAACTAAAGGGTAATGATAAATAAAATGATATAAGAAGACATAAAGTTTTAATTTATGCAGTGTTTTGATAATTTAAAAAGATGACAATCGGTGTGGCAGAATCTTTGGTTTAATTATGATCCAATTAAATGGCAGTAATTGATTAGTTTTTCTTTGAGAGTTATAACTTCTTATATTTTAACATACTCATTTATTTATACAATTTTTTACACTGCTTCAGGGCGACTAAAGAAATTAGGTACAATTTTATTTATTTCTTTTATTTAAGAATTTCGTCGCATTTCCTTTTGTGTAACTGAAAATTTATGAGTTTTAACACATTAGGGCCATCTGTAAGTGAATTTAATTAACTATTTTTGTTTATTTTACATGCAAGTTCAGTTGCCCTTACATTAAAAAATAAAAATAAATATTAAAAATATATCTACCTTAATAGTAATATTTTATAGTGTTATTCAACAGTTTTAACTCTTTTTATTTGCATATTATATTTATAGTTCCAAAATCTACAGTACCAATTTTGTGCCGCAGTTACGGGCTGTTCCAACATACGACTTAAAATATTAACTTTAGAAATTGTCATGAGTCTTAGGAACTCGATATAAACTTAGTAATTAAAGATTGTTTTGTAAAACTAATGAGGTGCTAATCTAGAGAAACATTTGTAAAAAACTTTATACAAAATAATAGAGAAAATTTCGCAAATAATTCAGCATTGCGACACAGAATTTTTGTAACCGATTTAGATTCAGATCAGATCAAAGAGAAACATAAAGCATTTTTTTTTTCAAGAATTTGTATATTTAACCTTATGATAAGTGTTTAAAGAGACAATTCCACTCGAGAAGTCGTTCGATGTCTGTATCCGTCATCCACCCTATGCTTTTTGGGACTAGCTATAATGTGTTTTGTATTCTATGTATTACGCTTCTCTTTGGTCTGCGCTGAGTCTTAGATAAATGTGTAAACATACATAAATAAATGTAACACATTATGAGCCAGTTTTTAACTCAATTTTATCGCAAAATTGGTCAAACGTGCGAAACCTGCTGCGATTGGCTGTTGATAAATTCTTCAACCAATCACTGCACTTTGTGCGCCCTCGACAATTTATCACATTCATTCTGCGATAACTTTCGTTCCAAGAGACTGGCCGAAATATGTTACATTTCTATCTACTCGTACAAACTCTAAATAAGCGCGTCCATGCGTCGCCAGCCCGTAACTGCGTCATCACATAATTATAACCTAACTAGTTGTCAACTTGTAAAAATGTCATAATTTGAAACACTGAGGTGAGACGTGGCACATTATAGTCCGTTACTTACACACGATACACGCATTTCAAATAAAACACGATGCACGATTTTCCCTCCCGCCTTTTTCTGATGGAGGCAGAAATTATAGAACGCCATATGAATTTCGTATGCAGAATGAAAACTTGATTAGATTTACGCAGTTTAATCTGTTGTCCTATTAATTAACGTCTACACCACGTAGAAAAATTTGGGCGTAAGATACGTCTCCAACCGGTTATCTCGTTTCTATTCGAAGTTTTATTCCTTTCGCTATGGTAATGTTATTAAGGTTTTTTAAAATGAAACCATGTTTTACAAAATTGTTAAAAAAAATATAAACTTTGTTTGCATTTTAAAAACTACAACTTGCATAAATTGTGCCTTGTTTGCTGGCAGTTCTATTTAGTTATTATGATTTACAAAGTATGTACAGAAAACAACTATAAAACATATTGATAAAATAACATCACCGTGCATAAGTGTTCAAATTTGAAATGCGTTATTCGTTGGCGCATTGTCAAGTTCAAGGCTGAGAATATGGTTATATTTTACAATAATCATGTTTCGCTCATATCATTTCAAGCCAATTATCCTAAACTTTCACCAAGTAACCTTGTTAAATTTCTAAAGATTCTCACAAAATCAACATGGCCGCGAAAACATATAAATTTTAGTCAATAAATTAATTTTTACCTAATTTCCATTATCATATCAATGGCACTTTTGTGAAATATCAGGATCGTAGCTATGCTTAAGTATAATTATCAATTAATTGCTAATCTTTCGCCGCTTCGATGAAATTACTAAACTAGCTAAAAATAGGTAGCCAGCTAAATTATGATAACTTTTGAAACGGACAGTACTGGACTCAATAATTAGGATATTCGCTTATTTCATGTATAGTTATAGTATAAATAAGCCCACACAAGCTAAATAACAGTTCTTTATAAGCTAATTTGCTGCCATTCTTGAAAATTAATGAAACAGAAAACATAGAATGCAATAAATCTACCTACCACGAGTAATTACTCATGCATATGGTTAATTGGGACCGCCATTTTATTTACAACAATCTAATTAGTTATCAACGTACTCCGTTCTAAATATGAAACAACTAAACGCTTCAACTATTTGTCTTCTCTTTCTATTTAATTTCTATCTATTTTATTGCTATGATTTTTTTGTGGAGCGCTTCAAATAACAAGCTTTTATCTAAGGCTGATACCGTACGAGCTCAATTTACGCCACTGAAAGTGAGTCGCCGAAATTACGCTGCATTCTAAATCGCGGTTTACCTATCACTCGGCACTAATTCAAGTTTCAAAACTTGTCGGCTCATTTTGAACGGCGTAATATTTTCTGCGATACTGAGAGACACGGTTGTCTTAGAAGTAACACATATACGATTACGTCTAAGTAACCCACTAAATGCACAATGTCTAAGGGCACTTTAGTTTTATCCAGACGAAGTCACATGGTTATGCGTAATATCAGAATATAACGTGTCCCAGAAATCAAAGTCAAGCGGAAAACGGGTAAAAGGCCAAGTCGTGACAGTTATTAGAAAAATAAAAAAAAAACTTAGCCACGTACTTTTAAAATTTTATGGATTCAAAAATAAATCTTAAAAAGTGACACTGTGATGATCTTTCGACTACAAATATTAACTTTTCGTCAGTTTTTTTCTGTGACGTAACCATGAATAACCCTTCTGTAAATTACAGTTAAAACATAACTACCTCAGTTTTAAATAAAATGTTAGATTTTTTCCCAACATTGAATTCAAAATTATTACATCACCCAACTTTAACCGCGTGTAGTGTAAAAAAACACTATTTTGGCAAGTAACTTTAAAAGATGGCGCGTTTAGTCTGGATTCCAAAATGGTATGCCACTTACGAATTGCTACTTCTTAATTGATTGAGATTTATTTTTGAATCCATAAAATTTGAAAAGTACATGACCAAGTTTTTTTTTTTCTAATAACTGTCACGACTTGGCCTATTGCCCGTTTTCGGCTTGACGTTGATTTCTGGGTCACGTTGTATAGGAGCGATTTGATTGTATCAAATCGCTCCTATACAACGTGACCCAGAAATGAAAAAAACACACTGTGGTTTTACAATATTTGGCAAAACGCAAGGTGTAACAGAATAAAGTGTCAAGTAATTAACACAATTACTTTTCTATTATACATTATCAGACTCAATCCCCCTTATTCCAAGGTTTTTCTATGGTTTAAACGAACCTGTTTTTGAAATAAGAACCTAATTGAAATCGAAATATCGCCTTTTACAAAAACTGACAACTTAGTCCAGTGCTAAATAGGGTATTTTCCGATTTGATAAAAACTATTTTAATTTGAAGATTGGGACGATATATATATAACAGAAAAATAAAATGAATTTATTAATACACATTTTCTCAATTAAAAACGATTTAAATCTAATTTATTTTTCGTTGGTTTGAATTTACCGCCAAAACGCTCCTTACGATGACTTTTTATCACGTGACATGTGACGTCAACTTTGTGTAAACGGCACCGGTACAAATACTTAGTTTGGCGCCGTTTTAGAAGTATTTGTTCACAGAGGCACCACACACCAGTAATATCATTTTCTATCCATTAAAAATCTTGTTAATTATAAACTCGACATTCACTTATTTACTTACTAACTACTTTAGTTTACACAAAGTTGGCGTCACGTGATAAAAAGTCATCGCATGCAGCGTTTTGGCGGTAAATTCAAAACAACGAAAAATCAATTTGGTTTAAATCGTTTTTAATTGAGAAAATGGATACAAATCAATTTATTTTTATTTTTCTGTTAAATATCTCGTTCCAATCTTCAAATTGGAATAGTTTTCGAAAAATTGGAAAATACCCTATTGTCATATTTGTAAAGAACTTTACCCAAATAGAAGAAAAGTTGGTAATGCCAAAACTGACTGGGAGTTTTAGGCTAGAACTAAAGTTAGATCGCATTTTGTAATAAGATGGAATGAGTCTGCCTAACAAACAGAAATAAATTTATTTTTATTTTTCTGTTAAATATTTCGTCCCAATCTTCAAGTTAAAACAGTTTTTATCAAATTGGAAAATACCCTATTCTTATCGTTATTAGTCGTCATCTCCGTAGTCTTGCATTCCTTCAGGCATTTGCAATAAGATTGTTTTTTTTTAGCTCAATCGGCGGTATGTGTAGTTTGTGTTCTTTCACCAGATTTTGTTTACCTACTGACAGGTCATATGAGTTACTCTACATCATTATTTATTTTATTTGACTGTAAAAAAACATTTTTTTTTTTAATTTTTATTATTGAGATTTTAATTTTTTGTTGAATGCTAATTACCTACCTATTATTGTATAGAATCAAGTTGTTCCAACTTAACAGACAGCTGTGCTGCTGGGGAGTTTGTTGCGCCACTTCTTCTTCCCAGCTAAAGCACTAGGAAGTGGTGAAGGGCGGGCGTTTTTGGGGGTCTTTTGTAATTTTGACGTTCAAAAAGTGCTGACTGTCAGCCTAGTTTGAATAAATGACTTTTGATTTTAATAGAGAAGTGTGGATTCGTTGTTGCTGTGATTCGATCTCTACCCAAACGCGAGTGATCGAGTCTTGAAGCATTAAAAGATTCGATCATTTGGGTTCTCGAATTCTATGTTGTCGTTTTTTTTTTTTTTTTTTTTTTTTTGGGTGGGAACTCATCAAATAACTTCTCCCGCTCTGGGTGGAGCAGGAGGGCGTGTCAGACTTTTACTGACTAAAACCCACCCGTGTTCCTTCAGTAGCCCTTAAGCCAGGGGCTGTGGTGTCTCTTTCAAACAAACCCGCACCCTTGGCAGATGTTGTACAGTTTAGATCACACTTTAGTATGCTTACGAAAAGACATAACAAATATGTTTATCTTTTTCTTTCGAATGCTGCCATGCATTATGTTCGTCACGTTCTAACGGCCCAAAAACGGGATGGCCCGCTAGAAATGTATTACTTTCTCACTCTAGTGTGGGTCGCGAAATTACGACCGATTCAATCAGTTATTTTGATTAGTAAGACTAAGACCGAGATCCGAGCTGCAACCCAAAATACCCAATCGATCGAATAATTTTGACTCGATCACCTACCTTATGGGACGCGATCGACCCGATTCACCAAAAATGAATGATCATGACTCAGGGCTATGATGACAGGAAGGCTAGGGTCAACACGATTTACTCAGTAATAAATAAATATAAGCTTTAAAAAAGAAGTTTTGGTCATTGTATTAAGCGGGCTACTCTTTTGGTAACCGTACATTTTTTTTTCTCATTATACCGAGAGATCGCCTCTTTTTATCTAGCTAGTAAATTAAAACCACAGTGTATTATTTAGATAAGGCAACATAATTATATCGAATGTATTTACTTACATACAATAAGGGTTTTCGTGAATATTCAAGCCACCAGTTGGCGCCACTTTGACAAGATGTCTTCCAGTTCGACAATGAACTTAAAATATTTTGTGTCATTCGTTTCATTCTTTCGTTCATCATTCAGTACGTAGGCGCTTTGACACTTTTGACAGGTGCCCGGACCTGACGTCTCAGTGCTGTCACCTAGTGAGCGTCATTTGAGAAAACCCTCATTCACCCAAGATCGATACAATAATATTTTTCGTTTGTATCGATACAATATACATATAACAAAACATCACGCCTGCAATCCCCGATGGTTTAGGCAGAGAAGTACCGAATAGTACACCCACATTTCGCCAGTTATGTTTAAGTCCTATGTAATAGGGAGCGAGCCTATTGCCATCAACGACTCCAGGTTGGTACTGAGAAATTCGAGATGGAAAAACTCAATAACACTTAGTCCGACCTGGACATCGAACCCAGGACCTTTTGCTCAGAAGGAGGTCTTGCGTCCACTAGATCAACGAGGCAGTCATAGATACAAATGTATAGTATAAACGTAGAATTGAGAGGTCCTTCCACACATGACGCCAAAATATATTTCTTTGCATGACCTTACATATGGAAGAACTCTTACACATACAGATACAAATTAAATTAGCTGGCAATACTTTACCCACGTATTGGGTACGGTCATCTGTGGCATCTTTACTTTCCAATGCAACTTTACCCATGAGTACTGTACTTGAATTTCTTTCGATAACTACAAATCTGTTGCCGACATTTAATATCGAAGCGATACAAAAGTAGAATAACCTACTATTTGTAACATTTTTTTTTTTGTAATCGAGATATATTTTAATACATTTCTCATTGGTAAAGTTGGTCATGGAAAGAAAAGATGCCACAGTTGACGGTACCGATATCGAAAAATAACTAATTTTTTTTTTTCATCATTGTAATTTCTTCAAAAACTTTCATTTAAGTAATGACACTGTGACATGTACAGACGCCAGCACATCAAGCTACCCCAAACTGTCAAGTTTTCCCAAATGAACATGAACCTTATGCTTATGTTCTAAAGTTGAAAATCTATCAAAGAAATTTAACAGATTGGGGTAGCTCGATGTGCTGGCGTCTGAACATTAAGGCAACCAACTGACATTTATGTTATGGTTTTCGGAAATTCGTTAAAAAAAAAACGATGTTGATCCATTAAAAATTAAAACAGCTGAGCGATCTACGTCTCGGTGTACGTAGATCACTCAGCTGTTTTTGTCATTTTTGACGTCATCGAATGATGAAAATAATTGTATGCAGCTTATATAATTCGAACCTGTGTACAACTCAGAAAGGTGAGGTCACATTAAGTGTGTGGTACAGATCGTTAAACTGAACAATTTTCCCCATGAGACAGACTTCGTTATCGTAGTTAAATTATCAACTGTCCCATATAAGGACAGACTTAAAAACCATCCAAATCAGATAACCGTAGACCTGCTTAAATCATATCTCAAAAAGCGCTTCCAAAGACACCACATCCTAGTGCTGAATAAATATGTGCGGTGCTCACTGGAGCACTGCTTAAGCACGAAATGAAACAAAGCCAAAGCTAATAAGCCGAAAGTCTGATATCAAATTAAAAAAAAAGAAAAAGCTGTCCCATACAAAACTTCAATGGCTAATCGACTCAAATGTATGGGTGGCTGATTTCTCTTTTCTCAATAACGAGTTGCTCAGTTAGATGGTCTGTACCACACACTTCAATATGACCACGCCCCTCTAATACACGCTGTATACCTATACATTTGATATATTTTAAATTAATGATATTTCGATATACACGGTGAAATTTAAATGGTTGTTTTCCCGCAGCGAAATGGTTTTGTCTTGGTAGTACAATAGTTTTATAAACAAATAAAATATTAGAAACAAAAAATGGCAGATTAACCATTGTGAAAAACAAAACTCGAAAGCGACCACGAACCAATAGTTCCTATACCTACGCTCTGCGCAAGCCGGGCGCCGCCGCCGAGCGGCCGCGCGGCCGTTGACCCGCGTGCGTTTCAATCAGCTGATCGTTTTCTTGATAATAAGCTGTACCCAACAAGCTATTCAATTTTCCCTACATACTTTTACGAGCTTAGGACCGTCATAAATACTTTTTAGCTGCAATTTACTGAACAAGAAATTAACATAAAAATTAATTAATAAAAACAAGTTTATCATAATTTTCGGACTTAGATACCTAAAAAAGTTTGAGGCGTCTTTCAAAATTTGAATCAACTTATTTACAATAATTTTAATTAATTTGACTACCTACTTTTAAATGTTCACAATTTACAAAAGTACGAGTAGGTACTTACACTTCACGGTAACGGAGTAATTGTTCGTAGTGCAACTGCAAGCCACTACGTTGAATACACAATGGAGCACGTTTTAATTGATTGCCTTTCAATTTTAATAAGGTGTCTCTGTCACTTCTTACGATATTGAAATGAGGTGGCCATTAATTATCACACATTATCACTAAAACGCTCTTGATGCGCACACTCGCGAATAACATGTGGGTTATTTAACGCCCAAAAATGTTTGAGTCTAACTCGCGTAAAAGTTCCTTCATCTGTCCACAAAATGTTCGCATTTTGACTGTCGATTAACCACTGACAAAAAGTAATTCTGTTCTGCGCGTCGTTTTCATAGAGGGCATGAACTCTGCGCTAATCATAAGGATGAAGTCCTTCAGAGTTGAGTAGTTTCCAGATGTAGTATTGGCTTACGCCAAACCTAGCCGCAGCCTTACGTGTACTTCGCCGAGGATCCCGTTCGAAGTACTCGATGATCTATTCGTCGAGCTCTGGCGAAATAACGGCCGATCGACCTCTGCCCTGTGCAACTGCTGATGTCCGGAACTGCTCATGATCGTCGAGTAGCCGCTGTGTCGCTGCTACGATCATCCGGGCCGATGGCCGAAGACGAAGCGACTCCAAGTGTGGCAGCTCCGCGTAAAGTCGACGGGCATCAAGGGTGTCATAATCAGCCCTAGCGTACAGATGCACCATAGCGACGTACTCCAAATTGCAATAATTGTAATGGCGATCCATTGCACTGATAACGCGTGTTTCACGTACGACATTCGCGGGAAAACTAAGTGCGCCGGCGCCGCGCGCCGTCCCGCTCAATGGGAAGCCGGCGCGCTGCTTGGTTTGTAATTGTTGTTATTTTGTAGTTTATGCCGTATCATTACACGCGAGACCTTATTTTGCTTTGAACATTTATAAATCGGTCTTTTCTTTGTCGGCGCCGCGACTGTGTTTTGTGTTGTTGCGTGAAAACTAATTTATGACATAGTACCACATGCGAGAGTTTATTTTGCTTTGAACATTTATGCATCATTGTTCCTTTGTCGGCGCGGCGGTGCGGCGGCGCGTGCGTTTCGAGTAATACCTACAAGTTACCTCCAGTGTTACTATTGATTCTCATGCTTTCGAGTTGATGAATATTTTTTTAATTATTTCAAAACAAAAAACATTTTAATTTTTTAATTTTACTCTATGGTTCGAAGGGACTCCTTATGACAAGTTGTTCTGCCGCGGGAAAACAACCATTAAAATTTCAGCGTGTATACACGTTCCAAACGATTTAATAAAACATTAACAAGAAATATTTTTTATTCTCTCCAACTTTTTTTGTCTGTCAAAGGGCAGTTTTATTATACATAATATATATATTTATTTTGAGGTAAAGCCGTAATCACAAGGTTAGCTTTGGCCTTTTAAAACGAGTAAACATGAAAAAGAATCATTCAATGTCGACGATTATACTATTTATTTCTACAGCTTTTAAGGTAATGTATTCTTGCTACTGTTGTATGAACTTAAAAATAAAAATATGATTATAAAGCCAAAATACAAAACATGGCAGTGTTCAATGCAGGGTCAAATTAAATGAGCTAGCGGAACTCTAGCATAGTTCCGAACGGTAAAGATTTATCGGCCGTTTTGTAGTTGTAAATAATATCAAACTGCCCTCCCCAAGACAACTTATTAATAACGAAGTATAGAAAACGCACTTATTATTTTATTATTTAGAATCACGCGCCTGTTTCAACATCTGACGGACGGACTACAATGATCTACGTATATTTATCTCACACACACAACCGCATCCGTCATCTTTACTCATACAACGACAATATGGAGTTTTTTTTTTTGCATTTTTATTATAGAAACCCGATATTATTATACATATGAGTTGCCTAAAAATTATAATATATTTAAATGAATATAATTTACGTGACGGTGATAGAAAATTAATGATAAATCCACTTAATATCTTAAAAAAATATGTATTTGAATATATTTTGTCTTTTTCACTCATATTAATTTAAAAAAAGAAATAGAATCAATTTAGAGATGCTTATTAACGACGAAATAATTTGACACAATGACTTAAACAAAATTATGTAAACGATCAATTCCCTCAGATATTTAAGTTTTACGTTTTAAATATTCGTTAAATATACGTTCCTTATTTAAATAGGAACCCTTAAAATGGGGACAACACTACTGCCAATACTCGAAAACCCCGTTAGTAAAAACTGAACGAAATAGTGTCATCTCTTTCTCTCGTACTGTTATGAAAGAGACAGACCTCAGTTTTTATTAGCGCGAGAGTAGAATTATTATTAGATTAATATAATATAAAGGCCGGAGTCGCATCAAAGCCGTTTTAATGTACACATGGCTACACATCAAGCTATACATTTCCAGTTTACGCTGATCTCGCACTGTACGGAAATCTTATACAATGCGAGATCAGCTCATACTGGAAATGATGTGTAGCCGTGTGTTGGTTTAGTCGATTTTTGAACATATCATAGAGAAAATCGATTTTTTTTTTAACGGCGTCCCGCGGCTCCGCCTCTCTAGTAACGATCGACAATGCGCCAAACCAAGTACTAGCTAACGTTATCTCTAGTATGTATTAGTTCGCACAACACTTCTGACTGCTTAACTGCAACAGTGCAGTACATATTCTGGAAACAAAAAGAGGAAAAAATATAAATAAAATGTTAGAAAAAGAAACATAATTACTGTTGGAACTTCACTTCTCCCTCGATGATTAAATTATTATTATTTCCTTTATTTCAACAAATACATACAAATTAAATTTTTAAATATTAGAATATAAAATATATTAAAATATTTAAAAATATAAAAATAGTGGCCCACCGGTATCGGGAACAGGGTCCAAGCTACCGGCGCGGCGGTCAGGGCTCCAGAGAGAGGAACCTCCTGACAATACGAGCCGTTATTTTTATTATAGGTAGTAAGTTTGTTTAGCTCATTTCTTAAACTTCTTTCTGCGATCACCGATCAGCAGGCTTAGCCCGAGATCCGTAGAGAAGCGTTTTGTCGTCGGAAAAGTAGACAAAAATGACGTCTCCGTGTAGACAGTTGACAGTTTTGTACCGAGAAATGTACACAAGCGATTTCTATTCTACGATAGAGTAGAAATAGAAAGCGTCATGTTAAGCCTGCACGAGTAAACAATTAATACTCAGAAGTCAATTCAATTTCTGGCCTGCAAGACAAAGGCCTCTCTTTTCTTTTTCGACGCACGATTTTACTAATGTACTTGCAATGTATTTATGTAACTATGTTTGTTCTTAATAAACTCTTCCTTTAAACTTTTTAGTTTCAATTTATAACAAAGAGGACAGATTTGATTGTTTGCATTGAATAGGGAATCGATTTGAAAAAATCTTTCACTGTTGGGAAGTGTGGGTCTATATTTTATTCCCGTATTCCCGCGGGAACGGGAACTACGCGGGTGAAACCGCGGAGCACTGCTAGTATTATACAAAAGCTTATCGCAAGATTTAAGTACTCGTATTTACTTAGATATAGAGTACTTAAATCATGCGACAAGCTTAATTATATCATATAAATTGTGTAATGACGTTATAAGTTGATACTAAAAAGTATAAGGAACAATGTTTTTTAGGGCATTTAAATTAAAGCTTGTTTAAAAAAAAAGTTTTTTTACTTTTAATTTATTATGAATGTAAAGTGGCACTGCGGGTGTTTCCATCGGCGATTTTTTTTCGCGCACTCGATTTTCAAAGCATTGCTTAGCGCTGAATTGAAAATCCAAAGGTGCGTTTATAATGACGCGCTTTACTGGATTTTCAATGTTTCGTTCAACACCGAGAGTTCAAAATCCAGTGCGGAATAGAAAACCAGCTCTAAGTGTCAACAACCTTTTCACACTTTAATGGCTGAACGAATTTCGATAGAATTTGGCACACAGGTAGACTTTGGTAGTACTATCGAGGAAACTTACATCTGACCAATTTGAAAACAAAATCCCGTGCACACAATGACCACATCTGTTAGCAAGCGTTCGTATAGCGGGAGAGCGGTGCAAGCAATAATAGTCCTTACGGTGTGTATAAATGTTAGTTTCATCGATAATACTCTTCGGACAAAAGCTAGTATATCATACAGGAAAAGTTTTTATCCAGTGCGCAAATTGTAACCATGAATTCAGCATATCATTCTAGAACTCCTAGCGCAGAAATTTTTCGCCGGTTAAACAAAAAAAAATCTGCTGTTTCATAGAAAAGTGCAATACCTACGCGGTCAAAACGTATTGAACAACTGATTTTTTTTCTAGAATGATATGCTGAATTCATGGTTAAAATTTGCGCACTGGATAAAAACTTACCCTGTATAGAAGTAATATGCCAACACAGGATCAAATTAAATTAGCTGGTAATATTTACCCACGTGTAGAACGTTTTTTTTTTGTGTATGATTCGTTTTCGATTTCGATACCCAACACGTGGTATTGCCAGATAGTTTAATTCGCCCGTGTACGCTGGCGTGTACTCACGCTGCTATTGCGGCGTCTGCGGCGAGGAGGACCGCGAGTGTGCCGCCAGCGACTGCTGCAGCGCGGCCGGAGTCAGCCACTCTCTATCGCATAGCAGTGGGTGGAATGTATCGTTAGTCGACTTGCTCACTGGGTACTTAAGGATTTAGTATTCGGGATGAATATTAAAGCATGTACAGTATTGATATTGCCGACGGTAAAAATACGTTTGCTTTCCTCGAAAAAATTTGAAAAAAAAAAAAACAATGTTGTTTCTATAACAAGCCGTTTTTTCTTCTAAGTACCGCGTAAAGCAAAACAGGGAGCGATATTTAAAATATATTATTAATTATTTACACAGCATTTAAACTTTTTTTATTTAAATGATGCTTCCATATTCCACTTAAACTTAAGGGGAAGATATATAAAACCATGGTAAGACCTGCCGTCTTGTATGGGTCAGAATGTTGGGCCACAAAAGAGACGAATGAAAGGCAATTGCATGTAGCCGAGATGAGAATGTTGAGAGGAATGTGTGGTGTTACACGAATGGATAGAATAAAAAATGAGTACATAAGAGGAAGCCTGAAAGTGGCACCGATAAATGAAAAGTTGTGTGGAAACCGGTTGTCATGGTATGGGCATGTGATACGGAGGAATGAGGAAAATGTCGTGAGGAAAGTTTTGAGTATGAATGTCGATGGCTATAAGAGTAGGGGGAGACCAAAAAAACGATGGATGGACTGTGTGAATGATGATATGGTTAGAAAGGGTGTGACTACGGAGATGACGACTAATAGAGAAGTGTGGAAGAAAAAGACATGTTGCGCCGACCACAAATAAATTGGGATAAGGGCAGGAGAATGATGAATGATGCTCGGTTCCTGTTTTGGTAGTAGCACTGCACGACAAGAAACAATAATAAATGCTACTCTACCGTTTGTGGTAGATTATTTCCAAAAAATAGTCTAAATTATCAAGATGTTAAGAGTAATTTCGGAAAGCGACAAATATACTGAGTTGATTGCAGCTCAAGTCAATGCATTGTTTTATAGTGTATTTTCTACGATTGCGGTGAGGAGAGAAGTTTGCTCGTACAGCACCAAGGTAAGTGACAAATAATGACAACAATGCAAACTTAGGGCCGGAGGCCATTTGGCGAGGTCCAGGGCGGCAAGATTGCCACTGACAAACAAATATCAACGATGCGTGCCTAAAAATAAAGTTTTGAATAAATAAACTGAGACACGCGCCTCGTACCGCTTAGACGCATTTTCGAGCTAATGTAAGTTTATTTATTCTCAACTTATTTCAACTGCTGCAAGGTCGATATTTGTTAGGCAGAGACGACTACGCTGCGTCTCGCCAGATGTGCGCCGGATCTAATTGCTTGTTTGAGACGCTGTCTTCAAAAATTTGGTGTCAATCGAGCCTAATGAATAGTAGGAAAAGCTAAAGAGAAGTAGATAAACATAAGAGAGAGATGCTACATGGGAAAATGACTTGAAAAATAAATACATGCCATATAACGGATGTAACAAGACACATACCCAAGCCGAGAGTCACTTGTACTCTTCATAATTCTATTTTTATTTTGTCTTTGGGCATTTAACCCGATTTTCATAACTGTACACATTTCAACGTCATATTATTGACATTAGGGCTGCATTGGTAGCGTCAGCAACAGTATTTTAAACGAACATAACAGTGCAGAGCGAATATTACATGTCAACGATAGTCTAGCTGTACTTTCGAAATGGTTTGCGGCTAATAATCTTTTACTCAGTGCGAACAAAACTAAATGTCTTATGTTCACGTTACCATTTTTACCCCTAGTAGGCCTAAATATAAAACTTGATGGCAAGAATCTACATGCTGTTTCGGAAACTGTATTTCTAGGAATAACTTTAGGTTCAAAATTGCAATGAGGTGCCCACATTAGAGCTCTTTCAAGTAGATTAAGCTCAGATGCTTACGCAGTAAGAAAAATAAGGCATTGACTAATGTAGCCACAGCTAGGTTAGTATACTTTGCAAATTTTCACAGTAAATATTATGTCTTTTGGCGTTCTGCTGTGGGGATCGGCAGCTGACGTAGATTCTACTTTAATTTTACAAAAGAGGGCAATCCGCGCAATTTATAAAATTGGGCCTCGCGAGTCTCTTTCTAATTCAAAGAAATAAATTCAACGAAATTGATCAGTCTCCGCTTCTATAGCAAGTTCCCAAAGTCGGTTACAGAACTTAGCGATGGAAAGTTTAAAACTCACATCAAACGTGACCTCATTAAAAATCATTTTTCATTAATTCCTTCTGCACATGTGGCTTCCCTGGTACCTCATTAACAGCATAACTATGTGAAAGTATATTAAATGATCTCAAATTACAATGTTAGTTTTTATTCTTTTTTTTTACAATGTTTGACATATTCCCGTCATTATTTGACATGGTACATCAATTTAATATCGACTATTTATTAGTGATTGTCATGGAAATCATGTCACTTGGTTTAAATAGGTTCATTTTATTTATGTACATTCTTTACATATTGTGACTGAGAGAACGTTGTAGGCATTACAGGCTGTAGATTTGTAGACGATTTTCTATTGTATTTTCATTCCTCTAAGTACCTGGTACTTAATAACAGGCCTGCACTGTCCTCCCATACCTATTACCACTGTAATTTGGAAACATTGTAAAAGCCAACTATTTTTAAAAGAGTAACCGTGGGATTTCTTGCCGACTCTTCTCCATAGAAAGCAACAATTTGGAACCGTGCACCTAGCTTCTGACGTTTCATAAGTGCCCATGCAGGTTTATATGAAATAAAATATTTTGATTTTGTTTTTTTTTTTTTTACTAGGTACTCGTTTGACTACTTTGCCATTTGTTACAAAAATATTTTGTAAAAGTCACTCTTATAATATATTTTGTTAGTTATAAAATCTATCTAATAGAATCACTTTACATTCCTCTGAAGTATTAATAATAATAAAATGTTGACGGTTGACATCTGTCGGGCGTGCCACCGTCCGGGAGAATCAATCAGACACATAATCTCTGGGTGTTCTCGTCTAGCTAACGAGGAGTACTTGCATCTATACACAACCTTGTAGCCAGGATTATCCACCAGCAACTTGCTCTGAAATACAGCCTTGTGGAATCAGGAGTGCCGTACTACAGGTATGTGCCCGACCCAGTCTCGAAAATGGACATGTCACACTGTACTGGGATCGATCCATCATCACTGACAGGACTATTGTTGCCAATAAGCCTGATATAGTGGTGGTGGATCGACTAGAGCGACGTACAATGATCGTTGATATAACGGTCCCGCATGACGGGAACCTCGTGAAAGCCGAGAAAGATAAACAAATCAAGTGTCTTGACTTGGCTCACGAGGTTGTCGACATGTGGGATGTGGACTCAGCGATCATTGTACCGATAGTCGTTTCAGCCAATGGCTTGATAGCCAAGAGCCTCGACCAATATCTGAGGAGGCTCTCGTTGGGCAGCTGGGTCAAGGGCTTGATCCAGAAAGCGGTACTCCTGGACACGGCCCGCATCGTTAGAAGGTTCCTCTCTCTGGAGCCCTAACCGCCGGTAGCTTGGACCTTGTTCCCGATACCGGTGGGCTACTATTTTTTATATTTTTAAATGTTTTTATATAATAATAATATTTGCAAAATGTAATTTATATACTGTATATTTAGCGGAATAAAGGAAATAAAATGTAAAAGATAGTGAATTAACATTTTGCGTTAAGGAACCCAAAACATTTTACGACTTCTAGGAGCGCCATTGCAGTTATGCAATGGCGCTCCTAGAAGTCGTAAAATGGAAAATTTATTTCTATTTCTCGGCTAAAAGCAGAGTGAATGCCTTGTGATGATAAGTGAGTTGCTATTAATGGAGAATTGATTTTAACTATTCAATTAATGTTATTTGTAATTAATTGTTTACTAAGAAATCTAGTGGCTCATGAAAATATTAACTAAAACGTAAGGAATATAGACGAAAAAATTAATTCCGCATATAAAAGTAAGACCTATGAGCTAACTTTAATAATTCACGAATTGTCACTAAGGCCGTAAAATAGGGTATTTTCCAATTTATTAAAAACTATTCTAATTTGAAGATTGGGACGAAATATGTTACAGAAAAATAAAAGTAAATTGATTTATATCCATTTTCTCAATTAAAAACGATTTAAACCAATTTATTTTTCGTTGTTTTGAATTTACCGCCAAAATGCTCTTTACGATGACTTTATCACGTGACATCAACTTTGTGTAAACTAAAGTAGTTAGTAAGTAAACAACTGAATGTCGTGTATATCGCGTTATAATTAACATGATTTTTTATGGATGGAAAGTGAAATCACTGTTGTGCGGTGCCTCTGTGCACAAATATTTCTAAAACTGCGCCGAACTAAGTACCTATTTGTACTGGTGCTGTTTACACAAAGCTGACGTCACGATGTCACGTGATAAAAAGTCATCGTAAGGAGCGTTTTGGCGGTAAATTCAAAACAACGAAAAAAATGTTTGATTTTAATCGTTTTTCATGGAGAAAATGGATATGGTTAAATTTATTTTTATTTTTCTGTTAAATATCTCGTCCCAATCTTCAAAGTAAAATAGTTTTTATCAAATTGGAAAATACCCTATTGTATGGCATAATATGGCAAAATAGATTAATTTATTTTAATTTATTCTCACTAACACAACAGCAATGCGCTATCATCATCATCATCATCATCATCATCATCATCATCATCATTTCAGCCTTAAGACGTCCACTGCTGGACACAGGCCTCCCCCAGGCTCCTCCACTTCGACCGGTCTTGTGGTTCCCTATTTTCAATGCGCTATCGTTTTAAGATAAATGAAACGGTCTAAGAGTGCTGTTTGGTTGCATTCATACGACTTAAGAGTCGAGAGATTGCAACCGCACTGCTATATTTCTATAAATAAATCGAATGAAAGAGGGTCTACCGACTTGGGAAAAGCTGATGTGTGGAATAATGGCATACTGATGTCTATTATAGAACTAACATTCGAGTTGCGATTACTCTATATTCTTTCGACTATTTGGCTATTCAGACGATAATCTTACGATATTTACATCACTTAAAGCAGAAAAAAGTGCGAACAAATCGCGTTGAGAGAACGTGCACAGATCATTCACTCGACAATTTGAGGATCCTTCTTACAGCCAAGACTTTTTTACGACATTTTTTGCTAGTTGGGAATGCGTGTTGCAGTAGTAGTACTTAGTTTGATGTACAGAATGCGTAGAACGTCTATGTGATGGGTCTTGTTACATCCGTTAAAATAGAGGAAGAAAAGTCAACGACACAATATACATTGACACTCACTTGGGCAGACACCGCTGCAGGAAGGGCACGCACGAACTCACGTACGCCAGCCGGTTCACCCACGCTGGGATGTCATGGTCGCATAGTGCCTGGAAGCGGAGAATAATTTGTTGACAAGTTGCTGATACACCAAAGGGAAGTCTTTGACAAAAATACCTCTTCACCTACAGTTTTGACATTGATTGTCGCGTTGAGATGACCTTGTGATAGATAAACGATGATTGGGGGAATTGGCTTTCTGATGTATTTTATTCGTGCAACAAGATCGACGGTTAACAGTTTTTGTATCGAAAACCTAAGACTTCAAAACTATTTTTTTTTTTATTCACTCTTAGCAAAACCCTCACAAGTTATCCCATTTACCCACCCTAAAAAATCCACTCTAGGGTGTTGTTGTTTCCGAATCCACCCAAAGTGTATAAATTTCGTTTATCCAACTGGCGGATAGTCTGACATTCGTTTCCGCGTCTCGACCTCAGGGTGGATAAATCTACGATCAATCACGCGTCTGCGCGATGCTATCACTATAACGCCTTGTCAATTTCCAATGGTAGACTGTTCAATAGGCAATTTTCCAATTTATTAAAAACTGTTCTAATTTGAAGATTGGGACGAAATATATAACTGAAAAATAAAAGTAAATTGATTTATATCCATTTTCTCAATTAAAAACGGTTTAAACCAAATTTATTTTTAGTTATTTTGAATCTACTGCCAAAACGCTCCTTACAATGACTTTTTATCACGTGACGTCAACGTTGTGTAAACTAAAGTAGTTAGTAAGTAAATAAGTGAATGTCGAGTTTATAATTAACAAGATTTTTAATGGATAGGAAGTGATATTACTGGTGTACGGTGCCTCTGTGGACAAATACTTCTAAAATGGCGCCAAACTAAGTATTTGTGCCGGTGCCGTTTATACAGAGTTGACGTCACATGTCACGTGATAAAAAGTCATCGTAAGGAGCGTTTTGGCGGTAAATTCAAAACAACGAAATATAAATTAGATTTTAATCGTTTTTAATTGAGAAAATGTGTATTAATAAATAAATTAATACATTTATTTTCATTTTTCTGTTGAATATATCGTCCCAATCTTCAAATTAAAATAGTTTTTATCAAATCGGAAAATACCCTATTCACAAACATATTTCATTCCACATTATTTATATTTGTTGCTTTCTAATCTTTATTCCCTCCCTTCCTGCATCCGTCAATAGAAAGTCAAGCGACAAGAGTGTTGAGGTAAGTTCGTTTCCGACATCCCGCTACCCTGTGTAGCTTTGTTATCATATAATTGATAAAGACGGTGTATTTTAACTCTGAGCCTAGCATGGGGTATTTCATTTTAAAATTAAATACTCTGATAAATATTCAACGTAACTGCCACTTACTTTAATTTTTGAATAGATTTTTTTATCGCGTTTATTAAGGACGGTTGTGGACCGCTTTTTGAATCTTTCTCACATGTACAGGAAGTGATGGGCGGGCGTTTTAGGGGACTATCTTGTGTAATTTTGACGTTCAAAAAGTGCAAGAGCCTAGTTTGAACAAATGATTTTTGATTTTGATAATGTAACCATTTTTTTGTATAAATATTTTAATTTAAAATATCTCCATTCCCATAGAGAAGAACGGGCAAAATAAACCTGCTTTGGAATGGGCTAGAATCTATAGCCGCTAGACTTGGTGGTCTGGCTGACCAACCCCTTGACAATTCACAAGCGCCTGTTTATTTGAAATAAATGGTTTGAATTTGGTGGATAAGTTTGTATGGTATGGACACAATTTTTCATCATGCTGTCTGGAATAAAGGTAGGCTTTAAACCAAACGCTGGTATATCAAAGGCTGTTGATAAGAGATGGCATCATTTACACCGATATTATTTTATCCCACGTACACAAAACGATCTGCAAAATTAATTGGACAGAGCACGTCAACCGCATGGCTAGCGAACGCCTGCTGGCCTGAAGATGGAAAGCGCCCCACTGTATTCTAAGGTATGCCCGCCATAAGACACCATCCCTTTCTTTTACGAAATAGAGACACTAGTGAGGCCAAAAAACCAAATATACTGATTCAAAACTCGAGTTAGTACGCCACGAAGCGTCGCATTGTAGGTATGTTACATACAATGCGACGCATTAGTATTTGGTTTTTTGGCTTCACTCTTGGTGTTCCGCGCGGTCTATCTGTCTTTGTTTTATAATCTGAGAGAATAAAGAAAGAGTTAAGTAAGTAAAAGTTATCGAACATCTAAACAGTTGTTTAAGTCTGTTTTTCAATACGAAACCAGACTTAAACAACTGTTTAGATGTTCGATAACTTTTTATGAATAAGGGCCTAAGTATCGAAGTCTTACGAGTTCTTTATTCTCTCAGATTATAAAACAAAGACAGATAGACCGCGCGGAACACCAAGAGTGAAGCCAAAAAACCAAATACTAAAGCGTCGCATTGTATGTAACATACCTACAATGCGACGCTTCGTGGCGTACTAACTCGAGTTTGGAATCAGTATATTTGGTTTTTTGGCCTCACTCTTGGTGTTCCGCGCGGTCTATCTGTCTTTGTTTTATAATCTGAGTTCATTCTGTTCTTCTCGGAAATAAAACAAAAACCCAGCCTTGCGTGTTCACCTACACGTGGTTGCGCGGGCGCCGACTAACGATCAACACAGAGCCGATAATACCGCGTTATCGCTAATTGTGCTATTGTGTTCCACATAATTGACTTCTAATAACTACTGTCCCGAGTTCCGTAATAGCAGATAACTTGTTTGTTTTAAACTTGCCTGTTTACAGATTGAATGGCGATTGATTCGAGTTTTGAAGGAAATTGTATTTGATGGTTATTTTGATAAATGATTAATGATTTTATTTCTGTAAGTAGGTTTGTACAGACGCCAGCACATCAAGCTACTTCAATCTGTCAAATTTATTTGATAGATTTTCAACTTTATACCGTAAGTTTAAGGTTCATGTTCAATTGGGAAAATTTGACAGTTTGGGGTAGGTTGACCTGCTGGCGTCTGTACAAACACTTTTACACGTCAATCATATTTTTTTAAACTAGATGAGGTCGGCGTTTCCTATCTGAAGAAAGGCCGAAACAAACTCAAAGGTCACAGTCTCTTTTAAAGTCCAGACATAATCTTGGTCAGATCATGTGAAGACCATGTGGATTGGTGTCTGAAATGGTCTTTTGAGGAAAGAACCACACAGGTTGAGTGGACCTGTCCATTCAGTGCACGCATTAATTATCAATAATCATACGGCTCAACTCAGAACTTGAGGAGCACAACGATTTGACCAACAATACCAAAGAAAGGACATTTGGGTAGGCCGCATAAAGTACTCAAACTGCCAGATTAACATTAAAAACGAACTGAGAAAGAGACGAAACACAAACACAAAAAAACAAAAATACCACATAGTCCTCACATTCACAATAATTAAAACAAAAATAATATTATACTCCTCAAAGTAAATATTCATGTCAAAGTGTATATAATAATAATCAAATGTCAAAGTGTATATAATAATAATCAAATGTCAAAAGAGCAAAACAAAGATAAAAACAACATTCAGTATACAAAATTGGAGCAGGTCAATCCCAAGCTTTTTTGTCCTCAATATAATCTTTAACGGTATAAAAGGCTTTCAGGCACAACTTACGTTTGACGAATGATTTAAATTTATTGAGACTTAGATCTTGATCATGGCTTGGAAGTTTACTATAAAAGCGTATACATGGACATCTGAATGACCCACCTATTTTCTTGAGCCTTGTTGATGGTACAGCAAATTTGTGTTTGTTCCTAGTATTTATACTATGGATATCACTGTATTTTTTTAACAATTTAATATTTTTATGAGCATATAAAAGATTTTCATAAATATACTGTGAAGGCACAGTCATTACATTTATCTCCTTAAATTTATCTCTGAGAGTGTCTCGGACTTAATTTATAAATTGATCGAACAGCGTTTTTCTGCAAGACAAAAATAGTCTGAATGTCGGCGGCATTTCCCCACAATAGAATACCATACGACATTACACTATGAAAATATCATAATTATGTTATTTAATTGAATCTTAGTTACTCAGAGTTTGTAACTAATATTGTTACATCTTTGGGTATAGGTTTATATGCAATCGGGTGAGGTTAAACTTAAAGTTATCGTAAAGGGAGATATAGAAAAAAATAAAAGTAGTACGTTTTGTTATTTGTGATAGTTTCTCTAACTAAGGGCTGATTTTTCAATAGTAAGATCATTTTTATCTGAGGAATAAATATATCGGTTTGAAAGCTTTTGTAAAAAAAAAATGCCGTACTATCAGATTTATTCTTCAGATAAATGTTATCTGACTTTTGAAAAATCAGCCCTTAATAAGGACCAGTTAGATTGAGCAATAGATGCAGATTTGGTTTTGGCCTAAAATTTAACAAGAATTCAAGGCTATAGGTATAACAATGTTAACTTTAACAATAAAAACACGATAAAAAGATAAGTAATAAACATCAGTCTTAAACTTAAACATTAGATCCCGCATAACTTATGCTAACCTTCCGAACAGTTACGACTATAAATCAAAACTGTATGTTAACTTAATAACAAATTTGCATGCAAGCTAGACAGCGGCTATTTATTATAACTTAACGTTATTTAACTTGTCGGCTCTGTCACCTGTAATAAATTATCTTTGGTTTGTTTGCAACTTGTTAAATTGCGCCTTGACCGATTTTGGTGTAACTGCATAGAATGAACGTAGCACAAATTGTGCAAGTATAAGGTTATAGAAAACAATACAATTAATCTGTGTGGGCATTTTCCCCTTTATATATAAAAGTTGCCGAGGCGTTTAAACGTCAAAAATGTATGGTTACACTAACGCTAATTATTACTTAACTTTAAGCGACGTTTATAAGGAACCTTACATTTTTGTGTTCTAGTAGAAGTCCGGAAGTTAAATTCATAACAATTTAAGCGTAGAACAACTGCAACATCGGTTGGAGAAATAATTAAGGGAGTCCAACAGAACTGAAAGCTAATATTCTCGTAATTAAAACCGTTCGAAACCTGGTCACAGTCTCGTCTCGGCGACAAACAAATGTCAAAAATTGTATTATTGTTCAAGGTCTTTTTGACAGATCGAGACAGAGATCAGACTGTGGACATTCTTAAAATTACAAGAATTGCCCCTCCGGTTGTAACAGAATTTTGCCCCAAGGGTTTGCAAAAGGAACAAGGGAAGACAAAACAATAGGTGGGAAACCGAATCTAAATTGGAAAAGAGTTGCGAGAGATTGGAGACAGTGGAACTTGTTAGAGGCTTTTGCCAAGACGCACACTGAACTGTGAGACATTCTGAACAGAGGCTGAAATATGAAAAACTAAAAGTCTTTTATTCAAATTAGGCTAGGACAATCAGCACTATTCGAACGTCAACATTACATATGACAGTCCCTCAAAACGCCTGCCCTTCACCACTTTTTAGTGCTTTAGCTGGGAAGAAGAAGTGGCACAACAAACTCTCCAGCAACACAGCTATCTGTTTAGATCATCGATCACTAATAAAGAACTAGATACACAATCAGCGGCAAAAAATGTCCTCACCGAATGAGCACCCACTTGAACATTTGGGTGCGCTTTTCATTTAGTAGCATTCGAACCCACCCAAAAAAAAAAAAAAAAAAAAAAAAAAAAAAAAAAAAAAAAACGCTCCGACGGTAAACATGTCTCGGTGCTCGTTTAAAAATATTAAAATCACACATCTAGGACGCTAAAAAAGAGTTTGATATTTTCGGTAAGTATTAATATTATCATTACATAATTGTTATCACTGTATTATAAATGCTGTTATTTTGTCAAGAAATCATCGTAAAAACATTTTTTTAAATAAATCGTTTTAAATAGTAGGTGTTATAAAGCATCTCAATTCTAAAGACTCATACTAAACGTATTAACCATGCTATAGCATGCCCACTTAAATTATTCGAGTTATGTGCGTTGATTCTGTTCCATTTGTTGGAGACGCTATTGGTTTTTAAATTTTATTATTAATTAAAGAATTATTGTTTTTTTTTTTTTTTTGTTTAATGAGAGTACTTGGCTGTTTCTGTCAATATTATAGTAACATTTTATGGATTTAATTTTGACTATGTTCCTAAAGGGGGGTTGGGGGGTATCAAAGTTTGTATGGAAGAATTCTAACGCGCTATCTGATTAACTCGAAACTCAGTCAAACCGAAAACCAAAAATATAGGATATATAATAAAGGATAATAAGGACAGGGTTTTTGGAAAATTTACCCCTGAAGGGGTAAAAAAGGGTAGTTAATTTTACAAGGGATGATTTTACTGCGTGTCATGATTAACTGAAAAATTGGTATAAATAACCTATAAGTCAAATAATGTAAAAGAAACAAAAGACTTAAAAAAAAATTACCCCTTTGAGGGTGAAAAGGGGGATTTATTTTGTTTGAAGAGTTTTCTGTGGAAAAGTAAATAATATACACATACCTGAGCCATATTAATATAAACCTGAAACTTGCTGAGGTGGTTTTGTGTAGAAGATAGTGATCACATCACTTTATATTGTTGACGTCAGAAGAGAAATATTTATCCTACTAATATTATAAATGTGAAAGTTTATGAAGATGTTTGGATGTCTGTTACTCAATCACGAAAAAACGATTGGGCGGATTTGGATGAAATTTGGCACACAGATAGAATATAACCTAGATTAACACATAGAATACTTTTTATCCCGGTGGTACATACCCGCGGGATAATTTCCGACACCATAGAATATAATATCATTTATGTACATAATTTTTTTTTTAATACATTATCCACGAAATTAAAAAAGGTCATTTATTATTACAGTACAAACAAAAAATATTGGACAGTTCGACTCCACTCATTCCTTGTCCTAGCGGAGAGCCTGGATCGTAAAACTTTATTGCTGTTTATTAGCACTTTTTAATTCAAACTTTAAGACATGCGTGTAAGGTTGATTTTTTTAAATTTACGTTGACCAGTGAGTATCGCCGAAAAATTTATTGCTTTTTGTACGTAGCTTTGTGAAATAAACTTTAAGCATTGCGTTTAAGGTTGAATTTACATTACTGTATATTTATTTCAACTAGCATTACCTAAACACAATTTGGTGACAGTTTTAAGAGAACTTTTGCTTGGGATTGTGTATCTAGTTCTTTATTAGTGATCGATGGTTTAGATAGATAAACTTAATTTTATAAAAACTTTTTCCAAATACAAAAAACAGACTTTAGGAAAAACACCACAAAGTGAAACGTATTTTTTCACTTCATTGTGTTTTTCCGGAAGCCGGTTTTTTTTTGTAAAACTTTTTATATTTCTCTTTTTCGTTATAGTACCTACTCCACACCAATTCGAAATTTCATCATTCTTGGGGTCAAAACAATGCATATTTTTACGATAGCAGCAATCGCGGTTGATTTGCTGTCATTTTTTGAAGAGTTTCATTGTCTGTCTCCGAAACTCATCATCAGATCTTTATGAAATTTAAAAGGGACCATTCCGGTCTAAACCTCTTTAGAACAAAAAAATAATTTTGCAAATCCGTCTTTAAATGGCGGAGTTATGCTTGAACATACATTAAAAAAAAATGATAACCTCCTTTTTTTGAACTCGGTTAATAATTTATTATTAACCGAGTTCAAAAAAAGGAGGTTAGGAGAGTTAAGAGGTTAAGAGAGTTAGGAATGGCCATAAAATAGCTTGCTTAATTACATGTAGATAGATCCGCAACTCCATATAACAATGAATCAAATACCTAACCTAAAATAGAATTACCTACCTACTGTAAACATTTTCCCTACAAGTTTAAATAAAAAACCAAACGTCATCGATAAAACTCCGCACCTGTATTTGCTACCACAACACAGTACGCACGGCTACACATCAAGCTATACATTTCCAATTTACGCTGATCTCGCACTCTGTACGGAAATCCTATACAATGCGAGATCAGCTTACACTGGAAATGTATAGCTTGATGTGTTTGATGTGTAGCTGTGTCTACATGCTGCAACTTATTTACAAGTATGAGTAATATACTAATATCGTAGCTATACATAATACCTACTAATATTATAAATGCGAAAATAACTGTTTGTCTGTTACGCTTTCACACCTAAACCGCTGCACCGATCGTCACTAAATTTGGCAGAGATATAGCCTAGGATATGGAAAAGGACATAGGCTACTTTTTTAGACGATAACAGACTCCCACGCGGACGGAGCCGCGGGAAAAAGCTAGTTATGTATAAATTAAAGTCGCTTTGCGTTTCTGTCTATATGTGACCGCGTTGTTCTTCTTAACACCGCAATGGATTTTGATGGGGCTTTCACCAGCATTTAGAGAATTTATTCCGGAAGTTTTTTTGTACGATTCATTAATAAACTTTTAATAAACTGGCAAACCCCTACCATAACAGGGTATTTTCCAATTTATTAAAAACTATTCTAATTTAGAGATTGGGACGAAATTTGTAACAGAGAAATAAAAGTCAATTGATTTTTATCCATTTTCTCAATTAAAAACGATTTAAATCATATTAATTTTTCTTTGTTTGAATTTACCGCCAAAACGCTCCTTACGATGAATTTTTATCACGTGACGTCAATGTCATGAAATTGGAAAATACCCTATTGTATATTTGTTTGCGAAATGGCCAAACTAAGAGAAACTAATATACCTAACATTTGTAACATCTTGCACACTTTGTTTACGAATAAATACTATTGATTGATTGATTGTCTAAATAAAGCTCAATTCAAATAAAGCCCCTATTTTCTATGAGATTTTTTGCATGAATTATTCAAAACACAGCACAGCGTCTGTCGGGTTAGCTAGTAGTAAATACAAGTCATTCATTAGATAAGTAAATGACTCACCAAACAAAATGCTGAGGTGAAGTGATTGCAGTTGTTGTTCATAAGGTGGTACCTGAAACAGATAGTACATACGCATTATTAGATAATGTATAAAGGCTGTATTGCAATCAATGCTGGGGAATGTGTTGCGCCACTTCTGCTTCTTCCAAGCTAAAGCACTAGGAAGAGGTGAAGGGCGAGAGCTTGGGGGCTGTCTTATGTAATTTTGGCGTTCAAAAAGTAGTGATTATCAGCCTAGTATGAATAAATGAGTTTTCCTTTTGATTGCCAGACAAGCCGACGAACATCCATACAAAGTTTAACCCTCTTTAGGGTACAAATTAAAAAATATTTTTCCGTAGAAAAGAAAGAAATCTTGTGCAAAATTTAGGTTGTGTGTTGTCTCTTATTGTTGATTTTTGATAAGCCATGCGCATGCGCGTATGCAGCACCTCCCCACAGACAATAGGTCATCTTCCTGCGCCTGCGGTCATCACCTGTGCATTTGACGATCTTATGACTGCGTCAGTGAGCGGAGTTCCCGCAGCTGAATTTTGGGGCGAAAATGTTTGAATTTTTTTGCTATCGATACGCTATGAAGAAGAAAATACGTCACGACCGAATTTCCCGAAGGGAAAAATTATAACTATGTATTGTTCCGTTAAATCGAGGGCAAGCCAATAACCGGGCACAAACAAATAAGCAGTTACTGAGAATTGTATACCTAATAGAAATATGTACCTACATAATGTAACACTGCTAGAGCCGGGGATCGAACCAGTGCAGGGGCCTACTCTCTAAGCACGAAATCCGTCATCTCGGTCGAAGTTACGGACATTTCCTACTCCGTATCACTTACGGACCTATGGGTGTGTCCAGACCTGGCGAATGCGCCGCTCGCGAGCCGCTTGCGAACTGCGCGCGTGCGGCTGCAGCCTACGTTTGGGGCAGTGTTGCCAACCCGTACGATAATTATGGGGGCGTACGATAATTTGGCTAATGGTACGATGTACGATAATGAATGTCTAATGTACGATAATTTTGTGCTTTGGTCAGTAGTTGTCAGAAAAAATAAACGAAACATAATCTCAATGGCAAATGTAAAGAATGACAGCGTCAACAAGTAAATGTCTCTCTTTGACTCTTTCCCTTACATTAACTAGCGCACAATCCTGAAAATATTCTTATGTTTCCATTCGCAATAAGCACATAGTCGTAAACAAAACATCAAATAGCTTTCTGGTGAAAAACTTAAGCAATGATTCTTTATTTAATCATATACTGTGAAAAAATTAAAAAAAAAAAAACATTAATTATCTGAACACTATGACAAAACACGGTTACGGTTTGATCTGCTGGTGAAACTTGGCACATACTCCTCCTTAGACCCGAGTTCACCAACTACAACATAACCTCTGATTACGTAACCGTCTTGTTAGTAATAAACATGCGTTTTAACAAACAGCGTTTTTTTCGAGTTCACTATTCAATTCTACCCAACGGTTAAATAACCGAACGTTTTTGAATGAGTGAGTCGAAAATGACCGAATGATCGAATGGTTTAACATTTTTTGTAAAAGACGCTACGACAAATGCCGAAAAAAATGGGGTCGGAAGTATCTGGCTGACAAATTTAATGCTTTCGGCACTCACTGCAAACGTTCTTGGCTATTCAAACTTCTTTTCAATTAAATCAAGTAATTCCAGAGCACTCTCTACGTTTGTATGTACGAAATCTCGTACCAAAAGCTTTTCGTCATATTCCTCGAAATTATTGTGACGTGTTGGAATATACGGGGAGTGTGCAAAATTATATATTATCTTCAAAATCATCTAACACATCTTCTTCAAATAATAAGTAACTCAAAGCGTGTTGAATTTGAAACTAAAAGTGATTCACAATGCAAAACTTCAAATCAGAAAGCATAAACCAACGGTTAAACTGAGTTGGCTACGACCCGAGTTCACCAACTACAACATAACCACTGATTACGTAACCGTCTTGTTAGTATTAAACATGTGTTTTAACAAACAGCGTTTTTTTCGAGTTCACTATTCAATTCTACCCAACGGTTAAATAACCGAACGTTTTTGAATGAGTGAGTCGAAAAAGACCGAATGATCGGATGGGATAACATTTTTTTGTAAAAGATGCTACGACAAATGCCGAAAAAAATGGGGTCGGAAGCATCTGGCTGACAATTTTATGCTTTCGGCACTCACTGCAAACGTTCTTGGCAATTCAAACTTCTTTTCAATTAAATCAAGTAATTCCAGAGCACTCTACGTTTGTATGTACGAAATCTCGTACCAAAAGCTTTCTCGTCATATTCCTCGAAATTATTGTGACGTGTTGGAATATACGGGGAGTGTGCAAAATTATATATTATCTTCAAAATCATCTAACACATTATCTTCTTCAAAGAATAAGTAACTCAAAGCGTCTTGAATTTGTAACTACAAGTGATTCACAATGCAAAACTTCAAATCAGAAAGCATAAACCAACGGTTAAACTGAGTTGGCCACGTCGTTTAAGCTAACCATCCGATTACAGTACGTAACCAATGGTTAGTGCTTGGTGAACAGCAAAATATTGTTAATCAGCCGGTTATGGCTTAACCGGCTGTTTTAAAATTAACCATGCGTTGGTGAACTCGGGAATACCTCCCGGAATACGATAATTTTCGGATCAGAACTCGATAATTTGAACTTTTGGAGTTGGCAACACTGGTTTGGGGCGCCCGCCGCTCTAGTGCCAAACGTAGGCTGTAACCGCACGCGAGCGGTTCGCGGCCGGCTCGCGAGTGTCGCATTCGCCAGGTCTGGACACACCCTATGATTAGTTTGGAGCCCAAACTAAGAATGAATTACTACACGACTTGACAGGTGTCCCTACTCCCTATATGGTTTTACCAGTCCAAAATAGTTAATAAATCTGCTGTAGGAGTCACTTCGAAGTTAAGAACTATTTTCGGACGGCCCCGTATTTTCGTTGACAGAGTTACAGAGTAACCCCCTGGACATTGGACACGCCACGATTGCGGCGGTAAGTCCCATCTTTGAGGAGTGGCTTGAGAGGCGGCATGGCGTCCTCACCTTCTGCCTGACGCAGGTCCTCACCGGACACGGTTGTTTCGGGAGGTTCCTGTTTCGGATAGGGCGGGAGGAAACGCCCGGGTGTTTCCACTGCGAAGATCGCCCTGAGGACACGGTGGCGCACACGGTGGCGGTCTGCCTGGCTTGGGTGGAACACCGCCGTGTTCTCGTGGAGGCGATCGGCGGCGGTGATCTCTCGCGTCCGGCCATTGTCCAGGCCATGGTACGGAGCGAGAGTGCATGGGTAGCCGTCACCTCTTTCAGCGAAGCAGTACCTAATGCTCGCGAAGAGAGAGGCGGCGCACGTGAGGGAGAGGCAGTCTATGCGCCCTCGCGACCCTAGCCGCCGTAGGATACGGAGACGCCCTGGGCGTCGGGAATCCCAGGCCGATTTCCGGCCACCGTAGGCATGAGCTTGCGGACGGCGAGTAATGGGTAGCTCGCTGTCCGGTAAGGACCAAGCCCAAGTCGACGGCGCGTTGTTTTCCACGCGCGCCTCAAAGAGATGTCAGCACAATTTGATGGGTCCCACAAGGGCCGATGCCTGCCAGGGGTGCGGGTTTGTTCGAAAGAGTTACCACAGCCCCTGGCATACGGGCTACTGAAGGTACACGGGTGGGTTTTAGTCAGTAAAAGTATGACACGCCCTCCTGCTCCACCCAGAGCGATAGAAGTTATTTGATCATTTCCCACCCAAAAAAAAGCCCCCTGGACACCACGCTCAACAGTCCATCGGAAGTCAAGCTGTTTTAGAAATACTCGCAATATTATTTCATGCTTGTTTTATTGAGAAGGTATTTTTATTTTATGTAAACGTAGTAAGGAATAAATAAATACAAGGATCGTAGAAGGTGGCGTTCTATCGTGAGTTTATGTAGGTATGTATGTAAACATAGTATATTTTTTTTTTTTTGGGTGGGAAATCATCGAATAACTTCTCCCGCTCTGGGTGGAGCAGGAGGGCGTGTCAGATTTTTACTGACTAAAACCCACCCGTGTTCCTTCATTAGCCCGTATGCCAGGCGCTGTGGTATCTCTTTCGAACAAACCCGCACCCCTGGCAGAACATAGTATTGTTTACATTGAAAATAGACATATCAGATGACTCAATAATTGCCAAACAATTTACCATCATTGCGTGTGAAATAACGACATTGAAACCCTTTTTATTCCTACATGTCGTTTATACAATAGTGGCTATATATAATATTGTATATCATTTACATTAAGAACAATAAAAGTGTCTGTCTGTCTGATCGTGATAACCTCTGGGACCCAGCCGATAACATGCCGCATCGAGGTTAGTAGGAGACTCACACACAGGTATTCTACATTTACATTTTAATTTCCAAATATGTAAACAACCATGTAGGTTTTTGGAAAGATTGCTAAAATTTTATACCTATACATAAGGTTCAATTTAAGATACAACTTCAATCAATTTTACGACTGTAGTATGTCCTACTAGCCATTCTAAAATCAACTTAATTTACACTACCATTAAGTTGATATTTGTTTAAGCAGAAATAGCATGAATTGAAAGGATTTGAATACAATTTATGAGTGATAGAGATGGCGATGATACAACTTAATGTGTCATATTAACGGGTATGTACCTACTTCAACACTTCACTACGAAAACCGTTCTTACTGCTGCGACATAAAGCCGCTCTCACTGTCAAATTGTTACCACTAAAGTACACTGTTTGTTAGTGTGTAACCTTGGCAGTAAAAACTAATGGTTTTGTAATAATTTTAGTAATAGATGTCATTGCCATCATTTTAGTAATCACTGCGGCATTTAGTTAATTACTTTGTGTTAGTATGAATATTGTGGGTGGTCGAAAATGTTTCATGCTATAATTATTGTACTGAACATTTTGGTTTGGCTGTTTTACAAGTACAAATAAAGCGACCCTTTCTTGATAAATATCGTATGCATTTGATCATTTTGTCCAGAAGGCGGATTTTACAAACAACAGTGCAACTATTAATTAATTAAAAGTTATCTGTTATACTGTCACGCTTTCACGCCTAAAATGCTGAGCCGATCATCATGAAATTTCGCAGTGATATAGCCTGGGATATGGAGAAGGACATAGGCTACTTTTTTATCTCTACGCGATAACCGACATCCACGCGAGCGGAGCCGCTGGCAAAAGCTAGTAAAAAATAAAGCTTGAGGATGGACGACGCCCACCACCGAGGCAGGCCCAGGAAGAGGTGGCGAGACGACCTAGCCGCGTATTACAAGGGTTGGATCGAGGTGGTCCTGGAAAAGGGTGCCTGACGATCTTTCGACGGCGTCAGTTGCCTTTAAAATCTTTCGCATAGGTGTTATTAGAGATAATAATGGAAGTAATACATACCTGTCACCGCGGAACTGTTTCCCTAGCTCTGTCACGAGTCGTCTCACTTCTTCTTCGCTGAAGTCTGTATAACCTATGTGTACACTTTGTCTGCAACACAAGAAAACACAGTATAAAGTTTTATAAATCTGTTTAGTAAAAGTTTAGCTAAAATTGTATTTCTCATAATAATTGTACAGTATTTTTTAGTCAAGAAGAGATCTGTGCTTACACACAGCGTGTTTGTAGGTACACAAACTTGGTTACCACAAGTAAAGTGCGCGTAAGTTTGTGAGATAAAAATACTTTACCCAGTGGTATATTTTGGTATTTGTTCCGTTTTATAAGGCAGAGTTTCTAGAAACCATTACGAAACTGCACAAGTTTTTTAAAAACAGAAAAGAAATCGCGGTATCGTAAAGAAACTGACGTATTTTAGAACCTAAATCCTTTTACATAAAAAAAAATTACCGGCGAAAAAGAATCTGAAACGCGAAAAATAAAAAACCTTTTAGTCTGACTAAGCTTCTAAATTAATATTAAGTAATAGACATACTTAATTAATTTTGAGGCGGCGCTCCTTGTAGTTACCTACAAGGAGCGCCGCCTCAAAATTAATTTACAAAAACGAAAATTAAGACATCCACCAACCCAGTCTCGCTTACGCAGAAGAGGCCTGTGTGGCTGTGTCCTAGCAGTGGAATTCTTTTAGACTGATTTTACAAATAATCAAATGGAGAATGAGGATGGGTTGTCTGCTGAACCTCAGTATAATATCTACCTGAATCGGAACTGCTCGCCTAACTCCCGCTCGTCCCGTGGCGTGATCTCGAACACGCCGGTGAAGGCGTACGGATGCCCCCCGTACGCCCACTCCGAGCCGTGCACCTGCACGCCGCTGTGGAACACGCCGACACCTGCGCCCGCCGTGTACCTGACGACAAAAGGATACTTATTACCCGACTGCGCCAGAATGAGGGTTATGTTTTTCGAGTGTATGTATGTATATTTCTTTGGCACGCTCTGTAGCCTAAACGACTTGATTGATCAGCTTGAGAGGGGCCGTTAGATTCGTCTTATAGCCTGACCGATACCGCTGTACCGCGCCTTAGGTATGGGCGCGGCGCGACGGGGGAGCAGTGCAAGCCTCTGATTCGTCAGTGTAAGCCGCTCATTCGTCAGTGCAAGCCGCTCATTCGTCACCACTCACAATGTCCGTCCCTCGCCTCGCCGCGCATACCTAAGGCGCGGTACAGCGGTATCGGTCAGGCTATAGTAGGGTATTTTCCAATTTATTCAAAACTATTTTAATTTGAAGATTGGTACAAATAAAGGTAAATTAATTTATATCCATTTTCTCAATTAAAAACAATTTACATCAAAATTATTTATCGTTGTTTTGAATTTACCGCAAAAACGCTGCTTACGATGACTTGATTATCACGTGACATCAAGTTTGTGTAACCTAAAGTATGTAGTTGTAAACAAGTGAATGTCGAGTTTAATTAACAAGATTTTTAATGGATAGAAGGTGGTATTACTGGTGTGCCGTACTTCTGTGCAGAAATACCTAATTCTAAAACTGCGCCAAACGAAGTTTTTGTACCGGTGCCGTATAATAGTCATGCTTTTAAAAAAAGTTTCTTGTTTCCATCTTTTTAATTAGAGTTCACTTTTTAGGCATTTGCTTTTTAGGCGATTGACGCGTAAAAGTGTTGTACAAACCTACTTTAAGAAATAAATTCATTAATCATTTAGGCAGTCGGGTTTTTGATTTTATATTTTTTTTTTTCATCCACTGTATCTGTAAACGCTTACTAACTATCATCATCATCTGCCTAGCCTTTTCCCAACTATGTTGGAGTCGGCTTCCAGTCTCATCGTCAATGTCCTTTCTTTGGAATTTATTGTTCGTCAAATCGTTGAGCTCCTCAAGTTCTGAGTTGAGCTGCATGATTGCTGATAAATGCGTGCACTGATTGGACAGGTCCACTCAATCTGTATGGTTCTTTCCTCAAAAAACCATTTCAGACATGTAGATTTGCCACATGTATGTACTTCTGAGTTTGTTTCGGCCTTTCTTCTCAGAGTAGTCAGACAGTAAACGTCGACCTCACCTAATTTTAAAAATATGATTGACGTGTTTAAAATGTTTGTACAAACGTACTTACATAAAGAAATAAAATCATTTATCGGTTGCATATATTTGCATGCATTATATTTAAATTCCAGTAAAACAACATACGTTCCATGTGGTGCCGGACGTAAAAGAATAGCACCATCCCATTTCTTCTCTTGGGCGTCGTAGAAAGCGACTAAGGGACTTACTAAAGAATGGGCAGCAGCGTCCTATGTATTTTACCACCATACTGCGATCGCCAACCCGCCTGCCAAGCGTGGCGATTATGGCAAATCCCCCCCTTTTGGGGAAGGCCATGTCCAGCAGTGGACGTCTTTCGGCTGATATGATGAAAACAACATATAATTATGTCCATCATCAGCCTATAGCAGCCCGCATTCCGTATTTTCCGCTGTCCGAATTTTGTGCTATTGAAACGTCGAAATGTAAGACCACTTTAGCATGGAAGTAAAAATATCGCAGCGAGGTTTGATCGCGCGCTAGATTTTCAGTTCCCGGTGTTGAACCGACCATTGACAACAGAGTGAGTCCTAGCACGTCGCAAAAACTCAGTTTTCAATTTCCAGCTCTCGGCGCTATGCAGTGCGATGAAGATACAGTGTGCGAAAAAATCCAGAGGCAATTATTTTCGAGCGAATTCCACCGTGTTATTTCACTCAGTTTTGTCCCTAGCCTAAATACCCTGAGAATGTGTTACTTACCAGTTGGTCCAGTACATATCGTATACGTTGAGCACGACGGCCGCCTGACCGGGGCGCGGCGCGCGCTGCTCGCCCCGCCGCGACAACAGCGACATGCACGACGGGAACATCGCGCAGATGCCGCACGACTGTGAGACGCGGAAGGAGACGAGTTAGACAATGCTGTGTGATGGTTTTATGAAGACAATTTAAAAATATAATTTTCAACGATTTCTGATTTATTAAGGCTAGCGCGGATTGGAGCGGGCAGCAACGCAACGCATTGCTAAAATCCTCCATCATCACCAACACACAATACAGGCGAGCCGCACCGTAATTTTTGTAAGAAAATGCTTTGCGCTACGGCCCGTTGCGTGCGCCTGTAATGTGTGCTCGGTTTTAAACAGCACCGGTCGTGACAATAGCGCAAAATCTCCCCGTAAAAATACTTATTACAAAAAAAAAAATATCCACATCATAAAGCAAGAGTTGGGTTGAAAGACAACCCGCAGATATTACTCGGAAGATCGAAGACACAGCTATAGTGCTTAGCTTAGTGCTACACGCACCAAGCAAACCAAATCATGGTCAAAAAGTGTCAAGCCTAGGTTTTGCAATAGCCACACTGACACTTGGTGCCACGCAGCACGTCTTTGACTATCTTCGGTTACACTACTCACAAAGCGTGGCACCAAGCAAAGAGCCTGACCGATACCGCTGTACCGCGCCTTAGGTGTGCGCGGCGAGGCGGGGGTCGGGACGCTGTGAGTGGTGAAGAATGACCGGCTTGCACTGACGAATCAGCGGCCTGCACTGCTCCCCCGTCTCGCCGCGCCCATACCTAAGGCGCGGTACAGCGGTATCGGTCAGGCTATAGCCATGTGTATTCGAATATCGTCACTTACAATAGTAGCTTTCATTTTGATCCTTGATCATCAAAATATTATAGTGTTAGCATCGATGCATATCGATTAGAGTACTAGGATCATCATAAACAATGCGAATCATTCGAAATCCGACACAAATACGATAAAGACCAAATGAAACAAACATGATTTATAGGCAAAATATTAGTGTTGCGAGCCTTGCTATTCATAGCGAAAAATTACTTTATTAATATCAAGTTGTCAAGAAGACATGAAACCCTTCAACTGTCAAAATAAAATCATTTGCCGTAGAGTAGGTTGCGGTGTTGCGGTTGTTTGTTGCAGTAATTAGGCTGCCAGTTACTACGCCCGACATTGCAACCGCTTTGGTCCAATCTCTTTAAGTAATTTTTTGGGGTTATGGGTTCAGAAACTAAGGTGGGTGAGATAAGAGACTAAGGTCTTCAAACCGTGCGTCTGCCCCGTTATGACATACGGTGCCGTGGACGAACGTGGACACTGACAGTCGGGCTGGTCCACAAAAAGGTCGCTCAGCGCGCTATGGAGCGGGCTATGCTCGGATTTTCTTTGAAGGATAAAATCAGGAATGAAATTATCCTGAAACGAACTGGAGTTACACGACATAGCTTGCAGTGTCAACAAGCTGAAATGGGTGTGGGAGGGCTATGTTTGACGAAGGACCGATAGCCGGTGGAAGCGGTGGAGCAGACGATTCATGGAGAGGAGACCGCGTATCGGTAAGCGTAGTGTGGGTCGCTAGATGGACCGACGACCTTAAGATTAAGATGGCTGGGACAGACTCTATGCGGAATGCGGAGAACAGTGTTGCGGCGCAGCCTGGGAGACGCCTATGTCCAACAGTGGACTGCAATAAGCCTGAGTTGAGTTGGAGTCCAATGGCCATATTCATAAACGATGATTAAAGTTAAATGATGTTTAAACGTCAAAAATGTATGGTTAAACAGACGCTACTCATTACTTAACTTTAACCAGCGTTTATGAATAAACAAAATTTAAACACATACCCCCTGGTATGTGTTTAAATTTTGTTTAAGAAAAGAACTGTACGTTTTCTAAATTACCTACCTACCTACTCGATATCAGAACAGAAAATCAGAAAACAGCTTTGTGTAAGTAATTCGGAGATTCTAGATAGGAAAATTGTGTTTTGTCTCTCTTTTTTACTAATCCGAGACCATACGAATTACGTATCACTAACTACTAAAGTAGCGATAAGTTTTGTTCCCGTCGACGAAAGTTAATAATTTTAAGGCTCAATACAAACAGAACGTAACGTAGAATTTGTACAGTCGCCAGCACATCAAGTTACCCCACTTTGACCTTGAACGCTTTAGAAGCAACAACTACGAGAATCGTGTGAAAGAGATATATAGCTTTTTGTCCGTTCTTACTCGTAATGTTTCGTGCTGCAGTGCGTACGTGAGAGTGTGTGCATACGCTCGTCGTGGTGTAGAATGAGATACTTTGCGATAAGAAATAGCGTAGCAAGTTGAATACTTGAATAGAATCCAAATAATAGCGTGGTAATAAAAAGAAGCGGCCCGTGGACGGCGCATTGCCTAAACTACTTAAGAAAGCTTAGATATAATCGTTTTTATATTTAATTTCTTCATTTTTACTTAATTGTTGGAAATAGCTGTAAGTATTAAGTAGGTGTTACCTACTCATATATTTAAACAGGTAGGTAGCGAAATTTCACGCTCTCGGAGAATAATATTAAGTAGACAGGTAGGTAATCTGATGTGAGAAAAACAGTTTTTTTTATTATTTCACGCAGTTTTTAATTACTTTTTCCGAGTTTTGTTACCTACTTTCTGGTGGGCTGGCGGTCACCTGTTTTCGTGCGTTCCTTGCTCTTCAATTCTAAGTATTTTTACGAAGTTCAATGCAAAAACCCATGACACAATCGGCTTGAAATTTCGAAAACAATATAGATACCCATCACAAACGTGGACGAAGTTTTAATTAATTATACCTACAAAACAACTTTTGTCAGTCCGCCTTGTTTGAGATTAACGTTTGACACGATCTTATTCCCAAAGATATAAGGTTGGAGGTTAGTAACGGAATTACCTATACCTACCGAAGTTTGCTTTTACATGAAAGTTCAAACTTATTGCGCAAGAAATAAGATACGATTTCTAGGGAAATAAAATTCGAATCTATAATTATTATCGTTACTTCATTACATTCAAAATATTTTGTCAATGAGAATATGAGTTCTTTTGTTTGTTACGCATCATCATGAAGGACATGGGTTCCCATACGAGGTTCATTTGCGGCTACACCCAAATTGTCATAAGAATACCTATTCCTATGAGAACTCGGATGAAGCCGCATAAAATACAAAAGTGAGTGTTTATTTGTTACCTACGCTTTCAGTTTTTACGCAGTGGCGTAGCTAGCCCTTATGGGGCTTGCTATAACGCCCCATATAAAAATATCTTGGCGGGGTCTTTTGCAAAAAGGACGGTGACGTTTTTTTAAGTAAATAAATAAACCGTCGGCGTCCTGTATAATAGATTCAGTGGTAGCTAAGCCCCTATATTCAGTGGTAGATAAACCCCCCTGCTTCTGGCGCTTTAACTACACAACCGATCATCATGGAATTTTGCCTACCTACCTGCCATCATAATAGGCCTTTAATGTTCCCACTGCTGGGACACAGGCCTTCTCTCGGTGAGAGGGAACCTACCTATCAGGAAAAGGACAAAGGATACGTCCTTACGGTAACGCGTGTGAAACCGCGGGAAAAGTTTAAAAATAAAATGCGGAATAAAAATCATAACCTTTTTATTTTGAAACATTAATTTTTGAAAACTTCAAAACAAATCCTACACCTACTCTAAATTAAAATATACTTACAACAAAATGTATAAAATCAAACTATACAAATAGACAATAGATTAAAAACAAGTTGTTAATATTATTTTTTACAAGTTTATATTTTTATTGATTTTTGTAACAGATTACTTATACAGTCTACCAATGACTACCTAGTAATATTAAATGCTGCCGCGAAACAAATGTAAAATTTCCATCCATTCAATTGTGTATTGTCAATTTTGTATTGTCCATTTGAAATAAGATTAGATATTTAAACAAACCTTTTTTACAATCGGTTCAACCGATTGTGACTTCTATTCAGTAGGAATAAGGATGGCTTTAAAGCAAAAAAGTGGTTACAACACCAACTGTTTACTGCAGATGCCATTTATCATGCTTACAAGTCATACAACGCAATAGAGGTCAAAATCAGTGGAACGGACTGTAAAAAAAGGTTTAATTAACTGTCTAATGTTATTTCAAACGGAGGATAGATTAGTATAATTTGACTAGGCTGGTGCCCGGGAACATTCCCAGTTAGTGAGAACACACATAAGCTAAAGATTTTGTCTTTTTTGAACTTTTTAGATTAGGTTTCTTCTCGCATGTTTCATAATAAAATAATAAAAGATAGAAATTAAACGCATATCTTTTACACCCACAATGTGTTACTGAGAATTTTCGAAAGTTTATTGATGTAGTTGGAGAGTTAAACTGATAGCTAAAAACCATCCTTATAACTGTGCAGGTGTGATACTAATTTTGAGAAATGTTATTTACTTATCCTTTGTGCATCATTTATGGCCATAACTAACCGGTCGGCGTAACAAAAGAAGCAAACATAATAGGCAACTCCAGAAATATAAACTTCTATTGTTACGCCTGCCGCTCATCACATTAAAGATAGCGCGAAATGAGCACTTTTACATGTCACTTCTACTTACCTACTAAATCTTACCAGTAACTAAGTATGTTATTATATTTTTACTTTTATTTTAATTCTATGTGGTTTCACCGACACGTTCCCATTCCCAGCAGTTAGGAATATCCCCGGGCACTGGAAAGATTCTTTTCGGGAACGGCACATTACTACTCACACTATTCCTTCTCTTAAAAACTTACACTCTACATAAACATGTATTTTATTTGCTATACTAATATTATAAAGAGGAAAGATTTGATTGTTTGTTTGCATTGAATAGGCTCCAAAACTACTGCACCGATTTGAAAAATTCTTTCACTGTTGGGAAGCTACACTATCCCCGGGTGACATAGGCTATATTTTATCCCCGTATTCCTACGGGAAAGGGAACTACGCGGGTGAAACCGCGGAGCGCTGCTAGTTTTAAATAAATATGCATCTGAATACTTATGCAATCCTAATACTTTAAAAGTCGCTTCCATACTAAACACCTGAACTAGAAAGCTTCATAAATTCCCGGTGTTCCTGGAATCCCGGGATATTTTTTACAAAAATAATAATCTAAAAATTAACTTTAGGTAAATTAAATATGCATCCGATTATCCGATTTCTAATTATGACACAACATCAACGAACGACGTGACTGGCGTCTTTCCCAAATCGAGCAATGAAAGAAAGAATCAGTGTTTGAGAAACAATGCTTAGAAATACCTTAATTCTTTTATTTTGATAAATAAAATAATTAAAGAAAATACTACATAAGGATTGTAAAACTATGCTACTATTTATTGTGAAAGTTTGTGGGAATGGATAGATATTGTTTGTTACTTTTTCACGCTAACGGAAAAACGGATTTCAGTGAAACTTGGCACTTAAATTGACCATGACCTGTATGAACACATAGGATTGGTTCCTACGGAAACTCAGGTGAATAAAGTGCATTATTTACTAGTGCCCTAGAATCGGAGTTCGTCATCTAAAGCTAAGGCTACGACACTATACACCGTGCACTCAGTGTGTGCTTCCTAATGCGCCTAGGTCATTAAAATCTTGGCAGGTCGGCGGCATTTCTTTCCAACGTTCTTCAGGCGCCTTTTGACGGTGTCTATTAAAATCTAAAACAAATAAATATTGTCAATTTCAATACATTCTTACATAAAATTCTTTATTATGAAAAATGGTACGGGACGGGCCAACTTGACTAAATGAGTATGTGACGGTTAAAATTATTATTCTTCATAATATAAACATAGACAGATAAATGATCTGCCGTATTGCGTGCTTCCACCTTTGTTGGGGCGCGTTGTAGACAACTAAACATTTATTATCTAATAGTAATAATTTTTACTGAGTCTGGTCCGCCGGCGCGCGTAAAACCGGTTTGAGTGCGCGCCGAGCGCCCTTACGACATGTCTATTAGGTAGTAGGTATTACCTATTTTAATCAACGTTGTTATTCACTTCTCAAGAAAACCATGTATTATGTAAATAATGAATAAGTTAATGTGATAAGTGTGATTACAAGCTAAGCTATGCATGGACTCACGCTGTACGCTCGTGTGCTCAAAAAATGATCGGCAGTTCGGCACCGACCATAGTCGCATCGTCTGCCGCCGCCGTCGTGGTTCTCGCCTAGAGTTGGCGGTGGTGGGCTTCTAGGGTTCCGCTTTCTTGCCACCGCCGCCCGAAGCCAGAAGTAAAAAGTTTTATTTTTCTGGAACGAAACAAATAGCTATAGTTTATTTGCACATACACACACAGGCAAGTATGTATTAAAACTTAAATATAATTCCCTACAAAATATAATCTGCCTAGCCTTTTCCCAACTATGTTAGAGTCGGCTTCCAGTTTAACCGGATGCATCTGAATACCAGTATTTTACATGGAGCGACTGCCTATCTTACCTCTACAACCTAGTTACTGGGTAATACAATACCCTTGATAAGACAGACAGAAGAAGCCTGAATGTCTGACATGGTTGTCAGACATTCAGGCTTCCACCGAACTTTAACGACTGTCAAAGATCCACAAATAACAGCCGGGACCAACGGCTTAACGTGCTTTCCGAGGTACGGAAGGGTCTTGGTATATGAAGATGGTCACCCATCCATGGACCAACCGCTCAAGCGTAGCTTAACCTGATCGATCGACCCGTGTGGCTGTTGTTACCTAGCCACAAGCCCCTACAATAATAGGTAGCTAACTTATAATCATTAAATTATTTACACACAAACATCGCTACCTTTACATTACATTTACAATCTGATTTCGTGGTAACTAGATTCTTACTAAACTTGGGCTCGCGAACACGCTTGACCCAGCAATGTTTCAACGGACTAAAAGAAAGTGCGTAATTGCGCAGGTAAGTATTTAAAATCCAATCACTAGCTACTTACTGGATTAACTTTTGTTTAGAATATTTCACGATTTAATGGAATCAAAAACAATAGTTCATTGTGAATTTAAGCTTTCACGGGGGGGGGGGGGAGTGCTGCAGCTAGCAGCTACACTCTACTTGGAACAGTGCTCACCATTAAAAACTTACATTATCAGAAACTCTTAAGAAAGAACACAAAGACGATACCTACGTAATTAACCCTTCTGTTAACTTATTTCGAATATTGTATAGAAAAACACATAAGACACATATTTTTTTTATTAGCCTTTGTTTATTTTAATAAAAATAAACAATAAATATATAAAATATTACTCACCGTTATGCCCGTCTGCCGACACTGTCACCAGGCATCCACTCAATCGAAGCGCTATGATACACTCTCTTTCATCTTGCGTCAACTGAGGCGCCAGTCGCCATTTTAATATTATTTAATAGTTTTAGGGTTACTAATATCACGCACAGGACGACTACAGGACGACTCCACGAAATTTTATTGACTGACGATGTGATGAGTGAAACTCGGGAGCGGTGACGTACGCGCAGGGGGGCGTGGGTGTGGCTTATTCCTAGTAAAACATGATAATTGGCTCCCAAATATTGGAATGTGCAGCAATTGGGCAATTTTAGAAACGTTTAAACGTCCGCCAATCAGGGCAATGATACTTTCTTTCTAACACTGCATGGCGCGTCGTAGTTATAGTTATGTATAGGGTTTAGCTTGACGTGCTGGCGACTGTACATTTATCTTTGAAATTTTTGCGAGAATTCTCCGGGCGGTAATCTTCAAGTTGTCTGACCATAATTTTTTCTCTCGATATTTCTCATTTTCGTCTCTGCACGTTAAAAGACAAAAATACAGTACAATACCCATAGCAGAGATTTCAAAATTATGGGCACTTCGGAGTCACGAAAATTTTTACTTAATATTTTAACTTAGTCCATTGTTACTTAGTAACGTAAGCATAGAAATAAACACTGATGGATGAAATGGCAGCAGATCAGTATGGCAACGATCTGCGACTCCGCATTCCCTTAAACTTAAGGGTAAAATATATGCATAAACAACCATGATTAGACCCGCTGTCTTGTATGGGTCAGCATGTTGAGCCACGAAACTGATGCATGAAAAGCAATTGCATGCAGCTGAGATGACAACGTTAAGAGGGATACTTGGTATTATTACACGAATGGAAGATTAAGAAATGAGCACAATTTTATTACACGTGCTATTTACACCTATTCCAGTATTGAACGGCGACTAACTTGCTCGTATTGTGCAGCAATTGTCTGTGTTGTTTAGACGGTGCCAGTCAATTGTTGCTTCAATTTGATGGTATACCAGAGGTTAAAAACTTGCACCGTGGAAAGGGAGCTTTAGTTATTTTATTTGCTTAGAGAGAAGGCCTGTGTCAGGGCAGTGGGAATATTATAGGATGATATGCAAGATTACGCATAAGAAATGAGTACATAAGAGGAAGTCTGAAAGTGGCACCGGTAACGGAAAAGTTGTGTGGTTATCGGTTGTCATGGTATGGGCATGCGATACGGGGAAATGAGGAAAATGTACTGGGGATTTTTTTCAATATGAATGACGATGGCTACAAGAGTAGGGGGAACCAAAGAAACGGATGGACTGTGTTAATGATGATATAGTTAGTGTGTGATTCCTTGGTAGACCATACATTACTTTTAGATTCGGGAGGAATGGAATGAAAGAAGGTAAAGTACTTGAAACACTACTGCTTTGTCACAAAGGTACTCAAAGTAAAATGAGTTTAATGAACTGATGGTGTGGCAATGAAGTGAGTGACGCGGCCCTTGTTGGCTGTAACGAGAACACCTGACTGACTTGGTAGCCCAACGCGAACTGAGTGAATTATTATGAGTTGAAATGAATATGTGGCGCAAACTGCTGAATTGCAGAATGTGCGGTTGCACCGTACAGTTAGAAACGGTGTGACTGCCAAGATAACGGCTATTGGAGAAGTAAAAAGAACATGAACAATACATGTTGCGTCGACCCCAAAAAAATAAGGTTAAGGTCAGGGAAATGTTGACTTAGTAACGTATTTCAAATTCAAATAACCACATCACTCATTTATATACAAATAAAATTAATCAAAAATCGTTGTTGTCAAATAATGTTTTCCATCAAAATGACTCACAAATAGTCACTTTACGAAGGGTAGACTAAAATATCTTTATCTTTGTAAATACATCAGTTGAAGTTTATGACGCAGCTGATAATAGAACGATCAACCGATGACCGAACAATTATTGCAATAGTCCAATGCAAACGTTCCTACTAATATAAAAAGAGCCCATTTCAGCCAATCAGGTGCCTGCATAAGTTTAGACAGAGTTAATTTCAGCCAATCAGATCAAGGCGAGCATTATCTCAAAAGTTAGTCACCTCACTAATCTCATGAATTCGCTAATTATGAATTATCTTTCGCTAAGATACAATTTAATTAGCTCTCTAAAATATAAAGATATAAAATCCTATGTATGTCGAAAGTCATTGACCATGCTTTATAAAAATAAACGACTAAAAGTGAAACCGCGACAGCACGTGCCGTTCTTATCAACGATAGTGCTAAAGCGAATATTATATGCGAATAACTAATCTTATCACTGCAGATATTATATTACTGTAACTGGTTTCTTTTTAAACGGTTTTGTTTCGCTTGCCCTGTTTGTTTTTTTGGGTCAAATTTAGTACTTGAAATTTTACCCCTTTCCTGCTGGCAGACATCTGATATTTTTTATTAGAACGTGCGAGCTTACGGTCCCGACTGCAACACATAAAAGAACAAACAAACAAACCAGCAAAGGGAGCAAACATTCGGAGTTCCTCTAGGCTTAGACCAGCATTCTTTCAATTGCAATCCAAAGGATTTTGAAGGATATTGCTAATAAGCAATAGATTAGCAAAATCCTTCAGAATCCTTATGTTTGTCAAATTCACCTGCTTCAACAACGTTAATAACGCAATGAGTGTCGTTAAACTGTCACAATAAAAACCATTGCCTTGTCTGTTACGCAATTACCCCGCAGGTTCTTCAATTGGCGCGCTAAGTGTTTTTGATCTACCTATATTTTACATCAGTTTAATTTAAAACAGTGTCCAAGAGTTCTTCTCCATAGAAACGGCTCGTTTAATTTCAGTTTTTTATTTTTTATTACGGATGCTTCTTTTCAGTTCGTTTTTTACATCATTCTCACAGGTGTAATTTCAACATGAATGTTGTAAGAATATTTTTATTTAAAAGAGTGTCCGTGGAGTTTCTTGCCTGTTCTTCTCCATAAGTACCTACTAAACTTAGGAATGGGCAACTAGCCTCATATTTCTGACTGACCGACTTTGACAATCCAGAAATGCCTGTAAATGGTTTAATTATATTTATTTCTTCTGAAACAAAACAATGAAACTATTTACTTTCGAGATCAATCAAGAATTGACTAAAATCCCTACAATAAGTAATGGATAAAGTGATATCTAAGAGCACCGCTCTACAGCGATTAAGCCCGTGTTAGAGGAGTCGCGAGATTTTGTAATGCGATTACTAGGTTAAGCAAAGTGTAAATAAGTGATGTCTTGTCTGCCTGGATTAGAACTGTGTCCGTTCATCGGGGACAATTCGTAATTCAATTGCAGATAAGCTGAAAGTAGCACAATTATGATTCCTGAGCACCGTTTCGGGGTTTTTTTTTTTTTTTTTTGGGTGGGAAATCATCAAATAACTTCTCCCGCTCTGGGTGGAGCAGGAGGGCGTGTCAGAATTTTACTGACTAAAACCCACCCGTATTCCTTCAGAGCCCTTAAGCCAGGGGCTGTGGTGTCTCTTTCGAACAAACCCGCACCCCTGGCAGGCATCGACCCTTGCGGGTCCCATCACTTTTTGTGCTGACATCTCTTTGAGGCGCGCTTGGAACACAACGCGCCGTCGACTTGGGCTTGGTCCTTACCGGACAGCGAGCTACCCATTACTCGCCGTCCGCAAGCCCATGCCTACGGTGGCCGGAAATTGGCCTGGGATTCCCGACGCCCAGGGCGTCTCCGTATCCTGCGGCGGCTGGGGTCGCGAGGGCGCATATGCCGCCTCTCCCTTACGTGCGCCGCCTCCCTCTTCGCGAGCATCACTGCTTCGCTGAAGGAGGTGACGGCTCCCCATGCCCTCTCGCTCCGTACCAGCCCCAGCCGGCCTGGACCAGGGCCGGACGCGAGAGATCGCCGCCGCCGATTGCCTCCACGAGGACACGGCAGTGCTCCGCCCAAGCAGGGCAGACCGCCACCGTGTGCTCCACCGTGTCCTCAGGGCGATCTTCGCAGTGGAAACACCCGGGCGTTTCCTCCCGCCCTATCCGAAACAGGAACCTCCCGAAACAACCGTGTCCGGTGAGGACCTGCGTCAGGCGGAAGGTGAGGACGCCATGCCGCCTCTCAAACCACTCCTCAAAGAGGGGACTTACCGCCGCAATCGTGGCGTGCCCAACCGTTTCGGGGTTTACAGCCAAGGTTTTGGACAAACTTGCCATACTGTTACAATTACACTATGACGGCAACTTCGTTAAGCTAGAATCTACAGAAGGAAGCCGTGGTGGAAGCATATTATGTAGATCTGCACCCTAATTGCGTAACTCACGATTAATCCATAATCGGTTTCGTTTTGACAGTTCAACAATATTCATTGCGTTATTTACGTCATTGAGCAGACATTTTTGAACATTTGAAGCAATGGTTTAACAATCCGTTTCAAAACGAAACAGATTATGTTGAATCGTGAGTTACGCAATTATGGTGCTGGACCCGTCACATAATTGTTGTACAAAAATCCCCTGGCCCTGTAATTTATCATCAACTTTTTCCAACCTGCATCTTAATTGCCCTGTAAATAATTACGTTCGCTGGGGCACTTTTTGATCGCGAGTTTTTGTACCTACCGTGCTGTGGATTTTTAACACCGAGTGCCGAGAATCCAACGTGGGCTAGCTAATAGGTCAAGCAATTTTAAAACATGTGCGGTGCCATGGTTTAAAATTGCTTGACACTTATATTGCGAGGTAAATATTGATCTGCATTCTGTCTTTTGAGTGAATGAAAACCCTCCTGTTAGTGCTGAGCACGACTTTAATTCTGCATCCCGACGAAATTTTATGGACTCCCAGTCGTTAAAACAAATATTGAGATGCGTGGGAGTAAACGATTGATGTTTGTTCAAAGCAGTTTCTTTGAATGTAATCTGTAATTTAAAACCTTTCTCCGAATTCCTACATTTAGAATGGCTTGGAACTCCGGAAGTCATTAATGATGTTATGTCATCATTTCTTGTGATTTCTTAAATTATCAAATGCTTATTATTAATCTTATTTTCGCTAGTCTAGACATAGGTATAATTATTATCATTTTATCAATTATGGATTGTACTAAGCTGCTGTGACTTGCAGTATAAGCACCTGGGAAGCTTTGTTGGCTTGACGCTCGAAAAGTGCTGATTCTCAGCCTTTTGATTTTGTTTTTTTTTTTTTTTTTTTTTGCGCCGAGACAGCCGTTTCTATACTCTATGGTACAACGATGAAGACAGCGGAAAAATAGGAACAATTTGGAAAACATTACATGAGGTTTATTCCACTATATAGGGTGACTGGTAATTAGTGACCGATAGTTAAACACATGATTGTACTCATCATTATGAACAACTTTTACAATGGGACCAAACCTGAAATCCCGAAAAAAAAAAGAATCAGCTGTTCCCTACATTTATGTTCGCATCGTCGCAGTCGTCAAAATGTAGGGAACACCTGATTTTTTTTTCGCGATTTCAGGTTTGGTCCCATAGTAAAAGTTGTTCATAATGATGAGTACAATCATGTGTTTAAATATCGGTCACTAATTACCAGTCACCCTATATATTATGTACAGTCGCCAGCAGGTCAAGCTATCCCAAACTGTCAAATTTTCCCAATTGAACATAAACCTTATTCCTTTGTAATAAAGTTGAAAAACTATCAAAAAAAATTGACAGATTGGGGTAGCTTGATGTGCTGGCCTCTGTACTGTTAAAAACAGCTAAGTAACGGAGTATATCATTCAATATTATTTATCAGCAATAAGTCATAGATATGGATTGTCCTTAATGTAACGCAAAACTACGTCAAACTCATTACAATGTCAATAGAATTTCCTGTGGAGTAGGCCGGCGCAGGCAGACAGCGGATTGTCAAAGATAAGATATTCGCGTCGCTATCTGATAAAGTGGATTTATTTCCGAAAGTACCTAATTGATATAATAAGAGGTTAATGGCAAACTTCACAGTAAGAAGAGTTATCATACGTTATTTTTATAACATGACCTGCACCCTAATTGCGTAACTCACGATTCATCATAATCTGTATCGTTTTGAAACGGATTGTTAAACCATTGCTTCATATGTTCGAAAAATGTGTCTGTTCGACAACATAAATAACGCAATGAATATTGTTTAACTGTGAAGACGAAACCAATTATGATCAATCGTGAGTTACGCAATTAGGGTGCTGCATGTGATTTTTCCCAGTAATAAAATACACCACCCTGTTTTTACATGAGTTATTTGAGGCAGACTTAAACAATGAAAATAGTTTCTAGGCCTCTAAGGAAAGAAGCTTCAATGTTTCCTCAGGAAACAAATACAATTTGTATGTTGAAGGCTGATTTAAATTAACCAAAAACAGGACTGCAACAAAAAGGTTTTAAACATAACAGCTGACTTCGCTGAGAAAACCCAAGAATTAGACCTAGTGTGACGGTGAATTCATTTATGTGAATAAGAGGAAACATGAAGAGCTTTTTAGAGTTCGAAGTTACAGCACGTCAAAGACGGTGCGTCAAAGGCAATGTCGAGGCCGCGCCGCCACTTGCCACAAAGGCTGAACGCCTCGCCAGCTACTGGCGTGCAGAACTGGCGCTTAGCAAGTGTTCACGCGATTTAAATAATGGAACGGCTTTTTTTTTTCTTTTTAAATTTTTTGGAAACTTATGCACGTTAGTATTGTTTATGATGTGAAGCTCAAAATCTTATTTTCCAAAATTGTTTCTTTTGGAAAATACGATTTTGAGTTTAGTCGTGATTCGCTATTTTGAACTCCATATCTCGGATTAGCTAAGAGACTGACAATAGAACTACCGGAACATCTATCGATCTTGCTGAATTGATCTAGATATGTGTATCAATAGAATAATATTGTAAAGAATGATATAATATACCATAAACAAATTATGAATTCATTAGCAAATCCTTCGATTCCCGATCACCCGTCAAAATCGAGCACCAAAGGGCTTAGGCAAACAACCAATAGTCTGTTCGTTTTAATGGAATTTCACTGCGTGCATATATTCCAATAAAAATAAAAACAACAGCTTTAATTGAACGTGAACGCCCTCATCTATATGATAGTGTAATAATTACAGTTTTAACACCAGTGGCAAACATTTATTCACGCGATCCAAGAAACATTACTAGTACCTGGCCACCCAATTAAACTTTTTGTTCTATTACAGAATTTCAGTCATAGATGGAGTAAAGTTAGCTTACTCGTTATAACAGGCATCTTCTGGGCATGCTCCTCCCATCATAAAGCTTACCTATCGCATATGCTTTACATCAGGCGTCATTAAGGTCAAAAGCGGGACAATTCAGCAATTTAAAAAAATCCTGAGAGCCCAAAAATTTCCAAAACAGACCTTTGAGAGATTTTTCTTATTTTAATGTCTAGTGCGGAAAGACAAAATATTATTTTCAGTGCCTCTGCTGACGTTCCCAAAATTGGTTACTACATTTATAATTTTTCTTCTTGCGTGTTAATGCTGTATCCGCGTTATAATTAACCAGTGCTATATTTAAATAAGTTTATATATAATTCTTATCGACATGGCAGTTTTATGTGTGTTTTATTTTATAGCCCGGCTTATCGGTTACTTTCTTTTGTTTTCACTGTTGTTAACACTACAGTAAATAAAGTGTAAAGTTTTTTTGTTTTCGACCTTATTAATATTTATTCATCAGATGCATAAACTATCATAAACATGGACTCCAAGATTAGGGCACCTTGCAACTAGATGGTGACTGACAGACTGACAGGCAAGCTACAGCATAAACACTGACGACAGTGACGCGAGATGTTGTTCTTCTCAGTTAAATGTTGCAGAGGCAATGAACAAAGAAACGTTTGTAACGGGAATAAAGTTCAAAAACCCAACGAAATCGCGATCAGCAACTAGTTACGAGTATGCTTAAAAGAAAACCCAACGATACATACATACCCACATGACTTCGGAGACATTGCCCACCAGTCCGCAAGGCAGGAAACTAACACATTTTTTATTTATACCAAGGATAAAGACTCCTTGTATATCGTTCTAATTCCAAGCGGTCATTCGCGCCGAATTTAACGACAAAATCAAAATTGGAACAAGGAACATCATTGACGCAACGGATCGAGAGTTAACTACAGATGCACATGTGTCCCTGTTCCGAGCCCGTCTGTTCATTAATTGGAGATCACGACCTTTGGGGCCGAGCTCAGTCTATGACGAGCTATGGGGAATATTGTGGAGTTTGCATACATCATATTACTTGTTTAAAAGGTTTCAGCAGCCGTGCAGTGAAAACTTCATAATTGCGATAAACGTTATTTTTCATTTGGGTTCGCAGAGGTTCATTATCGTCAATTGAAGGCATTAAAAGCATCTTAGAGCTAAGCACGTTTGTTCTAAATATACAATACGAAGATCTTTAGAACACAATTAATAAAAAGATTGGTTCTTTTTTCTCAATGATATTTGACGTTCGAATTTTGGGAGTCAAAATTACAGACTGTATTAAAAATACAATATTGCGATGTAAGGACGCACATATCGATGATATATGGGACTGGGTAGAACATGTATGTCGAATTCGAGAGGTATGGCTCAGGTTGTCAAAAGAGAAAAATGAAGCTGTGGGAGGCTCAAGCGAAAACGTCTGAATAAACTAGACTGCTTTAGGAATGGTCACAGCAAACAAAACAGTGTTCATGCAAAGACTGTGAATACGTAATAAAGTTATCACACAAAAAATATTCTATATGTCAAACTTATTTGATAGGTAAGTAATTAGAGAAGTTTTTACGAAGTTTCTAGGTCAAGACTAAGGAAGAGCGTTACCTTAGCTTATCGACCCATATTTAGGCGAAACAGCCAAACTGTAATACCTTAATGTAAAATATACATTCTCCTGTTAGCAAGTCGTTTCATTAGTGTGCCACGAGGTTAATATTTAGATAAAGATTACATTAGCTTTTGATTGCGACTTAATTTACCTACGTTTCTAGTTTTCTACTTTCTGGCTTCGTGACATAGAGCCTAACCTTTACCTTTAGGCAAACTTGATAGCAACAATAATAACTCAAAACTGGTCTTGGAAGTTTAATCTACATTCCAGTAATCTTGATTTTAAATGGCAGTTTTAGTTAGCTGGGTCCATAATATTGCTTAGGAAGACTGCGGAGAACCGAGTACTGTAACGCAACTTAGGAGAGGCACATGCCTCTCCTAAGTTGCGTCTGGACAAGACCGGTCGAAGTGGAGGAGCCTGGGGGCCTCCACTTCGACCGATATGTCCAGCAGTGGACGTCTTTTGGCTGAAATAATGATGATGATGATGCTGATGAAGTTGCGTCTCTGTTGGACATATGTCCAACAGTGGTTTGGGAATATTGTAATAGGCTTTTAAGAAGTTGATTGATCATCAACTGCCACGCGTTTTTCCAACTATGTTGGGGTCGGCTTCCAGTCTAACTGGATGCAGCTGAATACCAGACCAGTATTAGCGTATCTGACCTCGACAACCCAGTTACTGGGTAACACGAAACCCTTTGGCAAGAGTGGTGGTCAGAAAAACGAGCTTACCTGTAACGACTGTCAAAGATCCACGAATGATAGCCACAAGTCAAGTTGATTGAAGAATCGACTCTCTAGCCAACTAACTGCTGCGGTATTTGATCCAATGAATCTGTGAATCTTTGGATTGCCTGCCAAGATTTGGCTTATTAGAGTGTCTCTGTTTGATCGGTTGATCGGTAACAGACGAGCCAATAACTACAACATAAATTGAAGAAAAAAATTGTAATAAAGTGTAAAAAAAAAAATTGTAATAAAGTGTGGTTGTGTTGAACCAGGGTAACCGACAAAGCCCGAAGAATTGCCAAACTTAAGTAGCGGTGGGCAGGGCGCATTGCCCGCAGAACAGATGGCCGATGGGGCCGAAAAGTTCTGAAGTGGCGACCGCACACCGGAAGACGTAAGGTAGTAAGGAAGGCCTTCCACGAGGTGGTCCGATGACCTTGTGAGGGCCGCAGGATTTCGCTGGATGCAAGAAGCACAGAACCGGTCGAAGTGGCGGAGCTTGGGGGAGGCCAATGTCCAGCAGTGGACATCTTTCGGCTGAAATGACGATGATGATGATGAATAAAGTGTTTGTTTGACAGCCATTGGCTAGGCACCTGTGAATGTAGCAAGCCTGTATGCAGCCAGCCTAAAACTATCCCCAAGAGAAATTCATATAGAACGTGCCATCACCCAGGCTTGACTATATATAATAATAAACTTAATAGCCTTTGTAAAGATCACTGTTTTTTTTTTTTAACTTTAATAACCCATTACCTTTGAACACGAAAATCCATTACATCCTTAGGCAAGTGTATCCAAATTACAAAGTAACTTCTACGAACTTTGTCGGCGTAAAGGCGAAGACGTAATTATGAACATTTCGGGTGTTGTTGAAATTCATAATGAACTCTCTCTCATTATAAAATGAAATTTAAAGCTATTCAGTAATACAGCTAGACACAGATCTCTCCAAAAAGGAGGTAACACTAATGATCATGCTCGATCACCTTCCAATGCTAAGTCAACAGGTTGGTTTAACTTTTCGCGCGTTTGTGAAATTTTAAGCATTACAGTCGAGCCATTATGGTCTAGGTCGGTGTATAAGAGAAACGGCACCAATGTCTAATATTGTTATCACTAATATGCGGTTGACTGAATATTGCCAATCGTCAGAGAATCGGTTGTTGTGTCTGAAGGGCGACTGTCAGACGATTAGAGTAGGGATGTTGTGTACATGCTCTAGTCGCGCGGTAAATTTTGCTCGCGCGATGCAGGATTTTACGTGACGTCATTACGATGAGTACTTTGCACATGGCGTTGTAGATACCGCCTCAACATCATCAGCTAACCGGATGCAACTGAGTACCAGTATTTTACATGAAGCGACTGCCTATCTGTCCTCCAGATTTTCGGGCCTCTGACGAAAACTGCCCAAGACTTCTGAGAGTCTTGATATGTCAAGATGGTCACCCACTCCCGGACCAACCGCGGCAAGCGTGGCTTAACCTGATCGATCGACCCCTGTGGCTATCATGACCTACCAATAACCACAGCGTAGATTACGATACTCTTCTATAAGCTATACCGTCACTATCGATAACATTCCGATAGCATACTCTCAGCAAAGAAACAATTGGAGCGGTCGCTATCGATAGCCACACAATTAAAGTTGTGATAAAGTTGAAACGGTGCGAGCAAGCGCCGATAACGCTATACGTATCACAATAGTTACGGCTGTGATTGCAGAACGGTTTAGCGTTAACTATTTCCCGATAGCGAACAACCTGAAAACGCTTTCAGGTCACGGTGCATTAAGAGCCTGCGAATGTGGAGATAGCTTATACGTCCCACGCACTTTGGAGAGTCGATCCAGCAGATAACAACGGAGCTGACTAAAAGATGAAGGGCTAAACATTGATACAGGATACGTAATAGTGTAGCATTGATACAGAACAGTATAATGTATAACCCAACTATCAAATCAAGTAAAGCTTTCTCTGTTTTTTCAGCAGATTTGTATTTAGACCTAAGGGTCAAGTGCAATCTCTGCATCTTTTAGTATTTCATCATCGCCATCATCATATGGTTCCCCCAAGCACCGCCACTTCAACCAGTTCTGTGCTTCTCGCATCAAGCGAGTTCCTGCGGCCTTAGTATTTAGAGGAGGTAACAACAAGAAGAAGCAGTAAACGTAGTTGATGATAAATGAGCATGATAATTTTAAATTATGACCAGCAGAGAATACATCAACGACTTCGCAGCACCCAGCGACCAACCGGCGTCTGTTTTTGCCATTTTAACGCTACTCTTTGATATTTACAAAAGTACTGAAATTTGATTGCCACTTGACAAGTCCCTTTTTTGATAACAACCACCACTGTTCACCTAACACGAATTTAGTAAGAATGTAGCCTAAATTCTGCGAGCGAAGATATCTGCAGTGGCGTGCCTGGTTACCATACCGTATGAAGCATGTAAACTGTACCGTTTCCTACAGTTGTCTCCTAACTTGCACTCAGAGATAAGAAGTTCGCCTTAGCTGTATTAGGGTCAAGTTATTGCAAGTCGTATTGCTTTCAGGATCTTGGGTTTATTGCATTTTATCGCAAACACTCCCAATTTAGGCGAATTTCCAGAGTTTTACTGTCTAAACAGATTATCAAAACCTGTTGCTGAGGTACTTTCAATCGAAATCCGACCTCTTTGGGTATTTTCATTTGACAAAGGAACAAGAAGAAAAGAGACGCAATTACCTTCAAAACACCTAATTATTCATTAACGACACTTTTGAAGTTCGAACTCTTTAGAAGTGTTTAACTTTTAAACAAGATTTATAAGTAATCATGACCTTGTACAGAAACTTCGCGAGCCGTTCAAGTAACAAATCCTTTGTATTCACATCGATCAGAAACTACATAAATAATTAATGTGAGGAACAACATGTGTTGGAACTAGAAAGCGAGTGGTAACGAATGATTCAGTCTTGACCTTTGAACAAACTACGAACGTTCGAAGTTACCAGTGGTAGGGCAGAGTGTGGTAACGCGATATTTACAAGTTTTCTATTGTTTCGCCAAACAAAAGTAACTGAAGACTTAGTTAAACGGCCTATTAACGTACTGGTTTGGCAGATTTACGCCGTAAAGCCTGTTTATATAATAACGAAGTTTTTCAACAGTTCTTTAATTGTTTCTTAAAATGGTTTTTGTAATTGGCTTCCGTATACACGAGATAAATAATGTAGAATACTAATTACATATCATTCAACAGTTCACTGTCGAGTTATCCACATTTATCTGGACTTAACTTGAGATATTGTAGGTATTTGCATTAGGTATAAGGAAAAAGGCATTTGGTCGTCGCTCACAAGAAATCGTGATTGTAGAAAGCGAAGGGTGGAGAAAAGAAAACAGAAAGGGAGATCGTCTAGAATAATGAGTTACCAAATGTAAGACTATGGATATCGTAGTCCCACGATTGTATTGGTTAAGTGTAGCCTATAAAATAGCGGTAAGCCGACCAAAAAAAGGTAACTGGGACAGACTGCATATGGAAGGCAGAGAACAAGGAGTTGTGTCAACTTGGGAGAGGCCTGTGTCCAGCAGTGTCCTACACTAGGCTGAGGTCATTGATTGCCTATCTATACATATATACCAAAGTTACTCGTATTTTTACCCACGTTTGTCGACATTTTCAAATCTCGGTCCTAAACTTCGCCACTTCTACAGTGTCACCAGTGGCAGGGCAGAGGTCAATTCGATTGCAGGTTTTGCAGGAGCATAAATTGATTGTGGTGAGACATATGACCATTTTGATCAATTTTGTGCGTGTCATAAAGTAGGTAGACCCTTCTTTTATTTATGGTTATTTGAAATACAAAACAAGTGGTCGAGATTTCCTATAACCCTTTGATGATTCATTTAATTACAAGAATCATGGTTATAGGTAATCTGACGTGGATTCACCATTACAAGGAAATACATTACTGTTCAGTGTGACATGCTCTAAGAAGAGTCGTGTTTGGTCGTTAAAGTTTACGACATCATTATTATAAACCGAAATTCCGGTAAGTTGTTAAGTACGGGAAGAAATGTACTGTAAATACTGGTGTAAACCTACAGGATATAATAAATTGTTAGCTAGCTATTACCGAGAAGCTCGCTTTTGACCACTATTTCACCGTAGATGTGGTCGACGATGGTTCACGCTTGCCCAACAGGCTTGACGCTTTCTACTTCTACTCTACTGTAAAATAGAAATCGCTTGTCTACATTTCTCGGTTAAAAACTGTCAACTGTCTATGCTGAATACTCTTCAGCAGATAAAACACTTGTTCTTCTTGGTTCTCGTGCTATGCTTAAGCCTGCTGAAGTAACATTATTCACTCTAAAAATTTATAAAGTCTTGAGAGATTTAGCAAGAATTATTTAATTTTTCGAGTAACATCACACAGAATTTGTTGATGTATTTCGAGATCTTTATAATAAGTGATGAAAATGATTTTATTACTAATAGGATCGGTTCGAAAGTTGGGACTGGCAAGGTTGAAACCGCAAAGGGTAAAGATGCAATGTAAGAGGCCAGTAAGATTGATTGAAAAGCAGGCATAGCAAGTTTGAAAGCAGAGAGAGAGTTTAGCTGCTGCTTCAAATGCCAGTTACTTTAAACATGTTTTCTGATTATTTTTACCTAGAGACTTGTCTAAAAGAAATATAATTTCTGAAATGTTGATCGTCTGCAACCAATGCAGCACATAGTGGGTCCATATATCCCGGTTTCCGTTTATGTGACTGTAGTGACGACAAATGGCTCCTTAGGGATTATGCCAACAGGATGGACAGCATCTAATGTAGTATTGTCTTGCAACCACAATAGTAAAAACTTGTAACCGCCTATGGACGTCTGTAATAGGTGAGTATGGTACGTACCAAAACCATCTTAAAGCAGGCGGGTAAGTGCGTTGCAATAATTTCGCAGCATCATGCTGAGATTTGGGGCCTTTTGGCCTCGTACAGGAGTTTCTGTTTTTTTTTTTTTTATTAAATATTTTATTTTCTGTGATATTCCTGCGCGAGTCACAATAAATACTTTTTCTTTCTAGAAAATAACTCTTTTCAATGCGTGTAATTTGTTTCAAAAGATGAAGCGATCAAAATTGTAGATTTGCAAGAATACTTTTAAAGTAGTCCGTTCCAACAACTCGTTTGCTTTTTATTCCGTCGTTATTTGTTTAAACCAATCCTGCAAAGGCCTGCTACGTCTGTCAGTTTCAAGTCCTATTATACGACACACAATAAGTAACTCAACTAACAATAATGTAAGCCAATAAGATAGAAGCCAGGTTTTGTTTGAAAACAAGAAACCTTAATGTCGCCTGAATGCATGCTAGAATATATTAAAAGCCACAAGGACTGATGCTAACCACGATACATAATTTCGTTTACTTTTGCCGTAGAACTTGGTGTCGCTCTTGAATGTTAATTTTTCTTTGTAAAGGCAGTTTCTAGGAACACCGTGGTGTATTGAATTTCTTTTAGTTTATCAACTGTAAAAGCCTTGAGGAATTTTGCTTTGAAAGATCGGTTTTAGCTATGTAAGTAAGAGAATTTTGTGAGGAGAATTCCAAATAGCTGAACAAAATTTGGTTCGGTTTCTTACGAGAGCGGTGGGTAAAAGCTGGCGTATGTATAATGAGTATCGGAAAGCTGTGCCTGCGACGGCTCATTCACATTGTTTTTTTTGTTTTTCTGTCTTTTCCATCTTTTGGCGCAAAATTGGTGTTGTGTAGAACCAGCCTAATTACAAAAGGCGAGAGAAAATATTCATGAACATGTTATATGGCCTTATTAGTCGAGTTTTCGCATGACCGCTTGCGACTAAATAATTTAGAAAACTCATGTGTTTTATGCCGTTTTTACGCTAAATATGAAGTGTTATTTTCCTTTGTTTCAATGAACGGTCGGTATTTTTAATTATCGCGCCTTTTCTAAGCGTGTAATTTTTAATCAGTTTCTTCAAGTTACCTTTTTCGGCGTCATGGTGATGTTAATTTTCTTCTTCATTTTTTTAACGATGTCTTTCTAACTTTTATCACTAAAATCTCATATTTCGTACCACTTTTTAACGCACAACACACACATACATAAACACTACCGCATCCTTTCAAGGCTTCACAGAGACTGCCTTTGCTTCGTCTTCACTTTAAAAAGAACTGTGTGCTGTGCTATCAAAAGGCGGGAAATCCTAGCCAGTATATTCAGAGCTCCGCCATATTAGACACATTGACTTTTTTATTATTTACCAGAGACAAAAATACGATGGTCGCATCAATATTATCAGAATTTTTAAACCGCAATAAACTTTTAATCTTGGAGAGGCTTGCTATCAGTAGCTGTTAATGACCAAGTGATTTTTCTTTGTTTACTTTCTACGTTAGTGAGATTAGTTGTAGAAAATATCCTATATTATGACTTTATTTTCAACGTCTATATTATATCGCCATTTCGCGAGAATATTATAGGTGTTATTATTTCATGGCAATAGGCTCGCCCCGTATTAGACATGGGACTGAAACATATCTGACGAAATGTGGATGTACATCCACGACGCCAGCAGGTCTAGCTATCCAAACTGTCAAATTTTCCCAATTGAACATGAACCTTATTCCTTTGTGATAAAGTTGAAAAACTATCAAAGAAATTTGACAGATTGGGGTAGCTTGATGTGCTGGCCACTGTACTATTTGGTACACTTCTGCCTTCAGGGAATACATGCGTGATATGTGATGTTCGTTCATCAAACTCGACGACAGTTTGAGTTTATTTACGAAAAAGGTTTGTAGACATGTTCAGCACCCTAATTGCGTAACTCACGATTCATCATAATCTGTATCGTTTTGAAACGGATTGTTAAACCATTGCTTCATATGTTCGAAAAATGAGTCTGTTCGACAACATAAATAACGCAATGAATATTGTTTAACTGTGAAGACGAAACCAATTATGATCAATCGTGAGTTACGCAATTAGGGTGCTGGTCGGGATCCGGGATCCCAAGGGTTACGAAAACAGATACTTTTTTTTTTTTTTTTTTTGGGTGGGAAATCATCAAATAAGTTCTCCCGCTCTGGGTGGAGCAGGAGAGCGTGTCAGACTTTTACTGACTAAAACCCACCCGTGTTCCTTCAGTAGCCCTTAAGCCAGGGGCTGTGGTGTCTCTTTCGAACAAACCCGCACCCCTGGCAGGCATCGGCCCTTGCGGGCCCCATCATTTTTTGTGCTGACATCTCTTTGAGGCGCGCGTGGAACACAACGCGCCGTCGACTTGGGCTTGGTCCTTACCGGACAGCGAGCTACCCATTACTCGCCGTCCGCAAGCCCATGCCTACGGTGGCCGGAAATCGGCCTGGGATTCCCGACGCCCAGGGCGTCTCCGTATCCTGCGGCGGCTGGGGTCGCGAGGGCGCATATGCTGCCTCTCCCTCACGTGCGCCGCCTCCCTCTTCGCGAGCATCACTGCTTCGCTGAAGGAGGTGACGGCTCCCCATGCCCTCTCGCTCCGTACCATGGCCTGGGCCAGGGCCGGACGCGAGAGATCGCCGCCGCCGATCGCCTCCACGAGGACACGGCGGTGCTCCGCCCAAGCAGGGCAGACCGCCACCGTGTGCTCCACCGTGTCCTCAGGGCGATCTTCGCAGTGGAAACACCCGGGCGTTTCCTCCCGCCCTATCCGAAACAGGAACCTCCCGAAACAACCGTGTCCGGTGAGGACCTGCGTCAGGCGGAAAGTGAGGACGCCATGCCGCCTCTCAAACCACTCCTCAAAGAGGGGACTTACCGCCGCAATCGTGGCGTGCCCAGCACTGGGTTGCGACAATCGCTCTCTCCATGTCACCATGAGATCCCGCCGGAGCTCTGTCCGCTGTGCCGCGATTTCCTGCGGCAGCGGACTTACGCCCCGGCCTTTGGCCTCCTCGCGCCACTCCCATATTTGCGCGAAAACAGATACTTGAAGCCAACCTTATTTATCATTTCGATAAGGTCAGAGTCATAACAATCGGGACAACTCGACTCCGGGTCAATTCGAGTTTTATCGGGATTCACACCTTGTTTTTTTTTAATCCGAAAATTGGCACATCCCTATAAAACGTAGGTATAACCGGAAGCGAACCTTTTTTAATGCGATTTATATTGATACCCTGATTAAATTTTATTGTGATAATCCTTTGTCTAAAAATAAATCCCTATTAGCAATAAATTTCTGCTTTATCTGATAAACAGTGAAAACACATTAGCATTTTAATACAAACAACAATATGGTTTGTTTACATTGTGTAGTTCTTTACTCGATTGATGTGATGATAATGGATAGGTTGTTGCCTAGATTAGGTACCCTGCAGGCCAAGACAAAACACATTTCTGTTAGCGTTCACGCCAAACGGTACGCCAAAATGTATGGGAATGACATTACCTGCGGAAAGGACACGAAGTAAGCCATCCGCAGCGAATGTAATTCCCATACATTTTGGAGTACCGTTTGGCGTGAACGCTAACATAAATGTGTTTTGTCTAGGCCTGCAACTCGGAGAGCGAGACGAGATCATGATCTGGCTAGCTTATTCCCAACTATGCTGGGGACGGCGTCAACTGAATACCAGTATTTTACATGGGGCGACTACTGTAATACGATACCCCGTGGTAAGTCTGTTGGTCAGACTTTCTGTCTTCTGACAACCCGTAACGACTGTCAAAGAGTTACGAATGACAGCCGGGACCAACGGTATAACCGACCCTTGCTTGAGTTTGTTTCGCCATTTATTCTCGGAGGGTAAGTCAGATAGAAAATGTCGCCTCCAATAATCTTTTTTTTTAAATAATACGACGTAAGTATAAAAACTTTTTAATAAAAAAATTAAACCGCCGAAAACCCGAAAAGTAAAAAATAATAAACTAGCTTTGTCCAACCCCAATAACTAAGTTCGGAAGGCAGTGACATGTAATTAAATACATATCCAAAGTCACCGACTTCCGAACTTAGTTATTGGGGTTGGACAAAGCTAGTTTATTATTTTTTACTTTTCGGTTTTTCGGCGGTTTAATTTTTTATTAAAAAGTTTTTATTTTATAATTTTTTGTGGCTATAATCTACAAATTACTACATGCTTAATTTTTGATTTAATACACAACTCATTATTAAAATATGTGAGTAAACAATCAATCATCCCCTGTTTTCTTACCCTTAGGGTTGGATTTTTTCTTCGAAATTTATATGGGACCAACTTCGAGGTATACCCTTTCCAATAAAAAAAGAATTATCAAAATCGGACTACTCTGGAAAAAATTATGCGTGGTCATAAATAAAAAAAAAATACGCGTCGAATTGAGTAACCTCCTCCGTTTTTTCGTCGGTTCAAAAAGTGATTCCGATCCGATGTAATATTTTGCAGAATAATTTCAATTCATTTAAATAACGTGCTTTCCTAGACACGGAAATCCTGAAAGCCAGAAGTATTATTTTCAAATTGTGTGAAATTATTAGCAGTTTAGCCGCGTTGCTGTGTGATGGGCAATTTTCGTGACTATAGTGCAAAAGGCCCCAACTAATCGGGGCCTTTAAGGTTTAAGGTGTAACAGAGGTTTTGAAGGATCATAGTTCCAACTATCCAGCAAGGCTCTTATTCTTTGCAACCCATTTTTTTAAGAGCACTTATTTTTTACCCATCCCGGCGCAATTTAGATTGCCATCAACACGCAAAGAACGAGAAGAAAGGTACGAAAATCTGACCGTTGGTTAATGTTGCACTGAACAAGACAACCATAGCTATTCACAACCATTCGACAGGTTATCGTACTGAAAATCACACATTTCGATAGCCTGATTTGCCTTGCCCCCGACAGCAGACAGCTGTCGGAAGAATAGCGGTCTATTTGATTTAAACTGAAATTCGGATTTTGGATTTGTGAACGGCGTTTATAGGACTCCTACGATATCATTGATAGATGTTCGATTCGGTGCGGGAGCGTATCGAATGGTTGTGAATAGCAATCCGTGTTGCTTGCCATACATTACTTTATAGATGAAAATACTGTACATGGTACAACATAGGATGAGAACATTGTTACTAACTACTTAACTGGCTCTTTGATAAATAAATTAAAAAATAATAAGTCTGTGCAAAACTTTGATGTATAAGTACTGGGTTTGTGCTTATAATATGATTACCCCTATTTACTGCAATGTGCTTTAAAAGAAACTCTATGGGACCTCAGTTATAGCCTTTAGCTGTTATTGTTTTGGTACAGCAGATTCTGCTTCATATTAGATCCAGTATGTATATATGTGATTCAAATATCCACTTTGTGGACTTCTATGATGGAAAAATAGAACACATTTAAATAAGAACTTTAACATTTGTGAACCTTTGTTCTGAAGTTATCTATACTAATATTATAAAGAGGTAAAGTTTGTGAGGTTGTAGGGGAAATCTCTGGAACTACAGAACCAATTTTGAAAATTCTTTTACCAATAGAAAGCCACGTTATTTGTGAGTGTCACAGGTTATATATTGACCTGAAAACACTAGGGATCCGACCCGTGCGAAACAGTGACAGGCAGCTAGTCATTTATACATTACAAGAACATATGTACACAATAGTATATATAAGCAAACCCAAGATTACTGTTGTTTTTCTATCATTTTTATGCGCTTTAAAGTACCAATCTATTATCAATCACACAGACTACACTCAAAACATTGTAATAATTAACATGATGCCGATGCAAAAAGACACAGTAAACTAAAGACAAATCACATAAAAAATTGCATATAACTAACAAAACGAGTGCACGAAATATAAATGGTGCACATTAAAAAATATCAGTGCTAACTACGTAAATGGTATTAATCTTACTAAATTTTGGTTATCGTAAGCGTCGTCCTGAGAGACAGTTGTTGTGTCTATGAGCGGGTCTCTGTCCCCCGCGTGCTCCGCTCTCTCTTCCGTCCTCCGTTCTGAACGGACACGGCACGCGTCACATCTCTTCATCTCTACACATACTTCTCAACTGTGGACTGTCAATAAAGCCCTTCAGTATTGTTAATAATAACCTGTCATAGTTGAAGGTTCTAAATTATTTGGGTAATACCAAACCTTAACATTTTATAGGACCTACAAAACTGTATCATTGCCTACTTAATTATGCCAATTTTTACACATTCTATTTTCAAAAAGAAAATAAACAGCAAATCAAATTACTACAAAATAAATAAGTTCTATTAGAGTGGTAATAGTGAGCTAAGATAGAGATACAAATAATAGTAGAATACCTCATTATCACTATCAAGAAGATAAGTGTCTTCCATGACATCAAAACATTAAAAACTAGTCTACACAACTTTTGTAAGAACAAATACTAAAACTGCACAAGTCATAACAGTGTCCAGCCATCTGTAGTGATAGCATGATCAGGTATTAACAACTCTGAACATTCTTGTCTGAAAAGATTATCTATATATCAAGCATAAAGAAATTATCATTGTATGCAAATCAAACGTTTGACCATTAGCGAAAATAATGACGACAACATTCATTTATAACGAACGCATACTCGAGAGCTTGTCACCCGAACCACTACATCTAAATACCAATACAAAAATAATTAAAATCTTGCCACTTACTACTGTTATTTGGCTTCTGTGGTTTGCAAGTGTATTCCATAGAATTTAGACACAGAATCAAATTAAAACCTCCATTATTCTAATGGCGTAATTAAACACTTTAACTAACTATCTTAATTACGTTAAAAGATACGAGTTAAACGTTAAAAATTGGGTAAAAAACGAACAATAACCCCAATGTGCTTTGCTTACTTTTGACAAATTTGACATTTATTAGGACAATAGACTATAAAAAAGTATTTTTCCAAAATCTGTCAAGATTTTGGTAAATCACCTTATTGGTGTTTGAGCAATAATCCGTGTGCCTGTGTTCGGATACAAGAATTTTTGTCCAAAAGCAACGAATAGGAGGGCAACATTATTTAAAAAAAAGTTCTACACGTCATCTCGGTGTGTGTTGGCTGTCAAGTTTGCAATTTGTGATTATTTTATGCTATTCGAGAAATTCAAAGCTAAATCAAAATGGTAATACATCGAAAAGTGCTTTTAAATACAAACCCACGTCTTCCAGAGCTTTATTTTCCATATCAAAGTGGTTATTCTTTAAAAATGTGCGATAGGCTTATGTTTATAGTTTTCTGAGGAGTTTTTGTGTAATTTCAGGTGCTCATAGCGGCAACAGTATGCACAAAGTCAGGAAAAGGTATTTAACATTATATTTACTCTTTAAATTATCATTTAAAAGTAATAATTAAGGAGAAAATTGTAAATAAACATAACGTAATTTTCAGCATTGGTTTCACGTCAATTCGTGGAGATGACGAAGGCACGTATCGAGGGATTGCTAGCTGCCTTCCCCAAGCTCATGACTGGCGGGCGACAACACACATTTGTCGAAACTGAATCTGTCAGGTGATGGAACTCATTTCCGTGTGTGTTTATTCAATTAACATCGATTATGTTTGTGTGTGGTGGCATTCTGATAAGATTTCTGCCTATTATTGCAACTAACTGTTTCTGTAAGGAAACATAAAAGTAAAGTATCAGTGTTTATTTATCTTTGACTAGGTTTTCTACATACAATACTTCCTGCTGATGATATATAATGTTAACTGTACAGACAAGTTAAAATTGTGTCACTATTTACTGTAGTATACTAAGATTATTTAATTCAATGATTTCTAGATAATCTTAGTATACTCTAAGATTATCTAGAAATCGTTGAATTAAATTATAGAAGTGGGTAACTGCTGTCTACATTTCTTGTAAATCAGGTATAATCATTTATTTTAATAAAATCAGAACAGTTACTTAGTTATTTCTACTCATTTAAAATTAAAAACCTATCCTGGCTGATGACGAACACAATCTAACTCTAGTTCTAGCCTAAAGCTCTGAGCCAGTTTTTGCATTTCCAACTTTATATTGATAAGGATAAAGTACTTTTTACAAAAATGACAACTTAGTCCGTTGCTAAGTTGTCATTTTTGTAAAACATTGTTTTGTAACAAGAACATATCATTGTGCATTATTTCCCCATTGGGCAGAGGTCAGGTAAGGGGCAAGCCTATTGCCATCAAAAGGGAAAATATCCAGACTCCAGGCTGCTACTGCGATATTCCAGATAGAAAAACCAAATAACACTTTCCTTGAACTGGGAATCGAACCCAAGGCCCTATGCTTAGCATTAGCGCTTTCAACCACTAGATCAACACAACAGTGGACTTACTTATTTATTTTTTACTGTTTTATCTGCAATCAGTCGCAAGACTATAAGCAGATGGGCTAAATGAAAATGGCGTTCGCACATCCTTCTTTTTCAGCCATTTCGCATTCAGGGAAGGTTTCAATAGATCATTTGCTTAAATGCCTATATTAATAATAATTTTGACTTAGAACTGCCCAAGTCTTGATCAGTGTCATAATTATATCACATGGATAAACTGATGATGAAAACCAACACACTCCTAATACCTACCTATATTATTACAGATATGTGTACCAGCCATTGGACAAACTGTACATGCTGCTCATCACCACCAAAGCCAGCAACATCCTTGAGGATCTGGAGACATTGCGTTTATTTAGTAGAGTGGTGAGTTGACTTGTAGATGTGGAAGTAGTGAGGGATGGGCATTTTGGGAGACTGTCTTATGTAATTTTGACGTTCAAAAAGAGCTGACGCTCAGCCTATTTTGAATAAATTACTTTTGATTTTGTAACCATATGCAGAATGGTATGGGTTTTCTGTTTTATAAATAAAATAAAATAAATACTCGTATCTTTATTTAGCAAGTGACATGACTCAATTTGTTAGTAACTTTAATAAATATAAGAAAGAAGGAGATATGCCCATTGCCCAGTAGTTCAAAATGTATCGGAACCTGGTGTCACCACTTGCTCCCCACTACCGCGCTACAACTACACATGCAATTTAGTAAAACCAATAGATACGAAGTCGCGCTCACACTCGCAATGTATAAATCAGAACATACTATACAATCAATATAGACCTTATCCCTTCAAACGCAGCGTGCATTTAAGTACAACTCACTCACACAAACAACGGTTGCTACCGTTGTGCTGTGCAAAAGCAATTTATTTTACATATATACGCTAGTGATTGACTAAATCGGAAAACTGTCGATACTTCTATTTTTCTATTTATTATTGTACTAGTTACTTCTTTTCTTTTTGGGGTCCTGAAAATAAAATACATTGAAAACGATAACCGTAATATGACATTAATATATTATCTGAACCATGCCGATAACAATAACGCATTCGAAGCGTTTGAAGACTTTAACGGAAGTAAAATGCCAAAACCATAAAAAGTAAGGAAATAGCACGATTATTATGCGATAATTCAAACCTAATAACACTCCACCGACATTACCTAAAATTTTGTTAACTTTACGACTGTTGTCGTTTACGCATTTCTCTACTACGTTATAAAATAATCAAAATAAGTAAAAAACATTAATTCACATCGATCTAGCAATAAATTTATTCGCGAATCGACATTATCGACAGCCTACGTTGGTGGATCTGCACGAGCACATCACTAGCTCGACGCAAGACACAGCGGCCGGACATGCGTCCGCATAGATACTTTATCGTTTTATGATTTTTACATTGCTGGTCCAGTCACTTAGCGACAAAATATTTAGGTAGTGGTTTAGGAGCAATGTATTTAGTACAAAAATAATACAGTCGCTGTGATATTTGAAAACAAAAATAAAATAGTAAACGCAATAAATGTTTTTCGATTTCTTGTTTTTCATGATTTTAAAGACAAATATAGAAAAATACTTGTACTTATTTATGGTAAGTGATTCCATGATTCACAAAGTTTTTGTTTTGGCTTTGGTTTTTATAAGAAACCACTGAACAACACGGCATTCTTATAATTTATCACGACAACGGTCGAAAGAGTTTGCGGAGACGGCCATTTCTTTTAGGAATGATCATTCTGATCATGGCGCGCGGACACAGACACGCCCCCTTGCCACTTCTCCTCCTTTTTATATTTCTATGGTAACTATATTCCTTACTCCTATGTTAATTTTCCTATTCTAATCACTTAACCTAAAACCATGAATAGGTACATGAAAATCACTGCCACACGAGTAACACCACAGATATAGATAGACTTATCTGTATATAGGTCTATCTATATCTGTGAGTAACACCAAGTATAGATAGTTGTTTTTATTTTATAAAATAAGTTTATGAAGATTGTCATTCTTTACTTCTGTCTCTTATTTTTTACTCTTTAATCTTCTCTCATCATCTGCCTAGCCTTTACCCGACTATGTTGGGGTTGGCTTCCAGTCTAAACGGATGCAGCTGAATACCAGCATTTTATGGAACGACCGCCTATCTCACCTCCACAACCCAGTTACTGGGTAACACGATACCGCTTGGTAAGACCTTGGTTGTCAGACTTTCGGGCTTCTGACGGCCTGTAATGACTGACAAAGATCTACGAATGACAGCTGGGACCAACGGTTTAACGTGCTTTCCCGGTAGGCGGCGCTGCGGTCGAGTTCTCGGAAACGGACAATGTCTCTCCAGTCAGCTAGTTGTTTTTATAACGCTTTTATTAGCTCGGGTTGTATGTATGTATGCATCTATGTATGTAACGGAATCTTTGAGCCTAATTTTCACTGGTTTCTAGACGTCTGATCAACTTGAAACTTTGCACACGTCGTAAGGGCCGATGACAATGCAATAACCCGATAAAAAATTTCAAAAAAATTAATTAATTTTTAAAAAAAATCGAATTTTTAAAATTTTCCCGATAAAAATTTGATCGAACTAAAAAATGGAAAATAAATAATAGTTTAAAAAAACACGCTTTTATTGCTGACCGAACTAAAAAGTAGAAAATATTTATTAATTACAAAGAGTTTATGTTACAGTAGTAGGAAGTCAATAATTCAATTCAGAGTAAAAAGCGTGGGGTGCTTGATATTTTAATTATTACAACTATTATATTGGCAACCATCTATGAGAGGAGAGTCATAAAAAAAAGGAAAATGCACCCCACGCTTTTACTCTGAATTGAATTATTGACTTCCTACTACTGTAACATAAACTCTTTGTAATTAAAAATTATTTTCTACTTTTTAGTTCGATCAGCAATAAAAGCGTGTTTTTTTAGTTTTTTAAACTATTATTTTGAATTCTTTGTTAAGGTGAAAGCCCTAGGGTTGAATTGATAAGTTTAATAATTAATTCTGTAAATAGTCATGTTGCAAATCATATTTTAATAAACCCTGCCAATTGCCAAAACCGTAAGATAATTTGAATTTTGCGAGCTACCCTAGAGCTACCCCTTAACAAAGAAAAAAGAGAATAGATAACGAAGAAACAAAAAAATGTAAGAGGGATAAAAGAGCAAAGGAAAAAGAGAGTGAGAGTTGGAAGAGCATTAATATAAGAATTACTCACTTCATGTACTTGCCTCTTAATAATTATAATTTTCTATATCAACAGGTGCCAGAATACTGCACTCAGTTAACAGAGGCAGAGGTACTTAACCAAGCATTCAACCTGCTGTTCGCATTTGATGAAATCGTGGCTCTGGGCTACAGGGAGAGCGTCAACTTGGCACAGGTCAGTGAAACATCAACATTTTGTGTTCTTTTTTAGAATGAAAAAATATAGAACCTCTTATCACAACCAATTTCCTCTAAAACTACTGGACCAATTATGTAGGTTGAAATTTGATACCCATATGAATTTATGTGAACCAAAAACGGATGTGTAATGTAAATAAATGAATTTTTAATATGGAAAAAATATGGAACCTCCTCTTATAAAAATAAAAATCATTTATTTCAGACAAAAAAGTCCATAGGCAAGACAAGGTTGTTAGTAACAAGAATTTTGGTTATATCTAGTATTAGTAATTTAAAAGTAAGAAGAAACTTGACACCCCTGCACAGCAGGCTCACCGGTCTCGCAACACATGGAGTTCAGTGAACCTACTGAGCAGAACTGTATCGGTTCTCTCGCCAATCATCCTTAGGACGCTATTCGGGCTCCCCCGTACTCGTCGCACCACCGACGCAACTTTTTTACGCATAATTGCGTAGAAATCACCTACGCTGGCGTCAGTAAACATGCCAGATGCACTGCAATATCGAGGGAGCCGAAACAGAGCCTTAAACACATTATTATACTGGACGCGCAAGGCACTGTAGGCTTTTTGTGTAAAGTTTGCCCACAGGCCGCTCGTGCAGAATGTCTGGCAGAATGCCTTGAACATTGTTATTTTAACAGGAGCAGTACACCGAGCGAACCTGTGTGCCAACATATTACCGCACACCGATAATGCCCTGCGCTCCCGCTCAATGTCTATTCGTCACTCAAATTCTCAGTTACAATGTGTCCCAGATATTTAAACTGGGCAACACGACCCAGAGTTACACATTAAGTAATATAGGTGGTATGAAGATATTGTTTTTAGTTTTACATTTAAATAACATGAACTCACTTTTACTTTCGTTGTACCTCAGGCCATGTTCCACAGCATAAGCCTCACACACCTTTAGCAGCTGTCTGAGACCTCCAATTGAGGGGCTCAGCAGCATCATATCATCGGCATAACTCAGATTATTGACACATATGTCATCAATATGGCATCCAACATGCATGCTGCTGAGCTCCTCAGTCAGATGGTTAACATACATATTAAAGAGTCTTGGCGAAGTCAGTCCCCCCTGCCTGACGCCACACTCTAAAGAATATTCATCTGAGTATACACCCAATACACCACCCTTATGACACCCAATTTCCTCTAAAACTACTGGACCAATTATGTAGGTTGAAATTTGATACCCATATAAATAAATTAATTTTGAATATGAGGATCACTTTTGGGGAGCAAATCGGAAAATTAAAAATAAATAGTCTAGCAAACTGAACTGTGTGACGTCTATACAAATAAAAAGAAAAGTCCTGACTGACTAACTGACGCATCAACGCCCAGCCCAAACCCTTGCACCTAGAAAGCTGAAATTTTGCACAGAAACCTCTGTATAATGTAGATAAGGAATAAAGAAGGATTTTTAGAAATTCGACCCCTAAGGGAGTTAAATAGGGGATGAAAGTTCCGCGCGGGCGAAGCCGCTGGTAAAAGCTAGTATCAAATAAAAAGGCTTTTTGAGATTTGAGAAGCTCAAATATTATTCTTTTTTTTTAAGTTATTATTCAAGCAGTTGCAAAAATAAATTGTTTCCTATTTTTTGCTTTCTTGCATCAGGTTCGCTCATTCGTCGAGATGGACTCACATGAAGAGAAGATCTACCAAGCCGTGAGACAGGTATGTAAAAGTTAAGTCATTGTCATGCACCCTAATTAAGCACCCTAATTGCGTAATACAGTTTCAATCACAATACGTGAGTTAAAGGATATTTGTAATTCATTGCTTCATAGGTTTAATAAAATCGTCTGCTCAACAACGTAAACAACGCAATAAAAATAAAACAATTATTTGGACAACAACGACAACAATCAACAACGACAACGACTCCTATCAAACGAACGACGATTTCAATCGATCGACGAAAATCGTAAAGAAATCGAAAGGAATCGAATCGAATTCAACGATTTCGATTTTCAATGAACGTGGCTGAACTGTCAAAATAAAAGAAAATGCGATCGATTGTCATTTTTTGTATTATGTATGCAATTACCCCGATGATATACAGTCGTGCCAGAGACACGCACAGCGTGTTGGTTGATTTCAATCTAAGGGTGGTAAAGCACGCCCTGTGGTTGAAACCCACCAACACGTTGGCGAAGTTCCTAGGAATCTGCTGCACGTGGAAATAGCGGAACCATTTGTTTTGGCGATGCTAGAGTATAATTTCATGCATTGAACGTCTTCCGGCTGATATAAGGAGGTCGCTAAGTTGGTGCTATTACTTGAAATGCTGGCTTAAAAGCATTCATCCCACGCGGGCTGGCAACAACGCATTTATAGTTGTTTTTCATGATTATTTCGTTAAATACAAACAAAAGTTTAAAAAACAATCAGCCAATCACTAAATGGTTGCTATTTATAATTATTTTTAACATTTGCTCTTTAATAAAAACATTTAATCGTACTAACTAATGCAATCAGAAAATAATTGACGGTATATCGATTTTTATAATTAAATACCAAAATAACTGTTAAAAAATTGCATACAAACTTGTAAATACCAACGATCTAGTGCTTGGATGATTTTTTAGGGTTCCGTACCTCGAAAGGAAAAAACGGAACCCTTATAGGATCACTTTGCTGTCCGTCCGTCCGTCTGTCTGTCTGTCAAGCCCCTTTTTCTCAGGAACGCGTGGAAGTATCAATCTGGAATTTATATCAAATACTCAGGTCTACTTTCCCTTGCGAGCTCTGTAAAAATCAAAGTTCTAGGCCAACGCAATCAAAAGATACAGCCGTTTATGCAGCAAATTTCCGCAAATTTTCGACACTCTCAAGGGAATCAAAACCTAGAGGGTACTTCCCCTGAACTCAGAATCTTTAAATTTCGTACGTAGCAACGTCTTATAGCACAGATAAAGGAATAATTGCGAAAAGCATAAATTGTTAGTTACACCATATATATTTTTTTATTATATACACGAAAAACCGCTATAAATGCGCCGTTGCCAGCCCGCGTGGTATGAAAGCTCTAAAAAAACATCTTAAAAACTTCTTGTTTCTTAGACTCAAGAACGCGAAGCAGCTAACCGCATGCGTGAACGTGCGAAGGAGCTTCAACGAGAGAGGTTGGAGGCTGCCAAGCGTGGCGTACCGACGCGCAGTCAGATGTCATTCGGTAAGATATAGCTTTATTTTAATTTAGATACAGAAATGGATAGTAATAAAAAGGTTGGAAAGTATTTAGGAGTTCGAAGTTCCCTTCCGTGTATACGCCTTAAAACTATTTACAATTTAACTCACTAATTTTCGATAGTTTATAATCTGTCCGTCAAATTGTGAACTGGTATCAAGACGGATAGTACCTTGCGCTATTACTGAATAGTCAAGTAATTGCAATTAACTTGGAAGTCTAACCTAACCCATTCAGTCGGTAAGCAGTATGTTGCAGTTCACAATTTATCGACAGTTGAAAATCTCATTATAAACTAACGGTGTTCACAATCATACGGTGACATAGATCCAAATATGGCGTGTAAATGTGATTCCATTATGCTATATATACAATAAAGAATTTTGGTTTCATTCCATGTACAGTCGCCAGCAGGTCAAGCTATCCCAAACTGTCAAATTTTCCCAATTGAACATAAACCTTATTCCTTTGGAATAAAGTTGAAAACCTATCAAAGAAATTTGACAGATTGGGGTAGCTTGGTGTGCTGGCCTCTGTACAAATTGAAAATGTTCTGATTCACGTAATGGTTGTAGGGAGCAGTTTCAGCAGTTCGTCGATGTCATCTGCAGCGCAGTCCGAGCCCATCGCAGAGAAGATACCTACGACACCCGCACGTGAGACGTAAGTACAGTACACAAGTGTATTTTGTTATTTACTGTTATTCGAACTGTGGTAGTTCTAATAATGTAGGTAATAGGTGTTACGGGCTGGTATCCGCAATTCCACGTCAACGAGCATAGTTTGCGTATGGTTTTAATAATGTAATATCACTATTATTTTGTGTAATTTATTCCTCGACGATTGCTTCCATCCCCAGTAAGGTCCCGGTAGAAAGGCGCGACGCAACTCTAGTAGAACAATTCATATGAAACTTCATGCAAGTTATTCTACCAGAATAGGGTATTTTCTTACACAAAGTTGAAGTCACGTGTGGTCACGCGATAAAAAGTCATCGTAATGAACGTTTTGGCGGTAAATTCAAAAGAACGAAAAATAAATTTGAGTTAAATCGTTTTTAATTGAGGAAATGGATAAAAATCAATTTATTTTTCTGTTACATGTTTCGCCCGAATCTTGAAATCGAAATAGTTTTTTTAATAAATTGGAAAATATCGTATTGCGTCACACCATCGCGTCTTGACTGTGGTATATTTCGTATACAGGGTGGCAGGGACATGATATTGTTAACGTTGCATGTCATTTAATTTGTTTTCTTTCTCAGAGCCCGTCCAGCCGGTCGTTCAGCAATGAAACTAGGGTCCCGCGGCACGGACGCGGAGTCGTTCGTGTCGCGCCTGCGCAGCGAGGGCGACACGGTGCCGGCGCTCGGTGCCGGCCTGGCCGCGCCCGCGCCGGCCGACGTGCCGCCGCCGCACGACCACAAGGAGTAACTATCAAAAATAAATACAACATTTTTCAACTATAGCTCGTCGAATCCGGCTCGAAGGACCAAACATAAATGTACGGGACACTTAGTGATTATGATAACGGGGTAAAGCTATTGGGACGATGAAATAAAACCGATCGCCGCGAATGTTCGTCAAACACGAATTTATTGAAACAGTAATAGGTAAAAATGTTGTGTGTGCAGAATGCACGGCGCGTAATTTGGTAAAGTAGTGCAAGCGATGAATGAGGATAGACCAATGGAACGAACTTATTATATATATAACTAGATCTTGCAGTTGTTACCTTGGTTCGCTTTATTCGTTAACTTTTCTGTAGGAGTCTACAAAGTAGTATTTATTTATATATACTTAATTGTACACCACAAAAAAAAACATTACAAAATACAAGGTACACTACAAAATATACAATGGGCGGCCTTATCGCTTTCCGCGATCTCTTCCAGGTTTACCCATCCGAGGCGGGATGAGACATTTTCAAGCTAGCTTCCACCAGAAGTGTGTGTCTGGTAGGCTGGTAGTTTACTGCCCAACGGTTAATGTTAACCAAACACCTACTTTTACTTATCCAACGTTTATTCAAGTTTCTGTAATCGTGTTAGTATCTAGCTGTTGGTGGATTGGTGTGTAAAAGTAGATAAAGAGTATAGCCTATTTTTGTAACAATTCAATTTTTGTTTCAGTGTACACTTGCGTTTCGAGGAGCGTCTCACTCTAGTGGCCGGCAGAGATGGCGATGTACAGAACTTTGAACTTAGCGGTAAGATTTACGATTTCCAAGAATCAAAGAATCTTTCAGATAAACATTAGATCCGATTTGTTTTAAAGTTGCCTTCTCAGAATACAAAAAGAACCAGAAGCCGTGAGAGCGCCTAATACTGAAGCCACAAAAACGACTCCTAATTAGAGTAGTTTGACGCGCAGCCGATCAGTCACTCTGTGACTGTTGTATCGCGCGACGTGTTTTACCGGTGTTCAATTTATTTAAATTATGCCGTCTTGTGTCGTTCCTACCTCAAAAATTCAGCCGGGCTAAAAAAAAAATGGATGGGATTACATTTCATGTGCAAGTATTTTCATTATTCAGATAATGTCTTATTTAATTATTGAATAATTTGGTCAATTTGTAATTGTCATCGTGAATAATGGGTCCATCTTGTAAGTGTTGCTAATTTTAAAGTTTTGATTTCGCTTCTTTTTATTACCTACTGAGGGCTTTTATTCATTGTAGTATGTATAAAACTACTTGAAAAAATAATGTTATCAAAGCAAACCGTATGTAATATAATAATGCATGTATAGAAAAGGACAGTAAAATTTTGATTTTATTATTTTCGTACCCCCAATACTCTCAACATTTACCCCAAAAATGGGCAAATAATGTCTGAGGTAGGAATATTACGCAGGTGGGAAGTGAGGCGAGCGGGGGTCACTTGTTTTGTTTTTGGACACAGCCTGCAGCTTGCAATATCAGTTGAACGCGGTTTCTGGTTCTTTCCGTATTCTGAGATCAGGGTGTTTCAAACTGCGTCATGCGTCTTAGTGACTATTTTCTTTTTTTTTCAATTAGTCATAAAAGTTCTAAAAATATATTTTTTATAATTAAAATATATTGTAGTCATTGGATACATGAAGTGGGCTGCCGTTGTAAGACGACTAAAATGTCACGGTGTATATTTGAGCCTCTCAAGTCTCAACAAGCCTTTTTAATAATAAGCCTTAAGTGCACTCGTGCGCTGAACTACCAGATTTTAATAGGTGTCGAAAGAATCACAAAATGTTTAATAGTCGTATTGTGGCCACTGATTGTGGTATATGTAATACTAACAAAACTGACGAAACAAGATAAGCTCTTTGCTAAACTATTAAGACTTATTTTCGCGGTACAGAAGATCCCTCGTGCGCTATGCCGAAGCGCACGGCGAATGCTCATACATTTCTATGAGATCCGAGCTAAAACGCCTAGCGCGTGAGATAGAAGATAGTTGACATAACTGTATGGAGCGATACGGAGTAATTTGTCCATTCTCGTGCGCCGCACGGGGGAACCGAAGTTTGTCGAACTGAACCGAATATTACCGAACGTTGATTACCGAGAGCGCCCGAGGTTTGGCGAAGTTTGCATGCCAGCCATAATGAATGAACGACTCATTATTGTCACCGCGAAGTTTAGTTTACGTGAAACTGAATACTATTGTTTATTTTTATTCGTTTTTTAAATTACTTATCTGTAAAAAATAATTTTATTTATTTACTTATTACCCCTAATACTTAGTGAGCTAGTAAAGTGCACCACCAGCTCCATGACCTACCAGCCGCCACTGTATGTCACACAGTTCAGTTTGCTAAACTTTTTATTTTTAATTTTCCGATTTTCTCCCCAAAAGTGACCCCCATATTCAAAATTCATTTATTTACATTGCACATCCGTTTTTGGGTCACAGAAATATGGGTATCAAATTTCAACCTACATAATTGGTCCAGTAGTTTTAGAGGAAATTGGTTGTGAATGTGATAGAGGAGGCGAGCGACTATATATTTTTTCCCGGGATCCAAAAATCTTCAGTAAGTTGAAAATAAGCTTTATTCAAGATGTGCAAAGGCTTTTTAACTAAACTTGGAATTACCAAATTTTCGGGATTTTCACGTACAATCCCGAAATAAATAATCTAACTTTAATTCATGTGTTCGAATTATAATATGTATGATCCAACTAACTGTTGTATGAAATCATTGAATACATATCGTTTTATCAATTTCGGGATTTTACGTGAAAATCCGGGGGTCACTTGTTTTTGGACACAGCCTTACAATATCAGTTGAACGCGGCTTCTGGTTCTTTCCGTATTCTGAGGTTGCCTTATAGTCTTACCATCGCCAGAAAATAAAACATAAATTACTGACATGTTTTTAATTAAATGTAAATAGGTACTTAATAAGTGAAATAGTCAAAGTAATCGTCACCGAAATAACTGATCATACATAGACAGGGTGGCAGACGCATCAACGCCCAAACTGTAGCCAAGAATTCAACACAACATAATTCTAGACCCCCTAGCGTAGAATGTTTTCGTAGGTTATAAAAAAAAAGACAAATCTGCTGTTTCATAGAAAAAATCTCGTATAGTTGAAACGTTTCAATAAAAATGTTTAATAAAGGAGGTTGTGTCCTGAAGGCTTAGCATGACGTTTTCTATTTCTACGAAGAATAGACAGTCCTTTTTCTATACAAAGTCATATTTCGTTTCTCCATTTTTGACATTGCACCTTACATATCCTTCTACAATCTGTCATTTTGTCTTTCGTTTCTAGCGATCTTTGTCTAGGTCCTTTTATAATTTAGACAAATTCAGAAAAATATTTCTTCCCAAACTGTCAAAATCACACTGACAACAAACTTTCTACTCGACGGCCACAAAGTATATATGATTATGTACAAAATCAATATTCGTTTAGAACGCATAACTGTGATAATTAGTAGAAAAACATAGCTATCTTCTCCTATTGTGCATCATTTAGTTAATAGTTGTGTCTATTCTTCCGTCGACAAATCGGTGCTCGTGCTAAGCTTGCTGAAAGGTATATTTACTTCTTGCTAGGTCTGCTGACCCTGCGCATTAGTAACGAGCAGTACGCGCGCATCCACGTGCATGTCGACAACAAGGACACCAGGCCACTACAGCTGCAGGTACAGTGCTCAATATCTTATTTTATAGCTGCAAAAAGTAATGTTTTGAGGTGAGCAATGGTTCCCTTTTTCCACAAACTGTTAGCTATGGGAAACCTATTCAAAACTGACTGAAAAAATCATAAATCCGATTATCCGTGGAAATGATAGAGTATACCGTCAAATTGAAATCCCACGTGTTGGTTATCGAAATCGAAAATGAACCAAAATATAATATAAGATTCATAATATTCGCATGGATCACTCAGCTGTTTTCGTGGAACTTAGATATTTTTTACGTATTTCCAACAAAAAAAAAACAATTGTTTGGTTGATTTAATGTACACACGGCTACACATGAAGCTATACATGTCCAGTGTAAGCTGATCTCGCATTGTATAGGATTTCCGTACAGTGCGAGATCAGCGTAAACTGGAAATGTATAGCTTGATGTGTAGCCGAGCGTACATATCAGTGTCATTTAAAGTTTTGAACTAAGTTCAAATTATGTTTTTTTTTTCTTTCGTTCGTTATAAAGTATTGCCGGCTAATTAATTTGACCATGTATAGTAGCATTGTAAACTTAACGTTTTCCGAGTAGGTGGGTTGTTTCGAACTCATCATATTAACGTTCTCCCGACGTCAGTGTGGGGTTGAACATCGCGAAACGTCCTCACGAGAATAGCAACTACGCTTTTTCACGATACTACCCTGCTTACAATATTATCCTGCTAAATAAAGAAATATTTCTTCTAGACCCACCCCAACGTTGACAAAGAAGCATTCAGAGCGAACGGCGTAATAGGCCTAAAGCAGAGCCAACGCGCCTTCCCTCTCAATAGCGACGTGGGAGTGCTGAAGTGGCGTCTCAACGCCAACGACGACAAGCTGGCGCCATTGTCCGGTGAGCACTGACTGTTATATAGTACAGTGATAGGTCTGAAGTAGAGTCAACGGCCCATAATGTTCTGCCAGGGGTGCGGGTTTGTTCGAAAGAGACACCGCAGCCCCTGGCATACAGGCTACTGAGGGAACACATGTGGGTTGTAGTCAGTAAAAGTCTGACACACCCACCTCCGCTTATTTGAAGATTTCCCAACCAAAAAAAAAAAAAACGGCCCATCATGTTTTCACAACTGCGACACAGGCCTCTTATCTGTCACAGGAATCAGTTCGTATTTAACTACGAGGGCTACATCATATCCACCAGACCAAAACAGGTTGTGGATGACAATTTATTGTTTTAATAAAAAACAGAGGTAGCTTGATAAAGAACAGAGGTGTTAGTAAAGAGTATCCACTATATTTCGCGTTATATTAAGTATAGTTGCGGTAAGTAAAGAAAATTGATGTCAACAACTTTTGGATTACTTGCAGTAAACTGCTGGCCGTCAGAGGGCACTGGCGGCGGCTGTGACGTCAACATCGAGTACGAGCTGGAGCACGACCATCTCACGCTCGGCGACGTGCACATACATATACCGTTACCGTGAGTACCTGTTGGAATCTTACCAATCCCTGCTAATATTACAGGATAAGTTTTTAATCAGTGCGCAAACTGTAATCATGAACTCAACATATCATTCTGGCAGAAATTTTTCGTCGGTCATACAAAAAAATATCAGCAGTTCCATACATATTGAATGTTCTTTTCCATATCCCAGGCTATATCTATGCCAAATTTCATGACCATCGGTTCAGCGGTTTAGGCGTGTAAGCTTAACAGACAGACAGAGTTTCTAACGCATTTATGATATTAGTAGGAATAAAAATTTAAATTAATTTCGACCACTGGTGACCACAGCTATACAAATTACGCCATAATAACCTTGCTTAGCGTAGAAACTTTTCACCCTCTTAACACAACCATGGTCTATGTCCCAGCTCCGGCAACACGTCTGTGGTGGTGCACCAGTGGGAAGGCAGCTACTCGCAGAAGGGCCGCATGCTTCTCTGGAACATTCCCATCATCAACAAGCAGCAGAAATCTGGCAGTCTTGAGTTCACGTGAGTTACTACAGTTTATTATAGCATATTATATAGTTCCGTGTGGTGCCGAACGTAAAAGAATAGCACCATCCCATTTCTTCCAGTGGGTGTCGTGGAAGGCGACTAAGGGACTTGCTAGAGAACGGGCAGCAGCGTTCTCTATGCATTTTACCACCATACTGCGATCGCCAACCCGCCTGCCAAGCGTGGCGATTATGGTAAAACCCCCTTTTTTGGGGGAGGCCTATGTCCAGCAGTGGACGTCTTTTTGCTGAAATGATGATTATAGCATAAAAATTACTACGCCTTGTTTCCACAAAGATGTACGTATAGTACGCCGACATTTCGCCAGTTCTGTTTAGGTCCCATGCAATAGGGGGCGAGCCATCAATGGCACTCCACTGCTCTCCTCAAACTATTGACATATAAATATAACCCCCATGTCCCCCCTGCAGCGTGACCCCAGCTGTTCCCAACGACTTCTTCCCCCTGACGGTGTCGTGGACATCGGACACGTCTCTGGCCCTGCTGAAGGCCACCAAGGTGACGCACGCAGAGGACGATGGCGCGCCCGTGGACTACTCGCAGGAGATCAGCTTCCATACCGATAAGTATGAGATCGTTTAGTGGTGAAATTGTAGTCGGGTTTTTGTATGGTGACTTTGTATGCAATAGGATCGTAGATAATCCGGCAAAATTAAACTTATTTATAACTAGCTACTGCCCGTGGACTCGCTCGCGTGGTTGTGGGGAACGTGGGCTATGTTAATCCTTATAACATCAGTGAAAGTCGCGTCAAAATCGGTCCAGTCGTTTTGGAGATTAGCCGGAACAAACGTATATACTTTCATATGGCTTTAGTAAAATACTGTAATTTTGACTATAAGATTCCTTAAACAACATTGATACTTGTATTAATAGGAGCTAAATGCTGAAATGTTAGATACTATTCGACAGTCCCCCAAAATGCCCGCCCTTCACCAAAGCAATAGGAAGTGGTGAAGGGCGGGCATTTTGGGGGACTGTCAGTAATTTTGACTTTCAAAAAGTGCTGACTCTCAGCCTAGTATGAATAAATGACTTTGAATTTTGATTTTTGAAGTCCCATATAATAGGGGGCGACTTTATTGCCATCAACTTGGCACATAGCCAGTCTCCGGGTTGCTACTGAGATATTCCTGCAGGCTAAGCATGACCATTTCATTTCTACTCTACTGTAGAATAGAAATGGCTTGTCTACGTTTCTCGGTGAAAAACTGTCAACTATTTTTGTCTACTTTTCTGACGACAAAACGCTTGTCTACTGTTCCCTTGCTAAGCCTGCAGATAGAAAAACCCAACAACATTTTGCCCGCCCGGGAATCGAATCCAGGGCCTTATACTTAGCAGTAACGCTTGCGACCATTTGACCAACGAGGTAGGCAGACTTATTTATTCATATAAACTGTTACTGAGCCACTATACTTTGTTTTACGTAGGCATTGGCTAAAATCCCTGTATTTAAGATGTAACGTTAGACGAGTCAGTTTTATCGCTATAGACGAGTATGTAATGTATTTTTTCATCATTTCTGCTTATTTCTACAAATCCTGTATGCACAGCATATCGTCAAACAATTTTATGTATTTTCCGGTAAACTTAAACTACTCAGTTTACATTGCATACGCGTTACTTGTAGCGTAAATTGACTTAAAATAAGATACATAATATTATTTAGTCTTAATTTAAACATATTATTGATAAACATATATAAATAATATTGTTAAAATATTGTGTTAAATTGATTTAAGTTTCATTTTATATTGCATCTAAAATTCCTGACTTATAAGGGCCAGTTAACTATACGAAGTATTTAAAATTCATAAATGAAAAACGATCATTTTTAAGTAATCTCTACTTTAACTGTAACGCGGTGTCCTAAGTAGGCGATTCAACGCGAACGCGATCGCGAAGCGAAGCGGCGCGAATGGAACATTCCATTGATAACTTTATTGCGGTGTCCTACGTGAACAAACGCACGTGGTTGCGGTGCGGCGGCGAGTATCAATTGTATGGTCCATTCGTTCCGCTTCGCTTCGCGATCGCGTTCGCGTTAAATCGCCTACGTAGGACACCGCGTAAGGGCCTCCACCGACGTCAGACTTTCTGGTCGTTTCCACAAAATATCCGTCGTCTATGGTGCACCTAAACTATTTTACGATACCATTTGATAAGTGCGCAGCAAACTGATATGGTTTGCTTTATTGTAAAAACAATGTATGAAATAAAAAAGTGTAATAAAAAATAAAACATAAAAATGTCATTTTATTTCGTAAAGAATTTACGATGTTCAAGTTAGTTATACATTTTTTGTTCATTCAGTTGGCGTTCACATCGGAATCGTCCGACATTTTGGAAACATTGAATTTAGTATCTCCATCTATTTTGAGGACCCGTAAACCTAGAAGACTAAATTTGAAAGACAGCTGTTAGTATTATTTTAATTGTATTTTGTGTGAAATATCTACCGCAGCGCAGTGAATTTCGTGTCGACGTGTGAATTTTGCCGATGCCATTACAGGCATAAATGAGATTTGTCTTTGGGATACAATACATCTGCGATACCTCTGGTATTATTCGGTACCTCGCAATATTCTTTTGTCTTGTTTTTTTGCAATTTGTGAGTCAGTGTCAGGCACTATGTAGATTTAACATTTCATGAAAGAATCATTTTTTAGCCGAAAGACGTCCATTGTTGGACATATGCCTACCCCAAGCTCCACCACTTCGACCGGTTCTGTGCTTCCCACATCCAATGGATTCCTGCGGCCTTCACAAGGTCATCGGTCCAACCCATTGTTCGAACTCCCAAAAACATTGAATGGGATTAATTGAATTTAAGAGGGTTGTATTAAATTGATGATTTTAATGATTCTGCCTTCCTTTAACTAGAAAGGCGTTAAGCCCTAAAAGTTTTTTCCGAGAAAATTACAAAAAACGCGCGAGTCATTATTTCTTAAAAACTGTGATACGTTACTGATTGTAGGACACATTAATTGATATTTCTTTCTGTTTATCCTAAAGAATCCTTTCAAGTTAACGGCCTACAAACTTTTCAAATCTTGGGAACTATTTGTATTGTACAAATGTTTGTTAGACAGAAAGATAGAGAATTTTTAAGTCTCTTAGATTCTATTAAAAAGTAAAAATTGACCAAGTGAGGGATAACGCCTTTGTAGTTAAAGAACGGCAGTATTATAAATCTTTAAATACATACGTCGCGAATCATATTTAACTAACAACCTTACACTGATATACAAATGCAAAAAAAATACCTATGTAAGACATTTTTAGAATTTCACGGGTAACCTGTCCCTTCCATCATGGGCGCCTTGTTTACGATCCAATAACATAATTAATGGCCGCCATTACAGATTTCCCATCCTTAGAAAACTACCAGGTCAGCGCTCAGCCGGCGGCGGAGTCTAAGTACCGTTGGATGGCGCGGGTCATACATTCGCGCTCCGCTGATATCCCGCACATGTGCACCGCTGTCTGTATTGATGAGGCCATCTTTATCACAGCCGCGCGGTGTATCTCCACGTAGGTACTTCTTAGATAACATTTTCCTATATCTGTTTCCCAACGGGTCGAGCAGAGATGTACACCGTGTATCTTTTCCTTAGCATGTCGATGGCAATCTAAATTGAGTCGGTCCAGAATTTGACTACTATTTTGGCACCTCCTGAGAAATCTGCCTTACGTAAAAAACAAATAAAATTGCTCGATCGATTATGTCGTAATGTTAATTACTTACTATTGTATAGAATCAAGTTTACATATAAGACAGTGTTGTGCAGTTGTTGCGCTATTTCTTCTTCCCAGCTACTAGGAAGCGGCGAAAGGCGGACGTTTTGGGGGACTGTCTTATGTAATGTAGAAGTTCGCAATGTGCTGATTCTCAGCCTAATTTGAATAAATAACTTTTAATTTGATTAACCTCGGTAAATTAGCAAACTGTAAGTGGCATTGGGCCGAACAGACATGTTCTTGAATGAAGACCGCGGATCAGCAAATGTAAGGTAGGACGCCCTCAGGCTTGTTGGAGCGACGATCTTCACAGGGTGGCTGGTAGGGTTTGCTGAGCATCGAGTTTTATGGCGTTATGTCCAGCAGTGCTGTAGGCTGATGGTGATTTAGCCCAGTAAGAACGACCGGCACCCACCTACGTTTTACGTAAAACTAATACTTTATAATCTTACTTCCAGTTTAAAAGTAAGATACACATCAATAAGCTACATGTCAAAACGATTCGATGCCAGAGTATTTGTGCTACCCTCGAAACCTACAAAGCAGATGTTCGATGACATAGGCATCATACTGGTTGACACTCAGAAGGCCAAAGGTATAAAATGGACAGACGCAAAACTATTTAATGCAGTAAACCGGACAGATGGAGTGTTTCAATGGTTTGCAGAACTAAATAAAAAAAGAAAAATTAAGTACAAAGTTCTCGGGTATGCAATGAAAAAGGTAAGGAGGGGGTGATTTCCTAACTTCATTACACCGTGTCCTATGTAGGCGGTTCAACGCGAACGGGATACGTGATGTGTCCCTCCCTCATTTGAGGTACCTACTCGTGATCGCAAATTGAAAGAGTTACTCGAATTTCAATATTGAACCACCTCATTCCTCATCAGCATCACCTCTCACTTAAAAATAGACATTAACATTATTGACAATAGGAAATCGAAGCAAGCGAGTTCGTGACTCGCGAGTACTCGCGAGTGAGCATTGAGTGATTTAGTGACCTCAGTGAGCGAATGAACTGACTCAAAAATTGTATGGAGAATGAGTGAAGTGAGGTGTGATCTTGAAGTTTTGACAAAACCGTGGCACAGTAAACAGAAATATATTTTTATTTCAGCTACGATTAATTATTATGAACTCTAAAAGCATCAGCATTAGATTGGTAATAAAGGGTCATTGATTCGTATGGTTTGGCGGTCTAAAATTTATAAGCGAAAGAAAATAATGTGTGTGAGAGAGTGAGGACGTGAATAATCGGATCATCGGAGAGTCATTAAGAGGAAAATTTAGTAAAAAATAGTTAAAACGTGATGGCGAAGTAAAAAGTTTGTTAAACCTGAGATAAAAATGTTACGGTCAATAACGTGGATCACTCAAACCGTGCGCGTTACGAAAACGTAATGCTTATATCTCAGACTGTATACTGTGTACTTATTATTTCAAAATTGAAAATATGTTAAAAAATTTAAAAAATAATAACAATTTGAGAATTGACTTGCACGTCACGTTAGAAAATTACGATTAATTTGGATCACTCATTCCGCGCACGGGCCGTATGAGTGCTCTTAAAAATCATTACCATATACTCAATAAATACGTATTATTTTTGCTGTTTAATATGACTAAACTTAAGAGTCAATTTGTTAAAGAATGAGTGTGACAAAAGTTATAAGCTGAAGGAAGAATTATGTGCCCATTTGTACCAATCCAATAATGGTACAACACTGAAAATTTTGAACGTTAGCTCTATATACTGCACGGCCGCTTTTTCGTAGCCACTCAAACTTGGTCGGTTTATCCATGTATTACGGTTGTTCTGGGCCTCAAGTCTGCTATTACAATATTGTCAGAATGGTCTATCATTGATTTCATAATTGTTGATTTTGACAGGTTTGGTAATCTACTAATATATTATTATGACTTTCCAGTGGTCAACCACTGACACTCCATTGTTTTGACAGTTCCTAAAATAATATGTAAAAATATATACATAGTAATGAAATCTGGCATGAAATGTTCAAATTTAGTAGTATTTTTTCGAAAATCATTTCTACTTACGGGTTTTATAATAATGGCAATACGACAATGCCATTATAACACAATTCTATTACGAGACCATTGACCGACCATTGATCGACCAATATGAATTTAATAGATTACGAACTTTTAGCAAAATGACTATGGGATCGTGTTGGAATGACGAATTTATAAAAATTGCAGACCAAGGCCCCTGGTATTTTTATTATATCTCTTTAATTATTCAGTGTAATGAGCTGAAATTTTACGCGTGAATAGTTGCATTAATGCACTAAATATCGGAATATGTTTTATTCTTCTTTTCTTTAAAAAAATCCTAAACTCGGAAGTCATACAATATAGTGGTCCAGTCGTACTAAATTATGCCATTGCTCATTATTTACAAAGAGCACATAAATGAAACTTGGCAAGACATTGTCGACCCTTACAAGATACAAATAAACTTTATAACTTAGGCTCTAGACTTGCTATTTTAAAGTACTTAACCTTATTTTACTTTTCCGTGTATATCATCTGAACGGTATATTTTTTCCAAATTCTGTTTTTAGACACTTTATACACAAATTCAAAGCAACATGCGTATAAAAATTACAACTCAGCACTAAACTGTTTTATATGATTTTCGTCAAATAGCCAAACGTCAGCGCAGCTGAAACTTGACTATCTCCGCAGTTTAATGACAGGCAAATTTTATTTATACACCTCTCGTTACACACTAATTACTGATTTTTTTTTGTCCCTAGGAAAAAAAAGTGTCGCTAGGATGACGTAGTTCCAGCGGAAACAATATTTGTTGGATAGCTCCCCAATACTTGGATGTACAAATTAGTATTTACCATACAAAATTACACGTCTTCTATAAGTACTATACTAAATATCGGCTAAACTGAAATTAAGAAATTCGACATGTTTCCGCTGCGACTAGGAACACGAATTCAGCCATTTCGACAGCTTTATCGTTGGCCTCTCAAAGGTCTTTCATAGTGAAGTGGCCCTAGTGTGAGTTTTATGTTTTTTAACCATCTCGATCAAACGCATCGAGCGCGTTCGGTGCTGCGATTGGTCCGTCACCAATTCAGGGCCAATCGGAGCGCCAAACGCGCTCGATGCGTTTGATCAAGATGCTAAAATGAAACCACACTAAGGCCTCAGGTGTTAGTGCACAGAGGGCACGACAAGAGGTGGGGCATAGTTTGCGAGGTGGCTCCACAGTCGCACTGCGGCATTTACCAATTTAAATAAAGAATAGTACGTTTTTGAATTTTTGTTAGAGGCTCGAGTCCCAGTCGCCCGACCATTGTTGGAGACATTATGGCCCAAACACGGCATGCACACCTGTTAGTGTTGCCCGATACTTTACTAACTTAACCTATTTACTAACTTATATTCTAATAAATGTATTAGGTACTAGTTCACTAAAAATCATTATTCGCCTCAACAGGGTCCTCACAAATATAAAGCAGCAGACCAAAAATACGACCTAACAGAATTGAACGTCGTCGCCGCACACGACATATGTTTCCAATTCCTAGAGCAAAACAGGAAGTCTAACGGCTTCGGCGTACCTTGCTACCATTCCTGCAGTTATACAGAATTTTTACAAAAAAATAATACGAAGTGTAAAGGGTACCACGGTGTGGAAGGTGGAGCGTTGTTGGAAGCGTCAACCGATAAGTTGATAGGTAAGGCGTGCTCAATCTTTGTACACTTTGAAAATTATGATAAAAAACCTTCCTCCCTCCTTCATCATAAACTTACAGCAGTCCACTGCTGGACATAGGCCTTTCCAATTGCACGCCACGCAGCTCGATTATCGACAGTTCTCATCCAACTGCTACCAGCCACCCTGCAAAGATCGTCACTCCACCTAGCCTGAGAGCGTGCTACCTTACGTTTGCGATTTGCGGTCTCCACTCAAGAACACGTCTAACCCAACAGTCATCGGTTCTACGGCTAATGTGGCCGGCCCATTGCCACTTCAGTTTGCAATTGAAACACTTATGAAACGTCAGAAGCTAGGTGCACGGTTCCAATTTGTCGCTTCTTATGGAGAAGAGCCGGCAAGAAACTCCACGGTTACTCTTTTAAAAATAGTTGGCTTTTAACATTGCTTTTACAATGTTTCCAAGTTATAGTGATAATAGGTATGGCAGGACAGTGCAGGCCTGTCAATAAGTACCAGGTACTTTTGAATCTAAAGTACTAGGGGTACATTTGGTAACAAGAACTTGAGCCATTTAGTTTTGTTCGTATTGAGTAAAAGACCCGCAAACCATTTGGAAAGAACAGTAACACTATCGTTGATATGTCCGTATACATCCGATACATCCGTATCATTTTGTAAAGATTGTATGGTAATGCAAACTACTTGTATTGATATTACTCTATGTCTAAGGACAAGTAACTATTATAGCAGTTGTAAAAATCCTTGTCAGAAATAAAATAATATTTAGATTTAGCTTTAGTGCAGACTCTTTTGAAAATCTTAGAATGGTTTCTTACATAATTATGAAGGGCTGATCGGAAGTTTTCAGATTTTTCATGTTACACCTTTTATATGATGCTTTTTTAACAGCAGTGGCCCATCCGCTAAATTTTGGTTTAGTAGTGATTGTAACTCTTTTTACAGGACATGATCTATTTGCATTGTAAAAAAAAAATGTGCCATAATGTATAATGGAGTCTTGTGAATCAAAACTTACCGTTGAGAGATTGCTAAGAACATTATTATTATTACAGTACTAGTTCTTTGCTCTTGTTTCAAGATTGTTACTATTCTTCTTAGCGTATTGATCCAAAATAAGAAATTTGCAACCGGGTTGCTGAGTAGTAGCGCGTGCGACCCATACACCAACGAAGCAGTCAGCGTTAATGTAATAAGGTATATTAGTGTTAGTATGTAGTTGGGGTAGTAACGATAGTGGGTATATTTACGATTGATGATAATTTCTACCAAACGCAGCGGCTTTTTTATATTGGCAACATAAGTCAAGGTTGTTTTACTGTTCGTTTTTTTTTTTTTTTATTTGATTTGAAAATCCGATTCGCCAAAAATTCCGCCACGATTTTATTACGTCCGTGTGAATGTAGACTATTTTAAATCGCCCACCGTAATTGTCGCTGTAGTTTTGTAGACATGTCGTTTGCTAGAAATTATCATCAAATATAATACGTATAACCATTACAGTATTACCGCCCCATTACATCAATACTATGTTTATATGTAAATGGTACACACAGCTACACATCAAGCTAGAAATTTCCAGTTTACGCTGATCTCGCACTGTACAGAAATCCTATACAATGCGAGGTAAGCTTATACTGGATAGGTATAGCTTGATGTGTAGCCGTGTGTACACTAGACTATCTGCAGGACCGCACGTTGTGTCACCCTATACATTTCGGTATACATATATATAGAGGTAATTCGTGAGGTGTACAAGAGTATTCTATTTTATAGGTATAGCAACTTGGGGCGTTTATTATTCCAAATTCGAGTTGCCTGTAGGTTTCTCCGCTGTGAATTCCGAGAACTTCTTCAAAGACTTGACGTGTGCAAAGAAGATACGGACGGACAACAGTAAGCGCTTCAAGAAGGGTTACTATCAAAGTTTATGTGACGGGAAATAATAAAAACTTACGATGTTAGTTTGGAACAGTTTTTGTTTTTATTGCTCCCATTTATGATTTTTCTAGAAATCGAAGAAACTGCCCAGTGTTATTATTAGGTAATTAATTATCCATAATTTACGTAACAAATTGTATACTTTTTGAGCCCCCCCCCCCCCCCCCCGTCCTTGTCACGGGTGGTAACACTTTTGAAACCCCTCCCCTTGTGTGACATCACATATTTTTCAATTTTATGTTTAGAAGTAATTTAATTTAAACTGCAGATTTTCGCTTCTTTTTTAAACTTAGCAAAAACAAACAACGTCAAATATTTTAGACAGATGGACGAAGCCATTTATATATAGATCGAGTAAGTAATCTTTTTAACGTTTTGGTTTACATATATATTTCGAGTTTTAGATTTTAAGGTGACATCACACAATGTCACATTTCGTTGACCCCGTCCCTCCTCCTTAACGTGTGACGTAATTTATGGATGGCCCCTCTTACCACCGATGCCTAGCACAGGTTTGGGTGGTGGATTTTGGTGTCATTGGTTCCGACCGCTACCTAAGAGTTGTAGGCTGTCGGTTCGAACCCAAAAAGGCAGTTTAGCTTGTTTAAATTATTTTATCACAACTGCTCTCAAAACCATGAAGAAAACATAGCGATCATTTAGAACTAAAAATATATAGGTGTGTCGTAAATAATGAATAACCCTGAAATGGATGATCAAATTATTGATATTTCTCATGGCGGTGGTTAATACGAGTGAAAGACGATCGTTCTCGCAAGTTAAACAGTTTAATACATACACAAGTGATACACAACTTGTTACAACGATATCAGCAACACGTATAGAATAGGTAACATATAGTTTCACAATTTTTGGCGGGAGCGGGCGGGAGCGAACGAGAGCCGCGGAAGGACGTAACGTGCGCGCGTTGGAGCGGGCGTCATACGACTTGTGTGCGCGGGAGGGACGCCGCAGGCGGCGCGCGGGCTGTCAGCGCATGCGCGCGGCTCTCGGCCGACGCGACATCACGTTAACCCTGCGGCAGCGCACCATACCGCGTTTCAACCCTCAAATGCGTGTGATAGTCTCCCCCTCTAACCCGAACGAACGCCCTCGTGTTTGGGTTAGTTTCTACGAGGCCTCCCTCTTTTACGTTTCTCCTGTACTGGAGCTTGGATGCGACCAACGAAGGGAGTCAGTACAGAAGCATGGTACTTCCCTAACACCGTGCCGTCACTGAGGCGCTCGAGGATGTATGTAGTGGGGCTGACTACAGCCTGGATCTTATATGGTCCGTCACGGCGAGGGATAAACTTTGACGTCTGCCCTCTGCCGGTGTCATTAGCCCCTTGGGTTTTCAATAGCACTAGATCACCAACCTTATAATCCGGAGCTGGTCGACGATGTTCATCGGTGTACTTCTTATGTGCCGCCTGGGCACTCTCATAGACGTCACGAGCATCTAAGAGTACCGATGAAATCTTCTTAAGATAATTAGTTATGTCACCTACATAATTATCGTTCTCGATAATGGTGCGCATCTCTGACATGACATCTGCTGGCGCGCGCATGTCTCTCGCGAAGTTCAGATAGGCGGGCGAGTAGCCTGTTCCTGATGTGACTGCTGAGTTCATGGCGAAGCGGACTGCAGGTAAGTGGATATCCCACGTATCATGGTCTTTACCTACCAAAATTGCCAGCTGTGGCTTAAGGTCCCGGTTTTTACGTTCCACCGGGTTCGCCTCGGGGTGGTAAAATGAGGTAAGTGATTGCGTAATTCCCATTGCGTGGCAGGTCTGCTGCATTACCTCACTGATAAATTGGACACCGTTGTCACTAACAAGGCGCCTGGGAACTCCGAACCGTAAGTATACCTCTGATACAAGTACCTTTGCGCATTCCTCACTGGTAGCTGAAGCAAGAGCAAACAGCTCCACCCAGCGCGTGCAGGTGTCCTCAACTATCAGGATCCATTTGCTTCCTTTCGCTGTTTCAGGTAGAGGGCCGAACAGGTCCACGGCTAACACCTCAAACCGGCGTGTAGCAGCGGGCGTTTGTAACAACCCAGCTGGTTTCCTAGTGTCTGCTTTATAACGCTGACAAGGTACACAATTTTTAACGTACTGCGTAACGTAGGAACGCATTCCCGGCCAGTAGTACTTACCGACTAAGCGTTGCAGCGTACGTTCCGCGCCCATGTGACCAGCGGTGGGTGCATCATGGTATTCGGCCAGTACTTTGGCGCGTTCTTGTTCGGGGACCACCAGACTAGCGTCGTCGTGTTCCTCGTTCTCAGGGCAATATCTATACAACACACCTTCGGCGAGTACATACCCTTTGTTTGCCCATACCCTCCCCCTGGAGGGATCGTCGGATTCCAGTGCCTCAACGATCTTACTTACCTCCGGGTCCTTTATTTGGTTCTCGCGCAGGTCCTTCAGACTACGAGAGGGCACGTCGACCGCAGCGCAGCACAGGTCACAATCGACGTCTTCGGCACATGCCGGACGGGACAGGGTGTCGGCTATAACGTTAGCCTTACCTGGTGTGTATTCTATTTTCAGGTTATACTCCTGAAGGCTCAGGGCCCACCTTGCTAGGCGACCGCTCGGAGACTTCATACTCATCAGCCACCTAAGCGGCTGATGGTCTGATTTGATCACGACTTCAGCGCCATCTATATACCCCCTGAACTTGGAAACTGCCCAGACGACTGCTAAAGCCTCTCTCTCCGTCGTACTGTAGTTTCTTTCAGCCGCGTTCAAGAGTCGGCTGGCGTATTCTATTGGGCGCTCGTCGGTCCCCTCCCCCTGGAGGAGAACCGCCCCGAGAGCATACCCACTGCTATCGGTTCTGAGGACGAAGGGTAACGTCGCATCAGCCTGACGCAGGATCGGCGCCGATACTAGCAGCTGCTTAATCTTTTCGAAAGCTGCCTGCTGCTCCGGGCCCCATTTCCATATATTTACCTTTTTTAGTAGCGTTGTCAACGGTTTGGCAACCTCTGCGTAGTCAGGGATAAAGCGCCTGAACCAGCTGGAGGTCTGCAGGAAACATTTTAGATGTTTTACGTTCCGAGGTGTCGGCATGTCCACGATTGCTGCAGTCTTTCCTGGATCGACGTGAATACCACCTGGTAAGATAATGTGCCCTAAGAACTTTACCGAATTCCTCGCGAAATGACTCTTCTCGCGGTTTACTCGCAGGTTGAACAAGGCGAGTCGATCAAACACGCAGGTTAAGTCGGCGAGGTGCTTTTCGAAGGTTTCATCGGACAATATCAACAAGTCATCTAAATACGCTAGAAGAGTGGTACCTGGCAAGTTCGACTTGAATCTGTCAATCAGCCTCTGGAACGTAGCGCCTGAGTTGCGCAAACCCATTGGCATGCGTTTAAATCTATAAGTGCCGAGCGGTGTCGTGAAAGCTGTCTTGTCCCTGTCATTAGGATCGACGTTCACTTGAAAGTAGCCAGCTCGGAGGTCAAGGGTAGTCATGTACTTAGCAGTTTTTGCGTCGTGAAGAATGTCCTCGATCCTTGGGTGAGGGTACCGGTCAGGTTCGGTGACAGCATTGAGCTTGCGGTAGTCAATACACAGTCTGAAGCTGCCGTCCTTCTTCTTGACAAGCACGACATTCGATGCCCACGGTGACTCGCATTCCTCAATGACGTCAGCGTTGACAAGTTTGTGCAGCTCCTTCTCAAGTGCCTCTCTCTTAGGCGGCGACAATCTATAGGGCGGAGAAGCCAAAGGTTCCTGTGTCTCGCTTACCTTAATCTTATGAACAGCGAAGTCTGTAGGAGGTCCAGCCGAAGCGAACTGAGCGACTCTGCCTTGCAAGAACTCGTTGAGTGCGGCCCTGTGCTCCGGTGACAAGCTCGTACCTTCATCTTGGCGCAGTGATACGTCGCAGATCTCTGCTTGCATCACAGCCGCGCTGTTCAGTACATAAGACTGCAAAAACGGGAACCGGTCTCCTGGACTATCTGCAAAATGCCATGACTCCTGCGCTATGTCTAAAACAATAGCCGCGTTAGCGATAAAATCACGACCTAAAAGTGTTCTGGTGTCATCACCAGGGAATACCATAAACTCGGTATCGATTCTTCGACTATCTAGGGTGACAGCTACGGTAGCGGTCTTCACCATTTTCCTATGACACGAGCCATCGGCGAGCCCGATATAACGCTCGGTTTCTTGGAATTCAACGCCGTTATTCACTAACAACGAATACAATAATGGGCTAGCAACACTGTGCGTAGCCCCGGTATCGACTATCGCGACCCCTTCCTTACCGACTACGCTTATAGTTATCAAAGGATGTGACGTCGATGTCGCATAGAAGTCACCTCTTACGACATTAAAATCGGACGGTTTGGCGGGCGCGGGTTTAATCGAACAAGTTTCACACTTTGACTTGACTACCCCTGGTTGGCCGCATCCATAACAACGTATCGGATTACCTTTACTATCACTAGTACCTACTTTATTAGTTTTATTGTCACTATCGACTTTAGTAGCCTTACGACATTCGTTAGCCGCGTGACCGAACGCTTTGCAAAACGAACATCTAATGCGAATACGTTTCGAGCTTTCGTTCGAGTTAGAGGTGAGTTTGGAACCTGTGGTTGCGCTCGGACTCGTAGTACCGCGGTCGGGAGCGGTAGGTATATTCGGGTTATTCGCGGAAACGATCGAGTTTTTTAATTCCGTTATCGAATCTTCCACGAGTCTCGCTCTCTCTAACAAATGATCAATATCGCTAATGGTGTCTCGCGACAACCGTTTACGTATTCGACGATGTAATAAGCCGTACACAATATCCACTATCATCGCACTTGGTACTACATAGGGTAATTGAACTAATAAAGATCGTACCTTTGATATAAAAACTTCGGCGCGTTCACACTCACTTTGTTCACATGTGAATACCTCGCGCAGTATCCTATACGCAGGCTTGTGCACGCCGTAGGTAGCGCGCAGGCGCGCGAGTGCGTCCGGCCACGAGCCGACGCAGGCCCGGGCGCCGCGCCACCACACCGCCGCGTCGCCACTCAGCAACATGGAGAGGCCGCGTAGCGCGTGGTCGTCGGTCACATCGGCGCACTCCTTGTATACCTCCACTGCATCGATGAACGCCTCCAGTACCTCGGGATCGCGTGACTGCCCGTCGAACCTCGCGGTGCACTTTGAAAAGTTACCGCCAGAGGTCGCAGGCGCGTTCGCCGTGGGCGATGCCGCCGATGTCGACGCAACTGGATTCTGCTGGTTGCTATGATGTAGGGATCGTAGGGTTTCCACTAGCGTGCGGTTAGTCTCAGCCTGCATCTTGGCGAAGGACTCCATCGCAGTGGACAGCAGCCGCTCGGTGTTGAGCGCTGCGGCGGGTGCGCCGGTGAGGGCCCCGCCGAGCGCGTGCTCGAGGGCGGCGCCCCTCTGGGCGCGCATCTCCTCGGCCGCATCAGTTGAATCACGTGCATGGGTGGTAGCGGCGCCGGCACTGGCGCGCGGCTCCACCACTGAGTCGCAGACGTCGCAGTCCGCGTCTGAGTAACCGTCGCTTCCTTGCTCCTCCGCCTTGCGATCGGTCGCTGCTCGGGTTGCTCGCGTCGTTCGTGGCATGATAATGTCTTTGTAGTCACTGAATATGTAATAACCACACTTCACTGGGTTCGTTTAGCCGCTGTTAAAATGGCCGCGAATGGCGGTGGTTAATACGAGTGAAAGACGATCGTTCTCGCAAGTTAAACAGTTTAATACATACACAAGTGATACACAACTTGTTACAACGATATCAGCAACACGTATAGAATAGGTAACATATAGTTTCACAATTTTTGGCGGGAGCGGGCGGGAGCGAACGAGAGCCGCGGAAGGACGTAACGTGCGCGCGTTGGAGCGGGCGTCATACGACTTGTGTGCGCGGGAGGGACGCCGCAGGCGGCGCGCGGGCTGTCAGCGCATGCGCGCGGCTCTCGGCCGACGCGACATCACGTTAACCCTGCGGCAGCGCACCATACCGCGTTTCAACCCTCAAATGCGTGTGATATATTTTAAATAAAAATCGTACTTGCTCTTACAAAATAAGCTCCCATTTCTACAATTGGTGATTTTTTCTCGTTTTGTTTATTTTATATCATCGTGATGATGATGATGATAGGTGGGGTAAATGATAGATGATAATCTGGCCGGTCGACAGTTTCAGGGTTATCCATTATTTACGCTACACCCTGTATAAGAGATATATCCGCTAACACGCAGTGGGCCTGCTCCCATTCACAAACTCGTACCCCCTTATTACAGAACAAGGTTTTTCTTTAGGTATGGTTTAAACCTTCGAGCCTGTTTTTTAAATAAGAACCTAACTGAAATCGAAATACAGCTCCTTTTACAAAACTGACAAGTTAGTCCAGTGCTAAATTGTCAGTTTTGGAAAAGGAGCTTTAATTCTATTTAAGTTCTAAGTTCTTATTTAAAAAACGGGGTCGATGGTTTAAACCATACCTAAAGAAAAAACTTGTTTTGTAATAAGGGGGGTAGAGTCGGCCAGTGTCCCAGCTAGGTGAGCTAGGGTTGCCAGATATAAACTTATCAAATCCGGGACAATTCTAGGACGACGGGTGTCGGGTCGTGGCCATAGTAAAAAGGATCTTGTTTTATTTTTATTTTCAAAGGATTTATATTTGTATTTAAAAGGAAAGTGCCATTTATTTTCAAAAACATACTTTTATTAGATAGGTATCTATGTACAGACGCCAGCAGGTCAAACTATCCCAAACTGTCAAATTTTCCCAATTGAACATGAACCTTATTCCTTTGTGATAAAGTTGAAAAACTATCAAAGAAATTTGACATATTGGGGTAGCTTGATGTGCAGCTGCTGGCTTCTGTACTTAGTAGGTAATTAACGCCAGTTACCTACAATTTTAACGATGCAGCTTAGGCTTAAAACTTTGGTAGTAAATAAACACGTTAAATATGAATAAAATTGAGTAATTAGCTTATCAATAAATTTAAACTTTACTAGAAAATGAAAACTATATTATAAATTAAATCATAGTAAACTGAAAAAAATAACAATATCTCTTATAAATCTCTTATCGGCTGTACGAGTGAAGGAGCTAGACAGCGGACGGGTGGTAAGAGGGGGCGAGCGCGGGTGGGCGAAGTAAGCACTCCCCTCCCGAACGACGCCCGCACTCACAGGCAGGCCAGCCGTGTCATTCGTTGTTTATTTTATTACAAAACTAGGTTTTCGGAATCTGGGACAATAAGGTCTAATTACTGGACACGGGACGAGAGAAATTCGACAATCCCGGATTTACCGGCCATCTGGCAAGCCTAGTCCCAGCAGTGGAAAAATTATAGGCCATTGTGCTGTTTCGGCTGTGAATAGGCTTCAACACACCAGTTAGAGACGCATAACATCGCCCTACAGCAGTTTAAAATCTTCAATGCAAAAAAATGCATGTATTATAGGTACAGCCAGCACATCAAGCTACCCCAAACTGTCAAAGGTTTCCAATTGAACATGAACCTTATTGTTTCGGAAATAATGTCGAGAATCTATGAAAGAAATTTGACAAATTGGTGTAACTTGATGTGCTGGCCTCTGTACATTCTGGAAAGGTATTTGTACAATAAAACACACAAATCATAGTAAAGCACTTATATTATCAACCCAGTTACATTTGTACAGAATTCATATAAAATATTATAAGTACAACCTAGGAATTATCTACATTAAAATTAAACTTAAAATCTGACTTTGTAAAGGAAAATTTCAATTTCTTTGCACTATCTTCACTGCCTTTTTCTGTGTTAGCAACATCAGGGTCTACTTTAGTATTGCTAGTATCTGTTTGAATTGATTCACTAGTGTTGCCATCTTTAATAACTGTATTTCCACTATCTACTTGTTCTGGTGCTAAATCGAAGTTGAATCTAAATGATTCATCGCCTGTGGTTAAAAATGCAGATTTTCTCAAGAATGTAGCTTTTGGTTTTTCTGGAACGTCTGATATCTTGATTTTACTGGCCACTGCAAACAAATAACCTCAATTTATAAGAGGTTATGATTAAAAAGGCTTTCATGTTATCCTAGAATAATAAGAGTGGTCCTGGACTCAGAGAAAGGTAGATCCTTCTACTGGAGTTTCCACAGGTACATTTTAGAATGATGTCTATGTGCAGTCACTTCTTGCTTCTTAACCTTTCAAGTGTTGATTATAAGGGTTCAGCACTTATATTATGGACACATTATTAACAGTACCTTAACATTGCTTATTTTAGTATTTTATAACGAAGAGCCATCCATAAGTTATTCAGTTGATATCAACTGTCAATATTATGCATTTCTCGCATCAAATATCTAGGACACTACTTTAACCTTACTTTTTGCTAATTTCTTCTCTTCAGCAGCCATTTTAGCTCTATAGTCACCAAAATGTGTGCGCATTAACTGTCTCTTGCGTACAACGGGTTGGTTGTTGTTCTTTAGTACTGTGAGCACCTTCCATGCTTCTTGCACTGAAATATAACGAAAAAATGTTAGGAACACATCTTCATGATTCAAATAAATGAAATGGTGGTGTAATATGCTGTAATTTGTGAGTAATTTTATAAGATTACACAAATCCTGGCTGTGATTGTGAAAGTTCATTTTTGTCAAGAAAGGAGTAGGGAGAATGACCCAACTTGACCCAAGCACTACGTGTGTCTCTACTAACCAACAACGGCATTTAAGATAATGCTAGTGTGCTACTTAGCATCTATGGTCACCAATATGAAATTTGAAAATGGAGATGAATGAGATAGAATCCCCCTAAATGTAAAGAAACTTACTCTGCTTTTCATTGCCTTTCTTTTCGTTCAAAGACCGTTCTAACTGTTGAATACACCAACACAGTTCAAGTTGAAATTGTCGAACTGAATCCTCGGGGTCTGCTCCATCCGATGAGTCTTTCTCTACTTTAAATGGTTTCTGTAGAGTGTTAGACTTGCCTTTAAAATGTAATTTAGTAGGTTTAGGCATGTTTATTATTTTAAAACACTTTTTAATTCAATTAAACCACGTTTTGTTTTGTTTTGAACATTTGACGTGAAATCTTGATCCGAAAGCGACTTTTTATCAAGCAACGTGACGTTTATTTTTTTTCGATATTTTTTGGTTGGGGTGCGGCGTTGGTTCCGTTCAGAAATGATTAAAATAATTGTAAAAAACACGTTTTATAGAAAACCAAACTAAATATTAGAAAATAATCTTCATTTAAGTTAAAAATAATAATAGACTGATTATCAACAAACAAAAAATATTGCAGAAAGTGTGAGGTGCTTTTTACGGTAATTTCACAATGGTGCCGATTCTGTTGTCACAAAATTCTCTAAACTAGACTAAAAATCACCAAAATTTAGTTTATTCCTGTCAAACGACGATTTCCCATTCTGAAATTGACTAAAGTGACACGACAAAACTGTACATAAATTTTAGTTTGACAGCACTAGATTGCACTGAGTTTTATTCAGTACACTGTATAGTGTGAAAGCACCTTAATCTTCTAAAGTATTGCCATATAAATGGTGATGGTAATGACTTTTTCTTATGACATAACGTGAACGATTGCGACACTAAAATTGTAACCTCAAATAATTTCACTGAAGTTTTCGCGAGAATTTAGTATGCCGCTTGGAAAGTTCGGGAAAATTACAATTTCGTGGTAATTAATTCAATATATACAAATACATTGCCTGTTAAAATTATACAGTCCATTTGTGGTGAGCCCTGTACATTTAAATTATATTTTCTTGACATTTATCTCCAACCTAAATATTCAGCATGAATTCCTGTAAATTATTGTAACGTTTTTAGGTCCGTGGTTAACAAGACATAATCTTTTCTTTTATTGATTGATGATACTTTTGACCTATTAGAAAATCTGACCTAACTTTTGCGTATTGTTGTAATTCAGCTGTTTATTGAAAAATCATTTGACCCTATCACCCGATGAGGAGCTTATAATTCCTGGCCTTATTTATTGATCGTGAGTGAAACGGTGTGACTTGCAGGTTAGCAGTGACAGTGACTAGTTTATCGTTGTTTGTGGTGGCGAAGAACTCAATAAATGCCCGTCGTTTGGAGAACATGAGATCACGAGAACGTATGCGCAAATCCAATCACGGAGAGTATCCAGACGTGTACAGGCAGCTGTGAGTGTGAGTACTAAACTTTGTACCATCATACCTACACTTCCCCAAAGGGTACTCATTTCACAAAAGCCTCTAGTAATGTAAGGTTGACCTGTTGACATCAACCTGGTACTAATCCATAGTCTTGATTAACTGAGAAAATCCTAATGGAAAGGTTTTTCTTGTCAGCAGAATAATATTATTGTACAATTTTACCTGGTCACACCTTGGTAATTGGCTAGGCATAACAAAAAAGTCTGCAATTTTGAGTTATTTATGCATGTGAATGTGGCAAATCTTATTCTTTTTGCTGCAAAAACGGCATGACATGAAGCCTCTAAATTCAAATAAGTCAAGTTTCTCGCTTATTAACAACTTCCACATCTAGTTTGTCCCAGCCAGTTTCTTAAGGTTGTCAGTCCCTCTAGCTAGCTGAACAACATGCTAGGTCTAATTTTTAAATGCAGATGTCATATTGACATCAATGGTTCTACCCACCATATGAATAAAAATCCTTAAAAATGGGTAAACCTATTGGTCAATTCACATGAAGTAAACCAGTATTATAAATCTTCAATAAAATTCAATTTATTTAAGCATACCACTGGTAACACTAGCCATTGTACTTATACTACCTACTGTTTTTAACTATCTAACTTCAGTGTAGAATTTCAATCAGAAATAAAATTGCTTTTTAAATTGAGTACAAAAACAAGCAATAACTCAGTATCATAACAAGTTTCATTATGAATTGCAGGCTTGTAAACTAAGTGAGTAGAAGAGAGAGGGAACGAATCAAGATGGCTTCTCCTATGCTGGATGCTTCGAAGCTGCAGCTCGTCCAAGAGTTAGAGATTGAGATGATGTCAGACATGTACAACCGTCTGGTCACTGCTTGCCACCGCAAGTGTATACCGGTTAAATATCATGAGACTGAACTATGTAAGTTTACAAAGTATTTTTGCGTATCATTAATACCCATGGCAGCAGAATATCAAGAACATTACTAACTTGTCCGATAAATTATATTGACTGTAAAGGGTCCCGAAAGTCAGTTTTCTACAAATATTTCCTAAGATATTGGTTTTACATCAATTTATAATTTATGGTACAAGTTTATTCCTTATAAAATTCTACTCACTAGGATTTTTTTTACAGAAAATATCTTATTTTCTTGGGCATCTAATTCAATATCTAAAAATAGTTGTTTATTTGTGACTTCAAATACTTTTTCTTAATCTTTTAAAAAAAAATCACACATATTTTTTTTGAGTATTTTAATATTTTTGGTTTACTTAACTAATTGTGCCTTATTTCAAATTTCCAGGCAAAGGCGAGTCAGTCTGCCTAGATCGCTGCGTGGCCAAATACCTCGACGTTCACGAGCGTATAGGCAAGAAGCTCTCCAACATGTCCCAAGGAGAAACCGAAGACCTCACCAAGGTCAACTTGTCTGAGGGCAAGAATTAGAACTAGATAGATATGGGTGACACTTATCATGAATCGTGTGCAAAAGTACCAGTACCTGACATTTAATGAAGTATTGCCAGTTGAAAAATATTAAGGTAGGATGTAGTTAGCTTACACCAAGATCGAAACTACGAATTTAGGTAATAGTACTTAAAAAAAATCGTTTGATATTTTTGGGGCAAAAATCGATTTATTTCTGATTTCAGTTATGCGTGCTTTAATCATTCGGTAAATAAGTACCTATTGAAATTATAAAGTCTAAAAATAATGGGACGATATAACGTAACATCACTGCAATCACAAAACTTGTTTGTGCCTATGGAACTTAGCCCCTTCAACCGTGACGCTAGCACCACTAGATATAATCCTAGCGGCATTTGTTGGAAACACCTTTGTACTCAATTGTTTGTTAATGCTATATCTCCTATGTATTTTACTGTGTGTACATAAATAATAAATAAAAAAAACACATCACCTCAACAAAGACTGTTATGGACATTATTCCTATTAATAAATACTAAAGAAACATCTAGATATAAAATAGAAACATGATTCATAATAAGTTGTCATCTATTAAATAACATAATAATTATGAGAAACAAATTGAACGTTATGGGGTTCATGAAAAATTAAGAGATTGAAAAATCAGGTTGTTTCATGGAGCAATGTACAAGTTGATGCAATTTCTTTTTCTAGAATGGGTCATTATTAATATTTAGTAATTTAATTTAATGCTGTAGTCTTTGAATGTTAGTTTACTCGTTAGAAATAAAACGAATTAAATTCATTTTTTATAATTTTATTTTTACACCGTGTGCAAATAAATTACACAATTTTCTACAAGACTATCTATCTATCTATCTACAATTACAAATAATAATTTGTTAAACTAAAACTAGTAATACCTACTGAGTTTTTAAATGACTGACTTGGCCTACACCGAAGCCGTATCCAATAGTGAAACTCCTTAGAAGTTGTACTAGTATGAAAATATTGGAGCAAAAGAAAACTACCCCTTTCAGCCATATTAGAAAGAAAACCTCTCTACCTTTGAACTCTAATAGGTAAGCGTAAAACAACCATGCGCCTTGTGCGGTAACCCAGATGATTGCTAACAATAAGGCTTTTTGTCGAGTCATCTTGAAAGAATGTGCTACAAGCGGTAACAGGGATAAAAACCAAACAAAGTACTGTGACGTCATAACACTGTTGAACGCAACCACTACTACCGTCTGACAAAACATAGCAAAAGGCAATGTTCTGGGATCAGCTCCGTACTTTATACTCAGCAAAAACAAAATAACGACTTTGAATAAACTCGTGACATTCTTCACTATGTCGAACGTAAGCTGATTCGTACTCAAATACGAATAGTAGAACAGTACGGAGAAGTTGTGCCGTGTATCAATCCTGGAAGCGTGGTACAAGTATGTTTCGTAAAGAAAATCGTAACCGTATAGTACCCACATTCCGTATGTCAGACTAAATAGTGTTACTATGCAGCTCAACGCCATTATTAGTTGGTTTAAATTCGGCCATAAGATCAACATTCCCTCTCTCATTGTAATTTTACGAGGGATTTTAGTCACCCCCAAACTAAGGTACATTGGGAAACTAAACACCAATGGGTACAATCGTAGATGGATCGATATTCCGAGAAAAAATCCGGACAGGGCATATTTCTTTAGTCCCTTTACTACATCGGTTTGCAATAAAAGTAATGATAGTACGATGGTGAAACATGACACGGAATCTGCGTTGCCGCGAGTCGAAATACCGATACTCATAGGATTATAGAGCCAAATGAAAGAGCAGTACATCGGGATGTTAGTACCAATGCTCTTAGGACCTAACTGGTGTTCCACCAACTTTTTTACAGCAATCGTTAAAAAGATATCAAAAATAGAAAAGAGAATTTTCCCGAAATCTTTGCCCAAAACGATGTTAGGGACAAGAAGGTAAGATAATAAAGGGCTGTACCTATAGGTCTGACGTTTGTATGGTGATTCTCCGTGTAAGACATGTCTAGCAGCATCCGTGAACACTGAATAGTCAACATCAGTGTATGGGACATCGTAAGTTTTGTCGTGGTAATCGCCGTATGCGATCAAAAACAGCCTTATACAGAAACCGGCCACAAGGTGGTACCAAAGCGGAAAGTTTATAAATTGTAAAAATTTATTCATTTTAGATCCTTGTCTTCAAGTTTTTCGCGGCAGAATACAAACAACCTTTAAACTCTTCGAATTCTTTAGCACAATCGTCTTTTTTCACCGACGCTTCTTTTAGCAGCACACAGCGGGCATACAAAACACTCTGCTTAGAACACTTAGCAAATATCACAGGATACTTTGCTAGCCTTTCTTTAGCTTTAGAGATTGATTCCATAGTTAATTTTAGGCCCTACGCGGAAACGTTGTTTCTGGCTCTTTAAAATCGTACGGATCGCGCGGTCTGATGAAAACGTCGTAAATGGGCTTCGAGAAGAATATTCCGAGACTAACAACAGTGAACGTGAGTTGGAAGGTCCTCGGATATCTGTAGATCCAACTTCTTTTTCCTAGAGGTTGGCTCCGACGACGACCGTCCATGCTATCTGGAAGAAATAAGCCATGATTTGTGAATTTTATCATAGGAATAGAAAATTTTGTGCGCTGAAGGTCTAGTCTCTTTAGCCCGTAATGTCCCACACCATGGGCGTAGCCAGCCATGGGCTCAGGGTGGAGCAGCAGTCTAAAATAATAAGTAACGAGCAAACTATACCCGCAGTCTTACCTCGGTTAATTTTTTATACAAAAATGTTACACCCTATAGCACCCTGTATCTGTATGTATAATTCGAATTATACAAAACACTTTCTTATTGCTCACCTACCAACACCACGAAATCTTCCATCCAAAAATGTCTCTAACTTCAGCCGTTTGGGCTCTGGGCGTATGCCGATTTGTTAATCAGTCAATTTAGAGGTTTATATCCTATCTATAGATAGTACAGACGCCAGCAGGTCAAGCTACCCCAAACTGTCAAATTTTCCCAATTGAACATGAACCTTATGCTTACGGTATAAAGTTGAAAATCTATCAAATAAATTTGACAGATTGGAGTAGCTTGATGTGCTGGCGTCTGTACTTTCCAGGTACAGTAAGTAAACAAATCATCATCATATCAACCGAAAGACGTCCACTGCTGGATATAAGCCTCCCCCAAAAGGGGGCTAGGTACCTTACAGGTCAGGACCAGGGTGGGGCGCTTGCCCCACCCTGGTCCGTGGGTTACGCCCATGTCCCACACCTGAGCAAAGACCTCCCTTTCCATTTTCTAAACACGTCAGTCCTCTGTCATTGCAGGCCAGTCGTTTCAGTAGGAGTCAAATTGGTTCATGTCTTAGTTTGCTGCAATGTCGCCACGCAATTCACGGGACCCAATGTAGGAGTCGAATTGGTCCCTCCATCGTCGTCGAATTGGTCCCTCCATCGTCGTCTTGGAATGCCGTGATGTCGTCACGCAATTCATAGGACCCAATCAGTGTTTTTTTTTTTTTGACAAACATGTACGACTCAATCAGACTTTTCAGCAAGTGCAAGGCACAATTATAATTTTAAGAGGTAGGTAATTTTTCTGAATTTTTCCTCCCATGTACAGAGGCCAGCACATTAAGCTACCCCAATCTGTCAAATTTCTTCGATAGTTTTTCAACTTTATTGCAAAGGAATAAGGTTTATGTTCAATTGGGAAAATTTGACAGTTTGGGGTAGCTTGATGTGCTGGCCTCTGTACAAGCACATAGGTCGTGGGTTCAAATCGGATCAAGTACCAATTCGACTTTTTCAGTTTCTATGTACTTTCTGAGTTTATCTTGAACATTACTGACATCGGTGAAGAGAAAACCTGGACTTTCTGTTAATATAGGTAAGTCTGAAATACTCGTCTTGAGCAAGCGTTGGTGATCAATGCTCGTGCCTTCTCCGTATGAGCACAGAGGGGCAATACTCGTAATTTTAAGAACGTTTACAGTCTGATCTGTCTCAAACTGCCAAAAAGACCTCGAATTTCCATAATTTTTTTGACAAGTCTTTGAAATTTGTCTGTCGCCAAAATGAGACTGCGACTAGATTTTGAACGTTTTTAATTACGAGAATTGGTCTTCACGTCTGCCCTGCAGTAGGACAGTAAAGGGCTGCTATTTATAAATGATCGCTTAGTGCTAAAGATTACCTTAATTCGCCGGTCTATCAGTGACCGGCGCGTAGTTACGCGGCTGCAGGTCGTATCCCTCACAAACCAGGGAATTATTCAGTGGTTTGAACTTTATACAGCAATGGCGCATCGCCTCGAACACTTTGTGGCAACGGACCTCTTGGAAATCGTTTTCTGTGGAAATTTATAGACAAAAATTAAGTGAATTTAATTTATGGCAGTACCACAAATAATAAAGTGGTTTTAGGATGCTGTTGGGACACCCTTGTTTCTGTACACCAGGAATGTTTCAAGAAGTAAGAACAGATTGTTTAAGGCGAATTTTGCAAGCATATAGCTACTCTAATGCGTCGCATGCAGATGATGCAAGATCAGCATTATCTTAATAGTAGGAGATGAAACTGTTGCATAATGAAGGCCAGTTAAACACCGGCTCGGTTTTTAATAGTATCACACGAGTGTTTTAATCATTGATTTACCACTATAAATTAAAGATAAAAGTTGAAAGAGTAAGAAATAGCCTTGTAATGCTATAAAAATGGCGTTCCTTTGGCAAAACAACAATTGATGGAGAGTCCTTGGTGATATGAACTTCTTGGATTTGCCCTGTATCGTATAGAAAAAAAAAAAACAATTGTTACAGAAAAAATCATTTTTAAATCTCGGCATTGCGTTTATAAAGTATGTCAACCAACACTCGTAATTACAAAATTCGAATTTTACGTTATGAGCATTATTATATTTTGGGTTGATTCTCCACAAGTATTTACTCTACAGCGTACAGTCGCCAGCAGGTCAAGCTATCCCAAACTGTCAAATTTCCCCAATTGAATATAAACCTTATTCCTTTGTGATAAAGTTGAAAAACTATCAGAGAAATTTGACAGATTGGGGTAGCTTGATGTGCTGGCCTCTGTACATACATACTTTTTAAGTTAAGATAATATTTACTAACTAAGGGGTTTATTCATAAACATTGATTAAAGTTAAGAGATGTTTAAACGTCAAAATTGTATGGTTAAACAGTCGCTAATCAACGTTTATAAATATGGGGGTTAGTGTTTAAGTATGAGGTTTGTCAGATTTGTCACATAGATAGATAGTACCTCTGTCTCACAATTCAATTCGATGCTTTCAGAATTCAATGCTTTGAGCTCCTTGTTATTTTAATTAAGTCTTGAGCTCTGCTGTACACCCAAATCCAACAAAGTATATCGGTTTCGGTACATGCCACGAAATGTTTAGATTAACAGATGATAAGTAAAACAGATGGCAGTCTTAGCAGTCTATAACGGGCATTAACATTCACGGTTGATTACTGATTAATACAACATGTCTGGGTTATAAAGTTCGTTTAATTCCACCCATCTGGGGGACTTGAGACCCTACCAGGATAAACAGGTATCTAGGGTCAAGGCAGGCGAGTCTAACGAACCCTAAGCCGAGCTTGGGGTCCCATTGTGTTGGGTGCGTATAATTTTTGATTAATAGAACCGCATATAACAATTTCATAGTCAAATTGTGGTTGCAGCGACATTTGAGGACCTTCCTAACAGGTCCCAGAATTCCGAGATCTTTGTACGAAGTCAACTTCCAATAATAAGATAGAAAAATTCTATTTATGCAACAAATGCGATTTATTCCGGATGCGAAGATAGCATGCCGCAATACATTTATCTTTCCCACATTTTGTATTCACCAATAACTTACGTACAAAAGGTTTCATGTTTGCAAATCACTGAAAATAAGTTTCGGAATAGCAAACGAAGACTCGAATGATTTGTGGGAATATTGGAAACATTTCAAACGGAATTATCGAAGAATTTGAGTTAAACAAATAAAACAAAACCTTTGCTGTCTAGATATTTCGCTTAGAGTAGCAAATGACTCGCTAAGGCTTTTTGGTGAGGGACCGTGGTCAGAAATTTGATAGGAATAACATTAACAGATATTTGTCTTGGCGAACTTTTATTTGGTTTCCCATCAGCAGGCCTAGACAAAACACATTTGTCACAAAATGTATGGGAATGGCATTACCTGCGGAAAGGTTACGTCGTGTACTTTCCGCAGGTAATGTCATTCCTATACATTTTGGCGTAGCGTTTGGCGTGAACGCTAACAGAAATGAATTTTGTCTCTAGGCCCTGGAATTGCTAAGAAGCAGTCCAGAGTTTGGTTTTTTGCCCGGCTGATGGCGAAAAGTGGGTGTACTGCCCTTCGGGGATTACAGGCGTGATATTATGTAATGTAACTGCTAATCCTAGCTTTAAGCCAGTTCTAAAGGTTACGAATGAGACTTCTTCTTCGTGCTGCTGTAGCGTGACGATACGTATTTTGGCTAAGTATTTGGCAGGACTATAGGTACGCCAAAATCAGACCGAAATTGTGCGGAACAGTTTCCATCGTCCTAAATAAACACAATTAAAATTCTAGAACAGATAAACTAACAAGAGCGACCCAGCCAATTATCTTAAATACTCAATAAAAAAACCTAATACATAATCGTTCCGCCCACCGTTCTAGAACGTACTACACCTACGTACTACTATGCATAGTCACATTTAGTTCGGGAGGTAACTCCGCCCCTTACTTCGCACGCTCATTGACGGCGCATCACGTGTTCCGATGTGTAACAAAATGTATAGGAAGCGATAGTCAGCTGTTTAAACTAGGGAAATAACGTTGAGCATCATTCTTCGTCAGAATATTTCTCAACTATGTTGGCGTCGGCTTCCAAATCTAACCGGCATCTGAATACCAGTTTATTATATGGAACGACTGCCTATCTGACCTCCACAATTACTGGTTAGTAAAACTAGCTTCTGACGACCCATAATTACCTACTTATGTATATTACTATAAATGCGAATGTAACTGTCTGTTTCTCTTCTCACGCCTAAACCAATGACCCAATCGTTATAGAATTACAAAGACAGGTAGCCTGGGACCTGGACGTGCGCTGCGTTTCATCCTGGACAGTAGATAAAGATGCGGGCGACAGCTAGTATTATTTTATACCCGGTTTTATGGTCTGAGCAGGAAATTGAGCTGTGGTTTATACGGTTATTATCTTGGAAATGCAATACCTATGAGATGACCGCAAACATAGACCGATGTCTTCAGTGGTCGCATCCGCATATGAACCACTAGATTACTTGGGATCGTCAGCTAAGTTTCGATGACCATTCTGCGTTTATCTACATATATCTAAACATACATACAAATAATAAAATGATTGTAATGTCAAGATTACAGCTTTTTACTAAATTACATATGAAAGTATATCTATTTATACACTCAATATATATTTATATTTTTGTCTTTCTGATTCTTCCGGCCAATCTTACACTGGCATGTAGCTGATGTATAAGGAAGACATCGCCTTTTTGTCATCCACGAGGACGAAGCACAGCTAGTCGAAAATTAGATCGTGGTCATTTAAAATTGTAATTGATCCTCACTGTATTCAGGTATTCAAATGGCCATTCCTTCACAAAAGATACAACTTCTGGACAAAATTATGTTTGTATAATTATTAATGGAAGACCGCACCCTAATTGCGTAACTCACGATTCATCATAATCTGTATCGTTTTGTAACGGATTGTTAAACCATTGCTTCATATGTTCGAAAAATGTGTCCGTTCGACAACATAAATAAAGCAATGAATATTGTTTAACTGTGAAGACGAAACCAATTATGATCAATCGTGAGTTACGCAATTAGGGTGCAGTTTTCGACACAATCGATTCTGAAAACATTCAAGGAGTTACCATCCAATGTTTTTGTAGACAACTGTACAAAGTTGTACATATAATCAAGACTGCTGTTGTCGTTGCCAAGTCGAGTAAAAAAAAGTAGTTTACGTCAAGCAAACATTGTTCTGTGGGGCGTACGTCATCATAAGCGGGGTGACTGGCTCAGCGGTCACCAATCCGCTTGGTAAACCGAGGAGCTTAGTCATACGGGGAGCTACCTCACAGGTACCTCCTTGTATGGTAGACGCACATCCTTACGTAGTATGAAACAAAGTCGCTTTTTGTGTTTGTACGAAAATCTTTTAAACTACGCAACGGATTTTAATGCGGTTTTCACAAATAAGCAGAGTGATTTAAGAGGAAGGTTTATCTAATCGAATACCTTTCGAATCTCAGAAACGGCTCCAACGATTTTCATGAAGTTTAGTAAGCAGGGGGTTTCGGGAGCGATAAATCGATCTAGCTAGGTTTCATTTTTAGAAAACGTCAAACAAAAAAAAAACAAAAACCGAGCATAATCTGAATCTCGGAAACGGCACCAACGATTTTCATGTCATTTAGTTTGCAGGGGGTTTCGGGAGCGATAGATCGATCTAGCTAGGTTTCATTTTTAGAAAACGTCAAACAAAAAATAAAAAAAAATTAGCAACGCTCGGTCATCCAGATATTATGTATAATAACACCGACCGCCACGCGAGCGAAGCCGCTGGATAAAGCTAATTTATAATAACTAGTGGTGGCATTCGACCATAACTTTTAAACTTAATTGTATTTCTAGCGTCGGAGAAAATAGTAGAATTGTCGAAAGATATAGAGTTAAAAAAAATTCGGAAGGCGGTGACATACAATTAAATACATATCCAAAGTCACCGCCTTCCGAACTTAGTTATTGGGGTTGGACAAAGCAGGTTTATTATTTTTTACTTTTCTGTTTTTCGGCGGTTTAATTTTTTTATTAAAAAGTTTTTATTTTATAATTTTTTGTGGCTTTAATCTACTAATTACTACATGCTTAATTTTTGATTACTTTTTGTATTGTAATACACAACTCAATATTAAAATCTGTGAGTAAACAATCAATCATCCCCTGTTTTCTTACCTTTAGGGTTGGAATTTTTCTTCGAAATTTATATGGGACCAACTTCGGGGTATACCTTTTCCAATAAAAAATAATGATCAAAATCGGACTACTCTGGAAAAAGTTATGCGTGGTCATACATAAAAAAATATATATAAATACGCGTCGACTTGAGAACCTCCTCCGTTTTTTCGTCGGTTAAAAATGAGGCCTTATTTGGGAATTAAACTCGTCTTACCATGCCCCATGGTGTGATATTTTTAGATTCCAAAGCAAAGTTGGTTCTGAAGTTACAGATAGTATAGTTAGGGCCCCAATTCTGTATGGTTATAATGATTCCCCGCGGAATCTTACGCCGAAACCACGTCAATATCGTGTTTTGTAGAAACCAGTGTAAAGTAAGGTAAGGAATGGAAATGTCATATTCGGTATGTTCCAAGACAATTTGTCGATATTTATTAGCAGAATTCGTGTGTGATCTAAGAAATTGACGCGGTTTCGAAGTAAGTGAACGTTAAGTGGTCATAGCGAATTAGGGCCCAGGCGCGGTCCGAGGGGGTGGTCTTAGGGGTCATGACCCCCCCAAAGCCGTAAACGTAAGCCTTCTTAAATTAGTAATATCCTAGTACGTAAGTAATAGTATCCTGGTAGTAAGTTCTCGTGGGATAAATTCCGAACCTTACGCGGGCAAAACCGCTGGCAAAACCTAATACCTACTTAATAAATACATATTCATCGCTCATAAGTTTTTTGTGCAATAAAGTCTAATTTAAGTACAGTCGCCAGCAGGTCAAGCTATCCCAAACTGTCAAATTTTCCCAATTGAACATAAACCTTATTCCTTTGTTGAAAAACTATCAAAGAAATTTGACAGATTGGGGTAGCTTGATGTGCCGGCCTCTGTACTCTTTATCTTTTCTTCTTCTCTTTATCTTTTAGTATTTGCCTGTGACCCCCCCAACTTTTAGGCTGCGACCGCGCCTGAGTACCTATAGTATCGTATTAGTAAAAACAAGTACAGATCAGCAACTTCAGAGGCTAAGTGATAAATAAAGGGTCGGTCCAAATTGCATCAGCATAGCTATTCACAAACATACGATACGCTTCCGTACCTAATCGAGAATCTATAGAATGTTATCGTAGGAGTCTAGGTACGCTGTCCACAAATCCAAAACCCGAAAATTTTGTAACTATAAGTCAAATAGATGACCGCTATTCTTCCAACAAGTCGGAGGCAAGGCAAACTAGGTTATCGAAATGTGTCATTTTCGATACAATAACCTGTCGAACGCTTGTGGATCTATGCTGCAGGCCTAGACAAAACACATTTCTATTAGCGTTCACGCCAAACGCTACGCCAAAATGTATGGGAATGACATTACCTGCGGAAAGGTTACGTCGTGTCCTTTCCGCAGGTAAGGTCATTCATCAACAATCAGAATAATTCGTGATTTTGGTAGTCACCCCCTTTCTACCCTCACACAGCCTTTCCACATTCATACTAAAATCTGTTATTAGGACATTTTCCTCATTCCTCCACACTTTTGTTCTCCTCATCTTTCTCTTGTATAAGGGATAAAAAAATAGGAGATGACGTCATTTCAGCGAGGTGTTGACTGGACACGCTGGCCGCTGCCAGCATCTACCACTCGTAAAAGGTATTAGATAAACCTTAGCAGTACCTAGTTGGTTAATTGTAACTACGTTATCTGCAACGATAACTGACTAATTGATAAACTTTCGCTTTCATTTCTGTATCAATCAACAAATAACTGTTTATAGCTCTCCAGTAGTCCAGTCATACTTATAACTAGCTGCTGTCCGCGGCTTCGCCCGTGTGGTTGTCGGAAATTATTCGACGGGGATTTATATCTTTTTGTTACAATTAACGTACGTATCGCTCTGTCAAATTTCTTTGATAGATTTTCAACTTTGTCACGTAAGCATAAGATACAGAGGCCAGCACATCAAGCTACCCCAAACTGTCAAATTTCTTTGATAGTTTTCAACTTTATTCCAAAGGAATAAGGTTCATGTTCAATTGGGAAAATTTGACAGTTTGGGATAGGTTGACCTGCTGGCGTCTGTACATGTTCAATTGGGAAAATTTGACAGTTTGGGATAGGTTGACCTGCTGGCGTCTGTACATGTTCAATTGGGAAAATTTGACAGTTTGGGGTAGCTTGATGTGCTGGCGTGTGTACATACTTAATGCATTTAGTTAATAGCTGTTATTTTGACATAACAAACAGATACTTACGTCAAGTCTATTGGTTTGTATAGGTGTCCCTGACTGAAAGAATACGGGTCACGGTCGGACTAGAAATATCTGCATAAACCTACATACATACTGGATATCGGAGTTACTCCGTCCGTGCGTTAATTGCAATCAGCGACTGGGCTGAAGGGACGGAGTTAGATGGCTATCGTGAGTATCGTGACGAAGACGATAGATCGATCTACTAGATTAGGTAACGTTCTCACGTGGTTATGCCCAACAATTATTCTAAATAACTACCGCTAGCACACGAAGTACTTTATTTATGTATCTAACATACGATCCAATATCATTATGGTAGTAGAGGTGCCCAACTACTACATCGTTTCCAGGACAGGTGAGGTGATGCGCAGAATAGGTCAAGGTAACAGATAATGGTTGTAGTTTGACAATGTTTTTTTTTGTATAAAATTTGTCCTGTTTTAAATCATGACCAACATACCTATTCACAAGTATTCGGCAGGCTATCGTATCGAAAATGACACATTTCGATAACCTGTTTTGCCTGGCCCTGACAGCTGTCGACTACCTGTAAACTGTTAATAATAAAATTATAGGACCACCGTGCAAGCAAGCTCTACCATATGAAAAATAATAATTTCCAATATCAGTCCACAATTGATAACACCTAGTTTTAAATAAAAAAACCGCACCCCAAAATGTTCACCCGTATAAGAGCTACGGTGCCACAGACAGACACACATAGCGGTCAAACTTATAACACTCCTCTTTATGCGTCGGGGGTTAAAACATATCGATGAACATACATAAAAATACTCATTTTGTTTCATAATAAAATTGCAGCCCATTGATGCCTGCATCCGTTGCATGACATGACGACGCGAGAATGATTTCAATTAGAATCCCACCTCCGTCATTGACATCAGATGCGTCATCGTGATGCAACTACGACCTACTCAGGCCCCATCGCGATATATGATCAAGATTTTCTTCATAATTCCATGATTCATGATGATAAGAAATATTTGATAATACGTAGTAAAGAACTGATATTTCGGCTTGTGTGGTCTGTATAGCCGTCCTGTAAACTGGATCGTAGTGGTTGTTCCCTCCCGGCTGTCATTCGTGGATCTTTGACAGTCGTTACGGGTCGTCAGAACTTCAGAAGCCCGTAAGTCTGACAACTAGTCTTACCATGAGGTATAGCTAGTAAAACTTGGGTTGTGGAGGTCAGATAGGCTGTTGCTCCATGTAAAATACTGGTATAGGATCGCGGCACGTAAGTTAAACCAAAATCAAAACAAACAACCGAAGGTAGGTGCGTGTGCACTCGATGCATCGCACGGAAAAAAGAATGAGGTCACCTTCTAGCATAGTCATTGATGTAACGTGTGCTGAAGTTTGGAAATAAATTACAGATCACGCCACGTAAGTTGAAACAAAATCCGACAGTTTGGTTCAACTTACGTACCGCGATCTGCAACTTAATGGCGCAACTCACGATTAATCATAATCGGTTTCAATTTGACAGTTCAACAATATTCATTGCGTTATTTACGTTGTTGAACAGACACATTTTTCGAACACATGAAGCAATGGTTTAACAATCTGTTTCAAAACGGAACAGATTATGATGAATCGTGAGTTACGCAATTAGGGGTGCTGTATTCAGCTGCACCCGGCTAGAGTGGAAGGCGACACCAACATAGTTGGGAAAAGGCTAAGCAGATGACGATGACTTATAGGTATAATTTTACTTGATACATGTATTGAATCCATATGTCGTGTGGAGTCTAAATATGATGGAAATTATTAATAACAATTCTATTTTGATGATAGTGCAATACTTAGGTATGCTATGTGTGGTTTCATCTTATTCCGTATTTATTGGAGAATTTAATCGTCGATAAAACTTGATCGTCATCCAATAAAAAAAAATTGCAATGGGGTGCTCACATTAGAGCTCTTTCAAGTAGATTAAGCTCAGCTGCTTACGCAGTAAAAAAGATAAGGCAGTTGACGGATGTAGCCACAGCTAGGTTAGTTAACTTTGCTTATTTTCACAGTATTATGTCTTATGGCGTTCTGTTGTGGGGATCGGCAGCTGACGTAGATTCAATTTTCATTTTACAAAAGAGGGCAATCCGCGCAATCTATAAAATGGGACCTCGCGAGTCTCTTAGAAACAAATTCAGCGAAATTGATATTCTAACTCTGCCGTCTCTTTATATCCTAGAAAATATCTTGTATGTTCGCAAAAACTTAGGCCTTTACAAAAAACGATGCGATTTCCATAATCTGAATTCACGTAGTAAAGATGAAATTGTGATTCCAAAATTTAGATTGACTAAAACTAGCAAATCATTTCTAATAAACAGTATATTTCTAATATACAGACATATTCTCGTCATTATTTGACATTATACATCAATTTTAATATCAACTATTTTTTAGTGATTGTCATGTTAATCATGTCACTATGTTTAATTAGGTTCATTTTATTTATGTAGATTATTTTACATATTGCGAATGGGAGAACGTTGTAGGCCTTACAGACTGTAGATTTGTAGACGATTTTCTATTCTGTATTCGTCTAAGTACCTGGTACTTATTGACAGGCCTGCACTGTCCTCCCATGCATTTTATCTCTGAAAACATTGTTAAAGCCAATCATTTTTAAAAGAGTAACCGTGGAGTTTCTTGCCGGCTCTTCTCCGGAAACAACATTTTGGAACCGTGCACCTAGCTACTGACGTTTCATAAGTGCTCATGCAGGTTTATATAAAATAAAAATATTTTGATTTGATTTGATTTGATTGAATACGAAATAGAAGGTTCAAATAATTTGGACGGACACGACTGATCAGTTGAGTCTTGACTGGTATCCTATCCTACGATACGAATTCAAAGGGCCCTATTGTTGAATTGACCTATCATAAATATATCAATCCATAGTCGTATGTTAACAAATGGCTTTGTGTTTGGGCCATGGCAACCCACATTTTCATATTTCTCATTTCTTTTAAGACTGAAACTAAGATATTTGGTTCGATTCCTGGGTGAAGAGGGATATTTTCGCGATTCAACCTATGACCCACGATCAGTATTTTGCGAATTATTTTCAAACAGCTATCGTATTTCGCTCATATCTGTCAGTCCATTTACTAAAGCTAGAATGGTGTATTATCACGCGTTATCAAAAAGGGGGCGGCCACAGCACCGCGTAAGCACTCGTACCCAGGAGCTATTTTTTTTTCAACACACTTGCTCATAAAATGGCTCTAATTTCACTGCAATTAGGCACATAATGACACCTATTATCAAACTGTGACTTTTACATTACTATTATTCACTAGTGAGTTATAAAATTGGTTGTGTTGCTTTGTTCTTAGTGAGTTGTTGTTGTTGTTGTTTTTTTAATTGGTTGAGTTGCTTTGTTCTTAGTGAGTTATAGGTTGTTTTTTAATTGGATGAGTTGCTTTGTTCTTAAAAACAACGATGATGATGATGATGATGATGATGATGACGACGATGACTACGGTGATGATGACGATGATGATGACATGACGATGACGATGACGAAGATGATGATGACGATGACGATCACGACGACGATGATGATGATGATGACGTTGACGATGACGATGACGATGACGATGACGACGATGATGATGACCATGACATGACGATGACGATCACGACGACGATGATGACGATGATGACGATGACGATGACGATGACGACGATGATGATGACGTTGACGATGACGACGATGACGATGACCATGACCATGACGATGACGATGATGATGACATGACGATGACGATGACGACGATGATGATGACGATGACGATTACGCGATGACGACGATAACGATTACGATGACGATGACATGACGACGATGACGATTACGATGACGATGACGATGATCTTGACATGACGATGACGACGATGATGATGACGATGACGTTGACGATGACGATGACGATGATGACGACGACGATGATGATGATTTTGTAGTATTATTTTCTTCGCAAGTGTGTTGAAAAACGTCGTATGATACACGTGTGTATTGATGATTATCGTCCTCGGCTCTCTTAAGACCCTCGCCTCACGGCTCGGGTCTCAATGGCGCCTCAGCGATAATCACCAACGTTACACACTTGTACCATAATGTACTATTATCGCTCTCTGGATTTTCAATGCATTCCTTAGCGCAGTGTTGAAAATCGAACAGTATACTTTTTTGACGCTCTGGGTGTGCACTCTATGGATTCTCAATGCTTGGCTGAACACCGCGACTTGAAACTCACTAAAACTTTTCAAGCTACCAATAGGAATAACTTTCACTTTCACAGTTCAACAACATTCATTGCGTTATCAACGTTGTTGAGTAGACAAATTCGAACTTATTATAAAGCAATGGATTGGCAATGTTCTTCAAAATGATTTAGATTCTGATTGATAGTGTATTACGCCATTAGGGTGCAGAGTACAAAAATTGGACGCGAATAAAGTAATTGCGTACTTTGTAAAATTAATTCAGGGGTATATGACCACTACTTACAATTTTCATCACACGAACGTAATAAAACCGCGTCGGGTTTGTTATCCACTAGCTAAATGTACGGGTACGGTGCCACGGTGAGTTTCAATAACAACCATGGAGGACAACTCCATGATAACAACTAATTGCTGGACTCCCATTTGGTGCAACTTTGAGACCCACACCGCACTTTTGTACACCACCGCACGTTTTTTCATTGTTATCACTAGACATCGGATTATATGCATTAGCATATGCAAATGCATAAAACTCTCTAATTATGGAGTTAGTGCATTTTTAGCCTTTTTTCCCAATCGTGCATATTTCGTTAAGTAGGAAACAATGATTGAACTCGCCAACGACCTTCCTAATTCAATAGCAAAAAAAAAAGGTTCGCAAAAAGTTGGACAATGTTTTGCGCAAAAACCCAAGTCTTCAAGACCTGAAGAACATTAAGGCCTACATCAACGAACAGGTATCTCTAGAAATGGCGCCAAATTTTAAATATTGTCCAATGACCTCAGTTGATGTGGAGAGGTTGTTCTCTGCGTACAAATTAATACTGGGTGACCAACGTCACAAATTCGCTGGAATATTTAGAAAAATACTTAATTAAAACTATAATTAATTTCAAGAGAATTTCGCTGTTTTTGTACTAAAGGTTTTTTGATTTTGTATTGTGCATATTTTAGGCATATCAATCGTTTTTAGCCTTTTTTTTGTGCGTATCTGCATGCATATTTTGGATTTCAGCCTTTTTAGTGCATATTTTGGCATTTTGTTAGTGCATATAATCCGATTTTTACTCATCACTATACTTGTCATCCCTTCTTTTGTTTTGTATATTGGCACCTTGTTCCTTTTCATGTAATTAGTTTTTATCTCATTGTGCTTTGTATGTTGTCTTTTGTATGCACCAAATAAACGATTTATCTATCTAATTTCTAATTTTAACTAGTCATTAGGATCAACGCCTTATTAGGTAATCGGCTCGCAGTATGTTCTATACATAACAGGCTATAAATAACTGGCCGATCTGATAACACCGCTAATACATAAGTACTTGTTTTATAAATAAAACATAATTCGCTGTTAATTTAGTTGCAGATTTTCCTTTTGTAATTAACTAAATATTTATATTTCGTTAATTTCTGCAATGTTTAAAGCCTGATTCTATTTTTTTTTTCATGGGAAATACCTTTAGAAAAAAAAGGTTATTTTTATCACTCATTGGTTTGACTTTTACATTGGGTTTATAACTACCCTCAATAAAATATTTTTATTCGGAGAAGAAGCCTCTTCTTGAACGTTGATAGTCTTTGGGTTTGTCGACGCAGTACAAACGCGTACAGGCGCTCGCTCTGAGGTTCACTCTGTTAGATTCTTAACCTAGAGTTGACAATTCAGTGCGTGATATAATTCCATCGCGGTTTTATGACGTCCATGTGAACGTCAACTGATGTTTGTTCTAGAAGGTTTGTTACCACAAGTAATTAGACCCACTGCACTAACAACCAGCAATAGGGTATTTTCCAATTTTTCAAAAACTATTCTAATTTGAAGATTGGGACGAGATATTTAACAGAAAATTTAAAACAAATTGATTTCTATCCATTTTCTCAATTAAAAACGATTTAAACCAAATGTGTTTTTCGTAGTTTTGAATTTACCGCCAAAACGCTTCTTACGATGACTTTTATCACGTGACGTCAACTTTGTGTAAACTAAAGGAAATAAGTGAATATCGAGTTTATAATAAACAAGATTTTTAATGGATAGAAAGTGATATTACTGGTGTGCGGTGCCTCTGTGCACAAATACTTCTAAAACTGCGCCAAACTAAGTATTTGTACCGGTGCCGTATAAACAGAGTTGACGTCATATATCACGTGATAAAAAGTAATCGTAAAGAGCGTTTTGGCGGTAAATTTAAAACAACGAAAAATAAATTAGATTTTAATCGTTTTTAATTGAGAAAATGTGTAATAATAAATTTATTTTTATTTTTCTGTTAAATATATCGTCCCAATCATCAAATTAAAATAGTTTTTATCAAATCGGAAAATACCCTATTAGACGCACACAATAAAAAACGTTTTCAGCAATTTATACATATATATTTTATTAACAATAATGTTACAATCGACATACCGCCTTAATCTCAATAGAAACAAGATATCTTTATTATACAGTGTGATACTAAAACCAAACAATTATAATATAACACAATATGTTCAATAACTTGTAACTTTACTTAATTTACATAAAAATAATGGATAATATAATTCTACATAAATTATCCGTGGACAGCACAAGAGCCTTTAACAAATGAGTTGGATCTGTTTCTTGAATGCATTTGATTAAAAAGCCTGATTTACACGGTGCGATTTAACTGCCTGTGGCATACCATATGTTCAAGCAACAATAAAAGTTACGTCTAAACGGTCCAACGCATTTAAATTGGCCCGCAAAAACGTATCAGGTGTCGATAGTCTTTTGAAAACGGATGACAAACCAATTTTGCTTCGTATGAAATTATTGTTTCTTTTTTTTATTCTTAATTAGCCAACAATAATTTTTTTTTAAAAAACACACTTGACTTTTTATCAAACTCAAATTTGTCGCTAAATATAAAGGTGTTTGAACAAAACCTCTGCAAAGGCAAGAGAAAATATTTTTTTAGATTATTCAAATTCTAGAGTAACTTAAAGTTTTGTTAAATTTGATTAGCTAGCTGTAACTGTAGTCAAGTTTTATTTACTAGAAGGCCCGCTGGTTGGACAGCTTTGGTAAACACTGTTTAGATGGTGCAAGTCATTAGTTTCTTCAATTTTAATGTATGCCACAGGCATTAAACTTGGATCATGTAAATTGAGGCTTCAGGCAATTCGATATGCGCGACCATCGGCTGTAAAACTTTAAAAACTTAAACTAATTATATACGCAATACATATTTTAGTATACATTTTACAGACAGTTGTCTTATTAGATTCACATTGTTATTATCGAAGCTTAGATATCAAAATTATTACATGTTCATTGCAACATTTTTCGTTTGCGCCAGAATCAATAATGTCTCACAGTAATAGTTTCCTAATATGGTGACATAGTTACAATTGGTACTAACTGTTCCTTGACGGATTCAATTGAAATAAATTGGTATAGATACAATCTATGGTCGTGCATTGTTTAACAATGCAATGATATGTACAAATAACAAAGCCCAAATACTTTTAAATTGCTTCAACAAATCACTTTTATAATACAATTACATACACTTCTAAAGAGCGAGAGCTCTTGTGTGTGAGCTTACAAATTAAGAATTATTACTCGGCAGCTTCAGACCACGCATATTTTTCTGAGCCTAGCCTGCTGCATTTAAACCAGAAACGGTTAAATTTCTACACTGATTAATCAAATGATACAATGCGCGGTAATCGATAAAAAAACCTTTATTCATATTTAGCTTAGTTCATTATTTTTAATGACCAAAAGTTGCGATTTTCCTCAACTAAAAGATTAGAGTGCAATCACGCCCTAATTTTCCGATAGTGAGTTTTTACATAAGCCAGTAAAATAATGAGCTCTGATAATAAATAACAATGACACTCCGCCCGGATTTTAATAAATTTTGAATTTGTTGATTGACAACATTTTTGCAATATTCCAAGCTACGGAGGACTCTACGTGATTCGTCTTGGCTTTTTCATTCTATGCTGGTTTTGATGTAGTTAGTACTTCTTAACTAGGGAAGAACATGATACGTATTATTAGTCTACAAAGCAGATGAGTTATATCTAGACGCGGCGGCCAAAAGCACTTAAGTCAATTTTTGCTCAAAATTATAAAAAGTCACAGCACCCATGTTTTTGTATTATCCGTCGACTGGAATAAGCACGTAAGTCACGCGTCACTTCATTGAGTCGCAATAGTTGACTGTACCATAATACTTAAGTCGTATCAATAAACCAAGCGGCAACATAAACAACTTAAGTTGACTTAAGTTTTTTTTCCCGGCATGGCAACTGTTAAGCCAACTGACTTAAGTAACATGGTAACTGTAGGTTAAGTGTGGGAAAGTACTTGAAATTTTTTCAAGTACCTTCCCTCACTTTACCCTCTTTTTTGAAGTGATTGATAAAAAGTTGACGAACGTTGTAGGTAAAGTAAAATTAAATACGTATTTCTTCATTAGTGTTACGGTGTGACGGTCGTAGTGGTGTTGTGCATTAACTGTATTAATAATGAATTCAAGAGCCAGGAAGTTAGTAAATCTCGTCATAAATAATGAGAATAAAGGTAAGTTTTGAATGTTTTCCTGGCATTTTTATGCAATATGCAAAATAAATGTATGGTTTTTGTTGACATGATTACAACACAATCAACAAAAAATTGTCATTTCACTTTTTTTTACAGGCGATGAAGACCCATTCTCTAATCCGCAACCAAGTACATCTGGAACTCAAAAACAAATTACTCATGATGAAACCGCTATTGACTATTCTAGTGACGATTCTGTTGCTGATCCTACCTACTCTCCAGACAGTCCTAGTTTGCTTACACAACACGAAGATGAGATGGAAACCACTGTTTACGATGCATCAGTAGATGTACAGATAGCACCACAAAATGCAATACCTGAAAGTATTGAAGATACGTCATTACTACAACAAAACAATTCCGTGCCCTGTAGAAGAAGAAAGCAAGATAATAAAATAAAAAGAAATTTAGGCCAATCCTATTTGACAGCTAGTGGGAAAACTATCGTTAAACGTCAAATGAAGGAATTACCTAATTGTCGAAATAAGTGCCGTCAAAAAATAAGTGATGAGCAACGAGCTGTAATTCATAAAGACGTTTGGAATCTTGGGTCTTATGATTTAAGGGCAGCGTTCGTTTCATCTTTGATTACCATTCAAGAGAAAAAAACTGAGCGTCGTCGGGTCGAAGATCCTAGTTTACAAAAAAATAGACAGTGGACTTATAAGTATCATTTTAACGTCAACAGTGAAAAAATATCCGTGTGTCAAGGTTGCTTTCTAAAAACCCTAACGATAAGTGATAATTTTGTAAAACTAATCGGTTTGAAGAAACGTGGCAGCTCGAGTGGAATTATACAAACAGACAAACGTGGAAAGAATACACCAGCAAACAAACATTCCGAACAAAAAATTCAAGAGGTGATTAATCACATCAATTCGTTTCCGCTATATGAAAGTCATTACACTAGACGTAGAAGCACCCGCAAATATTTACCGTCGCATTTGACAATTTCAAAAATGCATTCTCTTTACTCAGAATCACATGAAAATCCTGTAAGTGATAAGATATACCGCAAAGAATTTCATAAATTAAATTTAAGTTTCAAAAAACCAAAAGTGGACACTTGTCACACATGCGACCTCTTTAAAATGAAATCAAACATTGCTACAGATGAAATCACAAAATTAGCCCTTGAAGAAGAACGCGACTCTCATCTACTAGCAGCTGATATGGCGTACAACGAGAAGCAGTGTGATAAAAATATCGCAGTTACAAATAAAAAAATCAAATGTCTGACTTTTGACTTACAGCAATGCTTGCCAACCCCAGCTTTACAATCATCTGTAGCCTTATAAAAAAGACAACTTTGGACTTTCAATCTTACAATACATGACAACGCAACAGGAATGTCAACGCACCACATGTGGCATGAGGGTATTTCGGGTCGAGGTGCTAATCAAATAGCCTCCTGTTTGTTTGTATATTTACGAGAACTACCAGAAAATATCTCAGAAGTGATTTTGTACTCTGATACTTGCGGAGGACAAAATAAGAACACTCACGTGGCTGCAATGTTTACGTACTTGTTGACTGTAAAACCCTCAATCAAGATAATACATCACAAGTTTATGATACCTGGTCATACACATATGGAGGTTGACTTAGACCATGCAATTATTGAAAAAAAAAGAAAAAAACCGAAATACAAATTTATCACCCACACGATTGGATGCAGTTGGTAAGATCGAGTAGCAAAAAATTTACCGTTAGAGAAATGCGACAAAATGACTTCTTTGACTTCGCTAGTTTATTGAAAGGTCCCTTAGTGGCCCGAAAAAAAGACGACAACGGAAATATTTTCAAGTGGCATGAAGTGAAGTGGCTGAGTTATGACTCTGAGTACGGCGTCATAAAATACAAAACATCTCTGTCTAAAGATGAATCATTTAAAACTATTAATTTCAAACGGAACACGCGACGTCACAAAGAATTTAATTTGATGCAGATTACTGACAAGCCAGTACCAATAAGTGTCGAAAAAAAACGTGATATAATATCACTTTTATCTTTAATACCTGAATGTTTCCATATTTTTTACCAGAATTTAGTAACCACTGACGACACCAAGGATGTTGATCCAGATATATCAGATTCAGAAGACAGTGACTTTTAGTTTTTGACTTTATTGCATGCATTGCATCATATTATAACATTTTTAATTAATAAGCATAATTATAATTCAAAATTATTCATAGTTTGTTTTAATATTATATAATAAATTAAATAAGCCAAGTAATTATAGTACGGTAATAAACACTTAAGTCGCATTTTTTTGACGTTCAAAGAAACTGAAGTCAGATATTTTAGTAAATAATAATTATAGCCTAAATATCCATACCCTTATATGTAACTAGTTCATAATTGTGTAATAATAAATAATAAAAACAAAAACCCTAGTACATTTTTTTCATACCAATCAAATAAAACCTTCTCCTGTAAAATTTTTGCATGCAAAAAGATTTGACTTAAGTGCTTAAGGCTTCCGCGTCTAGATATATTGTTATAAAACTAATCTGGTAGAACCGGCTAGTAATACATATTTAAAATCAGACTCTTGAATTATTGTAAAATTAATTAATTATGTTCGTAAAATTATAAGAATAAGATCCTGACATGCTAAAATAATTTTGAACTTCAACATATATCGAAATTAACTAAAATATATTATGAAGCAATCTTTCTACAATAAAATTAATGTTTTCGCGTATTATATTTTCCGACACCTACATTTTTGACTTCCCAAATATCTTAGAAATACATCTTCTAAATTTTAATATACACACTATGTATAATCACACTTTTGATAATTTTCTATGAAAACAATCTTCTATCTGGCGAAATTAATGACAATGTGTGTGAAATAATAAAAATCTGCTCACCGTCTACATTTAGATCAGTGTCGAATTAAATCAATTTTATGTGCAATTTGACTAATGCACTCAATTTACGTGAAAGAATGTGGGCTGCATACATAGCAAAAACAAAGACAATGTAAAAACAAAATCTAGAGCCTGAGCACAAAACGAACATGGAGTTTTTATATTCAAATCAAGTTCATTGGCCCTTTAATACATTTTTACACTTTCACCCTCTGTTCTGTCTTCATAAAATAAAAAGAATTTTCTTACAAAAACAGTATTTTTTGTTAATTAATATTACCTACTGATTAAATGGACCATCACTATTTAGCTTCAGACATTGAAAATATTCAACAATTACAGATAAATAAATTACACACAATTCAATGTGAGGTTTAGATAAGTTTGCTTTCAATAGTGAACAAACAGTTGATAAGTGCCATGACATTAAATACCTAGACATTGTACTGTTTCAATGATGGTATATTTTAATACACATGTTACAATTAAAAGGATAAACGTTTGCACAATTTCAAATAAAAATTGATGTGAGTTTATCATGTCTTATTGACCTTAGTTCGAAATTCTATTTCATTATCTAAAATGTCACTTGAACTAAAAGAATTCCATTGTAATTAAAACATCCAAACAAGCGCTTGCTATTTGAGTTAAATAATATGCCACTATATGCAAAAACAAAGGCCTTTGAGACTCCAAATTATCAAATATTGTGTTAAATTGTTCTTTACACTGTTGCAATAAGGTTCTGTTTTGGAGATCAACTTACATATAATATAACAGATATCTGAAGATATTTCAGCAGCTATTTTTGCAATGATAGCAATGTACACTTACAATTATAGCCCATATTCCATTTAATGCTGACAGTACTCACTATGTCAATAATTTCGATTTATACAGCTCCAACATTTTAATAATAGAAATCCTGAATTCTACAACAATTTCTATAAAGGACACAGTTGTACCAACTTTTCTTTGTAGACCACAAACTATGTCTGCCGCAACCACATGAAAAGTTAATAGAACTACATACCTTTATATGATAGTTTTCAAATAAGAAAACACACAGTTCATATCTTTGGCGCCTGTCAAGTTGACTGCGCATGTACATATCGGCTATTGACTCGGACTAGCTTCACTTTCAGACCGGTTTAGAACAGGCTTCTCAGCGATTACTGGCTTCTCTGCAACTTGAGGCTTTTCTGCCACAAGTGGTTTTTCAGGTATCATTTGTTTCTCCACTACAAGAGGGGCAGGTTCATCATCAATGTCTTCATCTAGTTGGTTATTTTCAATATGCGCATTGGACAGTTTGTTCGTTATCACATCAGGTTGATCTTGCTCCATTTCAGAAGGTCCGTTATGTTTTTCTTCATCGTTCATAGATGGAGAGATTGATCTCTGCATTAGATTAGGATTGGATGGAGATAGTGCCCTGATGGAGTTGTCTTCACTAGAAGCACTCAATTGTCTTGGAATTGGGTGACTTGGATGGGACAATGTTTGAGGGATGTGTGCATTATGTAATGGTAGTCTAGATTTGTCACTCTTTCTCCATAGTGTGACTTCTTGTTGTTTGAAGTAGCGCCGGTCTTCGGTGTCCATAAGCACAAGGTTTAGGTAGTACCGCACAGAGAATTTATTGTTTATATCTCTCATTGTTGGTGTTAGATCATAACCAGCTAAGAAAACTCTTATAGGAATGCTTTCCCCTCTAACAGGGGCCCCATCCATTATTTCGTACTTTGCAACCGTCTCATTCTCTGTAAATGTGTTAGGCCCAGAACCTGTTGTTTCTCTTTTAATTATTGATATTTCCATATGTTTGATTTTAATGCGGACAAGTAGAAAATAGATTTTACCAACAATTACATCTTTCAAATGATATTTGGATTTATTGTACTCAAATTCTATGTGTAGGCAGTCTTCAATGCCTACTTCCATTTTTATCGAGTTCAGTACATCTGGGTAGCTGCACAGCGTGTGGACAGCGATGTCCACTTCCTTCACGACGTCTGTGAGGCGGCGGACGATCGTAGCCCTCAAGAAATACCTGAGTCTGACATTAGCGCCCGTGTAAACTTCGTAAGGTTTTTCTACATTGGCGAACTCGAACGGATACGAGGTATGCTGTAACAGGTCACCAGGACGGGCCAGCTCCTTTACTAATGATATAAATTCATGATGATTGCCTCTGTCGTAGAATAATTCAATCTGACCTATAAGTTCGACCTTGATACCTTGGTGTTCAAGTTTCGATCCCGGTTTCCTCAGGGTGACGTTCACCCTACCCGATACGGTTTCACCATCGTAATACAGCAATAACTTCTCTTTTTTGCCTTCATCCGTTTTCACTTCGGCAACCTTCCGTTTGTCAGCATCATCAAATACGATTTCAATATCCGCAGTCTGTCCGAACCCGAAAAAGCTCATTTTCGCACTTATCACTTACACAATCTATCGGAAACTTTTTACGTGGCTTTACAACAAAACTGTAACGATTTATTTGAGCAAAACATTGAAAAACGGCGATGAAACGCCCGCAAATCTGTGGAGGCGATTGAAAGGTTGAAGCAAAGATGGCGACTGATTTTATGTCGGCTGTCGGTAGAGATGGGATTTTACCCGGTAAAAACCCAAAAGTGGGTAAATTCTAGGGAAAATACCCAGGAAAATACCCGATTGGGAAAATATTCGGGTGTTTTAAAATTTAGCTAATGTAATGTTTAGATACACATAAATTAAATAGTACATCCCTTTTTAAACTTTATTACTACTAGTTAGAGCTTGTATAAGTTGAAATGACGCACTCCACTACCACATTTTACGTAAACAAGCTTTAAAGAATGGATAATTAAGTAATGAGTCACGTTATTTCCACTTAGATAAGCTTAAACGCTAGTTAGTTAAGACAAGTTAATCTTTTCTTAGAACTTGTAACATTTATATCTAGCTATTGGCGACCAATAAGCCGCTCGAAACTACCTGCTCCCACCCCAAGAGCACGTACTTTCGGGCCGGACAATAGCCAGTACCTAGTAGTTGTCGCTTATGTGATCTTTCACAAATTGTTTTGGCTTCATACTGTGCGCACTTGTGTTAGTTTCTTTGATTTATTGACGATCTGGATTTTGTTTTGTGGACTTTTGATATTCTAGTGATTAAATACGTGATAAACTTTGGATCGATAACTACTGCTATCCTTACGGACTTCGATACCTACTGCATCCCATCAACATAAATAAACCGGTAAGTTTGAGTTTATATTAGAAATATAGAATACTTTAAAACATCTGTTTGCTTCTGTTCTTACAATTGTCTCTTTTTTCTTTTTGAATTAGATCACACCATGCTCAGAAAGAAAAATAACGATGTATGGGAAAACTATTTCCATTCCGCAACGAGTAAAACGGTCAAGTGCAAACATTGCGAAAAAGTTTACCTATTTGGCAATGTCAACAAGATGGCCCGCCATCTCTTGAAATGTTTTAGATGTCCAACTGTTATCAAGAACAAACTAAACAAAACATCTGACGTTAACACAACTGCAACAAATCTGCCTTTACAAGATGAATCGCAGCATGAAACTTTACAAGATAACAGTTTGACAGATACAAATTCTAGTAATACAACTTCAGCAGAAAATAAAGTTTATCTAGATCAGCTTTTGTCGAAAGCAATATTTGTTTCCGGTTCTCCTTTATCCATTGTTGAACATCCGCTGTGGGCACGATTTTTTGATGAGTTGCAACCACTTTACAAATTACCATCCAGAAAAGCAATCTCAACTACACATCTGGAAGCTATTTATAAAGAAATGGTAGAAGAAATTACAGACGAACTGAAGTCTATAAATAATTTGCATCTGCAGTGTGATGGCTGGAGCAATCAGCGCAATGAAGGTATTATCAACTTCATTATTGCAAAACCAGAGCCCGTTTTTGTCAAAAGTCTTAACACTCTTACCAACCGACATACAAGCCAATATCTTTCTCAAGAGATTATCAAAGTTATAAATATGTATGGAGGCCACAAGTTTGTAACTCTTATAGGAGATAACGCTAATAACATTCAAAGAGCATTTCAGATGGTAAAAGATGTGTATACACACATAATACCGCTGAGATGCGTAGCACATACATTAAATTTACTTTGCGAAGATTGTATAAGACCAGAACCTGTTAAAGCATTTATATCGATTGCCATAGAGACCATAAAAGCAATAAAAAGAAGTCAAACTATGAGCGCTTTACTAGCCCAGATTATGAAAGACAAACGATCAGGCGAAACATTGAAATTGCCAGGTAAAACCCGCTGGGGCAGTTACTGTACTGCTATAAAAAGCTTGAAAAATTCGAAAGTAGCATTACAGACATTAGCTGTTCACGAAGATGCTACAATTTCAGAAGAAATAAAGTCAAATTTATTGGATCTCAATTATTGGAACATGGCCGAAAACTGTATAAAATTGTTGGAACCGATAACTGAAAAAAAATTCAAACTTGAAGGAAACGGAATATTAATAAACGAAGTATACATGGCTTTCAAAGACATACAATCTACATTTAATTTTGTGCTACCCGAAATTTCTATTTTAGATGACCAGCACAAACAAGATATAATAAATGCTGTAACCAGGCGAACAAATAATTGTATCAAACCAATCCATTATGCTGCATATTTGTTAGATCCGAGATCGCAAGGCATTGAACTCGATGAAGAGCATGAAGTAGATGCCATGGAGTTTATACATGAAGTGAGCCAATCACTCAATATTGATGTTGGTGTAGATTTAGCTAATTATAGAGCTAAACAGGGTTTATGGGGCAGACCATTTATATGGAAAAATGTAGCAGAAATGGACCCAGTCGTTTGGTGGAGGGGACTTTGCAGCTCCAAATTGCTGAGTAGGGTTGCAGTACCTACGCCTTCTAACTGCTCCCTGCACTTCCGCAGCGACTGAGCGGTCATTTAGCACACATGCTCATATACACAGTCAGAAAAGAAACAGATTGACTACAGACAGAGCAGTTTTTTTTTTTGTTAAATTTTTATTATTTTATGTGTTGTTGCTCAATTTAACTTTATTTTTTTTGTAAACGGGAGTCAAGGGTTTAAGCTGAAAACCAGCGCTTAGTAACCCGCTAGGGGGACCGAAGCATAATGCTGACGCTTAAACCTTTTGCTTCCAGTATTATAGTTTTTTGTATAAGTGTAACTACTACTACTAGCTGTAATACTGGAGACAATAAACGTTATTCTATTCTATTCTATTCTAAAGATAGCTTTTATATCATATAATTGGAATCTTTTGCATAAACATAAAGATGATGACAACGACGAAGATGACGAACCCTCATCAACCCCTAGACAGTTGTCTAGCCCGATGAACAGCCCAATTCATGACCAACAACCTTCTACATCTCGTGGAAGCCAAGAAGAAACAGAATTCTGTGATATTGATGATTTGTATGATGATCATGACAGTAGCGATAGCGATTAAAATTTTAGACCGAGTGAATGAAAAATATTTTTGTAATTATTTTCTATTGTGTAATAAATAATTGTGATTGTCTATGTTTTGTTTTATTTTTTATATGCAGAAACATATTTTACAATCCTACTGGTAGTTCCACAGATTAACAAACAAAAAAATCGCTTCAGCTTTATTGTATTAGTGTAGATAATGAAAATACCCGTCTATTGGGTTTTTTCCCACATAAATACCCGGTATTTACCCAAATGGGTAAAAACCTGGGTATTTTCCCGTTGGGTTTTTACCCACTGCCCATCTCTAGCTGTCGGCGAAGTGGTTCATAAATAAAATTAAAGTGACAAAACTCACCAACAAGGCATCTCTGGATGGCACACGCGAATTTCTTGCAAGGGTCCTTCGGCATAAATATATATTTTAACTATTGGGATAGGGAAAGTATTTATAAATACTGAATTTCAGTCATGTGTACATATGACAAATTTTGATGAGGCAACTCAAAAATTATAAAGATTCTTTTTCACTAGAGTGTTACGTAACATTTTTTTCTATTCGTTATTTTTATGAGTTGGACCCAATTTACCAATGACTAATATTTGGATTATTTTCAAATTGATACTAACGTAACCATTTTAACTGTTTTATTGCACAGTAATCACTAACCGATTACGTAATAGTGCAAATTTATTATCTGTGATTCTGTCAACGGAAAAAGCAAGAAAACAGTGCTGCCAGTAAAATTAATCCTTTTTTTCATAAATGGCGGATCTCAAAATTCTCTAACAAAAGCGAGTTGATATTTTATGTGAATAAAACAACGCAAGTGAATTTAAAAGCATGGAGATTACGCGCGCTACCTTAGGAATTGCAGTTGGAATAGCTGGAACTTTGTTCCTTGGATACTGTGTGTACTTTGACCAACAACGTCGCAAGGATCCTCTTTTCAAAAAGAAGTTGAGAGAACGTAAGCTTTTACACTTATTATATGACAACTGCATGAACAGGTGAATAAATGATCTTATTATCGCGTGTAATAACGGTTAATTTTACTGTCCAAACATTTTTATTTAACTTGTTAACCTAAAAATTTCACAAGGAATATTGTTACAACATCATGCATCAATCAATTTTCGCTTCAATAACTGTTTAATTTCCACACTGCATCACAGAAAACGATAACGAAAACGTAAATGCGCGTTAATTGTGTAACTATTTAATAATAAGTTTCTACATAGTAGGTACAGTAACAAAATTAGTAACACTACTTTGGTAGACAATGCCAAACATGCCTTTGCAATAGCCCAAAACTTTAAAAAATATGACATGTGCACTCATGTGTAGATAACTAATGGTCATGTAAATCCGCTTTTTACCAAAACGATGTGAGCGAGCCCAGTTATTATAAACCTTAGCGTTTTAGGTGTGCAGCACATAATCTATTATCAATAAGTAAATCCACAATTTAAAGTACTCGGTTGATTGCTACAATATTAATCTAGTAAATGTTTCTCCTTGCTGTGAGTTCTTTAACTCCTTATCTTAAACTTTGAACCAAACAGATTATACATGCATCAGTACTTTCATAAATTGTGTAGACGGGTAAAAAAAATGTATAAAAGTCACAATAGAGTTTGTTTCTTGTGAATCACCTATCAATAAATGTAAAGTTCATTTCTTTTATGAACGCAGTTGGTCACTGTCTTGTGAACAACTGTTTAAACATTCTGTTGATTATTTTTTTTCATCTTGCCATTGTAACGCCCGCATTACAGAACGCCACTCAATACTCAAGCATTACTTAAAACTAGATTCAAGCCATTTGATTGGTTGAAACTAGTTTTAAGTAATGCTTGAGTATTGAGTGACGTTCTGTAATACGGGACTAAGAAATGTACAATTAGAAGTTTTGTTGCACCATAACAGAATTGTAGCATTATGGACATTATGGACCAACAACATGATCTTATGAAGTCATTTTCATTTGCAAACAAGACTTATCATTGTTCCTTGCGGAAAAAATATTTTTATCCAGGGGGAACTTACTCTTAAAAATTCCCCTAATATTAATGAAAAGACCATCATCTGCCTAGCCTTATCCGAAATATGTTGGGGTCGGGTTCCAGTATAACCAGATGTAGCTGTATACCAGTATTTTATATGGCGCGACTGCCTCTAACGTCCACAAGCCAGTTACTGGCTAACACCCCCCTTGGTAAGACTGGATGCAAGTTTAATTGCTGTTATTTTCTTTACTTTGTCATAATATATCTCGGAGTTCAGTGTGCCTCTTGACAGAGGTCTCCTCTAATGAATTCATTGCTTTTCGTCTTTTGCAATTCTTCTCCAGTTTGGACGGCTAGTGAGATTGAGTTCATCCTCCCATCTTTTACATTGTCAACCTCTATTTCATTTGTTAACTAAATAGAGGTTATGTAGGAGACCATACAGGGTTATTGGAAAAACACCAACAAACTCTTAAGAGGTCATTTTACTCATTATTATGAACAACTTTTAATACGGGACCAAACCTGAAATCGCGAAAAAAAATCAACTGCTCGCCCTACATTTGATGAGTTATATGTATGAACATAAATGTAAGGAACAGCAGATTTTTTTGTTGGTGTTTTTCCAATAACCCTGTCTGGGATTTAAACTGACAAAAAAATTGCAAAAGCAAGCATGTCCAATGCGTTCAGGCCTGCCACCCCCTGTGCAGCTGTACAAATAGATGGAGAAAGTGACAAAATTAAATGGGATGTATAGCTTGGTCTGTTTCCAACACTGAAGTAAGATTTAAATAATACTGCTATAACAGCTGATGGAAGGCCTCTCAGTATTAAAATCTCCAAGAGAACTTTATTGTACCAAAAGGCATTTTAAACAAACATACCAAATAAGTGTACCCAAAATATATTTTTTTACTTTAATTGTACTTAATATTGTTATCTCAGATTATAAAACAAAGGCAGATAGACCGCGCGGAACACCAAGAGTGAAGCCAAAAAACCAAATACTAAAGCGTCGTATTGATATAATTATTGTATATAATTTAGTATTTGTTTTTTTGACTCTTGGGTGTTTCGTGTGATCTATCTGCCTTTGTTTTATAATCTAAACCAAAAAAAAAAACAAATACTAAAGCGTCGCATTGTATGTTACATAAAATGCGACGCTTTAGTATTTGGTTTTTTGGCCTCACTCTTGGTGTTCCGTGTGGTCTATCTGCCTTTGTTTTATAATCTAAGATTGTTATGTTTGTATCATTTGCAGGCAGACAGAAAGCTCAACAGAATGCCTCTCGATCGCGCCCAATTGGTGGTCCCCTACCAGACATGAATGACCATGAGGCCATGCAGAGGTTCTTCCTTCAACAGGTATGATCAATCACTATGAAAATATCTAGTATTTTCTCAAATAAACGAACCATAATCAGTTGACGTTCTGTTTACTGCTTGTGCTGATGGCGCCATGTATCGGCCTCGATTCACGTAAACTACAGGATAAGTTTTTAACCAGTGCGCAAACTGTAACCATGAATTCAGCATAATTATCTTTAAATGTATGGAACAGCTGATTTTTTTTCGTATAACCGACGAAAAATTTCTGCGCTAGGGGTCTTGAATGATATGCTGAATTCATGGTTCCAGTTTGCGCACTGGTTAAAAACTTATCCTGTACCTATATCAATGCAATTTATACGACAGAGTATAGACACATGTCATATAAGATAGAGACCGAGGTTTTGCACCACCAGTCACTAAACGCTTAACGTTTGTTAAGTGTTTAGTGCTTGGGGGGGTGCAATGGATGCAAACGATAGTTTATACCCAAATACGCGCTCGCACAACGATCGACGTCTCGCTGTACAACAGAGAGCGCACGAAGTGTAGTTCGGGTTATCGTGACAATATAGCCGTAGCATAAGAGGATGATAGAAAAATCGTGGGCAACCCTTACAATAAATTATCAAGTGATGCAAGACATTAAATTAAAATTGTTTATTCTGTTCCTTTCAGATTCAGCTCGGTGAGGAGCTGTTAGCTGCCGGCGACATGGAGGCCGGTGTCGAACACCTCGGACAGGCCGTCGCCGTCTGCGGACAGACGCAGCAGCTTCTTAGTGTAAGTATATGTGTGTGACCCTACTCTTTAAGTCCGTCAACGAAGATACAGTCCCGTCCGAAAGTCGTTAATTCGAGAAAAAAGAATTAAATAAAAAATCGGGATGGGCAAAAACACATCAGGAGTAGGGACTGTTGTTAAATCGTGTTGTCATTAATTTTTAGTTTGGGCTAAAAACTAATCTTATCTCCGTAGGTGATACGGAGTTGGAAATGACTGTAACTACGGCCGATAGTGCGGATTTCTTGCGTATTAAGCGCTTTAAATCTTAGACTCGCCCCTCGTCCTAACCAAAAATATTTTTCGAACGAATACCTGATCGTTGCGTTCATATAATATGTCAGTCATTTGTTCGGAACACCGGAAGACGCCCTCTTTCGTCGCGACCAAACGTTCTGGTTCGTGGAACAAAATGAACGGGACTGTGCAAGCTAAATACCCACCTATCTACGGCTTTAGTTTAAATATTAAATATATTTCCATTTATTTATTCATTCGGATCGACAGTGAAGATCTTGGGCTTTTTAAATTAAAATAGTTCTGTTTTCTCATTGAGTGTTGTGGGGCTTGTGGTTAAGTAACTGACTTTTGGCCTTCTCACTAACGGGTATCATATTACCCAGTTACTGGGTTGCGGGGGCCAGATAGGCAGTCGCTCCTTGTAAAATACTGTTATTTAGCTTTATTCAGTTAGACTGTAAGCCAACTTGGAGCCCCTTCACACTAGTGTTTGTCTAGCGTAGGCGTCCGATGAACGTATGCGTAGCGCAGACGCCACAACAACGACGCGGCGTTTCTGCTGGGGCACATGATCACGCTGCGCTAACGTCGCGGGTGTGCGACGCAAGCGCCGCGTTACTGCGGTTCAATTAACTGCAGAGGAAACGCCGCGCATACGTTCATCGAATGCCTACGCTGGACAAACGTTAGTGTGAAGAGCCTCTTAGTTGGAAAAAGGCTAGGTAGATGATTTTGTTTGACTAAAATCAATTTCCCCACTCTTCAGGTTCTCCAACAAACGATGCCTGCCCCCATCTTCCACCTGCTCCTGAAGAAGCTGCCCGAGGTGTCGGAGAGGCTCCGAGTATCCATGAAGGCCAGCGGCAAGATGCTGCAAGAAGAAGACGTCGAATAAACATAGTCCACCGCAGTTGGAGAGGAGAATATTTTCATAGTATATTTTCAATATCTCGCTAATCATGGAAGCTTCCATCTTTGGTCGATAGATAGCGCTACGTTGACGCCGCTGACATGACTTCCATTTACTGATTTAATGTAATATTTATTTAATATAGGCATTCATCCTTATCGATTAATATTCTTTCGCAATTAATGCATAATATAAGAAATTTAAAGTAATAAGTTTGATTAATTAATTTTAATAACATTAAACAGCGCTTTGCGTCAATGTAGCTGTAGTTTATGAAACACTGCAACATTCAATATAATTGGTACTTTTCTCTGACTGTAGACCGTTCGTCAGACATGTGACCAACCATTCTTGCCGACCGTAGTGCCGGTGTCGCGAACTCGTAATGCCACACATTGTTAGAAAACACATCAAGCATCTGCTTACTAGACTGCTAAGTTAATTATAAAAAAAAACAAAGAAACTATTATTCTTATTATTTCATTCTAGATTAAATTTACTTTCGACTTGCAACACTTAAATTTTCCAAGTACATGCATTGGGCTGTGATACAAAATGTGCTTGAAAATCGGTCCGCCATTAGAACGTCTGTTATCTTTGCAAAGAGGGGAAGGTGGAATAAAGCAAGTTCAATAATAATGTAGGTATTTCTTAGTGTTATTTAGGTTTTGTTTTGTGTTCACAACTGGTTAAGGATGCTTGTGAGTTTTGATTGAGATTTTATTGTGAAATAAAAGTATTGTACAAATATACATGTTTTATTTCCACGTCCGTGAGAATGAGGACTGAGGAAAAATACAATGTGTAACACATTTAATGCAGGACCTCAAACACGATACTGTAATTAGGTCCCAATTATAGTATTGTGTTAAAAGCATTATGTAGTTTTAGTCGTTGTATTATACAACGCACGGGCGTAGCCAGGTTTTAGTATCTTAGGGATTCAACAAAACAAAACGATTAGAAGTACATAAAATAACCCTTAGATAAGAAAAATATTAAAGATGTGAAAAATACACATCTACAGAAAAAATCTCCTCGAAGGAATTGGGGGAGTCCTTTTTCGAGCAGTGGGACAGTATAAACTATAAGCGAAATAAAAAAATAACGTTCCAAAATTCAAAACACCGTTTATTTTAATGTAGGTAATAGTAATCAATGAGATATGCTATATTTTAATTCTATGAATAAATATAATAATAACTGAACTTTTCGGGGTGAGGGGGGGTGGTTTGAACCCCCAAAACCAGGGGCGGATCTACTTAAAGGCTTTTTGGGCTAAAGCCCAGGGCCCCGTGGATACAGAGGGCCCCCAACCGAACTGGAAACAATAGACGATATTGTCAATAATAAAAATTATCTAGAATTATTTTTTTTTTGACAAAATGGCAATTGGTTCAGTAATTAGGTAGAGACCCTAAGCAGTATTAGCCCAGGGCCTCACAAATTCAAGATCCGCCCCTGCCCAAAACTCTCCGCCTGGCTACGCCCGTGATACAACGACTCAATTTTTTTTATAAAGCTATCATTATTTAGAAAACAGCATTGACCCCAACATTACTTTATGCAATAGGGTATTTTCCAATTTGATGAAAACTATTTTAATTTGAAGATTGGGACGATACATTTAACAGAAAAATAAAAATAAATTTATTAACACACATTTTCTCAATTAAAAACGATTAAAATCAAATTTCTTTTTCGTTGTTTTGAATTTACCGCCAAAACGCTCCATACGATTACTTTTTATCACGTGACATCGCGACGTCAGCTTTGTGTAAATAACACCAGTACAAATACTTAGTTTGGCGCAGTTTTAGAAGTATTTGTGCACAGAGGCACCGCACACCAGTGATTTCACTTTCTATCCATAAAAAATCTTGTTAATTATAAATACGACACTCACTTGTTTACTTACTAACTACTTTAGTTTACACAAAGTTGACGACACGTGATAAAAAGTCATCGTAAAGAGCATTTTGGCGGTAAATTCAAAACAGCAAAAATTAATTTGGTTTAAATCGTTTTTAATTGAGAAAATGGATATAAATCAATTTACTTTTATTTTTCTGTTACATATTTCGTCTCAATCTTCAAATTAGAATAGTTTTTAATAAATTGGAAAATACCCTATTAAAATCGAGTGCTCAATAGGCGGTCATCATCATCATTTCAGCCGAAAGACGTTCACTGCTGGACATAGGCCTCCCCCAGAATGGGGGGTTTTGCCATAATCGCCACGATTAGCAGCGTTAAATGCGAAAGTAACTATGTCTGTGTGTTGATGTCTGCAGGCCACTGAACCCATTGTTGTTTTTGGAAGATAGGTAGCCTGGGTCCTGAAGAGATGGACATAGGCTACTTTTCAATCTGGATCAGAGCCACAAGTTGCCGGCAACAGCTATAGAGGGTCAAATTAATTTAACTAGCCAATCACCGTTGACGTTATGGGATATCCAAAATTGAATCCTCTTATTTAAAAACGTTAAAAATGGATGGTTAAACAGACGCTAATCATTACTTAAATTAAAGGGAAAACATTTTACTAACTCATAACCAACAGTAACAATTTCCAGAGCCTAGAGAAATATTACATTTTCATATTTCGCGCGTAATTTGACGAAAACGCTGGACGCCATATTGGCACATGAGTAGTTCTTTACATATTAGTAATCTGTGAGTTCTTTACTTAAGTGATATTGGTCTGTGGGTATGCGGTCAGTTTGTTGCGTAAACAAATGCGCTGATATTTTATTAATAAAATAAAAAAAAACTACTTTTCGTTGGTTTGCTGTTCTTGATTGTAAGTTAATATTTCAATAAAAATTACTTTGTTCACGAAAATAATAAAAGTGCAAAGTTTTTCAGTTGATAAGTTTATATAGCGGTATGACGTAATAACATGGCGGCTACCACATATTTCATGATGTTTAAAAAATGATAAAAAAAAACAAATCTTTGAATTTTATTTTGTTGCATATGTCATGAACTAAAACTAACATTTTCCGACTGCTTTTTGCCTAAGCTATCTCAATAATATATTTTTAGATTTTTTCTCATTTAGAGTGAAATACCCTATTATCAATTTTACCTGGAGCGTGGTTTTGTATAATAGCGATTTCATTTGCAAATATTTGTTTAACCTAGGTTAGTAGCTAATAGCTGTTATCTCGCGAGATGACCCATGAACGCGCAACGAATTTTCAACTCTTGGTGTTGAACCGAGCGATTGGAATCGCAAAAAAACGCAGTTCGATTTTCGACTCTCGGGGGTAAGCAGTGCGTTGAAGATCCAGTGTGCGAATAAATTCCACCCCACCGCGATATTATTACGTCCGTGTGGATGTCGACTAAAAATATAGGAAATCTGGTACAGACGCCAGCACATCAAGCTACTCCAAACTGTCAAATTTTCCCAATTGAACATGAACCATATGCTTATGTCGTAAAGTTGAAAATCTATCAAAGAAATTTGACAGATTGGGGTAGCTTGATGCTGGCGTCTGTACGTAAACGTGAAAATATACGATTGTAGATTTCTCCACAATAAAACACAAAAATCCCAAGTCATTCACCAATTTATTCAAATAAAATTAACATAAACAATAACAATTTCATAGTCACCATAAACAAGTTTTACAATAGGTACAATCCCCCAGTACCTATTCTTTACACATCACCTGAAACAGGACGATCAGCTTATCTTCGTAGATGCTGAGATAGAAAAATTCTCGTATTCTTGATCGATACTTGGCTAGCTTGCACCACAATGGGCTTGGCACCTAAAGTTTTTTTTTTTTTTGAGGATTGGAAACCATCAAATAACTTCTCCCGCTCTGGGCGGAGCAGGAGGGCGTCAGACTTTTACTGACTAAAACCCACCCGTGTTCCTTCAGTTGCCTGTATGCCAGGGGCCACGGTATCTCTTTCGAACAACTCGCACCCCTGGCAGGCATCGGCCCTTGCGAACCCCACCAGTTGGTGCTGACATCTCTTTGAGGCTTGCGTAGAACACAACGCGCCGTCGACCCGGGCTTGGTCCTTACCGGACAGTGAGCTACCCATTACTCGCCGTCCGCAAGCCCGCGCACCAAACTTGTTTTAAACATCACTTTGTCTTTGTCTGGTTTTATCGATTGACAGAAACTGATTGATGTGTGATGTGATGATGCGTTTTGCATTGGTGGATGCGCTAAGGTCGCCCGAGCAATTCAGATTTTCTTACGTTTCTTGCAATTTGTTGGTGAGGTGACTAATTGACTATTTCATGAAAATGTCATTCAATGGAAAATTAACGTAGAGGGTTGTACTGATAGATACGGGCTACCCTGCCGCTTCCACCTTCAATGCAATTTGTAACTTCGTAATTTGTATTGCAGGTGCATCTTAGTCCATGTACAGATACCCAGCACATCAAGCTACCCCAAACTGTCAAACTTTCCCAATTGAACATGAACCTTAAACATATGTCATAAAGTTGAAAATATATCAAAGAAATTTGACAGATTGGGGTAGCTTGATGTGCTGGCGTCTGTACATTATTATTAATTAGGCAGTTGCTAAAAAAATTACAGACTAATCGGTTGAATTGTTTTTAATGACGATGTATTTGATGCCTGATAGAAAACTTACCTATAACTATAAAATATATCTTTACATTTCGAATCGAGTAGGACTACAAAGATATACTGTACACCCTGTATAATTAATTATTTAAATACATTTTCTCTAATTATGTCCTAATGATAACTTAAGGAACTACCAAATAATTTTCTGAACAATTCTCAATTTAGTGGAGATCCAAATCATGATCAAATTATGGAATGGTGTAGGTATAAAATTTTGGTTTTGCAATGGGTGGGTAACGGCGTAGCGTTTGTTACACGTAGACTTTTACGGCAGTTGTAACCATAGACATAAAGCATGGAGTGAGCCTCAGTGATGCCTGATTGGGGGAATTCCCCTCAAATTTGTTTTTCTTTTTGTAGTTATCCCCATAACTACAAAAAGAAAAACAAATTTGTTGAATACAGACCGAAAAGTACGAGAGAGACAAAGCGAATTTGCGGGCAGTAGTTCTGTGCAGAACGTAACACTATGAAGACAGGATAGTGGCCGCATCGTTGTTTTGTCTCTTTCTACATTGAGAGTGGTCACTTCACTAACTTTAACTTTCCGACTAACTGTCTCTGTAACCATCTCCCCGGGTGAAGTGAGCGTGGAGTGAGCCGTCAGTGCCATTCCACCTGATGCTAGGGATGACCAAGCATTACATTTACAAACATTATCGATGCATTACTATTTGGGAGGTTTTTCAAATAAAGTAGCAAAACAAAAAAAGCTCACTCCACGTTCACTCGGCTCACTTCACCCGGTGAGATGGTTACAGAATAGCACGGCTGATCTACTTTTTGACAGTTCAATAGTAAACAGTTTATGTATTATCTTCTATATATAAAAAAATGAATCGACGAAATGTATGTACGCGCATAACTTCCTAACGACTGCACCAAATTGGATGATTCTTTTTTTATGTGTTCCTTATTGTCAGGACAAGGTATATAAAAAATTATTTGATCAAAATTATCGTGAAATTATTGATAATCCTACCGATTTGATTTTACCGGAAGGGTTTATATTTCTTCAGTCGCGACTGGAGAAATAAAATATGGCGGTACGAAGTTCACCGGGTCAGCTAGTTTGAAATAAATGGTTTGAATTTGTGAGGCTAACGCTTATTCCATTCTCTAAGTCTATGGTTGTGACCAAAGATACGGGATCTAAACGGAGACTAGAATTTTTACATTATGTATTAAACAATTCTTTATTCATTAAAATTAAGAGCTGCACAGATTTTTGTGTCTTGAATAGTAAAAAGGAATTTGTTATACTTAACTGAGCTAATTTAGGAGCCAGAATACGTCTAAGATTGCAGGGCCCGTGTAAGTAAAACAGGTACATATATTAGATAATAGTTGATCGTTGACTGTTCATATTGCCGCCGAGTACTAGTTTGTCACAGCGACAAGAGCTATCAAAGAGAAGACTCGCTCAGTGACGCTCGCTTGGCGTGCAGAACACTCGCCGAGAGACTTACGCTTGGTACAGACGCCAGCACATCGAGCTACCCTAATCTGTCAAATCTTTGATAGATTTTCAACTTTATAACATAAACATAAGGTTCATGTTCAATTGGGGAAATTTGACAGTTTGGGGTAGCTTGATGTGCTGGCGTCTGTACATACGCATACCATAGACTAAACGTGCCTTATACTTAGTTTTTAGAACCAAAAATAATTTCAATACAACAAAATAAAATTTTAAACCAAAATATTATAATTTTCATAACGAACATAAATGCTAGACAAGGTCTTTTGGCATGGGCAGTATATTATTAACATGGTAAATAAGTACCCACTAATTTAGCGGATATACGCCATATACAACAGTGTATAACATGCAAACAACACGATTTATGACTAAATCACATTCATAATTTAACAGTCCGTATCAATTCACTATTATACCACCCGTTTTCACGGAGTAAGTAATAAATGGAGTAACAGTGAGTACCTTGGCTTTGATCCAGCGTATAATTGTCGAACGTATTGGTTTTCGATAACTCTCTACGCATCAAAGGCGTCTTACATTGTTCAAATTGGTGTCTTTACCTCTACCAGATTGGGTGTTTTGTTCATTTCCTGCACATTAATTGTGTAACACAATTTCAATGACAATTCGATAGATTTTGTAGGAATTAGCTTATCCATTACTTCATAATGTTCAACAATGTATGTAACGCAATTAATGTTGTTGAACCGTCAAAACGAAAGGCATTGTCTTTGAAAGTGTGTTACGCAATTGCCCCATTATTTATTAGTTCATTGCAACATAAATTCATTTTCTGTACATTGGCACTCCACTTATTAGCTACTCCACGGCTAAGCTATAAGTCAACAAAAATGTTTACTTTAGATATATTTCAATTAAACAAAGACATCGTTGCATGATAGTCAGTCATGTAACATTATTATTAAAAAAAAACATAATTTCCTTAAATTTTATGTTTAAAAAAAATGTGATAAACTGTAATTTACAATTTATTATACAAAAACTTTGAAACCGATTTATCGTCATAAAAATATATTTTTTACAAATTATATACAAACATTTATTATACATTTACGAGGCAGTATAAATATTATAGCGTTGAAAAGACAACAGCGCTCTTTAATTTAGGCATTAATTTTAAGTGTTAGTCAAAATGAGGATCTTAGGCCACAAAATGCCTACATGCCTTACAAATTCATAATTTTCCTAGTTCTTTTTACCCGAACATACAAAGTAAGGTTTGTATAAATTCAAAATATACAAGGTTTAACAGAATAAATGCAAGACCTGAAAGTAGGTTCTTTCTTATTGATTATTATTTGTATTTAGTATTGTGTATTTTGTCTTACTCTTCTTGAGCCAAAAGAAATTCAATATTATTTCAAGGCAATATGAATCAATTTTAAATGCATAAAGTAATGCTAGGATCAACACGTTTGTCTTAATAACAGTTAGCTTTAAAAAAAAAAGTTTTGGTCATTGTATTATGGTTTTAATTCAATACTCTAACTGGGGTCTATGGTCTTGCATAAATTATGTTACACGTTGTATTTTGTAAGGCCACTTATTTCCCGAGGACCACCTCGTAAATACAGCCTCAGTTCTAAAAAAAAGTAACAATCATGATTTCTTTTCGACAACAGAACTTCTAATCATGTCTTGAGTTACCTTCATGACTTCTAAAGCGCCTTTGTCTATAAGAGCATTCGCTAGATCCCTCCCTAAGTTATCACATTTGATAATAACATCTATAGGCATACTAGGATTCACAGTCAGACCACAAAATATACGTGTATCACTTTGAATGTCTTTGTCATCACAGTTGCTTGTTTTGTCAATAACTTTGTCATTAAGTACTTCTGCGGGGGATAAGATTTCATTTTCTGACTCACCGTTGTCGGTTTTCACCTTTTTGAATTCTTTTTCTTCTGTGGGACTGAGTTTGTGCTTCTGTGTGCGTTTGATTTGAACGAATGTTTGTTGTAATGTGTGGTCTAATTTCGTTTTGCCATCTATGCTCCATACAACGCCGGTGATCGAGAGTTTGAACTGTGAGTCTATAGATTTTAGACTTGTTGATACGCCGACAGGGGCGCTGCATCCACCACCTGTTAATAAAGAAAGAAATAATAATATTTTATTTGAGCCACGCACAGGAAATCCAAATTAACAGACACTACAATATTTTTTTTGTAATACAGTCGTGATGGTGTCATAATGTTGATACATACCCAAAGTCTTGAGGAAGCTCCTCTCAGCCAGGATCCTGCAGTAAGTCTCAGCATGGTTGAAAGGCGCGAGCATGTTCAGTATATTTGTATTGTCTGCCCGACATTCCACGGCAAGCGCTCCCTGACCCACTGCGTACTTCATGTCTGCACATGGTAGGATCTGCGAGGGTATTTTTTTTTTAGAGTATTTGGAGTAAGACAATATAAACTCAAAACATTTATTTCAATAAAACAATTCACAGGCACTTTTGAATCGTCAAAAAGTCGATTAGTTAGTCGGTTTGAAGCTAGTTGCCCATTCCAAAATGTTTGTGTTGCCCATTTCTTCTCCATTGAGATCTACGCTATGGAGAAGAATGGGCAAGAAACTCCACGGACACTCTTTTGTATCAAGATACTTATTACAAAATCCAGGGTACATTATTTACATTGTTTTTGCTTTTATAGGTAAGTGAGAACACCATAACAAAAAATGAAGAAAAAAAATCCAAATACTAATAAGATTAAAATAATCCCTGGAAGTTAGGAAATGACCAGTCTCAACCGACGGGGCATAATTTTAATATACAGTGCCCGGGCAGTGCAGTGATGGAGTAGACGATGTATAAATCGGAACCATTTTTTAACTGGAGGAGCCATTTCAATGGCCGGGTTATCATGTACTTGAATTGTGAAACAGTTTATTGTTAGAGTAGTTGGAGTAAGCACTAGAAGTATAGTACACGCACTAATTCTTCTTCTTAGCGTCATCATCATCAGCCTATAATGTTCCCACTACTGGGACACAGGCCTCCTCTCGGTGAGAGGGATTGGGCCGTAATCTACCACGCGGGCCCAGTGCGGGTTGGTAAATGTCACATGTCTTCGAATTTTTGGTTCTAGGACATGCCGGTTTCCTCACGATGTTTTCCTTCACCGTTTTGAGAGCATTGGTGATGAAATAATTTACACAAAGTAAAGCGCCTGGCTGGGTTCGAACTCACGATCTACAACTCGTAAGTCGCGGCCGTTACCACTTGGCCACCCCCGCTCTCTTCTTAGCGTATGGATGGCAAAAACAATCAAACATCTTTTGCCCAAAATTCGGCAGTGCGAACTCTGCTCGCTGATGCAGTCATAAGATCGTCAAATGCACAAGTAACAGGGCATGCGGCGCAGAATGGAAGGTGAACCATTGTCTGTGAGGAGTTGCCGCATACGCACTTGTGATCTGAGCCATCCGTGATCCCCCATCTGTGGAGATTGTCTTTGCTCCGGCCAGTTTGGGTTCGAAGTCTATTTAGAGGTTTCCAAGTCGGCCACGGTAACGCGTGCCCAGGTTGAAGGCATCCAATTGATTTTACTCTTAACTTTGTTTGATTCGTTCCCACAGACAAACCGTGAAAAAGGTTTTGTGGAGCATAGTTTTGAGTACAGTCACGAGCATTAATATGTATACACATAGCCAAATTCAAAAGCGATTTTCTCTTAAATAACGATTGCAACCTTGAGATAACCTAGGTATTTAATTAGTGAGGGTTCCAAAATATTATTTTCATAACAACATAAAATTGTAATCAGTACAAGAGGAGAAAATCACTTTTAAAAGTTGATAAGCGTTTACATTTTAGTGCTCGTGACTGTACATCATCTGCCATCATCTGCCTAGACTTTTCCCAAATATGTTGGGGTCGGCTTCCAGTCTTACCGGATACAGCTGAATACCAGTATTTTACATGGAGCGACTGCTTATCTGACCTCCACAACCCAGTTACTGGGTAATACGATACCCTTTGGTACCTAAGACTGGTTGTCAGACTTTCGGGCTTCTGACGACCCGTAACGACTGTCAAAGATCCACAAATGACAGCCGGGACCAACGGCTTAACGTGCTTTCCGAGGAGGGGTCTTGGTATGTAAAGATGGTCACCCATCCACGAACCAACCGCGGCAAGCGTAGCTTAACCTGGTCGATCGACCCAGCTATTGTTATTAAGCCACAAGCCCCGTGACTGTACATACATTCTATAAACCCTAATAAATAAACAAAAAATATGTAAACTGTGGTTTAGAGTCACTGGAGTATAAAAAAATATGTTTAGAGTGATCAGAGTAAAATTAAGTTTCTTTTTAGTGGCTTGGAATTCGAGTTTAATTGAGTTTAAATAAGCTGCATTGTGATTGATGTTCGTACTACATCTAAAGAACCTTCATGCTACCTTAGATATCCTATCTTTCCATCCCATCCGCTGCAACCCAGCGCTGGCTAGCAACAACGCGGCGTACTGTCCAGTAGTGTCCAGTTTGCGTAGTCGCGTATTCAGGTTGCCGCGTACGTCCACGACGCTGAGCTGGGGGTATGAGCCGCGTAGTTGTGCTGTGCGGCGGAGGGAAGATGTACCTGCGGATAAGGAAAGGAAAACACTTGTAGCTTTTTGAATAAACGTCTTTAGAGTCACCAATCATTAGAAGTTAGATGGCAAATTCTGCTGTTGACGTTTATATTGTGAGGGTCTCGAGTAAAGCTGTTAAGAAAGGTATTTTAGCATAGAAGTAACAAAAGGAGTATGTAAAAATCTTAGCAGGTTGGCTATCTGTTGTTTCTGCCTGTTGTTCACACCCATGGGAGTGCCGTGAGTTTAAATATGTTTGTATTTTTTTTATAACAAAAGTTTAGATCAAGAACGCTAACATTCTGAATGTCAGAAGTGTATTATCTCCTTCTTCATCATTTCAGCCGAACGACGTCCACTGCTGGACATAGGCCTCCCCCACGCTCCTCCAATTCGACTGGTCTTGTGCTTCTCACATCCAGCGGATTCCTTCACAAGGTCATAGGTCCACCTTGTAGGAGGCCTTCCCACTATACGTCTTCCGGTAAGCGTTCACCACTCCAGGACCTTTCGGCCCCATCGGCCATCTGTTCTGCGAGCATTGTGCCCTGCCCACTGAAACTTAAGTTTGGCAATTTTTCGGGCTATGTCGGTTGCCTTGGTTCTTCTGCATTATCAGTATCTCCTTAACTCCCAATAAAAAATAAGTGCCGTAGCTATCATACTACAAACTCAAGTGCATATAAAATACAGTATAAGTTTATAACCAGTGCGCAAACTGTAACCATGAATTCAGCATTATGCTGAAAATTTACGTCGGTTATACAAAAAAAAAAAAAAAAAACTGCTGTTCCATACATTTTGACTGCGTAAGTATTGCACTTTTCTATGAAACAGCAGATTTCTTTTTGTGTAACCGACGAACATTTTCTGCGCTGGGGGGTCTAGAATGATATGCTGAATTCATGGTTACAGTTTGAGCACTGGTTAAAAACTTATCCTGTATAGGTTGCTCAGCAAAATCTATACGAATAATAAAGCTAAAGAGATGTCTTTGTTTTTTTTTTGTTTCAGTGCGCTAATGTTTGGAACTTAGTGTGGCACACAGATAGCATATACCCTGAATGAACACAAAGGGAAGAATTAATCTTGGTAGTACGTTCCCGTGTGATATTTATCGACATGCACGCCGGGCGAAGCCGCGAGTTAATGCAAGATTTATGTTAAAACAAGAAATCTCACGCGAAAAAAGTCGCGGGCAGAAGCTAGTCACTTTACGTTACAATTTACAAATAGTTCCGACATTTTGTTTTATAAATGACCGTATCTTTATCAATAGGTAGATGACGGCAAGTCTAATACAATACCTTTTCTATACTCAGTGCTTATCTTGAAAACTACTAGTATGCAATTGATTGAGTTGAGTATATATTATATTACCTATACTAAGCAGGATGGTAGGGCAAATTGAAATCATGAATAATAAAAAAAAACCCAGCCAGCCAGCGGCTTCGCCAGCGCGGAACTTTCATCCCTATTTAACTCCCTCAGGGGTTAAATTTCGAAAAATCCTTCCTTATTCTCCGTGCAGAACCTCTGTGCAAAATTTCAGCTTTCTAGGTCCAAGGGTTTGGGCTAGGCGTTGATGTCAGTCAGTCAGTCAGGGGTTTTCTTTGTATTTATATACAGGTTGGGTAAAAAATCGTGGATCAAACAAAACAGGGCGATAGTTGAGGTTATTAGCAGAAACAAAAAAAAAAATTTTTTTTTAGTTAGTACATTCAGTAAAGTAAAAGTACGTTTTTACAGTAAAAGTACGGTTCTAAAGTTATAAATAATTTTTTGTAGGCTTAAAAAGATTTTCAAAAAAGTGCCAATACTCATAAATCATGGTACATACTATCATAAAAGCATTTATTGTTTTAAAATAGGTTCACATTTTAGTCTTTTGCCTATTAATTACAAATTTTGAATTTTCTTAAAAAAAAACACTCAAATAGTCATAACTTTTAAGGAGATCAAGTGAGAGCTCTGCCACAATGATATTTTTAACTTTAAATAACCTCAACTATCGCCCTGTTTTGTTTGATCCACGATTTCTTACCCACCCTGTATAGATAGATTATAAAAGTAATGATAACGAAATTTGAATTAGTTAATTATTAATTACCTATAACTGAGCCTTCTGGTAGTGTGGCTAACGTGTGGTCTTTGAAGTCTTCCCGGAGTACCAGTGCGTCTCTCGGGTCTTCTCTGAAAGAAATATAACTTAATTTGAATTATTTTGTGAGATGCTTGTCACTCTCGGTAGGATTCGTGGCTAAGTAACAAAACCAGCACCCTAATTGCGTAACTCACGATTCATCATAATCTGTATCGTTTTGAAACGGATTGTTAAACCATTGCTTCATATGTTAAAAAAATGTGTCTGTTCGACAACATAAATAACGCAATGGATATTGTTTAACTGTGAAGATGAAAACAATTATGATCAATCGTGAGTTACGCAATTAGGGTGCCGGGCGGACCGATCGAAGCTTAGGTACTAACGCTACCCGTGAATCTTTGACCATCCATTACATACTGGGGGCCTACTTTCTAACTCTGTCATCGAAGATACGGGCCCGTCCGAAAGTATTTCGAAACTATGAATCCATCCTACAGCCGATTAATTAACATTTATGCACGAACACAGTGGGAATAGGTACAACTGTCAAATCGTGGTGTCATTCATGCTCAGTTAGGGCTTGAAACTAATCGTATCTCCGTAAATGATACAGAGTTGGAAACCCCCGTAACTTTGGCCTCCTGGGGGCCTTGTCCCTAAGCACGAATTCCGTCGTTTCGGGCGCAGTAACGGGCGTTTCCAACTCCGTATCACTTACGGAAACAAGATTAGTTTTGAACCCCCTACTAAGAATGAATGATAATACGATTTGACAACTGTCCCTACTCCCGATATGTTTATGCCCGTCCAAAAAAGTTGGTTAATTGGCTGTAGGATTCACTAAGAAGTTTCAAACTACTTTCGGACGGGCCCGTATGTTCGATGACGGAGTTAAAGAGTAGGCCCCCTGATACGGGATACTCCTGATGCGGAAAGCACGCTAAGCCGTTGGTCCAGTCTGTTATTCACAGATGTAGTCGGAAGCCTAAAAGTTAAGTTGACAGCTAGTCTTGCCAAGGAGTATCGTTTTTTTTTTTTTGGGTGGGAAATCATCTAATAACTGCTCCCGCTCTGGGTGGAGCAGGAGGGCGTGTCAGACTTTCACAGACTAAAATCCACCGATGTTCCCTCAGTTGCCCGTGTGCCAGGCGGCGGTATCTCTTTCGAACAATCCGCACCCCTGGCAGGCATCGGCCCTTGCGGACCCCAGTCAGTTATGCTTTATTCGGCTGCATCCCTGTACACTGGAAGCTGACCCCAACATAGTTGGGATAAGTTTTGGCAGATGATGATGAAATGTCAATATCTTTATCTATTTAGTGCCATATAGTAATTGAAATAGGGATTAGTGTTCCTCATCTTTCTTCCCAAATTGTGTCTCTAGACTTTTGTACACTATCTACATATCTCGTGGTCGCAAGCGCGACTGCTGAGCGTGGGGTTCAAGGTTCGTTTCCCAGGTCAGACAAAGTGTGATTGGGTTTTTCCATTAGGAATGTCTTAGTAACAACCCGGAGTTTGGAAATGGCGGTGTTGTTGCGTCTGATCTCTCTCCAGTCGTGTCGGATAGCCGTCCCATCGGACTATGAGGTTGAGGGAAGGGTGACTGCACTTGCGTCTGCGTATACGCTTGTGCACTATAATATCTCCCGCGTAAATGGCTAGTCTAAGTTGAGATTAGTTGCCATGGCCGAAATTCGATCTGGAGGACTATTTTTTTAAATTAATGTCTAGTGATGTACCGACTAGTCGGCTAAAACCACCGATTAGTCGGCTCATTTTTTACTGCTTAAAATTTTTAAAGACGATGATTGAAATGAAATTGAAATCTTTAAAGTAATTTTTTTATTACTATAGAATCAGTTTAGAGTTTACTAATAGTGCAATCAGGAAATAAGGACAATAAGGAATAGGAACCCTTCGTTTGGTCCATTAATTAATTGGAATTAGATCCACCGTAAGTAAAATTAATTAATACTTCTAACAAAAAAGAAGAATCTATAGCTAACAATCTTTATAGGTACGAATAATAAAGAGGAAAGATTTGATTGTTTGTTTGCATTGAATAGGCTCCGAAACTACTGAACCGATTTGAAAAATTCTTTCACTGTTGGGAAGCTACACTATCCCCGAGTAACATAGGCTATATTTGATCCCCGTATTCCCACGGGAACGGGAAAACCGCGGGGCGCTGCTAGTTGGCAATAAGTAGGTTTGCCATTTTGAACATAGCTGATGTCACCCGAACTCAACCGAAATCAATGAACAGCTTGGCAGACTAGTCGGCCGTTTTGCAGCCGACTAGTCGGGTAGTCGACAAAAGCCATAGTCGGCCCATCTCTACTAATGTTACATAGTGAAATAGAACGGTTGGTTGACAACAGACTTGGTATACATATACGTAGGTATGTTATTTTCGCAAGTCACGAAAACAAAGGGTAAAACATAATTGTAATATCATCATGATTTCCTAAATATTAACGTTGCTCTTAAAAGTAAAACAATATAATATAGGTATTTAAAAGCTTTTGCATTGTCACCATCAACAACAAACTTTACTTCGCCGCATTTTTTTCACGACTTTTAGAATTTTTTCACGGAGATATTCACTTGTGTGGCGATTCTACAGGGTAAGTTTTTATCCAGTGCGCAAATTGTAACCATGAATTCAGCATATCATTCTAGAACCCCTAGCGCAGAAATTTTTCGCCGATTGTACAAAAAAAAATCAGCTCTTCTATACATTTTGACCGCATAGGTATTGCACTTTTGAGGGGCTTGTGGCTAAGTAAAAATAGCTGCACGGGTCGATCGATCAGGTTAAGCTACGCTTGCCGCGGTTGGTCCGTGGATGGGTGACCATCTTTACATACCAAGACCCCTCCGTGCCTCGGAAAGCACGTTAAGCCGTTGGTCCCGGCTGTCATTTGTGGATCTTTGACAGTCGTTACGGGTCGTCAGCAGCCCGAAAGTGTGACAACCAGTCTTTACCAAGGGGTATCGTATTACCCAGTAACTGGGTTGTGGAGGTCAGATAGGCAGTCGCTCCATGTAAAATACTGGTATTCAGCTGCATCCGGTTAGACTGGAAGCCGACCCCAACATAGTTAGGAAAAGGCTAGGCAGATGATGATGATGATGATGATGAGGTATTGCACTTTTCTATGAAACAGCTGATTTTTTTTGTACAACCGGCGAAAAATTTCTTCGCTGGGGGGGGGGGTTTGGGGGGGGATAAAAACTTTTCCTGTATACACTCTGAATAAACAAAAGGCTTTGCGTTCTTTCTGAGTTTTCCTTTATGCTTGGCTCCTAAGAATCGTAGCATGATCATGATGCTAAATAGATAATTTACCTTCATCAAGAATTGGGCTATCAAATACAAAATATTTTTTTCAAATCCGATTGATTTCCCAGAGATACAAACTAACAAACAGAAAAAGACAGAGAGAAAAAGAAATTTAACCTGATTATTAGTATCTCAATAATTACGTTTTTACTGACTCGACGTGACTCAGTAACTCGTTAGAGATAAGGGAAACCTGCAAAGATACGTGCAATAATATTAAAATAACCATCATTAACTAATTTTGGTATTATTGTTAGTGCAAGTCATGTCGAATAGATAATTTAACACCGTACTATAGTTTTCTATACTAATATTGTAGAGAAATAACATTTGTGAGCTTGTATTTAGGAGGTAATCTTCTAAAAAAAAAACACTAATGGGAACCTTCCCATTAGTATTCTTATAAACAATGACATAGACTGCCTCCGACTTCATGAGATTATTTATAGTACTTAACTATGTAAGTTTAATAATCAACGTCTTAAAACACGATTCACTTGTCTCCATCTTTTTAAAAGTTCACTTTTGACGCAATCGGATTTTTTTTTATTGTTTTAATTAAGCTTTTTATTTTAACAGGGGATTTTTATGACTCTTACCTTTCAAAAACAGCGCCGATAGCCAATCCGTCAGGTAGCGAGGTAGGTAGGTCTTTCAGTGAATGTACTACAAAGTCCACAGTGTCATTCCTAAGTGCATCTTCTAAATCCTTTGTGAATAGTGACTTCTCGCCTATTTTAGGCAGCGATACGTCTAAAATGCGGTCTCCGAGTGTTGTCATGGTAACTGGAATAAACAAAAGAACACCTGTTTACAATAATATTAGTACTCCAGACGGCCCTTACTGCCATGGCGATCTATCTCAGCAGAGAATAGCCATCGGCGCGGGAGATAGATATTATAGTTCACAAGTGTGTGTCCAGACACAGGTGCACTCTCATCCCTCACTCTTATTGTCCGTTGGGACGGCAATCCGAAACAACCGGAGGGACATCAGGCGCAGGAGCCAGGATCAACCTATTTAAAATTTTCGGCAAAATGTAATGTGGGTAGCTGAATACCAGAATTTTGGGATGACCTTATAGAGGTCAGAAGGGCGGTCACTCCCCAGTTACCGGGTAATAAGATGCGTGTTGGTCCAGACATTCGGGCTTCTGGCGACCCATTACGACTGTCACAGATGACGAATGACAGCCGGGAAGTGCTTTTCGGGACACGGAGGGGTGTCGATTTGTAAAGCAAAGCACAAAAATCTTTATGATTAGAAAGAATTACAGTGTCTTTCTTGTCAATAGATGTTACATAACAAATTAGCATATTCATACCACATTTTCATACACATAGGTACTACAAAATAGGTACTACAAATTATGATTTACATAATTTTCCAACGTCGCGTCTCTACTCTAGTAATTAATTATAGGTAAATTTATTTACCTCAAGAACCTACAATTTAGTTATGGATTCCTGTAATTTTATAGTCATTAAGTAATTACTATAAAATAATACTAACTACTGTAATTACTAATAAAGTTATTAGTTATCATCATACACTGTAATTATAACTGAAATAAGTTTGATGCATATTATTTGCCCGAAACAGCTTAAATTCCTTACAAATGCATTAACTTTCTTCACTACCTTTGCAAACCTCTGCCGATTATGTGCAAGTTTGTTTTCCAAAGGTAGTATAGAAGCTTCTTAAAATGACGGCTAGTTCTAATGAAATATTGAAATCTATTTAAATAAAAAGAAAAGACCTGACTGACTGACTCATCAACGCTCAGCCCAAACCTTTGGACTTAGAAAGCTGAAATTTTGCACAGAGGTTTCCTTTATAATGTAGACAATGAATAAGGAAGGATTTTTCGAAATTCAATCCCTAAGGGAGTTTAAATAGGTAAGGAAAATTCCGCGCGGGCGAAGCCGCTGGCAAAAGCTAGTCTATCTTAAAATGTAGCTTGAGAAAAGGAGAACTCCCTATGTACTTTTAGTTAAGAGTCAGCTAATCATCTGAGACAGTGTTTTGTAAAGTTCAAAGATAAATTAACTGCACCCTAATTGTGTAACTCACGATTCATCATAATCTGTATCGTTTTGAAACTTGCTTCATATGTTCGAAAAATGTGTCTGTTCGACAACATAAATAACGCAATGAATATTGTTTAACTGTGAAGACGAAACCAATTATGATCAATCGTGAGTTACGCAATTAGGGTGCTGATCACAGAGTCATAGACAGACATAATCTGTGGGCTCTGTAGCAACGATTTTGATCTATGCTGACCTGTAATTTAATATTTTCGAACCGACGAAAAAACGGAGGAGGTTACTCAATTCGACGCGTATATTTTTTTTTTTTTTTTTTTTATGTATGACCACGCATAACTTTTTCCAGAGTAGTCCGATTTTGGTAATTCTTTTTTTATTGGAAAGGGTATACCTCGAAGTTGGTCCCATATAAATTTCGAAGAAAAATTCGAACCCTAAGGGTAAGAAAACAGGGGATGATTGATTGTTTACTCACAGATTTTAATACTGAGTCGTGTATTAAATCAAAAATTAAGCATGTAGTAATTAGTAGATTATAGCCACAAAAAATTATAAAATAAAAACGGTGGCATATACTTCCGAACTTATTTATTGGGGTTGGACAAAGCTAGTTTACTATTTTTTATTTTTCGGTTTTTCGGCGGTTTAATTTTTTTATTAAAAAGTTTTACATTACTTACCTAAAGAGAATTCCTTCTCTGGATTTATTTTCTTTAAACAGTCAATTACATAGTTGGTTTGTATGAGAGCCAGCTGAAAGAAAAATGTTCTTATTATTAACAACATTAATTCATGATGTCATTTTAAATAGATAATAATTTAAGATTTTTTTATACCTGACAAACATCACACTTGCTTTCCCAAAACGGTTAAGCAAGGGTGTAACTATCTCCCCCGATTGGGTTCCCGCATTGTCGTTGCGGGGGAGCTCAGTAACCGTGGATTCCAGCCACGGTGAAGCCAAGAGGAACCCAAAGGTGGGGCCGCTCGTCAGGGCTTTTGCCTCAAAGCCGACGACGTAGCGGCCAAAAAGTAGGTTGCGGTGAGATGGACCGCAACTGAGGTGGGCCGCGATGTCGAATGGGAGGCATCGCGGCTGAGGGTTACGGACTGCGGTAGAGGAGGAGTGCCGGTGCTTCTGAGCAGCGCTCTTCCCTTCCGTGGCCTGGACGGGGCCGCCATCGTTTGATGGCGGACGCGGTGGGGCCGCAGGGGAAGGGGAGTGTCGGTATATCGTCAGCCGCTCTCCCTATCCCCTGCGGCCGAAAAGTGGTAGACGGGACGGCGCGTTGTGTTCCGCACGCGCGCCGCGCCGGCAGGGATGTCAGCAACCACTGGTGGGGTCCGCAAGGGCCGATGCCTGCCAGGGGTGCGGGTTTGTTCGAAAGAGATACCACAGCCCCTGGCATACGGGCTACTGAGGGAACACGGGTGGGTTTTAGTCAGTAAAAGTCTGACACGCCCTCCTGCTCTACTCAGCAGGAGAAGTCATTTGATGATCTCCCACCCAAAAAAAAAAAAAGGGTGTAGTTATACTGCCGTCCTTTAACTAGAACATGTTAACCTGAGATTATAGAATAAAGGCAGATAGACCGCGCGGAACACCAAGAGTGAGGCCAAAAAACTAAATACTAAAGCGTCGCATTTTATGTAACATACAATGCGACGCTTTAGTATTTGTTTCTTTTTTGGTTTAGATTATAAAATAAAGGCAGATAGATCGCGCGGAACACCCAAGAGTAAAAAAAACAAATACTAAAGCCTCGCATTATATACAATGCGACGCTTTAGTATTTAGTTTTTTGGCCTCACTCTTGGTGTTCCGCGCGGTCTATCTGCCTTTGTTTTATAATCTGAGATGTTTACCCTCACTTGGTCAATTTTTACTTTTTACTAGAATCTTAAAGAGTTCAAAATTCTCTATCTTTGTGTCTAACAAACATTTTTACAATACAAATAGTTCCCAAGATATTAAAAGTTTTTAGGCCGTTAAGTAACATAATAGGGTATTTTCCGATTTCATAAAAACTATTTTAATTTGAAGATTGGGACGGTACATTTAACAGAAAAATAAAAATAAATTTATTAATACACATTTTCTCACATAAAAACGATTAAAATCGAATTTATTTTTCGTTGTTTTGAATTTACCGCCAAAACGCTCCTTACGATGACTTTTTATCACGTGACATGTGACGTCAACTTTGTTTATACGGCACCGGTACAAATACTTAGTTTGGCGCCGTTTTAGAAGTATTTTTGCACAGAGGCACCGTACACCAGTAATATCACTTTATATCTATTAAAAATCTGGTTAATTATAAACTCGACATTCACTTATTTACTTGCCAACTACTTTAGTTTACACAAAGTTGACGTCACGTGATAAAATGTCATCATAAGAAGCGTTTTGGCGGTAAATTCAAAACAACTTGAAATAAATTTGGTTTAAATCGTTTTTAATTGAGAAAATGGATAGAAATCAATTTATTTTTATTTTTCTGTTAAATATCTCGTTCCAATCTTCAAATTAGAATAGTTTTTGAAAAATTGGAAAATACCCTATTTTGGATGATTCCATCATTTGAAAGCATCTTACCCACACATCTTAGCTAAATGCACTTTAAAATACTTTAACTGCCAGTTGAAATTATTATTATTTAGTATCGATTGATGTGTCCTACAATCAGTAATGTAAGTTTTTAAGAAAAAACGATTCTCACATTGTTTGCCATTTTCTCGCAAACAACTTTACCGAGTCCCATGTAATAGGGGGTGAGCCATCAATCTGGCACAAATCCAGACTCGGCACTGCAAATAGTTTTTTTTTTAATCTGTAGCTAGTAATGACCTAAATGCCTCTTGTAGCTGTTTCCTCGCAATGCTGGCTATCTGTACATATCGGTGTTACCCATTAGGTAACTAGTCTCATAGATCCTACTAATAATATTATAAATCTGAAAGTTTGTATGAATCATGCAAATATGGCTAAACGGATTTGGGTGAAATTTGGTACACAGATACGATTATAACTTTCGATCCCACGCGGGCGAAGCCGCTGGCAAAATTATAATCTAGACATATACAGATAAATAAAATTAGAGTGTCTGTTTGTAATATTAAAATAACCGCTTTTCACTAAATGCATATGGACAAAATAACTTTTTTATTTTATTTTTGTCTGTCTGTTGTTCCGGGTAATCTCTGAAACGGCTGGACCGATTTTGACGGGACTTTCACTGGCAGATAGCTGATGTAATAAGGAGTAACTTTTCCAATTCCAAGTGGACGAAGTTGAAGTCGCGGGCACAGCTAGTTATTCATATATTTAGGGAAGCCCAAAAGACACAACATTGACACCAAAAGGTTGTCATAATTATGACCACCTTTTGGCGACTTGTAATTTTGCAAGGACACTGTTATGATCAGAAGTAAATTGAATAAAGTGTTAAGAACACCTGTGTAAACATATTTTAGTTTGCAAGTCATCATGTTTCTTTGTTTAAACATCCAATATTTCTGCATGGTACAGGAAATTGATACTTATTAGTACTTGTGAAACTTTATTAGTTACTGATTTCATTGGTTTTTACTCAGATTTCACTCTTATTTTAAGAAAGGTCAGGTAGCTATTGGCTTGAATATCTACAATTATTTATTCATTAGGGCCTGGGTGTATCAAAGTGGGTTACAACATTTAAGGAGTCGAAGGTCATGAGATCAATTGTACTGTCTTAGTTTTCTTTTATATGTAAAATTAAGATGTTAGAATTCTGTTTAGTCTATCAAGAGTTGACTTCTCTTATCAAAAAAAGCAAAAATGTTGACTCCTAAACTTAGTTTAATTAAAAATAATACGAAAGTTTATTGGGGTCAATTAGATAAACATAGAATAAATGTAAACACGAGTCACTTGAGACCTTGAAAATGAAGAATAATTACGTAAAAAAATGTAGGTATGATATGATAATAGAAGTATTTTGAAAAGCGGTTGGAAACAGCGCAGTCACTTAATAATATAGGTACCTACGTAGGAACTTACTAAGATTCACGTAATATGTATGAGAACTGTTTACAACAATAAATAATAAGATACAATGAATTATTACATACCTCACTCTTTCTCGAACCAACTCGAATCACATTTTTTGCTTCACTTTCCATTGTTAATTCAAATAAACACGAATTTACATAAGAATTTTAATACTAGGAACTTTTAGGTTATGTCATGTATGTGAGAAATTTGAATAGAAACAAAAATTAATAATTTGGCGGCCTAATGACTTGTCACTATCACTGTAGTGGACGAGTCGGCAATTTATGCAATTGATTATCTAAAATAATAAAATAAACCCATCGTTCAATACAACAGCAAATCACTGAAGTGTCACTGTCATGCGGTCATGCCAATGTCAACCAACTTGTCGTCTCAAAACGTCAATATGTCAATCCATCAATTTTTTTTTTTTTTTTTTTTTTTTTTGTTCTGGCTTCGCACGGTTTGTGCATTTAGCCAATGTCAAGTTTGGTTTGTTTATTTATGTTGAAAGGTAGGGAAACAAAATGTTATGAACAGTTTAACGGGATTTAGAATAGGACGGATAAATAGGATCAGTATAATAATTATAGCGAGAATAACATAATAACTAATGAGTAAATTACAATGACAAAAAATTACAATTTAATATTATTTAAAGTAATGAATGAGACTAAACATTTATATACAGGAAAGCTATTTGTACAAAGCAAAGAAAGTATTGAGGTAGGAAAAGGAATACGGAGAGACAAGAGGTTGTTGAGAAAGGAGGAACGGTCATTTAAGGGACAGGAGAAAAAAATGTGATTTAAGTCGCCTTCATCTGTGCCACACAAGCAAATGGGATCGTCGATTATATGAAGTTTGGCAAGATGGGCTGGAGAGCAAACATGACCTAGTCTCATCCGTATAATGACGGAGGTCTCCAACTTGCCAAACTTTGAGCTACCGAACCACGGTTTTTCCGGGACGTCGGATTGAATTTTTGAATAATAACGCCCCTTAGTTTTGCTTCCGATATCCCAAGCTACCTTCCAGGTGTCCCGCAGAAAAGTCTTTGGTAACGTCATGAGGTCATAGCTAAAATTTGTATAAGGAACTATGTCCCCACACTGCACCGCATCACCAGCAATTTTATCAGCAACTTCATTGCCGTGGATTCCAGCATGGGCCGGAACCCACACAAATTGTAGAGTATTACCCTCAGACATACTCCTGCACGCAAAATCTCTTATTAAAAATATGATAGGTGACTGTGTCTTGTGTTCGAAAGGGGATTTATTGATGGCTAGAAGAGCACTTTGAGAATCAGTAAAAATTATAGTTTTTTTTAACTTTAAAACACGAGCATATTCTATGGCTTTTAAAATGCCGAAACATTCCCCCGTAAAAACAGAAGTCTCCGGAGGCAGTTTTATTTTTTGAACGATATTGTATTGAGAATGGAAAGTGCCTATTCCAACACAACTCATTCGAGAATGCTTGGCAGCATCCGTAAATATATGGTGGTATTCTAAGTGTTCAGCCAGAAAATTATTAAAACTTAAATGTCTATTGGGATCTGATTTACTTACACAGTCATATTTTATGATGGGCTTGAATAGTAAGCTCTCATAACTACAGCTAAAAAGGGGAAGCTTATTGGATCTATGAATAGGAGAAGAAAGTGAAAGGAATTTTTTATAACTTATAACTAAACATGGAGCTCGTTTATGGGACCAGTAGTCAGAAGATTCAATCTGCAACACTAAAGAGTCCAGTTTAGGAATGAGAGGATGAGCTGAGAATTGAAGAATCCGGAACAAATATTTGTCAGATAGGAATTGTCTTCTAAGGTACAAAGGAGCGTCCCCGCATTCAACTTGGAGCGCATTAATGGGACTAGACTTCATGGCACCAGAAATAATGCGTAGTGCTTTGGACTGGATGCCATCCAACTTTTTAAAAGCCATAACGCTACCAGGTTCTAAAACGAACATTCCATAATCCAGAGTACTTCTGATAATTGCGTTGTAAATTAGTTTCAAAGAAAAGGGATGTGCACCCCACCACACACCAGAGAGGCATCTAAGCATATTTAGGTGATTTTCACATTTGCTAACAATATAGTCACACTGTGGAACACTACTTAATTTACAGTCAAGTATTATACCTAGATATCTGAATTTATCTTTAACTGGAATAGGAATTCCTTTAAAGAAGAGATTTAATAAGGGAATATTCCTCTTCCGGGTGAATAAAACAGCCGCGCTTTTGGACGTGGATAAATCCAAACCGTTTAAATGTAACCATGACTCCAAAGTAGATAAAGCAGAATTGATAGCATAGCTAGCTTGCTCAACACTTTGGCTTGAAGAATATAATAATAAATCGTCGGCATACTGAAGAACCTGAACATGGTTGGATAAGGACGAGTCTAAATCAAAAGTGTAAATATTGTATAGAAGGGGACTGAGCACAGAACCCTGAGGGAGGCCTCTCCAAACAAGATGAGATACCTCATGATCTCCTATTAACATGCTAACAGAACGTTCAGTCAAGATGTTAATAATGAAATTCGCCAAATTCAATGGAACTTGTAAGGCTTCTAATTTACTTTGCAAAACTGATAATATAACGTTATCATAAGCAGCATTAATATCAAGGAAAACTGCTACGGTAGATTGGTTGTTAGAGAAGGATAAACGAATATCAGATATTAAAATACTTAAACAGTCAGTTGTACTTTTACTTTTTCTAAAGCCATATTGCGATTCTGCCAAAAGACCCTTACTTTCAACATACCATTCTAGGCGATTTTTTATTAAGTGTTCCGCTAATTTCATCAGAATTGAAGACAAAACTATGGGACGGTATGAAGAAGCATCAGATGGAGTTTTATTTGGTTTAAGAAATGGCAACACCTTTTGACGTTTCCATTCAACAGGGATGTTTCCTGAATTCAAAATAGAATTAATAAGCTCTAAATAATAACTGAGGACTTCATCATTTGCACTAGTAAAAAAGGAATACGGGATGCCATCAACGCCTGGTGCAGAATCCTTAGTTTTATTAATAACACCCTTTAATTCAGTGAGACTGAATGGAAGATTTAGCGTAAAATTACTGTCTTGGTTATTAATCCATCAATTGTATCCGAAATGAATGTTTCTAGAAAAAAAAAAAAAAACAAAATGATAAAACCACGGAGCTAATAAAGGATAAAACCATTCAGCCTTTCCTCAACGACTAACATGGCTGGCACCGGAACTTACTAACTAGTTTCTGAGGAGTTGGAATAGAAACATCTAATTTCGCATGATGCTGTGAGTTCATAAAAGGTATAAACCACCATAATTGGTAAGTTTCTAGGGTTTCTCATTGAAGCGCAACGATCGATTTTAAGGTTTTTGAAAAACTATTTCTTATTTTCCAATAGCTAGTTTGTATTCAGCTACGACCACCGGTTAAAAAACATGCCGCTGGGGTGACGTTACTCCAGCGGAATCTGTTTTTCGTGAATATCTTTGGATCGGCTGGAAGCACAAATTCTAAATTTCGGGCACATTTACACGAGACGGGGTACTAATTATCTGTAAAGCCGAAATCCTGAAAAGCGACAACATTCCGCTGGAGTAACGCACACATCAATCTTCGCAGTTTCGTGTCATTTGTGGTGATAATCTAGTGAGAAGGTACCTAATTAAGAAAACAAACTTTTAAACAAAATGATTTTTATTAAGGAATTACACAAAGGAACGTGAAGCTCAAGCCGACAGTGATGAAAACGGCCGAAGTACATTAGATATTTGGAAAAACCAATGTTTTTATAAATGCAAAAAATATTCGAAATTGCCCACTTCTCTGAAGATTTCAATCAAACGGGCATATTTAAATCACGACAAAATACAGCCATACGTCTAACTCACACAAATTATTATAATCACAGTTTTGTATTGTTCAATCATTCATACAGCTCAATACTAAGCAAATTTAAAAAAATATGGTGGGTCAAGATTTCACCGTCAATCTTATTAATAGATAAAGAAAAAACCGATATTATTGAACAATAATATTCATAATGAATTTGATATAAAAAAAAAAATTGTCAAGGCGGTACCTACATTAGAACTTAACCTATAGATTTATAAAGCGACATTCATACACTCTCAAATGTGTATTCTATTTCTTGCGTTTACTACTTCTTAACCATCTCCTGTTGGTGGCAACTACAGTGTTTCTTTTTCTTGGTGATGCTTCTGAAAGGAGAAAACAGAAAATTATGTTATGCACAATTTGAAACAAGGTTACCAAGGCAGCCAAAAACAAAACGCAAAATAATGTCCGGCAGTTGTGGCAAGTGTTATTACTCTCGGTTAGGTCCAGGTAAGGCACCTGTCCTACCACCGTCGACGATAAATCGACTAGCTATCAACGATTTTCTCCCTCGAGAAACAAGATTGTAGGTCCCATGTTAGAACAAGACATTGATCGCTGAATGTTTACACCACCGACGAGTACTCGTTTGTTGGAGCGAAAAGAGCAATCAAAGAGGGTGGTACTCGCTCACTCGCTGATCCTTGTCCGAGAACTCGTTTTTTGTTGCTAGCTCTATTCTCTTCTTGTTAATCGCCGGCGTTAGGAAAGGTACCTTAGACTTACATATCATTCAAAGAGTTTCTTTTTTGCCACACTTATATAACTAAAATAAAATAAACGACTTTGTTGCTAGCTTCGTAATACTGAATAACACTTACTTTTAGGCGCAGTTTTAACAGGTTTAACAGGTTCAGAAACTATTGGAACTTCTTTTTCTTCTTTCTTACTGCATTCCTTGTCTTCTCTCTTAGTTGCAACTTTCTTAATACTCTTTGATTTTGGTCTACCAGTACGCTTAGGACCTACTTTTGATTTAACTTCTACTGATTTATTGCTGTCCAAACTACCTTTCTGCCTCGTCACTCTGGAACTGGATTCAGGTTGCTTTTGACTCCTCATAGACCTTGTACACGGTTGGACCTGAACAGTTTCTTTCTTAGGTGATGATTGCTGTTTCAACGCATCTAACTTCTCATTCGCCTCTCTTTTCTCTTTAATTCGGAACACTCTAATCATTGCTGGGGTATAACCTTCTAAACCCTCAATAGGTTCTTCAGGCTCCTTCGGTTTACCTGCAACCTTCCTCTTAAATGCCGCGATTACTTCTTTCATAGCGTAAGTAGGGTTCATGTGAAGTAAATAGTCCTTTTGCATCAGCGGTGACTGTAGATGTGAGTCACTGTTTTCTGATGCATTTGATAGTTTTCTGATCCTATATTTACATGTCTCGTCATCCACATACTCTGTATTCACTGCTGTAGTGTTCCGCTCTCTGTTGCGAATTATATCTTCAGGGTTGCCAGCTAAAATTTCTGCCCAAGTAAACTGGCGCGCTGAGCCCATTAAATTACCGAACTTCCCGATACTATTTCTGTGAGTTCGGACACCCCTACGTTTTTTAACAATCTTCCTTTTCGATCGCAAGTTTTTAGGTGAAAGTTTTTTACCAAATAGGTCGTGTGGCATAAGTGTTTTCTTCAGACGGGCCACTAAATCAGCGTCTGAAACGAAGAAGTTGCGTGAAGCGCAAGGTTTTCGAATGCCATCACTTGATGTGTTCAATGTTTGCTTCAAAAGTTCCAGTTTCAAGTCATTTTCGAGAGAACAAACATTTTCTCTTTCATAAGTTTTCTTGATACCGTTTCTGGCGAGAAAGCTAGGTGTTGTGTTCTTCATTCCGAATTTCTTTGAGTAGTATGGTTTGCGACTCATGGGAGACATTGGTGGCTCAACAAAGTTTAAAGACATTTCTTTTTCACTAGCAAAGCCATTTTTCAACAGTTCACTCCTAAATAAACTTCTACAATAATTATAATCTGGTTTTTCAGTAAAGTCAAGACTTGTGACATATTCTAGGAATTTTCCCATGTATTGAGGGTAAAACTCTGTCTTAAAACACGTTTTAAGTAGCAGTTTGATATCACTCATGAAGTTTTTCTTCAAAACATGGACCAGGTCAGGTTCAGCCAGGACTTCTGTGGTCTTCCAAGGCAGGGTTCCAGTTAACCAGTCCAGTAGGTTATATCCAAGGGTTTCCAGATCTGATCTTCTGGAATGAGCTCCAATATGTGAATCTCTGGAACTGTACTCCAGTGTGCCATCGTGGGCCTTTCTGGCATCCATACCAAATTCCTTATGATTGCCATCAGAGTCTAAAAACTTGGAAGCTAAACCATAATCTAACAAATAGATTTGTCCATTACTTTGTGACAACACAGCTTCTTGATATATTTCATGGACGTTTTCAGGCTCACTCTCTCTCTTCTCTCTTGCGTTACGTTTTCTAGTATCTTCTTGAAATTCTTTAGTGGTGCGAATTAGGTTTTTGTCACCAAAATCGTCGAGAAGCTTCTGATAAGATTGGTCTGAGCATACAGAACTATTCATATCTTCATAGTTGACATAGTTAGAGATCTGTCTGAGATTGAACGCATGATGTCTGTGTAGAGTCCTGCTATCTCTGTCAGAGAGTATCTTTCTCAACTTCTGTTTAACATTTGCAAGTCTTTTGTCATTATCATTAGTTTCCTCAAGGCTCTTAGATTCTTTTATGACAAAATCTTCATCATCATAATAGTTTGAATTCCTAGATTTTGTAGGCTTTGCTCTTCTATGTTTTCCTGATAACACAGCAACCTCCTTTGTATCTTTTTGGAATGATGGAGTTAGTCTTACAAAGGGCACTTTACCGATTCTAGACCCGTCATAACCGAGCATTAGGTTGGAACTTTTTATATCCGAATGTGTGTAGCCTTGACTATGTAGGTACTCCAACACGTCTAATATTTGTATTGCTAATACGAGGACATTTTTGGGGTCTAGAACTTTAGTTCTAGCGACAACTTTTTGTAAGTCAATGTCATAGCGTGGTAAGACAAGGAAGCGGTATTTAGTGCCTGTGTTCTCATCTATTAATGACCCACTGGCGATATAAACAGGCATTCCAATGCGTTTTTGTTTGTTTTCTAGCCGCCATGCTTTTACTGTTGACAAAAGAAACTTGAAATTAGTATTAGTTTTACTCTCCACATTATGTTTGACTTTGACCTTGGACATTAAGCTAAAATACCGATATATATGAAAGATTCAAACAAATTACAGTTTAACCTCGATATACAATAATTTATTTCTTGCCACAAATTACAGGGAAAGTAATTAAATAGTCTACAGACACAATTTTATAATTAATTTGTTGAACACTGGTGCTTAACTAAATATCAGATCACCAAGCCCTCTGCACAAAGTTTTACATTATTATGTAACTGGGTGTGGAGGTCAGATAGGCAGTCGCTCCATGTAAATTACTGGTATTCAGCTGCATCTGGTTAGACTGGAAGCCGACCCCAACATAGTTGGTAAAAGGCTAGGCAGGTTATGATGATGATGATGACTGGAGAAGATCAGATTCCATTATAATATTCAAATACAAATCTCATACATTATAGTATAATATTGCAATATTGTTTAAATTAATTGTAACAAGGTAAGAAATCTTGCAGCTTAATATTTTTTTTAACAACAGTGTTTACGTTTCTTTAGATCAAACAACAATGACTGTCTTGAGATAAATTTAACCATGTCTGAACCTGTCAAGACAGGAATGGTTGTTGTTAAATTGTGTGTGATTGATTGGTAGGACATGTTATGTACTTATAGGTAAATTAATTGAATAAGTTGTCAAAAATTATTTTATTAGATATTAATAGAGGTAAATTATACATTATATTTATATTCTGCAATGATTATATTAAATTCGTTAAAAAGAGGTTTTTGACAAAAAGTTTTAAATTTTAAATATTAATTCTTTATTATGTATATACTTACTATAAATTTATTATAATCCGGTTACCCTATTTAAACAATGTATTTTGTTCTCACCTTGTGTAGACTGTGCAGTTCTAATGAGACAGTGAATCTCCACAAACAAAGGTCCGTTGGTGTGAGGTTCTATCTTCACTACATATCTAGCGTTCAATTTAGTCACATCTTTGTCAACATCATCTGATGCCAAGTAGATCCTGCCAAAACTGCCTCTACCTGAAATGGAAAAATATAATTGTTTAAAGTATGAATTGTGGTATGTAACACTTGGTAGAGAAACGCACTTCTAAAAGTACAGGGAATTAGTTACCACTATCATTAATGATGCAATAAATCATAGAAGGCTGTGTAATCTTTTAGATGGTTATGTTATTGTTTATTTTTGATAAAACCCCTAACTGTTTAATATTCTAAATATCAAATCTAAGAAAACAAAATTATATCTTTTGTTTTTAATGATAAATTATTTTATTTCTGTAAGTAGGTTTGTATAAATCTTTTTAAAGACATACAATAACTTGATGTTAAATTACTAATGAAGAAACATTTAAATAGTATTAATTTATACTAAAAACATTGTACTAGGTTAGTATTCAAAGGTTTATCAGAGAGATTATAGAGTAGGTACCTAACTTATGTTAATGAACAAGCCACAAGTGGTTGATCTGGTTTGAAACAAGTTTTCTCTGATATGTGAGCTGTTCTTACATTCTTAGCACTTAGTTTGCTTTCATAACTTAGATTATACACTTCTTGGCATTTGTTTAGATGCTTATATTATGTTTTTTTTTAAGTTAGCTAGTAAAGTATATAATGCGGTTATTATGCAAGTTTTTTGAAGGAATGAGTAATATCAATGACTGATAAAGATTCATTTTTATTTAATTATGACTACAGTGTAACTATTATGTATTACACCTATGTATCTTTATTTTTGTTTCTTATCTTCTGTTCCCACAGTCAGGGTCTATGGGCAGAATTATAGAGTTGTATTATTTGGTAGTGGGTAGTGCAATGGTTTCTCCAGCAGGATTTCATTTAATGCCAGTAATACCATACACAGCCTCTTTGAAATTATTTTAAAAGCGGGAGGAAGATTTCTATTGTGATGATTAGAAAAAAAATGTCAAAATTTACAGATATTTTATAATTTCTAAGAAGTAGCCATTAGCATTATGTCTTGGATATACAGACAGACATACTTTTATGTCATTATTATACCCAGGCCTTTTAAACGTTCAATAATCAACTTAACAACACTCGTAACGTACGCAACATACTCGAAACGCCGACAAGCACACAACGCATCTGCTAAAGGCTTGGGAAGCCGATTGTAAGATATATAAAAAAAAAATACAACACAAGTTATTGTGTTTAAGTAATGCAGGCAAGTACTTAAAATAGGAATGTCATCATCAGTAAATGATGAACCACTTAAGTGTATATACATGTGTGAAGTGTGACTCAACTAAAGTAAATAATTTAAATATTGAAAGTAAACTCTTTACTTAACACCTACTATTCTATTTTCGTCTATTGCATCAGATGCGAAAGGATAGTCTACTACAGGGACTTTTTACTTTAAGACTATAACACTTAGTGTAAAATACCATAATTATTTTGTTGGAAGGACGTAATACCACAAATTGAAGTTTCCATGTGAAAGACAATATTACAAAAGGATAGCAATATAAATTACACTAGCAAGTTAACTTCTTCAGCTACTTTTACTTACCAATGGGCTTCCCGATTCGCCACTTCTTTTGTAAAACATCAGTGAACACTATGCCAGGGGGCAAAGCCTCATCATCACAAAAACTAGCATCCAAGTTCGGGGGCTCCTCGAGAGTCTTTGTTTTCTTTTTAGGAGGCAACGGTAGCTGCACTAATTCAGTTCCTCGTCTCGGCATTGCGAATTCATCCAGGAATTTGTACTATAGATAGTTCAACGTTCTCAGCTATTGATTTTTTTTACGACCGCAGGCGCTAACAAACAGCTAAAAATAAAGGCGTAGTAATGTTAAGTTGTTGTTTAATCTAATAAAGTATAACGTGCTCAACAATGTGACGATAAAATTGAATTATCCGTTAATTTTTACTTTTTCAAGTCCTCACCTCATAGCTTCGTAACCAAATAAACATAGATTCGCGAATCACTTAGGGTAAATTTTAATTTACTAGAAGCTACTGCATTGAAAACAGTTAATCTAGAACTATTCTATGATTAAATAACGCGATTACTAAATTAAATTGGTCAGGAAACAACAACTGATCAAAATTCCGCCATGTTGTTTGTGTCAATAGAGAAGCGCAATTAAGGTTTGTTGTAGTAAAACGAAGTTAGTCGATTTACGATGCAACACGATACAAGAAGTAACAAGAATTAATGTAAAATAATTATTTTTGTGGGGGCTGCTTTTCTCATTTAATGTTAAGTTTGAATTTAGTGCTGTGTGTGTTGTGTATAGCTTTCAAAATAAGCCATAATATAAATTGTTTTTCACATGCCAACTCTTAGGAAAGCTGCGTCGTATACGTCTTCAGTGTTAAAGAGCAGATGAGCAATTCCGTAATTTTATGTCAGATTGATCGTTTATTGTTATTTGGGGACGTAGGTGAAAGGTATTCTACCTGTGTCCTCTTAAGTTGTTTGGAGGTGAGGTTGTGGTCGAAGAGCGGAAGTGAAACTACAACTCGTTGATAACTAGGATTATATAATTATTATCACACACGTCTTATACTTTAGAATTACGATAACACGTTAACACAGTTATAAAACCAATTAAACTAGTTGGGACAGAGTAAACTAATGATTTAGGCCTGAAACTGGGCTAAGCGGACGACCGCACGGTTTCATACAAATGTGCCCCGTCGCGGTCGCAAGTGCGGGCGTCCGTCGCGGGGTAGGCTACTTTAGTCGCGGTAGCACGTTCCCGTGGGATAATTTCCGACAAACTTAATTGTGCATTCTCATTACAAAGCTGTTTAATTTACACGGCCCAAAACATAAATTGACATCCACGAGAAATCCGCGAACCCGCGGGCAGCAGCTAGTCGTAAATAAAATGTCCCCGCGACTGGCATCATTACGATCCCACTTCGTGTGTTCACGCACATAGACGTAGCGTCCCGAATCGTAGCTTAGTGTTGCCCCTTAACAAACTAACGCAAAACTTAAACAAACTAAACACAGTACGGGCGACGACGCGACGGACGCCACGGATTAAGGTGCGTACATAAATGCACAATACGTGACGCCTTCGCCACAGCAATAATGATGTTAAATCACCCTTCTTTATATTTGTGTCAGTCGGATTGCCGCACCCGCGCCTCCACGCCGCACAGTGGGTCGAAACTATGATTTTAGTGACTTAGGGATCAATTTTGTTTTTTTACTTTTTTCTTTATGCGGATGGATAGAGCTCATAACCCTCAATAATAATGGTCCTGATGTTTTTTTTCCTAAACTTTATACTTTGGGTAGAAAAATCAGTTTTGTTATATTTTTGTGTGGAGCGGATCAAATTAAGTCAAATTCCTGCTAAGTAGCGTGTGATCCCGCTTTAAAACTTTATTTTTCTTATACCTTGTCTAGTCTTATATAATTTGATGCTATGAACATCTGCATAAAGCTGCCACTCTGCCAAATAAATGGACCGAAAAAAAATGAAAAATACATTGAATAAAAAGCTTCTTTTAAGTTAAATTTGATATGGAATAGTATGTAAAAGCACGTAATAATACACATAATTATTTAACAACTAACAACAATACATTTAAAAGGTCCCTAATTAGCTTAAATTTACTCATTTATTACATTAAGTATTTAAAAATGTTGATCTATGAATTTCTATTTGTGTGTTTAATGACTAATTAGCTTATCCTTTTACTTTATAAAAAAACAATGTTTTTCACTTTTAGCCATTACGGTAAAGTTAATGAGGATAATTATTTAATGAGGGTAGTAGAAAAATTTTTAAAGGTTTGTTTGTCACTGGAACTATAAAATGACCATATTTAATAAATATTACCTAGTGTTCGTTTATTCGTACTACTACTAACATGTCGTGATTGTGATCGTCCCTTTTTCGTTATAATGGAGAGTTTAGTTAACAATTTAGATTTATTTATGATTTTAAGAGAGCAGCTGAAGTCGCTGTCGGATAGTAAAAAACTTTTTCAATTTCTACAAGATAAAATAAACGTGACCGAAGAGAACAGTGTTGAGCTCCAAAAATTCTGTACGCGCTTTTGTTCAAATATAAGTGCAAGATGGGAACGAAGTAATCGCACGTTAGCACAGTTTATAAGAAAAAATGGTGATTGGTTAGAACATGCAATAAATTGGCCCGAAGGAATGATACGTGAAGCTGTGAACACTGAACAGGAAAGGCTCGAGATTTTTAATACTGAAGATGTTGAAAATCTACCACCATCTACTTCAGAAGCTTCGACATCTACATTTACACCTCGAAAACCTTTCGAAGAATTGGGCTCCAAGCAAAAACGAAGACGCATTGAACAAATTAACCAATCGCTTTCGTTATCCCCAGATGAACTGAAAGCTACTACAATTGCTAGTTTAAAAAACACTGGAAATGAGGACGTAGGAAAAATCATGAACCATTTGCTAAATCACCCCGAAGATCTAGAAAAAGTTAAGGAGTGTTTAAGCACAAGTAAAGCGAAAAGTAGTACCTATTCACCCGATAAGGCACTGTCTTTATTAGTTTCACTTAAATTAAGTAAGTGGCAGTATATAAGCCTAAGAGAAGTAGCAAGTGAAAATGGGTCTGATTTATACCCTTCTTATTATAAAATTAAAGAAGCAAAGTTAAAATGTTATCCAGGGAAAGAAGACATAATTATTACTGAAGAAGGAGGTGCTATTAAACTGCAAGCTTTACGCAACTTGACGGTATCTAGGCTTTTAGATGTGATTGCTTTTGATTTGGACTCGGCAACAGAGTTACTGCTTATAAGCAAATGGGGCTTTGATGGAGCCTCATGACAAAGTAATTACAAACAAAAGACTGAAACAGAGTTTGATGATTCATCTATTTTCATGGCCAGTCTAGTTCCTATAAGGCTTCAACAATGTGATGGAACAATTGTTTGGGAAAACGACCGACCTTCATCAACTTTCTATTGCCGTCCGATAATGTTCAAATTTACCAAAGAAACGCAGTCAACAGTGGCAACTATAAAAGCTAGCATAACACAAGAAAGAGATAGAATTCAGCCGTCAAGAATCAATCAAGTTGAAGTTAAGCATCAATTGCACTTGACGATGATAGACGGCAAAATAACGTCATATTTGTCAGACACATCTTCAGCTGTCTGTGATATTTGCAAAGCAAAACCGTCAGAGATGAACAATTTAGAGTCACTTGCTCAAAGAGAAAGCAATGAAGAAATGTTCCAGTATGGAATGTCATCTTTAAATGCCTGGATAAGATGCATGGAGTGCTTACTTCATATCGGTAAATATAATCTTAAAACTTTATAATTTTTTTCATGGTAGTTTCCTGTGAAATTATTTTTAAGTGACATTTCTTTTTGTTTGCAGCTTATCGTTTGGACTTCAAAAAATGGAGTTGCAGGGGCGATGATAAAGAAAAAATGTCACTCAGAAAGAGCGCTATACAGCAAGCGTTTATGAAGGAATGCGGTTTACTTATCGATATAGTCAAGCAAGGAGTAGGCACAACCAATGATGGCAATACTGCCAGAAGATTTTTCAGGGATGCAGAAACAACAGCTCGCATAACAGGAATAAGTAAAGATTTAATAGAAAGGTTTTACGTGATTCTTCAGACTATTGCATCTGAAGAGCGCGTGGACTTTTCTAAGTTTTCCGAATTTTCTAGAGATACTGCAGAATTGTATGTAAACTTATATCCTTGGTATTATATGCCTTCCAGTATACATAAATTGTTGGTACATGGGAGTGATATAATTAAGCACTTTGGTGCCATACCTATAGGTAAACTGTCGGAAGAGGCAGCGGAAGCTCGCAATAAAGATTTCCGGAAATATAGAGAGAGTCATTCTAGAAAGGTAAGTAGAACGGCGACAAATGAGGATATTTTACACAATCTTCTTTTGTCTTCTGATCCAAAGATCACAAGTTTAAGACCTCGAATGGTGAAACAAAATGTAATGGTTCTCTCTCCAAAAGTTAAAGAGCTTCTGCTGAGTTTTCCCACAGAATCCGATATAGATTTTATTGATGTAGATAATTTGCAAGATAGACATAGCGATAGTGAATAAGATTTTTGGTAGATTGTAAGTTTCTTGTTTCTCTTTTACTAGTTTTTATGTCATATTTGAAAGGAAATAGTAAAGTATAATAATAATAATAATAATAAAGTTTATTGTGTCCAAAAGTATACAGAAAAAAAATAATTGGGTTTGGAGTCTTTATTTAAGCAATTAATGCCTGTATTTAAGGACTCCGCTCCTTCACAACAGTAGGTACTTACTTAAAACACAATAAAAAACAATACAAGGGAATAGTAAAATTAAATGTAATTATATGAACGTGTGTGTGTGTGTGTGCATGAGTGTGTAAGTGTTACCGTGTGTACATGAGTGTTATGGATGTGTGGTCGTATGTGTGTGAGTGGGTTGTGTAGTAGTACTAAGTCACATTATTTAGGAGAGCTTCAGTATTTTGATATGACATTGGTTTTATCCAATCAATCAACATTTCCTTACATAAATGATAAGATTTTGCATATACGAAAATTTCTTTATTTATTTTGTTATATAGTTGAGCTGAACGTATACTAAACTGCATAGATCCGAATTTGGTCTTGGTTACAGGTATTTGAACAATGTTGTGTTTTCTTCTCCTAGAGAGTATATTCGCATCATAAGGTAAGGTTTTGTGTTTTTTTAAAATTAGTTGAGTAATATATAGTTTCCTAACTGACAATACATCACTAAGTTTGTAAAGGTTCTCTGTAGAATATCTCCTTTTTTTTAAATGCATTATTTTGAGCAGGGCTCGTTGTGCTCGCTCCAATTGGATGAATTTTGATTTTGTTGCACCGCCCCAAACAGTAATACAGTATATCAATATTGATTGAACAAGAGAAATATATATTTGTGTGAGCACATTTCTAACAGGCTTTCCTCTACTCTGTGTAGACCTAGGCAACACGTGACGCAGTGTCTTAAAAATCCAATTTAGCTTGCGGACTCTGTTTGCAACTTGCTCAAGATGGGGGTACCAGCACAACCTCTGATCAAGCATTACCCCTAAATATTTTGTGCTAGAAACTTTGCCAATACTAGAGCAGTTACAATTATCAACATTAATACCATCACAAGTGTGAATATTGATTCGGAAATCGCCAGTTGGTTGAGTACGATTGCAGATGCTGAAACTTATAAAGTTTGTTTTGGAGGTATTTAATGTGAGAACATTAGCATTGAGCCAATTCGCAACCTGGGACATTCCTGTTTCAGCACTTAGCTGCACATTATGCCATGACCTACCATAGAAGGTAACAGCAGTATCATCGGCGTACGACATGACTTTGGCGTTAGGAATTTTCATGTTACACAGGTCGTTAATGTAAACCAAGAAGAGCGTTGGACCTAATACACTTCCTTGGGGGACGCCATATGTTACATCTGCAACATCACTAATATGATGCCCCACTTTGACACACTGTTTCCTTTTTAAAAGATAGTCCTTGAACAGATTAAGCGCAACATCTCTAATACCTATTTTTTCCAGCTTGTTAACAAGGATAGGCGTAGAAACGGTATCAAATGCCTTTCTAAGGTCTAAAAAGACAGTTAGGCACTTATCTCCATTGTCAAGATGATTAGCTATTAATGAAGTTAGTGATATGACGGCGTCCTCAGTGGAAATACCTTGACGAAAACCAAACTGTGAGTCGGAGATGATGTTGAATTTGTTTAAGTAATTAAGAAGCCTAACATTTATTAATTTTTCAATAATTTTAGATATACTAGTAAGAACAGAAATTGGTCTATAATTATTTACATCGTCTCTACTCCCACCCTTGTGCACAGGAGTAATAATGGCTATTTTTAACGGGGCAGGGAAAATACCTGTTTTAAAGCAGAGGTTCGCAAGATGGGCTATGATAGGGGCTGCTTCCTTGCCTATAAACTTTAAAAATTTCGTAGAGATGTTGTCCCAGCCAGGGGCACTCTCAGCTTTTAGGTTCATTAATATAGTGTATACTTCATCGGCGTCAGTTTCAAGAAGCACAAAAGAGTTTACGAGATCTGATGCATTGCTGCTCTGATTGAAGGCATAATTGTCAGTTGTAGGTAGGATTTGTTGAGCCAGGTCATGACCAATTTTAGAAAAATAGTTGTTGATAAAGTTTACCGAACCAGACGGCGCTGGCAGAAGTTTTAGCAATTCTGCATCATAATTATTTGTTTTCTGAGAGTAGGTTATAGCTTTTATATTTTTCCACAGTAATTTATTGTTACTAACTGATTTAGATAACAGATTCCTTTCATATTGTCTTTTTAGTTTTTTAATTAAATTGTTACAGTAGTTTCTGTAGCGTCTGTAAGTTATTTTAAGAATTTCATTGAATTGATCCTGTCGAAGTTTATTTTGGAGTTTATTCCGATTTTGTATACAGCGCAAAATACCAGTGGTAATCCATGGTTTTAAAATGCGTTTTTTGCTTGGGATCTTTAATGTGATAGTATTTAATTTAATGGAGTCAGCTAAAGTTTGTATTAACAGAGTACACAAAGAATTAGGATCATCACAGAAAAGTAATTCACTCAAGTTCTTTTCTTTTAGATAATGAAGGGCCTGATTAAAGTCAACAAATGTCTTAGTTTTACGAACATTTTGTAAGTATTTTTGCTTAGACAATATTAAAAGAGTTGTGAAATGGTCAGTTACTGTGGTATTAAGTATAGCAATAGTGGATGAAAACTTTTTCTTATTTACTTTAAGCATGAAGTGGTCCAGGCATGATTTATCTCTCGTTGGCAACAGATGCCCTGGAAGGATACCATGTAAAGACAACATGTTAAGGTAGTTCGTCCTGTTATTCAGTTCATGGGACTGCTCAATTTGTTTAGGTATAATATTAATGTTTATGTCGCCTGCAACAATGATGTTTTTATTTGTTGTTATGTTCTCCAAATGATTATTGAGCGAACTGACAAAATTGTCAGTGTTTGAATTTGATGGTGATCGGTAAATGCACAGAATGACATTATTCAATATTTCCAGGCTTAAACAAGAGGCCTGAGATAGTGATATTTCTGTAACCTGATGTTCAAGGACACACTTCACATAAACGACTACCCCATCATTTTGGTTTAACTGACTTGAAGTCATATATGAACTGTAATTGTTAAGTTGCGGAATTGGTTTATTAGAATTTAACCTACATTCTGTCAATATTATGATATCTGCTTCAAAGTCAAATGTAGACAATGTCAGTAAAAAATCATCAAAGTTACAATAAATGCTTCTAATGTTCTGTGAAAAAATTGTTAAGTCACTTTTCTTTACAAAAATGTGTTTAGACAGCTCGTTACTGTCGCATTCAAAGGTGCGCGCAATCTCAAAATCGTCTATATCAGTAATCGTTTGCAGCGTATCACTCATTTAGTTGGAAATTTAATAGAATGAATGTCAATACATGGAGCAGATACCTTAGAGAAATGGTAATTGTTGTACTCTTATACTTAATGGTTCCAAGAAAAGATAATGTAGAATTTGAATAGTAACGAACGATTGCTCTTTTTATATTAATAATGTATCGTAAAACACGACTTGAAATGAAGTATATGTGAATAGCGACTGTAGGTATAGTAAGTAATGATGTGTATATGTATAAACGAGTTTTGGTTGGGGATGTGTAGTACGAGTCTATGAGAAATAAGATTGTTTTAGATAATTGATTGTGTAAGTGTATAATGCATGTATATGAATTATGTGTGAGCGTATGTATTAAAAAGTTACGACGTGTTACATAACATCTATTTATAACTAAGGTGATTAGCACCGCGCAGAAAGTGTTAACAATAAGCAGCAAAAAGCGGGTGACTGCATAAAAATCACGGAACGAAGCGATAGTGCTGTATACTATGTTAATAGTTATAGTATACGTATAGTTGCAAAAATACAGAAGGCATCTAGTATGTAGTCATTTAAAGTATGGTGTTGTATATAGTTAGTTTTTTAGTTTACTTGTGTTAGTAGTAAGTTATTTTATCTTTACTAATTCGTATCTGTTTGTATGTTTCTTTACTTACTATCCAGTATTTAATTGAACTTTATAAACTAATTAAAGTCATTAAACAAACAAATAGAAATTCATAGATCAACATTTTTAAATACTTAATGTAATAAATTAGTAAATTTAAGCTAATTAGGGACCTTTTAAATGTATTGTTGTTAGTTGTTAAGTAATTATGTGTATTATTACGTGCTTTTACATAGTATTCCATATCAAATTTAACTTAAAAGAAGCTTTTTATTCAATGTATTTTTCATTTTTTTTTCGTTCCATTTATTGGCAGAGTGGCAGCTTTATGCAGATGTTCATAGTATCAAATTATATAAGACTAGACAAGGTATAAGAAAAATAAAGTTTTAAAGCGGGATCACACGCTACTTAGCAGGAATTTGACTTAATTTGATCCGCTCCATACAAAAAAATAACAAAACTGATTTGTCTACCCAAAGTATAAAGTTTAGGAAAAAAAACATCAGGACAATTATTATTGAGGGTTATGAGCTCTATCCATCCGCATAAAGAAAAAAGTAAAAAAACAAAATTGATCCCTAAGTCACTAAAATCATAGTTTCGACCCACTGTGCGCCGGCTTGATATTTAAGCTTCCAGATTGATCATCTACGGTCACCCTTAGGTTACGACTGTCAGTTAAATCAATTCATGCAGCTGTAATCGACTAAGTTATCAATATCGCATCTCTATTTCTAGAGATCAATGCCCGGTTCTTCCACTGCCAGATAATATTTTTTTATCTTTATTCAGTAGTCACAGAAAAACGCGAAGTCAATATGTTCAAAATACAAAACCGCAAAACCACGCCTGCTGCATTTTTCGTTTATTTTAATTCCAGTCTGCTATGGCATAACTTTTAAACCATAATATTTTCAGAAATACAACAAATTCGCTGGAATAACACATGAGGTAAGCCTGAAGGAAAACTTAACTACCGGCTTCTAAAATGTTAACTTTTTCAAACAGATTCTGGTGTGCAATTTCATACAGATTATGACGCCCTACGCAATTATTTGACTGCAGACAGGTATTTACATTACCTACTAAAGTATTTATCTAGATCATTTCATTTGATAAAGAGAATATCCTACGTTGTATTGGGTACCTACCTATCGTGCAGTTTCATAATTATGTGCAGGAAATTTCCACAGAGATTATGCTTATTAGTAAAGCAAGCAAAGATAAACTGAAGCAGAAGTGAAGCTTGCACACGCACAGCCAGCAGAGTACGACCAACGACGGGATTGATGTGCGAGGGTGAGGAGAGGGCCGAAACGAAACGCAACAAACTTTATAGCTTCATTCACGAGTCGGTCGCCCAGCGTGAAGTTGTGCGTTTCGCTACCTCGCCGCCGCGGCGAGAGTATTGAACGCGATGTCTTTTTGTTTATCAACAAACAAAAAATCTAACCAGTTGTGTTTGGTGACATAGAAATAAAACGATTTTGTGTTTTATTACTTGCACGTTGTTTTTTTTTGAAAATGTTGAGTTAGCATTGCTTGAAAATAGTGTTTGAAGATGGACGGTGCGAACGGTGATTCTGATCACTCTATGACTTGGGAGGACTTTTTCGGTAAGTAGGTAAAAATAGAAGGAACCAATTTAGTCGAACAAAGAAATAACGTTATGTCTCACACAAGCATTCCAAATATGAACAAAGAAACAGTCGGTGCTCTAGTTACGAAGACGTGTTTAAAAAAAATATCAAAAAAGTTTTTGCAAAGTTTGAAACTCCATGGTCATGAATTTCCCGAGGCGGGAAGAGACTGGTTTCGCTCAGCATTTCCACTTATGGTGTGTGTGGATTGCGCTGTCCGTACCTGCTTGCATCAAACTCAAGCTGTGCAGGCCTGTGCAGTATTAACTACTACGTGATCAATCATTCTGTACGCTGAGAACACCTGTAGTAGGTAAACTAATGATAATAGTAATTTATTACTGAATAAACTCTCAAAATAAAAAGTTCTTTGGGAAGGTACAGTCAGCATATGTACAGTAAAGTTGATCATAGAGCAGTTTTAAAATAAGTTTATGAAAGAAAACTTGTCAATAACACTTTGCTTTTTAAATTGTGATAAAGAAGATAATGCTTAGCTTAGTAACAAATAATGAAAAACGAATGCATCTTTGAATTGATGATGCTGACCGTACCTTCGTGATTTAATCAGTATTGAAAATTAATGTTGATTCTTTTCGTCTAATAACACTAATTTGTTCTTTTGGGATCGCGTGTTTCGTTTCAAATTGGGCTATTAATATCAAACGTGATAATAATAGGTTTCTGTAACATTATTATAGGCAGTTATTATTACAAACGAGATGTTCTCGCGTAGAAAAAATATTACTGCCGGCTTTAGGTACCTATAGTACGTAGGTACTATTTGTAGCAAATTATAACAATAATTGATAACTACAACGTAAGATTGCCTACTGAACCTAGTAGCTTTTGCCCGCGGCTACGCCCGCGTGGATGGCGGAAAAAATCCGACCGGTACGTACTACTACCCGGGATTAAAAGAACCGCAGCTTGTAAACTATCTGTGTGCCCATTTCCATTCAAATCCGTTCAGTCATTATTTTGCCAATTCGGAACATACATCGACGAGATCATCGATCGAAAATCGAAACGAACAGACATACAATTCTTTGTCGCTTTCATAAATTATGAATGATAAATTGATAAGACACTCATTTCAGTTAAAGTACCTACTTACTAACCTACTTATTTTTTAGTGGAGAAATGTGGGTGTCGTATAGGTACCTACAGCTCTTTCTAACCCTTCGTGGAATACAGGTGTGATGTTAGGTTATTTAAGAGTGATTTTGATAACGGATCAGCAAAATGATGTAGCGTGACTCGTGACTGAGATTCGAACTCACGACTAGGTCGTCCATCGAACCGTTGAGCTATTGTTGCGATCCTAATTAAACAGGAAAGGATGTATTATGCCTTTTTCGTCGTCGAATTGCTCGTCTACCTCTTCTACACGTTCACAGTTGTTATTTATTCTATGCTAACACTAAACAAACCACAGTCCATGGTATTGCCATAAAAACTGCTAAGTATAATTTCTTTGACATTTGCCCAGATTTTCAAGGAAACCGCTCAAAGTTTCCTAGTACACTATTAAATGCACAACATGAATGAAATTCTCCAAACCCACTACTAAATCTAAAATAAACTACTACGCGCAAACTTCACGGAAACTAGAAGATATTAGATAGTAAGTAGGTACTATCGGAGAAGGCCACATTGAATCGATGACTCACTAGTCACGCAAGATGCACCACGGTTCAGCGACGATACTTCAAAGTAGCCATTATACTCAGAAAAATATCTACAGTATCGTTCTATAGTTCATTAATGACTTATTGAGTAACACAACACATGTAAGCAAACATAATGGGCGTTTATCTCCACAAGAATGTAAACGCAAAAGATAAAAAACCGTTTGAACAGTATTAACACTACCTGTTTACTACAAAGCATGGAATTAGTATGTACTATCTTGCTACAAAGAGACACCTTTCAAACAAAACTGATTTAATCAACTTCATTGTGTCACATTATTCTCAAGATGGAGGGAATCAGTGCCGCCATTGTACGACTGAATTAATGGTGTGCGCTTCCTCAGACCGCAGCCGTTGCACCGGATGTTCGATTAATTTGAAATTCGACAGTTGGCGCCTTTTACGATTAAGGTTTGATATAAAATGAGCCGAAGTGAGATTTTATTTCGACTTGCATTCAAATAACTGTGTATAAGTTTGTTAATTTATTGAACTAGATGCCATGTATTTGTGCACAATTTTGATTGCATTCTTATCTTATGTCAGCAGCGCCCTTTCTTTCTCTAGCTTGTCTTATCATTTTACAAACACCATTGTTTCTCAATTGAAACAATTGCTTGTTTAATAAAAATAACACGAGATCCGCATCCGAAATATCAGTCGATGAACTTAACAATATTCAATTAAACGGTGACATATAGATTTCAGACAGACTGATACAGAAATGTTGCACGATTTTGTTTGATTTCTAGACCATAGATAAACAGTATAGAGAAACTCACGTCTTAGCATGGGTAGAAGCTAGAAAATGCAATCGCATTCAGTGATGCCAACTCCTACAGATTGTTCCCCCTAGCACCATCTTCAAATTCCCTTAAAACCCATACATTTTTTGTTACACACTCTACTTCTAATATATTCTTTTTTACGGAGAAAAAAATAAAAAATCTTTTGAATAGCAAGTTGTTATTGGTCATAGTGCGAAATTCAGCCACCAGCGCCAGAGCTGCGTGTTGCTTTAAGTACAAAGACACGAAGTACGGCATTACTGTAAACATTTTTTTCAAGGCAACCTATTAGAATTGAGCAAAAAGAAAAGTGATTCTTTAATTTAACGTTCAGTTTATAAGAAATGTAATTGCGAATGGAAGATACTTCGAAGGTATATGTAGTTCAAATACCTATTAAAAAAAAAAAAAAAACTTTTAATAATCTACCCCTAAAAATCCCCCTAAATAAATGTACCCCCTAAAAACCTCCTGGACATCTTGATTCCCCCTAAATTTGGAGGGAAAACCCCCAAGTTGGCATCACTGATCGCATTATTTACGATGCTGATCAGACAAATTTTTCGAACATGGAATGGATTAGCAATAATCCGTCAGAATCATTAAAGATTGTGATTAATAGTGTGTAATATAGTGTTGCTACGGTCCTTACAACAGTTCTTTCCTTTTGCTTTGTTTACGCCACGTTTAGAAGTAGAACAAAGCTTTTAAAATAAGCATAGGTACTAAGGCAGTCGACTTCACGGATAGCCTTAATTACTTATTTATTACAATCGATTTACTTACCTACTACGATGAAAAGCTTGAGCCTTTTAGACGTAGGTAAACGTTCTAGTGTTGTAAGAATAGACTTTTCTATCCAACTGAGTATTTTACCACATCCCGCAGAGTTTCAAAACGAAAGTCTTTGACCAGTGCGTGTTGCCAGTGATGACATATGGCACTGAAACGTGGTCGCTCACAATAGGCCTTATTAGAAGGCTAAAAGTCCCCCAAACGGCTATGGAGAGGGCTTGGAGTTTCCCTTCGTGATCGAATCAGGAATGAAGACTTCCGCAAGAGAACTAAGGCAACCGACATAGCCCGAAAAATTGCCAAACGGAAGTGGCAGTGGGCAGGGCACACTGCTCGCAGAACAGATGGCCATTGGGACCGAAAGGTTTTGGAGTGGCAACCGCGTACTGGAACACGTAGCGTTGGAAGGCCTCCGAAGAAGAATTGTTGTCTATAATGGTCTTTTGAGGGAAGACCCAAACATATTGAGTGGACCTGTCCAGTGCATGAATTTGTCCGTAATCATACAGCTTAACTCAGAACTAAAGGTGGTGATGACTTTCTAAACTGCTCTACACTTTTCTATGATAGTGGTGAGAAAAGTAATTCCAACAAGTAAAGCACATCAGCATAAAATCAATCACGTGTCATTGATTTAAACTAGGCTGCTAAAGAATCAGCACTTTACGAACGTTAAAATTACATAAGACAGTCCCCCAAAACGCCCTTAGCTGGGAAGAAGTTGCGCAACGAGTTTTTGGCGGGATCGCGTTGGAACATGTCGCACGAATTTTCATTTTCATTGTATAATTTTGTTCATTGTGAATTATTCAATTTAGTTACGTGTTAGTGCACAAGTGTAGTGAATGAAGGTGGAAATAAGTGACTAACGTGGACTTTTCGTGTTCCTCCCAAAACTCTATTAGGTTTTTGAAAAGTTACTACCGCTTTACAAAAACTTTGACTTGACTGACTATGACTTTTTTGTAACTTCGTGCCCGATATCGGGCCATTTACTTGATTGAAAAGTAAAATTACTTGACACTGGCAAAATGCACAAACCGTGCGAAGCCAAAACCTAAAAAAATAAATAAGTTGCGCAACAAACTCCCCAGCAGCACAGCTGTCAGCTCAGTTAGAAGAAGTTCATCCTAAACAATAGTATGCAAAGTAATGTATATTACATTGAAGATGTTGCTTCTGATTTGTGCAGCAATACACAAGCTCCGAATCATAGAAATATTGATGAAACGGAAACCTAATAAACAGGTGTTTCGAATTTCATCAATGAAGCAATACCTATTTGAAACACGTGTCTATATCATTTATATTATATTGCCGTCGCTTCAAGTATACAAAAACGTGACGAAAATAGACGTTTTTAATAAAATTGTAATCACGTTCTACTACTAATGAAAAGTAAATATTATTATTTTAGAGAAGCTGAAAGTATCGAGCAATGTTTGATATTTATTTGTAAAGCTTCTGCAGAAAGTGCGGAAACATAAGCCAGACGCCGCTGCAGACAAATTCACGATCCCAAACAGAACTCTGCCAAAATATACTCCAGGGTTTGAATTCATATATCGACCGAAGGTAATTGCTGCATCTTCATATAGGAATAGGAACTCTGATGGTCTGGCAAAACGTTTCATTAGTTTTGAAAGACTGAAGATGAGAAGATCGTCCTTGGGATTTTTATAGAAACTTTATTAGTCTGCCTACGTTACTTTTTATGCTGTGCCGAAAGCAACAAACCGACCGAACGAACCGTCCGTACGCCTCTGTGCCGAATCGAACATCAATCAATGAATCCTCGGGTGTTCCAGATTTTCTTCCTGCTTTTATTTGCTGTGGGGGGCAAAGCGCAACTAATAATCGAAAATGTGTCATTCACAACCATTCGACAGGTTGCCGAGGTCAAGAGAATGATGTTTATAATAATAATTTCATTTATTTCAGAATACAAATTATTGTATTATGACGTTAATTTTTGTACTATGTATGTTTCATAGTTCTTTCACCTAATACAATATCGTTGTCGGTACGGGAACAATCGTCTATGGATATTTTTTTGTCTTCTGTGTCTTATTACAATACAATTACAACTATATAAACCACACAATGATCAATTAAAATACCACCAGCATTCCTATAAGTATGTCAAGTAGGTTCTAAGGAGTGTCACGCGATTCGTATTGATGAATCAATACTTCTGCAAATATTGAGCTAGTACCCAACGCATTGTCTGCAATCATTAGTCACTTACTTGTGCAATCTATTGTGCCCGTACCTTAGCTTTTGGTGGCTGAGAATTGCGACAATAACAATATAACAATTGCGAAAGCTTTATAGATCGAAAACAGTATTTTCGAGAAGATTATGCCGCCAAATTCCAATTTTAGTCGATTTTATTTGGACTTATAAAACCAACATCTAAAGCAGTACGCCTAGCCGTAAAAAAAAACAAAGGCATAGACAATAAAGCAAGCAAGGAGGAAACTCTTCAATCTGCATACTCATTACCATAAACAAAAGTTAATGATAAGTATCCATCTTGGAACACTAAGCGGAAATCGACGCGCGTTGTTGAGTGCACTTAGTGCATGAATATGACGGGCCAAGTCTTTGAAGTCTAGACGAAGTGGAGAGCGTCTGTATTCCGTATCTGTGCTCTCTATCAAACCTATACAATTTGTTTAATCAACTGTCTGGAGGTAACACAAAGCGAGCGATCGAACGCTGCAAGATGGAAGTCTTAGTTTGTTCTGTTTATAAACATTGTGTGAGTAACCGCTTGTAAGCTTTGTTTATTAAAATATTATGATTAAATTTTGTAAGTGGTGGATAGGATTGCCTAAGGAGCTAAAATGGTTCTGAACGAGTCATTGAGGTGTGTAGCTAAACAGCATACTTCAAGAAGACAGGATTACCAAAGCTTCCACCTTTTTAGGAGTGAAATATACCTAATGTTATTTGTAACTTAGAATTATATAAAACGTACTGAAGATTAACATGGATTGGATCAGGGGTGGCCCAGTGGTAAAGGCTGCGAGTTACCGTTGGTAAGTTGAGGTCGTAGGTTCGAACCCGGACAGACGCTTTACTAATTGTAAATTATTACATCACCACTGCTCTGACGGTGAAGGAAAACAACCTGAATAAACGATGTCCTAGAACCAACAATTCGAAGGCATGTGACATCTACCACCAACCCGCACCTGGGCGCCCTCTCACAAAGAGGAGGAAAACCTGTAAACTCAAAAACAAAAAACTGAATAGTCAATGAGCTACCGGGCACCATAGTGTAAAAAAATAAGCACAACCATTTTTTTAAGACACTGACATTGCTAAGGTATGGCATAAACTAGTAGGACTAAATAAGCGATAAATCATTTTATATGGAGAGAAATACGTTAAAATTAACCAAACACCTGAGGGCACATGATAAAAGAGGATAATAAATATGAAGATGAAACGCATCTTTCATATCGTTGGCTAAGACCGCCGGCGCCAGCGGTTTCCTGCAGCCGACCGAGTTTCAGATTGCAATACCAGAGTAGTTTTGCTGCAAACCTTGGACCCAATATTGGCATAATATAAAAACAACAAATAAACTTGACCATCTTAGAAAATGAAGGCAGAATTGTCTTCATTATCTAAAATAGTCAAGTTGCCGCTGCCGCTGTTAATTCTATTGTAGCTGTACGTGTAAAAGGAAACGTTTTAGAAATTACAACGTCTCTTTTCAGAATCTCTCTTTCACAGAACCTCTAGCTATTACAATACTACAGTATAAGTAGATATTTGAGACCCACTTGTCCCAAAAGAAATAGCTGAGTGTCTCGTCCTTTTTAAGTTTGTTCTAAGTTTCCACACCAAAATGCACCACCCACATTTGCTCCAATCTTTATAACCAAGCCGCCAAGGTTTGGCCCCAACATTTGACGGAGCAAATCGAGTGTTGTATGCCATGTGTCGCAACCGGCGTATCAAGTTAATCGTCAGCAGCAGAGGTGCGTTCGCGCAGCCTTATGAACGACTATGACTGATGACGCGGATACATAGCTCTGACATGACATAGTTAATATAGTAGGAGTTTAATATTACTGATCGCTTTACTAATTGCCGTGGATTTAACGTAACTAACATAGTTACGTTTGTGTGTAATGTATGAATTAAAATAGGTACTACTATGTAATTGTGTTATGAATAGGTCTTTTAGTTGTACTTAAGTAACGTAATCTGAGAACGGGTTTTCTGTATTCGTAACTTTTTTTTACTAATCGACAACGGCTTTTAGCCTCTGCCGCATTTTTTTTATCCTTCTCAACTTCATGTCTATTATACTTCTTCTAAAGTTGCAAAAAAGTACACTGATGATTCACAAAGAGCTCTTAAAAACCGTTAAAAACGGCTTCTAATGGCACAATTTTAGATTAGAAGACTCGAATCGAAATCTAATTGGATTATGTATAGACGCTTGCATATCAAGCTACCCCAATCTGTCAAATTTTTTGTTCGATTTTCATCTTTATCACAATATAAGGTTAAGGTTCATGTTCAATTGGGAATATTTGATAGTTTGGGGTAGCTTGATGTGCTGGCTGTCTGTATATACATTTGGTGTCAATCGTCATCATTCTCCTGATCTCATCCAAATTTATTTGTGGTGGAGGTAATCGTCATCTCGCTAGTCACCCCTTTCCAACCATACCTATTATCATACACGCAGTCCATCCATAGTTTCTTTGGACTCCTACTCTTACAGCCATCGACATTCATACTCAAAACTTTGGTGTTAAGTAATTGACTCAATAAACTTTATACTTCAAAGGCATCTTTAACTCAATACCATACCATTATGTCAAGTAACACGAACGAAACAAAACGCAGAATCCAATGAACCTCTCCACATGTCATAGACTAGCATTACCATAATGATAGGTCACACAGTCGGTTGCCATTCGACCTGCGTTTGGTAATCACAGGTATTTATTGCAGAATAGAACAGCTATTGTTGTACTGTTATGTCTGTTGTGTAGTAGGCTGTGTTTCGTCAGGGCGGTGACAATATCAACGTACCTAATGAGCCGTATTGGCGATTTGTGATTGGAATTGTTACGAAAGTTTGAGGGAAGTGAGAGTTACGACTTTAAGACAAGAGTCAAATGGGTCACCCAGAACAACGTAACAAAGTTAATAGGAGTATTAAATATATGGCAGTCACCTCCTGATTCTCTTTCAAGTGTCGAGTTATCGATCGATATAAAAGCTGTACCCTAATTATATATAACATACTTTCAATCATAATCACTGGAAAACTCTCTCAGTTACCTTATTTTTAACGATTTTTCACCTTTATAAGATAGCTTTTTCAGATTTTTATGATGGCGGTTTAAAATAATCTTGTGTTATTATTGTTTCAATAACTGGATGAACGAGCGCTGCTCGCTTTCTTTTTGTTCGACGTTTTCTAAAAATGAAACCTAGCTAGATCGATTTATCGCCCCCGAAACCCCCTGCACACTAAATTTCATGAAAATCGTTGGAGCCGCTTCAGAGATTCAGATTATATATTTACAAACAAGAATTGCTCGTTTATAGGTATTAGATATATTGGTCTTTCTGCAAACTGTGTCTTTAATTTCTAGTGTATTTGGTTTAAACCGTCCTAATTAAATATGTAAATTATAAAAGAGCGGTGGGCGCCACATAGCGTCTGCAATTTACCAGCGAATCACTGAAACGTTATTTATTGTTCCTAGAGAGAGTTTTTGACACCGTAAAGTCAAACCCTCCTGCCCAAAGATTGAACTTAAACCTAGATTTATCCTCACCGTACTTAGCCATGCGAAAAAGTGTAACGCCCTTCTTGGAAGCCATCGCTTTAGAAACGCTCGTGCGTTCCTAAAGATTTTCTAAAGCATTTCTAAATACTTTGTATGGATCAGAAGGCCAATTTTTGTAATTAAAAACGTTCAAAATCTAGCCGCAGCCTCACCTCGGTGACAATCGAGCGTCAAAAACTTGTCAAAAATGTACGAAAACTCGAGGTATTTTTGACAGATTGAGGCTGAGATCCAGCCCGAGCCTATTTGGGCTCGCCACGATTGCGGCGGTAAGTCCCCTCTTTGAGGAGTGGTTTGAGAGGCGGCATGGCGTCCTCACCTTCCGCCTGACGCAGGTCCTCACCGGACACGGTTGTTTCGGGAGGTTCCTGTTTCGGATAGGGCGGGAGGAAACGCCCGGGTGTTTCCACTGCGAAGATCGCCCTGAGGACACGGTGGAACACACGGTGGCGGTCTGCCCAGCTTGGGTGGAGCACCGCCGTGTCCACGCGCGCCTCAAGGAGATGTCAGCACAAAAAGTGATGGGACCCGCAAGGGTCGATGCCTGCCAGGGGTGCGGGTTTGTTCGATAGAGACACGACAGCCCCTGGCATACGGGCTACTGAAGGAACACGGGTGGGTTTTAGTCAGTAAAAGTCTGACACGCCCTCCTGCTCCACCCAGAGCGGGAGAAGTTATTTGATGATTTCCACCCAAAAAAAAAAAAAAATCCCGAGCCTATTTCTAAGCAGTGGACTGCAAAAGGCTGAGTTGTTTGAGACTGAGATCAGACTGGGAACGTTCTTAAAATTCCGAAAATTGCCCCTGAGTTTCTTTCCCATAGTCAATTCATTTGCAGTCTATAACTTTACAGCCATTAAACAAGCAAAGATATATATGTATAAATATATATATCTCGAGGAAATTATTTTTATTTATTGCTTCTGGTAGTCACTTTCGTTGACTGTAAGACTGTAACACGCGTTTAAATAAATTGCTGCGATTTCGAACCGGTGTAAGTGTTTCGTAATAATTGCAAGATTACTGCGCCCGCGCCACTTGTAGATGGTACTTACAAGTTTTCCTGCCAGGATGTGCGCAGAGCAATCATTTTGTTAATTAAACTTAATGATTAAGGTATTATGACGATTGAGTAGTTAAGAAAGTGTTGTAGTGTAAATGTTTTGGCGTGTTTTGTAATTTATCTTTATGTGTAAATAATTATTAACGCCATTAGTTTTTGTAAATTGTTTGAGCAGAATCAAGGCAATGAATAAGAATTATTATTTTGTAAATAAATGGGAATAGACCAATAGAGCAACTGTCTTCAGTCTTACAAAATTCTAACACAACCTTAACATGCTTTTTACGTTACTTTGCAAATAAAATAAAACAGTATCCGTCTTAAAAACTTATTACTTTAAAACACAAAATGACCGATTCTTTTTTTTTTTTTTAATTAGAACGTCACTTTTGCACAGTGGCGGCTTACATAAGCTTTATTTTGAATGAACATTCAGCCACAGTTGCGGGTTATCTAAGCTTTATTTCACACGTTCAACTGACTGTGTAATCGCATTGGTGCGCGGCACCGATCATCCGCAGAACTGGACAACGCTCCTACTGTATTTGCCGGTCACTTGATTTTAAACTTTATCACGTTCAAATTAAGTTGAATTTATGTTGATGATGATGTTACTGGTGCATTGTACCGCGGTGGCTTGTGTAGGGGTATTAAATAAGCGGATTGCGAGAAGCGTTAGTTGTTGTTAGTGATTTTAAATGTTGGTATCGCAGTAAAGTAGTAAGAGTTCAATATTTATTATAAAACTACACAAAGTGACTTGTCCAGGGCAGGCAGAAAGAGTGAATAATTTTTCAGGTAAGTCTGGCCTGTGGTGAATGCTAAATAAATGTTATTAATCCTCTTCTCATAATGTTGAACTGTATTTTCCCTATCGTCACTATACAAACTGGCTGGCATATCAAATCCTTCCAAGCCTATTAAAATTTTAGAAATAGAAATATAGTTTATTTTATATCGAGGGACTAAACGAAGCCATAAGGTGGTTTGACTACCGAGCGTGCAAGGGAGTCAATAAAACCGAGGGTATATAAAGTTGGCGTTTAGTCTCGAGGTGCAAACTGTACTTTTCACTTTAAGTGAGAGAAAAATAGTCGATTTAGTACAAAAAACATTTAATAAATATTACTTAATTAAATAAAAATCACAAAAGATTAACTATTATGTCTTTTGCTCTTTGCTTTGACAGTGAAGACAGAGAGTGACATTCATAATACATTATTTAAAACCGAACAAATTTACACTCGACAAAAATTCTGAAATTGAGGTCAGTTTAACAATTTAAAACACATGGCGTTACCTTTTTTGCGAAAAACCATGGAACTAAAACTCTCAATATTTTCGCAATGATGATGAACACTCAATGTATATCAAAGAATGTACCGCTAGTATGGAAAAGTTTTTCGATACCACCAGAAAGAAATACAAAAAAATTACATGCAATTAGTTCGACAGGGGAAAGGTAAAATGGCTATAGCGCTAAAACCTGAAATACCAGGAATGAATTTTAAAGTTGAATGGTTTAGAAATCATTTACAATGCATATCCTTTGGCGCTTTAGCAATTTTACCTTTCCACTGTCGAGTTATCCTTGTTAGTTTGAAAAAATCTTCACTTTAAATAAACGTTTATTAATTATATGACCACCACTGTTAAGGCTGCACACTGGATTTTCAACTCTCACGGTTCTACACCGTGACTTGGAAATCAAGTGCGCAATATAATCCCGCCACGAATGAAACAAACAGTAGCGTAGGTAACTGATGGTTTGATATAGCCAAAGTGTAATGACAATTCAATATCCTTTCATCTCGTGGCCCAACACTGTCTGGTGTTGTTGTTTTTTAATTGATGACAGGCATAATTTCTCGTTCGCACGCTATGACGTCAAATTGGTACTAAAGTAGTTACAATCACCACACTCAGCATTATTACACTTACATATTAGTACGATTTCATGCGAAGGCGACTTGGTTACTTATGTAAGTGACAGTTTTATTAATTGCAACATAATAAGTGGAAGAAGGATTACTAACCTTTTTTTTAAAGAGGTTACTCGGCGCAAAATCTTATTAGTATTTCGAGTGTATTACAAAAAAAAAAAACACTGCCATGTTTTTATGTTTTGCTTTTAAGTCGTGTTTTTTTCTGATTTTAAATTTTAGAAAAAAAAAAAGCAATGGCGCTGGTAGATTTACATTAAATCGTAAAACAAAAGACACTCTATGACATTAGGGAAAATGTTTTCGAAAGTTCCTTTCAGAATTTAAAAAGAAAACTCTCAAGCAATGGTCGGTTATTCTCTAAAAATATCTTGTCTGTTCTTTATTGTTTTTAAATGAATCTAACTAAGAATTAATAAAAGTTTGATGACCTCGTTGTAAAACAGTTATTAGGACGATTGAGGCCAATCAATAATTCTTTTATAAGCGCCATATTGGATCCCCAAATAACTGGACAGCGCCGACGACGTCAATCGTTTAGCTCGAAACGGTTTAATCTCAAAACCATTAATTTTAACATAACATTCGCTTGGTAGGGTTCACCAAAATATTGCCCCATCAATGATTTGAATACTAAGACCAATTTAAACTCCGTATTTATGACCCATTTGTTTAAATTGAATCAGCCATTTAGCGGTAGGCGGTAAAATGTGCATGAATACCAATGTAGGTAAGCCATAATAATTTGATTGAGGAGTGAATATAAATAGGTTATTATAAATTCTAAACATATTCTCATTGAAACGTGCTAACTTTGATCTTTATTGTTCCAATTATCATAGTAAATTTGATGGATACATCAAATTCCAATAATGTAAACAAAATGGTTTATTGCAGTGCGCATGCGCGGCAACGCAGACGTACGTCTAGACGGGGAGGCGATTCTCATACGTTTTATATTTTAACGGACCAGCATAGAATGGCCTCCCGGCAGTTGCATCCTGTTCTATGCATAGAGAACAGGAGGGCAGTGCAAGGGTCATTATAAAATTGATAACGTAAACGTCGAAAGTAAAGATTTCGCTAACCTTGGCGAAAGGCCAAGATTTAGATTAATTTAATGTAGTTTATTTAATTTTTTGGGAGTCTGTTATCTAGCTTTCATGTTCACACACATCAAACATTTTTATAAATTCCTGACGTGTTATTGAATTGCAGCTTAGGTAAAATTTCAAGGATATGTCACGTTAAGACACATTTCGTTACATGAGAGAGAAGAAAAATATGACTCTCTCTCTCTCTCCCACACACAATAATCTTCTCTGAGTATTTATTTTTAGGAAGTTTTACTTCTATTACATGTATGGTGCTGCACGCGCAATTGTTTAATCTGCTTCGTTTTGCATCAACCCTATCTGCCCATAACTTTACATTAATAAAGGAAGCACGACTAAAACAATAAGCGGATCTTATAAACAACCACAGCCGATTATAAATAAAAGCAAAACGCATCTATCGCCTTTACGACACATGTAATTTAGTCGTTAAAAGTAGTTTTTTACTGGACCCAGCCTTTATCTCACAAAATTGATGTCCAATGGCTGGGAATAGTAAGGGTTTATGCTCACGTGCGGCACGGCATCAGCATGGCACGGCAAGGAATTAATATGCGGCAAATGGGATTATAAATTAATCGGCTGTCATTCGTAGATCTTTGACAGTTGTTACGGGTTGACAGAAACCCAGTTAATGGGTTGTGGAGGTCAGATAGGCAGTACTGGTATTCAGCTGCATCTGGTTAGCTAGAAGCTGAACTCAACATAGTTGGAAAAAGACTAGGCATTTTGATTGATTATGACAATCAAATTGAAATTTCAATGACATAGCATGTCTAAACATACCGAAGCTTTGTTTTTGTACCTACGATGATTATCATAGTAATTTCAATTTTAACGTCATACCGCTTCCTATTTGTCGCATAAAAATTCCATGCCGTGCCGTGCCGCCAGTGGGCGCAGGCGCTAAAGGTCTTCCAATTGCGGGTTTGTTGATAACACGGAAACAGAACGGGACATAGAAACGGGACTGCAGTGAAATAAGGGCGCCATTTTATTATCTGGGGTGTGGAAAGATAAGAAGCAGGGCTGCCACATGCTTGGCCAAATTTGTTTACGTTCACTCTGGTGGTGAAATTGTGAAATGTTTGGCTTCATTTGTTATACCGAGACTGTGTGTATGTAAATTCATAAGATGATAATAACAGCCGCCTATGTATTTTGCCAAGCTGTCAATAGTGATAAGCGGTCCCAAGCATCAGTCGAAATGACAGGTCACTTCACCTAAGTTTTCACGGTATTTTTTATAGAATAGACCAGGTGATATAATCTTAGTTAAAACCAACAAGACAAGAAATTTTAATATTTAACTCTATAAAAGAAGATTACTAGTTAAACAATAATAATCAATGATCTTCCGTCCGTATGAATTGTAGAGCTTGTTTCAACGATTGAGAAAAATTATTTGAATAACAGTAAAGTTAGTTAAAATTTTATTGCGGGTCTCAAGCATAAATGTCAGAAACAAATTTGAAAAATAAAATCGCTTCGAAACCTGGCGAGCATGCTGTCAAAGCCCAGTCACGATTTTATTACCAATCATTTGCTGTAAATAAATGTTATATGCTTAAAGCTCACGGCTACATATTGCACGTTTGTACAAGTATCTGAAAAATTGAGTACACATTCTGGCACACGAAGAGCATCCGAAGAATTCTGTGAAAAATATGTCGTTGCACTTGAGTGCGAAACCTTTTTTTAATTTGAGTTATTATCTTGCCGCCTCAGATAAATTTGAATTATGCGGCGACGTCGGTACAAATAAAACATGCGTTTATTACAGCCGAGACGTTTCTGATTAAAACTGCATTGTGATATCCATTTAGCGAATATTTCGCGTGCCTTTCATTTTGTTTTAAAGTTCAACGTTCAGACGTCATGGTTTTATAAAACTGGCTTTTGTTGTTAACTGTTTTTCGTTCCACATTTAACCTGCCTGCCTTCAAAGCAAGAGTGAATAGTTATCTTCTGGGTACGCTCGTTCCATCATCGACCTCATCGAACGCTTTCCATCTGGCGTGATAAAGGACAAGAACAGGCACATTCAGCAAAGAAAAAAAAACTTGTTCGCGCCTTACGCTATTCCATCTTTGAAAATTTTAACACCTTTATTGACACTTTGACCCTACTAATATTATTAACGTGAAAGTATGAATGTTTGTTACTCAATTACGCAAAAGCGGCTGAACATAATGTTTTCTAGGACGGAAGGAACTATTTACTATTATAATTCATATTAGGCATTAATAAGAAGCAAAGAACTGCTTCATATTCTACTTTAGTACACGTTCTGGTTTCCTGTTTCACGTGTTTCACAATGCCTACGGAAACAAGATTTAAATAATGGTCAACTTACACATTTATTAACTTAAAGAAAATCGTGGTGAAATAGTGTCGATATCTTCACTAATTGATGGTTGAACTACTCTTCTGGCTGTTGGAAGCAGCATTTACCGGGCGGTCCATACTGCAGAAAACCACATAACTTGCGAGACGCATCGTATATGGTCGCGATACTCAGCATTGAGGGAACGACGAAGATGAAACAGAAAAATCTTACCAGCTAAAGCACTAGGAAGTGTTGAAGAGCAGGTGTTGTGGCCGTTGTGGGGGACTGTCTTATCTTATGTAATTTTGACGTTTAATTTGAATTAAAAATATTTTTTTCGGATTTTGATGACTCAACCAGTGTAGATGTACTGATCTTAAAGAAAACAGTGGTAACATTCACAAATCCATTCCCGGTAGCTGAAAGCTGCCGTAGGCAGAAAAACACTGTAGAAAAAGTCACATAGAAAATTTTGCACAAACTATTTCCATTTTCATCTCCACACGTGGTTTCCTATTTTTGTTACGCGTTTCCTTTGTCTGTCACCCTTGGCCGGTCGGGTCTGTAGATTGGGATAGGTCGGGTCGATAGCCGCGCCACCCTCGCCACTTTGTAAGCATAATGCTACATCTTTACGGCCCGTAATGTTACAGTCACACGTTCCAAAGATTGTATAGAACTCATGTGTTATTTGTTGACATTGCTTGCTAACTTTGTGTAGGAAACGAGGAAAGTAGAGAATGGACGATAAAAAATAATTGCAGACAATTATGATAACGGTCAATTTTCTTGTGTAGTAGGCATGATGGCTTATTGTCAGATGAAATCGTGAAAAGTACCAAATAAGACGTGTGTTTTTGTATTACTTGGAGCGACTGGGTGCCTGTCTGACTCTCGCAAATTTAAACCCTCAGTTCTGCCTGTGTCGGCTTACCCTTAGCCGACTATTATAACACGTCCGATAGCAAGGGGTAGGGGCGGAATAATCCTTCCCGGAAACTTGAGCCAGCTTATATAGTTAAATACTTTTTACTTGTAAATCTGAATCTCGTTTTTCTACTCTCTATTACCTTCTTCTTAATCGGTATAACATGGCAGATAGATGTGCCTTAGAAAAAGTACGACTATTCCGTTTTAGTCAAGTCCAGTCTTGATGGGAAATAATGTTTACTCGTAAGTAGCTCAATGTAAATACACTAGTGACAAACAGTACCTACGTAAGTCAGGGTGGTTTATTATTCCATTCAAATGCCAGATTTTATAATGAATGTGTTTTGTTGCTCGAAACAAAAGGTTATTATGACCATTCCCCTCTAAAAACCTAATGAAAACACGTCGGACAAAATGAAACGTACGCCAAATACATTAGTTTAGTGCGGTAGGATTGATTTATTACTAAACACCCTCTGTTATAGGCGCACAGAATAGCACATTACTCAGGGGAAACCAAACGTAATTTGTTCCAAACAAAAATACCGCTGCGTTTGACGTTTCGTATTTTTGCAGAATATACCTTTATACCGCGCGGCTTAAAGTCCACAGACTAAAAAAGTGTACAGATTATGCAGAACTGAGTAAAGTTTTGAAAAGGACTTATTATAGTGGCCAGTATAATAAGAATCTGTGTTAAATTGCAATATTGAAGTTCAAGGGGTCTACGGGTATGGTGCTCTCAAAATAGGTTTCGTTGTAAGCATTCATTGTTTCGGATTTACGCTAGTATGTGCGCATATTTTAAGACCTATGACGTGGTAATAAGATTGATTATAGCGTGCCATGTGGTAATCCTGTGCATTCGTGGGAAACAAGGATCGATTTTTATTTTATTGCGAGACGTATGTTTGTTCAAAACCATTTCATTTTTATGACTGGCACGGGAAATATGAGTTTTAATATTTCATGAATTCCATAGCTAGTGTTTACTCACTTTGGCAGAAACTACCATGGGAAAAATATAATAACTCTCGCAAGGGCAGATGCCTGCCAGGGGTGCGGGTTGTTCGAAAGAGATACCGCGGTCCCTGGCACACAGGCAACTGAGGGAACACAGGTGGGTTCTAGTCAGTAAAAGTCTGACACGCCCTCCTGCTCCACCCAGAGCGGGAGAAGTTATTTGATGACTTCCCACCCTCAAAAAAAAAAAAAAAAATCTGTTAGAGCGTAAGCCCATTACTTAGTTACCCACCACAATAGGGAAAGTAAGAAATATTTCAGGCAAAGACAAACCAGCCTACGAGGTATTCCGATCGGATCTCACAAACCGATCCCAAATTGTGGCACTTGAGATAAAATTTAGATACTTAAAATAAATATTTTGAGCCGATCCCTGGGTACGCACGGCTACTACACATCAAGCTATAATTTCCATTTTAACCTGATCTCGCACCGTACGGAAATCCCATACAAAGCGAGATCAGCTTATACTGGAAAAGTACAGCTTGATGTGTAGCCGTGTGTACCTGTGTGACTCACTAACATAGGAATGACTTAAAATTTGACAGTTCAACATTCATTGCGTTATTTACGTTGTTGAGGAGACACATTTTTCGAACATAATGTAGCAATGTATTAGCAATATTCTTCAAAATTATTCAATGATTCAATGTCAGACGGCACGGTTGGCGCAGTGGTTATGGGATTGACTGCTACGTTGCGTGTCGCGGGTTCGATTCCCGCACGAGCAAGTATTTGTATAACCTACAAGTGGTTGTTCCGGGTCTGGCTATTTGTGTATGTGGGAGTGGGATTAAATGTTTGTAAATGCACCCACAATACAGGAGAAATTCCTAGTGTAGGGCAACGTATAAAAAGAAATGTTTTGCGCAATTAGGGTGCCGATCCCGATCGGAGTAAATGAAATAATTATGTTGTAATTTGTCGGACACTAAATTTTTTGTAAAATGTTTCGATCCCGTGGGAATATTGAGTTACTTGTACGAGTTATTGATACTTTAATCAGATGTCCTAATCCAGGTCATGGTCTACCCATTTGCCAAATTTCATCCAAATCCGTGCAGCCGTTTTACCGGGAAAGCGTAACAAATAAACCTACAAAAAATCTAATGTTTTCTCTTTACAATATTGGTTCAATGTAAATAAATTACTTGTAGTAACCATATTATTACACTAATGCAAGAAAAAGCAGTTCACATAGAGTAGAAGGCAATAGACAATATGAAAAAGGCGGGAACTTTACCATAAACTTTTTTTTTGACAAATATACGTCAAAATTAGCCTTGTGTTTCCAGCTACTGAAACGCAAAACAACAGTTAAAACATCTCTGTCTAACTAAACGGTAGATCTCGACGTACTCGTACGGTTCCAGTGTCCAAACAAGGTAGAATAATACCTCGTGTCTATTTATTCCCGGTCTTTGCCCCCGGTTCCTGAAGACAGTAGTACGTACAGTACAGTCGAGCAAACTATTTGGTATACAGGCGGGTAACTTGCTACTGCGCTGAGTGGGTAGGAAATTCTTTTACATCACTCTCTTTTAATGGATACGCTAAGGCGAACCGCATTTTTTTTTTAATTTTCTTACGCTCTTTGCAATTTGCTATGTAAGTATAATGCAAAATTTGATTCGCCCGTAATCCCATTGAATGACTTTCATGAAAAAAGTTATTAAATTAGATTTGATGAACTTTGTATTTATAATTTTACTGATTATATTCTGCAAAGTCTTACGTGTTACGATCGCGAATTATATTTTATTCTACATACAGCCTGATCAGTGTGGATAAGAGACGCATTTTGCGCTGACCCGAAATTATTTGGGATAATCCTGAGAATGATGAACCGATTTAATCAAAGTATGTCTTTATTGTCTTTTACACAACGTGTCTTCGTCTAACTCGCCTATCGCAGGTCTGCTAGAAGACATTTCTTATGAAATAAGCCGTACACTTTGTGCTCTTCTATTTTATGTATCTACCTACTTATTTTTTTCTGTTAAGTGTTTTTTGTGAACAAATACATAAATAGATAAAATAAATGAATCATAAGAACCTATGCCATAAGGTTGAAAAGCTATGAACACGTTCCAGGAAAAGACCCATGGGCGTACTGACAATAAATATTCTATTGAATCTCGTTCAGTGTCCTATGCACACAATAAAAATGAATATTTTGTAAATGTCAATATTATTTTTTACAGACGTCCATATACATTTTTGTGAAAAAATACGTGTCAAAGACGCATATTTTTTGCCTGTATACCAAATAGCTCTTCCGATTGTACGCGGTTGTATAAATGGCTATTCATGGTCTAAACCTGTAAACAGGGCGATTCGCGCCCCCAAACCTAAATTAATGATGAAACAAATGAGTCGTGAATCAGGGTCAACGTTCTGTTTCAATTGTAATCAAATCATTATAATTTGTGCTAGAGCGAGTGAAATGGTCGTGTGGGCGCAAGTACTTATTATAACACTAGCTTTTCGGAACTTTCATCCCCTAGTTAACTCCCTTAGGGGTTTTTTTTTGTGTGTGGGAAATCATCAAATAACTTCTCCCGTTCTGGGTGGCGCAGGAGGGCGTGTCAGACTTTTACTGACTAAAACTCACCCGTGTTCCCTCAGTAGCCTGTATGCCAGGGGCTGCGGTATCTCTTTCGAAAAAACCCGCAGCCCTGGCAGGTATCGACCCTTGCGGGCCTCTTTGAGGCGCGCGTGGAACACAACGCGCCGTCGACTTGGGCTTGGTCCTTACCGGACAGCGAGTTACTCGCCGTCCGCAAGCTCATGCCTACGGTGGCCAGAAATCGGCCTGGGATTCCCGACGCCGACGCCCAGGGCGTCTCCTGCGGCGGTTAGGGCCGTGAGGGCGCATAGACTGCCTCTCCCTCACGTGCGCCGCCTCCCTCTTCGCGAGCATTATTGCTTCGTTGAAGGAGGTGACGGCTACCCATGCACTCTTGCTCCGTACCATGGCCTGGACCAGGGCCGGACACGAGAGATCGCTGCCGCCCATAGAAATATAAAAAGATCTATGCCGCCGCCGATCGCTTCCACGAGGACACGGCGGTGCTCCGCCCAAGCCGGGCAGACCGCCACCGTGTGCACCACAGTACTTATTACAGCTAATAGTCTTTATCTTTTTTAATACTATCTCGCTGGTCATCCTATGAGGTTTTCGGCTGCTTAACCGGACTTTCTTGTGATAATCTTAATAAATTAAGATTACCAGCCAGGGCTTTAAACACTTAAAACTATAGAGACTACTCGCTAAGGGCATCCCCTTTGGGGTACGGATCTCGGTTTAGGGCATCGCTGGCAGCAAGGCACAGGCTGGATCCAGGGGCGTATCAATAGAAAATGGCGTCTAGGACACGCATCACATTTGCGTCCCTTCGTAAATTATCTTCTCGGTCTACACTGAGCAAAGCTAGGTCGCATAACCTTTCTTGACCAATTATAGACTAAGACTTCAATAACGAGGGTTTAATTTCAATTTGCAAAAAAATCGCCTGCTATGCTGCAATTTGAATAGAAATAGGCAGATTTGGAAATACACTTTCATCTCTGTAGATACTACACAGTATATTCAAGTAGCTTTTCAGATTTTGTAGATATAGATAGGTATCAGTATGAAATGGTTTATTGATGTTTTTATTTTATTTATAATAATTGACAACTTTTTGCGCCCCCCTTCGATAGGCGCCCAGGGCTCTTGCCGTGCCTGCCCCACCCTAGTTACGCCACTGGCTGGTCGCACAGTAAACAGCTAATTAATAGTCATCGTAATAAATCTCTTTATGATATGAAAAAGAACACCTGTTCCATTTCCCGCTAAGGCCAAACATAGATTAGCACGAGTTGCAATAAAAATAATATTATGTATTCGCTACACATAATATTATTTATTACATGTTATGATGACTAACTTTCTCTGACACAATCTTTGTAAAACATGAAAGCTTATTACAAAATTACGATACCATTTGTGTATTAAAAAACCGGTAAAGTGCGAGTTGGACTCGCGCACCGAGGCCAGGGTTCCGTACAAACCTGTGGGTATATAAGTAAAAGTTCAAAATTGTCAAAAATATTTTTTTTTATATGACGAAACTAAAAATTTTCGGTTTTCGTAATTTTTCCTATATCTGTACTATAAGACGTGACTTCGTACAAAATTTCAAGATTCTAAGTTCACGGGAAGTACCCTGTAGGTTTTGATTCCCGTGCGAGTTTCGAAAATTTGCGGAATTTTGCGGCCTAAATGGCTGTATCTTTTGATTGCGTTGACTTAGAAGGTTGATTTTTCTACAGCTTCCAGGGACAGTAGAACTAAGTATCATATAGAAATTTCAGTTTGATACCTCCACGCGTTCCTGAGAAAAACGGTCTTGACAGACGGACGGACGGACGGACGGACGGACAACAAAGTGATCTTATAAGGGTTCCGTTTTTTCCTTTAGAGGTACGGAACCCTAAAAAAGAGGGTGTGTGCTTACACACGATAGACGCGACTGAAGCCGATAAATACGCGATTCAACGTGACGGTCCAGTTTCGTTCATTATTCGGGCCAATGAAGATTACACTTAAAAATTAGCATCGAGTTATATTTTCCACAGTCCACCTTGCAATTTTCATACGGTATAAACTATTCTCATACTAGCTTTTTCCAGCGGTTTCGCCCGCGCGGAGTTCGAAAATGATCTTACGGGATTGTACAGAGGCCAGCACATCAAGCTACCCCAATCTGTCAAATTTCTTTGATAGTTTTTCAACTTTATCACAAAGGAATAAGGTTCATGTTCAATTGGGAAAAATTGACAGTTTAGGATAGGTTGACCTGCTGGCGTCTGTACTACCGGTATAAAAAGCAGCAAATTTCATCCAAATCCATTCGCCCGTTTTTTCGTGATTGAGTAACAAACATACATACATATCTAAGTATCCAAACATCTAAACATACAAACTTTCACATTTATAATATTAATGCTAAAAGCTTATTTATTCAGAAAGTAAAACTGCAATGTCTCGGTCGTTTATATCGATCGTAACAAGAGAGGCGCCATGCGGAACCCATTGTGCCGTGTTGTCGACAGAGTGCCACCCTAATTGTGTGAGTTCAAGTTCACTGACATATCGACTGCCGCGCCCTCTAGGGTCGGTAACTGACGATAATTCGATTGTGTCGGCTTGTCATCTTCATGTGATTATAGTGGCTTTAATATCTTCATTCTGAGCTGATTTTCTGGTTGTATTCATCTAGAGGGTTATAATTTTCGGCTGGAGCAGTATTGTTAAGATCACAGGGGCTATAATTTGTTCGAGAGTATCATTTTGTTGTTTGAAGATTCATCGTGTCGGGTTTTGTGGTCTACGTCTTTGCCATGAGGGTTTTGTTTCGAGGTCATTGCTTTGATATTATGCTAACAAGAATAAAGTACCAGATTATACAGTGAGACCTGGTTAATTGGGATCTCAAGGGACCAAGGATTTTGTACCATTTAAAGAGGTTTTCATTTATCCAGTTTTCCTATTAGACAGGTTTAAAATTTAGTTGTCTCATTTACAGAGGGCCCGCTTATAGAGGTCGAAATGTACCGTTATTCCATTTATAAAGGTGGAAATTTTGTGAAAGAAATTCAAATGTTTATAAACAATCGTGTCGTAACCTGTCCCAACCTGATAAATTGTCTCACTTATAAAGGGAATTGAGCTCCAGAGTCCCAATTATAGAGGTAAACATCGAAAAAATCCTAGAAATCAAATCTCATTTAACCAAGTTCGAAAAGTCCCATTAACAGAGGTAATTCGATGAAAAAGTGCCGGGACCTCATTGTAGTTCTCAATAATAGAGGTTTCTCACTTATCCAGGTCCCACTTAACCAGGTTTCACTGTATTATGGAAATATGAATGGATTGCTATTTGCACGTATTCTTTCGTTATTCAGAGCGCAACCAAACTTTTGGACGAAAAATCAACAGATATTACCATTCCCGTTTTAAGGGTCTAAGGTCAAGTGCTCGAAGGTTTTAACTTCGAAATTGTGTCCATTTTGGAGTCTGAAAAATGGTGAGGAAAAAAATCTGTTTCAATTTGACAGTTCAACAATATACATTGCGTTATTTACGTTGTTGAGCAGACACATATTTCGAACATATGAAGCAATGGTTTAACAATCTGTTTCAAAACGAAACAGATTATGATTAATCGTGAGTTACGCAATTAGGGTGCTGTTTCCATGGATTCAGTAAATACTGAAACCATAAAACAAAGGCAAGAGAATGATGAAATGAATTCTGGGAAACTAGTTGTGGAGCGTTTGAGAGGAAAATTGTCCAATGTCCATAGATTTGCCCCCAAAACACTCAAAACTTTACCAAAACCTCTATCTAGACGACTTCATCACCAACAGTAGGTACTTGGTCGTACGTGGTCGCATAAACATTTCCCAAACTCTACTAGTCTTGTGTTTGTCAGGAGCAGTGTCCATAGAGCTATAGAAATCTATGGACACTCAAAAGTTCACCCAACTTTTCAGACGATTACGTCATGAACAGTATCCGTCGCACAAACATTTCCCAGGACTCTCGTAGTCCAGTAACCGTGAGAGCACAGACTACGCTACTCTAGCCACACACTACGCTCGCAATATTACATTATTCAATACCTATTGCCTTCCATTGCTTGATATTCCACGATTCTTATTTCCCGGTACACTGTCGGACATGAAATTGTACACGTTATTGTAATTTTTTAAAGGACTAGCTTTTGCCTGCTGCTTCGTCCGCGTGTAATTTTTTGTTTTATTTAAAAATAGCGTAGCATCGCCGGCCCTCGCCTTTAAGGGGAATCTAGTCGCTGACTCGAACTCACTGGTGGGCCTGGCCAAAAGTATGTTGTCTCACCAGGCATCGTGTCCGACAGAGGTAGTAATATTGATTAGCAGTTAGACGCTAGTCTACACGCACAACCTTATTGAGTGAGATGTAGGATCATTTATAGATAAACAGGCGCGTAAAGAATTTAGTAAAGTCCTTCGGAAGATCGGGTTTTATGAAAAACCACTGCATAAATCAATAAACTTTATTGAACTTTTTGATATTTGAGCATTGTCAGTACTACCCCGGTCACCTCGGAGAGTGGAACCGGCGAGAGATGTCGTGCGGTGTCCCACAGGGATCGGTCCTGGGGCCGCATCTGTGGGACATCGGGTACGACTGGGTGCTGCGCGCCGACCTCCCTAGCGGCGTCAGTGTAGTTTGCTACGCTGACGACACGCTAGTCCTGGCGCAAGGGAGGTCGTACCAGGCGGCGGCCGACTTAGCGACACAAGGGGTTGCGGGAATCGTCGAAAGGATCCGGCAACTGGGACTCGAGGTGGCCTTGCACAAGTCCGAGGCCATGTGGTTTCATGGTCCTCGGAATGCGCCACCGACGGGTTCCCAGATAACGGTGGGAGGGGTTCACATCGGCGTCGAGTCGACGATGAAGTACTTGGGACTCGTCCTCGACAGCCGGTGGAACTTCGCGGAGCATTTCCGCCGTTTGGCTCCCAGACTGGAGCGGGCCGGGGCTGCGTTGAAGCGGCTCTTGCCCAATCTAGGGGGGCCAAACGCCTCCTGCCGGAGGCTCTACGCGGGGATCGTGCGGTCCATGGCCCTATACGGGGCGCCGGTGTGGGCGCCTACATTGAGGCGCCAACCAGCTCGCAAGCTGAGGGCGTCCCATAGGGTCATGGCGATCAGAATGATCCGGGGATATCGCACGATCTCCGGCGAGGCGGCGGGCCTCCTTGCCGGATTACCGCCATGGGATCTGGAGGCAAAGGTCCTCGCGCAAATGTGGGAGTGGCGCGAGGAGGCCAAACGCCGGGGCGTAACTCCGCTGCCGCGGGAAATCGCGGCACAGCGGACAGAGCTCCGGCGGGATCTCATGGTGACATGGAGAGTGCGATTGTCGCAACCCAGTGCTGGGCACGCCACGATTGCGGCGGTAAGTCCCCTCTTTGAGGAGTGGCTTGAGAGGCGGCATGGCGTCCTCACCTTCCGCCTGACGCAGGTCCTCACCGGACACGGTTGTTTCGGGAGGTTCCTGTTTCGGATAGGGCGGGAGGAAACGCCCGGGTGTTTCCACTGCGAAGATCGCCCTGAGGACACGGTGGAGCACACGGTGGCGGTCTGCCCTGCTTGGGCGGAGCAACGCCGTGTCCTCGTGGAGGCGATCGGCGGCGGCGATCTCTCGCGTCCGGCCCTGGTCCAGGCCATGGTACGGAGCGAGAGGGCATGGGGAGCCGTCACCTCCTTCAGCGAAGCAGTGATGCTCGCGAAGAGGGAGGCGGCGCACGTGAGGGAGAGGCAGCATATGCGCCCTCGCGACCCCAGCCGCCGCAGGATACGGAGACGCCCTGGGCGTCGGGAATCCCAGGCCGATTTCTGGCCACCGTAGGCATGGGCTTGCGGACGGCGAGTAATGGGTAGCTCGCTGTCCGGAAAGGACCAAGCCCAAGTCGACGGCGCGTTGTGTTCCACGCGCGCCTCATAGAGATGTCAGCACAAAAAGTGATGGGACCCGCAAGGGTCGATGCCTGCCAGGGGTGCGGGTTTGTTCGAAAGAGACACCACAGCCCCTGGCTTAAGGGCTACTGAAGGAACACGGGTGGGTTTTAGTCAGTAAAAGTCTGACACGCCCTCCTGCTCCACCCAGAGCGGGAGAAGTTATTTGATGATTTCCCACCCAAAAAAAAAAAAAAAAAAGCATTGTCAGTACCGACTTGGTTTTGGAGATTTTACACTTCTTTTATTACTAAACACGCTCAAAGTTAGATTAAATTAGCAAGAAAAACGAATCTTCTCCTAACTTTTTATTTTTATTTTAGTATTCTGCTTCCAAACAGAATATATTAATATTGAGACAAAACCATACCATGTTTAAAGTTTGATGTACGTTGTCGAACAATAGAGTAATACACTCCCGAAAATGTCTACTAGACTTACCTTAAGGTAAATAACCTTAAATGACCTTTCCAACGTTCGTACGGACGTAAGAATATCGCAAAAATATCTTTCGATATTGATTCCCAATACATGGGTAAAGTATTGCTAGTTAATTTAATTTGACCCTGAATCTATGACGTCATAGTTGCTGCAAACTCATCATCATCATCTTCGTTTCCACTAACGACAACTGCAGCGTCCAACTCCTGAAAGTACCCTCCAAACACTCTCATTTAAGAAGCCATAACTTTCAGTAGCTTTATCTCGTTTGTTTATCTTTTTTAACGACAACACAGCTGTTATCTTAATTTCAAATTAAACCAACGATTTATGAATCATCCGTATCTAAACACTGATCTTTCAATAAAACGATGACCAATTCAAATCTATATTATGTAAACTATTATATTGAAGCTGGAGAGTTTGTTTTTGAACGCGGGTCAAACAAAATTGGTTAGCGAAACTCCGCAATCAACATGAAAAGATAAGAAATATATTTTTGTTTGGTCTTAACAATCTTAGGTAGTGTAGTAACCACGACTCTCGCTAGATAATTTAATTTGACTTGAATATTTTCAAATAAAACAGTGATATGAATTCAACTTTGAGGGTAGTTTAGAGTTGCCCATGCCTGTGAATAAATAGGCCCTTCGGACAGATCATATTGAAACACGAGACCACAATATTAATAAAATAAATTATAAATGAAGTTTATTTGGAACAACTTACATACGTTTATAATAATTTACAAAAGAAGACGAAGACAGCCACAATAGTAAAATACTGTGGCTACGCCTAGCTAGAACACCTAATCAAAAAAAAAAAAACAGGATAAGTTAACCAGAGCGCAAACTGTAGGTAACCATGAATAGGGTATTATCCAATTTGATAAAAACTATTTTAATTTGAAAATTTCGACGATATATTTAACAGAAAAATAAAGATAAAATTATTAATACACATTTTCTCAATTAAAAACGATTAAAATCTAATTTATTTTTCGTTGTTTGAATTTACCGCCAAAACGCTCTTTACGATGAGTTTTTATCACGTGACATGTGACGTCAACTTTGTGTAAATGGCACCGGTACAAATACTTAGTTTGGCGCCGTTTTAGAAGTATTTGTGCACAGAGGCACCGCACACCAGTAATATTACTTTCAATCCATTAAAAATCTTCTTAATTATAAACTCGACATTCACTTATTTACTAACTGCTTTAGTTTACAAAAAGTTGACGTCACGTGATAAAAAGTCATCGTAAGGAGCGTTTTGGCGGTAAATTCAAAACAAAGAAAAATAAATTTGGTTTTAATCGTTTTTAATTTAGAAAATGGATATAAATGAATTTACTTGTATTTTTCTGTTACATATTTCGTCCCAATCTTCAAAATAAAATAGTATTTAATAAATTGAAAAATACCCTATTCAGTATATCATTCAAAATCAGGCAAAGACAAGACAAAACAAGTTTATTAATAATTATAATATACCTAGTGTAGTACTCAGGTAGCTCTAAACATCATCATTTGCCTAGCCTATTCGCAACTATGTTGGGGTCGGCTTCCAGTCTGGATGCAGCATAGAGCGACTGCCTATCTTACCTCCGCTACCCAGTTGCTGGGTAACACGACACCCCTTGGTAAGACTGGCTGTCAGGCTTCTGACGACCCATAACGAATTTCAAAGATCCAGAAATGACTGTCGGGACCATGCTTTCCGAAGCAAGGAAAAGTCTATGTGAAGATGGTCACCCATCCACCAACCGCGGCAAGCGTAGCTTAACCTGCTCGATCGACCCATGTGGCGTGCGACACTTAGCCACAGTAGCCTCAAGCCCCTCACGTGCACTAAACATTCCTATTAATTCCACCTGTCCAATTAGCCTGGTGTGGGCGTTGTTAACAGAAGTGACAAGTGACCAGCGATCGATATTATTAATTTGTGTAATGTAACGCTGCCGCTGTCTGCTTATCGTAATTAATATCCGTCTACGAGTCTACTTTGCTAATTATTGAACTTATTATGTTATTTATTATTTTATTTAAGGTCTATTTTTGTTACTAGCTCAGATTATAAAACAAAGGCAGATAGACCGCGCAGAACACCAAGAGTGAAGGCAAAAAACCAAATACTAAAACGAACTAACGTACTAACTCGAGTTTTGAATCAATCGGCAATGTAGGTACATCAAAACTTAAACATGGTATGGTTTTGTCTTATTATTAATATTGTCGGCACGGAAACAGAATACTAAAATAAAAAGCCATTAAAAAGTTATGAGCTAACAAAGATTCGTTTTTCTTGATAATTTAACGTAACTTTAGACATGTTTAAGTAATAAAAGAAGTGTAAAATCTCCAAACCTAAGTCGGTACCGACAAAGGTCAATTATCGAAAAGTTCAATAAACTTAATAGGGTATTTTCCGATTTTATAAAAAGTATTTTAATTTCAAGATTGGGACGATATATTTAACAGAGAAATAAAAATAAATTTATTAATACACATTTTCTCAATTAAAAACGATTAAAATCTAATTTATTTTTCGTTGTTTTGAATTTACCGCCAAAACGCTCCTTACGATGACTTTTTATCACGTGACATGTGACGTCAACTCTGTATAAACAGCAACGGTACAAATACTTTGTTTGGCGCCGTTTTAGAAGTATTTGTGCACAGAGGCACCGCACTCCAGTAATATCACTTTTTATCCATCAAAAATCTTGCTAAATATAAACTCGACATTCACTTATTTACTTACTAACTACATTAGTTTACACAAAGTTGACGTCACGTAATAAAAAGTCATCGTCATTTTGGCGGTAAATTCAAAACAACGAAAAGTAAATTCGATTTAAATCTTTTTTAATTGAGAAAATGGATAGAAATCCATTTATTTTATGTTTCTCTTAAATAACTCGTTCCAATCTTCAAATTAGAATAGTTTTTGAAAAATTGGAAAATACCCTATTGGTCATTGATTTATGCAGTGTTTTTTTCAGAAAACCCGATCTTCCGAAATACTTTACTTAAATTTTTACGCGCCTGTTTTACTAAAACTGATCCTGCAGCTCACTCAATAATGTTGTGCGTGAAGACTAACGTCTAACTGCTCATCACTGATTGATACTACCTCTGTCAGACTCGAAGCCTAGTGAGACAGCGTGCTTTTTAGCCAGGCTCACCAGTGAGTTCGAGCCCGCGACTAGTGTACCCTTAAAGTCTTTACTATTCAAAGCAAAGTTTTAACTTATAAACAAAACTACACTATCAAACTCCCTGCGCCGCGTCTGTTTGACTGAATGCGCTAATCTCTAGAACTAACTGACGGGATAAAAAAAAACATTTTGCATTTGATTATCCAATTCTTGAAGAACGAAATAGACTATGAGGCACGAGGCTACGGCCCTTAAGAGTCGAGCAAAAAGAAAAAAATGTGAAAGAACGCTAAGCGAAAATACAAGTAAAATATTTTTTTATAAATAATCCCGGCTGAAACTGTAGCGATCACAACTTTACCTCCATATACTTTTTAACCTCTTCATAGCGCTAGGCACATTTCGTCCACCTCAAGTGTACACAATGATTATTTCATAAGTCCGTGTTATGAATGAGAATGGCCAGTATTCCTCTACTAACGGACTTTTCACGACCTCCTTAACATTCGCGAGAAGTGTATTATTGTGATTTTAGAATATTCTATTACAGTTTACGCTAAGCGGTATTTTTAGAGTATGATCTTGCTTGTTGTGGGAAAGGAAATAACTGGTTAGTGTTGAGACTCATTTCCTTTGCTGATATTAACTCGGTCGTATTTTTAACGATTACACCTGTATGTCTTGAGATTGTTTTACGACCCACTCTTGTAAGCTTACAAGAGGACCATTAAACGGTTACTGAGCTGAGCTGTATTTATGTAAAATTATTATGCTTAGCGGAATCATTTTGGTATATTGGTAAATCAAGTTCTACCAAGAGACAGCCACGGCAGCTCATGTGAGCGGTCTCGATTTACGACGAGTTGTAAGTCTGAAACCAAGCCGGCACTTCACTTTGTGCATTTAATTTCATCACGACTAGTCTTTAAACAGTGAAGGAACACATCGTGAAGAAAATGTCCTAGAACCAAAAAATTTAAGTTAATGTGACCTATGTCCCAGCAGTTAGAATATTATGGGCATAAATGACAGTTCTTGTATTTTACTATTCAAAAAACGAATTCGAATCTCAAAATTAGAATTTTCTCTCATCGGAATTCCTTGTCGTGAATCAGTTCACTGTTCGTTCATTGGTCGTTTGTAACTCGAAGTTATTGTGTCACCTAAAATTAGTTTACAAGACAAATATTCTGTCTATTGTCTATGGCAGTTGAGATTTATGTCTGCTCTTTCAGATGCATTGGCACTGAAGTTTTGTTAGCAGCCATATGTTACGACTAATTGTAATAAGAATTACTAGGTAGGTACCTATCTAAGCTGATCATCACAATGCTTTAGTTATCATTCATAAGGTTTTGAGAGGCCAAAAATGTTGTCAAAGTCACTTTAAAACAATTTTAACCGACTTCTAAAAAAGGAGGAGGTTATATGTTCCACCGAACGTATTTTTTTGTGTATGTTCCTCGTTTTTCCCCCATTTGTGGACCGATTCTCAAAATTCTTTTTTTATTTGATAGAGGATACTCCTGAGGGGACCACCCATTGGCACCAAGTCAGGATCTGATGATGGAATCCCAGGGAAATCGAGGGCAACCCTCAAAACTTATGGGTATTAACAATGTTTTTCATATGTATTCTAATGGTATTGAGACATTTGCGTATGGTCATCATCATCTCATGACGCTGAGCTGATGATGGAAGGTACAACTCTTTAACTTAGGAGTTAGGTGTAGATTCGGGCATAACGCCGTCATATACAGGGTTATTGGAAAAACACCCACAACCTCTTAAGAGGTTATTGTAATCATCATTCTGAACAACTTTTACCAAAAGGACCAAACATGAAATCGCGAAAAAAAAATCAGTTGTTCCCTACATTTTGATGAGTAGGTATATACGAACATAAATGTAAGGTATAGTTGTTTTTTTTTCGCGATTGCAGGTTTGGTCCCATAGTAAAAGTTGTTCAAAATTATGAGTACAAGGACCTCTTAAGAGGTTGTTGGTGTTTTTCCAATAACCCTGTATAGACCGATTTGCAAAATTATTTTTTAGAAAGGGTTTTGTTCCGAAATGGTCCCAATTAAATTTCACATAGATCTGATGATGCGTTTCGGAGACAGACAACGGAACTCTTCAAAAAATGACAGCAAATCAACCGCGATTGCTGCTATTGCATAAATATGCATTGTTTTGACCCCAAGGATGATGAATTGGTGTGGAGTGGGTACTATAACTAAAAAGTGAAAAATAAAAACTTTTTCCAAAAAAAAAAAACAACCGACTTCCAAAAAAACACTAGAAAGTGAAAAATAACTTTAATTTCGGGAGGCGGTGACAAGAAATTAATAAAATACATGTCCAAAGTCACCGACTTCCGAAATTAAAGTTATTTTTCACTTTCTAGTGTTTTTTTGGAAGTCGGTTGTTTTTTTTTTCTATAGACTAGATAGATTCAGTAAAGCTTTCTGAGAGTTAGTCGTAACTTGTCGTCAAAGGACTAACACAGTTCGATCATGAACCCAAACAGAGTATTAAGACCAAAACCATGCTACCAAAAAAAAAAAACAAAGTAAAAAGTAATTAATTCAAACTAACATAAGAAAGTCCCCCAAAACGCCCGCCCTACCATTTCTAAGTGCATTTAGCTGGAAAGAAGAAGTGATACAAGCAACTCCTCAGCAGCACAGCTGTCTGTTCAGTTAGAAGAACTATTAGGATTATTAGCGTAGACAGCTAAGAAGATAACATTATTACATTAGTCACCTGCGCGTGTTGAATCTACAATATAACAAACACGTGGCAACAGATATGCATAACAGTTGCTAGATCAAAACATATCGCCATGTTAGTAAACCTATAGACACGAGATGACATTGTCAAGATATACCATGAATAGCATAATCAGCTTATAAAGTTGCCAATGCTGCAGGCTCAGCACGAGCACCGATTTGTCGACGGAAGAATAGACATGACTATTAACTAAACGATGTAGGTACAATAGGAGAAGATATCTATGTTTTTCTATTAATTATCACAGTTATGCGTTCTAAACTAATCATGATTTTGTAGATAATCGTTTATACTTTGTGGTCGTCGAGTAGAAAGTTAGTTGTCAGTGTGATTTTGACAGTTTGGGAAGAAATTAATATTCTTCGGAAATAGTCTAAATTTTTATGGACCTCGACAAAGATCGTTAGAAACGAAAGACTAAATGTCAGTGAGATATCTACGGTGCGATGTCAAAAATGGAGAACCGAAATGTGAATTGGAATTGTAAAAGCACTGTCTATTCTTCGTAGAAATAGAAAGCGTTCATGCTAAGCCTGCTGAAAACAGGCTTCGTCTGTTTGAGAGGGAGACGGCTGTAATCCAGCACGCAGCCCAGTGCGATGTATGTCACATCAGCACCCTAATTGCGTAACTCACGATTCATCATAATCTGTATAGTTTTAAAACGGATTGTTAAACCATTGCTTCATATGTTCGAAAAATGTTTCTGTTCGACAACATAAATAACGCAATGAATATTGTTTAACTGTGAAGACGAAACCAATTATGATCAATCGTGAGTTACGCAATTAGGGTGCAGGTCTTCGAATTATGGATTCTAGGATATGTCGCTTTCTTCACAATATCCACAATATGCAATGAACATGAGAAAATACACTTTGGTTTAGTAAGGTTGATGGGTAAAGACTAAATGGGTCTCTTGCTATTCTTGTTTACTTTTAATACGGGTCATCAGAAGCCCGAAAGTCTGACAATCAGTCTTACCAAGGGCTATCGTATTACCCAGTAACTGGGCTTTTTTTTGTAATGCATCTCGTAGTTGACCTTGAGAGGCCATGACTACTTAAACCGGACTTTCTTGTGGTTGCCTTAAGAAAACTTAAAGCCTCAAGCCAGGGGCGTAAAACTACTTAAACTAAGCGACTGCACGCTGAGGGCACCCCCTGTGGGGTACGGGCCTCGGCTCAGGGCGTTACTGGTAGGTGGACAGCAAGTGGGGACAGGCTGGATCAAAATATCATTATTATTATCAATCGGGGAATTGAACTTCTACAGGCTCAGCTGCGGCGCGGGCTGGCACTTCAGCGAGCAAGGGTCGGCCGGACAGTAACTGGGCTGTGGAGATCGGATATACAGGGTGTAACGTAAATAATGGTTAGCCCTGAAACTGTCGATTGGCCAGATTATCATCTATCATTTACCCCACTTATATCGCCATATGCCCATGGATGACCAAATTATTGATATTTTTGATAAACTCTTACAAAATCAGCTACCATTTCTACAATTAGTAATTTTTATTGTTTTGTATTTTTATGTCACTCCTGCATTTTTTTTTTACCAGATTAATATCAAGATTTTTTATTACATTCTAAGATAACATTACAAAAAATACTTATTCTTAAAATTGTACATTTTTTCTAAGGAATTATGTAATTTTGGGCTCCTGTATCGAAATATAATCATCCATGGGCATATGGCGATATAAGTGGGGTAAATGATAGATTTCTGGCCGATCGACACTTTCAGGGTTATCCATTATTTACGCCACACCCCGGAAAATACTGTAATTTAGCTGTATCAGTTAACATGACGCCGACTCCAACTTAGTTTGGAAGATTGGAATTTCCCTACTATGTTCGGAATGGGGGCATATGATGGATGGAAAGCCAAGAAGTATCTTTTTTGCCGAAGACTTGTCAACCGTGTGTCTAATTCCGTGTGGTGCCGGACGTAAAAGAATAGCACCCTCCCATTTCTACCCGTGGGTGTCGTAGAAGGCAATTAGGCGACTAAGGGACTTACTAGAGAATGGGCAGCAGCGTTCTCTATGCATTTTACCACCATACTGCGATCGCCAACCCGCCTGCCAAGCGTGGCGATTATGGCAAACCCCCCCTTTTGGGGGAGGCCTATGTCCAGCAGTGGACGTCTTTCGGCTGAAATGATTATAACGATGACTTGTCAATATTAACATCATAGATGTATGCTTCCATTATTATTGGTAGATGTGTGAATCTGCTGGATGCGAGGAGCACAGGTCCGTTTGATGTGGCGTCGCTTGGGGGAGGGCTTTGTCCAGTTGTGGAAGTCTTTTGAAATGATGTTGATGATAATAGACGTAGATGCCGAGGGGATACGCTCTAGAAGGATGTTGGTATAAGGTGACCTTATTGGTAAAGTTCATCAAAAAGTTCAGGAGCGTAGTACGCGCAACCGGCGTGCGTGTATGACCGGCAGGCTTAGCATGAGAACTGTCCTGCCGGGGGTGCGGGTTGTTCGAAAGAGATACCGCCGCCTCTGGCACGCAGGCAACTGAGGGAACACGGGTGGGTTTTAGTGAGTAAAAGTCTGACACTCTCCTACTCCACCCAGAGCGGGAGAAGTTATTTGATGACACAAAAAAAAGCACGAGAATGGTAGAGAAGCGTTTTGTCGATGGAAGAGTAGACAAAAATGACGTTTTCGTGTAGACAGTTGACAGTTTTGTACCGAGAAATGTAGATAAGCGATTTTTATTCTACGGTAGAGTAGACATAGAAAGTGTCAGACTAAGCCTCCTGATGTATGAACGTAAAGGCAAAATAAGCGTAGCAGGTGCTGCCAGGGGTGCGGGTTTGTTCGAAAGAGACACCACAGCCCCTGGCTTAAGGGCTACTGAAGGAACACGGGTGGGTTTTAGTCAGTAAAAGTCTGACACGCCCTCCTGCTCCACCCAGAGCGGGAGAAGTTATTTGATGATTTCCCACCCAAAAAAAAAAAAAAAAAAAAAAAGCGTAGCAGGTGGCGTTTCTGCCAATCCTCATGGGAAGTGTTAGCGTGGCTTTATGTATTGTACTCGTATGTATAAAAATAAGCTAAACTCCATAAATGAAACATCAAGGACATACATTCCATTTTAGATTAAAAAATACTTAATATTGCTCCACTTTAGATTCAAGTTGAAGTTTTATTTATAAACAATAAATTGACTTTATAAATAAAAGCACCGGTCGTTAAGTCAGGCTAAAGCTAGCATGTTTTGTGTCAAGGACAAAGGTCTACAACATGGCTACACGATTGGTACACAATCACTGAGCATTGAAGGGGTTAAGGGAATTAAATTGTCTCTTAAACTGCTACTGTTTATAACTTGATTGTTTGTGGTAGATTACACAATTAACAAGCAACGCAAAATAATACTAATAATGGTCAACCATTACCTAGAACTTTTGATCTCCAATTTCCAATGTCAGTTTTCGAGACATAAGGGTACACTAGTCGCGGGCTCGAACTCACTGGTGGGCCTGGCTAAAAAGCGCGCTGTCTCACCAGGCTTCGTGTCCGACAGAGGTAGTATCAGTGATGAGCAGTTAGACGCTGGTCTACACGCACAACATTATTGAGTAAGCTGCAGGATCAGTTATAGTAAAACAGGCACGTAAAAAATTAGGAAATGTTCTCCGGAAGATCGGGTTTTCTGAAAAAACCACTGCATAAATCAATGACCAATTAAGTTTATTGAACTTTTCGATAATTGAGCTTTGTCGGTACCGACTTAGTTTTGGAGATTTTACACTTCTTTTATTACTTAAACATGTCCAAAGTTACGTTAAATTAGCAAGAAAAACGAATCTTTGTTGGCTCATAACTTTTTAATGGCAGTTTCAGGGGGTGCCAAAATCATGATATATGTAGTAAATATGATTAAAAATAAAAAAAATTGCTTCACAAAGCGCCTAGAATACGGGAGCTTGGTTGGCTCACCATCGACTTGTAAGAAAAAGGCGACACACAGGCACACACGTAATTAATTTATCTCGGATCTAGAGGGGCGCTATTATCAAGTTTCTGACCCTGTTCGAAAAAAATTGTAGATCTGGGGCTACCTACATTTCGCCAGGTGCGAGCCTATTACCATCGACCGGGCATAAATCCAGAAGCCGGGCTGCTTCTGATAAATTCTGTTATGAATTTTTCGAGTTGTAGGTTGTGAGTTCGAACTTCGAACTTAGGCCTCAACTTTATTAAGTGTATTTAATTTCATCACCACTGCTCTCAAAACGGTGAAGGAAAACATCGTGAGGAAACCGGCATGTTGTAGAACCCACAATTTAAAGACACGTGACGTCAACCGACCCGCAATGGTGGATTATGGCCCACTCTCTCTCATAGACAGGAGACCTGTGTCCCAGCAGTGGGGAATATTATAGGGTGATTTTGTGTGTGACGTGACCTTTTTTTTTGTTTCCGGGGTGAAACCTCCAAAAGGCGCCCGGACTTTGGGGAGTGTGGAATTTTTTGCCTCACTAAAACCACCCCGGTGATCATCTTCTACATATGGAGGGATGGGGATGGGGCATCGTTACCTCTCTAAAGACCGATCCGAGGCCCCCTCTGTGCAACGCCTATTGGGGCACATCTCTGGCGAGACTATAAAAGGGGTCTCCCCGAAACCGAACTCTGCAAGTGCGCGAGGCAGCACGCGACCACTCCATCTTCCCCGAGGTTACTCAGTGGGCGAACAGAATCCCCACTATGAGCGCTCGCGAACTCAAATTCCTGCCAGCCTTTAATTATGCAGGCGGGCTTTCGGCGTTTTAGGCGTCGAGGCGGTTATATCTCCGACGCCTTCTTCTCCGAGTGGGATCAGCCGTATGATGTGACCCTGTGCTTAGTCCCTATACACAATACAATAACATTGATTGTCGGTCGGTTGGTTTAAAAACATGACGTCATAGAATTAGTAGTTGATCAAACATTAGTGTTCGCAGTAGCTCTGTGAACGACTGTCACGCTAGATTAGAAGGCAAGTCTGATAAGGTGCGTGATTGATTAAGCCTTATTTATTGCCAGTGTTTTGAAACAAACGTTATCACACTCAAGCTGGTAAACGATCACGAATCTGTAAGCTAAGTGTGATGTGATTACTTATTTTAATACTGGCTTTTGCCAGCGGTTTTACCCGCGTGGTGGTCGGAAATTATCTCACGGGAACGTACGAGTACTACAGAGATAATAAGTATCCTATGTGTTAATCCAAGTTCTACAGGAAAAGTTTTTATCCAGGGCGCAAATTGTAACCATGAATCCAGCATATCATTCTAAACCGCCTAGCGCCGAAATGTTTCGCCGGCTAAACAAAAAAAAAAATCAGCTGTTCCATACATTTTGCCCGCGTAGGTATTGCACTTTTCTATGAAACCGCTTTTTTTATGACCGGCGAAAAAATTCCGCGTCAGTGGTCTAGAACGATATGCTGGATTCATGGTTACAGTTTGCGCATTGGATAAAAACTTTCCCTGTATAACTTCGATTTGTATGAAATTTCAAACATACTTAAATCCGTTCAGATGTTTTTGTGCGATTAAGTAGTAACAAATATCCAAACATCTATACAGGGTAATTTTTTAACCTGGGGCCTAAGTCTACTAATTTATAAACGTTACAATGGTCTCTCAATGGTGTGTTTTTGACAGTTTTTGTATGGCAAATCTGTCAAAAACTTACCATTGAGAGACCATTGTGACGTTTATAAATTAGTAGACTTAGGCCCCAGTGCGCAAACTGTAACCATGAATTCAGCATATCATTCTAGAGCCCCTAGCTTATTGCGCTGGGGGACTAGATTTTTTTTTTTTAAGTTAAAAATTTACCTAGTGCTTAGCTAGACCTAGAGGTCCTGGATGGGGTCAAATTCCGGGTCGGGCAAGGTGTTATTTGGTTTTTCATTTGGATCTTAAAACACAACTGGCGAAATGAGGATGTAGGTACTATTGTTGCCCTTTTCCGACTATGTAGGGATCCGGTTCCAGTTTTGTCCAGACGCTGGTAAATAAATACCAGTACTTTACTTGGAGCGACTGCCTGTCTGACCTCCACAACCCAGTTATTTGGTAACACGATTCGCCTTAGTAACGGAATGGTAAAATTGGTCGGAAACACAAATACGAAAATTACTACAATTCGATTTTTTCGTTTTCACTTGTTTTTTTGACAACCTACTTTAGTAAAAGATGACTGCATCAAAAACAAACGCACTAACTCTTGTTTTTCTTGTTCACAGGTAATTACCAGATAGCTGATAACAATGATAACAGCATAATAATATGGCGGTCAGACAAGGATGAGTAACATTAACTAAGTAAATAAGAATGTAGCAACAATTTGATAAAGATAAATGATATCCAACTTGATAAACAGGACTGCAAGTCTGCAAGATAGAATTCTATAAAAATAATTGTAGTCTAAACGGGGAAGGGCAGGGTACAGGGGCGTACCAATAGAAAATGGCGCCTAGGGCACGCATCACATTTGCGCCCCTTTGTAAATTATCTTTTCGGTCTACACTGAGCAAAGCTAGGTCGCGTAACCTTTTTTGACCAATTATAGCCTTCAATAACGAAGGTACCTATTAATTTCAACTTGCAAAAAAATCGCTTGCAATGCTACAATTATAATCCAACTAAGTTCGGAAGGCGGTGACATAAAATTACAATACATATCCAAAGTCACTGACTTCCGAACTTAGTTATTGAGGTTAAACAAAAAGGTTTTATTATTTTTTGCTTTTCAGTTTTTTTCGGCGGTTACATTTTTTTGTTAAAAAGTTTTTATTTCATAATTTTTTGTGGCTATAATCTACTAATTACTACATGATTACTTTTTCTAATACACCACTTAGCATTAAAGTGTGTGAGTGAACAATCACGCCTATTTTCCCAACCTTAGTGTAGGTTTTTTGTTTTCCAAATTTATATGGGACCAATTTCGAGGTATACCCTATCCAATAAAATAAGAATGATCAAAATCGGGCTACTCTGTAAGCAGTTATGCGTGGTTTTACATTACAATCAGTGAGTGAACAATCAATCATCCCTGTTTTCCTACCCTTAGGGTTAGAATTTTGTTTCCTATGGGACCAACTTCAGGGTATACCATAACTAATAAAAAAAGAATTATCAAAATCGAACTACTCTGTAAAAAGATATGCGTGGTCATACATAAAAAAAATAAAAAATATACGCGTCGAATTGAGTAACCTCCTCCGTTTTTTCGTCGGTTAAAAAACGTAAGTTAATATGAATTTCGTGGCCGGGTTCCCTTTAATTTTTCAATTCATTCATATGTACTTTTAAAGTTTATCTTAGACATCACAGAAATCGGTGAAGGAAATAGTCGAGAGAAAACCAGGACTTATAGTAAACTAGCTTTTGCTCGCGGCTCCACCCGCATGGATGTCGGTCATCGCGTAAAAGTAGCCTATGTCCTTCTCCATATCCCAGGTTATATCTATGCCAAATATCATGACGATCGTTTCGGCGGTTTAGGCGTGAAATCTTAACAGACAGACAGAGTTACTTTCGCGTTCATAATATTAGGGAGAGTTACCGACATAGCTTGTAGAGTGAGCAAGCTGAAGTGGCAGTGGGCTGGCCATGTTTGTCGAAGGACCGATGGACGGTGGAGCAGACGAGTCCCGGAGTGGAGACCGCGTATCGGCAAACGTAGTGTGGGACGCCCCCCAGCTAGATGGACCGACGACCTTAAAAAGGTGGCTGGGACAGAGTGGATGCGAAAGCCGGAGGATTAAGTGTTGTGGCGCAGCCTGGGAGAGGCCTATGTCCAGCAGTGGACTGCGATAGGCTAAGTTGATTGAAGTCTGACATCTCCAAACCATTTTAAACAAGCGTGGGGATCAATACTTGTGCCTTGTCTGTATGAGAAGCGGCTTTTGCCCAGCTGTGGGACAGGCTGGTATTATTATGATCAAGTTACGTACGTTTTTTACGTAAACAACCACGTAAAAAATACTCCGAATCTGATCATGTACTGGTTGTATCAATGCCGTTTATCGATAAACAAGTTTGCTAACTTTTTATAAACTTTTACCTTCGCTTAAATGTCGCCGGTGAAATTTTGAGGCTGGTCAGACTGGCTCCTGAGTCGTGAGTGATGTCTCATTATAGAACAGCTGGCTTGACGCAAGCAAGCGTGGTTGATCAGAATGTATTGGTTGATGTAGTTACTCGATTGCTAATGAAAGACAATGTGTTTATGACTTTTCATCACTATATTGTTGTCCTGCTCTAATACCAATTAATTTGGAGTCGCCGCAACAATTTTTTATCTTCCATATTTCTTCATTTGTCGTCATCGTCGTCACCTTAACTGGCGGGGTCCGCAAGGACCGATGCCTGCCAGGGGTGTGGGTTGTTCGAAAGAGATACCGTCGCCCCTGGCACACAGGCAACTGAGGGAACACGGGTGGGTTTTAGTTAGTAAAAGACACGCGCTCCTGCTCCACCCAAAGCGGGAGAAGTTATTTGATGATTTCCCACCCAAAAAAAAAAAATCGTCGTCATCTTGGTTGTCATGTGTTCGTAACCCATACCTTATGAGAAATTGGCAGAAACTACAGAACACCACCTGCTACGATCCTTACGTAGGTACTCCTTTTGCCTCGTTTACGTTCATACGCCTCTCTCTGGCCCAAATGTAAGTTTTTTTAACCATCTCGATCTAAAACATTGACCGGTCTGTGGTCATACACTCACGCTGGTTGCGACAACTCTGCATCTGAGCTTTCTGAAGACCATAACCAATGAGGTCACTATATGTCCTTCTAGGGTGTCCCCTACCGGCTTTTCCACTCACATCTGCTTTGTAAATACCTTTTGATAGTTGCCTTTCATTCAACGTCTCAACATGCCCAAACCGTCTAAGCATAATTTTTGTCAATACATTTTCTGTTTGTGTGTTTTGGTGGAATTTGGAGACGAAAGAAATGATGATGGATTGCTTGTTTGAGGTATTATATGGAAGAAAATGATTGAATGATAGCATGATAGTTGACAGAGTACCCAGGGAAGAAATAAATCTGTTACTTATTTAACATGAGAAGAGGATGGTGGAATTTGTATTTGGAAACCGACTTTTCTCAATGCTATCAGTCAATTTGGTATTAGACGACATAACTAGGTAAACTGCAGTAAAGCACAAACAACAAACCAAGAGAAACTATAGCTTATCCCTACAAAATGAAAACCATGTTCAAATAGCTTCCGCATCATTGTATCCTCATCTATACATTCTCATGAGCATTACAACACAAATGTTCATCGTTATAAAAGCAGAGATCATGCTCCTTATTAACACTATCTGTTCAATGACCTAATTGATCAGAGTTAGCGGCCACGGCGACAAGATTCTGAATAAACCGTACCAATATGTCTTGAACGGGTTTCTGGATCAGCCCACGTACGATGGTGTGTGGTGTGAATGTTGCTTATGTAATGGATTGGTTGTCCACTGTTGGACAGAAACTTAATTTTGTATAATAGTAATATGCTTTCAGGTGAGAACGTTTCTTTGTTTTATACTTTTTAGAGCGTGATTTTTCAGTTTTCAATAATTTCAATTAATCACTTTGTCCTCTAGAGCAGTGTTCCGCAAACATTTTGTGTTCAAGGTACACTTAGGTAATCGGAAAATTTTGGAGGTACACCATAAACTAATGGTTAAATTTTAATAATAATAATCGTCTTGCTCGCTGTTTAAGTAAGAATTTTGCTTCCATATGTATAATTAACTTTAAGAAATAGGTAACCTTATTTTTCGGAGGCACACCAACCAATGACCACGGTACACCAGTGTGCCGCGGCACACACTTTGCGGAACACTGCTCTAGAGGGCACCAATTTAATGTGAAGTCACATAGCTTATAACCATCGGACGATGAAGACGCTTCCAACCTTCTTTCTATGATCTGAGCTTCCAACTAAATCTCGTTTGTAAAATTATGATGAGTAGTTTAGAAGTTATGACGGAACAGATGAAAATACATACGTACATACCGGTCAAAATCATAATCCTCCTTTTTGCTTCGTCGTAGTCGGCTAAAGATTAGAAAGCTACTTAATCAAATAGATAAATCTTTTAGTTACATGCCGCATTTAAAGGATTGGACTAAAATATCAACATACTGATCCATACACAGCCTATCTCTTACCTGTGTGTTTACAAGTTTACGTGCAACACAGATATTTTTCAATTATATTGAAGTACAATAACAAAAGTTACGTTCTCTTGAATGCTACTGCCAGTAAACCTGATATATTCAGTCATAAACATGGTTTAAACAACCAAAGGTTAACTGCTAAACAAAAGTCGCCCTTACCGGATCACGAGTACACTTTATAGCAGATTATACCATAAAACACAAACCTCTTTAAACAGAACCTCGTTCCTCTTTAGCTACACAACCTCTTTTCGAACCTTTTTCTATAAATAATGGCGCCAAGTCAGTGCGTAAGAAAACGTGCTGGCAACATTAATCCGTGTTGATTCCGTTCGCGATTTATAGTGAACTGGTACCGATTTATATTGAGAACAACACAATCGCGGCGTAGAAATGCTTTGACACAAGTAGGTATAACGGGCCTGTAGGTGCCGATGAAAAATGTATCATAGATGACGTACGACAGGTACGGGACAGAACTCTCATTGATAGTATTGATACTGATGATCTACGGCATTTCATGGTCAGTAACAAACTTTCAGGTATCAATAGTAGGTTTTGGAATCCTGGCAGGATAAGAAAGCACCACAAATCGTGTAATACACAAAAAATGGCCATAGATCGCAAAGGGTAGAACTACACGATGACAGACGCATGCATGCCGTCTGTTGGGGTAGGTCAACAGGGACAGATTTTTCAAGATGCCGTTCCAGACATGGCCCTGAATTGTTATACTCACATACAATTTTAATAATATAATATTTGGACTTTAAAAGAGACCATGACCTCTCAGTTCGTTTCGGCATTCCTTGTCAGGGATCAGTTAGCTAGGAAATACCGGTGGAAAATAGTGACCAACAATATATTGACATGTAAAAAAGATTTACTTATTTAAATAAATATTTCATTTCAATTAATGACTCTAATTTTGACAGTTCGGCCACGTTCATTGTGTTATTTTGTTGTTGAGCAGACGAATCAAACCTATGAAGCCAATTGCCATTTCATCTGTACAACGCAAACGGGTTTCACTTGTCAAGTAAAAAGAACACAGTTCTTTTGCAGATTGACAAATTACCAGTTAGCTTGCTAAACTGTATAAAGCCTTTCTCTTACGTGGATGCATTTACGTGCTTGGGGTGCAAAAACAACCTGTTGACGTCTGGAAGGTAAGATAAACGGTCAAACGAACTTGAAAGTGTTGGCTGCAGCCTCTGCATATATTTATTGGGCTGTTTTTGCATGCTTTTCATCAGTTGCATGCTAATTGCTAACTGCAGTTTTTTGTGTGACAAACAATTGGTTAAACCATGTAACTTATGTCCGGAACAGTTATTGCGTAACACACGAACACTACGAGTGACTCTCATTTTGACAATTCAACAACATTCATTGCCTTATGTACGCTGTTGAGCAGACAAGTTTTTTGTACATATGGAGCAATAGATTCATGAATCCTTTTAAATAATTCACATTCTGATTGATTGTGTGTTACACAATGAGAGTGCGGGTTTCTGTGGTCTATTTGGAACATCTGAGTAAGCCACGAGCCAGTGTCTGTGTCCGCAGCACCTATAACTTGAATGATCATCTAGTTCCGTGTAATGCTGGACGTAAAAGAATAGCACCATCCCATTTCTTACCGTAGGTGTCGTAGAAGGCGACTAAGGGACTTACTAGAGAATGGGCAGCAGCGTTCTCTATGCATTTTACCACCATACTGCGATCGCCAACCCGCCTGCCAAGCGTGGCGATTATGGCAAAACCCCCCTTTTCCCAGTAGAGGACGTCTTTCGGCTGAAATGATGATTATCATCTAGCTTTTCGATTGTAATACGAAGATTCCTACTGACTTCTGCAGCATTGCAAAGACATGTCTTCGTGATTCCGAACATGTGTATCTCGTTGCCGCAATAAACCGGAGGACGTATAAAATCATAAAACAACTTACCTTACTGCGTTGCCTGTTGCCTTTCGTCGCCCTGTGGGGCTGGCTGCACCAGTCCGCCCACGACTTGGTACTTGAATGACGCTACTTACTACCGCGAAATGCTCACGCATCCGTGTAGACTGGCTCTGTAGTCTTTGATAACACTGCTACAGTCAAAATAAATGAATGTAGGTGGCGCTGATAGTGAAGGGAATATGTCAAAGATCTGTCAAATCCAGTAGGTATATCATATTACATTTTATTATATAGGTCTTATTTTTGCCGTGTTCTTAGCTATCGCACTGTCAAATGTGTTTTTTTCTTTTTTATACTTCTCTTATTTGGTAAACAACTGTGGAAATTATGGTCAAGAAAACATTTAACATTTAGGTGGTTCATTCATAAGTTATTAGTTAATTCATAGCATACCGCAATGCACACTTTTATGTAACATAGAGCAGTAGGTATGTTCCAAATTGTGTGATTGGTGTAAAAAAAAATATTTTGTATCTTGTTTGTTTACGAAAAGACGGGTACTTAAGAAATAATACACTATAATGAACGTCTGACAGTTTGAGCTTTCTACTCTGTGGCGGTTTGTCAACGTCAATTTTGTCTAGACGCTCGTGTGTAGTTTTCTTTTTTTTTAATGTAGTTGTGCTAATAACAAGCTAAAGTTCATGCATAACTTGTGCAATACAATCGTCAATTTTCGCATCTTCAAAGGGATATTGAAAGGAAGTCTTGATTTCACGATTAATCGGACACGATCGCCATCTTGGGATATAAATAGATCTAGGTCTTCAACCAAGTCTTGTGGTTTTGCTTGTAAAATGTGCGATTCAAGGTTTTCTTGACTTCGTTCGCGTAAAATTCCTTGTTTTAACAAAATATTTATGTCCTATGACACTTGGAAATATCACTCAGCAATACTGCAGCTTCCAACAGTGAAAGAATTTTCGGAGTCACATCAGTTGTTCCGAAGATTATCCCCCACATACAAAGTCACAAATTTCACCTCTTTATAATGTTATAGTAGGTATACAGATGATATGCCAAGGTTGCCATTATTTATCCCTTCTGAATCTTGAAAAACTCTTGGATGAACTACAATAAACATGTAGAAGTACGGTACACACGTACTCTTGATTCGACTGATTTACTGCAATGATGTCGAAACACGTTAACATCAATTAACATCGCTCTGTCAAGTCGATAATTCGCCAACATGATGTCAATGTCAAAATTCTTGCTCAATAGCAATATTATGTAGTATGAGGAAGACTTTTCGCTGTTTCTCCTCGCGTAAAATCTTTACAATATCCTGTAATTAAAAACCCATTATTCCGAGAAGGAACAAGGTAATCATTGGTTACACGTCGTCTTCCCAACTCAAGGTTATAGGGAAACTGTTAACTACTAATTAAAGGTCGTAACTTTAACTTGTTGTTGATTCCTGCACCCTAATTGCGCAACACGCTCGCACCAAAGATCCGGTCAAATTGTTCCTGACACTGAAATGGTCAGGTCATATTCAGAATGCCACGGATAACAGATGGTCACAAATAGTAACAAATTGGTATCAAATTAACAAAAAAGGAAGGAAGGGTTTTTTTTTTTTGGGTCGGAAATCATCAAATAACTTCTCCCGCTCTGGGTAGAGCAGGAGGGCGTGTCAGACTTTTACTGACTAAAACCCACCCGTGTTCCCTCAGTAGCCCATAGGCTGTGGTATCTCTTTCGAACAAACCCGCACCGCTGGCAGGCATCGGCCCTTGCGGGCCCCATCAAATTGTGCTGACATCTCTTTGAGGCGCGCGTGGAACACAACGCACCGTCGACTTGGGCTTGGTCCTTACCGGACAGCGAGCTACCCATTACCTACTCGCTGTCCGCAAGCTCATGCCTACGGTGGCCGGAAATCGGCCTGGGATTCCCGACGCCCAGGGCGTCTCCGTATCCTGCGGCGGCTAGGGTCGCGAGGGCGCATAGACTGCCTCTCCCTCACGTGCGCCGCCTCCCTCTTCGCGAGCATCACTGCTTCACAGAAGAAGGTGACGGCTAGCCATGCACTCTCTGGGCACGCCACGATTGCGGCGGTAAGTCCCCTCTTTGAGGAGTGGTTCGAGAGGCGGCATGGCGTCCTCACCTTCCGCCTGACGCAGGTCCTCACCGGACACGGTTGTTTCGGGAGGTTCCTGTTTCGGATAGGGCGGGAGGAAACGCCCGGGTGTTTCCACTGCGAAGATCGCCCTGAGGACACAGTGGAGCACACGGTGGCGGTCTGCCCTGCTTGGGCGGAGCACCGCCGTGTCCTCGTGGAGGCGATCGGCGGCGGCGATCTCTCGCGTCCGGCCCTGGTCCAGGCCATGGTACGGAGCGAGAGGGCATGGGGAGCCGTCACCTCCTTCAGCGAAGCAGTGATGCTCGCGAAGAGGGAGGCGGCGCACGTGAGGGAGAGGCAGCATATGCGCCCTCGCGACCCCAGCCGCCGCAGGATACGGAGACGCCCTGGGCGTCGGGAATCCCAGGCCGATTTCCGGCCACCGTAGGCATGGGCTTGCGGACGGCGAGTAATGGGTAGCTCGCTGTCCGGTAAGGACCAAGCCCAAGTCGACGGCGCGTTGTGTTCCACGCGCGCCTCAAAGAGATGTCAGCACAAAAAGTGATGGGACCCGCAAGGGTCGATGCCTGCCAGGGGTGCGGGTTTGTTCGAAAGAGACACCACAGCCCCTGGCTTAAGGGCTACTGAAGGAACACGGGTGGGTTTTAGTCAGTAAAAGTCTGACACGCCCTCCTGCTCCACCCAGAGCGGGAGAAGTTATTTGATGATTTCCCACCCAAAAAAAAAAAAAAAGACATGCACTCTCGCACGGAGCGAGAGTGGCCTGGACCAAGGCCGGACGCGAGAGATCGCCGCCGCCGATCGCCTCCACGAGGACACGGCGGTGCTCCACCCAAGCCGGGCAGACCGCCACCGTGTGCTCCACCGTGTCCTCAGGGCGATCTTCGTAGTGGAAACACCCGGGCGTTTCCTACCGCCCTATCCGAAACAGGAACATCCCGAAACAACCGTGTCCGGTGAGCACCTGCGTCAGGCGGAAGGTGAGGACGCCATGCCGCCTCTCGAGCCATTCCTCAAAGAGGGGACTTACCGCCGCAATCGTGTCGTGCCCAGGGAAGGAAGGGTTAGACCATTTAAAAGATGAAGTGACGACATCGTACATATAGACGGAAAATTATGGCCCAGGCAAACGATAGACCGTTGTCGCACATTGGAAAAATACGGAGGAGGCTTTCACCGCAAAAGGCGGCCCCAAAATACGAACTTTATTCTAAATACAAAACTAACATTACTATAAATTAAATAAATAAATACGAAACACAAGAAGAACTTCATGTGTTATGAAATTATGTGTGTATTCGCCACATTTATTTTTTATCTATGCAACACTGGTTAAGAACAAAGTTACATAATACTTAAAAATGGAGAGTCGTCGCGCGGCGGTGTTGAGTGGTGTCTTTTATTTAGTTCTAAAAGATAACTTCGATCTAAGGGTTAACATCCTAATAAATTTATCGCGGAACCCAATTGCAATCAACAATTCAAGGCTTCATTGCTTCATAAGTTTGAAAATTTCGTCTGCTCAACAACATAAACAACGCAATGAACATGGCCGAACTGTCAAAATAAAAGACATTGCGATCAATTGTCAGTTAATGTGTTAAACAACTACACTGCTGGTCGTCAACCCTCAATGCTTTCAATCAATCAACCTTCAATTCTTGTTGATTAAAATGTAATTCGATTGGGACTTGGGACGAGAATACGAAACCCTATTGCGCAATAGGGTTTCGTATTTGAGAATCTCGTTAGTAGACAAAATGATTAGATAAAGAAAATCTATCGTTCCACCGACGATTTCAAAATGGCATAAGCATAAAAATAAAGAAAAAACAAGCATTTTTTTCTGCTTAGCGTTAGAACTAGGCTGATTGAGTTAGGAGATTTCGTGGTCAAATTTGTAGACGTTCATGGTTAACGTACACTTATCAGAGCCAAGGAAAGCGAAAGAGCCAATTTTCTATGAAACCTCGCACACTTGACCTCGCCAAATCGGAAGAATTCGGAAGGTTTTCTTTAATCCGGCGTAGAGGATCCTTTCGGTTCGGACAAGTCTGCGTTTAGAGGTGTGTTGTGGTTGCTTGTGTATTTGTTTGTCCAGTAGCGTATCGATTTTATAGCAAGGCTAGCTTATGTCAGCGGCTACGCCGCCGTGCAGGTCGAAAATTCTCCCAGGAGAACGTACTTCCGTTGTTGATCCAGGTTGTGTGCCAAATTTCATGCAAATCCGTTCTCCCGTTTTTGCGTGATTGAGTTACCAACATCCAATCGTTTAAATATACAAACTATCCCATTTATTGTAATAGTAGGATTGTATATAAATCTGCTGGGACTATCCCAAAAGAAGGCTTTTCAATTTGCTTAATCGGCACGTCATTTTCACAGTTTAAAGCCCCAAAGAAATTATGTCTCAATTTCAATTAAATCTCTGAAGACCATAAAACCTGAAGAATGAGAGGTCATGTTGTTGACAAGCGCCCGTCCTCGGCTCCTCTCAAGGTTGCGAGGATACTACTCCGTACCTGAATCCGCGTGAGAGGCATCCCGTCTAACAGGTCTTGGAGTCGCGAAGACACGATACTGATTTCCAACGAACGTCATCGGGTTGACTGATATTGGTTGGAGAGCTGTGTTTAGGTTGGAATAGAATGAAAATACAGTGTTAAGGAATCTATACTTAATACTTTAAGGACTAAAACTTGGGAGAGCAGCGGGGGCCCACTGGTATCGTACACGATTTTTAGGTCGTGAGATTGAACAAAGGCAGGCACTTTACATATTTCATTTCATCACCACTGCTCTCAAAACGGTGACGAAAATATCGTGAGGAAGACGGCATGTCTTAGAAACAAAAAAATCGAAGACAAGTGACCTACTCTCACAGAGAGGACGCCTATAACCCGGCAGTGTGAACATTTTAGGCTGCTAATAAAATATCGAAAGAACAAACGCGTGAACTATTGCATCGTCACTTAGAAAGCATAATTTTCTGAAAACACTTCAATATACAAGATCTAGGGCAATCTTCGTCGATCTTTGGCACACCCTGCTATCAACCTTACTGATTGGCTGAATATATTTATATTATGCATTATACAAGGTGTAAAATAAACCCTATTGCTATCCTTAGCACTAAAGATACTCGTAGTTTCAGCTCAAAATAAAATACTCTAAAAATTGATACCAAATTTTCGGTTTCGTAGGTTTCTTAAATTCAAATCATAACAAACGTGTCACCGCGATAGGTACGTAGATCAATAACTTTCCACGTGACTTGCCAATATCACGATTAATCTCTTCAGAGTGTTAAGTTTATATCAATTTGAAAAGTTCGGTTTCTGATATCAATGTATTAAAAAAAATCGTAACTTCCGAACATGTAGAGATAGGATTAAAAAAACCCTTCCAATATCGTTTGTTATCATTCAAAGAAGCCGTGCCTTTGGTATGTATATACCCTTTCCGTAACACGTTGTATATATACATATACCTACATAGTATAAAACAAAGTCGCTGTTCGTTGTTATTTGGCTGTAAACAAAGCAGAGACCACAATTTCCTCCCATATCGTTAACATATGGTTAACATACAATTATTTTTACCTATGTGTCTGTATCGTCTTCAACTAGAAATCTCTTCCTCTTAATTCATTTAAGATTTCTGTACGTAGGTGCGTATTACTCTCAACCGGAGCCTCACACACACAAGCAGAGAGCTGGTGGACCTCGACACCAGGCTGCAGGCAATCTAGGGAAGCAATGCCATCTTTGAATGGCAAGCTAAGCAGACGTCTGTTACGCCTGGACAGAAAGGACCTGCGTCTGGTGACTGGGACCATCACGGGACACTGCCCGCTAAACAAACACTTCCACACAATAGGCTTAACGGACAGCCCCCTGTGCAGGGCCTGCATGGAGGCTGATGAAACCGTCGCGCATGTGCTTTTCGAATGTACAGGCGTAGCCCAGATTAGAACAGAAACCCTCGGGGCACCCAAATCTTACACGGATGTTCTCAACAGACCAGGAGTTATAGCTAACTTCTGGAGGGAGGTGGGCTGGTTGGAATAACCACTGACGGCCGCCATGGCTCACGCACAATGGTCCACTTAAAGGACTAAGTGCGGAAACCAAACCGTATAACATAGAACATACTCTCAACCGGTGTGAGTGTAAGACCAGAAGGCCAATTTTTGTCATTAAAAACGTTCAAAATCTAGTCGCAGTCTCATCTCGGCGACAATTAAACAAAGCAGAAGGAGTATGTACGGATCGTAGCAGGTGGTGTTCTGTAGTAGCTGTCAATCGCGATAGGAAGAAGACGTGAGTTTATATACGTATCTCATCCGTTTGTATTTTCTCTTCATCAATCAGTGAAACAAAACTGTATCCTACAACCTATTGTCAAGTGTCGTGAATGTTAAAATACAATAATGTTTACAAGTTTTAAGTAGTGCCGTGTGAAGAAAGTCGTATCGATGCTTCACATTTATTTAATCACATACGTCTGATCACTCACAGTCGCAGCCATTATTGCCGACAAAAGCCTAATCGTCTCTTGTCGCTACAATGAACCCATATTAGACGCATCAATTCAACTTAATTTCGTTTTGTACTTCTCACTTTCTCTCTGTTATGTAACGCGCGCCATTTTCGAACGATCCATATTTGAAAATTCGATTCTCGATTTTGAAATCGAGTGACTAGAGTTTTCCGTGTACGTTACCCTAGCAAGAAAGTGTCTCCTAGAGTTATATGAGTAGAACGTATAATGTGTGCCTTATCTGGTGTAAATGTGCCCCCACATAAAAAATGTGTGCCCCCTGTCGTTTTGGAGAAAAACGGAAAAAACTATTCTTGCTGGGGTAACGTTTTTCTAGCAGGAAAATTCTAAACGAATGATCGGAGAGAGAAAAATTGTGCATGGCCAGAGAACTTATATGTGTGCCAAAATGTGCCCCCAAAAATTAAATCTGTGCCCCTTCAGGTTTTCGAGATATTGTAATTCCTGCTGGAGTAACGTTTTGATGAATCGTATATCTCTAAAACTATTGCATGTGCCCCTGTAGAATAAAAATACACGAGTAGCTCTTAAGGGGCACACCTTAGTGCCCTAGTTAGATTTAAGAAAATATTTATAGTTTTCAAGTTATCGCGGTTTTATGAAAACCCTAAAAAACATCGCAGCGCCTAAATGAGACAAGGCACAAGTTCGCTGAAAATTGTATTCGGTCCTTCTTGACGCTATTAATAACCATACAAAGTTTCAAAACTGTTCATGCATGCGTTTTTGAGTAATCTTGCCAAAAGTCAAAACGATGGTGTCTTAACTTTGACGGCAAAATACAAGGAGCCGGCTCAATCCCAGATGTGTAGGTGTGAACCAAAATTGTGTGCCTTTAGTCAAAAATATGTGGTGAAAATATTCAGCTTGGAATGTTTCGCATTAAGTTAATATTAACAAAAAAACAAAATATGTAAACAACGGCTGGTTATCCGACCAAATTCCAATGACTACTAAAAAGCGACTGATTCATACATATCGATGACCTTCTTTATTTGACGTATTATACCTAAGCTGTTGTCCGTACAGTCGCGTTCAAAAGATTTGGGGGCTAATTAAAAATATATATTAAATGCACCTTGTGACTATTAAATGAAACAGCTTGTTGATGTGGAAATTATTATTTTTATTCCCTTAATTTTAATTCTTAATTCTTAAAGTAAGTATTGCATCAAATCACAGATTAAATTTCCTAAAAAAATAAATAAATAGGTAAAGTAATGAAAAAAATCCAAGTACTTGATAAGTGTACAAGTATTTTTAAATAAGTCAAAACAATGCCATTAAATACTTACCACTGCAGATCGTGCCATAAAATTCACCACCCCTACAACCACATAATTGTTATAAAATACTTAATACGCCACTTTCAACCAACTTAAAAAAAAAGTAAACAAACAGTATCAGTGCAACTGCGTGACTCAACGTAACAGTGTCCTTGGCGTCATAACATAACTGCAACTGTTTACCAATACCAAGTAATAATCCAAACGGACTTCCTAGTCAATAAACACTTCGTACCTATTATTCATATTAGAGCGACGTTACACGTAACTGTCTCTGTCACACTAACACCGTACGCGTACTAGCTGTCTCACTTTCTCCAAATTAGACAAAGCGACTCCTTGCGACACGACGTCAGCGGATGCCGCGGGGCCAGAGATATCTGCAGCGGTGTGAGGAGGCGAAAAAAAGGAATCTTCTATTAAGGTGAATGCTCCAACCAGCCCGCGAAATTCAAATTTTCTTACGTTTTTTGGAATTTGCAGGCCAGTGGTAGGTTGTATGTTGATTAGAATATTATTCACGGCTGTAAGACATAATATGTAGTTACAGAATTATAATCATCAAAATCATCAATACTACGCTCTAAGTTCATAAAGCTATAGGAATGACTTTTTTTTTGTTCCTACGCCTTATGAACTTGCGAGGGTTGTATTGGTGATTTTGATGCTTATAATTCTGTAACTACATACGTCTTACAGCCGCGAATAATATTTTAATCAACATACAACCTAGAACTGGCCTGCAAATTGCAAAAAACGCAAGAAACTTTGAATTTCGCGGGCTGGTTGGAGCATTCCCCTTACTGATGAAAAGTTACTGTTAATTTATCTAACCTACGGCTTATCAATAAATATAATAGAAACAGCTACTAGAATATAATCCAATAACAACTTTATTTTATTACTTATTACTTTTCTACTTCAGTGTACTCAGGCACAACCGGTTAGTGAGTAAAGTAAAGAAGGTCATCGATATGTATGAATCCGTCGCTTTTTAGTAGTCATTCAAATTTGGTCGGATAACCAGCCGTTGCTTACATATTTTGGTTTTTTGTTAATATTAACTTAATGCGAAACATTCCAAGCTGAATATTTTCACCATATATTTTTGACTAAAGGCACACAATTTTGGTTCACACCTACACATCTGGGATTGAGCCGGTTCCTTGTATTTTGCCGTCAAAGTTAAGACACCATCGTTTTGACTTTTAGCAAGATTATTCAAAAACGCATGCATGAACAGTTTTGAAACTTTGTATGGTTATTAATAGCGTCAAGAAGGACCGAATACAGTTTTCAGCGAACTTGTGCCTTGTCTCATTTAGGCGCTGCGATGTTTTTTCGGGTTTTCATAAAACCGCGATATCTTGAAAACTATAAATATTTTCTTAAATCTAATTAGGGCACTAAGGTGTGCCCCTTAAGAGCTACTCGTGTATGTTTATTCTACAGGGGCACATGCAATAGTTTTAGAGATATACGATTCATCAAAACGTTACTCCAGCAGGAAATGCAATATCTCGAAAACCTGAAGGGACACAGATTTAATTTTTGGGGGCACATTTTGGCACACATATAAGCTCTCTGGCCATGCACAATTTTTCTCTCTCCAATCATTCGTTTAGAATTTTCCTGCTAGAAAAACGTTACCCCAGCAAGAATCGTTTTTTCCGTTTTTCTCCAAAACGACAGGGGGCACACATTTTCTATATGGGGGCACATTTACAGCAGATAAGGCACACATTATACGTTCTACTCATATAACTCTAGGAGACACTTTCTTGCTAGGGTAACGTACACGAGTTTTCCAGTTTTGATTTTGTTGTGTAATGTAATGTGCCTATGAGAAAAAAAATATGTTGTTCGTGCAAGTAATTATTGTAACACTGATTACAGTGATTACTACTGGTAAACTCAATTTCGATTTATTCAAATAACCATTCCCGTCACAAATGGAACAAATTGATCACCTATTTACATTTTTCAATGCCTATTCATTATATCCGACTGCTCTTGGACGTATTCGGAATGTCATCCGAAATGATATGACGACATTTTAATTTTGAACGCATTCCAAACTCAAGTTCAATGACAGTGACGTAACGATACTCCATATTGGTAAATCATTTTCTTTTATGGTAATGGCAATCGGGAAACGTCTAATCCATTTTAGTAAAGCACTTTCATTCGAAAAAGCGTAATGAGAAGACCTTAAATTATGGTCATCGTTAAAAAATTTAACTTTCACTCAAGTTCAATGACAAAACATGTGACGCAAGTTGAAGTAACTGATGAACAGCCCGATTACGTGTGTTTATAGCATTGTCTCGTAATTGCTATGGCTTTGTCTTAATTGCTATCGCTTCGTTTATCGGAGGCTAGACAGATACTAACTGTGGATGAGAGACAGAATAATGATGCAGTTTTATCTCTTGTTTTATAGCGGGTAGTCAACGTTTTTAAAGCCGTAGAAATCATTATTGAGTAGAAATAAATATGTACCTACTATCCGACGATCGGCGACGATCGTTTTCATTCCTAACTTTAATTATATTTCTCAGGTATGCAATTAAAACATAAAACATATTTTCTAACATCCCGTGCAGTGTTATTGACGTCACGATAATTATTGCAACTGTATTTCTTTGGATTTAAAGCTTCATAACTTATGTAGATCAGCGTCTTGACACCTACAGAATTGTAAAATTCTATCTCCTGGCACTTATTATAAGATTTTTATGTATGTTTAAATAGACATGAGAAATTTATTGAAACCTAGGTACAGTACACATTCGAGGGTGTGCGTTGACCTTTATTCAAACAACTGTTGTTTGTATAAAGGTCAACGCACACCCTCGAATGTGTCGAGTGAATCGACCACGCCGAGCTAAAGAAAATCTTAGGAATTCGTCCGGCGATTCGTCCAATTCGGTGCGGATAAGTGTGCGAGGTTTCATAGGATATACAAGTCATTCTAAAATTCATTTTTCGGCTCCTTTACTTCCTTCGGCTCTGATGAGTGCGCGTTTACCCAGATGCTGTCTTACTCTCTACAAGAAGTATTAGGTTATTAATTATGCACTCTCTCTCTACAAGAAGTCAATACAAAGCGACAGCTATCTCTAATTGCATCAACTTGTCAACTGTCAATCGCTTCTATCGGTAGATACTCGTACCAATTCCATCCCCTTACAATTTTCTGTAAAGAAATGCCCCCATGTATCGTCATCCTAACTGCTATTTAGAATGCAACACGTAATTACGCTGCGCTGACGGACGATGTCGTGCTAGAGCGGTAGCATTCGATCAATGGAGACTTAATCATCGGTTATTATGCCTTTCACTTGCTATATGTTATCTGTGCTAAACAAGAGTGCGTTGTTTATGGCGAGTTCGCTGGTTTTTTTCTAGGGTTGTCTGTGATTTAGAATTAACAACGAGGTGTACTATGTGACGCGTTGCCGCAAACTATGTACGTCTAACCAACTGTTTTATTCATTTGTGCCCCACAACCTGCAATCCTACGTCGATAGGATTGTCGGGACACAAATAATAAAACGCCCTCAGTAGCAGCGTAGAGGTTCCTCTACGCTGCTACTGAGGGCGCCGTAGGCCCGTAGATGTGGCGAATCATTTTAACTTCAACATGGAGAAGGGGCATTTCTAAAGGATTTTATTTAGCTTGCACTGTTTGTTGTTTTTTTAGGTCAAATTTTGTACTTGAAATTTTACCCCTTTCCTGTTGCAGATTGATCTGATATTTGGTCCACACTTTTAGTTGTGATAACAATACAATTTAATTTTTAACAAGTCACGATATGACGTAGACCTATCTATGACGTAGACCGAGCATTTTCGTACCATACCATAAAACAGCATTGATAAGAGATAGATTTTTAAAGCCATAAATCAAAACGAAGCAGCTGGTTGTCCAATAGGTTTGTCCTGACTACAGCGACGAACGCAGCGACTAATGCAATGCTGCTACTTGTTTTTCGCTCATATCGGCGCGCACTTATAAGAATACCTTCTGCCTTGGTATAAAATATTAGACAGTCAGCGAATCGTTAGTGAGATGATTGTCCAGAGGGCCTTCTGGCAATGGCTTTCAAAGTGATTCGTATTTCAAAGACTTGCAATAGAGCCCCAATTCGGTATCGTTATAATGATTCCACGCGGAATCTTACTACGTTCAAACTACGTCATTATCGTTTTTTTAGAAACCAATGTAACGGTAAGCAGTCGAAATGTCATATTCTGTATATTCCAAGACAATTTGTCGATGTTATTAATACGATATCAGCAGATGTCGTGTGTGATTGACGTGGTTTCGAGTAAGGAATCGTTAAGTGGTCATAGTGAATTCAGGCCCAGGGCTGACATAAAATCTTTTCTATCATCACTATTGCTGATATAGTCACTTTGTTTAGGCCTACATAATGCACCGGAGAGATGATAATGATGCACGATGAGAGCAGTGGTGGCCCAGTGGTTACGGCCGCGACTTACGAGTTGTAGGTCGTGAGTTCGAACCCAGACAGGCGCATTACTTTGTGTAAATTATTTCATCACCATTGCTCTCAAAACGGTGAAGGAAAACATCGTGAGGAAACCGGCATGTCCTAGAACCAAAAATTCGAAGACATGTGACATCTACCAACCCGCACTGGGCCCGCGTGGTGGATTACGGCCCAATCCCTCTCACCGAGAGGAGGCCTGTGTCCCAGCAGTGGGAACATTATAGGCTGATGATGAATGCACCGGATGTACTTTGACTGTCGTTACGGGTAAACAAGCCCAAAAGTCTGACACCATTCTTACCACGCTAAAATTCCTGTTCGAAAGGATAATTATAGAGCATAGTTGTATTAAAATTATAATCTTATATGTTAAAAGCAGCGCTCCGCGGTTTCACCCGCGTAGTTCCCGTCTCCGTGGAAATACGGGGATAAAATATAGCCTATGTCATAGGGGATAGTGTAGCTTCTCAACAGTGAAAGATTTTTTCAAATCGGTTCAGTCGTTTCGGAGCCTATTCAATGCAAACAATCAAATATTAGCATATGTTTAGGACTAGCTTTTGTTAACGTGTTAACTAATTTGAACAAAACTTTACACATAAACCTTCCTGAACCACTCTGCCTATTGGAGAAAACCGCATGAAAAACCGTTCAGTACTTTTTGCGTTTATCGCGAAAAGACAGACTGACAGACGCGGCGGGGGCTTTGTTTTTATAATATGTAGTGATATAAGCCCAATAGGGCCGTGTTAAAATTGGTGGTATCAAAACTGGTGTCGCATGGCGCTCGCGAATAAATTGCTGTTCATTAAAATATTTGTTGTGTACGGTGTCGCTAATGATCACTAATTGAATGTCACTGGGCCAAGCTAGTGACTTTAAGGAGTATGTAAGTCTTAAGTTTTTCAACCTTATTTTTAGGTGAGTTTTTCCTTTTTTCGACTCAATAATTAAAAGTCTATAACAGTTATAACGTCACAAGATTATGAGACTAGTCACACATATTCAGCTCTGTTCAACCGCTTCAGCGTCCACAGAAAACAACGATTTTTTTAGATGCGTTCAGCTGCGAAAAGCTGAACGGACTCTATACAAAATCGTTGTTTTATATGGGCAAAAGCTGAACAGAGCTTAATAAGTGTAACTAGTCCCTATGTCGGCGCGTGGTCAAAATGGAAACTTACGCCGCTATCTTGTTTTGTTATTATACAATGACATTGTTTTTGTTTTCTTTTAATTTCACAAATATTTACCAACAGTACCCTCCTTTCAATGTAATTCAGGCGCCAAAATATCATAATATCAAACCAAGCCAAAATATCAAACGCACTCTATCATCTTTTCAAAATTTTAATCAATTGGAGAGTTCGAATTATAAAAGACGTGACTAATACATTGGGCATAGTTAAAAATATTTTAATAAAAACAGACTTTTAAAACTTGTTTTTTATAATACTTGAAAAAATATAACTCGATTTAAAGTAGATCAGACGTGTTTACGAGATGCGAACATGTGATGAATTGACAGACAGACCTCGAATACAGTTATGTTCTCTCACCGTGTAATGGGCAGATTTTTACATTACTTTAAAGTAAATGGTAGGTACTTTAGATGAAATGATTAATGACTTACAAATGCTGAAAAAAAACTTAAAAAAGAACAAAAAAAAAGCTAACTGTATTTTCAATGAGGTTATCAGGTCAAGTTGAAAAACACTTTTTATTTTATTTAACCTGAAAAAGTACAAAATTTTACGCAGGAACTCGGCCATAAATAAATAAATATTTTCTTCTCAAATAGTCTCACAATAGTACCTACCTACTGCTGAAAGCACGATATCTGACAAATGCTTACACTGACTTGACAGGTGCACTCAAATCTTGGTCGCTCTTTCCTCAAAAGACTATGTCAGAGACAAATCTACTTAAATGTAGTCCTATGGTCTGAACAAGATTATGTCTGGGCTTTAGAAGAGACTTTAACCCGAAGTCAGCTTATTTCGCAATTTTTTCTTCGTTATGAAGTGTCGACAACATTCTAGCTTATTTTTTAACCGACTTCAAAAAGAAGGAGGTTATCAATACTACATGTTTCTTCTTTTGTTTTATGTATTTTCGAGCATAACTCCGTCATATATTGACCGATTTGCAAATGTTTTTGTTCGAAAGGGGATTAGTCAGAAATGGTTCCATTTAAATTTCATATAGATCTGATGAAGCGTTTCGGAGATCGACAACGGATCTCTTCAAAAAATTACAGCAAATCAAACGCGATTGCTGCTATCGCATAAATATGCATTGTTTTGACCCCAAGGATGATGAAATTTCAAATTGGCGAGAAGTAGATAGATACTTTAACTAAAAACTAAAAAAATCAAACAACCGACTTCCGGAAAAACACCATAAAGTGAAAAATACCTTTAATATCGGAAGGCGGTAACAAAAAACACATATCTAAAGTCACCGACTTCTGAAGTTAAATTATTTTTCACTTTGTAGTGTTTTTCCGAAAGTCGGCTGTTTTATTTTTAGTTTTTATAAGACGTGTTAAATTGATTCCGCAATCCTATTTACAAAATAAACAATTTTATTTCACTAATGACATTCCTATGGTTTAATTACTTACAAAACAATTAAGAGTGAATCATTCAATGTTGGCCAGTTTTTATTAGCGCCTGTCATTCAAGTAAATCAATTTGGTAGAACAGTTTTTTATTGCCATTGTCAAGAGGGGCTTGTGGCTAAATAACAACAGCTGCACGGGTCGATCGAACAGGTTAAGCTACGCTTGCCGCGGTTGGTCCGTGGATGGGTGACCATCTTAACATACCAAGACCCCTCCGTGCCTCGGAAAGCACTTTAAGCCGTTGGTCCCGGCTGTCATTTGTGGATTTTTGACAGTCGTAACGGGTCGTCAGAAGCCCGAAAGTCTGACAACCAGTCTTACCAAGGAGTATCGTATTACCCAGTAACTGGGTTGTGGAGGTCAGATAGGCAGTCGCTCCATGTAAAATACTGTTATTCAACTGCATCCGGTAAGACTGGAATTCGACCCATACATAGTTGGGAAAAGGCTAGGCAGATGATGAGTGTTTTATTGGCATTCGTAGTTTTGTGAAGACTAGAAAATTATTATGGGCTGACCGCGACTTTTTGACAGATTTTTTATATCCCATTACTTCCCGTGGGTGTCGTAGAAGGCGACTAAGGGACTTACTAGAGAATGGGCAGCAGCATTCTCTACGCATTTTACCACCATACTGCGATCGTAAACTCGCCTGCCAAGCGTGGCGATTATGGCAAAACCCCCCTTTTGGGGGAGGCCTATGTCCAGCAGTGGACGTCTTTCGGTTGAAGTGATGATGATGATGACATTTTGACCGCGTAGGTTGTCATTGCAACAGTGATTTTTTTTTTTACATCCGACGAAAAATTTCTACTCTAGGGCATTCACCTTAATAATCGGATTAGGCTGGTTAGTGGTTACACTTTTTCTTAAACTTAGCCTGTTACCCAGTAACTGGGTTGTGTAACTGATTGTGGATCGATCCGGGAAGCTAACAAATGTCACTTCCAATATTCCTGGCGTTAACATCGTCAATTACTACACCTACCTTGGCTCGCAAATCTGCAATGATGGTACTCGTAGCTGTATCCCCGAGATAAAAAGGCGTATCGGGATGGCCAAAGATGCTATGACCCGTTTAGGTAGCATTTGGAAGAAGAGAGGAATTGGTATCAAAACCAAGAGCAGATTGATACGAGCCCTAGTATTCCCTATCTTCCTGTATGGAGTAGAAACGTGGACGATTTTGGCCCGAGAAAGGCAAATGATTGATGCATTTGAGATGTGGTGCTGGAGACGAATGTTGAGAATACCATGGACTGCCAAACGCACAAATGCATCGATCTTAACCCAGCTTCGAATAAAAACCCGCTTGTCTACCACATGTCAACAACGCATTCTCTCCTATTTCGGCCACATAGTACGCAGAGGCGATGAAAGTTTGGAAAAACTGATTGTGCAAACGATCGCGCGGTCGTTCACCAACACGATGGACCGATCAGGTGAAGGAATCATCGTCCTCTAAATTCTACACGGTGGTGAGGGATGCGCTGGACAGAAACCGGTGGAGGCGGATCATCCGCTCCAGGTGCAACTCTGAATCTGACCACGATCCTCAGATATGAGGGACCGATTACAGAGAGAGGGTTGTGTAAGTTCGATAGACTGTCAAGTACTGGTATTCTGTTGCATCTGGTTGGACTGGAATCCGACCCCAACATTTGAGAAAAGGCTAGGTGGATGATGATGAGTTTAGTTTAATACTTACATATGTCTGACTTGATCTGATAGGCTTTATAACTTGTGATCTAGCCATGAATTTCCAGTTATGAAACCGTACGATCAATAAAAAAAAAGGACATAATTAAGTCAACACAAATCGGTTATTGCCCTCGTCGTGTATAGGTACAGGCTGCAGGCTGTATGTGCATTACTTTGTCCTCAATTCTATAAAGAATTACGCCAACGCGATAACGATAACGTTATCGCGTTGGCGGGAGATTTTCCTTCCACAGATTATTAAAAAAAAAATCATTGGCATACATTTGATACACACCGATATATTTTTAAAATTTTAGGCTAGACGTTCTTAAATAACTACGAAGCACTGTGCTTATTTCGATTTAATTTGTTCTAGAAAGTCAATTCTGAATGTTTATTTATGGGTTAATTCCGTAAAATGGTAATCAATCGCAATTACACCGCTGGCAATGGTGAATCGTAATCTGTTTATTCTACAACATCTAGGTGGGTACCTAATTGGTTTGAATTCCTAATAATTTGCCTAGTTTGCTGTACAGACGCCAGCACATCAAGCTACCCCAATCTGTCAAATTTCTTTGATAGATTTTCAACTTTAATCCCTAAAAATAAGGTTCATAATCAATTGGGAAAAGTTGACAGTTGGGGTAGCTTGATGTGCTGGCGAGTGAACTAATATAGGAAAGAAACCTTTACAGTACCTACCCACTTACCTAATAACCACTTTCTTCTTTAGGGAATAACATTATCGAATGAAGTTTATTAAAAGAAAACACATAGCTGCTAAATGAATACATAAATCATAAATTACATATTATGAAAAACTAAACAAACTTATGTCACTCTTGTTGATTATTATTTATAGCAAGCAACTGTCTGGCCGAGTGTTTATCTACAGCTACGTCACACGGACCGATAACAGCGATATAATCCAAGTCGGCTGTGCGAGCCGACCATCCGATATTTTGTCCTTGTCCGACATGTGTTTATCAAGTGTTCGCGCCGACTCGATCCGATGCACACGGTCCCCTTCCAACGTGCTGCCCGCGCTCCCTCGCTTCACCCCCGCCCGCGCGTGTTGGCCGACATGCTTCTAGTCGGTCTCGGATCCCCAATTTATGCGGATGTGCGAATGCCGCTTATTAAAACCAACAAAAGCATGATGTCTCGCGATTTCTGGTATGAATTCATTCAGCTATACAAGAGTTTTCCGTGCTTGTGGGACGTCAAGGACCCGACGTATGTTCGGAGGGACTTGAAGAAGGAAGCATACGATGTATTGGTTGCCAAAGTACACGAAATCGATACCACAGCGAATTTAGATTTGGTGAAGAGAAAGATTGATAGTTTTCGGACGGCGTTCAGAAGAGAAGAGAAGAAAGTTATAATGAGCATGCATTCTGGGGCTACTAATGACGAGATATATACTCCTACTCTCTGGTACTATAGGGAATTGGAAGAGTTTCTTGGAAACACCACCGAAGAACAAAGGAATCTTGTTATTTCCAGAGCAACGTTTCACAATGAAGACGAGTCTGACGCTATGATGACTGTGGTAAGTTCTTTACAAACCAATAACCGTGGTCATTTCACATTAGGCTACACGTAAGTTAAAGAAGCCCGCGAAATTCAAATTTTCTTAGTTTTTATTTTGTTTCAATTTTCACGTCAGCATGAGATTGTATGTTACCTGTAGCATCCTGTTGATTCTATAATTTTGTGGATTATATCACTTCACTGGCTCACCACCACATCAAGCGCTACCGAGCAGACCTGCTTCACCTTCCCTGTTTCCCGCCATTACTCTCACTGACAGATGCCATTTTGTGACAGCAGCTCTCTCCGCTTGTGTGCATGAGACAGTGTTACCATATCTATTGCATAGATACACTACATTACCTATTATAATTTATGTATTATCATTATCTGCCCTGCTTTTTTCTCAACCTATGTTGGGGTCGGTACAATTATAATAAAATAAAATTAGTGTATAATTTATATATATTTACCTACATATTTGATACTGTCGCGAAACATAATCAACAAACAGCCTTGAATTTCGCGGGTTAACTTACGCATGCGCCATAAACGACATTTTTTTTCAACGTTAAGTTTGACGCAACATAACTTCACGGCTATATTGTCCTTTGGCAGCGATATACCTATAGGTACTAGACGTACAGTTCGCCAGTTATATAGGATAAGTTTTTAACCAGTGCGCAAACTGTAACCATGAATTCTGCATATCATTCATTCTAGATCCCCCAGCGCAGAAATTTTTCGTCGGTTATACAAAATTAAATCAGCTGTTTCATAGAAAAGTGTAATTACCTACGCCGTCAAAATGTATGGAACAGCAGTTTTTTTTTTAGTATAACCCACGAAAAATGTCTGCGCTGGGGGGTCTAGTAGAATGATATGCTGAATTCATGGTAACAGTTTGCGCGCTAGTTAAAAAATTACCCTATATTTAGGTCCAATGTAACATGGGGCGAGCGAGTCTATTGTAATAAAATTCAGACTCCAGACTGCTAAAACTACGACATTTTGCCCGACTTAGGAAGTGAACTTAGTACCTCTTGCTCAGTTATAGCGCTTGCGAACACTAGGCCAACGAGACACGTCAATGATATAACATCCGCATCCGTTACTTACAGGAAAATTATGAAGAAGAATTTTCTGAAGAAAGCGGCGAAGAGAAATACGTACCACCACCAAAGAAACGCACGAAAACATCAGACCGAAGAACAGCTGACCCACAACCTTCTAGAATCTTCGCACAATCAATTCCAGTACCTCAAACCACAGGTTTACAAAACTGTGCTCAGTTTGAGGTAGAAGACGATTGCTCCACCTTCGCAGCGAACCTCAAAGTACAAATGAGAGATATTGACAAAGAGCAAAAGTATATAGCGCAGAAATTAATTTCCGACGTCATGTTTTTGGCTCGAACGAACCGTTTGACTTTTGATGCTAGTGTGACTTATAAAACTGTTACAGTACCAAATAGTACTACGGTAGTGACTCCCGATGTTTTACCAAATAAAAGTTATAGCTCTATTCAAATAAAATCGCCTGAACAGTGAAATATTATTTTATTTTAATAGTCAGGTAACTTTTTGACTCTGGAATAAATATTGCTGTTTGACAGCTTTTGTATAGAAAATAATGTCAAACTGTCAGATTTAAACTTCCGATATAAGTTAATTGATTATTGAAAATATTGCCCTAAAACTTTTCCCCTTTTACTAATAAATACGGTGTAAACTTATTCAAGGAATAACAAAGGAATTACCATACATTTTCATTGGTTTAAAGTTTCACACACACAGAATAAAGTTATTCCAAGTTTAAAGTTTAAACTTGGAATAACTTTATTCTGTGTTTGTTAGTAAGAGGGTTGATTTTGCACTTCCAAGTTTTAGGTGTTTTGCATGCATAATTAAGAACCACAACTAGCGAAATGTAGGTGTATGCTACGACATATCAAGCTATACCTGCATTATCCGTTTTACCTGACCTCGCGTAGCAATGAGAGACAGCTTATACTGGAGATATATAGCTTGATATGTCGTCGTGCGTACTATGAGGACTCTGACGAGCCCTCTGTGTGTGAAGACTAATGTAAGCTACAATTAATTGCACATTCGCGTAGAAATATGAAAACTTCACGTTTATTTCGAGAGTTAGAAGTTTACAAGTCCGCGCCTGTCAATATAAATTTAATCAAAGCTTCTGGAACAAAACCTACGTAAAATTAATCGTTGTCGTTGTCTATGTTCGAACGTCCTGACTGTTCGAACATAGACAAAGCCCAATCGTTGGCTGCCAGTATTGTGTGAGGGTTGCCTTCGGTAGGCGAACAACAATACACTACTCTATGTGACGTCTGCTCAAATCTTTCGGGAGAAACAGGCGTGAAGTTATTTGAACGACTAACGACGACGTCTTTGCATATCACGAGCGTGTCTATTGTGACTTTTAGGTAGGTATGTGGCTATTGCGGTTTAAATTGCAGTGAATGAAGAATGTTCGTGAAATACAACTATACAGGGTAAGTTTTTATCCAGTGCGCAAATTGTAACCTTGAATTCAGCATATTATTCTAGAACCCCTAGCGTAGAAATTTTTCGCGTTGTACAAAAAAATCTGCTATTTCATAGAAAAGTGCAATACCTACGCGGTCAAAATGTATGGAACAGCTGATTTTTTTTGTGTATCCGGCGAAAAATTTCGCGCTAGGGGGAAAAACTGCAGTTTTAATTCCATTATTTTAAATTTATAAATATGTGACGTCACACAAGGAGGTGATTTCACAAGTCTGACCATCTGTGAGAACGACGAGGGGGTGGGGTCGAAACCGTAATAAAAAATTGGATGGCCCCTTAGCAATATTCTTCAAAATGATTTAGATTCTGTGTGTTATGCAAGTAGGGTCGGGGCTGTAAAAATCTCACCATGAAAACTTAGGATGTGTAAGATTGAAGTGAGCTGTCATTCAACTCAATGCTAGGGATTGTTTTGATTGACACTGTGGCGGCATCTACACCGCCACATGCGAACTACGCATTACACTGATGTCACGCATCCTGCACCGCGCAAGCAAAGTTTACTGCGCATCTAGCATTTAGACTATGCGGACGTCCCGACATCTATCGCCGGGTAGTTGTCCACCAGACACAATACCCGTCTCGAAGGATCCTCCCTCTTCTGTGTTGGTTGAGTTTACACACCCTGTTCCTCATCTAATAGTCTCTTGAACACTATTGACAGTTGACTTCTGTCAGAATACATCGGCTGTTCTAAGACTGGCAAGGTGTTCCCTTAGGAACTTCTCACTACAGGCACGAGTGAAGGTTTGCCCCAAATTATCTACGTTCCGAGTAAAGCTGTCATTTTTGGCTGGATAATCATCATATATGTTCTCCCACTCTGGGTGGATGAGGAGGGCGTGTCAGACTTTAACTGACTAAAACCCACCCGTGTTCCCTCAGTAGCATGTGTGCTAGGGGCGGCGGTATCTTTTTCGAACAACCCACCTGCCAGGGGGGCAGGCATTGGCCCTTGCGGCCCCATCGGTTTGTGCTGACATCTCTTGGAGGCGCGCGTGGAACACAACGCGCCGTCGACCAGCACCCTAATTAATGATAATGATAATGATAATGATAATAATCTTTATTGACACAAATGTTACATTCATTTTTGTGAATTCCCTAGCTCCTGCGCTAGTGTACACTGTATTAATTGCGTAACTCACGATTCATCATAATCTGTATCGTTTTGAAACGGATTGTTAAACCATTGCTTCATATGTTAGAAACAAGTGTCTGCTCAGCAACGTAAATAACGCAATGAATATTGTTGAACTGTAAAACGAAACCGATTATGATTAATCGTAAGTTACGCAATTAGGGTGCTGGGCTTGGTCCTTAACGGACAGCGAGCTACCCATTACTCGCCGTCCGCAAGCCCACGCCTACGGTATTAGTAAAGTTGGTAAATCTTATATTTGCCAAACTACAGTCTACACAACAGTATCAAATAACTGTACTGAGAGTGTTTGCAGAAGATTTGCTATTTGTACATGAATGTCATGTGTACTTTATTATCTGTGTCACACTCTGGCAGTTGTAGACGTTTGTTATGTACCGTTTGTTTTACACTACAGCTTCATTTAACATCTCGTCTGTTTGACTGTACTATTTTTTGTTATTTTATTATCTCACAGAATGTAATTAACAGTGTTATAAGTTTATTACCAATGTTTATTAAAAAAATTCGGAAAAAACAATAAGCCATTGGTCCTGCGCCTGGCATTCTCTCCAATCCTGTCGGATTGCCGTCCCAACAGACAATGAGAGGGATAAGAGAGTGCACCTGTGTCTGCGCACACACTTGTGCACTTTACTATCTCCCGTGTCGAAGGCTCATCCCCGTTTAGGTTGGCGTCCATGGCCGAAATACGGTTTGAAAGACTATTACTATTGTTAATTAGAATTCAAAACCCAATCAAGAAGATGATTCAGTATTGACTATGACTCACTACCTAATAATAAAGGCAACAACTTGTTTTTCTTAGCGTTAATAATGACTTGTTTATTACGTAAGGAAACAGACATTTTACGTACTTTAGTATAGTTACTTTACTTTACACTTTAAGCTATCAAGGAAATTTAATTACATAGCGGTTAAAAGTAGAGTCAGGTAAGTAAAAGCGATTTTAGTGTTGCAATTCGACAAGGAAATAAAGATAAGGATATAGCTATAGTCGCTATGATTAATCGAATCAAAACAAGCAACAAGAAAACAAGTTTGCCAAGGTTGGTCCGTAGATGGGTGACTATCTTCTATCTCCCGCCATGCCTCAGCAAGTACGTTAAGCTGTTGGTCCCGGCTGTCATTCGTAGATTTTTGACAGTTAAGGGTCTTCAGAATCCCAAAAGACAGACAAACAGTCTTACCAAGGGGTATAATACTATCCAGATACTGTGTGGTGGAGGACAGATAGGCAGTCGATCCATGTAAAATACTGGAATTCAGCTGCATCCGGTTAGACTGGAAACTGACCCCGACATATTTCGGAAAACGCTAGACATATTGATTCGACTGGCGAATAAAGATATAGTCCATGTAATTTATAAAAATTAAGGCATGATATTTCAATTACTTACAGTTAACATAAGTTTGAAGTCGCCAATTTGTCCTGAGCATGCGTGGTGATCATTGCTCGTGCCTTATCTGTATGAGAAGAATCCTTTGCGCTACAGTGGGGCTATAATAGGCTGGTTTTATTAAGAACTTTCTAGTCTTTTTGGCCAAGAGACTTATCGTATGTTGATGCCCAACTTCGACGTGACTGCCAAGTGGCAGTTTAAAGGACGTTGGTTTTATTGAAGTGAAAACTTCTTTAAGCGCGATGAGCACTTTTTGGGTGAACATAAATCATGGAACTCGCGTCATGGTCACTGAACGCTTCCCATGACCTATATGTATACTGTGTATGTAGGTATGTGTAGTTTATGGGTGGACAAAAAGCGTGAAACTCGCGTCATCGTCGCCGCACGCTTTCCATGAGTTATTATGTAAACTGTGTATGATGTACAAGTTACTTAGTTTTCACTTCTATCAGTAGTCCCAAAGACTGCCCCGCATGTTTCGGTGCTTTGTTGTCTAACTTGGTCCTAAGTCATCATTTCCTGCTCTTCTGTCTTCTGCTGTCCCATGTCACTTTTGCAACACGTTTACTTCTTCCATTCTCCCCTGTCAACCGTCACGCCACTATTCACTACTCCCTTTTCTCTCATATCATTCCTCGCACTATATCCACCAGTCTTGGTTCTGGTTGGTATGAGGAACATGGTTCACTTAACCTCCATAACAGAGGGTGGATCCTGCGTGATGTCAGTATATATGATGCGTAGTTCGCTTGTGGCGATATAGATGTCGCTACTGTTCTTAGTCATTAAAGTAAATATCTACACCGGAAAATGACAGGCTAACCCTTCTTGTTGTCTATTGTCTAAATCCTTGAATGACGATGTTTATAAGTAAACACAAACTATCTGCTACAATCTCAAAGGTTGTCTAGACAAAAGGTTGCAAAACAAATAACAATTGTGCCCACGCACCAAAGACAACTCACGCGCAGGTAAATTAAAATACTAATGCGTCTGTGATTATCATAAATTAATAGTCATAATAATGTGTACAGTCTATCTTTGGAGTTCTGTATTTGCATACAGGTATTTAAATAAAAGTATTATAAATGTTAAGTAAGTCTGTGTTTACAAACAGTTTAAGCAATATTGCATTCTGCACGTCAAGACAAATCTATATAAATTAAAGCAAAAGTCCTGACTGACTCATCAACGCCCAGCCCAAACCCTTGGACATAGAAAGCTGTAATTTTGCACAGAGATTCCCTATAAACCCCTAAGGGAGTTAAATAGGGGATGAAAGTTCCGCACGGGCGAAGCCGCTGGCAAAAGCTAGTCATATACAAAGTAGTAGGGACATCCACGCGCAAACTAAAACCAAGAATTTACCACATGGTTCTAGATCTAGCGTAGAAATTTTTCTTCGGTTATAAGGTAATTGAAAAAACCGTTCAAAAGTGCACTGAAAAACTTCTCATCGCACTTTTGAACGTCATACAAGAAAATAGAATAGATGAATTCTTTGTACTAATGTTAGTACACAGTATCTCAATGGATTGATTCCAGTGGCCCCATCCAAATGGTTAGTTTCGTAAGGAGAAGAATGAGCAAGAAACTCCACCGTTACTCTTTTTAAATGTTTTGCAAAATGTTATGGACATTAATTATATCATTATATTGTGAACACGATGCACCTGGAATAAAATTTATATACCACAGATACTTTTATGTTTTCCCTTCTATTATTATTACACGCGTTGTCTACATCTCTGTTATCTTCTCTCCTATCGCAGGTGTGCTGGAAGAGATTTCTGTAGGAATAAGCATTACCTCGGTACGTATTTTTCTGTTCCTCTACTCTTGTCTGTTTATATGTATGTGCATAAATGGTTAAATAAATAAAAATAAAACAATGACAAGTAAATTAATTGTTTGTTAGTTACTTATCTCTATCAGTTTTCTTATTTTGGTACCGTCACCAATCGGTTTTCCAAGCATGATGCTAATAATTATGGACAACAATAACTCCTCACGAAGACCGTATTTTTGTGCACAGTCTTATTCGGAATATCACAATAAGTAGCTAGAGCTACTTACGAATTTACATTAAAACGATACGCCCTAGTTTTATAAGGCTTGGCCCAACTGGGTCAGTTGCAGACCAAAAAGACGAGCTGAAATAGGCAAACGCATTATCTTTTATAGGTTAATCAGATAAATAGCGGATTGAGCTACAGTTGTACGATCTAACATCACGACTTCTTTCCCGACGGGTTAGACAGAGGTAAAACACCTATAGTCTCTACACCCATATTTGGCATGTCATGTTTCAGTGCCATGTAATAGTTGGTGAGCCTATTGCCATCAATCGGGCACAATTCCAGACTCCCGGATGCTACTGAGACATTCTAGATACAAACACCCAATAACACTTTCGCCGACCTGGGAATTGAACCACTGTCCTATACCAACGAGGGTGTCGTACAGTATAGTATAACTAAACCACATCGATGGATGAATAGGTTCCTTCCTATACCCAATTACGAATCGTAACTCTACAGGATATTTTTTTATTCAGTGTGCAAACTGTAACCATGAATTCAGCATATCATTCTAGACCCCCAGCGCAGATATTTTTAGTCGGTTATACAAAAAAAATACAAGAAAAGTGTAATATCTACGCGGTCAAAATACGGAACAGCAGATTTTTTATATAACCGACGAAAACTTTCTGCGTTGGGGGGTCTAGAATGATATGCTGAATTCATGGTTACAGTTTGCGCACTGATTAAAAATGTATCATGTATTTATGTGTTGTTGGTATAAATAAACATTAAGATGGGTGGACGATATTGTTGGCACCGCGGGCAAAACCTGGATGAAGCTGGCATAGGAGCGTGGGGGATTGGCACTATAAAAGAGAAGTCGAGCTGAAGTAGGGCTGTGAATGATGATGATGAGTTTAAAATTAAGAGGGCTGCACTAAGGTAACCTTCGAAAGCCGCGGACTTGCGGATGGCGGGCTCAATGTCCGGTAAGGACCAAGCCCGGGTCGACGAAGGCGTGTTGTGTTCCACGCGCGGTTCAAACATAAGGCAGCACTAACTGGTGGGGTCCTCAAGGGCAGATACCTGCCAGGAGTGCGAGTTGTTCGAAGTTTGAAGGAGATACTTAACGTGGCCCCAGGTACACAGGCAACTGATGGAACAAGGGTTTTTATTTTATTTTTTTGGTTTGGAAATCATCAAATAACTTCTCCCGCTCTGGGTGGAGCAGGAGGGCGTGTCAGACTTTTACTGACTAAAACCCACCCGTGTTCCCTCAGTAGCCTGTATGCCAGGGGCTGCGGTACCTCTTTCGAACAAACCCGCACCCCTGGCAGATGGAACACGGGTGGGTTTTAGTCAGAAAAAGTCTGACACGCCCTCCTGCTCCATCCAGAGCGGGAGAAATTATTTGATGATTTCCGAATCTCATAAAAAAAACCCTAGAAATCATACCTTTTCTTATGTTTCTTTGCAATTTGCAGATCAGTGTCAGGTTGTTTGTAGATTCAAAGATTTTTCGCGATCGTAACAAATAGGGCATTACAGAGTTTTACTCATTAAAATTATCAATAAAACCTTTACGTTTGTATTCACGCTGGCGCTTTCTAATTAAACAAGACTTTAGCTTTCATCATATTAATATTCAAGACCCGCAAATGTCACATCACTCTTAAAAGCGATACCATCTCCGAGACAAATAAATCAAAAAAGCCCTGCCATAATTCACGGACCGCCCAGACGGCAATAACTATCACTGCCGTTGGCAACACCGCGGACCTTCATTTTTACGACTGGCAACACTGCTTTGATGTGCCGCGCAATTTGCAGTTGACGCCATTTTATGTCGATCTGACAGCGAGTGTCAGATTTTAAAATGGTTCGTGTAATTTCACGGTTGTTAGTAAAACTACTTAGCTTATTTTTCTGCGAGGAGTTATCTTATCTTAGGTGGATGGATGATAAGCTGTACGAGTGATGTCGCAAAACTGCTTGACACCTGGCAAACTGTGTAAAGCTTACGTGTCCATAATTTACACAATTGTATGTTAAGGCTTTGTTAGGTTCTAGCTGACCAAAACTTTTATTGAGTTATTTTTTAGGAATAAGTGTAGGATTTTCTAATAATAATTTAAGAGTTCGTTTAATTAGATTTCTTTGTTAATTTTTAGGTACTAATTCGGGAGACTATATTTTTGCCATAACAGGTAACGGTAAGGTTTCCGAGTCATCATTATGACTCTGAAACCGTTATATTAATAAATGTGAAAATTATTTTATTGTATAGATTACAGCAAAATAACTATAATCATGTTATGAAATAGGTAGGGTTGCTAACTCTTGAAAAATTCTGTTAAATTCTTTTAATGTTTAAAAAACATCAACATCATTCTCCCGAATTTAGAATTAGCCTATCTTCATTGTAAGCGAGGGGGGGGGGGGGGGCAATTTCGTAACATACTAGCATTAGGAATAGCTCCCATTTTGACACTTCAACAACTTTCATTGTACATACTTGTTATTTACGTTGTTGAGCACTCTAATTTTTCCAACATATGAAGCAATATCAATCAAAATGATTCAGGTGCTGATTGATAGTGGGTTATGCAATTAGGGTGCAGGTTCTTAATAGAAGTAAGGACCCAATAACACCGCCTGACCCGGGGATCGAACCCAGTCAATTCACCAACGCAATGTGTCTTCACTACAGTTACTATAGAGATAGACCAACCGGGAAGTTCAAGGCAGTCGCTTAAAACATGACTTCCCTATAATTTTGTAACACCGTGGGAATATAGTATCAATAACAAAATAAGACAATAAAAAAAAAAAACAATCGTCGGCAATTGTATAAAATCTGTAAAATCATTGTTCAAAGTTCTGTGACTGTGGACAGCGGCCAACAAAGCAACTGTTCTCCGAATTTTCTATTTCTTACTAAGACTACTGTTCTCTGAATTGATCACTCTATTTGAATCCCAATGTTTTATTGTTCACGATCTAGGATTCTGTCTGTGTAATGTAAGTACGTGCTGGGGCACAAAACTCTCTAGTCTTTTATTATTTGGTATACGTCATGCGTTCTTCTTTGTTGATATTTTTGTGAGTATGTTATTTACTTAATTTTGATGCAGAATTCGTTTTTCCAAGTGGAAAAGTGCAACCGTTGCAGATTCTTTCGCCCTCTTTGTGTAAAATATTGTCTCTTCTTATTTTTATGGCAAGAACGCGCTACGTGCAGACAGTTTATGTTTCCTCGAGGCTCATAACACCAGTTGAATATGTGCAACAGACAGAAAAATACTATTTATTTTTTGTGTCTTTCACTGGGCCATGTTTTTTACTTAATGCGCTTCTATATATTACCTCAGGGGGGGGGGGGGGGTTATGTTACTTTTTTATTTGCAACTGGCAACCCTGTTCCTAATCAGAAGTGGAACATTTCGCGTCGCAGCGTGGCGTGTTCCCTACCCATTCACGACCAGTTTGGGCCATTTGTCACTGCCTGCTACCATGACTCGCTCGTGGTGAGTTTACTTACGATATTGCTGTGAGCAGTTGCAGAAGTTTTGCTAACAAACATAGTTTTGCGGGGAGCATAAAAAATATTCAGGAAGAAGGTTGTTTTGAGGCATGAAATCTTTTGCTTTCGTGCCTTTGCGTGTAACGAATCCATTTGTTTTGTAAATAGAACACAGTTAAAAACAAATGAAGGAAGTATTCAAACGTTCTCATAGATATTCTTTTGTTTTTTTAACTGGCAGAATGAAACGAAGGTCGGCTCTAAGAAAAAAGGAATATGTACTTACGGAAAATTACGAGTTGATTGTATAATAAGACGTTTACAAAGTAATTCATCACATCACTTGTTTGTCGCTCTTTATAGATCAGGCGAAGCATATAAATCGACAAATTATTCTTATACACTTTGTTAATTGAGATGTGCCTGTTAAATAAACAATACGGGCAAAATAATGGTATTTTGATTAAGTCTTTTCATAATTTATTTTCAACGTTTGCGTGTGGTGAAATGGAGAACTAAAATGGAATAAACTGCATTTGACAGTTTTATTGACATTTCATCTTTTACGTATACCGAGTGCCGCCATAATAAAACAGTCATTCTTCCTCAATTTATTAATTAGATTGCCTTGATTAATCTGCGTAGAATTAGCTAGAAGTTATCTTGAAGTTACGTTGTAACAAGTTCAACCGTAATAAAGGTTACTTTTGCAACACAATAAAATTAAATGTAGCCTTTCGTTGTCACGCTATGTCTGACTATGATATCAATTATTTACCCTGTCCAAGTGTTTCATTTTAACACGTTTAATAACTGAAATCACTCGAAAACAAAGCTTGGGTAAATAAAATCTGTTCATCCGTTTCAAACAATTTAAAAATAGATTGTGAACGATTACCATAGACAACTGTCAACCGATTTAAAAATTAACCACTCAATCGAACGCACTTTATTTAAAATTTAAAAGTAAACAATGTTTATTAATTACATAGCCAGTACCACATTAATATGATCACTCAGTATTCATAACCCATTGCCTGCGACTGCACTTCGCTGGCTGAATACTGATGTCCTTACCTGGGCCACTGGGACCTGGGTATTTCCACTGATCTGGGAACTGGGGAACTGATTTCACTCTTGTTCGTAGTTTGAAAGTGAGTTTATGTCAGCTGTTACGCTAAACTGTGGGTAGAAGACAACCTCCCAGGGGAGCTCAACTATTTGCATGTGAAAAAGTTTTCTTTGTTACACACATTTTGCGTCTGCGTCCATACTTCAATAAGTACTGTAAGGATTTATATATATACACACAGCTACACATCAGGCTATACATTTCCAGTTTACGCTGACCTCGCATTGTATAGGATTTCCGTACAGTGCGAGATCAGCTTATACTCGAAATGTATAGCCTGATGTGTAGCCGAGTGTACATACTTTGAACTATAAATAAAGCCACTTTGAACGTTCACGTCATATGTTTTCGACAATCACAAACTACCCAGGTAGTTATTTTGTTCTTTTGTGTATGGAAAGACCGCACGTTTCGAATATGAAAACCTGATAATGGTCTTGTGTAACTGTGCCTGAAGGTTGAACATCTCTGGCAACGAGAAGATAACTTGTTTTCTCTCCGAAAACACTAATCTCCTCGATTGTTGTTTTGTGCAAGATGTCAAATCCAATCGGTACTAACATGAATTTAAAATACCTTACAACAATGCTTACACCGAAACCTAGTCTACAAACACACCATAGACAATCGAACAGAGTTTCTAGTTGTGTTCTGCACTGTTTATGGTTTGTTAATGGTTTGGCAATTTGTGGTTATTTATGGGTATTCTATTAAATGAGTAGGCTGGATCTACGAGTATGCTTGCGTGAGTATTTACGGTACTAAAACAGCTGTTGAAATTCATCTTTAAATAGAACGAAAATAAAAAAATTCTCTAAGGATGATGCGATAAGGTATCCCGCGAAATTCAACGTTTTTGCTATTTGCATGTCAGTGCCAGGTTGTATGTTGATTAAAATATAATTCGCAATCGTAACAAATATGGATTTACCAGAGTTATTATAAACTAGCGGTGCCCGCGACTTCGTCCGCGCGGAATTGTATTTTTTTATTATTTATCTGATGATATTTAAAAAAAACTCAAATAAAAGCCTAAGTTACTCCTTATTAAATCAGCTATCTGCCAGTGAAAGTCCCGTCAAAATCAGTCCAGCCATTTAAGAGATTAGCCGGAACCACGGAGCAAATACAAAGGCGGGAACAAACAGACAGACAGACAAAAACCGTAAAAATATGTTATTTTGGCATATGTACCGTGTATACATCCTTATGCATTTAGTAAAAAGCGGTTATTTTAATATTACAAAAAGACACTCCAATTTCATTTAATATAAACTAAGTAGAAAAAATACCTATTAATGAAGTTAACTCAAAAACCTCTTATCCGAACTTGATCGATTCGGTAAACAACTATTATTAGATCATTTTCACCTGTAGTTTTAATTCCTATAATTAATAATCTAACTAATAAATACGAACGTGTGACATAGGCGTGTTAGAAGTGTGGACCCTCGAAGATCTTTGCAATCTCTTGAGTGGTTTTCGAAGTGAACAGCAAAATCTTCACTTTTTGTAATATTTTCGTAAGAATGTGTTCATCATTAAGTTAAGAAAAAATCTAGGTCAGGCGCCGAGGCATGCGTCTGACATTTGTAACGGAAGTGACGCGGCGGTTAGTGACGTTGTTGCTTTTGATTTTTTAGGACTTAATTATCACATCATTCCCCAGTCATTACCCTGATGTGTCTAATTCCCCAGTCATTAAGTACCCTGAAAAATCGAGCTTTTGGATCTAAGAGTGGGTTTCCGGAGATCTCTGAAGTATGAACTGATTCTGGGATCAAATAATTACATAACAGTAGATATAAAAGCGTCGACAAAGGCAGAAAGACCTAAAATATTTTAAAACCTGTCTTATTAATACTAAGACATATGAATTTAGGCTTTTTCGAGGCTCTTAATTTGATGGCTGTATTTATTCCATATTGGCGAGAAAGTGCCGCGATTTCCTTAACTGACTTTGTAAACCAAGGACTTCATCGTAGGGCTGACAAGTAGCGATTGAAGATTTATTATTAGGTAGGTACCTAAGTGTTTTAAATATCTTTGACGTATCTCCTGGGTCCCGGACCTTTGGAAGGCGTACGAGGAGCCGCAACCAACTCGCAGACCCTTAAACAATTTTCAATTATGTGGAGGCACCAACCAACGATTATCCCTGTATACACTATGCAAGTGCACTCAAGGACAACCCCTGTTTTTTTACATTGCTGACAACTTAGACCGGTCATCATCATCATCATCATCATCATTTTAGCCGAAAGACGTCCACTGCTGGACATAGGCTTCCCCCAATTTGGGGGGGCTTGCCATAATCGCCACGCTTGGCAGGCGGGTTGGCGATCGCAGTATGGTGGTAAAATGCATAGAAACCGCTGCTGCCCATTCTCTAGTCAGTCCCTTAGTCGCCTTTTACGACACCCACGGCAAGAAATGGGATGATGCTATTCTTTACGTCCGACACCACACGGTACCCAAAAATATAAAAATAAACCAATAAAATAGAACCATTATAAATGCTTTTTATCAGGCTAATAGACCACATTCCAAACGTCGAGATACGAAGACGTACGAACGTCTTCGAAAGTCTTCGTCTTCTATATCGGAAAGCGTATTATGAACAGCACCCTAATTGCGTAACTCATGATTCATCATAATCTGTTTCGTTTTGAAACGGATTGTTAAACCATTGCTTCATACTGTTACGAGCTAGGGGTTCGTGACAATTAAAAACTGCCGATATGAATTACCAAAAATAACACTTTAATTAAACTCACTAATAACACAACACAATAGCACTACGGATCACTCTTAAGTCGCACTTGAAGATCGCTTTAGATGTTCCGAGACGCGCTCCGTTCCCGCTTATATAGGGCCCTCGGATAGTTCCAGAACCTTCTACCGTAGAAGCATCTAGAATGTTCGAGTACATATCGGCCCTGACCGAACACATGTCGATAGTTCCAGAAAGTTCTAGCATCGAACTTTCTAGAAAGCTCTTGACCATTAGTTCCGCTATTCGATACGAGATGGCGCTAGTGGCAACCAAACATTAATCGTGCCGCGCAACACTGCCCCCTCCTAAGAAATGCTCGTCCCGAGCATTATCGGCCCCATAATAACGCGCTAGTCGATCCACGTGGACTATCTTAGGGGTACCTCTTGCACCTTTCTGTATCCGGTAGGTAACGTCATTGATCTTTGTCACAATCCGGTACGGTCCGTCCCAGTTAGCTTGAAGCTTAGGAGATTTCCCTTTGCTGCGGACGGGATTGTGCAACCACACTAGTGAACCTTCGTCAAACCCTTTATTGTTCATTTTGCGGTCGTAACGGGTTTTCATCTTTTCAGACATTTGCTGGCCTGAGTGTCTGACGTGCTCATAAATGTCATTCATCTTGTTCCGCAAGTCACTCGCATAATCGGTTATACTGCGTGGGGCATCAGGTGGTATTCCGGTGATCAGGTCTGCAGGTAGCCGTAATTCCCTTCCAAAGTTTGCGAAAGCTGGTGTCACCGATGTGCTTTCGTGAACAGCGCTTCGATATGACAACAAAAACGGTTGTATGTGCTTGTCCCAATCTCGTTGCCGATTTTCCACAACTTTGGCTAGGTACCTCTCTAATGTCTGATTGAATCGTTCCACCATTCCATCCGATTGTGGGTGGTAAGAAGTTGTTCTTGTTTTATGAGTACCCATCACTCGACAAGTTTCCTGGAATATTTGAGACTCAAAATTCCTTCCTTGATCACTGTGAATCTCTAAAGGTACTCCAAAACGACAGAAGACTTCATGAACTAATTTATCGGCAACTGTTGAAGCTTCTTGATTTGGAATGGCGAAGACTTCCGGCCACTTAGTGAAGTAATCCATCACAACCATGAAATACTTGTTACCACTTTCACTTTCCGGAAACGGCCCCGCAACGTCAAGGGCTATCCTCTCCCATGGTGCACCAACATTGTACAATTTTAATGCACCTCTGCTACGCGTCTGAGGTCCCTTTACAGCTGCACAACTTGTACATTTGCGACACCAGTCCTCGACATCGTCCCGACAGTGGACCCAGTAAAACCTTTCTCGTATCTTCAGTAGAGTCCGTTTTACTCCCAGGTGACCTCCTGAACAACCATTATGGTACAGCTGCAGAACATCCGGTACTTGAGATTTAGGGACTACCATTTGCAAGTGACAGCTGTTTCCCCGAGCATTTTCCCATTTACGGCACAGGACTCCATCCTGAATCACCAAGCTGTCCCATTGGGCCCAATAGCTCTTTGTGACCGAACTCATTGCTGAGACGTCGCTCCACTTGGGCTTAGGAGATTTGGCCTTCATCCACTCCAGAATCGGCCTGATTTCCGAATCTTCCTGCTGTGCACGTTGTAGGCTTTCCTTCCACTCGTTGCTGAGATCCGTCCTGAGCATCCTCACAGGTACCACTTCCTTACTCTCTTGCCTAGTACAATGCTTGCAGTCTTCTGGACAAGGTCTTCTTGACAATTCATCTGCGTTGCCATGAGATTTCCCGCTGCGATGTTCGACCTCAAAGTCGTATTCCTGCAGTAGCTCAATCCATCTCGCAACTTGTCCTTCTGGATTTTTGAACTGTAATAGCCATTTCAGTGCAGCATGGTCGGTTCGTAAGTGGAATTTCCGACCCAGAAGATACTTGCTAAAATGCTGCAATGACTTTACCATAGCAAGCAATTCCCGTCTCGTGACACAATAGTTCCTCTCCGGCTTTGACAACGACTTGCTGAAGTACGCTATCACAACCTCTTGATCACCATTCCGTTGAGACAACACACCACCAAGTCCTATGTCACTTGCGTCTGTGTCAACTATAAATTCCTTGCCTGCATCAGGGTACCCCAAAATAGGTGTTTTGCATAGTCGGTCCTTTAACTCCTGGAATGCGATATCGCAACTTTCATCCCAGCAGAAATGTCGCTTCTCCTCGGTTAGCTTATGCAGGGGTTTGGCAATATCCGCAAAGTTCTTAACAAATCGCCGATAGTAAGAGCACAACCCCAAAAACGCTCTGACCTGCGTCTTGTCTTTTGGAACTGGCCAATCCTTGACAGCGGCGATTTTCTCTGGATCCGTGCGGATACCTTCTTCCGACACTACATATCCCAAAAAGCTAACTTGCCGTTTGAATAGTGAACATTTCTTCGGACTCAACTTGAGGTTGGCACTCTGGATCTTCTTGAGCACGCGTTCCAGGTTTTGAAGATGTTCTTCAAACGTACGGCCAACGATGATGATGTCATCCAAGTAGACCAGACAGGCATCGCCAATCAACTTAGTCAGTACAAGTTCCATCAACCTTTCAAACGTTGCCGGAGCGTTGCACAATCCAAACGGCATAACTTTAAATTGCCACAGACCCTTTCCTGTCGAGAATGCTGTTTTCTCCTTGTCCTTGGGGTCAATTTCCACTTGCCAGTAGCCACTTTTCAGGTCCAGCGTGCTAAACCACTTTACTCCAGTGAGCATGTCCAACGTGTCATCAATTCTTGGCAAAGGGTAGCTGTCCTTCTTCGTAACGTCATTCAGACGACGATAGTCAACACAAAACCGCATGCTGCCGTCCTTCTTCCTTACCAGCACTACCGGTGAACACCATGGACTAGATGAAGGTTCAATAACACCATCCTTCACCATTTCCTCAATCATGGTTTCTACTTCCTTTTCACGCGCTACCGGCAATCTCCTTGGCCGCTGACGGATAGGCAACTCGTCTCCTGTATTTATTTTGTGTTGAACTAGGCCAGTCTTCCCAATGTCACTATCCTTTAGGGAGAAAACTTCGGCGTACTTCAGTAATATCTTCTTTGCCTTGCCCATCTCATTTTGAGACAGAGCGCTGCGACACTCTTCTAAAAGTGTGGTCACTCTCGTTTGTGCATCCTTGCTGGGGGTCCCAGTCGATAGATATTGGCATTGACGCAGCCAATCCACTTCCTCGCAAGTACCAATCAGTGTGCCTTTTTTAATAGTCTGTTCTTGATCACAAAGGTTCAGCACACGTACCCCTGAGATGTCGGTGGCTCTGATCAAAGTTCGTGCCACTTTCCATGGAAGGTCATTGTCTACCCTTTCCACGAGTACACAACGATGAGTTTTCCCAGGATTCCGAGGAAGACTAACCGGCACAATCGTTTCTGATTTCGGAGGAAGAACAATTTCCTTAAGGCTGTACACATTCCCTGGTAACGCCCCTTCCATAAAAAGTTCCTCTCGTCCACATTAAATAACTCCCTGCTTGACGTCAATCTCGCAAAAATTCTTTCTCATAAAGTCAAGACCCAGGATGCAATCGTCCATTATATCAGCCACGATGACCTTATGCAGGTAGGTCCTGTTGCCTAGCTTTAACTCCATCTCCTTCTCTCCACGGACGGGTATGCGCTGACCGGTGGCTGTCACCAAATTAATGCGTTCCCGGTTGTATGCGGAGTCCCCAAGGAGCCGACTCATAACTTTGGAACTGACGACCGTACGAGAGGCTCCCGTGTCTATGGTCAGCTTACAGGGCATTCCGTTGATCTCACCCTTGATGATTAAGGTGTTCCCGTCATGGGTTTGTGTGATCGAAATCCTTGGGGCTCTTTGAACATCAGCCAGCACCCGCCCCGCAGTCCTGGCTATTACTCGTTTCCCTGCTGCTGCTGGGTAGTGCTGTTAGCCGCGCTACCCTCTGGAGACCGGCCATCTTCCCTTTCTGCAGTTCGTTTAGGGCAACTGGATCGAAGGTGGCCCCTTTCCCCACAGCCGTAGCACCTAGGGCTGTATCCTTTACGATCGCGAACCGTAGCCGCTACAACCTCCCTGACGCGATGGGAACGATGATCCTGCCGCACAGCTTCCACCTCCAGTGCATGGGCCAAGGCGTCCTTAAGCGTCCCGTGGTAACCGAGTCTCACAGCAGCTCTAACTTCAAGGTCCCGGATGCCGTCGATGAATGCTTGCACCAGGTTCCCATCAATAAGCGCAGGTACGGACTGGTACGCTTTTCGAACCAGCTTCTCCACTTCAAGGGCCCACTGCTGCAGGTTTTCGTTACTGCGTTGCACACGATCCTTGAGCTGCGCACGAAACACGTGTTCCAGGTGAGCGTCGCCATATCTAGCCTCCAATGCCTCGAGGAGCTGCTCGTAAGTCACTTCCTTACCGAGAGCTTCCAGCACATTTAAAGCCTGGTCGCGCAGGCCTAGAGTGAGGGCAGTCATGGCCTGACTTTTATTCCACCCGTTCGCCTTCATGACAGCCGCAAACTGAATTTTGTAGGCCGACCAGGAAGAAGTCCCGTCGTACGGCGGCACTTTGAATCCACGTAGCGAAGGTGTTGTAGCTACGGGAGCTGCGATTCCATCCCCAAGTTTGAGGTTACCCAACTCTTGCTTCACATCAGCAATGACGTCACTGAACTTGCTGATCTGAGTTTCAGCTTCTGACAAGCGGTTGTCATGCTGGGCAACCTTCTCCTTCACCTCCTTCATGTCTTTCCCGAAGGTTGCGTGAAGGTCCTTTATGAGGAGCATCTGCTCTTCCTGGCGGTGCACCTGCTCCTCCTTATCCCGTTTGAGCTGTTCTTCCAATTGACGGGCCTGCTCCTCCTGTCGGCGAGCCTGCTCCTCCTGTCGGCGAGCCTGTTCCTCCTGTCGGCGGGCCTGCTCCTCTTTATCCCGTTTGAGCTGTTCTTCCAATCGGCGGGCCTGTTCCTCCTGTCGGCGGGCCTGTTCCTCCTGTCGGCGGGCCTGTTCCTCCTGTCGGCGGGCCTGCTCCTGCAACATCATCATCAGAGCAGCAAAATCTGGTGCTGGTGATGCTGGAGCAGCTGTGGACGGGCCGGCCTCTGTGGTTGGTAGCTGGCCCTCCGACGCCTGTGGCATTGCTCCACCAAATCGCCTCTGGTCCGTCTCCTGCTGGCGATGACTCCGGGTACGGATACCCTCCATGTCGTCTTTAGGTAAAATCGGCATGATTTTAATCCTTGCTTCTGACACCAATTGTTACGAGCTAGGGGTTCGTGACAATTAAAAACTGCCGATATGAATTACCAAAAATAACACTTTAATTAAACTCACTAATAACACAACACAATAGCACTACGGATCACTCTTAAGTCGCACTTGAAGATCGCTTTAGATGTTCTCGCATGTATCGCTTCCAATGAACTACCCCGAGACGCGCTCCGTTCCCGCTTATATAGGGCCCTCGGATAGTTCCAGAACCTTCTACCGTAGAAGCATCTAGAATGTTCGAGTACATATCGGCCCTGACCGAACACATGTCGATAGTTCCAGAAAGTTCTAGCATCGAACTTTCTAGAAAGCTCTTGACCATTAGTTCCGCTATTCGATACGAGATGGCGCTAGTGGCAACCAAACATTAATCGTGCCGCGCAACAATACGTTCGAAAAATGTGTCTGCTCAACAACGTAAATAACGCAATGAATATTGTTGAACTGTCAAAATGAAACCGATTATGATTAATCGTGAGTTACGTAATTAGAGTGCAGGATACCTGGCAAGGTTACCATTGGTGGAAAAACCTGGATGAGGCTGGCACGGGATTGTTGGGATTGGCACAAGAAATAAGGCCCAGCTGTGGGTGAATTTGGGCTGTGTATGTATACAGGGAAAGGTTTTATCCAGTGCGCAAATTGTAACCATGAATTCAGCATAATATTGTTGAGCCGCACGATTGATGTTTGGTTACCACTAGCGCCATCTCTTATCGAATAGCGGAATTAATGGTCAGGAGCTTTCTAGAAAGTTCGATGCTAGAACTTTCTGGAACTATCGACATGTGTTCGGTCAAGGCCGATATGTTCTCGAACATTCTAGATGCTTCTACGGTAGAAGGTTCTGGAACTATCCGAGGGCCCTATATAAGCGGGAACGGAGCGCGTCCCGGGGTAGTTCATTGGAAGCGATACATGCGAGAACATCTAAAGCGACCTTCAAGTGCGACTTAAGAGTGATCCGTAGTGCTATTGTGTTGTGTTATTAGTGAGTTTAATTAAAGTGTTATTTTTGGTAATTCATATCGGCAGTTTTTAATTGTCACGAACCCCTAGCTCGTAACAATTGGTGTCAGAAGCAAGGATTAAAATCATGCCGATTTTACCTAAAGACGACACGGAAGGTATCCGTACCCGGAGTCAACGCCAGCAGGAGACGGACCAGAGGCGATTTGGTGGAGCAATGCCACAGGCGTCGGAGGGCCAGCTACCAACCACAGAGGCCGGCCCGTCCACAGCTGCTCCAGCATCACCAGCACCAGATTTTGCTGCTTTGATGATGATGTTGCAGGAGCAGGCCCGCCGACAGGAGGAACAGGCCCGCTGACAGGAGGAACAGGCCCGCCGACAGGAGGAACAGGCCCGCCGATTGGAAGAACAGCTTAAACGGGATAAAGAGGAGCAGGCCCGCCGACAGGAGGAGCAGGCTCGCCGACAGGAGGAGCAGGCTCGCCGACAGGAGGAGCAGGCCCGTCAGTTGGAAGAACAGCTCAAACGGGATAAGGAGGAGCAGGTGCACCGCCAGGAAGAGCAGATGCTCCTCATAAAGGACCTTCACGCAACCTTCGGGAAAGACATGAAGGAGGTGAAGGAGAAGGTTGCCCAGCATGACAACCGCTTGTCAGAAGCTGAAACTCAGATCAGCAAGTTTAGTGACGTCATTGCTGATGTGAAGCAAGAGTTGGGTAACCTCAAACTTGGGGATGGAATCGCAGCTCCCGTAGCCACAACACCTTCGCTACGTGGATTCAAAGTGCCGCCGTACGACGGGACTTCTTCCTGGTCGGCCTACAAAATTCAGTTTGCGGCTGTCATGAAGGCGAACGGGTGGAATAAAAGTCAGGCCATGACTGCCCTCACCCTAGGCCTGCGTGACCAGGCTTTAAATGTGCTGGAAGCTCTCGGTAAGGAAGTGACTTACGAGCAGCTCCTCGAGGCATTGGAGGCTAGATATGGCGACGCTCACCTGGAACACGTGTTTCGTGCGCAGCTCAAGGATCGTGTGCAACGCAGTAACGAAAACCTGCAGCAGTGGGCCCTTGAAGTGGAGAAGCTGGTTCGAAAAGCGTACCAGTCCGTACCTGTACTTATTGATGGGAACCTGGTGCAGGCATTCATCGACGGCATCCGGGACCTTGAAGTTAGAGCTGCTGTGAGACTCGGTCACCACGGGACGCTTAAGGACGCCTTGGCCCATGCACTGGAGGTGGAAGCTGTGCGGCAGGATCATCGTTCCCATCGCGTCAGGGAGGTTGTAGCGGCTACAGTTCGCGATCGTAAAGGATACAGCCCTAGGTGCTACGGCTGTGGGGAAAGGGGCCACCTTCGATCCAGTTGCCCTAAGCGAAGGGAAGATGGCCGGTCTCCAGAGGGTAGCGCGGCTAACAGCACTACCCAGCAGCAGCAGGGAAACGAGTAATAGCCAGGACTGCGGGGCGGGTGCTGGCTGATGTTCAAAGAGCCCCAAGGATTTCGATCACACAAACCCATGACGGGAACACCTTAATCATCAAGGGTGAGATCAACGGAATGCCCTGTAAGCTGACCATAGACACGGGAGCCTCTCGTACGGTCGTCAGTTCCAAAGTTATGAGTCGGCTCCTTGGGGACTCCACATACAACCGGGAATGCATTAATTTGGTGACAGCCACCGGTCAGCGCATACCCGTCCGTGGAGAGAAGGAAATGGAGTTGAAGCTAGGCAACAGGACCTACCTGCATAATGTCATCGTGGCTGATATAATGGACGATTGCATCCTGGGTCTTGACTTTATGAGGAAGAATTTTTGCGAGATTGACGTCAAGCAGGGAGTTATGAAATGTGGACGAGAGGAACTTTTTATGGAAGGGGCGTTATCAGGGAATGTGTACAGCCTTAAGGAAATTGTTCTTCCTCCGAGATCAGAAACGATTGTGCCGGTTAGTCTTCCTCGGAATTTTGGGCAAACTCATCGTTGTGTACTCGTGGAAAGGGTAGACAATGACCTTCCATGGAAAGTGGCACGAACTTTGGTCAGAGCCACCGACATCTCAGGGGTACGTGTGCTGAACCTTTGTGATCACGAACAGACTATTGAAAAAGGCACACTGATTGGTACTTGCGAGGAAGTGGATTGGCTGCGTCAATGCCAATATCTATCGACTGGGACCCCCAGCAAAGATGCACAAACGAGAGTGACCACACTTTTAGAAGAGTGTCGCAGCGCTCTGTCTCAAAATGAGATGGGCAAGGCGAAGAAGATGTTACTGAAGTACGCCGAAGTTTTCTCCCTAAACGATAGTGACATTGGGAAGACTGGCTTAGTTCAACACAAAATAAATACAGGAGAAGAGTTGCCTATCCGTCAGCGGCCAAGGAGATTGCCGGTAGCGCGTGAAAAGGAAGTAGAAACCATGATTGAGGGAATGGTGAAGGATGGTGTTATTGAACCTTCATCTAGTCCATGGTGTTCACCGGTAGTGCTGGTAAGGAAGAAGGACGGCAGCATGCGGTTTTGTGTTGACTATCGTCGTCTGAATGACGTTACGAAGAAGGACAGCTACCCTTTGCCAAGAATTGATGACACTTTGGACATGCTTACTGGAGTAAAGTGGTTTAGCACGCTGGACCTGAAAAGTGGCTACTGGCAAGTTGAAATTGACCCCAAGGACAAAGAGAAAACAGCATTCTCGACAGGAAAGGGTCTGTGGCAATTTAAAGTTATGCCGTTTGGATTGTGCAACGCTCCGGCAACGTTTGAAAGGTTGATGGAACTTGTACTAACTAAGTTGATTGGCGATGCCTGTCTGGTCTACTTGGATGACATCATCATCGTAGGCCGTACGTTTGAAGAACATCTTCAAAACCTGGAACGCGTGCTCATGAAGATCCAGAGTGCCAACCTCAAGTTGAGTCCGAAGAAATGTTCACTATTCAAACGGCAAGTTAGCTTTTTGGGATATGTAGTGTCGGAAGAAGGTATCCGCACGGATCCAGAAAAAATCGCCGCTGTCAAGGATTGGCCAGTTCCAAAAGACAAGACGCAGGTCAGAGCGTTTTTGGGGTTGTGCTCTTATTATCGGCGATTTGTTAAGAACTTTGCAGATATAGCCAAACCCCTGCATAAGCTAACCGAAGAGAAGCGACATTTCAGCTGGGATGAAAGTTGCGATATCGCATTCCAGGAGTTAAAGGACCGACTATGCAAAACACCTATTTTGGGGTACCCTGATGCAGGCAAGGAATTTATAGTTGACACAGACGCGAGTGACATAGGACTTGGTGGTGTGTTGTCTCAACGGAATGGTGATCAAGAGGTTGTGATAGCGTACTTCAGCAAGTCGTTGTCAAAGCCGGAGAGGAACTATTGTGTCACGAGACGGGAATTGCTTGCTGTGGTAAAGTCATTGCAGCATTTTAGCAAATATCTTCTGGGGCGGAAATTCCATTTACGTACCGACCATGCTGCACTGAAATGGCTATTGCAGTTCAAAAATCCAGAAGGACAAGTTGCGAGATGGATTGAGCTACTACAGGAATACGACTTTGTGGTGGAACATCGCAGCGGGAAATCTCATGGCAACGCAGATGCATTGTCAAGAAGACCTTGTCCTGAAGACTGCAAGCACTGTACTAGGCAAGAGAGTAAGGAAGTGGTACCTGTGAGGATGCTCAGGACGGACCTCAGCAACGAGTGGAAGGAAAGCCTACAACGTGCACAGCAGGAAGATTCAGACATCAAGCCGATTCTGGAGTGGATAAAGGCCAGAGCTCCTAAGCCCAGGTGGAGCGACGTCTCAGCAATGAGTTCGATCACAAAGAGCTATTGGGCCCAATGGGACAGCTTGGTGATTCAAGATGGAGTCCTGTGCCGTAAATGGGAAAATGCTCGGGGAAACAGCTGTCACTTGCAAATGGTTGTCCCTAAATCTCAAGCACCGGATGTTCTGCAGCTGTACCATAATGGTTGTTCAGGAGGTCACCAGGGAGTAAAACGGACTCTACTGAAGATACGAGAACGGTTTTACTGGGTCCACTGTCGGGACGATGTCGAGGACTGGTGTCGCAAATGTACAAGTTGTGCAGCTGTAAAGGGACCTCAGACGCGTAGCAGAGGTGCATTGAAATTGTACAATGTTGGTGCACCATGGGAGAGGATAGCCCTTGACGTTGCGGGGCCGTTTCCGGAAAGTGAAAGTGGTAACAAGTATTTCATGGTTGTGATGGATTACTTCACTAAGTGGCCGGAAGTCTTCGCCATTCCAAATCAAGAAGCTTCAACAGTTGCCGATAAATTAGTTCATGAAGTCTTCTGTCGTTTTGGAGTACCTTTAGAGATTCACAGTGATCAAGGAAGGAATTTTGAGTCTCAAATATTCCAGGAAACTTGTCGAGTGATGGGTACTCATAAAACAAGAACAACTTCTTACCACCCACAATCGGATGGAATGGTGGAACGATTCAATCAGACATTAGAGAGGTACCTAGCCAAAGTTGTGGAAAATCGGCAACGAGATTGGGACAAGCACATACAACCGTTTTTGTTGTCATATCGAAGCGCTGTTCACGAAAGCACATCGGTGACACCAGCTTTCGCAAACTTTGGAAGGGAATTACGGCTGCCTGCAGACCTGATCACTGGAATACCACCTGATGCCCCACGCAGTATAACCGATTATGCGAATGACTTGCGGAACAAGATGAATGACATTTATGAGCACGTCAGACAATCAGGCCGGCAAATGTCTGAAAAGATGAAAACCCGTTATGACCGCAAAATGAACAATAAAGGGTTTGACGAAGGTTCACTAGTGTGGTTGCACAATCCAGTTCGCAGAAAAGGGAAATCTCCTAAGCTTCAAGCTAACTGGGACGGACCATACCGGATTGTGACAAAGATAAATGACGTTACCTACCGGATACAGAAAGGTGCAAGAGGTACTCCTAAGATAGTCCATGTGGATCGACTGGCGCGTTATTATGGGGCCGATAATGCTCGGGACGAGCATTTCTTAGGTGGGGGCAGTGTTGAGCCGCACGATTGATGTTTGGTTACCACTAGCGCCATCTCTTATCGAATAGCGGAATTAATGGTCAGGAGCTTTCTAGAAAGTTCGATGCTAGAACTTTCTGGAACTATCGACATGTGTTCGGTCAAGGCCGATATGTTCTCGAACATTCTAGATGCTTCTACGGTAGAAGGTTCTGGAACTATCCGAGGGCCCTATATAAGCGGGAACGGAGCGCGTCCCGGGGTAGTTCATTGGAAGCGATACATGCGAGAACATCTAAAGCGACCTTCAAGTGCGACTTAAGAGTGATCCGTAGTGCTATTGTGTTGTGTTATTAGTGAGTTTAATTAAAGTGTTATTTTTGGTAATTCATATCGGCAGTTTTTAATTGTCACGAACCCCTAGCTCGTAACAATATACTAGACCCCCTAGCGTAGACATTTTTCGCCGGTTATACAAAAAAAAATCAGCTGTTCCATACATTTTGACCGTAAGGTATTCTACTTTTCTATGAAACAGTAGATTTTTGTTTTAATAACCGGCGAAAAATTTCTGCGGTAGGTGGTCTAGAATGATATGCTGAATTCATGGTAACAGTTTGCGCACTGGATAAAAACTTATCCTGTATATTGATGATAATAAATGATCTTCACAAATAAATAAGAAACATCCACGTTTGTTAGCACATACTTAATGATTAATTATAATCAACATAAAAGTAGCGATGAAGTCATTCGCTAAAACTTAAGCGTGGGAAGAGCATTACTTGGTATAAACTTAACAGCACTTATCTTAAGAATGTGTTACTTAGTAACACATTACGGTTATGATCCTGTGGTCTGTAAACTTCTGTATGCATTAAAAGTATCTGTTTAATACAGAAATATAAGTGGTAAAGCAATTGATGAAGTCTTTGAGAGTGAAAAGTATTTTGATTCATCACAGATTGATCTCACGATTTTCCATAAAAAAAAGTAATATAAACATACTTTATTTGAAAAATCTAAAAAATGTCTTTAAAAAAATCTAGCAGCAGTGCTGGCTGACCCAATGGTAACGGCCGCGACTTTCGAAGTTGTGGAAGTTCGAACCGTAAATTGTATCATCACCACTGCTTTAAAAACGCTGAAGGAAGTCATGCCTCATCTACCAACACACACTGGGCCTGCGTGGTGAATTACTGCCCACTCCCTCTCACAGAGTCCTCTCGGTGAGAGGAAGTGGGCCGTAATTCACCACGCAGCCCTGTGTGCCAGCATACATGGGTTGGGAATAATATAGTCTGATTACGAATGTATCGCTACGAGAAACAGGAAAACTCATTTTGAAAAATTCTCATCATTTGCGATCGATTTTGAAGCGACATAAAGCTTTTTTCAAGAAAACTTAATACAAGTAGGTATTTCATTTATGTATATGGTTTTTCACATGTCAAGGGAATTCAAATGAAGATCGAACGGAGCAAGACATGTCGGTGATTTAAGACGACTAAGAAAGAAGGATCACCTCATTGTCTCCCCTGGGTGCAGGGGCAAACCAATAGAAAATGGCGCCTAGGGCACGTAACACATTGTCATTTGCGCCCCTTCGTAAATTATCTTCTCGGTCCTTTCTTGACTAATTATAGCCTTCAATAACGAATATATTAATTTCAACTTGCTAAAAAGTCGGTTGTAATGCTGCAAATTTATGAGAATTTGAATGGAAATAAGCAGATTTGGACATACGCTTTCATCCCCGTACTGCACCTTATATTCAAGTAGCTCTTCACATTTCGTACCTTACATGTACAGTATGAAATAGTTTATTGATGCTTTTTTATATTTAACTAGTTTCTGCCCGCAACTTCATCTGCGTCAAATTTCTTGCTCTTCTCCTGATGTGACGGGGTGGGTCGGTAGCGCTTGTGACCCTTATTTTCTTCCTGAAAAATAATATAGATATCGCTGATGCGTACAAACATATAAAACCTACGTCCAAAAAAGGTTTAATGCCTTATTCTTGTCTTTTTTTTTACAAACACGCCTAAGTGATCGGTAAACGACGGCTTAATTACTCTTTATGTAAAGACAAAGAAAACGGAAGGTCTTAGCAAGCACAAAGGAATAAAAACAACATTCTACCACATATCTAGCATGAACATAACTTGCTAATTACTGTGTTGTAACAAAGACAAAATTGATCTACGTAAGGATGTACTCCATATAGAGACTCTTTGGTTTCAACTGGTTTATTTGCATTAAATACTCTTGCTTGGCCAAAATGTGTTGTTGCATAGGATCAACTATGCATATAGTACATACTAATTCCATGCGTAGGATCTATCAGAGGCATAGACCAATTTCTATTATTTTTTTGAAGACGTCTAAAACTTGTACTTGTTATAAATTCACTGAATGCATAACTAATTCTGTATTTTTTTTGTTCGCAGGTAATATAATCAAAGCAGATTGTTGAAAATCTACACAGCAACAGATGAATAAAAATACTGCAATAAAGTATTCGAAATCAAGAAATGTTTCGTTTAGATTGGTTAAGTAAACAATAAGTCTAGTACTATATCTAAGTAAACAAGCTTAAATGAAAACTACGCTGTCATAACATAACATTTAGCCAACTAGCGAACAAACCAAGGAATGTCCATATGAATTAAACATGGTACATAAATATACCTAATACGTTTAAAAAAAGTACGCTTTTCTCATCACGACGTTGACGTCAGACAACGGGTGCGTTCATAGTTTAGCAGTGCGTTCTTATTAGAGCTGTATTTAACGCTTTTCAATGTTAATTGGTGCGTTCAGTATTGGCGCCACGCGACAGACGTTCTGGTTTTGGTTAATTTTACAACCAAAGCGAATTCGTGTCCGAAAATAAATCAGCTTTGTTATGAATGTTATGTTATACCAAGGGGTATCGTATTACCCAGTAACTGGGTTGTGGAGGTCAGATAGGCAGTCGCTAAATGTAAAATACTGGTATTCAGCTGCATCCGGTTAGACTGGAAGCCGACCCCAACATGTAGTTGGGAAAAGGCTAGGCAGATGATGTTATGAATGTTATGATAGTGTTTTTCGTAATGTAACATCTGACAGGAAAACATTCATAATATTTTAAAAGTGAAAACTGCTTTAGGCGCTCTTTGTGTTCCTTCTGAACAGTGAATGAAACTGGGGCTCTCTAAGCACGAAATTCGTAGTTTCAGCCGATATCGCGGACGTTTCCTACTCCGTATCATCTTCGGACATAAGATTAGTTCGAGGCCCGAACTAAGAATGAATGACTGCGGTTTGACAGTAGTCTTAATTCCCGATATTATGTTTGCCGGTCCGAAAAAGTTAATTGATCGGGAGTAGGGTTAATTCCGATGCATTGAATTACTTTCGGACGGGCCTGTATCTTCGTTGACAGTTTTTGAGAGTAGGCTCCTGAACCAGTCTAGGGTCGGTGACGTTGATTCGGGTATACTCAGCGCTGAATCGTGTAAATTCGGCTCCAGGCGTAAGTTTCTACTTCTATCGTGGGTTTTTTTTTAGTTTGGGTTATCATCAAATAACTTCTCCCACTCTGGATGGAGCAGGAGGGCGGCCAGACTTTTACTGACTTTAACCCAACCGCGTTCTTTCAATTGCTCGTGTGCCAAGGCCCACGGTATCTCTTTCGAACAACCAGAACAAATAGAGGTGCGACCTCTATCGTGGGGTCATACCGTTTTTTCATTACTTATCTATGTAGGGACTTATCATCTAGCTGGTTATGGCGACGCAGTAGTCTTTTTCTACCTCAAACTCAAACTTTTTTAGATTTTACCAAAGTAAAAGCAAAACTTTAATATTTGAAAATGTAAATGCGCTGCCACGCCGTCAAATCATAACACCGAAAGTTATTTACCAATAACAAATAATACATATCTCATACTTTATCGTACTGTTTGTATATGCAAACGCTTTAACTTTTGTTAAAGCATAAGGTTCAACTATAAGCGGGCCCTTGGAAGACTTTCTAAAGTTTGCAAAAGTCATTCACAAGTCGCCCTGAGGTACGGAAAAACGTGAGATAGGAATCAGTAACCATAATTTGATGTGAAGATGTTATGTGCTGAGGTAATAACAAGGCAGAGGTATCTAAGAGGCCATTTATTTTATAAAGATACCTCAAAATACTGCCTCGCTGGTCTAGTGGTCGCAAAAGTGTTATTGGGTTTTTCCGTCTGGAAAAACCCAATAACACTTTCTTGCGGTCTTCTGGTCTTTTGCGCCCGTTTGATGGCAAATTTGATGGCACATGGGACTACCCTTCTGAAAAGAAAAAAAAGTAATTAAGTTTCATTAAAGATCTGTGCATTATTGCATAGAGAAATTCGGACAGTGTAAACGTAGCTGACAGGCATAAGACCTCATTTTTAACTTTGTATTATTGTTCATTCTAAATATCGTTAATCAATTAACACACAGCTTAATTTAATTAATAGCTATATCCAAATCTTGTATAATTGCAACAAACGCCACATTCATCTGTCAAATTAAATCTACGGCCATCCGTCCGCCATTGGAATGTTGTCTAATTTAATTAAAAAGTTGAGGCTAGTTTATGGTCTAACGTTAATTTATTATTTCAGCCTAAAATAAAATTTGTACGACGCAATAAAATCTTCGGAAATGGATAAACAGTTTAACGCAGCAGTCGAAAGATAATAATTAATGGTAATTACCAAAAATACACCGTGTCGCGACCAACGGATCCTGTGTAATTTGGGACGCGCGCGGTGGCAGCCATCTTCTAAGTTTATCCTTCATCGGAATTCCTATTTTGAAATTGGAATCGAACGCGGACAGATTGACAGTAGTGTTGGCATTCGTTTTATGATTTGGCGTAATTACCTAAATGTCGATTCGGGATTGTATAGCTTCTGAGTTCTGTACAAACTTATGTCATTGTGTTGCGTTTTCAACATTCTCTGAGCGATTACTATTTGACACCATGGAACTGTCATCTGAATCGAAACAGAAAAAAGCCGAACGAAAAAGAATGAAGAAGAAGAGTGTCCAGTAATTTCGACTAGAATATATAAAGACTCAACGTGGCCTTCCTGATCATATTTTTTTTTACTTTTTCTGTCAAATAAGAATCTCGAATATCTTAAAATTTCTGTGAAATTTGACTGTCGTCTTGTAGGTTTAGTAAAAGTAGATATTTCTTTTTCTTTTTTTGATAAGCTGTGAGACTAAAAACCGCTCTAGGTAATCCTAGAGCGGTATTTAGTTTCCATTTGTAGGTACTTAACGTTTTTCAACACAAATGTGCGAGACATAAGAACGTGTCTACTCAGCCAGTCTGTCGCAACTCTTTTATTATGTTTGTATGACTAGTGTCAGCTTGGACAAGTCGCGGTCCACACAAAACATATGCCTTTTAAAGAAAGTTAACACTATGTTTTTGTTTAGTTTAACGCTACGCATTTGGACTCTATGTTTACGAACTTTTTGGATTATGAATAGTGACGGGGTCATGCATTTCCCGAATAAAGTCGATATTTTTCTTGTCAAAAATTGAACAAATATTTCTTAGACGAAAAATACATAATTTTAGAATGAATGCCAATCAACAATAATTCGTGTGATTATTAAAATTTAATGGCTCTTTAGCTTGCATTATTCAATGTACCAGGAATAAAATTATCGATCTAGGCCAAGCTGCACATTATAGACTTAGTATAATTTATGTGAAACTTGTTGACCTAAAAAGCAGGCGATGCTATGGCCTTCATATTTGGGTGTTGTCAACTGTAAAGATGATTGATGTGATTAAAAACACTTATACAGAAGCTTATCGCGGCTCAAATAGTAGGCATTCCTTTATGGTTACTGTGGCCATTGAGCCTAGCTCTTATCTTGATGACCGACTTGTTTAAGGCATGTTTCTGATATTGTTCTCGCCCGTCAGTGTTGGAAAGGGCGGGCCCTTGTAATAAAGTAAGTGGGTCAAAAGATGTGTAACTGCGACTGTATTTTGTGGTTTTATGGCAAATTGTCTGAGGTTTTTTGTGTATGACGCTTTGTTTAAGGCAACTTGCTTACTTGAATATTGGTGTCTTCTTTTGCAAGGCTCAGAATAAAAAATCATACTTTTTAAATGTCATATTTTCAGGCTCTCTGTTGAGATATTGCCTCAGTCCAGACATAAAATCAGACGTAAAGCACCCCGGTAATGTTAAATAATCTTAATACAAAGCTACTAAAATAATATTGCTCTTTAAATACATAAGACAAGTGTTCAAAAGAATATTATTTGATCCTGAAAGTGTTCTAAATGCAGATGAGGCGGCATTGTAGTGAGAGGCACTAAGATTATCGTGAACACGTGTGTGAGCATACGGCGCGGGCGCAGGATATTATGACTCGCTTTTATTTTATGTACTCCTTGAAGTTTAGTGATGGAGGGTGTCGATATCTGAGACATATACATGTTATTATTTTAATTTGTTGAATGTGGAATATAATTATATTACGTTAAATTTCAACTTGTTTGTATTCGGTCCAGTTAAGTTAGATAATTCTTGCCAAAGAGTGGTAGTAGTTTACAAAAATCATGTTGCTGTGTGTTGTGTTAAACAGGTATTTAACGTTTATTTGACTCAACCTAAACAAGTAATTACTAAACGTATTTATGATGGGACTCCCTTTTCCGCACTTAGACTCCCATTCGGTCCGTTGTGCGTGAACGTATCTAGCAAATAATTCTACAAATATCCCAGTACTGCAGAATAAATATAATTCATAATCAAAGGCTGAAACTGAACGTTCTAAAACACGTTTACTAACGTCACGCCACCATCTTGAGTAATTACAATAACAAAAGTGTCTATTGTCATACAATTTACGATCCACGAAACTCTTTGAGAGTAATTACGTTTTAAACTTCACAGCCGCACTTGACATTACTTGTACATCATTCCAGCAGAACCTTTAGGTCAGTCATAAACGTGTTGTACAGAATAAAAGTCAAGCAAAGGAATTACAGTTATCGGCCTACAAAACACGAGTATCGATAAATCTGTGCGATTTATCGACTGGTTCACAGCCGGCTTCCAGTGCGATATGACAAGAGGTCAACGCACTCGGCCGCTGCGTTTAGTAATGCCTTGTGTGCATACGATTTTTATTTTCTTAAAAATAGGGCTGTTAGGTGATCGAATTTTGTTAATATTCGTGTATAGATTAAGGAAATATTTACTACTTTATTTATAAACGTTGCTTAACATTAAGTAATGATTACCCACTCTTTAACCATACATTTAAGTATGACGTTTAAGCATCTCTTAACTTTATGCAACGTTTATAAGTATGAGGGAAAATGTTTGTTATAAAATTACTTAAGAGGTCTGTCAGTATTATTAAATAGTATTTTTTCATTCGTACGAATGATAAAAACTAAGGAAGTCTCAATATAATTATTAAGTATGCTTTTAATTAATGTTGCAAAAAAGGCAATGCGATATTTCTTAATTAAAAATACCTAATTAAGAAGCATATTTTAGTTATTTAAGTTTAAATATGTTAGGAGGTGATATTAATTTTCTGTTTTTATCAAAATAATACCCTTTGCAGAATCCTTGACTCAGGATTGATATTTATCATGTTTGAATCAATGACGAAATAATAAAGTAGGTTTGTGTTTAGCATATAAGTAAAAAGCAAATAAAAAAATGGCAAGGCAAAAGCTTTGAAGCCAGAAGCCTAATCGAGGTAACGAGATCCGTCTCTTAATTTTAAAATTAATGAGCACCTCAATTGATTTAATCAATCAACGAGACGTGATCAGGTGTGGGAGTGATGACTTGTCCTCCAACGGCCTTCGGGGCGACCTCTCAAGCACTCCCAATCGACTGTTAGCAATATATTATTAAAATAGTGAAGGTTGCGTCTCGAAATATGTGATTAAATCAAAGTTAGATAGGTATTTTGTTGTGCAAAGAATCTAGAATTAATTTGTCTTTAAAATTACATTAGATAGTGTTTTAAACTTGATTTAGTGTTGTAATACTAATACTCGAGACGCGAACGATAGACTTAATCGAGTTGATCAGACAAGGTCGAAAATAAACGCTATTTTAACAAAATAATCACATTTGGAGGCAGGTAGAGCGTTGTCTCAGTACTTAAAATGTCAAAAATGATTTTCTACATGATATGAATTGAGAATATATTGAAGACGGTCCCTCGTAAAGGAACTTAAATATGGCTGACCGCTGAACCTATGCCCTATATCACCATATCCTATATGTATCCGCAATTTGAGTTGGAATATGGCTAAGGGAATACCAAAGAAATGATGGATGGGCTGTGTGAAAGGTGACAGAATGGCTAGAAAGGGGGTGGCTACTGAGGTGACGACTAATAGAAGAGGTAAGAAGAAGAAGTCAAGCATTAACGAACCCAAATTTTGGAGAAAGGCAGAATAATGATGAAGTCGCTTTAAAAATTACGAGTTAACGGTTTTTTTGAACAAAGCTCCTCTATTGAGAAACCTTACAAAAACAGCAGATCAGTAATCGCACTGGTTTCGTGGAAAACACCACGCTTTTTATAAAACTACCATCGAATTCCTCAATCTGTAACCAGCATTCTTGTAGTCCCTTGTTATTCAACAAACGTTGTTAGCACCTACAGTTACACCACATTGACTTACAAAGCAACAACGTCGTTAGTGTTCCTAGCAGGAAGCTTTAATTAGCTATTATAATTACAAGCCTTTTTGCTGTGAGGTCCTGAATGACTAAAAGCAGGCTGTCTGGTGTTGAGTCTTAACAATAAGTTAAGTGGTTGATTGGATTCACAAAAATTCTGTCTCAACTGAATAAATGAGACGAAGAATCGGCTCAGGTTCATGGCCATGGCAAATGTAATCTGTAGCAGTGTGTATTTAGGGTACGATAGAACTGTCATAAACATTGCGATGATAAAAGTCCCTTTATACATACATAATAAAAACCGACGTCCAGCGGTGGACTTCTGGACGGGAGAGAGACGATCTATTAAGTATCCTTATAGAGGGTTTTCTTGAATATTCAAGCCACCAATTGGCGCCACTTTGACAAGAGATCTTCCAGTTCGACAATGAACTTAAAATATTGGATGTCATTCGTTTCATTCATTCGTTCACCATTCAGCCCGTAGGCGCTTTGATACTTGACAGGTTCCCAAACCTGACGTCTCAGTGCTGCCAGAAAACCCTCATTATGCCTTGCCTTGCCACATTTGTTGGTCAATACACAACCTCTTTGCTAAACATAGTTCTCTTGAAAATGGAAACTAAACTAAACCATTTCTTCGTATAAGAGAAATGGTTTTAAGAATACACATTATGGCAGAAGAAGACCTAGCACTAAGGTATCTTCCATAAATTTGGGCAGTTTATAAGCCCATTTTTAAGAGACCTATATTAAGAATACAGGTTGTCTACTGACGTACTGCCGTGGCACATTAACGGCTGATAATAATTGCCAGTTCTCTCGACAATGATTAGATTATAACGTTTCACACAAAGGATCCTGTGAAATCATATTGCTTTAGAATCTTGACTTATTTTGACCTAGATAACGTTGCATTTACAAGGTTGAGCTACATGTGGTATTGTGGTATTGATAACTAAATCTGTGCTGAGACTGAGCCTATAAGTAGAACAGCCTGTTGCCAAATATCCATCCAGTTTCAAACCCTAAGCGTTCATCATTATTTTCAGACTATATGGTAACTGTTATTTGATAATTCTTGATACTTTTCTGGCGGATTTGAGTACTGAACGTAGATATACAGTTGTGGTGTTATCATTAAGAACGATTTGATGTTCCAGATATTTTTATCTAAATCATGTGATGTGTAATTATGTGTTCCTTGTTCTTAGCTTCTTGCCACATGAATAGAGCAAATAGAATTAGGAATATGTAATGAAATCACTAACATTTTTTTTATTATTAATTATTTGAAGTGCGTAAAGAAAAAAACAATTTAATACATGTTCAACTAAAATTAAATGCTAGTAGCATATCCACGGCTTTTAATTAATTACTGCTTTACACCGAGAAGGCATCGACCCTGTCAATTTTTAATATTTCGCAAGAGAGATAGAGTTCCATTCTTCTAAGAAAACACTGTCGATTTGAAAACTTTTTCTTGATTTCGCACTAAAGATGCTCTGTTGGGTTTGGATCTGGGCTGTTAGCTGGCCAATCTAAGACAGAAACTAATTGCGATGTGAGAAATTCCTTAACGGTCTGTGCAGTATGCTTTGGCTCGTGCTGGAATGTCCAAATAATCGGATGCACGTCTTCAGCATAAGGTAGCATTGTTTCTTCCAGTATATTTTTGTATTGAAATTGATCCATGTTTCTTTCTATCAGCTTAACAGGTCCAGAAAAGCACCCCCAAATGTTCACTTTTCCCCCACCATGCTTTAATGTCTTTTTTGTGTACTTAGGGTCGAAAGCTTTATTCGGAGGGCGTCATACATATCGTTTTCCGTTAGAACATACCCTGTTTATTTTTATATCGTCAGAAAAAAAAACCACTGTGTAACTATCCAGTTTTCATACCTTCTTGCAAATGCAAGCCAGGTTTGCCTATGTCTCCTTTTCAACATGGGCACCTTCCTTGCTATCCTTCCGTGCAACTTTTCTTCTATCAAACGCAGGGCCCGATCTAGCTATTTAGCCGCTCCGGGAAAAAATAATATTCGCCGCCCTTTACACTAACACCATATATGTCATGAGCTTTTACCAAAGATGGTATGATATACAACATTAGTTTTTGTTTTAGTTTATGTTTACCCGAAAAGGGGTAATTATACTCATCATTTTGAACAACTTTTTCTATGGGACCAACCTCGAAATCGCGAAAAAAAAATCTGCTATGCCATACATTTTGTCGATTTATTGAGTACAATGACCCCTTTTCGGGTTTAGGGTAAACAAAAACTAATGTTGTTTAATATGTGATATTCTTTTAAATATAATATTCAGATACGTTAGTCTACTACGGCTTCTGAACAAGTATACAAAAATTCATGAGAGTATATTTTGTAAGTATACATTTTGCCGCCCCTCATTTTTGCCGCTCTGGGCATTTGCCCGGCTTGCCCCCCCTTAGATCGGGCCCTGATCAAACGCCTTCGAATAGTGCGTGCTGAGATTGCTGAAATGTTGTTTTTACCAAAATATTCACAATTACTGTACTGTAGTCATCATCACCATTATAATTATTGTTTTTGCTGGTCATGTTGTGCGATTACGCTTTGGGTGATAATTAGGTCGAAACTTACAATATTAACTTACTGAAATAATGTGATTGTTACCTGTTGTAGTTGCCTTGTGAATAAATAAATAAATAAACATCGACTTAATAATAACACATTAACTTATTAATATACTCAGCTCATTAGACTCTTTAAAAGTAGTTTTTTTTATGCCAAACGAACGGTATTTCGATCATATCGACGAGATGACTTTCTCTGTTTAGGTACACGCGGAACATTGAAGTTTGATACGTGGAAAAATGCTTCACAGCATGGAAATCGCTTTTGAGCATTGCAGATGGTCGGCTATTATCTTTTTATAAAATCAAATTTTCTCGCGAAGTTTTACTATTACTTCCCTTGTAGATTTATCACAATTTTTATTTTTTCCCATTGTTTTCATATGAAGCAATCACCTTTAAGACTTTTACAGCACTAAATGGCGCCAACATTATACGAATAGTGACCTACAACCACAGAGCCACAGACAGTGTTCTTTATTTAAATTTGAGGAAAAAAAAAAATACTATTCAGCGGCCTTAATTATGGCAGCCAGTAAGTAGTAATGAATACTAGTTTCGGATCGAATTGCATAAAGTTTATCTATTTATTTTTTAGCCAATCATGTGTATCAACGAATGTACTGCTAGTATGAAAAAGTTTTGCGATACCCAGAGAAATACAAAAAATATTTTTTTTTACACTTATTAGTTTGAAAAACACTTCCCTTTAATTAAGCGTTCTTTTAATATAAGACCACCACAGTATTACAGACATAATAACTGTTTTCTTGAGTCTTAAAAAGTCAAGTAGTCTTATTTTCTTCAGCTAGGTAAATATTAGTACCCGTTTATGCTTGTAGTTAATAAACTAACGCTGTTTAATAAAACAGCGCTACCATTTAATTCTGAACCGGTGTATTAATGTGTTGATTTAAAGTTTAATGTCGTACGGTCGTACCGCATGCCGTTATAAATCTCGCAACTATGCCAAGATTCCCTCCATCTAGGTTTATATCCAGCCTTATTTTAGTGAAACGCAGTGCCATTAACAGTTCATAGTCCATTGCTTACTTTACGTGCATAACTCATGGAAAATGCCCGACCCTCGGCAATATTTCATTCATAAAACTTGTTAGCACGTCACACAAAAACACGTCACGATTTTAAGAAGTCGTACTCAATCTACCGTTAAATTCATCATCTAAGTTCTTATTTCTACGACTCAAAGTCTAAATTCGCATGCAATTTAAATAATATTACGTAAATAATAGAAGTGGTGGTGTTTAATTGGTATTATTTTGCCTTGTTCGTGATTCACTGAGTCAGTCGCTCGTGTAACTCTAAGAGGACGAGTAACGCACGTAGCCATTTCTGTTTTTATTTTTTTAAACTCCGCGTGTGTTGACATGTGCGTACATTCGTTCAGTCTAATTCTGAAATAGTGCTTGAATGGTGAACGTTTTGTGTTTTCAGTTTGAATTGAAGGATTTTCTGCTGTTTAGTGTATTTTTATAGGTATGTATTATTTATTTTGAATATTTAATGAAATAGAAGCTCAACTAAAAAGTGCTCCTCTATTCTATAACAACTTAAATTAATAATTTTGTATTTGCTAAAAAGTTTTATTCTGTTTATAAGGTAAACTTATTTTATATTTAACTCACGCAAAACCTTGCACCTGCAAATACTATAGAATACACAGGTTAAGCAAAAAAAATAATTCAGTCTACAATTAATATTTTAAAATTATTGACAAAAAATCAAACACTTTGTTTCCCATCTCTAATTATTTCTGGTAAAAGCTGTTTACCTACCGCATACCGCTATAATCGCGATGAAGTTTAGCATGCAGATAGTTTAAAACCCGGGAACCGAGAATGTGATGAGTTTTGTATCAGCTCCATCAGCTTCTCGGTACCAATCTAGTACCGTTACATGTCAACAACACGGTAGCTTGACAAGTACCTACTTATGAAGATGACAAGCCCTATACTTATTACCTTGTAAGTAAGCGAGAAAAGGGTTAGATGGGTATTTACAGTTTGTAATGGCATAATTTGAAAACTTAATAGGTAGTAACTTAAACTTAGCATAATAAAATTTCTTGTAAGTGTATTTACTTAATACCTATGGTTTTTTGCAAAGTACCTAGGATGTAGTCGAGTACACCCTAGGTATTTTTTTGATAAAGAAAAATGGTCCTCTTTGCTTTTAACTGTCTGAAAATCTCTACGTAGTTTGTATTTGTGTTTTTTTTAAGTATTACGGTACTAACGAGCCTGAATATTTCAGGAAAATAGGCAGGTACAGCTGGTCTATTCCTAATTATGTTTTTCGTGAAAACCAAGTTGAAGTGAGCTATCAATGAGGGATTTCTGGCAGCACTGAGACGTCAGTTCCGGGCACCTGTCAAGTGTCAAAGCGTCTACAGACCGAATGGTGAACGAATGAATGAAACGAATGACATCAAATATTTTAAGTTCATTGTGGAACTGGAAGACCTCTTGTCAAAGTGGCGCCAACTGGTGGCTTGAATATTCAAGAACACCCTCATTGTGTCAATTCCTAGCATGAGACGGAATGACAGTTCATGTTAGACTTAACTACACTTGGGATTTCACAGTGATATTTTTGCAGAATAGCACCACTGTAATAACTTTTTTAAAGAAAAGTTGTGGTTGCTAATTATTATTATACTGCCTAGTTTTGGCTTTATTGGTTATTTTTATCATGGTTAAAACATTGCACTACCCAAGTATAATTTATTATTTGTATAAATCTTCAAATCCCTTTTTTCAATTAAATGTGGATAAAAAGGTGTTAAAATCCTATTCCTACATGACATATATTTTACAACAGTTAGGTTTCTGCAAAAATGTGTTTAAAAAGAATTGGTGACTCACAGGTTGTTGGTTAGTTACTAAGCTTTATTACACTTTCATCACTTGCAGGAATCCCTGACCACATACAGAATTTTCCCTTTTAATATTAGGCATTATTTCTGCATTTTCCTTAATAATTAATACCAAATTAAATAGGAACTTTACATATCCAAAACCACAACAACATACCAACAAAATAGGTAACAGAACATTACAATAAAATTGTATAAATTAGGTCATAAACTGTTAAATGACGTCACCACCATGGAAGGTAAATAACGATGAATACTCGTTTCCCACATGAGGTCATCACATAACTACACACTTGAGGTTACAGAATTTATAAGATTACCAACTTAACTTGACACTCCATAACAGCGCTGCTTGCCAAGACATTAAGTAAAAAAACTGTCAAATTCAATTCATTTTTTCTAGTTCCATTTTTCGCCACCTGCAAAGTTATCTTGGGCGCTTGTAAGTCTTGTAGTAGTGACTCCAAATTACGATGTTTGTTTACTAAATAAAAAACGATGTTGTTTATGGTCTGTTGGTCATACAGTAACCAATGTTGACGTACACTGATAGATTACTTGGTAGTGTGATGAACTTTTTGTTAGCAAACAGAGCAATGGAATTGTAGTTGTACCTAACAGTCCTTGATCCTGTTTGAATTGTGACTCAGAACATGTGTAGTATTAGACTTAAGTGCAAATACTACTACCTACTACTTTAAAGACGGTGATTCACTATAATCATAGCATACATTATTAATCAGGAAGCAATTCAGTTGAACGATTTCGATCAATCGATGTGACAAAGTAAATGATCTCGAATTTGCAAAATTATTTCAAATTATTATTGTAACCTCATTTTGTAATGCAAAATGAGGTTTGTATGTGGCAATAGAACAGATTTTTGATTCAACTTTATTAGCTATTCAAATCTTATCCCTAATAATAATCTTACAAAGAGGTAAATATGAGCTTGTATGATGGTAATCTTTGGATCTACGGATCATATTCCGAAAACTATTTCACTAATGGGTAGGTACAGCATTGCCGAGTGTCATGGGATATTTCATGTTAAATTAAGAAAGGAGATTGCCCGATTTGTATGGAAAGTTGGGTCGCAGTGGGAAATTGTTGTGCCCTTAAGTTATTTATTTTAAATAATATTAAAAACATAGTATTTTCATAATCAGAAACCATTTTTAATTTATTCACCCTGGTTCAAGAGATATAATTGTTTTTCTGTTGTAATAATCTAGGTTATATTTAGAAATTGACATAATAAATCGTTATAGATCAATCGACGGAAACTATTTTGTTAATAAGGGGTTTTCTAAACAAATATGGCTATTATTTTTGTGTCTATTGCTTTTGTGAACATTTATTATTTATCAATGTAAGCCTATTATGAATTTATGCAACCTATTATTGCCATCGTTCCGTCGGTTTTACTCGCATCGACTATGAGCAGTGTTTATCCAATAGTTTTCGTCATCAAGAATAATTTACATAAACTCTTATTTGGCGAACACTTATTCTTGTTCATTTCAGATATAATACACATTAAAAGGACAGTGATAACATCATTCTACCTCATCGTCGTAAAACAAAATGACTAACACAGTAGCGTTGAAGTTGTCAAATGTTGAGATATAATTGTTTTTTTTTTTTAATTAGTTTTATGGCCTGGTTTCAGAGACCGAGATATAATTGAGATGTAAACTGGCCATAGGTTATAATAATAGGTCTTTACCTATGAAATTGCCGTTTTGTATGAAAAAATTTAAACGAATTTTTTTCATGAATTTTTTATTTGTATTAATCGAAGTAATCACCCATGCAATCAATGCATCTTTGCCATCGCAGTGGCAGTTTATTGATGCCCTTCTTAAAGAAATCAGCTGGACGGGAGGCAACAAATTCTTCAAAGGCATTTTGTACTGCCTCTCGGGTATTAAATTTTTTTCCCGCCAAGAAGTTATCCAAATTCTGGAAAAAGTAGTAGTCTGTAGGCGCAAGGTCTGGTGAGTAGGGCGGATGACGGAGAGCTTCCAACCCCAGTTCTTGCATCTTGGAGACCGTCTGCTGTGCAGTATGAGGTCGCGCGTTGTCGTGCAGGAGCAGCGGAGACGAGCGATTGACCAATGCTGGTTGGAGATGCGCCACCTTCTCCATCATTGTGTTCAGTTCTTCACAGTACACATCTGCAGTAATGCTCACCCCGTTTGGTAAGAAGCTGTGATGAATCACACCGGCGCTAGACCACCAAACAGTGACCATCACTTTTCTAGGGGTAAGTTTTCGTTTAGGGCATTGTTTAGGTGCTGAACCAGGATCCAACCAACTTGCTGAGCGCTTACGGTTATCAAACAGAATCCATTTTTCATCGCAGGTAACAATGCGGTTCAAAATTCCTTCATTTGTGTGTCTGTTGAGCAGTGCAAGGCACGTCTCGACGCGTACTTCGCGCTGGCGATCATTGAGTTCGTGGGGCACCCATTTGTCAAGCTTTTTTACCTTGCCAATTTGACGCAAATGGACCAATATTGTTTTGACGCTAACGTCGAAAGCTGCTGCTAATTCAGCCGTAGATTGTGTATCATCAGCTTCCACAATCGCCTTTAATTCGTCATTGTCGACCAAAGTCTTCGGACGACCGCGAGGTTCATTTTTCAGGTCGAAATTTCCAGAACGGAAGCGAGCAAACCAATAACAGGTGGTGCGTTGGTTTGTAGTGTTAGCTCCGTAAACGTCGTTGATGTTGCGTGCCGCTTGTGCCGCGTTGCTGCCACGACGGTACTCATATTCCATAATTACTCGAATTTTTAACGTATCCATGATGACGAAAAAGATTGAAATGCGATGAAAATGTAACACTAATCAATAAAGAAATGACTACTTTTAGAAAAAAAAATCCATGTTTTTAAAATAAAATTAATTTGAAATTAGAATTCTTAGCCAAACAAAAATTATTTTGATTTGAAATGGCCAGTACTGCAGAACGGCAATTTCATAGGTAAAGACCTAATATATATATTTTTTTTTTTAATAATATGTTTTATTTTGATATCGATTACTCACTTGATTAAAAGATGGCATTCGTTATTTAATTCTTTGGTACCTGGCAACTTTTTTTTTGTATACCAATCAAACCACAGACTACATTGAATCAAACGGATGTCGACGTAATGTTTAACTATTAATTAACTTTAACTTTATTCCCAGGGTGAAAGAAATTGTATAAAAAATACCCTGTAAACAAAGAAATGAATAATATTTTTTGGTTATTATTAAAATCAGGCACACGATACCACAAAAGGGACCTGGGTGCTTACTCTCGAATATAATTCCGATAGATCGACATTGGAATTGTCAGTCAAACTCAACCAACTGACGTTTGACCAATGTCGATCTATCGGAATTATATTCCAGAGTAAGCACTCTGCTCTTTGCAATCTCCTTTCAAGCGAAAGCGAACGAAGTCGCGGGCAGAAGTTACTAATACAATAAAAAGAGTAGGTACATAGGTACCATACATCATTTTAGTAAAGAATTAGTGATCGATAGTCCCTACATACCTATTATTTTAACTTCAAATTAATCGCAACGAAAACAAACATAACCGTCATAATTATATGATGTTAAAGTTAACCGGAGTTTACATAAGACACGACTAGGAAAGCCTAGCTTCCTTATTGAGGTGTACTATTGTCTGACGGCTGATGTAACCGGCCCCTCAGGCCCTCAGGGAACCAGATATTAACTGCCTGGGTGGGCCTGGATAAACCTAGCCAAGTATCTAAGCGGATTTGTTAATGTAGTCACGGTAATCCTAGAGATTTTTTTATTTATGGTCGTTGGTGAAAAAATGTGGCACGGTGTCTATGACCTCTCTATAGCAGCAAAAAAGATGGATTCAACTGTCTAATATTTACGGAAGCAAAAAAAAAAAAACATAACACTAGAGATGGGGCCTGGTAAGAAAATTATTTGTCGACTGTCGATTTTTTCTTGTACTTAATACCTATGATTTTTTTGCTAAGTAGGTAGGCACTCCACTAGGAACTCGTTTATAGACATAAAAACATTGTAAATTGTGTCAGTCTTGAAATTGGACACGCACGTGTATTAAATAGACAAACAATGGACAATAGATAGTGGTCGTTTAGTACCGATAACTACCTACCTATATTACGCGAATAAGCAAAAATGACGGTCTAGCTCAGTTCCCAGAAATGACTAAAAGTCGTTCATTTATCAAACGCATCACATCCATCAAAGTGCTAGTGAACGTAGTAATAAAACATAGTATGTCAGTAGTATCATAAAACGAGCAATTATTATTATCGTACGATGACATTAAAACCTCGGAATTGTGTATCGTGTACGCGTTGACATCCTGCAAAACTGATACGGGAATGTAGACTTTATTGCTAGTAGGATATGGTTTACAAGATTTGTTGATAAAGCACCAATGAATGAGTCACATTTGTTTCCAAACAGTCGTTTAGTTCTAGACATGCAGGCACTAACACGATAAAACAATGTACATACAAATCTGATTTGTCAAATTTCTTTGATAGTATTTCAACTTTATCACAAATGAATAAGGTTCATGTTCAATTGGGAAAATTCAACAGTTAGGGATAGCTTGATGTGCTGGCGTCTATACATATGTAGCGACTTAATAATGTCCTCGAAGTTAGAATCTGATGTAATGCAGATTAGGCAATCAAGTCTTTTTTTGGGTGATGTCAGCGTAATACGATTATACCTGTTAACCTGTCAGAATGATGACCTTTTTGATGAAAAATTCAAGTAATCAGCAAAAAATCTTGATAATGAACGTTCTATTTTCAAACTCGTTACTTCTTTAGTCTATTCAAATACGGAACAATGAAGTATATTTTTTGGTTAAGATTGAAATTCTTTGACACAATGAAACAAGATAACAAAGGCATGTTTTGTTGATCTGTCATTCAAATAAAATTTACAGCTGTAACCTTTAAAATACATGTTTTCTATATTAAAATATGCTGCGTAAATAAATAAGGATTACATCATAATAGAACGCCTAATCGATTACAGCGATAAGGTAAGGGCGGTCGCCCACAGCGACTTTTTGCAACGAGAAACTAGCGATATAATCTCAAAAATACTGCGATTCGGCCACGTAACCACGATTCTGCATCACTATTATCGCTATACAGCTGCGATTTAGCTTAAATACAGTCCCGATACAGAATTCATACAGACGCTTTAAAGTCGTACGCGGACTACGTTCTTTTGAATGCCTGTGGAGTGGGGACGTTACATCTGCCGGGCTGTGCCTTCACAAACAGTCGCGCTCCCGCGTTAGTGACGATGCTCAATCGATACTATGCGATTGTATCGCTACTGAATCGCTTCGTTCAAGCGTTGCATAAACGAGTAACAGCCAAAAGTAGCGATGCAGAAGCTTGTTAACAAAACGCTGCAAAAAGTGGCCGTGGGCGACCGCCCTAAGATGCTTAGTCAATAGTGGCGCATCTCTAGTTATCGGATGTTTGTTTGGCTGGAAAACGTGAAGTCGTGGACTAGTTTTGCAATAAGTCTTGGTTGAGTAGGATTTCCTTTGGGCTATGTTTATTACGTACTACTAAAGGAAATTAATTATGAAATCTTTGATAACCGGGCTATAAAGAGGTTGGTTATAACTACCCATTCCAAGATACTTTCATCGGACTGAAAATTTATCAATTGAGATTTGACAACAGAAATTAAGCAGGTTTTTTTATCGACTTCATACATTTGCCCGAATAACCCTAATTATACAAGTGTCCAATAATTATTTTCGATAAATGTTTTAATGCCGTAACACTAATGTCAGAGATAAATAAATTGTTTTTTTTTTTAATGTCAAAAACGTTCGGAAATGGTGTCAAGCTTTTACATTATTCAAATGATTCGTTAAAAATTGCCTTTTTTGGACGAAACGGCACTTTGCAATTAGCTTAAAATAATTAACATAAAATTATGTTTATGTCTTCTTCATAAATCAGAGTTATAATATATTTACAGATATGAATGTAGTATTTTTGTTCCTTCGAAACGTTATAATGATAAAGACTGTTATTTTATTCAAAATTATCGGACCTCGAGTACATTACTTTGGACCGAAAATGCGTGGCTTTTATAATCTAGCATTAGTTTATCTTAATGACAAAGTAACCAAAACTATACTCAAAGTTTACCGGCTCTATTGATGTACAGGCGTCTTACTATACCAACATAATAATATGAATACAGTATTTTTAATTCAAGAGCAACAGATCTTACATTACAGTTCTTCTTACATTATATACGACGCGAAATCAACATGAATTAACGGTAGGTAATCGTTAAAACCATAGACAACTTTAGACCCAGGCTGTTGATTGGAAATTAAAACAAAAACGGATGGGCCGGTGCCATGCCATGCCGGTGAAAATAAACAGAACTTATTGATATAAGTTCTGTTTATTTTCTTTAAGAAAATTGGGTCATGAAAACAATGTTTTAGTAGATCTGATCTGATTTGCTAATTCAGGTTTCTAGAAAATATTCAGGTCTATGATAATTCTTGGAAAAGTGTTTTTACCAAAAATAATAATTGCCAGGCACTTTCATTTAATGTTTCAGCTTTCAATTCAACGTTAATTACATAGTGTAAATGATTAAAAGCTCCTTGGAATCATTCTACTTATTAATCGATCAAACAACATTTTGTTGCTAAGTATTTTTTTGTATTTTCACAGTTCACTCAAATATCTAGGTAAAAAAAAAAAACTTGTTTATGCATTTAACTATTAGATAACAAGTTAAATCCAAACCTATAAAAGTGGAATTTCCGGAATGTTTGAATTTCGAACGTCTTGACATGACGTGCACCGAAGTATTTTGGCGGGAACGGCTCACGCATGGCGCCAAACTGAATTAATACTCTTTTATGTGGCTGGCTGGGCTGGGCACGTTTTGAAGATATATTTTATCTTTTGGAAATTGGGTTTATTTAAATTCTTAGTAATATTTTATGTTCATTTAGCTGAACCATGTTGGAAACCATTTTGTAATTTATTCCGATCTAGCTGATTACTAAGCAATTCCTACTAACTAAGTCGTCCGAATCTGTCAGAAAATTAAGACATCGTCTGCATTTCGGTTTACAATGAATGAAGGTTTCTGCTTGGTTGTTATGTGTGTAGGTATAGGAACCAAAAAAGATCATAGGCCGTTAGAAGCCCAAGAGTCTGACAAACAGTGTTACCAAGGGGTACTATCGTGCTACCCAGTAACTGGGTTGTGAAGCTCAAATAAGCAGTCGCTCCATGCACAATACTTATGATATTTAGAGGCAACCGGTTAGACAAAAATAAACGAAAAAGTCCTCACAAATCACTGTTTTTATAAAATTAGGCACCACTAATTAAGAAAATTGCATTTAAGAGTCATTATTCTGTCACCATCGCCAACATGTCTCCGTCACATAACAGTAAATCCAACTGGATCATGAATATTCATTATTTTTATTGCACTGGTAACACTGACCGATAGCACAGACATGCGCACTTGGCATCAACATATTTTTTATTTTTTTAAGTTTTAAGGCCTGGTTTCAGAGACCTTTTAGCCAAGTCTTTATTAAGAACGTATTCTAGTCATAACAAAGTTATTGTAAAGCGGTAGTAACTTTACAATAACCTATTAGGAGTTTTTGGGGGAACACGAAAAGTCCACGTTAGTCACTTATTTTCACCTTCACTACACTTGTGCACTCACACGTAACTAAATTGGATAACTCACTACCAAAATTATACAATTTAATTCGCTATTTCAGAAAATTTAATGATAATGAAAATTCATGCGACATGTTCCAACGCGATCCCGCCAAAAACTCCGGCATCAACTTACATACGATTTGACCACAGACTAAATAGAGATACGACGTAAGATTTGACGTGGAGTGCAGATTTCACCGTTCTTGCAATATATCAAGTTGAAGTATTAACAGGTTACTGGCACGAGATAGTGGTTTTTATGGTTAAATAGTGTAGTGTAATTACTTGCATAGATTACTTGCTTTGCTTGCTTATTCTGCTAGGATGTTCCAAGTTTTGCTCTAGCTATTGAGATATCTAGTTTTGATGAGTGAAACAACATGTGTGCATAGGCTGGTTCGTTCGTTCTACTAATGTAAATGTTGACGTTCAAAAGTGCCTTTTAAGTGACTTTTAAGTAAATTTTCATCAGATGAATGCTAAAATATCATCAACTCTTTGATCTTCAGAAATATAAAGATGATACTGTTACCTACATAGCTAGAGTAAAAAAATTGCCTGCAAACCATATCTTTGAAACAAATTTCGTAGTGACAAAAACAAATTTTATTTATGTATTTACTTATTCATAGGAGAACCAACAACTATACTATAACAGATGGATAACAATTGTCTGTGAAACACAAAATCAATTATATCTTCTCACGGTTAAAAACAGAAAACAAGTAGTAGAACTCTTATGATCACTAACATTCACGATAAAAAAAGAACAATAAACACTTATAAACTTTAAAAAAATGTCAGCATTCAGCCGAGTGCGTGCAGAATAGGTTTTGGTGGTAAATGGGTCAAATGAGAACTCTATACAAAGAATTACTAGTACTAGTACTACTAATACCTTTATAGGCAACAATTAAGCGTACTTACTTTTTATAGAAATGATCGCCCAGATTGTCAGATTTAAATAATACACCTCTCAACATTGCGTGCGCCATCGCACTAAAGAACACTAAACGGTACCTACTCCCCTTATCAATGACTTTCATTATATTTAAGAAGATAATTGTCAACGAGTGTAAAGTTCTTTTATTTGATAAAACTTCATTTACGACCGCATAATTATATGCATAGAAAGTTTTATGTGTTATTTTGCCCAGATGAATGTTTGATAAGTTTAATAATTATATTTCCCTAAAGTCATATTTTAATCAACAAAAATCGTAAAAAAAAAATGAATTTTGCGGCCTACCTTAGCGCATCCTCTAAAATACTCTTAAATAGGTATGTTCCCGAATAAAATTCCCTAAATTATCAAAATTCATTTCGTACTTCAGATGAACGTAAGAAAATAATTGTGCGGGCTAGCTGGCGTTGCATACTTTAAATGAACAACGCGGTCACACAGAGAGACACGAAATTAACATATACCTACATGCTAGTACGTACCTACTTAAACTAGTACCGAGTACGGGCCCTATCAGAATACCAGCGCTGCGACACTTTTTAAATGTCGCAGGATCATCCTGAGGTAGGAGCCTTTTAGCCTCGTACAAGACTTCTGTTTTATTTATATTTTTTACTTCCAAGTTTCTTTTTAATAATTTTTGTACGATTATGTGTTTAGTTTAGTATGTGATCTTCCTGTACGAGTCACAATAAATACTTTTTCTTTATTTCTTACCTGATATCAAAATCACAATCAAAAGCCATTTATTCAAACTAGGCTGAGAGTTGGCTCTTTTCGAACGTCAAAATTACAAAAGACTGTTCCTCAAAACGCCCGCCCTTCACCATTTCCTAGTGCTTTAGTTGGAAAGAAGAAGTGGCTCAAAACAATCCCCAGCAGCATAGGACAGTATAGGTTCAATTTAACAAGTTTAGTATTTTCTTCATAAATGTAAACCTACATAACCTTTATCTTCTAGTAATCAAATACCTACTAAAGGAAATACCATCCACTTCATAAAAGAACATATCATTTATTGGATCTCTGTTATTTTTAACTATAATCAATTTGTATCGACCGACTATCATACGCGGAAGAATCTTGCACTATAAATAGTGTTTCCAGGAGAACTCAATTTGCTGCGGTTTCTAGTTAGTTTTTATTTTAGGGTTCTGTATCTACGAAGTGCCTAGGGGGGCCTATTACTAGAAGGCTTTTCTGTCAGTTTGTCTTTTACAGCGCTGTATCTTTTGAACCGTAATAGGTAGACAATTGGAAATAACACAGTCTGTGTACTGCTTAAAATTAAAGGGTAACCACTGTACAAGAAACGAGTATTTTTTTAACTATAGTATTAAAAGAGCAATGTAGCGTTAAATATTGTACGGCGGTACGGTATAAGCTGGCACCCTCCGTTTGCGAGTTCCACTCGCACTTGGCCGCTTTTTTTTTTCTTCGGGCAACATCGCGTCACATCACAGATTAAATAGGCGACTGCACTCTTCCACGTAGGTTTTGCGAAAGCAGGCTGTTTGTTTATGTTGCTGGGAATCGATTAGCTAACTTCTTGACCAAGTTATGTTAGATGGGAAATAAAGAAATGCTGCACGATAAATGGGTAGTGTTCAATGATGGGCAGTTTGTTGCGCTACGTCCCAGTTAAAGCACTAGGAAGCGGTCGCTCTATAACACTTCCTTTTGGGGGACCGTTCAAAAAGTGCTGATTCTCAGCCTAATTTGAATAATTGACTTTTGATTTTGATGTTGTTTTGGTGTTTTCATGCGTGATACTGATAAATGATACATAGATAAATTTGATACATTTGAACGGTGTGCACAGTCATTAGTCAGCATATATTCCAACCAAAATTATGTCTGGATTTGAAAAGAAATTGTGGTCCCTGAGTTTATTTCGGTCTTTCTTCTCAGAGAGTCGAAAAGGAAATACCAAACTATCCCGTTTTAAAACACGGTGATTTAATTTTTACAAGTAAAAATGTTTTTTTTTTACCGTTTTACTGAAACAAATATTATTTAATAGCTTTTGCCAGCGGCTTCTCCCAGCGCGGAACTTTCATCCCTTATTTAACTCCCTTAGGGGTTGAATTTCGAAAAATCCTTCCTTATTCCATGTCTACATTATAAAGGGAACCTCTGTTCAAAATTTCAGCTATCTAGGTCCACGGGTTTGGGCTGGGCGTTGATGAGTCAGTCAGTCAGTCAGGACTTTTCTTTTTATTTATGTAGATTATTTATCATGATATATCATTTATGAAGCGAAAATCAGCATTTATTTACAGGTCACGGTTCTTGTAAAATTACATTGAGTGATTATTCTGTGGCTACATTAAAGCCCATTTTAGTACACTGGCAATACTTCACAAATTCATACACTTGAAATGACTTGAAACTACACACTAAGTAGGCACTAATAAATATTATGTAAGAGGTTAATATTCGCTTTTACTAACATTCGTATAGATCTAACTGGCTATTTTATTTGACAGTAACGGCTTTGCCAATATATCTCAAATAAATTACCACACTAAATGAGTTTGACAAGACCTAATGCATAGAACGCAAAGCATTTAAAAATCTTTGAGGATTTAATTTTAGAATGCAACATGATGTCAGTACCGGTTTTCTATCATCATCTGCCTAGCCATTACATGGAGCGACTACCTATATGACCTCCACAATTCAGTTATTGGGTAATACGATACTTCTTGGTAAGACTGGTTGTCAGACTTTCGGGATCCTGACGACCTGTAACGACTGCCAAAGATATCCAATGGCAAAGATATGCCAAGGGTATGACAGCCGGGATCCACCGGCTTACATAACGTGCTTTCCGAGGCACGGAGGGGTCTTGGTATGTACGGATGGACATCATGAATCAACCGTGGCCAGCGTAGTTTAACCTAATCGATCGACCGGTGCGGTTGTTGTTACTTAGCCAGAAGCCCCTGTCTTTTCCGGTTTTCTATAAATTCAGGAAATTTCTGATACCTGAATAAAACCAACAAATTATAACTCCTCCTCAAATTATGACTCTTCAATACACCAGCAGGCTTAGCACGAGCACCGATTTGTCGACGGAGGAATAGACATGACTATTAACTAAATGATGTACAGTAGGTGAAGATAGCTATGTTTTTCTATTAATTATCACAGTTATGCGTTCTAAACGAAACTTGATTTTGTAGATAATCGTATATACTTTGTGGCCGTCGAGTAGGAAGTTTGTTGTCAGTGTGATTTTGACAGTTTGGGAAGAAATATTCTTCTGAAATAGTCTACATTTATAAGGACCTGGACAAAGATCGTTAGAAACGAAAGACAAAATGACAGATTGTAGAAGGATATCTACGGTGCGATGTCAAAAATGGAGAAACGAAATGTCACTTTGTATTGAAAAAGCACTGTATAATCTTCGTAGAAACAGAATGCGTCATGCTAAGTCTGCTGAAGGCTTGGCACGAGAACCGTAGAGAAGCGTTTTGTCGACGGAAGAGTAGACAAAAATGATGTTTCCGTGTAGACAATTGACAGTTTTTTACCGAGAAATGTAGACAAACGTTTTCTTTGATACGGTAGAGTAGAAATAGAAATTTTCATTCTAAGCCTGCTGGAAAATTGTTTAGCTAGAGATTGGTAACTATCACAAGAGCATAACAAGAGCAGGAAAACTTTCTTGGCAATAAAAAGCTTGCCCGCTTTTACAGAGGACTTACAATATGATGGTGAAATGTGGATGCCCTCTATACACCTCTGCCTATCCCTTCGCAGAAAACAGGCGTGATGACGTTTTGTTATGTTAGGAAACTTTCTTCGGAAGAACTCGCTCTTCTCAATCCTAAAACCTATGCAAATGTAACAAGTGCTCTCATCATACTTGCTAAAGAAGGGCTCGGGTCGTAAAGAATTCAGCAATGAGTACAATAGGTCTTGTCCCAGTAAATCTCACTATGTATGCACTATGGTAACCTCATTATGGCGCCATGTGGCGCCGTGCCGGCTTCGCGCAGGCGCCGTCGCGACGCGGGAAAACGAACAGCTGTTAACTCCCGCGTCAACCATCTTGGTTTTTTACAGCCAGCTAGAAAAGTAAGATTACTTTGCTTTTCAATCGCTTCATATTATTAATAGATCGTTTCCCATGATTTAAAAAGAAAGTCTTAATATTTGCGTGTGAATAGATTATAATTTCCCCTGAACAGTAAAATTTTCTACTTTCATGGAAGTGATTTGTTTTAATTACCAGCCATTAATAGGTTTTCATTACAGATGTGTTTCTCAATATTCAAATGCCTTTGTTACAAAACCAAAGGAACACTTAGTTCCAGACTTTCCCTCCATTTTTCCTTCCATAGACAACTTACGATCTGTCACTACACCATAAACTAAATGCCATAGAGCACACCCATCTCATTGTCTGTGCTTCGCAAGTTGTCCCTGCAAACGTATGCTTTCACTTTTATGATATGCTATTATGACATGTACCTACTTACTTTTAATCGAGGTATATTGTACCTAAGTGCCTTGTTGGGTACGGAGAGGTCGCGGGTTCAGTACCCGGGTCGAGTAAACATGCTTGAGTATTGCTCAGCTCTGTGATTTATGACATGGCAGCGATTACATGGAAATTATCTACTGATGGTAAGGAAGCAGCGGGATTGACGTTTAGATTATTCTAATGTTTAATGAAGTTAGCGTATTCCTACGAATACGGTTTGACATTTGCACCTTTGTTCAATATTATTGTGCCGTTTGATAACTGCGCTTTTTCCTTATAAGCGATTGCTTGTACGAATTTCTAATGCATAGTTTCAATATGGCTTCAATGTACTATTTACTTATTCACTTATTTATACATATAAAATGCTTTGTCCTGAATGACTGACTGACGGATCAACGCACAGCTTATACCGTTGATCGTAGATACCTGAAACTTGGAGGGTGTGTTCTTTGTATGGCGTAGACATCTGATAAGAAAGGATTTTCCGAAATTCTGACCCTTTTTTTTAGGGGGTGAAAAACGGGGGCAAAGTTTTCTCGATACATTTTGTTAGTCAACTTTTTAAACGCTTTTGTGCCTTCGAAGTACCAGGTTGTCATAACTCGGTAGGAGTACACCTGATATAGTTGTGTCAGCTAGAAAGCGCTTACATTTTAACATAATAATTTATATGTTACTAGCAGCGTCCCGCGGTTTCACCCGCGTAGTTCCCATCCCCGTGGGAATACGGGGATAAAATATAACCTATGTCGCCCGGGGATAGTGTAGCCAACAGTGAAATAATTTTTCAAATCGGTTCAGTAGTTTCGGAGCCTATTCAATGCAAACAGATAAAAAAACAATCAAATATTTCCTCTTTATTATTAGTATAGATAGATAACAAAATTCATAACGTAAAAAAACAATTAAAAATCCTATTAGAACCATTTTCGACTTTTACGCGGATGAAGTCGCGGGCAAAACCTAGTTACTTATACACCTATTAGTCTCGTGGTCGCAAACGCCACTGCTCACCATGCAGTCCTGGGTTCGGCAAAGTGTTATTAATATTTTTTAATCTAGAATTCTTCTGTAGCATCTTGCAGGCTTAACACGAGAAGCGTAGAGAAACGTTTTGTCGACGGAAGAGTAGACAAACACAGGTTGGACAATTGACAGTTTGGTACATACAACAACATGACATATAGGTATGATATTTTAAATTTTAACATAAATTATTTAACATTTAAACAAAAACAACGATTAAGAAGCGAACTACTCTACGAATGTCTCTGTGTGTCCTAGCATAGTGCGCGCACGCGTTCAAAATAAGTATGTACAGAGGCCAGCACATCAAGCTACCCCAATCTGTCAAAGGAGATGGAAAACGGTGGGCCCAAATGTAATAAGCTGAGATATGATATAAAAAATTAGTCATATTTTTTTATCTTAGAATATGAAATATCACCTCAATTCTCAATCTGGAAGCGGAGAAATATGAGAAAGATCGTTTTCGTGAGATTATCGATTGATTAATCGATTACACAGTTCCGTAAATAAAACCTTTGCACTAAATAATTAACTCAAAGTAATTAAATGCACTATGTATACTTAAATGCAATCTAGTGTATATCATTATAGTCCTATTAATAAATAAAATATCAATTAATTACTGAAAAACCAATATTAATGATTATCGATTTCATATCGATTAAAATCAGTCTTTTATTTTTAGTCTGTCACTAGCAAGATAACTGACTGACATTGACACTAGACAGTTGCCGATTGCTCATGTTTGCTGACTCGTTTTGTGTTTTCCGATGAGTTTTGAGTGTTTTCCCTATTATTATCCTTCATTTTTCACGACCACTGCTTTGGATTTTACGGATTCCGATCCTGCCTACCTTGTTTGCCCCTGGCTTTCACACTGGAAAACGAAGATCACACACACGTTTGACTAGGAATTGTTATTTTGGATTTTGCCGCTGGCTTGTGGATTGGATATTGTTGAAACTATGGATCGCTGTGTTGTGTGAATTGTGGGATAACAACTGGGCACTACAATACACTGGGCCGATGAGCCTTACACGATGAAACAATTCTGTCAGTTAAAGATTGGAACATACCCTCAGTTTTACTTAATCTCTTATTTCGCTGTTCTCAGATTGACAAAATCCACAGAATTTTCAGTGAAAGGTTGATAATATATATGCTATTAATTGACACCACTGCCATCATTTTACATCTAGGCCCAAGATTGTATGTAATCGTTTCAGTCTCCTTTATGTGACAGTTTTTCAACTTTATTACAAAGGGATAAGGTTTATGTTCAATTAGGAAAATTTGACAGTTTGGGATAGCTTGACCTGCTGGCGACTGTACTATTAGATGAATTATTACTTTCTTATAGACACAGCAGTTGTTCCATACTTTTTGACCGCGTAGGTATTGATTGCACTTTTCTATGAAACAGCAGATTTTTTTTTGTATAACCGACGAAACATTTTTGCGCTGGGGGGGTCTAGAATGGTATGCTGAATTCATGGTTACAGTTTGCGCACTGGTTAAAAACTTATCCTGTATAGTATTGCGTTTCGTTTTTAGACAAGCCCCAGTAAGTCTTCCGTTCTGTTAAAGGCCACTTAACCCATTAAGATTACGGTAACTAAAATGAGTTTTCAATTGAAATAGTTTCGGCAAGATAAACAAATAGTTTTAAAATATAGTTTTGTTTTTACTATTTTAACAGACGACCAAACATTAAAGGCTCTCGCGACACTAATAGAACAATTTCTATGAAAACTTCATGGCGTTTGTTTGTGCAGAGTAAACAAATTTTCTTTTCCTTAGTATTTTTCTTTTTTTTATGGAGAATTAATTAACCAGATTCGCGTGGTTGTCTGTTGTCTGTCACGTCGCCCCGGTCTAGAGCCTTAGCATTAGGCAAAGTACAACTTTAAATAAAATTTAAGCACTATTTTCTCCCAAATATAGCTGAGGTAGTTCATAGACTTTTAGAGGTATGAGGAATAGGGTGTAAAGTTCACTCATACTTATGATGGTAAAGGACGATCCTCCGACCAGACGGGTATTGTGTCTGGTCCGGGCAACTGCCCGACAGTTGATGTCGGGATTTTGTATCTATCTGAGTGGCGTGGTAAACTCTGATTGCGCGATGTAGAATTGCTATGATAGTTCGCCTGTGGCATTGTAGATGGCGTCACTTTTCTTTTTGCGTTTTTCGATTTTTGTTGCGAAGCATTTTTATTTGTTGTGCCGCTACAGACTGTTCAACTTAAATTGGACTAGGCAGGAAATCTCAGCCGGATAAACTGTGGGCACAAATAGCACAGACCTGGTACGCTGAGACGGTGACGCGGAGTCGCGGGAGACCACGTAAGAGATGGCGGGACGAGATGGATACGTTCCGTCAAAACTGGAAGGAGGATGCACGGACTCACGGAAGATGGACGGAGCGGGAGAAGGTCTTTGCCGAGAAGTGCAATACTGCCCTGTTAAATGTAAATGCAGCACTAGCAAAAAAGCCGTTTCGACAAAAACGCGGAAATTTAAAAGAAAAAATTTCATGCAAGTACTGTGAATCTCATTATCAAAAAAACATACTTCCAGGCCCCTAATATTTTTACTTTTTCCATGCTTTTTTTTTGATCGTACGCTATTCTGCCCTGCTAATTGTATCATGGACACTTGGGTTTTTCACTTTTTACTAAAAATGGCATCCTTAGGGGCAAAACTACCCCTAAGGATAATACTTGTGGCTAAGTAGCATAAGCCGCACGGGTCGATCGATCAGGTTAAGCTACGCTTGCCGCGGTTGGTCCGTGGATGGGTGACCATCTTTACATACCAAGACCCCTCCGTGCCTCGGAAAGCACGTTAAGCCGTTGGTCCCGGCTGTCATTTGTGGATCTTTGACAGTCGTTACGGGTCGTCAGAAGCCCGAAAGTCTGACAACCAGTCTTACCAAGGGGTATCGTATTACCCAGTAACTGGGTTGTGGAGGTCAGATAAGCAGTCGCTCCATGAAAAATACTGGTATTCAGCTGCATCCGGTTAGACTGGAAGCCGACTCCAACGTGATTGGGAAAAGTCTAGGCAGATGATAGCAGATGACTACAAATGGCATCCTTAGGGGCAAAACTACCCCTAAGGATGCCATTTGTAGTAAAAAGTGAAAAACCCAAGTGTCCATGATACAATTAGCAGGGCAGAATAGCGTACGATCTAAAAAAAAGCACCGTGTCCAGCGTGGCGATCAATGGTCAACGCTATGTAGTTCTTCTCTTTATGAGAAGAGGTCTTTGGCTTTCAGTAGAATAATTTCATGACCATTATAATAACAGTTTTAATAGGTAACTCTCATGATTAGTCTGCGTAAAACCAGACGTGCATAGCAACCATAAACTTAATATTGTTGCCATTAATTTTATGAGATTAGTCATAAAAATATAAAATTATTATGTTGTGTGTTTTGCTGATTATGCTCTTACATTGTTGAAGCTAATTGTAGATGTAGAATATTTATAACTGTCCTTAAATTGTTAGAAGTTTATTATAAATTGAAGTACGAAATTTTATGTGGTTAGCAGTGACGAAGGTTCTATATTTTCATAAGAAAAGCTGTTCCCTTATTGGATAACACACTTTCAATAAAAAACAAGGGTTGTGAAAAAATATCCTAATCCATTGCTTCATAGGTTTGCATAACTAGCCTGCTTGACAACGTCAATACAGCAATGAACGTGACTGAACTGTCAAAATAAGAGCAATAAATTGCGATCACTTGTCCCTATAATTGTGCTACGAAATTACCCCACTTATTTCGAAACGGTGAGTAAATATATGTAGTCTCTCGAATAAGGCCCATTGTAGTTTTTGTTTGCGTTTAAAAGTTTTTGGGGGCTTAGACAAAGTAACAATTTAAAAACGATAACGAAGTTAGAAAATACTAAAATGTATGGGATTGACGTAAGCCGCATTAAATCACGTGGTCAATCGACATCGTTATCGCAAGTTGGTAGACAAATGTCATAATTCGTAACGAAACTATAAAGTAACGAATTGTCATCGTGGTTATCCCATACAAATGCGTAGACAATCAGCGCTTTCAGTGTTCGCCTTCGACTCGATCGTGATCGCCAAAAAAGATAACGAAACGAAAGTTAAAACGTTGTAGTTATTGAAACAATATGGCCGGATTTCATTCAGCAGCAGATTTTTGACACTGAGTGATTAGATACTCTTCATATTCCAAAGCATAGCTTGTACTGTGGGTGTCAGAGATTGATCATCATCATCATATCAAAAATCTCCAGTCTAGTAATAACAGAGAAGTGATTACAAGCCAACCTTCATTCATCAAGGTGTCCACTTGTCCAAAACCCTTCGAGAACATAGCTAGGATTGCTAGCCACTCTTCCATCACACCAGTCTTTCCAAAAATGTTCATAAGGTCCTTACTTTTTTCCACTTGTCTAGCATCAAAATGTTGGTAAGTTTAGCCCACAGTCGGTCTGACCTTACCCGACCTTGTGATCCAGCAAGAGGCCTCGCCAGGTCACCATGACTGTACAAACAAAGATTCAATATAAGTATTTCATCGTTAAGATCGCGTCATTGTTTACATTACATAGGTACTCATGAATAAAACTTGGAATAACTTACGCTTCCATATACTCAAGCAGCGTTGAAAATTGTTCGGGACTTGCTCGCACTCTTGATTCTATGTTTTATCACTAAAAATTAAAATACAGATTACTCCATCATCGTTTGAACATCAGTCACTTAAAAAATGAGTCTATTTTGAATATCATTAAGTTTTGGAGACGATCTAAAAGTAATAACACTCTATTCACTTACCACTGGCAAAATATTATTTTTATTATAATTTGAAAACGATTAAATGCAACACTCACTTAATCGTATCATTAAATTTTAAAAACAACAAAAAATTCGCGGGTTTGATCCGATTTGACACTTCTTGACTAACACTGACAGCAAAATTTTCGAAACCAAAACCAATATTTTTGTTTCATAACGAATAAACAATTCGACACAACGATCGCAACAATAGTGTTACATTGGCTATGAAATGTTTATCGATATCTCAGAGACGATGACGAATTTAGATATCGTTTCGCTACGAAGCGATGTTACTTTGTCTAAGGACCCTGGAAATAATTGTAAAAAAAAAGGATTTATAGCTCACCTTCCATTTCCATGTTCAGCCTTGCAAGAAATAACCATACCTATCTTGCATGTCCATACTTACTTTCGATACGTCATTTGAAAAAAAAAATACGAATACTTAAAAATGTCTATTTCCTGGGTGAATTAAAAGTATGCATATGAAGCAGGAAGTGCGGTGTTTCTATTCCTATAGAGGTGTGCTTTGATCTGCGTGCGCCTGCGTTGCCCGTGGGTTGAGCTAGGGTTACCATTTGTAAATATTTTGATAGGATTTCTGTTGAGTGGCGGACATTTTTGACATCTTACTCTTAAAAAGACTGCTCAGTTTTTAAATAAAATATTTCTCCCTTTACCTTTCTTGCATCCGTGTCTTTAGTAAAGACACTTTACTTTGAACTTAAAAAATATATATACTCTTCGAAGAGGAAGAACGTTGAATACTCCGCTCTGGAATTCGTACCCCGAGCCCCAAGATACAGACTAACTGTCTAGTTTCGCGCTCACTGGCAAATTATGTAAAATATTGTATCCGTATCGTCTCAACTTGTTGTTAACTTGTGTATCTGCTTACCTGCTTGCTTACCTGGATAATAAAATACTTTTATTTATCTATCACATTCGAAAGTTTCCTAAGATCTTTCGAATAATTCGCATAAGTTCTCGATACAGTTAGCAAAATAACATTACAGTTTCGGTGAAAGATACCTACATAAAGTTTCCTTCAACAAAAACTTATTTATCTTACCTAAATTCGTTGACGTATGACAAGTTTGGCCATTATAAAGTTATTTCTTTTCTCCCAACTAGGTACTCGTAGAGAACTTCGGAAAAGTCGGTAAACACAATTTACACTTTGTAGTGGAACTTTTCCACTTGCTCTGAATTCAAGTTTAAGTGGGTATGTATCTAAGTAGTTACGTATTCTGTATTTACCGTGAATTTGAATCTGAACGAGATAGTTTTGTAATCTTATGTTCTCGTGTTTCCAATGTTTGAGACTCAATCCGAAGGTGTTTGATTGATGAAATGAAAACTTAAATCATGTAAGTTATCCATAGTTATGATTGGCTTTTGTTGACTGAAAGATAAAACTTTGATAGGTACTTAAGATCATCGACCCAGTAATTTACATAGCGCGACTGCCTATCTGATCTCCAAAACCCAGTTAGTTTTGGAGATCAGATAGGCAGTCGCGCTATGTAAATTACTGGTATTCAGCTGTATCCGGTTAGATTGGAAGCTGACCACAACATTGTTGGGAATAGGCTAGGCAAATATTATTACTATAAGACCGAAGAAGCCCACCAAAACTATCTGCAAAATGACGACGAAAGTTAAATAATATATCGCATTTGAATGTCTCGTAAGATCTTTCGAATCGTTGGCAAATGGTCTCGATACAGTTAGCAGAAAAACATTAAAATCTACGCATTATGTTACTCAACTAATCGAGTTATTCGCATAACTAGTAGAAACAAAACACCACGATACCCAGCGACGGTATGTTTATGGGAATTCTTGAAACGTTCATCGGGAGAAAAAGAAAAAGGAAGATATTTGCTGTTAACATATCTAGCAAAACATGTTTCAGAGAAACAGTATTGTAGAGGTATTGTGGTTAATTACAAGGAGCTAGTGGAGAACATTTACTTATGTAGATTATTTTACATATTGTGAATGAGAGAACGTTGTAGGCCTTACTGACTGTAGATTTGTAGACGATGTTCTATCCTATATTTTCATTCCTCTAAGTACCTGGTACTTATTGACAGGCCTGTACTGTCCTCCCATACATTTTATCACTGTGATTTGAAAACATTGTAAAAGCCAATAATTTTTAAAAGAGTAACCGTGGAGTTTCTTGCCGGCTCTTCTCCATAAGAAACAACAATTTGGAACCGTGCACCTAGCTTCTGACGCCCATGCAGGTTTATACGAAATAAAATATTTTGATTTTGAACAGTGGTATAGGCCTCGACTTACGAGTTAGTTAGGTCCTGATTTCGAACTCAGGAGGGCATTTGAGTTTGTATACTTGATTTCATCACCACTGCTCTCAAAACGGTGAAGGAAAACATAGTGAGGAAACCGGCATGTCCTAGCACCGAAGAACTCGGAAGACATGTGAGATCTACAACGCGCACTGGGCCCCCGTGGTGGATTACGGCCCACTCGTCCTTACAGAGGAGGCCTGTGTCCCAGTACTGGCACTAGTGGAAACATTATATGCTGCTTATGACTAAGTTCTAAAATAATCTTGTTGTAAACCTAATAAAAAAATATTTGACCCTACAATGTGACATTGGCTGAATTTTGCCTTCGGCCCGAAAAAAAAAACTAAAAGACAAGAATCATAGAGTTGCCGAAAAATAGTTTTCTAAGTCTGACAACGAAACTCTGTGGTCAATGTAGAAGAAATACGTTACATAATATGTTTGTATGTATGACATACCTGTCAATCATCGTTTTATTATAGGTACGTACCTTATTTATCGATGATTTGTAGAATAAAACCTAAAATTCAGTAGGCATGTAGGTGTTTTATGATTCATCAAGTATAGTCACAATTCCATTCATGTTTATCAAAGTGCGGTTTATTACCGACCTTATGTCAAAAGTGTACTACGGAAAACCGCCAAGATTATTAAACTTCAATTCAAATAGAAAAACTAGCCTATTATTTTCTCACTGCAAGGTAAAGGCTTCATTGATCCCCAGTGAAGCCGGTTCCCCGGTTTGTTGATTTCAGACTTCGTCCTTATTTTAACTTAAAAAAATATCCTATAGCATTGTATCGCCTACCCGCGATATTAGTTCGTTTTCGCTTAGCGGTCTTTCTGACTTTTTGCCCTCTTTACTTGGCTCTTTAGGGTCGTAATTTTATTCTTGTGGAAGGTTATAATTATGCTATTTAACAAAATAGCTTACTTATAACCTTCCACAAGAATTTGGGCTAACAAATACTAAGATTTATTCAAATCCGACTATCCAGAGACTATCCTCTACGTGCATCATCATCATCATCATTTCAGCCGGAAGACGTCCACGGCGGGACATAGGCAAATCAACTATCCTCTACGTGCAAACAGACAAATTTTACATCTGTCTGTAAATCCCGGCGCGGGCTGAAAAACGAAGCTCCATAGACAGCGTCGCTCAAAATTTAAGTACCAAACTTTCAAAAAAAAAAAAATTAAGAAAAAATGCCAGCGTATTTCTTTACTGATTACCAATAATTTATGTTGTGAAACTTTTTTGATAAAGCTATTACTTAATATCCTCTATACAGGATAAGTTTTTATCCAGTGCGCAAATTGTAACCATGAATTCAGCATATCATACTAGACATTAAAGCGCAGAAATGTTTCGCAGGTTATACAAAAAAGCTGTTCCATACATTTTTACCACGTGGGTATTGTACTTTTCTATGAAACTGCAGACTTTTGTTTTAATAACCGGCGAAAAATTTCTGCGGTAGGTTTTCTAGAACGATACGCTGAATTCCTGGTTACAGTTTGCGCACTGGATAAAAACTTACCCTGTATACAGTAAAAACTTGGTACCTACCCCTTTTTTCGAAAATAACGGACGCAGGAGTATCTAATATATAGCACAGTTAAAGTTTATTTGGAGAAGGGCTGTTGTATTTTTTTTTTCTAAATATGGTCTTATATATAATAATGCGTTCCGGGTGCTGATGGGGCTGTTCCGCTTCTGTAGCGCATCAGGGATGTTTGCTGAAGCACGGATGGATTGCTTCTACACCACGATGCGAAAAAGATGCGCTTCCCTGGTGCGCCGGGTGCGGGCCAGCCCCAACATTATACTGCGGTGTATCGCGATCCGACTGGACTGCTTGTGTGTGAATCGCTGCTGCAAACTCTCCACTTCGGTGTTGAGCGTGTAGCAGGGATTCGCATTGTAACTATAATGGCAGTGTAGGTTACGTTTACTAACATAGGATTAAGAAATATTGTTACAACACATTTGAGTCATTTGTTACTTGTTTTCTTTAAATATAAATAAAAAATAAATAATATCGAGCACTTGCCGACCACTAGTTAGAAGCCATGGTTTCCTTAACCGAGATGTCAGTATTGTCCAAGATAAACTCGGAAAGTATTTCGAATAGCATTATATATTTATATTTGGGACATTCGTTCACGAGTCAGGGACCGTTCAAGTGGCTTCCACAGTCTCGAGTGGAGATCAAAGATTTTGAACCTGCACTTTTGAGGTTTCTAATTTATGGACGCGATAAATATACAGCATGGCTTTCTAAATTGTTGTCCATAAGTTTAGGCTTATCGATTGTTTAATCGCTTTTTCTTGAGTGTGAAGTATTGATTAATTGGTCAGTAATTAGTGGTCATATTTCATTTATCATATTGGAATTACTACTTCTCTTATACTTGTTGTGTGGTCTTTCCCATCATTTCTTCACGTAGGTGTTGAAATGTGTGACGTTTGGACAGCAGCACCCACCAATATCGATTAGATCGTACTGAGAAAATCTGATTTCCCTTGAGCAATATCCAATTCCTTTGACATTAATTATACCTTCTTGTTAGATCATTAAGTAACCTGGAGGTTCTATCAACAATCTCTCTTCTATGGAATATCACATCTGGATTTGGCATCCTTGTCACCAAAACTTCTTTAATTATTGTATGGCTTCTCTTAATCCAGTAACATTTTCTGATTTCATTCTACTTTCTTTAGCTATTCTATTCTTTATTGTCACCTTTGAAAAGGCTGTTCTTTATCCTCCAAATTAAAATTTCCGTCTTCATATTCATCATCATTTCAGCCGAAAGACGTCCACGGCTGGACATAGGGCTCCCCCAAGTGTCGTCTTATCGAGATTACATAACTTTATTAGTTTAGTAACGCACTCCAAATCGTGCTACCAATATAATCATCTTAAGTCCACTTGTCAAACGGTTCTATTTCTCCAATAGTCTGAATTCTATCTTCGAGTGGACCGTACCTTCCGCGTTCGGCACATAGCTTCGGTTAATTCCGTCCCGTGTCGGAATCGTCTCGGCTCATTAGGACGTCGTCACTAAATATATGAGACGTGACGAAAACTATGCTGACAGCTCGACCACACAGGTTTTAGTGGTTTATTGGTGTTTACGTTAGTGAGGGTCAATGTTCGATGCACTTATGTAGTGTCGTGTGAGTCTGTCTAGAATTCATAGTTTTATGTTGATCGCACAGATTAAGGTAGATGTATGGAGAGCCACAAAAGTGACCAGCGCATTTTCATGAAAGAACTGCGTCATTCAAATGAATAGCCGAAAAATGATTGCCTTAATATGTGTAATGTCAGAATGAAGAAAATAAATAATAGGCTAATAGGCTACCTAAGATTGGGAGTTAAGAAGTTCAGAAGAACTGAGCTGAACTGAAAGACTGCGAGAAAGAACAGTGAGGGAAAATTTTTGAGGGTAGTCAATCTTATAATGCTTTGCTGCACGAGTACAACAAGTACAATCATCGTTCTGAATTCAAAACCTTCCCGTTCAGGGGCGTTAATCTTTTGTTTAAAACACAAGGTGAAATTCCATACAAAATTCAAGATTGACACCAATAGAACCTGTCATCTGAACAGAATGCCAACTTAACAGGCGTAAAACGTTTGTATTATCTGTGGACAATGGGACTTTTGAAACTGTCAGCCATTCACAGATTAGTTTTGGAGCAATGGCGCTAGTGGTAATGTGGGTCAGCAAAGGTTACTGGTTCAAGGTGGTGTGGCAGGGTGATGGCGATTCGATATGTTGTGTGCTTGTCGCCTGGATACTGACTTAGAAATATAATTTGATCGATATCATGTGACTTTTGAATTGTAGAATGAAATGGTATTATGTCGTTGGTAATTGTTTTTAAGTTGGTTAGAAGGTGTATGTTAAAGACTAACAGTCATGAGACCCTCTACCTTGAGAAAGGTTGGAAAGTGTTAAGAACTACAACTTAAGAGGCATATATGTCTTCCAGTAGATTACCGTAGTAGGCTGGATAGGTGATTTATATTATCGACAAATAATAGTTAAATAATATTAACATTCGATTGCGATTATGGATCCGAACTTTTGTTGAAATTGAGTCATTGTAGGCAACGGAAGTCCTCTGCTTTATCAGCATTTTTGCTGCCTTGTTTAGATAGGTACCTAACTAAAATCGTAGCAAAACATGCTATGAGTACCTATAATTTTTTTCAAGAGCCTTGAAGTAATGGCTTCAATAAATTATCAAGTTGTAGTCACATTATGGCTTGCAATTCTAAGTAGCATCGTACCAAAGTAAGATAATATAGCATTGTTGTTTATGAGTTTCCTAGTGCCTCTACATTCCAGGCTATTGTATAGCTAGTATAAAGTTGCTAGTAAACATGGGCTCTTGGAAAATTAGAGGCCGAGTAAAAAATAAAATTGGCATTGTTTGAAAAGTGAGCTTAGATGTTGAGGTCATGTTGAGAGGATAGGCGGAAAGGCGACTAACAGAAGCTGAAGTTGAAGCTAGGTGCCCATTCCAAAACGTAATCTCAATGGAGAAGAACGGGCAAGAAACTCCACGGAAACTCTTTAAAAAAAAAAGAGAAGAAAAAGTTGGATGTTACAAAATCTTGGAACATTATTCTTGTTGCTTCTTTATCTGAGAACAATGTAAAAAAAAATCTCCAGTACCTACCTCTATAGATTAAAATGTCTTAGTTATTGTTTTTTTTTTCATTGTCAGGACTTAGGCATGTCCTGGCTGAACTTACAATGACTCAGTCTTGGAATGTTCTATAGAATTTTAATTCTGCTCCTTCGTGGGTGTCGGTGAGTCAGACTGTTTAAGTTTTAGCGAAAAAGATACATAATACGGTGCCGAGAATGTATTATTGTTAGAAGTAATATTTACTTTCTGAATTAGCATGGTCGTTATAGGAGATGTTGCTTCGACGGTACGAGTTGTGTGGTCTACAACCAAGTATATTGATCTTATGTAGTTTATTTCTTCTTTTTCTATAGTATTTTGGTAGTGTTGTGGCTTTGGAGTTATTGGCGAGATGTAAGCTATCGCTGGGATTAGAAATTCAATCACATTTCGGGAAATTTTGGTGAGTCCTTCGGCTGGTTTTAATTAAGTAACACTTTGCGGGACATTAAACGTTTCCAGACGTAATAACAATAAAAGTTCTATTGTCTCGTTCAGTATCCTTCAATTCAGAAGCTTGTCGCTTTTTAAACACTTCCAAAAATAATATTAAGGTGGAATTACCGCTGGTTGAAAATTTGGCTCGCGAAATTCGAATTTTTCTTTAGTTTTTTTTTGCAATGGTTTTTACCTTAGGGTGATTCCTTCAGTATAGCCCGCTAAATACTTTCCTTTTTTTGTTGCAAATCCTACTTGTTACTCAATCATGGAATACGGCTGAAGCTGAACGGATTTGGATGTTTGGCACACAGATAGTTTATAACCTGTAATAACACATAGGATACCTAAATTTTTCCCGATACTGCGTTCCCGTGGGTTTTCGACCTCTACGCGGGCGAACCCGCTGGCAAAAGCCAGTATAACATATTTCATGGGCTATCTATCAGTTCTACTGCTATCTATCACTATCGCTGTAAGTAATGCTAAATTTGGCAAGTTTTCAACATCAAATCCTCAATCTAGAAACCGAGTGACCACAAACACTTTATGAAGAAGAATTTAGCACATCCGTCTCCAAACAATAGCACATACATAATCTATAACGGCGTCAGAACACAAGGTGCAATTAGTAGCACATGTCAGACAATATACGTAATGAACGGTGGCTATTACCGGTGATGAAAATACTCTGACTCATCTCTGTGAGCCTAGTACCGGAGTACTGGTGTTTGTGGAGTTGATAATACCAATTCTTGGAACTTTTTAATTAATGCAGCATGTTTTAACAAACCCATCTTCTGTTTAAACTTTAAATACTGCAAAAGGCAAGCTAAAGATTTTGAACAAATTTGAAATGTGTACATTAAGGTTATTGGCAAAATTATTTTCTCTTTTTATGAAATAAACTTCTGACACTGTCAAATTATCATCATTAGTCCGTAGATGTTGGTGCATTGCATGTATGGACTGATGTCCGCAAGTCGCGTCTCGTCAAAGCACAGATTTTGGTTATGGGGTGTATTGTATGTAATATGTAGCTAATGTAGCAGCCGTTAATAAATTGATGACCAATAACCACAACAATAAACGAATAAATCATCATAACAACCACGCTATATTGACAAATATTGATGATCGCAGCTTCATTCTCCCTAAGAGCAGACAAAAACAAAGAAAAATAGATATATTTGTCACAGAAACACGTAAAAGCGTAAAACGTAAACACGAAAATCAGCTGTTCCATACATTTTGACCGTGTAGACATAGCATTTTTCTATGAAACAGCAGTTTTTTTGTTATAACCGACGAAAAATTTCTGTGCTGAGGGGTCTAGAATGATATGCTGGTTACAGTTTGCGCACTGGTTAAAAACTTTTATTTATTTTTAATTAAAACGGTAACACCAATTACATTAATTAACATAGAGATATAAACAGGTACCTACAGCAAATAAAAATATTACAAATACTAACACATTAACACATAATGGAGGACATCCTAGCATGCTTACTTTCGCAAAACATCAGACATACACGCATAGTTTTGCTCCATTATATCCTGTATATCGTAGTTTATAAATTATCTGCATTAGTAATCTTTGTGTTTTCATTCATGTGTCTCCTCGATGTATTTCTATGAATGACCGTACCGTCGATAAACCTACGCAGTGGTATCAACTTCTCTATGCGCAGCTGTGCCAGTGAACTTCGCCCTCTGAATGGAGCATTTCCGCTGAGTATTGCTCCGATCAAGTGATTCCCTTCCTTGAGATGAGACAGGGCATCCTGTATCGGTGTTAGGAAACCTATCAAGTTGATTGACGGGCAGTGTCTAGGAAGAAGTGGCACATATGGGTTGATCAAGTGGCATATATTGAGTAATATTTATGAGATTGAAACATGATAATGTAGTTGCTGCATCACTAGAACGATTATGAGTAAGATGATAACTAAGGAAATCTAGCCAAACGGATAAGAATCTTTAACAAGGGAAAACGTCTTCTGCCTAGTACTTTTCCCAATTACGTTGAGGCCGACTTTCCATCTAACCTTACGCAGCTGAATGTCAGTGTTTTATATGGAGAGTTAGTAGTTCTGCTTCTCTATAATAGATGACGGTAGAGTGGCGTTTCCTGTTTTATCGACCTAGGTGACAATACATGACCACTTGGTAAGACTGCTTGTCTTGTCAGACTTTCGGGCTACTGACGACCTTTAACGACTGTCAAATATGTACGAATGACAGTCATTGCGCCATCAAGCCATTGGGCTTACCGTACTTTCTGAAGCACGAAGGGGTCTAGGTAATCAAAGATGGTCACCGACCCGTGCGGAAAAGGAAAAAAGAACTGATTGCAAGATCAACCGTTCTAGTAAAAACCGGTCAAGTGCGAGTTGGACTCGCGCACCGAGGGTTCCGTACAAACCTGTGGGTATATAAGTAAAAGTTCAAAATTGTCAAAAATATTTTTTTTTATATGACGAAACTAAAAATTTTCGGTTTTCGTAATTTTTCCTATATCTGTACTATAAGACGTGACTTCGTACAAAATTTCAAGATTCTAAGTTCACGGGAAGTACCCTGTAGGTTTTGATTCCCGTGCGAGTTTCGAAAATTTGCGGAATTTTGCGGCCTAAATGGCTGTATCTTTTGATTGCGTTGACTTAGAAGGTTGATTTTTCTACAGCTTCCAGGGACAGTAGAACTAAGTATCATATAGAAATTTCAGTTTGATACCTCCACGCGTTCCTGAGAAAAACGGTCTTGACAGACGGACGGACGGACGGACGGATGGACGGACGGACAACAAAGTGATCTTATAAGGGTTCCGTTTTTTCTTTAGAGGTACGGAACCCTAATTAGCCACTGACCACGAGTGTGAGCAATTTTTTGCCCTATCACTGTTATGATTTACTGAAATTGACCACACAACAAGTCCCTAGTAGACAATAGGACACGTGAGTTAAGCATAACTTTAATAACAAAGAAAACGAAGCGCCTAATAAAGATATCCATAATTGAAAAGCACTTTATTACAATCTGAAGGCGTGTGAAGCAAGCCTAAATAAAAAGAAAGCCCTACAAACCTATAAAAAGTAATTCAACACGATCCTTTCTTATCAGACCAATAAAAGAGCATCAAACGAAGTTAATAGATATTTTATTACGGTAAACCATCGGGGTGCGATAGTGCAACCACAGAATAGACAGGGTACAGAAGGTCGGCTTTATACAACGAACGAAGACAGGCGCACGCACACATAGACGCAACATCATCATCGTTATTTTCAGCCCACAGCAGTCGACATCATCATCATCATTAGCCTATAATGTTCCCACTGCTGGGACACAGGCCTCCTCTCGGTGAGAGGGATTGAGCCGTAATCCACCACGCGGGCCCAGTGCGGGTTGGTAGATGTCACATGTCTTCGAATTTTTGGTTCTAGGACATGCCGGTTTCCACACGATGTTTTCCTTCACCGTTTTTGAGAGCAGTGGTGATGAAATAATTTACACAAAGTAAAGCGCCTGTCTGGGTTCGAACTCACGACCTACAACTCGTAAGTCGCGTCCGTTACCACTTGGCCACCACTGCTCTCGCAGTCGACATAGGCCTCTCCAATTGCACGCCATTCAGCTCGGCAACTCTCATCCAGCTTCTACCAGCCACCCTGCAAAGATCGTCGCTCTACTTACTGATTTGTAAAAGGTGGACATGAAATAAGAACCGTAACCGCGGAAATATGTTACAGATTTATTACTGAGTAGAATAGTGTTGCAGTTAGCTCGCCGGAGCAGGCAATCCCCGTCTGGGCTTACAATTCCGGTATTTAACACCTTGGGTCGGAGGATGCTAAGTATGAGAGGACACATGTCCCAGTGCCAAAAAGTTATTGATGAGGCCCTAGTCTCAGGGTGCCCTACGTTTGCCGATTCGCGGACTCCATTTTAGAATATGTCTATCCCAATGGACATCGGAGAACTTAGACGCGGACGTTCAGCGATCTCAAACAAATACCAGTCGTGAATGCGCTTGCACTCGCTGTACGTGAATCGTGTCTGTGTGCGCGTGCGTTTTCGCTTGTTATTTGAGCCCAACCTTCTGCATCTATCATCTATTCTGTGGTACAAGTACAAAATAACTTGTATTTCTATATATTATCATGTAAATCAGGTTCTATAGTGCTCTGCGGGAAGTCATTGATGCTCTTTTGTTACCACTCCATTTTCTTTGTGGTACTTTAGATGTATCTACGAAATTGCTTTTTAGGCACTCGAGATGACGTATGGGTTGATAAAATGAACAATTTGTTTCGTTCTTTATTCATTGGGTTGTTTGTTAGATAATAGGATTTAGTTACTGATTTCTAGTCTGAGTGCGTAGTATTCGCAGCCGGTCTGCGTGTTCATACACCAGAGCCCAAAGGGACAATAGGGTATTTTCCAATTAGATAAAAACTATTTTAATTTGAAGATTGGGACGATATATTTATATTTATTTTGTTAAAATAAAAATAAATTTATTAATATCCATTTTCTCCATTAAAAACGATTAAAATCAAATTTATTTTTCGTTGTTTTGAATTTACCGCCAAAACGCTCCTTACGATGACTTTTTATCACGTGACATCGTGACGTCAGCTTTGTGTAAACAGCACCAGTACAAATACTTAGTTTGGCGCAGTTTTACAAGTATTTGTGCATAGAGGTACCAGTAATTTCACTTTCTACCCATAAAAAATCGTGTTAATAATAAACACGACACTCACTTGTTTACTTACTAACTAGTTTAGTTTACACAAAGTTAACGTCACGTGATAAAAAGTCATCGTAAGGAGCGTTTTGGCGGTAAATTCAAAACAACGAAAAATAAATTTGGTTTAAATCGTTTTTAATTGAGTAAATGAATTTAAATCAATTAACTTTTATTTTTCTGTTACATATTTCGTCCCAATCTTCAAATTCGAATAGTTTTTAATAAATTGGAAAATACCCTATTCTCGTAGTTTTAAGAATGTTGGCATTCTAATCTCAGTCTTAATCTGTCAAAAATACCTCATTTTTTTTTCATTTTTGAATTTTATTGCGTCAAAGACTTGGTCTTCAGGATGTATGAATGGAAACAAAGCAAAAAGATTATGTAAAGCGTGACTTTACATATGTAATCATTTCTGGCGTGTCATCCAGTACATGTCATTTCAAGTTATTGGCTTGCTTCTCGTCGGAAGTCCGAAGCTCTCTTTTATACTTTGAATAAGTTACTTAAGGCGACGATAGATGACAGCTACCTACAGCGATGCACTGCCGCCCGTCGCTCGCAAGAGACCCCGCCTCAACGCGCATCAAGTTTTTCGAAAAACAACCCATGTTTATTTATCAAACACAATTCAAAGAAAAACCGTATACTAAATTTTGGGTGATTAAATTGTCTTTTAGATGGTGAAAGTTTCATGGAAATACACCCGATAGTTTTTGCGTGATTATCGTTTTTATGTCCGCTATAGACATTACTTTACCAATTAATTACATTATGTTATAAAAATATTATTTAAAATATTCACATATCAAATGACGAATAAAATTGTCTAGTTTCACATATATTTTTTTCAAAAACATAAGACAAACCGTTTAGACGTGATCTTCAATAAAAAGTCCTTAAAAGTCGGCTGTCTGCGCCTTAAGTCAATTATCTAATAAGACCCCTGAAAATAGGCTATATAAATAAATTATGCTTACACGTAAAAACCAACGTAGAAAAAAATTGCTGTGTACCTATGTGGCGTTGAGCTCTAAAGCCAATTACATAGACCACCTATCAAAACCTAAATATAACCGTCCATAAATAAAAAAGGAAAACTCATTAAATCAAAGTCATCGCGTGTCTATGAAATCGACCTAAAGTTACAAACAGAGTAGTTCTAGAGTAGTTCCGTTTAATCATTTTAAAAGCTTTTGCGTGAAGCAACGCTTTCGCCTAATGACATTATCCGGTGACGACTGCTGATTACAATCTGGATTGACAGATTCTTTAGGTGGAATAATACGGGCAATAAATATATAACGCAATAAAATACTCTTCAACGCAATTGTAATAACAATCGTACACCTCATCCATCTCTTTCCACCAGACGAGCTCGAGGTCAAGAGCAGGCCTATCGACTTATCCAGTGCGCAAACTGTAACCATGAATTCAGCATATCATTCTAGCCTACCGCAGAAATTTTTCGCCGATTATACAAAAAAGAATCAGCTGTTTCATAGAAAACTGCAATATCTACGGTCAAAATGTATGAAACAGCAGATTTTTTCTAGGGGGTCTAGAATGATATGCTGAATTCATGGTTACAATTTAAAACTTTTGCTGTAAATGTGCCCACTGTTGGGACACGGGCCTTCTCTCTGTGAGAGGCCGTAATCCACTACGCAGGCCCAGTGTGGGTGGTAGCTGTCACATGTCTGCGATTTTTGATTCTGGGGCATGCCGGTTTCCTCACGATGTTTCGTCATTATTATTCCAATTGGAGTGTTTGATGGTGTGCGTTTATTCCGGGACATGTTGTACAATAAAAACATGAAACAAGAGCAAAGCAAGTGACTGAACATGTGTTAGGCAATAAGGGTGCTAGCTTTGTCATACTTGATGATACTTACAGTCATTAGTTACTCCAATCGGTCTTCTATCTCAAGCTATCATTACCTGTTTTACCGCACATTTTTGTCGTTTAATCGTCTCTTAACTTTAAACAACGTTTATAAATAAACCCCGTATTGATTTCCTAATAAATATGATAAGCTCTATTCCTTATTTATCACGCCTTTAAAGACAAGTAGCAGTATTACAATCAAATCTCTTCCAAGCCGTTAATTAACGCTTTATGAAATCTTAAACCGTGTCCAAACCGGTAAAGTTATAGATTAACACATTTTGAAAGACATTCATATTTTATGACATCCACAAAAATATTTGGTGATTTGCGAAAGGCCCTTACAAAACACTTATTCATAAATATTAATGCTAATAAATTTTATTGCGCCATAAAATAAATTGCATTGCTGGATAATTTTTATCAAAGAGTTATTGAAACACTTAATTTTATGATCGATGAATTGGTATTCATATATGCCGCGTTAAGTTTGTATTACTTTCAAGATTTCAATTCCATTTCATTCTGTTAGCATTCACAGTAATATGATTGTCAATATGAAGAACTTTCTACCTTGTAATCAAATCCATAAGATTCACATTTTACTACAATTTTGTCCTCATTTTGTAAACCAATAACGTTTTATTAAAGATACCGTATCATTTGTTACAGGTAGCACAACAGACCTAACGCCTACGCTGATCGGTATATACGACTCTCTACTAGAACCAGGAAAGAGTTTGAGGCCAGAAGCAAGTCGATTGGAAACCGCAAAAGATGCTAGGAATGATCCTCCTGTTGTAGACACAATATTCGAAGTAATAGAAGAGACACAAGACATATCTGAGACTGGAGACGATAAAATGATCACAGGAGGTGTCAAGCTCCCTGTTGCAACATTTAATAAAAGCTCATTATATTCAATACGAACTAAAAGTGATAACAACTGTGCTAGTGAAGATACGGATAAGTGTAAAGTGTTCAGTGATTCTACGTTAAGTAAGGTTCAAAAAACTTTTAAGGAAATGAAGCAAGAAACGACGTTCGATAATCTCTCGCCAAATGTGAAACGGATGATTTCAAGTGCGACAAGTGAAACGACCACGTTAAAATTTCAAAAGAAAACAGTGAATATTGGTAGATCTTCAATGCGAAAATCTAACATTCCCCTAGTCGGAGCTACCTCTAAGATCTCTCAGTCTGGTGTCGAAATACTTTCTTCAGTCGATATTTACGACCAGCCTTGTGCTATCAAAAGCTTTACTAAATCCAAAAGTGAGGACATTGAATCTCCTGTCACATCGGTGCCTCTGAAACCTGAATTTAAAATTGATGATGCTCAAACCTATGATGTCCCAACGAACAACAAGCCAGCTATCTACGACGTTCCGGTCGTGAACAATAAAACTGCCTTTGAGTCCTTGTCTCTTCCTTATATCGATCAATCGATCGAGCTCTCTATAACTTCTAACGATAGAGAATTCGACATCAAACTGTCATCGAAAGACAACTCGCCGATGAAGCCAATACCAAAAAGCCCCGCACAGTCACCGGCGAAGATTCCGAAACTGAACGAAGGCACAAACAGTTTGCATCGAAAAGACTTCGTGAATAAAAACGAGAGCCCATCGAAACTTTTATCGAAAACTGTTCCCTATCCTGAAACTGTAGGTTCCACTGGGAATTTGAAGGCCTGTGAGAAAGAGGTGATAAGACTGAATCCTCCAGTGGAAGTATCTCGGCCTCTTTCGATGAGTTCCATAGCGTCTTCGAGCTCGACATCCAGTAGTGGTGTGCAAAATAAAGGGGGCGTGAACTCTGCGTATTTGGCTTCGATCGAGAGCTTGGATGATCACAGTGATGCGGACATGGCTTCGGCTAATGGTAGCAATCATTTCGTGAATAACGCTGGGATTATGACTACCAGTGTGTCCGAGGAAAGGACTTCAGAAGATACGCCACGTAAGTTGAACTTTTTCTACTATTAGATTTATCTTTTAGATCTTATGTTTGCTGGTAATCAGATTTGCCACGGTGTCCTTTTGTTGCCTGAACTACTTTAGTGGTCAGATTAAAGTCTTTAACTAAAGCCCACGGGTTTGCTGATAGCTGTAAGATGTTATCAATGTATATAGCGAACTGCTTACTTAGTTAGATTTGATAGAAAACAAAGACAATACTACAAAAATCAAAAGAACTGAAGGAGAGCATAAACGTTCATATCGAATGGGGTGGTATGAATAGGGTATTTTCTAATTTATCAAAAACTATTATAATTTGAAGATTGGGACGAAATATGTAACAGAAAAATAAAAGTAAAATAATTAATATCCATTTTCTCAAATAAAAACGATTTAAATCGAATGTACTTCTCGTTGTTTTGAATTTACCGCCAAAACGCTCGTTACGATGACTTTTATCACATGACGTGAACTTTGTGTAAACCAAAGTAGTTAGTAAGTAAACAAGTGAATGTCGAGTAAATAATTAACAAGATTTTTAATGTATAGAAAGTGGAGTTACTGCCGTACAGTGCCTCTGTGCACAAATACTTCTAAAACGGCGCCAAAAGAAATATTTGTACCGGTGCCGTTTACACAAAGCTGACGCCATATGTCACGTGATAAAAAAGTCATCGTAAGGAGCGTTTTGGCGGTAAATTCAAGACAACGATAACTAAATTTGATTTTATCGTTTTTAATTGAGAAAATGGATTTAAATAAATTCATTTTTATTTTTCTGTTCAATATATCGTCCCAATCTTCAAATTAAAACAGTTTTTATCAAATTGGAAAATACCCTATTAGTTACTATACGAATTAGAATGGTTAGTCCAAGACAGATTAACGAAAGCAATAACATAATATCCTTGTTTGCAGGTGCTCAGTTGGTAGATGAGTTGCCAGGCCTATCTCAGCTGGAGAGAGTGTGTGCGGAGATAGTGCAGACTGAGAATGTGTACGTGGAAGACCTGAGGCAGGTTGTGGAGGTGAGTCCATTTTGATTGTTTTAATAATAAGGAAAAACTATAAAAGTGTGGTATAATCCAGTGGCGTGTCTAGAGGTCAAAATTAGGGCAAGCCGACAGATTTCTACGATTAAACATATAAAAGCTAATTGAGGTATTGGCTGATTTTCCTATGTTTATCATCGTTGTTAGTAATACCAACACCGTTACTATAAATTTTGCTAAAAACACATTTGAATACGAAGAGTACTAATTTCAAGCGACGCCAGCTCATCAAGCTACCCCAAACTGAATGAAAATTGAACATGAACCTTATGCTTATGTAATAAAGTTGAAAATCTATCAAATTAATTTGACGGATTGGGGTAGCTTGATGGGTTGGCGTCTGTATGTAATTGTCATAAGCGCCAGAGTATCAGGACCCTAATACACTTTCAATGTGAATCTCATCGTAATTTTTAAGGATGTTGCTTGCTAAAGATACAAACTTTTCAAGCCATTCATTTCACCGTTGTTTGTTTTGCCCCCACTTCCTGTCCGTTTGAAACATCAGACGCGTTCCAATTTTGAACTTTGCTTTAGTTAAATTAGTGAAACTGTGGTTTGGACAGCGTTACGTAAAGCTTTGTAAACTAACACCCGTTTGGTCAAAGATTTTGTTTGTGGCTAATGTAACTGATGGTCAAAGCTCAGACAGTGTAGACTACCACACGATGTACTAGCAAATACCTACATACAGTTTTCTTTAAGGAGGATGCAGTATGGTAGCGTTCTTAATTCTTTTTTTTTTTTTGCTATGTGCCGCAGGCTTAGTACGACGCTTTATATTTCTACGAAGAATAGACAGTGCTTTTTCTATACAAAAACAAATTTCGTTTCACCATTTTTTACATCGCACCGTAGATATCCTTCTACAATTTATGTTATTTTGTCTTTCGTTTCTAACAATTTTTGTCTAGGTCCAAGTAGAATATTTCAGCAGAATATTTCTTCCCAGTCTGTCAAAATCACACTGGCACAAACTTTCTACTCGACGGCCACAAAGTATTTACAATTATCTACAAAATCATGCAGTTCATTTTGGCAACTTTGACACTGTTTCGTTGCGAATGTACGCGCCATAATTGTTTTCATAGACAATATCCTGTTTAGCATACAGTCTTTACTCAGTCTGCATATAGCCTTAGATAACACCGTGCGAATTGTCCTTCAATTAGGTATATTATTTCCACTTTACTAAGTTTGTATAATTGTTCTAGGATTGAGTTCCTTTTCCTCATCATTGTTATTATATCCCAATGTTTCGTGTTCAATGATTCTTCCTCCTTCATCGTTCATTCAAATTATAAATGTTTAGACTACTACTGTAATATTCACAAAATTTCCAACGACGCTACTAAATTTATGAGGTGGACTATTCATAGCTAACGATCACAAGGAATTAGGTCAAGTAGAGAATTAATAGCTATTTAAACATTCGCTAACGCTCTCTGATCTGGTAGCATATACAGTAAACAGTATAATTGTTATAATTACTAGGCCGAATGAATAGTCCCACCGAACTTCACTCAAGTGACCGAACACATTTCAAATTGGAATTAATTTATTTTAAAAGTAAAACATCATGGAATTACACCTCTACATAATTCGAATTTCAAAGAGATTCGCGGGTTCACAACGAGACACCGCGTTTCGATTTTCAAAGTGATGTTTACGGAATAACACAACATGATGCTGTCCTGTCTAAACGGTCTTGTTAAACTATTTTCCTCGCTGAACTATTAACTAGTAGTAAATTCTTGGCGTCTGTTATCTAGGACCACAATCGGGTCAGGTGGTAACTAAGCCTAGTGACCTGCGCAGTGTGACCCACTTCGTTACTAGCTCGTACTGGATTACGTTCAGGTAGTGTTTCTAATTACGGTTTTTGAGTTTCATTTATTTTAGTAAAGTTAAGTAGATATTTTGATGATAGATTAAATTATTGGATAAATCTTATATGATTATATTAATCATATCATACCATATTATAAATAATATATAATAACACTTGTATTTGTATTTACTGACTGGATGAAAAAGTAAATTAAAACCATCTAAAATCCCGACTGCGTAAGAAGCGACTTTAAAAAATTTAGAAACAAGATAAAACTGAATATAAACAGTATCATGCAGCTGGAAGTAAAATGCTGCACGATTTTCAAAGACATATTCAATGATACCCCACTAAAATAATAATATATACAATATAAATAAAAAACACACATAATACTAACCCTAAAACCTATTCACAAATTAAAAAATGGCGTCAAAAAATTCATCCTCATCGCTGTCGACTGGTAATGTTCCCAAGAGACTGGCAGCACTACCACGTTGTATGGACTGCCATACAACGTGGTAACGCTGCCAGTCTCTTGGGTCACGGGAAGTGTCAACCAGCCAGACATAGTTCGTCGACTATCAGTTTTTTCTTTTTTACAAATTTGCGTCTGATGGTCGCCATATTGAATTTTGATTACTGTTATGTCTTTTTCTTTATGACACTCGCAAGATAAAGACAAATCTATTGACGTAGGAATAATCGAAATTGGCTCACGCATTTGGTCTCTGAGAGTGCTACAAGACACAAAATTACATAAATAGGTTGATATACCACAACCACGTCGCGCAATCTGGCAAAAAACTTCGGTTTGTATCTCGTATATACATAGTTCCATCATAAAACGGCATCAGCTAACTCAGTTATTTCAATAGACAATCCGCTACCAGCTGGTTCCCAGACCATTAAAAACATTTTTATAAATGGAATTTTAAATCTCTTGAATCGTAAATAAAGAATCTAATTGAAAAATATAATCGCATTGCGAGTTATTAAGAAAATTATTCATTATATTATCGACGTCAATCTGCGCCAATCCCATGGAAAATGTACATAATCCACCATCTGATTTACCTTAGCCAGTTAATCCAAATGTATGGGATTTAAGAATTAGTGAAGAGGGCAAGCCTCTGCAATGCGCATATAACTGCCGCAGGCATTACCAATTCGTGCAGCTCAGTTTTATGATTAGAAAGTGGGAAACAATCGTGTTTTAATTTGCTTTCCTTCTTCTTAAACTTAACTATTATTTTACGCAGCTGGTTTTCCAGGGCTTCTTCAATTCCTGGGTCTGCTTGACCCAGTTATGGGGTATTTCCGTCAGGGATTTCTCAGTAGCGGGCCAGAGTCTGGGTTTGCATCCAGTTAATACATCGGACTTACACGTAACTTGCGAAATGTGGATGTAATATACAGGATAAGTTTTTAACCAGTGCGCAAACTGTAACCATGAATTCAGCATATCATTCTAGACCCCCAGCGCAGAAATTGTTCGTCAGTAATACAAAAAATAATAATCAGCTCTTCCATACAGGTCTAGAATGATATGCTGAATTCATGGTTACAGTTTTCGCACTGGTTAAAAATTTATCCTGTTGAGGTATGAGGGGCAGGGTGTAAAGTTCACCCATCCTCTATCTATAGGAAAGGGTGGTTCTCCCAGTGAGCAACTGTCAACGATTGGTGTTGGTATATTGTATAAGTATTATGCTAGTTACGCGGTAAATTCTGCTTGCGCGATGCAGGATTTTGCGTGAAGTCAGTGTGAAGCGTAGTTCGCCTGTGGCGATGTAGATGTCGCCACACTACTATAGGTCCAGCTCTGCATGATGTGATGTTAGGTAAAACGGGCTGTTGTCCGCAACTCCACGTCAAAGCGCGTATTTTGCGTACGGTTCGATGATGTGATTTTATGTTATGTCATATCGCCAATTTTCCTTTTAGTAGCTTTAGCTACCATTTGGTTTGCTAGTGAAAGTATTCTCAAATTAAACGGCTGTTGCTTCTGAATAATGGTTCATTGTGAATAATAACTAGGTTATTTATTATAACGACTGGTAACACTGCTTAACAATGAAATTAGTCTATTAAAAATGTAAAGCGGTCATGTTCTGAGAGTCCATTAATTGTATCGCGTGCGCTTGACTCGAGGTGGCGCGGTCACGGCAATTTGTTGTCTTTATTAATAGTTACTAATCCTCCCTTATTTTATTTCTATAGAAATAATGGTAGGTTTAAAAACGTAGATGTAGTAGGTTTGTCAAGTTACTTTTAAGTCACTCTTATATTCAAATACTCTTTACTATATGGACTTTCATCTATCCTCAAATAAAAATAAAAATCTATTCGTTGGTAAGCGGATCACTACAGAACGGTTGGCCAATTTGATAAAAAGAAAAATAATATTATTTTTAAATTTTATATTTTTATTAGTCCGAATGAGGTTTTCATGGAAACAAAACATGGAAAAAAATCCCGGAAAATGATCAAATTCGGGGGGAAAACTGAACGTCCTGTTTTGTATGAACTGTTATTTTTTGTTTGTATTGCAAATTTGACTAGGCAACGTCTGTTGGGTCGGCTAGTTTTTCGTAAAAAAAGAGATTTCTCAACAAATAACATAATCGTTATGTCCGCTTTCCATAAAAATATATTTAGTACGTCGATTATTAACCAATTAGTGTCTTTTAATCTTTTGGCTACCGATTTCGCACTCAATCGACGTTATCTTCAATCGTTTCCTTCTTCTTAAACTTAACTATTATGGTTTTCCAGGGCTTCTGGTTTCAATTCCTGGGTCAAGCAGTGTTATTGGGTATTTCCGTCAGGGATTTCTCAGTAGCGGGCCAGAGTCTGGGTTTGCATCCAGTTAATACATCGGACTTTCACGTAACTTGCGAAATGTGGATGTAATATACAGGATAAGTTTTTAACCAGTGCGCAAACTGTAACCATGAATTCAGCATATCATTCTAGACCCCCAGCGTAGAAGTTTTTCGTCAGTAATACAAAAAACAATTATCAGCTCTTCCATACAGGTCTAGAATGATATGCTGAATTCATGGTTACAGTTTGCGCACTGGTTAAAAATGTACCCTGTTGAGGTATGAGGGGCAGGGTGTAAAGTTCACCCATCCTCTATAGGAAAGGGTGGTTCTCCCAGTGAGCAACTGTCAACGATTGATGTTGGCATATTGTATGATTATTATGCTAGTTACGCGGTAAATTCTGCTTGCGCGATGCAGGATTTTGCGTGACGTCAGTGTGAAGCTTAGTTCGCCTGTGGCGATGTAGATGACGCCATACTACTATAGGTCCACCTCTGCATGATGTGATGTTAGGTAAAGCGGGCTGTTGTTCGCAACTCCACGTCAAAGCGCGTATTTTGCGTACGGTTCGATGATGTGATGTTATGTTATGTCATATCGCCAATTTTCCTTTTAGTAGCTTTAGCTACCATTTGGTTTGCTAGTAAAAGTATTCTCAAATTAAACGGCTGTTGCTTCTGAATAATGGTTCATTGTGAATAATAACTAAGTTATTTATTATAACGACTGGTAACACTGCTTAACAATGAAATTAGTCTATTAAAAATGTAAAGCGGTCATGTTCTGAGAGTCCATTAATTGTATCGCGTGCGCTTGACTCGAGGTGGCGCGGTCACGGCAATTTGTTGTCTTTATTAATAGTTACTAATCCTCCCTTATTTTATTTCTATAGAAATAATGGTAGGTTTAAAAACGTAGATGTAGTAGGTTTGTCAAGTTACTTTTAAGTCACTCTTTTCAAATACTCTTTACTATATGGACTTTCATCTATCCTCAAATAAAAATGAAATTCTATTCGTTGGTAAGCGGATCACTACAGAACGGTTGGCCAATTTGATAAAAAAAAAAAAAAAAAATTAGTAGTAGTCCGAATGAGGTTTTCATGGAAACAAAACATGGAAAAAATCCCGGAAAATGATCAAATTCGGGGAATGAACGTCCTGTTTTGTATGAACTGTTATTTTTTGTTTGTATTGCAAATTTGACAGGGCAACGTCTGTTGGGTCGGCTAGTTTTTCGTAAAAAAAGAGATTACTCAACAAATGACATAATCGTTATGTCCGCTTTCCATAAAAATATATTTAATACGTCGATTATTAACCAATTAGTGTCTTTTAATCTTTTGGCTACCGATTTCGCACTCAATCGACGTTATCTTCAATCGTTACCAAATTAATCAATACCATTAATTGGCTGTGTAGCCCAATTTCTCTGCCCGAAACGTACCGAAACCAATATGGCGGCAGGAAGCTGTCAAACGTGACAGGTGTCAAATTGTCGCTGTCACAGTACCACTGCTAATTAGCCGACAGGTTGCCAACACTGGACGGGTTAAAAATGGCGCTAAAAGAGAAATTTAAGTATTTTTGGAATTGAGAATGCATGTTGAGTTCTCGCTTTTACTGACCCACGTCAAAGAAAAGGGACACAATCTATTTAAATAACTGCTTTGTTTAGCGTCTAGAATAATAGATAGATTACAGTCTCGTCGATCGCCGATACAGCAAATGTAGGTACAGAGGCCAGCACCTCAAGCTACCCCATCTGTCAAATTTATTTGATCGTTTTTTAACTTTATTTCAAATTGTTAAGGTTCATATTCAATTGGGAAAATTTGACAGTTCTGTACACAAGCTTAGGAATAATGAATAGCGACAGTTTGATCCTAAATTTATTGCACTTAGTAGTACAAGTCCGGGCTCACCTAAGACCACGTCCTGCACATAATTCAGTCAATAAAGTCAGTTTAATGTACAGCTTCCTACGTTTCTGTTTATGCTAGTGCAAGTAGTCTTGTGCTTATGTTACATTAATGTCGGCTTCCAAGTTACTGGGCAGTTAGTGGTGCACCTTTGATTTTGTCCCCGTTTGTATTATCTGTGTTATTGTAGGCTTTGGGATTTTTTACGGTGGAATTTACGCGGAGCGATTGAATTACCTAACTATTCAGTACAGGTTAGGTATTTGGGTATGATTTGCATATACAATTGTTAAGTAGGTAACGTTTTCTATTTAGAATGGTAACCCTTCTATGTCCCCCGACTTTTTCGTGGTACAAAAGGATACTGCATCTGGCTTAGGTATTCTTCTACCTGTTCTAATATAAATGCTATACGCTAAAACATCGATTGTAAATCGGTGTCTTTTGGAAACAAAACTGCTCAAATAAGTGTTCTTTCTACCAATGCTGTGTTATACATGTAAAACATGAACGAAGTGTTTTTATAAATTTATCACCCTAAAAAGTGCTACGGAATTGTGTAAAAGTGTAAATTGACTTTGACAGTAGTGCCGATTCTGTTGTCACAAAATTCTCTAAACTAGACTAAAAATCACCAAAATGTTGTTTATTCCTGTCAAACGATTTCCAATTCTGAAATTGACTAAAGTGACACAACTTAACTATATTTTAGTTTGACAGCACTAAGATTGCACTGAATTATTAGTTTAGTGAAAATGATAATTTTGCTATTCTGTTGTCATCAATTTCACTATTCTATTCAACCTAAAATTTTGGTTGTCTAACGAAATCTGGATATTTTTTTGCAGAATAGTGTTAAGATTCTCATAGTCAGAAGTAAGATTTTAGTTATAGTTTAGTTCGGTGTACAACATAATCGGCACCACTATCCTTAGTTATAATTACATAAAACATAATCCTTCACGTAAAATATAAGTATGACTTAATTACTTATTGGTCTATTAGGCCATATTATAATCAATTAGGTACTAAGTAAGAACTTCAGTTCTTATTTAGAAAGAAAAATGTTGTCCTATATTTTGTTAACCTACTATTCAATTACCTTTTCAACTATTTAAACAAGAAGATTAAGTACTCAATTTAAAGTTTTATCAATAAGATATCTAGTATCTATTCAAGCGCCCCCTATGTGGTAATCGGGCCGTTATACTGTTATCTGAACATTATACTAATTTATTGGTTAAACGCTTTCCTTATTAAAGTGTGTATACTTGAAGCTTTGTTTTTGAATGAAAGGCGATTGCATCTGAGATGATAATTTTATTATAAGGGGGGTGTGTGGTGTTTAGCGAATGGATAAAAATCGGTCTGTCGAGAAGCCACGCGGTCTTAAAATCTTAATATCTGTTGTGTTGTCTGTTGTTGTCTTATTTTTAAAGTTAGATTCTTTCATTTCATTCGGTTTTAAGTTGTTGCAGTTGTCGATTCCAAGACATTTTGAAAATTGATATTGTTGATCTAGGTTATTTTTTATAACGGGAGTACGTTCCCGTGGGATAAGGGGGCGTCCATTAATTACGTGAGGCAATTTTGGCGATTTATCGATCGCCGCTTTGGTGAGATGTCGTGAGATTTGGCTCGACCCTCACCCCCTCCTCATAATCTCACGTAGATATTTCAAATACGTGCTATTAGTGTAAACACGTTAATCTGTGCCTATTTGCGTTGGATTTATGCGTTGCATTTGGCTGGCTTGGCTGGCCGGTAGCGGTTTAACCATCGAGGAGCTACTGTGCTACTTTTTGGCGTTCGCATAACCGCGATAAATATTATTTTGTAGGATTTACCCATATTGGCGGAAAAACATGTTTTACTTTATTTAACCCGATTTTCTCGTAATGTTACATTGTTTCTTTCCGGTTTTTTTTTTTAATTCCGTGATAATTGCGTAGACCCCCCCTCTGCCCCGCGTGAGATTGAGTGAGATTCGACTCGACCCCCTCCCCCCCCCCCCCTAAACGCCTCACGTAATTAATGGACGCCCCCTAATTTTCGACCTCCACGCGTGCAAAGCCGCTGGAAAAAGCTAGTGTTACATAAATCATGGTCTGTAGAAAAAATCAGTAGTTTCCAACTTTTGATACGCCGTGTTACATTGAAAGTAGGAAGGCAAGAATGTACAACTTCGGTACTTAGAAACTATTGTATCTCAAGTAAAGCCTGCTCTACAATTCTAATTAGCCCCATGCGCCGCCGGTGTGCACGACTCCTTACAAACGAGGCTCTAATTCTTATCTGTTTACACCTTTACATAAATAACCGTTTAACTTTCTCAAACACAGGCTAGCCAATTACTGTAGCGGATTTAGCTGTGGTTCATTCATAGCTTAAGTTGAACATCTGTTTAATTAGACAATGAAATTGAATAGAGTATGCGGTGTTGGTTTAGTAATATAAATGAAATATGTTATGTGAAATTATTAATCTACATATATAAATATAAAGAAAAGTTCTGACTGACTGACTGATTCATCAACGTCCAGCCCAAACCCTTGGACCTAGATAGCTGAAATTTTGCACAGACGTTCCCTTTATTATGTAGACGAGTAATAACGAAAGATGTTTTGAAATTTAACCCCTAAGGGAGTTAAATAGGGGATGATAGTACCACGCGGGCGAAGCCGCTGCCAAATGCTAGAATCATTATATTTTTATATTTTCTCTGGCTTGTTCGGCGTAGGCAAAGGCCAATAGGAGCCTTTTCTCTTAACGATACATTAAATTAAAAACCCTTATGTATTCATGCGTCTATTGCACCAAATAAGCAAGACGAGGTTTTTATGAATGTAGGATTAAACTGTCAAAATGACGTTGACAGACGTCAAGCTGACATTGACATGTGTCAAAAGTGACGGTATTTATGTGGAATTAATTACACTATACCGCTAGAAAGAAAATATAAATTGGATTTTTTGCTCAACAACTAATTCTAATTCTAAACAACGTTACCTTAACATAGGCAGTACGAAAAAATAAAAATGTACCGTAAAAAGACCTTCAAGTTTCCTAGTTAAACCGGCGACAGACAGATTGACAGAGCAATTGATCTTAGTCAGTCTGACCCACCAAAACGACTAGACCCTTTATATTAATCCTAGCTCCCTTTTAAGCATCCATTTTGTGAAGATCTAGCGGGACGAGGTAGTTCAAATTACACTGGTGGAGCAGCTCTTAGGGAAGGGTACTAATCTACGGTGATTTAGACTTTATCATATGTAGATAAGGTTTAAAAATGCGTGGCAAGAGTGTGGCGAGCCTGAGGCGGGTTGTGTCGTGGCACCGCTAACGGGACACCCTAATATGGGGGTAGATTATAGGGTGCCCATTAATCGTGGCCGATTTATATTTTGCTCTCTTTTTGCTATGAGGTTGTTAGAAAATGGATGGAAGACTTATATGGTCCAATGGTTATGTTCACGTATGCGGGTAAATTGTGGATTTTCGTTCCTGGTCTAATAAAACCATAAGAAGATTTTTACAACATAAAATATAACCTATGACTCTCAGGATAATGTACCTTCCCATTAATGAAAGAATTTTCGGAATCGAATGAGAAGTTCCGAAGATTTACCATTACATAATTTTACCTCTCTTTTTGATTTATTCTATATCCTACTATATCCTTACTAATATAATAAACGCAAAAGTTTGTATGCATGGATGTCTGTTACTCTTTCACGCAAAAACGACAGAATGGATTTGGATGAAATTTGGCACACGGATAGATTACAACCTAGATTAACACTTAAGATACTTTCTATCTCGGTAGTACGTTCCCGCGGGATAATTTCCGACTTCCACGCGGGCGAAGCCTAACCTATCTGTGTGCCAAATTCTATCCAAATCCGTTCAGCCGTTTTTGCGTGAAAGAGTAACGAACATCCATACATACAAAGTTCGTATGTATGGATGTTTGTAACATAAAAATGTTAATACAAAAAAAAAATCACGCGCTCGGCCAAATTCGCGGGCAGTTTTAGTACAAAAGTATAGAGGAACTGTGAAATTAAGTACCATAAGTACTCGTAAGGAGTGAAGCTAAAGCCGTTTGTTAACCCTATTTTTTCCCCGATTCCGTGACTCGTATAATAGCAACCCCTTAAATTCCGAATTTCCTCGACGCTATCTAATGCACACGCAAAATTAAATGTGGCTGGCGAGACTGCAAAATAAAAAAACGTTTTGAATAATTGAATTTTTTCTTCTTTTCTTCTCTTTTGTTGTTAGCGCAATGAAACCTGCGCCCTAATTGCATAACACACGATTAATCATAATCCGTTTCATTTTGACATTTCAACAATTTCATTGCGTTATTAACGTTGTTGAGCAGACACATTTTTCGAACATATGAAGCAATGGTTTAACAATCTGTTTCAAAAAGAAACGGATTAGTTTAATCGTGAGTTACGCAGTTACGGTGCTGTTCTACAAATTGGTTGTTCCCCGATTTGATTGCCTGACAGAACTTACCTAATGCTATTCGAACAATGTTTACATGAATGTAAACGAGGTAAAATGAGTATGGAGGATCGTAACAGGTAGTTTCTGCTTTCCCAATGAGAAGAAGGTGAAGTTTATATGCCTATGTATGTATGAAAACAACAGATACCTTCTGATTAGAATATAAAAGTGTTGAGGATGTAGAATGAAACTAATCATTCATTTATTCATTTCTTGATAGTCAGTCAGTAGATAGATGATAAGGCGATACGGTACGAACGATATGATTGATTTTGATTTTATCCGGCTCGAAGGACCAAAAATGTATTTATTTTATCCCCAAGAAAATTAAATAAATTTTGAACGATGAATTTTAACAATAATAGCAACTTCTAATTAATCCTTTTTAACAAGTGTGAAAAATTAATGAATGTCATTATTTTGAAAGCTTACCTATTTAAAATCCAAATTCTCGTAGTTGTCATCTGAGTGGCGCCAACATCAAGCTTTTCAAAAACCCTACATATTACAATTTATCTTTGACATGAAATACAATGTTAACGTAAGTAAACAAGTCCCATACAATGTCCATTTAATATTGATATTAATAAAGCAAGCACCATGAATGAAAGCTCACTGGCCGGTTGTATTCTATTTTTAAACGAGCGAGCTTGCCCACGGTGCATATTTATAAAACGCGCTGTGCGTGGGTCGCCAGTTATAAAAATACATGCACGACAATGTAATGTAAGGTTGCGTGCATATGGCCAAGACTTAAGGGCGCTATCACATTTTTGCTTGAATTTGAACGTTTTACTCGATATTTGATGAGTGATTATGGTTTAGACATAGCCAAAAATTCGAAACAAAAATATGTCCTAGAAAATTTCATTATTGGTCTAGGGAGTGTTCTAAACAAATATTTTAATTTTTTATCTGTGATTGTTTAATCGAAATTCAAACAAAAAGTACTTAATAACTAAGGTTACTAAGTCAGCTTGCTAGTTTTTTTTTTTGTATATTTAAGAGTAAAACTAATATGTTTAAGCAATTGTTGAATGCAACGCTGTAAATCAGTAATAAAACTCGGGACACGCGGGATTTAGCTTTTAGTCCGCGCTGGTTTGTTCATGGGCGTCCAACGCATAGCGGATAGTATGTGTGCGTAGCGTACTTCACTTGACACACACCCACAATCGGCGACCACGCGCCGTAAAATTTTCCTAAAATTGAGCACTTCGATTTGTAATAGCCCTCTTAAGATTAAAAAGAAGCGAAATATTTACTACATTATTTTTATGGGTTGCTGTAAAGGCAACTTCTTGATTAAAACTTAGTCATGTTTAATATTTACATCTTTAGAAATAATTAAAATACTAATTACTTCCACGCGGCCGAAGCGCTGTGCCGAAGTGTTTTTTATTAGTAAAAAAATTTGTTAAATGTAAAATGCATAGAGAACGCTGCTGCCCATTCTCTAGTAAGTCCTTAGTCGCCTTCTACGACACCCACGGGAAGAAATGGGATGGTGCTATTCTTTTACGTCCGGCGACACATACGGGACGAGAAGAAGCTTCTAGTTTTAGCTAAATACCAATCAATCAGTCTTCTTTCGTAAACATAGATTAAAACGTGCAAGATGTTACAATTGTTTTAAGATAGTTTGCCATTTGTCGTACAAAAATACAAATATGGGAATCTTTTGCCACTTAAGTAGGTAAATTAATTTATGTAATGGCGAATAATCGAAATTGTACCTACCTAGTTCACGAATCAGGACTAAAAGTACACTTTCAATAACTTTACTGAATCCGCTGTCTGAATTTTTTAAGCCCGGTAACCAAGCCTTTAGCAAGTTGTATGATATCCATACAATACGTCATATAGCTAGTGACAGATTGTAACACAGATTAATGTGCGATCGTTATTATGTTATTAAGTTCGGCTATTCCTTGTAATATGATGGTAATTTATGAAGGTAGAGAAAATGTTTTATGTATTGAGGTACAAGACGTTGAATGATTTCGGAAGTTGATAGATAAGCATGACATAAATTGTTGTTTGGACTTAGTTTTATTTCTACATGAAGCAGTTGCAAATTGCAATAGCAATTTCTAATCAGAATCAATTTTTTTTTTGATTTTTCAAAATATAACTTTTGTTAAAATTCGAAATTAAAATGGAAAGCGTTAGAGTATGTATCATTCATTTCTAAAGTATAAACCTATAATTTTTTTTTAAGATTCAGCCCATAATGTTCCCACTGCTGGGATACACGCCTCTTCTGAGAGGGAGTGGGCTCAGGGCTGCAATTCATCACGCGGGCCCAGTGCGGGTTGGTAAATGACACATGTCTTCGAAGTTTTGGTTCTAAGACATGCCGGTTTCCTCACGATGTTTTCGTTCACCGTTTGAGAGCAGTGGTAATGAAATTAAATACACAAAGTAAAGCGCTTGTCTTGGTTCTAACCTACAACCTTACAACACGTAAGTCGGGCCCGTTACCAGTAGGCCACCTGTTCTTTTAATTAATATTGAAGGGTTTCCAAAAATAAGTCAGGGTTCCGTAGCCAAATGGAAAAACGGACACGTTATAAATTTTTCACCATTTATTGGTCAAAATACCCCTGACTCCCACGTACATACACAGTTATATCGACAAATAACAAGCGTAGGTTTAATGAACTATCAAAGTGTATAATTAGTGATTTATATACACTTGCAATCGAATCTGTGATCGTAAAGATTACACAGATTCATTGATAAGCGTGCAGCTTTCTTAACTATGGCATAAGTTAGGAGCTGAAGCGATTTCGACGTATGTATTGAACATTTGGGGCCACCCTTAGGAGGCCCAGTACGAGCATACACTGCATACACCAGCAGGCTTAGCACGAGCACCGATTTGTCGACGGAAGAATAGACATGACTATTAAATAAATGATGTACAATAGGATAAGATAGCTATGTTTTTCTATTCATTATCACAGTTATGCGTTCTAAACGAATCATGATTTTGTAGATAATCGTAATACTTTGTGGCCGTCGAGTAGAAAGTTTTGTTGTCAGTGTAATTTTGACAGTTTGGGAAGAAATATTCTTCTGAAATAGTCTACATTTATAAGGACCTAGACAAATATCGTTAGAAACGAAAGACTAAATGACAGATTGTACAAGGATATCTACGGTGCTATAACAAAAATGTAGGAACGAAATGTCACTTGTACTGAAAAAGCACTGTCTATTCTTCGAAGAAATACAAAGCGTCATGCTAAGCCCGCAGTAGACAAATGGCAATCGCTTTCAAAACCTTTCGTATTATCTACAATAACTTTCAACAGGATAAAGCAGTGGTGGCGCAGTGGTATCGGCCTCGACTTATCCCGAGTTTTAGGTCGTGAATTCGAACCCAGACAGGCACTTTACTTTTCATATTTAATTTCATCACTGCTTTAGGGAGTTTATCGATTTTAAATCTAAAAACTATAAGGGAACGGGACATTAACGCTCAATCAGTTACCATGGATCCCCCCCGAGTGGGTTCCCGCATTGTCGTTGCGGGGGGGCTCAGTAACCGTGGTCTCCCACCCACGGTGAAGCCAAGAGGAACCCAAAGGTGGGGCCGCTCGTCAGGGCTTTTGCCTTCAAGCCTTTGACGTAGCGGCCAAAAAGTAGGTTGCGGTGAGGTGCACCGCAACTGAGGTGGGCCGCGATGTCGAATGGGAGGCATCGCGGCTGAGGGTTACGGGCTGCGGTAGAGGAGGAGTGCCGGTGCTTCTGAGCAGCGCTCTTCCCTTCCGTGGCCTGGACGGGGCCGCCACCGTTTGATGGCGGACGCGGTGGGGCCGCAGGGGAAGAGGAGTGTCGGTATAGCGTCAGCCGCTCTCCCTATCCCCTGCGGCCGAAAAGTGGTAGACGGGACGGTGCGTTGTGTTCCACACGCGCGCCGTCAAAGATGTCAGCAACCACAGGTGGGGTCCGCAAGGGCCGATGCCTGCCAGGGGTGCGGGTTTGTTCGAAAGAGATACCACAGCCCCTGGCATACGGTCTACTGAGGGAACACGGGTGGGTTTTAGTCAGTAAAAGTCTGACACGCCCTCCTGCTCTACTCAGCAGGAGAAGTCATTTGATGATTTCCCACCCAAAAAAAATCAGTTACCATGGATTCTACTTACATGATTTTGTACTCTCCTGCATTGAAATTTTTCATCGGTTGATAAAAAAACAGGTTTTTTTTTTGGGTGGGAAATCATCAACTAACTTCTCCCGCTCTGGGTGGAGCACGAGGGCGTATCAGACTTTTACTGACTAAAACACACCCGTGTTTCTTCAGTTGCCTGTGTGTCAGGGGCCACGGTATCTCTTTCAAACAACCCGCAATCATCCTGTATGTCCTAGGTACCTGAAGGCTCCCCGGTGCCCGGGTTTGATAAATGAAACCCTTGTATGTCTGTAAATCTAAATTATATCGTTTATTCCACGTGTTAGGTCTTTACAGCTCCGCGCCTGTTAATCATCTATTTTCTTCCGAAACAAAAACCTAAGATAAAATAAAGGATACGTTTTTAACCAGTGCGCAAACTGTAACAAAAAAAAAAAAAAACAGCTTTTCCATAAATTTTGATCGCGACGGTATTACAAGTATCTATGAAAAAGCAGTTTTTTTTTGTATAACCGACGAAAAATTTCTAAGCTCGGAGGTCTAGAATGATTATGAATTCATGGTTTAAAGTTTGCGCATTGGATAAAAACTTTTCCTGTATGAAGGATTCAGGTGTCATTTCGTTGCCTGCCGGTACGATGATAAGGTTGCATTCGGTAAACAACCAACCTTTACAGTACCTATTCTGCCATCAGCTAATAGGTAATGACAAACTTAATTAGGTGATGCGTGTGGTCTACTGATGTATTTTCTTCTCCTTACTAACTCTCCAACTAACTGATCGCTATATCTCATCTCAATATCCCAGTGGGTAGTATATCGAGTTATTTAAACAAGGCGTGCACTGCGAGGCACGTGGGTTTGATACACTGCTATGGCTTCGGCTGCAAGCAAAGATGCGCAAGAGCATGCTACTCATAGATGGACACAGAAGGTTCACTTGTGTGCGAAGAGAAATGTCCTCAGTGAACGTTAAGTAGCATCTCTTAGCGCTAGACCTAATTTAAAAACCATTTATTTGAGCAGTTGTCGTTGCGGGGGGCTCAGTAACCGTGGTCTCCCACCCACGGTGAAGCCAAGAGGAACCCAAACGTGGGGCCGCTCGTCAGGGCTTTTACCTTCAAGCCAATGACGTAGCGGCCAAAAAGTAGGCTGCGGTGAGGTGCACCGCAACTGAGGTGGGCCGCGATGTCGAATGGGAGGCATCGCGGCTTAGGGTTACAGGCTGCGGCAGAGGAGGAGTGTTGGTGCTTCTGAGCAGCGCTCTTCCCTTCCGTGGCCTGGACGGGGCCGCCACCGTTTGATGGCGGACTCGGTGGGGCCGCAGGGGAAGAGGAGTGTCGGTATAGCGTTGGCCGCTCTCCCTATCCCCTGCGGCCGAAAAGTGGTAGGCGAGACTGCGCGTTGTGTTCCACGCGCGGCGTCAGATATGTCAGCAACCACTGGTGGGGTCCACAAGGGCCGATGCCTGCCAGGGGTGCAGGTTGTTCGAAAGAGTTACCGCCGCCCCTAGCATACAGGCTACTGAGGGAACACGGGTGGGTTTTAGTCAGTAAAAGTCTGACACGCCCTCCTGCTCTACCCAGCGGGAGAAGTCATTTGATGATTTCCCACCCAAAAAAAAAAGCTAATTATGCAGCACTGTCAATTTAACTCTCTGAAGGGAACTAAGTTTAGTAAAAATACAACTAGTTACTTGCTAAAGGCTTCTTCAAAGAGGCGCGATGCGAGTCTCGTAGAACATTTATGTACAACATCTTACAACCTACATTCATAGCAAATAAACTTCTGATTTGGATTCTGACAATTGCTATGAAAAAATTCAACAAAATGAATATAACTGGCAAAATGAGTGTGAACTGTACACATATGTTAACCCTTTGAACCGTATGGGCGTGATGTTATGTTATGGAATCGTGTAAACAATAAATACGTATAAATACGATCGCAGCAATTGCGAGATATTTGCTGTCAATTATTGAAGAGTTCTAATGTCTATCTCCGAAGGTCTTCATCAGATCCTAATATATTATGTATCCTAAAACCTACCTTGAAAAATATGATTTAAATAACGAAAACCCCATCCAAATTCGATCAGTCGTTCCGATCAGTAGTTTTTGAGAAAATCGCAGATTACAAACATTCATACGGGTCGAATACAGGACCCCCTTTTTTGAAGTCGGTTAAAAAGTTTCAGGTTCATTTTGGGATTCCAAATCATATTACTCTTTTTACTTTGAATACCTTTATCACACTTAAACTTTAATATTTTATATTCATTCATGTTCTAAAATGTGACTTCTTTGCTTTCTGATATTGTGGCACTAGCCTAGGGCTGTGCAACAGGCATATGCCTATACACACTGGAAGTTTAGGAATCTATCGATAGTTTCATGTTTAGTGATGGGATATCATTTATCGATCTTGTATATTTTAATGTGATTATTTAAGTATGTACCTGGGACTATAATTTCTGATTATAAGGTGAATAATTTAAGGGGACTCTAGTCGCGGGCTCGAACTCACTGGTGGGCCTGGCTAAAAGCACGCAGTCTCACCAGGCATCGTGTCCGACAGAAGTGTATTAGTGATGAGCAGTTAGACATTAGTAGCGTCCTATTACATGGTAGTTAAATTTATACCACTTTTGGGTGGGTAATGCTCATTTTGGGATTGCACAAATTGGGCATATTGAGAGCAGTGGTGACCCAGTGGTAACGGCCGTGACTTACGAGTTGTAGGTCGTGCGTTCGAACTCAGCCAGGCGCATTACTTTGTGTAAATAATTTCATCACCACTGCTCTCGAACGGTGAAGGAAAACATCGTGAGGAAACCGGCATGTCCTAGAACCAACAATTCGAAGACATGTGACATCTACCAACCCGCACTGGGCCCGCGTGGTGGATTACGGCCCATTCCCTCTCACAGAGAGGAGGCCTGTGTCCCAGCAGTGGGAACCTAATAGGCTGAGCATGTATGTATGTATATATGAGCATATTGCATCGAATAATCTGACCATAATGATCCCACTGTTGGGAAACAGGTATCCTCTCTGTGAGAGGGTTGTGCTATAATCCACCACACGGGCACATTGCAGGTTGGTAGCTACGACACATGTCTTAAATTTTTTGGTTCTAGGACATGCCGGTTTCCTCACGATGTTTTCCTTCACCGTTTTGAGAGCAGTGGTGATGAAATATGTTATAGGCATATTCTGTCAAAGCTGTCGCGCGATTCCAGGCACCCGCAGACAGGCGCGACGCGGCTCTTACAGAACAATTTCTATGAAAACTTCATGGAAATTGATCTACTACAGCCGTGTCGCGCTGGTCTACGGGAGGTCTTTCCCTTCTTCTCCTTGCTTTGACTACATACGCCTTCTTAACTACTTCATCTATTGATAGTCAAGTAAATAGTCTTGTATACGAACGTGGGCAGAGCAATCAAAATATTTTTATTTCCGCCTTGCCATCATAAAAACGCAATGCCCTATTAATAGTCGAGGTGGGCGAGTACTGTTATGCATTTAAGATGTGTGCACATGGGCGGTACGCAAGATTGGTGGCTCATTTGCGTAGTTTTGTGGCTCATTTGCGTATTAGTGTCAAGTGTTGACGTTGTTTTACGGTTTCAAGAGAATCTTGAATTAATTTTATTTACTTGAGCCACTTCCTAATGAAGTTCTTTTATTATTTGAATGGTTTATTTGCTTCAAGTATATTTGAGGGCTGATTAGCAACTCGGACAGGCTTCTAAAACGGTAACTCTTTAGGATAACGTTTTTTCAAACGTTAACGTAACACAACGATAACGTTTTTGTGTCACCAAAAATATTGAAATTACTTTTTTTTACATCAATTACCACATACGGTGAGACTGAAAGAATGAGAGTAACAATAATGAATGAATGAAGGTATTGTTGTTTATGAGAAAACTTTATTAAAACTTTGAAATAATAACACTTTTTCATATCTTATTATTTCTTCTTTCTCGACTGTAACTATTCATCAGTACAGGATACGTTTTAAACCAGTACACAAACTGTAACCATGAATTCAGCATATCATTCTAGACCCCAGCCCAAAAAATCGCAGGTTATCAAAAAAAAAAAAAAACTGTTTTTCCATACATTTTGATCGCGTAACTTTTCTATGAAATAGCTGTTTTTTTTTTTGTATAACCGAAGAAAACTTTCTGCACTGGGGGGGTCTAGAATGACATGCTGAATTCATGATTATAGTTTGCGCACTGGTTAAAAAATTATGCTTTATTAATGTAATGCGCACTTCATTATCTGGTAATACTACCATGGACTCCACGAGACAGGTCGACATAGTGTGGAGTTCATAAGCAAAATGCTTCCTTTTTTTCTTATTTTTTTTTTTATTTACGTTAGCCTATCTCATCATTCTCCTGCCCTTATCCCAAATTATTTGTGGTCGGCGCAACATGTATTTTTCTTCCACACTTCTCTATTAGTCGCCATCTCCGTAGTCACACCCTTTCTAACCATATCATCATTCCCACAGTCCATCCATCGTTTCTTTGGTCTCCCCCTACTCTTATAGCCATCGACATTCATACTCAAAACTTTCCTCACATTTTCCTCATTCCTCCGTATCACATGCCCATACCATGACAACCGATTTCCACACAACTTTTCATTTATCGGTGCCACTTTCAGGCTTCCTCTTATGTACTCATTTTTTATTCTATCAATTCGTGTAACACCACACATTCCTCTTAACATTCTCATCTCGCTACATGTAATTAATATATAATAATAACAAGTTTATTGATCTATAAATATACGTACATACACGCAGGTTGTATATTAGTTACATGCCAAATAAGACTTAGTAAACTAACAGTGGACACAAGGGGTGAAAAACAATCCCTGTTAATATTATATGCGAAAGTAACTCTAGTCTTTCTGTATGTTACGCTTTCACGCGTAAACCACTGAACCGATCGTCATGAAATTTGGCAGAAATATAGCCTGGGATATGGAGAAGGACATAGGCTACTTTTTTACGCGATAACCGACATCCACGCGGGCGGAGCCGCTGACAAAAGCTAGTTGTCTATATAAATAAAAAATCCTGTCTCCTAAACTGGGGATGGCCTGTATCTTGGGAGACAGTGATTCGACCGAACTGAACTGTAAATTAATGATAATGGACCTTATATTTCGAGTGTGTGTTAATTCTGACTATATGGAAAGGTAAAAACTTACCTAGGTACACGTAGTGAATCCTTGAAATCACAAAATACAGTTAATTTTTAATAACTTTGATTATATATCATAAACTTTAGCCCCTTGATTTACAAAAGTTGCTTAAAGTTAAGTAATGATTAGGGACTGTTTAACCATACATTTTTGACGTTTAAACATCTGTTACGGACGACGAAGCTTGCACATGTATACATGCACGTTAACTTGTTACAAGTATGTAAAAATGACCACGCTTGTTATAAGTATGTAAATATTACCACGCTGTTTTAAGTATGAAAATAATACCACGTGCGGGATTCGCCTGTATACGTGTGCCCCCAATGATCTGTCCGTCGTCATGTTAATAAGTAAGATTTTGATAGATGTAAGATAATAAAGATTAATTTGCTAAATAGGGATTATTAATAACATGTACATTAGACTAGGTTTGTTTTACTTCCAAAAGATATAAGTAGATGGATAAGTAGAATTGTAAGGCAGCGCGAAGCGCGGCTCTGATTGGTCGATAGACCCACCAGAAACCCACCCCCGCTACGCGGCGCCATTTACCGTTAGTTTTTAGTGTAAACTGTATAAAAGACGGGCCGGCTTGCGGCTTAGTGACTTCTCACTCGACCGTCAAGCAGCAAGCCGCCCTAGAAACCCTGGAAATAAACGAAGATACAACAAAAGTGAAGTTTTACTAAGAAGACAGAAACAACATTAATACAGTCCACCTCGTCAGTTGGTCCTTCGGTAGCCGGATGAATATAGAAAAACGCCACCGCCAGTCGAAGATTTAATTATCAAGTATGAAGAAATCAAGTGTGAAAACTAGAAGCGTTAGTGCCAGGGAAAATAAATCGGAATCGGACTACGATAGTCGTCATCCTCGTACGTTCGAAGATCCGCCAAGGTCGCCGCCGACCGTCGCGTCCGCGCTCCCGCGCACCCCGTACGGTGCGCCCGCGGCTGGGGCCGACCCCACCGCCCCCGCGCTCGCGACCGCACCCCCCGCCACTGCCGCGGCAGGGAGAGTTGCATCGACCGCATCCGATACCGCGTCCGCCGCGCCGGCTCCTCGCCCTCTAGCGGCAAGTAGAGCAAATACGACCACGTTCGACTATGGCGAATCGCTCGCCACACCATCCGCGTCGTATTATCCGACGACTTCCTCCGCACTTCATAACCAGGACTCGGCAAGAACTATGACAGCTGCATACGATACTTCAGTTAGGGACACAGTAAGTACGATACGTTCAAGAAGATCGTACGGTAGTGACGTAGCACGAGTGAAAAAGGCAGAGTACGAGGCACAAAAGAGGATCGCTGCGATAAGGAACGAGCGACTAGAACTGGAAAAGGCGCTCGTCAACAAGCGATTGGAATACGAAGTGTCGGCGATAGAAGCAGAGGCCGAGGCCCGTGAAGAGGGTTCGGTGCGCATGAGCAAAGACAGGATGGACGAGTGGCTTCAAAGTATTGACCGAAGTCACCCGCCAGCTGCGAATCAACCAGAAGAGGAGCAGCCGCGACAATCCGCCGCCGTGCACGCCGCCCCAGAATCTGCAGTCTACGTCGAATCTGTCACACGTATTAATGCCGCCACATCTGCCAGGAACGACCAACGAAGACAACGGTCAGCATCGCGGTCGCCTACTAGAAGGGAATACCGAAGCGAAATTGAACAGCTGGCCGACACGCTGGAGAAGATGATACACGCACGCCCGCCGCCACGACAAGCGATCGAGCTACCTGCATTCTCGGGAGCAGCTACTGAGTGGTTGCCATTTAAGGCGGCGTACGATGACTCATCAAAATTATACAAGTTTTCTACGATGGAAGACTTAGCAAGACTACGCAACTGTATCAAGGGCGAAGCAAGGGATGCAGTGTCAGCACTCCTGTACACCGCGTCCGACCCGCAAGTAATTATCAACACATTGGAACAATACTACGGCAGGCCGGAGATATTAATGGATCGTGCGATGGAAGATTTGAAAAAGTTACCTCGACTCACGAATGCGGCCAGTGATTTAAATTCGTTCGCGGTAAAGTTCCAGAACATAGTGTGTGTGCTTTCAAAAGTGGACAAACGCGGATATTTATGGAACCCGATGATAGTGCGCGACGTGACTGAGAAGCTGAGTCCACACATAAGATCAAGATGGTGTGATTACGCTTATGATAATGCGGAATCGTCACGCGAACCGGAAGTGATACTGTTGTCCAGATTCCTGATGCGGGAGGCTGACCGAGCCATGAAGTACGCCTTCACGAATACGACGCTTGCGCCAGCCCCGAAGAAGGAAACAAGAAGTGCGACGCAAGTCACTACAAAGAAGAAACCGGGTCTCGAACTAGTTTACGCAACAGCTGAAAAACGAGAAGAAATTAAACAAGAGTGTTTGTGTTGTGACGGTGACCACGAAGTGCCTAAATGTCCAAAGTTCCTGAAAATGAACCTCGACGAAAGGTGGGAATGGGCGCGCACTAACAAGGTATGTTTTAAATGTGTAACAAGACGTCACCGACGCGAGCACTGCCGAGCTAAGCGATGTGGCCAAGAGACCTGCAGCCGCCCGCATCACGCGTTGCTGCATAAAGAAAGAGAGGCGCCGCCTAGCAAAGCAACCGACCGCGACGTCGAGACCGTACGGCCACAAGAGGCAGTGATGGCCGTCTCCGCGTCGAGCACCTCATCGCAGCGAGTATTTTTGAAAATGTGTCCCGTGATATTAAAGGGGCCCGGCGGGCAAATATCGACCTTCGCCCTGCTAGATGAAGGGTCGACAATATCACTCGTCGACGAGGAGCTGACGCGCCACCTGCATATAAGCGGACCGGCATCGACGTTACGCATCCAAGGAGTGTCTTCGAAAAAACAAGAGGAATGCAGCCAGGAGGTCAGACTACAGGTACGCGGTCAAGATGGGGACTTCCAGGAGCTGCGTGCACGTACCATGAAAGACCTGCAACTTCATAGTCAAGCGATGGATAGGTCGACATTAAACAACTATCCACACCTCCGAGACATAAGTAGAGGGGCTTTCTATGAAGAAGCCACACCAAAGCTGCTAATAGGGGCCGACAACTGGCACCTGATAGTCACCCGTGAACTTCGTATGGGCAAGAAGAATGAACCTGCTGCCTCCCACACTCAGCTAGGATGGGTGATCCACGGGACTGCACCGCGCGCCACACTAAAGGAACAAGAAGGACAAGTTGTGCTACATCTGTACGACGTGTCTGCAACAAGGCAGACAGATGATTTACGTCGAGTAGAGGAGCTGATGAAGTCACACTTCAAGATTGACGCCCTAGGAGTTTCTTTGGCAAAAAAGGTCAAACCGGAGGATAAGAAGGCGATTGACATAGTTCACGGCAGCATGAGAAGAATTAGCGATCATTATGAAGTCGGGTTACCATGGCGAGATGAAGACGCTTCGATGCCCAACAATTACAGCTGCGCTCTAAGAAGACTAAGGACGATAGAAAAGAAGATGGATTCATCACCGAGCTTCGCAGAGAAGTACAGCGCACTAGTCCAGAACCTACTGAACAAAGGATACGCCCAGGAGTGCGACGGAACGGAAAACGCAAATAAGAAAGCATGGTACCTACCGCACTTCCCGGTCGTGAACCCAAATAAACCGGGAAAGATGCGCCTAGTGTTCGACGCTGCACACCAATACCGTGGAGTATGCCTGAACGACTACCTACTCGAAGGTCCTGATCTCCTGAACTCATTGCCCGGGATTTTATTCCGGTTCAGAGAGCGTCCAGTAGCCGTCACTGCCGATATAGAAGAGATGTTTCTCCAAATAAAAATAAGAAATCAGGATCAAGCCGCACAAATGTTCCTTTGGCGAGGGGAGGAACGTACCAAGCCGCCGAAGATATTCAAGATGACGTCAATGATCTTCGGAGCTTCATGTTCACCCTTCATCGCGCACACAGTACGAGACGCCAACGCAAAGAGGTACACGCAGAAGTACCCTAACGCCGTGCAAGCTATAACATCAAGCCACTATATGGATGACTACGTGGACAGCGTTGCGACAGAAGACGAAGCAATCCAGACAGCGCGCGAAGTCATGAACATCCATCGGAACGCACACTTCAATTTGAGAGGCTGGTGCTCGAACAAACCCGACGTGGTAAAGAGCATAACACGGGAGAAACAGGCACACGACACGGAAGTATGGTTCGGACGCAGAGAGGAAAACACGGACAAGACGCTAGGTTTACTTTGGCAGACGGGCTCGGACGAGCTAGGTTTCAACACCGGACTAAGTCGACTGTCACCCGAAGTGAAGATTAGGGCCAGAGCGCCGACGAAGAGAGAGGCCCTGGGAGCAGTGATGGCGGTCTACGACCCTCTGGGACTCATCAGCCACTTCACAGTTACCGGCAAGATCCTGCTTCAAAACCTGTGGCGCCACGGCATCAGGTGGGACGAGGAAATCCCAGAACAAGACGCGCAGCACTTCGAGGAATGGATTCAAAGCCTGGACGAAGTGACGAAACTACGCATACCAAGGTGGTACGGCAAGGACACGGACGATCTCATAGACCTACACGTCTTCTGCGACGCTAGCGAACAAGCCTACGCAGCAGCAGCCTACTGGAGGATCCGGAAACCAGACGGGAGAGTGGACGTAAGACTGATCGCAGTAAAGGCGAGAGTGACGCCGCTAAAATCCGTCACTATCCCGCGACTGGAACTACAGGCAGCAGTGATCGGCGCGCGGCTCGCAGAGACAGTATTAAAGGAGCACCGAGACAAACCCGAGAGTGTCACCTATTGGACGGACTCCCAAACAGTCCTACGATGGATCGAGAAAGACGCCGTGAAATATACACCTTTCGTAGCACATCGCCTAGGAGAGATTGCGGAACTAACCGACGCTAGCCAATGGAGGTGGGTACCTACCGATCATAATGTAGCAGACGATGCTACGCGCCCCGACTACATCATGCACATGAAACCAGGAGACAGATGGTTCACCGGCCCCGCGTTCTTGTACGACGACCACGAATCCTGGCCAAAGGAAAAGGTCAAAGACGAATCAACTATAGCCGAAGTAACCTATGCGACCACAGAAAGAAAAAGAGAACGCCCTTCTTACCTGCCCGACGTGAACAGGTTCTCATCATACGAGAAGCTAGTACGAGCTACCGCAGTGCCCTTCCTCTTCAAAGAGAAATGCAAAAACAGGACCAGCCAGATGACCGTCGACCTAATAGAAAAGGCCGAGAAAATATGGCTGAAACAGGCGCAGCTCGACGATTACGAAGAAGACATACAATTACTGAAAAAGGGAAAGCCGGTACCTAAGTCTAGTAGTCTCTACAAACTAGACCCGTTTATTGAAGATGACGTCCTTAAAGTTAGGGGAAGGATCGGACACGCAGCGGTCTCAGACCAGAAGAAGAGACCGGTGATTTTACATGGCAAACACCCATTCACACGATTACTGGTGGAAGATGCACATCAACGAGCCGGTCACGCCAACAACGAGCGCGTAATCAACGACCTGCGACAGCGGTACTGGATAGTCAACCTACGCCCGACAGTACGAGCCATAGCGCAGCGCTGTCAGCTGTGCCGCGTTAGAAGAGCGATGCCAATAAAGCCAACTACGGGGGACCTACCCGTAGAACGTATCATGGAAGCGCCGCGACCCTTTACCTACTGCGGAACCGATTACTTCGGGCCAATGACAGTGGTCATAGGAAGACGACACGAAAAACGATGGGGAGCACTGTTTACTTGCCTGACGACTAGGGCAGTCCATTTGGAATTAGTGTCGAGTTTGTCTACCGACTCGGCGCTAATGGCGATAAGGAGAATGGCAGCAAGAAGAGGTTGGCCCCGAGTCATGTATTCAGACAATGGCACCAACTTCAGAGGAGCAGACGCTGAATTACGCGCGGCATATAAGGAATGGGCAAAGTACTTTGTTCACTTTGGCCTGGAGCACCGAATGATGTGGAAGTTCATCCCACCAGGAGCGCCGCATATGGGGGGAGCGTGGGAACGACTCGTACGCTCTGTTAAGACGGCGCTAGGGGCAACACTACATCAAAAGGCACTGAAAGAAGAAGTGCTACTGACGCTGCTGACAGAAGCCGAGCACTCTGTCAACTCTCGGCCCCTGACTCATGTCTCTGTCGATCCTAAGGATCCGGAGGCCCTCACACCTAACCACTTCCTTATTGGAACCTCCTCAGGTCTTCCCCGTACTGGGCCTTGCGAAGAGGCCAGCCGCAAGCAGTGGAGAACCGCCCAAGCGCTCGCCGATCATTTCTGGCGGCGCTGGGTGGACGAGTACTTACCTACACTAGTGCCCCGAGGGGCGTCAGATGACCAGCGACGTCCCCTCCAAGCTGGCAGCCTAGTCGTCATCGTCGACTCATCACTCCCGAGGGCAACATGGCCTCGAGGCGTCGTGGAAACAGTCTACAGTGGTCCAGACGGCAAGGTGCGGTCAGCCGACATCCGAACAACAGCGGGCATCCTACGACGTCCAGTCACGAAGCTCGCCGTCCTCTGCTTGGGAGATTAGGCTACGGTAGCCCTGCGCCGAGGGGAGGATGTTACGGACGACGAAGCTTGCACATGTATACATGCACGTTAACTTGTTACAAGTATGTAAAAATGACCACGCTTGTTATAAGTATGTAAATATTACCACGCTGTTTTAAGTATGAAAATAATACCACGTGCGGGATTCGCCTGTATACGTGTGCCCCCAATGATCTGTCCGTCGTCATGTTAATAAGTAAGATTTTGATAGATGTAAGATAATAAAGATTAATTTGCTAAATAGGGATTATTAATAACATGTACATTAGACTAGGTTTGTTTTACTTCCAAAAGATATAAGTAGATGGATAAGTAGAATTGTAAGGCAGCGCGAAGCGCGGCTCTGATTGGTCGATAGACCCACCAGAAACCCACCCCCGCTACGCGGCGCCATTTACCGTTAGTTTTTAGTGTAAACTGTATAAAAGACGGGCCGGCTTGCGGCTTAGTGACTGGATTGGCTCGTGGCTAGTCACAAGTCGGTCCGGGTCTGACGAACCGGCTTGTGACCCCTTCACCGCGCGGACCGCCCCTTTGTGTCCCCCCTGCGTCTGTGCGGCCTGCGTAGCGGGCCGTGCTGGTGCAGGGGGGGCACCGGAAAAGCTGCCCGGCGTTTTTGTCGCCGCCTGCGGTCGCGGTGGCCTAGCCCCCACCCGAAGCTGTAGTCCGGCGCGCGCCGCTCTCGAGCAGCGCGCGCCGGGCCTGAAGAGGACTGACCTGCTGTGCCGGGTGGCGCTGCTGCCGGTCACCGACAGCGCGCCGCCCGGCACAACGCGCCCCATGAAATGGAGTGTCCCCAAAGGGACGAAGAGGAGGGGAGACGCCGAGACCAGCTGCACCCGCCGGCCCGCTGACGACATCGGCGCCTGCGCGCGTTGCGTCCACGCCGTCGCCGAGCCGGCACCCGGCGCCGTCCGCTTCATCGCGCGCGAAACGGACTGAGCGCCGCAGCTCGTCCCGCGCGTGTCCCCGTACCGAGCGCTCCGCTGCGCCGATAGCGCGCACCGTTGCGCTGCCCGCGTGCCACCCGCGCCGCCCGTGCGATGCGCCGACCGCGCTCGTATGTGGCCCGCGCACCCCAGCCCCCGCGCCCCCGCCCGCCCGCGCCCCCCACAGTGGCCGCGCGCCACCGCGCCGCCCGTGCGGAGCGCGAGCGGAGACGACCCCCCCGAAGCTGGCCCGAGCTGGGCCGGCTTCGATGAATCGGATTTACCAGCTGCTGTTCGTGCACGCGGCGCCGCCCCGCACCCTGTGGCCCTTGTCGCCGCAGCCCTGCGCTGGCGGCCGCCGCACACGGCGCCCCCTGTCGCTGGTCACCATCCGCTGGGCCTCCCTCACGCCAGTGGGGGTCTCACCTGGCGGTGGCTTGACCGCCGGGGTGCCGAGTCCACGAACAGCAGCTACACAGGACTTGCCGCCGGTGCCTCGGCCGCCCCTTGCGACCGAAGCCCGGCCCCCCCGGATCCTCCAACTGGACGGACAGCTGCGCTGCGCCGCGCGGTGTGCCCGCGCGCCGCGCGGTGCACGCGCCCCCCTCCAGCCTCCCGCACGCCTCGCCGATGCTGCGCGCCGCGCCGCCTCGAGCCTCGCGGCGCTGCCCTCGACCGAAGCCGCTGCACCGCCGGATTGACCGAAGTCTGCGCCGTCGCCGCGCGGTGTGAATACGCACTGCGCGGCACGCGCCTGTGCCTCCTCGCGCCACCCGCGCGCCCCCCCTCGTGCGCTCTGTTGCGCCGCCGCCTCGCGTCGCTCCGCTTGCCTCGCGTCGCCGCCCGCGACTGAAGCCGCCGTTGGAAAACGACTCGGCTGCTGCTCGGTGGTGTTCCGTCGCAGGTTCGTCGGCTGCAGGACCCTAACGGGTCCACCCGGCATATGGGAGACGACTGCTGGGGCTGAACTGCGTAGTGCAGCGCGGTTCCCCCCGTGCGTGACGTCTCCCCCGGGGTAGCTGACTTACCGCCGGGACGCCCACACGCGGAAGTGGAAGAGCAGCAGCCACACACAGATACCGACCGCCCAAAGGGCAAACACAATGAAGGGCCCGTTTTCACGGGCCGCTGTATAGCTTCCGCGGGCAGGGGGCGATGCCCCGATCCCGCTTGACACGCCCCCTTACGGGGTCGTTGCGACAACCCGGCTTGCTTAGTGACTTCTCACTCAACCGTCAAGCAGCAAGCCGCCCTGGAAACCCTGGAAATAAACGAAGATACAACAAAAGTGAAGTTTTACTAAGAAGACAGAAACATAATACAGTCCACCTCGTCAACATCTCTTAACTTTAATCAACGTTAACGAATATATCCCTAGCTAAACATTAGAAAGGTTACCGAATTCTTAGTATTTAGAAACTTTCAGCGTTACAAACGAGTCATTAACACATCGTAAACGTCATAATAATGAGCGTGCTCAATTTCGCAACTTTCAGATTAGGGCTCGACATTTTATAGCACTTTATGGTTCTCTTCTTGTATTGCTAATTATGGTGATATTTTATGACAGTTGATTAACTGTGGTTAGTTTTGGCTTAATATATATTATTAAACGATGATAAAACGTAACGTGGTTCTAAAAACTTTTTAACAACAAAATTAAACCGCCGAAAAAACTGAAAAGAAAATAATAATAAACGAAGTTCGGTAGGCGGTGACATAAAATTAAAATACATATCCAAAGTCACCGACTTCCGGACTTGGTTATTAAGGCTTATACAAAAAAGGTTTTATTATTTTTTGCTTTTCAGTTGCTGCCAAATTTCATGACGATCGCTTCAGCGATTTAGGCGTGAAAGCGTAACAGACAAACAGAGTTACTTTCGCATTTATAATATTATAGTAGGGATGTAGTACCTAACAAACCAACACATTATTTTTGAATTTTATTACTTTTTGTAAAATAAAATAACGCTTCAGATTAAATTGTGCAAAATAATATTATAATCATTGATAAGTAATCTTCAATACGCGCAGACCGCCTCGTGTAACCACCCACGCCTTAACAACTTACATACAAATAAACATTTCGATCATCCAACGTTTAATTTCATCGGTAATCCGCTCCGACATCCACTACATTAATTACTTATTAATACCGACTCGGTTTTAATTACAAAATGACTTATCTCATCTGGGTGTGGCAGAACATATCTAGACGCGGAAGCCTTAAGCACTTAAGTCAAATCTTTTTGCATGCAAAAATTTTGCAGGAGAAGGTTTTATTTGATTGGTTTGAAAAAAATGTACTAGGGTTTTTGTTTTTATTATTTATTATTACACAATTATGAACTAGTTACATATAAGAGTATGGATATTTAGGCTATAATTATTATTTACTAAAATATCTGACTTCAGTTTCTTTGAACGTCAAAAAATTGCGACTTAAGTGTTTATTACCGTACTATAATTACTTGGCTTATTTAATTTATTATATAATATTAAAACAAACTATGAATAATTTTGAATTATAATTATGCTTATTAATTAAAAATGTTATAACATGATGCAATGCATGCAATAAAGTCAAAAACTAAAAGTCACTGTCTTCTGAATCTGATACGAGTATATCTGGATCAACATCCTTGGTGTCGTCAGTGGTTACTAAATTCTGGTAAAAAATATGGAAACATTCAGGTATTAAAGATAAAAGTGATATTATTTCACGTTTTTTTTTCGACACTTATTGGTACTGGCTTGTCAGTAATCTGCATCAAATTAAATTCTTTATGACGTCGTGTGTTCCGTTTGAAATTAATAGTTTTAAATGATTCATCTTTAGACAGAGATGTTTTGAATTTTATGACGCCGTACTCAGAGTCATAACTCAGCCACTTCACTTCATACCACTTGAAAATATTTCCGTTGTCGTCTTTTTTTCGGGCCACTAAGGGACCTTTCAATAAACTAGCGAAGTCAAAGAAGTCATTTTGTCGCATTTCTCTAACGGTAAATTTTTTGCTACTCGATCTTACCAACTGCATCCAATCGTGTGGGTGATAAATTTGTATTTCGGTTTTTTTCTTTTTTTTTCAATAATTGCATGGTCTAAGTCAACCTCCATATGTGTATGACCAGGTATCATAAACTTGTGATGTATTATCTTGATTGAGGGTTTTACAGTCAACAAGTACGTAAACATTGCAGCCACGTGAGTGTTCTTATTTTGTCCTCCGCAAGTATCAGAGTACAAAATCACTTCTGAGATATTTTCTGGTAGTTCTCGTAAATATACAAACAAACAGGAGGCTATTTGATTAGCACCTCGACCCGAAATACCCTCATGCCACATGTGGTGCGTTGACATTCCTGTTGCGTTGTCATGTATTGTAAGATTGAAAGTCCAAAGTTGTCTTTTATAAAAGGCTACTGATGATTGTAAAGCTGGGGTTGGCAATCATTGCTGTAAGTCAAAAGTCAGACATTAGATATTTTTAATTGTAACTGCGATATTTTTATCACACTGCTTCTCGTTGTACGCCATATCAGCTGCTAGTAGATGAGAGTCGCGTTCTTCTTCAAGGGCTAATTTTGTGATTTCATCTGTAGCAATGTTTGATTTCATTTTAAAGAGGTCGCATGTGTGACAAGTGTCCACTTTTGGTTTTTTGAAAATTAAATTTAATTTATGAAATTCTTTGCGGTATATCTTATCACTTACAGGATTTTCATGTGATTCTGAGTAAAGAGAATGCATTTTTGAAATTGTCAAATGCGACGGTAAATATTTGCGGGTGCTTCTACGTCTAGTGTAATGACTTTCATGTAGCGGAAACGAATTGATGTGATTAATCACCTCTTGAATTTTTTGTTCGGAATGTTTGTTTGCTGGTGTATTCTTTCCACGTTTGTCTGTTTGTATAATTCCACTCGAGCTGCCACGTTTCTTCAAACCGATTAGTTTTACAAAATTATCAATTATCGTTAGGGTTTTTAGAAAGCAACCTTGACACACGGATATTTTTTCACTGTTGACGTTAAAATGATACTTATAAGTCCACTGTCTATTTTTTTGTAAACTAGGATCTTCGACCCGACGACGCTCAGTTTTTTTCTCTTGAATGGTAATCAAAGATGAAACGAACGCTGCCCTTAAATCATAAGACCCAAGATTCCAAACGTCTTTATGAATTACAGCTCGTTGCTCATCACTTATTTTTTGACGGCACCTATTTCGACAATTAAGTAATTCCTTCATTTGACGTTTAACGATAGTTTTCCCACTAGCTGTCAAATAGGATTGGCCTAAATTTCTTTTTATTTTATTATCTTGCTTTCTTCTTCTACAGGGCACGGAATTGTTTTGTTGTAGTAATGACGTATCTTCAATACTTCCAGGTATTGCATTTTGTGGTGCTATCTGTACATCTACTGATGCATCGTAAACAGTGGTTTCCATCTCATCTTCGTGTTGTGTAAGCAAACTAGGACTGTCTGGAGAGTAGGTAGGATCAGCAACAGAATCGTCACTAGAATAGTCAATAGCGATTTCATCATGAGTAATTTGTTTTTGAGTTCCAGATGTACTTGGTTGCGGATTAGAGAATGGGTCTTCATCGCCTGTAAAAAAAAGTGAAATGACAATTTTTTGTTGATTGTGTTGTAATCATGTCAACAAAAACCATACATTTATTTTGCATATTGCATAAAAATGCCGGGAAAACATTCAAAACTTACCTTTATTCTCATTATTTATGACGAGATTTACTAACTTCCTGGCTCTTGAATTCATTATTAATACAGTTAATGCACAACACCACTACGACCGTCACACCGTAACACTAATTAAGAAAAACGTATTTAATTTTACTTTACCCACAACGTTCGTCAACTTTTTATCAATCACTTCAAAAAAGAGGGTAATCTACAGTTACCATCTTACTTAAGTCAGTTGGCTTAACAGTTGCCATGCCGGGAAAAAAAACTTAAGTCAACTTAAGTTGTTTATGTTGCCGCTTGGTTTATTGATACGACTTAAGTATTATGGTACAGTCAACTATTGCGACTCAATGAAGTGACGCGTGACTTACGTGCTTATTCCAGTCGACGGATAATACAAAAACATGGGTGCTGTGACTTTTTATAATTTTGAGCAAAAATTTACTTAAGTGCTTTTGGCCGCCGCGTCTAGATATATTTTGTGGAACGTTTTGACACAGAATTATGCAGTTACACCATTTTCAAAGGTGATTACAGTATCCTCCTATACCTATTAATTAACACTGTAATTTAAAATACCGTAAAACGGGGCTATTTGAAACATCTTTTTGCTAAAACATGTGTTTAATAAAAGAACAGTGTATGAAATAACGCAACAAGGGGCTTTTTGAGTAGTTCCTATAATGCCCTCTTGATCACTTCTACTACTATACGTCTATCGTAGTAAGTTTTGAAGATATATATTTTGAAATACGCTGTTCCAAATATCGCTACTATGGGGTTATTTGGTACCACAATTTATTGGACCTGTTTTTCTTAATTTATCAAACATTGTGCTAAATAAAACCGTCGAAGCGATATTTGGAAATATTTTAGGGTAACCTGGTTTTGTTTAAATGGCAATTTGACTGTTTTTGGTCAAGAAAATACCGAATTATATGAAGGTAGTTACATATCGAAATTATATTTGTTGCCAAAATGGGGTTATTTGGAATATTACGTAAGTATAACAAAGTTGTACCTATTATAAGTAAAGCGATATTTGGAATTCTTAAGGGTAAGCTATTTTTTACGTGTGTCATGAATGTGGGCTGGATTATGATGAATTTATAAATAAATAAAACCCAACTATCTCATTTCAATTGACATATTTATTTAATATTCATGGTGAATAAAGAAAAACGTAAGAAAAATAAAAAGTCAAAACAAATGTTAAATATTCCCAACATAAAATTCTAGAAAAAAAAGGAATACGAATGAAAAAAATTATGATGATGTGAATTGAGATGTATTTTTGACGTAGCTCAAAAATACATCTCATCGCTTTTTTCAGCGAGTAGGAATTCTTCGACATTAGGATTTTTCTTCATTAAAATTTTTTTTACAATCCATATGTCGTCAACCTCATCTCGATCAATTTTCTTGGTAATTCGAAATGCAAGCTGTGGCTTTTTTATTGTTTTGAAAAAATTTACTGTGTAGTTATATTTACGTCCATCAATTTTAATATTTTCAATAAATCCAACATAATATTTACATTTTTTACCGTCACAGTAGCGCACCAAAACATGGTCGTTCACAGCATATACAGATTCCATTACATGTTCTTCAAGTTCTTGATTGCTCTCTACATGTTCTTGCCTGGTGTTATTATAATTTTGGTCGTTTTCATTACAGTACATATCTAAATCCAGTTCAAAGTCTTTCTGTATTTGCAAGGGATCCACATTTTCTTGGTGAGAATCATTGGACTCATGAGCTTTTGAAATCTCAGGTTCCGGCAAATCGATATTCTCACTTATTAATGCTGAGGTACTCACATTTTTATCAGTCTTATAGATTCCATGTTCTAGCTCAGTCTTTAAGTTATCATAAGTCTTTTGTTTTATAGAACCTGCAGTTACATATGATCTTACAGATGACATTTTGCAATCTTTTATGTTCGAATTTTGGAGGTCTTTTGTATCTGTTGGTTCATTATTGTAAAAGCAAAGTTCATGTACTTCAGATTCATCTTTTTGCGTTATTAAATCTTCTTCTAAATCTATATTATCACATATCGTTACTAAATTTCTTGGATTTTTGTCAGTCTTATCAGTTTCGTATTCTAACTTAGTCGTTAAGTTGTCATCAGTCTTTTGTTCAACATAACCAGCAGGTACATATGATCTAGCAATTATCTTATCATCATCGTCAGGAATTAGACTGTTTTCTGCAGTTGGCTGTTTAATGTAAGTACAGTCACTCATGTCTTTGTTACATTCGTAGCCTTCATCATTGCTCTTGACATCAGAGCTGTTTTCACTAAAATTAACATCTATAATGTCCGAGTCACTATGGACACTCATGAGATCTGACACACTTGTAGTGTCAGAATCTGTTGAATCTCTTTTGGTTTTCTTGTTTTTGGATTTCTCGGCTTTAACACTGGCTATCAATAGTTGAATACTTACTGGATCCAAGTCTAATTTTTTCAAATCACTTATTTTCATCTGTTTTTTTTCTAGTTTTGGCCTACTTTTATTTCCCTTGCCTTTGCGGTTAATAGATAGATTTTCACCAGATGCTGGTTTATTTTTCAAATCACTAATCTTCAGCTGACTTTCTTCTATTTTTACTTTACTTTTCTTTCCCTTGCCCTTGCCTTTAAAAAATACATATTCTCCAGTTTCTGGTTTGTTACTAGTTTCTATAATCTTTTCATGTTGTGAACTTTGATCATCTGAGCTGACGTATGTGGAGTCAGAGGCATAGGCATTACATAGCCCGGAAGGACCAGCAATTGGCTGCGTATCAAGCAAATTCGATTCTTCATTTTTACATCCTCCGGTGATATCAGAATCGGTGTTACTCATGTCTTTGTCAGATAAATCGGAATTGGATATAGTCAAAGATTTTTTATTCTTCGTTTTGCCCGACACTCGCTTTTGTGTATTTTTCCTTTTTTTTTCCTGGAGGGGTTTGGTTATGGCTATGTCGTCTGCTGTAATACTCATTCCGGGTGGTACATTGCATTTCCTTTTTCGTTTTGTTTGTCCAGTGGCACTTGTAGGACATCTCATTTCTTGCAAAAGTTCTATTACAGCCGAAGATGCTGCGTTCTCTATCTCTTCTTCTGAAATAATCTGTGTTTGTGGCAAGCGTGACTTGGGTCGGTCCGAATTTATAGGGTATAAGCCACATTTGTTAAATCCGGCTATCAGGTTATTGGATTCCGTGCCACTCTCTACCAACTTATTCTTCAATTTCTTTAACAACTTTGGAAATGAACTTTTAACTAGAGTCTTATGTTTTAATCCTTCTGTCTTCTTCCACTTTGTTAATACGTCACGCCAATACCTTTTTAAAGGAGCGTAAAAAGCCACATCCAGTGGCTGGAGAAGATGTGTAGTTTTTGGAGGTAAGCAAATAAACGTTATGTTCAGTTCACTGCAAGTCTGTAGAACAGATTGTGAGAAATGAGAAGACAAGTTATCTCCTATTACAACTTTTCGTCCTGGTTTTTTTCTTGCGTACGGAACTATTATCGTATGAAACCAGTTTTCGAAGCATACCGAATCAAACCAGCCACTTTTTGACCTATTGTATCTGGTGCCTTCAGGTCCTCCCTCCAGCCATTGATCCCACAGATGATCCGCTTTGTAAACCACATATCGGCAAGGATTGTCCATCTGCAGTGCCAGCAAACATCAAAGAAATTGATGACTTAGAACTATTTATTACCCTTTCAGGGTATTTACATCCTCTCTTAAAAATATATTTTTTGTTACCCGGGTCATCGGTTAGGTTTGTCTCATCATAATTGATGAGACAGTCTGGGGAGACTCCTTTGATAGATTTTTCGTAACGATCAAAAAACTCATCTATTTCCTGTTCTGTAGTTTTGGCGCGATCGCTAGATATGTTTGACGCTGTTCGATTGGAAATCTCATGTTTGTGTCTGTTTAGGAAATTGCGCGCCCAGTCTACACCAGGGATGTTGTCTTTTAGTCCATATATGGTTTTTCCAATTTTATTTAAATATTTTTGTGCAAATACTCGTAGGTCAGTTGAATCAAAAGGAAACCCCCAGTGGCTCAGTAATTGAATATATTCTACAAACGATTTCTCTTCTTCTTTCGAAAATAGGGTTGGGTGCCCCGCTTTTTCTTGCGTGCAATTTTTATATCTATATTTTCTGCTTAAAGTGCTAATCGGAATATTGTAATGTTGCGCAGCGTCTTTCACTTTCAAATTACCATTCTGAACGGCTTCTATTGCTTTTTGTAAATCTTCTTCAGAATACCGCAGATATGGTGGATGAGTTTTGCCATTGCGTGAGTTGGTATACTTCCTTTGATATGTTCGCACCATGATATCATCCCTAGTTTCATATTATCTGTGGACAAAATAATAGGTAGGTAGTGGTACCTATGTAATTTTAACTTATTCAATTGAAGCGTGATAACTTAGCCTTAAGTGAATTTTGTTGCACTATTGGGGCTATTTGAAGCGACTACTTTAATCCATACTAATGCATAGAAAACCGTAGAAGGGGCTATTTGAAATATTGTTCCAAATAACCCCAAAATCAACCTCAAAAAGCCCCAATCACAAAAAATAGGTACAGTACATAGCTCGTTAGAGATAGAAAACAGCAACTAAAACCACTGAAATCTGCGCAAAACACACGTATACATAGTTTGATTAGCGTAGTACATACCTTTCTAGATTTTGTGTATCAGATGAAAGTTGTAACCCCACGATAAAAACCAGAAATTCGAAATTTACAAAAACATTTACTGCTCCACGTGAAATGCTAAAGTAACCTCCAAAATTTGAATGTGACATAGACAGTTAGTTGTTGTGTTGCCAGGTGGCATTCAAATATTCCTACCCTTGACAGATAAAAAAATACATGTGATCAAAACTTTTATTTTAGAAATTCCAAATAACCTCACTATATCCAAAAAACCCCATTTTACGGTATTGTAAAAGCCGTAACCGTAGTTTTTGGGCCTGAATTCACAATGACCACTTAACGATTCCTTACACGTAACCACGTCAATCACACACGAATTCTGCTAATATCGTATTAATAGTATCGATAAATTGTCTTGGAACATACAGAATATGATATTTCGATTCCTTACCGTTACATTGGTTTCTAAAAAAAACGATATTGACGTAGTTTGACCGTAGTAAGATTCCGCGGGGAATCATTATAACGATACAGAATTGGGGCCCTGGCCGGCTCTTTTCGATAGAAAACGACCATTAGGAACCGTGCTAGCTTCTGACGATTCATATTATACGTGCTCATGTAGGATTAGGTGAACTGAAATATTTTGATTTTGACTGCAGTCGTTGTGTGAACAGCTTTAGTACCTATTGAAATGTTGTTCAGAGCATTCTGGGGTTTTATGAAGATTTTAGTGGAGTTAAGGCACCGTTTGATCGTATTTCTGATTACCTATATTAATTGGAGGAGGAACGTTGTCTATGCTGTTAAGAGACCATCACTTCTTCAAACTGGCGCGACGCGAGTTTTGTAGAACAATTTCTATGAAAACGTCATGGAAATTGTTCTACAGGTGTCGCGTCGAGCCTGTCTGAAGAAGCCTTTAAGCAATACCTACCGTATATCCTCTTTTCGGCCGCAGGGGATAGGGAGAGTGGCCAACGCTATACAGACACTCCTCTTCCCCTGCGGCCCCACCGCGTCCGCCATCAAACGGTGGCGGCCCCGTCCAGGCCACGGAAGGGAAAAACGCTACTCAAAAGTACCGGCACTCATCCTCCACCGCAGCCTGTAACCCTCAGCCGCGATGCCTCCCATTCGACATCGCAGCCCACCTCAGTTGCGGTGCACCTCACCGCAACCTACCCTTTTTGGCCGCTTTGTCGTCGGCTTTGAGGCAAAAGCCCTGACGAGCGGCCCCACCTTTGGGTTCCTCCTCGCTTCACCGTGGGTGGGAGACCACGGCTACTGAGCCCCCCCGCAACGACAATGCGGGAACCCGCTCGGGGGGGGGGGGGAATGAAAGGACTTAATTAGCACACCTCGGAAAAATATGGATTGATTTTATCTTGGGGACCGGGGGACACTGGGTACCTATTTGAAAATTAAAATGGCTGATTTTTGGCGTCATATTCTATTTTTTTTTTCTCAAAACCTATAAACCCATTATCAAAATAAAGGCAATAAAGGTCTTTATTGTTAATTTCAAGAAGGTGCTTCCGACTGAATGAGATTGCATAAAGTATTCAGTTTGCTAGTCAACCTCTTAAAACAAAAGTTTATTGTTTTTATATTAACTTCATATTTTACGCAATCGGGTTTTTTTATTTATATTTTTTTATCTATTAGAATTTGTGCCGAAATATCAACATTGACCTAATATATTTATGCATAGAAAACTGTCACCATTGCCACACACCCAAAACTAAATGACGCTATATATACAAAAACATCGACACACTCCTACGCATGGTCATCGTGTGAAAATCTGCGCAGCTTTATAAAAGTATGACATGTCTCATGCATATTATAACTAAGTAATTAACATATCGAATGCGTGCTGTATCATAATCGGCCGCTATTAATAGGTGCCACGACGCCATGTAGAGATTCGTTTTCCCATAGGTTTACGCACTAGGAGTATCAACGGCGCGTGTATTCGTAAAGAAAAAAATACAACTATGATTCAGACCTTATAAGGTATCATCATCTCCCTAGCTTTTTCCCAACTATGTTGGGGTTGGCTTCCAGTCTAACCGGAAGCAGCTGAATACAAGTATTTTACATGCAGCGACTGCCTATTTGAATCTGAGGTCCACGACCCAGTTATCGGGTGACTCACAGCCAACGTTGCCAGAAGGTTACTTTTGTAAACATTTCAGTGACTTTTAACTGCATCAGTGGCAAACGCTTCAAGCGCGTTCGGCGTTCCGATTGGTCCGTCACCGATTCAGGGCCAATGGTAGCCCCAAACGCGCTTGAAGCGTTTGTCACTGAAGGAGTTAAAAGTCACTTAAATGGTTACAAAAGTAACCTTCAGGTCGTCAGACGCCCGAAAGAACTAGGTTGCTGAGTTCAGATAGGCACTCGCTCCATGTAAAATTCTGGTAATCAGCTCCATACGGTTAGATTGGAAACCGACCCCAACACAGTTGGGTAAAGGGTAGGCAGATGATGGCACGGTCTCATCGTCCTTAGAACACTGCCAAACATACTCGTACCAAAACGCGAGTCAAACCGCGCTGCTAATCCACCCAGTGAGTATCCAGCCTTACGCATATGAGTGACAATGGCATTGACAATGTGGTATAAACCGGTGTCGCGAGTTGTGGGCATAGTACAGTGGACACGCGGCTTTAACCAGACCACTATTGTTTATATTGTGCCCCGTTTGGACTGGAGCCAGTGAATGGATCAAACAAAATATTTATTTAAGGAAGTAGTTTTCATTTTTGTGTTGTGTTTGTTTATTTTCGTTTCATTTTAATTGTAGTCGAGTCTAAGGTCATTAACCCGCTCTATTTTTGTGGTCTATTTATTTGCTTGTTTATCGGTTGAATAGCTTTTTACCCTTTTTTCATTTGATCGAATCAAAATAAATTAAGACGATTTTCTGATTACAGTTTATGTTAAAAGCAGTCTGAATGTTCACTTCAAATTCTGGCAGACGAAACGTTAAAAGCCAGCCGGTTTATTCTGATTTTTTTTATCATGAAAACGAAGGTGAAGTTAGCTGTCATTCCTATTGATGTGCTAGGTATCGACACTAATGACAGCTCACTTCAAGCCCACTTCACTTAAGTTTTAAATCACGAAGAAAGTTTTCCTATCGAATTATTTCATTACAAATGCATATACCTGCATATGATTAAATAATACAAAAACAGTATCGGCCCACGATCTACATCGTCCATGACAATGACAATGAGGGCGAGTTACTGACGCGAGTAGCACGTGGAGTGGATAGTCGAGTGCGCCCACGTCCGTAACGCTGTTTATTTACTAACAGACGAGTCACATGTTTTAGATTCGATATGTTTTTATTATCTACAAACGGAATTTTCTTTCTAAAGAAAGTTTATGAATGCCTTTGAATTGTTGAACTGTACGTATTTATGTATTTAAAACCGAAAGGTTGCAACGACTACCTACTAATACATAACATAAATAATCAGCCAATAATGTACCCACTGCTGGGACACAGGCCTGCTATCTTCGAGGAGGAGTGGGCTGTAATCCACCACGCGGGCCCAGTGCGGGTTGGTAGATGCCACAAGTGTCCGAATTTTTCGTTCTAGAACATACCAGTTACCTCACGATGTTTTCCTTCACCGTTTTGAGAACAGTGGTGTTTTAATAGTCAAAAGTAAAACGCCAGTCTGGGACTGAACCTAACTATCAACATCTCGTAAGAAGCGGCAGTTACCACTGGTCCACCACCATTCATTTATCTATATACTAATATTATAAAGAGGAAAGATTTGATTGATTGTTTGTTTGCTTGCATTGAATAGGCTCCGAAACTACTGAACCGATTTGAAAAATTATTTCACTGTTGGGAAGCTACACTATCCCCGGGTGATTTAAGCTATCCCCTTATTCCCACGGGAACGGGAACTACGCGGGTGAAACCACGGAGCGATGCTAGTTAATAAATAAGTAGATTGATGGTTCAAGAAGAAATATTTGAGTAAGAAATAGTTCTTTACATGAATATGCCTATTTACCTGTCACTCTTTTCACAATCATGCTATCACAATCAAATGAACCATGTCTTATTTTGTAGTATTGGAACAACTAGTAAAGCAACTTAATAATATATGTATACTGTCATTGTCATCTCATTTCCGGCACCCAAGCTTAAATACGGTTAAGCTCTTACACACCACTATAATCCACTTAACTGGCTCTGTAGTATTGACTTGTCAATCCCGCTAGGCCATTCAAACAAGGCACGAGATTCTACATAGAGATGTCATTCAACATGTATTGAGTTATGGTGGACGGTTATTGTAATATAACTTCACTAGCTTCCCCTCGCGACTATGTCCTCGTGAAATGTCTTGTTTTAACATTTGGGGCATATTCATAAACGATGATTAAAGTCAAGAGGTGTTTGAACGTCAAAAATGTATGGTTAATCAGTCGCTAATCATTACTTAACTTTAAGCAGCGTTTATAAATAAGGTGGAAAACACACTGTGACATTTTAGATGTCTAACAAAGATAGTCCACTCAATGTATCCGTCATAAAATAGGTACCTTTAGGCGCGATAAAAAAAAAGATGGGGCAAAGAAAAATAAATAATGCTTTACAATTATGAAACTCCCTGTTTATAATGTTTACGTATCAAACGATGGAAGATATTTATAATAAGCATTACCTTTGTACGTATTTTTCTGTTCCTTTCTCCTTGTCTGTTTATGTTGTGCATAAATGGTTAAATAAATAAGATTCCATCTTCATTCAATTACGTCATGTGTCTTTCTTAGTGAATGAGATTTTCCTTTTTTAAATTCTTATTCATAATTTTGTTCATAAATAGAATAATTCCTATATCATTATTTTTTATAAATAAACGATTGGATACATCAATACATGAAGCTGGGTGCCGTTGTAAGACCAATAAAATGCCACGGTGTATATCATATTTATGACACTCTGCAATACCTTAGCTACACATACGTAATCCCTACATACAAACAAACTCACAAATTGTACCTACTTCTTTATCCATACATACGGTTTCCCCTATGATGTAATAGACCCTCTATTTTAACCAACTTCAAAAAGATGGAGGTTATCAATTCGATATGTTTAAATAATATATTATAATATTTTTTTGTGTATCTTCGGGCATAACTCCGTCATATTATAAACACGATTTACAAAATTCTTTTTTTTATTCGAAAGGGGTTTAGGTCCCACAGGTCTTTCTATACAAAGTGACATTTCGTTTCTTTATTTTTGACATCGTACCGTAGAAATCCGTCTACAATCTTTCATTTTGTCTTTCGTTTCTAACGAGCTTTGTCTAGGTCATTTTTTATGTAGACTAAATTTCAGAAGAAAGTTTTTTATCCCTAACTGTCAAAATCACAATGTCAACTAACAGTTGTGACATTGAAAGAAAACTTTCTACTGTCTAAACGGAACATCCTGTTTGTCTACTCTTCCGTCGACAAAACGGTATTCGTGCTAAGCCTGCAGTAGGAATATTGTGCATTTTTTTTAATGTTGAGCATTTAAATAAATAAATTAATTAATTTTCTTCTCATTATCGCCATCCTGTGCGCGCTGGCGGACCGGTGGGACTTTCCGATGCTGGCTCGATGGATACGGATGCACGCAGTCGTATAGTTATTTGTCACCATCATGCGGGGAGTCCACCCGGACCCGCCACGCCACTATTAAAATTTTGTAATTGTTATTATTAGTACTAACACTAGTTTATAAGTTCACAATTATACTAACAAATTATGGATGTTATCATAAGGTGAATCCGAAATAAATGAATTTTATTTATTTATTTATTATTTTTAAGTAGTAATTATGTTAAATCTAAGTATCAATATCTTTACCATTACCTACTCACACACATTTATGTACCTACTAATAGTGGGAATAATGCGAAGAAAATTCAAAATATTGTAGGAATAGAGGGAGCAACCCGTTTTATCATCTTTTACAAAATCCCATCAATGTTACTGTGGTCTCCATCTAGGCCTGAATTCAATATGACCACTTAACGATTCCTTACTCGTAACCACGTCAATCACACACGAAATTTACTCATATCGTAAATATCGACAAATTGTCTTGGAACAGAATATGAGATTACGATTCCTTACCGTTACATTGGTTTCTAAAAGATATTGACGTAGTTTGAACGTAGTAAGATTCCGCGGGGAATCATTATAACCGTACAGAATTGGGGTCCTGGGCCTAGAGACAAAATACATTTCTGTTAGCTTTCACGCCAAACGCTACCTACGCCAAAATGTATGGGAATGACATTTCCTGCGGAAAGGTTACGTCGTGTCCTTTCCGCAGGTAATGACATCCCCATACATTTTGGCGTAGCGTTTGGCCTGAAAGCTGACAGAAATATGTTTTGTCTAGGCCTGCTTTTCTCTTAGGACAAAATGTTACGTTTACGTATTACATAAATTCTTCAATAAATACTATAATCCCGGAAAAAGTACGAAGAAGTCTAATTTCGCACACCCACTGCCCGAGGTATGTAAGTACTTACCAACGTGTCATACTCCGCAGCAGAACCACTTTGACTATATTATGTGAAAATTACAGGATAAAATGTAGATAATGTCTATATTTTTGTAGCTTAATATCAAAAATTGTATATTGTTAGTTTCTTGGAAAATATCAATTAAAAAAAATTGTCCTAAGGAAGTCTCCGTTTCTTGTCTCTGTTCTTCGAAGTTTAGGCAAATAGGCACTACCTATTCCTATCACTGGTCATATAAAGAAATGTATATTTATTGTATATTAAGAAAACATCTACAATTTTAGATAAATCCTTACTGATTTTTAGTAACATGAAAATGTTTTGTCGGAATGCGCCTGCCATGAATTTCTTAGCAAATACCATTGGAAAGTCATAATGACGCCATTGTATTAGTAGATTACCAAACTTGTCAAAATCAACAATTTTGAAATCAACGATAGACCATTCTGACACTATTGTAATAGCAGACTTGAGGCCCTGGATCATCATCATCATCATCATCATCATCAGCCTATAATGTTCCCACTGCTGGGACACAGGCCTCCTCTCTGTGAGAGGGATTGGGCCGTAATCCACCACGCGGGCCCAGTGCAGGTTGGTAGATGTCACATGTCTTCGAATTTTTGTTCTATGACATACCGGTTTCCTCACGATGTTTTCCTTCACCGTTATGAGAGCAGTAGCGATGAAATAATTTACACAAAGTAAAGCGCCTGGCTGGGTTCGAACTCACGACCTACAACTCGTAAGTCGCGGCCGTTACCACTTGGCCACCACTGCTCTCAGGCCCCGGTTGGTGTAGTACATTTACAGGTTATGGCGACAAATCTGTATCTGCCATCTTTCTATCTTTTTCCGGGACTTAACTATTTGATTTTGCATGTTTTTCTACCAAACGTAGGTTGATATCGCCTGTATAAACTAGCAGTAAGGTCGATTTTCGTAGCTCAGTTGACTGTACCTCAATAATTTAAATAATAACATTTAAAAAATCTATACATTCTAGCCCTATAATCTGTTGAATATAATTAATAATTATACTTCTCCACAAAAGGAAGATACAGCTCATATTACCCAGTAAGCACGCTGTATAAAATTAAAATATGTACCATAAATCACATAAAAAAACCCAAGTAGGTAATTACCGTCACAATAATCTTTTGAAAGGTAAAAGTGATCAGTTAAGGGCGTTATGTAGGCATGTACGTAATGTTGTTGCCATATACAAAACTGCTGCTGTGCCCAATAAGGCGAGCGCTTCGTGATACCTTTATCACGTTATCATAGCTTTCTAGCGCCGTGCGCGGGAGCACGCGCCGCGATAGCTGCGGGTAAGGGCTGGGGCAGACTGACGCGGCGCCACGGGAAGAAAGTCGCGGAAAATTAAAAATACAAAACCCAAAGACGTAACTAATACACAAGAAAAGAAAATACATTTATTTAGCACAGACAGGCACACAATATTTAAGGAGGAAGAAATAATGTTAAAATAAAAATGAAATAATTATGTATGAAACTAGCATTATAGTCCCAGTTCAGCAAAAATGCCAGACAACTAGTGTCTGACACTGGTTTTCAACAGTAGGCTTAGCATGACGCTTCCTATTTCTACGAAGAATAGACAGTGCTTTTTCAACACAAAGTGACATTTTGTAAATTTCGTTCCTCTATTTTTGACATCGCACCGTAGATATCCTTCTACAATCTGTCATTTTGTATTTCGTTTCTAAATGTAGACTACTTCAGAAGAATATTACTTCCCAAACTGTCAAAATCACACTGACAACAAACTTTCTACTCGACGGCCACAAAGTATATACGATTATCTACAATATCATGATTCGTTTAGAACGCATAACTGTGATAATTCATAGAAAAACATAGCTATCTTCTCCTATTGTTAATAGTCATGTCTATTCTTCCGTCGACAAATCGGTGCTCTTGCTGAGCCTGCTGGACCTGAAGTGTGAGATGGGTGGGTGTGATACCTTATATAGCAAGTAAGATATGAATTTCGTTACCGTAACTATTGTCCAACTTTGTACCTATCACATCCGATGAATAAATATATTTGTCTTAGAAGAAGTAATTACACACACGTCTTCGAATTTTCGGTTCTAGGACATGCCGGTTTTCCTCACGATGTTTTCCTTCACCGTTTTGAGAGCAGTGGTGATGAAATAATTTACACAAAGTTAAGCGCCTGCCTGGGTTCGAACCTACGACCTACAACTTGTAAGTCACGGTTGTTACTCAAAAAAAAAAAATTTTTTTTGTTCATACTATTTAGCGCGTAACCGGTGTGTCCCCAGCCTCACAGATTCCACTAATTTGCTTTAGAAATTCGATCTAATTTAACTATCCGAAAGTGGAGCGGAGACATACGATCGTCCTGCGGCTTTACCCGCCCGCCGTGCTCACAAACGACTCGTGTAGCTCTCAAGTCTCAACTAGGACAATGTAATCCTTTTTATTGTGTGGAAGTGTTTTATGACTTGTTTGTTACGGTTTTTTGTGATAACACTTGCTTTGAAATGTTGTGGTGGGTTTGCAGATAAAGATTACGAATCATCATCTCCAGTCCCAATTGATTTGTTGTCGGCGCAATTAGTCTTCTTCTTCTTTTGAGTTTGTTGCGCCACTTCTTCTTCCCAGCTAAAGCACTAGGAAGTGGTGACGGGCGGGCGTTTTTGGGGGACTGTCTTATGTAATTTTGACGTTCAAAAAGTGCTGACGCTCAGCCTAGTTTGAATAAATGACTTCTGTTTTTTTCTTAATTTACACCCACACACCCACCACACGCACACACACACACACACACACACACACACACACACACACACACACACACACACACACACACACACACACACACACACACACACACACACACACACACACACACACACACACAGACACACACACACACACACACACACATATATATACAAGGTGTAACGTAAATAACGCACAACCTCTTAAGGGGTCATTGTACTCATCATTATGAACAACTTTTACTATGGGACCAAACCTGAAATCGCGAAAATAAAATCAGCTGTTCCCTACATTTATGTTCGCATAACTCGTCAAAATGTAGGGAACAACTGATTTTTTTTTCGCGATTTCAGGTTTGGTCCCATAGTAAAAGTTGTTCATAATGATGAGTACAATGACCCCTTAAGAGGTTGTGCGTTATTTACGTTACAACTTGTATACATACATACACACACGCACATACATACACACACGTACGTCGGTATCTGATAGGCAGTCGCTCCATGTAAAATACTGGTATTGAGCTGCTCCGGTTAGACTGGAAGCTGACCCCAACAGTTATGTTACGCTAGGCAGATTAATTGATCTTTGGAGCTGTGTGTAGCTGTACAGATGTACTGTGTCGTGTGGCACCTCATTGTGGTGTTAACCACATACTCCGACGACCACAACCGCTCAAGTGGGGCGCAGCTAAATTGAGCATTGTTCTCCGAACCGTGCCTGATGGGACTCCGGTGGAACTGTCGAGCACTCGCCTTTTTAAATCGTGTGAGGCTTTCTTTAACGATGTACGGGTTTAGGATTACCTACGTTTTAATTTATAAAGAATTCACCTTGAATAAATGATGATTGGACAAGTCCACTCAATCTGTGTGGTTTTTTCCTCAAAATACCATTTCAGACACCAATCCACATTGTCTTCACATGATCTGACCAAGATTATGTCTAGACTTTAAAAAGACTGTGACCTCTGAGCTTATTTCGGATTTTCTTCTCAGAGTAGTCAGATAGGAAACACCGCGCCAACATCATCTAGTTTAAAAACTTTTTAATAAAAAAATTAAACCGCCGAAAAACCGAAAAGTAAAAAAATAATAAACTAGCTTTGTCCAACCCCAATAACTAAGTTCGGAAGGCGGTGACATATAATTTAATACATATCCAAAGTCACCGACTTCCGAACTTAGTTATTGGGGTTGGACAAAGCTAGTTTATTATTTTTTACTTTTCGGTTTTTCGGCGGTTTAATTTTTTTATTAAAAAGTTTTTATTTTATAATTTTTTGTGGCTATAATCTACTAATTACTACATGCTTAATTTTATCAATCATCCCCCGTTTTCTTACCCTTAGGGTTGGAATTTTTCTTCGAAATTTATATGGGACCAACTTCAAGGTATACCCTTTCTAATAGAATTATCAAAATCGGACTACTCTGGAAAAAGTTATGCGTGGTCATACATAAAAAAAAAAAAAAATACGCTTCGAATTGAGTAACCTCCTCCGTTTTTTCGTCGGTTCAAAAAATATGATTGACGTGTAAAAGTGTTTGGTACAAACCTACTTACAGAAATAAATCATTTATCATTTATAATATATTTGAACGTAAAAGGTTGAATCTAGTATGACGTTAAATAAATTCCTATCTGGATGTAAATATTCCAAATAAAGATGCTCAATTCCAAGGGAAAGATAAGTGTCAAAAACTAGCTGTCCCTGCTGTTTCGTTCGCGTGTATGTCAGAAATTGACCAATGGAGACGTGTTACCGGAACAAAAAATAGCCAATTTACCACTTATAACCAGCGAGACTTTCCGTCAAAATCGGTCCGGCCGTTTTAGAATAATAATTTATTTGTTGTTTTTAAGGACCTACCGTAAACACTTTCATATGCATAAAGTAAAAAGCTGAAACTTTGATATTGCAAATAGACACTCATATTTTATTTATTTGTGTAGATATTTCATACATTTGTAACACAAAGTTGCAGTCAACAGTTTAGAAAGAATATAAATGTTACGATCTACAACTCGTATGTCGGGGGCGATACTTACCATATTACCACTACTGCTGTTTTTCACTAAGTTCTCCATAATTCCTTAGTATATTCATAGACAATCAATAAAACCCTACTGTCTTCTGTTCCAGGGTTACCTTCACGTGTGGCGACGAGAGGTGACGTTCTCGGACGAGCAGCTGAACGAGCTGTTCAACAATATCGAGGACATCTACAATTTTAACAGGTAAAGCATTCGTTTACTTGCTACTCTTTTTCCAGCTAGGACTTGAAGATCTCTAGTTAGGAATCACTGGGAGCAACATTGTGATGTTAAGTTGGACTGGATAGTCGGCTCCTCAGATTATAAAACAAAGGCAGATAGACCGCGCGGAACACTAAGAGTGAAGCCAAAAAACCAAATACTAAGGTGTCGTATTTTATGAAACATACAATGCGACGGTTTAGTATTTGTTTTTTTGGTTTAGATTATAAAACAAAGGCAGATAGATCGCGCAGAACACCCAAGAGTCAAAAAAACAAATACCTACTAAAGCCTCGCATTATATTGGGCACGCCACGATTGCGGCGGTAAGTCCCCTCTTTGAGGAGTGGTTTGAGAGGCGGCATGGCGTCCTCACCTTCCGCCTGACGCAGGTCCTCACCGGACACGGTTGTTTCGGGAGGTTCCTGTTTCGGATAGGGCGGGAGGAAACGCCCGGGTGTTTCCACTGCGAAGATCGCCCTGAGGACACGGTGGAGCACACGGTGGCGGTCTGCCCAGCTTGGGTGGAGCACCGCCGTGTCTTCGTGGAGGCGATCGGCGGCGGCGATCTCTCGCGTCCGGCCCTGGTCCAGGCCATGGTACGGAGCGAGAGGGCATGGGGAGCCGTCACCTCCTTCAGCGAAGCAGTAATGCTCGCGAAGAGGGAGGCGGCGCACGTGAGGGAGAGGCAGCATATGCGCCCTCGCGACCCTAGCCGCCGCAGGATACGGAGACGCCCTGGGCGTCGGGAATCCCAGGCCGATTTCCTACCACCGTAGGCATGAGCTTGCGGACGGCGAGTAATGGGTAGCTCGCTGTCCGGTAAGGACCAAGCCCAAGTCGACGGCGCGTTGTGTTCCACGCGCGCCTCAAAGAGATGTCAGCACAAAAATGATGGGGCCTGCAAGCGCCGATGCCTGTCAGGGGTGCGGGTTCGTTTGAAAGAGATACCACAGCCCCTGGCATACGGGCTAATGAAAGAACACGGGTGGGTTTTAGTCAGTAAAAGTCTGACACGCCCTCCTGCTCCACCCAGAGCGGGAGAAGTTATTTGATGATTTCCCACCCCAAAAAAATAAAAATAAAAGAAAAGCCTCGCATTATATACAATACGACGCTTTAGTATTTCGTTTTTTGCCTTCATTCTGGTGTTCCGCGCGGTCTATCTGCCTTGTTTTATAATCTGAGGTCGGCTGGTAGAATGGGTCTTTTCCAGCTTTGTGCGTTCTTGGAAGGTAACAGCATTAAATTCCAAAAAAATACGACTCCAAATGATTGATGATTCGATTAAATGTGTAAAATAAGTTTTATTTCGGAAGTTGTTGTCCCCGATTTTATTTTTCGTTTTATGTCATTAACTATCGTAAAGTTATTATTCACCTAGTTGTGTTTTCTTTTTAAATTACTGAAACTTTTCATTTTTCACTTTTTAGTTGTGGTACGTACCTACCCCACACAAATTCGTATATCTAAGTACTTTCAATTGCTATTAAAATGTCATCGTTATAAAAGTTTAGTTAAAAAAAAAAAACAAGTATTATTGAAGTTAACTCAAATCAATCCGAACTTGAGCAGTCGGTAAGTATACCGTTTCAAACCAAAGAAGAATTTTTCAAATAGGTTTATTAAAAAAAATTACGGAGTTCTGAGGTAAAAACATAAAAAACAACATGATCTCCTTTTCTGAAGTTGGTTAAAAAATATCGACGAGTTTCATGAATAATTTGATTTTGAAAATCATGATCCATCCAAATCGTTAGTCTTTAGTAGTATCTACCTAATTGTGAGTGAAACGTCCCTTGTTCTTGTTTCAGCAATGAGAATGATGAGATAGAAATATCTTTATTGCCAGTATTGCTTTTGTTTTTTTATTTTAAACATCATAAACTTTGTAAGTCTCCCCCTATCTTTCCATCTCGAATAATCGCACATTTCGCGAATTTGACAAATAACAAGCAACAATATCGTATATCCCTGACATATGGCATAACTACGTCCCCTTACATTCGTCTTCATAGTGGCTTTCTGCTAAAACGTAATATTAGGGGCTTCGTCACGCCCTTAAGTCTGAGAGGGTAGGCAGACCGACAGGCGGAACACATCGGTACAGTAAAACACGGTTTTGGTTTTTTAAACCTGCTGAGATTGCTAAACTTTGACAGACGACGAAGTATTTTATAAGGGGATGTATTTGTAAAGAACCCCATATAATGGTGAAAGATTAAATGTACGAAATGGATCAATAATAGGTACTCTAAGGCAGTATTTCCGAAAATTGGGTGGGCTTTGAAAAATTGAGAGATACGTCCACGTGAAGAAAAAATTATTCGATGGCAAACCGCGAAATACTGAGTTTCTGGTGCTGAAAACAGTCCTTGCTTGTTGCCTAAAATTGAAGTTGAAGCAAAAGCTATGAGTTGTGACAACAAAAGTATGAAATAAATACATCCTTCTCTTTGAAATAGCACTCAATGAAATTAATTTCATTTTCGATTCTGACTGAATGTTTATTTGAACAGTCCTTTATTCATACCTAGTTATTATTATTTCCTTTATTTCAATAAATACATACAAATTACATTTTTAAATATTAGAATATATTTTTTTTTTTCTTTTTGGGGCTTGTGGCTAAGTAACAATAGCTGCACGGGTCGATCGATCAGGTTAAGCTACGCTTGCCGCGGTTGGTCCGTGGATGGGTGACCATCTTTACATACCAAGACCCCTCCGTGCCTCGGAAAGCACGTTAAGCCGTTGGTCTCGGCTGTCATTTGTGGATCTTTGACAGTCGTTACGGGTCGTCAGAAGCCCGAAAGTCTGACAACCAGTTTTTCCATGGGGTATCGTATTACCCAGTAACTGGGTTGTGGAGGTCAGATAGGTAGTCGCTCCATGTAAAATACTGGTATTCAGCTGCATCCGGTTAGACTGGAAGCCGACCCCAACATAGTTGGGAAAAGGCTAGGCAGATGATGATGATATTTTTTTTTCTCTATGACAGCCAAGAGGTGAGTCCCGAATTTCCAAGTTGGAGTAGCTATATCAAAATACTATCCTTCTGCCCGTGGCTTCGCCCGCTTGAAAGTCGGAAATTATCCCGCGGGAACGTACTACTTGGATAAAAAGTATCCTATGTGTTAATCTAGGTTATAATCTATCTTTGTGCCAAATTTCATCTAAATCGGTTCAGCCGTTTTTGCGTGAAAGAGTAACAAACATCCATTCACACAAACTTACGCGTCTATAATAATATATTAGTAAGGATTAGTAGGATGTAGCAACATATAAATCCAAAGTTATTGCATGTCTAGGGGAGTTGTGGCTAAGTAAAACAGTCGTACGAATCAATCGATCCTTGCCGCGGGTGGCCCGTAAAACCTTTCGAGTCGAAGAGTCAAAAATTACAATTTACAAAATAAAGTTTTTAAAGAGCCACAAAAATTTTAAAAATCACACAGATTACGAAACAAGTCACTGTTATTATTGGTTTCATAGTAAAGTTGCGTGAAATTAAACGCAAGGTGACCAAAAAGGGGCGTGGCCTAATCTACGCCATTTACAAACTCGCCATTTTTTATTCGATAGCTCGCCGGGTGAAGGGAAAATAAATAATATATGCGTATGGAACTATAGAGCCGCATGTGGCTCGCGAGCGATCCAATTTTCTCCATCTTAGTTTTCAAAGTCAAATGTGGCAAAATTCTAAGTGCATGTTATTAACACTGTCGAGTAGTGTCGACCCAGGCCTAGATTATTAAAATTAGTTAATTTTGACATTCACAAATAACAATGAAAAAAATTGTATAAAACTTGACACTGTATTAAGAAAAAATACCCAGTTTCATTTAACACTAATTTGTAGTTATTTTAATTTGGATATTAATTGTAGTTTAATTTTAACATACCAAACAAAATATCTAGTGAAATTGTTTATTACTATTAAGATCTTATTGTAGGTGTCATATACCTACTCAGATATAAATTACTTTATAAAAAAAATAGTTTTGTTTACGGGAGGTAGGTTGGAAAACTCACAAAAGGCAATGTAAAACTATAGGGGGGACCTCTGCCAAGCAGTGGGACCAATGCAGGTTGATCTAGTACAGAACTTTATGGTTACACTTTAATTAAACTCAGCGAGAATCAGTAACCATGACAGGTGAAGAAGAAAGGGACAAAAATGAACAATGTTGACATTGATATTTTGTGCATTTACCAGCTCAGAATTACTCTGAACGGCATGAATTATTATTCTAATCACGCAACTCAATTCAAGGAAAACCGTAACATTAACAATTTTGTAATAATAATTATTTGTTGATGGAAAAATAAGTACCGGAAAATCTGAGCAGTATTTTCTAAATTGCGTTCGTAAATAATTCCGCTCTAAGCAATTATAATTGTCAACCATAAGGAAGTAGTATTACGGATATTTGCCGACGATTTCCATGGTGTGTGTTGCGGTTTTTGTTTAATGTGAGTAACGTTCTCTCTCATAGCATAAATTGATAGCGGTAGAACGAGAAAAAAATATGCCGTCACTGCAATATAATGACAGAGATCTGAAAATGTTCTCCTATTTATACATTTGGGGCAGTTAAACGCTAAAGCTTCGTTCCCAGTTTGACCCGCGCTTTACTATTCAAATTACCTGCATCGCGTTCGTGTTCTCACTGCTGGAACAAAGGCCTCGTCTCTGTGAGACGGAGTGGGCCGTAATCCACCACGCGGGCCCAGTGCGGGTTGGTAGATATCATGTCTTCGAATTTTTTGGTTCTAGGACATGCCGGTTTCCTCACGATGTTTTCCTTAACCGTTTTAAGAGCATTGGTGATGAAATACCGAAACGAGCTAAAGTAATGCCTGCTTAGGTTCGAACTCACGACCTACAACTCGTAAGTCAGGCTGATACGACTGGCCCATCACCGCTCGTGTTGTACATCAAGCTACACCAATCTGTCAAATAGCTTTGATCGATTTTCAACTTTATAGCATAAGCATAAGGTTCATATTCAATTGAGAAAATCTGACAGTTCGGGGTAGCTTGATGTGCTGGTATACACTATCATGCGCATTATTGGCTATGGTTATCGAATTATATCTCACCTTACTCGAGAAAAAAGACTAATGCGGACGCAAAAAATATTAATCCATCTTGTTTTATACATATTCCCAGACTAGACGAGATGTAGGTACGACGTGTCTCGTCAAGTAGAGTCGTCAGAATTATATTTTTACTTTTTTTGTCTGACATTGACGATCCCCCAAACTTCCTCCCATATGGAGGGTGTTAAAATAATAGCAAGGGTACTTTTGGGAGGGTTACTTTTACAAAAGAGGGTATGTATGTGTGGTCTGCAATGAACGTATATTGTGCGTGTGTGTGAATATAAATCTACAGGGTGTAATTATGAATACGAGTGTTCAATGGTGGTTTTAATGTCTAATCCTGCACAAAAGAAAAATCTATACATCTATACATACAGATTAATAAAATTGGAGTGTTTGTTTGTGATATTAAAATAACCGCTTTTTACTAAATGCATATGGATATATATATATATATATACGGTACATAAAAAGTTTTTTTTTTTCAAATTTTGTCCGTCTGTTTGTTCCGGTTTATCTCTGAAACGGCTGGACCGATTTTGCCGGGACTTTCACTGGCAGATAGCTGATTTAATATCCTTATTATACTTTTATTTTAGACATTTTTAAAATTCCACGCGGACGATGTCGCGGGAACAGCTAGTCTGTAATAAGACTAGGAGACTTTTAGCAAACGGTTACTGAGGGATTTGTGGCTGGTAATTGCGATAAAATATATTGTGATTAACATTATCTAACCATCATCATCATCTGCCTAGCCTTGGCACAACTATGTTGGGGTCGGCTTCCAGTCCAACCGGATACAGCTGAAAACCAATATTTTACATGAAGCGACTGGCTATCTGATCTCCACAACCCAGTCACTGAGTAACACGATACCCCTTGGTAAGACTGGTTGTCAGAATTTCGGGGTTCTGACGACCCGTAACGATTATCAACGATCCACGAATGACAGCCGGGACCATCGGCTTACCGTGCTTCCCGACGCATTATGCATTAATCTCGTATGTAATGTCAATGTATGTTTTAAATAATCGTATATTTTACTGCTATTAGCAAACGACATAGCCCGAAGAATTGCCAAACTTAAGTGGCTGTGGGCAGGGCACATAGCTCGCAGAACAGATGGCCGAAGGGGCCGAAAGGTTCTGGAGTGGCGACCACGTACCGGAAGACGTAAAGTGGGAAGGCCTCCCACAAGGTGGACCGATGACCAAGGCCGCGGGTATCCGCTGGATGTGGGAAGCACAAGACCGGTCGAAGTGGAGGAGCTTGGGGGAGGCCTATGTCCAGCAGTGGACGTCTTTCGGCTGAAATGATGATGATGATGAGATGAAGGTACATTTTACCCTGAATGCCGTTAAAAGCGGTTAATTCAAAAAGCATTGAGCTAATTTTTTAAATCCATTATGTTTCACCCTGTATTCGTCATGTATGTGTGTGCTAGTGCTAATAGCTAAGTTTGTGTGTGGTCCCCTTTTAGTAGAAGAGTATAGTTTCTGTACAGTATTGAATTACTATTATACTCTAAATTGAGTACGGCTTGCTGTTTTACGATGATAGCACAAATGGGACATTTTTATTATGGTACTAGAACTGCCCCGCGGTTTCACCCGCATAAGTCTTGATCCCGTTCGAATATTTGCATTAAATGTACCCTATGTCCTAATACAGGTCATGGTCTATCATAATTATGCAAAATAGTTTAAAAAATGTATTTATACAGGGTCAAATTTAACCAGTGCGCAAACTGTAACCATGAATTCAGCATATCATTGATAACCAGCGTAGAAATTATTCGTCGGTTAGAAACAAAATCTGCTGTGTCATAGAAAAGTGCAATACCTACGCGGTCATAATGAATAGAACAGCAGATTTTTTTGTATAATCGACGTTAAATGTCTACGTCAGAAGACGAAAATTTTCTAGAATGATATGCTGAATTAATGGTTACAGTTGGCGCACTGATCTTTTTTTATCCTGTATACAAAATGCAAATACTTTTTTCATTTTTTTAATTCAAATTCTATACAAAATAGTTTTTCGTTTTGTTTTTAAAACACTAAATACAAAATACGAATTTGCAAAATACTTTGTCATAATAAAATAATTTGAAGGTTTATAATTTTTATACGTTATGTTCTTGTTATTAGGAATCTTCTTGTTTTATTTTTATAAGACCATGTCTTGGTATACTAGTCCATTCTCTTATGAAACACCGCTTTATATTTTAAAAGAGGGATTTATTTTGAAGTTAATCCCGGAAATTACAGATGATAAGAATCCGTACGCAAGCGATGATTCATTTAATTTGTTACTAAGCAAAATAGAAGCTACTGAATCTGCAATTTGTAACCAATTTCACAGACGATTGGTCAGAAATAAGCTTATTGTTTTACACAGCATTGTCATGCAAATTGTGAGAATGACGGTTCTGGAAATTGAAGAAAATGTGGGACGAGAATAGTGTTTAAAAACTAAATAGGTTAGTACTTACATTTAGGTACTGTACTCATCACGAGGATATAAAAACTACCATACTATCTACTAAAATAATTTAACTTAAAAAATATTAACTCAACAAATTTTACCCGACTGCAGCAAAGCAAAAGATGGAAAATGATTTTGACCGGTATGTATGAGGGTATGTTTGTAAATATGTTCATCTGTCCCCTCATAACGGAACTAGTAATCATAATTTGACTAATGAGGTATCGTTAAATAACTACTAAAACATCACGCTCTAAAAAGTATCAAACAAGAATACTAATATTTTCATCTGAAAGTCGGCAACCTGCGGCTCGCGAGCTTCATGCGGCTCTTTGTATGTGACGCTGCGGCTCTTTAGTTCCATACGCAAATATTATTTATTTTCCCTTCACCTGGTGAGCGATCGAATAAAAAAAATGGCGAGTTTGCAAATGGCGTAGATAAGGCCACGCCCCTCTTCGGTCACCTTGCGTTTAAACCCCGATTTCATGCAATTTTACTGAAACCAATAACTGTAACTTCTTTCGTAATTAGTATGATATTTTAAATTTTTGTGGCTCTTTAAAAACTAAAAAAAAAATGTTAATTGTAATTTTTGACTCATCCTACTCAAAAGGTTGCCGACCCCTGCCCTAGGGCAAAGATATACGTGAGACTAAGATTCCTAGGAATTCCTAGGCTAGTCTGAATTTATTCCACTTCAACCTATGGTTTCTAAAAATCGTTTTGAAAAACATGGTTTCCATGCTCTCCACGCCAAGGACCTTCAGCATTTGGGCGCACTAAATTTTTGGGCGAGTGCGGGGTGATGTAGCCGTGCAGTCTTGAATCGGTCGCATTTTTAATTTATTATAACAAAAATAAAGCATATTTGTAAAAAGTAACAAAATCAAATCATTTTCCTTTGTATTGCAAAGCAGTAGAAATCTTTATTTACTCTTTTGTAAAAAAATGAAGGAGTATAATGGTTTCATCTCAACGATTTGGAGGTGATTTGGTGTTTTTTTTTTCTTATTATTTGATACCCATAGAATAGTCATGCCTAAACCAAATGACATGTCATAATATATTAGATTGCTAAATAATTTTTCAAATGTAATTTCTTTGTAAATGCCGACGAAAAATGGTGTCATCTGCATGCTGTTTTCAACCATTTTTTGAGAAGGTAACCTTGAGTTTGCATGCTTATGAAGTCTCGGTAATGAAATATTGAGAAAGCATTTGTGAAGCTCGAACTTATCGATTAACAGTTAAATGGATGAGAGGTATCTGTATCGCATTATAATCTGTGGTCATCCGTTTATGTCAATTATATCGTTGATTAGTTCCTACATTTAGGATATTTTCTACTGGCCTAATTAGATAGCTAAGCCCTATTCCGTATCCCCCCGAGTGGGTTCCCCCGCATTGTCGTTGCGGGGGGGGGCTCAGTAACCGTGGTCTCCCACGGTGAAGCGAAGAGGAACCCAAAGGTGGGGTCGCTCGTCAGGGGTTTTGCCTTCAAGCCGATGACGTAGCGGCCAAAAAGAAGGTTGCGGTGAGGTGCACCGCAACTGAGGTGGGCCGCGATGTCGAATGGGAGGCATCGCGGCTGAGGGTAACAGGCTGCCGCAGAGGAGGAGTGCCGGTGCTTCTGAGCAGCGCTCTTCCCTTCCGTGGCCTGGACGGGGCCGCCACCGTTTGATGACGTGTTCCACGCGCGCCGTCATAGATGTCAGCAACAACTGGTGGGGTCCGCAAGGGCCAATGCCTGCCAGGGGTTTTTTTTTTGGTTGGGAAATCATCAAATAACTTCTCCCGCTCTGGGTGGAGTAGGAGGGCGTGGCAGACTTTTACTGACTAAAACCCACCCGTGTTCCCTCAGTAGCCCGTATGCCAGGGGCTGCGGTATCTCTTTCGAACAAACCCGCACCCCTGGCAGGCATCGGCCCTTGCGGGCCCCATCATTTTTTGTGCTGACATCTCTTTGAGGCGCGCGTGGAACACAACGCGCCGTCGACTTGGGCTTGGTCCTTACCGGACAGCGAGCTACCCATAACTCGCCGTCCCCAAGCTCATGACTACGGTGGCCGGAAATCGGCCTGGGATTCCCGACGCCCAGGGCGTCTCCGTATCTTGCGGCGGCTAGGGTCGCGAGGGCGCATAGACTGCCTCTCGCTCACGTGCGCCGCCTCCCTCTTCGCGAGCATTACTGCTTCGCTGAAGGAGGTGACGGCTACCCATGCACTCTCGCTCCGTACCATGGCCTGGACCAGGGCCGGACGCGAGAATCGCCGCCGCCGATCGCCTCCACGAAGACACGGCGGTGCTCCACCCAAGCCGGGCAGACCGCCAACGTGTGCTCCACCGTGTCCTCAGGGCGATCTTCGCAGTGGAAACACCCGGGCGTTTCCTCCCGCCCTATCCGAAACAGGAACCTCCCGAAACAACCGTGTCCGGTGAGGACCTGCGTCAGGCGGAAGGTGAGGACGCCATGCCGCCTCTCAAGCCACTCCTCAAAGAGGGGACTTACCGCCGCAACCGTGGTGTGCCCAGATGCCTGCCAGGGGTGCGGGTTGTTCGAAAGAGACACCGTCGCCCCTGGCACACAGATAACTGAGGGAACACGGGTGGGTTTTAGTCAGTAAAAGTCTGACACGCCCTCCTGCTCTCAACCCAGACCGGGAGAAGTCATTTGATGATTTCCGAAGCTCCCAAAAAAAAAATGCCCTATTCCGTATTAGCGCGACCATCGCTTTTGATAAGGAGGGGGGAATTGTATAAGCTTATTAGCTAGCTAATTAGGCCAGCAGAAATATCCTCAACTTTTAGGAACTTTTGTTTAGGATGTAGCTAATATCAACAATTATTTAGTGTGCTAGCACTGAGTTTACTAGCTGACATAGAGCCAATTGTTTGTTTAATGTTTTGTGGTTCGTCATGTTAATGAGGGTTTTATTGAATACTAGATTCTGCTCGCAACTTCGTTCGCGTCAAATTTCTCGCACCACCCCGTCGCTTCGAATAGCCTGCCCGTGCGAGTACTTCTTATTCGTGACTTCTTTCTTTTTGCTCGGCTCTTAAGGGACATGTTGTATAGCCTTCCTCGATAAATGGGCTACCTAACACTGAAATAATTATTCAAATCGGACCAGTAGTTCCTGAGATTAGCGCGTTCAAGCAAACAAACTCTTCAGCTTTATAATATTAGTATAGATTCAAGCCACCAGTTGGCGCCACTTTGACAAGAGGTCTTCCAGTTCGACCATTAACTAAAAATATTTGATGTCATTCGTTCACCATTCAGTCCGTAAACGCTTTGACACTTGACAGGTGCCTGGACTTGACGTCGCAGTGCTGCCAGAAAACCCTCATTACTTACTAGCCTAGTTTAAATAATGATTTTGATTTTTTATTTGTATTCTTCTTATAGTAGTTATGGGTTACCTACTGCTTCTTCATGGGGCTCATCAATCGGATGACCCGGCCCCATTGAACAGAATCAAAAAAATCAAAATCGAAATATTTTATTTCATATAAACCTGCATGGGCATTTATGAAACGTCAAAAGCTAGGTGCACGGTTACAAATTGTCGCTTCCTATGGAGAAGAGCCGGCAAGAAACTCCACGGTTACTCTTTTAAAAATCATTGGCTTTAACAATGTTTTCAAATTACAGTGATAATAGGTATGGGAGGACAGTGCAAGCCTGTCAATAAGTACCAGGTACTTAGAGGAATGAAAATATAGAATAGAAAATCGTCTACAAATCTACAGTCTGTAAGGCCTACAACGTTCTCTCATTCACAATATAAAACCTTAAGAACAACCGTAATAATACGCTTTACAAATAACAGTAGATTTACAATTCCGCACAGTGATTAAAAGCCAATTAGCAGCATGACAAGCTAAAGAGGATACCATTATATTTTCGTAAAACATACTTAGTCATTTTCTTGTAATTAACACAAAACATTATGACTATATTCCCCGAGAGGTAGGCAAATAGCACAGCACACATGTTTGTTAGTCATGGTGAGGTCCTTTATTAGGGGTACAGACTATCAACCCAGATTTCGGGGTACTTCTGAGTAGGTACACCCTGATGAAAAACTCAGTAACATTTTCCGACAACACCGACAAGACTTTACTTCGACGGGACTCTTCGCTGACGGGACTCTTCGCCGATAGGGCACTTCGCCGACAGGGCTTATCCTTGCGCTATTCCTAAATATTCAAGTAACTGCCACTAACATGGAAGTAGCGCGGTTTGTCGCAATTCTGACATAACCTCACCTATAAGATACCTATCTGATGAGCCCTATCGGCGAAGAGTCCTGTCGGCGGAGTGTCCTGTCGGCGAAGAGTTCCGTCGAAGTAAAAAGTCTTGTCGGTGTTCAGCATAGTCTCTGTCGGCGTTTAGTCGTACACGGGGTTTAAACCATGTGCTTTCGACCACTAGATGAACAATGTAGTCAATCAACTCTGCCTAAAGCCGACATCAACTCTGCCTAAAGCCGACAGCCCGAAAGTCTTACAACCAGTCATACCAGTGGGCTTATGTTGTTCCCTAGTAACTGGGTTGTGCAGGTCATCAGATCCGCAGTCGCTCCATGTAAAATGATGCATCTGGTTTGACAGGAAACCGACCTCAATTTAGTTCGGAAAAGGCTAGGCAGATGATAAGCCACGACCCCCATAGAGTTCTAGATAAACGAGACACTCAATAGGTCTTTCGTATGATTAAAAGGTATAAAATGGAAGTAACTACTAATGAATATAAGTGCAAGCAACGTTCGTTATGGCACATTATCGTTATAAAGCTCACGGTGAAACTCTAATAACGTACAAAATGGGGTGGAAACATTCGGATGGGGACGCTTGTGGCGGGCCCGGTGGTGACCTAGTTACATACGAAAGTTGCAGCTGTACACAACACATGCTTCGATTATGTAACGATAGTACCAAGTAATAATTTTTGTTCTAATTTCACTGTGGCTAACAAGGATAAGAATAATGGACTTCTACTTTATAATTATATTCTGTAGTTTAACTATACCATTTATTTAAGGTTAAGGTGAGAATATAGCCTGCAAAAAATGAATTTTTGTATGTTTTTTTGCAATTTGGGGTCAGTTTCAGGCAGTATGTACAGCAAAATACACCTGAAACTGACGGCTTATTCCACAAATCCCCCCTGAAAATCCCCCTTAGGGGGAAAAGTGGAATCTATAAAATGAAAGTGTCGAATTCCCCCCTGATAATCCCCCTTAGGGGGGAAAACTGGAATCGAAAAAAATACTTATTCCTAAATCCCCCCTGAAAGTGCCGTTGAGGGGAAAACTGGAATCTAAAAAGATAAAGTCTCGAATTCCCCCCTGAAAATCCCCCTTAGGGGGGAAAACTGGACTCTGAAAAAATCAACGTCCAGAAATCCCCCTGACGTCCTTACACTTTAAGGACGCATAAAGAGTGCTTCTGCTACTACCAGCGCTGGGCACCGACTTGTTCGCCGGTGCTGGTTGCTCAAATATTTACCGCGGGCACCAGCAGATATTCAACTTAGAATGCAGGAGCGAGCGAAGCGAGCTTGAACATAACTTTTAACCATTCAAACACGAATAGGAACACCGCCAAGCAGGCCTTCGTCGACATCGTCAATAAAGCTAATATTAAAATGTACACCTACTGAATTATTTTATGTTATTCGAGTTTAAATACTTTAAAAGGCAGTATTGTTCTTTCTTTATTAATAACTAGTTGCGTCCCGAGGTTACACCCGCAGTCTCGCTCGATCCCGTAGGCATTAATAATCCTATGTTCTTATCTAGGTCATGGTTTACCCATGGCCCAATTTTATCCAAGTTCGTTCAGCCGTTTTAGCTTGAAAGCTTCAAAAAACTCACTTTCGCATTTAAAATATTATCAAGGATTCTACTCTACAACTATAATATTATAAAGACGAAACTGCGTTTGTTTGTTTCTTTGATTTGATTTCTCTTCACGCTGCCGCAACAATGGCTCAATCGATTGTTATGAAACTTGGTTTGGAGATTCGAAAACACATAGAATACTTATTGTTTCAAAATTTTAAACTACATAGATACTTTAAAATTCTCTAGGGAACGCAATATAACCGAAGTCACAAGCAACAACATTAATTAATTGAAAAACTTGATTATTGTTTTATATGAAACTGATGTTATTTAGGGAACTTTCACTTTTTATGCTAAATAATTTAGTTTTCTAGGTAAGTTGTGTGTACTTTGTTCAAACTGTTTTAATTATTATTTTTACAAAAATCAACCGATTTCCCTCATCCCTGTTTGTTTGTGATTGTTTTTACTCTTCATCATATTTTATTTTAACAAAATTCTGTGAGAAAGAAAAGACTGATTAATGCAAATATATTACATAGTAGTTTTTTTGCTTATCACATTGTATCAGATAACAATTTTTTATTTACTTTAAGAGCGTAGAAATCAAAAGAAAATTCTGTAAAAAAAGACTCATTAATGATTATGTATTATAATGTGTTTTGTTTTGTTTATCACATTGTATCTAATCGCTATTTTTTTATTTACTTACTTTACGAGCGCAGAAATTAAAACAAAATTCAGTGAAAAAAAAGGCTAATTAATGATTACATAATATTATTTTGTCGTTTTTTGTTTAATTACATTGTATCTGATCACTATTTTTTTAATTTAGTTTACGAGCTTAGAAATAAAAACAAAATTTTGTGAAAAAAGAAGACTGATCAATGATTATTTATTATAATGACGTTTTATGTTAGTTACATTTTATCTAAATCACATTTTTTTTTTATTTACTCTAAGAGGGAAAATTGAGGGGGAAAAGTGGAATAATCCAAAACGAAAAGGGGGATTTCTGGACTTTTTTATATTCGGGTTCAGTTTTCCCCCTTGAGAGAGATTCTCTCAGGGGGGAAAAGTGGAATAACTTAAAATGATAAGGGGGCTTTCTGGATTGATTTTTTATTAGAGTGCAGTTTTCCCCCCTAAGGGGGATTCTCTCAGGGGGGAATAGTGGAATAAGCCAAAACAAATTGTAAAAACCGTTATAAAAGTTGTATTACACGAGCTTCCATAACGCGTCCTCCATAAGTAAAACAACTTAGACTACCGATCAGTAGTGTAAATTGTTTTTTGAATTAGTTGAGAATCGGCTCTCGTGTCTTTCAAAATGTGTGTATATGCACAAATATTAAAACAACATTTGCCTAAAAACATGAACCAAAACTTCAAACAATCCTTTGATCATCCTTCAAACAGGGCAACTGATTTGGTAAACAAAGAAAAAGTATAAAACATAAACAAACTATACTGGCCTCCCAACGCGTCGCGCCCGTTTAAACCACCTGCCCGTATGTTTCCACAAGGTGTCGAATGCCAATTAGCTGTGACTGCATACCCGACCCGGATTCCTCTCCGTGTGATGTAACTGCACCTTTAGATGACTTTAGACGTCACTGTTTTACAGTCTGTGGTCATATTAAATTTCTGTCAAGATAATTGTTTGGTTAATTTTACAAGAAATTTAAGGGTTTTAGGTGGTAATAAAACCACTGGTTCGGCTCGTGGCTAAGTATTAACAGCCGAACCGGGTCGATCCATCAGGTTAAGCTAGTTGGTCCGTGGAATTAAGCATGGGATGCATGGGTGGATGGGTGTAAAATACTGTTATTCAGCTTCATCCGGGAAGACTGGAAGCCGACCCCAATATAGTTGGGAAAATGCTAGGCAGATGATAAAGTGGTAATATAACCTGAAAAATATAATGAAATTCCATTCAGTGTTACACAAATATAATGTAAACCGTTTTTTTAGTGGCAAAATCGTCGTTAATCACATTATTACAAAACAATTTAATTCATTCTTGCCCGCTTGCTTGCTCCATCATATCTTACCCGTTCTTCTCCATAGAGATCCTTTTGGAATGGGCATCTAGGCATCAACTTTCCGACTGACTCTCTGACTTTCCGGCTGACTTAATTTAAATAAATGCTTTGAATTTAAGTTAGGGACTACTCACACTTATTCAGCTCTGTTCAGCTCACAGAAAACAACGATTTTGGATGAGCTGCGTACCTCTACGCATCCGTTCAGCCGTGGAAAGCTGAACGGACTCTGTACAAAATCGTTGTTTTCTATGAACAAAAGCTGAACAGAGCTGAATAAGTGTGAGTAATCCCTTAGTTTGAACAAATACAGAAGTTGTCGTTCTAATAAATACCTTATCATAGATTTCGGAACTGTTCCAATTATTCTGTATGGTGTCACATTACAAATGCCACTTAACATACTTTGATTGACGGATAACAAAGATAGATTACTTTGTAATTTATAATTATGACATTCATGACTGTCATGTCGGAATTTGTGTCAAATTTAAATTACCTACGTACATTTATAATTTAACTTGATTTGAATGACAGTCATGAATAAAAAAATGCATTATAAAAATTGAGGTAGATCCAATTTTGTGATTATACTTACCAGTGCACAGTGGCGAGGGGTGGAATTACGATTAGGGCAAGCGTGACAAAAGCTTAAAGTTTCTTCAGAAAACAAGGAATCAAAGAATTTAGTACGGCATATTTCCTTTTCTTTGGGAATCAAAAAATTTAGTACGGCATATTTTATTTTATTTGCGCGCAAGTATTTTTCAGAAACACATAAAAACTAATTGTACTTTGAAATACTGAGTAGTGTATCGGTGGTAGGGGGGATTTCTTAAAGAAAGGTCGATGGGAATTGGCGTGAATTGACCCGTCGTCGCCACCGGTACATTCTCTACAACTACGAATGTTGGATCTAAATCCAAGTTACCGGTCAACAAACCAAGTGTCAAATAATGATAAACCGATCCGTTAAATATTAGAAAGTATAACGTCCGTAGGCGTCGTAAACATAAATTAACATTCAAACTAATATCTTTTTCCGTAAACTTCAACACCTACACGAGAACAACTATCTAGTTTATATCTCTGCTGACCTACATAGTACCTAAGTACTTAAAGTACCAGTCTGCACAGATGACCACTGTCGAACAAAACAATATGAAGGCAATGACGATCTCATGATTGGCAACACAGGGTCAAATTAAATTTGTTGGCAATACTTGTCATAAAGACTTAGGCAGAGACTTAAACCAAATTGATGTTTAACACTTTTAGGTTATACAACGTGTAACATAATGAGGGTTTTCTGAAATTACGCTTACTAGGTGGCAGCACTGAGACATCAGGTCCAGGCACCTGTCAAAAGTGTTAAAGCGCCTACGGACTGAATGGTGAACGAAAGAATGAAACGAATGACATCAAATATTTTAAGTTAATTGTCGAACTGGAAGACCTGTTGTCAAAGTGGCGCCAACTGGTGGCTTGAATATTCATGAAAACCCTCATTAACGCAATACCTCATGCACCGCAATTAGAGTATTGAATTACAAGCATAATACAATGACCAAAACTTATATTTTCATCAGTCCACCTTATGGGAGGTCTTCCAACTTTACGTATTCCGGTACGCGGTCACCACTCCAGAACTTTTCGCCCCCATCGGCCATCTGTTCTGCGAACAATGTGCCCTGCCCACTGCCACTTCAGTTTTGCAATTCTTCGGGCTATGTCGGTTACCTTGGTTCTCCTGCGGATCTCTTCATTCCTGATTAGATCACGCAGGGAAACTCCAAGCATAGCCCTCTCCATTGCCCTTTGGGTGACTTTAAATACAAAAACCAAAAGGAAAGTTAATTATGTTCTATTTCCTTTCAACATTGCATTAATATATCTCAGTATAAGTCAACCACAAGTTTCTTACTAACAGAAAAGCCAATAGCAATTAATTTATATCTCCTCGTACAATAATAATTGTATGAATGTCTGCAGAGTGTGTAGATAATAGATATCGTTAGCTTGAGACGTCGACCGCAGATGTAAGATACTGTTTCACGGTTTGTTTCTTTCGATATCTATGTTACTACTGTTATTGAAATTAAATTGCTTGTATGCATTGACATATATATAAGGACGGAGCGGACCGCACGTTACTTTAACACCTCGAACTTGGTCCCAAAATGGTCTTCCCTATAGCGAAGTGAACTAGAACGCGATCGGCTGTCTTCGGAGCGGTCGTAAATTTTTGCAAATAATAATACCAAGTTGTGCCGTGAAGGGTTGCGTGAACTACGACAAAAAGCACATAAAAAAAAATGATAACATTTCATGTCCCCGGTAAGTTAAAATATGTCATTAAATCGACTTCTAACATTATTTAAAACAATTTTCTTTCACATTTGTCTCAACCTTTGGCAAAGACGACGCGAAGCCGCGTAAAAGTGCGACATAACTTTGCAGCGGCGCTCGCTGTAGCCGATGAAATGAAAAGATTTAATAATATTACTCTACGATTAAATTTTGTACAAAATTGATTTTTATTGTTTATTAAAAGCAAATCAAAATGTCTAACGTCAGAAAACACTACGAATCTAAAATGGAAAATATGTCCAGAATAACAAAAAGACAACAAAAAAAAAGCAAATTGTTTTATTCTAAGGCCAATGAAAACTTAATAACACAAACAAACTGCAACAAATATACATTTTGAAAAATATAAGGTTTTTATTTTATTTCTTTGTACCTCGAAAAATACCACACCCCGCTCTAACAACGTTACGTCTACGACCAGGTTACGTCAGACCACGCCGATTGACATCTTAGTTCATACTAGTTGTAATAGATGGCATTAGTGTTTTTTGTAGGGCGACCGCGTCCGTCAAATGTTCGGACGACCGTATCTTTACTATTTAAATCAATGCTTGTATGTTATTATGATGCAGATTATTATTAAATAACAAATGGTATAGTTGTGTTTGTCTTTCAACTGATTTTGAGGAAAAACTGGCTGTAAAAAAACACAAATCATTAGTGATTTGTTCAAACTAGGTTGAGTGTCAGCAGTTTTGGACGTCCAAAATTACATAAGACATTATCCCGAAACCGCCTGCCCTTCACCACTTCTCAGTGCTTTCGCTGGGAAGTGGGACAACAAACTTCCCAGCAGCACAACTGTCTGTTAAGTCAGGAAAAATAACTGATTAAGAAATTGGCTGTTTACATAAATTGACTATATTTCAAATAACAGCAGTCAAGTAAACATTTTAATAATAATTTATTTACATGACTGTAAGTAAGTTTTTGCTCATCTGTGCTGTGCTGTTAACCATGCACCGCATTGATTGAAAAGTTTTTCTTTGTATTTAAGAAACTGCATCTCTATTTCTGTGGCTATGGTTTTTAATCAAATTAATGTGATATCTAATCATAACCTTGTGCTGGCAGCTCCATAAAGCACACTACACAAACCAATGATATACTACATTAATATGCGTTACCCGCGCTCAATAATGGCAAGATAAATGCAAGGTAATTGCCCGTCGTGTTATTAATCACGTACCATCCCGTGACGCGGCGACACGCTAGCAACGTAACTAAATATATACTCGTATGTTTATCTCTTTCTAACAAAAGGCATCGGTATGGGTCTTTCCTGTTCTTCGCGCAATGTATGATTGTATGTACTAGTACACACGGCTACACATCAAGCTATACATTTCCAGTTTACGCTTATCTCGCTTTGTACGGAAATCTTATACAATGCGAGATCAGCTTATATTGGAAATGTATAGCTTGATGTGTAGCCCTGCGTACCTAGTGGTTTACGCTGTTTTTGGGTACTCTAATGTTCGTGTATCACGCGTCTATTCTACTATTCTTACTATCCTAGTAATATTATTAATGTGTAAGTTTGTATCTTTAGATGTTTGGATGTTTTTACTCAATTAAGCAAAAACGGGTGTACGGATTCGGCTGAAATTTGGCACACATGTAGTTTATAACCTAGATTAACATTCAGGATACTTTTTATCCCAGGAGTACGTTCCCGTGGGATATTTTCCGACCTCCACGCGGCTGAAGCCGCTGGTAAAAGCTGTTTTATAATACGTCATTGACGCAAACTAAAACATTCCACACAAAACATTCAACAAAAAGCTTTTTACTTCATAGAAGTTAATAAAATCAACAAAAGAACAAACTAAGGTACCTTTTGTTAGAGCACGTTTGTGGCGGTCGGGTTATGAATGTAAAAACAATGCCGTGGCCTGATAGGGTCGCTCAAGTTACATGACCTCGCAAGATTCCTGATTACTGGTGCCTTAAGTGCCTTTGGCTTAGGACTGTGGTGTTGAGGTCGTTTTTTTTTGCCGTTTTTCTGCTTAGAGACGTTTTCGCGTGTAGGTGGAAGGTTGAATACTAAGTCTGTATAAGGAATGTGATAATTTATAGTCGGTTTTGAAATTTGGAGTGAGTCATTTGCAGAAAATTTAGCACATGTAGGTACATCACATACCACAAAAGTCGAAAAGAAGCACTTATCGACACCAATAATAGTCTGCAAAGGTGTACCACAAGGGAGTATTTTAGGTCCTCTGCTCTTTATTATTTATATTAACGACCTCCCCAAATCCATCAAATCGTCCATGGTACTGTATGCTGACGATAGTACTGCGATAGTTGTATCTGAAGACCCAATAACACATGAACATGAAATTAACAATACACTATCATCTATAGTTAAGTGGCTAAACTTAAACGAACTTAAAATAAACCTACGTAAAACATCTGTAATGACTTTCAAAAATAAGAATTCTAAATTAAGGACATTCAAAATAAGTTATGAAGACATAGACATAGAAAAAATAAATACTACCAAATTTCTTGGACTACACATAGACTCGGATATGACATGGAAGACACATATTGAACAAGTATGTACAAAACTGAGTCGGTATTCGTATGCCATCTATATGCTTCGTAAAGTGGTAAATCAAACTGCATTACTATCTGCTTACCACGCTTACGTTGGTTCAACACTGAGGTATGGAATAATGTTTTGGGGGAATGCCACTGATAGAGAAACAGTTTTCAAAGCCCAAAAGAAGTGTATCAGGGCAATCTGTGGATTAAAACCGACGGATACTTGTAAACCACATTTTATAAATTTGAAAATATTGACATTCCCATCATTGTATATTTATGAACTAGCATTAGACATTAGAAATAACTTATATAAATATGAAACGTTAAAAAGTACCAGGCTTGCCAGTACACTTCGAGCAATACGCCATAGAACGGCTATGTTTGATAAGAGTGCATTCTGTATGGGGCCTAAAATATATAATAAATTACCTAATCATGTAAAGGAAGCAACGAATCTTAGGGCGTTTAAAAATAGGTTAAAGTTTTATTTATTAAATAATAGTACATTATGGTACAAGTGTGTAACGTTGGTGATTATCGCTGAGGCGCCATTGAGACCCGAGCCGTCAGGCGAGGGTCTTAAGAGAGCCGAGGACGATAATCATCAATACACACGTGTATCATACGACGTTTTTCAACACACTTGCGAAGAAAATAATACTAAATCATCATCATCATCATCATCCATCATCATCATCCATCATCATCCATCGTCATCCATCATCATCCATCGTCATCCATCATCATTCATCATCACCCATCATCATCCAGCATCATCCATCATCATCATCATCATCATCCATCATCATCCATCATCATCATCCATCGTCATCCATCATCATCCATCATCATCCATCGTCGTCCATCATCATCCATCATCATCCATCGTCATCCATCGTCATCCATCATCATCTATCATCATCCATCATCACTCATCATCACCCATCATCATCCAGCATCATCCATCATCATCATTCATCATCATCCATCGTCATCCATCATCATCCATCATCATCATCCATCATCATCCAGCATCATCCATCATCACCCAGCATCATCCATCATCATCGTTTTTAAGAACAAAGCAACTCAAACAAAAAGCAACCTATAACTCACTAAGAACAAAGCAACTCAACCAATTCTATAACTCACTAGTGAATAATAGTAATGAAAAAGTCACAGTTTGATAATAGGTGTCATTATGTGCCTAACTGTAGTGAAATTAGAGCCATTTTATGAGCAAGTGTGTTGAAAAGCATATTATAATGTTAATGATTATTTAAATGATAAATGTAATTAGTTAGTATTAATTTTTTAATTGAGTAAGGTTATTAAAATTATGCAATTAATAACTGTCCAATAAATGCTCATATAATAATATTTGTTTAAATTAATGTTTGTAGAAGGATTAATGTAAAATATTTCACGCAACCGTCGCCGTCTGGGCTGCGTTTGTGACCGGACGTGTGAGCGTAAACGAGGAAAAAGTAGTATGTAAGGATCGGAACTGGTGGCGATGACGGTCTGTAGTTTTTGCCTACCTCCATGGGAGTAATGCGTGCTTTTTAATTTAATTTATAATAATGTGTTTTTTAATAATGTGTATAATTTAGTACAATAGATATTTGCACACCTATTTAGGTAGGATATGGTCATCAGCACTTTTATTATTGTATATATCACCTCATGTAACTACCCATTTCCAAGCAAATAAATGATTTGATTTGATTTGATTTGTACAGTCGCCAGCAGGTCAAGCTATCCCAAACTGTCAAATTTTCCCAATTGAACATAAACCTTATTCCTTTGTGATAAAGTTGAAAAACTATCAAAGAAATTTGACAGATTGAGGTAGCTTGATGTGCTGGCCTCTGTACCTACTTAACATTTTTGCTAGTAAGTTTAGTAGTATGGTGACATGTAAAGTTGACCGGTAGAAAATGCCTCAGGCATTAAGTCCGCCTTTGTACAGTATTTTTTTACTTGTGCAATAAGTTTTAATAAATAAATAAAGTCTGGAGATGATTTCTTTTTTTTTAATTTCTTTTATTCAGTACATAACGAAAAATTTGTTTGGGTACCTACTGAATAAGTGTTATGGATAAAATCGATCTTCCAAATATGAAAAGTCACGTAACGAGCACGCGACGTCGCCTCGTCGTCATACATATAGTTTTTCTTCATAATCTGTTTCTGTTCCAATTCACCAGACATTACTAACATCATGTTCATCTATCTTTTCAGATCCCTCTGCGCCGAACTCAACACCTGCCGACTAGACGCAACATGCATCGCCCGTTGTTTCGTAAACAACACCAGCGGCTTCTCCGTCTACACGTCCTACTGCACTGGCTACCCTCGCACCATGGAGAGGCTCGCTGCTCTAGCCTCGGAACCTCTCAGTGCTCGGGAGTTTAGAGAGAGACAGATAGCTTTGGGCCATCTGTTGCCGGTCGCTTCTTATTTGCTGAAGCCGGTGCAGCGGATTTTGAAGTATCATCTGTTGTTGCAGGTTGGTTTGGAACTTCTTCATTTTCTACTTATTTGACTTCGCTTTTATACTATTCCACTAAAGGAACATCATTATCTCTAAAATGTTTATCTGTTGCCTTATCTCACCAAGCTGCCATATCCGAACCTATAACACAGGTGTCATCTACGCCTTCATTCGCTTAGAAGTCTTTAATAGTGATTACTTTGATGAAAACCGTACCTTTACCTAGCATCTCAAGGTCCACATTCAATAATTATCTACCCAGCTGCCACCTTTTTAGAAGGGAATTTACGCTTTTGTCAATGTCAGGCGGATAGATTAGTGTATTACTCCACACCTGTACCTGCACCTGTTTGATCTTTGGTCCCCTTCCCTCTCATAAAGATATGTCCTCATCTTAATTGCGCTTTTCACCTTAGGCTGGTGCAATAGGTCAATTATTTCATTAACACAAACAGATTTTAAATGCGCAATTAAGAATTGAATAAATGACTGTAAAAGTACTGAAGGTATTATTGCTCGATGATAAAATACCAAAAGTTATAGCAATACTTGAGTCACAATACTTAAAAACCGATAGCATTTTCAACTTGGCTAAATGTGCTCATATTAGGAATATGTTGGCTATATACGGAATGAAGTAGAATTTGGAAATGCGCAGGTATGCCCAATTTAGAGCTACGACCTTTTGAGCGCCAGTTAACAAATTAATATAAGGACTTATGTGTCGATTGAAGACGTTATTGTATTGGGATTTGCGTTTATTGTCATTTACTGCTTGTTAAGCCTTAATTGTAAATTACCTTATTCGTCTTTTGTGGTAAAATCAGCGTCCTTGAATGTCTTCGTAGGATTCAAAGGGGCTAACTGCCGAAGAGTCAAACTCACTTTTAAGTTGCCTGTTTCCCTTGCTGTGTCTATCACTTTATGTAGCAGTATTTTACATTGTACCATCAGAAGGACGACATTGACGTTTGACGTTTTAGTATCGGTGGTCAATCTAGCCCAGGGATGGCGAACCAATGGCACGCGTGCCTTTGTGGGCACGCAACAAAATAATTTGGGCACGACAGCCTCAGTAACTAATAAAGAAATCTGAGTGTGATAAGTTCATCTATTTATGCTTGAGTCGTTACTTTCAGAAACCGTACATATGTCACATGATTCCAGTTCAGCTTGCATTCTGCTAAAAGTAATATATGAACCTAATACCAGACACCAGAATTTGCACTAATTTGTTCTTTCACATAAATAAGGTGGTGTGATGTTGATTCCTGTATATATATAATAATACAAGTCTATTTCTGTTTGCTAATAAAGAGTAGGTACCTATCTATTATTGTGAAAGTATTTAGCCATTTTATAGTTGTCAAGATTATTTGTTGGCACGTCAAAGCCATATTTAATATTTTTTTGGAAAAATGGCTCGTAGAGGTTTAGAGGTTCGCCACCCCTGCTAGATTCTAGCCGAAAGTATAACATTTGACTTTGATGCCCACCCGATGGTGTGCCGCAAGGGTCAATACTCGGCCTTCTTCTAATACCAAGTACCTATCTTATAAATGATCTTTTAAAGATTATTTATTTTAAATATATTGCAATGTGGTGTTTGCAGAACGTAGTAAAGCAGTGTGCGTCTCGGGAGACAGAGTACGCGCTACTGAAGATGACCGGCATCGCACAACATATAGACGACATGAAGCGACGACACGAACATGCCGTCAGGGTGCAGGTGAGATAGCAAACCTTTTCTTACCCATTTCCTTTCCTACAGGCTTAGCATGACGCTTTGTATTTCTACGAAGAATAGACAGTGCTTTTTCAATACAATGTGACATTTCGTTCCTGCATTTTTGCTATCGCACCGTAGTTATATCCTTCTACAATCTGTCATGTAGTCTTTTGTTTCTAACGATATTTGTCTAGTTCCTTCTAAATGTAGACTATTTCAGAAGAATATTTCTTCCCAAACTGTCAAAATCACACTGACAACAAAACTTTCTACTCGACGGCCACAAAGTATAAACGACTAGCTTCCGCCCGCGGCTTCGCCCGTGTGGAAGTCGGAAATTACCCCGCGGGAACTACCGGGATAAAAAGTATCCTGTGTATTATTTAGGTTATAATCTATCTGTGAGCTAAATTTTATCCACGTCTGTTCAACCGTTTTTGCGTGATTGAGTAACAAAGATCCAATCATCTTCACAAACTTTCACATTATAATATTACGGACTACTCTTTTTTATCCTTTAGGGGTAGATTTTCGAAAAATCCTGATACACTTTATTCTTTATTTTTTGTTTTAGGTATAAGTACTGAGTTTCGAGTTAATCAGATCACGCGTTAAAATTCTTCCATACAAACTTTGACACCCCCCAAACCCCCTTTAGGGGGTAGTTTATAAAAACAATAAATTACTAACTATATAATTTACTTAGATAAGTATTTGTGCCAAGTTTCAAGTTTATTAACTCAAAGAATAAGATTTTTCATACAAACAAAATCCCCCCTTTTCACCCCCTTAAAGGTCGAATTTCCAAAAACCTCTTCTTAGTGCTCCCCTACATTATAAAAGGAAGCCGTGTACAAAATTTCACGTTCCTAGTCCTAGTAGTTTCGGCTGTGCGTTGATCGATCAGTCAGTCAGTCCTCCTTTTATATGTATAGATTATCTACAAAATCATGATTCGTTTAGAACGCATAACTGTGATAATGAATAGAAAAATACACCTAGCTATCTTATCCTATTGTACATCATTTAGTTAATAGTCATGTCTATTCTTCCGTCGACAAATAGGTGCTCGTGCGAAGCCTGCTAGACGTTCATTTACCAGGACTCAGTCTTTTGAATTCACTTTAATATTCTTGTGATGACTGACTTATTGAAACCTAATTATTTTTTTAAATATCATCATCATCTTATTAAATTTTGGAATCATTTCTGATATCAAGTTACTTCATTAACGTTAGTAGGTAAGTTGTTTCTATTTGGTGTTAAAATACTGATTTCGATTTCAGGAAATTCAATCACTGCTATACGGGTGGAATGGACCCGACTTGACCACGTACGGAGAGTTGTGTGCCGAAGGGACATTTAGGTAAATCTCTCTAGTTGTTTGCTTATAGTAGAGTGAATGTATCATTACTATTCTGAAAGACTTCCACTGTTAGACATAGGCCTCCCCAAGCTCCGCTACTTCGACAGTTTCTGTGCCTATCGCAAATTGTATTGTATAATTTTGTTGAAATCGCTGATCAAGGGGTTATTGAAAAGCTATTAAATCGAAAATTACACCTGGCTTCGTGTCGCGTCTATAACTTCCTCCATAATTTGGTTCAATGGAATGTTTTGCCTAAAATAACAATACTTTAAAATATTTATTTATCTCTTATGTTGCAGAGTATTCGGCGCGAAGGCAATGCGTCACGCCTTCCTCTTCGACAAAATGCTGCTCGTCACCAAGAATAGAGAAGATGGCATACTGGCCTACAAGTCGCATATCATGGTCAGTACTGCTACTATTACTAGCATTCCGCTTGTAGGTAGACGTGTACAAAACCAGCCTATAATGCTCCACTGCTAGGACACAGGCCTCTTCTCCACTGAGACAGAGTGGGGCGTAATCCACTAAACCCAGTGCGGGTTGGTAGATGTCACATGTCTTCGAATTTTTGGTTCTAGGACATGCCGGTTTTCTCACGATGTTTTCCTTCGCCGTTTTGAGTATAGTGGTGATGAATATATACAAAGTAAAGCGTCTGCTAAAGAGCAGTGGTGGCCAAGTGGTAACGGCTGCGACTTACGAGTTGTAGGTCATGAGTTCGAACCCAGCCAGGCGCTTTACTTTGTGTAAATTATTTCCTTACCACTGCTCTCAAAACGGTGAAGGAAACCATCGTGAGGAAACCGGCATGTCCTAGAACAAAAATTCGAAGATATGTGACATCTACCAACCCGCACTGGGCCCGCGTGGTAGATTTACGGCCCAACCCCTCTCACCGAGAGGAGGCCTGTGAGGCCTGTGTCCCAGTAGTGGGAACATTATAGGCTGATGATGATGATGAAAGCGCCTGCTTGGGTTAGAACCCACGACCTACAACTCCGTAAGTCGTGGCCGTTACCACTGGGCAACCACTGCTCGCAGAAGTGGGAAGTGAGAGGTGTACGGTATACCTAACTTTCTAATCCCGGTTAAGTGCCATAAATAATAGGTTAGCTGGGGGTGAGTGAGGACACAAATCTAGAAACAGACCAGTAAGAATAGAGTTTTCTTCAATAGTACTTTGCCTGACATTGTGTTTCTGGTTTGAAACCAGAAACGTAGCTTTTTGCAGATTTTTTTTTTCGAGAGTGGGTTTTTCCTCAATAGTTTCTACTTTGCCTGACCTAGATTCGAAACCAGGAACTCACTACTTTTTTAACATTCTGTCTTAGAAAGACAAAAACACACTCCGTGTTAAGTTTGAGGCTTCTCTCTGTGACGTCGTAGTTCCCAAACGCATGATCCGCCTCCAATGCAGTTTCTGCAAGAAGCTTAAAAAAAAAAAACTCGCGTTGGCACCAAAATAAACTATTATCCTTTCTCACTTTTTCAGTGCAATAACATGATGCTAGTGGAGTCTATAGCGGGCGCTCCGCTGTCGTTCCACGTGATCCCGTGGGACGCGCCGCGTGCGCAGCTCACGTTGCAGGCAAGGTCGCCGCGACACAAGCGAGAATGGACCTTACTGCTTAAAAGGGTATGTAATACATTACTTTAATCAGCTACAAACGATCCTGAGTTACCTAGGAAGTTAGAATTAAGAAGAAGGTAAGGCTGTGTGAAGTTGATTGTAATTATTACGAGTTTGTATACACACCCGAAGGGTCCGTACAACATAAGCTACATAATATTAGGTTTCTAATCAGGTTTTTTTCATTTGATTCCAGGTGATCTTAGAGAACTACAATGCTGTAATCCCATCACATGCGAGGCAGCTGGTCATGGAACTTGGACAGAACAAAACTGATGGTGAGCATCTCATACAAATATTAAATATACGTTAAACTAGCTCTTGCCAGCGGCTTCACTCGCGTGGATTTCGGAAATCATGCCACGGGAACGTACTATCGAGATAAAAGTACCATATGTGTTTGCAGGTTAAAAACTATCTGTGTGCCAAATTTCATCCAAATTCGTTCAGCCGTTTTGCGTGATTGAGTAACAAATATTTAAACAAACAAACTTTCACATTGATAATATTAAGTAGGATTACTATAATGTAACGGACGTTTATGAATATAATGGAAATTGTTATTTTCGTTTTCGCAGATGACATGCTAGCAGAGAAATCCCACAACCTAATAACGCAAGCATCAATGAGGAAGCAACTGTCAGCCCCAGAGTATCTCGAAAAACGAAAACTAGAAAGAGAGAGAAGGAAATCCTTCGAAAACGGCACCCGAGGAAGACTCAAGAAAGGCAACAGGAAGTATACTATACCTAGTTCTAGGGCAGAAACCCAAGAGTGCGACTGTCCTCAAGTGTCAGCCGAAAAAGGTACAGATTACACTTGTGAGAACTGCTACGTTGACTTATGTTCGGATTGCGAAACAGAACTTACTAAAGCAAAAAGAGAAGACGTGAAGTGTAGTTGTAGACATGACGATACGGAACTGGGAGAAAAATGCCCAGAGTGTGATAGGTCCCTGCATTACATAGATTCTGGTAGCGCCGAACATTTAGAAAGAAAACTGTCCGCTTGCAAGTGTTCGGATTTCAAATCATCACAAGAGAGTTTTAGTAAAGAGTTCAGTAGTTCTTTGACTAAAACGAGAGGATATCACTCTTCTGATAACATCATAGGATACACTGACACTAGTAAAAGTAAAGAAGATCTAAGTGACACTAACAATTCTTTGACCAACGTAAGACAGATCCCAAAAACTTGTCTTAAATGCGCTAAAATTAAAGAAAATATTGTTACCGATTCTACAAGTACAATACATTCTCGAAGATCTAGATGTAATGATACTGAGAAACCTAAAACTGATACTCTGACACGGTCTAAATCAAAAGATGATCCACAGAGATCTAAATTATCTAAAATAGGAACTTGGAGACGAAAATCTGAACCAGGCCTACAACAAAACATGATCGGAATAATTAGTAAAAAATCTCAGGACAGTGACAACGAAAAAGAAGTAAGAGGCAATGAAAAGATAGAATTTGAATGTAAAAACTGTGGCTCAAATAAAATTACTAAGAAAGTTAGAGCTAGTGATGGAACCATCATATCCGACCCAGAGCTAGACAGCAGAAAACGAGTTGGACCAGTAAAACCAGCCGTAGAAATTAGAATGTACAACACTAAAAACATACCAAAGAAGATCTCTAAACTAAAAAAGAATAGAGCTAAAGGTTTACGGTTGGGATCGGATACCACTGCAAAGTTCTACGCGGATTTTTCCACCGATGTGTCTACGGAAAACATATTACATATATCCGAGTCGACTGACAGTTTAAATGTTGATAAACCTAAAGACACACCGACCCCCGTACCTGAAACGATAAGCAAAGACGAAGATATTGACGAAGAAACGTATAAAAAACTAATAGAGAAAACAGATTCTTTCAAAAAGAATGAGTTAGAGAAAGTAAAGTACTTAAATAAGCAAAAAGTGATAAATGAAGGCTCAGAAGCTGAAGATAAAGCAGGTGAAATGGAAACAAAAGAGGAGGTGTTAGAAAGCTGTGAAGAAGTAGAACAACCTTTAGAACAAATAATTTCACAATTACTAATGCAAAACAGAGAGTTTCAGAAGTTAATAAAAAAGCAACAGCTAAGAAATACTGCTCAAAGACGACATCAGAGACTAATGAAGTCTCATTCAAATCCCGAACAAGTTTTACTCGCTAAAAATCTAGAATCTCTTAAATTAAAACCAAAGTTTGGACGACAGACTTCAGAAAACTTAGAGACAGATAAAAATGACGACGAAGAAGAGGATGCTACCACAACGAGTTCTAGAACAGAATTGACTGAAGAAATAGATGAAGATCACATTTATGAAACTTTACGAGTAGTCGATAATAGAGTGGACGAATGCTTACATTCGTTGAATACTAAAAGTAAAGTTATTCAACATAATCCTCATGTCGGTAGACCTAAAAGGGTACCCACACCACCCAGAGACAACGATGTCACTGAAGTTTCTCATCACATTGGTCCCGATTCTGACTACGTATACTTATCATTCGATAAACTAAACAAATTGCAAAACCCTGAAGGCATATACGATGTTCCAGTAAGATCACCCGAAAAAGTCGATAGAAATTCAGAATATTATGTAACTATGGAAAGCAAGGGTCCTATCAACACTGAAAACGTATACGACTCCTTGATAGAAGTTTGTAGGCGAAAGAAAGAAGTACCTAGTGACTTACCCGGAGATTACTTACCGATGGGTCCGGAACAGCAAAGTCCCAACACCCCTGAAATATGGTTAAGCAGACAGAAAGAGCATTTTAATGTTTCTAGAGACAGAAAATCTGGTTCTTTACCTAGAAGTTTTCAAGTAGTAACGAGTAATCAAGACGAAGCTAATCTAGTTACGTTTAAATGTAAACCTAACAGTAATAGTAAAACTTATTTGAATAGAGACGGTAAAGTAATGAGTACTGATAGACCGTTCACAATAGCTTCCGATCAAAGTGACATGAACTACGATGACATGAGTGAAGGTGACATGCTAAAATTCAATAACTCTAAGACTAGTGAGACTGATTTCGTACAAAATATCAGTCAGTCAACATTGGAACTGGAAGAAGAAATCGATAGATGTTACAAAAGTAAATTCCAGGATATAAATCTGGATAAGAATAAGAATGAGAATCCTCTGACGGTTTCCCAACCTAACTTGAACGTGTCTGCCACATCGTCCTGCGAAGTGTTGCCTTTAGAGCAAAATGATGATACTAAGTCCAATGACATAGAAGTTATTCACCCAGAACATAAAATCTATAAGCCAACTTCTAACATGCTGTCACTCAAAAACGTACTAAGTCGTTTTAAGAATAAAACTCCAAATAAAAATAATGAAGAGACAGAAGTAAATGCCAATGATCAAAGTAGCCCAGATAGCGCAAAATCGGATCCCAAAAGTCCAACAAATGAGAAAAGACCTAACCTTAACCCTAGAAGTTATTCCAAGAATCTCTTACAAAGATTTAGGAGTATAATTGGAGATGAGCATACTGATGATAATCAAAATAAATCAGACACCATTGCAAAAGTTCTACACACAGAAGATATACAAAATAATTTGATAAAGAGTGACATTAAAGTTGTGATTACATCTACTGATGCAAGCCCCACTACTTCAACTATAGTTTACGCGCTAAACAACGAGTTGCTTAGTAAGAGCGTATGTGAACAAAGTACGATGCCGGAAAGTGAGAATGAGAAGAACAATCTTGATGCTTTGTCACTAAGTTGTGACAATATCACCCAAAAACCAGAATCAAATCGCCCAAGTTACGAGAAAAGTGTTAGCATGGTGACAAGCGTAACCAGCTCAAATGGATCGCCTTTGAAATCAAACAATAGTTCCTACCAAAGCTTGAACAAACTGCCTATTTACATGCAAGGTAGCAAACACTTAGGGGCTAGAATAGCTCAATCCGATTACGTAGACCCTACAACTCTAGTTAGCGATAAGTCTCCACTAAAGAAGGTCAATGTACTTATTAATAAAAATGCCGTGAGGCCTGATAGTTTATTTTCTAATTCTTCATTCGTTACATCGTCGAGCGAAGGAGCGTACCAAGAAACGCAAAATAAAGTAAATGCTAATCAAAACATTGTAGAAACTAAAGAAGAAACACTAGATTGTCTACAGGTGAATTCTGATGAGAGCTACTATGAAAAATCATTCGAAAAGATTGAGCAAGTGACGGATGAAGATGTGTTTAGAGATTCAGCTGTGTATTCTGATCAGGAAGACGCAGAAGAAACGAAAATAGAAGCTGTAGGTAAAGATAAAGTAATAAACAAGACTGTTACAAAAGTAGAGAGTATTAAACGTAATAATTCGTTCAAGTCCCTAAAGACAACAATCTCTACAACTGTGAACGAAAAATGTAACACTCATACTCGCGTTGTAGTGACTACTAACAAAACGGCGAACATTGAACATATTAACAGAAAATTTGAGAAGGTTGTGAAGCCAAAAGTAGCCCCACCTGTTCCTGTGAAACCGAAAATGGCACAAGTACCGTCTACATCTAACATTCAGAACAAAAATATCCCAAAAACCTTTTCCAGGAGTTCTGAACAATCATCATCTTCAGAATCCGTAAATATGAAAACCATTAAAAGAAATGTCAATTACAAACCAGCAATCATTAGATCGGAATCTACTCCTCCGTGTGACAAAGCTAAAGCTACTGAAGATAAAATGACCAAAAGCGATATTCCGAAAAGAGTTGAAGAAAAGACGGCGAAAGATGAAGTAGACAAATCAGACGACAAGTCGAAACCTCAAGGGAACATACAAATAAAAAGGCTAAGCTTCGAAAGAGCCAGCCTCGATTCTGCAACTAGGAAGCTCAAAACGACGCATGATGTGAAAAAATCTCTACTCGAACAACCGAAAACATCGAAATCTGTTTTGGAAAGGCGAATGGAGATCGAACAGATGGCGAAAACTCAAGTAAAACCGAATCAAAGCGCAAAGAAACCTTTACAAGCAACCAAACCAAAGTCCATCACGACAAAAGTAGCGAATTTTGAGAGAAGCGTCAGCGAGATAAGCGTTAAAGAGAAAGCTGTACCCGCCCCCAGTACTGATAAAAACATTCCTAGTAGAAATAATACTGAAATTAAACCCGAGGTTGTAGAAGATGCTAAAGGCAGCTGGGTAAAACAGGTTGTTAATAAATTCCAATGAGCTTACTTACTTAAGTGATATTTTTGCATTTATACTTTGTATAAAAGAGCCAATCAGTGGCCACGTAGACGTTTGCTGATATCTGATTGGCTAGTTCAATTTATTGTCTGTGAAATGTGACATCTCAAAATTGAAACAATTTCAACACGATTCGTTTGTGAATAGTGCTAAAATTGTAATGGAATTTAATATTTACCTGTAATGTTATTTTTGTAAGTAGTATCTCATAATTTAAAATTTTGAAGTGGTCCTATCTGGCTATAAGTAACAAATGTTCACAAAACTGGCGTGCAAGATTTGAACGATGTTTTCGTCTGTGTTTTAACCGACTTTAAAAAAAGGAGGAGGTTCTCAATTCGACTGTATTTTGTACTCCCAAGTTTTGAAATCCGTCAACTTAAATCTAGCAATAAGTTAGGAACTTAGGATGAATATAATATGGCGCTGAATTTTGTGTATGTGGATCATACGAACCTGGACTAAAAAAGGAGGATAGTTCGTATTTTTTTTTTTATTAAGTTTTCAGTCCCAAAACTCAACATCTTATTATATAAATCTTAGAATTATAATTAATAAAATAATTCTTAATCATTATTGTAAATAATCTCCTATCAAACCTCCTTGAGCTTTGATATCTCGTGCCATAGACAATGAATTATAATATTTTGGCAAAACATCACTACGCAGTCTTCACATGTTTATAATCTGTGGAAATGCTTATTTTGCTATTGTATTTATTCAAAAAGTGCCATTGCGATATTAGACGAGTATTTAATAAAAAAGGAAATTATTTTTTTCGTGCAATTTAACGATCTACTTAAAAGTATTTATTTCTTGTTTAGTAGGCATTAAGTTTTGTTGTGTAGCTACTAACACCAAAAAGTAGAGAAGATTGTTTTAGTATTATTTTTTTACTAATAAAATTATTCAATAATATTTTCTTGTTTATTTTACCATTCTAATAAAAACAGCCCGAATAAAAGAAAAAATACATAAACAATTATAAAGAGTTTACATTTAGAACGGCAGTTAAATAAGTTCTTATCTATGGTAGGTATTACATGAATAATCGACTGATCGAAATCCAAAATGATCAGTTCTTTTTGTGGCTGTTTGGACCACTCATAGACAACAATTAATTTATTTGGCAGTCAAAACTACACGAAATCTACATTATGGGACATGATGAAATACTGAAAACTGTAAGTATGAAAATTGAAACTTACCCAATCGACTCAGATTATTGCAGGCCACTACTGGACATATGCTTCTCCTTGGCTGCGCCACAACATTCTGTCCTCCGCTTTCCACATCCAGTCTGTCCCCGGCCACCCTTTTTAAAGTCTTTGGTTCATGAAGCTGGGGGACGTCCCACACTACGCTTGCCGATACGCGAGCTCCTGCACTCCAGGCTCGTCTGCTTCACTGGCCGTCGGTCCTTCGACAAATATGGCCAGCGCTCTGTCACTTCAGCTTGTTACTCTGCAAGCTATACTGCTAGCTATATATAACAACTCTTCTTTTCCGAACAACTTCATTTCTGATTTTACCTTCAAAGAAACTCCGAGCATAGCCCGCTCCATAGTGCGCTGACCTGTTTTTTTTCTGCCAGGGGTGCGGGTTTGTTCGAAAGAGACACCACAGCCCCTGGCTTAAGGGCTACTGAAGGAACACGGGTGGGTTTTAGTCAGTAAAAGTCTGACACGCCCTCCTGCTCCACCCAGAGCGGGAGAAGTTATTGATGATTTCCCACCCAAAAAAAAAAAAAAAAAAAGACTTTTCCAGAATACTGACGAAATCAGAATTTGAATTTACAATTCTCAGATTCTGATTTCGTCAGTAGGTAGATACTTAGGTAAGAACCGTTAGTTCTGATAACTTATATCAAGCTTAATTATTGATCGAAACGCTGTTTAACTTCACATAGGAAATCAATTAATGATATTAATAATGAATAATCGGTTACAAGAATATCGTGCATTAGTGAAATTACCCATGTATTTAAATTGCTTAATTTAAAACACGTGCAATCATTAGGTAGGTATACTTTTAAATATTATATAATAAGTAATTACGTGGGACACTCAGAAAGCGAAAATAAAAATAAAATGTTCCTATGGAACATGCATGCAGCCTATGGTTTATATTTTTAACCGACGAAAAACCGGAGGAGGTTCTCAAGTCGACGCGTTTTTTTTATATATTTTTTTTATATGACCACGCATAACTTTTTCCAAAATAAAAACTTTTTAATAAACAATTAAACTGCTGAAAAACCGAAAAGTAAAAAATAATATGTAAACCTGCTTTGTCCAACCCCAATAACTAAGTTCGGAAGTCGGTGACTTTGGATTTATGTATTTAATTATATGTCACCGCCTTCCGAACTTAGTTATTGGGGTTGGACAAAGCAGGTCTATTATTTTTTCTTTTCGGTTTTTCGGCGGTTTAATTTTTTTATTAAAAAGTTTTTTCATTAAATATTTTCAAAGTAGGTACTTTCCACTAGCCTCTAGACAGTTTCATGCGTCTCAACTTGTTTTCGAAATACTTTTCCATTCCGCTGCAGACACCTTTGAGCTGATTTTTTTTTTAAGGGAATAAAAAGAAGTCACAAGGTTCTAGATCAGGGCTGTAAGGATAACCCAGGAGTTTGACCGGCGAGCTGTCGGACTGGTGCTTCGTTTCTGGATCGTATTGATAAATCCAAGACTCATCACCTGGGGCCTTAGTCTGCTATTTTTATAAATTCGTCATTCCAACACGATTCCATCGTCATTTTGCTAAAAGTTCGTAATATGCTAAATTCATGATGGTCGATCAGTGGTCGGTCAATGGTCTCGTAATAGAATTGAGTTATAATGGCATTGTCGTATTGCCATTATTATAAAACCCGTTTGTAGAAATGATTTTCGAAAAAATACTACTAAATTTGAACATTTATTCATGCCAGATTTCATTTATATGTATATTTGTATATATTTTTTAACATATTATTTTAGGAACTGTAATTTTTTTAGCAATTAGTCATTCATTTGCCATTATGTACGAGATTACCTATAAACGCCATTTCTTTCAATGGAATGTCATTGGCTGACCACTGGAAAGTCATTATGACGCCATTATATTAGTAGACTACAAAACTTGTCAAAATCAACAATTATGAAATCAATGATCTACCATTCTGACACTATTGCAATAGCAGACTTGAGGCCCTGTAATGATGTCGTAAACAGACGAGCCTGCTTCAAATATGTTTATCATATCACGGCAACTTTCCACCCGGGCCTGCTTCTGAGCATCGGTGAGGTTGTGCGGCACCCAGCGTGAAACTATCATCCTCACGCGAAGATGCACGTGTAGAACTCCGTGAAGGCTTCCCGATCCAATTTGCAGTATGTGCTGAATGTCTTCATACATAACTCGCCTATTGAAAATGAAAATGAAAATATTTATTTCAGACCAAGCACACAGTATTTATACAAGTCAATATTTTGTTAGTAGGTAGATACATAAAGCTATGTTAGTAAAATTTAAAATTATTATTATTTTGGACATGCATGAGCGACCAATGCCGTAGGATTTGGCTGTCCACTCTGTCCGACACCACGTTCAGAAGCGTGTTGGTGCTACTCCTTACCCGAGACCACAAGTAGGCCGTTCTTTTGCGAAGCACCGCCTGGAAGCCGTCCGTGCTGTGGTCGGCAAACATACCGGAGGCACTGCACCTCCATGGGAACCCCAACAAACCCCTGAACGCGTTGTTATACTGGACGCGCAGAGCATTGTAGGCTTTTTTTTAGTGTAGTTGCTCCACAGGTTGCACGTGTATAATGTTTGACAGTAGCTATTGTCATGAATATTTTTTTTTCCGTAACAGCCGTCAAAGGGAGACCACTTCTTTCTTCATCCCACAAAGTTAATCGACCGCACTCAAATTCGTTATACCAACGACACACGGTTGCCTTAGAAGGGCTTTCAGGCATGAATGCCATTTCTGCCAAGTCTATCGTACGATTCGCCCGGTTTCAGGCAACACTTGAAATCGTCAAAAATCATAGCGCGAAAATGTGTGTAGTTCCCGTTCCCGTGGGAATACGGGGATAAAATAGTCTATGTCACCCGGGGATAGTGTAGCTTCCCAACTGTGAAAGAATTTTTCAAATCAGTTCAGTAGTTTCGGAGCTTAATCAATGCAAACGAACAAACAATAAAATCTTTCTTCTTTATAATATTAGTAGATTATTATTATATAAATATTAGTATAGATAGGATTTAATGTAATATAAGTTACTAAGTGTGTGTGTGTGTTTGTGTATGGTGGGGGTGTGTGTGTGTGTTATGTAAGGTGTTTTAAAAGCGCTTCCGTTTCTTCATAAGTGAGCTGTTATAATTAATATAATTCAGTAAAGCCATCTATTTGTTACGGTTATGCATCATATTTTAAACAAGATACAACTTGACAAGCTTGACACTGACTCAAAATGTGTATTTTGCGGGTTACCTTAGCGCAAAGCTTGCAGTTAAGATAGCATGACAAAAAAGACATGCACAACTTGAAACTCCGACATAAAAAAACAGAATCTCTTGAAAATAAAAGACAAACGATGCCAGTCACGCGAGCTTCGCTTCGGAGTGCGGCACTGACTTACACCGCCCGATACCATCAGGTATAAACATGGTGCAGTTTCCAAATGGATTACACTTGTCAATAAGCCTAGGTTAATACTACATAGTACTTACTAGTACTATGGTTCCTCCGTTCTAGCTCATTTGAACAAAAGATTTGACTCCTGGCTTTTGACTTTTTTCGCAACAGTGGACTGCGATACCAAGACTTTTGTACTAGTGTACCATTCAAACAGTTTTTCGAATCAGCTTGTTTGCGACAACGTCATTCGATATGGCGTTTTTCGACTCAATGTATTTTCCAACTAGCGTACCATTCGTGAAGTTTTTCGAACTACCTCGCGTGCGTCACAATAACGTCATTCGAATCTGCATAATATCGAGTGATATTATGCAGATTCGAATGACGTAGGTTTATTCTGTACCTACACTCCTATATGAGAGTTCATATAGGAGTGTAGGTACAGAATAAACCTACCGATAGAGCTTAAATGGATTTCTGGTTGACTACATTTTCAGTTTTTTTTTTTTTTTTTTGCAAACCTAGCAGTTGAAAACCAAGTAGGTAGATGAAAAGTTTTCAGTTATTACGTATTTGATACTATTTCTTTTACAGTAAAGTAATATGCAAACAAAGCATTTAAAAGCGGTAGGTTATTAAACCAACCAAGCAGCACGCACGCAACCCACAAAACCCGCCATAATCCAAGGCATCGTTAAATTCAGCCTTTGTTACAAATTCTATCACCTGAAATTAAAAATGTATTAAAATAAGTACAATCATTTCCGTAAACATTATACGAAACTACGTGGATCTAATTATGCGGATGAGTCAGTGAACGTAAAACGCTATGATTTGTGGTCCCAGCCGCCATTTTGTCGCGTGATCACGAATGTATTTTCCCTCCAAAAAGTTATTAGCTCGTCTTCGATGCACGCTAGACACTGCCTGTCGCTTAGCACAGGAGATAGAGGGTGGGTTTTTATGTTTCATTGTAGAAAACGGTTTAGTGAGCTTACTATAGATTTTGGTAGATACACTTAGACGTATTCATATGATATAACGTAAATCAGATTTTCTAAATTTATTAGTCATGTTCTTGATTGAATCCCATAGGTACCATGATCTAATTTTGTCAACAACTTAGATATGTGTTCGGGCCATGTTTGTAATGTAACCTCAGGTCATGTTTCATTTAGTAAATAGAGCACAAATTCTAATGAAACAATTTAAATAAGATTGTAGTAGGCACGTGTAGATATTTCAATGCATATGTGAATCTAAGTAGAATGATTTTTATGCAGTTATTTTGAAGTTTCCAAAATTGTTTTGATTTGCTACCCATTCCGTTAGTGAAAATGATATTGCTACAATTTTCCACGCCAGCTCCGCGCCTATGCATCCTGAAGAAAAACTTTTCCATCGATACGAAACAGATATAGCCATTATTTCCGCGCGAGCGAACGGGACAAAACACAGGAAGGAGCAAAAAGTTCTTATTCCAAACTCATTCCTTTTTCGACAACCTTGTCTATTGGCGGCAGCGCGTGCCCGCGATGTCTTCCACATTCGAAAATTTGAATTTATAGGTTCTTTATAGTGTCGATTTACCAATATTGCAAAATATCAGTTTTAATACCTTTCCTGTTGGCATAATTTTCGCATTGTTTTGCATATAAATCGCGATAGGTTTCGATAGTTGGCGTGTTAGTGATAGTATGGGTTCGACAAGTTACGTCACGAAGCCGAAGTCGACGGGCTACAGAGCGAAGAGCGGCTCTAGTGCTGGCTCTGATAAGGAGATGAATGGGAAGCTGAAGCGCGCTAAAATTCGGCAAGTACTAACGACTTTATAAATAACTTTTTTTGTGTGAAATTAGTTAACTGTGGTATTGTTTGAAAAAGTTCTGGTCAGCTAGAAAATGGAAGAAAGATTATAAGTTTTCAAGCTTACGATTTAACTTCCGGTACGCATATATTTATTTTTTAAACACCTAGGCTTAGTTTATTAAAGAAACGATTTTGGAAAGTACAAAGTTCTGCTATTTTGTAGCATTTACATAATAGGATTTTCCAATTTATTAAAAACTATTCTAATTTGAAGATTGGGACGAAATATTTAACACAAAAATAAAAGTAAATTGATTTACATCCATTTTCTCAATTAAAAACGATTTAAACCAAATGTATTTTTCGTTGTTTTGAATTTACCGCCAAAACGCTCCTTACGATGACTTTTTATCACGTGACGTCAACTTTGTGTAAACTAAAGTAGTTAGTAGGTAAACAAGTGAGTGTCGTGTTAATAATTAACAAGATTTTTTATGGATATAAAGTGAAATCACTGGTGTGCGGTGCCTCTGTGCACAAATACTTCTAAAACCTAAACTGACTAAAACCCACCCGTGTTCCCTCTGTAGCCTGTATGCCAGGAGCTGCGGTATCTCTTTCGAAAAAACCCGTACCCCTGGAAGGCATCGGCCGTTGCGGGTCCCATCACTTTGTGCTGACATCTCTTTGAGGCGCGCGTGGAACACAACGCGCCGTCGACTTGGGCTTGGTCCTTACCGGACAGCGAGCTACCCATAACTCGCCGTCCGCAAGCCCACGCCTGCGGTGGCCGGAAATCAGCCTGGGATTCCCGACGCCCAGGGCGTCTCCTGCGGCGGTTAGGGCCGTGAGGGCGTATATGCTGTCTCTCCCTCACGTGCGCCGCCTTCCTCTTCGCGAGCATTACTGCTTCGCTGAAGGAGGTGATGGCTACCCATGCACCCTCGCTCCATACCATGGCCTGGACCAGGGCCGGACGCGAGAGATCGCCGTCGCCGATCGCCTCCACGAGGACACGGTGGTGCTCCGCCCAAGACGGAGAGTTTTAGGCTAGAACCAAAGTTAGATTGTGTTTTGTAATAAGACGGAGAGGGTTGTAACCCTCTAAGTTTATATAATTGAATGATTATTTTAGGAAAAATTGTCATCAAAGGGACTATAATTTTCTGTCAGTGAATACATTTACGGTCGCGAATCATATTTTAATCAACATATACCTAACCTGACATTGACCTGCAAATTACAAAAACGTAAGAAAATTTTAATTTCGCGGGCTTCCTTAGCGCTTTCATCATCCATCCGTCTTTAGCTACAGTTTCCTACAAGTGTGGTGGTCAAGGGCGTACGGTCAATAGAAAATGGCGCTTAGGGCACGCATCACATTTACGCCCCTTCGTAAATTATATTCCCGGTCTACACTGAGCAAAGTTAGGTTGCGTGACATTTTTTTATCAATAATAAGCCTTCAATAACGAAGGCATTAATTTCAATTAAGTATAAAATCTCTTGCAATGCGAGAATTTGAATAGAAATACTTATATTAGGTCTTTACCTATGAAATTGCCGTTCTGCAGTACTGGCCATTTCAAATCAAAATAATTTTTGTTTGGCTAAGAATTCTAATTTCAAATTAATTTTATTTTAAAAACATGGATTTTTTTTTCTAAAAGTAGTCATTTCTTTATTGATTAGTGTTACATTTTCATCGCATTTCAATCTTTTTCGTCATCATGGATACGTTAAAAATTCGAGTAATTATGGAATATGAGTACCGTCGTGGCAGCAACGCGGCACAAGCGGCACGCAACATCAACGACGTTTACGGAGCTAACACTACAAACCAACGCACCACCTGTTATTGGTTTGCTCGCTTCCGTTCTGGAAATTTCGACCTGAAAAATGAACCTCGCGGTCGTCCGAAGACTTTGGTCGACAATGACGAATTAAAGGCGATTGTGGAAGCTGATGATACACAATCTACGGCTGAATTAGCAGCAGCTTTCAACGTTAGCGTCAAAACAATATTGGTCCATTTGCGTCAAATTGGCAAGGTAAAAAAGCTTGACAAATGGGTGCCCCACGAACTCAATGATCGCCAGCGCGAAGTACGCGTCGAGACGTGCCTTGCACTGCTCAACAGACACACAAATGAAGGAATTTTGAACCGCATTGTTACCTGCGATGAAAAATGGATTCTGTTTGATAACCGTAAGCGCTCAGCAAGTTGGTTGGATCCTGGTTCAGCACCTAAACAATGCCCTAAACGAAAACTTACCCCTAGAAAAGTGATGGTCACTGTTTGGTGGTCTAGCGCCGGTGTGATTCATCACAGCTTCTTACCAAACGGGGTGAGCATTACTGCAGATGTGTACTGTGAAGAACTGAACACAATGATGGAGAAGCTGGCGCATCTCCAACCAGCATTGGTCAATCGCTCGTCTCCGCTGCTCCTGCACGACAACGCGCGACCTCATACTGCACAGCAGACGGTCTCCAAGTTGCAAGAACTGGGGTTGGAAGCTCTCCGTCATCCGCCCTACTCACCAGACCTTGCGCCTACAGACTACTACTTTTTCCAGAATTTGGATAACTTCTTGGCGGGAAAAAAAATTAATACCCGAGAGGCAGTACAAAATGCCTTTGAAGAATTTGTTGCCTCCCGTCCAGCTGATTTCTTTAAGAAGGGCATCAATAAACTGCCACTGCGATGGCAAAGATGCATTGATTGCATGGGTGATTACTTCGATTAATACAAATAAAAAAATCATGAAAAAAATTCGTTTAAATTTTTTCATACAAAACGGCAATTTCATAGGTAAAGACCTATTATTAGGCAGATTATATATTCAAGTATTGATGTTTTTTATTTATTTATAATAATTGGCGACTTTTTGCGCCCCTCTTCAATAGGCGCCCAGGGCTCTTGCCCTGCCTGCCCCACCTTAGTTAAGGGCTTATTACACTTGGCTGAATTTAGTCATCTAACTAATCATCTAAATTCAGAAGCAACATTAAAAGCTATGGATGCTAGCTTGCTAATTGCGATTCCACTTGACTAAATTCAGTAACGACTGAATTTAGATGACTAAATTCAGCCAAGTGTAATAAGCGCTTTACGCCACTGGTGGTGGTCGCCACATAACGGCCACAGTGACGGCTGCCATCATTTTCATAACATGGGTTTGCCTTTACAGTGTCAAAAAACGCTTTCTAAGACAACACACCTTACTTTTATAAATAACGTTCCGGTGACGTCATTCGACGGTAAATTTTGGACGCCATAATTATGTCTTAGGAAACGCTAGCTTTATTGAGAGTATCTATTAAAAAACCCAAGAGAAAAACCCCCCCACAACACACTTTGCCTGATCCCAGTATTGAAGCCCCTTCTCCACGCTCAGCCAGCAGCAACCATGCAACGAATAACAGCCCCGGATCTACGATTTTTTCGAACCGGGGCAGAAACTTGATAGTGGTGCCCTCTCTGAAGCGTTTGAGATAAATTAAAATTAGGTGTGGGCCTGTTTGGCGCCTTTTTCTTACAAGTCGACGGTGAGCCAACCATGCTTCCGTATGCTAGGCGCTTTGTGGAGCAACTTAATTTTTATTTTTAACCATATTATAATATGATTTTGGCGCCCCCTAAAACTGCCGCGCGGGGTGGGTGCCCGGTTTGCCCCCTCCCTATATCAGGGGCTGACGAATAGTATCACGCCGATAGATCCAATATACGACACGGCAGATGTGTAGGACGTTGGGGGTATTGATTGTTCCACCATCCATGGTTGGTTAATGAAAATTGTATCAGATCAACTTCTGTACCTATCTTAAAGTATGAGCCTATCGATATTTTTCGGATCTAATACTAATATTAGATTACAAGTCCACGTTTGTCACGTACGTATAAGTGTTGCGGTATTTTTTCGCACACTGAATCTTCAGCACACTGCTTAACGCGGAGAGTTGAAACTCGAACAATGCGTTTTTTCGACGCGCTGTGATGCAGTATGTTTGATTCTCAATGGTCGGTTAAACACCGAGAGTTGAAAATCCCGTGAGCGACAAATTCCTGCCGCGATTGTTTTGCGTCCGCGCGAACATGGTCTATGAGTACGTAACATAGAAATCTAAAATTATATCTATGGTACGTAATGTACGTTTAAATGTTATACAGGGTAATTTTTTAACCAGTGCACAAACTGTAACCAATTGTAACAGTAACCAAAAAATCTGCTGTTTCATAGAAAAGCGCAATACATATAGCTACGCGGTTATTTATTTATTTATTTATTTGGTTAACCTACAATTGTTTACACGTAACATTTTAATTAAAAGTGCGTGCACTTATTAACATTTATAAGTGCAACAATTACTTACAGGCTAACACCACATGCACTAATTTATTTATACTATATATTTCGTTAAAATATTGTAGGACAGGAATCTCAAAATCAATTAACATAATAAATTAATTAAACTAAGTTTACATTAGAAAATATATAAAATTAAATAACATTATAAAAGTACAAAAATTAACAAATTGGCAATTATTAAGATGTCTTAGCTATGAGAATAGTATTCAATAATAAATTTACAAAATTTTCCTATGCTATCGTAGTGAACGTCAATCAAGTCACTGCAGCTGTTTAGGGTTTTACACATTCGCGGTATTGGTGAGTTAGCACCTAGGACAGTTCTACGCAAGGGCGGGTAAAGCGGAGTGATGGGCTTTCGAGGATAGCGTGTGGGGGCACGAAACTTGAGGAGGCTCAGTAACTGTGGACATTCTATTTGCTTTCTGAGGAGTTTGTATAGAAACAGGGCATCCATAACTTCTCTTCGTGTCGATAACGAGAGCATCTTGAAAGTTTGCAGACGGGACACATAGGAGGGCAGCTGCTTGCTTTTCTTTATGGAAAAAGCAAGGTGCCATAGAAATCGCTTCTGGACCCTTTCTAAGAGAAGCTTATGAGTGGAGTAATGTGGCCTCCATACGACACCACTAAATACGGTTAAAATGTATAGTTGATTTTTTTTTGTATAACCGACGAAAAATTTCTACGCTGTGGGTTCTACATGCTGAATTCATGGTTAAAGTTTGCGCACTGGTTGAAAATGTTAAAAATGTAGGTGAAATTAAATTAGCTAGCGAAACTCGGCATTTGTGATGGATATCACTATCAAAACAGGACAACATAAAAACAAAATATTCAACAATTTTCTTCAACTAGGTATCTATGTACAGACGCCAGCACATCAAGCTACTCCAATCTGTCAAATTTATTTGATAGATTTTCAACTTTATACCGTAAGCATATGGTTCATGTTCAATTAGGAAAATTTGACAGTTTGGGGTAGGTTGACCTGCTGGCGTCTGTACCTAAATTGGGTCAGAATTACCGGAAATTGCAGTTTTTTTTAACTTCACAAGCGATAGGCGTTTTGTTATTATCATGTTTACATAATCGATACTTACGCATGACTTCGGCGGAGTTTAGCTAACTAATTTAATCTGTTTCAACAGAAAATCCGATTTCTGAGCACTTATTAGCATCGCGTGCTTTCAATAAACCAATGACACGAGAATGATGCATACTAAGCAGAATCCAATAAAACAATCTAATCTACTCGATACAGATGATAAATCGATTGCATGCCCATGTCCCCTGCATTCGTTGCGAGGCATTTATTTACCACAACAACCGTTACCATAGCAACGGCTTTGTGTAATCGATACCTGTTCAAAATATCCTCGCACTCGGCAACCCAGCGCAATGCGCAACACTAGTTCCAAATTCAATATTTGATGTTTAATTTTTATTTTATTATTTTGAAGTTTAAAAATGTTTTGTTTCGTTGATCGTTGATTTGTTTAGTTTTAATTATGTATTACACGAATTATTTGAACAGGCGGCCAAGTAAGATGAATGAGTATGGGATGAAGAGGATTCCAGATTATACCGAGTTGGCTTACAAAGAGGCAGTGTCGAAGCTGAGGTACTTCTTGTCGGGGAATTACGCGCCAAGTGTGAGTTGTTCTTTTTTTAAATTATTTTTGTGCTTTTGTTTTCAAATAATAATGTCACCATATTAAAAAAAAAAAGAACGGTCACTGTGGCTATTTTAGGCGTCGTTTCCAGCAGTGACAAAGACGTCTTTTGGATCTTGATTTTAATTTTCATACAAACCGGTAACATTAATAAAATTAATAATTTTAAAATGTTTCTTTTAAAAAGATTATTTTATTAAAAAGAAGGAACATAAGATAAAAGATTTAATTACTTAATAAATCTTGACTAAGTAAGTAGTATTTAAATAATTATTTAATTCTTAATTAAAACCGTAGGTACGTAGCTACGGTGGCTCAGCATCAGTGAAGAACTTGGATGAATCAGATGGCGATGTGGACAAAAAGTATACCAGCTCTTACACCTTGGCTGAATACAAGCCACGGCCGCGGCTTACTGCTAAATATACAACACTGTATGCTGACAGCTTGAACAACTACACCCCACAACATACTACACCCACGGGTAAGTCATTGTAAAATATCGTTCTTAAACATTGGTTGAATAGAAGCCACGGCCGCGGCTTACTGCTAAATTTACAACACTAGATATACACAGAAGACAGCTTTAACAACTACACCCCAGAACGTACTACACCCACGGGTAAGTCACTGTAAAATTTTGTTCTTATACTTTTATTTAATACTTCATGCACAGGCGAACATAAAATGCTATAGGCATTTTCTACTGGTCAACCTTTGGGATGCAGAGACAAACAGTGGTAGGTGCAATTACGAAAATCTAATAAATATTTTTTAATACTCGATATTCGTAATTAGTTATTGTCGATAGTCGTCATTAAAAAGATATCTACACATATTTGTACACACGGCTACACATCAAGCTATAATTTCCAGTTTACGCTGATCTCGCACTATACAGAAATCCCATACAATGCGAGATCAGCTTATACTGGAAATGTATAGCTTGATGTGTAGCCGTGTGTAGGTACCTATTCCAAACTATAAATATTATATTTATCTATAGGTACACAAATAAATACATAGACATAAATACCTATAGGTAGATACGGGTTCGAGCCCGCGACTAGATTCCCCTTAAGGGTACACTAGTCGCGGGCTCGAACTCACTGGTGGGCCTGGCTAAAAAGCTCGCTGTCTCACCAGGCTTCGTGTCCGACAGAGGTGGTATCAGTGATGAGCAGTTAGACACTAGTCTACACGCACAACATTATTGAGTGAGCTGCAGGTTCGTTAGTAAAACAGGCGCGTAAAAAATTAAGAAAAGTTCTTCGGAAGATTGGGTTTTCTGAAAAAACCACTGCATAAATCAATTACCAATTAAGTTAATTGAACTTTTTTATAATTGAACTTTATCGGTACCGACTTGGTTTTCAAGATTTTACACTGCTTTTATTACTTAAACAGGCCCAAAGTAAGGTTAAATTATCAAGAAAAACGAATCTTTGTTATTTTAGTATTCTGTTTCCGTACAGACAATATAGATAATGAGACAAAACCATACCATGTTTAATTTTTTATGTAAACAGTGGAGTAAAACCCACCCGAAGTTTGTATGGAAAAAATGTGGACAAGTGTCACCTTAACGTCCAACATTCGACAAATTGTTCCTAATAAACTATTATTATTATTATCATAACATTCACACTACAACATATCAACAGCCGCGCCCCTCCCAACCTCCGCGGCGGCCACTGCAGGCGACTTGACTGGAGGCACCAACCCTGACGTCATCAACTTTATCCAGAAGCAGGAAGAGTACATTGAACAGCTGGAGCGAGAGAGCCAGTACTGCAGAGTAAGTCAGGAGTTCAGGAAATAGGAAAATGAATACAACAAGAAGCAGGTTCCTCCGTCATCATCAGCTGCCTAGGTTTTTCCCTACTGTGTTGGGGTCGCTTCCGATTTAACCAGATGCATCTGAATACCAATATTTTACATGGAGGAACTGGCTATCCGACCTCCATAACCCAGTTACTGGGTAATACGATATCCCTTGGCAAGACTGATTGTCAGACTTTCGGGCTTATGACGACCCGTAACGACTGTCAAAGATCTGCAAATGTCAGTCGAGACCGTGTTTTCTGAGACTTGGTATGTAAAGATGACCTATCAACGGACCAACCGCAGCAAGCGTAGCATGACCCTTTGCGGTTGTAATTCTTAGCCACAAGCCCTACTCAGTGTAGTTCCTTCAGCTGGTAGTGATTTTAGAGATTATATTTATTCCTCTTTGATCCTAAGAAAAAACATTAGGTGTCCGCTATAGATATACTCGTACAAGCATAGCCATAGATGATAGTAATATATTATTGACCGAGGGGAGAAAGTGACCGATTATTACCAACGAGGGTGTAGTTTGAGGCCCGAGGTTCAGCCGAGGGCCACTAACACACGAGTAGCGAATCGCAGTTTCTTCCATTTCAAGTAGATTGTAAACACACAAATTGAAAATTCCGACAAAACGAAGTAAAATCAATGTTCAGCAAAAGTATGTGGCCAGTATCATTTTACGCTTGGTGATAAAAACTTTTTGTGTTCTGGCATTAAACAATATTTAAGTTTGCTACAGATATTCCCTAAATAAAAAAATAAACACCGATACCTACACTTTTTCGATGTGATACCTACACTTTTTCTGATTTTGTAATGACGCACATTCTCTTTCTGAGCAGGTAGGTATAGTAGGTATAAATGAACTTGTTACTGCACAGTACACACCATATCAGTCAAAAAATGCAAACAAAAGGGGTGATACAACCATGGGCGATTTTTATCGCAAGCAGTAATTTTCGTGTAACAACCTTCCCTACAAAACTCTTTGTCGAAGTTCAATTTTAAGGGAAATAGGTTTACGTTGCCTGTTTCTGCTGTGTCTTTTGTATAGTTTTTGTTTATAGGTACTTACAGAGGACTGTGGAAATGAAATACAATTTAATCCATTCTCATAACGTAAAATTCGAATTAAAAACCTCCAAATTAGTTTATAATTAAATAATTTATGAACAAAATACTGACATTTAAAAATAGAATCCTAATATTAAAATTTTACTTAAACAAAATATTGTTCTATGCATGATAAAAGATTTTTTTTCACCAATACGATAAAGGGCAAATCCAAGAAGTAAGAAATCACTAAGGAGTTTCCATTTTTTTTTCTAATGGAACGCATAAAGAGGTACGGGGCGCGCCATTTTATAGCATTACAAAACTATTTGCTAGTGTTTAAACTTTGATCCTTTATTTATAAGGTTCAATCCCAATTTATGAAAGTAGACAAAGTAGTGTATGAAACTGCACCAGAACAGAACTATAATAGGTATTAAAACACTCCGGTGATACTATGAATCAGTAAATACCCTTCAGTTTCATAAACTTTTTTTTTTCATTTACAAGACGTGTTCAACTGAATTCATGTTTTGTTTTATTTGTAAGTATCTTAGTTTATCCCATAATTAACCCTTCAATCTTCCTGGGGGACAATTCTCGTAATTTTAAGAACGTTCAAAGTCTGATCTCAGACTCAATCTGTCAAAAAAAAAAAAACCGCGAGTTTCCATACATTTTTGACAACTTCTTGACATTTGATTGTCGCTGAGATGAGACTGCGACTAGATTGTGAAAGTTTATAATTACGTGAATTGGCCTTCAGATTACTGGCAGAATCTGTCACTAATGCCCGTTTTCATTAAGACTACGCGGCACGACACTTAAATGAAAGCCATGAAAACAACGATGTAGGATTTTCACGCTTCGCTCAGCGTCGTAAGATGAAAATCTAACAGAACAGTTTTATTTAGGCTATATTTTCTGGATGTAGTGAAAACTGGTATTCGACGGTCCCTACGTATATCTAATCCCCTACTAAAAAGAGATTTTTTTACAGGAGAGCGCTTCAGTTTCAAACACGTGTATATCATGTTCTAGATACTTAATATAATGTCATGGTGGATTTAAAGTGCATTTTTCCATTTTAGACTTATTTTTGTTAAACTGAACGATAGTATAGGCTGACTTGGCTTGGCTGAGGGGCTTGAGGTTAAATAACAATAGCTGCACGGGTCGATCGACCAGGTTAAGCTACGCTTGTCGCGGTTGGTCCGTGGATAGGTGACCATCTTTACATACCAAGACCCCTCCGTGCCACGGAAAGCAAGTTAAGCCGTTGGTCCCGGCTGTCATTTGTGGATCTTTGACAGTCGTTACGGGTCGTCAGAAGCCCGAAAGTCTGACAACCAGTCTTACCATGGGGTAAGTTGTATTACCCAGTAACTGGGTTGTTGAGGTCAGATAGGCTGTCGCTCCATGTTATATACTGGTATTAAGCTGCATCCGGTTAGACTGGAAGCCGACCCCAACATAGTTGGGAAAAGGCTAGGCAGATGATGAGTATAGGCTGAGTTAAAGGTCAGGAAAACAAAACATGCAAACCACGTATCTACCACTTAGGGGATTGTACATAGGAACGTCGATATTAATCTGACAACATTTTCTCACTTATCTCAGTAACAATTTTTCTCCAGGATGAACTAAATAATCTCCTCGGCAAAGTAAAAGAAGTGATATCAGAGAACGAGCACCTGCATGAGGCTCAGAAGAACAAGCTGATCTCTCGCATGTTCCACTCTTACAACGGGTCTGAGAGCGACGAGTTGGACGAGCTGGGAGATAGTACTGGACTAGATAGTGATCACAAGGTACGAAACGTTAGGCAGTCTATGCGCCCTCGCGACTCTAGCCGCCGCAGGATACGGAGACGCCCTGGGCGTCGGGAATCCCAGGCCGATTTCCGGCCACCGTAGGCATGGGCTTGCGGACGGCGAGTAATGGGTAGCTCGCTGTCCGGTAAGGACCAAGCCCAAGTCGACGGCGCGTTGTGTTCCACGCGCGCCTCAAAGAGATGTCAGCACAAAAAATGATGGGGCCCGCAAGGGCCGATGCCTGTCAGGGGTGCGGGTTTGTTCGAAAGAGATACCACAGCCCCTGGCATACGGGCTACTGAGGGAACACGGGTGGGTTTTAGTCAGTAAAAGTCTGACACGTCCTGCTCCACACAGAGCGGGAGAAGTTATTTGATGACTTCCCACTCAAAAAAAAAAAAAAAGTACGAAACGTTTGGGTGATTTGGACAATTCGATGACAATCTAGGGCGATGACCTGCCTTGCGCAGCGACGCAAAAAGCAAGCTTAGATTTGGATCGGTATGTATGTATAAGGGCCGTATACGTATGTATGTTCATCTATTCCCTCATAACTTTTGCTCTCCTTATCATAATTGCCAAAAGAGGTATCGTTGGAAGGATCTTGATCGTCCGCTGGCTATGTGGTATGTATGGCGTCCTCTAGAGGACATAAACTCATGAGCTAAACATCTTTTTTTGTGATGCTGTTTTGGGTATCAAATGAAAAAATATCGATGCTGTTAGCTAAACCCAAAAAAAAATATACTTAAAATAAAAAGATTGAAACAAGAAAAGCGCAAAGCGAGCAGGGGTGGCCCAGTGGTATCAACCGCGACTTAGATACGAGTTGTAGGTCGTGGGTTCGAACCCAGCCAGGCGCAATACTTTGTGTAAATTTTTTCATCACCACTGCTCTCAAAACGGTGAACGAAAACATTTGAGGAAACCGGCATGTCCTAGAACCAAAAATTCTAAGACATGGCCGCATCGGCACTGAGCCCGCTTGGTGGGTTACGGCCCACTCTCTCTCACCGAGAGGAGGTCTGTGTCCCAGCAGTGGGAACGTTGCTTTGCTGTGTTTTAAGATGGGGATATACCAGCCTAAAGACAGACTTCATCAGTTGTTTTTGAAATACAAGCGAATTCCGCCGGAAATTCGGAAAAGTCTACTCATATTTATGTTCTATTTCTAATTTGTTTCAGTAACCGTTGCCACCCAAACTCCTTTTGATCGTAAATATTCTAACGATTAACTGATTAAAGTACACTCTCATTCAAAATAGATCACGATAACTGCACGATAGATTACAGCGACTAGGTAATCGTTTTGTGTACGACTTCAGGCTACGGATTGTAACAATTTTATCGACGCGATCGATCGTAGAGACGAACCGTCCCGTTGTATGTGTTGTAGCGGCATCCATAGATGCCGTTGTTTACATATTTTGGTTTTTTGTTAATATTAACTTAATGCGAAACATTCCAAGCTGAATATTTTCACCATATATTTTTGACTAAAGGCACACAATTTTGGTTCACACCTACACATCTGAGATTGAGCCGGTTCCTTGTATTTTGCCGTCAAAGTTAAGACACCATCGTTTTGAATTTTAGCAAGATTATTCAAAAACGCATGCATGAACAGTTTTGAAACTTTGTATGGTTATTAATAGCGTCAAGAAGGACCGAATACAGTTTTCAGCGAACTTGTGCCTTGTCTCATTTAGGCGCTGCGATGTTTTTTCGGGTTTTCATAAAACCGCGATAACTTGAAAACTATAAATATTTTCTTAAATCTAATTAGGGCACTAAGGTGTGCCCCTTAAGAGCTACTCATATAACTCTAGGAGACACTTTCTTGCTAGGGTAACGTACACTATCAGTTGACCTATTATCAATCCGATTTTTTTCATTACTCCGACGTTTCATTTGGTCGCAAAACTTTTTACCGAAGTTACACTTGGGCAAAATAACATTTGTTCGAAATATTACGTTTCCGAACATTCATTATACCACTGTTTTAATTACCATACTTTAATGTCAACCTCTATTCGTCACTATTCTCTGTTTTTTATCTCATATTTTCGTTTCATCCTTGTTTGCATGCAAACATGCGCTTTAAGCATGCAAGCAGGCATGCAGAGTGCAAGCAGGCACGCAGCGTGCAAACAAGCATGCAGCGTGCAAACAAGCATGCAAGCAGGCATGCAACATGCAGCAAGCATTGTTTCTGTCACGGCTCCGGCGCTGCGGGTTTTGGGCGGCCCCACGCGCCTACTCATGCTTAAATTACACTCTAGTAGGGGTAGGGCAGACACGACTGTGTGAAGTCGGTTTTGCACCGATTCGAATCTCACAAAATGTAGCAGCACAAAATGTTGACTTTTATGACACTATTTAATTTAATATTGAAAATGCTACCAAGTAACCGGCTATATATTTGTGACCAAATAATATTCCATAAAATGTTGTTTCGGTGTGGTGAAAAGATAAATCATTTGGCTAATGAAAAAAGTTCAAATGAGGCTTCGGCCAATAGCAAAAAGTTATTTTGTAAATCGGCCAAACATAGTTCGGTAAAATAATACACAATGATACTTCGATGATCTAAAAATATGTCAAATAATGCATGTAGTAAAAAGACGTCTGTCAATAGTTTTCGGTAAAATTAAATTCGAACAAAAAAATATCGGAAAAGTGATTGGTTCCAGTGTTCCAATTAATTTGTTAAGCTAGCCACGGTTAACTTGCCGACTACCTCATAGGTTGACCTACGAGACCACATTCAGAAAAAAAAAAAAACAATCGTAGGGCAGTTGCCCATCAGGCGCAAGGGAGAAACCTTCCACCAAACAGGTGTTCCGTTTGGTCGAAGGTTTCTACTCCCTTTTCTGGAGAGCATGAGTGAAGTTTATACCCTAGCTGTTCCTCATACCTCTACAGTGTCAAAAGGAGTTTTCTACAGCTTTCCTTTTTGTTGCTGAACAGACAACTCCCCTGAAAGGCCGCAAGTCTGCCAAGTCTCACCCCACCAGGTTGGAAGGTCCGAATATTGTGTTCGAATCCCGCATTGCTGAGCTGGAAGCGCAGCTCATGCAGTCCAAGATCGACCTTAAGAAGATTCAGGTAAGGTGTTATTTGGAAGAGTAGTATGTTGTACTTATTGGCTAGAGCGACAGCTAGGCTCATTGTCTGAAACCTTAGAAGAATTAAATTCTAAAATGTTTTCTTTGTTTCCTTTTCTTTTTAAAAAACAATGCTGTGTCTGGTTAGTTTTAGACAAGCAATTAACATTCGAGTATCTATTTGACCAATTATTTTGTTTTTTATCAGTCTCTCATCTCAAAAATAAATTAAATTAAATTAAACTTTATTCCGGACTAACAGTCAGTTGCAGAGATGAACTTTAACTTTTAAAGCCGTCATTAAATAATAATATTCCATTAACTTATTGCAGATAGCAACTTTAGACACGATTTTAATGGTTTTAATTTTATTTTAAATAATGAAGTGTCAAACGAAGCGTTCAGCCACAATTTTTGTTGCACAAAGCAAGCAACATTTGTCTAATATCAATAAATTAATGAAATCATTAGTGTTAATGTTCCAATATATAATGTGATATTAATGTTTGTCTTTGTGTTTATTTATTCAGTCTACATTAATTATTTATTTAGTCCTATGACTGTTGCTACCCAGTGTCTCTGAAAGGGACAGTCCATCTCTGGCAGCGATCACTTTCAGAATGCCACCAAACCATGCAGCAAGCGCTGCAGTATGGAGGCCGCTTTCTTTCGCATGATGGCTTGGAAACCATCTGTACGGGCCTCCGCGAACATTCCCGAAGCGCTACAACGCGCCATGACAGTCCCAACAGCATCCTAAATGCATGATTAAATTGATCATGCAGGACGCTGTTAGGCTCGGCGCGTGTATGACACCGACTGGCCACTCGTGTCAAACGAGTAATCTATATTTACTAATCATTATGTTTTGTCTAGGAAGAGAATAATGAGAACAAACGCAAGCTGGCCTCTGGGCTCGTTGACTCAACTTGCCTCGATGGCTTCAAGCGCCAGATTGACAACCTGCAGAGGTACGATGTGCTTTTTATCCACACATTTATTAATTAAACACACATAACACAACATCTCGCATATGAGGTCCATCATCAAGATCTCTGGGTACTGCTACTAAATCAAGTCAAGTTGAAGTCAAGTTCAATCCAGTTCAAGTTGATATTTCTATCACCATCAGGGACAAGTCTTCATTGGAGGCACAGATATCAAAGCTAAAGCTAAGCTTAGAACAACGTGATGATGACGGACGGTACAAGCGAGGATCTGATGCGGTGGAACATCAGCTCAGGGAGGAACGGAACAACTTGGAGGCTGAAGTGCGTCGGATGAAGGTAAGGCAGAATATTGAGGTGATGAACGGGTTGGCGACGGTAAATACAAACCGATTCCTATCGGCTTACCTTTAAAAAAACCCACCTCCCACCATTCATTATTTCAAAGTACAAACAATTCATTTTTGTGCGTTTCTAAGATTTACTGAAAAATCGCCTGTTTTTTGGAACGGCTTGCCCTGGCCATTCCACCCCTCGCCACTGGTTTCTACCGCACTGATTATATATAAATTCCAGGATGAGTTAGCCAAGGAACGCAACAAAGTTCGCGAGTTAGCCGGGGAGGGAGCTCGACGTGCTATACAAGAGCGCAGCGCCGCAGAACAGCGGTATAACGCGCACTTTGATGAGCTACAACATGACCTCGCCGCGCAGTATGACAATGCTGCTAAGTTACAGGTAGGTATGGTCTACTGTAGCAGACTGACTGTCTGAGGCCACCTCTGCACATAACCATCATCTGTCTAGCCAACTATGTTGGCATTGGCTTCCAGTTTAACTGTATGCAGCTGAAAACCAGGATATTCCATGGAGCGACTGCCAATCTGATCTCCACAACCAAATTAATGGATTGTTGCCCATTAACTTGGTAAGACTGGTTGTCAGGCTTCTTACGACCCGTAACGACTGTCAAAGATCCTCGAATGACATGCCAGGGCCAACGGCTTAACGTGTTTTCCGAGACATGGAGGAGCCTTGGTTTGTTATGATGGTTACCCCTAACCAGCCGCGGCAAGTGTAGCACGTGCAGCTGTTTTTTCTGAGCCACAAGCCCCAGAACATAATGACTATGAAAACTCGAGAATTATCTCGTTTGATTCGGAAGTAAATGTCATGGATTGGTTAGTGAAGAACATATTACACATAGCAATGATTATTATGCAATAAGCTTTAATCTTTCAAGTCAACATTCCTTGAAAATCAGAAACGAGTATTTCAAACAGAGTAAATTGATGCAGCACGTAATGAGTGTTATTTTCAATCAGTTGGATCTGGAGCGTCAACGTCGCGAAGAGAATGAGTTGAAGCGGGAACTGTCCATGAAGAACGCGGCCATCGATGAGCTGAAAATGGAACTCAAGAACAAAACATGTACGTATAATAACGTGTTCTAGATCTTGATACGAATGGACATAGAAATCATACTGATTTCAGAATCAGTAAGCAGGAGAATGATGATGTCGATATCAGTATCATCATCACGCATTCTACATCTTATCCCAATTTGCATGTTTCCATCGTCTCCGTAGTAGTCACTTCCTTTCTAACCACATCATCATTAACACAGTCCATCCGTCGTTTCTTAAGTCTTCCCTCACTCTTATAGCCATAGACAGATTCTGAAATAATGTACAGAATTTAAAGATAACATAATTACACCAGCTGCTAACAACATTTTGAAGATTCTGATGTTAATCCAGACCACAATATTCTCAATTAATAAGTATGAATTTAAGATATAAATCAGTAATGATTCTAATATCAGGATCTATCACAGAAGGACCCCACTGCGTTACACAAGTTTTGGAATTCATTAGAAGTTAGAACAGCTACTAAACTGAAATATGTTTTAAATCAAACTTTATCTTGCAGCTTCTCTTCAAGCGGATTTGGCTCAAGCTCACGCGGAGAAGGCGTCTTTGGATGAAGAGCTGGCGAGCGCTCGCCTGGCCATCGAGAGACACCAGCGCCAGGCCAAGCATGAGACCAACCGACTCAACTCTGAAGTAAGATTTTTATCTACTAATATTGATTTTTGTTGCTGACTTACTGGCGACTGCAGGGTAAGCGAGTGCTTATGGTTTTTGCATTAGTAAATTGCCTTGAGTCTACTTTTCTGACGTGATTTACTTTGCCTACTTCAAAACGATGGCCAGTGTCAAAATGATGTTCATTCTGATATTTTTGCATTCATTTATTGCTTTCATGTTGTGCACGTTATTTTATAACTTTCTTTTTAATCTTTCCCGAAATCGATTTAGATAGTTTCCTATATTTAATGTTTATTTCTATTTTTAGATTCAGTCTCTTCGTCAACGCTTGGATCGAGCTGATGCTGACCTGGTGCATTCACGCCGCGAGAATCTACGTCTGTCTGAACAAATCTCAAACCTGGAGAAAGAGGTACTTATTTTTAAACGTTGTTGATTAGTCACATTATTCTTAGAACTTCTCTAACTTGCCGTCTAAAGCAGGACTCATATTACTGTGACATTTATATATTGAAAATTCAATGTGCCTAGGGCCATTTCGGGTCGAGGATAATATATGAAAAAGAAGCAATAAATTGTTCTGTTCGCAGCAAACAATGAAGAACTTAACACCGATATCACCGGAGAAGAAGAAGAAAGAGAAAGAGCTATCAACCATGCTGGAGTCAATGGAGAACAAGCACGGTACTTACACGTTAAAGTCTCTGTAGTTTACTCTCAAAGTTGGGTCTAAACAGTATTCTAAATCTTTGGGAAATAGGCTCATTCAATGGGTAAACTATTGATGTTTTGAAAGATTCTTCACACTTGAAAACGATTTGGAACAATACCTTCAAAACATTCATACTTTACCCTTTCATCTTCTGCGCTTGCATGTACGTCTATAGTGCTATGAAAGGGCTTGTATTCTTTCTTAACCCTCAATAGTTTATTCATCAGATTGTTTACAATGACCTCCCCATAGTAGTGAATACGTATTAGAGTTAAAGCTAGAACATTTGGTTCCGCAGCTAAAACGGTGGCTGGGTTGGAGTCCATGATACATTCACAAAACAGTCTGATGGAGAAACTCACCGGCGAATGTCGTTTGCTCACAGACAAGCTCGACGACGCAAATCGTAGGCACAAGTACGAACAATTTACAATCTAATAGCATGATTTATATCACTTTCCTATATAACTTCACCCAACATTGCTGGCTGAAATATCGTTACCCATTTAAAAGTATTGTCTTAACGTCGTGCTGTGTTTTTATTGGTGGCAGGCAGTGCGCAGAGTCGCGGCCGTTCAGGCGAACCAATCAGAACACAGCGCGACCGTTCGAGATCGCGAGACCGAGAGACTCGCCGTTCCAAGCGCCGCTCCGCAAAAGAGTCCGATTCGTCGAATAACTTCGTGCCAATATTTGTTGGCCCGTTGACGACCAATCAGGATCTCGCAAACATCAAAGGAGAGAAGATATACAACCTGCCGCTTATGATACAACAGCCCTTTTTACGAGAGAAAAAGGAGCCTATTAAAGTTGATATAAGTGTTAAGTTGGTACCAAAGCCTAGAAAGAAAGAGAAGAAGAAACGAGGAGCGCACGTTGAAGAAATAGTAGTGCAAGCTGATGATAATAGAGGCGTTAAGAATAGCTTTAGTATGGAAGTCTCAGACGGCGATATACAAGTGCTGAACGAGACTGTAGAGATTATTGAAGATAAAACTAGTGATACAGAGGAAGTAGATGCTAAAGACAGTCATGGCGTAGAGGAAAATGCCCAAGTACAAGATCAGCCAGATCTGAATACAGAACAACCAATGTCGACAGATCATAACAATGTTGAAGTTTCTGAAGCTCCACAAGAAGCTAACAATGATACACCACAGGAAAGTAATGAGCCTCAAGCAGAACCAGCATCAGATACTGTTAATACAGAAACCGAAGAAGTAAAAGAGATAGAGACTGTACAAGAACAAGATGAACAACAGAAAGACGAGGAAGCTACATAAAATGCTGATGATGGGCATTTTCTGATTGACTAAATAAAGGAATTGATAGAACAAAGCGAATGATGTATACAAGTAGAGTTTGAGCAGTAGTTTAGGTTAAGGTAGCTATAGAAATAGCACTGGTAGTCGTTAAAATAAAGCAGTTTGCTAAAGATTATACTTTACACTTAAAATAGCGGAGCATAGGGATGGAATTAACTATTGTTGTTTTGATGATCTGTAGTATGAGTTGCTTACATAACAAATTGATCAATGTTTAGAGATCGTTTCCAAAAATGTGTTATACTTTATTTTCTATAAACATTAGCTGAATATTTTTTATTGTCAGTTGTCGACTACCAGTGTTCAATTTTAAATTCTTGTTGTTGTAAACGTTCGTGCAATGTAGTGTGATATTTGTTGGCTTGTTATATATTATTTTATTAGCATTTTATTCAGTGTTATCAATGTTATCTCTAGGTGAGAGAGTACAAGATTTCAATAATTTTCAATGGGTAACGATTAATACATATAAGTGTGTGCAATAAATAGTTGTTAAAAATCATTTTTTATATTCATTTTAGTCAGCCAGCTTAAGTTTATTAGACTTGAAATCATTATATGACTTGTTGAAAATTAGTTACTAACTTAAATTATTAACTAAAATTAAATTAAATTAGTAACTTAATTTTTTTAATGATTTCCAGTCTTTGTATTGCAAATCCACAAAATCAATATAGATTAATTTCTAAACTCATATAGTTTCATCTAGTCACACCATATTCACTCACAAATTTCCATTTCAGAGCAGAAAGAACACAATTGCTTTGCAGGAACGTTGAATTAATGAGAAAGCTTAGAAACTTATGGGGTTCCCATAAAAAATATTGCACCACAGTCACCCCTTTGAGAAGTTATACACCTTTGAGTGGGTATCCGCATAGTCGGACCTCTTACGACTTAGACCGCACGTATTATACTTCGACGCCTAATCATTATAGACATAGATTTAGAAGGGACAGTCTCCTGAGTGACTCCTCAAGGGACGATGTTGGGGGCTTGACGAGGAATCTAAGTGATCTTTCAATTGATAGGATTGATGATTCTGATGATGATCCAGTGAAGGTAAGTGATGATGGAAGTAGATAGAGGACTGATGATGATTTGATAACTGTAGAGGCATTTGAAAAGCATTGTTGCATGAGTAGTTGTAGATTTAGTTTAGATGATAAATGTAAAAGCTCTTTGAAATCATACGATTTTATTCAATTCGATCCAACATGAATCTAAGTTTTCAAAATACAGATGAATATTTTTGCTGAAGTAAGTCATCCATATAAAATTTTCATATTATTTTAAAAGACAGATAGCTTTTTTCTTGAAAATCTACAATTAAATCACTGAAAGAAAAAACTGAGAGACTAGATAAAAGTTATTGTAACATCTATAACCTGCATGGTGTTTGCTATATGCCTCACTTTGTTTGTTTGTGTGTGCTCACGAATGGCGTACTCAGGCAAGAACTGGCCACTCTCCAGCGTCAAGTAAACGGCATCTCGCGCTCGATGCAGACCCCACTCAACACGCCTAGCACCTTTGAAGGTAAGTCAAAACATATTGAACAAGTAAATCAGCGGCTGGAGAATACCACGCGAATACAAATGGTTCTTAAATATTATGACGTCATCATCTGCGTAGACTTTTCCCAACAACGTTGGATTTGGCTTCCAGTCTAGCGGATGCAGCTGAATACCAGTATTTTACATGGAGCGACTGCTTATCTGACCGCCAAAACCTAGTTACTGGGTAATATATATTATGACGTGTTAGAAGTATATTCGTTTTCTGAGTTGTACAGGAAAAATGGACAATAGCTTGAAAGTTTTATAATACGATCCCCGAATTTATGAAGACCATTTAGAATTGAAAAAGTCTTTATCATTATAAACTATTGATTGCGATTTTCCCTATCATGGCACTATATGTATTGTTGAATTCCACCACTTGTATAGCAGCAGAAATAAAACTCTTGAATCCGAATCTACATTTATATATTACTAATGTAACATCCTTTACAGCACATCCCCCGCACCAGACCACTACCGACAGAAATGTACCACATCCCCCGTCCGACAGCAGACGAGACTATACCGGAGCTGAGTCCCCCGGACACACCACACACGGACCGGACGGACCCATCACAGCAGTCCAACGAGATGATACCCATCAAACTGCAGGAATAACTGACCAACCAGAACACGTCATACCCGACCAAGAAATTGATGAAGATGAAAATATTACTGAAGATGTTAAACCCATCGAAACAGATTATCAAGAAACTGAACATTTTGAAGAACAGGAAGAACCAGTTAAGCTAGAAAAGGAACAGGTAGTTAAAGAGGAAGCAGAAAAACCCATGGAAGTTGAACATCCAGAAGAATTTGACCCCCAATATCAATATGATCAGAATTACGAGCAACCAGCACCGACTGCTGATGATCAATACCAAAATTATGACCAACAGCCATACACTGAGCAGCAATATGAGAACTATGAGCAGTATCCACAACAGGCATCTGACCCAGCCGCGCAATATGATCAACAGTACGAAAATTACGCAACAGATGCTAATTACCCAGCTGATCAGAATTATGATACGACTCAATACGCTCAGGAATTACCAAGTGAAACTGCGCAAGATGATAGTAAAAACCCACAAGAACAGACTTACGATACTGCTCCATACGCTCAAGAATATCAAGGTGATCAGAATGCGCAGATACCAAAAGAAAACGTTCCCGAAAGTCAAAAACCTCAAGATAAACTACCTAGTCAAAGTTAGCCATTTTATTAGATTTAAGTTTTATTTGTTCGTGCAATATTTTGTTATTGAAATAGCTTTTTTGTTTTATGTATTTGTGCTAGTTTTAATTGTAGATATTGAAGCTTTTGATGTTAGAGATGTTATAGTTATATAGAAAATCGATTAAAACTGGATTAACAAACTTCAATTGGCTATTAAAGAACTTAAAAAAAGGCTAATGACAGTTGGAGTTGATTAATTTTAGTGTATAAAGAAAAGTTTTGAAGCAACTAACAAACAAATACAATTCAGAGTAGTTATATTAATTAACATAGGTACATTGAACCTATAGTTCTTACAGAAGAAAATCTTCTATTAATAGGGAATTAGAGATTATTAGGTATATCTGATCATTATGATACCATGCATGTCATCTTTGAATATATTATTATTGTAGTGAAGAAATCAATCGTTACCTACATAATCAAACATACATTATCGTCAAATCAATTATTGTCAAATCTTATAACTCTAGCTAGGTACCAACTTGGTGCCAGTGAGTTGTTTTTATTATATTTAAAGATAGTTCTAGGTTCTTTTCATGGATCTGTTAGTTGCTAGAAAATTCTCTAAATTATTCCCATTATACATTGAATGTTCACCGAGTAAAACATCATTAAAATTAAATTATTTTTGCTCAATATAATGTTTATAGATCATTTTCTTGTTTTATTTCAACACCGTCCATGTTCTACGTAAAGTGTTGTGTACCTATTTCATGCTAATTTGAATTTAGTTGCTGCACGGGAACATTGAGAGTCAGTAGTGAAAGATGGGGAGCCACGTGGCTGTCGTAGACATGAAATAAAATTGAATTTTAACAAAACATAATATTAAACGGCAGATATGCAAGACAGACAATTCATAAAAATTTCCGAAGGATTAGGAAGAAAAAGTAAGAAAATTGCTAGAAGTAAGTATATAATTTTCAGTCTATGAAATCGCTACGACCAACCGTTTTCGAGATTCTAGCACACTAAATTCACTAATCTTTTCTACAATATATTATAAAATAACGAATACCTACTCTAACATGATAACACACAAATCCATTTAAATAGCCAACAATACAATTTAATAGCGACACCTTTCAGCAAATATCAATTTTGGATTTTATCGGAAAACACTAATTAGTGTTTTGTTAGGATTTGGCACGGCTAGAAGGCTGCGTTCAATCGGCAGCAGTGTGCACCATGATAAATAACTTATTTTATATTTTATTAATCTGTTCTTTTACTGAGATTTTAACGGTAAGTCAAGCTTTGTTTCTAGAATCTTAAATGCATCATCTGCGTGATCTTTTCCTATGTTGGGGTCGTGTTCCAGTCTAACTGAATGCATCTGAATACCAGTGGAGTAACAGCCTATTGAATCACCACAACCCATTTACAGAATACCACGATAACCGAATAGTTAAGAGTGGTTGTCAGACCCACTGTCATAGATGATTCTCTGAAAATCATACACATAAAATCCAAGGATAGAAAGGACATTTATAAAAGTGTTATTCTCTACGATACAAAAATGCTCTCATAACTAGCTGATGACATTGAAGCTTACTACTTAGTATAATGAGTAGACCAAAGAAACGGTGGATGCATTGTGTGAAAGATATGACTAGAAAGAGGGAGAGCTTAATTACCTGACGGCTGATTGAAAAGTATGGATGAAGAAGACATGTTAGCTATCCGTCAACTGGTGAGGTCTGCAAGAGCCGATGCCTGCCTGGGGTGCGGGTTGTTCGAAAGAGATACCGTGGCCCCTGGCACACAGGCAACTAGAGGAACACGGGTGGTTTTAGTCAGTAAATGTCTGACACGCTCTCCTGCTCCACCCAGAGCGGAAGAAGTTATTTGATGAATTCTCATCCTCAAAAAAAAAGGCTATCTGCCTTTACAGTGTTTGTCTAGTAGATACCTATACTTTATCATCACCATTGCATACTTAAAACATTTATTTTCTTTAATAATAAAACAAAAACTAAAAGTGAAGTTATAAGTACAAACAGTAATATACAGTTAAGTAAATAGAGAACAAAATTATACAAAATAATTTAAATTATAGAAATATCAATTACCAATTATATTTTCACAGAAAAATGTGGAAAAGAAACCGACAGGGAAGGAAACCGTCAAGCACACAAGAGAATTTTATGAAGAAGAAGCAAAGAAAGATATAGAAAACCTACTATCGATTTTTAAGAACCGCAATTTTAGTGAAGAGGATTATACTGAGCCGCTAAACGTAAATGCACCAAAAAGCAATAAAATAATGGCCAGAATTGACGAAATTTTGAAAAAGAAAAAATCAAAAAAGTCTAGACAAAAAAATTTAAGATCCACTGATCAGATTACGACTGAGTATTTCAATTCTGGTGCCCACTCACAAAATTCTGCCTTAAATCCCAGAAACCTTATTAGAAGCAACTCAAACCTGCATCATTCTTATGCTAATAATAATCAATTTCTACAACTAATTAATAGATTGCCTCCTAACAGTGGTTCCGTAAAAAGTAGAATTAGCGGAGGTCATAATGTAAACAATGTATTACGAAGCAGTGTGAACCTTGTGAACATAAAGCCTGAGGTTTATCCTGTATTGGTAGCTGAAGACAAATACAGTAGTGGAGAACTATCCTCTGAAGAGAATATACAAATAAGTGATCAATATTATTCGTACGATGACGATGAACTGATTAAACTGGCGAATAAAGCAGACACAGAGCTCAAAAATCAATCCGCTGTAAGGACTGCTACCATACCAGTGACAGAAAACTTTGATTTGGATGAACTTTTGAAGCAATTACACATTAAGCGTGGTGCAGTTATTTCAACAAGAAAAGAATCTGACAATAATGTCAGATTACATGATTTTATGAATACATTTTACTCACAGTCATCTAACCACCTGAAATCTGGAAATAGAGTAGAAAATGTTCAAAATCAGCTGGATAAATTTGAACTTAACGTAGATTCAAAGGATAGAGACAACAGTAAAACTATATATCTAAGGAGTGACGTTATTAATAACGTAAATATGAATGGTAATGAAAGATTTATGAGATATTTTGATGTAGGAAAAAACTTGAGGACTTCCCATAACACATTATTTCATGAGAACAGTCCAGTAAGTAACACCATACACCTTACCAATTGATTAATCTTGGTTATTGTCATTTTTTTAAAACAACTTTCGATATAATTAACAGAGTATAAGAACTTACTTCTGACAGCCTGATCAAGTTTTACGAGTTTTACTGATCTGAGGATACGTATACAGGATACGTTTTTAACCAGTGCGGAAACTGTAACCTTCATGGTTGCAGTTTGCGTACTGGTCTACTGGTCACACAAAAATAAAAATCTGCTGTTCCATATATTTTGACCGCGTAGATATTGCACTTTTCTATGAAACAGCTGAATTATTTTTGTATGGTCGACGAAAAATTTCTGCCCTGGGGGGGGGGGGGGGGGGACTAGAATGATATGCTGAATTCATTTTCAGGTTACAGCTTGCGCATTGGTTAAAAACGTATCCTGTACCTATATATCTATTCTCTTGTAACTTATCAAACTAAGTACGAAATTGTCTTGTTTAATTAAAGTCCTTACTAAATTATTCCGAAATGACAAAAACGTTTAATTACCTAATTATGTTTTTCAGCAACCAGTTTTCCAAAGACTAGTGAGTACCATCTGTATTGTATAGTTAAACACAGATTTCTTCCATAGATTATTTATTCTAACGGATGATTTTGAATTATCGGAGCTAGCTTTTGACAGGTTCCTGTGGAGTTCAAATGGTCATCTTTTGTGACTACTATAAAATCTACCAAGTCATCAATACAAGACGGACTATCATTATGACAGTTTTTTTAAGGATCGGCCTTCGTGGCTCTATTTCATGAAGGAACCATATGTCACAAGTCATGTATTGTATTTATCCAATGAATTTCCTTCTTAGGTTAGACAAGGTGATCACAGAGGTCGACAAAGAAGATCCACAAACACACAAGCAGGTTACACCCAAGATCCTGACACTTGCAAAACATACAATGAGAATCTTGCAAAACTCTGGTCTAATCTGTCAAAACTAATAAACATCACAGAACAGCCCAATGACAGGGCCCTACACAACATAGCCATGATGATACAAGCATACTTAGAACATCAAAACGCAAAACAAGCACCCGAAACACACAAGGCGAAACACGAAGGACCTAGGGACAAAATAAGTGAAATTATGCTTAAAATTAGGAAATTGTTTGAAGAAGCTGCAGGTAGTGCAGAAAAAATAAAGAAAGTTATTATAAAGTACCTCAAACCAGATTATACGGACGCCGAAACTGATGACTGTCAAGCGGTTAACGAGGAATATCTTGGTTTATCAGTTGATTTGCTATATAAAAACTATTTAGAGAATACTGACTGTGAAGGTGAAGATGATGGAATGGCAAGAAACAAGAAACTGAGTCTGAGGGAAAAAAAGGATAAAACTGGGAAATTTAGTAACGGGCACGTGACACTCTCACTGGCAACCAGTGATCTTAAACCAGAATTTCAAACCGTACTCATTGAAAACGAATTATATAATGACTTCCATAAAGGAAAAGTGCCAAGACAAAGACCGACTAATAAGTACAGAAGAGTTTTCAAGCCAAGTAGATATAAAAGATCTAGCCCTGCATATAGATCTGGAAATCAGAATGAAAGTGAGAAACCCACACGGTCGAAAGCATCACCAAAATCTTCCAGTAAGAAACTAAAGAAAAATTCTCTTAAATCTGATTTGATGAAAGCCAAATGTGAAAAATACCTTACAAGAAAACTTATCATTTCATTGCGACCAGTTATGGAAAGATTTATAGGGCTTCTTGAATGTCAACTCGATCATACCTTGCGATCTGTTAGTTTTGGTAAATACCGAAAGAATCCTTACTATGTGTATGCTTCAAAATTTTATTCTAATGAAGACAGTCGACGCCCTGTGAAGATATCGTCGAGGTTACATGCCAAAAATACAGGGCGAAAAAGAAATAAATCGCATAAAAAGCTACACACCAAACGTCATGATAGTTCAGTCGAACTTGATCAAGATGTTCATGAGCGTGATGATGAAACTGACTCTGCGTGGGTAAGGAAATATAGTTTTGATCAAATCAAAAGTATGAACTCCAGAACGCCTGCAGTCAACCGTGATACAGATGACCCCGAATCAGAAACTAAAAACAATAAACAGCATGCTGACAGCGAGTACCTTACGACCTACAATGAATATTTTCAGTCACCACCACTATACGATGACTATGATGGAATTTACAAAACACACCAACTAACTAATTCGAATGGATTTCCCAGTTTAATAAACCCAATGATTTCTCTAAATGATAAAAAAAATACAAGAGATAAGTTAACAAACCAAAAGTTGGCTTCATCTGACAAGGAAAAGGATAAAAACGATGAATATGCATTTTTACAAGATAGTCTTTCGGAAGAATCAAATAATGCGTTCAACTTTAATCTACAAATAGGTTCAGATAACATAGAGGAGCCATTTATAGATTTAACAAAATTAAGAAACGACGATCAGTTAATCGAAGAAAAAAGCAAAGTACACGTAAAAACTTTTGAAAGCATTGCAGAGTTCCTTAAAAGGGCTCGTGATGCATCACTGCAGACACCGGAGTTTGCAGTACCTTTTGCTTTAGACACTAACAAAGGGTACGTAGAACTCACACATCTTATAAAATATCCCAAAATGCTCGTGTATCGTCCACAATTCCTAGTTAAAAACACTATGCCATACGATGACTTTCTAAAAACTATCAATAACATTAATATGACCAATGATGACGTACGACTTATGAAAATTGTAAGACATTTGCCTGACAGTTCTGTTCAAGTTCTATTCGAAACTGAAGATTTTGAGGCACCATTAGAGGTTCGAAATCTTAATGATAATAATAGAAGGAGTGGTTCGCGAGACCATTTAGTAAATCACCAATTCGAAAGCAGAATGCAAACGGGTAACGAAAATACAAAACTTGATTTGACGAACAGAGATAGAGAAGATTTCATTCTTAGTTCTAGCAATGAAGCTCGCATAAAAGATGTAGATGCGCTCGTTAAATCAGACAGTTTTACCAATAATGAGGATTTATCCCCTGATATAAATACAGATTCGGAAACATTAAGAGTGAAAGAGGAACAGTCCCCAAATATGTATTTTGATTACAATTCAGACAGAAACTTAACCTTGAACTCCAAACCGAACTCTTCAGAATCAAGTTCAAGTTCATGGTTCAGTCCACTACCAAACTTCTCATCTGGGTTATTTACTAATAATCCAAACCCAGATGCTGGTACAGATATAGGTTCAGCCGTAGGTTCGACTGTAGGCTCACAAATAGGATCAGGCATGCCACTGGGATTAGACACAGCTTTGAATTTGGGTTTTAAATTGAATCCACACTCATTCGGTTCATTCTTTAGTAAGCTGTTCCCTTCTAATTCAGATTCTCATTCTACTTCAAACTCGAACTCACAATCACACATCAGTTCTCACACTGACACTTCTACCGGCTCCCTCTCTGTTTCCAACTCTCACCCTCAATTAAACTCACACTCAGGTTCATGGTCAAACTCCAATTCAGGCTCACATTCATTACTGCCATACACTGACAGTAGCAATAAGGAAGTTGGAAGTAACTTCTCTTCTTCAACTAAGTCCATTGTCCTTCGATGGTGGAGGAAGTGGAAGAACATAGTCAAGGGGAAAATGAAGGTAAATTATTTTTTATAGAAATCAACTTGGTAGGAATCTGGGGTCAACTCATGATGCAAGTGGAAGCCAAGCGGTCTCTTAAACGTCTGGCGATTGCTTTGCTAAGTCGAGGATCTAATGAAAACCAACGAGTGGCCAATCAAATATTGTTTAGCAGCCCATTGAAATACTAAGGACCAACTGGCGACACAACTATAGTTTCTTACTATAATTAGCCAATTAATGTTTCCCTTCTACCATACAGGCTTCTTCTCTTCGAGAGGGACTTATAATTCATTACGCGGGCCTAGTGCAGCTTGGTGAATGTCACAGTTCTCCGAATTTTTGGTTCTTGGTCATGCCGGTTTCCTCACGATGTCTTCCTTCACCGATTTGAATAATTTCTTTGCTTGATAGTATTGACATGAGAGGCATTCAGTCCAACGGTGCATCAATTGGCAGTATATGCGCCCTCACGGCCCTAACCGCCGCAGGAGACGCCCTGGGCGTCGGGAATCCTAGGCTGATTTCCGGCCACCGTAGGTGTGTTCCACGCGGGCCTCAAAGAGATGTAGAGATGTCAGCACAAACCGATGGGGCCCGCAAGGGCCGATGCCTGCCAGAGGTGCGGGTTTGTTCGAAAGAGATACCGCAGCCCCTGGCATACGGCTACTGAGGGAACACGGGTGTGTTATAGTCAGTAAAAGTCTAACACGCCCTCCTGCTCCACCCAGAGCGGGAGAAGTTATTTGATGATTTCCCAATACAAAAAAAAACGGTGCATCAATTGCAAAAAAAATCATATGGAAATTCATTATTCTTAATTCAATAGATGTTCCTTGAGAATCCCTTATCATGTCACAGCATTCATGAAAATCTTTAACTTGTCGTCCTAAAGATCTTGGCTGAGGTCGGTGTATGAATCGTAGATCGTAGAGAGCTGAGGGGTGATTGCATTAAACACCATCAGAAGGCATCGCTTTCATTTGACAGTTCCACAACATTCCTGGCATTGTTTACGTTGCTAAACAGAATGTAAACAGACAATTTATTCGAACATCTGAAAGAATGGATTAGAATGGTTCTGAATAATAGTGGGTTACGCAATTAGGATGCAGGTGTACCTACCTATGTGGTGTGCCAGAGGAATGTATCAACTCTGGAATTGATGAAATTAATGATTATGTTTACTTCTAGCAAATTATCGGGAAGATGGCTTCTCTTACGGACAAGATCGACCATGTAATCAAACTGTAAGCTGCTCATCGGTCTAAAAGTCACATAATCAACGATATTTACAGGATAATTGCGTAAAGATCAAATACAATCTCGAGATCATACAATGTTTAATACTTAATAATTTGCTGAGCGTATTGTTATGTAAAACCAACCACAATACAAACGGTTTTCATATGCCCATGGGCGTGATAAAATCGAGGGAATTCAACCCACTGCCGAGATTTAAAAATCGAACACTGTTTTTTCGACGCGCTGAGACTCACTCGCGCTACACTCTGTTGAATTCTCAACGCTCGGTTCAACACGGAGGGTTTAAAATCTAGTGCGTGAAAAAATCACGCCGCGATTTTATTAAGTCCGTGTCAATGTCGACATATTGCTCTTTGTCTACAAGAACAGTATCAGTCAATCGTATCACTCATTTGTAATAGGTTCATTGATAAGTACAGTGTTCCCAAGTGCGACTGCCAACTGTCAGGTTCTTGGCTTCGAAATGGGTTCTTGTTATTAGAATTTCATTGACAGTCCGGTACAACCTACAGACAGTAATAGCTAGAGTCAAATAAATCATCACCATATATTGTAAATTATAGCATGTATTAAATAGTAATGTAATGATTGTTTATTTATTTTTGTATCATTTCCTCTGCCTCTGACTAAAATATGGTTTTTGATTTTATAATTACCTTTTCAATTCCCACATTCACCTTTTTGTCCTGCGTAGGTCTGTAAGTGACGTAGTTATCCTATAGCAATCTAAGATCCCTAAATAAATTGTTAATAATATGAACGGAGTACTACCTTGCCTATTTTAAACTACCTATTTCCTCATTATTTTTGGTGTCTAATTACAGTTCCTACTATATTTTTCGATAAAATACCTACCTATGAAATTATATGTAATATTTATTTAATTATGTAGGTAAGTAGATCTTTAAAAAAAATTCTTAACTTTGAACGTGTGACTCGAGATTTGATGAGTGATTATGGTTTAGATAAAGTCAAAAATTAAAAACAATGTCCTTGAAAGTTTATTTTTTTATTTTTTGGGTTTTGGCATCACACGGTTTGTGCATTTAGCCAGTGTCAAGTAATTTTAATTTTCAATCAAGTAAATGGCCCGATATTAGGCACCAAGTTACAAAAAAGTCATATAGAGTTTTTGGGGGAACACGAAAAGTCCACGTTAGTCACTTATTTTCACCTTCACTACACTTGTGCACTCATACGTAACTAAATTGAATAATTCACTACCTACCAAAATTACACAATTTAATTCGCTATTTCACGAAATTTCATGAAAATGAAAATTCGCGCGACATGTTCCAACGCGATCCCGCCAAAAACTGCAGTTGAAACTGGAGTTTTTATTGGTCTAAGGAGTGTTCCGATTTTTTTTTACAGAAGTCAGTAAAAATCTTTTCTCGGCAAATGATGTTTCATAAAATTATACTTTCGGGGGTCTCTAGATGCTTTATTACATGGAACATATAGGTAATAGACTCAGATTATAAAACAAAGGCAGATAGACCGCGAGAACACCAAGAGTGAAGCCTTAAACCAAATACTAAAGCGTCGCATTGTATACAATGCGAGGTTTTAGTATTTGTTTTTTTTTACTCTTGGGTGTTCCGCGCGATCTATGTGCCTTTGTTTTATATTCTAAATTAAAAAAAAAACAAATACTAAAGCGTCGCATTGTATGTTACATAAAATGCGACGCTTTAGTATTTGGTTTTTTGGCCTCACTCTTGGTGTTCCGTGCAGTCTATCTGCCTTTGTTTTTTAATCTGAGGTACAGTCGCCAGCACCAGCAGCAATTGAACATAAACCTTGTTCCTTTGTGATAAAGTTGAAAAACCATCAAAAAAAATTGACAGATTGGGGTAGCTTGATGTGCTGGCCTCTGTGCCTAATAGATTAGTAATTTATAAAAATATCCGTGGTAGGACTGTGCCTTGTACTTTGGAATGCTTAATTCAGTTTTTTTTATGTTTCATACAGTAATATACCAAAAATAATTCCGCAAAACAGAAAATATATGATAATTTTTCGTATGAAATCATATTTACTATCTATGTATGTTTAATCGAAATTCAAACAAAAAGTACTTATTTAATATAACCAAGGTTACTGAGTCCGCTTGCTTTAAAAAAAACAGTCTATAAAAAAGTAAAACTAATATTTCTAAACAATTGTCTAAGGCAACGCTGTAAATCAGTAATAAATCACGGGACGCGCGGGATTTAGCTTTAGTCTGCGCCGGTTTGTTCCTGGGCACCCGAAGCTACCACTGGCACTATGCCAGTGGTTAGCGGTTAGCAGACTGTGTGCATAGCGTACTTCCCTAGATCACACGTGCGATCGGCTACCACGTGCCATTAAAATTTTCCAAAAATTGAGAAGTGTTTATAAGTTTATTTTATTATAAGTAAATGCACAACACGGAACTTGTATGGGAACAATACTTCGTGGATAGAGGCATTTTTTTATAACAGGAGATATCAAATCTTATTCCCCATGTTCATTTGTCCGTTCGTTCACTGTAACAACCATAAACTCGACCACATAATATCAGATTTAACTTTTGGTTTAGTTAGACAGTCTAGAATACCATCCGTTTGTAAACTTGACGTTGATATCTTGTCATTTTGACAATGACAGTAATTGGTGGTTTCGCTAGTTGTTTGTTTGTCAGCAGATTCCAAAAAATAAAATAAAATAATCGAAACAAAACCAACAGACTGCACATAAGAATTATATAGAGAAGCTAAGTTAAAAATATATCACACATTTAGTGATTTGTAAAATATACTTATAAGGTTGTAATTTTTGTTTTTCAAAAACAAACCAACCAAAATGGTTTGTGAGAAATGTGAAAAGAAATTAGGCCGTGTCATTACACCAGACCCTTGGAAAACAGGAGCAAGGAATACCGTGGAGTCTGGAGGGAGGAAAGTTGGTGAAAATAAAGCACTTACCGCGAAGAAAGGACGATTCAACCCATATACAAGTAAATTTCAAGAATGCAGGCAAGTTGTAAAAACATAAACTTAACTTATTACCAATCAACTAAAATGACAACAAAGTCATCACCTGTGACACTATAGTAGCCAGTAAGTTAATACCTGGTAGGTACTAAGGGCACAGTATGAAGGTTTAACTTGTCTACACACTATAAAATAAGCCTCAAATACAACTCAGTCTTCATTTGTGGATTTATCGGCCTGACGATTGATGTTAGGGTGTTGTATAATTATGCTAGGTCCAACAGTAAATTTTGCCTGTGCAATGCAGGATCTTCTATGACATTAAGGAGATGCGGAGTATGCATGTGACGAAGTAGATGCCGCTACATATCCACTCATCATCACTACATCGCTACATATCACACACAAACATACTCACACAAACATGCACACTCAACACATACAGGTTCACTTCATAAAACTACAATTACACAAAGAGCTACAATTTAGTTTAGAACTAATTTACTGTTATTTTTATCATTATGTGTTTTTTTTATTTACCTTATGTTGTAAGCAATCTGAGAATGAGATAGCTCCAACACAAGTATTATTTATAAGTAGTTTTATTATTTTTTATTATTGCCCCATCTCTAGCCCTACTAATAAACACTTTTATACATACTAGTTGTCATCTCACTAGTTGCCCCATTGCTAGCCCTACTAATAAACCACTATTAATGCAAAACTCTATTATGTTTTTCAGAATATGCAGAACAAAAGTGCATCAAGTCGGCTCCCACTACTGCCAAGCGTGTGCCTACAAGAAAGGAATCTGCGCTATGTGCGGCAAGAAGATATTAGACACTAAAAACTATAGACAGAGCTCCACATAAATACAATTAAGACACCTTGTGTGAATATTCTCTTACCATCTTACTAATAAACACAGAATAAAGTTATTCAGTTTAAACCTATAAAAATGTATGATTATTCCTTTGTTATTCCTGGTATAACTTTATTCCGTGTTTATTAGTAAGAGGGTTATTGTACAGTCACACTACATCTGACCACCATGAAAACAAAATTGTGTGCACACTATGACCACAACTGTTTACTGCCCCGTATTGGGTTGTGAATGAAATGCACTGAACACAGCATGGTTTGACTTGATTGATTGAATGACCCCAAAATTTGTACTAGGCCCTGATGCCTCATGTTTCAAGTTCCTACAGAGATCATTGCATATCAAGGAGTAGACCGAGAGTGCTGTAATGATAGGGGATAGACACGTGTCCATAGGTTAGGGCAGCATTGCAACCGGATTTGTGGGAGAACAAAAAAATGCTCAGTAGTTTTTTGTGTAAATACATTTCTCAGGCTCTTTTACAATGATCAGATCCCAGATATCTGACCACCCCTTTTTGACTTATAGAAATAGAACAAAAAAAAGGACTAAGGCAGATAAATTTGTTAATCTATATTAATTAATATATAAAGAGGAAAGATTTGATTGTTTGTTTGCATTGAGTAGGCTCCGAAACTACGGAACTGATTTGAAAAATTCTTTCACTGTTGGGAAGCTACACTATCCCCGGGTGACATAGGCTATATGTTATCCCCGTATTCCCACGGGAACGGGAAATACGTGAGTGAAACCGCGGGACGCTGCTAGTGTATTTATACTTTACGCTATGTTGTCAACATGTGCATGGGATTTTGATTTCATGGTGGTCAGATGTACACATACCTGGAACTGTACAAGGGAATATTCACACAAGCTATAATATAATTCTGATCAACCTTAAAACAGGTTCTCGTTCTTGAGTACCCTGTTCTTATAAATCAAATTGGCACATGGCCATTGTTTTAATAAATATGATACAAATAAGTCTGATATTCCCTAATATATTCTCACAAATTGTCAGGAACAGGCAGAGTTAAACTTATCTAGGTACCAAACCAAGATTGATAAATACTATTACTATTGTGAAAATCCTAACATTTATTTTTTGTTTATTGTTTCATTGATTCATTTATTGTTGTTTATGTTACGGAAGGAGCAATAGAAAAAAATGTTTTATAATCTACAAATTACGTACGGAGTATACCTGCCTTTATTTCTCATGCAAAGATTGAGTAGATGTAACTAACATTTTAAATATTGGGCATAATTTTATGTTGTTGTTCTCGATGTAGGTGCTGTTCATTCCCATGTCCTGACAATGTCAAATTATGTCAATTTAGTAAATCTGTACATATTGTATTTAAAGTTAAGAAGTATTTTTTTTAATAAAATGATAATAAGTTCTAAGCATCTTTCATAATATCTACATCTATAGGTACAGACGCCAGCAGGTCAACCTACCCCAAACTGTCAAATTTTCCCAATTGAACATGAACCTTATGCTTACGGTATAAAGCTGAAAATCTATCAAATAAATTTGACAGATCGGAGTAGCTTGATGTGCTGGCGTCTGTATCTATACAGAAATTAAAAGAGGCATAGTATCAGCAGTCAGTGACACAATGTAAAATAAAGAATAATAAGTTTATTTCAATAATTGTTAACACTGAGACAAATGTCTTTCTTAAAGGCTATATTTTCTTGTTACAAATTAATTAGACATCTGTAGCCGAATTAGGCGATAAACCCGACACCACCTTGGGACTGCTGGTCGCCCTCCCGGCAATAGAACAGGTTACCGGATTTGAGGATTATCGGGTCCTCCCTTCTCGTTGGACTTCAGATAACCCTACTACATCCTATCGGAACCTGCACCCCTAATTGCGTAACTCACGATTCATCATAATCTGTATCGTTTTGAAACGGATTGTTAAACCATTGCTTCATATGTTCGAAAAATGTGTCTGTTCGACAACATAAATAACGCAATGAATATTGTTTAACTGTGAAGACGAAACCAATTATGATCAATCGTGAGTTACGCAATTAGGGTGCTGGTCAATTAGACTAAAAAAATGTAATTGTTTTATATACCTACAGGAGATAGAGAAAGTATAGGACCCAACACAGTTCCCTGCGGAACACCAGTTTGATTTTTATGGAACCAAGTGATTTTATCCTTTGTCTTACATCTGGACAAATATTGATGGGGCTGTAAAAACATGTATCATAATCTTTTGATACAAGTTTTAATTGATCAGGTTAATAATTTCTCGTGTTATACGCCTTACTCTATCAAACGCTTTGGAGCATTTCATCTTGAGAGAACAATTGGTGGCTTGATCCGTCATCTACATACCGATACATACACGCAGGGGCGTAGCAATAGATAATGGCGCCTAGGGCACGTATCACATTTGCGCCCCTTCGTAAATTATGTTTTCGGTCTACACTGAGCAAAGCTAGGTCGCATAACCTTTCTTGACCAAAAATAGCCTTCAATAACGAAGGTATTAATTTCAAGTTGCTAAAAATCGCTTACGATGCTACGATTTTAAGAGAATTTGAAAAGAAATAGTTAAATTTGGAAATATGCTTTCATCCTCTTCCTGCACAATATATTAGCTCTTCAGGTTTCTTAGATGTAGGTAACAATATGAAAAGTTTTATTGATGTTCTTTTTTATAATTTAATAATTGGCTTTTTGAGCCCCCCTTCGATAGGCGTTCAGGATTCTTGCCCTGTCTGCCCCACCCTAGTTAGGCCACTGCATACACGTACATCTGCTTATAAATTAGGCAGCAGTTAGCGGTTTTCATCAAGCAAAGAGCAAATTAAAGTAACGTGAACGAAAATCGAAGGTTATTCAGTAGCGTGACTGTTCTGAGCCGTTGCAGACATAGCCACCTTAATCCTAACAAATCCAAACACGCGACGAAAGCAGGAATGTATGTTTTTCTAAAACTCAATCAAAATAACACATTTCGCGGTTGTCCGCATATGAACTTGGTAACATAGTGGTTTTGTAACGGGCACCAAGTATCGACAGCTCAAATAATGGTGTAATTCTTCGGAAATGATTTTTTATAATGTGGTGGTTTACTGTGTTTTGATCGTATTTGCTAAGGTATGATATTGTCCGCATTGTCTTTCAAAACATAAACCTTTTTTAAGAGCTTTCCTACTGATTTAACCCAGATTTACCCACACATTCGCAACCGAATAACCGGCGGCAGCTATCAGTTTTTTGTCACACATGAAGCTTGCTGATTCGCGGTCTCCAATCAAAACACTTGTTCGCTCCAATAGCCATGGCTCCTTCGATTAACAATTTCACTAAATTCTTAACAAAACCACTCTTACTCAGGCAGTTATGTCCAATGAAGGGGAAAATAAACCTTCAAAAGACAATGATGAGAATGTCAAACACACGTTTGCTAAACTCCTCAAGACAATCGTCAAGGTGAACGAAGAGAGAATGCAGGCGATGGAGAAGATGACTCGATTACAGGACTATATGCTTACGAAAAATAAACTAAAGACTGACGATGATGCGTATGACTCCGTGGAAGAGGAGGACAATCGGATTTTATTAGCTTTTTCAGTAAGTAGGTAGATCATTTCTTAGGTGAATGAGGACAAAAAGAAGGGCACTAACGTATGAAGGTATCATTCATAGTCCTGTCATTTTTACCGACCCTATCCAGTAGGTAACGGCGTCTCGTTTAGAACCAACAGTAAAAAAATCAGGCATGTTTAGTAAAGCCTTGTTAAATTGCTACAGAGGAAATTTCACACTAGTGGCATAGCGGTTCATTTTCAATGATTAGCTGTAGCTAATTTACGAATATTTTTGCGGATAATCTCTGAGAAGCAAAGCAGTTCGACAGGCTATGGTAACGAAAATGATATTTCGCTAAACTGATTTGCTTTGTCCCCGACAACAAACAGCTGTCGGAATAGCGGTCGTCTATTTAATTTAAACTGCCATTTTTTTTTTGGGATTTCTATTTGTGAGCAGCTTTTATAGGTATTGAACTCGTAAGATAACATTGATTGATGTTAGATTCGGTACGGAAGCGTATCGCTCATGCTAGTCTGTACTGAAGGAACAAATATCCCAACGAATACTGTAACAAGTTAATAGTTTCTAAGGGTTAAGTGACAAGTTATAAAAACTTTTTAATAAAAAAAAATAACTAAGTTCGGAAGGCGGTGACATATAATTAAATACATATCCAAAGTCTTCAAAGACTTCCGAACTTAGTTATTGGGGTTGGACAAAGCAAGTTTATTATTTTTTACTTTTCGGTTTTTCGGCGGTTTAATTTTTTTATTAAAAAGTTTTTATTTTATAATTTTTTGTGGCTATAATCTACTAATTACCTACTACATGGTAAATTTTTGATTATTTTTGTAATACACAACTCAGTACTCATCCCCTGTTTTCTTACCCTTAGGGTTGGAATTTTTCGGGGTATACCTACTCTTTCCAATAAAAAAATAATGATCAAAATCGGACTACTCTGAAAAAGTTATGCGTGGTCATACATAAAAAAAAAAAATATACGCGTCGAATTGAGTAACCTCCTCCGTTTTTTCGTCGGTTAAAAAACAATTAGTTGCTTTTCTGTTGTCATCGACCTTACGATGGTCGCATGACTTCGATTATCCTGCAGTAAAATCACTGACGTTTTTGTACGTCACTGAGTAAAAATAACGAAGGAGTGCGCGATTCTATCCTAAAAATGTTGACAGTTTAAATCGGGCTTCTATTTAATAGAATAGAAGCTTTTGACTGTCGGGGGCAAAACTTTGGTACCTACCTAACCGAAAATATGACATTTTCGTCACGGCAGCCCGTCGAATGGTTGTGAATATCAAATCAAAATCTAATCAAATCAAAATATTTTATTTCATGTAAACTTGCATGGGCACTTATGAAACGTCAGAAGCTAGGTGCACGGTTCCAAATTGTTGTTTCCTATGGAGAAGAGCCGGCAAGAAACTCCACGGTTACTCTTTTAAAAATAATTGGCTTTAACAATATTTTCAAATTACAGAGATAAAATATATGGGAGGACAGCGCAGGCCTGTCAATAAGTACCAGGTACTTAGACGAATACAGAATATAAAATCGTCTACAAATCTACAGTCTGTAAGGCCTACATCGTTCTCTCATTCACAATATGTAAAATAATCTACATAAATAAAATGAACTTAGTTAAACATAGTGACATGATTTCCATGACAATCACTAAAAATATTAAAATTGATGTTTAATGTCAAATAATGACGAGATTATGTCAGCATTGTAAAAATAAAAAGAATAAAAAAAACATTGTATATTTGAGAGCAGTTAATAGACTTTCACATAGTTATGCTGTTAATGAGGTACCAGGGTAGCCACATGTGCAGAAGGAATTAATGCCAAACTTCCCTGGCTTCAACGTAGTCTTTTATCTTATAATATGCTTTTTTGATAAGGACACGTTTGATGTGCGTTTTAAACTTTCCATCGCTAAATTCTGTAACTGACTTTGGCAACTTGTTATAGAAGCGGATACTGTTTATTAGAAATTACTTGCTAGATTTAGTCAATCTAAATTTTGGAATCACAATTTCATATTTACTATGTGTATTCAGATTATGGAAATCGCATCGTTTTTTGAAAAGGCCTAAGTTTTTGCGTAGGTACATTCAAGATATTTTCTAGGATATAAAGAGAAGGCAGAGTTAATACCTATATCAATTTTGCTGAATTTATTTCTAAGAGACTCGCGAGGCCACATTTTATAGATAGCGCGGATTGCCCTCTTTTGTAAGATGAAAATTAAATCTACTTCAGCTGCCGGTCCCCACAGCAGGACGCCATAAGACATAATACTGTGAAAATAAGCAAAGTAAACTAACCTAGCTGTGACTACATCAGTCAACTGCCTTGTTTTTCTTACTGCGTAAGCAGCTGAGCTTAATCTACCTGAAATAGCTCTAATGTGAGCACCCCATTGTAATTTTGAATCTAAATCTGGTCAATGCTGCTCATCAATTCATTTTGTGTGGGTTTACCTACTCACACACAATGACACATATATGTATTGCGGATTTTAACGACGCTACCCTTCAGCTGCCCTTTACCCTAAGTACCTACTACCTAGCTACCTAGGTACCTACCTTCTGTAAGACTACTTATCGACTTCTCGTTTTCAGGACATGCCACGACTGCGAAGAACAGAAGACGAAACGATAACCAAAGCGATGTGCAACAGATTTAACTTAAAAAGCAAGAATATTCATCCATGGACGAGCCAGTTTTTGAAATTGGCCTGCCACATACACTCGATAGGGTTATGTGAGAGCGTTTGCAAGAAATCCGTAGGAAAACTATGCGAAAAGTTTAATTGCACTCACAATATAATAGGGGAGAATTTGATACTGAATGTCATTAAAGCCGCAGTAGGTTACTATTTTGAACATGACGAAGATTAGTGTTACGTTTTTACGGACGGTAGCTTAGAGCATAGCATAAATGCTCTAAGGACGGTAGGCCGCTTGTCAGTTGTTACAAAACCTATCCAAATTAGTCTATGACAAAACCAGCAGGGTTTCTAAATTTTCAGTAATTTTGACAGTTCGGCCACGTTCATTGCGTCATTTACAAGTAATGGATTACAAAATATCCTCCAAAACTTTCGGATTGTTATTGAAACTGTTTTACGCAATTAGAGTGCAAATTAAGAGATGATTTTTGCGACACTCGTCCGTACTCTCTAACACCATCAACGAAGAAACGAGCCCGTCCGAAAGTAGTTCGAAACTTCTTACTACTACAGCAAATTATCTAACTTTTTGGACGGGCAAAACCATAACGGGAGTAGGGACATCTGTCAAATCGTGTTTTCATTCATTCTTAATTCGGGCTTCAAACTAATCTTCTGTCCGTAAGTGATACGGAGTTGGAAACGCCCGTTACGACCGAAACAACGAACTTCGTGCTTAGGGAGTAGGCCAGGGGGCCTACTCCGTAAGCACGAAGTTCGTTCGTTCGTTGTTCGTTGTGCGTGCTACGAGTTAGGTTGTGAATGAAGTTAATTAGTTGCGTTTTTCGGTCGTGAATCATATTTAGTTCAACATAACTACAACCTGACACTGCCATGCTAATTGCGAAAAACGTTAGAAAATTTGAATTTCGGGGGCTATCTTATCGCATCCCCGTAAGTTGTTAATTTAAACTCATTAACTACTAGGTACGCTACGTCCGCTCAACGTCAAACTGTTAATGCTCTTGTATAACAATTTCCTTGAAGTTTTCATAGAAATCGTTATATTAGAGTCGCGTCGCCTGTTTGAGCGTTTAGTACCTACTGAAGTGCGTCGTGCAGCGTTCCATACATTGTTTAGTAACAACTTATTCGTAATCTTTTTATTGTTTTAAATAAATAAAAAAATGATTGTATTTGTTGTCGTTCCACGTCCTGTTTATGATGATTTCAAATTGTTTTGTGAAAGTGTTAACAATAGTTGAAAACCTTCGTGCTTGCTATTATAATTTAAAAAATCGTTAGCTTCTCTACCTTTGTGTCATAAAAACAAAACGTTTGTGTAGTAAATTATGAACTCTTTTAATATAATAACGAACGGTGAACTATACCTAATTACCTTAGTTAGCATTTGTGGACTACGAGAAAGCATTCGATTCGATATAGATAGGTACCATAATGGGGTTTTGTAACTTACACACATACTTAGGTACAATAACAATTGATCGTATCTAATAGCTTGAATTTTGTTGTTTGATACTTCACCCATGTTCATTGCGTTATTCACGTTGCTGATAAGACGTATATTTCACACCTATGAAGCACTGGATTGGGAATTTCTTTCTAAATCCTTCCGATTGTCATTGATGGTTACGCAAGTGGGCTGTACACGCTGCCATGTCTACCACGATACCAGATTGACTATTGATGCATTGTGGTGCTGTAATAGTGAAGTGTCTGTATGTAAACGCCATTATGTCAGTCCGAGTCCATGAATTGACTTCAGGGAGTGGATATCTGTCCGGAACTGTTCACCTCTGCACTGGAGGATGCCTTCAAGGTTTTGTACTGGACAGGGCTAGACATCAACATCAATGGCGAGTACATTATTCACCTTGGTTTGCCGGTGATATACCTAGTTGTCATTGCTGAGACTATGTAGGACCTCAATACAATGCTCGATGACTTCAGTAGAGCTTCCAAAAGAGTGGGTCTTAAAACGAACATGGACAAGACAAAGTTCATGTCAAATGCCCATGTACCTACACCCACTCTCATGTAAATCGGAGACTATATGCCCGAAGTTATTGACGTAAATCTAGCTGGAACAAGCAGTTCATTAGATTAGGGTCGACTTCGAGAAAGAGGTTCGTCATCGAATCCGACTCGGCTGAGTAACGATTGGGAAGCTGGCCAATATCTTCTTGTCCCACATTCCACAACATTCAAAGACAAAAATCTTTGACCAGAGCGTGTTGGGATACTTTTTTAAGTCACGGAAGTGCAGTCGTTCACAATGGCCCTGATAAGAAGGCTCAAAGTCGCTCAAAAGGCAATTGAGAGGGCTATGCTGATGCTTGGAGTTTCTCTACGTAATCGAATCAGAAATGAGGAGAATCAAGATTACGGACATAGCCCGACGTATTTCAACGATGATTATCATCTTCTACCTAGCCTTTGCCCAACTACATATGTTGGGGTCCGCTTCAGGTCAAACCGGATGCAGCTGAAAACCAGTATCTTACATGACCTCCACAACCCAGTTACTTGGTAATATGATACCCCTTGGTAAGACTGGTTGTCAGACTTTTGAGCTTCTGACGACCCGTAACGACTGTCCACGAATGACAGCCGGAACCAACGGCTTAACGTACTTTCCGAGGCACGATGTGGTCTTGTATGTAAAGATGTTCACCCATCCACTGACTAACCGCAGCAAGCGTAGCTTAACCAGATCGATCGACCCGTGTGGCTCTTATTACTTCGCCACAAGCCTCTTACTTACCTCAACGATAATCAGTATTATACTACTGTACTAATTGAATTCGATAGGTACATACCTATCTGCATACTGACGTAATATATTCACTATGCGATAACATTCACATAATTTAACTGGTAGTGTATCTCGAATTCAAATAAATACGATTTAATCATACTAAAAGAATAATTAATATCGTAACTACATTTATTTAGGTACGTAATTCCAATTAGGTATCCAAACAGGGCGAAGAAAAATCACATTGATAGCTACGTAGGTGAAAATTACACAGCAAAAGAAATACAAATTAACTAAAAACATCAACAAAGCCAATAATTGATTATTTTGCTCATTAAAATTACTAGTTTATGTGTGTCTGGACAATCAAATCAATTTCGAAACGGTTGGCAAACTGTTTGAATCGGCGCTGTAGTCGAAAAGTAACGTCGACCATGTTTAGTGAATTATGTTTGTAATAGAGTTTTTGTTTTAAAATGACACGAAGGATCACTTGCTATGTCGTTTTTGTCACACTTATATGGGGTGTAAGTATGTATCATTTTATTATGTTTTTGTACTAGTTTTTGCCCGCGGCTCCGACCCTGAGGACGTCGGTTATCGCGTAAAAAAGTAGCCTATATTCTTTTCCAGATCCCAGGCTATATCTCTGCAAAATTTCATGACGATCAGCACCCTAATTGCGTAACTTACGATTAATCATAATCGGTTTCGTTTTCACAGTTCAACAATATTCATTGCGTTATTTACGTTGTTGAGCAGACACTTGTTTCGAACATAAATATGAAGCAATGGTTTAACAATCCGTTTCAAAACGATACAGATTGTGATGAATCGGGAGTTACGCAATTAGGGTGCTGTTCTGCTGTTTAGGCGTGAAAGCGTAACAGACAGACAGAGTTACTTTCGCATTTAAGGTGACACTTGTCCACATTTTTTCCATACAAACTTCGGGAGGGTTTTACTCCACTGTTTGACTATGTCCATCAAAAATAAAACATGGTATAGTTTTGTCTCGTTATTATTATTGTCTGTACGGAAACAGAATACTAAAATAAAAAGCCATTAAAAAGTTATGAGCCAACAAAGATTCGTTTTTCTTGCTAATTTAACCTAACTTTGAGCGTGTTTAAGTAATAAAAGGAGTGTAAAATTTCGAAAACCAAGACGGTACCGACAAAGTTCAATTAACAATAAATTCAATAAACTTTATTCGTCATTGATTTATGCAGTGGTTTTTTCATAAAACCCGATCTTCTGAAGGACTTTTCTTGATTTTTTCGCGATTTTTTTCCAAAAATGCTCCTGCATCTCACTCAATAACGTTGTGCATGTAGACTAGCGTCTAACTGCTCACCACTGATACTATCTCTGTCGGATACGAAGCCTGGTGAGACAACGTGATTTTTAGCCAGGCCCACCAGCGAGTTCGAGCCCGCGCAAAGTGTCGCCTTAAGTAGGGATTAGATTATTACCTCACTGACTAGGAGTTGAGTTCGATTCCCAGATCGAGTGGAGTGCTATGGTTTTTTTCCATGATTAAATTGAAAAAGTTATTTAATCGGGAGTAGAATTCAATTGGAAATATCAAACTACTTTTGGACGGGTCCGTATTTTCGATGATAGACAGTAGGCCCCCAGGCGCGGGGCCGATGGTGGGTGGTGCTCTCCGTTCCGAGCTTCCAAGGATTCGTGGATACTTATACACCACCAACATTCTAGCTCCCAGCTGCTAGTGAGAAATTTAATCATGGAAAAAAACCATAGCACTCCACTCGATCTGGGAATCGAACTCAGCTCCTAGTCAGTGAGGTAATAATCTAATCCCTACTTAAATGCGAATGTAACTCTGTCTGTCTGTTACGCTTTCACACCTAAACAGCAGAACTGATCGTCATGAAATTTTGCAGAGATATAGCCTGGGATATGGAAAAGAATATAGGCTACTTTTTTACGCGATAACCGACGTCCACAGGGGCGGAGCATCTCCTTCAGACATAAGATTAGTTCGGGCCCCGAACTATGGTTTGGGGCCCGAACTAATCTTATGTCTGAAGGAGATACGGAATAAGAAACTCCCGTTACATCGGCTGAATCGAGAGATTTCGTGCTTAGGCAGTAGACCCCTTAATCTCCCCCTGGTGGTGTGGGATTCCATCGGACCATGAGAGCCAGGGAAGAGAGAGTGCAGCTGTGTTTGCACATAGGACATATCATTGCACTATTATATCTTCTGAATTGCTGGCTATAGTTTCCACATTGGAGCAGTTCTGGCTTAAGGCCTTCCGTACCTACATAAGCAACACTCAGCTCATAATATATATGCGTTGGTAATCTAATTGCATATGTACTGTAAAACGGGGTGAATAGAGATTGCAGGGGTAATCGAAACGAAACTTTAAATTTTTATTGGATTTTAATGTTGAAATTAGATACTTTGTAGCCAAAAAGGACTCTAATGTGTTTACTGTTTTATAATTAACGATTAAGTGCCTTTGTTGGCAGAAAACGATCATAATTTCAACAGTAAAATACACTTTTAAGTTTCATTTCGATTCACCCCTGCAGTCTCTATTCACCCCGTTTTACGGTATTTAGTTCAACCAACTGTTATTTTCACTTGCCCCTGAACCTCTGAACCTCTGTCTATGTACCTAACAGCGATTTTAGGAAATATATTGTAATTTGCTTTTATTGGGACTTTGATTGGCAACAGTATATCTCTAAAGATATAACAGGAGCAGCCACATAAACCACGCTGTAATAAATGTGATTGTTTAAAACATTATTGGTTTTTATTAATTTGATAGCGTTACTTCCGAATAGAATACCAATCACGTTTATTTTTAGGTTATATCTTCGCCCATACCCAGGTTTGTTAGAAAACGCTTTGAAACGTAGATGCCAGCGGATTACTACTGGGAACGTACCTACTACCGCGATAAAAAGTAGGTATTCTATGTGTTAAACCAGGTTAAAACTACCTATCTGTGTGCCAAAAATCATATTCGGTTCGGCCGTTTTTGCGTGATTGAGTAACAAAAATACAAACTTACAAAGTAATATTATAGTAGGAATTGCGACGATGCAAGGCCATGAAACTCTGAAAAACTGAAATGTAGCCTCCTAATTATATATTTCATTCATTTATAACCCCACACTTCCAACAGGCACACACACAGGATGAAGAAAAAGTGCGTGATGTCTTCAAATCCAACATGACAAGGAATGACTTTTCTAATCTCCTCCAATCCTTGATCAAGCTGAATGAGCAAAGAGTCAGCGTTCTTCAGAGGCTGTACCGACTTGAGGACTACGGAGTTCTTAGCGAGGTCCTGAGATCTGGCGATAAGAAAACAGGGAATGGGAATCCTAACAACTTGTTTTTGATTGTTATGTCTAAAGTGAGTTTATTAAAGTTTCATGATAAAAAGTAGATAAGACTAAGTGTTAACAGATGCACGGGTCGATCGGTCGGTTGGTCCAAGGATGGGTGACCATCTTGACATACCAAGACCCCTCCGTGCCTCGGAAAGCACGTTAAGCTGTTGATCTCGGCTGTCATTCACGGATTTTTGACAGTCGTTGTGTGGCGTCAGAAGCCCGAAAGTCTAACCACCAGAGGTACCGTGCTACCCAGTAAGTGGGTTGTGGAGGTCAGATAGGCAGTCGCTCTATGTAAAATGCTAGTATCAACTGCATCCGGTTAGATTGGGCAGCCGATTCCATCATAGTTGGGAAAACGCTAGGAATGGAATAGAATAGAAGAATAGAAAACAATTATTCGACACAGACAACACAACAGCAACAAACACATTAAAAAAAGAGAATGTTAAACATTAAAAAAAAAAATGCAGTATCAGTTGCAGTCAGTCAGATGATGATCAAGGTAGATAAAAAAAATCATCTAGTTACCTTCTTTTTTCGCTGTGGCAAAAATTACACTGGAAAAGCTGATGCCTTTTTTTTCGGTTGGAAAATCATCAAATAACTTCTCCCGTAGACTTATACTGACTAAAACCCACCCGTGTTCCCTCATTTGCCTGTGTGCCGGGGGCCACGGTATCTCTTTCGAACAACCCGCACCCCTTGCAGGCATTGGCCCTTGCCGGGCCCCTTCAGTTGATGCTGACATCTCTTTGAGGCAAGCTGATGCCTTAGCTATTATATAGCTAGTCAGCATGGTGGCAGCGGGATTGCCTCCGCCAGACATACCTACCTACCTTTAGAAATCGCTACTTGGGAAGAAATTCTTTAGAAAGATTTCGATTCAGATGAAGCGTATGAAGAGTATCGTTAATTTTATGGTAGTGTCAACTGCAATAAGATGCTTGATTATCATTTTTAGGGTTCCGTACCTCTAAAGGAAAAAACGGAACCCTTATAAGATCACTTTGTTGTCCGTCCGTCCGTCCGTCCGTCCGTCTGTCAAGACCGTTTTTCTCAGGAACGCGTGGAGGTATCAAACTGAAATTTCTATATGATACTTAGTTCTACTGTCCCTGGAAGCTGTAGAAAAATCAACCTTCTAAGTCAACGCAATCAAAAGATACAGCCATTTAGGCCGCAGATTTCCGCAAATTTTCGAAACTCGCACGGGAATCAAAACCTACAGGGTACTTCCCGTGAACTTAGAATCTTGAAATTTTGTACGAAGTCACGTCTTATAGTACAGATATAGGAAAAATTACGAAAACCGTAAATTTTTAGTTTCGTCATATAAAAAAAAATATTTTTGACAATTTTGAACTTTTACTTATATACCCACAGGTTTGTACGGAACCCTCGGTGCGCGAGTCCAACTCGCACTTGACCGGTTTTTTTATGATGATGTGGATTTCTTTTTTACATAGAGGTTTTCTATTACTATACCTACCTAGAGAATACGCTAAGGGTGTACACCGTCACGCGTGACCCACAAATATGATGCGGAGTCGTATAGTTTATGTATACACTTCTTGAAATCCTTGTTTATATATTTCATCTTCTAGAATTGCCAAACTTAAGTGGCAGTAGGCAGGGCACATTGCTCGCCGAATAGATGGCCGATGGGGCCGAAAGGTTCTGGAGTGGCGACCGCGTACCGGAAGACGTAGAGTGGTAAGGCTTCCCACAAGGTGGACCGATGACCTTGTGAAGGCCGCGGGTATGCGCTGGATGTGGGAAGCACAAGACCGGTCGAAGTGGAGGAGCCTGGGGGAGGCCTATGTCCAGCAGTGGACGTCTTATGGCTGAAATGATGATGATGATATTTCTTCTATTATCAAGTCTTATATTAACATACGTACATTTGGGTCGCATTCGTGAAGTTTTAGTTGGGACAGTTGATAATATTTTCTCGATTACGATGTTGGTCCCGTGGCGAAAGTTGTTCAGTTTAATGGTCTGTAACACACCTTTAAAACTATGATCACACCATTTTGATACAGGCTGTATACAGGGTCGAGTTAAATTAGCTGACAAAACTCGGCGTAAGAAACGCGTTTCGTGGTTTTGTTACTTGAAGTATGAGTTGAAAAAAACAGTTCTTATCTTGTTTAGATATCGATTGATACCGGCCATGTCTGTGAAATTTACACAAAGAAAACTGTTTTTAACCGAATTCAAAAAGAAGGAGGTTATCAATTCGACATGTTTATATTTTTTTTTTATGTATGTTCGGGCATAACTCCGTCGCATATAGACGGATTTGCAAAATTCTTTGTTCGAAAGGGGGTTACTCCGAAATGGTCCCATAGAAATTTCATATAGATCTGATGATGCGTTTCGGAGACAGACAACGGAACTCTCCAAAAAATTACAGCAAATCAACCGCGAATGTTGCTATCGCATAAATATGCATTGTTTGACGCCCGGATGATGAAATTTCGAATTGGTGTGGGGTAGGTAACTAAAAAGTGAAAAATAAAAACTTTTTTCAAAAAAATAACAACCGACTTCCAAAAAAACACTACAAAGTGCAAAATAACTTCAATTTCGGAAGGCGGTGACAAATAATTAAAATACACATCCAAAGTCACCGCCTTCCGAAATTAAAGTTATTTTGCACTTTGTAGTGTTTTTTTGGAAGTCGGTTGTTATTTTTTTGCAAAAAGTTTTTATTATTTAATACTTTTATTTTTGTGACTGATACCAGCGGTTGATGACGCCAAAAAAACTCATCACATTAAATTATTTTTGGTTGGAGCATTTAGACATCGATTTCCATTATGACTGCGTTTTGCTAGCTTATTCAATTTGACCCTGTTTACAAGGGACTGAACCTACTCTTCTAGAATATGAGAATAACTTTACTGTTCTATAACCTTTCTTCTGTCTATAGCCTACCTGGGACCAACGCCGACGTGGCGGTCAACGAAGAAGACCGGAAAGAGTGAATTCTCAACGGGTTTTGTTTGATTAAAAATGTATTCTATGGATTCTTCTTTTTCTTTGTGTACTTGATCTTTTTACTTCTCCTTGCCTCTTTAGCTAAATAACGATTACTTTCATTGTTAATGATTCCATTATTTCATGTACACACATATACATAGATTTCCAGTTTACGCTGATCTCGCACTGTACGGAAATCCTATACAATGCGAGATCTGCTTATACTGGAAATATACAGGCTGTAAGGGTAAACACTGTTATCCTTGAAACCAGTGGTTTGGTTTCGTTTATAGAACGTAATGTCAATGAAAAAAAAAACACCTTTTTTTAAAGAAAATCTGCTTTTTTCCTCAAGAACATTTCACCCTACGCGCGAGGGCAACAAAGTTGCGTCTCAGTACGCAAGGGGCCGCGGGGCGCGGGGACCACGCCGCGTGGCCCGACTCCGATGCACGGGTCGCAACTCCGGTCAGTCAGCTGTCAGTCTCGCTAGCGAGCGCACGTAACTTCGCGTCGCAGCGTCGCTCATTTCTCGCGCGTATTTTTTTTTAACTCGCTCGTTTATTTTACATTTAAGTCAACTACCCATGGTTTAAGTGACAACGGTGTTTACCCTTACATCCTGTATAGCTTGATGTGTAACCGTGTGTACCTAGCGTTATCGCGGGGGAATTTTATAGCGCAATGGATTTTCAATTCTCGGTGTTGTACCGAGTATTGAGAATCGAACAGAGTGCATCCCAGCGCGTCGAAAAAATACAATGCTCGATTTTCAACTCTCGGCGCTTATCATTGCGTTGAAAATCCAGTAAGTACGCTAAAAATTCCCGCGCGATATTTTTGCATCCGTTCGAACCTTTGTCTCAAATTGTATGATACTAACGTCTTAATGATGTTACCGATAGTTAGTCGTATCGTACGTTGTTCAATGACAGTGAAATGTAAAATTCAGGGAAAACTTCGCGAAAAAACTTTAGCTTAACATAGAAACCGATTAAGAAAAACCGTTTAACTCTTACAAATTCAAACACACAGACTCTCAAAGTGACACCCACTTTATAAATTTTAAAGTAGGTTATATTTTCCAGAATGAAAATGACCCGTCGCGGAGAAAAATTGGCTTTCAACTCGTGGATTCCGTTACGTCACTCAATGCTGGAAGTAGCGACAGTAATCCCAAACTACAGTTCGTTTTAGATCCAGCCGGTTATATTACTCAAAACATACGCAAGGAAAATAGATTAGAGTCAATCTTTGGAAACTTTCCCCCAGTTGGACCGACGAATATACACCGAACTGACGATGGAAGTAAAAAACTCAATACTACAAAAGAACCACTTAAATTTGATAAACCAGGGCTAAGAACTAACATAAAACATGATAGTAATATATTAAGAACTGCAATTGGTCGTAAAGCTAATGGAAGCAAAAAACATCATACAATAAATAGTAGATTTGAAATAGTAAGCAACAAAGGAATTCGTCCCCATGCAAAAGAAAGACTTCTGAATAACAATGGAAAAAATAAAAAACATCCTCAAACGGTTGGATATAATAGTCACAGTCAAGAATATGTTGATATAGGTTTTACAATCAAAAATAATAAACTGACTACTAAACCGATCATTATAAAACACGTAATAAGAGGTAATCATCAAAATTCGAAGTATCCTTTAAAAAATAAAGTTGAAGAAAATTACGATTTTTACGGTTCTCCATTCAGTAATGTCGAGATTGATCATAATAGACAATATACTAAAATGATTAGTGGTTCTGTCGAAAACCATCATGGTAGTAACCATAATAATCCTAAAAGTAAAATATATACGCCGAAGGCAAAAGTTCTGAGTAATAAAAAAAAGAATAAACTGACAACTATGCCGATTATAATAAAAGACATAATATTTGGTAATCATAAAAATTCTAAACATAATTTAGAAGGTAAAGATGAACAAAATGAAGATGATTACGGTTCTCCATTCAGTGATATCGAGAATTCCTTTAATAGTAAACATACTAACACAAACAGTAAAATTCAAATCAAAAAGCCTCATGTCAAAGACTATAATAATCCTAAAACAGATAAAAATGTCCCAAACGCAAACATTCAAAGAAATCAGCATCCTAAATTGAATCTAAATAAGTTAAAGTTAAGAAATAAGTACTTTAAAATAAAGACAGCCATAAAAACCACCACCCCTAAAAATTACTATACAATAAATGGTACGGCAAGTGAAAATAACCAGGTTATTAAAAACCCTAACTTAAATAATGATAACACAAACGCCAATAGCCATGATCTTACAAATAATGATAACAAATTCCCTTCACTAGCCAGTGAAAATGTTTTCGGCAATAAACTAGTAAATCCTGATAGAGAATATGGAAATTATCCTGGTTTCAAACATCTCAAAGATGTTAGAGATAACTCCAAAAAAGATAATACAAAAACAGCTAAATATCCGCCAATTGGGAATCACCCTGGTTTTGAGAATCTCAAAGATGTTAAAGATAACTCCAACAAAGATAAACTGAAAACGGCTAAAGATACGCCATTAAGGAATTACCCTGGTTTTGAGAATTTCGAAGATGTTACAGATAACTCCAACAAAAATAAGGCGAAAACAGCTAAAGGTACGCCATATGGGAATTACCCGGGTTTTGAGAATCTCAAAGATGTTAGAGATAACTCCAACAAAGATAAGACGGAAACAACTAAAGATACGCCATATGGCAATTATCCTGGTTTTGAGAATTTCGAAGATAGAGATAACTCCAATACAGATAAGCCGAAAATAGCTAAAGATACGCCATATGACAACTATCCTGGTTTCGAGAATCTCAAAGATGTTAGAGATAACTCCAACAAAGAAAAGTTTAAAATAGCCAAAGATACGCCACTTGGAAATAATCCTAGCTTTGAGTATCACAAAGACGTTACCGAAAATTTTAATAAAAACAAACCGAAAGCAACTATAGGTACGCCATCTGGGAATTTTCATGGTTTTGAGCATCACAAAAATGTTATGGAGAACTTAAACAAATATAATCCAAACACAGCTAATGAATTGCATTATAGGGATAACCTCAATGCATCTAAAAAAGATCCAGATTATTACGGGGTAAAAATGTTTGAAAATGGTAAAAAGAGTGCCGAAGAATTTTCAATTTTTATTACCAATATGGGAAATGGAACAGCAGATGAGGTAAAGCAACGTAATCAACCTAATTTGGATGCATATGCATTTGATCAACCTAAAAGCAAACCTGTTGCAAGAAAGCATTTCACTAAGTGTCTGAATAAAAAAGCGTTAAAATTATGCTCTAAATCGTGCATCAGTGCTTACAAAAATGTTTGTCGAAAACTTAAATGTACACCAAGATCGAAAAAAGCGCTGAAAAGTGAGTGTAAGCGAAGTTGTAAGAAAACCTTTTTATCGTCGTCGAGCAAATATAGTGATGAGGGGAGTGAAGATGACGAAAGTGATGAATCGTGCAGTGATGATGATTATGATGATGATGATGATGATGATGATGATGATGATGATTATAGTTAAGAGAAAAGTTAGGTACAATCTCGAAAAATTATTAAATTCTTTACCGAAGTATTAACGAATGAAGAGACTCAGACAACATTGTAAAGTGCTGCATGACAGGATCCTGAATGTCTATGATGGTCTTCAAATTGTAGTGTCTTAGATACTGAATAGATGAATTATATTTTGACAAAATATTCATCTAAGTTTTTTTTTTCAAAATCAACCTTCATTTTTGCCCTAAAAGATAGATAGATAGATACAGAAAATAAATCTGAAATTTGTATATACAGGATAAGTTTTTAACCAGTGCCCAAACGAAAAAAAAATTACGCTGGGGTGTATAGAATGATATGCTGAATTCATGGTTACAGTTTGCGCACTGTTAAAAACTTATCCTGTATACAAAGATACTACTGGTATTGGATACTATTTGATTATAAGATTCATCTTGTCTGTCTACTTCTTTGTCTGTGGTTAAATCCTCATGCATTCCCTTCGTCTTGGGACAACTCAGAGTTATTGTCAGACGCCGATCGACTAAAAGCTTATGACCTCTTGATGTGAAGAGTCAGGAGCCCGAGAGACCATTGGGGTATTTCTGGAACACACTTAAAGTAGGAATGGATTCCGTTTTGACAGTTCAACAACATTCATTGCGTTTTTTACTTTGTTTAGCAGAAACATTTTGCAAACTTATGGAGCATTGTATGAGAAACATCCTCAAAAATTATTCAGATTATGATTTATAGCGTGTCACTCAATTAGCTAAAGCGCTGGGGCATAGACACGTGGCCGCCGCTTTCCGAATTTCTACAAATGACATTCAACGGGATTGATGTCTGCCAGGTCCGCAGCAGATACAGGGTCCAGTCTTTTAAAATATGTGAATTACTGTTTTAGTAGTTTAGTTGGGAGACCAAAGAGATGATGGATAGACTGTGTGAATGATGATATGGTTTGAAAGGATGTGACTACGGAGATGGCGACTAATAGAGACGTGTGGAAGAAATAGACATGTTGCGACGAACGCAAATCAATTGCAGGAGAATTATGTTTTTAGTGCAAGTGCAATATTAAAATATCAAGGTGTTAATTTCACTGTCATTGCTAACCCATCGCTTCATATGTTCGGAAACATTGTCTGCTCAGCCACGTAAAAAACGCAATGAATGTTGTTGAACTGTCAAAATGAATTTAGGCTATTCTCACTGTTACCAACTTCGGCAACTTACACAAACAGACGGGACGCGAAACTTGTAGAAAAAAATCCATGAAGTTTTCATTGAAATTGTTCTACGAGACTCGCGTCGCCTGTTTGTGCGGCCTTTAAAACTGTGAGAATAAAATAATAGAAAATAAAAATAAATATATGGACACACATATAAACCAACAAGTAATGTAAGGACCTACCACATACTGCGCGTATCAGTCATCATAAAATTCAAACAACGGAACAAATAAGATTTTAATTTTAATTGATTTCCGCAAATATGGTCTTGGTAAACTTGACGATTTTCTGTAAGTACAGACGCCAGCAGGTCAACCTACCAGAAACTGTCAAATTTTCCCAATTGGACATGAACCTTATGCTTACGGTATAAAGTTGAAAATCTAAAAAATAAATTTTACAGATTGGAGCAGCTTGATGTGCTGGCGTCTGTACATACGCTGGAATCATTTTTTATGATACAAGCTGGGCCCCGCAGTTTTACCCGCATAAGTTCGATCCTTTGGAGATATAGGGATGAAAAGTATCTTATATCCTAATTCAGGTTATAGTCAACCCATTTTCCAAATTTCATCCAAATCGATTCAGCTGTTTTAGCGTGAGAGAGTAACAAACAAAAATAAAACATCATCATCATCATCATATCAGCCGAAAGACGTCCACTGCTGGATATAGGCCTCCCCCAGGCTCGTCCATTTCGACCGGTCTTGTGCTTCCCACATCCAGCGGATACCTGCGGCCTTCACAAGGTCATCGGTCCACCTTGTGGGAGGCCTTCCCACTCTACGTCTTCCGGTACGCGGTCGCCACTCCAGGACCTTTCGGCCCCATCGGCCATCTGTTCTGCGAGCAATGTGCCCTGCCCACTGCCACTTAAGTTTGGCAATTCTTCGGGCCATGTCGGTTGCCTTGGTAATAATTATTTGTGGCTATAATCCACTCATTAGTACATGCTTAATTTTTGATTACTATTTGTAATACACAACTCAGTATTAAAATCTGTGAGTAAACAATCAATTATCCCTTGTTTTCCTACCCTTAGGGTTGTATTTTTTTTTCGAAGTTTATATTAAAAAAGAATTATCAAAATCGGACTACTCTGAAAAAAGTTATGCGTGGTCATACATAAAAATAAAAATAAAGTATACGCGTGGACTTGAGGACCCACAAACAATAAGTACTAAACTTTCCATGTTACATTTTTTTTCCAGGGTGCCGTTGATGCAAAAAACATTGTCAAGAAATACCAAGTTCTGCGTGATGATGGAGAGAATCAACTGGCTGAAGATAAAGAACCTACAACAAATGACGATGAAGTATTATATGAGCTACTAGGACTAGTCACTTTGGAAGTAAGATTCTTTGTATGGACCTCGTTATTGCTAAACAATTCTAAGTTGTTGTCAAAGCCAAATTCATTTATTAAAGTGTGGTAAAATTGTGATAGTTAGGTTAGGTTAGCGTGTATCAGAAGTAAGTCGTCTTAATGAAGGGTGTGGTACAGATCGACATTATACTGAACAGTTCTCTCCTTGGGAGCAACCTCGTTATCGCCAAAATATTATCATTCGCTAACGCTTATAAGCTTACTTATTCGCTAAAGTAACTCCTTTCTGACGGGCCCGTATCTTCGTTGACGAACTCAGAGAGTAGACCCCAGCTCCATAATCTTACACCGGTTAGCAGCTGATGCGTGACTTCTCTAAGACATCTCGTCTCGTTATGTTAGCTCGTCATTCGTTACCAACAATATTATAATATCTGGCTCTCTAAATTAATGTACCAGCCATTATGCACGAGAATGTGTGATGTCCACAATTTTTTCTGATTACCTACATTAAAATAAAATGTATCAACGGTTTCATTTACTCTCGTGTAAGTTTCGGGATTGTTCGACTGGCTTCGGAATCTGATCTGCGGAAAAGTGAGTTGTAGTGTTGTACCGGCAATACTGTATACGTTCAGCAATATCGAATGGCCAATAGAACATGGTAGTGAAGTCCATGCATACAAGAGGTTCATAGGAAGATAGCGGTTAAGACTCAGGACGATGACAGTATGAATATAGTAAAATGACATATCGAACAACGTCAGTGTGACGTCACCGTGTGATGAACTTATGAAACTAATCAGGCAATCCCGAAATAAACAAGTGAGTAAAACCGTTAATAATCAATAAACAGAAACAACATATAATACAGAAATCCAACTTAAAGTACTTATAGTAAATTATAAATTTCAGGGTAATGAAACATTAACAAGAAGAAATATAGACATAGATAGCAACTCTGCAGACATTGAGAACGACAGTGAAGAAGCGAATGACATTGAAGAGCTACGAGCTCACAACAAACATAAGAAGAAACATGGAAACGATAAATCTAAAAACAAACAAAAAAAATCGAAAAGGACAGAAGAAAAACCAACGAAAAGGCATACAGCATTGCGTGAACGTGATGAAAGAAAATCAGTAAAGAAGGAACTTGCAGCTAAATGTATAAGTGAAATCGACTTCAAAGTACGGAAATGCATCCAAGCGTGCCACAGGACACATCAAGACGTTTGTAGTAAACTTGCGTGCTCCGTGAGATCTCGGAGGGAGCTTAGAAAAGAGTGCGCTAATAGTTGTAAAGATACTTTTGTTCCTGAAGCGTGTTAGCAACTTTTCCAATAAAACTATAGATAGGCAAGCAAAAGTCAATAAACTTTTCTTTTGCAATATTGTTTTATTTACTCAATTGCATAATATATTTTTAAGAGGCTCTCGTGGCAAGCAATAACAACCGTACGGGTCAATCGATAACACGCAGTCAGTCCGTGGATGAGTGACCATCTTTACATACTGAACCCCTCCGTGTCTCGGAAAGTACGTTAACGTCGGCGTCGATGGTCCCGCCTGCCATTCGTGGATCTTTGACAGTCGTTGCTGGTCGCCAGAAGCCCGTAAGTTTGACAACCAGTCTTACCGAGATTTATCGTTTTACTGAACTGAGTTTTGTAGGTGAGATAGGCAGTCGCTCCTTTTAAAATACTGGCATCCAGCTGCGTCTGGTAACACTGGAAGCTGACCCCAATTTCGTTGGGAAAAGGTTAGGCAGATAATGGAATCATCATCGTCATTTCAGCCGAAAGACGTCCACTGCTGGACATAAACTTCCCTTAAACCATTTTGAGGCGGAAAAGGTGTCATACACTGACAGTTCATATATTAGCTATTACCCGCGTGGAGGTCGGAAATAATCCCACAGGAACGTACTGCCTGTTTATGAAGTATCCTAACACTTTCCTGATCCAAATGTCCAGCCATAATATACCATTTATTTCTTCCAAATGCCTTCAGCTGTTAAGTAAGTCGTGAGAAGGTAACAGACAGACTGAGTAGGTAAGGAAATAGAAAAATTTGATTAGAGGTGCACAAAAACATGAATATCCATTTCGCATGTTCAACAACGGTCGACATGAAAAGTTTGATTAAACATGATACCTTTTCAGACTGATCCTTCAACAAGAAGAAATATAGACGTACCTGGCGAATCAATAGAGGGTGACGATGAAACTGGAGATGATGAAGAAGCACGAATTGACGACTATCCCGATATCAATATATCCGAGGACTTGAAAGCGATAGTTGAAGCACCAGCTATGCGAGCTCGTAAAGGACATAAAATCACACTAAGATCTAAAATACTACGAAGTGAATGTATCAACGAGAGTTATAAAGAGAAAGATAAATGTTCAAAAGCTTGCAACAGAGCCCATACAGATGTTTGTGCACGACGCAGCTGCTCTCCTAGAGCTACGAAAACTCTCAGAACAGAGTGCGGCGTCAATTGTAGAATAGTGTTCAGTTCTAAGGATTGTGATACTTAACATCTTCAACATGACTGTGACAAACAGTTTCATTGTAGGTACTCCTTGAAGTCTAGTTTGAGTAAATAAATATTTATCTTTGCATTTTATTTGGTATCACCTATTTTGTCCTTTATTGGGCGATTCCTATAATTTACGGACCGTTATTGGTTAACAATAAGACTCTTCTATCTTTACCAATATTGAAGTAAAGACCTCATAGCTATGCATAGTAGACCCTCCCTTAAGGAAGTAACTATCACAGGTAAAATCAGCTTACGAATCTATTTAAATGCCCAGTTTCGCATATTATACTACCATTTGGTAAGCAAACCGATCTGTTTATAATCGACTTCAAAAAGGAGGTTCTCAATTTGTCGGAACCTCTTTTTTTAAATGTACATACATAAGTTTCCCGATTACTCGAAGACTGCTGAATCGATTTGGTTTTTTTTTTGTTTGAAAGGGTATATATAGTTCTCAGGTAGTCCCATGATCATCAAGTCAGGACCAGATGATGGGATCCTGGAGAAATAGATAGAACTCTTCAAATTTAATAGGCACACTTGAAGCGATTTGGGTAGTTTTTCGAGGAGTACTTTCTCGGAGTGGTCCCATTTCAATTTGGTGAAAATCTGATGAAGAACTTCGGAGATGAATGAATAAATGATAGCAAATGGACTGGGATTGCTGAAATCTCATTTCTATCTATTGTTTACACCAGTTCATAACATAATATCACGCCATTATGTCGTAAAGGGGTAAGCACAAGTGATCCACAAAAAAGTGAAAAATAAGGTATTTTTCCAACAAAAAAAAAAACAACCTAATTCCGGAAAAAAACACTACAAAATGAAAAATATTTTTAATTTCGGAAGGCGAATTTCTTGTCACAAGAAATTAATAAAATACATAATTATCCAAAGTCACCGACTCAAGTCGCAAGTCGGTTGTATATTTTTTTGGAAAAAGTTTTTATTGTTTAAAGGTAGGAACCGAGCATTCATCGTAAACCCCCTATGAAGTAGCAGTGTTACTTGTGCGCAAGAGTTGATCGGTGAAGTTCTACCTTAACAGGTGTGTCTTCCAGTCTAAGGAGTATTGTTGTAGTATGACTAACACTAATGAACGAATCAAGAAATCAGGAATCTTTTGGCTCATATTAAGGTATTCAAAATGCAGACACAATCTTCTTTGCATATACTTTGTGGTGCTCTGGAGCAGGCGACTGGCTATCACGGATTTATTAAAGTTAGGACAGTAAAATAAAATAAAAACATAAAAAAATATGCGAAATAAAGTTATATACTCATGTTTATTTCCTCATATTACGACGATCTAGCCACACACTCACATACGACATGCATTTTGTGATAGCGATTGTGATGCTGAATATTTTTGTAAGTAGTTCCTTACTACTTTTTAAGATACTAATACAGTACGTGACATTTATTTGCAAAGTTGCCCAGGTCAACCTTTTGAGGTTGTCTTGTTGGTTGCTTAGCCGGATTTTTCAGTAGACAAGTAGCTACTCTGGTAGTAGCTACTTGTCTACTGAAAAATCCGGTTGCTTCTTCAAATACAGGGTTAAATTAAATTAGCTGGAAATACTTTAATCACGTGTAGTGACGTTCGTGACGCATAGGAACGGTCAAAAATAGGTAAATGACCAATAGTTCAATGTTCAATGCGTTGCCAAATGGGTTCGTGTGGTGAACTCTGCGATGAATCGATTTCATATCCAACGCGCGTTAAATTAATTGATAGGTATTTTAATTTTCTTATTAATTTTGATAGATTAAGTTTTTGTCTTCTTCGTGTCTACTTAAAGGCAATAAGTTAGTTTGCACTTTAAAAGGCGATATTTACCTACAGGTTTTTTCAAAAATTTAAATTTGGGAAATGACAATTAAAAATTATTAGCTATGTTACAGTTAGTGAACCTCCTATTTCAAGTTGGCGCAATCTCAACATAATTACTGTATGTGACCGTAAGATTGTGAACACCCGTTAGTTTATATTCTATTTCACGACATTATAAACTGTCGATAAAATGTGAACTGCAAAAATCATTTACAATTAACGCGTTATTTTTCGATAGTTTATAATCTGTCCGTCTATTGCCTTACGGTATTACTAAATAGTCAAGTGAGTTTTTGGCGGGATCGCGTTGGAAGATGTCGCACGAATTTTCATTTTCATGAAATTTCGTGAAATAGCGAATTAGATTGTATAATTTTGGTAGTGAATTATTCAATTTAGTTACGTGTGAGTGCACAAGTGTAGTGAAGGTGAAAATAAGTGACTAACGTGGACTTTTCGTGTTCCCCCCAAAAACTCCTAATAGGTTGTTGTAAAGTTACTACAGCTTTACAATAACTTTGACTTGACTGACTATGACTTTTTTGTGACTTCGTGCCTGATATCGGGCCATTTACTCTTAGAGCATTTATCCTACATTTACTTGATTGAAAAGTAAAATTACTTGACACTGGCTAAATGCACAAACCGTGCGAAGACAAGACACAAAAAAAAAAAATTGTCAAGTGACAGTCACTAACTTGGAAGTTGCGCTCGCTCGACTCGAGCGCGGTTGTCGCGGTTCTAACCTTACCTAACCTATTCAGTCGGTAATCGGTACCTAAGCAGTATGGTGCAGTTCACAATTTCTCGACAGTTTATAATCTCGCTATAGATAGATTTTAAACTAACGGTGTTCACAATCTTACAGTGACATATAGTATATATAATTTCAAATAAGTATACAGGGTAAGTTTTTATCCAGTGCGCAAATTGTAACCATGAATTCAGCATATCATTCTAGACCCCCTAGCGCAGAAATTTTTCGCCGGATATACAAAAACAAAAACAGCTGTTCCATACATTTTGACCGCGTAGGTTCTCACCCAACTTTTCTATGAAATAGCTGATTTTGTTTTGGTTATCCGGCGAAAAATTTCTGAGCTAGGTGGTCTAGAATGATAAGCTGAATTCATGGTTACAATTTGCGCACTGGATAAAAACTTTTCCTGTATTTGCTTACCATTTTTGGTTTTCAGGGTGCTATATATGCAAAACAAAAGTATGCCAGTTCTGATATAGCCAGCGGATACGGTCACCAGGAATTGTCTACAGACGAAACCACTTCAGGAGACATCACAGACTTCTTCGAAGACGTTCCTCCTGGCGACTCTATTGAACATTTCCATAATTACGATAACAAAGTTGCAAGAAAACAATTTGAAAGTAGACGATGGCATAAAAGCTGTGTACGAAAAGCCAGTAAAATGTGTATGAGAGCATGTCAAAAGGCTTACAGGTCCGTTTGTAGAAAGCGTAAATGTTCTAAAAGAGCCACGAAGGCACTCAAGCGGGAATGCCGAAAGAGTTGCACGAGGAATTTTGAAATGGACAGGGACAGAGCTGCTTATGAAGAATAGAAATATATTGTACCTGCACAGGCTTAGCATGACGCTTTATATTTCTACGAAGAATAGACAGTGCTTTTTCAATACAAAGTAACATTTCGTTTCTCTATTTTTGATTTCGCATCGTAGATATCCTTTACAAACTGTCATTTTGTCTTTCGTTTCTAACGATCTTTGTCTAGGCCCTTAAAAATGTAAACTATTTCAGAAGAATATTTCTTCCCAAACTGTCAAAATTACACTGACAAGTGACAACAAACTTTCTACTCGACGCGCGACGGCCACAAAGTAGGTGTATACGATTATCTACAAAATCATGATGCGTTTAGAACGCATAACTGTGATAATGAATAGAAAAACATAGGTATCTTCTATTGTACAGACGCCAGCACATGAAGCTACGCCAATCTGTCAAATTTCTTTGATAGTTTTTCAACTTTATCACAAAGGATTATGGTTCATGTTCAATTGGGAAAATTTGACAGTTTAGGATAGGTTGACCTGCTGGCGTCTGTACATCATGTAGTTAGTAGTCATGTCTATTCTTCCGTTGACAAATCGGTGCTCGTGCTAAGCCTGCTGATGGTGATTAAGTTAGGAATAAGTCTTTTCTATTAATTATCTAGACAAATAAACAAAATTGAAGTGTTTTGTAGCGGCCAAATAACAGCTTTTTACTGAATGCACATGAAAGTGTACACTTATAACAAAAACCGTTTTTTTAAAGTTTGGGTCTCTGTTTGTTCTGGCTAATCTCCGACACGGCTGCATCGAGTTTGACGGGACTTGCACTGACAGATAACTGATGTTACAAGGAGAATTTATAATAGTATGTTTTATTCCAGTAGCACGTTCCCGTGTGATAATACATACACGAGGACGAAGTCACCGTCACATGAAGTCAATATTATTCTGAAATCGCCAGCCCGTCTTGAGCAAGCGTAGCGATCAATGCTCGTACCTTCTCTGTATCAGAAGAGGCCCAGCAGTTGAAAAATATTAGGCTGGTACCTATTATTATAATTGACTAGCTTCCGCCCGCGGCTTCGCCCGCGTCGAAGTCGGAAATTAACCCGCTGGAACGTACTACTGGGATAAAAGAATCACACGTGTTAATCTAGGTTATAATCTGTGTGCCAAGTTTCATCCAAATCCAATCAGTATGTAGCGGCACTACAAGTAAAAATGCTTCACAACAAAATCTAAGAAACGCAAAAAGAAAAGTGGCGCCATCTACAATGCAACAGGCGAAGTATCTAAGCAATTCTACATCGCGCAATCAGAGTTTACCACGACACTCGAACGTATACAAAATCCCGACATCAACTGTCGGGCAGTTGCCCGGACCAGACACAATACCCGTCTGGTCGGAGGATCCTCCGTTACCAACCAAGGTATGAGTGAACTTTACACCCTGTTCCTCATACCTCTATAATTACCTAGTTTTTTCGTGAAAGAGTTACAAACGTCCATAAATACAAACTATCGCGTTTATAATATTAGTAAGGAGATTTGGCTAGGATTTCCAAAATCAACATCTTAACTGCGTAACTCACAATTCATCATAATCTGTTTCGTTTTGAAACAGATTGTTAAACCATTGCTTCATATGTTCGAAAAATGTGTCTGTTCGACAACGTAAATAACGCAATGAATACTGTTGAACTGTCAAATTGAAACCGATTATGATTAATCGTGAGTTACGCCATTAGGGTGCGGGAAAGAACAATTGCAAGACATTTAACCATGCTGCCTTAACATGATTGGATTTTCCTTCCGATGTGTACCTAAGTACCAGAAGAAACATTTTTGACACACCCAGACTAAATAAGTGGTGACCCCTATTCGACGAAGACCAAAAAGCCAATGGAGATAATTTTAGGGTTATGTAAACACACTTCAATAAAATAAAACAATAATTCAACAAAGGCAATCTAAAAATTAATTGAAAACGTGATTCTGGCGTCTGGAAAGATTAGATGATTTTTTGGTATTTTATTCACTGCCATGGATTTACATATAGTTGCTGTTACGTTATTGGTTTATGGTGTAAGTATTGAATATTATGATAATTAAATAAATAAAAACTACATAGGTAGGTACTAGAAGCTCGAGAATATGCCTGTTCTTTTATAAAGAAAATATATCACTCTGCATGATTTTATTTTAATTTATTTCAAAAAAATCAGGCATCTTCTCAAGCTTCTTTAGATTTATCAAATGGCGATAAGATTCCGACATGACAGGGATCAGCGATGTCTTTAAATCATGACGGAAATTAAAAAAAGACAGAAAATATGCGTCACATCGACGCAAAACGACCATCGCTCAGTATCAGAAAAATAATATGTCAATTTTATCTCCGTTCAGTGTGGTGCCGGACGTAAAGAATAGCACCATCCCATTTCTTCCCATGGGTGTCGTAGAAGGCGACTAAGGGACTTACTGAGAATGGGCAGCAGCGTTCTCTATGCATTTTACCACCATACGGTGATCGCCTACCGCCCTGCCAAGCGTACCTAGCTATTATGGCAAATCTCTCCAATTGGGGGAGGCCTATGTCCAGCAGTGGACGTCTTTCGGCTGAAATGATGATGATGATGAGTGTATCGCAATTGGGGTGCAGCATACCTTCTCACAAGAATTGATAGGTTATCTAATCAAAAACGACACATTTGTGTGATCAAAACTGACAAAATATCTCGGGTTTTGGATTTGTCAAAAGCCTTTTATTACAGGATTCTTGAAAACTTTGGTTGATGTTCGATTCGGCACGGAAGCGTATCGAACAGTTGTGAATGCAAGTGCTGAATGCGTTCAGCGCAGATCGCAGAGACAGTTGGCGAAAGAAGGACAACCAAACCCAGCAATGGGTTAAAAATGTCCAGAAGCCAGCACATCAAGCTACCCCAATCTGTCAAATTTATTTGATAGTTTTTCAACTTTATTCCAAAGGAATAAGGTTTATGTTCAATTGGGAAAATTTGACAGTTTGGGATAGCTTGACCTGCTGGCGCCTGTACTATTGATGAAGACGCAAACGAAAGGTCGATGGTACGCTGGCATGGAGTGCGATTGTACAGATCCATGTCCAGTTGTAGACTTTTATAAGCGACTAGCAGCGCTCCGCTGTTTCACCCGCGTAGTTCCTGTTCCCGTGGGAATTCGGCCTATGTCACCCGGGGATAGTGTAGCTTCCCAACAGTGAAAGAATTGTTCAAATCGGTTCAGTAGTTTCGGAGCCTATTCAATGCAAACAAAGAAACAATCAAATCTTTCAATCTTTAATATTAGTATAGATAGATGATAAAAAAAGAATTGACGATTATTATTTTAATTTCAGGGGGCAAACGGAGCGAAAGAGGCCTTACGAGGTGGAAATGAAATCGTCACTATCCCTGAAGATAATTTTGAAGAGCATCAGCCAAAAGTAATGGCCCTGGTTATCGTTGAAGTAAGGCGTTATTTACTTTTATTAATTCACACACTTTATCTTCCTAATCCAATTATTGGTACCGGACTGCAACAACAGCTCTGCAGCTATTGCAGACTTATTGTTTTAATGTTTTTTTTTTTTTTTATATTGGCTTCGCACGGTTTGTGCATTTAGCCAGTGTCAAGTAATTTTACTTTTCAATCAAGTAAATGGCCCGATATCAGGCACGAAGTTACAAAAAAGTCATAGTCAGTCAAGTCCACCTAGCTTCTGACGTTTCATAAGTGCCCATGCAGGTTTATATGAAATAAAAATATTTTGATTTTGATTTTGATTTTGAGTTAAAGTTATTGTAAAGCGGTAGTAACTTTACAACAACCTATTAGGAGTTTTTGGAGGGAACACGAAAAGTCCACGTTAGTCACTTATTTTCACCTTCACTACACTTGTGCACTCACACGTAGGTAACTAAATTGAATAATTCACTACCAAAATTATACAATTTAATTCGCTATTTCACGAAATTTCATGAAAATGAAAATTCGTGCGACATGTTTCAACGCGATCCCGCCAAAAAAAAAAACTTAATGTTTCTTAAATGCTAACCCGATTTTGTCAGTGGATTTTGTACATACGCCAGCATGTCAAGCTATCCCTTACTGTCAAATATTCCCAATCAAAATCATACTAGGCTGACAGTCAGCGCTTTTTGAACGTCAAAATTACATAAGACAGTCCCCCAAAAACGCCCGCCCGTCACCCAATTGAATATGAACCTTATGCTTATGTGATAAAGTTGAAAATCTATCAAAGAAATTTGACAGATTGGGGTAGCTTGATGTGCTGGCGTCTGTACAGAGACCATAACCTTATGGTTAATGTTCAATACACTTATACACTAAAAACAGTGATATTCATAATATTAATACTAGAAATAAGGACAAACTACCTGGTCCCGTTTGACCATTGTAGAAAAAGTAGTAATAGGTAAAAAATAAATGTATGGACTAAATGAAACGAAATCAATTAGTATTTAATATTCATTTTTTACAGGACATTGAGGATGATACTGAATCAGAAGAGGAAAACCCAACGATGAAATACGAAGCCCCAATGTTGCCATGGATAGAAAACCCTCAAATAATGTTGCCATGGATAGAAAGTGTGAAACCCAATGTTAATGACGAAGACTCATCGGGTGAATCAAATTCTGACGAATATCCGGATTCAGATATGATATCAGATACAGACAGCGAATCTAATTTTTATCATGAGGATGACTATCTCAAAGACAAAATAAAGAAAGAGATCCAATTGCTGGAATTCGAAAATAATTTACATCCTTTAAGGAAACGTCGTTGGAAGTCGTGTCAGAAGACAGTTTCGAAATACTGCCGCAAAGCATGCGAAGCTTCGTACAAAAACGCGTGTAAAGAGCTAACATGTAAAAAGAAATTGAAGAAATTATTTAAGAGACAATGTAAGACGAATTGCTTTGAATTCTTTGAATAGAATATCATAATTTTTATTTACATTAAACTATGGTACAAAAAGGTATTAATGATAGGAAAATTCCAGCATAGCTATTCTCAACTATTCGATACCCTTCTGATCCGAATCAAACGTCGCGGCGCACAGTGGGCTGAAAATCGATCTTCATAGACTTAGGGATCAATTTAGACTTTTTTATTTTTTTTCGCCAGAAATGGGTTTAAGTATCATAATAGATCTATGTAATGCTATTTCAGTTTTTCAATAAACGTTTTCCTTTACTTTGTAGCACTTGGTTGAAAAAAATGTATGGAGAAATATGTTAAAAAGGATATATTTCGACTTCGCTACAAGTGCGCCTAATTTGCTTTGGCACGATTATACCCCTTATTTGTCTGCATTTTTTGACATAGCGCACATTGGGCGCACTTGTTAGAGTTTGGGAGAAAAAAAACAAAATGTGTTTTTAAAATTCAAAAAAGGTTTTAATGTGTTTTTAATTGATATTAGGTACTAAATGATTATAAAAGGATTATAAAAAAAATATATGAACATAAATGGAATAGCAATCGATTCAACGTAACAACTAATAACAAGGTTCATGGTAATTATCTAATTGTTTTTGTAATTTAGTGAGAGTAGTTAGATAATCTCCCTATATTAATACCCTTCCATGCATTTTTTATAAAATATGCATTACAATACAAAAAAATCTGAGTGACTGACTCATAATTAAAAAGAAACTTGAACAACTTAAAAATCTTAAATAAATGAAAAATATTGAAATAAATAAAAAAACTAAATTAAAGCTACAAACATCCTAAACATCTATATCAGATTCATCGGACTCTGTGTCATAAATAATGTCATCTATGGCACAGAACTCAATATCATCCTGTTGCTTCGGTCCAACAATTAAAAGATCCAAAGTTTCTTGCCTCATCTTTGTTTTATGTTGAGCACGATGCATTATTGGCCGTATTGCAGAAACGTAAGGATCTGAGGTCAGAAGCATCATCTTCATTATATCCTCATTTGTGCTCGTCCTATTTATTTTACGTGAATGGTGCTCCCTGTATCTGCGAAAGTCTTTGTTACGCGCCTCAGATGCTTCTTCGGATAGATTTCCAATCGGTACAATGGAGTTTTCGATGATTTCAGCTCCGTGAATCAACAATTTATGCACTGTTGCTGACATATAGTACCAATGATAGAACTGTAGGTACCTCTCTGCGGTCGTACGGGTATAAGCTCGAAATTTTTGAACATCGATGTTTTCACCTGATGCTTGTAAAATAACTGCGAATCTGCGCACTATTTCTTCATCCAAGCCAGTAATAGCAGCCGTTTTTTCAGGAAATGCGAAGAATTTCCTTGCCGTATTTCCGTCATTTGTTGTCCCTGCTCCCTGCTTCACGATATCTATCAGAAGCCCTAACTCCTCTCGAAATCTCTTTTGTATCTGTGTCTTCCTCTGCTGCATCATGGATTTGTTGTCTTCTCCTTTGACAGACCAAGTTTTTAAGTCTTGTCTGTATGCTATGTGCAAAAGACACTCCATGCTATTAATTTGAGCATGCAAAGGTGACAAACCAAACTTGATCATATCAGATAACACTTCTCTACGCAATACTGCATCGAGATCGTTCATCTGAGATGGTTTCGCCAAACACAAGTAACACACAGCACTGGAGCGAGCTTCTGATAGATAAGTGCACACTTTTCCATCAATCATCGTCATGACGAGATTGTGTTTAACTTCAATGCCATCAACACATTTGGATGGGATTAAAGTTTTTATCTCTGCTTGCATTTTCGTCATTTCATCTTTGACTACCAACTCACTTTCTTTGACAAATATAAATTGTACAGGTCGACAGAATAGTGTAGAGCACGGCTTAGGATTTTCCCATATAATTACTTCCTTTCCAACTGCAGCAGTCAGTTTTAGGGGAACCAAAGTAGTCATAAAAATGGCTTCATCAGTCTTTCCTTCTTCCATTTTTTGTTTATATCTACTTTGGCTTGATGACCCATCGAAACCCCATTTTGATAGTAAATTTAAGGACTGGTGAGGCGCCTTATCTGGTAGACTTTTGAGTATACGTTGCACAGTTATGTCAAGAAGAGCTTGAAGAGATACTTTAGCCATTGTATCTGTAAAACTAAACGCCTCCTTTGGAGGGTAACATACTAATTTAGCCTGCTGCACTTTATAATACGATGGATAAATATCAGATGCACCCTCGCGGATTGTAGATTCTCGCAATGTAATATATTGCCACTTCGACAGTTTAAGTGATAGCAGCAATCCAAGTGCTTTCTCCGGAGTAAAAGTACATTTCTTGTGCTTCTGAGTTTTAATTAGTTGCGAAAATGTTGCTACCTCTTCAGGATTTTTCATTAAATAATCAATGACTTCAGCCAAATTTTCATTGCCATCTTTCTTTAACTTGCTTACTGTAGCGTAAGCTAGTTGGTCACTGTTTTGTTCATTCTGTTCTTCAATCCTCCGTTTTTTTCTGTTTAGTACACAATTCTACAAATGGTTTACGAGGACTAAAACACTTAGTTAGTGTTCCAACAGATACAGATTGGCTGGTTGAAGGTGCTTGATACTCTGTAATGGCATCCTCTGTAGCTTGATGTGGAACAACACAAGATGGCCAATCCACTGTAAGGGCCAACCAGTTTTCGTATTGTTTCTTAAATGTTTCAGGGTTTAATTTGGCATTCTTCCATCTTTTTATGACAGCTTGGCTGAATCTTCGACAAAATTCCTTTAAAGTATCGCTGTCTTCTTCCGAAAGATTTAAATTGAACTGTGACACAACAGTTCGCAGCAAAGCAAGGTAGTTACCCAGCTTGCCAGACTGCTTTAAAATAACATATAAGTCAAGGTTATGAACTAAATTCACTTGTTCCATTTTAGAAAAATAGGTTATCACTCTTTGAAATAACAAAGTCGATTGAAAATAGTAATTAAATGTACACGATTTATACTTAAAGTTCGAAAAAACTATGAAGGAAGGGGGGTAGTTAGTTAATGAGATCTAATTATCTTAGTAATAGGACATTAGATCTCATTATGATAGATAATAGCCAATGGATCATAATATCTCATTATTTATAACCATCCTCGTTATTAAATTACAAAAGATGTTTAATTACTTTCTATAATATTTGTTATGTTTACCCGGTAGCTTTTACATTTCTGTTCATATAATTTATTTATAACCCTTTTTTTTGCGTGGGAAATCATCAAATAACTTCTCCCGCTCTGGGTGGAGCAGGAGGGCGTGTCAGACTTTTACTGACTAAAACCCACCCGTGTTCCCTCAGTAGCCCGTAAGCCAGGGGCTGTGGTATCTCTTTCGAACAAACCCGCACCCCTGGCAGGCATCGGCCCTTGCGGGCCCCATCATTTTGTGCTGACATCTCTTTGAGGCGCGTGTGGAACACAACGTGCCGTTGACTTGGGCTTGGTCCTTACCGGACGGCGAGCTACCCATTACTCGCCATCCCCAAGCTCATGCCTACGGTGGCCGGAAATCGGCTTGGGATTCCCGACGCCCAGGGCGTCTCCGTATCCTGCGGCGGCTAGGGTCGCGAGGGCGCATAGACTGCCTCTCCCTCACGTGTGCCGCTTCCCTCTTCGCGAGCATCACTGCTTCACTGAAGGAGGTGACGGCTCCCCATGACCTCTCGCTCCGTACCATGGCCTGGACCAGGGCCGGACGCGAGAGAATAACCCTTAAGTACCTAATGTCAATTATAAACAGATTAAAACCTTTTTTAGATTTTAAAAACACATTTAATTTTTTTTCTCCCAAACTCTAACAAGTGCGCGCAGTGTGCGCTATGTAAAAATATGCAGAAATATAAGGGGTATAATCGTGCCAAAGAAAATTAGGCGCACTTGTAGCGAAGTCGAAATATATCCTTTTTTACATATTTCTCCATACATTTTATTCAACCAAGTGCTATTAAGTAGCGAAAAACGTTTATGGAAAAACTGAAATAGCATTAAATTGATCAATATATGATAGATGAACTCATTTCCGCCGAAAAAATTAAAAAATTACTCAGTTGATCCCAAAGTCTATGAAGATCGATTTTCAGCCCACTGTGCGGCGCGCGGCGTCGATCAATGTCGCCGAAGGAGTTCTTCAAAACTTATCTCAAAAAAATCGTACTACTAACTTTTTAGTAAATTCGTGCGAGTCGACTAATAAGCCAATATTTTATAGTTTAAACAAGGGTGTTACGGATATTCGATTCCGATTTCGATAAGTCGAAACTTCCGATTGAAACTACACTTCCGTTTTTGAGTCCGACTCTTTTAAATCGGAGGTTAAAATCGAAGGCCGAATCGCACGTGGCGCGGCCGGCCGACGCACGACTCCAGCACGAACGAATATGTTCATGCTCGGGGTATCCAGATTACTATTTTATATTATTGGTATTATTTTATTATTGTCCTTATAACACATCTCCAACAGGCTCCGCTCCTAATTTCTATTCCGGTAAATGAAATTTAAAAACTCCGGTTCCGATTTCGGTTCCGCTAAACCCACCTCCGTTATATTCCTAGTTTAAATTAAATAGGCTAGTATTCTTTCGGCAGCTATCTGCTGTCGGGGACTAGGTAAATTAGGTAACTGAGAATGTGTCATTTTCGTCTCGGAAGCTTGTCGAATGCTTGTGAATGGCTATGCTCTTAAGGTTAGGAGTTTTAATTAGAGTGAGAGGCCCATGCTCCCGATGTATTACAATACAATTAAATGCAGGTTAACAAACTGGCACGTTATTGTACAGCATCTGTTGGATCCATCCTTTATTTATAGGTGTGACAAACAATTGAAATAAAACAATGCCCAACATTTTATTCGTATTTATTTTATAATACATCGATAAAATACAATATTTATAACTGTGATATAATAACATGTTAAACTGTAATTGTTCCAAGTAGACCGTTACTTACTTTAAATATCATCGACTTTTATCAACTTTAACAAACATAATGTTAATAAATATATGGCTTTTTTGCATAATGGCCAATAGAAAGAACTCTCGACATTTTAATCTGTTACAATTATCAGAAATTGATTTGGTCCATTTTTCGGATACCGTGCCTAAATGGTGCAAACGGGAGACCCTATTACTAAGACTCCAATGTCCGGCCGTCCAGCCGTCTGTCACAGGTTAAACGTTGTAGGGTGGAGCCGTTCGTGTGCGGGACGCCACCTAGGCCGATGACACTTCGATTTCCAAATTGAACTGAAATGTTGCCCTTCTAAAAATACGGGTGGTATTAAAATGCCCGGTGTTTATGTAAATATTCCCACCCATTTCTTTATCATCAATGTATCGAAGTGTTTAAATAAACCATTATGTAAAAAAACCATGAAAACTAAACTAAACTTAATAAAGAAAATGGCCCAGAAATCTTGGTTTCTGCTATAACCGCTGCGAACCTAAATAAGGTCTTAAGTACCTACTATATAAACTTAATATTTAATATTGGTAATACTTTCGGACGGAATGTCAAATGGTAATACATAAGCATATTTTAATTAATCAATCATTATAAAATCTCATGATTATTTCATTTGTTTTCATTAATTAAATATTATATTGTGACATAAAATAAAATTCTATTAAATTATTTAGATTTATTCTCACAACCTAAAATCTGTCAAAAAGTTAGTTTACTAAGATATTATAATTTTTTTTTTTATAAATCGTTATTATAAAAGGCACATTTGGAATAGAAATTTAGAAAAAAACGAAGAAAAGTACCTATGTTATTAAAAAAAACATCGTTGTGGCACTTTATAAGACACTTGAAGAGTAAGCCTAAACCTAATTAATGAATATCTTTTAATATAATTATTTTTATTAAAACTTATGTATATCAGGATTTTATACAATTTGTATTCAATTACTACTTTAGTGTAGCTTAAAATTTACATTCACATTTTGATAATGTGATCCCTATGGACATAGTTTTAAAGATCATAACATACATCAGATGATTTCTCTTCGGTAAAGTTGATATTTTAGCCATATAGTTAAGTCGCGCATATGAGTCTGAACTTGTATATCCACAAATAGTACCATAGCTCGACTTCGGCAGTGCCCGTCTGTCAAATGCCTATTGAAACGTCGCCATTTTGAATTATATGTCATCTGGCATCGAAATGTATGTTGTCTGGAATTGACCATAAACTATGTTACTCGAACATGTGCAATAGTCTATAACTGCATCTTTTCTTAGTTACGCTCTCTGGTTGGAAAAGGTGAGCAGCCCAACAAACCAATTAGTCAATGGTTTCTGGTCTGACCTTTGTGGTGTAATGATGATCTTTAAAACCATTTATTGAAATTCATCGATACAATTATTCATATTTTTCCACCACTAGGACTCTTAGAACTGCTCTTAATTATCGATGTCACAGAAATGTTACCAGAACTACTGAATTGTGGTGGTGGCGACCGAGGCAGCGAAAACTTTGTATCACTCAAATTCTCCTGACTCAACGACTTTTGTGTCGTAAAAACCGGTATTTTCGACGAAACTCCTGGCGCAAGTGGTTTCGATTTTTCCGCTTTAACAACGGGTATGTTACTCGGTTTCACGGAAATCTGCGGTTTTTGTTGCTCTTGAGACCGTAACTGTAGTTGATCTAGTTGTGATAGTCTCCGGTTTTCTAGATCTGTGCTCGTGACGATTGTGCCTTTAGGAGATTCGTATGTAGCTGTACGGAATTTTATAGTAGTGTTTCTTGGTAGGTCGAAGTCAGAATGACGTTGTTTCTTTGGTTCGTTCGATTGGTTCGATTTCGATCGTTTTTGCGCATCAACTAGCTGTTTAGCTGAAAAGTGCCTTTCATTGAGAATGAAATCATTTAGCAGTTCAATGTCTAACTCGTAGGATAGACGGGGTTCTTCGTAAGGCGGTGCTCTTTGTCTGCTTAAGATTTTGTCTTTACTTTCTTTCTGTATTTGCATTTGTTCTGTACGAGGTGTGACTACTTGTATTTCTGTGATGTGTGGGTCTCTAAGACTGTCTTCTTTGCAATCTTTTTGTATTTCGGTTATTGTAGGGTTGATGGAGTATCTTGTTTTAGTGAGTTCAACTGCATCTTGACTGGAAGTTTGTACGTCTTCTAGATCTTGAATAATTCTTATTCCCATACGTGAGAGTTCTTCTGGAGTTTTCTGTGACATGAAACTCGGATCATTTTTGAGTTTCTCCATCAACGCTTGTGCTTGTTCCTCATCCATTTCTGTTGTGTTCAGTATTATAGTTTCTGTTCTTGTGTAAGCGGGTTCGTCTGTAGTGAAGTGCATGTTAGGATTCTGCCTTTTGATTTCGTCTAGCACTCTCTTATCAATATCTTTTACATTTCCTTCTTCTAACTGCATTTCATCGATCTCTCCTCCTCTCATAATGCCGAAGCTAATCTGTTCTACTTGTAAAGGCGCTTCAGCTTTTGTAGTGATGTATTTTGTTGAAATTTTTTCAACGTTTTGTGTAATTATTTTGTTTCCAAACTCGTCTTCGTTAACATTGACTGTGACAGTTTTCTGTACAGGTTCCTGTGTCATTGTAAGGGAGACGTTGGCAGGTTCCATGTATAAGGTCCTTTCTCTCTCATCGTGTCTTCGTCTTATACCTTCAAGGACATCGGGCGGCATCATACGTATAGTAGGCTCGCCTATTTCAATAGACTTTGTGTGATCATGAAACGTTTTGCGTTCCCGTTTTTCTTCAACAGGCTGAGTTTTCTCTGTAGTTATGGTTACTACATTGGTATTGGTGTTTAATTCTTTGGGTTCTGTCCATTCTGAGGAAAACGTTTCGAGCTTTTTCTTGTAATTGAGACTGTTGTTGTTTGATCCTATTCTGATGTTACTGACGAAGTCATCGTAATCTCGTACTTTTTCTGCTTGTGATGATTTTAAGTCGAAGTTGACGATGTCTGGTTGGTGCATTGCGGATTTGAAGGAGTCAGTCTGTGGTGTCTCTTTACTTGTACTTGCTTCATGTTTTTCCTTTTCAGGGCTTTGGTCAATGTGTACGTTCAATATAGGGTTTTTAGCGAGCAGTTTCTTCATCATATCGGACTTAGGTCTCTCTAAACTGTTTACATATGTATTACGAGACATTTTCAAGTCATCTGGTACGTTAGTATCATACGCAATTGATAACTTCTCTTCGTATTTAGCTGGTGGTGGTTTGGTTTCAGTTATAGCTGGTACGATTTCTTGCGTACTATCCAAAGAGCTCATGTTACTTCCATCCGACGTAGATTTAGCGAATTCAGATACAAGTTTCAAATGAACTTTCATGTTTTCATCCATTATCCGTCTAGCAAGGTGATCAGATGTTTCGTGTTCAGGTTCTTTGTACAGCTCAAAATCTTTGGGCTTAGTAAAGCTATGATCGTCATTTCTTTCTGAATCCACTGAACTAGAAGATCCCTTCACTATAGCATCTTCTAAATTACCAAATTCTGAACCCTTCTTCAATCGATTTCTCTGGAAAGTGTTGAGCCCTTCCATAGCTGATGTTTTAGCAATATTCAAGCTCAATCTAGGTTCCTTGTGTTTGATAACTATACCTTTATCCGAATCAATCATATCTGGCAGCACATCTTCGAGTCCTGAATCAAAGAAGGTAGTTTCTACTACTGACATTGCCTTCCTTTTCTTAGGTGATATAGTGCTTTCCTGATGGTTCTCAGCATCTTCTGCAGAAATATCTAGACTTTGAGCCCTTTCTAGAGTTCCAGTTGTCGGTTTGCTAGCTTTAGCCCTCATTTCGAATCTGGACAAATCGCCGAGAGAAGCAGCTTTGCGTTCATTCTCATCCAAAATAGAAGTATCATCTGATACAGAATGTAGTGTATCGTTAATTGGCGAACTGTGGATGGTAATGTCACTGTTATTAAGCTCTATTGTGGTGGAACCTTTATCACTCTTATCACTTTGGTTCAATGACCTCACTGAATGAACATCTTGGTTGGAAGACATTATAGATTTTGAATCTTCAAAGAAATTGTTTAGGGAATCGCTTTCTCTTTTGAAAGGCTTTGTGACAATATCGTATATATCATCTTGACTGAAGTTGATCGATTCTTCGAGACGAGTGGAACTCTTCATTTTGCTGACCTTTGGCGTTGAGGTATTTATTTGTGATGCATTGGAAGACCTGTTTGAAGTAATAGAGTCGTGTAAAAGACTCGAATGTTGTTTCTCATTGCTTAAGAAATCATTAACGTTTTTTAATTGTTCAAGAATACTGTCATCAGTTTTGTTTTTGTCTGTATCTGGTGGTGAAGGAGCTTTGCCTTTTGATTTCTTCGGTTTAGGAGCTTCTTCTTTCTTATGATCAACTTTTTCTTTCTCATGAATCACGTCTGTGGAGCTCTTTCTGTTTGTTCTCGCTGCGTTGGCCGCGTCTAGCATATGTTGTGGTAACTCCTGAGGTATTCCATTCTCATCTCTTTTGATTCCGCTGGAGTTGAGGTCACATCTTGCAAATGTCGTCATCACTGAAGTCTCAGATGTTCTTGATGATTCCAGACTAATCGTTGTGTCAGTTTCATTCGCTTTATTTCTAGCGTTTGGAATAGGTGGAGCCATTTTTTCTCTACGTTTAGCAACAACAGGTTTCTTTTGCTCTGTCTCATTCTCGTGTTTAATTTGAGTTGTAGGTGCGGGACGCTGTGGTTCAGGTTTGTCTATTTCATCAACAGATTTTTTCTCTACAGCAATGACACCGTTTTCGACGCTCTTTTGTTTTAAGACACCATCGTCAGGTACATTTGGTGGTAAGACCCTGATGCCAAATTTCATGGCTCTTTTCGGATCATATTCTCTTTTTTGAATCTCGGACTGTTCAATATGCGTCATGGCGGCGATGCCATTTTCTGGTTGAATGATTTGAATGTCACTGTCAGTTGACTGTCTCTTATTCCTTTCTGGTTTGTTGACAGCTGCTGGGATGTCAGAAAGTCTAGATTTGTTTGCAAGTTTGCTGTTCTTTTCGTTCTCTCTTTCTAGTGTTGTGTGGCCATCTTTCTTCTCTTTCTTATTTCTCTCTAGAGTTGTAGATGTGATGATCTTGTCTGATATCATCTTTTTGATGCCGCTCTTACTCTGTTTGGTTTCTAGCGTGGAGTTGTTCGAATGCGACGTGTTTGGTGACCTTGGCGGGTGCAGGAGCTTTCCTTCTTTTTCAAGCTGAAACAAAAGAAGACTTTATTACAGAATTTTGTTAATATCATTCGATTTACGATGAGGACGGTCAGGGCGAGTCTTATAGAATTGAAAAAAACGAGGTTATAAATGAGAAGCCATGTAAAACTTTTCAGATTATTTTATTGATACTCGCTTGTTTTAAATGAGAATTATACGTAGATCTGTTTATCGTTGGTATCATAAAAAAGATTAAAAGTTAACGGAGTTATCAACAAGATTTCACACAGTCAATCATGTTTGCCAACATACCAAAGCCGGCTTGTTGTGTGATTAAATAAGAAGGGGAAATAACATACATTCTTTATAACTAGTTTAAATGTCCATTTCCGCAGTAAAGGTATTTCCTCTATGCAAAGCAACTAAACATTCTCATTCCTGATAGTATGATTGCGTAATATCATGATTTGCTGCCTCATTGGATATAGGGTCGTGATTGCCGAGCACCTGAGCTCGTACTTAGATTAATAGTGGTACCAATGTTTTGATTGAAATTGTTGTGTTGTAATATCGATTTAAATCGCCGGTTTTTAATGTGTTTTTCTACTTGAAGCATTTCATTTCTTGTGAAATCATTAATCATTCCATGATTAATTCGAGTGCGAAATGTTTTTGGAGTTGTAATTAGAGGCGGATTTTTAAATATGTACAGACGCCAGCACATCAAGCTACCCCAATCTGTCATTTTTTTCCAATTGAACATGAACCTTAGTGTTTTGTCATAAAGTTGAAAATCTATAAAATAATTTGACAGATTGGGGTAGGTTGATGTGCTGGTGTCTATACAATGAGTCACAGATGTATACTATACGCCTGTGACTCATCATTATCTTTTCCTAATGCTAATTTATTTGGGGTCGGAGCGAAATCGCTTATTCTTTAATAAATCTTTCAGTCGTCATCTCGGTGGTTACCGCCTTTCTAGCCATATCCATTTTTTACACAGTCCATCCATCGTTTTTTGGGCTTTTTCTCCACTAATCCAACGCCTACTCTAGAATGCATATCCGGCACGGCTCGCATTCCTTTCCTATTCTAAGGGCACGTCTTCCCTACCATTACAGCGTGCCCCTGTCTACACCTTGATATGCAAGGGCCTCTGTAGTACCATGAAACATGAGGCCTCGGGGGCTAATGCAAATCTTGGGGTTCATTCGATTAATCGAGTCTGGTCACACCACGCTGGGATCGGTGCATTTCATTCAATCATTCCCCTACTCATAAAACCACATTACATTTATTATATTCCACATTCATACCCAAAACTTTCCTCAAGACATCTACATCTGTGACCATGACCCTCAAATCAGTTGCCAGAATGTCCTAGGAGGTCCACGTGCAATAGAGGCCATGCACGGACTGACAGACATTGCCATGAAAATAGTCACTGTGAATAAATTAAGATATCGTTTCATCTTAATCTATACGCATATTCGTCAAAATAGCTGCACAAAACGAACCATTGTTTAGCTAACCAAGACACAATAGAGAGACATTCCATCGACAACGTGGATTGTATTCTAAACATACATTGTTAGTTTTGATAATATAGTGATACACCGGCAGTGGCATTTGATAAACTTCCTTAATTTGTAATGTTTAGCGTTCAATGTAGTCTATTATATATAGATCTAAGTATAAAGTGTTTTTATGGTCTTAATTGGTAAACAAATTGCAGATAGGCTGGTGGAGTCGTGGCTTAATAATAAGAAGCCTAGCACACAGGCAACTGAGGGAACACGGGTGGGTTTTAGTCTGTAAAAGTCTGATACGCCAAGGGCGCACTTTATTACCCAGTACTTGGACTGTGGAGGTAAGATAGGCAGTCACTTATGTGAAATACGTACTTGTATTTAGCTGCATATTGTGTTTTTTTTTGTTGTTTGGGAAATCATAAATAACTTCTCCCGCTCTGGGTAGAGCAGGAGGGCGTGTCATACTTTTACTGACTAAAACCCACCTGTGTTCCCTCAGTAGCCTGTGTGCCAGGGGCGGTGGTATCTCTTTCGAACAGCCCGCACCCCTGGCAGTGCATATTATGGTTTTTTTTTTATTTTTTTTTTTTTTATTTTTTTTTTTTTTTTGGGTGGGAAATCATCTAATAACTTCTCCCGCTCTGGGTGGAGCAGGAGGGCGTGTCAGACTTTTACTGACTAAAACCCACCCGTGTTCCTTCAGTAGCCCTTAAGCCAGGGGCTGTGGTGTCTCTTTCGAACAAACCCGCACCCCTGGCAGGCATCGACCCTTGCGGGTCCCATCACTTTTTGTGCTGACATCTCTTTGAGGCGCGCGTGGAACACAACGCGCCGTCGACTTGGGCTTGGTCCTTACCGGACAGCGAGCTACCCATTACTCGCCGTCCGCAAGCCCATGCCTACGGTGGCCGGAAATCGGCCTGGGATTCCCGACGCCCAGGGCGTCTCCGTATCCTGCGGCGGCTGGGGTCGCGAGGGCGCATATGCTGCCTCTCCCTCACGTGCGCCGCCTCCCTCTTCGCGAGCATCACTGCTTCGCTGAAGGAGGTGACGGCTCCCCATGCCCTCTCGCTCCGTACCATGGCCTGGACCAGGGCCGGACGCGAGAGATCGCCGCCGCCGATCGCCTCCACGAGGACACGGCGGTGCTCCGCCCAAGCAGGGCAGTCCGCCACCGTGTGCTCCACCGTGTCCTCAGGGCGATCTTCGCAGTGGAAACACCCGGGCGTTTCCTCCCGCCCTATCCGAAACAGGAACCTCCCGAAACAACCGTGTCCGGTGAGGACCTGCGTCAGGCGGAAGGTGAGGACGCCATGCCGCCTCTCAAACCACTCCTCAAAGAGGGGACTTACCGCCGCAATCGTGGCGTGCCCAGTGCATATTATGGTTAGACTGAATGATGAATTGGTAAACAAGGTTTGATATTTTTCGATTCGATTCATGCTAAAACTCGAGATTAAATTGCCATGTTTGTTTAATAAGTAAGAAATACGAAGAATTTTGCAATTTAAACTCACCAACTGTAACTTGATCTCTGTCAATATGACATTTCTTGAGATTCAAAATTCAAATAGGTACATACCTACATTTTCTTTTTTTGGTACGAATTGCCAAGTTAAATCATTTGTATGCTTGTATAATGACAAACTATTCATTTGCATACATGTTTAATTCATGAATTGTAGAAAGAAATAGCTTCAGTGGACACTATCGTGTTTTTATTACCTAGCATTTGCGTTGCATCGTCTATTAGGTTTATTATTAGTTCATTGTTTTTCGCGCGAAATGACTCAAGTTATGCAATGCAACCTCTTTAGTATTCAGTGTTGCCAGTTTGTGACAATGACAGGAAATATTTTTGGTTTTATTAATTAGGTATTCAGAACGCACTCCTAAGGAATGACACTTTAGACTATTTTGTCGACCGCATTTAATGATATTGCCTTCTTTTATCTTCCTTACATATTATTATTCTGAAATAAGTAAGCAAGTAGTAAATTAACTTTTATTTTTGATCAAGTTAACGTCGCCGACGTATGTGCTTTCTGATAAAATAATAATACTAGCCAGTCCTACAGCAGGGCAAGGCCTCTTCTCTTATACACTCATACATACACTCATCACACACAATCTCTTCACAAACACACTAACACTCATCACACCGTAATCCACCACGCGGGCCCAGTGCGGGTTGGAAGATGTCACATGTCTTCGAATTTTTGTTCTAGGACATGCCGGTTTCCTCACGATGTTTTTCTTCACCGTTTTGAGAGCAGTGGTAATGAAATAATTTACACAAAGTAAAGCGCCTGTCTGGGTTCGAACCTACGACCTACAAGTCGTAAGTCGCGGACGTTACCACTTGGCCACCACTGCTCTCCTTATTAGTTATGGCGAATTATTATTTAGTATTAGTTTTATTGAATTATTATTTAGTATTAGTTTTAGTGAATTTACTTTATTATTTAAACCGTTGCTCTTGTATACTTTACCTATCATAATTTCATATAATCTGTCGAAAGAGACTGAATCCTGCGACACAGGGTATCCTAGTGCGGGATCCAGTGTCACACCTATACTGTAACACCTTTTTTATGAGCCAATAAATAAAAAATAAAAAAAATACAGAAGACGCGAGCTCTGATCACTTCGGTTGCTCAAGATAAGTTGGCGATTTCAGACTTATATTAACTACAAGTCCAGGTTCCCTCACGATGTTTTCTTTCACCGGTGTCAGTAGGTAATGTCCAAAATAAACTCGGAAAGAACATTGAATTCAAAAATTCAAACTGGTTCAACCGTTTTTTTATTTCATACTAGCTATTGGCAGCGGCTTTGCCCGCGTGGTGGTCGAAAATTATCCCATGGGAACGTACAGTCGCCAGCAGGTCAAGTTATCCCAAACTGTCAAATTTTCCCAGTTGAACATGAACTTTATTCGTTTGTGATAAAGTTGAAAAACTATCTAAGAAATTTGACAGATTGGGGTAGCTTGATGTGCTGGCCTCTGTACTACCCGAATAAAAAGTATCCTATGTGTTAATCCAGATTATGAACTACCTATTTGTGTACCAAATTTCATCCAAATCTCTTCAGACATTTTTGCGTGATTGAGTAACAAACATCCAATCAAAGAAACCTTCACATTTATTAGTAAGACGATGTTTGTAAGAATAGGAGGACCTTGAAAAAAATCTCAATAACTTTGTATCTCAACCGCACCCTGGCACCCATTTTTCTTATAATACGTAACTCCATCATTTATAATCCAACAATCATGCATGAAGAAGAAATCAATCAGAAACGTCAAAGAAAGCGTTGTCAAAGAAAATCTATGCGAAGCGTGGGAAAGTAACGTCGACAAGAAAGTTCCTAGTGCTCTGTCGGTACTGGTCGCACTTTCCAATACACCTGCTAAGTGATGTATTCGATCCTAAGTTAATGTTTACAATGGTAAGGTGCACTTAGAGGTGTAAGGGGGCTAACAATTGGCATAGATTTAGACCGGTTATTGCTAAAGTGGTCCAGGTCCACCTCCAGGGGTCCACGGGCGACTCGACAGACCTCAGTTTTTTTTTCACGCCAACGTGGACCGAGTTGGCGGCCTTGGTGCATCCTATGTGTTCATGATAAATTAATGTTATCTTTGTATGCCTAAAAGCCGTGATGGCTGTCCGCTTGGGAACATGGGCCCGCTAAGAACGTCAAAAGGAAAATTGGCGACAGAAATACGTTGGCCGAGGTAATGATGAGATAGAAAGACGCCACTAGCCAGTATTTTGATCCAGGGAATCTTATGGCAGTGGGCAGGGCACATTGAGGAGCCTGGGGGAGGCCTATGTCCAGCAGTGGCCGTCTTTCGGCTGAAATGATGATGATGAATCTTATAGCTAGATTTCTCGTTTATGTTGGGAGTCGAGAGTCAGGTGACTACCTCCTTACTAGAGAAAAAATATAAGGAAAAACTGTTTTTCCCCTGGTTCCTGGAAGTATCAGTTGAATTTTAGGTCATAGTAAATTAGTCGGAAATTCTTAGTTACAAGAGTTAGAACGGTCGATGTGGCAACGTTTTGAGGTCTATGTTCATCAGTGTACTTTTTCGCTGAAATGATGATGATGATGATATTTTTACTGTTTAAAACTTCTAACTCACCGTGCTAACATCGCCTGTGGAGCCAGCGCGCTTCAGCAATGGATGGTGCACGCCCCGCCCCGCGCCGCTCGCCCGGCCCCCCTCCACCACCTCCAGTTCCACAGGGTAAGGGGATGCTAGAGACAAGATGGCGACAGCGTCCTCTAGCGGCGTGCCGGTGAACTCGATTTTTATGCTCTTAATTTTGTCACCTGGAATTTAGAAAACAGAATAAATGAACAATTTGTAATTAAGAAAAAGCAAAGTTTCAATTGCTTGGTTCATAAATGGATACGTAAAAGGAGGTCATTTTTTTTTTTGTTTCTCTTGGATTATGGACACCTGAAGATTGCGTTTTATGAATCTTGCGTTATAGCACGTGGTGTACAGCAGTGCAGAGCAGTGGTGGCCCAGTGGTGGCCGACTTACGACGTTCGAACTCACGCAGGCCCTTTACTTTGTTTAATTAATTTCATCACCACTGCTCTCAAAACGGTGATGAAAATATTGTGAGGAAATCGGCATGTTCTAGAACCAAAATTCGAAGACATGTGACCAACCCGCACTGAGACTGATGTTTTTGTATCTTGCGTTAAGGCACATACATGATTGGTGGCAAGGAGAAATACACAGTGTCATTTTTACCAAAGTTTCATGGAAAAGGAAAGAATACTATTACAAACCTAAAAGCCCGCCACAGAGACACGACGATTTAACGGCTCTCGCAAACAGGCGCGAAGCGATACCGCGACGCGACAGCTCGACGCAACTCTTGTACAACAATATCTTAAATTTCTATGACGTTTTTATAGAATTTTTTCTACTAGTATCGCGACGTGCCAGCTTTCGGAAACCTTTATGCACTCGGCAAAGCACTATAACGCAACTCTATTTACCTTTTTTGCTCATTGTAGAAAATTAAAGATTGAATTATGGGTGTTAATAAACAAAGCAGACACTTTTACTAAGATCCCTGGCCGTGCAGTTGGCAGTATGATTTGTAAACTACTAAATGTAGGTATGCCCAGTTTCGAACTATGTACACCCTGGCAAGAAGCCAGAAATATTCTTGTATGATTTGGAGTATTTACGTGGGATCCAGACTGAGAATAAGACTATTATTTCTTGCTAATGTCGTAAGCTCCTAAAACTGAGGAGATGACATTATTGCCAAAATGCACCGTCTGACAATATTAACTCCTGACTAAGAAGATAACAATAGACCAAGTTCCAAAGGTCGAGATACGAAGACGTACGAAGGTGATATCTGAAAGAGTATTATGGAATTCAAATGGAGTTAGGCATGACACCTGGCAAAACACAGTGATGACGGTTGGAGTAAGGCTGTGACAGAGTGGTGTACAAGGGCTGAAAGACGAGATGTCGGTCGTTAGGCTTCAAGGATTACAATTTTATTATTTTTAATTGCTATCGGGAGCGCTACTAAAAGGTGCGCTCCGAGGAATAAAAAAGGAGCGCCTCATTAGGTACGCCTCAAAATGGTAGCGCTTCGAGGAATACCTCGATGTCTCGCTCTCTATTAAATGGGACTTAAACATAACGGGCGAAAGGTCTGTATACCAGAGGCACACATTTGCCCAACCCTTCAAGCAATATAGACGTATGTTGTTATGTTTATATATAAAGGTATAAGGAACAGGGTGTAAAGTTCACCCAACTTCCACAGAAAAGGAAGGATCCTCCGAACAGACGGGTGTCGGGACGTGCGTCGTATAAAATACATTCTAGTTACGCAGTAGTCTGCTTGCGCGATGTAGGATTTTGCGTGACGTTATCAGTGTGATGCGTAGTTAGCATGATGTAGGTACCTAGTTGCCGCTACAAGTTATTCAACACCCGCAAACCGAAAAGTCATGAAATATCGTCGCTTTAGAGTGAAAACCTCGGGAATGCATTTTTGTCCATAATTTTATTGCGTTTCTAGGACGAAAACCTCGCAACGCGCATTCTGAAGGCCAATAATTCTCGTAATTAAAAACGTTCACAATCTAGTCGCAGTCTCATCTCAGCGACAATCAAACGTCAAGAAGTTGTCATAAATGTATGGAAACTCGTGGTTTTTTGACAGATTGAGACTGAGATCAGACTGTGAAAGTTCAAAAAATTACGAGAATTGCCCCCTGATCTCACTAATAATATGTTCATTCGATACTCATAACGCCATCTATGAAAGTAAACGAGAACCTCGTTAACTACTCCTGAAAAGTTACTTCTTTTACATTTACGAGGTTTTCACTCTAAGGCATCGTTAAATGTTTATTGCTACCATGTTACCATGCATCAAGAATCAATTAATAAAATATTAATTGGTCAACAGACATGACATAGTGGCATTAGATATAAAAGTAAGACCGGCGCTAAGACTAAGAGGACAACTTTCCCCTGTCGTCTCATCGTCAGTCGACCTCACAAATGTCAAACTTAATGTCGTCTCTGACATTAGAGAGGTTCCACCTCGTTAATTGGCGCGTTAAATGTCCGAAAATAAAAGTTAAGTGCCTTCTGTCATTGCTCTATTTAGTTGTTGACTATTTTGCGTTGTTGTTCGCATGATCCACCTGCTTGAGTTAGAATTTTTTTTCTGAAAGGACTAATATTCAGCCTATCACTGACATCAGCAGGCTTAGCACGACGCTTGACGCTTTCTATTGCTACGAAGAACAGTCAGTGCTTTTTCATTACAAAGTGTCATTTCGTTTCTCCATTTTTTAGATCGCACCGTAGATATCCTCCTTCAGCGAAGCAGTAATGCTCGCGAAGAGGGAGGCGGCGCACGTGAGGGAGAGGCAGCATATGCGCCCTCGCGACCCTAGCCGCCGCAGCCGCCGTCGGGAATCCCAGGCCGATTTCCGGCCACCGTAGGCATGGGCTTGCGGACGGCGAGTTATGGGTAGCTCGCTGTCCGGTAAGGACCAAGCCCAAGTCGACGGCGCGTTGTGTTCCACGCGCGCCTCAAAGAGATGTCAGCACAAAAATGATGGGGCCCGCAAGGGCCGTTGCCTGCCAGGGGTGCGGGTTTGTTTGAAAGAGATACCACAGCCCCTGGCATACGGGCTACTGAAGGAACACGGGTGGGTTTTAGTCAGTTAAAGTCTGACACGCCCTCCTGCTCCACCCAGAGCGGGAGAAGTTATTTGATGATTTCCCACCAAAAAAAAAAACCGTAGATATCCTTCTACAATCTGTCATTTAGTCTTTCGTTTCTAACGATCTTTGTCTAGGTACTTATAAATATTGACTATTTCAGAAGAATATATCTTCCCAAACTGTCAAAATCACAGTGACAACAAACTTTCTACTCGACGGCCACAAAGTATAAACGATTATCTACAAAATCATGATTCGTTTAGAACGCTTAACTGTGATAAACAGGTAATAGAAAAACATAGCTATCTTCTCCTATTGTATACACGGCTAATATAGGATTTCTGTACAGTGCGTAAACTGCAAAATGCTTCAATCAAATCAAATCATTTATTTTCGCAGAAAACACTGTTAAAATGGTGTTATACGAATTGACATGTTACAAGTGCTTGATATGTACTCGTAGCAGTACAAAAAAAAAAAAAAAATACAAAAAAAATTGTTTTTAGATTTTTTTAAGTATAGTTTTTCTTTATCATTGCTCCTCTCAACCATAGCACCTGCCATATAATCTCTTCACCACCCTTGGTCGACTGGAAGAGAATGCCTAAGGCCCCTCGCTCACGGCGACATTTTGTAGCGATGCAGTAGCGATGCTGTCACGCGTCCGCATCGATACAGTCGCGAAGCGGTCGCTAGCTGTGTGCCCTCGCCCACGGGCCCAGATTCAGTCACGATGCAACCGCGATACTGTCGCGCTTCTGTCGCGATGCAAACGCGATTCAGTAACGGCACAAAAATACCTGCGATCGCTACAGTTGCAAGATGGACTGCGTTGAGGCAACATTAGTCACGTTATCTTTGGTGTTGCTTTTACGTAAGCAGCTCTCGACCTGTCTGTTGCACTAATGCTCGATTCTCACGCGCCACCCTCCCTCCGTTCTCTCCCCGATGTCGTCCGACACGGTCGCGCGTTTGCATCGATACAGTCGCGATGTTGTAGAGTAACGCGTTGGCATCGCTTCTGTAGCGCGTTGCAAATGCGACAACACGCGTTAGTAGCGATGCTGCCGCGCGTTTACGAAACGCGCGACAGCATCGCTACAAAAAGTAGCCGAGGGCGAGGGCCCTTAGGCATTAAGTCCGTCTTTGCACCTTTTTTATGTGCGAGAAGTTTAAAAATTGTGACTCCTACGGAAACAATGCTACGATGACATTCGTAATAAAATGATTAGATGCTGTACATTACCTGGCTGTAACTTGGCAGCGGCAGCAGGACCGCTTCTTAACACGGAGTGGATATGCACGCCGTCCCTTGCGCCGCCCCCACATCGTAGACCCAGGCCAGTAAAGTCACGAGCCCAGAGCTTCACGCGGCGGATGCGAGCTCGCTGTGGACAAGGAACGTTGGATATTAGACCTTAAGCATAAGTGATAAGGAGTAATTTTAGAAATTCAAAGATGCAACTTTTCGGTACAGACGCCAGCATATCAAGCTACCCCAATCTGTCAAATTTCTTTGATAGATTAATTCAACTTTATTACATAAGCATAAGGTTCATTTGCAATTGGGAAAATTTGACAGTTTGGGTTAGCTTGATGTGCTGGCGTCGGTAAATGTTCAAATTTAGAAAAATCAGATCCGGATTGAAAGAGATGCCTCTCTCTTTCCTCACGATATTTTAATTCCTTTACCGTTTTGAGAGCAATCAATTAATCTGCCTACCCAAACCCAAACTATGTTGGGGTTGGCTTCCAATCTTACTGGATGCAGCCGAATACCAGTATTTTACTTAAAGCGACTGCCTTTCTGACCTCCAGCCGAGTTACTGGGTAATACGATATCCCTTGGTAAGATTGTTTGTCCGACTATTTGGGGCTTCTGATAACCCGTATCGACTTACAAAGAAAGATCTATGAATGACAGCTGGGACCAACACGGAGGGGTATGTAATGAATCATCATGACACCCATCCACGGACCGACCTTGGCAAGCGTTGTTTAACGAAGCAAAAGGGAGTTCTGTTTCTGCCTACCCCCATTGGCAGAACGCGTGAGTTTATGTATGTATCTTCTATACATCTATAGATACAGATAAATAAAATTGGAGTGTCTGGCTTTTTACTAAATGCATATGGATGTATACACGATACATATACCAAAACATTCTTTTTTACAATTTTGTCTGTCTGTCCGTCTGTCTGTTTGTACCGGCTAATCTCTGAAACGGCTGGACCTATTTTGACGGGACTTTCACTGGCAGATACTTAGCTGATGTAATAAGGAGTAACTAATACTACTTTTATTAGAAATTTTATTTATTTTTGTTATTAACTAAGGAGTAACTTATACTATTTTTATTTTAGATTTTTTATTTATTTTTATTAATATCTATACAGATAAATCATCCTGGTAGTACGTTCCCGTCACCCGTGGGATAATATTGAACCACCACGCGGTTGAAGCGGCGGGCAACAGTTAGTTTACGAATAAAACATTCCGTTTTTAAAACACTTCGTCTCCGGTACAGAAATGATTATCACCAGTCGTTCAGCGATGGATCAATGGGCAATTCAATGCAAATGTAATGGGCAAGTCTTGCCAACCGATGCTTATTGCATACCTCGCTATAAAAAACATACGCGTAGTCAACTTGAGAACCTTTATTTCGTCGAAAGAGAATATGCTAGATATTTAGGTATATTTGTCCGCATTATCATGATTACGGAACGTAAGTATTGTTTTTTTTTATTTTGAATGTACTTACTCGTATCGTCGTAATGAGCGATAATAGTTCTTACTGCAATCCGATACGGGTTAAAATCTGTTGTAATAAATTCGAATAATAAATGAGCAAGTATTGTCGTAAAAATGCAAATAAAATCGTATAAATTCGATATTAACTATTTGATAAAAAATAATCCATCACTGCATGTAGTTTGTTATTTGAAATTTTATAGTATATTTTTAATAACAATAATAATTGTTATTGAAGGGATAAACTGGTTTTAAAGATAATTACGAGGTGACTTTGATGATTTTTTTGATACATTAAAATATATTTAATTATGTTTTGGGTTCCATCACTGTATACAAAAAAGACTTGAATATATCATATATTTTTAACTTTTAAAATTATTTAGGGTTAAAGAGATACACTGGTTTAAAAAAACCATGTGTTTGGCGGTTTCAAGAAATCACCGCCTTACGCTATTGCATAGCTTTTTTATCGCGGGCTTCGAGCGCGGCGACCGAATCAAGAAAATCCGTAACGAAAATAAAACCTAACCCCCACTCCGCATACCATGTAGCTCGGCCGAGCGTTAGCGTATATGGTACGACTGTACGATATAATAAAATTTGTTTTCTTATCGGTCACTACGCTCAAAAAACTGCATAAATAAAAATAAAAAAATTAATAATTGCATAGGTTGATAAAAATGCTATGCAATAGCTTCACCGCGGCACTCCCCGAGTGCCACACGTATTTTTTGTTTTAAATAGATTCTATATGAGCATGCCGTGTTTAACGAAAAACCCCAGGGAGGGCCGCTGAATTCAGAGAAGCGGTATTGAAAAATATTTTCACCCGTAGACAACCAGTAATAGGCGTACATAAATCGCCAGAAGTGTCTATGAACGTAAGCAAGAGGAATATGTAAGGATCGTACCAGGGCCTGAATTCACTATGACCAGTTAACGATTCCTTACTCGTAACCACGTCAACCACACACGATATCTGCTAATATCGTATTAATAATATCGACAAATTGCCTTGAAATATACAGAATATGACATTTCGATTCCTTACAGCTACATTGGTTTCTAAAAAAACACGATATTGACGTAGTTTTAACGTAGTAAGACTTCAGCGGGGAATCATTATAACCATGCAGAATTGGGGCCCAGTAGGCTTAGCATGACGCTTTCTATTTCTACTGTACCATAGAATAGAAATGGCTTGTCTGCATTTCTCGGTTCAAAACTGTCAACATCATATTTGTCTACTCTTCCGTCGAAAAACGCTTTTCTACGGTTCTCGTGCTAAGCTTGTAGATGGCGTTCTGTAATTCCCTCTTCCCCCCAAAGAAAAAAGAATGAGTACCTAGTATGTAGGTATCCAAACAAACAACACATCGTAATTCTCTTTCGCAACTCCTTCTCCCTTTCTTCTCTCTTCTTCCTTCCTTCATGAATGAACTAATTAATTTGAGTAAATGGTATTAGTTCATTCATTGTATTACACGTGATTAAAAACAGTTGTTATACCTAGAAGTACTTAGTACTTACCTATCTACATATTAATGAAATAAGATGTGCAAACAATTATATTCACGTGTTTACCAGCGCAGTGTATGTTAATATTCTGTGTTCGGAATTCAGTTACCAGAAATGTAAACAGATACATAAATGTGTACTTACTACGTACTTACTTTGGCTGGTAATCTGTGTGACAGGTTTTCCTAATGCAGATACCAGTCTATCACTAAGGATTTATTCAGATGTTGTAATATTCATTTATTTAAATAAGGTGCATTGTGGAAGAGAAATATTTTTTTTATTTTTTATTATTTACTTACTGTACTTATTTGAAATAATATTATTAATACCTACACATAAAGTTTAATTCGCACTACAACCACAACAATTTTTTATGACTTTACCACTCACCTAGTACTTATCATTTTAAAGCCAATTATTGTATTTAACATGGCATTAAGTTGATATTGAAATGGAAACGACTTTATTTAGACTGCTGAAAACTGGTAATCAGTTCTTGTGATTGTTCCTCACTTGACTCTTTTCTTATTGCAACTCAATAAGAAAAGAGTCAAGTGAGGAACAATCACAAGAACAGCGGATATTAAATTTCCTTATTAATTACAAACAACACCAAAACAAAAGCCATTACATTTTTTTCCAAATTCCTTATAGGGCAGGCAAAGGTCATACCAGTCATACTCCATACAGCCAATGTTTTAGTCGATTTATTTTTAACTTGAACAAAAATAGTTAAATCTATTCATCGATCATTTTACTGGCATCTTTATACCTACCAAATAAATATAGTATACATGACTCTTGATGACTTGACGGTCAAGACATGTTGACGTCAATGAAATAGACATCATCAGCAAGAAGCTGATCGTGCTGTGCATCCGTTTAGTGTTGCCATTATTGTAAATATGCATGTATGTACTTATTTACCTCGCTAGTTGGCGATCACAGTATGGTGGTAAAATGCATAGAGAACGCTGCTGCCCGTTCTCTAGTAAGTCCATTAGTCGCCTTCTACGACACCCACGAGAAGAAATGGGATAGTGCTATTCTTTTACGCTTTTGCTTCATAAGTGTGACGCTTGGGCGTCGGCAATCCCAGGCTGATTTCCGGCCACCGTAGGCATGGGCTTGCGGACGGCGAGTAATGGGTAGCTCGCTGTCCGGTAAGGACCAAGCCCAAGTCGACGGCGCGTTGTGTTCCACGCGCGCCTCAAAGAGATGTCAGCACAAAAAGTGATGGGACCCGCAAGGGTCGATGCCTGCCAGGGGTGCGGGTTTGTTCGAAAGAGACACCACAGCCCCTGGCATACGGGCTACTGAAGGAACACGGGTGGGTTTTAGTCAGTAAAAGTCTGACACGCCCTCCTGCTCCACCCAGAGCGGGAGAAGTTATTTGATGATTTCCCACCCAAAAAAAAAAAAAAAAGTGTGACGCTCAACAACGTAAATAACGAAATGAATTTTGTTGAACTGTACCAAATGAAACAGATTATTATTGATAGTGTGTCAAGGTCTTGATACCCAGGGTCTACAGACAAAACACATTTCTGTTAGCGTTCACGCCTAACGCTACGTCGAAATGTATGGGAATGACATTACCTGTGGAAAGGTTACGTCGTGTCCTTTCCGCAGGTAATGTCATTCCCATATATTTTGGCGTAGCGTTTGGCGTGAACGCTAACAGAAGTGTGTTTTGTCCAGGCCTGCTGGTCTGGCAAAATGTTATTGGGTTACTCCATCAGGAATATATCAGTAGAAGGCCGGAGTCTAGAGTTGTGCCTAGTTGATGGCAATAGGCTCATCCCCTATTACATGGGACTTAAACATAACTGGCAAAATGTGGGTGTACTATAGGTACACCCCCAGGGGTGCGGGTTGTTCGAAAGAGATACCGTGGCCCCTGGCACACAGGCAACTAGAGGAACACGGGTGGGTTTTAGTCAGTAAAAGTCTGACACGCCCTCCTGCTCCACCCAGAGCGGGAGAAGTTATTTGATGATTTCCCACCCTCAGAAAAACACTCCGGGACTGCCGACAGAAGTGAAAACTTGAACAATTACGTGTTTATTTTTTTATCGTCAACACTGGATTTCACATTGGGTCCTTGGGTCCTGATTGCTCTCGGTAAAAAATGATAAACGTGGTATCGACTTCAGCCATTAAGGCATATCATTAAGGGTACACTTTTCGCGGGCTCGAACTCACTGCTGGGCCTGGCTAAAAATCATGTTGTCTCACCAGGCTTCGTATCCGATAGAGATAGTATCAGTGATGAGCATTTAGACGCTAGTCTACACGCACAACGTTATTGAGTGAGATGCTCCTGCATCTCACTCAATAACGTCGATAAGATCGTGGATTTTTCGCAAATGTTTTACTATAACTGCTCCTGCAGTTATAGTAAAACATTTGCGAAAAAATTAAGAAAGTACCTTCGGAAGATCGGGTTTTATGAAAAAATCACGGCATTAATCAATGACCAATTAAGTTTATTGAACTTAACGATAGTTGAACTTTATCGGTACCGACTTCGTTTTGGAGATTTTACACTTCTTTTATTACTTAAACACGCCTAAAGTTAGGTTAAATTAGCAAGAAAACCTAATCTTTTTTGGCTTATAACTTTTTAATGGCTTTTTATTTTAGTATCCTGTTTCCGTACCGACAATATAAATAATAAGACAAAACCATACCATGTTTAAGTTTTGATGTACACTGTCAAACAGTGGAGTAAAACCCTCCCGAAGTTTGCATGGAAAAAATGTGGACAAGTGTCACCTTAAAGGTAACAGCACAGATTTTTGCGATAAAATACAAAGGAAAGAAAGGGATAAAAGAATTAGAATATCTTAAATGAAAGAAAGGGACTTTTACAAAAGACATCAACGCGCGACTCATCCGTGTGCTTGTTCACCTATATACTATATAAATATATAAACACAGTTTATACATTTAGCTCATGGAAAGCGTTCGGTGACGATGACGCGAGTTCCATGATTTTGTTCACCCAAAAAATGATAAACGTGCCTAAAGAAGTTTTCACTAAAAAAAAAAGCTATAAGTACTTAGATCTGATAGCTATAAGTACTTAGACTCTGCCTATCCCTTGGGGAATACAACTGTGATGTTGTGTATATGTTAGCAATGCAGTATTCGTAAATACTTGATGCCAAGCCTAGAACATGAAAAGGAATGTTTGAACTTTGAATAATCCAGCATTAAGCTTTTCAATGTTCATTTACTTTCATTGTTGCCGCTACAATCGCGTTATCATCGATACTAAAAATGACAATAACTATTTACTTGTAACAATAACTATCATTGACTGTTTTGTTGTTGCCTACTTTTAAGTAGGTTAAAATACGATAGCAAACTATTATCGGCTTATCGTCCCATTTAAGATACGGTATGTACCGTAAGTATTTCTATTGACTAAGGGCTCATTTTTCAATAGTCAAATAATCTAAAGAGAAAATCTGACAGTGTGGCATAATTTCTAAACGAAACCTGTCAAACCAACAGTTATTCCTGAGACAACATTATGTGACTTGAAAAATGAGCCCTAAGAAAATTAGTAAGTATTTAATTCATAAACTAAGTAGTTTCTGCCCGTGGCTTCGTCCGTGTGGAAGAAATAAAATTATTATATTGCACTCGGCAAAAGTAATCGAATTTTTAGTCGAAAACACTTCAAAGATTAACAAAAATAAAAACATTAAAAAAATATACGTGTGGCACTCGGGGACTGCCGCGGTAAAGCTATTGCATAGCATTTTTTATCAACTTATGCAACTTATCGGTTGTTTTCTTTATACAAAAGTTTTTATTTTTCACTTTATAGTTATAGTACCTATCCCACACCAATTCGAAATTTCATCATCATTGGGGTCAAAACAATGCATATTTATGCTATAGCAGCAATCTCGGTTAATTTGCTGTCATTTTTCGAAGAGTTCCGTTGTCTGTCTCCAAAACGCATCCTCAGATCTATATGAAATTGAAATGGGACCATTTCAAAATAAACCCCTTTCGAACAAAAAAAGAATTTTGCAAATCGGTCTCATGACGGAGTTATCCCGAACCTCCATCTAACTCCTATAGGGAATGCAATCTCGTTCTCGCGAGATCTCGGCCCTTTTTAGCGAGATTGATCTCGAACGAAAAAAGGGCGAGATCTCGCGAGTTTAACGAGATTGCACTCGAGCATAAAAATGTGTTATTCGAAGCGCGCCTGCGGACTGACACGGACGGTTTTTTTTTGGATTTTTTTTGACTTCTCGTTGTTTTGTTTGTTATAAAAGAACTGTTTTATTAATAAAAGATTTTTGTTTGATATTAGTAGAGAAGACTGTATGTTTCTTTCATTTGTTATTTGATAGATACGTGATCAAAGTTTACTACTTAGAAGTTTATTAAAAATTATAGACAGATACGTCAAACAATGTTTGATGCTTATGAGAATATTGAAAAAAATCCTGAAAATAAATGTTTATCTTATAATACTTATAATTTTTATTATTTTTTCGTAATTTATTCAAATATTGTGTTTATTTGAAAAAAAAACCACACAGGAGTTCAAGTTGGGCCGCCATCGGGAACGGTCGCGTCTGCTCGCGCGCTGCAGATGCTCTGTTGTTAATTGTGGTTTTTTTTTTGTGTCTCCGTCTGTGTCGCATCGCAATCTGTTATATTGGGTAGTAATATAAAACAAGGGATCAAAAGTGACGTAAATGCACTTCAGCCTGCAGTGAAGACTGGCTGCCTGAGGACGAGTGACACGGTCACACGACTGACTCATCGCACCTTAACTTGGTGAGACCGTTCCTAATATTTCAGGGGTTTGTTCTGTAAAACTGCGTGCGACCGGCCTTTTGTTGTAGACTAGTGTGCCAACACTAACTATAATAGGGCAGCACAAACAAATTTACGCTATTATTCTAGCGCAAAAGACGGCATCGCTCAAAACGCAGTACCTAAAGATTTTATTATTGTGACGCTGTAACGCCACGGTTACCGAAACTTGAGTCAGCCCACGGCCCACGTGTGCTGAAGTGTACAAAAAAGTTACCCTTAACTCTAAGTTCGCATCGCAAGCTTTTGTTCTACAGCTAAACAAATAAAAAATGGTCAAGTCAGCCCCTTCGCACGTGTCCTGGATTTGCACCACATACAAAAGCGTTTACAATTTTTTTACAAAAAATAAAATAATACACATGATTTTGTCTCCAACAGCATTCTCTTCCAGGAACAAAGGATAGCAAAAACTGCACAATTAAATCAAACTTTCTTTGTTGGCGAAGATATCATCATCGTCTTGTCCGAGTATTATCTCGTAAATGTGCATGTACACATAAACAACAGAAACGCACAAGGCCGCTAGTACCAACAGCCACATCCTAAGTACAACGTTAAAACTCTACAATATATCAAACCTTTTAACCGGTAAAACACACGATAAAAGCAAGAAAAACCCACGAGACCCCAGCCTCGAAACGAACAGCCCCCAATTAGTTAACTCATTAAAACCGTGTGAAGAACAAGAAGCAAGACTACTCAAAAAAAAAAACAAAAAAACAAATAGACGCTGAACCTTCACGTAGCGGCATTCATATAGCCAACCATGGTACAGGAAACAGGGTTGAACCCAGGAACATACATCTTCACACAGTGATTGGCACCCCTCAAGAAAAGCGGGTAACACACACCGAGGTCGCATCAGGCTTAAACTAGGCAACTATGGCGCTCTCAATAGAAATTTTCATGAACAAAATACGAAGACAGGATAACAAAAAAAAAAAAAAAAAAAAACTAGCAAATAAAGCAAGCATCCCAACGAATGAAAACATCGGAATACCCTGGAACGCAAAAACGGAGGTAAAACGGAGGGAGTTAAAACTGACCGCTGCTCAGGAAACTGATTCTTCAACCAATTTAATCAAGAGACCATCGCATAGCTCTTGTTAACCTACAAAAGGCTCAATTCCTACAAATCAGGCAGGCATACAAAGGAAAAAGAATGCCAGACAACACTCCAAAAAGTTAAATATCAGGAAGAACAAAAACATGCAGAACCCGCTTCACCGGACTGGGGACATTTCACTCCGCAAAACGCATAATTCTCGAGTCGATTTATAGGAACAACAAACAGCAAACAAAACCCGAATAAGATCCGCGTACATATCGGTGTCCAAACAGAAAACAAACAAGGGACCGAGTGCCTTCAGATACCAACTGTCAAAATAACAAAGCCGAAGATGTAATGGTAATCATCAATAAAATTCGAAACAAGACAGCCCCCGGAACGGACCAAGTGGTAATCAAACTTTACAAAGCGACGCCCGAAATATAACAGGAAGCCGCAACTATACACATGAATAAAGCCCGGACACAGAATACAATGCCAGACATGTAGCCTGAAAGTGCGCAGGTACCAATACCAACTAAATAAAATAAAAATTGATGACGCGAATAAAAATCGACGCATAACGATTTGCAATTTATTATATAATCAAAGCCCGTACTACAGAATTTACGCTACATGCATGGCAAAAAATAATAGACAATGCAATAACGGAACTAGGTAATTACCGAGCGGCCTTCTTAAACAATAGATCAACAGATGACAATAGACCACATTTTTTGCTCGAAAGGGTCCTAAACGACGAAGGAAAAGTCAACGAATTTACGTACTCGCCCTTGTCATAAAAAAACACTATTACAATGTTGAATTAAAGGCAGTACAGTAAGGCATTAGGATAATTATTGCAATGAACCAACAAATCGATGACCATTAGTATAGTCAAGATATGCTTGAATGTAACAACGTGCATCAAATGGTGTGGCCAGAAAAGCAGTTGGCTTATAGTAATCAAAGGAAAGGGAGTTAAACAGAGGTGCCCTCTGTCCCCTTGCCTTTCACATCAGTGAACGAAAATAAATTCGTTCACTGTTCACATCGGTTACCGAGGAAGTCCTTAGAACCCTTGAAGAGGGAACCCATTTATTCAAATTTGATCAGGACTGCGAAATTTATCAGGACCGCGAAATTTAACTCCCGCTGGTATTATCATTTGCGGACGATCATATCCTCATTACAGACAATCTAGCAGGACTAGAGCGTATCTTATACCACATAAAATCCTTACTAAATAGCGCAGGCCTCCAAATAAAAAAAACAACAAAAAAATCTAGTTAGAGACACCATAACATCACAGCAAACGACCAACATGACCCTCAACGAGAATAAGTATAGCAACACTGGACTTAATGAAATACCTGGCACAAACACAACACCCGTACTAAGCAGAAAAAGCACAGTTAGAAAACGATTCCAACTAGCCACAAGAAATCACAACATCCGTACTAAGCAGAAAAAGCACAATTAGAAAACGATTCCAACTGGCCACGAGAAACGCCAAATCATTACTACCACTCATACTAAACTCAAAGATGGACTGGAAGCTAGCTAGACTTATGTATCGAAGGGTTATCGTACCTTGTATGATATTATGATTAAGACTTGGAAAATATGAACGAGTTATCATGAGAGACTTGACTAACCACGATAGGAATAAATCAATAATTAAGAAAATGCACGAAATCTTAGATGGAAAAATCGTAATAAAATGTACTGATGCACACGTCTTTAGACGAGATAAACCACACCTATTGCAGGCAGCAATGCAGTACAAGGCCAAATCTAAGAAGGTCGGACGACCTATTTACACATGGAATGACAATCTAAAACAGGACATGGAATACTTCGACATGGGGATCAAGTTTTGGAAGGACATGGCTGGAGACAGAAATAAGATCAAGAAAGCGGCTACCGATATCTACAAAAAAAACAGAAACTGATAGCAGCGAGAACTCAGAAGATTACTATGAAAACAACAACACAGAACATAGCGAAGCAACGGCAAAGAAAAGAGCCAAGAAAACAGTTGAACATACCCAAGAAGCCCGACCTGAATCAACATGCCGGCGACGTCGTGAAAAGATGCCCTCCTATAAAGAAATATCACCCGTCACTCCACTAGTCCAATGCTTACTCAAGGATGCATATCCGGTAGGCTCGCAATCCTTTCCTATCCTAAGGGCACGTCTACCTGACCATTACCGCGCCCCCCGGTCTACTTCTTGATATGCAATGGCCTCTGTAGCACCATGAACCATGAGGCTCCAGGGGCTAGTGCGAATCTAGGGGTTCATTCGATTAATCGAGTCTGGTCAAGCCACGCTGGGATCGGTGCATTACATTACATTACATTACATATTTGAAAAAAAAACCACACAAAACTGCCAATCTCGCCAGATCTCGAAATTGGCGAGATCTCGCTGTATTTTTATTCATTAATTCGCGAGATCTCGCTTGAGCCCCAATCTCGCGAGATTTGCATTCCCTAGTAATACCACAATAAAAAATATCCTAGGTGTTAATCCTGGTTATAAAGCATTCGTGTGCCAAATTTCATCCAAATCCGCTCAGCAGTTTTGCGTGATTGATTATGAAACATCCAAACATTGAACCAAACAATCTTTCGCAGTTATAATTTGAGTAGGATTTATGAGTATCTACGCACATGTGTTGGTACTTAAACATAAAACACATCCGTTATTAGACCCCACTACTTACATAAAAAAAACTACGCTGACCTACAAAATTACCCCCAAATAAAGCAATATCCGACCATATGGCAACACTTTCCCAAGTTTAGAGAGACGACCTTGGATACAACCTTCGGGTTGCCGCCATTAAACTAAACTACTCCATTAAAACTTGAGCATAGACAAATATTGTATTGTCATCTCTGACAGTTTATGAAAAACGTACATTTGTGTTTATGATGGAAGACTCTTTGACATGTCGGTAGAGTTAAACAAATGAGCAACATTCCATGTTTCATACGGAGGCCTCATCGTATATGATACGGAACTAAACATTATTGGCTGTACCTACAAATCTTTGTGGTCCTTTCCTCACAATACCATTTCAGACACTAATCTGCAAGGTCCTCACATGATCTGACCAAGATTATGTCAGGACTTTAGCAGAGAAGAGACTTTGACGCCTGAGTTTGTTTTGCCATTTCTTCGCAAGGGTCAGATAGGAAATGTCGACTTCATCTAGCCTTTTTTGCAGAACAATCAATTTCTTTTCCTTCATAGTGGACTATTAAAAAAAAACTAGTTTGTTCTAAAAAAAAACCCCAAGCATAGGTTTTCTTTTTTCAGAGCTCTATTTTGCTTACAATTGTAAAGAATCAAGTTCTTCTAACGTGGTCCTGCAGGCTTAGCACGAGCACCGATTTGTCGACGGAAGAATTAGACATAACTGTTAAATAAATGATGTCCAATAGGATAAGATAGCTATGTTTATCTATTAATTATCACAGCTACCTATGCGTTCTAAACAAATAATGATTTTGTAGATAATCGTATATAATTTATGGCCGTCGAGTAGAAAGTTTTGTTGTCAGTGTGATTTTGACAGTTTAGGAAGAAATATTCTTCTGAAATAGTCTACATTTATATGGACCTAGACAAATATCGTTAGAAACGAAAGACTAAATGACAGATTGTAGAAGGATATCTACGGTGCGATAGCAAAAATTAAGGAACGAAATGTCACTTTGTATTGAAAAATCTCTGTCTATTCTTCGTAGAAATACAAAGCGTCATGCTAAGCCCGCTGGGGAGTTTGCTACGCCACTTCTTCTTCTCAGCTGAAGCACTAGAATGTGGTGAAGAGCGGGCGTTTTTGGAGGACTGTCTTATGTAATTTTGATATTCAAACAGTGCTGATTCTGAACCTAGTTTGAATGTTTGAGTTTGCGTTTCCAGCTAAAAGAGATTGTGCCGATATTAGTGACTGAATGATTTTGATTGTGAATCATCATGACCTTTAGTTGTTTTTGTGCTATGCCGAAACAAGTAGGTTAACTAACAAAAAAGTAGTTAGTTAATTATTTTGCATGTGATGAATAACTTTCTTTTAAATCTTGGATCTCAACAGTGGGAGAGCGATTAGAAGGAACAGCGCATTAGACATGTGAATCGTGGAACGTTAGGCAGTATATGCGCCCTCAAGGCTCTAACTGCCGCAGGAGACGCCTTGGGCGTCGGGAATCCCAGGCTGATTTCCGGCCACCGTAGGCAAGGACCAAGCCCAAGTCGACGGCGCGTTGTGTTCCACGCGCGCCTCAAAGAGATGTCAGCACAAACCGATGGGGCCCGCATGGGCCGATGCCTGCCAGGGCTACGGGTTTGTTCGAAAGAGATACCGCAGCCCCTGGCATACAGGCTACTGAGGGAACACGGGTGGGTTTTAGTCAGTAAAAGTCTGACACGCCCTCCTGCTCCACCCAGAGCGGGAGAAGTTATTTGATGATTTCCAAGCCAAAAAAAAAAGTGGCACGTTTTTCACGTTAAAAACCCGTTAAGCACTCTGATCCAAAATCCATTGCCCTCATTATGTCTTTGTTTCGTTTCAAGTGTGAGAGATTGTATACTGTTATGTTTCAAAATAAACAGATATTATCCTATCTTAAAATCTGATCCGATGCTGCTCTTGACTTTGAAAATTTTGAAGACCGTCTGGTTTTTTTTATCTTATTTTTTACAAGTAATCTTATCTTTTCGGTCTAGATATTTATATTAGGTATTATGTAGATTTTTAGGTCGTCATGTTGCTTGTGCATAAGTAAGAGTCCTCTTTTATATCAGTTTTTTTTTCTCGAAAATATTGCTAACCCTGCCTCTGCCTAGCTGTTTTCCAACTATGTTGGGATCGGCAATATTTTACATGGAGCGACTGCCTATCGCCTATCTGACCTCCACATCCCAGTTACTGGGTAATACGATACCCCTTGGTAAGACTGGTTGTCAGACTTTCGGGCTTCTGATGACCCATAATGACTATCAAAGATCGACAAATGACAGCCGCGACCAACAGCTTAACGTTCTTTCCGAGGCACGGAGGGGCTTGGTATGTAAAGATGGTCACCCATCCATGGATCAACCGCAGCAAGTGTTGCTTATCCTGTACGATCGAACCGTGCGGCTAATATTACCTAACCACAAGCCCCTCAAAATATGGCAAACCATATGTCTGAAATTGACGCTGTTTGTGTTTAATCAAATAACTTGCTGTTACACTGTATACAGGATAAGTTTTTATCCAATGCGCAAACGGTAACCATAAATTTAGCATACAATTCATTCTACACCCCACTGCGCAGAAATTTTTCGCCGGTTACACAAAAAAAATCTGCTGTTCCATACATTTTGACCGCGTAGGTATTGCTGCTTAAAAAAAACCTTCTGTTTCACAGAAAAGTGCAATACTATTGCACTTTTCTATGAAACAGCAGATTTTTGTTTCTATAACTAGCGAAAAATTTCTGCGGTGGGGGTCTAGAAAGATATACTGAATTCATGGTTACAGTTTGCGCACTGATTAAAAACTTATCCTGTATTTATGTATCATAATTATAATAATATAAAGTTAGTCACATATAGTAATCTTGCTATTAATCTATTATATTAATAGCCGGAGGAATATTCCACAAGATTACTATTATATGACTAACTATATCACAGTCTAAACGGCTCTTAATCTTGTGATTTAGGTTGAATGGCGTCATCCTAGCGTTTCGTCATTAATAACTATTTAGAGACTGGTTTTAGTTAATCAGATTAATCATTAGTGTTTAGATATTTTTTTAATTACTATTTTGTGTCGGGTATGTTGATGTGGTCAAGGTTTAATTATCGGTTATCTAATATTATTAAACTCATCATCATCTGCCAGCGTGCCTAGCCTTTTCCTAAGTATGTTGGGATCGGCTTCCAGTCTAACCGGATGCAGCTGAATTCCAGTATTTTACATGGAGCGACTGCCTATCTGACTCCACAACCCAGTTACTGTGTAGCACGATACCCAAAGTAAGACTGGTTGTCAGACGTCCGTAACGACTGTCAAAGATCCACGAATTACAGCCGAGACTTAACGTGCTTTCCGAGGCACATGAGGTCTAGTTATGTAAATATGATCAATTGATCACCCATCCAAGGACTAACCGCGGCAAGCGTAACTTAACCTGATCGATCGAACCGTGCAGTTGTTATTACTAAGTCACAAGCCCTCTTATTATTAACTCATTAAGCATTTTTAACCGACTTCAAAAAGGAGGAGGTTCTTAATTCGTCGGAACCTTTTGTTTTTTTTATGTCTGTTCCCCGATTACTCGAAGATGGCTGAACCGATTTGGATTTACTTTTTGTTTGACAGGGTATACTTCCCAGGTGGTCGCATGATCATCAAGTCAGGATCTGATGATGGGATCCTGGAGAAATAGAGATAACTTTTCAAATTTTATAGGCACACTTGAAGCGATTCGGGTAGTTTTTGGAAGAGTACTTCCTCGGAGTGGTCCCATTTCAATTTGGTGAAGATCTGATGAAGAACTTCGGAGATAGGCAACGGAACTCACTTCAAGGTCACATCACCTCGTTTCTCACGGTGACATTTTTACAGAATACATCGGCTGATGCTAGGGACTGACACTATTGACAGCTCACTTCACTTCACCTTAGATTTCACGGAAAGATTTTATATTTAGAACAGATCGGCTGGGTTGGAGACTTCAATAGGCAAGCGTAGCGTAGGACGCTCCCCTATCCCCGATGGTAGAAAGATGGCTGGGACAGACGGGCTTATGACTAGCAGTGGACTGCGATAGGGATGATTGAAATGAGTGAGCAGCACGTCAAAGCACCCGACCAACCACGACGATCGTTAAGCATAGAATGCAGTCATTGTGGCCAAAATGAGCCATACACCAATATCACCACCATAATGAATCAGAATCATTTTTAAAACTACGCTGAGAGTCAGCACTTTTTGAATGTCAAAATCTATATATATAAAAGAAAGTCGTGTTAGTTACTTCACTTATAACTCAAGAACGGCTGAACCGATTTAGCTGAAAATTGGCAGGGAGGTAGTTTAGAGCCAGGAGAAGGACATAGGAAGGACATTTATCCCGGTATTAGGTAGGGTAGCGTAGGTAGGGTAGGTAGGATAGTGTAGTGTAGGGTAGGTAGGGTAGCGTAGGTAGGGTAGGTAGGTAGGTAGGGTAGGATAGTGTAGGGTAGGTAGGGTAGTGTAGGGTAGGGTAGTGTAGGGTAGTGTAGGGTAGGTAGGGTAGCGTAGGTAGGTAGGGTAGTGTAGGGTAGGATAGTGTAGGGTAGGGCAGTGTAGGGTAGGGTAGTGTAGGGTAGGTAGGGTAGAGTAGGTAGGGTAGGTAGTGTATGGATTTTGTATGAATGACTTTTGGATGGACAGGACAACGTCTGTCGGGACAGCTAGTTAATAATAAAGTAGAAGGAAATAGGCTTCTATTCCCAGTGAAATATGAGCTAACGCAAGAATAGCAAAATTAACCAATAATGTTTTCACTGACACTCGCTGCCAGTCAGTAAGGCCTTTAAAACAGTGGCTACAGCCATAAGCCACTCAAATATAATTGCAAATGTCACAATAGAATGTAACCGTAGTCTAGTTTGTAGGCAGTTAACAAATCTTAGTTTATATTAGTATCATAGCACCAAGCGCTGAGACTGGAACAAGTTCATTCACATCGCAGAGCAAATCCAACCTGGATCGATTTGTAACGAGTCGCATAGGAATGCAGATCGAAATTATACTGCAATAGGGCTGACACTACGTAGCTACTTATAAGACACGGTAAGTCCAGTATTCACAGTGGGTACAATGCTAATAGGACATAAAGTAACTTAGCCATCTTTTTTGTCAACACAATTTCTTAACACATTTTTTTACCAGCAATGCCCCTTTTCATTCAGGCGATACCCACTTACTCGTAGGTACTCGTATCGTTGTAGCACTCTAATTTCCTTGAAAACTTTCAAGATACTCTCAAAGAACTTCATAACTATTGAGAATTTTTTTGATACAACCACGAATTATATTGAGTAAAACAATAAATATTATAGCAAGAGTGGTTCTCGAAAAAAATAAGCCAGCCTTAATTTCTTCGATGGATAAACATGAAAAATGTTAGCACTTAAGACAGACGCTGTAGTACTTAAATTATATTATTACTGACTAAAATTTAAGAATGTAGTTCAGCAAATAATTAGAAGCCCCAGGATTCGAGAACCCAAACTATATCAAGCTAGGTCGTCGAGGCACAAGCCATAACCCATCAAATAAAAGATAACAATCAGAAATGCTTTCCACCAAACTGTCAAACCTCTAAACGAAATAAACCACATTCTCGAGATCACAATACGAAATATGCATAATTCGGTCATTATGTAGAACTGCCTGTATAATGTTCACATTACCTGGTTAATACGAGAATTATTCATTGCATAGTTACTCCATATGGATGCATTAGTAACGCTTTCGACTCAGAAGTAAATAATAACAAAATTTGGTGATTAGTTCTTTTAACAAATATTGAGGAATGGACATTTCGGTCATTCTGGTGCTCAGGCACATCAAAATTAACAAAATAATGCTGATATAAAACAAAACAATAAAGGCAGATAATCGCAACGCGACTCTTGTGGAAAAACTTTCATGAAGTTTTCATAGCAATTGTTCTACGAGTCGCGTCGCACTGTCGTGACCCGCCTGGTTAAAGAGATACCGCGGCCCCTGGCACACAGGCAACTGAAGGAACACGGGTGGTTTTTAGTCAGTAAAATTCTGTCACGCCCTCCTGCTTCACCCGGAGAGGGAGAAGCATCTTTATTGCGGAACATACTATTAATCACAACCTGAATTATTTTGAAGAGTATTGCTAGCCCATTGCTTTATTTAAATTGTTTTTTTTTTGGGCTTGGCATGGCATCTACAGCAGGCTTAGCATGACGGCTTCTTCTTTTACTTACTGTAGAATAGAAATTACTTTTCTACATTTCTCAGTGAAAAACTGTCAACTTTCCATACGGAAACGACATTTTTGTTTACTTTTCCGACGAAAAACGGTTGTCTACGGTTCTCGTCCTAAACCTGGAGTTAGTGTAATATGTTACCCCTTTGTAATATCGCGGGTAGGACCGGTGCCTGGCGTAAGAGAGTGGGAATTGGCTCAAACAAAGAGAGGTGTATGTCAGTGGGTGAAGCCGGGCTGTCGATAATAATTATGGATGATAAATGTTACAGCATTTACGAAGTTCTGACATCTTGGACGCAGGCTAAACAAAGTTAGGATTTGTCTCATCTGCCTAGCCTTTTCACAACTATGTTGGGGTCGGATTCCAGTCTAACCGGATGCAGCTGAATACCAGTATTTTACATGGAGCGTCTTCCTATTTGACCTCAACAACCTTGTAACTGTTATTGGTTTTTGAATGTTTTGGCATAGGCAGTATTACCTAAGTCCGAAGATTTGTCATTTCCAACTTTCTATATCGACACGCGCTTGCGCATGCTTTTAATTCACTTTCCTTTTTACCTAGCAGTGTAAACCCTGCCTATTGCCGATGTACGTGCTGAGATAACAACCAGGGGAATGACAGGGGACGGAATGTGTGCATAATTTGAAAGTTTTACTCGAAAGCTGCGCGCGCGCAGAAAATAATAGTACCTACGCATTATCTTTACTACTATTTTATATTTTACGCTCGATGGTAATCTACGATTGTTGTTTATTAAATGTAATTAGTAAGTGTAGTGTACGCTTTATATCTCATCGATTCTCATTATTATACTTCTATGTTAAACAAATGAATAAATGACTTATGGTTATGACTTATGCTTTTATATTGTGCGAAATTGTGTTAATCAATGTGATCTCGTCACACTATAAATGTTTTTTCAGGGGCTAACTTTTTATTATGATTGAGAGTATTTTTTAAGTGTTTCGTTATAATAAAGACACTCTAAAAGATCCAATATCAGCAAAAAGGCATTATTATAACATAGCCAGAGGTGTGCGTATAGTACACCCATATTTCGCCAGTTATGTTTAAGTCCCATGTAATAGGGAGCGAGCCTAATGCCATCAACTGGGCTCAATCCAGACTCCGATCCAGACTCAGATTTGATTTGATTCGAGCAACTCAATAGGAATACCGAGTTGCTCGAATCAAATCAAATGAGAAGTCATTTATTCAAATTAGGCAGAGAATCAACACTTCTCTAATGTCAAAATGATATAAGACAGCCCCACAAAACGCCGGCCCTTCACTTGGCTGATGAAAACTTTTAGAAAAGGCTTTCTTAGACTTTTTTTTGCAGTCTTTGTAAGACTAAAGGGAGAGGACACCCCCCCGAGTGGGTTCCCGCATTGTCATTGCGGGGGGGCTCAGTAACCGTGGATTCCGGCCACGGTGAAGCCAAGAGGAACCCAAAGGTGGGGCCGCTCGTCAGGGCTTTTGCCTCAAAGCCGACGACGTAGCGGCCAAAAAGTAGGTTGCGGTGAGGTGCACCGCAACTGAGGTGGGCCGCGATGTCGAATGGGAGGCATCGGGGCTGAGGGTTACGGGCTGCGGTAGAGGGGGAGTGCCGGTGCTTCTGAGCAGCGCTCTTCCCTTCCGTGGCCTGGACGGGGCCGCCACCGTTTGATGGCGGACGCGGTGGGGCCGCAGGTGAAGAGGAGTGTCGGTATAGCGTCAGCCGCTCTCCCTATCCCCTGCGGCCGAAAAGTGGTAGACGGGACGGCGCGTTGTGTTCCACACGCGCGCCGTCAAAGATGTCAGCAAGCACCGGTGGGGTCCGCAAGGGCCGATGCCTGCCAGGGGTGCGGGTTTGTTCGAAAGAGATACCACGGCCCCTGGCATACGGGCTACTGAGGGAACACGGGTGGGTTTTAGTCAGTAAAAGTCTGACACGCCCTCCTGCTCTACTCAGCAGGAGAAGTCATTTGATGATTTCCCACCCAAAAAAAAAAAAAAAAAAAAAAAAGGGAGAGGACATGAAAAGGAATTATATTTACAATAAGCTTACAGAAGCTAAGTGTACAGAGCGTTTTCAAAGTTCTGTCAAAGTCCACATTCTCCATCTGTGGATACCGCTGCGACTCTTGGATGACCAGCAACATCTTTTGCGACGATAACAATACTGCCGTCCTTTAACTAGACAGGCGTTAAGCTCTAAAAGTTGTTTCCGAGAAAATGGCAAAAAACGCGCAGACCATGATTTCTTAAAAACTGTGATACTTACGTGGCTGATTGTAGAAAACATCAATTGATATTTCTGTCTGTTTATCCCAAAGAATCCATTCCAGACTCTTATATGAATTAAGTATTTGAATTGTAAAAATGTTTGTTAGACAGAAAGATAGAAAATTGTGAACTCTCTTAGACTCTATTAAAAAGTGAAAATTGACCAAGTGAGGTTTAACTCCTTTCTAGATATAGGACGGCAGAATATACTACCCACTATTTTAATAAATTACTTCTGCCCATTACTTTGAGGGGCTTATGGCTAAATAATAATAGCTACACGGGTCGATCGGCCAGGTTAAGCTACGCATGCCGCGGTTGGTCCGTGGATGGGTGACCATCTTTACATACCAAGACACCTCCGTGCCTCGGAAAGCACGTTAAGCCGTTGGTCCCGCCTGTCATTTGTTGATATTTGACAGTCGTTACGGGTCGTCTGAAGCCCGAAAGTCTGACAACCAGTCTTACCAAGGGGTATCGTTTTACCCAATAACTGGGTTGTGGAGGTCAGATAGACAGTCGCTCCATGTAAAATACTGATATTCAGCTGCATCCGGTTAGACTGGAAGCCGTGCGTGGATTCGCCAAAGGTCGACTGAACTCCATAACAACAGATGGTCACGGGCAACAGACTGTAGGCAGTCAAAATTGGCTTTACCAATTGTACACCCGCGATTAACCAAAAAACTTCTCAGCCTGAGCAGAAATAACCTTAGAATATAATAGGAACAATTACGGGCCATAACACCCTTAACAAACACCTTTTTAACATAGGCGCCACAGACAGCCCGCTTTGCAGGGCCTGCCTTGACGCCGAGGAATCAGCCGCCCACGTCATCCTGGAATGCGAGGCCGTGGCTTCTCAACGTGAAGAAATCCTCGGAACAGTGAGGTCGCTCCGCGAAGCCTGTGAAGCTCCCAGGAAGCTTCTGTGCTTTTGGGCGGAGCTAGGCTGGCTCTGCTAGCCAGGCACGCACAACGGACCGAATGGGAGTCTACGTGCGGAAAAGGGAGTCCCATCATCATCATCATCATCATTAGTTAGCTGTACCTACTACATACATATAAAACATCTCGATAATAGTGTAGCAGTGTGCAGTTAAAGAATTTTCGAAATCCGATCAGAACTTCCAGATTCGTAATCTCTACATCCGAACTGACAAACTTCATATCTTCATAATGTATTATATGAGTATAGATTGATTGCACCTTGATTTTTGCCTTACTTATCATTAACACCCTAATTCCAGATTTTGATAGAGGTACTTTATAGACTGTGCCAACGAAATAGAGATGTCTATTCTTGGCTCAGACGACATACTTAAAAAGATTTGGAATCCCCATCATACTAACATACCGAAAACCACAACCTCTTTACAACCATTTTATTACAGATATTAATTTTATAACTCGCATTCAATTGCCCAAAAGTCTTGTATAACATGCGTGACAGTATGTAACCGAGTATTACATGGTTATGAAGCCATTTTGACATTACAGCTCACATCATAGCTTGAGGAAGTGATGCACTTACGTAAGATTGAATTAGTGTCTGTTGATTCAATAGTTTGTCAAAGATTGAAGCGTCTTTCTGAGTAACACTTTCGCTTTTGACTTCTTGCATTGGGATGTGAATTTGCGATTTCATGTACGACTTATGGATGTGTTTATTTGTTTTTTTATCTGTCTATACATGGCTATATGTATACAGGGTGACAGATATCGACGCGTAGCCTGTTCATCATCATCATCATTTCAGCCGAAAGACGTCCACTGCTGGACATAAGCCTCCCCAAAAAGGGGGGGTGTTGCCATAATCGCCACGCTTGGCAGGCGGGTTGGCGATCGCAATGTGGTTATAAAATGCATAGAGAACGCTGCTGCCCATTCTCTAGTAAGTCCTTTAGACGCCTTCTACGACACCCACGGGAAGCAATGGGATGGTGCTATTCTTTTACGTCCGGCATCACACGGACGTAGCCTGTTACCATAGCATTATTCGCTAGGGTAGGGTTTCTAGAATCATACACTGAATTCATGGTTACAGTTTGTGCGTCGATGTATGCCGCCGATGTATGTAAATTGTCAGCCCCTGAATGTTTGTCAATTAAGCAAAGTTCACCTTGCCAATCAGTCCCGGGCAATTAACCAGGGCATTGAACAAATATAGGACTTATTAACATAACACATAACATAACATGACTCCTGTATTCCTCGAAGGAATAGACAAAGGTGTCACGATCACCCCATAATATTCCTACTGCTGGGATATGGGCCATAATCCACAACGCGAGTCCAGTGCGGGATGGTGGATGTCACATGTCTTCGAATTTTCGGTTCTAGGACATGCCGGTTTCCTCACGATGTTTTCCTTCAACGTTTTGAGAGCAGTAGTGATAAGATACACTAAGTAAAGTGATTGACGGAGTTCGAACTAAAAACCTCCAATTCGTAAGACAGTGGCGATACCGCTGGGAAACCACAGCTCTACAAAAACAGCGCAAAACAAAGAAGAATAGGTGTACATAATAGTGCACCCACACATATAAGATCTTGACATTGACACATTGAGCACGCTTTGGAGAATAATATTAGTGATTGCAGTTTACTGTTATTAATGCGAACTTTTAAGTCCCTCTCATGTTGGCAAATTTTCGCCGAAGCACAAACTAAAGTAAAATAAAATAAGCCTTTATTTCTGTTAAACTTTCTTACAACGACTAACGGTCTTATTCATAAAAAGTTATCGAACACCTAAACAGTTGGTAAAGTCTGGTTTCGTATTGAAACCCAGACTCTAGCAACTGTTTAGATGTTCGATAACTTTTTATGAATAAGACTGTATGTGTTTACTAAATGTATGCCTGATTACTAAACAAAACTAAATAATTGTAACTCCTAAGCTACCGGTAAACTGTTGTTGTATCTAAACGGTTGTCTGTCGACAAAGGCTTCCTCTAAAGATTTCCAAATAATCCTGTTTTTCGCTATTCGAGTAGGTACATAACGGGCCAGCAATTTTCTTGAAGTCGTCCTCCCATCTTTTTATTTGTCTACCTCTATTTCTTTTACCACCTCTTGGATACCATTCTGTAACTAACTTATATAGTGCACTTTTCTATACTCTCTTAACACAGGACAACATGGACGGGGAAACACAGGGTGTTACCATTTACATCCTAAACCTCATCATTATCTACAGCCTGACTTCACCCACTCCTGGGTACCTACCTATAAGATTCTCTTTTCTTGTGCCAATCAGCACGCTCCTGTGCCAGCCTCATCCAGGTTTTGCCCACGATGGCAACAATGTTGCCTGCCCATCTCGCCGCCGGACGACCGACATCTGAACCTACTTCATCAAATTTCATTTGACGTATCGGACGATCAGCCATGACACTTATTATAGTCAACACTTCAATGTTGATACGTGTTATGACTTTCGATATCCTAGTTTGTTAAACATACAATCCGAGAGCACGCCTCTTACGTGAATCACTCTTAACGATTTCACTCTCTGATAATTTTCGGAGGTAGGAGCTCTTAGAGAGTAGTCCGTCAACGAAGATACACCCGTCCGAAAGTAGTTGATCCGACACGTCAAGTGGCAAATTCAAATTTTCGGATGGGCAAATACATATCAGGGTGGCTACTCTCTAAGACTGTTAACGAAGATATGAGCCCATCATAATGGAATGCGATCAGTGAACCCTACTCTCGATGAATTAACTTTGTCGGACGGGAAAAAAACACCTCGGTGGACAACTGTCAAATTATGTTTTCATTCATTCTCAATAGGGTATTTTCCAATTTTTCAAAAACTATTCTAATTTGAAGATTGGAACGAGATATTTAACAGAAAAATAAAAATAAATTGATTTCTATCCATTTTCTCAATTAAAAAAGATTTAAACCAAATTTATTTTTAGTTGTTTTGAATTTACCGCCAAAACGCTTCTTACGATGACTTTTTATTACGTGACGTCAACTTTGTGTAAACTAAAGTACTTGGTAAGTAAATAAGTGAATGTCGCGTTTATAATTAACAAGATTTTTAATGGATATAAAGTGATTTTACTGGTGTACGGTGCCTCTGTGCAAAAATACTTCTAAAACGGCGCCAAACTAAGTATTTGTACCGGTGCCGTATAAACAAAGTTGACGTCACATGTCACGTGATAAAAAGTCATCGTAAGGAGCGTTTTGGCGGTAAATTCAAAACAACGAAAAATAAATTCGATTTTAATCATTTTTAAGTGAGAAAATGTGTATTAATAAATTTATTTTTATTTTTCTGTTAAATATATCGTCCCAATCTTCAAATTAAAATAGTTTTTATGAAATCGGAAAATACCCTATTCGGGCTTCAAACTAATCTATTATGTCAGTTAATTTGTTTGCTTTTTACGCTTTCACGCTAAAACGGCAGAACAAATTTATATGAAATTTTGTACACAGATAGACCATGACCTGGGTTAGGACATAGTCTAATTTTCATCCTGGATTAAACAGCGAGTATGCTATAAACACCGAAACTGAAGCACGGTGAAGCCCTGGTAATATCCATCTACTAATTCCAACCAACTTTGAACCTAAAACCATAAAGACTCCTCTTTACTTCAAGCATACTTGAACAGACAGCTAGTCTATAAACATCTTAGATAATCCCATCCAATTCGACGGGACAGAAATAGCCACGCAATAGAACTGAATTGGCAATACCAGCTCGTTCAATAGAGATACCGTAATGGACGATAAACGTCTAGTTATCTTGATGATGTTTATTTGTTACCCTGCTATATACTTGTGGGATTCTCAGGGACTTGGATTATATTGAAGAATCTTGGGATTTTCGAAAGGTCGAGCTGAGAGGATTATTGAATTGGAACACTTTACAGCCATTTCTTAAAAGAAGGTTCATCATCAAATCGAATCATTTAGGTACTGGTTTGCAAACATGGGTAATTATAGTACGATGTTTTATTTTATGAGTCCTCCATGTTGTGACATGCGAATCTGCCTTAGTCTGTCATCTGCCTAGCCTTTTCCTAACTATGTTGGGGTCGGCTTCCAGTCTAACCGGATGCAGCTGAATAGTTACCAGTATTTTACATGGAGCGACTGCTTATCTGAACTCCACAACCTAGTTACTAGGTAATACGATCCCTTGGTAAGACTGGTTGTCAGACTTTCGGGCTTCTGACGATTCATACAGACTGTTAAAGATCTACGAATGACAGCCGGGACCAACGGCTTAACGTGCTTTCCGAGGCACGGAGTCGGGTATGTAAAGACGGGCATCCATCCACGGAACAACCGCGTCATGTGTAGCTTAACCTGATTGATCAACCCCACGCGGCTGTTATTACTTAGCCACAAGCAAGAAGGTTATCGACTATTAAGTTTTAATTTTAAAATATTTATTTATTTTTGTAAACCTCTTTATTTACTGTGTACCTTTAAAAGTTGTAGTTCTAAAGTTTGAACGCCACTGTAGTTGTTGGACTTGTTTGTTCTTACGGAGTGTTAGGTTATCAATGTTTACCTGTAATGTTTTTACTTTGATTACTATCTCGATAGAGAAAGTTTAATAGTGCTCATAGCAGGGCCCTATTTTTTTTTTTTTTTTTTTGGGTGGGAACTCATCAAATAACTTCTCCCGCTCTGGGTGGAGCAGGAGGGCGTGTCAGACTTTTACTGACTAAAACCCACCCGTGTTCCTTCAGTCTCTTTCGAACAAACCCGCACCCCTGGCAGGATAGCAGGGCCCTGTAGATATGGGCCAATTTCGCCAATTTCGTAAAATAAAATGTACCAGTATCTTGTTTAAACAGAAAATATCATATGATACTCGGCAACACTGTATCTTCCCAGTCTTCCTATTAGTGAAAGAATTTTCAGAATCGGATCAGGCGTTCCGAAAAATACCCCCTACATAGATACTCAAAAAAATTACCTCTTCATAATACATAATTAGTAAAGATTGTTTCGTACCTGTAGATGTGAATCATCCTTGCTATGTTCTGGCTTGGTGAACTCCACATGCAGACCCTGATGCTTGCCACTGATAGGCAGGGTTGGCGCCTCATGCTGCCAAGCTGTGCGCTCGTCTTGACGGAAGCCAGGGTTGTCGAACGCGAACTCGTCTTTAACGGATTCAGGGTCCGTTGTAAAGACTAAGTGTTTGCCTGTGAACAAAAAAGAGACAATTTAGATTTGTCATTCATTTGTGATGTTGATCAAGAGTGGGGCTTGTGGCTAAGTATCTAATAAAAGCCGCACGGATCGATCGATCAGGTTAAGCTATGCTTGCCGCGGTTGTTCCGTGGATGGGTGACCATCTTGACATACCAAGACGTTAACCCGTTGGGTCCAGCTGCCATTCGTGGACTTTGACAGTCGTAACGGGTTACCAGAAGCCCGTAAGTCTGACAACGAGTCTTACCAAGGAGTATCGTGTTACCCAGTAACTGGGTTGTTGAGGACAAGGCTTGACGCTGGGTTTAATTATGGAAAGTGTTAGTTTCAGTCTTTGATTTTGAGGATACAAAGTTTGATAAAAACGAAACGAAACCACCTAAAACTATGTCTTCGTACATACCTACATTGTGTTATTATACCTAATTAAACTAATCACAGATCAAATATTTACTTAAACAACGTGTTCGTCATCTCAACATCTACGTCTGAGTCAAATACTTTTCTTTTTTTGGGTGGGAAATCATCAAATAACTTCTCCCGCTCTGGGGGCCTCTCTGTTCTTGTTCCAATCCCCATATTCCAGTGCCAGGCCCACCCAGGTTTCACCACAATGACTAGAATCTAAGCATTTTTTTTTTGGTTGGGAAATCATCAAAGAACGTCTCCCGCTCAGGAGGGCGTGTCAGACTTTTACTGACTAAAACCCACCCGTGTTCCTTCAGTTTCCAGGGGCCACGGAATCTCTTTCGAACAACCCGCACCCGATATATTTAATTTAAAAGTCACAATATTTTTAAATCGCTCCATCTCAAGTTGTACGTAGGTAGACGTGCCAATGACTGTACGTTGTAGGTATCTGAAAAGAATGATCAACAAACCGATCAACAAGTAATTTCAGAGCTATGTTGCCGACGTTAAAATATCGCGGCGAAATTTTTACGCGTACTAGATTTTCAACGTTCAGTCGCTCAGGTTAAGCTACGCTTGCCGCGGTTGGTCCGTGGATGGGTGACAATCTTTACATACCAAGACCCCTGCGTGCCTCGGAAAACACGTTAGTCCCGGCTGTCATTTGAGGATCTTTGACAGTCGTTACGGGTCGTCAGAAGCACGAAAGTGTGACAACCAGTCTTACCAAAGGGTATCGACGCTTTGGAATGGGCAGCTTCATCTTTCAAACTCACCGACCTTGATAATTCAAAACAAAAGAATATAAGGTACAATAAGAGAGACCCTACGTGAGATTGTCAGCAACACCAAGGCGTTGCTGGCTTCTGTCGAGGAGCTGGAGTGGATCGAATGACGATTCTCCCGATTTTGCGTACGCAAAATACGCGCTTTGACGTGGACTTTCGGAAAACAGCCCGTTTTACCTATTTTACCTAAGGTACAATAAGTACTATGCACTTTTGAAAAAGTTAGCGTTCATCCGAGTGCGTACAAAATAGGTTTTGGTGGTAGGTAAATGGGTCAAATAAGAACTCTTCACAAAGAATATTGAAGTCCTTACTCGCTCGCACCATGTATAAGTTATGCCTGTAGTTAGAAGAGGAAAAGGAATGAAGATAGGAACTATGAAGGGTCTAGCGTGCAAAGGGCATTGCCCACACTTGATCATCATCATCATATCAGCCGAAAGACGTCCACTGCTGGACATAAGCCTCCCCCAAAAGGGGGGGATTTGCCATAATCGCTACGCTTGGCAGGCGGAATGGCGATCGCAGTATGGTGGTCAAATGCATAGAGAATGCTGCTGCCCATTCTCTAGTAAGTCCCTTAGTCGCCTTCTATGACACCCATGGGAAGAAATGGGATGGCGCTATTCTTATACGTCTGGCACCACACGGAATGGCTCCTCCCCTAGCTACGCTATGTACGAGTATGTTGTATGTATCACTTTCTCAGTTAGTTATAATCATGGCCTGGCAGTTTGAGTAATATATGCGGCCTATCCAAATGTCCTTTCTTTGGTATTGTTCTTCGATTCGTTGTACCTACTCCTTATGTTCTGAGTTGAGTTGCACGATTACGCCGGATACGACTATATTATTATTTCTGACCAGATGTATGTACGAGTATCTACAAGTGTAATATACTTGATTACTGATGAGATGTATCCATGTAAGTAACAAGCTTGCGGTTGTGGTCAAGTAAATTATACGTTTTGTTAAAACTGTTACCTTCAATGCGTTAGTGTAACCGGTTGCTCTTACGAAACGCAACTGTAAAAAATTATGATACGACTTAACCAAATACTGTCGGATTTCTACAGAATTATTGACGTTAATTGTCATTAAGAACGCCATTTGTCTGTTTCATCTGGACGTAAAACTAACATGGCCTTTAGTCATAAGCTAATTCCCGTTAAATATATCTCTCATCGTATGTTTTTTGTGTATTAACAGGGCTGTCAGATTTTGATTAGCAACTAAAACCCCATCATATATTATGATGTTGGCTTTGGTTGCTTATCAAAAACCAGAACTAAACTATGTTATTTGAGATGTCTCATAGAAGACTTTAATTTTCATAATCGTATCGTATCTATCTACATACATATAGGTTAAAGAAAATCTTAAGAGTCATCATCGCATAATCGGCCTGTAATGTTCCCACTGCTGGGACACAGGCCTCATCTCAGTGAGAGGGAGTAGGCCGTAATACACCACGCGGGCCCAGTGCGGGTTCGTAGATGTCCCATGTCTTCGATTGTTTCGGTTCTGGTACATGCCGGTTTCCTCACGATTTTCAATCATATCTTAGCAGATTTTTAGGAGCTAATGTAGGTAAACCTTTCTGTTTAATTCTAAAAGTTATTCATAAATGGAGTAAGAAGTACGCCCAAAAATTTGGGCGCGGAATCCTGTTCCATCCTTAAAATGCGCCCCAAGTAATTTCCTGACCTGTCACTTTTCATAAATCGAACCTAACTAATGACGTAATAACTGGCCAGCACGATATCAATTTATAGTGCTGGCAACCCTATCTTTAATCTTCGTATAGCGCACACTAATTGACATTCTAGTGAACAAAGTGTAATACCAGTGTTAAGAATTTCTCTTTATTTTACTTTTTTTTGTTTTTCTTTCTCGTTTTTAACCTTGGGTATGTCTTAGATTGCAGTGTTGTATGTGGCAGCTCTTTAGCCAACCAACCCGCACTGGGCCCGCGTGGTGGATTACGGCCCACTCCCTCTCACTGAGAGGAGGCCTGTGTCCCAGCAGTGGGAACGTTATAGGCTGAGTATGTATGTATGTATGTATGTGGCAGCTTTGTATACAGTCATTAGTACTTCGTCTAAAATCAATTGGTCTTAACACTTTAATTGGGTTGCTTTTACACATCCTACATCGTGTTTTTTAGTAAGAATACCTACGGGTAATTTGTGACGCGCTACGGTTTTCACAGACATTACAGGCCGGTCTACCAATTAATACGTGTATGTTTCGATTCCTATTTCTTATCGTTCATCACTAGTCACTTCAACTTGTGCACTCTTTTATGTTTTAGAATGTAGACATCTTAAATTCTTCATGGACAATGCTCGGGACACTTACTTAAGTCACCTAAAGGGCAATGGAGAGAGCTATGCTTGGAGTTTCCCAACGCGATCAAATCAGAAATGAAGAGATCCATAGGAGAACGAAGGTAACCGGCACAGCCTGAAGAATTACTAAACTTAAGTGGCAGTGGGCAGGGCACATTGTTCGCAGAACAGATGACAGATGGGGCCGAAACGTTACCGCGTACTGGAAAACGTACCGTTATCGAAGAAGGCCTCCCACGAGATGGACAGATGATCTGCACCCTAATTGCGTAACTCACGATTAATCATAATCTGTTGCGTTTTGAAATTTGTTAAATCATTGCTTTATTTGTTCAAAAAATATGTCTTCTCAACAATGTAAATAACGCAATGAATATTGTTGAACTGTCAAATTGAAGCAGATTATGATTAATCGTGAGTTACGGTGCTGTGATGGCCGCAGGAATCCGTTTGATGCGAGAAGCATAGAACCAGTCGAAGTGGTAGCGCTTGAAGGAGGCCTATGTCCAGCAGTAGACGTCTTTCGGAAATGATGAAGATGCCGGCTTAAAAAAATTCTTACAGAGCATAGTGTCCATACTTCGAAGGGCTGAACGTGCATTGAGTATCATAATCAAACCACGCTAGATGATGATGGGACTCCTTTTTCCGCACTTAGACCCCCATTCGGCCCGTCGTGCGTGATGATTAGGTAAGTCAAGATTTGCCCAACATATAACCGCTGACAGTAAGTCAGTATCGACCCATGAGTGCCCATGACACTCTTACATCACCGTTATTAGGAGTCATCATCTGCCTAGCGCTTTCTCAACTCTGTTAGGATCTGGAGATCAGGAGAACTGGATGCAGCTGAATACCAGGATGTTACATTGAGCAGCTGCTATCTGATCTCCATCCACATTATTAGGAGTATTGATATTCATTCTAATCTTATTCTTAGCGTGGCGATAGCTAAATAAAGTCAGCCCAGACTTTGGGTTTGAGCTTAGAAATTTCAGCAGCGTCCATCAGATCCTGTAGCGTGCAGACAACAGGACACGCTGGACAAGATATTAAGTGCCTCATTTTTTGCGGGACAGCATCACATTTACAAGGCGGAGTCGTCTGTGAATTTCCACCTGAGCTGGTTTTCTTTACTTCGGCCTATCTACCTGATACTCCGGAGTCAGTTTAAAGAATTCATTCTAATGTAGTAACGTGAATTCAATAAATGAATTTTAATTTTAATTTTTTTTTTTAGCTGGGAAGAAGTGGAGCAAAAAACTCCCCAGCAGCGTAGGGAGTATCTACGAACTATTTGATAATTGACAGTACTTATTCGTCATGTCTAATGAAGAGTGAACCTTCTACCATCTTCTGTAGTGAATGTAGGGTTATAGCCCAGTTTTCACTGAGTGAAATCATTAGGCCGGGTACGCACGAGCCGATCAACGCAAGCGTTTATAATCTGTAATTAGTCGATCTCACGCAACTGCAGATTAAGGTCGAGTAGGATGTTGTTATTAAAAGTAATAGAGTTACGTATCATGTTTTATTTATTGTTATTTATTGGCGGAGTTTTTAAAAATAGTCTGCAGTGTAAACATAGCTGTTATTTGTTCATGAACGACTTCAAAAAAAGGACGAGATTCTCTATTCGAATGTTTTTTTTTTTGTTTTTGCCCTCAGAACACTGTCATTTATAAACTGATTTGAAAAAAACTTCTTTTGTTTGAAAGGGGATGGAAACAGTGATGGAATTAGGAAAGTTGTTATAACCTATTATTAGAACTTATCAAAATACAATACAAAGTGGAAAAAGTACGTATTGTACGACTCAAACTAAAAACCACTCATCAAAACTTGGCCGCACAGTTTCACACAACAACAACAAATTCTATCCACTGTAATTTATTTAGCTAGTTAGGTTTCTATACGAATTTGTGTTGAGTAAGGTTTTTATTTTTCAGTTTTTAACAAGAAAAACAAGAACGTTTCATTGGTTTAAACTGTCAATATTTTCGACGGGATAGCGTTACTTCTTCAATTATATTGATTCGGCACGGAAGCCTATCAAACGGTTATGAGTAGCTGTCTATGGAGACGTTTATGACAGCGCGGGAGACGACACGGTCGCCAAAAAAAAAGTTAAAGCACAGCAAAAATCGTTATACAGCCTACTAAAATCACACTTCAAATGACAGGTGGCGCAGCTCTAGCGGTTAATTCACACGTAATTATCGACTCTTGCTTTCGATAGACATCGGATATACAAAGTGGGTCGACACTTTCACGACACTCGTGTTTTTGCTCTATTTATGTGTCGATGGTTTACAATTCCTGTGAATAATAAATTGCTTTCTTTGAATCTTGAAAGATGGACGACGTATGTTTTTTCTTAAGATCAGCGGTCGTTTCAAAGAGATCAGACTGTTAACGGGGATTTAGTTGGATTTGGTATAGTACGGGTCCCAACAAGATGGATCATCGTCCTTCATCAAAATCATCATCCATAGCCCAACTTCACCCACTATTGGGCAAAATCCTCTCTTTTCTTTTGCAAATACCCACACTCCTGTGCCAGCCTCATCCAGGATTTGCCCGCGATGGAAACAATGTTGTCTGCCCATCTCGCCGCCGGACGATCGACATCCCGTCTTGCAGTCCTTGGACGCCACTCTGTCACAGCCTTACTCCAGCCAAATTGCCTATTATATTTCATCGCCATCAAAACTCTAACCAGAGGGGCAATTCCCGTAACTTTAAGAACGGTCACAGTCCAACTTGAGTCGCAATCTGTCAAAATATACATCTAGTCATTTTCATCCATCTAGTCTTGTCATTTATGTATGACAAGTTTTTGACATTAGTTTGTCACTTAGATGAGATTGAGACTAGATTTTGAACGTTTTTAATCACGAGAATTGGGCTTCAGATAATTTCCTACTGCTTCTTGTATAAACTGTAAACTTAGTAGTAAACAAAAAACAATCCACGTGCTGGGGCCCAATGAGTCGGAACAGTTTTTGCTCTTGTTTTGCCTCAGTGGCGACATCTGGGGTAATGAGATACAATAACAATCACGCGGTAGATTCTTCATGGAAAATATAAACAATACTTCCATATTGTCAAGGATGAAGCGAATACAATGAAGTTATATTTTGTGGCTAGTTTGTGTACCGTAATAATTGAAATAATAATCTGTTTGTGTAAGTACCGTAATAGTTAAAATTTGTCTTTGGTTTGTTTTTTAACTTCAAGAAAATATTTTGTGTAATTTTCTTTCGTTAGGAAATATTTTTAATTCTGAATAAAAACTTGTAACTTAATAAGTTCACATATTGTGTTATTGTTTTTTGGTCTAGATGTGCTGCGTTTGGGTACTGGGTTCGATTTCTATGTCGGGCAAAGTATTTGTTGTATTATTGGGTTTTTCAAATAATTAGTTAAATTAAAACTGTCGATTTGTCGCCCATTTCGGGCGACAAATTCGTTCGAGTCGAATAATAAGCCGCCTTAGGCAGCAATAAACATAATTAATTGCCTTTATGTCCTTTAGCACCTCAATTTTACACAGGTATTTTAAATGGCCGCGTTTAACTTTTTTTGACAACACACTTTGGCACTGGAACCAATCATTATGCCTTGTCATTTGAGACCCTCAAATCCTTTTAATACTTTTCCGAGAATTCAAGGGCATTTCAAAATTCGAACATGCCATACAGTTGACGTAACTTTGTGACGTCATCTGTCACATCGCAGTAAGAAGTTTATGGTGCCATACTAATTTCATAATGCAACGTTGCATTCAAATCAGTCGGTAAATGTAACTAATTTGCACATAAGGTGCCGTCACCATGTTGTGTTTACAATGAAACGTTCGTGAATATATTATTAAGAGCACGCTCCAAGTTTCAAGAACTGAGTGCTGATTCATAATTAGGTGCTTATTTTATTTTATTATTTTTCTAATCGTAGGAAAATGAAATATATTAAGATTATCAATGTATTAAAAATTCTCATAACTACCGAACATGTAGATATAGGATTAAAAAACCCTTCCAATATCGTTTGTTATCATCCAAAGAAGCCGTGTCCTTGGTATGTATATACCCTTTCCGTTACACGTTGTAGGTATATGTATCTCAGTCAGAAAATATCATGATTTCGAATGATAGCACGGAATACCCCGAGAAATTTTAATGAGAAAAGGTTCAACAAAAATAAAAATAATACAGCATCTCCGTTACAGTACAGCGGTAAGTAGCCATAGATCCTCTTCATAAAACAACAAATCAACAGAGAAGTTCATAAGGATCAATTAAACAAATGCAATACTAACAGGTATGTTGCCACACCAACCCTCGCTAAAGTTTCGCCATTACATTTGACAGTTGACAGCTTATAGGATATAACACGTTGACAGCAAGAAGTGTCATCAACCTCTTTGCGTGGGAGTTACAATAATGGTATGTCTACACGGCAGCGGTTAAGCAACAGTCATATTGACATACAGCTCCTCTCAGCAAGTCTAGTTTATCGTAATAGGTAAGAATCGTCGAAAAGATGTATTGGTAAAGTTGGAAGAAGTGCCAATTTTGTAATGTCGGTAAGTTAATGACATGGTGAGAACCTTGGTAATTACATGAGAGGCTTACCCTTGGAGGTCGTCATTTTGGAAGACACTTAAAGAAAATAAACTTATTAGCAACTTTAAATGACTTGGCTATAGGTAAATTTTAACATAGAATACAAATAATAAGTGTACACGTTGGAAGGAAAGATATAAAACTGCGATCATATTAATGTAGTAAATATCATAACTATAGTATCTTATCAATAGTATCTATCTCAGTTGATATCATGATAATAATATCAATCTCTTCAACATGTCTATAAAGTATGCCGACACCTCTCAACAGTCATTTTGTAACACTTTTTTCCTAGTTTAAATTTTTGCATACAGCATCATTGAAATGTCAAAACTGTCATTACGAAAACGTGACGTTTTGATTTTTTATGGCGCGAAGGCAGAGGCGTTAAATTATACAGGCTTCTAATGTGTAGAAATTCAACACACAATAAAATATCATACATAATTGTATATTTTATTGGAGTATTCGGGTCACGACAAAGGCACTAGTTGGATGGACGAGTCACGCTGCCAAAATTGTGGCCGCCCCGGTGGTCTGGTTAAAACAATTGGCATGCACGAAAAGTCTACACTTAAAACGTAATTTCAATGTGTGAACTTTTATTTGTATTACTTTCGAGAACAATTAGATGGATATAATGTTTTCTATTGTTGGCAATCCTTTGTGTTTTTGTAATCTGACCTTTGCTGATATTTGGACAGCCGACTTTGCCTTTGGCGTTAAAAGTCAATGACCAGCAGACATAACAAACATGCACATAAAATTATCATGTAAGAATATATTTGCATTCAATGAAATATGATATGGCTGCAAAGACATTTTTGACGAGGTATATAAAAACGCGTTTATATTATTCATCCCAAGATTGTTTTGTTCATTGACAAGTAAAATCATTCAATTTTGGAACCAGTACCATTAATCTTATTCTTGGGAATAGTCATTGACGAAAAATTGAATTGGAAGGAACATGTCAAAAAAGTGTGTACTAGACTTGACAAATTTGTTTTCGCTCTTCGAAAACTGAGACGAATAGCGAGTAAAGAAGCAGCCCTCAATGCATATCATATCTATGTCTCATCTGTGCTGCGTTACGGCCTCGTGTTATGGGGTAATTCAGTAGACGCGAACAGAGCATTTATTGCACAAAAAAAATGTGTCAGAGCTGTATATGGAGCAGAATATTTAGAGCATTGTAAGCCATTTTTCAAGGCACAAAAAATTCATCCACTTCCTTGCCTTAACATTTTTGAAGTTTGTATATTTATAAAAAGGTATTCGCACATGTTCCCAGTGTATGAACACATTTCTAAAAGACTCAATAGCAAAAGCCCAAATAAATTACTTGCACCTAGTCAGAGACTGCATTTGTATAGCAGAAACTCTAATTGCATGGCAATCAAAATTTTCAACAATTTACCTTCACACATCAGAGTGCTGCCTACTAGTAAATTCAAGAAAACAATATTTGCTTGGCTTTTAGACAAGACAATTACAAATTTTGACATAATTTTTTTATTGGTATGTAGGTACTTAGTGTGTGAATTGACTATTTAATCTTAAGGCATTTGACATTTCATTCATTTTTGTATTTTCCTTTTAATCTATAAAACTTGACATTGTATAAAATAAATAAATACCCATTTTCTTTTCAAACTAATTTACTTACATCTATTTCAATGGGGACATTAATAATTGTACTTTTTTAAATTTTTACGCCGGCATCGGTAGTATATTATGTAAAACTGTTTAATTATAGGATATTTTCCAATTTTTCAAAAACTATTCTAATTTGAAGATTGGAACGAGATATTTAACAGAAAAATAAAAATAAATTGATTTCTATCCATTTTCTCAATTAAAACGATTTAAACCAAATTTATTTTTAGTTGTTTTGAATTTACCGCCAAAACGCTTCTTACGATGACTTTTTATCACGTGACGTCAACTTTGTGTAAACTAAAGTAGTTAGCAAGTAAATAAGTGAATGTCGAGTTTATAATTAACAAGATTTTTAATGGATATAAAGTGATATTACTGGTGTGCGGTGCCTCTGTGCAAAAATACTTCTAAAACGGCGCCAAACTAAGTATTTGTACCGGTGCCGTATAAACAAAGTTGACGTCACATGTCACGTGATAAAAACTCATCGTAAGGAGCGTTTTGGCGGTAAATTCAAAACAACGAAAAATAAAATTTGATTTTATCGTTTTTAATGGTGAAAATGGATTTAATACATTTATTTTTATTTTTCTGTTAAATATATTGTCCCAATCTTCAAATTAAAATAGTTTTTATGAAATCGGAAAATACCCTATATTAAGATCTTAATGTACGCACGGCTACACATCAAGCTATACATTTCCAGTATAAACTGATCCCGCATTCTATAGGATTTCCGTGCAGTGCGAGATCAGCGTAAACTGGAAATGTGGGTATAGCTTGATGTGTAGCCGTGTGTACCATATACTCAGAAATAAATAAAGAAAAAAAAGGTAACCATCAGCACCTAATTGCGTACTTTCGGTAGTGAAAAATAAATGATGAAATTTCATAAAAAATAAAAATTTACGTGGAAATATACTTACATACTCTGATTTTGAGTCATTCAAGCACATTATTGTTTTATTATATTAAAATTAAAAGTCGTAATTTTTAATCTGTTTAACACGTAACCTGAAACACGAGCCGCCATGATGTGACGTCATATAGGCAAAAACTGTCAGTTCAGTGTAAACAGCCTAGCCTGTACCTATCTATCGTTTTAATGCTAGTATTTGTACAACTAGACACTACACATCAACGTTATCGAATTGTAATTCATTATTTTCCCAAAAAACACCAATTTTATCTATAGCTGTTAAAGTTTAATGAGTGCCGGTCGTACATACACGACTGTTGTTTTTAGCAATATTACGTCCCTAAATGACTGACAGCGTTTTTGCGGGAATAAAAAAGGTTTAAAATTTAATTTAATTTCATGGCAAGAAAGCGTGTTTATTTTGCCGAAATATTTTTTTGTTGTGACTTTTTATTAGGAAAATCAATAAGTTATTTTTCAAACATAGAATACCTTGTGAAGGATATAGCAATATCCATTGCTTCATTTCAATTTGTCTGCTCGACAACGTAAATAAGGCTCTTGTTGAACTGTCAAAATTGCCGTCATTTCTATTGTTATTATGTAACGCCATTACCCCGCAGATATCCTAACCATTTCAATAATTCTTTAAACTAGCTACATACTTATGTGTATTTCTAACCATATACATAATCAGCCTATTTTTTTCCCACTGCTGGGACACAGGCCTCCTCTCGTTGAGAGGGAGTGGGCCGTAATCTACCACGCGGGCCCAGTGCGGTTTGGTAGATGTCACATGTTTCCGAATTTTTGTTCTAGGATATGCCGGTTTCCTCACGATGTTTACCTTCACCGTTTTGAGAGCAGTAGTGGTGATGAAATAATTTACACAAAGTAAAGCGCCTGTCTGGGTTCGAACTTCGAACCTACGACCTAAACTCGCAAGTCGCGGCCGTTACCACTGGGCCACCACTGCTCAAAAAAAAAGAACTCAAATTCAAAGCATTTATTTCAAATAAACCAATTACAGGCACTTTTGAATTGTCAAGGTCGATGAGTTAGAAAGATGAAGCTAGTTGCCCATTCCAAAGCGTAGGTACCTATGGAGCAGAACGGGAAAGAAACTCCATGGACACTCTTTTAAAATCTTTTGATTTTGTTACAAAAAGTTGGTTACATCATTAGTTATGTTGAAATTATCAATGTGAGAACGATGTAAAAAGATCTGCACAACGTTTCCAACCATATTTTCACTCACCTTCCGCCTGACGCAGGTTCTCACCGGACACGGCTGTTTCGGGAGGTTCCTGTTTCGGATAGGGCGGGAGGAAACGCCCGGGTGTTTCCACTGCGAAGATCGCCCTGAGGACACGGTGGAGCACACGGTGGCGGTCTGCCCGGCTTGGGCGGAGCACCGCCTTGTCCTCGTGGAGGCGATCGGCGGCGGCGATCTCTCGCGTCCGGCCCTGGTCCAGGCCATGGTACGGAGCGAGAGGGCATGGGGAGCCGTCACCTCCTTCAGCGAAGCAGTAATGCTCGCGAAGAGGGAGGTGGCGCACGTGAGGGAGAGGCAGCATATTATTATGCGCCCTCGCGATCCTAGCCGCCGGAGGATACGGAGACGCTCTGGGCGTCGGGAATCCCAGGCCGATTTCCTGCCACCGTAGGCATGGGCTTGCGGACGGCGAGTAATGGGTAGCTCGCTGTCCGGTAAGGACCAAGCCCAAGTCGACGGCGCGTTGTGTTCCACGCGCGCCTCAAAGAGATGTCAGCACAAAAAAATGATGGGGCCCGCAAGGGCCGATGCCTGCCAGGGGTGCGGGTTTGTTTGAAAGAGATACCACAGCCCCTGGCATACGGGCTACTGAAGGAACACGGGAGGGTTTTAGTCAGTAAAAGTCTGACACGCCCTCCTGCTCCACCCAGAGCGGGAGAAGTTATTTGATGATTTCCCACCCAGAAAAAAAAAACACATTTTCACATATTATTCTGTTCTATCATCTTCAACAGTCCTATTATATTTATTTAGTTAAATACACTCTGACACCAAACTTGACCATTATGAGGTATTCAAAGATGACTTCACACCATTGTCATGTCACCTTTGTACATCCTTGTGTGAATCAGTACAGTGTTTGATGTCACAGCGATGCTAATCTTTAAATTAAGTATTTTCAGTTCAATAATAATGTTGTGACTTCGGTCAGAGCGTAGTTTTTGCAGTGTCCGTTTTACAAAATCGCCGATATCTCGTTTTGACCGTTTCAATGACTCGGCCATGGGGTTACTATAGTCTTACAGCTCCTAAAATATAAACCTAGGATTCAATCTATTATTTACCGAAATTTCAGGTCTCTGCAACGCTTAGTTTTGAATAAAAAAATAAAACAAAATCAAAATATTTTATTGCACATAAACCTGCATTGGCACTTATGAAACGTCAGAAGCTAGGTGCACGGTTCCAAATTGTTGTTTTCTATGGAGAAGAGCCGGCAAGAAACTCCACGGTTACTCTTTTAAAAATAATTGGCTTTAACAATGTTTTCAAATTACAGTGATAATAGGTATGGGAGGACAGTGCAGGCCTGTCAATAAGTACCTGGTACTTAGACGAATGAAAATACAGAATAGAAAATCGTCTACAAATCTAGTCTGTAAGGCCTACAACGTTCTCTCATTCACAATATGTAAAATAATCTAGATACCTATATAAAATGAACCTATTTAAACCAACTGATGACATAATTTCCATGAAAATCACTAAAAATTAGTCGATATTAAAACTGATGTAATTGTATAATGTCAAATAATGACGAGAATATGTCAGACATTGTAAAAAATAAAAAGAATTAAAAAGAACATTATACAGTGAAGATCTCCGTGGCTGCGAAGTTTTCCGCGGTTCAATGGCGCGGCCACATTCAAACCCTTATAACTTTTTAACCATATCGAACTGACAGACTTCGTCTCTGCAAGAAGTGGGCCAAAATCCACCACGCGGGCCCATTGCGGGGTGGTGGATGTCATCTGTCTTCGAATTTATAGTTCTAGGTTTTACCGGTTTCCTCACGATGTTTTCTTTACTGTTTTGAGAGCAGTGCTGATGAAAAACTTTACACAAAATAAAGCGTCTGATTGGGTTTGGAAACTTATCCAAGTAATCGATAAATGCTATCACATCTTATATAAGACTAGTTTTTGCCAGCGGATTCGCCCGCGCGGAACTTTCATCCCCTATTTAACTCCCTTAGGGGTTGAATTTCGAAAAATCCTTCATATTAAGGAAGGACTTGTCTACATTACAAAAGGAACCTCTGAGCAAAATTTCATCTTTCTAGGTTCAAGGGTTTGGGCTGGGCGTTAATGAGTTAGTCAGTCAGGACTTATCTTTTTACGTATTACAGGATAAGTTTTTATCCAGTGCGCAAATTTTAACCATGAATTCCGCATATCATTCTAGACCCACTACCGCAGAAATTTGACGCCGGTTATACAAAAAAAAAATCAGCTGTTCCATACATTTTGACCACGTAGGTATTGCACTTTTCTATGACACAGCTGTTTTTTTTGTATAACTGGCGTCTTTCTGCGGTATTATACTTTTTATGTATTATATAGTACGGGGTCTAGAATGATATGCTGAATTCATGGTTATTTGCGCACTAAATAAATACTTTTCCTGTATAGATGTTGTCTAAACTAAACCACCTGTCGTACAATAGAAGTTGACATCATAGAAACTAAATCTACTACGATAAGTCACTTCTGTATTCTACTATAATTTGTAGTCTTGTGGCTGCTTTTCCACCGGAGATGCGTTATGCAGCTATGCTGCGACTATATGAAAGCTAAACTACGAAACTACGTGACCGATTCCACTAATGCTAAGCTGTGTAGCGCAGCGAGTAAGATGTGCTATGAAAATGCGCCGCCGCGCCGAGAGGTAACTGTGCGAGGAAGATGCGCAGCTTGAGCTTTGCAATGCAAAGACGGAATCCCAAGCCTATTGCGAGATATAAAATAACTTTTTGCATCCACGCTTGCTAGCATATGTATAGAGCAGAGTACCTACTGTAGGCGAGCAGAATATCTAAGTAGCTCCCATCTATAGAACGCAACCTTCCTTATAATAACATAGCTCAATTGAACCCGTTTCCACCAGTGCTAAGGTATGTGGACCATTGAATATGATTCGTAGGATATCAAACGCATCCATAGCAACCATAATTCTTTGATAGCAACGTACCATAGCACATCTCTGTTGGAAAATAACGTTTGAAAGTGCCATAAGTATGATCATAAGGTCTAGAGAAAAACCATGACCAAGTCACGAGCTAACTTAGATGCCTATATTTCCCACTTTAAATGTATATAGTCTTCCTTATCGACTTCGATAACGGCAGACCTTTGGAGTTATTATTGGGTTTGGTGTGTGCCCTTATATGACTCGCCTGACCGTATCTTGGTTTAAAATACCAGCACCCTAATTGCGTAACTCACGATTCATCATAATCTGTATCGTTTTGAAACTGATTGTTAAACCATTGCTTCATATGTTCGAAAAATGTGTCTGTTCGACAACATAAATAACGCAATGAATATTGTTTAACTGTGAAGACGAAACCAATTATGATCAATCGTGAGTTACGCAATTAGGGTGCTGGTCACAACGAATGCAATAGACACGCTCACCACAATACAACCACTGTTGACATCTCTGTACTAAACTTCGTTCAAGATCCCTTTCATTCAATAACTGAGTACTAAGACATCAGTAAAGTGCAACACAGCAGTGACAATGACCCGCATCATCGGGTCGCACTTTCACCCTATTGTTAGTTCTGACACTAAACGAAAGGCTTTCTCAACTAAAGAACAGTTTCTAGTTTTACCACTAAAGGTACTGGGAATTTATAGAGAGGGGCTCCTGGCTAAGTACGGGTCGATCCATCAGGTTAAGCTACGCTTGCCGGGGTTGGTCTGTGGATGGGTGACTATCTTTACATACTTCTCGTCATCTTTACGTGTTTTGCGTGCAAAGCACGCTAAGCCGTTGGTCCCGGCTGTCATTCGTAGATCTTTGACAGTCGTTACGGGTCGTAAAGCCCGCAAGTCTGACATCCAGTCTTACCAAGGGGTATCGTATTACCCAGTAACTGGGTTGTGGAGGTCAGATAGGCAGTCGCTCAATGTGAAATGCTGGTATTCAGCTGCATCCGGTTAGACTGGAAGCCAAACGCAACAAAGTTGGGAAAAAGGCTAGGAATTTATAATAACGTACTGGGAATTTACAGTTAGGAGGCCTACCACTAGGTGGTGGCTATAGGTGAAGTCTATATATTCATCGAACCTACGGCAACCCTTAGTCAACTTCCACACGGACATTATAAAAGATTGAAGATGTATGTTAAAAATATTGTTACGGTCGAGAATTATATTTTAATCAACACAGGTACAATTCATTCCGTGTGGTGCCGGACGTAAAAGAATAGCACCATCCCATTTCTTCCCGTGGGTGTCGTAGAAGGCGACTAAGGGACTTACTAGAGAATGGGCAGCAGCGTTCTCTATGCATTTTACCACCATACTGCGATCGCCAACCCGCTTGCCAAGTATGGCGGTTATAGTAAGCCCTCCAAATTGGAGGAGGCCTATGTCCAGCAGTGGACGTTTTACGGCTGAAATGATGATGATGATGACACTAAACTACAAATTGCAAAAAACTTAAGAAAATGTGGATTTGGCGGGTTACCTTAGCGTATCCTCTCTATGATCTATGGTGTATGTGTAGTGTGTATATGGTGTGTAATATATGATAAGTAGGCTGTCACTAAAGATTAATAAAACTCTTCTCAATTCAAGCCTTTGTTTTCATTGGATCGGAACTCAAAGCAGAACATCACTAACACACCGCCTGAGGCTATCAAGAGACCTGTTAAAGACCAGGGTGACTTCATGCCAGGTCCACACTTCAGAATACCGCATAACATGAGATATGCGTTGCAGGTATTTGATCGCGATGCTTAGCAGTCAGGGAGGAAACGACGGAAGAATAAGAATTGGTCCCTCAACAAATGAAGAGCATTTAAAGAATGCCGTCAGAATTGCAACGGCTGGAAGCGGATTTTCCTTCCAACAAACATGATAGCTAAGAAAGAAAAAAATGAAGTACGATTCGACGAACGTAGTGACATGCGCAGCTATGAACGTATCCGAGACAATTCCTTCACAAGTTTAATGATAATTAATAAAGCAACGAAAATACTGCTACTGGTTGTACAGACGCCAGCACATCAAGCTACCCCAATCTGTCAAATTGCTATGATAGATTTTCAACTTTATAACATGGGTAACCGTAAGGTTCATGTTCAATTGGGGAAATTTGACAGTTTGGGGTAGCTCGATGTGCTGGCATCTGTACATAAAATACTACGCCAGTAATTCTCAAAGAGTTAGGCAGAGGTGTACCTATAGTAGACCTACGTTACGCCAGTTATGATTGAAGGCCCATGTGATAAGCCTTTTACCATCAATCGGGGCTACTGCGGCGCCTGCTCAGGTGGAGATTCACAGATGACTCCGCCCTAGAGTGTAAATGCGGTGCTGTCACACAAACCAAAGGTCACTTAATATCCTCACCTCAAAGAGATTTTAGCACCAACTGGTGGAGACCGCAAGGGTCGATGCTTGCCAGAGGTGCGGGTTCTTCGAAAGAGATACCGTGGCCCCTGGCACATAGGCAACTGAAGGAACACGGGTGGGTTTTATTCGGAGCGGGAAAAGTTATTTGACGATTTCTCAACGTCAAAATTTTTTATCGTATCCTGTTGTCTGCACGCTACAGGAGTTGATGAACGCGACTGAAACTGCCAAGCCCGTATCTAAATTTAGGGCTGACTATAAAAAGATTTCTATCGACACGCTAAGAAGGGGGCTACTATTACCTCCAGATGAAATTCTCCTAAATAAAGAAGACACATCTTAAATAACTTGTTTTATAACGCAATGCTTGAGAAAAACCCCAAGAAATTCATATAATTCTAGCTAGCTAGCTAAGCTCAATCAAGGTGTTAATTATAAAGCACAAAATAAGACGTAATTAAGACGATAATTACTAAAACGAGAGGAATGCACTGTGCTGACATAACATACGGATAAGCATCTCATGGCGGCTTAGCTGCATGATATACGTAATTACAGGTAGGGAAAATGTCATGAGAAATCCTACTGAGAGACGAGGATGTAGGAAAGGTGAACAAGTTGTTATTATACTGCACTAACATGTCACAGTGAGATGTTTTTACCAGCCTGCGCCAGAAGGAGGGTTATGTTTTTCGATAGTATCTATGTAAGTATGTTTGTATATTTCTTTGGCACGTTCTGTAGCATAAATGGCTTGATCGATTTCAGCTTTAGAGGTGCCGTTAGATTCGTCTTAATTGTGAGAGTGACACTGGGTACCTATATTAAAAATGAAAAAAAAAAAATGGCCGATTTTTGGCGGCATATTGAGTCTAGATATTTTTTTTTCTCAAAACCTATTGAGCGGGGTTTTCAAATAAAGGGTTTCAAAAATAGGTCTCATTAACAGCAATAAAGGTGTTTAATGTTACATTTAAGAAGATGCCTCCGACTGCATGACATTGCTTATAGTATTCAGTCTAATAGTCGACTTTCTAAAACAAGTTTCTTGTAAGTCGGGATTTTTGATTTTGTAAATAAATCTTGTCCTGTTGTGGCCTTGTCCCCGTGGTATTAGCCCTGACTCGTGAATTGCAGGTCGTGAGTTCAAACCCAGGGGGAACTTCACTTCACTCCCACACTGGGCCCGCGTAGTAGTTTTTTTTTTTTGAAGGTGGTAAATTGCCAAATAACTTCTCCCGCTCCCGGCGGAGCAGGAGGGTGTGTCAGACTTTTACTGCCTAAAACCCACCCGTATTCCCTAAGTTGTGTGCCTGTGTGCCAGGGGCCACGGTATCTCTTTCGAAAAACCCGCATCCCTAGAGGCCTGCATTATGTTGTATTAGATATAGACCACTCTTAGAAGGCCTGTGTTTCAGCAACGGGCCCAGTGCGTATTGGTAGATGACACATGTCTTCAAATTTTTGGTTGTAGGATATGCCATTTCCCTGACGATGTTTTTATTCACCGTTTTGAGAGCCGTGGCGATGAAATAATTTACCGACATACAGTGAATTGAAATCCAAATTGTTTTACTATGACTAGTTACATTTTACTAATATTATAAATGTGAAAGTTTGTATGTTTAGATGTTTGGTTTAAATGTTTGTATGTTTGTTACTCAATCACGCAAAAACGACTAAACGGATTTGGATGAAATTTGGCACACAGATATTTTATAACCTAGATTAACATATAGGGTACTTTTTATCCCAGTATTACGTTCGCGTGGGCTAATTTCCCAACAACACGCGAGCGAAGCTTCGGCAAAAGTTAGTAAGCTTGCAATTTGGCCACGGAGATTAATTCTTGAGGTACAGACGCCAGCACATCAAGCTACCCCAAAATGTCAAATTTTCCCAATTGAACATGAACCTGATGCATATGTTATAAAGATGAAAATCTATTAAAGAAATTTGACAGACTGGGGTAGCTTGATGTGCTGGCGTCTGTACCTCAGGCATTAATCTCTCAATTGATTACTAGCAACATCCTCCGTTGCTAATAATCAATAATTAAAAATCGATAAATAGATGTGCACAATTCCAAGTCTATTAGAAACTAGGTTTCAACTACACTAATGCCTATACAATTTTAATTTCATACGAGCTTTGATAAAGAAATGATACGCAAGTCACGTCGCAGAGAAATCGCACGCTTATCTCGTCAAAGTAATTTCAAGAATGTTTGCAAATAATAAAACATAAGATTTATGTTATAATAAACGCATTTAAATGTATTTTTTCTTTGTGTAAATTATTTCAACATCACTGATCACAAAACGGTGAAGTAAAACATCGTGAGGAAACAGGCATGTCCTAGAGCTAGAATTCGAAGACATGTGACATCTACCAACCTTCACTGGGCCCGCGTGGTGGATTACGGCCCACTGATCTCAAAGAGAGGAGGCCCTATGTCCCAGCAGTGGAAACATTATTTGCTGGTTATGTTAAGCTATGCTTATGAAAAGAAAATGTCAATCCAAGTTCAAATTCATTGACAACTGAACAATAATTAGGTTCCAAACATTCATTCATAGGTCCGCATTCTTTTAACTAAATTTTCCGCAATATGCACTGTATTTCTAGCAACGATAAGGCCTAATTCACTCTGATAAATGCTGTAGGAAGAACGAAGACGCTAATTACATAATTACAACTGCAAGTCGTGCAAAAACTGCTCGAGACAGAAATAATAAAGTTGTGCGAAATTGTCAAATTTTGAAGATCACATGCCCGGCAATGATTGCGGCAAAAACAATGAATTGCGTGTTGATGACGCCATCTTGGTTTGACGTTATCGTATTTAGACGTTTCACAGATTAATTTGAGGTTAGCTTAGTTATTGATGTTGTTTCTGGCTTGTCTCTTTGCTGAACATGGCTTTGCCTCATAGATCTACAGCTTACAAGGTTCCACGATCGTGACCATAAATATCTTAACCAGTTTTCTATCATTCCTTATGTGGGCTGTGTGGACATAAATTTTCTAACAGCTCAGCATTTTTTAACAACCATCAATTTTCTGTACAATTTAGAAAAAAAAAACTACGTATTGAAATGGATACTTGTAAAACGATGCTTGCAAAATTACGGTGATTCAAGGGTGCCAAATATATATCATACGTAGAGTATTCCATACGTAGGGTTGTCAACCATATTTCATAATAACGTATGGAACGTACCTATCCTACTTTATTTTCGATAGGTACTGTACTTTATACTTTAACATAAAAATAAAGCATGCGAAAATACTTTATTTCTAATATTTAGTGTGATGCGTAAAACGATACACTCATGTGGTTTATAAATACTTTGTTTTCTACAAAGAATTTGATACGTTACTATTCGTACAAAAAATGCTAGATAATAGTTTTTTAAAGGAATAAATAGTTTTTTCTTTCAAATACTTTTATTTCCTATTCAAAGAAATTTATACTTTAACGTTATCTTTCTAAAAAAAGTTGATGTAGGGACGTCAACTTTTTTTACAAGAATAACATAATAATGTCTACGTGGAATAGCAGGTATTTAGCTACATTTCTAAAAGTGATCGTAGCACTATTTATTCACATAATTATTTCACACACATTTACACTCCACCGTCAGACCGAGTTTTAGATTGAGTGGAACGGGTCGCCTGTTCTTGTTTATTTAAAAAGGAAAACAATGTTATGCGAAACGGTATACCTCGGCGAAAACGGAATACTTCAACTGTACCTATTGTTTATTACCATGGGTTTATGGGGTGCAACTAATAAAATGAGATTGTGATGTAATTTTAACGGCTTGCGAACACCATAACCAAGTTCATTGTTTCAAGAAAGTGTTGATGACTTCATTACACAAGATTTTTATGAAATTCGTTTTTTAAATGATACCTACTTCATCTTTATCTTGGTTGTGTTGCCATAAACAAATGTTTTTTTTTTAATGAAAACTTCTGTAGGCGCGTTGAGCACTTTTTGGGTGAACAAAAATCATGGAATTCGCGTCATTGTCACCGAACGCTTTCCATGAGCTATTTGTATTCCGTGTATATATGGGTGAAAAAGCACACGGATGAGTCGCGCGTTGATGTCTTTTGGAAAAGTCCCTTTCTTTCGTTAGGAAATTCTAATTCTTTTATCCCTTTCTATCGCTTTGTATTTTTATCGTAAAAATCTGTGCTACCTTTAATGGCTGAAGTCGATCGCTGGTTTATCATTTTTACCGAGAGCAATCAGGACCCAAGGACCCAATGTGAAATCCTGTACTGACGATTAAAAAAATATACACGTAATTGTTCAAGTTTTCACTTCTGTCGTCTTTTGTTTTTTTTTTATTAGGTACGTTGGATGCAGTAAGGTTTTTTGCAATTTTCAGGTCAGTGTGCGGTTGTATGTTGATTAAAATATGCATCGCGTCCATAACAAATATGGTTTTATGGAATTATCATCAAAATCATCAACACGAGGATTATATTTAGTTATCATTTAATCCTATTCAATTACTATTCGAATGGCTTTCTTAATGACAGTTCAATTCAGTTAGTATGTAACGCAATGAGGGTGTTCATGAATATTCAAGCCACCAGTTGGCGCCACTTTAACAAGAGGTCTTCCAGTTCGACAATGAACTTGAAATATTTGATGTCATTCGTTAATTCACCGTTCAGTCCGTAGGCGCTTTGACACTTTTGACAGGTGCCCGGACGTGACGTCTCAGTGCTGCCACCTAGTGAACGTCAATTCAGCAAACCGACATTACCCAGCAGTTATGGTAAAAGAAGCTACTTGTACAGAGGCCAGCACACCAAGCTACCCCAATCTGTCAAATTTCTTTGATCGTTTTTCAACTTTATAACAAAGGAATAAGGTTTATGTTCAATTGGGAAAATTTTACAGTTTGGGATAGCTTGACCTGCTGGCGACTGTACATGTAATGCCACATGATGAATTCTCACGAGAAGTTGTAGATACAATCTATAACAGTAATATTGTTTTTAATTGTGATAAGTTTAACACTACGAATTCTGTCTTAGCTCAAGTTAGTAAGACTTATAAAAACTTAAGTCGACCTGCTTCTATTAAAACCGGTTCGAAACACGACACACAAGAATAAGTATACGAGAATTATTTTTGTTATGAATGCTTTTTTTTTTTTTTTTTTGGGTGGGAAATCATCAAATGACTTCTCCTGCTGAGTAGAGCAGGAGGGCGTGTCAGACTTTTACTGACTAAAACCCACCCGTGTTCCCTCAGTAGCCCGTATGCCAGGGGCCGTGGTATCTCTTTCGAACAAACCCGCACCCCTGGCAGGCAACGGCCCTTGCGGACCCCATCGGTGGTTGCTGACATCTTTGACGGCGCGCGTGTGGAACACAACGCGCCGTCCCGTCTACCACATTTCGGCCGCAGAGGATAGGGAGAGCGGCTAACGCTATACCGACACTCCTCTTCCCCTGCGGCCCCACCGCGTCCGCCATCAAACGGTGGCGGCCCCGTCCAGGCCACGGAAGGGAAGAGCGCTGCTCAGAAGCACCGGCACCCCTCCTCTACCGCAGCCCGTAACCCTCAGCCGCGATGCCTCCCATTCGACATCGCGGCCCACCTCAGTTGCGGTGCACCTCACCGCAACCTACTTTTTGGCCGCTACGTCGTCGGCTTTGAGGCAAAAGCCCTGACGAGCGGCCCCACCTTTGGGTTCCTCTTGGCTTCACCGTGGCCGGCATCCACGGTTACTGAGCCCCCCCGCAACGACAATGCGGGAACCCACTCGGGGGGGTTGTTATGAATGCTGAGCTGCCAACACAGTAAGATAATAATTTTGACCAGACACAGTGCAGACGTTCTCGTAGATTGCCTAATTTATGGGAAAATTAGGTTAAGATTTCCCAAAAAAAAAAGTCTTGAGGAGTGGAAAGGAGACAGGGATGACATTGACTTGCAGTGGGACAACACAGACAAATATTCGAATTAAATAATATAAGGTATCAATAGAATAAATAGATAGTCTTGATCGCAAAATTGGAAAGCTGGATACGTAACCTGAACTTATAAAGTTCTGAAAAAGTTGTTAGCCAAAAGACGACCTTACGTTTTACAAGGAAGCAATAAAATAAGTTTCGCACTAGAACTGTCAAGCTAGTTTAGAAGCCAATAACTTTATCCCATTTTTAAGAAATTTTCGCGAATGGAGGAGTGTGAAATTTGGCACAGTTAAAGTTTATGTGAAGAAGTAACCAGTGCGGAAAGCTCATATTTTATATAATAATGTTTCCACAGTACGCCTACGCTAGACATTTTCCAGCGTATAGACGTTAAATTGTACTTACAAGAGACATTTCACCAGCCGATAGAAGGGACTAGAAGAGAGGCGTGGAAATCGATGTACACTATGAACACCATAAAAAATACGGCCAGATAATTTAGACTAGAACATAGCTACAGTTGAATAAACAGATTAAGTTGGCACGTAATCCAACATTGCAAAAAATCTTGTAACGGGATCACCAGAAATAATATCGGTTAATCTGCAAAATACGGTTTTATTGAGTTGAAGCTACAGAAAGCCGTTACTTTAGATACCTGGATGAGTAATTTGGACACAAGTAGTTTTATAAGTTTCGAAATTCATAACGTCAATAAACCTAAACGTCAATATAAAAGGAGAAAGTTACTGTTCGTTTGTAGTAAATTCTTACACGAAAGATATTCAGGCTTTTACAAAATATATTCAGATGCCTCCAAGGACAAGCAGGGGATAGGCGCTGCTTTTCTAGATATACAAACAAAGGAGTTCATAAAGCTTAATGTAAATAATCTTCAAATATCTATTATGCACGCTGAGCTTATCGGTATTGCAGAATCACTGTCATACATTAGATCAATTAATAAAGATATTAATTTTGTAATTTTTACTGATGCTAAAAGTGCACTTCAACATTTAGTGCGATGTACTGAAATGGCCAGAGGTATTCCCCTGGCTTATTAGGTCTTTACCTATGAAATTGCCGTTCTGCAGTACTGGCCATTTCAAATCAAAATAATTTTTGTTTGGCTAAGAATTCTAATTTCAAATTAATTTTATTTTAAAAACATGGTTTTTTTTTTGTAAAAGTAGTCATTTCTTTATTGATTAGTGTTACATTTTCATCGCATTTCAATCTTTTTCGTCATCATGGATACGTTAAAAATTCGAGTAAATAAGGAATATGAGTACCGTCGTGGCAGCAACGCGGCACAAGCGGCACGCAACATCAACGACGTTTACGGAGCTAACACTACAAACCAACGCACCACCTGTTATTGGTTTGCTCGCTTCCGTTCTGGAAATTTCGACCTGAAAAATGAACCTCGCGGTCGTCCGAAGACTTTGGTCGACAATGACGAATTAAAGGCGATTGTGGAAGCTGATGATACACAATCTACGGCTGAATTAGCAGCAGCTTTCGACGTTAGCGTCAAAACAATATTGGTCCATTTGCGTCAAATTGGCAAGGTAAAAAAGCTTGACAAATGGGTGCCCCACGAACTCAATGATCGCCAGCGCGAAGTACGCGTCGAGACGTGCCTTGCACTGCTCAACAGACACACAAATGAAGGAATTTTGAACCGCATTGTTACCTGCGATGAAAAATGGATTCTGTTTGATAACCGTAAGCGCTCAGCAAGTTGGTTGGATCCTGGTTCAGCACCTAAACAATGCCCTAAACGAAAACTTACCCCTAGAAAAGTGATGGTCACTGTTTGGTGGTCTAGCGCCGGTGTGATTCATCACAGCTTCTTACCAAACGGGGTGAGCATTACTGCAGATGTGTACTGTGAAGAACTGAACACAATGATGGAGAAGCTGGCGCATCTCCAACCAGCATTGGTCAATCGCTCGTCTCCGCTGCTCCTGCACGACAACGCGCGACCTCATACTGCACAGCAGACGGTCTCCAAGTTGCAAGAACTGGGGTTGGAAGCTCTCCGTCATCCGCCCTACTCACCAGACCTTGCGCCTACAGACTACTACTTTTTCCAGAATTTGGATAACTTCTTGGCGGGAAAAAAATTTAATACCCGAGAGGCAGTACAAAATGCCTTTGAAGAATTTGTTGCCTCCCGTCCAGCTGATTTCTTTAAGAAGGGCATCAATAAACTGCCACTGCGATGGCAAAGATGCATTGATTGCATGGGTGATTACTTCGATTAATACAAATAAAAAATTCATGAAAAAAAATCGTTTAAATTTTTTCATACAAAACGGCAATTTCATAGGTAAAGACCTATTATATTAAATACCTTATCCGAACTTAACACTGTAAATAAGAAAGTAATATTGCAGTGGATACCTTCCCATATTGGTCTAATTGGTAATGAATCTGTAGATAAATTGGCCAGAGAAGCGGTGGTTGATGGTATTGATTTCAATTGCTTGCCTTACTACACGAATTTAATCGGTGCTGTTAAAGAGTTTTCAACTAAATTGTGGTCTGAATATTTTGACAAAAGATCACTTACCAAAGGAATTTGGTACAGAACCATGCAACCATCAGCCTTGCCTCGAGTACCTTGGTTTGAAAAATGCAATATGGGAAGGTATGACATTGTGACGAGTCTTAGACTTCGCTCAGGACACATTCCATTAAATAAGTTCGGATTTCTGATGGGAAAAGTCAACTCTTCGAAGTGTACCGAATGTGATATCATAGAGGACGTATATCACATTTTGATGGAGTGTGTTCGTAACGAAGCATTTATAAAGATTTTGTTAGCCATAACTTTTGTTTTTCAACGCAGCACGACACTTACTAGATAAATCAATGTTCCCAGACGTGTATATTCGGTAGTTCAAGGCGCGGTGTCCCCATTCGATGTTGGATGGTGTAACAGCATTTTGTCTTTTCCGCTTTCGGAGGATGCCAAACTACTTTATAAGCTTACTCATATAGGTATTAAGAATAGATCACCTTAAGTTAATCCACTGTATGATTTGTACATATAGTTCATTTAAGTATTGTGATGTATATATTTTCATGTTTATTCTTACGGGGGTGACATGTTCAAATATGAACAAACCTCCATTAATAAATAAAGATAAAAAAAAAGCCGTTATTTAGCGTTTTTATCAGATTGACAATAATAAATAGGTTAGGAATCGTGGTTATGCCATTACCGCTTACCAATGAACATCTTCGCAAGCAGAGTTGGTACTTTTAAGGTTAAAGTTAAAAATCTGCCAAGCGTTTTGCCAACAATTTCGGGGTCGGCTTCCAGTCTAACCGGGTGCATTAGATATTTAACCAGTATTTTACATGCAGCGACTACCTTGTAAAGGATATCTTGTAACCCAGTAACTGGGGTTTGGAGGACAACCCAGTTTCTAGTTACAAGATATCCTTTGATAAGACTTTTGTGCTATTATTTACGAATGACACCCGGATTAACGACGCTTTCCGAAGCATGGTCTATAGTATGTAATGGATGATATGAAAGGGACGGCAAGCATAGCATAACTTTTGATCAACCGCAAAGCAAATCAAAGCTTAGCCAAAAATAAAAAAAACATGCGTGGCAGTCTTTGGGGGACTGCCGATAGAAGTGAAAACTAAGTAACTTGTACACACATACACAGTATACATATAGCTCATGGGAAGCGTTCGGTAACGAAGACGCGAGTTCCATGAAGTACCGGTTTTTTGGATAAAACGCTAAACTGTTTGCGTTAATTTATAGATAAACCAGTTCCACATACTAAGGTTGCCATAAGCTGAGTTATCTTCAGCACACAAAACCGTTAAAGACAACGTATTTCCTGTAAGTATTACTGCGTTATCAAAGTAAACAATGAAAGAACGCCAAAAAGGCTTAACAAGAGATAACGCAGTAAAACTATGACTAAAGTTACCAACCGGACCTTCAGTAAACATGCATAAATGGAGGAATTATATAAACTAATTAGTGAGTCAAAATATTGTTGAAACTTCGCCTTGACTGCAATTTATCGGCACCTGCGGGCGCGAGCAGATTCGTATTGACAAGTTTTACGATAATTATAATAAGTAACCTAACAAAAATCAGTGGCGTCTGATTTAATAAAAGCAGCTCTATCAAACTGAAATCTTAATCAAGATTTAATTCTTCCATTTCCAGGCACTTTTGACAAACAGTCTGTCAGAAAGTTGAATGCAGTTGCCCATTCTAAAACACTTCATTCATCCCGTATACCAAATGGGTTTCTTGCCCGTTTTTCTCTATCGAAAAGAACGGGCAAGAAACTCCAACGACACTCTATTAAATCAAGATATTACAAAATCCTGGGTAGGATTTGTAATCCTTAGATCATTCTTGTTGCTTCTATAATGTGAGCACAATGAAGAACCATGATATCAATAAATCAATCAGGAGGTTGTCGGCGGTTCCATAACCAAGATACTGGAGACTCTAATCATGATATTGCGATTTTATAGCATTGTAAGCAGTCGGTCTATTCTGTAAAAAGTCACCGTCAAAACTTAGATGAAGTGAGCTGTCGACCTGAAGCTGGGGATTGACACATTAGTGTCAACATACTTCATGCTCACTTCACTTAAGTTTGGTGAGATTTTTATACGATAGATCGGCTGGTAGCGTTATACTTTGGGGACATGAAACAACCTTCAGTTTGTTGTTAGTTGCATAAATAAAGATTGAACTGTGAAAAATGGTTGAAACAGTCCTTCGTATCCAGAAAAGCAGACGATGAAAGGAAAAGCAGCCATGACCTCGGCTAACACCGTTATAAAAGCACTCCTGAACAAACGTATTATACGAGTAACCATTGCATTTTATAATACAAACCAATGATCTAAATACAACTTAATGTGCCAACACGACTTCTATTGTAACCATTCAAGTATCAATCGAGCAAACCGGTCGCCATACCTCACGGTCGTCGCCATCTTGGTTTGACAGCTGACTTATAATGGCGGGACTGTTAAGTAATTGTCTATGGTTGAGTAATAAATTCGATACGGCATGTGACGCTGGCTGACTTAAATGATTTCTGTATTATTGCGGTTTGATTTGTGAAAAATCGACAATTGTTTTTTTTTTTTGGTACTCCTTTCAGTTTGCGTACTTATTAAATAATCTCTAAATTTTTGTAACTGTATGTTTTTGTGTGGTTTGAAATGGTTTTAATTTCACTAAAATCGATTTTAGATTTAACAAAAGAAGAATACCTAAGGGCTGATCTTTCTACAATTTGTTGACGGTATTATTTTTGTCAAGTTTATTTTAAATCGCCAAGCTCTCAATTATTTGGCATTTATGTGCATAATTCATTGTTCATCAAAAATCTTTAGCTGAAATAAATCATTGAAAGACTCAAATCATTTTCCCACAAAATTCTGCGTCAAATGGTAGAAATAACACAGAATTATTGCCATTGAAAAAATCTACAAATTACCATTAAATAACAGTGCCATTCCTCAACAATTACCATCATTATACAATTCTATTTGAATAGATTATAATCAAGAGCTTCAGAAAAAAAATCAATTAAAAGTAATTGTCTCAGTATTACTCTGCAAGGTTGATTGCTAACCTTGACACTAACTTCACGCTCATTAACCGAGGGTTGAGCAGAACTAACAAACAGTACTACCGAACACAATAAATACAGCAGGCGAGTAAACGAGACAGGAAATCGATTATTACCGATATTCGAATCGGATCGAATTATATCGATTGTAAATTTGATCGAAATAAACTTGTCTATGTATGGGCTATGTGTATTTCTATATAAGGTCGGGTTTGAAAGTTTTACCTCGATAACTTATTAGTTTATTTAAAATTCGAATCAAAGCAAATTGCTCTGATCAAACACCATTCCTGAAGGCTATTTGCAGTACCTACTGCAAAACATTGATTTAGATTTTTTCAATAAATTAGAACAAACAAACAACACACGATTACGCGTTACGATTTTCTATATAGGGCATCTCTACTCAATATAATTATCAATATGTATCTACTTTCCTACAAACATTAAAAAATAAGAGCACAATAGGTACGGATCTGCCCAAATATTATTGGCGTGGCTTCCAGTCTATGGAAGCTGTTGAATATCAGTATTTTACGGAGCGGTTGCCTTTCTGATCCCCATAACCCAGTTAAATATTAAGTAACACGGTACTCCTTGATAAGACTGGGTGCTTGTTAGACTTTCGGGCTTCTGACTGACCCGTAACGACTGTCAAAAATCTACGAATGACTGCCGAGACTAACGGGTGAACGTACTTTTGGAGGTGTCACGATATGTAATGGATGGTCACCATCCAGACACCCACCGCGGCAAGCGTAGCTTAACCATTATTTAGCTAGCTTATTTAAGCTTAGTTATTATTTAGCCACGAGCCCCAAGTAAGAAAACAATAGATACATTCCTTACAAAGTGCCACGAATGAGTAACACATGACATACGACAATGTCACGTTGATTGAAACAATCGCTTCTTTTAATTAAAAACGTTTTGTTTGTCTTTGCCCTATCCGCTTTGACAACACGTGAGTCAATGGTTCGTGTTTTTTTTTCATTCGGTATTTCCGTGCCGGCTTTCAAATTAACGGGTTATTCCTTGTCAAGTCATTTTTTACGGTAAAAGATAATGATTGCCGAAATCATTCCCGAATCATTTGAGTGGTAACTAACGTGTTTGCCATTTAATTTGTGACTTTTATTTTTATCTTCACCCTTTAACTATAAGGATGTACACATATCATCAGATTTACCTGATGCATTTAATTTTTACCGTTACCTCCAATATTTAGCGTAAAGAAAGAAACAAGACAGAAAGAAAAAAAATACGTTTATTTGCGGTAAAGAAAGAACACAAAAAGATCAAGATAGGGTTAATTAATATGGGTCACATCCACGCAAAACGGCTATAATGTAGCATTATGCATAATCTGAGCATTATGCTACGGCCTTATGCGATACGAACCCCCAGAGCTAATTTTACACATACATTTTCAAGCATAGGGATTACTTGAAAAGTGCAAGAAACACTACCTACTTATTAAAAACTGTCCTCGACCTTCTGTACACATATTTTGACCTCATTTTAATACTTCCGCGTGTATTTTAAATACGGTTTTCACGACCACTAAGTCGTTTACTACAGATTACATAATTCGTTTACCGAAAAAAGTTCGTACACTTATGTATTAATTTTACGCATAATTAACGAGTAATGGTGTGCCGCTTGTTAAGAATAATGTTTTATTATGTAACGGTATAATCGTGGAAAATTAGAGGGTTTTTGTCATAGATAGCTGTAAAAATTATCATCATAAAGAATAATCTTTTAGCAACGCATGACTTGGCGAAAATAAATATTAAATTACTGGCACATAACATAATCAGCCTATATTGTTTCCACTGCTGGGACACAGGCCTCCTGTCTGTGAGAGGGAATGGGCCGTAATCCATCACGCAGGCTGTGTAGGTTGGTAGATATCGCTTGTGTTCGAATTTTTGGTTCTAGGTCATGTCGGCTTCCTCACCATGTTTTCCTTCACCGTTTTGAGAGCAGTGGTGATGAAATAATTTACACAAAGGAAAGCTGCCCAAATACCACAGTGTGTCATGACAAAAGTCTTTGACCAGTGTGTGTTGCCAGTGATAACCTATGGTACAGAGTCGCTCACAATGGACCTTATCAGAAGGCTTAAAGTCACCCAAAGGGCAATGGAGACGGCTATGCTCGGAGTTTCCCTACGCGATCGAATTAGAAATAAAGAGATCCGCAGGAGAACCAAGGCAACCGACATAGCCTGAAGAATTGCCAAACTTAAGTGACAGTGGGCAGCACATTGCTCGCAGAACAGATGGCCGATGGGGCCGAAAGGTTCTGGAGTGGCGACCGCGTACCGGAAGACGTAGAGTGGTAAGGCCTTCCACAAGGTGGACCGACGACCTTGTGAAGGCCGCGGGTATCCACTGGATGTGGGAAGCACAAGACCGGTCGAAGTGGAGGAGCCTGGGGGTGGCCTATGTCCAGCAGTGGACGTCTTTCGGCTGACATGATGATGATGATGAAAGCTGCTTGGGTTTGAACTTGCGACCTACAACTTGTAAGTCGCAGCCGTTACCACTAGGCCATCACTGCTCTCCCTAGGCCAACAACGCTCTCACTAGGTCACCAGCCACCACTTCTCTGGCACATATGAGTTATTGTATTTTACAACCAAGTATTCATCAATCATTCTGCCTAGCCTTTTCCTATTCGGCTTCCATTTCAAGTCGGATGCAGCTCAATACCAGTATTTTACATGGAGCAACTGTCTTTATAACCTCCACAACCAAGTTACTAGGTAAAATTATACCCCTTGGCAAGACTGTTTGTCTGACTTTGATTCTGGGAATGATAGCCAGGATAAACTGCCACGACCAACAACAGATTCGTAATAAAAACCCGTTCAAAATTTCGCCTCACTTTGAGACGAGCCTTAATAGTAAGAACCACGACAGCCTTCCTGTCAAATGTCTCGTTTCCATAATGTAACATGGGTTACTAATATTACCCACCATCACTACCTTAAAATTACCATCAGACATTGTAGCGCCAAGCGGCCGATGGCACAACTAGTTCTGTATCCGTTTTAGCATCCTACATTTACACATTACATCCTGTGAGTGCTAGTGCAAACTGTGTGTCTCAACGCTGCGACTGGACGCAGTTCTGTCATTTGCGTCTGTCACTAGTTGCTGGGAAACGATAATTTTCTTTGAGTAGTCGATATAGACGGTCGCGGTGACCGGTCGAATGTCACTTTCGTCGGGGGTGGGTGTGCACCGTGCGTCTAGTTGCTGCGCCTCCCTAAGCTGTCGTTACGAGAAATTGCAACTCGACTTCATGTTAGTGTGCGGAGCTTTTAAAAGCTTTTTACAGTTATTTTATTAATGGGCCGAAGCCTGTCTTTGTTAGTCACCAAGCGGTCGCATAGTGTGCGCCCTGTCTAATGTAAGGCAGTCCGTGTATTCCTAGGTACTATTTTGTTTTTAATTACGTACGATCATTACTGTTTCTTTAACAACCGTTGTATGTGGTGAAACCGGTCCATTTCCGAGGAGGAAGCTTGGATTACCTGCAACAAAAAACAATCAAACGTTAACAGTGGTTTATGAAAAAGAAACGAGAATTATTGTCTACGGAAGGACGTCTTTAACAACAGACTGCCTGCCCAATTTCCAATACTGATTAGCAAGGCATGTATTTTTGTTTCTTGGGCGTTAATCCGCACCCTAATGACGTAACATACTATATCAATCAGAATCTGAAAAAAATTTAAAGATATTGCTACTCCATTGCTAAAATACTGGTATTAAGCTGCATTAAGTTACACTGAAAGCCGACCTCAACCAACATAGTTGGGAAAAGATTAGGTACGCAGATCGACATTATTCATGGTTTTCACACAGTAGGTGACTGATGATATTGAAAAAGATAAAGGGAATTTGATTTAACAAAACAAGTGTATACATGCATGCAGAATGTCACAATATTAATATTTCGAACGTAAATCTTTTACAAGTATGGCACACATTTTTTTTTAAATTTACAAAATAAAATATAAAATAATTACAAAATAAAAACTAAATTAGTAAAGGCACTTCAATCCAAGTCCACAAGGGTCAGTAAACAATAATACGAGTAAGTCAGTTTTTTTTTTAATCATAATAATTATGTCACAAAAATTAAAGAAGAAAAAAATTATGTGTCATTTAAAAACTTAAAAGTCATTTATATTATATTAACACTTGTCTGTTACACTGTGTTAATTGTGTGTTATATTTAAGAAATGCCAATGTTTTGAAAACTTAAAATTTATACAGCCATCTTTTGCAGCCTAATATTCCTACAATCCTACTAATAATAATACATGTGAAAGTTGGTGACGATGGATGTTTGTTGAGTAACAAACATCCATACATCGCTAATTTGCAAATCGTGACCACCCAAGGTCTTTCTACCCATTGAAATAATGATCATAATCATATAAAGGACGTGATAATTTGTGAGTAAGTAACGGATTTATAAGCACTTTTAATTAATTCATGATGGAACTGGTGTGTAGTTTCTTCAGCAAAGAATTTGGGCATAGATAAGTATTAATTGGGTACCTATGATTTTGTTTATGGCGCTGCCCAAACGTACAGTCGCCAGCAGGTCAAGCTATCCCAAACTGTCAAATTTTCCCAATTGAACATGAACCTAATTCTTTTGTGATAAAGTTGAAAAACTATCAAAGAAATTTGACAGATTGGGGTAGCTTGATGTGCTGGCCTCTGTACCTACCGTTAGGCGTATATTGGTACATAAATTACGAACAAGTAAAATATTGAGTTTTTGTCAAATGTTTAAAGAAATTATTTAACCAAAAACTCTTTCATACATTATGAAAAAATTGCGTAAAAAGTGCACAGTAAAATATTTTTCGTCGCCTACCCAATTCATTACAACATTGAGTGTACACTAACATATCTTATGCAATGATAATTCAGACATTTAATCAACTAAAGAAATACCTAAAAATATTTTGACCCTCGTATATTTTTTAATTTCACTAAAACTGCAAAATTTATTTCGACATCAACATCCAATTATGTTTATTGCATTGTTACTATTTGCAGTTTTCTCCGTTTTCATTTCTCTCGTCGATTTCCAATGATTCCACTATTCAATCATAAATTCTTCAGTTTGTATCAGAAAGTCCACAATGGCCTACGCTTCGAACAAAATTGTGGTATCATCATTCTACCTGCAAAATCTATCATCACGACCTATTCATTAGAAGGTAGATCAGGCCAATTTATAGGTCTACAGCCACAATAGCTACAGATGAATTAGAACCAAAGAAACACGTTTTAACAAATGCAAATCTCGATGAAGATGAGCCTAACAAGACCTAGCAAGTCAGGTAAACCACAGTGCCCGAAGAATTACCAAATTTAAGTGGCAGTGGGCAGGGCACATTACGCGCAGAACAGATGGTAGATGGGGCCGGAAGAGTAGCGACCGCGTAATGAAAGACATAGCATTGGAAGGCGTCCCACAAGATGGACCGATGACCAGGGGCCTAAGTCTACTAATTTATAAACGTCACAATGGTCTCTCAATGGTAAGTTTTTGACAGATTTGCCATACAAAAAGTGTCAAAAACACACCATTGAGAGACCATTGTAACGTTTATAAATTAGTAGACTTAGGCCCCTGGTCAAAGCCGTACGAATCGGTTGAATGCGAAAAGCACAGGACCAGTCGAAGTGACGGTGCTTGGACGCACAGCAGTGGACTTGATCTTTCGCCTGAAATAATGATGATTAATGATGCAGATCACAGACTGTATGTTGAACCAAATATGATTCGCAACAGTAATTAATATCTGACAGGGGTGCTGGTTGTTCGAAAGAGATACCGTGGCCCCTGGCACACAGGCAACTGAAGTAACATTGGTGGGGTTTAGTCAGTAAAAGTCTGAAAGAGCAGGAGAAGTTATATGATTTCCTAACCTCAAAAAAAAAAACAGGTTACCCTGGACCTTCAGCCTTAAGTGTCCATTCACACACATACACACACACGTACAAGCATACAATATTCAATATGACACGCGTTATGAATGTGTAATCGTATCGAATGCCATGCTCACTATGGAAGCAAGTGATAGGGAAACTACAGAAGGCAAACTGATAGCGGATTCCATCAATGAAACTAAATGCGGTCACACATCTAAAACGCGTTCCAGAGCTGTCAGTGTCATCGTTGCTATGGATGATGAAGAAACTTTCAGATGAGACGTCGAAACATGCAAGGCAAGCATACCCGAACGAAGATAGTCGGCTTTTTAGTCCATTCGCCTAAATTTACTCGTCTGAATCGGGCGAATCGACAAATCCAGAAATATGTATTACGCAGTTGGCACGTTTTGAATAAAACGTAATGGAAAGTATAATAACCTTATTATGTAAAATACAAAACTTGCCAATTGCCTAATACGTATTTCTAGGATTGTCGAGTCGCCCACAAACTAATATTCGTCATGGTACGTAAAGATGGACCCATCCACGCATCAACTGCGGCAAGCGTAGCTTTACCTGATCGTTCGACTCGTGAGGTTTTTATTCCTTAGCCATAAGGCTTTTATTCCGTAGCCATAAGCCCCTCATCATTACAAATTAGAGGCAAGAACTCTAATTACACCTTTGCCTCACACTGTCACTGTCAAAATAGACGCATTCTATTTTTAAGAGATTATGAAATGGTTTTTTCAGATCGTCTTGGAAAAATGACCCTTCTGTATAAACTTTGTGATCACGAACACCATTGTGGTCGTAAGAAACGTCAGACAAGGCAGGTGATGTCATTTTAATGCCAACACTGTCGCAGGCTTTTATAGCAGCCATATTCACATCTATTGCTATGTTTCCAGTCCCATCAACCAGGCCATTAATAATTCTATTACCATGGGAGAAAGTCTAATTTTGGTTGAATTAAATTCCGTTTCTCATCTATTGCTATGTTTACAGTCCCATCAACCAGGCCATTAATAATTCTATCACCATGGAAGAAAGTCCAATTTTAGTTGACATGGACTCTGTTGAAGGGATCAATGTTTGTTTAACTCTTTTTTATACCATAAACACATGAATGATCGCAGATAATAGTATGAAACTGGTATCAAGGTGTGGTAAGGTTATATGACCCTCGCGATTGGAATTTACTAGCCAAGTAACTGTCGAGTTTTGAAGTGATTTTCTGGTTTAAACTTCGCTTGGAACGTTATAAAATTATGTTAAATTACCGTTAGTGTTAAGGTCACATAATATGTACAGTGTGAGGCAAATATGCACCACATAGCTTTTAAGGGTACACTTTGCGCGGGCTCGAACTCACTGGTGGGCCTGGCCAAAAATCACGCTGTCTCACCAGGCTTCGTATCCAACAGAGATAGTATCAATGGTGAGCAGTTAGACGCTAGTCTACACGCACAACGTTATGAGTGAGACGCAGGATCATTTTTGGCAAAAAAGTCGCGAAAAAATTAAGAAAAGTCCTTCAGAAGATCGGGTTTTATGAAAAAACCACTGCATAAATCAATGACCAATAAAATTTATTGAATTTATTGTTAATTGAACTTTGTCGGTACCGTCTTGGTTTTCGAGATTGTACACTCCTTTTATTACTTAAACACGCTCAAAGTTAGGTTAAATTAGCAAGAAAAACTAATCTTTGTTGGCTCATAACTTTGTAATGGCTTTTTATTTTAGTATTCTGTTTCCGTACAGACAATAATAATAACGAGACAAAACCATACCATGTTTAATTTTTGATACATAGTCAAACAGTGGAGTAAAACCCTCCCGAAGTTTGTATGGAAAAAATGTGGACAAGTGTCACCTTAATATCTCCGTAACTAGACGGTTCCCAGTTATGGTCCAGAACAAAAAAATGATTGTATTGACAGGGATTACTAGTGACTCTTGGCTTCGTTAAGTGTTTTTTTACGCCCAATATGTATGCTAGCTGTGATACTAAAACTTACCTTAAGAATTTGTATCCTTGTTTGATTAGAATATGAAGACCAATCAAAAGATTTATCTTATGACTGAGCGTTATTAATAATATCTCTGACTCATAAAATTTGAGGTTGGGAAACCCAAATAATTTAGTAAGTAGGTATCTTACAAAGATAAATTAATCAAAACATGGATAAATATTTTTGGTTGTATGTACCATAAAATGCCGTGTCTCGGGAAGCACGATAAGCCGTTGGTCCCGCTTGTCATTCGTGGATTTTTGACAGTCGTTACGGGTCGTCAGAAGCCCGAAAGTCTGACAACCAGTCTTACCGAGGGGTATCGTTTTACCCAGTAACTGGATTGTGGAGGACAGATAGGCAGTCGATCCATGTATAATACTGGTTTTCTGCTGCATCCGGCTAGACTCGAAGCCGACCCCAACATATTTATGAAAAGGCTAGGCAGATAGATGATGATGTTGTTGTTTTTTTTTTTTTTTTTTCTTTTTTTTTTTTTTTTTTTTTTTTTTTTTCTTTTGGATATCTATTTCATTCAAATTCATATTTTAGGTACTCACGGATAAAGTTGGTCATGGAAAATAAAAATGCTATAGTTGACGATACCATATTTTTTGCATCAATGTCAGAAAAGATAGGTATAACTTTAAAATAATGAGACTTGATAACAACAAACAAAATTAATAACCGTTGTTAACAATAAACACTAACAAACCATTAGTAAACATGTTTACAAGTGAAACAACGTCAACCATGCAAGGCTACATGATCTGTGCTGTTTTATAATTACAAACTTTAAATACAGTCAGCCTCAAAAGATGAAGAGAGATATTAGAGTATACATTGACATTTTATGTTTTCCCTTATAAACACGTTGTCTACTTCATACATCTCTTTTGTCTTCTCTCCTATCGCAGGTGTGCTGGAAGAGATGTCTGTAGAAATAAGTTTTATCTTTGTACGTATTTTTCTGATCCTTTCTTCTTGTCTGTTTATACATATGTGTGTGCATACAAATGGTTAAATAAATAAACGACAAGAATTCATTTTTTGTTTGTTTACAATCTTTGTTCGAAAATATTGTACCAATGTATGACCAAAACGCATACCTATAACACATTGGGTCCTTAATTAATGGTAGCTACACATCGACATAGAATAATGAAACACAAATTGTAGACAATCAAAAGAATTCATTTATTGAACTTACTGGTGATGTTTTCCAGAAAGGTCAGGTGCATAGTAAACTAATGCTATAAGTAAACGAAGCAAAAGGAGTATGTAAGGATCGTAGTAGGTGACGTTCTGTAGTTTCTGCCTACCACCATGCAAAGAAGGCGTGAGTTTATATTACACGTTAATGTTAATGAATTCATGTCGATGTTTAAATTTTTCGAGTCTGACTGTACTAGGTATACTTAATATATTACACAGAGATGGTCCCAGCAAACGACCTTGCGGAACACTGCGAGCATGCATTCGCAATGCATCGCTGTTGGAATTCTTCCAATACTGTATACCTTGATGGCATTGAGATGTTGATGTCATGTGTCATACCAAGGTAGGAACATGTTTTTGATTCTTGTTTTTCCTTAAGGTGTAAGTATTTTAAAGTGATTGCTTAGCTAATAAATAAATGTAATGAATATGAGATCTTTAAATGTGAAGTTAAAGACAAGACGTGCAAGTGATTAGTGACTAAGTATTGATATTGTTATAGGTAGGAAGAACTCAATCATCATTAATTTTAATAGTTATGTGCAATCCGTTATTTTCTCATAAAGACCTACAAAGAAGAACTGATACCACACAACAGAGCAAAATGAAGAAGCCGTCTAGGACAGATGTCATTCAGCCTACAATGGTATTTTAACTGAACAGACAGCGATGCTGCTGATGAGATTATTGCGCCACTTCTTCTTTTCGGCTAAAGCACTTAGAAGTGGTGATGGACAGGCTTTTTGGGGGACTGTCAGATTTAATTTTGAATTTCAAAAAGTGCAGATCCTCAACCGAATTTGAATAAATCATTTTAATGTAAATACTCAAGTTGATTGTTTCAACAATATGTGGAACATAAGCATTGACATACTTCGCCATTTATTCCCAGATGAGAATATAACTCAAGTATAGTGTTTTTATCGCACAATACACATATTGTGTAACACTTGTGACTTGATATAAGAGGTATACTCCGCTCAGATGTGATCATCCGTATCGAATGCTTTGTACAAAACTTTTTGTTTAGCGTCGCGGTTTTCCTTGCATGTTTTATTGAAATATAGTTTGTAGCGATTTGTAAATGTTGTTTTGATGTCAGAAGATATTTTAATGTAGGTAAGTACTTAACATAACATATTATCAAACCTGTAATCCCTGAAGGGTTAAGCAGAGGTGTACTTGTCGTTCATCCACATTTCGCCAGTTATGTTTAACTTCGATGTAATAGGGGTGAGCCTATTGCCATCAACCGGGTACAAATACAGACTCCAAAATCCAGATGATATAATGTACTCATACTATTATTAGCATGTTTTAACAGTATCACGATAACAGGATTCAATTTTTTGCCTCAAATTAGTCGCTATAAAAACAGTTTATTGAGTTAATCCAATGATCTTTTCAGTCAAACGGAAGAAAAACCAGCTAAATTAAATTCATAATACCATTCCAGTATCCAATCAATCAGAGCAATTATTTAAAAGACATTGAAATTCGAAACATGACAAATATAACCTAGATTGTCTCCGGGCTCCATTATCTAAATTGAAAACGTTTTGATTAGAATATGCGTATTAATTCGTTATGACAATAAAAATATTCCGACTTTGATCAGAAGGTTTTGAAGGCAAAATATGCAGGAAAATCTTTCGTTTTTCCTAAATGCTTTGCCTTCAAAACTTTATAATTGACTACTACCTTATGTCTAAATGTCATATCATGTGACGTTTCCTGCTGCAGTTTATTGTGATAACTAATTTACATTCCGAGTAGTTTGTTGCTTTTATTTGAATTATGTTTAAATTCTCAGAAAAGCAGAAGTTTCGTCTCTCACAAGGATAGAGGAAAATAATCTTAAATCCTTATCAACTTGTTTTTGTAGTAGGGATTCTCTCTTGAAATTATAAACTCTTGGAATGTTTATATTTAATAGTGTTGAGCCGCACGATTGATGTTTGGTTACCACTAGCGCCATCTCTTATCGAGTAGCGGAGTTAATCGTCAAGATCTTTCTATAAAGTTCGATGATGTTCTAGAACTTTCTGGAACTATCGACATGTGTTCAGTCAGGGCCGATAAGTACTCGAACATTCTAGATGCTTCTACGGTAGAAGGTTCTGGAACTATCCGAGGGCCCTATATAAGCGGGAACGGAGCGCGTCCCGGGGCAGTTCATTGGAAGCGATACATGCGAGAACATCTAAAGCGATCTTCAAGTGCGACTTAAGAGTGATCCGTAGTGCTATTGTGTTGTGTTATTAGTGAGTTTAATTAAAGTGTTATTTTTGGTAATTCATATCGGCAGTTTTTAATTGTCACGAACCCCTAGCTCGTAACAATTGGTGTCAGAAGTGGGATTAAAATCATGCCGATTTTACCTAAAGACGACACGGAGGGTATCCGTACCCGGAGTCAACGCCAGCAGGAGACGGACCAGAGGCGATTTGGTGGAACAATGCCACAGGCGTTGGAGGGCCAGCTACCAACCACAGAGGCCGGCCCGTCCACAGCTGCTCCAGCATCACCAGCACCAGATTTTGCTGCTCTGATGATGATGTTGCAGGAGCAGGCCCGCCGACAGGAAGAACAGGCCCGCCGACAGGAGGAACAGGCTCGCCGACAGGAGGAACAGGCCCGCCGTTTGGAAGAACAGCTCAAACGGGATAAAGAGGAGCAGGCCCGCCGACAGGAGGAGCAGGCCCGCCGACAGGAGGAGCAGGCTCGCCGACAGGAGGAGCAGGCTCGCCGACAGGAGGAGCAGGCCCGTCAATTGGAAGAACAGCTCAAACGAGATAAGGAGGAGCAGGTGCACCGCCAGGAAGAGCAGATGCTCCTCATAAAGGACCTTCACGCAACCTTCGGGAAAGACATGAAGGAGGTGAAGGAGAAGGTTGCCCAGCATGACAACCGCTTGTCAGAAGCTGAAACTCAGATCAGCAAGTTTAGTGACGTCATTGCTGATGTGAAGCAAGAGTTGGGTAACCTCAAACTTGGGGATGGAATCGCAGCTCCCGTAGCTACAACACCTTCGCTACGTGGATTCAAAGTGCCGCCGTACGATGGGACTTCTTCCTGGTCGGCCTACAAAATTCAGTTTGCGGCTGTCATGAAGGCGAACGGGTGGAATAAAAGTCAGGCCATGACTGCCCTCACCCTAGGCCTGCGCGACCAGGCTTTAAATGTGCTGGAAGCTCTCGGTAAGGAAGTGACTTACGAGCAGCTCCTCGAGGCATTGGAGGCTAGATATGGCGACGCTCACCTGGAACACGTGTTTCGTGCGCAGCTCAAGGATCGTGTGCAACGCAGTAACGAAAACCTGCAGCAGTGGGCCCTTGAAGTGGAGAAGCTGGTTCGAAAAGCGTACCAGTCCGTACCTGCGCTTATTGATGGGAACCTGGTGCAGGCATTCATCGACGGCATCCGGGACCTTGAAGTTAGAGCTGCTGTGAGACTCGGTCACCACGGGACGCTTAAGGACGCATTGGCCCATGCACTGGAGGTGGAAGCTGTGCGGCAGGATCATCGTTCCCATCGCATCAGGGAGGTTGTAGCAGCTACAGTTCGCGATCGTAAAGGATACAGCCCTAGGTGCTACGGCTGTGGGGAAAGGGGCCACCTTCGATCCAGTTGCCCTAAGCGAACTGCAGAAAGGGAAGATGGCCGGTCTCCAGAGGGTAGCGCGGCTAACAGCTCTACCCAGCAGCAGCAGGGAAACGAGTAATAGCCAGGACTGCGGGGCGGGTGCTGGCTGATGTTCAAAGAGCCCCAAGGATTTCGATCACACAAACCCATGACGGGAACACCTTAATCATCAAGGGTGAGATCAACGGAATGCCCTGTAAGCTGACCATAGACACGGGAGCCTCTCGTACGGTCGTCAGTTCCAAAGTTATGAGTCGGCTCCTTGGGGACTCCGCATACAACCGGGAACGCATTAATTTGGTGACAGCCACCGGTCAGCGCATACCCGTCCGTGGAGAGAAGGAGATGGAGTTGAAGCTAGGCAACAGGACCTACCTGCATAAGGTCATCGTGGCTGATATAATGGACGATTGCATCCTGGGTCTTGACTTTATGAGGAGGAATTTTTGCGAGATTGACGTCAAGCAGGGAGTTATGAAATGTGGACGAGAGGAACTTTTTATGGAAGGGGCGTTACCAGGGAATGTGTACAGCCTTAAGGAAATTGTTCTTCCTCCGAAATCAGAAACGATTGTGCCGGTTAGTCTTCCTCGGAATCCTGGGAAAACTCATCGTTGTGTACTCGTGGAAAGGGTAGACAATGACCTTCCATGGAAAGTGGCACGAACTTTGGTCAGAGCCACCGACATCTCAGGGGTACGTGTGCTGAACCTTTGTGATCAGGAACAGACTATTAAAAAAGGCACACTGATCGGTACTTGCGAGGAAGTGGATTGGCTGCATCAATGCCAATATCTATCGACTAGGACCCCCAGCAAGGATGCACAAACGAGAGTGACTACACTTTTAGAAGAGTGTCGCAGCGCTCTGTCTCAAGATGAGATGGGCAAGGCGAAGAAGATATTACTGAAGTACGCCGAAGTTTTCTCCCTAAACGATAGTGACATTGGGAAGACTGGCCTAGTTCAACATAAAATAAATACAGGAGACGAGTTGCCTATCCGTCAGCGGCCAAGGAGATTGCCGGTAGCGCGTGAAAAGGAAGTAGAAACCATGATTGAGGGAATGGTGAAGGATGGTGTTATTGAACCTTCATCTAGTCCATGGTGTTCACCGGTAGTGCTGGTAAGGAAGAAGGACGGCAGCATGCGGTTTTGTGTTGACTATCGTCGTCTAAATGACGTTACGAAGAAGGACAGCTACCCTTTGCCAAGAATTGATGACACGTTGGACATGCTTACTGGAGTAAAGTGGTTTAGCACGCTAGACCTGAAAAGTGGCTACTGGCAAGTTGAAATTGACCCCAAGGACAAGGAGAAAACAGCATTCTCGACAGGAAAGGGTCTGTGGCAATTTAAAGTTATGCCGTTTGGATTGTGCAACGCTCCGGCAACGTTTGAAAGGTTGATGGAACTTGTACTAACTAAGTTGATTGGCGATGCCTGTCTGGTCTACTTGGATGACATCATCATCGTAGGCCGTACGTTTGAAGAACATATTCAAAACCTGGAACGCGTGCTCATGAAGATCCAGAGTGCCAACCTCAAGTTAAGTCCGAAGAAATGTTCACTATTCAAACGGCAAGTTAGCTTTTTGGGATGTGTAGTGTCGGAAGAAGGTATCCGCACGGATCCAGAAAAAATCGCCGCTGTCAAGGATTGGCCAGTTCCAAAAGACAAGACGCAGGTCAGAGCGTTTTTGGGGTTGTGCTCTTATTATCGGCGATTTGTTAAGAACTTTGCAGATATAGCCAAACCCCTGCATAAGCTAACCGAGGAGAAGCGACATTTCTGCTGGGATGAAAGTTGCGATATCGCATTCCAGGAGTTAAAGGACCGACTCTGCAAAACACCTATTTTGGGGTACCCTGATGCAGGCAAGGAATTTATAGTTGACACAGACGCAAGTGACATAGGACTTGGTGGTGTGTTGTCTCAACGGAATGGTGATCAAGAGGTTGTGATAGCGTACTTCAGCAAGTCGTTGTCAAAGCCGGAGAGGAACTATTGTGTCACGAGACGGGAATTGCTTGCTATGGTAAAGTCATTGCAGCATTTTAGCAAATATCTTCTGGGTCGGAAATTCCACTTACGAACCGACCATGCTGCACTGAAATGGCTATTGCAGTTCAAAAATCCAGAAGGACAAGTTGCGAGATGGATTGAGCTACTGCAGGAATACGACTTTGTGGTCGAACATCGCAGCGGGAAATCTCATGGCAACGCAGATGCATTGTCAAGAAGACCTTGTCCTGAAGACTGCAAGCATTGTACTAGGCAAGAGAGTAAGGAAGTGGTACCTGTGAGGATGCTCAGGACAGACCTCAGCAACGAGTGGAAGGAAAGCCTACAACGTGCACAGCAGGAAGATTCGGACATCAAGCCGATTCTGGAGTGGATGAAGGCCAAAGCTCCTAAGCCCAGGTGGAGCGACGTCTCAGCAATGAGTTCGATCACAAAGAGCTATTGGGCCCAATGGGACAGCTTGGTGATTCAGGATGGAGTCCTGTGCCGTAAATGGGAAAATGCTCGGGGAAACAGCTGTCATTTGCAAATGGTAGTCCCTAAAGCTCAAGTACCGGATGTTCTCCAGCTTTACCATAATGGTTGTTCAGGAGGTCACCTAGGAGTGAAACGGACTCTACTGAAGATAAGAGAACGGTTTTACTGGGTCCACTGTCGGGACGATGTCGAGGACTGGTGTCGCAAATGTACAAGTTGTGCAGCTGTAAAGGGACCTCAGACGCGTAGCAGAGGTGCATTGAAATTGTACAATGTTGGTGCACCATGGGAGAGGATAGCCCTTGACGTTGCGGGGCCGTTTCCGGAAAGTGAAAGTGGTAACAAGTATTTCATGGTTGTGATGGATTACTTCACTAAGTGGCCGGAAGTCTTCGCCATTCCAAATCAAGAAGCTTCGACAGTTGCAGATAAATTAGTTCATGAAGTCTTCTGTCGTTTTGGAGTACCTTTAGAGATTCACAGTGATCAAGGAAGGAATTTTGAGTCCCAAATATTCCAGGAAACTTGTCGAGTTATGGGTACTCATAAAACAAGAACAACTTCTTACCACCCACAATCGGATGGAATGGTGGAACGATTCAATCAGACATTAGAGAGGTACCTAGCAAAAGTTGTGGAAAATCGGCAACGAGATTGGGACAAGCACATACAACCGTTTTTGTTGTCATATCGAAGCGCTGTTCACGAAAGCACATCGGTGACACCAGCTTTTGCAAACTTTGGAAGGGAATTACGGCTACCTGCAGACCTGATCACCGGAATACCACCTGATGCCCCACGCAGTATAACTGATTATGCGAGTGACTTGCGGAACAAGATGAATGACATTTATGAGCACGTCAGACACTCAGGCCAGCAAATGTCTGAAAAGATGAAAACCCGTTATGACCGCAAAATGAACAATAAAGGGTTTGACGAAGGTTCACTAGTGTGGTTGCACAATCCCGTCCGCAGCAAAGGGAAATCTCCTAAGCTTCAAGCTAACTGGGACGGACCGTACCGGATTGTGACAAAGATCAATGACGTTACCTACCGGATACAGAAAGGTGCAAGAGGTACTCCTAAGATAGTCCACGTGGATCGACTGGCGCGTTATTATGGGGCCGATAATGCTCGGGACGAGCATTTCTTAGGTGGGGGCAGTGTTGAGCCGCACGATTGATGTTTGGTTACCACTAGCGCCATCTCTTATCGAGTAGCGGAGTTAATCGTCAAGATCTTTCTATAAAGTTCGATGATGTTCTAGAACTTTCTGGAACTATCGACATGTGTTCAGTCAGGGCCGATAAGTACTCGAACATTCTAGATGCTTCTACGGTAGAAGGTTCTGGAACTATCCGAGGGCCCTATATAAGCGGGAACGGAGCGCGTCCCGGGGCAGTTCATTGGAAGCGATACATGCGAGAACATCTAAAGCGATCTTCAAGTGCGACTTAAGAGTGATCCGTAGTGCTATTGTGTTGTGTTATTAGTGAGTTTAATTAAAGTGTTATTTTTGGTAATTCATATCGGCAGTTTTTAATTGTCACGAACCCCTAGCTCGTAACAATAGTTAGATAATTATTGCTCTTGAGCTCGATCACGTCTGATCGAAAGCGATTAATGAGCTCTATGATGGAACGAACGTACCCAGAAGCAAGTTCTCTCTTGCTTTGAAGGCGGATGGTTAAATGTGGAAAGGAACACGGACGCATCGTTTTAATTACAGGCACTTTTAAAATGTCAAGGAACCGTTCAGTCAGAAAGATGAAGCTAGTTGCGCATTCCAAAGCGTAGTAGGTACCTATGGAAAAGAACGGGCAAGAAAGTCCACGGTGTCCGTCTTTTAAATCAAAATAAGCAATGTTGATGTTACTTGTTTCGAAATTAATCGATTTCAAATTACCTACACAGCAAGCAATTGCATACAGTGAATTTTGCTTATGAAATGAGTAAGTTTGATAACTCCATTCCACAATTCAAAACGAAATAAACTTTTACAAATTGCATAACTACCTTAATTTGAAATACCTAAATTTAAACCAATAATTTAAATTTGAACGACCCAACATGGTATGATCAGCTTCAGTCTAAAAGGCTACGCAAGTTGATTACTTTGATTAACAATAATGGCGTGTGAAGCCTTGATATCGCATGGCTTGAAACTTACCTATGTAATTCATAACATAACATCACGTCTGTTATCCCCGAAGGGATTAGGCAGACGTGTACCTATGTGTTCAATTCCCAGGTCAGACAAAGTGTTGTAGAGTTTTCATGTTAAGCCCAACATATGTAGTTGGATCAGCTACAGTCTAAAAGGCTACGCAAGTTGATAACAGTTGACGATCGGCTTGCTAATTGATTGACTATTAAATGCTGTCACGTCACGCTTTTACGTCATCTACAGTTTCACAGCTACCATTGCATTCCTCAATATCATGTTCAGAAACGGTTCCTTCACGAATCCGTTTAGTAGAAAATATGCAAAACATGTAGGTTCGTCACGACCTCTCCGTTAACAAGTAAACAGTTACTACCACTTAGAGTACTTAACGATAACGTTATTTGTCTTCTGTGTGTATTGTTTTCCTTTGCAAAGGAAAATGTTTACTAAACAAATGTAGTACATTTCCTTTGCTCACCTGGAGGGTTAAGAAAACAGCACCCATTTGGGCTATCTTCACTATTTACATCATTTCAGCCGAAAGACGTCCACTGCCGGACATAGGCCTCCCACAAGCATTCCCACTTCGACCGGTTCTGTGCTTCTCGCAAGCAGCGGATTCCTGCTCAGCATGAGCTTGTGGGGCTTATGGTTAAGTTACAACTGCTGCACGGTTCGGTCGATTAAGTAAAGTTATAGTCCATTGATGGGTGACCATTTTTGCATATATCAAGACCTCTCCGAGCCTCAGAAAGCACGTTAAGCCGTTAGTTCCGGCTGTCATTCGTGGATCTTTGATAAACCTTACGGGTCGTCAGAAGCCCGTAAGTCTGACAGCCAATTTTACAAAGGAGCGACCTCTTTTATTACCCATTAACAGGTTGGTAGAGGTCAGACAGAGATGGTCGAGATGGTCGTCATTAAGAAACTGGGTGCATCCGGCCAGACTGGAAGCCGACCCCAACTGCTCAGGTGATGACGATTATGTATTTAGCTATACTATAATCTATACTAATAGATATTATAAAGAGGAAAGATTTGATTGTTTGTTTGTTTGCATTGAATAGGCTCCGAAACTACTGAATCGATTTGAAAAATTCTTTCACTGTTGGGTAGCTACACTATCCCCAGGTGACATAGGCTATATTTTATCCCCGTATTCCCATGGGGACGGGAAGTAAGCGGGTGAAACCACGGAGCGCTGCTTACTAGCAGCACTCCGCGGTTTCACAATACTAGATATGTATACACATAATCATAATAAGATTATTTAATTTCCGTCTGTCTGCTACGAAGCTTCAATCTCCAATGGGCTTCATTTCGTAGGACAGTAAACAGTGGATTGTATTCAAATCACCGCTGCCACGTCCGGTGGACTTGAAGATGAGCTTATGTATGGACGTTTGTATGTGAGAATATTTTATTTAAAGGCATTTGAATGCAGGTGTGCGCTATTTTGTAAAAATCTCAACGTGAAAACTTAGGTCATGTGAAGTGGTATTCCACTTGAGGCCTATTAAAACAGATAGGCGAGAATCCGACTATTTTACAAGTTTCTTTTATAAATTTTCTGTATAATAAAATTAAATAAAAACAGCAAACGCTGCTGTCGTGAAAATGTTACAGTTACCTATGTCATTTTTAACTAATCTGTCGCGTTGTCAGTTAAACTAGCAGCGCTCCGCGGTTTCACCCGCTTACTTCCCGTTCCCGTGGGAATACGGGGATAAAATAAAGCCTATGTCACCCGGTGATAGTGTAGCTTCCCAACAGTGAAAGAATTTTTCGAATCGATTCAGTAGTTTCGGAGCCTATTCAATGCAAACAAACAATCAAACCTTTCCTCTTTGTAATATTAGTATAGATAACGCCCTGATGCTAAAGATGGGCTCTAGCTCACACTATTGATAGCTGACAGTGAGTTTTTGAGTTTAAATACATCGAATGTTATAAAATTAAAAAGATACAATCAAAGAAGGATAGTTACCCAAATCTGAAAGATTTTCAACAAATAAAATTTAGGTATTCAAGTTGTATTTGAATGCACAACAAAAAATAAAATAAAGTACCGTATTAGTAGGTAACTATGTGAACTAATCTACAATATTTTAGAGCAAAAACATTGAATAGTGCGAATTGCAATATAAAAACATGGCCAACCATCTTTTTGTCCAACACAAGGCTGTTAACAAAAATAAAATAAATCGCTACAATTTGTATCAGGAAGTCTTCAAATAGTGTCAAATGTTTAAAAATGACCTTATCCTTTTGTATCGTTTTTATTTAAAGACTTCTAAAATGGCTATTTCCTCGATCGTGAGACCGCAAAAACATCTTGATTTTTAAACTACCATCATCATTCACACCATGACTCCCAGCCTCACCCAGGTTTTGTCCGCGATGGCAACAATGTTGTCCGCCCATCTCGCAACCTGACGACCGACATCTCGTCTTCCAGTCCCAGTTATACAACTCCATTTGAGTTGTATAACGCGCTTTCCGATATTCAAGAGCTTCGAACGTCTTCGTATCTCGATGCCATTTTTATTTATTACCCTGATGCAAGCATGGAACGCTCCATGGTTCTCTGTGAGACTTTCAGGCTTACACAGTTTTTTTTAAATATCAGCTTAAGCTTATCATCACTTTAACAGCGAAAGATGATAAGTTAATTACACGAACGCCTTTCACCCACATTCGCATCAGAGAATAAATAAAATAAATTTGCAGTAAAAATATCAATCAAAGCGTTAATGATCATATCGATAAGGAAATAATCGTTAATGTTAAACTTAACAGTTTTATCTACTTTGTATTGAAAAGTTACTTTTACGAAACAAACATCGTTTTCTGGAAAAACAAAAGTCAAATGAAACTGGATAGTTATCGTCGATTCGCAATACAATATTGCATGTATTTTAATAAAGTAAAAGAGAAAGTATCGACGAAATATTTTGATTGCACGTGCAGAGCCAATCCAATCCAGATTTCAGCTCAAATTCTATGTACGATACAAACCTATGATAATTATTGCGTGTTACCAAACCATAAAGGAGGTTCAATACGTAACAATTTCATAAAATTATGGCAATATTATTCAGTCTACAAGTCTTCGACGATCGAATATTTAAAATAAGAGATTTATGAAGTAAGAAATCAATTGTAATCGTGTGAGAATTCTAAAGAAAGACTTGACAATGCATCAACAAGTCATCGTCAGCAAATAGGGTCAGAGTAACTACTCTAATCCATCAACTTTTTAGTTTTTATAATTCCTATAAAATGTTCTGAAATCCAATGTTCATAGTGTTCATACATACACACGAGCGACACGCGTCAACAACAGAGGCAACTGCAGCCGTCGGCGAGGGTCGAGTGTGTCGACGGTTGCAGTAGCCTGTACTCTACTTGATGAGGGACGCACGTCACCGGGAAGTATTGAAGACCGCGACCTGGATTCGACACCACGCAGCTAGGTGGACCGACGACATTAAGAAAATAGCTGGGATAGATTGCATACGCAGATGCGCTTGTAGCATAGCCTGGGAGAGGCCTATATCCAGCAGTGGACTGCGATATGCTGAATTGATTGATTGACACGAGCGGCACGTCGTCAGCTGCAGTTGCCTCTGCCGTGGACGCCTGCCGCTCGTATGTACGCACACTAAGCCGAGTTATGCAGCCTTATTAGTAAGAATTTACCGGCTAATTAGGAAAAACACTAACATTCAATATCGCAATAGCTTTCATTCGTACACATTTCTCACAGTTTTGCAATGATGTGCACTTTTGACGATTACTAATCAACGCAATGAATGAAAGAATACTGTTGCAGCACCATAATTGCGTAACACACGTTCAATTATGATCTGTTTCATTTTGACAGTTCAACAATATTCATTGCGTTATTTACGTTGTTGAGCAGACACGTTTTTCGAACGTATGAAGTAATGGATTAGCAATCTGTTTCAAAATGATTCAGATTATGATTGATCGTGCGTTACGCAATTATGGTGCATGTGTTTCCCGTTACTTTGACGATAACGTCAACCCAACGCGCTTTAGGACGGCCCCGGTTTATTTGGCCTAACCAGTCGGTCACAGCTTAACTCCCACGGCCATCTCCGCGTGTAATTAGAGTATTAAGCTAAGGCATTAAAATTCAGGTTTCTATCTCCGATGCGCACAATTTTTATTATGCCCCCTTAAACTCATAATAAGTACGCAATATTTGCAATAGCTTATATAGCCTTCTTGATTCGTTGCTATAGAAGAAAATTGTACAAGAACCTCAGGAAACAGCTGAATTCTCTCTAGACTTAACCATCTTGATACAATGTTTTTCCATCGCTCCCAAGATCTTTATGCCCTCCAAATCCACCTGCGCTCCCATTCCCCACAGCTATAGTAATACAACAATGTACAACTACAACCAGAATGCCAATGAATTTGTGTGTTGTAACCTTTAGTGCTATATTTTGTATTCAGGACACGGACGGTGTGTCCAACACATTACCTTGTATGGTAGGTAGGTACACGACATCTTATTTCGAGTCTAGACCCAACAGGTAAATAGCCATAGTGTAATATTTTCTGTAAGTTACGGACTTGTTTTGAAGACCAATATACAGGTAACTTAAGCCCGTATGAGTAACAAAAACTCGAAATCAAAAAAGCCTTGCATGCCTTTTATTTCATCAAGCTCGCATTATGGTCTGATCCGTCACATCCACAAAAATGTCATAGCATCAAAATCTTCCAAGCATTCCACGTTTCCAAAGATTGTTTCATATTGTAGTATGAGATTATCGGAACCAGGCTGGCGTTGTCCCAATTTATTTACGGTTGGTCTGGAATTAAGACGCCTTATTGAGATGTATGGAATTACAAGGGTACTTAAATACATCTCAATACGGCATCTTCTCAGTCGTTATCTCTTTTCCAGCCATATTATCTTTCACGCAATCAATTCATCGCTTCTTGGCCATTCCTTACTCTCAAATAGACACAATGCCAATTGCCATCGTTTTCTTTACGTTCATACTCAAAACGTTCTTCACAATCATTCCTAGAAGCCGAAAAATCATGTCATGCAAAAAATCATTTTCTTCTGAGAATCGTGATTAGGACTATATGGCCATGTCATACACTTTTTTTTGTGTTCTTTGATTCTTTCAAACTCCCCAGCTGCACTGCTGTCTGTTACGTTAGAAGAACTTGATTCTATACAATGGTAGGTAAGTAATTACACAAAACATAAAATTAATATATTTGCAATATATAAAAAATACATTAAAAACTTTATTCAAGCAGAAATTCAACAACATCGCAAACTTTTACTTCTTCTCTCCCCTACATCGTGATACCACGTCTTCAGGTCAAGGTGACAGATGTTAGAGATGTCTCAACATGTTGTACACACTATACATGCAATTACTAGGATGCCGCACCAAATAATTGTTATGTCAATTTGAAATCCTTTTGTTCTTAATTCGTAACACGTTTGTCAACAGTTTGCTGTTCGTTATGTAAGTTAATTGTTCTTATATTGGTTAATGTGCTGTGAAGATAAAATACATATCTATAGGAAATCATGTTTCACGTGAATATGAGTAAGAACCTACGTGGCTTGTCTTTTTTGAACCTTTGATTCTTCTTCGTGTAAGGGGACTCCAATTTCGTAACATACTTTCAATAATGATCAGAAAGATTTTGAAGCAAATTCCTAATTCTACGTTCTAGTTTGGCAATTCTTGGGGCCAGGTCAGTTGAGTTGGTTCTCCTGCGGATCTCTTCATTCCTGATTCGATCACGTAGGGAAACTCTGAGCATAGCTCTCTCCATTGCCCTTTGGTTGACTTTTAGCCTTCTGATAAGGCCCATTGTGGGCGACCTCCTTTCAGTACCATATGTCATCACTGGCAACACGCACTGGTCAAAAAATTTCGACTTGAGACAGTGCGGGATGTGGGACGAGAAGATATTGCGTAGCTTCCCGAACGCTGCCCAGCCGAGTCGGATTCGACGATTGACCTAGCGGATGAAGCGCATAGCGTTGGAAGGCCTCCCACAAGATGGACTGATTACCTTGTGAAGGCCGCTGGAATCCGCTGGATACGAGAAGCACAGAACCGGTCAAAGTGGAGGAGCTTGGGGGAGGCCTATGTCAAGCAGTGGACGTTTTTCGGCTGAAATGATGATGATGATGATAGGTTTGCAAAATTCGTCTGCAATGAATGCTGTTGAACTCTCACAGTGAAAGGCATTACCATCATGTGTGTGTGTTACGCTGACGCAATTACCCCGCAGGATTCATGGAATAACACTGAAGTTATCTAGTGGCACCCAGCAGCCCTTTAGCATGATTTGACGTCATCAGGGCTATTTATGAAGACAACTTTTATAAAATTCGAATTTATTTCGACGGCTACGAAGTAGCGGCTCTAGTAGACCAATTTCCATGAAGATTTCATAGAAAATGTTCTAGAAGAGACGTGTTGCGCCTTTTTGCAGTCTGCTTCGGCTATTGACAATATTTACAGACTGTATTACTGATTGTTTCGCGTCACCTATCTCTACAAAAAAAAAAGTACAATTCATGACGAAAATTAATAACAAATCAACAAAGATTCCCATCAAAAAATGATTAAGCGTCAAGTGATTTCACAATTTAGTCCAACACTTTAACATATTCAAACAATACGGCAAAATTATAAGTACGTATGTTGTGAATCAGTTCTTTTAACATATTCATACAATCCTTATCAGATAGCAGACGACTGATAACACGTTTTGTATACATACGACACTATTTCTCGCCGAGTTTGCATACTTTGTCTTAAAAATATTTGCAATCTAATCTTTGGGATGACGAAATTGAAGTCACGTATGTTTTTAAACCTACTTCGTGATCAAGGAGGTCGCCTACTTTGTTTTTTTTTTATAGGTTACACACTTACAGTGACATTTTCAGGCGCTTTACTTTGTGTAAATTATTTCATCACCACTGCTCTCAAAACGGTGAAGGAAATATCGTGAAGAAACCGGCATGTCCTAGAACCAAAACTTTGAAGACATGGGACATCTACCAAACCGCACTGGGCCCGCGTGGTAGATTGCAGCCCACTCCCTGTCACAAAGAGGAGCCCTGTGTCCCAGCAGTGGGAACATTATAGGCTGATTATGCAGAAGGCTGATGCCATGATTATCAGCCTCCGGGCTTAACGTCTCCTTAGGACTCGGGCGTAATTAATTATCAAAGACTAGCTAGGAGAGGAAGCATTCTTGGAGTTTCCCTACGTGATCGAATCAGAAATGAAGAGATCTGCAAGAGAACCAAGGTAACCGATAAAGCCCGAAGAATTGCCAAACTTAAGTGGCAGTGAGCAGCGCACATTGCTCGAAGAACAGATGGCCGATGGGGCCGAAAGGTTTTGGAGTGGCGACCGCGTACCGGAAGACGTAAAGTTGGAAGGCCTCCCACAAGCTGGCTTATGACTTTCTGAAGGCCGTAGGAATCCCCTGGATGCGTGAAGCACAGGTTCGTGCGAATCAACTAATATACTTACCATATAATGAAAGTAATTCCGAAGTCGAGGGAGAACATGAACCTTCAAAAATTTTGCTGTATTTGAGCAATTTATTAGCAACATCTAATTCTAGCTCTTTCATAATATTGATAAAGTAAATGTCAAGCACTCAAAGATGGTCTGTCGCGGTCGTGCTAAATCTATTTGTAAATATAGACGCGTTGAAAACACGACGATTTCCCAACGAATGATAATATTATACAGGATAAGTTTATAGCCAGTGCGCAAACTGTAACCATGAATTCAGCATACATTCTAGACTCTCCCAGCGTAAAAAGTTTTGGTCGAAAATAAAAGTGCAACACCTACGCGGTCAAAATATATGGAACAGCTGATTTTTTTTTTTGTTCCGAGGAAAAATGTCTGCGCTGGGGGTCTAGAATGTATGCTGATTTCATGGTTACTGTTTGAGCACTGGTTTAAAACTTATCCTGTATACTTCATGACGTTTTTCATTTGTGATTAGAATGTCATAGTACAGAGCCCAGCACATCAAGCTACCCCAATCTGTCAAATTTCTTTGATAGTTTTTCAACTTTATTACAAAAGTATAAGGTTCATGTTCAATTGGGAAAATTTTACAGTTTGGGATTGCTTGATATGCTCAAATCAAATCAAATCAAGATATATTTTATTTCACATAAATCTGTATGGGTACTTATGAAACGTCAGAAGCTAGGTACTGGCGTCTGTATACCTACCTTTATTGAAGAGTGAAGTAGTGTAGCATAATATGCGGAACAAGGTGTAAAGTTCGCTCATCCACTGTAGAAAGTAGAAGATCCTCCCAGGAGACGGTTATTGGGTCTGGTGGGCAACTGTCTAAAGGTTAAAGTAAGGACTTTGTATAGGATTAAGGCGGAGATTTCTTGAACACGGTAAAAAGGTGTTTTTTTAAAGCAGTGTTACCTATCTCTCTCTTTAACTGTAAATAATTTTAAAAGCTAAAATTATGTAAAGTATTTAAAAGTCTTTTTTGCATATTACAATTATAATTATAGTTAAAAATATACCAAAAAATTTCGAATGCCAAACTGCATTCAGTGATTATTTTTTATTAAATAAGTAGTTTATTTATTTGCACGACATAGGTACGCTTTTGCTCATTTCCACCATCTGCCTAGCCTTTACCCAACTATGTTGGGGTCGGCTTATTGCTCATTTATTATTCGAATTTATTACAACACACTTTAAGGCATATCGGATTGCAATTAGAACTATTATCACTCATAACAACAAAGTTAACATGGCCTTAAGCTAATTGCGCGGTAAACTCTGCTTGCGCGATGCAGGATTTTGCGTGACGTCACTTTGATGTGTAGTTCGCATATAGCGTCGTAGATGCTGGTAAAGTAGTACTGAAAGACACAATATTTTTAGTTAAAACAGCGTCGTGGAGTTTCTAGTCCGTTAACCCGGGTAACTAGCTTCATCTATCTGACGAACCGACGACCCCTTGAAAATTCGAAAGTAAGTATCTGTAATTGGTTTTATTGAAATATGAAAATACTTTGAGTTCGATACTCTCATTGGGAAAGTGTATCTTTTGAATTTCAAGTTGTTTTTTTTTATTTTAATTATCGTATTTAAAAAAAGATTTTTACAGTCCCTCTTTCCCGCCAAATCAAGTAGGTGCGTAAATTCAATAAATATTTTGAATTTAGAATACGACAGTGTTGCCAGCGCTCATCTCGTACGCACCGCGGTCGCTCGCAGGTGGGAGCGGCCGGCTGGGTAGCATTCCACGAGTGACCCACATAGCTCGCCTCTAGTACTCCCGCTACGAATTGGCCACTGCACCATAAATGCTGTTTTATCACCTGTTGAAATGTTGAAGGACGAAGGCTGCATTGTGTCGAAGAATGCAGTTTATTGAGAAATATTCGAGTATAAACTTATCTTATTTTACGAAAAGAATGGGCAGCAGCGTTCTCTATGCATTTTACCACCATACTGCGATCGCCAACCCGCCTGCCAAGTGTGGCGATTATGGCAAAACCCTCCTTTTGGGGGAGGCTTATGTCCAGCAGTGGACGTCTTTCGGCTGAAATGATGATGATTTAACGAAATAAAAATCGCAAGTTTGGTACTACAATTTAAATAGTTAGGTACTTTTAATGTTTCCGAGAAAGAAACATAATTATCTTATTTTAAATCTTAAACATACTAAGTACTTACTAAAGTTACATTATTGCATTAATAAAATATACATACTTGCACAATCTCGTGTCCATAATGGCCATGAAAAAATCACATGCTTATAAATCAAACAGACCACACATTTATCAAATCAATGCAAATGTTTTTAATGCGCTGCGCCGTTGAGCAATATAATGTGCAAAACAACTTTAATTTAACATCTATTTTAGGAATGAGGCACTGATTACATAATTATGATTAAAAACTGATAACCCAAATTAGACTGCTAGATGATGTCAGTTTACGTTTTGATCTAAATATTTTTTTGCAATAGTTTTCTTGCAAAAACACGTTTTCTTACGTAAAGGACAGTTCGGGTCAAGCAGTAGAACCACCTGTATTTTGTTCTCCTACCAAATTAAATTAACATTCATAGGTTTTATTCGCGATGGCTCACAGATAAATTAGAGATACTAGTTTGGTCAAGTAGTTTATTTTTGCATTTTCTACAAGTAATGCACGTAGGTACGTAGTATCAACCAGAAAAGGCCTTCTTGGAACAACAAAAACACGTATATACACGACATATTTTATACAAAGCTTATTAACTCAAGCTGTGTACAAATTAATTGTTTCATCGTTTGTAATAATACATGACCACCTGTTTTTCTTCCGAAACCTTGCCTTTGAAACTGATTGTTCACGTTCGTAATGATAAACATACGTACACTTGTGTTCCATTCACTAATGAAATATGCTCTGTTACAATACAGTAGTTATTTACTTACTTACGTAAGTAGTACAAATATGATTGCAGTTGTTCATGACAAATTGAATAAACTGCGGTTGATTCGCGGTTCAACTAAGTAGGTATAGGTAATATTATAAATTTTTATGGTATAAAATGATGAAAAAAAAAGCGATTTGCGAATTGTATTTTCTCGGCTAAAGAATTTTATCATAACAATTCGATATTTTTTACGCTACAAATTAAAAGAAAAAAATCAAGCAATTTACCTACAAGAATATTTTTCTTATAAGTACCGGTTTTTATCAAACAAAAACAAAATCAATCACGCTCCAACGCCAACTCTAGCCGATCCCACTACACAATAACTTGAAGTACCTGTATCAATGACGTCACCGTCCTTCGAATGCCGAAGGAGTTTTTTTCCCCCGTTCCCACTCCCAAAACAATTAGGCGGGCTTTTGTTTTTGTTGGCAACATTGTTGACGTGCTTCAATTTTGGATTTCGAACTTCGTGACCGAAAAAAAATGCTCGGCCAAGGTTCTTGAGTGCATGTTGATCAGTTTTATTTTATCGTTCCACTGACATAACCAAGGGCGCAATGGAGGAAGGCTCAAGATTTTATTACGTCATACTGCATTCTTTAGCTGTGGGAACTTAGATATTATGTTAATATTTACGATTAAAAGATTGATATCGATAAATTGCTGGCACAAAGAAAAGGATTTTTTTTCATTGGAATTATTGCTCAAATGTCAAGAGTCAAATCATTTATGTATTTCAAATAGGCACATAAAAGCCACATTTAAACGTCAAAATTTAGAAGAAAATGGAATTGATTATAATTATTCTTGTAGAAGTACATTCCCACTCTACGCCTCCCACAAGGTGGACCGATGACCTTGTGAAGGCCGCGGGTATCCGCTGGTTAAGGGAAGCACAAGACCGGTCGAAGTGGAGGAGCCTGGGGGAGGCCTATGTCCAGCAGTGGACGTCTTTCGGCTGAAATGATGATGATGATGATGATGATGATGATGATGATAGGTACATTACTTACATTTATATGGTATGATAATCAATGTGCAGACGATGCACCTGGAATAAAATGACTATGTATCACCATATACTAAATTAATGCTGTAATCAAATTCCCACACCCTAAAATTCATAAATTGTTATTTATGAATAAGTATTTATTTATTTTAATCCCAAGTATTTATTTTATTTATCAATTCATCATGATGTAAACAATCTCAAAGGTGACACACTATAGAAATGATATCGATACGTTATCTCGTCGGATTTGCGACTAAAGATTACAAACTTTCTAGTGTTTGTAAACAAAACGTAGCAAAATGTACGTTTGTTTTTTGTTATGTTGTTTCGAAATGCATGGAATGCCATACAACGTTTGTAGATGGCCAGTACCTGCACAATATATTTCTTGGGTAAAAAAGAATCGGGTCGGAATTTTATCGCGCATTCGATTTTCAACTGTTTTGAAAAGATAATAGTGAAATTCAAACGGAGTGCATCTCAACGAGTCGAAATAACACTCGATTTTCGACTCTCGGTGCTAAGCAGTACCGTTGAAGGTCCAGAGTGCGCGAAAACATCCCATCGCGATTATTACGTGCGATTGTCGACTTATGATTGGATAGGTTGGCAACGTTTTTCGTATGCCTACAATTTTTGGGCCAAAAGATAAACGCTATGTTAATGTTAAGTCGTGAAACTGCAAGAAGGCTGGAAAACAAAAGAAACAAGCACCATCACCACCATAATTAGCCTATAATGTTCTCCCTACTGAGACACAGGCCTCCTCTCGGTGAGTGGGAGTGGGCCGTAACCCACCACACAGGCCCAAAAAGCAATGGCCCGTAATAATTGGAAGTCTCACCAATGGGAACTCTTTTGTCCAACTACGGGGATGTAGCAAGCTGACAGTAGGAACCTTTCCAATAGAGGTGGAAAGGTTTAAAAAAAACTAAGAATTGAAAAAGAAACTTTAAAACCAAAAAAATCTAAGAATTCTAGAGGATCGTTGCAGGTCATAGGTGGCGATTTGTAGTTCTGCCTAGTCCCATGGTAAGACGACGTGAGTCTAGGTATGTATGTACCTATGTAGGTACATAATAGTGGTTAGAACCCGGGTCAAAAAATTTTACCACCTAAGTACACATTGTGGAATGCAAATAAAATTTGAGTATTGAGTATTGAGTATTGAAAATCCTTTTCGACATATCAAATCTTTGAAACATTTAAATTTCAAACCAATACGTTATCAATACGAATGTAAAATCTTAAATAAGGTTTTACTCTTCGGTTTAGCAAGCGTCCACATAACTGTAATACGGGCCAGCTGTAATAGGACGTCTCCCATTATGGCAACACGCTTTGGCCACAGAATAGTTAAATTCAGAAGTCCAATGCTCAAAGTTCCAATGGCTGAGAGAGCCATTACAAAAGGCCCTTCCAGACATAGCCCTGCATTGTCAGACTCAATAAATTTCAAATAATATAATTTTTAGACTTTAAAAGAGACCTTGATCTCTGATTTTGTTTTGGTATTTTTTCTCAGGGAACTGTCAGCTAGGAAATGCCAGTGCTATCTATGTACAGTCGCCAGCAGGTCAAGCTATCCCAAACTGTAAAATTTTCCCAATTGAACATAAACCTTAATCCTTTGGAATGAAGTTGAAAAACGATCAAAGAAATTTGACAGATTGGGGTAGCTTGATGTGCTGACCTCTGTACATAGTTTTAAAATATTGACCAACAACATATTGACATGTTCATTTCGTTTCAATAAAAATTAAATAAAATCCAAGGCACATAGGTAGCCTAAAATTTTCAAATTGATGCAGATAAACAATGCATTTCTTCGTACTAACTGGTATAGAAAACGTTCTACAACAATGGTCTATTTAAGATTGCTCACTATATTTCGTCCCATGTAATAGAGGGCGAACATAAAGCCATTAACCGGGCACAAACTCCGGGCTGCTCCTGAGAAATTGAAAAACCCAATAACACTACGCGACCTGAGAATCAAACCCACCAGGGCTTCATCAGCAGTAGCGCTTGTGATCACTACACCAACGAAGCAGTCCAACTTACTACTTACTATTGAGACATTACGATCCGTATTACACTCAAGACTCAAACATTACTTAAAATTAGTTAAGAGCCATTTGATTGGTAGAAAATAGTTAATTAGTTAGGTTAAGTAATGCTTGAGTCTTGAATGAGGTTCTGTAATACGGGCCTACAACTTTATGAAATCTTAAATCGGCATGTAGCAGAGGGCGTAACTCTCTAACAGAAGGAATGCCAAACATTTTAATAGTTCGACAATGTTTATTGCGTTATTTACGTTCTTGAGACAGACAAATCTTTTGAACTTGGATTAGCCAAATCCTTAAAAATATTCGGATTTTTATTGATACCTATTGTGTAACGCAATTAAGGTGCAGTCAGCGAATACCACTTCCAATCAGATAGCCTGCTCGATGCTCGTCTGTTCAGTAACTGCACAAAAACAGAGAGATTGCATCATATTGCTTGTTTCTTTCCACACTCTGTTCAAACTGGACCTTTTGTTTCTTTCTTTATTGTCAATACGCCCAGGCTGGCGAAACTATTGTAGTTTTTTTTTTTCTGAAGGATGCAGTGGACGTACAACTTTACTTTTTTGGCGCGGCCATCTTACGGTACTGGACTTTACGGTATTTTATTGACGTTCTGAGGATGGGATAAACACCTTTCAGTTGGGAATTTAGGGCGACTTTGGTAAATTTTCAAGAAGGATTGTGGTGTTGCTGGTGTAGTGGTAAGAGCGACTACTGAGCATAGGTCCTGGTTTCGATCATTGGTTGCCCAAAGTGTTATTGAGGTTTTCCAGCAGCCCGGAGCCTAAATTTGTGTCCAGTTGATGGACATTGGCACTTACCACATTTCTAGCAAAATATGTTGGTTATTATTGGTACACCTCTGCCTAACACTTGGCGTGATGTTTATGGTCATGTTTTGTCATTGCTTGACGAATGGTTTTTATAAGATACTATGGTTTTAGGACACACAGTCAAGCAAGTCTTGTCATTTTCTCAAGCAAGACTTCAGTATTTTTTAATCTGTGTTCAAACTTAATTGCTCTGACACGACACGACCATCACTCTTTTCTTGCTGTCATTCAAATCTAAAGGCCAGCGTGAAAGTTCCAATTTCAAACACCATATTACTTCGAAATACAAAATCGTGAAACAAACATTGAATTAAGGTTGCCAGTATGCTACCACAGAGGTCGGTATCAATAAAACATTGCTCATCTATAATTATGTAGCGTCGTGTGCACTTCGCTTTAATCCGTTCAATTATTCATAAACACTCGCTTTTTGCAAGTTATATTACCTTTGAAGGACTGCACTAGACGAGGATAAGTATAAATAGTTAACCGGTTTATAAATTGGATAGTTAGTGGTATTTAACTTTGAAATTAAACCTTTTTTGTGACGATAAAAATAGCTTCGGTCATTCATTATTACTTACAGTTTCTTTTGCAACGGCTATTAAGTCACGTCATGACAGAATATATTTTTAAACGTCATTACTTTTAATTACTGGCAACCCTGTCTTGTACGGTTGGCAAGACTGTACTAAAACTAGCTTTTACCCACGGCTCCGCTCGCGTGGAGGTCGGTTATTGCATAAAAAGTAGTCTATGTCCTTCTCTATATCCCAGGCTATATCTGTGCCAAATTTCATGACGATTGGTTCAGCGGTTTAGGCGTGAAAGCGTAACAGATAGACAGAGTTACTTTAGCATTAATAATATTAGTAAGGAAGTAGGGATGTAAGATAGTGATTATGTAAAGAAAAATGACTTCGATCACATATGCTGACAACTAGAAAGACGGCTGGTGAAAACTTTTGAATTCCAGATTGTAATCTGACATTTCAAGTCTTTGTGTTTGACATTTTAAGTCAAGTTAATTTAATGCAACTTTTTTTATCCACTGTTCATTTACGACATGCCCAAATGTTTTTAATTTAATGAAAACTGTAAAATTCCTTTTTTTTTTAAGGATGTTATTTAAGTAGGTAATGCATTTGTTTACCCCTTTTCTCTCCTTATTGTAAGAGGCTCATGAAATAAAATGTATGATTAAATAATTAAAATGTTCTTTATTTTTGGTGGCTATTCGATTCAACTAACATCAAATGCATCGCTGTTCTGACCTTAAAAAAACACTCCTTACCGCGCTGTACCTAATAGATTAGCTAAGCGCCCGATCTTTTACAGTTCCCAGTATTCCAGTTACCTTTTCTCTCAACAAAGGCAGTTTCCAGGTACCATCACAAAGGTAGTTCCCAGGTAACTCATCTCACTTTCACCGTCCACGAACACATTTTTAGTTACACGAGTGACGACACATTGGTAGCTATTCACCCGCCTTACGTCAACTTACATCATAGAATGGCGGTGTGGCGCAACCTTTAAGGGAAAGTATACTTATTTAGCTTTCACACACATGTTTACGAAATTAAGTCAATTATAGGCTTTGGATGAGCTGTGGGAGAGGCTTATAGACAGCAGTGATACGATAGTTTTATAAAACGGTGGCTCTAAAAACTTAACCTAATCCAGGGGTCGGCAACCTTTTGAGTCGGAAGAGTAAAAAATTACAATTTACAAAATTTTAAAGTTTTTAAAGAGCCACAATTTTTTAAATATCATACAGATTACGAAACAAGTCACAGTTCTTATTGGTTTCATAGTAAAGTTGCGTGAAATCGGGGCTTAAAGGCAAGGTGACGGAAAAGGGGCGTGGCCTAATCTACGCCATTTGCAAACTCGCCATTTTTTTATTTGATAGCTCGCCAGGTGAAGGGAAAATAAAAAGAAGAAATAAATAAATAAAAAGACAAGTCCTGACTGACTGACTGATTGACTGACTCATCAACGCCCAGCCCAAACCCTTGGACCTAGAAAGCTGAAATTTTGCACAGAGGTTCCCTTTATAATGTAGACAAGGAATAAGGAAGGATTTTTCGAAATTCAACCCCTAAGGGAGTTAAATAGGGGATGAAAGTTCCGCGCGGGCGAAGCCGCTGGCAAAAGCTAGTAAATAATATTTGCGTATAGAACTAAAGAGCCGCAGCGTCACATCCAAAGAGCCGCATGTGGCTCGCGACTACTCGCGAGCCGCAGGCTGCCGACCCCTGACCTAATCTATACATATAATAAATCTGTAAAGGAACTTTTTCTGTACATTTAAAATATTTCGAAAATAATTGCTTGGGGTGGTAAGGGATAATCAACAGATGACATTTTAACCCTTATCAAAATTTTTGTCTGTAGCTCGGTTTTTCAGTTTCTATGTTGAATAGATCAAGTATCACGTCAAAAGAACGAAACTAATATGGTTATCTTTCATACTCAAATATTGTTTATAACTCAGAGTTTATATTAGTCTTTGTTTCATCGCAATCGCTTCGGTCAACCTATCTAAATAATTTAAAGTGTTCAAGAAGAATTTATTTACGTAATGTTGAAACACTTAGCGACATCTATTGGCGTGAAACGGTACTAACGAATACTTAATATTAACACGTCATTCTCATTTAAGTTACTTACTGTGTCTGTGTTATTTCAAAAAGTAATGATACTGATTACTAAAATCGCTTTCCGTTGGTGGTTGATTCCCACGAATCAAAAAAGCTAAAAGAATTTCAAATAAAAAGTTGTGATAATATTAACTGACGTGGTGTTCTGAGTCATATACCTAGAATGCAATGTTAGATAAATATTTATTAGTTTTATCAATCAAATTAATACAAATAGAGGGGAAGAAATCTCATTTTTAATTGTGATAAAAGTCTTAGTAGCGCCATCTAGCATAATATAGCAAAATTAGAGCGGCTAGAGGAACATCTCCATAGAAATTCTTAATCTCTAGCGTCAGTAACGCCATCTAGGTTTGAATAGCAAACATGCAAAGACAACAACTTGATTTCGCGCGAAATTTGATAATGTTAAATTTAAATGCGTGTTTACAGCATTACTCGCTTCAAATAATGGGAGTTTTGGGAGTAAAGAGTTGTAAATACTTATGTGCTAATTTTCGTGATGTTAGTTTTCGAGGTGGGGAGGGGTTCAAGCGAGGTCGGATGGTGAAAGTCAGGAAAAAAAATCCAAAATTGCGACCATAACTACTGGTGGATTTGAGTAAATAGATAGGTTTTCACACGGGCAACTGTAGTTATGTCGATGCTCTTCCGAGCAACATCGCTTACAGAGAAGCATTTTCTTAGTTAAAACAAGTTTAAAAATGTATTTATTTATCCATTTGGCATCTCCAACAAAGGATACATTACCTACACAGGAACAATAGAAATCACAATAGTAAAATATTGACAATTTTAAAGTCGCTTCTTTAAATATAATTATTTATTGGTCTACAAATAAATGTATGGCTGAACAAAAGAACACTGAAACATTTTTGATTACAATTTACAATAAAAAGGCATCGCAACTGAGAGTCGCGGAGGATCGCTCTGTTACGTCCATTATCCTCGGGATCGGGCTCTCTCTCTTCCTGCTGCCTGCGTCAGCAGCGGGGAGAGAGCTAGGGGCGCGCGCGGTATGGCACTACGTAGCAACAACATCGTACTTACTATGTTCATAGAAAACCCGTGCTATACAATTAAATAGTTTTTTTTGCCTGGTTTGGTTTTTTTTCAACAGCGCTTTTAATGTGGATAATGACCGACGTTACGGGGCGTAGGTAATGGTAACATTCGCAGCGAGCATGTCTTTACGCCGTGTGCTAAAATCAGCCGTGTTGCTCGCTCGCATGTTTTGCCGTAGGTACTACTGACTGCACGAATACTTGCTTGGTAACATATTAGGTGCATTTTGACCCGTGACGCCGGTCAGTATCCACCTTTACAGCGTGATCTTTCTTCATCGTGATAACGCCATGGTCCCACGGGCCGTTAACTGACAGGTTTTTTTTTGGGTGGGAAATCATCAAATGACTTCTCCTGCTGAGTAGAGCAGGAGGGCGTGTCAGACTTTTACTGACTAAAACCCACCCGTGTTCCCTCAGTAGCCCGTATGCCAGGGGCCGTGGTATCTCTTTCGAACAAACCCGCACCCCTGGCAGGCATCGGCCCTTGCGGACCCCACCAGTGGGTGCTGACATCTTTGACGGCGCGCGTGAGGAACACAACGCGCCGTCCCGTCTACCACTTTTCGGCCGCAGAGGATAGGGAGAGCGGCTGACGCTATACCGACACTCCTCTTCCCCTGCGGCCCCACCGCGTCCGCCATCAAACGGTGGCGGCCCCGTCCAGGCCACGGAAGGGAAGAGCGCTGCTCAGAAGCACCGGCACTCCTCCTCTACCGCAGCCTGTAACCCTCAGCCGCGATGCCTCCCATTCGACATCGCGGCCCACCTCAGTTGCGGTGCACCTCACCGCAACCTACGTTTTGGCCGCTACGTCAATGGCTTGAAGGCAAAAGCCCTGACGAGCGGCCCCACCGTTGGGTTCCTCTTGGCTTCACCGTGGATGGGAGACCACGGTTACTAAGCCCCCCCGCAACGACAATGCGGGAACCCACTCGGGGGGGTGACAGGTGGCGTCAGGTGTTACTGCACTGCTACCTGTCGAGGCCTATCGCAGTCCGTGCAGAGCATTCCCACTGCTGTGGTTTTATTCAGTGGTCAACGTTTGATAAACAAAGCTAAAAGACACGCGCCTGTACGGGCCGAGATAGGCGCCCGCCCCCGCGTGGAATAATGCTTCAGCACACTCAACCAGACGCGCAGTCGATTTATTGAGTAAGTACAGTAAAAGCTCCTTATTCGTGCTTCCTTCATTTGCGTTTTCACTATTCGCGGATTAAAAAAATGCGACCCAATTCCTATATCCGCGGCTAAAGATTTATTTATTTGCGGGTCTAATCGGTACATCGGTACATACATATTAACAAATAACAAAAAGGATTCCAATAGGTATCCAACTCAATATCCTTTGTAAACGCGTCGTCAGATGGACTATAAAAAAGTGAAATAGACCTTATTACAACTTCGCCTAAAGTACATTGTCAAATGATATCGCCGCTGTATTGGTTCGCCCTTTGACATCTACAATAGCCGCCTTCGCCGCGGTCGGTGTTTTTAACCGACTTCAAAAAGAAGGAGGTTATCAATTCGACATGTTTATATTTTTAATGTATGTTCAGGCATAACTCCGTCGTATATAGACGGATTTGCAAAATTCTTTTTTTTTTTCGAAAGGGGTTTACTCCGAAATGGTCCCATTGAAATTTCATATAGACAGGGCCCGATCTAGCTATTTAGCCGCTCCGGGCAAAAATAACATTCGCCGCCCTTTGCACTAACACCATCAAAGATGGTATGACCATAATTATGTGATATTCTTTTAACTATATAATATTCACATACGTTAGTCTACTACGGCTTCTGAACAAGTATACCAAAATTCATGAGAGTAGGTATGTTTGTAAGTTTACATTTTGCCGCCGCTCATTTTTGCCGCTCTGAGCATTTGCCCGGCTTGCCCCCCCTTAGATTGGGCCCTGCATATAGATCTGATGATGCGTTTCGGAAACAGACAACGGAACTCTTCAAAAAATTACAGCAAATCAACCGCGAATGTTGCTATCGCATAAATACGTATGCATTGTTTTGACCCAAAGGATGATGAAATTTCGAATTGGTGTATGGTAGGTAACAAAAAAGTGAAAAATAAAAACTTTTTTCACAAAAATAACAACCGACTTCCAAAAAACACTACAAAGTGCAAAATAACTTTAATTTCGGAAGGCGGTACAAATATTTTTTTGAAAAAAGTTTTTTGACAATGTAAACAAACATAATGAAAGCAACCTCATCACCATAAAGTATATTTATATATCATCATCATCATCATTTCAGCTGAAAGACGTCCACTGCTGGACATAGGCCTCCCCCACATTTATAAATGCTGCGACTTAATAGACATTCCATCCTTTGGTACGAGCCGCTTTGCGTGTTTTACCTATTGTTTCATCTTTACATTTAATGCAAAATGTTGAAATTTTTTTTTTACTTAAAAACGATTTTCGACGCGATAAAACGCATACGCATAGAAATGCTTGATCGTTTACGCCTTGGAGAGTCGCTTGCATCCATATCACGCTCATACAATTAATCAATATGGTCAAAAACTTCAATTAAATTGTTTTTTTTTGTCACTTAGGAACGTATCCCCTATAATCCCATATAAATTACCATTCCATAGTCACGGTTTCTGTATTCGCGGTAGGTATTTTACGGAACGTATACCTCGCGAATAAAGAGCTTTTACTGTACCTACGGCAGGTGCACATTTATTATAAAATGAGCCTCGACCAGGCGCTTTGATCTATATTTATTCTTAAAAATCTGAGTGAGACTTCGTCGCAATATCATTATAACCCCTAAAGACGCCTGCAGGCCTAGACAAAACACCTTTCTGTTAACGTTCACGCTAAACTCTACGCCAGAATATATGGGAATGACATTACCGTGTCCTTTCCGCAGGTAATGTCATTCCCATACATTTTGGCGTACCGTTTAGCGTGAACGCCAAGAGTAATGTGTTTTGTCTCTAGGCTCTGGACTGCATTCGAAAGCTGTGGTAGATTCCTACCAGGATAGATCGGAAGATCGGAGGAGTGGTACCTACACCGTCAAAGCGACACATTATTGTTTTCCGACATGCACGCGAACGAAGTCGCGGGCACAGCTAGTAATCTAAATAAATTTCTTCAAGAGATAGGTACCTATAATTTGTTTGTTTGTAAGTTTGTATGTAGGGGGCTACCTACTAGTCTGATTTGAAAAAGTCTCTTATCATTTGATAGCGCAATTCTTGAGAAAGGTTATAGGCTATATAACATCACGCCACGACCCTTAGGAGGCGAGCAAAAAGAAGTCAGGAAGCGGGCTTGCGGACGGCGAGTAATGGGTAGCTGTCCGGTAAGGAACAAGCCCAGCACCCTAATTGCGTAACTCACGATTCATCATAATCTGTATCGTTTTTTTTTGTTTTGAAACGGATTGTTAAACCATTGCTTCATATGTTCGAAAAATGTGTCTGTTCGACAACATAAATAACGCAATGAATATTGTTTAACTGTGAAGACGAAACCAATTATGATCAATCGTACGCAATTAGGGTGCAGGTCGACGGCGCGTTGTGTTCCACGCGCGCCTGAAAGAGATGTCAGCACCAACTGGTGGGGTCCGCAGGGCCGATGCCTGCCAGGGGTGCAGATTATTCGAAAGAGATACCATGGCCCCTGGCACACAGGCAACTGAAGGAACAAGGGTAGGTTTTAGTCAGTGAAAGTCTGGCTCGAAGAGCGGGAGAAGTTATTTGATGATTTCCCACAAGTCAGGAAGAACTCTAAGAAAAAACGAGGTAAAACTTTGTTTAAAAACTAAAACCAGACTTCTGAAAATTCAGTCTGGTTTTATATTTCAAGTAAAAATTCATCCAGGGGGCCATGTTTATGTCCATCACGATAGTGTTGGTAAACTGTGTTAAGAGGTTAGGCTGTGGTTTCACTGTCTTTATGTTATTTATTTAGCACAACAATAATATTGTAAGCAACTCGTTCACATTTATTATTTTTATTATTTTATTCAACAACACTCGTGTGTTACTATGGAGAAAGCACAAACGTTTCTCTTTAATACATTTCATAAAGTGTGCGTTTAATGGCAATTAAATGTAAAAAAAAAACTTTACGCCAACTGTGTTATGTATTTAGTGACAATAAAAATGAGGTAAACTAAGTATAACTTTGATGGATGACCCTTTACGTCTGGAAAATTATGTGAATTTGGGTGAACTATGAGTTTTAGTAGTTATATGAAGTGAAGTAGCATAGTTTTTATTCTGTAGTCAGTGGGTTTAGTCTGTGGTCAGTATGATTTAGCCTGCGGCAGGATTTTGGCGCGCACAAATGCAGCGCGTGTGAGTCTCAGCGCATCCAAGCAACACAGTGTTCTATTTTCAATTCTCGAATATCCAGTCCGCGATTATTTTTTAATGAAAACGAAGATGAATGAATGAATGAATGACCGAAATGTCAAATTTATTGTAGCCTTTATGGGACCTAGCTACTAGGATCACGCCATCTAGAATTAAGGGGAACCTATTCGCGGGCTATACACTCAGGCAGGTAATACACTCCCGAAGTTTGTATGGGAAAAATGTGGACTAGGTTCACACTAAGTAGCTTTGCCCGACCTTCCTCGTTGCCGCGCAATTGTACAGATTTCATTGCCTCTGTACCGTTCAAGAGGCTACTAGGTAACAACATAATGAGAGTTTCATGTCAACAACAAAACCAGTTTCCTTGAAAACGTACAAAGTAAACAAAAACTTTCTTTTTTATTATGTGCAAGCATTTAGTACCGGAAAGTGGAAATTGGAATGCGTGAAAAAAGCATTTTTCTCTGCCAGGCTGGGGCGTAGTTTCCGAGATACGATAAGCCACCTGTTTTCTTACGGTACCGTAATGGTTGTAAAAGTTGACAACTATGTAATAGAAAATAAAACATAAATTACAATGCCAACGTTCACTAGACTGTGTACAAAAAAGGAAATATTTTTGGAATTTGTGAATCGATAAGTCAACCTTTTTTATTAATTTCATTTGCAAATGGCGCAGGATAGTTGCGTAACAGACAAACAGTAGGAGTGGCTTTAATTTTGACAGTTCAACAACATTCATTGTGTTATTCACGTTATTGAGCAGACAAGTGTTTCGAACATTTGAAGCAATGATTTTTTTTATTGCTGATAGGGCAATGTTTTGGCCATCGATCACGCGGTCACGCCTGATGGAAAACAATTAATGTGGTCTATACTATAGGTACTGGAATGAGTGTGCCCAGAATATGACTGTTCGCTCTTGCTTTGAAGGCAGACCGGGTAAATTATATATCCTTCAAAATTATTCAGATTCTGATTGCTAGTGTGTTACGCAATTAGGGTGCAGCTAGATCCTGCCTACTGTAATTAGGGTGCAGATAGATCCTGCCTACTGTAATGAGGGTGCAGATAGATCCTGCCTACTGTAATTAGGGTGCAGATAGATCCTGCCTAATGTAATTAGGGTGCAGATAGATCCTGCCTACTGTAATTAGGGTGCAGCTAGATCCTGCCTACTGTATAGGGTGCAGATAGATCCTGCTTACTGTATTTAGGGTGCAGATAGATCCAGCCTACTGTAATTAGGGTGCAATAGCAAAAATTAAATTAAAATTAACTACAATTATTTTAATTCTCGTGTAAGTACTTTATATTTCAAACTTACTTAATAAGTACGCTGTTAAGACACAAACTAGAAGGTAATACCTAAGTAAAATTAACTAAGTACCTGTTAATTATTCATTACAGAATATACAGGTTTTTATACTTCATTAGATAAATCTAAATTCTTGTTAGAATTTTTTTCTATTAATTATGCAACGATTGGATTTAAATAAACACTCCGGCTAATTTTTAATTAAAAATGCAGTGATTACTTGGATTTTCCATTTATAGAAGCTAATGAGTTGGTAGTTGTGTTTTATATTACAAGAATGTTCATTCAGGATTTTTTGTTGCATAGTAGGTACAGACGCCAGCACATTAAGCTACCCCAAACTGTCAAATTTTTCCAATTGAACATGAACCTTATGCTTACGGTATAAAGATGAAAATCTATCAAAGAAATTTGTCAGATTGGGGTTGCTTGATGTGCGGGCGTCTACTTATTTTGTTGATTTGTTTTTTTAATTTACATATAAAAACTCTTAAATCGGTTAGTGTCTTACGCAATTAGGTACATTGCAAGAGATAAAACGGGGGTAAAAACATAGTCTAACTAAAATACCTACAAACAGTCAGACAACAGCCCATTCCAGTTAAACTAGATTTAAAAAATAATCATCGGTCTGACGGGTCATCATGATCGATTAACGTGATTGAATGAACGAATGAACGAAACTGGTTCTGAACTATCGACAGCCTTACCTGATGACATACATATATCCTGTTGCGGGTGTTGCGACCTCTACGGTGATTTTGCAATAAAAATATTAAGCTTTTTGCTGTACGTTATAAATTGAAAGTTGTTATAGACCGACATCGCTGCAATTATTGTACAGTCAGGGGAATTTGTACTACAAAATGTTAATCAATTTTCCGTTGGTTTATTAAAATCACAACAGTAATATTTGTCAATGTTCTTTGACAATCGTCTGAAATGGTTATAGCACGGAAAATTGACGTAGGTTGCAAAGCTTAGGAATTCAATTTCTTGCCTACAATGCTAAAACATTATGAGGAAAATTGAAGCAAAGAGAAAAAAAACCGACGCGTGATTTTTAGCCAGGCCCATCAGTGAGTTGGAGCCCGCGACTAGGTTCCCCTTAAGTCCCCAACATAGTTGAAAAAACGCTAGTCAGATTGATTGACGGAGTACATAATAAAATGTTACGTTTATCAACATTATATTTGTATTATTAACTATTCAAACGATCTCAATAAAGATAACTATCAAAACGGCGTGCTAAAAGCTATTAGGAATGTAATCTGTAATCATCTAACACTTGAATTTTATCTGATAATTTTCGATTGGATATTATACTATTTTACAGTAGGTACTATCTCTTTCTCTCTTCGGGTAAAGAAAAGGGATAAAAGACGGTGTAAAATTCAATGAACTGTGTAGTCCAATATTTATTTTTTATCTTATCTCTCAATTTAAATTTAATCAAAGAATGTCCGATTGATATTTTTAATTTAGAATAGTTTTACATAGATAAGAATTAAGTATAACGAACGTTTTAAATATCACCAAAACAAAAATGACTTGTCTTTACATTTTTCAGCATTACTTGGAGGACTAAGGACATTATCTAACGAAGTAATAAGGCTAAAGTTTCTATTTCACCATCATCTGCCTAGGCATTTCCCAAATATGTTGGGGTCAGCTTCCAGTCTAACCGGATGCAGCTGAGTACCAGTATTTTACATGAAGCGACTGCCTATCTTAACTCCAAAACCCAGTTACGTAGTAACACGATACCCCTTGGTAAGACTGATTGTCAGACTTTCGGGCTTCTGATTATCCGTAATGACGGTCAGAGATCTACGAATCACAGTCCTGACCAACGCGGCAACGGCTTAACGTGCTTTTCGAGGCAGGAAGGGGTCTTGGTAAGTAACGATGGTCACCCATCCACGGAACGCACAACGGACCGAATGGGAGTCTACGTGCGGAAAAGGGAGTCCCATCATCACCCATCCACGGACCAGTCGTGGCAAGTGTAGCTTAACCTCGAGCTTAACGATCGATTTTCCCTTGCGGCTGTTTAGCCACACCACAAGCCCCTAAGTTTCTAGTTATTTCAAACAAATTAGCGCAGTGTCGCATTAAATGTTGGTGGTCTTCTAATGACAGATGATGTCAGGGGAGCCGCTGTCATACCACGTCCACGATGAAATGCTGTATTGTGTCACAATGCTGATGATATTGTAGCTGTTAGACTTCTGGCAAAGGCACCGAGACTTTCAAATTTTTATTTCAAATGGGTCTGACATTGAATTTCTATGACATCCACCCGGGCCAGCTTCCAGCGTGCGATTTTTGTATCATATTTTGCGACACACGCGGGTATTACAGGAGGCTGTTCTTAAAATTGGATCGGGTCGCAGGGAAATGTCTGGTGTACCTCAACTCAACCCTATTATAGGGAGCTCCACGACCCGTTACACGACACTGCCAGATCTGCAGGACCTTTGCGTAGGCCACATAAAAAATACTCAAAACAGCCCAGACAAGTCATCCTTACGTGTCTCGATCTTTTAAACTTCGCAACGGATTTAAATGCGGTTTTCACCAATAGACAGACTGATTCAAGAGGAAGGTTTATAAGCATAATACGCCGACCTCGACAATGGCGAAGCCGCTAGTACAACCTTACCTAGTATATTATATTCTACCTGTCTTCATGATAATAACGTTCACAATCAGTTTTCTCTTTAAATGTCATGAAATCATCTCGAATCATCGATTTTGGGGACACCTGTGTAATTCTTCAGTTATCGGTCATTGACTTTCATATTCATTTTATAATCCTGAAATCCGTTCATGAAGTGCGAAATCATAATTTCACTAATTATTTGTCACAATTACTATCAGATACACGTGATTTATTTAGAACATTTTTGACATTCAATCTCAGTATTTACATAACAACATCACGCTTTATTGCCCAAAGGGTAGGGTAGAGGCGTACCTATATGGCCATAGTATTATAAAGGTTGTTCGCCTACCGAAGGGAAACTCACACAGATACTGGCAGCCAACGATTGAGCTTTGTCTATGTTCGAACAGTTAGGACGTTCTAGAATACATATAAACGTAATAAATTTTGCAATAGGTTTTGTTCCGGGAGCTTTCATTATGCTAACAGGTGCGGATTTGTAATCTTCTAACTCTTGAAATAAACGTGAAATCTCACATTTTAACGCTCCTAAGCGTTTTAATATCCGCAACCCACTTACAAAAAGGGCTCGTCAGAGTCCTCACAGTACACACCCACGTTTCGGCAGTTATATTAGAGTCTTAAGTAAGTGTCGAAGCCTATTGCCATCAACCGTCCACAACTCCAGACTCCGTGCTGTTACTGGAAAATTCCATGTAGAAAGACCCTATGACACTACCCGACCTGGGAATTGAACCCAGGAGCTGATGCTCAACAATAGCACTACTAGACCAAAAGGCTGTCTATGAGTCATGTTCATGTGTGAAAACTTAATTTCACAAATGATTTGACACAATCGCTATCAGATACACTACACGTGATTTAGAACGTTTTCGACATTCAAACGTTTAGTATTTCGCCAAATAATGATAAAAACAGTATAGCTAAGCCACGTAATAAACTAGATTCTCAAGTTTTACAACTATTCGAGATTTAAATGTCTCGTAAAATTATTCATAATGCTATTTGGCTGTTTGAACGTCTTCCTTTGCAAGGTCATCGTGATAATTTGAATTTAATTTAAAAACGTTTTTGTTTGAGTTTTTCTTATCTGTGCCTGCCCACAGATTATGTAAATGTTACGTACGTATGTACGTCAGTGAAAATTAAAATTACCTACGGAATTTTTAAATTACGTCAAAATGGTTTCTCAATAAACTACAATTAACTTAATTTACATTTTAGCTCACGGTTAGAAGATATAATAGGATTCTCGTTATAATGAACCTGTTGTAGGCATGGCGTTTGCAAGAATGGAATAAATTAACTATACCAACCTATTATTAATACTTTTGGATCCTGACAATTGCAATGCGAAACACAGAACCATGGTATATTATTATATGTTTTCTTAGACCATGCACAGAACGTCATATTAATCGCAGTGTCATTTTGGGACGCCCCCTGGCCCTAGTAGATGGAGTGACGACACAAACGTAGGATACCTATTGAAGGAGGAAATGAAGCACTATGGGGCAAAAGCAAGACCGCAAAAGGCAGATTCAGCCTATAATGTTCTCAACGCTGGGACAAAAGCCTACTCTGGGAGAGGTAGTGGGCCAAAATCTACCTCACGGCCCCGGTGCGTTTTGGTGGATGACACATATTTCTTAAATTTTTTGGTTTAAATACATTTCGGGTTTCCTCACTATGTTTTCCTTCAACGTTTTAAGAGCACCCTGATTTCGAACTCACGGCCTTAAGGCGATTCACACACGGCACCGCGCACCGCGGCGGCATACAATTCGACCGCGCGGTCGGGCGGTGTACGTGTGTTAGGCATCAACGGATTTCTTAGGGACCAATGCGCCATGAGATCCGCTTCACCGCCTACCGCGGCGGTTTGCGGTGCCGTGTGTTAATCGCATTAGTCAGGGCCGATACCACTAAACCACGAAGATAATACGGGCGTTGCGGGTGGTCTGAAGCCCAAAAGTCTGACAACCAGTCTTATCAAGGTGTATCGTGTTACCCAGTAACTGGGTTATGGAAGTCAGATGGGCAGTTCCTCCATGTAAAATACTGGTATTCAGCTGCATCCGGTTAAACTGGAAGCCTACACTTACATACCTAGTTGGGAGAAAGTTAGGCAGGTGATTTTTTTAATGGTAGAAAGAGGGTGAATCAGCGACCATGGGTGAATACTTAGATGAGGGCTAAAAGATTTTAAAGAACCTACTCATGTGTAGAACGAGAAAACAAGCTCCACCGACCCCAAATAAATTTGCACCATATCCCAAAAGGTGAGACGATCATAAATGACAAAATCTTTGTCATTAATGATTTTCTATGACTCAACGTTCACGCGAACGTAAAATTATCGCAGCGGAATTTTATCGCGCACTGTGTTCCTTGACAGTGATCAACTGATCATTGATATAAACGGCAAGCAAACAATAGCTTTAGCAAGAAATGCTAGAAAAAGTGCCATATACCTAAACACCACAAAGTTATTATCTTCAAGTTACACCCCAGATTAAAACCACAGGGACAGTCTACTTGTCTTATCTAAGGAATGTTAATACGCAACGAGGTACGCTAAATACCTATTGTGAGTTGTAATCCGACTGCGTACTTTTTAAAGTACGTACTTACATCAGTTCTTGCTTGTCGTGGGAAATAGCAGTAGGTATTTAAAGTCTTGATTGTGGCCTATGGAAGTATTAATTCTCGGCTAATTATAGTGCAATTTAAGTCATGGCGATTTTGCAAAGTGACGCTACCTATGACGAAATCAAAATTAGTTTTTGGGAAGGTGTTTCAGTAACACTGCCCTGCTAAATTTAAATGCAGCACTTGCAAAAAAGCGGTTTCGAGAAAAACGCGGAAATCTAAAAGGAAAATTTAATATACCTATTACTTCCAGTACCCAAATATTTTTATTTTTCCCGTATAGGTTTGCCCCTAAGGGTGCCATTTTTGCAAAAACCTGAAAACCCAAAGGTGGCGATTACTGCAGACACAATTAGCAGGGCAGTACAGGACTCTGCAAAGACAGCATTTTGGCTGAGCCTAGCAAATATTTGTTGAGCAGACGAATTTTTCCAACACATGAAGCATTAGATTAGAAATATGTTTCAAAACGACACAATAGTGTGGTAAGTAAGCAATTAGGTTGCTGTATCTGTCGACAAGTTAATAACACACATAAGATTAAACCATTTTATCACATCATTCATCATTTCAGCCGAAAGACATAAACCTCCTCCAAGCACCGCCACTGCGACCAGTTCTGTACTCCTAGCAACCAGCGGATTCCTGCAGCCTTAGCCACGTCATCACGGACCATATTTAGGGAGGCCATCCAAAGCTTATTTTTTTTTTGAGGTTGGGATATCATCAAATAACTTCTCCCTCTCTGGGTGGAGCAGGAGGGCGTGTCGGACTTTTACTGACTAAGACCAACTCGTGTTCCCTCAGTTGCCTGTGTTTCAGGGGCCACAGTATCTCATTCGAACAACCCGCACCCCTGGCAGAAGCTACGTCTTCCAGTACGCGGTCACCACTCCAGAACCTTTCGGCTTCATCGGCCATCTGTTCTGTGAGCAATGTGCCCTGCTATTTTATCTGTGCCAACAACTTAGCAGCCCAATGGAGCAGTAATTTGCTTATAGACATTAGATTAATAGCAGCGCTCCGCGGTTTTACCCGCTTAGTTCCCGTTACCGTGAGTATACGGTGATAAAATTTAGCCTATGTCACCCAAGGATAGTGAGCTTCCCAACAGTGAAAGAATTTTGCAAATCGGTTCAGAAGTTCCGTCTGAAAATGTTGGTAGATGAGGGCATTTTCATAGTGTGCCATTATTACAATGTTACAACCACTTTAATGATGCGTTGGACAAGACTATAAGAACAATCACTTAGCGAGAGACCATAAGCGACGTACCCTTGAGTTTAATAGCATAGTTTTGTAAGTAATGGCTAACAAGTACTAGGCAGCCTACGCATTGTATTGTTAAGGCTTTTTCCTTTACGTAGCCGGTGGAATTTAATCCCTACTCGAGCGTGAATGTTTACATATACTTAGAGTATCGTTTGTTGATATTCAGCGTAGATATCAGAGGAATGAGAATTGATTTTGGGAGCAGTTTTTCCCAACTTTATATTTGGCGGCTTCCAGTCTAACTGGATTCATCTGAATACCAGAATTTGACATGGAGCGACTGCCTATCTGACCTCTATAACCCAGTTACTGGGTAATATGATACCACTTGGGGCTTCTGTTGTGTGTGCATACTCCATGAATCCATAAAGAAATTAATTAATCTGGCCTTTCCAAAGTTTTCCACGTACGTTTTATCGTATTGTCAAGACAGAAAAGGGTCGGGTTTATAGTTATTTGCCTAATCTTTCGGAATGAGCTAGTCATACTATTATTTTGATATTCTAACTTCCAGATACACAAACTAGGACAATATTTACCTCAATTTCCAATAAATAGAACATAAGAAGTCGATAAATAGTATACAGTTATAGATTGAACACCAAAGATACTCCGCTTGAATGCGCGTTGCGTGTATAGCCAAGTATGGCCGAGTGTGCGGGAAAGATCTAGCTTAGTAGGTCAAACAGAGGGCTTCTGTAGACACAAGTACGTTATCAGAAAGTCTTAAGTGTCTGCAAGGTTAGAACGAGTAGAAATCTTAATTACGTTGTATAGATAGAACATTAACATAGCCATTAGTCAGACAAGAGTTAGTACTTAGGTGAAGCTGGTTCGGAAATCCATTCAAGGTAAAGATCGCGTTAAATGGTGAAGATTGGTTCTGGAAATGAATTTTTGGAATAAGGCTGAGATAACGCTAAAGTTGCCGAAGAAGTTTTCCTACTTAATGGTAGACTCAAGTAGATTGTGGCACATGAGAGATACATATGGTCAAAACATGCATCTCTCATGTGCAATGTGTAAAGAGGTAGCTGAAGTGGATCGACAAAGACTCTGCCCACAAATAGCATAATACCAAGGCCTATAGTTTCCAGGAAAAGCAGACCCCAAGTCCCTATACCAGGTAAGTCCCCTCTTTGAGGAGTGGTTTGAGAGGCGGCATGGCGTCCTCACCTTCCGCCTGACGCAGGTCCTCACCGGACACGGTTGTTTCGGGAGGTTCCTGTTTCGGATAGGGCGGGAGGAAACGCCCGGGTGTTTCCACTGCGAAGATCGCCCTGAGGACACGGTGGAGCACACGGTGGCGGTCTGCCCTGCTTGGGCGGAGCACCGCCGTGTCCTCGTGGAGGCGATCGGCGGCGGCGATCTCTCGCGTCCGGCCCTGGTCCAGGCCATGGTACGGAGCGAGAGGGCATGGGGAGCCGTCACCTCCTTCAGCGAAGCAGTAATGCTCGCGAAGAGGGAGGCGGCGCACGTGAGGGAGAGGCAGCATATGCGCCCTCGCGACCCCAGCCGCCGCAGGATACGGAGACGCCCTGGGCGTCGGGAATCCCAGGCCGATTTCCGGCCACCGTAGGCATGGGCTTGCGGACGGCGAGTAATGGGTAGCTCGCTGTCCGGTAAGGACCAAGCCCAAGTCGACGGCGCGTTGTGTTCCACGCGCGCCTCAAAGAGATGTCAGCACAAAAAGTGATGGGACCCGCAAGGGTCGATGCCTGCCAGGGGTGCGGGTTTGTTCGAAAGAGACACCACAGCCCCTGGCTTAAGGGCTACTGAAGGAACACGGGTGGGTTTTAGTCAGTAAAAGTCTGACACGCCCTCCTGCTCCACCCAGAGCGGGAGAAGTTATTTGATGATTTCCCACCCAAAACAAAAAAAAAAAAAGTCCCTATACCACAAAACTTTACAATTACGATTAAAAAGTTATTAACTTGTAAATCTTACACGTGCGTTCACCACTAAACTCTCAGTCACATAATGGTAACGGAAAAACCTTACAAATATGTAAGTTGTAGTTACAAGAAGTATATACTATTTCAACTCATGTGTCATTTCTGTGTTACTCATTTTTTTCTAAAATTTTGCAGACTTGTATATTTGGTATAGGGCCCTGATCTTAATTATGGATAAAACAACAAATCAAACGCTTTCTAATGGTGTTGAGCGCACGAGTTTCAAATTATGAAGTCGGAATTGATCCTACCTAATGCAAAAGGTTAAGAAGAATCCAAAGGCTCTTAATATTTTAACCATCTTTTCGTAGTAGTCCTAATGCATGAAACGCAGGTGTGTTGTGTTTACATTGATGACGTTCTTCTTAAATAATTGCGGTTACAATGACGTCTATGATTTGACTCAGATTCTTGTGGTCAGGCCTTAAATCAACTTTAGATCGACGGTCCCTACGTATAATCTTAATGTAATTGCCATCTTAGACTTATTTTTTCTAAACTAAACGATAGTACAGGCTGGCCTGAAGGTCACGAAACAAAACATGCAAATCACATATCTACCACTTAGGGGATTGTACGTAGGGACCGTCAATATAGAAAGGTCAAACTATGCATGTGGCTGAAGAAACCATTATTAAACTGACCGGATACGTAAGGTAGCAGTGTCGTCATGGGATGATGTGAACAGGGCAGGATGATTACCAATTTACCCTCTATACATACATAAACTCACGGATTCTTTCTACGGGGGTAGACAAACTATATAATGCTCCGAACCTCGTTTACGTGTATGCAACTGTAGCCCTAGTGTGAGTTAGTAACGTATCGACCGCGGTCAGCACTCCGATTGGTCGTTCACGAATCCAGGGGCCTAAGTCTACTAATTTATAAACGTTACAATGGTCTCTCAATGGTGTGTTTTTGACAGTTTTTGTATGGCAAATCTGTCAAAAACTTACCATTGAGAGACCATTGTGACGTTTATAAATTAGTAGACTTAGGCCCCAGGGCCAATGAGAGATGGTTTACAGAAACTCGCACTAGGGCCACTGGTAGTCACTGGTCAGCTGCCTTTATCTGAAACTCAATTTAAATGGCGTCTGCGCAGCAAGTCTCCTTTTTCCTAACTTCTCTATCAGTCATCATCTCAGCATCTTTGTCGTCCTCTTTCTAGCCATGTCTTCTTTTAAACATTCAGCCTTCGTGTCTTTGGTCTTCTTCGATACTCTCAACTGTATTTCTTTTAATTTTCCACATAGCCTGAACATCCTGAGATCAATACTGAATGTACTGCTTCACTAAAGAAATGTTGTAAAACAATAGACACCTATAACCTTCGAAAAGGTTTTACTGAGCTTAGAATCTATGAATGAATTTGGTTTTGAAAGGTCAAATCGTGGCCGTGAATACCAGTTTCTTGTTTCACGAAATGCTGTCGTATTTGGGATTCAGCTCACATAGTAATACAAAAGATGATATTTAGGAGTCGTTTTTAGGAAGGTTTGTGGGGACATAGGCAGGTTTAACGCTTCTAATTATTTAGTGAAACATCTTCTGGACTCATTCCAGAAAATGTTTCACTCACCACACAAATGGCACTTTAGAAACTTTTAATGATCTTACAAAAGTTATTAATATAATGAAGCTTTGCCCGTCTACGAGTTTCTGGTTCTCTATACTGCCTAGAACGATTACCAGCTGACCTTTGACTTAGCCTTGATCTGAGAAACCAGATTTCTGCCTTATGATTCTGCCTCATTAAGAATTCCTGAGCTTTTTATATCTCCTAGCACTAGGAGTTTGTCTGTTTTTATTTTGATGGGCCATCCGCTAACGAATTTTTATTGCTTCAAATCTTTTTTCGCCAAGATGGCGATTTTTACCCACTGTGCTTTTCTATGGTGACCTTATTGGTGAAGTTCTTACATAATTATATTATATAGTAGATACGGGTCCGTCCGAAAATAGTTAGATACTCCGGGATGAACACTACTCCCAATTAAATACTTTTTCTGGCTGGGCAGAAAACACATCGAGAGTAAGGACAGCTGTCAAATCGTGTTGACATCCATTCTTAGTTCAGCCACAAACTAATCTTATGTCCAAAGGTACGGTATGGTAAGGATACGGAGTAGGAAATGCCCGTTTTTTCCGCCGAAACTACGGATTTCGTGCTAAGAGAGTAAACCCCAGACGTAAATCAAGTAAAATGTGAACGCAATAGCAAGAATGGTCAGTTTATATATGCAGTTTTTCCCACAAAAAAAACTCTTCAACAACATGTGTTGAATGTTGTTGTTGTTAATGTTAACACAGCGAAAAAAAAAGGTAAAACTTAAAACATCCGACGATCAGCGTTAAAATCGGCAAGCCTGCAGCGATTTATGATTGATGCGCGGCACTGTCGTTAGCATGTGAAAATCGTGAAAGTGCTTACTTCGCTGACATGTGATATGCGCCGTGCATCATACAATATGTAGTGGTTTTATAGAGGTTCTATGCGCATCGTTAATGGCTATTGTTGGTGCTAATTAGTTTCCTTTGCCAACGGCGAAAGTTTCTAGGGTGAGCAAATGGTTATTTAATTTGTAGGTATTGTAAAAGATATAGTAATTTATGTTAATGATTGTTCTAGAGAATTTCTCATAAAAATTGACCATGAATCTCTTTGTCTTTGGGATATACGAGGGTCATTCAATAAATACTTAGCCTACAAAAAGTAAACGAAAATTTTGGAAAAGTGGCAATTTATTTTTCAACATAGTCTCCTTTTAGTTCGATACACTTAGCCCAGCGATGCTCCAACTTTTTTAACCCGTCCGAAAAATAGTTTTTGTCAAACTCTGCAAAATAGGCCTCCGTGGCGGCGATGACCTCCTCATTCGATCCATATCTATTCCCGGCGAGTGATTTTTTTCAGATTAGGAAACAGAAAGAAGTCACAAGGGGCCAAATCTGGAGAATACGGTGGATGGTGCAGCAATTCGTAGCGTAATTCGACCAATTTGGCCATGGAAACGGCAGACGTGTGAACCGGTGCGTTGTCGTGGTGAAACAGCACTTTTTTCTTCGCCAGATGGGGTCGTTTTTTCTTTAATTCGGCGTCGAATCGGCCCAATAAATCGGCATAGTAAAGCCCTGTAATTGTTTTACCCTTCTCGAGGTAATCGATGTAGATCACACCTTGTGAATCCCAGAAAACGGTGGCCATAACTTTTCCGGCCGATTTTACAGTTTTCGCCTTCTTTGGAGCACGTTCCCCGGTCTGGATCCATTGTTTTGATTGCTCCATGGTCTCTGGTGTGTACCAGTGGATCCAGGTTTCATCGACGGTCACAAAACGACGCAAAAACTCCGCTGGATTCCGCTTAAACAGCGCCAAACACGTCTCCGATGTGGTCTCACGGTTGCGTTTGTTTTCTGGTGTGAGTAAACGCGGCACCCATCGCGCCGACAGCTTTCTCATGCCGAGTTCCTCGTGAAGAATATGATGCAGTGTTCCTTCTGAAATGCCTACAGTCTCAGCTAGCTCCCGAACCTTCAATCGGCGATCTGCCAATACGAGATCATGGATTTTTTTAATGTTTTCCTCCGTAACAGCTGTTTTCGGTGCACCTGGACGTGGTTCATCAAAAACCGACGTACGGCCACGTGCAAACTCGTTGAACCAATTCTTGACGGTGGCCATCGATGGAGAAGAGTCACCATACACAGCATCCAAGCGCTCATTGATTTCGATGCGCGTTTTCCCTTCCAAAAATAGGAATCGAATCACCGAACGATATTGCTCTTTTTCCATTTTTGTAAAACCGATCGACACGTTCGCTTCCATAAGTTGTCAAATTAAAACAAATGAAGGGATTGGAATGAAAATTTGAAAAAAGAGTTAAAAAAGAATGTGCTACACTGTGGTAAAACTCTTTTGAAACTACAGCGCCCTCTGGCGATGAGGCTAGGTACTTATTGAATGCACCTCGTAAGTTGTCTTTTACTGTTCCTTCATGGTAATTATTTTCGTCGAATTTGTTTAACTTTCTGGGGTTTTCTTAGGACTTTTTATTTGACATCGTAAAGATTAACAAAACCACGGAATTCCTCGAATAGATATAACTACCTACTTACCTCAAAGCTGTGGCAAGGATTTTTTTATCATGTTCATAGAGAAATAATATACCTACTTTGCCAACTTTTAATTCATTTCAAGCTAAGTAGGTAGCATGGAAAGATTCGTTTGTGATTTTGAAATTTATCATACCTATATATTTTAATTTGAGAACGCGTAGGTACCTTATTATGAGAACAAAAAATATGTGATTAGCAAATATGTATGTAAAGCAAAAACATATCACTATTTTGTTATTATTAGCCATTAACGTCTCACTGCTGGGCAAAGGCTTCCCTACTCTCTTTCCACGTCTCTCTGTCCAGCAGGCCTAGACAAAACACATTTCTGTTAGCGTTCACGCCAAACGCTACGCCAAAATGTATGAGAATGACATTACCTCCGGAAAGGGCACGACGTAATCTTTCCGCAGGTAATGTCATTCCCATACATTTTGGCGTAGCGTATGGCGTGAACGCTAGGTAACAGAAATGTATTTTGTCTCTAGGCCCTGAGCTGACAAGGACCAATCTTTATTAAAGGTGTCCAGCTCATCCCACCATCTCCGTCTGGGCCTGCTGCGAAGTCTTTTGCCATTAAAAGGGACCCGCTGGGTCGTAACTTCGGCCCATTGATCGTCTGACATACGGCAGATGTGTCCAGCCCAATTCATCAGTGACATCAGCTATTTTCGTAATGGAACGGATTGTTTTACTCCCGGTCCACAAGTTTTATACCCAGAATACTCCGTTCCATAGCTATCTTAAGAAATTAGAATAAAATAGTTATTTGAATTATACGATTCGTCTCAGGTGCATTAGCTATTAATTAATTTGACCTTTGAGGTAGGCTAGCTAGACCTACCTATTACCTATGTGGATGTTTAGAATCACGAGTTCATCGCTTATTTGCATACCTACCATAATTATTGCTGCTTGTTTTTGCCCGACTACGACAAAACAAAAAGGGGCCCAACAAGCAAAATAATCCTGGAATGCGATTTTATAATGCTACGTGGACTTATAACACTCCGATGATAGTTTTGGTGGCGGCTACTGCGCTTTTAACAGCATAAATACATGCTGTTTTTACTCAAGTACGTTTAATCCTATAATTTGTACTTATATCGGTATATTATAGGATCATATTTCCTGACAAATATAGGATCAAGACTCCTTTAAAAGCATGAAACAAGAGTAATTGCACTCAGGAGTAATTACTCCGGTAACTCAGACTTATATGTGCCTATAAGATATCATCTGCGGACCATTTAAATCTTTATACTCCTGTAGGAGCATGTACCAGGAATATAAACACTGAGGAGCAATTACTCTTGTTATTTTTACTTATAACCTCTTATAAGCTAAAAATGTATGACCAATTTAAGTAAATTAAAGTTAAATAACTGTAAATCATTTATGTATCTGGTTTGGTTTTACAGAAACTTAAAAGTAAGTGTTAAATGAATTTCATATCCACGTTTAAAAAATAATTGATCACCAAGATTATAACAGCACTCGGTAGGATAAAGTGTTCTCTTTATCGATTTACCGTATGCCGTTTTAAACCTAGACATATTTATATAGGCATACCACAGTAGTGTTATTGTCTAAGTAATCTCAAACAATCCTGGTTAAATCTCTTAAGAGGCCACTTTTGCTTGAAACGACCAGTACAGGTGAAAACACGCTTTATATAGTTTTGCAAATTCTATTGTAGGATTTAAAATCAGCCATTTTGATTACAACTGTTTTTGTCCACAAATATTGAAAATGGATTCAAATAAGTGGAAGCGGTTTAAAAAAGTTGATCTGATAAAAGAAAAGTAAAAAAAAAAACATATGAAGAAATATTAACCGCAGTGAGCAACGATTTTTTAAATTTAACTGGTGAAGACCGTATCGCGAATTCTAGCGAGGGTTCCGGACAAGATAATTGTAGTACTACTTTAGATGGAAGAGGTTCAGACTAGGAAAGTACCAAATCTTTGAGCGATGTTGAAAGTGATCATCAGGAAGAACTTTCGGATTATAACAAAAATTTAGAACTGCGTGATTCTATTAATAACTTGGCCTTAGATTTCAATATTTCTCATGCTGCATTGAACTCTTTACTTGAAATTTTAAATAAGAAAATAAACAATGTTTTGCCTAAAGACGCACGAACATTACTAGATACCAATAGAGAAAACCTACACATCAGTATTTCAGCCCCAGGACACTATTAGCACAACGGTTTGATCAAATGTTTGAAAAAAATGTATCACACTGTTCCTTGTTTATCAAATGAGATTTCTCTAAACAAATGTTGATGCATTACCAGTTTTCAACAGTTCCACATAACCAGTTTCAGCTTATATTATGTACACTGATAATAGAAACCACGCTGTGACAACCGGGACATATCTCAGACAACAAGAAATGTGTAACACTCCGAGGCCATTTTAAGTTCTTTAAAGGTCGGAAATCTTTTTTGGTTAAAAATCGATCGATATCCAGGAACATATCCGGCATAGTCTTGTTTAAACCGTCGGCAACCTGTTATATAATTAAGTCAAATAAAAACAATGTTTAACCTTGCACGTAGAACAAACCCTTAAAATATTCCTTTAACTTACTTATCTATAAATATCAATCGATTTTCATCTGAGCATTGCGGAACCCTAATCGGTAACAATGGCGAATCTTTTTCGGTTTTGAGATAACCCAATATAGAACCAATATACTTATATTGGTATTATGTCACGCTTGGAAATGCTAAAAATACTTATTTTAGCACTATATCGTACTTGGAAATGCTCACCAAGAAAATGGCAGCTGCCTTAATAATATTTGTTTAATATTAATTAATACTAAAATGTAAATAAGCAAATTTCAAGAGGCGCTTTATTTTTTTATCAAAACCATGATAGATTTCACAGAAAATTTACATTCCCCGACGACTAAGCTATAAGACTAACAATTTGACAACAATAAGATTTTGTTTTTCTACTAAGGTTGACATTAATAAATTCTGATTCATATAAATACTACCCTAAAATATTTTTTACAGAGCACAACAAGTGATACCTTCACTTCGACTATTGACAATATACATTTCTAGGCGCGTATTAATCTCATTTTTGACTATAACTTACTTATATTGAGATTTACAGGAGTAATTGCATTGACGTAACTCGATTACAGGAGCATTATAGTCGTATATGTCATTTCAGCGGCCTAATATAAATACCTTATAAGTAAAAGTAGACTTATAAAGTGGGCCCTTTTCCAGGTTTATATGCGGATATAAGTCTCATATAGTCCTCGATAAATGATGGTTCTAGGATAGTTTAAAAACCACTTTTTGCTAGTTGGGGGGTTATGATTTTTACCGGTATGTATGTATGTTCCCTCATAACTTGTAAACTATTTTTATTTTGACAAACGAGGTATCGTTGGTAGCGTCTTGATCATCCGCTGGCTATAGGATATGTGACGCAGTGACGTTATAGAGGACATAGTCAAACGAACTATTTTTTCATGATGCTGTTTTGGGTAGGTATAAAATTAAATAAAGGACTAATTAAGACCACGGCTTTACGATGAGAATATTATCTTTAAATTTTTTAGCACAGATGGGTTTTTAGTTTTTTGAAGATAGTTAACATGCGAATACCAAGCTCTGTCAATGTCAATGCAGACAGACGACGATGACACTGACAACTCTTGAACACGGTCAACGATGTCTCAGTGCTAATGTGACGTTGCTAGTAGGCTAGATGTGCTGATCACGTTCCATTTTATTGGTGAAATTCGTTCTTAAGCAGGTAAGTAGGACCTAAGTAAGTACCTACTCACTTCACCTTTTTGATTAGTTAGTCCAAAATTCCTAGCCATGTATCAACCGAACTTCGCGCACAAATCGTTCAAATTTTAGGCCAACTGGCAAAAAGGTACCTACCTCTTGACCAACATAAAACCCGTTCTCATGGTCGATTACACCTGTCACTATCCGACTGTTAATCATTACAAAAATATGACACTTAAAAACCTGTCTCTTTTCGAATAACATTTTGCTATGTGCCCATAAAAGGTATTATTCCAAACCAGTATGTATGTAACCAGCTTCTTGTCGGAATATTTCGCAATTAAGTCACGTTAAGCATTAAACTCAGTCATACATATTCAATGAACGCTTTAACAGTAACTTGAGAACTGTTGGAACGGATCTGTGATTAAAATTTTGTTATTTTTGCAAGTTCAAAATTAGCTTTGTATTCGCCATCTTGACCATAATAAATAAGTTCTTTTTTCTAATGCAGAATACTAAAAAAAGGCAAAGGTCGTTGTATTATAATTCCAAGTTTGAAATACGTGGGCCGCGGATTCATCGTTTTACGCCGCAAGCGTTTCGCGAAAAAAACATGGATTAACTCACGTACCTTTTCGCGATTTCCAATACAGTTTCCTCAGGTAATAAGCAGCTGCTACTAAAAGAAGAGCAGCAACAAAAGCACCAATAGCTGCGCCAGCGACGCTGCCAGCTCCATAGCACGCAGCCTCTTGGCCAAAAACACTAGGCACCAAAACGGTCACAAATAAAACCAAATTTAATAAAACACCCATTTTTAATCCACACAAATTAACATCACTGTATATGGCACATAGATGGTTCGACGACGGACACCGATCACATTCCTAAAATTTGAATTTTTCGAATTCGGAATGCGTTGTAAAACTTTTTTTAGCGCAGTGGCAAAGACGTGCGCCGCGTCAGCCTGCGCGGTCGACTGTGGGGCCGTTCGTTCTCTTTCGTAGTAGATCGGTCGTTTCGATTGTGAAAAGGCTGTGATTGTGGGACAGAGAGCGTGTGTGGAGAACGTGTTTTGACAGCCGGTGGGTGTGCGACTGTGCGTTAGGATGACGGGTACACAATTAAGTTTAAGTTAACAAGAATTTGAAAGGTAGTCAAAATTGAGTTTTTGGCTAACATTGAGCTCTAGTTAAGAGGCTGAAAAAAAACAAACAAATAAAGCAATACTTCATGTAAAATTAATTTTAATATTCTAAGGTAAGTACCATTAAGAAAACTCTCATAACTTGCAAATACTATTCGCACTCATTCACCATCCAACCGAGACTAAATCTGGGCACGCCACGATTGTGGCGGTCCCCTCTTTGAGGATTGGCTTGAGAGGTGGCATGGCGTCCTCACCTTCCGCCTGAAGTTCCGGGAAGTCCCTGTTTCGCATAAGGCGGTAGGAAACGACCGGGTGTTTCCACTGCGAAGATCGCCCTGAGGACACTGTCGAACATACGGTGGAGGTCTGCCCGGCTTGGGCGGAGCATCGCCGTGTCCTCGTGGAGGCGATCGGCGGCGGCATCTCTTGCGTCTGGCCCTGGTCCAGGCCATGGTACGGAGCGAGAGTGCATAGGTAGCCGTTACCTCTTTCTGCGAAGCAGTGATGCTCGCGAAGAGGGAGGCGGCGCACGTGAGGCGGAGGCAGTATATGCGCCCTCACGGCCTTAGTCGCCGCAGGAGACGCCCTGGGCGTCGGGAATCCCAGGCTGATTCCCGGCCACCGTAGGCTTGGGCTTGCGAACGGCGAGTAATGGGTAGCTCGCTGTCCGGTAGGGACCAAGCCCAGGTCGACGGCGCGTTGTGTTCCACGCGCGCCTCATAGAGATGTCAGCACAAAGTGATAGGGCCCGCCCGATCGTCAGTCCATCTAGCAGGGGAGGAGCCGTCCCACACTACGTCTACCGATACGTGGTCTCCACTCCAGGACTCCTCTCCTCCACCGTTCATTGACCAATGATAAGTGGAGGCGAACATGGCCAGCCCTTGACGTAGTTTCCCAAACGCTGCCCAACCTAACCTTATCGTCCTGTCGGCTTCTTTCTCAAAGTTGTGTCTACCGAGCTGGATGACTCGGCCTAGGTAAACATACTCCTTCACAACTTCGAGAGGCGACCCTTCGATGTGGATTGGACTCTGTAGATTGGAGAATTGCACATGACTTTCGTCTTGTCCAAATTCATGCCGAGGCCAACCCGTCGAGAGGGTCAGCTTAGGCTGTGCAGCATCTGGTCTAACTGTTCCAGTGTCTCTACCATTATGACGATGTCATCGGCAAATAGAAGGAATTCAGGTTACAAACTATCAGTTTGCCAAATTTCATCCAAATCCGTACAGCCGTTTTTACGTAATTGAGTAACAAACATTCAAACACTTTTACAACCAAATATCTAAAAATACAAACTTTTACAATTATAATAATAGATGGAGGATAATTTGTGTACATGGTAAGATCCAAAAAAAAATGTGAGCACAGGTTTCCATAATACAAACTGTTTTGGGCTTATCATAAACCAAAAACATAAACCAATAACGACAAAAATTACTTATAAAACATGGTCCCGCTACACTATCGCACATATTCACCTGTGAGAAGCGAGCGTGTGCGCAGGTATCACACACATTAACACACACCTGTATCTGTCACATAAGTGTGTGTGTGTGTGTATGTACCTATATAATATATTCAATGTATGCGCGTAGTTTGTTGTGATCCGAGATGTAGCTAGGTAGCTACCTCATAATCACCTTTTTATAGGGATCAGGTTCTGGCATCAACATCATCAAGTTTTAAAAGTAAGTTTCTCTAAAGTGTAATAGGTAGGTAACTAGGTACCTACTGTGAAAGGAAGATATAATTATTGAGATTCAAGAAGGATTCAAGATTGTGGACTGCTTACAGGTGAGCACTATACAACAAAATACCTACTTACACAAAAAGCGATATTAAACATAATGTTTTTTTTACGAAGTCTTTGGGTTTTTGTTTGTAATTTTTTTGTATGCTCAAATTGTCACCGAGATCCGAAACCGACTTTATTTTTGGCTTTGTAGTCGCTTTCTTGAAGTCATTTTGTTTTTATTTCACTATTTATGCTTAGCACGACGCTTTCTATGTCTACTCTACTATAGAATAGAAATCGCTTGTCTAAATTTCTCGGTGAAAAACTGTCAACAGTCTATACGGAAACGTAATTTTTGTCTACTCTTCCGACGACAAAACGCTTGTCTACGGTTCTCGAGCCAAGCCTGCTGCACAATTTCATGAACCACTACTTATATAGGTAGATACTGTGTGAAGCCCATGTCCGAGAAATTCGAGAATCCACCCCCTTAGCGTAGTAGCATAAAAGGAATTTATCTATAGGCTTTTTTTTAGGGTGGGAATTCATCAAATAACTTCTCCCGCTCTGGGTGGAGCAGGAGGGCGTGTCACACTAACCCACCCGTGTTCCCTCAGTTGCCTGTGTGCTAGGGGCCACGGTACCTCTTTCGAAAAACCCGCACCCCTGGACGAATGTATAGGCTTAGAATAAAATCTCAGAAATGCATTACATCTGGAAATACACCTTAGGTTGGTTTTTTGGATTAATAAACGGAATAATTCAAACCAGTAGTCGTGTGCCCAAAACGGGAATCGAAGAAGACCTCATGCTCAGCTGTAGGACCGCTTGCAACCACTAGACCAACGAGGCAGTCTTCATTCTTATTAATGGCTAATAAATAAACAAGCCACAGGTGTAAGTATAATAAATATCTTATTAATAAATAACTTAAAGAATCGTAACTCACTCCAACCTGCCTAGACACAAGACATACTCATTTATAGATAAGTAAGTAAGTATTACTAAAATATTCAAAATTACCGGTTTTCTCAGCATTAGCTATGATTAGTTACGAAATTATTTTGTACGACTGCCAATACATTTGGAACTTTGCAGACGAGAACAGTCGGTTGATTTTTGACTGTGGGCTCCATAATTTGTGTAGTTATGGTTTGAAAACTCTGAACTACGTTTGGTTTATTAGTTTTGATGTGAAACTTGTCTACAAGTGAGGCAGATTGCGTTAAATCACTTCCTAGCGTCATTATCTTTATTCCGAAACTGCATTTTATTGGCATGAAACAACAATTTAGGTACAGAGGCCAGCACATCAAGCTACCCCAATCTGTCAAATTTCTTTGATCGTTTTTCAACTTTATGACAAAGGAATAAGGTTTATGTTCAATTAGGAAAATTTGACAGTTTGGGATAGCTTGACCTGCTGGCGACTGTACTTCCGTCTGGCGATTCTTACAATATGGGTAGGTAACTACAATGATGCACTACTATTTAGATTCCATTTTCAGATTATTGTAAAACATGATCATATTCTTCTTTTTTCAAATGATCAATTCAAAATAATTAAAAAAAAATGCTGTTCGTTGGTAAGTACATAACTAAAAAATGGCGGGAACGAATAGGGAAAGATGGCCTTGAAAGTTCTTTCTACGGGATTTTTGTATGAAACTAGCTTTTGCCAGCGGCTTCGCCCGCGCGGAACTTTCAACCCCTATTTAACTCCCTTAGTGGTTGAATTTCGAAAAATCCTTCCTAATTCTTTGTCTACATTATAAAGGGAACCTCTGTGCAAAATTTCAGCTTTCTAGGTCCAAGAGTTTGGGCTGGGCGTTGATGAGTCAGTCAGTCAGGACTTTTCTTTTTATTTATACAGATATAAATATTGAAATTTGGACACGACAAAGTCTGTCTGGTGAGTTAATTAAGTGTATTTAAAAACAACATTGAGAAATTACCTTGCAATCAATGCGAGCAGACGAGTGCAATAACAATGCAAACGATACTCAGATGCACCAACAAAAACAATTTATAACTATGCCTCGTTTGGTTGCGTTCCATTGATACTGGTTCGAGTTCGAATGGAATGCGGCGTAAACACACCTTCAATGGGCCGCTCAGTCAGGTAACAATGAGCTGTCATCACATCAGTCACAAAGACACAATACAGTAAGGGAGACACGTGAAGCACACCTGTATCTATTTCTCTACCGCTGGAACAAAATGCCATGTGGTTGATAGGTAAATAAATGATGTAAATGCTGGCGATGGTCACCCATCCACGAATCGACCACGGCAAGCGAAGCTTAGGTACCTTTGCTAGACTGCTGTGTGTGATGCAGTGGTGCGCCAGTCAGTGGTAACGGCCGCCACAACTTACCAATTGTAGGTCGTAGCTTCGAACTTTTCAAACCCAGGCGCTTTACTTTGTGAAAATTATTTAATCACCATTACTCCCAAAATGGTGAAGAAACAGTGAGGAAACCGGCATGTCCCGGACCAAAAAATCGAAAACATGTGACATCCACCAACCCACGCAAGGCGCGCATGGTGGATTACTCACAGGGAGGAGGCCTGTGTCCCAGCTGTGAGAACATTGTAGGCTGATTCACCCGCGTAGTTCCCGTTCCCGTGGGAATACGGGGATAAAATATAGCCTATGTCACCCGGGGATAGTGTAGCTTCCCAACAGTGCAATTATTTTTCAAATCGGTTCAGTAGTTTCGGAGCCTATTCAATCCAAACAAACAATCAAATCTTTCCTCTTTATAATATTAATAAAGACTATAGATTAGGTCAAAATATCATAATGGTCATAAGTATGCAGACGCCAAGCAAATCAAGCTACCCGAATCTGTCAAATTTTCCCAATTGGACTTGAACTTTATCCTTTTGACATAAAGTTGAAAATCTATCAAAGAAATTTGACAGATTGGGGTAGCTTGATACGTGCTGGCGTCTGTAGGTACGTAACATTTAGGTAGACAGATCTTAATAATTTTATTAAAACCATCAAAACCACTCTCATACGCAGCTACCTTAGCAAATCCCCCTTAAAGGCTCGAGGTTAAGTTGCACTGGCCACAGTCGGTCAATGGATGGGTCACTTTGACCGGTTCTGTGCTTCCCGCAACCAGCGGATATCTGGGGCTTCACAAGGTCATCGGTCCACCTTGTGGGAGGCCTTCCAACTCTACATCTTCCGGTACTACGCGGTCGCCACTCCAGAACCTTTCAGCCCTATCGGCCAACTGTTCTGCGAGCAATGTGCCCTGCCCACTGCCACTTAAGTAATGGATGGGTGACTATCCTTAATCATCGAGACCTCTTCGTTCTTGAAGACACCGGTTAAGAGAACGGTTGAACGGGTCTTTGTGATACGAGTAGTCAGAAGCCGGAAAACCTGACAACAGTGCCTTATTAAGTACATAAAGAAGATGTAGGTAGTACCTAGCTTGTCAACAGCGTGTAAATCGTGAAATACTGACTTGAGCCACTTAGTAGGAGTTCAGCTTCGCCGTGTAAGATCTGTGTGTATACCTTGACTTTTGAGCACTGAGCTCTCTGACTGGACAGGTCCACTCATATCTGACCATCTCAGACATTAATCTGCATGGTCCTTATGTGGCCTGACCATGATTATGTCTGAACTTTAAATGAGACTGTGACCAAAGTGACCGAATCAAACTCAAGTTGAAAGACTTGTATTTGTTTCGGTCTTTCTTCTCAGAGTACCTACCTACTCAGGAAACTTTTTTTTTTGTTTAGCCTATGCTGTCCCACTGCTCGACAAAGGCTTGCGCAAAGCCCTTCCAGAAACTCTTTTCTCGCGCCACTCGAACCAGCCAGTGTTTTTAATCATTTATTGATCATGATTATTTTCGAACTTCATAAAAAAGTCACGTCTAGAAGTTTTTTTTCTCTATGGGCCTAATCTTGCAACTACAAGAGCCTTTCAGAATTTTGTTTTGAAATAAATTAGTGATGAAAGTGAGTAAGATGTTATGTGCAAATTAGTTTCTACTACACGGTCTGGTTAGCACTGAAAGAAATTCATATATTATTCGGCATTTTATGTTCTTTGAAAGTCAAGTATTACCGATACCTTGTAAAGCATGGATGCAGTACTGCCGTCATAAGAAAGAAGGCCGTAACTACGTCAACGTTGATTCCGAGATAATTGACGTTTTATCTAAAATGATGGCCCAGGACTTACTGAATGGTTTTAGTTAGTGATTCTTGTTTTATAAGACGTCAAAAAATATAGGCTTTATTTTGAACCATAATTTATGTAAATTCATAAACGCGTATTGTTTTTATTTTTATTTTTCCCTTTTGTTTTAGCAGAAATATAATAATAAATTGTGAAATACTTATCTGAAAGGGCGTAATAGCGTAGAATGTAATTGCGGCTTTTCATAGAAGGAACTCGATCTTCCTAAAGCCGAAATCCTTGCATGTAAAGCCTTAAATGTGCAGTTGCGCCTTTTTTTGATAGTAAACTAAGTTACGAATCGTTTTCAAAGCAGGCATTGCAGCATAGGTATTTTGTGTAAAGGAAATAAAAGCCTTCGTCAGTCGATTGTAAACAAGACTTATTAAAATGAAACCAAAACTGTTTACTAAAATACGTACTTTATTATTATGAGTCAGTCTCTTATGTTCTATTTTCAGTCAAACTTAAAATAATACGTAAGACACAAGTAGGTACATAACTAACACCAGTTACCTTATTACTATGAAGCGTTTTGCAGTAACCAATTCTTGCTAGTAATAATAAACAAATAATTTTTGAAGGAACATCTTTATTAATCACATTTTTCTCATTATGTATCTAAACAAAATCAACAAAACATATTATATACTCATAACACAAAAATATATCTCTTGACAATAAAATAACACACAACACAACCAATAATCATCTTAAATAGTTTACATGTAGGAACTTTTACCAGCACTCTGAATCATAATTATCTTTTTGTTTTTTTTGGTTCGAATCTGCGGAAAATTTCTTTGTTCTTGCAGGTGTTACTCTAGAAGTATGGCTCGAGATGAACACTTTCTGTTCGCTCCACGTTAGGGACCAAAACAGTTCATTAATTGCTTTTCTTTTACCTTCAGGAATCATCGAAGTGCATTTTCTTTTACAAGTTTCATCACATCCAGGTTTTAGAGCATACTTCTTTGAAATCTTCTCTTCCTTTCTAGTCTTCTTTCTTTCTGCAATGCTGGTTTCATGTATTTTTCGGTTGTCTATTGTTTGCCCGAAGATTATATGCCATAATCCTCATTTTCCCGAATTTCATTTGCCCGAATGTTTCATTTGCCCTAAAAGACATATGACATACTTTTAATTGCCCGAATTTTAAATACCATAAGATACGAATGCCATAAGTATTGTTTGCCTTATTTTTATGTGCCATAATAATTATTAGACATAATATTTAAATGGCATACAAAAGAAGAATTTTTGCGTGCTTTAGTATCAAATTTGTATTTGCATTAAAAAAGAAATTGTACTACCTAATTATAATTATATAGTTTGATTATTAAACTTGTTTTTAATTCTAATGCTTACATACTTATTAGCTTTCTGGCTGTCGATGTCGATGGGTGCGCAATGTTTGGTATAATAAGAATAAACTTATTTTCAACACACTTGCTCATAAAATGGCTCTAATTTCACTACAGTTAGGCACATAATGACACCTATTATCAAACTGTGACTTTTTCATTACTATTATTCACTAGTGAGTTATAGAATTGGTTGAGTTGCTTTGTTCTTAGTGAGTTATAGGTTGTTTTTTGTTTGAGTTGCTTTGTTCTTAAAAACGATGATGATGATGATGGATGATGCTGGGTGATGATGGATGATGATGGATGATGCTGGATGATGATGGATGATGATGATGGATGACGATGGATGATGATGAATGATGATGATGGATGATGCTGGATGATGATGGGTGATGATGAGTGATGATGGATGATGACAGATGATGATGGATGACGATGGATGATGATGGATGACGATGGATGATGATGGATGATGATGATGGATGATGATGGATAACGATGGATGATGATGGATGATGATGATGATGATGCTGGATGATGATGGGTGATGATGGGTGATGATGAGTGATGATGGATGATGATAGATGATGATGGATGACGATGGATGATGATGGATGATGATGGATGACGATGGATGATGATGGATGATGATGGATGACGATGGATGACGATGGATGAAGATGGATGATGATGATGATGATGATGATTTAGTATTATTTTCTTCGCAAGTGTGTTGAAAAACGTCGTATGATACACGTGTGTATTGATGATTATCGTCCTCGGCTCTCTTAAGACCCTCGCCTGACGGCTCGGGTCTCAATGGCGCCTCAGCGATAATCACCAACGTTACACACTTGTACCATAATGTACTATTATTCTGTGCATGGTTTTTTTTTCTGTGCATGGTTGATGGTGGGCTAGGTCGACGGAGCCCCGCTTCGCGGGGCTCCTACTTCTGTGTGGTTTATAAAAAAATAACCACGAAGGGGATGGCGGGGTCTATTCGCTCGCTACGCTCGCTCACACGACCCCGCCATCCCCTTCTAACCTAACCTGTCCGAGTCGGGGTGCCCTAAAGTCCCAATTGCATCCAATTTCTCTTGATATAAACAACCGTTACACACCCGATGTCGATGGCAAATTATGTTATGGCATATCATAATTATGGCATGTGATAATTAGGGCTTACAATGATTATGACAAATGATGTTATGGTAAGTTACTTTATGGGAAACAATGATTCTGGCACGTGACTAATATGGCAAATGAGAGTAGGGCAAATGAGTATTATGTCGTATGATATTATGGCTGTTGACTATTATGGCAAATGATATTAGGGCAAATAAAATTCGGGTAAACGGCGGTATACCAACTGAGCGACGTGCGGATTCAAAATACTCTCCCCGCGCCCACTTCCACACGCGTGTCCCTTCAAAAAACTTATATGAAAAGCCCTTATTGCGAAGTTAGGGCTTTTTACCGTAGTAAATTGAGAGGTTTTGCTTATTTAAAAAGCCCTAATTGGTAATTGCGGCCTTCCAGACTAGCAATACGAAAATGCTAACAAAAAAGGCCGTTATTGTGTAATTAAGGCTTTTCAGATTCAAAAAACAGAATTTATGTCGTAGTTAAGCCTAAAATCCTTATGATATCTCTAATCTCATACGAGTTAGAGCTTTGTGAGTAAGTCCATAAGATAGCATTTTCTTTGCTGATTCCGAATATGTTAATAACACATTTTTGACAAAATTGTCAGTTACGGCCTTTTTTCTTATGACGGCAGAGTAGTTGTATCATAACTCAAACTCAAAGCATTTATTTCAATAAAGGCTTCGTCAAACAAGCGCGACGCGACACTTGTCAGATAAAGTGTTCTACGAGTGTCGCGTCGCTCCTGTTTGAAGAAGCCAGCTGAACCATTTTGAAGGGAACCGAATTATCCAACACACGCGCCACCATCAGTGAAATATTTATAGTGAGCATGACATACCTTTAAATTTAAGATAATGTCATCAATGTCATCAAACGGATCTTTGGTACTGTAGAGGTCGTCAGCATGAGACAACTTTACGGTTGTCTATACAACCGTTTATGGTGGCTATAAGTTCGTGTGGGCTACTGCCACATTTGTGTGCTGGGTTGGCGGGGAATGAAACCACTGGAGACTTCTTGCTTCTATATTATAGGTAGCTCGCCTGCTGAATGTGTCGAATTACAAAAATGTTCCTACTTTTATACAATTTTCGATAAGGTTTCGAAATCGATTTGACCAATCACAATAATCAAAAAGCGCGCGAAAATCGTCAGCTATATATAAAAACTTTTTTCAAAAAAATATCAACCGACTTCCAAAAAAACACTACAAAGTGCAAAATAACTTTAATTTCGGAAGTCGGTGACTTCGGACGTGTAGGTATTTTAATTATTTGTCACCGCCTTCCAAAATTAAAGTTATTTTGCACTTTGTAGTGTTTTTTTGGAAGTCGGTTGATATTTTTTTGAAAAAAGTTTTTATTTTTCACTTTTTAGTCACCTACGCCACACCAATTCAAAATTTCATCATCCTCAGGGTCAAAACAATGCATATTTATGCGATAGCCGCATTCGCGGTTGATTTGCTGTAAAGTTTTGAAGAGTTCCGTTGTCTGTCTCCAAAACGCATCATCAGATCTATATGAAATTTATATGGGACCATTTCGGAACAAACCCCTTTCGAACAAAAAAAATATTTTGCAAATCCGTCTATATACGACGGAGTTATGCCCGAACATACATAAAAAAAAAAAAAAATATATATAAACATGTCGAATTGATAACCTCCTTCTTTTTGAAGTCGGTTAAAAAAAGGAAAAACATCATTAAAAAATGCGTGAAAACTGTTGGCCAATCAGAGCGAAGCTCATTTATAGAACATTTTTTCCTAAATGCCTCGAATCTTTACCGTAATGAGGACCGCGCTACATTATTCGCGTTTTTCAGTATTTTTATTACATTTCGACTCTATGTAATAAGAACTATCTAATATAAAATATAGCATAAACACTTAATTACTGCTTACCCCTAGTACTAAGTTTACGATGTGAACTATGAACGAATTGTTAAAAAGTACTGTCTTATGAGTGTCTATGTATCACTTTATATACACTATTCTGTTATATACACTGTTCTATCACTTGTCCCGCACAGTTCGAATTGGGCATTTTGGGAGTTTTTGGCGGAATCGCGTTGGAACATGTCGCACGACTTTTCATTTTCATGAAATTTCGTGAAATTGCGAATTAAATTGTATAATTTTGGTAGAAAGTTACGTGTGAGTGCACAAGTGTTGTGAAGTTGAAAATAGGTGACTAACGTGGACTTTTCGTGTTCCCCCCAAAAACTCCTAATAGGTTGTTGTAAAGTTACTACCGCTTTTGACCGCTTTACAATAACATTGACTTAACTTTGACATGACTGACTATGACTTTTGTAACTTCTTGCCCAATATCGGGCCATGTAGGTACTTGATTGAAAAGTAAAATTAATTGACACTGGATAAATGCACAAACCATGCGAAGACAAAACCCAAAAAAAAAAATGTTCGAACTGTCAAATTAATTTAAATAGAGAATAGACACGATAGATCGCTGACAAGCCAAAGGAAGAATATAAAAATTTAAAAAAATGTAAAAAGCTCTAGGAACACTTACTAAATTAACTGAACAAACGCTTTTTATTGATAGATCCCGGTACAGGGAGACCTTAGGGTTCCTATAGTAGGTACTCACATACTATGCTTTACCTCCTATTCTGCCCTCAAAACATGCAGCCAGTGACTTCTACGCTGCCAACGATAACGCCGGGGAAGCCGCGAAGTTTTTGGGCCAACAATTGGAATAACTGTCGTGCCAGCGACACTCCAATACCGGAGACTCAACCCCAGTCAGTTTTTTTTTTTTTTTTTTGGGTGGGAAATCATCAAATAACTTCTCCCGCTCTGGGTGGAGCAAGAGGGCGTGTCAGACTTTTACTGACTAAAACCCACCCGTGTTCCTTCAGTAGCCCTTAAGCCAGGGGCTGTGGTGTCTCTTTCGAACAAACCCGCACCCCTGGCAGGCATCGACCCTTGCGGGTCCCATCACTATTTGTGCTGACATCTCTTTGAGGCGCGCGTGGAACACAACGCGCCGTCGACTTGGGCTTGGTCCTTACCGGACAGCGAGCTACCCATTACTCGCCGTCCGCAAGCCCATGCCTACGGTGGCCGGAAATCGGCCTGGGATTCCCGACGCCCAGGGCGTCTCCGTATCCTGCGGCGGCTGGGGTCGCGAGGGCGCATATGCTGCCTCTCCCTCACGTGCGCCGCCTCCCTCTTCGCGAGCATCACTGCTTCGCTGAAGGAGGTGACGGCTCCCCATGCCCTCTCGCTCCGTACCATGGCCTGGACCAGGGCCGGACGCGAGAGATCGCCGCCGCCGATCGCCTCCACGAGGACACGGCGGTGCTCCGCCCAAGCAGGGCAGACCGCCAGCGTGTGCTCCACCGTGTCCTCAGGGCGATCTTCGCAGTGGAAACACCCGGGCGTTTCCTCCCGCCCTATCCGAAACAGGAACAACCGTGTCCGGTGAGGACCTGCGTCAGGCGGAAGCTGAGGACGCCATGCCGCCTCTCGAACCACTCCTCAAAGAGGGGACTTACCGCCGCAATCGTGGCGTGCCCAACCCCCCAGTCAGTTTTGAGTAGCAGTTTGAGTTTTAAAATAATGCTTTTCAACTCAAGGTTCAGCGCTGAAAGCTTAATTTCCTACAACACGCTTCATTCATGGTTTTAGTGAAAACGGGAATAAGTGAAGACTTTTGTAGGTATATCCGAAAAACCATAAACAACCAAAGGATTGTTTACGGATTTTACCGGAAAGACAACAGAAGCTGGCACGGATCCCATTAATCGGTCGTTTTCTATGGAGAAGAGGCGGCAAGAAACTCCATTACTCAAAGAAAATTGGCTTTTACAATGTTTTCAAATTACAGTGATAATAGGAATAATAGGTTTGGGAGGACATTTTCATCAGTCAACAAGTACCAGGTTCATTATCAAAATAGAAAATGGGCTACAAATCAATTCTACAAACCCGACAACGTTCTCACATTCACGAAATATAATATAATCTAAAAGATAGTAAAATAATAATAAAATAGTCAAGTTTCAAAATACATATATTCAAATGCTTAACGTTGAACAATATGGCCACTATCTAAGCCGGTTATTTTACATAAATAAGTAATAAAATTAATATACCAACTATGTTTATGGTTCTAATTATTGTGAGATGGTTTGTTTGCATGACAAACAGGTGCGCTGGAAAGACGCTAATAAGTTAGAGTCGGTTGCTGACAATCATCTCCTATGGCATTGGAAAAACGAAAACAGGACCAGCATAGCTATTCACAACCATTCGATAAGCTTCCGTGCCGATTTCAACATCAATCAACGTTAATCAGTCGCTGTCATTCTCGTTCTCGTTCGGTCACACTGACGTATAAATCATATGGACTTGGCATCATCATCATCATCATCAGCCTATAATGTTCCCACTGCTGGGACACAGGCCTCCTCTCGGTGAGAGGGATTGGGCCGTAATCCACCACGCGGGCCCAGTGCGGGTTGGCATACCTACAAGAAAAACGTGGATACCTACTCTTAATTGAGAAGATAAAATGGCGGCTAATAGGGCAGCCCTTATCGATGTTTCTCTACAATAACATCGATAAAAGATTGTGAGAACGTTTTCATTGTGTCACAGTACAATATCAACGGCTATTTTTAACAGACTTTTCTTAGCTTCACTTGTTAAAATAACAAAATAACTAACTATGTAAACAAATCTTAAAAGTTATTTTTGACCCACTTCCCGGTTTTTGAAAAAGCGAAAATTTTGCGTACAGAGGCCAGCACTGCCGTCATAAGAAAGAAGGCCGTAACTACGTCAACGTTGATTCCGAGATAATTGACGTTTTATCTAAAATGATGGCCCAGGACTTACTGAATGGTTTTAGTTAGTGATTCTTGTTTTATAAGACGTCAAAAAATATAGGCTTTATTTTGAACCATAATTTATGTAAATTCATAAACGCGTATTGTTTTTATTTTTATTTTTCCCTTTTGTTTTAGCAGAAATATAATAATAAATTGTGAAATACTTATCTGAAAGGGCGTAATAGCGTAGAATGTAATTGCGGCTTTTCATAGAAGGAACTCGATCTTCCTAAAGCCGAAATCCTTGCATGTAAAGCCTTAAATGTGCAGTTGCGCCTTTTTTTGATAGTAAACTAAGTTACGAATCGTTTTCAAAGCAGGCATTGCAGCATAGGTATTTTGTGTAAAGGAAATAAAAGCCTTCGTCAGTCGATTGTAAACAAGACTTATTAAAATGAAACCAAAACTGTTTACTAAAATACGTACTTTATTATTATGAGTCAGTCTCTTATGTTCTATTTTCAGTCAAACTTAAAATAATACGTAAGACACAAGTAGGTACATAACTAACACCAGTTACCTTATTACTATGAAGCGTTTTGCAGTAACCAATTCTTGCTAGTAATAATAAACAAATAATTTTTGAAGGAACATCTTTATTAATCACATTTTTCTCATTATGTATCTAAACAAAATCAACAAAACATATTATATACTCATAACACAAAAATATATCTCTTGACAATAAAATAACACACAACACAACCAATAATCATCTTAAATAGTTTACATGTAGGAACTTTTACCAGCACTCTGAATCATAATTATCTTTTTGTTTTTTTTGGTTCGAATCTGCGGAAAATTTCTTTGTTCTTGCAGGTGTTACTCTAGAAGTATGGCTCGAGATGAACACTTTCTGTTCGCTCCACGTTAGGGACCAAAACAGTTCATTAATTGCTTTTCTTTTACCTTCAGGAATCATCGAAGTGCATTTTCTTTTACAAGTTTCATCACATCCAGGTTTTAGAGCATACTTCTTTGAAATCTTCTCTTCCTTTCTAGTCTTCTTTCTTTCTGCAATGCTGGTTTCATGTATTTTTCGGTTGTCTATTGTTTGCCCGAAGATTATATGCCATAATCCTCATTTTCCCGAATTTCATTTGCCCGAATGTTTCATTTGCCCTAAAAGACATATGACATACTTTTAATTGCCCGAATTTTAAATACCATAAGATACGAATGCCATAAGTATTGTTTGCCTTATTTTTATGTGCCATAATAATTATTAGACATAATATTTAAATGGCATACAAAAGAAGAATTTTTGCGTGCTTTAGTATCAAATTTGTATTTGCATTAAAAAAGAAATTGTACTACCTAATTATAATTATATAGTTTGATTATTAAACTTGTTTTTAATTCTAATGCTTACATACTTATTAGCTTTCTGGCTGTCGATGTCGATGGGTGCGCAATGTTTGGTATAATAAGAATAAACTTATTTTCAACACACTTGCTCATAAAATGGCTCTAATTTCACTACAGTTAGGCACATAATGACACCTATTATCAAACTGTGACTTTTTCATTACTATTATTCACTAGTGAGTTATAGAATTGGTTGAGTTGCTTTGTTCTTAGTGAGTTATAGGTTGTTTTTTGTTTGAGTTGCTTTGTTCTTAAAAACGATGATGATGATGATGGATGATGCTGGGTGATGATGGATGATGATGGATGATGCTGGATGATGATGGATGATGATGATGGATGACGATGGATGATGATGAATGATGATGATGGATGATGCTGGATGATGATGGGTGATGATGAGTGATGATGGATGATGACAGATGATGATGGATGACGATGGATGATGATGGATGACGATGGATGATGATGGATGATGATGATGGATGATGATGGATAACGATGGATGATGATGGATGATGATGATGATGATGCTGGATGATGATGGGTGATGATGGGTGATGATGAGTGATGATGGATGATGATAGATGATGATGGATGACGATGGATGATGATGGATGATGATGGATGACGATGGATGATGATGGATGATGATGGATGACGATGGATGACGATGGATGAAGATGGATGATGATGATGATGATGATGATTTAGTATTATTTTCTTCGCAAGTGTGTTGAAAAACGTCGTATGATACACGTGTGTATTGATGATTATCGTCCTCGGCTCTCTTAAGACCCTCGCCTGACGGCTCGGGTCTCAATGGCGCCTCAGCGATAATCACCAACGTTACACACTTGTACCATAATGTACTATTATTCTGTGCATGGTTTTTTTTTCTGTGCATGGTTGATGGTGGGCTAGGTCGACGGAGCCCCGCTTCGCGGGGCTCCTACTTCTGTGTGGTTTATAAAAAAATAACCACGAAGGGGATGGCGGGGTCTATTCGCTCGCTACGCTCGCTCACACGACCCCGCCATCCCCTTCTAACCTAACCTGTCCGAGTCGGGGTGCCCTAAAGTCCCAATTGCATCCAATTTCTCTTGATATAAACAACCGTTACACACCCGATGTCGATGGCAAATTATGTTATGGCATATCATAATTATGGCATGTGATAATTAGGGCTTACAATGATTATGACAAATGATGTTATGGTAAGTTACTTTATGGGAAACAATGATTCTGGCACGTGACTAATATGGCAAATGAGAGTAGGGCAAATGAGTATTATGTCGTATGATATTATGGCTGTTGACTATTATGGCAAATGATATTAGGGCAAATAAAATTCGGGTAAACGGCGGTATACCAACTGAGCGACGTGCGGATTCAAAATACTCTCCCCGCGCCCACTTCCACACGCGTGTCCCTTCAAAAAACTTATATGAAAAGCCCTTATTGCGAAGTTAGGGCTTTTTACCGTAGTAAATTGAGAGGTTTTGCTTATTTAAAAAGCCCTAATTGGTAATTGCGGCCTTCCAGACTAGCAATACGAAAATGCTAACAAAAAAGGCCGTTATTGTGTAATTAAGGCTTTTCAGATTCAAAAAACAGAATTTATGTCGTAGTTAAGCCTAAAATCCTTATGATATCTCTAATCTCATACGAGTTAGAGCTTTGTGAGTAAGTCCATAAGATAGCATTTTCTTTGCTGATTCCGAATATGTTAATAACACATTTTTGACAAAATTGTCAGTTACGGCCTTTTTTCTTATGACGGCAGAGCACATCAAGCTACCCCAATCTGTCAAATTTATTTGATAGTTTTTCAACTTTATTGCAAAGGAATAAGGTTTATGTTCAATTGGGAAAATTTGACAGTTAGGGATAGCTTGACCTGCTGGCGACTGTTTAGTTTGGATGACATGTTTAGTTTGGATGACATTGCTGCCGATTCTCTTGTTCAATTACTAATCTAAAATTAGAGTATCGCTATCTATCACTTTTTTTTACTAAAAGGCAGTGCGAGAAAAGTACGGCTATAGCTATGAACGACTAAGTTAGAGATGTCATGCCTACGCTTCACCGTGTTTTTAGTCGACATGTTTTTATTACGTGCACCTACCCTTAATTTGCATGGAAATATTAGTTCAATTAAATTTGACAGCTCTAAATTACGTCCGTCTTTTTCTCGTTTTATTAGAGAGACAAAGATAGCAATAGCCTAAATTAAGTTCAGTTAGTGCACAACAGTTCCGTGTGGTGCCTGACGTAAAAGAATAGCACCATCCCATAACTTGCTTACTAGAAAATGGGCAGCAGCGTTTTCTATGCATTTTCCAACCATACTGCGATCGCCTACCCGCCTGCTAAGCGTGGCTATCATGGCAAAACCCCCCTTTTGGGGAAGGCTTATGTCTAGCAGTGGACGTCTTTCGGCTGAAATGACGAGTGCACAACAGAATTGACACCAATGCATGGTGAGCTAACTGTTAACTGACGTCATTCTAAATCCATTATGGCGGACTAGTTATTTTGTATGCATTCCCACGTGTGTTTGAAATGAAAGGGTTTGCTGAGAAGAACACGAAAAATAAAAGAAATACCGGCTAACTGCATGTCGGACTCGCGCATTAAGTTTTCCGTATCGTCGTTTTTAATACTATGTAGGTACCTATTGTCATTATTAAGTAAGTAGGTACAGTCGCCAGCAGGTCAAGCTATCCCAAACTGTCAAATTTTCCCAATTGAACATAAACCTTATTCCTTTGTCATAAAGTTGAAAAACGATCAAAGAAATTTGACAGATTGGGGTAGCTTGATGTGCTGGCCTCTGTACATCGAATAAGTTTGTGTCTTGTGTGTAGACTTTCGACACGGAGCGGAGGGAACAAATTCTAAGAAAGCAAATGACACTACATCCGCGATGGGCTCCCTGCACGGACGTCTCAACACCTATTATTTCTAAAATGCCGATGATTTTGGGTTTGAATTAAAAGTCAACAATAATTATTTAAAATAAAGTATTTATTAAACAAATTAATCTCATTCATTTCTAAACCATACAATTTTGTTCAGGTAATTTCTGTGTGATATTCTTTCAGTAGATTTCTTCCCATAATATTTGTATCTCAAATTCTATGTATACTTCTATTACACTTTTAATTAAAAGTGAAGAAAACAAATATTAATTGTTTTTATTGACATCTTTAAATTTTCTGCACCAATTGTTTCCAGCCAAATTTTCTTTTTACTTTATTAGCAGGCAGCCTGGAAAATAAAACAAAAAACCAATAAAGAACCATATTATAGCAATATCGATAAATATAAAAATGTCATGCATGCACTACTCTATCCCTTTAATAATTAGAAAATGATTTCATGAAATATGTACAAATATTACTGTTGATAATAAAGGTAAAAGGGAAATTGTGAAGGGAAACTGTTGAAACTCTTCTACAAATACAGAATCTTATGTTTATTATCAAAATCTATAGATATTTCAGCTGAAATTAAGTACGTACTGGTGCAAAGTCATGTTCGTGTGATTTCCGCTTCTTTTAATGCCACATCCGACTATATTGCAATTGGGCATCTAGCATTTGACGATTTCAACTATAGAACCGAGTTCAAACGCAATAACACAGCAAAATTAAACACAAAATCACAAATTACAACCACAGCTCAAGAGCATTTGACAGTTGACGTACCCCAACTTTGCTACCAAACAGCGAGAGGATAAAATGGCGACCCGGCCGCAAATAGGTATTTAATGACGCTAGGAATGAAGGGTTGCCATTATGGTATCTGTCAAAAACACAGATGTCCTTTTTCACTTACGCAAAATTATGAAAGTTAAAAAGAGATGACAGCATTTTTATGATTTCGGTGTCGATATGCCTCATATTTGTATAACTGTTTTTTCTATAGTCAAACATTTCAAGTCCATATGATTTATAAGTCAGTGTTCGGTCATACGGTAAGGCTATCCCAAACTGTCAAATTTTCCCAATTGAACATAAACCTTATTCCTTTGAAATAAAGTTGAAAAACTATCAAAGTTTTACAGATTGGGGTAGCTTGATGTGCTGGCCTCTGTACGAGGAGTTATTAGAACTAATAGACCGATTACACTCTCAAGTCCGAGACACTCTCTCAGAGATAAATTTAAGGAGATTAATGTAATGACTGTGCCTTCACAGTATATGTTTTAAAATCTTATGCCCATAATAATATTAAATTGTTTAAAAAATACAGTGATATCCATAGTATAAATACTAGGAACAAACACAAATTTGTTGTACAGATGCCAGCACATCAAGCTACTCCAATCTGTCAAATTTATTTGATAGATTTTCAACTTTATACCGTTAGCATAAGGTTCGTGTTCAATTGGGAAAATTTGACAGTTTGGGGTAGGTTGACCTGCTGGCGTCTGTACCATCAACAAGGCTCAAGAAAATAGGTGGGTCATTCAGATGTCAATGTATACGCTTTTATAATAAACTTCCAAGCCATGTTCAAGATCTAAGTCTCAATAAATTTAAATCATTCATTAAAACGTAAGTTGTGCCTGAAAGCCTTTTATACCGTTAAAGATTATATTCAGGACAAAAAAGCTTGAGATAGACCTGCTCCAATTTTGTATACTGAGTGTTGTTTCTTTTTTTTTTTGTTATCCAATACTCTTTGACATTTGATTATTATTTTATACACTTTGACATGAATATTTACTTTGAGAAGTATGATATTATTATTGTTTTAATTATTGTGAATGTGAGGACTGTGGTGTTTTTGTGTTTAATCTCTTTCTCAGTTCGTTTTTAATATTAATCTGCCAGTTTGAGTACTTTACGCGGCCCACCCAAATGTCCTTCTTTGGTATTGTTCGTCAAATCGTTGAGCTCCTTAAGTTCTGAGTTGAGCCGTATGATTACTGATACATGCGTGCTCACAGAACACATATTATACTCTAGTGCGTGCTCTGAATGGACAGGTCCACTCAATCTGTGTGGTTCTTTCCTCAAAAGACCATTTCAGACACCAATCCACATGGTCTGACCAAGATGATGTCTGGACTTTAAAAGAGACTGAGAGAGAAACAAACCCAGAGTGACCTCTGAGTTTGTTTCGGCCCTTCTTCTCAGAGTAGTCAGATTGGATCGCGCGGCACTATAACGGCGTAGTGTTGTGTTCGTGGTTGTGTCGTCGAGATAATTTTTTTTATTCGCGAACGAAATGTCTGAACAACGGCAACAACATCTTTTTGATTCTTTATTCCAAACCCTCGATTTATTGTGGGCAAAAGAAGAAGTGAATCCGGCGCGAGCAGTCGCCGCTTGACTGGAGTACATCGCTCGTTGCCCGATCCCGCGCCGCTGCTGCTGCACCGCTGTTTTCAAGGGCCGGTCCATTTGATAGTACGCATTAGATTCTGCCGCTCCCGCGCCGCCGCTGCCACCGCCCCGCTGCCCGCAAGATTCGAGGCAGAGGACTAAGGAAGAACGTAACATTGTAAACGCTGTTCACAAATCCGATTCCCGAAAATGTTGTCAGTTTGAACAAAATAGGCGACCGATATATTGTACCGTCATCTATTTGCTGTCGGGGACTACCCAAATCAGGGACTCGGGGACTACCGAATATGTGACATTTCATAATCGGAAGTCTATCGAATGGTTGTGAATAGCTATGCTGGTTATGGAAATTAGGTAAATTCTCTATCATAGACACAGACAGTGGATTTTTCTATTCTTTTTTTTTTAATTAGTTTTATGGCCTGGTTACAGAGACCTTTTAGCCATTTTTTCTATTCTGGAAGAGTCTGGCTACTAGTCCCGCGAAAACTCTGTGAATCTGGGAGACTTAGTCGATTCAAAGAATTCAGGTGTGTCAAAATCCAGTATTTTAGAAAAAATTAAATTTATCTTCCTTTCATTTCTGTGCAACATGTTTGAAAAATGGCGCTTAAAGAAACGTAGTGTTGTACTTCGTCACAGTAGTACTTACTACCAATGCGAGAATCACTTTGTAGTCGAGTTATACATGAGAAAAAAAAAAACACCAACATTGTATTTCAATAATATTTAAAATCTTTTGATCATTTTGGAGTAAGGATGGACAAATATTTTATTCTTCACTAATTTTATCATTTAAAATTACGTACGTTTTATGAAAAATAAACCCTGTTTCATTGATTAAACGTTACTATAAAAAAAGGTTGTTAGAACATATTTTATGTTACAGTTAAAAACAGTGCTATTGTCTAGATAACTGAACAGACAGTAGTCTTGTGCCTGCTCGGTCATTTTTGAGATCGCTCCGTACTAGTTCATTTCGGTCAGTGAACTAATTTATTCTGTTAGTTCTATTAGCTATATTCGGTCTTCGCTCTCAGTCGGTACTTCCATAGATCACAGAGCAAAAAAGTCTCGCTGTCATTCTCGTTCTCGTTCGGTCACACGGTATGGCTTTAAGTAAATGCACGAGGAGCTATTAGAACTAATAGACCGATTACAAGTCAGCTTTCGGAAACGTTTCTTTTAGTACAGTGCAAAGAAACGGTTCCTATTCGTTCATCGTTCACGAATTACACAAGAGTCAAGATTTTCAGACAGCTGTGCTGCTTCCCAGCAAAGCACTAGAAAGAGTAGAAAGTAGTGAAGGCCTTTTGGGGGATTGTCTCATGTAATTGTAACGTTATAAAAGTTCTGATTCTCATGAATGTCTAATGATTTTGATTGTTTTGATTGACATTCAATGAAAAAATATTCAAATCAATTCTACACTACTCGACTACGTTACGATGCTCGTGAAACGCGCACACAGACTGGACATCCTTATCAAAGCGACATTATTATTCTGACATTTGATTTTCTTGGAAGTTATTACCGGTTCAGATTATTTTCAATAAATAATACTATTTAATCCTATGAATGCTGTGTAAACTTCCTTAAATATGGAAAACGATATATTGGACTCATTGACCGATTTAGGGTAAGAAAAGTTATTATAATTTTAGGTTATAATGTCCCCTTTTAGACCTATAGAAATTATGTTTATTCTGCCCACCATACACTAAAGTGCAGTAACAGCAAAATCACGATTTCGAGTAAAACGCATTTAAAGTTAAGAATTGATTTTAAAAAATCAACAGAATGTATAAGCAAAAAAATTTGAATGCAGAAAGGTTGTAAAGGCATAGGTTCACACGTTAAAGCAATAAAAAAAAATATATCTTAATAACTGAATTTATTATGGCCATTTTATTCTTTTTGGTGCCTATTACTGCATAGCCTTTTTTGTAAAAAATACCATTTTAAACTTAGTAAAATGCAGCAAAAAGCCCTATTACTGCGTTTGGATCAGTTATTTTGTCAAGAAACCCAACTAACATGCAGTAAGGTCAAAAAAATACTGCATTTTAGTTAGTTTTTTAAGAAAAAAGTGTTCAATTTACTAGTGCAGTAAGAAAAATAGCTAGTTCACATTTTAAAGACCGTTTATTTCTTATTATTTAATCACAATAATTCAACTCACTTATGTAAAATTTACATATCAAAAATAAAATAAAAACATCTAATTAATAAAGGACCCTGCGCAGAATGCACAACCTCCTTTGACAGTTTTCTCTTAATATCTTAATATTTAAAACATTAACTGCACTTTAGCTAGGAATAATCATATCTGTGTCATTATGCTATCCAAACTAATCTGCAGTAATGCTGTATTTTACTGCGTGTTAGTCAGTTTATAATGATAAAAGAATGTTAAGTATTCACAACTAAAATGCGACAAGCTTTGATTTTACTGCATTTTAGTTGGGAGTTCGTGACAATAAATTGTATTTTCTTAATTTGCAGTAAAATAGCTTGTATGGCGGTAAATTTTACTGCGTATTAATTTTTTTTTTAATTTTTTTCCAGAAATATAAAACTATCTAAAGAACTGTAAAATTATATTGCTTACTGCATTTTAGTTATGAAACCTTAAAATTTAATCTGCAGTATAATTTATACTGTATTTTAGTTGGGAAATCACGCCAAATTGTTAATTTTTTTCGTTTGCAGTAAGTGAAAACTGTTAAATAAAAACCATTCTAATAGTCTTAGAAATAAGTAAGTTAATTCAATAGAAAGCTTAAGAAACCCGCTTTCAGAATCACTAATAAAACGAAAAATCACAAAAGGGCTGTTACTGCTCTTTAGTCTCTGGTGGGCAGTATTGTTATGATTATTTGTTGGAATAATTATTTGCTATTTATTGATTATATGCCGTGTGCATAACATGTTTGGTGTCCTGGGTATTGAGAAGTTTATAATTAGCTAAAACGTGGCTGGCTTAGGTCTTTTATAGTAGGTATTTATTATGCTAGCTTTTTTGAACTTGTTGCGTTGGCGAAGCATATAACAGACGCTTTAAATAGATTACTCTCGTGACTACATAAATTAGAATTACAACCTTATTCATTCATATTTTTATGCATAATTTTGGCTTTGATAATTATTTTGTCAGATAATTAATACTTTTGTTAAAATATAATCAAATTATTTCAATTAAGTAAATATTTCATCAGCCTTATTACATTTAGACAGTCACAAAAAAACAAGCGATTATATCTAAGATAAATTCAAATTCATTTCAAATGGATAGACCAATATCCTTAAAAAAGTTGATATTCTTAAAAGTTGTGCAATACTAGGACAACAGAATAGTCAATTAAGCACTTGAATATTGGGCACGCCACGATTGCGGCGGTAAGTCCCCTCTTTGAGGAGTGGTTCGAGAGGCGGCATGGCGTCCTCACCTTCCGCCTGACGCAGGTCCTCACCGGACACGGTTGTTTCGGGAGGTTCCTGTTTCGGATAGGGCGGGAGGAAACGCCCGGGTGTTTCCACTGCGAAGATCGCCCTGAGGACACGGTGGAGCACACGGTGGCGGTCTGCCCTGCTTGGGCGGAGCACCGCCGTGTCCTCGTGGAGGCGATCGGCGGCGGCGATCTCTCGCGTCCGGCCCTGGTCCAGGCCATGGTACGGAGCGAGAGGGCATGGGGAGCCGTCACCTCCTTCAGCGAAGCAGTGATGCTCGCGAAGAGGGAGGCGCCGCACGTGAGGGAGAGGCAGCATATGCGCCCTCGCGACCCCAGCCGCCGCAGGATACGGAGACGCCCTGGGCGTCGGGAATCCCAGGCCGATTTCCGGCCACCGTAGGCATGGGCTTGCGGACGGCGAGTAATGGGTAGCTCGCTGTCCGGTAAGGACCAAGCCCAAGTCGACGGCGCGTTGTGTTCCACGCGCGCCTCAAAGAGATGTCAGCACAAAAAGTGATGGGACCCGCAAGGGTCGATGCCTGCAAGGGGTGCGGGTTTGTTCGAAAGAGACACCACAGCCCCTGGCTTAAGGGCTACTGAAGGAACACGGGTGGGTTTTAGTCAGTAAAAGTCTGACACGCCCTCCTGCTCCACCCAGAGCGGGAGAAGTTATTTGATGATTTCCCACCCAAAAAAAAAAAAAAAAAACCACTTGAATATGAGTAGTACAAGTAAACATATAACACCTATTTGTTTAAAATTAATGGAACCATCTAATCTGATGAAATCAAACAAAAATATTGTGTAAGATAATCTGCTTTCATAAGCTTATGAGAATATTAAAGACTACCAGCTCTCCGCGATTTCACCTGAGGATAGTGTAGCTTCCCAACAGCAAAATAATTTTTCAAATCGGTTCAGTAGTTTCGGAGCCTATTCAATGCAAACACACAATGTTTCCACTTTATAATATTAGAAGATATCATCAAAATAATCTTATGATAGACTAGGTTTTGCCAGCGGCTGAGCCTGCTCAGAGTTTTCATCCCCTATTTAACTCCCATAGGGGTTGAACTTCGAAAAAAATCTTACTTATTCTTGTCTACATTATAAAGGGAAACTGTGCAAAGTTTCAGCTTTCTATGTCCAAGGGTTTGGGCTGGGCGTTGATGAGTCGGTCAGTTAGTCAGGGCTTTTCTTTTTATTTATATATAGATTAAAATAGTTAAGTAGTATTGGTTTTTGAATAACTCATATACCTATACTGGCCCCATTACGAACACAGATTTGGAGTCAATAACACAGTTACAAACAACACTAGGACGTCTCCATAGTTTAAGTGGAAGCGAGAGGTCAGATTTAAATGATTTAAGACTTTTGTAAATGAGCTGAGTAATACTAATAATAAAAAACCCATACAAACCTTCAAATGATTACATAATCCCATTCAGAACAAAGGGGCTCATAACTCCCCATGAAATAGGCATGTTAGTAACATTTCTGATACTACATTCATCCATTTTGCTTATCAGAGAATGGGCAGCAGCATTCTCTATGTATTTTACCACCATACTGCGATCGCCAACCCGCCTGCCAAGCGTGGCGATTATGGCAATCTCCTCCCGATTTGGAGGAGGCTTATTTCCAGCAGTGGACGTCTTCTGGCTGAAATGACATCATCATTACACCAGTGTATGCAATTGTTGGTGAACCAAATAAATAAGTAAAGGAAACAAAGCAACAAATCAGAATAAAGTGTAACAATCACTTATAGGTAAACTCTGCATGCACATAAAAACGTTGTTGTAACTTACAAAAAAAGTATAAATAAAAGACTATGATAAAGTTGCACTTAATAGAAATTAATTAAACTAAAATTAAAATAAACTTAAAACAAGACCAAAACAAACAATGGTTAACAAAATTAGGTAGGTAATACAAAAAAGTAATAAGTAAGTAGCCTAAATGGAAAAAGTGAGACAACGCTGATGATACATCCTTTATATCCCTATTCACATCGATCCAAGCGTAGTTGTGAAAAGACATGGCAGATTGATATTGATTGCACTATAATTTTTCCTGCAACATCACGTCATGTCATGTTCTTGAAAACAATATTGTGTAAATTCTTTGTCTAATGAGTTTTTTAAACGCAGTGTTTCCTAAATAAAAATAGTGTTTAAAATTCGAAACGGTAAACATTCCACCATAACTTTCTCATTGTAATAAGAACCTTCCGTTTGCAGCTATGATGGGCCCCTCTCGGACGAGGCCACCTTCTCCAAGGCGATGGACGGCGGTGCAAAGTCGCTGGAGTTCGCCAAACTCATCCATATCCTGGCTGAAGAGATCAAAAGACTGTGCAATCTGGAGGAGACCGTTAATATGATGAATGATGCTGAAGAGTCGAGCTCATTCCTACTTGAGCTCAGTTCCTTCTTGAAGGAGTTGAAGTGTCCATATAAGAAGTTGGTTACAGGTATGAGTATAACTTAATAATATTAAGTCCGACAACCAGTCTTACCAAGTGGTGTCGTATTATCCAGTAACTGGGTTGTGGAGATCAGATAGGCAGTCGCTCCATGTAAAATTCTGGTATTGATGATGATGATTCCCTTTTCCGCACGTAGACTCCGATTCAGTCCGTTGTGCGTGAGGTTTCTGACAAACAAAGCCAGCCTAGCTCCGCCCAAAAGCATAGAAGCTTCCTGGGAGCTTCACAGGCTTCGCGGAGCGACCTCACTGTTCCGAGGATTTCTTCTCGTTGAGAAGCCACGGCCTCGCATTCCTCGCTTCGCATTGGGCGGCTCATTCCTCGGCGTCAAGGCAGCTCCCGCAAAGCGGGCTGTCTGTGGTGCCTATATTATAGAGATGTTTGTTAAAGGGGTTATGGCCCGTAATTGTTCCTATGATTATTCTAAGGTTGTTTCTAGTCAGGCTAAGAAGTGTTTTGGTTAGTCGCGGGTGTACAATTGGTAAAGCCAATTTTGACTGTCTACAGTCTGTTGCCCGTGACCACCTGAGGGGCAATTCTACTAATTTTAAGAACGTTCACAGTCTGATCTCAGTGTCAATCTGTCAAAAATTCCTATACATTTGTGTCAAATTTTTGAAATTCGATTGTCGCCGAGATGACACTGCGAACGTTTTTAATTAGTAGAATTGGCCTTCAGTTGTTATGAACTTCGGTTGATCTTTGGCGAATCCACGCACGAAATTGTGAGAAAGGCAGGGCGAGAAGTGGGTACGGGCCTAGCACTTTAATATCTGAACCTCTCTTCGCAAGTTCATCTGCGGCATCATTACCTAAGGATCCACTATGCCCCTTGATCCACTGGAGGGTAATACGATTTGGCGTCGATAAATTCTCCAGAGCTAGTTGGCACTCAAAGATTAGTTTGTTGTTGATTTGTTTGTTTGCTAAAGTTTTGAGCACAGATAGGCTGTTGGATACGAATTTAATGCCGTAAATACTGGTATTCCGATGATGATGATGATTGAGCATGTTATGTGACCATGCAATATTGACCACGATTAGGGTTGTCAGGCGTCCGGATAAAACCGGACACAGTCAATTTTGTGGTCGCCTGTCCGGCCAAATTATATGGTGTCCGGCCTGTCCGGCTTTTGTTAGGCAATTTTTTTTTTACATTGGCCATGTGTGGGTTTCCGCGTCGATTGCCTCACCTTGTGTCGCTAGCGCAAGTGAGCGGGGTAGCACTGTCCTCATTAAACAAGACGGAAGGTTTTATGGTAAATGATAAAAAGCCTTGGTTTACTTTTTTTAAATTATAGTGTTATATTAAGACTAAAAAAACATAATCCTCTACCTGGCGCAGTCGGGTAAAAAAAGGGTGTCCGGCCTTTTTACCCAAATGTCCGGCTAAACAGACTGGTCTGTCCGGCTTTTCGGTTTTAAGACCCGGCAACCCTAACCACGTTTGTGTGTGAGTGAGTGTTATTCGGGGTTTTCTATCTGACTTTTTCAGTAGTAGCTTAGTCTCGATTTGTGCCCGCTTGAACTCAAACTCAAACTCAAACTCAAACTCAAAGCATTTATTTCAATTAGACCTTTCACAGGCACTTTTGAATTGTCAAACAAAAATCGAAGTTGAAGCTAGGTGCCCATTCCAAAAACGTAGCAATGAGTGAATGCAATAGGCTTGCCCCCTATTTCATGGGTTTCAAACATAACTGGCGAAATATAAGCGTACTAAAAGTACACCTCTGCCAAGCCCCTCAAGGAACTTTTACATAAGATCATGCCAATGATCTTATGTTAATATTAAGCATAAAGTCTATGATGTATAGGTACATATTATGATAAAATGTTTAAAGTTCCATAAATTGCTCACATAAATTGCCTGGATCAACGATACCTAGTTCGAATTTCTCTAACGTATAAAGTTTTCGTCGGTTATACAAAAAAAAATCAGCTGTTTCATAGAAAAGTGCAATACCTATGCAGTCAAAATGCATGGAACAGCTGATATTTTTTTTGTATAACCGACGAAAAATGTCTACGGTAGGGTGTCTAGAATGATATTCTGAACTCCTGGTTACAGATAGTTTGCACACTGGTTAAAATTTTATCCTGTATAGAAAGAAAGAAAAAGTATTTATTGTGACTCGCACAGGAAGATCACATATTAAACTAAACACACTAGCATAAAAACTATGAAAGTAAAAGAAAAGCGGAGTCTTTTATGGGCCAAACGGCTCATATCTAAGCATGCTGCTGCAACATTAAAAAAAGGGCCCGATGTGATGTCACTCACATTAGAGTCCATTTTCGTTTATCGACTAGTCGATCAACTAGTCGAACTCGTCGACTAGTTTACGCGTTAAGAATCCTACGACCGAAGTTCGCAACTAGGATTCGGGCGGAGACAATATTTCGTCTGAAAATTGCAATCGTTGCGCTAGTGTTAGTACCTGTCGAGGATACATACCTACAGTGAGCAGTACGATCACACACACATTGACAATGGCTTGACGCGATAGCGCTACTAGCTACTGACCATTTATAATGAATTTGGATGTGTTCCGTAATACCAAAAATGATGAATGAAAACTTATTGTATTTTAATATTTTTTTCGACATTTTACAACTTGATAATATGATCTATGCTTCTGAGACAACAATATTACGGAAATTGTTGGTTATAATACCAAAAAAAACAGTGAGAAAACATGTCATTTACGCTGTAAAAATGTGCGAAATGCAATTCGCTTAAACTTCATTTCAGGTAAGTATTTTGGAAAAAAAAACCCCTACGAGCCTAGATAAATACTGTCTGAATCCGAATATCATCATAATATAATGGAAATATGCTCAAGTTGCAAATGATTTAGGTATTACGTATGTATGGACAGTTCATTGTACGTAGGCCTCTTAACTTAATAAACTTTGCGACGGCAGTCGACGACGGACGGCGTGAACGCAGGCGGTAGACGTCTCATCTCTCGCGGGCTGTACCCATTCATTTGAATTTCCTTTCATATTTTTCCAGGCTTAGGACTGGCTGAACACTGAATAGAGTTAATTATAAAGTCGTATTCACTATACCTGTGTCCCGCAGCAGTGGGAACATTATAGGCTGATGATGATGATGATGATGATGATGATGATGATGATGATGATGATGATGCAGATGCACCATTCTGGCGCATTTAGAAGATCAATTGATTTTATGTACATTAATTATTATTTTGTTAATTATTTACAAATTCAAAAATCAAAACAATATGAAAACACACACATCAAAACAATATGAAAACACACACAGTTTGCAAACCGGTTTGTCTCGCATCGCCCGACCAGTCCATCGCCTTCCTCTTCGCACACGCGAAACTACTATAACTGCGTCCTTTCCTTCCCATGACAATAATTTTATTCGACCCGTACAATTATCAACTCCCTCTTACTAGATTTGAAGTTCAAATTTGTTTGCACGATTATTTTATTTCCAAGGGCGCACGGACGAATGAATCGATTACGTTCTCGTCTACGTTTCAGTTACGCCGTCAGAGGCGTTTACGGATTCGACTAGTCCATTGATTAACGGTGAACCGTCGCATCGTCGACTCGTTCACAACTTGTCGCGTTCCGTGTTTCGGCGTCTAGCGTCTACGGATTCGACTAGTCCATCGATTAACGGTGAACCGTCGACTCGTTCACAGTACGTCGACGGTCGAATTAACTAGTTCGTCCATTCAACGCTCATCGCTAACTCACATCCAGTAACAGAAATTAAAAAAAATGTATTCTGTTTGCAGGTCACATGTCTTCTCGTCTGCAAACTAAAGAGGATCGCCTGCTGCTTCTAGACTATTTAATATCAGAGCTGATGGCGGCACGGATGGTGAATGTGGATTGTCCCAAAGACAAGCAGGTGGCCGGAATGGAGATTGTTATGGTATGGCACAATGCATTTTTCCTGTTTTATTATTATTGTCCTTATTCTTGACTATGAATACTGTAGCTAAAACAAAAAGCGAGTAATTTTGCAATATTAGTAAAGGATTTGCTGTTGCTGATTGACGTCGGAAATTCTCCCACGGGAATGTACTATCTGTACAAAAAGTATCGATAAGTCTATGTTATTCCTTATAACATCAGTTTCGGTGTTTAGCCGGCACACCGAGATAGACAAACAAAAAATAAAAGTCTTAACTTTAACCTAAGCTAATGTATATCTGAACTGAAATTTTGGCCCTTTTTTTTCGGTGGGAAATCAGCAAATAACTTCTCCCGCTCTGGATGGAGCAGGAGGGCGCGCAGACTGTCTGCCAGGGGCGACGGTATCTCTTTCGAACAAACCCGCACCCCTGGCAGGCAACGGCCCTTGCGGGCCCCATCGGTTTGTGCTGACATCTATTTGAGGCGCGCGTGGAACACAACGCGCCGTCGTCGACTTGGGCTTGGTCCTTACCGGACAGCGAGCTACCCATTACTCGCCATCCGCAAGCTCATACCCTTTTGCAATTTTGACCCTTTAGATGAGAGAAAAGATTCAACATAATCATTATTATTTCGTTTCCATAGCAAGAGTCACCTACAGCGAAAGACCTGAAAGAGATTCTAATAGCACTGAAATTTAACAAACCACCTCCGAACATCACGCCAGAGATTCTCTTCGCAAAGCTGGAGGCTAAACTCAAGGACACCATACAGAAAGAAGGTACCATTTCACATTTTATTTGAACGAATTAATATTAATAGGGTAAATTACTCCATATGAGAAAATCTAAAAATATATCATTGAGATAGCTTAGGCAAAATGCAGTCGGAAAATGTTAGTTTTAGTTCATGAAATAACAAAATAAATGTTACAATACAATTTAATGATTTCAGTTTTAAATCTGTTTTTGAGCACCGTAAACTAGTAGCCGCCATGTTAATACGTCATACGGCATGTCAACTGAGCAACTTTGTAATTTTATTGGTAATCATTGCAAAAATTTGCTTATGTAGAACTTGAATGGCCCCTTTACCATGTTGCTAGTTTTAGCCACATTTCTTAAAGTCACTAAACATATTTCAATCAACATATTTACAAGCGGATTTCGACCTGCAAATTGCAAAATTACGTCAGAAAATTTTAATTTCGCTCGATACTTCAGCGCATCTTTCAGTAAGAGTGAAAGCCGTGGTAGCCTAGTGGTATCGCCTCCTACTTACGAGTTCTAGGTTCGAACCAGACAGGCATTTTACTTTGTGTAATTAATTTCATTACCACTATCCTCAAAACCGTAAAGGAAAACGTCGTGACGAAACTGGCATATCCTAGAACCAAAAATTCGAAGACATGTGACATCTACCAATCCGCAATGGGACCGCTTGGTGGATTACAGCCCGCTCTCTCTCACAGAGAGGAGGCTTGGGTCCCAGCAGTGGGATAGGTCTCTTCCGTGGCCCAATGCGGGTTATTGGCTCAGTGCGTGGTTGGTATTGCCATACATTTTTTACATTTATATAAATAAAAAGAAAAGTTCTGATTGACCAAACCCTTGGACTTAGAACGCTGAAATTTTGCACAGAGGTTCCCTTTATAATGTAGACAAGGAATAGGTAAGGATTTTTTAAAATTCAACCCCTAAGGGAGTTAAATAGGGGATGAAAGTTGCGCAAAAGCTAGTAATTATTATCATAATTTCAGCCGGAAGACGTCCACTGCTGGACATTGGCCTCCCCCAGGCTCCTCCACTTCGACCGGTCTTGTGCTTCCCACATCCGCGGGTATCCGCTAGTAATAAAATTATACTAACAAATAAAGATTAATACATTTTACTAACTCTTTTCCCAGGTGAACAGCTAGTAGGCAAGCCTCTGTACAATAAGGCAATGAACGAAAAAGACTGGAAGCAGTTAGACAGCACATTCACGGAGATGTTCGAGGAGTACAGACTGAGGAGGGAAACGCTCATCACTCGGTTGGAGTGCACTATACAGAGCTTTGAGGTACGATTACATAATAATAAATATGTTTATTCGGAGAAGTGTATTGGGCTGTCAACTCAGCAGACTGACGTGTCTGGGGTTCTATCAACAACCTTGTCGGGACAACATTTTAAAGAGAGTGGCCAGCAGTGGTGGCCCAGTGGTATCAGCCCCGAATTGAGGGTTTAGAGGTCGTGGGTTCGAAACCTGGTCATCACTTTTTGTGAATATTTTCATTACCATTGCTCTCAAAACGTTGAAGGAAAACATCGTGAGGAAACCGCCATGTCTTTTAACCAAAAACTCGAACACATTTAACATTTAACCAACCCGCACTGAGCCCGCGTGGTGGATTATAGCCCAGCCAAAAGAGGCGAATATTTGAATTTCGTGCGCTATGCTGGCGCTTCGCCCTTGATGATGATGATGATGGGACTCCCTTTTTCGCACGTAGACTCCCATTCGGTCCGTTGTGCGTGGGGGTTCTGGCTAACAAAGCCAGCCTAGCTCCGCCCAAAAGCAGAGAAGCTTCCTGGGAACTTCACAGGCTTCGTAGAGCGACCTCACTGTTCCGAGGATTTCTTCACGTTGCGTGCCACGGCCTCGCATTCCAGGATGACGTGGGCGGCATGAATTCAAAAATTTCAGAAAAATAAATTCTGAAATTTTTCAGCAGTTATTTAAAAAAAAATGTGAACAAACATTTTGACCGTGTAGGTTTTGTACTTTGTTTGAAATGTAAAATACAACAACATCAAAATGCTTTTCTTAAAATGTTTGTCTCTTTAATTTTAAAAAAAGTACATCTACATAATATAATTTGAGAACAAATTTTGCTAGAATTCAAATTATTTTTCCAGTGGTCCGATCGCCTAAAGTCAAAGAAAGATGCCATACAATCAACATACCGTCCGAAACGCGAGAACCTCAAAGTGAAGCCGGACATCAAACTGTCCGACTTCCTAGCGGCGCGGACGTCGCTCCTATTGGTCGAGAAGACTTCCAGCGCGAATGTCCGGAAGAACACGCAAACTGATGTCAACAAAGTTATTATTGGACAGGTGGGTTTCAAGAAAAAAGTTTCAAACAATTTTTTTTAATCTTGGCAGGATACAAAAGTACTGCAAGGACTATTTTTGATTGCATAATTCAAGCAAATTATCGGTTAAATATTTGTGCAGTTTGGTTAGCAGCAATACATGCCCTAAAACTCGATAGAACGCGTAATAACGATTGATTTAAGATTCATAGATGAACTACAACGCTTTGTCTTTGTACGTTGCTTCTTCGTACATCGAAAAGAACCTTGATCCATTAGGCCCACTAAAATCAAAATTATCCTTATTATTACTATTAAGCTGTATTAGTTATAAAACTGCGCTTTGACTGAAAAGCATGCTATGCGAATGCCGCAAATGGCCGCCATACCATCGCAACTCCCATGGTACACGACATTAAAGTTATTATTTAGCATTTATATCTATTAACACTGTATTATTGTCTTAGTCTATGTATTTTATTGATTTCTTATATTAGATTCCGTTTATTATGGATATGTTTATATTTATACATGATAGGTTCGTCTATTACGTAATTTATTTCATAGTTTATTTTATTTTATGTAATGTGCGTTTTGTTTGTGCAGAATAAACATTTTTTCTTTTATTTCTTTTCTTTTTCTTTCTTTCGACAAAGATTAAAACTTAGTAAACTGAACAAGAAACAAATTCTAATAATATAATGTTTGGACTTTAAAAGACACCTCTGAGTTTGTTTCGGCATTTTTTCTCAGGAATCAGTCAGCTAGGATATGCCGACGCCATCTAGTTTTAACCAATAAAATAGTGACGTAAAAGTGTCTTATAAGATCTACTTACATAAATAGACATTTCATTTCACTAGAAGCTGCCCGAACATAGTTGTTAAAATACTCTAGACAGATGATGGTGATAATTATTCAATAATGTTTTATCCACAGGTCCCGGACCGAGGAGGTCGCCCTAACGAACAACAGCCCCCGCCTCCTGAGATGCCCTCCTGGCAACAGAGAACTGCTGTGAGTAACTAACTGTTAGGCCTGGTTGCACTGCAAAACACTCATGCACTAAGGAAGCTGTTTTATGTTGTATGTTGATTAAAATATGTGATTCACGACCGAAAAAAGTGTTCGAAAAGTGTTCTTTATATCAGCAGTAAAATAAAATCAGCTGATGATAAAATAAAACTACCTGGCAAATAATATATAAAGAAACAGGTAGGAAGAAACACCGCAATTACTGAATTTAATTTAGAGACTGCACATGGCCCGGGTATAGAAATAGCTCAGGAATTTGAAAACGTTTTTGCCAATATTCCACTTAAAACGATTGAAGCTTTAAATTGCTCACCCCTGTTTTCTGCTGCTTTACTCAATAAGAATATAAAGGCATGCACTTTGGAGTTTAGGTTTCAGCATACAAACCTCCAGGCAGTAATAAAAGCTTTTAAAGATCTTAAAATATTAGGTCTTTACCTATGAAATTGCCGTTCTGCAGTACTGGCCATTTCAAATCAAAATAATTTTTGTTTGGCTAAGAATTCTAATTTCAAATTAATTTTATTTTAAAAACATGGATTTTTTTTTCTAAAAGTAGTCATTTCTTTATTGATTAGTGTTACATTTTCATCGCATTTCAATCTTTTTCGTCATCATGGATACGTTAAAAATTCGAGTAATTATGGAATATGAGTACCGTCGTGGCAGCAACGCGGCACAAGCGGCACGCAACATCAACGACGTTTACGGAGCTAACACTACAAACCAACGCACCACCTGTTATTGGTTTGCTCGCTTCCGTTCTGGAAATTTCGACCTGAAAAATGAACCTCGCGGTCGTCCGAAGACTTTGGTCGACAATGACGAATTAAAGGCGATTGTGGAAGCTGATGATACACAATCTACGGCTGAATTAGCAGCAGCTTTCGACGTTAGCGTCAAAACAATATTGGTCCATTTGCGTCAAATTGGCAAGGTAAAAAAGCTTGACAAATGGGTGCCCCACGAACTCAATGATCGCCAGCGCGAAGTACGCGTCGAGACGTGCCTTGCACTGCTCAACAGACACACAAATGAAGGAATTTTGAACCGCATTGTTACCTGCGATGAAAAATGGATTCTGTTTGATAACCGTAAGCGCTCAGCAAGTTGGTTGGATCCTGGTTCAGCACCTAAACAATGCCCTAAACGAAAACTTACCCCTAGAAAAGTGATGGTCACTGTTTGGTGGTCTAGCGCCGGTGTGATTCATCACAGCTTCTTACCAAACGGGGTGAGCATTACTGCAGATGTGTACTGTGAAGAACTGAACACAATGATGGAGAAGCTGGCGCATCTCCAACCAGCATTGGTCAATCGCTCGTCTCCGCTGCTCCTGCACGACAACGCGCGACCTCATACTGCACAGCAGACGGTCTCCAAGTTGCAAGAACTGGGGTTGGAAGCTCTCCGTCATCCGCCCTACTCACCAGACCTTGCGCCTACAGACTACTACTTTTTCCAGAATTTGGATAACTTCTTGGCGGGAAAAAAATTTAATACCCGAGAGGCAGTACAAAATGCCTTTGAAGAATTTGTTGCCTCCCGTCCAGCTGATTTCTTTAAGAAGGGCATCAATAAACTGCCACTGCGATGGCAAAGATGCATTGATTGCATGGGTGATTACTTCGATTAATACAAATAAAAAATTCATGAAAAAAAATCGTTTAAATTTTTTCATACAAAACGGCAATTTCATAGGTAAAGACCTATTATAATCAACAGAAGGTCTTTCGGGAATGTTTGTAAAAGTTTGTACACCTATAATCGAAACCATTGCGCCCTATTTAGCTTTCAAGACGCTTTTTATTTCTACTCTACTGTAGAATAGAAATCGCTTGTCTACATTTCTCAATGAAAAACTGTTAACTGTCTATACGGAAACGTCATTTTTGTCTACTCTTCCGAAGACAAAACGTTTGTCTGCGGTTCTCGCGCTAAGCCTGCAGTGTAGGAGTCTTTCCGGAACTCAGGAAACAGTTCCTTCGTTCAAATCCGGTGATATTTAAGAAGGTGTTTGAAAAGTTGATGATCAATCAAATGTTACGTCTAAAGTACGTATCTTTAATAAAAATTCAGTCATTCATAAACAACAGTACTGTTTCACAATTGTGCGTTGTCTCACTGACGCTGGTGTCACCCTAATAAAGAACATTTTAACGCCTGGGAAGAAGTACAAGATGCCATTGGAATTTTTTGCGACCTATCTAAGCCCTTCGATTACGTAAACGAGGAGATACGTCTGCTGAAACTGGAGCACTATGGTATTAGAAAAACAGCTCTTGGTTTACTAGGATCATTCCTAAAAGACAGAAAGGTGAAAGTTCAAGGAAGCGGCATAAACTCATTAGGGTTTAAAATGGCAATGGGCGTTCCTCAAGGTTCAATATTGGGTCCATTCCTCTATTAATGATTACCCTATTTACTTCTAAATCAACCGAAGATGGTGTTATTTGTAGATGACAAATCATTGGTATTTACCCGGTATCGGCCGCCCGTTGATTTTTGCTGGCGAATTAAAATAAACCGATGGTTACAAAATCTTGACGACGTGAATCCTTCTTCAGGTCCAAGATAGGTTAATAATAAAATACCTTGTGATATAATGCAATTAAATGAAAGATAATGTAATTTTTTCTACAGGGTGGCGGCGGAGGCGGTGGTCGGGGTGGTCGTGGGGGCGGCGGGGGTGGCGGCGGTTTCAACAACTCCAACCACGCCAACAGTCCCTTCAACAACTCTAACTCTGTGGGGGGGCAGGGGGGTAACGAACGGGGGCGTGGGGGCAGGGGAGGGCGAGGGGGGAGAGTGCAGGGGGGGTACAGTCAGGGGGGAGGGGACCATGGTAGGGGAGGAGACCATGGCAGGTAAGGATTTAGCATGAAATTAAAATAATCACAGAGTGCATATTTTTTTTTTTTTTTTGTAAATTCGTGTTTATATTAAATCTTAGATACCATTCACACGCACTATTTACTTTTCGTTGTATCATTCCATTTAGTATAGATGTCACCGTGTAAATATGAAAATAATTAGTCTTTAATCTATCTTGCGAGATTAGAAACTATCGAAAAATGGTGAAAAGCAACAAACCATTTACAATTTAACGCATTATTTTTTGATAGTTTTTTTTACAACATAGAATATAATGCACTGGGGCTTCGCACGAAGTGATCAAGACCACACCTACTCCTCGACTTGGGATATATAAATGGCAATCAAAAAATTTGTACGTTCTTAAAATATACAGTGGCTGAATAAAAACCTAATCAGACTAATACATACGCATATTATCAAGATTGTTTTTAGTCTGTCGTAATCTTAAGAAAGTTTGTAAAAGTATGGTAATATGACTTCACATACATGATAAGTTTTTAACCAGTGCGCAAACTAACCATGAATTCAGTTTATCATTCTAGACCCCCAGCGTAGAAATTTCTGTGTTGGGGGTCTAAAATGATATTATGCTGAATTCATGGTAACAGTTTGGGCACTGGATAAAAACTTATCTTCTATCTATATAAATAAAAAGAAAGTCCTGACTGACTGACTGACTGACGCCCAGCTCAAACCCTTGGATCTAGACAGCTGAAATTTTGCCCCTTATAATGTAGACGAGGATTAAGGACGTATTTTTCGAAATTCAACCGGTAAGGGAGTCCAGGCCATGGTACGGAGCGAGAGGGCATGGGGAGCCGTCACCTCCTTCAGCGAAGCAGTGATGCTCGCGAAGAGGGAGGCGGCGCACGTGAGGGAGAGGCAGCATATGCGCCCTCGCGACCCCAGCCGCCGCAGGATACGGAGACGCCCTGGGCGTCGGGAATCCCAGGCCGATTTCCGGCCACCGTAGGCATGGGCTTGCGGACGGCGAGTAATGGGTAGCTCGCTGTCCGGTAAGGACCAAGCCCAAGTCGACGGCGCGTTGTGTTCCACGCGCGCCTCAAAGAGATGTCAGCACAAAAATGATGGGGCCCGCAAGGGCCGATGCCTGTCAGGGGTGCGGGTTCGTTTGAAAGAGATACCACAGCCCCTGGCATACGGGCTAATGAAGGAACACGGGTGGGTTTTAGTCAGTAAAAGTCTGACACGCCCTCCTGCTCCACCCAGAGCGGGAGAAGTTATTTGATGATTTCCCACCCAAAAAAAAAAAAAAAAAAAAAAACCGGTAAGGGAGTTAACTAAGGGATGTTGAAAGTTCCACGCGGGCGAATCCGCTGGCAAAAGCTAGTCCTGTATACATATGTTGATAGAAATTGCGAATGACGTCGACTAGCCTTTTATCTTCATTTTCAAAGTAATACGTAACGTACGACTCACGTGGTCGTGGTTTTTAACAACTATAGGTACAGTTCCCGATTTATCGACAGTTGACAATCTCTCGAGATAGATTATAAACTAACTGGTTTCACAATCGTTCTCAGTGACATAGAAAATGCAAATATCCACTTATTTTGTATCTTGTTTTTTTTTTTCATAAGTATTTTTACTAAATGATGATGTTGGTTTTGTGGTGAATGATGTGTATACCTATTATATACATACAGCCCGATGCCAACTTCATGAGAGCTCTGAACACGAGGCGAGTAGCTGCACTAACTAATTTATGACCGCAGCGGTGAGGGCTGCGGTACTGCGCAGCAATTAGCGCACTTCAGAGAGGTCACAGTTTGCTTCGGGCTGTATCAGTACTTTTATTATGTTATTCATCTGTTTTAATAAAAATAAATAAATCAATCAATTAACTACATGAAATAAAAAACAAAAATCCAGAGGTGTCGTTTGTCGTTCATTCAATTATATTAGGAGAAATGTATTTAAGGTTACGTGGTACAGAAGCTAGCACATCAAGCTACCCCAATCTGTTAAATTTATTTGATACTTTTTCGACTTTATAACAAAAAAAATAAGGTTCATGTTCAATTGAGAAAATTTGACAGTTTGGGATAGCGATTCAAAATGTACAGACGCCAGCACATCGTCAGTGCTGGCGTCTGTACATTTTGAATGTGTGTGTGATTCACTTTTATAGAGTACCCAAAATAAATAATGCATTCGACAAGACAGTGAGAAATTATAAAAGAAAAATATAAATATTTTGTTTACTTTTACCCACACACACACACACACTCATAATCACACATATACCCACCCCCACGTACACCGTAAAGCAGTGTTTTATTGTTCTATTTAATTAGTAGCATTTTCCTTTAATTGTTAGTACATACCTCACACATTGAGCTGCTAAATCAATGTTTGATTTTTCCTTTAAATCTTTTATTTAATTAGTATCCTCATCATTGTTAAATAGTGAGACAGCTCCGTCATGACATAATAATATAGTTGTACATTTACTTGTCAACTGTCAGCTATGTTATCGATCTATTAAAAATAGAATCATAAATTGGTTTTATCAGTTCATTTACTCTTATCGGTATCTTTTATTGTGACGAATTCATACGGTTGATATAGCCTGCGATTTAATTTCGATTTAGAAATAAAATCGACTAAGTCTTGAGAAATTGCATGGACATCTCTATGAACGTAAAAAATACGTATGCGTCCAGAATTGAGACATTATAAAATCCAGCGTTCTTAAGGTAGGTTAGGAATTGTATTTTTATACGATTGTCTATAATTAAAAATCATGTCACATGGTTCAAATAGGTTCATTTTATTTATGTAGATTCTTTTACATATTTTTTTTAAACTTTTCCCCACACTAGGAATTTCTCCTATATTTTGGGTGCGTTTACAAACATTTAAACTCACATACACAAACAGCCAGACCCGGAACAACTACTTGTAGGTCATACAAATATTTGTTCCGTGCGGGAATCGAACCCGCGACACGCATCGCTGCAGTCAATCGCTTAACCACTGCGCCAACCGTGCCGCCATATTGTGAATGAGAGAACGTTGTAGTTCTTACATCATCCGACCTCTAAGTTCCTGGTACTTATTGACAGGCCTGCGCTGTCCTCGGAATACCTATTATCACTGTAATTTGAAAATATTGTAAAACCCAATTATTTTTAAAAGAGTAACCGTGGAGTTTCTTGGCGGCTCTTCTCCATACGTAGCGAAAATTTGGAACCGTGCACCTAGCTTCTGACGTTTCATAAGTGCCCATGCAGGTGTATGTGAAATAAAATATTTTGATTTGATTTGAATTTCTCCTACTTTCAAAAATAAATGATAACATTTACAATGTACTCCATTTTGGTTAGTCTATTATGTTTTATTCCGAGTCCAAAATTGCCACTGTTCTCAATGTCTTCTTCGTGTCTACAAGATTTTAAACTTTGCTTGGCTAGGTAGGTTGGGTACTAGGTCGCTTTGAGGTTAGGTAGTTGAGGTAGCAGAACGTGAAAACAGTCTCTCTGAATTTTAGTGCAAATAATGAATACGTACGATATATATATATATATACGAATCGAACGTGGTGTTAGAGATTCAATTAAATATTTCCCAAATTATATGTGTATCTTGTACCAAACTGCAATATGGTATTTTCCAATTTATTAAAAAGTATTCTAATTTGAAGATTGGGATGAAATATGTAACAAAAAAATAAAAGTAAATTGATTTATATCCATTTCCTCAATTAAAAACGATTTAAACCAAATGTAATTTTCGTTGTTTTGAATTTACCGCCAAAACGCTCCTTAAGATGACTTTTATCACGTGACGTCAACTTTGTGTAAACTAAAGTAGTTAGTAAGTAAATTAGTTTATTTATTTTAAGTGAAATTGTTAAAGAGCTGTGGATTTTGTGAATAAATAAATAAATAAACAAGTGAGTGTCGTGTTTATAATTAACAAGATTTTTTATGGATAGAAAGTGAAATCACCTGGTGTGCGGTGCCTCTGTGCACAAATACTTTTAAAACTGCGCCAAACTAAGTATTTGCACTGGTGCTGTTTACACAAAGCTGACGTCACGATGTCACGTGATAAAAAGTCATCGTAAATAGCGTTTTGGCGGTAAATTCAAAACAACGAAATGGAAATTTGATTTTAATCGTTTTCAATGGAGAAAATGGATATAAATAAATTTTATTTTTATTTTTCTGTTAAACATATCGTCCCAATCTTCAAATTAAAATAGTTTTTATGAAATTGGAAAATACCCTATTATGTATGTCTTTAAATATATATATATAAAATCTCTAAAAACTTTTTTTTTTTTCTATATTCAGTTTTCCTACTATAATAAACGTTCTTTACGCTCCATTAGATTATTTTTAATTTAATTTATATACATGAGGCCTTCACGTAAATTATAGGATTACCTATGTATTTAGCATCAACATTACTAATAATAAGCAAATAGTAAATTTATTTGTTAACCTAATACAGCTATCTGTAGTAAATTAAGTTGGAAATCGAACACTCTGGCAATATGACTTGAAAAAATTAACCCGAAACAAAGGTTTATCCATTTTATTATTATTTTACAGGCCTCAACAGAACAGGAATTACCAAACTTTCGAGGTTCCCCCCGGTGGTTACAACAACCAAGGTCATCAGCCCTTCAACCAAGGTCACCCACACGACCAGAACTACAACCAACATGGCCAACAGAACTCGGGTTATGGTGGCGGGTACAACCAGGGCGGTTACGATAGTCTGGGGAGCTTTAATCAAGCAGGATATCAAGGTATGTAGATGGAAAAAAATGGAATGATTCAAACCTTTTCTATAGAATAATTGGGCTTGTGGCTCGGAAAGCACGTTAAGCCGTTGGTCCCGGCTGTCATTCGTGGATCTTTGACAGTCGTTACGGGTCGTCAGAAGCCCGAAAGTCTGACAACCAGTTTTACCAAGTATTACCCAGTAACTGGGTTGTGGAGGTCAGATAGGCAGTCGCTCCATGTAAAATACTGGTATTCAGCTGTTTCCGGTTAGACTGGAAGCCGACCCCAACATAGTTGGGAAAAGGCTGAGCAGATGATGATGATTCATAAAAATGTCTCTAAAAAAAAATGGGGCTTGCGAAGATCACCGATCATTATCAGAAAAGTTTTGTCCTATAGTACTTAATCGTTTTTTTTATTATTGGGAATGATCAATGAAGAAAAATAAAGAAAATAAGTATTACCTTTAAATATATTTTTCTGATCCTTTCTTCTTGTCTGTTTAAATGTGTGTGCATAAATCTTACTAATTATAAATGTGAAAGTTTGTATTGTATGGTTGGATATTTAGATTTTTGGATATTTTTTATTCAATCACGCAACAACGGCTGAACAGATTTGTATGAAATTTGGAACACAAATAGATTATAACCAGCACCCTAATTGCGTAACTCACGATTCATCATAATCTGTATCGTTTTGAAACGGATTGTTAACCCATTGCTTCATATGTTCGAAAAATGTGTCTGTTTGACAACATAAATAACGCAATGAATATTGTTTAACTGTGAGGACGAAACCAATTATGATCAATCGTGAGTTACGCAATTAGGGTGCTGTATTAACACAAAGGAGACTATTTATCCCGGTTATACGTTCCCGTGGGATTATTTTCGACATTCACGCGGGCAAAGCCACTGGCAAAGCTAGTGGTTAAATGAAAAAATAAGAACAATGTATTCGAACATCTCAGGAAAATGTTATACTTACGATAGCGGAACCTCGGAAACGCGAAAAACGTGCGAACTAGGAACAACGAAAAAAAAAAAGCGTGCATTTTACGCTATTTTCATCATTTTAATCAATATCATACAATAAAATATTTACAACAGTCAACAAGCACGCTTTTTAACGATATAATGATGATTGAAGATTATTTTCTACTTTTTAGTTAGTTTTTTTCTATTAAAACGTGTTTTTTAGTTTTTGGAACTATTAAAAATAACATTTATTTCAGGTACAAAACCCTTAGGTAATTGAAAACATCTTTTAAAAATTAAATTATTGAATAAATATACACAAAATTAAATACAATAATAAATAACACACAAATTAAATAAATTAAATTCAAATTCATATTCATCATACATAATCAACACACATTCATTATAGTGGTCTCTTACGAGCGACACGTAACTTGCCTGTCACAGCAGTGTCGCATGTAAGGACAGTCCAACCTACTTGCTATCATACTCAGAACGGCATTGGAGCTGGCCCGCACTCTGCGCACAAAAACGTGCGCAGAGTGCATGGTCGCATGGAAACAGTCCGTGCGTGCCCATGCGAACATACCTGAAGCGCTGCAGTAGCGAGCCAGACCCAAAACCGCTCTGAAAGCGTTGTTAAATTGAATGCGGAGGGTGCTGTAGCTTTTCTGCGTATAACTGGCCCACAGGCTGCAGGTGTACATGGACACGGATGGTTTTTAATGGTTACTCTTTATCCTAGGAGGCGGTGGCAGCGGTGGTGGTGGTTACAAGAAACCCTTCCAAAACAACCAAGGCTACCAACAAAACGCGGGCTACCAGTCTAATCAGGGCTACCAATCCAACCAGGGCGGGTACCAATCCAGAGGCGGCTACCAGAACGAACACGACGATAGGGACCGACGGGGCCGGGGCGGGTACAGGGGGCGACGTTGACATCGATAAACATCCCCCTGTATGTCGCCTGCGGTGATAACTACATAGAATAAGCGGCGGTGGTTTTTGCATTGAAATTTAATTAGATCTGTTTAGACCATTAAATACTAAATCGTTCTATTGAAGGTGAATGCTGTAAGGTACCCGCGTTTATTGAGTTGTTTGTTCATTAAAATGTGATTCGCGATACGTGGGTAATGCATGTACTGATTGGACAGGTCCACTCAATCTGTGTGGTTCTTTCCTCAAAACACCATTTCAGACACCAATCCACATGATCTGACCAAGATTATGTCTGGAATTTAAAAGAGACTGACCTCTGAGTTTTTTTCTGCCTTCTCAGAGTTCGAGTAGTCAGATAGGAAACGCCGACCTCATCTAGTCTAAAAAATATGACTGATGTGTAAAAGTGTTTCAGACTTACTAACAGAAATAAAATCATTTAATTACAGAATTGTAATCGTCGCTACAAACCTATAACCTCATTTAAACCCATTGACAGTTTTTCATGAAAAAGTCTTTCTTCAATTCTTTCGCGAATCATATTTTAATCGTAAATAACATACAACTTGACACTGACCTAGAAATTTCAAAAAGTAAGAAAATTTGACAGCTGCCAATGTCATTATTCCTTGTCAATAATGACAGTGACAGCTCTTTAACTCGGTTTAGATGTTAATCGCGATCTGTTTCATTGGTGAAATTTGCCCTTATTAATGGTAGGTAGTTCCTCAGAATACAAAAAGAACCAGAAGCCGTGAGAGCGCCTAATACTGAAGCCACAAAACTACTCTTAAATAGAGTAGTTTGACGCGCAGCCGATCAGTCACTCTGCGACTGTCGTATCGCGCGATGTGTTTAACCGGTGTTCCATTTAATTTAAATTATGCCGTCTTGTGTCGTTCCTACCTCTAAAAATTCAGCCAGGCTAAAAAATAAACAGGATGGGATCACATTTCATGTGTAAGTAGCGCATTCAGTTATTGTCTTATTTAATTATTTTTTCAATTTGTAATATTGATATCGTGAAAAATGGGTCCATCTTGTACGTCTTGCCAATTTAAGAGATTTCCCTAGGCTTGTAGTATGTATAAAACTGCTTTAAAAATATTTTAAACGACTTGAAAAAATTATGTTTTCAAAGCAAACCGTATGTATTAATGCATGTATAGAAAAGGACGGTCAAATTTTGATTTTATTATTTTCGTACCCCCAATACTCTCAACATTTACCCCGAAAATGGGCAAATAATGTCTGAGCTAGCAATATTACGCAGGTGGGAAGTGAGGCGAGCGGAGGTCACTTGTTTTGTTTTTGGACACAGCCTGCAGCTTGCAATATCAGTTGAACGGGGCTTCTGGTTCTTTCTGTATTCTGAGGGTAGTTCATAGAAAATGTTTTATCTGTAAACAGATGCTAGACTACATCACCGTCTTGCTAGAGGATTCGCCCTTTTTAGTGAAAGAATAAAGTCTACAATACATTATTTTATAGAAAATGCTAGTAAAAAAATATATTATGAATAATATAATTATGCATATTATAAATAATTATTGTTATTTTATTTATATCTGGTATACAAAGAGATTTATGTCATACTATTTATGTGTAGTCAGCTAGCTATTTCTTTCTTTAGAAGGTATTATAATATGCGTTTAGCTCAAATAATTGTGTCCCTATTATTCTTTACCTGAATAAATGAAAAATTTAAACTTCTATGGTACAGGATAACTTCGTCGGTATCAATGCAAAAATCATCGCTTGAATATACATAAATACAAATTTAATACTGTTTCTAGCAAAATTACGTTAAATATTATATCAAATGGCGAGCGACCGATAGATTGATTAGCAAATATAAACAGTATGGGGTTTATTTATAAACGTTACTTAAAGCTAAGTAATGATTAGCGAGGGCTAAACCATACATTTTTGTCGTTTTAACGTCTCCTTACTTAATGTATCATCGGCTTGCCCACAACCCAGTTACTGGGTAATACGGTACCCCTTGGTCGGGTTGACAGACTTACAGGCTTTTGACTACCCGTTACGAAAGTCAAAGATCAACGAATGACAGCCGGGACCAACAAGCTTAACGTGCTTTTCGAGGCACGGAGGGTTTCGGTAATGTAAAGGTGGTCACCCATCCAAGGACCAACCGCAGCAAGCGTAGCTTAACCAGATCGCTCGACTAGTGCGATTTTTATTACTTAGCCACGAGACCCACAGTTCTTCCAACTTTAAGCAACGTTTTAAAAATAAACCCCTGAATTATTAAAATGTAAAGCAGAGAGTTATTAATATTAATAGTAACAGCAGGTTGTAACATTAGAACGCATTAAAATAAGTATATCAGGTATGTAAGCTATTCATACATGAAAAATCTGATGACTGTACGCATCATTATGAACAAGTTTTAATATGGCACCAAACCGGAAACCGCGAAAAAAAAATCTGCTGGTCCCTACATTTATGTTCGCATAGCTCGTCAAAATGTTCCCTACATTTTGACGAGCTATGCGAACATAAATGTAGGGAACAGCAGGGTTTCAGGTTCGGGTTTGGTCCCATACTAAAAGTTATTCATAATGGTGAGTACAATTTAGTCAGTAAAAGCCTGACACGCCCTTCTGCTCCACCCAGAGCGGGAGAAGCTATTTGATGATTTCCCAACCAAAAAAAAAAATAAAAAAATGGTGAGTACAATGACCCCTTCAGATATTTTGTGTATGAATAGATAGATCTTATATTGTGATCAAAATAGGAATAGAACTCGAATCCAGAGAGCCATTTTGTGTAATTCATTTAATCGCAACTGCTCTCAAAACGGTGAAGGAAAACATGGTGAGAAAACCGGAACATCCTAGAACCAAAAATTCGAAAACCTGTGTCATTGACAATCAGCGCTGTGCTCTCGTGGTGGGCCTTTGTTGGGAGACAGACTTCTTCTAGAGGGATCTTGAAGAGAGGAGACCTGTGTCCCAGCTGTGGGAACATTAGATAGCTGAGGATCCTATTATCGTTATCATCATGATTTCAGCCGAAAGACGTCCATTGGTGGACATAGGCCTCACCCAAGTAGTCAAACTCAAGCATTCATTTCAATTAAACAATTTACAGGCACTTTTGAATTGTCAAAAAGTCGGATCAGTTTGGAAAGTTGAAGCTAGTTGCCCATTCCAAAACGTAGATCTCAATGGAGAAGAACGGGCAAGAAACTCCATGGACACTCTTTTAAATCAAGTTGGATATTACAAAATCTTGGGAACATTATTCTTGTTGCTTCTGTACATGTGAGAACAATGTAAAAAAAATCATAAACAATCCTAAATATAAGATTAAAAATAAGCCCTGGAAGTTGATGACCAGTTTCAACCGACAGCGCCCGTTCACGAACTAATACTTCCACTTCTACCGGTTCTGTGTTACGCTGAATTAGAAAAACAAAATGGCACGGTCAGTCCTATTCTTTTTTTTGATCGCATTTTGTATTGTGATTTGTGGTGTGTCCTATGTGTAACCGATACCGGTTGAATTTGTTACTAAATTAAAGATTGCAGATTTGTAATCAATTTCTTCTGTAAGTCTAAAAATAAATATTAAAAAAATCTCATTTTTTAAACCTGGCAACTTTAGAGACTTTTCGTCATATATTTTTGACAGCACTAGTAAAAATATTTCATTTCAGTCGAACACAACACTTAATTTTGCGAGTTTTCTTCATTCTAGCGTTCAGATATATTATGTACAGTTGCCAGCAGGTCAAGCTATCCCAAACTGTCAAATTTTCCCAATTGAACATAAACCTTATTCCTTTGTAATAAAGTTGAAAAACTATCAAAGAAATTTGACAGATTGGGGTAGCTTGATGTGCTGGCCTCTGGTACCTTATTACAATATCTTCCACTCAATTGTTCATTCGTAATATCAAAAGGTTTCGAATTCGTATAAATTATGCGTTAAACTATTTACTCCTACTTTCCTAAGTCGACCTACACAAGGACGAAATAAAATCGCGACGAGATTTTATCGCAGACAGCATTTTCAACAAAAGTTTTAAGTCCATGGCGAAGTAAATAAAATATCGCGGTGGGATATTTCACGCAGTTCTTAACGGCGAAAATAAAATATCAAACACTATGTTCTTTTTAAACGCGCTGGGATGCACTGTATTGGATTCTCAATACTGAATTCAACACCGAGAGTTCAAAATTCAGTGCACGGTATAATCCGTGCAAACGTGGTGTTACGAGGTTCAATTATGTGTATCTTGTACCAAACGGCACACATGGATGTCTCTAGATACGAAAAAAAAAAACCTATTATAACCAATGTTCTTTACGCTCCATTAAAATGTTTAAAATTTATTTTTATAACTTTTAACCAGTGCGCAAATTGTAACCATGAATTCAGCATATCATTCTAGACCCCTCAGCGCAGACATTTTTCGTCGCTTAAACAAAAAAAAAATCTGCTGTCCCATACATTATGGCCGCGTAGGTATTGCACTTTTCTATGAAACAGTTGTTTTTTTTTTTGTAACAACCAAAAAATTTCTTTCGGTCTACAATGATATGCTGAATTCATGGTTACAGTTTGCGCACTGGATAAACACTTATCCTGTATACATGAGGCCTTCACGTAATTAATAGCAATACCTACCTACATACCTACTTATGTATTTAGCATCGATAAGCAAATAGTAATTTTATTTATTTATATACCTAATACATCTGTAGTTATTCCTGATTTACAAGTTTTCTTATTTATCAAATAAATTATATAAATATTTACTGTGGTTTCATTTGGAGGTTCGCGGTTAAATAATAACAGCCGCATCGTGATAAGTCATCGTAAGGAGCGGTTTGGCGGTAAATTCAAAACAACGAAAAATAATTTAGATTTTAATGGTTTTTAATTGAGAAAATGTGTATTAATAAATTTATTTTTATTTTTCTGTTAAATATATCGTCCCTATCTTATCTTCCAATTAAAATAGTTTTTATCAAATCGGAAACTACCCTATTGTGTTGTGGAGGTCAGATGGGCTGTCATGGTTCATGTAAAATACTGGTAATCAGCTGTATCCGGTTAGGGTACCTATGCGGTTAGCCGGAATGCGGTCGGCCGTCCGGCTGACCGCAATCAAAAATATGTACGACAAAGTAGTTATTATCCGCACTGCGATGCGGCTGCCGGCCGACCGCTCTGGTCGTTCTCAGCGCTGCGGCCCGACTGACGGCCAGCCGGACGGTTGCTATACACACTACGCGGATAGTGCTAATTTACGGATGCCCAGCATTGACGGCGTACGTGTTCACCGACACTCGCGCATTTTATTTATGACAACAGATAATTAATTCTGGATTTGGAAACAGAAAAAAATATAATTGAGATACAAAATAGGCCTTATGTTTATGTAACGCGAGTAAATATAAAAAAAATAGCTGCGACTTCGATGTCCATCTTGGGAATGAGTCGATCCAACCTCAGAACACGACGGTTCCGTTCCGGTTGCGGATGCGGCTACCCGCCACCCGGCTAACCGCAAGTGCAACCGCATCCTGCGGTCAGCCGGACGGTCGACCGCATTCCGGCCATAGTGCGTAGACTGAAAGCCGACCCCAAATTCGTTTGAAAACGGCTAGGCTGATAGATTTTCGCGATTTAATTATGACCAACTGAATAAAAAAACACATTGACTACTAAGTTTAATGCTTTAAAAAAATATTTACAATCTTTTACAAAAGTAATTACGTAATTTTCAACACAATATGATAAGTCCTGTCACGCTAATTTCTACTTCATACCAGTGTTTATAAAATGCAGACTACAAGTCTTCAGTACTCCACTTATAAGCCTCTTCTTCCTGCGCCTTCCGTTTGCTCTGCTGGTCGAAGAATTTCTTCTCATAGCCGTTTGAACGGTCCACTCCGTCCCAGCGGTAGCCGGGACGTATGTTGAAACGGTTTGGCGGGAACTGCCCTTTATATATTGGTTTTTCTGTGGGATAAAAAACTTCAATTTATCGACGTGTCGCGACGCGTCTTACAAGAACGAAGCTGCGGTATGCACAGCAAGCTACCTCAATCTGTCAATTTTTTTTAAATAGATTTTCTACTTTATTACATAATTATAAGGTTCATGTTCAAATGGGAAAATTTGACAGTTTGGGGTAGCTTGATATGCTGGCGTCCTGTACCTACGATGTTTATTTTTTTTAATTACCGACTAAAATGCAACTAGGGTAAGCCAACCAATGATGCAAGATGTAAGTACTTATTTTTTTACTGGAAATTAAATTAGAATCGGAATGGCAAGGAATGTCCAATTCGTTATTGTCATATTCATATATCAACAATTATAATTATTTTATTATCATGTAATCCAAAAGCTGGACGTCGACACTAATGTTAACACTTACAACTCGAAAGTATTCAAATCAAAGGATCAACAGTATGGCAATCAATCAATACCAGAATACCGATTCTCGAAGGTTAGGTTTCTACACCAATCATCAAAATATTTTATTGCACATAAACCTGCATGGGCACATATATTATGAAGCGTCAGAAGCTAGGTGCACGGTTCCAATAGGCTCTTTTCTGTGGCAAGATACTTCACGGTTACTTTTTTAAAAATAATTGGATCTTAGAATGTTTTCAAATCACAGTGATGATTCATAATAAAATTATGGAAAGACGTATCCAGTCAACAAGTACCAAGTACTTAATAAAATAGAAAATGGTCGACAAATCTATAGTCTGCAAGGCCTACAACATTCTCACATGCACATTTAATGAAATAATCTACACAAATAACAGATAAATAAACTAGTAACACTCGAATCAATACTAACCTGGCCCTAATTCCCCCCTCTCCCGCTTCCTATCTCTCATATAGTTCAACATCGGATCTCCCGCTCGCTCCACCTGTCGCAGATTATCTTCCAGGTCGCGGTCATCTTTGAATCGAGCTAGAGGTTTGGAAGACTCGTGCATGAACTCTTGAACGCGAGCCTCTTGGTCTTCTAGCTGTTTTATACTGAAATGAATTAAAATAATACATTTATTAAAATTAAAATAATGATTACAACATGTGTATTACAGTTAAAAACCTTTTGGGTTTTCACAAAAGCAATTTCTAGTCTTCCTGCAGGCTTAGCACGAGGTCCGATTTGTCGACGGAAAAATAGACATGACTATTAAATAAATGATGTACAGAGGCCAGCACATCAAGCTACCCCAATCTGTCTAATTTCTTTGATGGTTTTTCTACTTTATTACAAAGGAATAAGGTTTATATTCAATTGGGAAAATTTGACAGTTTGGGATAGCTTGACCTGCTGACGACTGTACAGCAGGTTATGATAGCTATGTTTTTCTATTCATTATTACAGTTATGCGTTCTAAACGAATCATGATTTTATAGATAGTCGTATTTACTTTGTGGCCGTCGAGTAGAAAGTTTTGTTGTCAGTGTGATTTTGACAGTTTGGGAAGAAATATTCTTCTGAAATAGTCTACATTTATAAAGACCTAGACAAATATCGCTAGAAACGAAAGACTAAATGACAGATTGTAGAAGGATATCTACGATGCGATAGCAAAAATGTACGTGTGATAGTACTACTGAAATGAACTCACTATTGTTTTTTTCTTGATGAGGCAAAGTTACTTACGAGTATACTAATTAAAAATAATGGCCGAAAATCATAGCGATTTACATAGTATCTCCGAATAAAGATTTGACATGTTATATTTTTGAAATAAATATACCAAAGTATAATTATGATTACATTGATATTAATTTAGTTCAGTATTTATGAGGGATTTGAAAAGGCTGATCATCTAATATCAAATCTCCTGTAGAACAAACATACAAGATACATTTTAAACCAGTACGCAAACTGTACCATGAATTCAGCATAATATATCATTCTAGACCCCTAGCGTATAAATTTTTCGTCGATTTTACAAAAAAATATCAGCTGTACCATACATTTTGACCGCGTCGGTATTGCACTTGATAAATGATTTATTTCTGTAAGTAAGTTTGTACCCACACTTCAATCATTTTTTTTTAAACTAGATGAGGTTGGCGTTTCCTATCTGACTACTCTGAGAAGAAAGGCCGAAACAAACTCAGAGGTCACAGTCTCTTTTAAAGTCCAGACATAATCTTGGTCAGATCATGTGAAGACCATGTGAATTGGTGTCTGAAATGGTCTTTTGAGGAAAGAACCACACAGATTGAGTGGACCTATCCATTCAGTGAACGCATTTATCAGTAATCCTAATCATACAACTCAACTCAGAACTTGAGGAGTTCAACGATTTGACGAACAATACTAAAGAAAGGACATTTGGTTAGGCCGCATAAAGTACTCAAACTGGCAGAGTTAACTTGTCTATGAAACAGCAGATTTTTTTTTGTATAACCGACAAAAAAATTATATGCTAGGGAGTAGAAAATAATATGCTGATATGAATGATATGCTGAATTCAATGTTTACGCACTGGTTAAAAAATTACCCTGTATGGTTCGGCAAAACAAATGTCAATCAAATAACTTGTCACTAGACTATATAATAGCATAGCCTTTTAGAATAAATTAACTTTTGTCCACGGGGATATCAAAGATTGGTCCAAGTTGGCATAATTTTTTTCAGACATCTTCAACGTTATATTTCCGCCAATTTAAACAAAGCCATAATTAAATATACACTGAATAACCCTTCCTCATTAATCACTCCGTCCATTGGTGAAAACCGTATTAAAATCCGTTCGGTAGTTTTTGAGTTTATCGCTTTCATACAGACAGACAGACGTGGCGAGGGACTTCGTTTTATAACATGTATATAGTATGAGACTTACCCTTTTGTCCATTTCTTATATTTTTCATCTAATTCTTTCTGACGCTCCGCCTTTTCTTTTTGCTTTAGCCTATCTTCTGACGTTTCTCTTTTGCCTGCAAAAATATAATATTCAGTAAAATAAAAATAAAAAATACGTGTAGCACTCGGGGACTGCCGCGGTTAAGCTATTGCATATCATTTTTTATCAACTTATGCAGTTATAATTTTTTATTTATGTAGTTTTTTTTTTCTTTGATATTAATTCAAGTAACACTTTTTGAGCGTGGTGACCGATAAGAAAACAAATTTTATTATATCGTACAGTCGTACCATCGATAAGCGAACGCTCGGCCGAGCTACATGGTAGGCGGAGTGGGGGGTGTTTGGTTTTATTTTCGTTACGGAATTTCTTGATTCGGTTGCCGCGCTCAAAGCCCGCGATAAAATAGCGTTAAAAAATGGGATAAATATCATTATTACTTTTGAATTAAAATGTTACTTGCAAAAATAAATTGGAAGATTGATTACTCACTTTTTCTGGAAACTACTTTAGCATTTCTCCCGGATACTTCATCAGTCATCTTATTGAAAACCTCTTCTTCCCTTTTCCTGAAACTCTCATTCTCTTGCCTCAACTGTCTTGCGTCTTGCAAACCAGCCATCTTGCCTTCCAAAGTTTTCGCCATTCTTTTGTTCGACGGCGGAGGACTATCATTGCCTCTCTTACTCCCATCTCGTTCAGAAGTACCCCTGTCTCTTTCCCTCCTAGGAGGAGATTGGTCAGAATCACTGTTGAATCTTCTTTTATTATTTTCTGGAGGTTTTTTGTTCATTTTCGGTGGGGAGACCGATTTGTCTCTTCTATTTCTTCTGGGCGGTGAGAGATCAGAATCTGAGGACTGTTTGTTTACATTGGACCTTTCGTGCCTTGGATTGCTTTGGTACCTCTCATTTCTGTCTTTGTGACCTTGTCTTTGAGGAGAGGATCTCTGCTTTGAAGATGGAGACAAGAATTCTGGTGATTCGTTCCGCCTCCTCATATCTCCTTTCGATTTCCTTGGTGGTGATACATCAGAACCGAGACCTTTTTTTGATTTTCTTGTGGGCGAATCATGACTTTTCTTAGATTTTCTTGGCGGAGATTGGTCTGAATCATAGTTCTTTTTAGATTTTCTCGGAGAAGTTTCCGAGTCGTAATCTTTGGATCTACGTGGTGATGATACTGTTCTGGTCTTTCTGGAAGGCGATGAATTGCCAGCTTCTATGTTAGGGGAATGTTCTAATGTTAATGGCTGCAAGGTAGCAGGGTCTTCAGGGCCGAAATCCCCCCAACGGCTAGGTTTGCGCACTCTCTCTTTAGGTTTTTCAGGTTTTGGTTGTTCATCCCTTTCCTTTCTGCTTTTTTCTTTAATGGGAGATCTGCCATCATTCTTTCTATTTGGGGATTTATCATTATTTTGCCTCTTAGGCGATTTATCACAACTTTTTCTCTTAGGAGATTTGTCATCATATTTTTTTCTTTTATCATCACTTCTTTTAGTAGGTTTGTCATGTCTGTCATTTGGTGATCCGTCATCCCTTTTTTTACCAAATTTATCTTGCCTTTCATTAGGAGATCTGTCATCCCTTCGTTTAGGAGACCTATCATAACTTCTTTTATCATCAATCCTCTTTTTAGGAGACCTATCATCCCTTCTTTTCACAAAATTATCATGTCTTTCATTAGGAGGTTTGTCATCCCTTCTCTTAGCTGAATTATCATATTTTTCATTAGGAGGTCTGTCATTCCTTCTTTGAGCTGAATTATCATATCTTTCATTAGGAGGTCTCTCATTCCTTCTCTGAGCTGAATTATCATGTCTTTCATAAGGGGGTCTATCATTCCTTTTCTGAGCTGAATTATCATATCTTTCATTAGGTCTGTCATTCTTTCTCTGAGCTGAATTATCATATCTCTCATTAGGAGGTCTGTCATTCCTTCTCTGAGCTGCACTATCATATCTTTCATTAGGAGATCGGTCATCTCGTCTTTTAGGTGCATTAACATGTCTCTCAGTAGGAGATCTATCATCCCTTCTTTTACCAGAATTATCATGTCTTTCATTAGGAGATCTATCATTGTGGTCTCTTTTGGATCTATCATCTCTCTTTTTAGGAGATCTATCACCATCCTTTCTGTTAGGGGACCTAAGATCCCTTTTTCTGGGAGGGCTAATATCACTATCACTGTCATGTTTGTTAGAAGCTTTGGAAGTTGTTGCTTTGTCATCAGTCTCCTGTTTTCGTGGAGGGGAGAGATCGGAATCATTTTTTCCCTCATCTTCTGAGTCACTGTACATTTTGCCAAATATAAGTTCATTCTCTTTCTCAGCTTGTTTTACGTCACTCTTAATTTCTTCAACTTCTAATTTACTGTTGAAGCCATCATCCTGTGAATACAATTTTGGTTATTTTCTACTTCTCTTTAGTTCTAGCGAACAGGGTTTGATTCAGTGTCCTGAAAGGTGAAATCAATATTCTTATAATCAAGGCAAAGCAAGGCAATATGACAATTCAAAAGTACATGGGCTGAATGGGCCTGCTCTTGACCTTGATCAAGCCTGATGGAAAGTGATGGATGAGGTCTATGAAGAAACGAGCATGCCCAGAAGATAATAATCAAAATTATTTATTTATTCAACAACTGGGTTCACATGCTTACAATAAAATTATCTGGCTACTGTATACTGTATGTATAATACGACAACATTTAAATATCAGCCTTGGAGGCTTTTGGTTGATGTAGAAACAACAGGTAACAATGATATATGCAATGTTCCCTGGGCATACGGTTTAGCAGCCAGTCGTCTTCACCGTGCCGTAGTAATAAGTTGAGATATGTTCAGATTTTTTAAGAATCACCACTGCAGTTGCGAAAGCACCATATAACACGATTCCTACCGGCTTCCCTTCGGTGATTCGCATCTCTACCGCTTTTGAAAAATGGCACGTCAAGAGTGTCTACTATTGCCAAAAAATTAAGTTAGACTACGGGTATTTAATTCGCCATAACATTCAAAACACAAAAACGTTAATTTTTGGCTTTGAATTACTATAACAACAAAAAAAAAAACTAAATTACCCCGGCGCCAAGACGTGATAATGGGGAACTAAAAATTCATACAACAGCAATCCCGTAATGATGTCACTTTAGGTCACGTGGCACCGCTTGATATTGGATGAGAGCATGCCGCTGTACAATGGGTTACGATAGAGACGGATATACAAAAAATGCGACAGCGAGATCGAGATGCAGGAATTTTGTACATTTTATTTGGTTTTCAGGTGTTAAATTTTATTGAATTTAGTTCTTTACATAAATTTTAGAATGACAGTAAGTATAATTTTTTGATAAGTCAGTAAGTTAAAGCTGGCTTCTCTCTTAGAAAAAATGACACCTCGCCTCTGCACCACTGTGCTTTTTTTTAATTCATGGTTAATGGTTATCAGTCAATAGACTTAATTCTCCACACTGGAATTTTATCTACAACCGTCTTCAACCACTACATAAGTTCCCAACAGTCGATGAAAGTATTAATATCACAAGATAAAATAATTGTCAGTAAAAACATGTCCTCAAGTGATTTAAATAAGTTACATAATTATAAGAATAATTGATCATTAGAATTATTAACTAGCTCAGCATGTTCAAATTATTCAATAAATAATTTATTAATATTTTATTTAATAAATAATTTATGGGCACTTTTGAACTGTCAAAGAGTTGGTCAGTTAGAAAGTTGAAGCTAGATCCCCATTCGAAATCGTAGATCTCTATACTTAGAGAAGAATGGGCAGGAAATTCCAAGGACACACACTCTTTTAAAAGGCAAGGCATTACAAAATCCTAGGTTCATCTTTCTTGTTGCTTTTATATGTGAGAACAATGTAAACATATTGACACTGACCGGCCGCCATAGCTCACCCACAATGGTCCACTGGAAGGACTACATGCGGAAACCAAACCCAGAACATAGATATTGACACTGAATTTTAGGGCTTAGAGACAAAATGCATTTCTATTAGCGTTCACACCAAACGCTACGACAAAATGTATGGGAATGACATTACCTGCGGAAAGGACATGACGTAACCTTTCCGCAGGTTATGTTTGGAGTGAACGCTAACAGAAATGTGTTTTGTCTAGGCCTGCTGGAGAATCTACTACATATATAGTAAGCTTTTTCCAGCGCTTGGAGGGCGGATATTATCTCACGGAAACTTACTACCGGGATGAAAAGTATCATCATCATCATTTCAGCCAAAAGATGTCCACTGCTGGACATAGGCCACCCCCAGGCTCCTCCACGTCAACCGGTCTTATTTTTTGGGAGGTTTTGCCATAATCGCCACGCTTGGGTTGGAGATTGCAGTATGATGGTAAAATGCATAGAGAACACTGCTGCCCATTCTCTAGTAAGTCCCTTAGTAGCGGAACACACACGGGACAATGAAAAGTATCCTATATGTTAATCCTGGTTTTAAACTATCTGTGTGCCAAATTTTATACAAATCCAAATCGTTCAGCCATTTTTGTGTAATTGAGTAACAAACATCCAAACATAAATAAAACATTTATAATATTAGTAGGATATAGTAAGATAACTAACCTGATTTACAATCTTCCATTTAGAGCTAGAACTGAATTGCTCCGCCTTCTTCACTTCCTCGGGCCTGTCATCAATGATACCGGCTATCTGTGGGGCGTCCTCGCCCTGGTCAAATACATCCAGTTCATCACCATCGAGGGTACGCAGCTTTGATAGGTCAATGTCATCATCTATTATTTTTAATCTGAAATTTAAGTAGTGTCCTGTGTTAAACTGACTATCTTTTTGGTATGTCTCTCATAGAGGAGGCCCAGCAGTGGGAACAAATTTTATTATTTGTTTTTTATTTTATGTGGTGTGCAGCAAAGTGAATTAAATAAATAACATTATAGGTTGATTATGTATTCATGGTTGGTTGTTCCTACTAATGGTTGCAAGCATGACTGCTGAGCAACAATCCCCATGTAAGCAATATTAATGGGAATTTTCAATAGGATTTCTCAGTAGTAGCAGCCTAGAGTCTAGATTTTAGCCTGGTTTGTGGCGATGCCACCCTCATAGGAGTTTTTAAAAGACTTATCTAGTGCAATAGTTTGTTACACATTTCTGCTTAATTTTTGGGTGGCTACATGCATGATGTTGAAATGTACACTATTGATTGTTTGTGAAGCGAGTTTTAAATACATTAATAATCGTCACGAGCCTATTGTGTATGTACACCGTAGTATTACCATAGTCTAGGAGGGAAACGTTTTTACATGTCAAATGGCACTAAATAAGTATCGATTTTGTTAGGTTATGATATGAAACGATATTGTACTGTCGCACCAACGATTAATCCTTTATTAAACAGTGAATTGTTCATGTTCTTCAATGAAAATCTTTATCTTATTAGTTTGACATACCCAGTGCCTTTGACGGCCTTTTTCTTCTTTTTCTTTTTGTCTCCTGAAGGCCCACCGAGATATTTTTGCAAATACGTTTTCTGACTTATAGTTGTAGACGTTTTACTCATTTTGATGTTTAATTTATTTATGATTTAATTCAATTGAAATAATCTTTACGACCGCAAAACCAAACACTCCTCTTGACATTTACTTGTAAAATTTAAATGCGTGTCGAATCTTTAGCATTCATTGCCACTATGTTTGTTATCTCTTTCTTTCATCTATTGTTTGCAGGTGAGTGAGATAGTGGCATCAGTGGCATGGGTTTATGTGCAGTGCACCATGCTTAAACCAGTGTTGCCAACTCCAAAAGTTCAAATTATCGAGTTCCGATCCGAAAATTATCGTATTCCGGGCAAAATTATCGTACAAAATCCAAATCACAAAAAAAAAACCTCATTAATTCATTTCAATTGAAAACAAACGACAAGTATAGAGTCAAAGGAGGAGTATGTGCCAAGTTTCACCAGCAGATCAAACTGTAACCGTGTTTTGTCGTAGTGTTCAGATAATTAATGTTTTTTTTTTAATTTTTTCACAGTATATGATTAAATAAAGTCATAAATAAAGAATCATTGCTTAAGTTTTTCACCAGAAAGCTATTTGATGTTTTGTTTACGACTATGTGCTTATTGCGAATGGAAACATAAGAAAATTTTCAGGATTGTGCGCTAGTTAATGTAAGGGAAAGAGTCAAAGAGAGACATTTACTTGTTGACGCTGTCATTCTTTACATTTGCCATTGAGATTATTTTAGTTTATTTTTTCTGACAACTACTGACCAAAGCACAAAATTATCGTACATTAGATATTCATTATCGTACATCGTACCATTAGCCAAATTATCGTACGCCACCATAATTATCGTACGGGTTGGCAACACTGGCTTAAACTGACACATTTCTTTTCTTTTGAATGTCTCGACAACTCGACCACTAGTGCGTTACACGCACAGAACATAATATACTCCTAACGGAGGTTACACGGCTAAGTACGGTTTTAGGATTCAATCAGTAGAACCTTGGCAGTATAAAGATAAAAGGATAATGGTGGTGAAAATTCAAAACTCTTTAGTTTTTTTTGCAATTTGCACTCTATGTTGAACAAAATATGATTCGCGACAAAAAGACACGAGCAGTGTTGCCAGCCGGGTCTTCTAAAAAGTAACCTAACATGGATAAAAAAGTAACCTTTTAGTGTGAAAACTAACCTTTCATTTTTTTCCATCATAACATTAAAAGTGGATAAAGAAACTTACAAAAATAGAGTTTGCATTTACGAGCTATTTAATGTAATTTGCAAGTGACTTATAAAGGATAGAAATATACCTAACCTGCCGATTGAAAAACTTCTTTCAAAGAATCATTTCAAAATGTTTTAGTTATATATGTAGTCGCCAGCAGGTCAACCTATCCCAAACTGACAAATTTTCCCAATTGAACATAAACCTTATTCGTTTGTTATAAAGTTTAAAAACTATCAAAGAAATTTGACAGATTGGGATAGCTTGATGTGCTGGCCTCTGTACATCAATAAATACCTGTGCCTTCCCCATCCTTATTATTTTTGATTTTAGTTTTCAGCAATGAGCGCGCGCCATAGCACGGTCGAATTTAAACAAGAACGAATCTGTCTAATTGAGCGAGCGAGTAAACGAAAAGTGTTATTGGAATACATTAATGCGAGAGAGCCGGACTCGATTTTTTATTATTAAGAGTTGCGCTTGTCAGAAAATGTTGTGGTTATATATATGTATATTTATTTATAGTTGTGTATATGTAAAAACAAATATTAAAGTTTGAATGTCAGAATGGTTACTGCTTATTTACTGTGTATGAATGTTCTTATGAATATGTAGAGAAAGGATTTCATGAAGTAAAGCACAGAAAGAAAAGACTAGATATTTATTTAAATTAGGCTTGTCATTATTAAATCAGAAAGCTAGTTGTCCGTTCCAAAGCTAGGTCTTTCATGGAGAAGAAGGACAAGAAACTCCATGGAAACAGTACAGCTATATTCCATCAACATATCTCTTACATTTAATTACAACTCTTGAAGCTTTATCCAAGATAACTCGGCATTATTACAACAACATGGTATTTAATAAGCAACTATTATGGTATAATAACAAATTACTTAACTTACATGGCATCTGGTTGATTTATTCCACACAACAACGGCAATAGGACTAACCAGCTGAATATCTACTGAGCAACTGTCTCGATAACGTTATTAACATCCTTTTTATATCCTACCAATGTCATTTTACGTTAAACATTTCCCGCCATTTTGAACAAGTTACAGATCGTCACACATTTTGGCTTAATAACTTCTAACACAGATATTATTAAACAAAGGATAAGTAGTGAAACCGTTTTAAAACATTTTATGGTAATTAAGCAATTTAATAAGTACTGATTCGTAATTTAAGACAAATAAAAGTATCTCTCAATGTGAACTGAGAGTATGTTGCCAGTCATTTGAATCAGCGTATTATATTAAATAACATTAGAAAACCTTAAATAAAATACAAATATAATTAAATACTACGTAATCATTTATAGTAGCAACATCCAAGTTATTTTCAAAAGCTAAGATAGTTATTTTTGTAAACATGTAGTCAAATTAGGTACTTCTACATTTGTTCAACGCTTTGTTTATGTGACAGATGACATTATCCACCACACAATATTACAATAACAAAATAAATAATATAACACGCTCAGGAGTTTTACTAGCCAAAGAGTTGCGCTCAGGAGTTTTACTAGCCAACATTGGCAACATTGCGTTCCGTTTCAAGTAAGAAACTAATAATATTCTACAAATTCCGCAAAATCACCTAAAAGTAACCTTTCGAGTCGTGTAACCTAGAAATAACCTGACGGAGTTAAAAATCACCTAAAAGGTTACAAAAGTAACCTTCTGGCAACGCTGGACACGAGAACCCTAACCACAATGTGGTCAAAAATGAAACTTTTCAGACCTGTCATCGTGTTTCCTTCATTGTTTAAATTGTTTACATTCGATACGTCTCCCCACCCTTCACCCTTTCGATAATCCCACGTGTTTTACTGTGCACACCCACGTCCCCTACAGTACCAACTAATGTAGGGGACGTGGGTGTGCACAGTAAAACACACAAACTATTAGGTCTTTACCTATGAAATTGCCGTTCTGCAGTACTGGCCATTTCAAATCAAAATAATTTTTGTTTGGCTAAGAATTCTAATTTCAAATTAATTTTATTTTAAAAACATGGATTTTTTTTTCTAAAAGTAGTCATTTCTTTATTGATTAGTGTTACATTTTCATCGCATTTCAATCTTTTTCGTCATCATGGATACGTTAAAAATTCGAGTAATTATGGAATATGAGTACCGTCGTGGCAGCAACGCGGCACAAGCGGCACGCAACATCAACGACGTTTACGGAGCTAACACTACAAACCAACGCACCACCTGTTATTGGTTTGCTCGCTTCCGTTCTGGAAATTTCGACCTGAAAAATGAACCTCGCGGTCGTCCGAAGACTTTGGTCGACAATGACGAATTAAAGGCGATTGTGGAAGCTGATGATACACAATCTACGGCTGAATTAGCAGCAGCTTTCGACGTTAGCGTCAAAACAATATTGGTCCATTTGCGTCAAATTGGCAAGGTAAAAAAGCTTGACAAATGGGTGCCCCACGAACTCAATGATCGCCAGCGCGAAGTACGTGTCGAGACGTGCCTTGCACTGCTCAACAGACACACAAATGAAGGAATTTTGAACCGCATTGTTACCTGCGATGAAAAATGGATTCTGTTTGATAACCGTAAGCGCTCAGCAAGTTGGTTGGATCCTGGTTCAGCACCTAAACAATGCCCTAAACGAAAACTTACCCCTAGAAAAGTGATGGTCACTGTTTGGTGGTCTAGCGCCGCACATACGGCAAAATGACCACTTTAGTGGGTCAAAAATAGATTTTTCAACCTAAATATAAGGTCTAAAATTGCTTGTATTATTCGAGTCAGTTAGTTGTTTCATCCTGCTGGCCATAAATATCCTTTGTTATGTATATAACAAAGGCGCCCGAAGCTCCCACAGGTAAGCGTTCTGCAGCGCACGGCTAGTTGCATACGAAACCCGAAAGGATTATAACGTGTTATTTTCGATCACCTCGTGCAAAAATCTCAAAATTCATTATGGACATAGAAGCCACAGGTATGTTTGTTAAATATAACAAAATTTATATACATATTTTTTACCTTAGTTAATAATAAATGACGATTTCATTCCACCCCTACTTTTCATGAAAAAAATATTTTTCCTTAGACTTTCAAAAAAAGTTCCACTTAGTACCGCTTTCTGCCCTAAATATTTACACTTTTGCGTTTGTTGCCTGTTCGTTTTGTAAATTCTAGGAACTCAAACCAACTCATTGTGACTCTAGACCCTTTTTTTCACAGGTAGTCGGAGTGGACCAACTTACTCGGAATTAAACATTAGAATTAGAAAAATGGATCTTGTTTTAGTGTTAAAAAGCGAAAACTTTTATAAACAATCGTCATCTCAGTGTTTAGAACGATTAACTAGTTATTTATTGGACAAGTTTAGTGAATATAAACTGTCAAAAGACAGTGTAAATAAGATTAAGTGTGTTCTGAAAGTATTCGTTTCAAAATTGTTACAAAAGTGGAAAAAATCGAATTGGTCTATGGAAAGATTTATAAAATGCAATTCAAAGTGGTTATCGAACGATTTGGTCTCGCCAGATGAACGTACATCAAGCGCACACAATGATTTTCATGTGAAAAAAACCAGAGGCAGACCGGCAAAATCTTTTGAAGAGAGCTCTCTACGAACAAAAAGAAGGGTGATGAAACCAATTGTTTCTGAGACTAGCCCAGAGCTATTATGTTCTGCTGCTCAAGCCAGCCTTACCAAGAGCGGCAAAAGGACAGCGGCCCAACTAGTGAGCTTAGCCTTAACTACAAGCCCTCGCAGATACAAACGTATGAAACAAATTCACGATACGCCATCATATTCGGCTATGAAGCCTTACTCTCCTGAAGAAGCTTTAGCACTCATAATTGACTCAGACATGGGAAAAGAAGATTACATTCATTGGCAAAAAGGAGCTAAATCGCGAGGCGCTAACATCTATCCAGCTTATAACGTCATAGCACAAACTAAAAAGCAGTGTTACCCGAATAATATAAAAATCACGGAGACTGAAGTGCAAATTCCAGTTCAAGATATTTTGGACCATACAATACAAAGACTTGCTCATGTGCAGCAGGATGTACTTCTGTTACACCATGATCACGCGAAAAACTCAGTGATCGAAGTCATTTACAAGTGGGGTCTTGACGGGAGTGGTGGACATTCCATTTACAAACAATGTTTTGCCAATAATTCATTGTATGGAGACACTAACATAATTCTATGTACTATAGTTCCATTGCAAATGTCAGAGGTCATAACGAATGGAAAACAAATTTTCTGGCACAACCCAAGTCCATCTTCGTCGAGATATAACCGAATCATTCGCCTGCAGATTGAGAAGGAGACAAAGGAAGCAGTAAAACTCCATTACGAAGCAATAAAGGAACAAATATCAAGTTTGCAGCCCACTAAAGTCACTCTTGGGGACAAATCTTACACATTTAAACATAGTGCTGTGTGTACAATGATAGACGGAAAGACATGCAACGTACTCACAGACACTTCGTCATCACAAGCGTGTAATGTGTGCAAGGCAACACCCAAGGAACTCAACAACCTTGACTTACTTTTGCAGAAACAATATCCTACGATTAGTTCTTTTAAGTTTGGGATATCTGTACTGCACTCATACCTCAGATGTTACGAGTACCTGCTACATATATCATATAAACTAGAATTACGGCAATGGCAAGCGAGAGGCACAGAAGCCAAAGCAAATATAAAAATGAGAAAAAAAGAAATAACCACTAAGTTTTACCAGCAAATGGGTTTAGTGGTAGACCAACCGAAGCATGGTGGAGGCAACTCCAACGATGGGAATACGGCAAGGAAGTTCTTTGCTGAGCCTACAAAATCTGGAGCTATCACAGGATTAGATCCTGAAATTATAGAACGATTTTCCAACATCCTGAGTGTTATATCATGTGGATTTAGCGTGAACTACGTTAATTTTAAAAACTACTGCATCGAAACCGCAAAAATGTGCTTAGAACGTTATGCCTGGTACAAAATGAGTGCATCTGTGCACAAACTGTTAATACACGGTGCAGACATAATAAAGGAGCTACCTTTGCCTGTGGGGTTATTTTCAGAAGATGTGCTGGAAACCAGTCAGAAAGAATATAAAGGTTTACGACTTTTCCATGCTAGAAAAACCTCCAGAATCCACACTAACACAGATATTGTGCACTGGATGCTAATAGCTTCTGATCCAATTATTGCATCCAAGCGGGAGAGCCATAATAAAAAAAGAAAACCGTTTTCTAAGGAGGTGCTGGAAATGTTAAACGTGCCACTTGTAGAAATGATCGAAGACAATGATGATGACGAAGAAACAATTCATGATCATGACGACAGTGATAGTAATTAACTATTATATATTGTTTACAATACAATTGATGTATAATTGACAATTATGTGCTCTAAGTAAAATATACTAAATTTCATTTTCAATACTTTTTTATTTCAAGAAATAAATACCTTTTAGGTAGGTACCTACCTACAAAATCTTCTCAAGTACAACACAAAGTAACCTTTAAAGGTCAGAAACATTTATATGTTTAAATGCAGAGAATATTTCATATCTTTGATTTATGACCCCCTAAATTGGTCATTTTGCCGTATGTGCGCCGGTGTGATTCATCACAGCTTCTTACCAAACGGGGTGAGCATTACTGCAGATGTGTACTGTGAAGAACTGAACACAATGATGGAGAAGCTGGCGCATCTCCAACCAGCATTGGTCAATCGCTCGTCTCCGTTGCTCCTGCACGACAACGCGCGACCTCATACTGCACAGCAGACGGTCTCCAAGTTGCAAGAACTGGGGTTGGAAGCTCTCCGTCATCCGCCCTACTCACCAGACCTTGCGCCTACAGACTACTACTTTTTCCAGAATTTGGATAACTTCTTGGCGGGAAAAAAATTTAATACCCGAGAGGCAGTACAAAATGCCCTCCCGTCCAGCTGATTTCTTTAAGAAGGGCATCAATAAACTGCCACTGCGATGGCAAAGATGCATTGATTGCATGGGTGATTACTTCGATTAATACAAATAAAAAATTCATGAAAAAAATTCGTTTAAATTTTTTCATACAAAACGGCAATTTCATAGGTAAAGACCTATTATTATTTTTTGTTCTGAGGTAAAACCTGTAGAACCCCCGAGCAAGATGGACGATTATCAACCTGGACCTTCTACAGCCGAGCTTCTTTAAGTCCGAGACACTCTCTCAGAGAGAAAGAACAATGGCAGACGTTCATACGTAAAATTAGTTGAGAAGAAATGGTAGCGTCTATTTGTCAAAAATATCTTAAAATGTTAAGCGTCAGTCTCTGAGTAACTTTATAAAAGAATTTTGTCCCGAGAAGGCTTCCAAAAAAAGATATTTCAATTTGAACTTTTTTAGGTTATGTTTTATGTCAAAACATAGTCACGTAGAAGAGCTAGATCAGATTCCTTTAGGCACGCATAGGTCACACAAAGCAAAGCGAATATCTGTCCGTAAGCAATCCAAGTCAAATAGAACTAATAAAATAGCAAAAAGAACACGAACACGACCGCCACGAAAAGCGCAGGAGCATCAGTGACAGATTGCTTTCCTTGACAGTTGACAGTGACAGTTCATTTTATTATGGGCGCATTCCGTATTAGAAAAATAGCGCTGTGAGCGCTCACATCGATATTTTGCGTTTCGAGTTAGATATCACGATTCTGACAGCTAAAAATCGTCATTTTTTGTCATCAATACGGAATGCTCGTGATCACGATAAAAGTGTTCATTCAACGTTAAAACATTAAACGCGCTCACGCCCGCCAATTCGGAACGAGTGTGAGCGCGCTCAAATCGATGTTATCGTATCTCGGAACGTAACCTTAGTGTTGCCATAACATTAAGAATTGTTGCACAGTATTATGATTGACGCACCTGTTATATAATTGCAGGAAGTAATTTTAAACTAATTTTCGAATATAACACTTGTTTTTATTATTACTGTAGTATGGTTATTAGTAACTGCTTTAAAAGAATATTTTGAACCTGTGTGGACTTACAAGTATAAACAAGAATAGTATGAATATCGCTAATGGCAACTCTTGAATTGTGTATATTATTCACTTGGTCATTTGATATTCCCAAAAATGCATGCTTTTTTCTGCGGCTTTAACTAAAATACATTTTTGTTTGAAAAATCATAGAAAAATAATTAAACTCCTTTTGCATATAAGACATTTCTAGACGCTAACATTTTTGTCAACTATTTTTCTGCCATTGTTCTTTAAGGAGATTAATGTAATGACTGTGCCTTCACAGTATATTTATGAAAATCTTTTATATGCCCATAAAAATATTAAATTGTTTAAAAAATACAGTGATATCCATAGTATAAATACTAGGAACAAACACAAATTTGTTGTACCATCAACAAGGCTCAAGAAAATAGGTGGGTCATTCAGATGTCAATGTATACGCTTTTATAATAAACTTCCAAGCCATGTTCAAGATCTAAGTCTCAATAAATTTAAATCATTCATTAAACGTAAGTTGTGCCTGAAAGCCTTTTATACTGTTAAAGATTATATTGAGGACAAAAAAGCTTGGGATTAACCTGCTCCAATTTTGTATACTGAATCTAGTTTTTATTTTTGTTTTGCTCTTTGACATTCTATTATTATTAAAGTCCATTTCACGAAAGAAGTCCCGCAGACACAGCGCTGTATTCGCGCGACATAATGTTGCCAGAGTTATATATGGGGAAATCAGAGAAAATAATTTATCGTTCATTTAGTTTCATAAAATGAAAGAAAATTAACTAATACGACACGAATATTTATATAAGAAAAAAAATTGAGATTTTAATGTAATGTATTTTTAGGTAGATAGGTAGATTTGATGTCCATACTGCTAAGGTCAGATTAGTGAAAAATAAATATTCCTGTAATTTGTAAAACATAAAATAGAGATGTTCGACCAACTTTAAATTAGAAAAATAAAATAACATTTAAAAGTTAAAAGTTTTATTCAAAGTTTTATTGAATAATTATGATCAGTCATACTACGATCGCTGTCAGAAGAGTGAATAGAAATAGAATCAGATTCCGTTTCACTATCACTAGCCGTGGATATAATAAATCGATCCATTTCTTCATCCATAAGACCATCATTTTTTAAATATTCTTCCTCCAAATGCTGTACATGTTTACATTGAGCTGCCCAATCTTCCGCTGTAACAGTCTCAAAAGCCTCTTCTGTTAGGCGTACAATTTCTTTTGGATCTTGACCCACGTTTTTATCCGCTACCCGTCTCTTTACAAGGCTCCACATTTTTTCAATCGGATTGAGATCGCAGTGGTAAGGCGGCAATTTAACAATTCATGATTGTGAGATTTTAATAATTCATCCACAGCATATGTAGGTGGACCTTTGTTTTGTTTTATTAATGCAAATAATACAGCTTTTGTCCAAGTCTCTTCAAAATATAGTCCTTTTTCTCGCAGCCATTCCTGCATGTCGCGTTTAAGACTTGACATTGTAGGCGCTTTATTTATTTGAGTGCAGTGATACGGAGCGTTGTCCATTACCACAAGTGACCTTTCAGGTAGGTTAGGAATGACTTTTTCATTCATCCATTTCAAAAAATTAGTGGAGTTCATGTCATCGTGGTAATCTGAGGATTTGGATTGTGATTTGAACATTAACAATGCACCATTAACAAAACCATTTTCAGTTCCCGCATGAGCAATTATCCAACGACTCCCTGCTGACTCTGACACGAACATCCCAGGCTCCTCCTCACTTTGCCAGCAACTTTTGGCGTGATAAGTGTTGTGTATATAAGTCTCGTCTAAATATACTACAGGTTTTTTCTCCACAGTGCGATTTCTTCGGATTCTCTCCAAATATCTTGAACGCCATGCGGTAATATCATAACGTTCCATAAGTAATTTACGTTTCGATTGGCATCGCTTATACTTGAAACCGATACTTTGCAATATACGGTGCAATGTGGTGATGCTTCCTTGAAAATTTATGTCTTCTCTCAAAGCTGCACGTATTTTTTTTTTTTTTTTTTTTTTTTAAAACGTTGCCCCACACTAGGAATTTAGCCAATGTTGGTCATTCTTTCCTGACAACATAAAAACTGTGAATTTTTTGCCGTATAGCGCACAAATCAAATCCATCCAAGTTGAACTTTTTAGGATGCGGGCGATTCTTCCCTGGGGTGACGATAACTTTCGAAGTACTCGCCGCTGTTGCTTCTTCTTTTGTAACTCTCGTTACAGTTTTCTCTGACACACCTGAAATAAAATGAACAAGTTTGAATGATTGTTTTCGTATTTAATTACATTATTGGTGAATATAACTTTACGTTTTTTTGTTTTGATGTGTTAATTCCTTATAAAATTTTCCTTAATAAAAATCATGCATTAAAAAAACTTAATTTCAATCTATAAGGAATCAATCGGGGAAAAAATCTGTATATGGCAGCCCCAAAATTTACCTGTCATGGCGGCGACTCTCCTGCGAACATTGTTTATTGGTATTAAAACACCGTGATTCTTATGTTCCGCTTCACAGAACTCCTTCACCTTTAATATCATTTCTCGTCCTGCACTTTTTACAACTTTTGGCATCGTAAATAATCCTTATAACGCACTAATCCAATAATAAAATCACAAAATATCTACCACAACAAACGCACCTTGATAACACCGACTAACGACAAAATGGCCGATCTCCCCATCTGTCAAATTTAGTTCCACAATTGTCCGCGGGACTTCTTTCATGAAACGGACTTTATATACACTTTGACATTTGATTATTATTATATACAATTTGACATGAATATTTACTTTGTGAAGTATAATATTATTTTTGCTTTAATTATTGTGAATGTGAGGACTATGTGGTATTTTTGTTTTTGTGTTTCATCTCTTTCTCAGTTCATTTTTAAAGTTAATCTGGCAGTTTGAGTACTTTATGCGGCTTACCCAAATGTCCTTTCTTTGGTATTGTTCGTCAAATCGTTGAGCTCCTCAAGTTCTGAGTTGAGCCGTATGATTACTGATACATGCGTGCACTGAATGGACAGGTCCACTCAACCTGTGTGGTTCTTTCCTCAAAAGACTATTTCAGACACCAATCCACATGGTCTTCACATGATCTGACCAAGATTATGTCTGGACTTTAAAAGAGACTGCGACCTCTGAGTTTGTTTCGGCCTTTCTTCTCAGAGTAGTCAGATAGGAAACGCCGACCTCATCTAGTTTAAAAAAATATGATTGACGTGTAAAAGTGTTTGTACAAACCTACTTACAGAAATAAATCATTTATCATTTATCATTTAGCCCAAAGTGTTCTCTACGAACGATTGCGCACGGACGTATGTGTCGATACGTCTCCCCACCCTTCACCCTTTCGATAATCCCACGTGTTTTACTGTGCACACCCACGTCCCCTACATTAGTTGGTAATGTAGTCAATAATTCAATTCAGAGTAAAAAGCGTGGGGTGCATTTTCCTATATTTTCATTACTCTCCTCTCATAGATGGTTGCCAATAGAATACCTAGTTGTAATAATTAAAATATCAAGCACCCCATCAAGTAACATAAACTCTTTGTAATAAAAAAATATTTTCTACTTTTTATTTCGGTCAGCAATAAAAGCGTGTTTTTTTAAACTATTATTTATTTTACATTTTTTAGTTCGATCAAATTTTGATCGGGATTTTTTTTTTTTTTAAATTTTTAATCGGGATACTGCATTGTCATCGGCCCATAAGACGTGTGCAAAGTTTCAAGTTGATCAGATGTCTAGTAACCAGTGAAAATTAGGCTCAAAGATTCCGTTACATACATAGATACAACCCGAGCTAATAAAAGCGTTATAAAAAAGGATGTTTCACAGGATTAGTAAATCGTTTTAAATTAATTGTAACAGGTGTTGAGAAGTAGGTGATAATAAATTAAAATCAATGACTTACAAGTTTTTATATTGTTACCCATCCAGCGACACGTACAGAAAAGAGACCAAAAATATAGTTACATGATCTTTTCTATCATTTCAAATGACAGCCGTCTACCCTTACCACATATCCAACATGAATATTGCAACAGATAAAATGAACTGAACTAATAATACAAAACCAAAACTTTTAAACAAAACATTGTAACGATGCCTTTACAAAAATATAATTGATAAGTTAATTAATCTCTCAGTATATTCATAACATAATAATTTACTGGAACTTACAAAGTCAATCGTTTAGTATTTAAACTTAGGTACAAAAAATTAGTGGTATGGCAAGAACAAATTGGTCAGTGTGACCCTAAATAAACTTCTACATAATTAAACGGAATAATCCGGAATATTACGAATACATTATCTCTAATACGATAACCTATTGATTAAAATAATAAAATGCGATTTCCGGCCCATTAATAATGATCGTCAAAAGGCCAACAAAAAAACTTCGAGTCCGGGCATGTCCTGGATGTAGAAGAAACAGTTAGGAATCATGAAAATGCAATGAAGCAAAGTTGTGGTCGTTTTGCGACGATTTCTAACATTTATGATGTCAAAATAACTGTAAAGTATTTTCTGATCTCATTTTTCTCGTAAATATTTTCTCTGTTCTCTTTTCAGCTTGATTGCAATAGAAATAGAAGAGCAAATTGCAAATTATCCTTTATCGAATACTAACTAAAATTATTTGAGGTTTTTTTTCCCCTTCTTTATTGAGATTATTTTATAGCGTGAAGTATCTAGTATTTGCGTAAAGACTTCGGATTTACGCTAGGTACCAGTGGTCATGAACGTTCCCTAAAGAATTGTAATAATTGTAATCATCAATACAACCCTCTAAGTTCTTTTATTCCTATTGAATGACTAGGTATGTACGTCATGAAGTATCCGCTACCGACGAGCCACATGGTGGCTCGTGACGTTCCGTTCCGTAAAGTGGCTCCTCTCAATTCACACGTATAAACTGATCTCGCATTGTATAGGATTTCCGTACGGTTCGAGATCAGCGTAAACTGGAAATGCATAGCTTAATGTGTAGCTGTGTGTACCATCAATCAATGAACATGTTAAATAAAATAGGTACGTATTACGATCGTTGTTCTATATCTGACAACTGTTTGAAGTAAAGAGAGACATCATAGTGTTTTAAATTCAAAGACCAATGGTGCTACCGGGCTTAGAGAATCTACAGTTTACACTTTTAGTTGTCTGGTAAAAGCTTGTATGTATGTACCCAAGGAATAATAACTTTTTACATAGAACCTTTTAATAGAACAATCACTTAATGTGAGATACTCATAGATGTGTACAGTCAATCGCAACTTCAAAATATGTAGTAATTTAGTATAGACAGCGTCTATAAGTCGTTTGAAGTTCATTTGTTACCATTTACGTGCATATTTGATAAAAAAGAAGATTGAATTATGAGTAGGTGTAAAGTTATTGCATCGCAATAGAATAATCAAAAAATAAAAACAAAACACAATTTTTTGCTGCAGCTAAATGCTCTTTATTAATAAATTGATTCAATGCTTTAACAAAAATAAGCAAATTTCCATATCATGTCCGTCTGTGAGTAGCAAGTGGTCATAAATATTACATTTATTGAGATTTTGGAGTGTTTTACTTCTTTTGATCATCGTCATTCTCACGGAGATAGCGCGATTGTCTCTGTAAAATAAAATAAGTTGTTTTTAGATCTGCGCGCAACCACAAAGATACCGCGGCTGTTCTTGCTGATCAAGTAGTAAAAAATTACGTGTATTTTATAGTTAGCCTGTGAGTGAAACAATCTTTAAATTACACAAATTGGAAAGTGAAAGTAGAATGTATTAAAACCATGAGAGCACGGTTTAAAAAACGTAGACGATACACTAACAGGAAGAAGAGAATAGCTTTGCAAGCTTGTAGGGAGAAAATGAAAAGTAAGTATTTTCAGAAGAGTGTAAATCATACTACCGCAATAAAGTATCAAAAGGAGGAGCACCAGTTCGAATATTAATTATTTTCGATACTCACATTCCTATTCTGGTCTAAGTTATTGTAATTGAGGGGTAAATACTAAAAAGAAACAACATTACAATATTAAATTAAGTGGTTGGATTGTAACTAATTGTGTCGTCTTTTTAAAAAGCATAATCGTCAACAGCCCCACAGCTGGGCATAGGTCTCTATTTTATTGTGCATACCCGCTCCTGTGCCAGCCTCATGCAGGTTTGGCCCGCGACGGTAACAATTTCGTCCGCCCGTCTTGCCGCCGCATAACTGACATCTCGTCTTGTGGGAAACCACTTTGTCAAAGCCTTACACTACCTGTCATCACTGCGCCATCATACTTTACAAAGCATATTTTGCTCAAATTAGTCGCTGTTAAATGATTTTTTTTCTAGCAGGGCAATTAAATGTCGCGAACAGCATGAAGCAGCCCTTTTTATAAACAGTCGGCCTTCATTCATGGCCATGTAGTTTTAAACTCAACCGTTTGGTAGTAATGCTTTAAACAGTACAGCGCAATAATAGCTGCGTTGCATGGAACAGGACATGGAATCCTTAGAGAAGGTAATACGACCTTTGCAAAGACACCATGAGCAGCAGGATTTGACAAACTTTTTCGTACCGAGCCGCACATCTAGCTACAGGTCAAAGGGTATAACGTTTAGCCACGCTGTGGCAAAGTTTATTACTGGTTTGTTAAGAAGGACGCAGAGATGTCCCCAATATATTGGTTTTGCATAGTTTTCAGAAATGTTTCGTATAACTTTTAACTTACGGTGTTTTGTGGGTTGGCTCTGTATGCCGCTGATCGGTCACTCTAAAATTAAGGAGAAATTTAGACTTTAATCTAAGTGTTCCCTTTTAAAAGCTAAAGCAGCTAAATACAATATAAAAGGAGGCAGAGACATCAACGTGCAAACTGTAACCATAAATTCAGCACATGAGTCTAGACCCATAACGTAGACATTTTTCGTTGGTTATCAAATAAAACGTCAGCATCAACAAGTTCCTGCGAAGAAGTGATTATATTCACGTTGTTTCGATATTCATTGCTCCATTCATGTACAAGACGTCTATAGTTAACTGAATACTCTATCAATGAACATCAAAAACACGCTGAATTGATCATTAAATCTGTTTTTTTCCGGTTAAAGTAAATATGAAGAGTTTATAAACATTATAAAACTTTTACTCACATTGTAGTTGTGGATTGGTCTACTGCCCAACAAACCCAGCTAGCGAAAACGATACCAATAAATTAAAAATCTTAACATTCAATACATATACTTTACCAAACGATGAAGGCTTGTAGCATATTAGCCGAGACATCATAAGCTTTGTAAAAGTAAGACGAGAGGACAAAGATACAACAGAGCGAGAAAATAACACAATAAGACAAAACAGTCACTGTAATACAGGACTATCCTCCGATATCTTTAATTCACAACGATGTAATGGAATAGGTAGTTCCAAGGTTTAGCCCAAGTAGGTCAAACATGGTCTCTTGCAAAGAGTCAAAAAACCGCACTTACAAGTTTGTCAACGAGCTTTGGAATAGAACGAAGTATCTACACTATTTGTTCCAAGTTCACGGACCTCACTTTGTCCCAGAATATAAATAGCTGACTCTGGCCGCTTAGATGCTGGATAAAGGTAGAACTGGGTTAGACACACCTTGATGTTACATGTTAATAAACAAAAATAACAACACATACGTAACATAATACATATATAGGAGATCCCGAAATGGCGAGAAACGACAACACGGCGGACTCAGAGACGAGTTGATCTATTCTGTAAAAATCATTGCATGAAAATTTGGTGAAGTGAGCTTGAAGAAAGCTGTCATTATTGTCGACCTGTAGCACTAGGTCGAATGACAGCTCACTTCATCTACTTTTTCACAGTGGGAATTTTTACAGAATAGACTGGAGATTCCAGAATGCAAGATGCAATACAGAGAAGTTGATAATTGAATGATGGCTGTTGGTCGGCAAACTTTTCATCATTAAAAACGTTAATTATTGATTCGCGTTACCTCGCTGTATCTCTGCAGTGATTTCAGATAGGGTGCAATCTAAATACAAACAAAAAAATAAATTAACACACAAAAAAAAAGGTTTACGGTTCATTTGGTATATACTGATGATCCACATTTCCATATTTTGTGATTTTCTTTGTATTTTGAAAGTGGTCTTCACTATGGTGACGCTGATTATTTTCATAGTTTGTGATTTTCTTCGTGCTTTGGTGTGAACGATCACTATTGTAGTAAATAGGCGGTCCGATTGGATAGTTTTGTGGAGACCTAACAAGATTTCTATTACTTACATATTTGAAGTTAAGATCCTGGAATAAAATTGTTATGTTAGTTACTATTTTAAGATTTTTTTTGTCCTAATTATACAGGATGGCAGGGACGTTGACGCACAGCCTGTAACCATTGATTCAGTACATGTTTCATCGGTCAATAAAAACACACACAAAAAAATGCTATTCCATATGAGACTACATTTTTGAGCAGGGGTGTTTATAGTCGTATGCTAAATAGTTACAGTTTGTGCGTCGATGTCACATGACAACACAACAATAGTATAATACAAACTCATAATAAGTGATGTTTCTAATCACTATTCCTATCTATTTATTGCTTTTATGATTAAAAATATTGTGTACTTACGCCCAAGTCGTGGACTCCAGCAGTTCGCTAAAAATGTACAAAAATTGCGGTGTTACTAAATGTATTATTAACAACTAATAATTTATATTTATAATAAATAATAACGTACGCTTAACCCATTGGAATTTGGGGGATTCTAGAAACAAACCAGAAAAAGTGCGTTGTTAATCATACATATCAAGAGATAAACATTTTTAAATGTAAGTATGCTTAATGGCAGTTATTTAAAATTCGTTTTAAGAAAATGCGATGCTTACGTAGGAAACTTTAAGAGTCTGTGAAAATAAAATAGATTTAATCGATAACATGATTGATGAATTTGGTGGTATTATTTGAAATATTTAGGAAAAAAAATTAAAAGTAGAGGCGATTAAAAATTACTATTGAGTTCTACAGTTTCAGCACTATATAAATATTTACATACAATAAATGGTGAGCAGTGGTGGCCAAGAAAGCAGTGGTGGCCAAGTGGTAATGGCCGCGACTTACGAGTTGTAGGTCATGAGTTCGAACCCAGCCAGGCGCTTTACTTTGTGTAAATTATTTCATCACCACTGCTCTCAAAACGGTAAAGGAAAACATCGTGAGGAAACCGACATGTCTGAGAACCAAAAATTCGAAGACATGTGACATCTACCAACCCGCACTGGGCCCGCGTGGTGGATTACGGCCCAATCCCTCTCACAGAGAGGAAGACTGTGTCCCAGCAGTGGGAACATTTATAGGCTGATGATGATACAATAAATACAATAAAATTCAGATAGAACGACCCCCAACGACCGGATAATTTAAGCTTGTTTTTATTATGTACAGACGCCAGCACATCAAGCTACCCCAATCTGTCTTTCTTTGATAGATTTACAACTTTACGACATAAGCATAAGGTTCATGTTTACTTGGGAAAATTTGACAGTTTGGAGTAGCTTGATGTGCTGGCGTCTGTACGAAAATTGCAGTAATTCTTATTGTTCAATAACTATAAGTCACATTAATTTCTGTTTAAAAACCGTGTGCGGTCGGTTAGAAGCCCGTCAGGAACAAAGTGCCTTCTCACGTAGGTATGATTTAAAACAAAAAGATATATAATTTTCGCAGCCACAATCTTGAATTTACATTTTGAATAAAGACGAAAGTCGAATGGACTGAGCATAACATGTAGGTATGAACGATTTTTCGCGTGACTATTTCTACCAGTCAAGTCCAAGTCAAGAGAACTTCGCCATTATAACACTTTTCAATTTTACAAATACTGACAACCCTAACGCTCCGATAGAGCGTAGGCCAATATATCAACATATAGGCCCAGTTTCTACAATGTTCACATATAAACTGTAGATTCAGATAGGCACAGTCCTCCGTGACAAAGTGCGGATTCCACCATTGAACCCGAACGAAATCAACACTTCTCAGCCACGTTTAAGAAATTTCTACAACAATTTTGACATTGACAGCTCTTAAACGGGTTTGACGTGCTGAATGCGTTGAGTTTCACTGGTGAAATTTACCTTTAAAATTAAGTAGTCGTGACATTATTTAAACAGCTAAGTAAAAATTATACTTACGCCTTGACCTCCGTATCTCTAAAGCGAACAAAAACAAAGGTTTCAATACGTTTCAAGATACAAATCCACTAATTGCAAGACAAAATATATTTCATTTCAACACTGATTGACAGTTCCAAGAACGTATAGACGCCAGCACATCAAGCCACCCCAAAGTGTCAAAGTTTCCCATTTGAACATGAACCTTAAACTTACGTATTAAAATTGAAAATCTATCAAAGAAATTTGACAGTTTGGGGTAGCTTATTGTGCAGGCTTCTGTACATGGTAAGGTTTAGAGAAGGCAGGTGTTTAAACATACTGAAAAAAATCTCAAGGTAATTATGCAGAGTCAAAGTCAATTATTTATTTCAAATAGGCGCAAAAAGAGCACTTTTGAACGTCAAAGTATTATTTACTCATTATGTGTGAAAAGTCGTGGCATAAAAGAACAACAATCTTACGAAGACACTAAAAGAAATAACAGAATTAAATAGTATTTATTTATTTGAAAATAAACAATTTTTGATAGTAAATTGTACTGTAATATGTACCAATTTATTATCATCCGAACAGTTTTAAAAATTGTGAAGATGCATATAGGTTAAATAGTAGAGTAAGAAATGAAGACATAGGTAGTTAAATGATATAATTACTAACTGATGAAAGATCGTCCACATTCTGGGCGAGGACGTCCAACTGGGAACTCTGTAATCCAAAAGTCTATTTTCCATTTTAACAAAAGCGGTTTTCTACTAACGTTACGGTTTTCAAAACACATTATTAATTGAAGATTTGATGGCTACAAAATGGTTCACGTTGGCACGTTTTCAATATCCATTGATAGCCAGCTTTGTGAATTTAGCGACGTCTTGTACATGAATGGAGCAATGTACATTGAAATGTGGTTTTTGTGAGTCATTTTGGGCCAGAGATACAGTGTGCTCAGTGTATCTTTAAAGCAGCGTTTCTGCAAAGTCGTTTATCAAAGTTCTTCTTTCTTCGTCATTTAACCACGTGCCAAGATACACTGAGCATTCTGTACAAGTCAATATAATTTTATTCCTTATTTCCATACGGGAACGGAAATAGAGAATGAAGGAGCATTCCAGGGTGGCTTGATAATATTTACCCTCAATGCATTTTCATCATTATCTTCATCATCATCCTCGCGATCGGTATTCCTCTGAAAATTACATAATTTTATATAGAAGGCTTTAGATAAAAAAATCCTACAATACAACGAGAAGGATCTTTTGGCATGTGGCCAAAACCGGAACTTACGCTGCCATCTTGTTTTGTCAATACAAATTCTCCTGTCAATACCAATAAGGCGCGAAAAGATCCTTGTAGCAACTCAGTTCGAAGCGAGTTTAAAAAAATTGTAATCTTTGAAACTTACATTGTTGTAAGTCCTGTCACGCCTGTCGTCCTGCGAATATTGAAGTAATGTACTGATTATTTTCATTTTTGTTAGTGAAACAGTTTTGATGTTAAACACAATGTAGTTTTGAAAGTTACAATACAACTGGACAAGTGTTTAGTAAAGATATTAGGAACAAATACAGAACGAGAACATGAAAATTCAAATAATACCACCAGATGTTGGCCTGATAATATTGTTTCTTAGCCGGAAAGTTACAAAAAAAAACAGCTTAATCCAAATGTTTTTGAACACAATAATTTAATTCCAATTTCTGTAACATTAAATAACCTTTTGATCATAAAAGGCGAGTTTGAAAAGGTAGTCATTGATAACTTCAGGAAGTCTTTAGTCAAAAACACAAGGGTCAAAACTCAGTCAGTCGCAAGTCAAATTATCATGGAGAATACATAAAAATATGTTCTGTTATTAGTAATGTTGCCACTAGACGTAAATTACGTGAAAATACTACTAGAGTATTTCGAATGATAATCATGTCCTATAGACGCACTATTCCGAACAAATTAAGAAAGCTTTCGATATTAGTATTTGCAGATAGTTTACTATTCGAAAACTCACTTAATATATTTTTATTTTTAATGAAAAAAAAAATATTGCCCAAACAATTTTGACTAGATGTTTTTCCCTTTGATTATTCAAACTTGTGTTTTGTTCAGATTAGCGTGTCACTCACTGAAGCATACTAAGTTACAAACAAGACTTACATCTTGTCTGTCATCGTCCCGTCGGTCATCAGTCCTGTCTGAAGTACGTTCCCTTCTATCATCATCCTGCCTATTCCTTCGGTCCAGCTCTTGCCTCTCTCTCTTAGCCTGTCTAAGTCGGTTTTCTTGTCTCTGTCGCCTAGCTTGTTGGCCCCTTCGAGATCTCCTGTTGCTGTCTCTTCGGTATTCATCTCGTCGGTCGTCATCTCGGCGATCGTCATCTTGTCGGTCGTCATCTTGTCGGTCATCGTCTTCTCGGTCGTCATCGGTCCTGTCGTCATCGGTCCTGTCGTCATCTTTTCTGTCGTCATCGTTTCTGTCGTCATCATTTCTGTCATCATCATTTCTGTCACCATCTTGTCTGTCAGTGTCGGTTCTATCATCATCTTCTCGGTCATCATTTCGTCTATCATTTGATCTGTCTCGTCGATCTCGTCTGTTGTTGTCGTATCTGTTTGAGTTGGTTCTGTCAGTTTCTCTCCTGTCATTTTCGTCATCATCGTCGTTCCTATCGTTTTCATATCTGTTTCGTGAGTTGCTTCTGTCATTGTCCCGTCTATCGTTGTCGTATCGGTCATTGTTGTATCTGTTGCGTGAGTTGCTCCTATCGCCATCCCTTCGGTCGGTATCAAGCCTGTCATCATCGTTCCGATCAGTATCATAGTTGTTTCGTGAGTTGCTTCGGTCAGTCTCTCGTCTGTCGTTGTCCGTTCTGTCGTTGTCGTTTCGGTCGTTGTCATATCGATCATTGGTATATTGGTTGCGTGAGTTGCTTCTATCGTTATTTCTTCGGTCATCATCAAGCCTGTCGTTGTCGTTTCGATCGTTGTCGCTTCGTGAGTTACTTCTGTCGCCATCCCGTCGGTCGTTGTCGTTTCGGTCGTTGTCATAGCGATCATTGTTGTATCTGTTACGGTAGGTGCTTCTATCGTTGTCTCTACGGTCGTCATCGTTTCGGTCATAGCTGCTATATCTGTTACGTGAGTTGCTTCTATCATTGTCCCTTCGGTCGTTATTGTCGTCGTTCCTATCGTTGTAATATCTGTTTCTAGAGTTGCTTCTATCGTTCTCGGTTCGGTCATCATCCCGTCGGTTGTTTTCATATCTGTTCCGGTTATCGCGCTTAGTTCTTCTATCACTATTAGGTCTGCTACGTGCAGTATTCCTATCTCTGTATCGCCGATTGCTGTCGTATCTGTCAGTCTCTGTTCTGTCAGTTTCCTGCCTGTCGTTTGTACTTGTTGGTGTCTCTCGTCTGTTATCGTCAGTTCTGTCGGTATCAGGTCTGGTTCGGGCGCCGCCTCTGTTACACTTTGCGCAACTGGCACGCATATTTGGTTGGTAACGGTTATCGTTTCTATTGCTGTCAGATCGACTTTGCTGTGACTTGGAAGATCGGTCGTAGTCCCTACGGTCTCGATCGTTCCGTTTGTCTCTCCTATCACGACGGTCCCTTCTGTCTTGGTCTTTGTTATCATTACGGTCACGTCTCTGTGGAGTCAAATAATCAAGTTAGTAAATGTTTCATTTGCGATGAATATATTTGTATTGTTTATATTATAATGAATTCGTTTTATGGTTTGTATGAGATTGATATTCCATGCAAGTCTGTGGCATTATGTTATTCGTTTTAATGTACTAACTACGAGCTAACATTCGAGTTTCTATTTTCTAAATTCTTGAAGGTACGCTTCAGCTAGAAAATACTAAAGTATATTTTTCGTTAGAGGCTATTAAGAATGACAATAATTATGAATGTGGACTGTCAAAACGACGAAGCTGCCTACTGTCATGACGTTATATTGTAAACAGTGTTTGTATACAGTGAAACAGGAACATAATATAGTATAACGGTATTAATAAAAACCGAATTCTAACTTTAGTCCCAGCCCAAACTTTAGAGCCAGTAATTGTATTTTGAATTTTATTCCGACAAACGTAAAGATCTTAATACAAACTTGACAGAGAAAATTCTGTTTCCAAATTTGTTTTTGTATTATTAATTTTCAACTGTCAAAATAAAGATCAAAACACAATAACTGGCTTGAGGGTTTGGGCTCGGGATACAGTAAGAGCTTGTTTTGTATTAAAATGGTAAAAGTTTAGGAGGCAAAATACTCAGATTACCTCTAATCTTGTCCGGCACAGGCTCGGTTCTTTGCCGGGCACATCGCGGGCTGGTAGCTTGAGAGCAAAACCGGATATCACACATGGACTCTCATATACTTAGTAATATGGCTAAGTGGTATTGGAATTTTTCGTAACGAATTTCTCAGTAAACAGCCCGTTGTTTTGAAGTTGGTAGTGTGACACCCTCGTGCCTCGAAAAGTGTCCTGCGCCTGGTCTCTCTCCGATCGTGTCTGATTGCCGTAACACCGGACAGTAAGCGTGAGGGAAGAGAGAGTGCACTTGTGTCTGCGCAAACATTTGTGCTCTACAATATGTCCCTTGTCAATCGCTAGTCTCCACTGAGATTGGAAGCCATGCCCGAAATCCGGTCAGGAGGACTCAAAATATGTTTAAATGTATCAGTAACATCCATAAAATATGCGAAGACTAAAATTTATTGTCACTGAATATCGTACTATGAATAAACGTTGTTTCTCTGGAAAATGTATGTATAGACGCCTGCACATCAAGCTACCCCAATCTGTCAAGTTTCTTTGATTGTTTTTCAACCCTATTACAAAAGCATAAGGTTCATGTTCAATTGAGAAAATTTGACAGTTTGGGATAGCTGGATGTGCTGGCGTCTGTACATGTAGGCGACACCAGTAGTAATGCAATCTCCTAGCCAATGCGAGTGTCAGCATAAGCGGTGGGCGTTATGCTTGACAGAGCGTCTATGTTTCATTTATTTATCTTATAATAAAATATAGTCTGTAGAGAGTCTGTTAGAGTAATTATACGAACAATTATACGAGTAATAATATGAACATATTTAGTTTCAAAGATGACGTTTTGCTTCCTCTGTTCAATTTTTCTTTACATTCAGACAAGTTTGCCCGTACGTCAATGCCAGGGTTGCCAAATCACGAATAAAAGTATTGAACTCTCTACATAGCTAATATCTTAGCTACATACCTAATATATTAAAATTGAAGAGATATACTATCCTAAAAACGCAATTCCTAACTAACTACTCTTTTTAAAGCATCAGTGAGTTATGAATCATATCGAAACAGCCTCTCAAAAACAGTATTTGTTAGACCATTACCGTGTTCGGGTGTATCAAAGAAATTAATATTATTATAAGTATATTATACCAAATCATCATCATCGTCGTCATCGTCGTCGTCGTCTCTATCGAGTTCCTGTGAAATTTAAAATATTTTATGGTTGTGGTAAACATTCGTGTAATGTTCGGGGAAGGTTGGGAAAAGCTAATTTTACATGGCCTGATAAAGCTAGTTCCCTACGGCCAACAACAAATTTGACATTTTGTTCATTCGTTCCATTTCGTGTTCATTCATGAGTTACGTTTTATTTCAATTGTTTTTTTTTTGTGATTTCTGTGTTATAAAACAAGTGTTTGACATAGAAAGTGTCAGAATTGAAAACCTTAAATATTTCCTTATAATCACTTTCTAAAAAATGTTTCCGACATAATCTCGAACAGTGTTTTAGTTAAAAAAAACACTAGGAATAGCTTTAATCTACAATATTCTAATTTTAGGGACTTGGTGGAGTTCAATTTCGGAGTAGGTATCTATACCCTATATCTGTTTCAAATTTTCGCAAAAATAAAACAGAACCACCTCACAACTTGTATTAAAAGCTTGTGCTAGGAACTAACTTCCTCATTATTTTGTGAAATGTACAGGACCTATTGTATGTAAAAATCAATATGGTGGCAATAGTTCTAATGTTATCCACAAGCCAAAAGAACCTTGTAACGTTGTACATTGAAATGGCTCGCCTCATCTCACCGTTCTTTATGTTTCTTTGCCTTCGTTTCTGATTTATTTATTTAATTCTCATTTTTGCTAAGAATTTTAGTCTTAGCACAATTTTAAGACTGTAAGGTTGCAAGATTTACTAAAAAAATTACAAAAATTAAATAAATAATTGAAACTTACATCATCATCTTCTCGATCTTCAACCAGCTGATGAAAGAAAATTAACAGTTATTTTGGTGGTAAAGAGTAAAGTACGTAAAATGAAGAAATAAGAATAGTAAATGGTACAGGTAGACACATAGACAGTTTATCTTATTGATACGTTAGTCTATGTCATATAGTGTAGAAGCTAGAAATAGAAGATAGGCCGAAGAAGATAATCCAACTGTAAAGATGAAAGCTAAAGAGCAAATTCACTTGACAGACCAAGGTTTTGCGTAACCAGGCTTTTCTGAACATGTCAATAATTTAGAAGACACTACAACAAACAAAGGACATGGTGTTGATGGCCAACCTTTGATTATTCAAGAAGCTCTAAATAAAGATAATAATGCATAAACAAAAGAAATCTTTAATAATTTTAATGTTTCTAAAAAAAAAATGAAAATGTAATTGATGAAGTTTCTGAAAATAATAATCCAGGAGATGAATCTGGTAATGAAGAAGTAAGTGAAGATGGTAATGCAGAAGATAAAATGGTTGTATAAATTAAAAACATGTCGTTACATTTAAACTAAGCCTGTGTAGTCGTCGTCGCGATTCTTGCTGTAAATAAAATGTATTTATAATGGTTAATTCTTTTCCTGCAGAAAATAATACAAGTTTCAATAAAATAACTAGTGTAGTGTATATCAATGAGATAAGCTGTTTAGGAGTCAATTTCAAACATGAAATATTTAGGTGAATTATCAGTAATCACAGCGCAGATAACCGTGTCAGTATCAACAGGACAAAATGAAGTTGGGATTTGAGCAACTGCAGTAGGACAAGCAGCTGTATCTCAGACATACGACACTTGGAACCGTTAGGAATGTTCGGATATTTTATAGCCAGTGATCTGTGTTGCGTTTTTTAATGGCACAAGATAACAATGACATCATAACGTACAGGGATTCCATAAATTGATAATCACTATTTGAAGACTAATTAGTCAGACTTAGAAGGATCTCCATCATGTAATCACATTGTGTGGTAGGTAAATGTAATCTGTTTATAATTTAAAAATAATAATAAAAGTCTTACCTGATCATCAGCATTCGACTGGCTTTGCTAAAATAGTTAGAACATAATTTTAATTACAAAAAATAACTTTTCAAGGAGTAAGGGTCGCCATCGTCGATTGTGGCTAGTTCGAATAAGGTTAAAATTTGTAAGAAACTCATTATTGCTATGAAAAACGCTGGCTGCATTGAACAATATGATTCAGCGTACGCTTCAGTTCAGTCGTTGCGTCGTCGCTCATGAAAACGATGACAGTTGCTTGTTATAAATATCATTCTTGAATGACCATTCATCATAGGTAAATGATTCAATGATTTTCATCATTCATTCACGAATTATTCACATTCACATCACGTTCCGTTTTTATGATTAAGTATCATAGTTTCTTGGATAAATTGCGGTACGTAATTGTATTACTTATTAAATAATAATCATCGTTTATTGAAAAAAACAAAAAAATGCAAAAGACAAACAAGATATAAGATACAAATATGAATATTTCTGTCTCAGGATCCATATTTTATTGGTGCCAAAATCACTCAGACCTACACCAAATTTTAAATTTACTTTTCCCCAAACTTCGGTGTCATAATTTAGCTCACAACAACAAACTTTAATCCAAAACCGCACTCATCTGTTACAAAACATACTAACCATACCAGTTCACATATTTTTTCATTTGTTTTTACCCAGAAAATGGCGCGAAAATGCAATGATTTTTTAAACTTACCGAATAAGGTGCAGCTAGCACGACGGCGAGACAAAGAGAAAAGAGGATAATCCACCTCATCTTTGCTGTGAGCTCAACAAAACGCTATGGAAGAAACCTCCTCACTCAGTATATATAAAAAACCGGTGAATACCGTAAATAATCAATATTAATGATTGCACGGTCCTCATTAATCGGGCGTGAAATCTCAGTGCGATTGTGAAAAGAGAAGTTTTAGATTTTTTAAGATTTTTAATTAATTATTGTGTTATTAATATTTCAATTATAGTCTTATGAGGTTCTAATTATTTTTTTCATTATTTTGGTGTAATGGAAAGTTTGTTTTGTTAATCTTGATTAGTGATACTGGGCTTACGAAAAGCCGTTGCCATGTGATTTTAACACGCCACTGAAATGTAGGTAAATCAATGGTATTCAGCCTATATCAAGGGCTTATAACGCACACAAAGTTTTCAGCAAGAAATAACTACATTTAATTCAGCACGTCTTGTCGAGCACTTACCATAAACTAAACTTTTCCAAGTTTTTTGTATGACTTAAGTAGGTAATCATTATATTCCTGATTGTGTATAATTTACATGGACATAACTTCGTAATAAGACATGTAATTGCGCACATAAAACTATTGAAGCAATGTGTAATTTGAAATGCATTAATAAGACTACGTTGCTACGTGTCAGACAGAAAAATTAACTCGTTACAACATATAATATAATAATAGTAAAAACTCAGGTATGATATAAGTTAAAACTAGAAGAATAGAGTAAAATGTTGTAAAGGACATTCACACCCAGTTTCTGAAAGAATATTTCAATATGCCAGTTTTTTTCCAACTTTGTTGCGGTCGGCTTCCAGTTTAACCCGATGTACCTTAAGGCTGCCCTCTCAAAAAATGGTTGAAAACAGCATGCAGACGAAACCACTTTTCGTCGGCATTTACAAAGAAATTACATATGAAAAAAAAATAGTTAAGTAGTAATCTACAGAATATGATACGTCATTAGGTTTAGGCATAACTTTTCTATGGGTATCAAATAATAAGAAAAACAAACACCAAATCACTTCCGAATCGTTGAGATGAAAACATTTTACTCCTTAATTTTTTAACAAAAGAGTAAAAAAAATGTATACAGCTTTGCAATACAAAGGAAAATGATTTGATTTTGTTACTTTATATGCATTATTTTTGTTATAATAAATTAGAAATGCGACCGATTAAAGACTGCACGGCTACATCACCCCGCACTCGCCCACAAATTTGGTGCGCCCAAATGCTGAAGGTCCTTAGCGTGTATACAAGCCTTAAAAAGGTGGCTAGGGCAGACTGTATGCCGAAGGCAGCCTGGGAGAGGCCTATGTCCAGCAGTGGATTGCGATAGGTTGAGTTGATTGAGCTGCCCATATTTTATATAGAGCAACCGCCTATCTGACGCCCGCAGACCACAATCCAGTAACATCATACCCCTTGGTAAGACTGGCTGTCAGACTTTATGGGCTTCTGACTAACCATATAGCGACTGTCAAAAATCTACGAATGACAGCCGAAAACAACGGCACAATGTGCTTTCTGAGCCACGGATGGCCACGAATTGATCATGCCAAACGTAGCGTAGCTTGGCGTAACCTTCGATCAACCCGTATGTTTGTTGTTTCGGGAGGTTCCTGTTTCGCATAAGGTGGGAAGAAACGCCCAGGTGTTTTCACTCCGTAGATCGCACTGAGGACACGGTGAAACATACGGTGGAGGTCTGCCCGGCTTGGGCGGAGCACCGCCGTGTCCTCGTGGAGGCGATCGGTGGCGGCGATCTCTTGCGTCCGGCCCTGGTCCAGGCCATGGTACGGAGCGATAGTGCATGGGTAGCTGTCACCTCCTTCTGAAAACTAGTAATACTCACGAAGAGGGCGATGCACGTGAGGGAAAGGCACTTTATGCGTCCTCACGGCTCTTGTCGCGAGAATTCCAGGCTGATTCCCGGCCACTGTAGGCGCAGGCTTACGGATGGCGAGTAATGGGTAGCTCGCTGTCCGGTTAGGACTAAGCCCGGGTCGACGGCGCGTTGTGTTCCAAGCGCGCTTCAAAGAGATCTCAGCACCAACTGGTGGAGTCCGCAAGGGCCGATGCCTGCCAGGAGTGCGGGTTGTTCGAAAGAGATATCGTGGCCCCTGGCACACAGGCAACTGGAGGAATACGGGTGGGTTTTAGTTAGTAAAAGTCTGACACGGGCTCCTGCCCAATGCCCAAAATTCATCAATGTGTCATTTAGCCACGAGTCCCTCTTTAGAAAGGATATATTCATACAAAAAATTATTATCTCACTGTCAATACCTATGGTACTCATCTGAATAACTACGGTTGGTTGAACACACCTAAACGTAAGTAACGTATCGTGTTGAACAGTTCTTGAATGGCTAGCGCGTATCACCTTGTGGGACCTTATGAGAGGCTTCGTATGGTAGACCGACGACATACTGCAGAAATCCGGTCTAGATACGAAGCTTGAGGGTGCCTATGTCCAGCAGTGGATGTCTTTCGGCTGAGCCAATGCTACGAAGGATCGCAGAGCGTTTGAATGACTGACAGGAGGCGCTGTTGGTAAACATTTGTACATTATTGTTTTGCGAAATCAATTGAAAAACAAGATGGCAGCGTTAGTTCCAATTTTGGTCAAGCGCCAAAAAATCATGTATGTAGTCATAAAATAAAAATAAAACATTTATTTCAGGTAAATAACACCCATTACCATACATAAAGTAGATTAGAAATCATCCTACTAATGTTATGAAAGTTTGTATGTTTAGATGTTTGTTAGGTACTCAATCCTGCAAAAACGGCTGAACGGATTTGAATGAAATTTGGCACACACATAGTTATAATCTGGATTCATACATAGGATACCTTTTGTTCCGATGGTAAGTACGATCCCGTGCTCAAAAGCTAGTATGAATTAAAAAAACATCTTTCTGTGAACGTCAAGCGATTGACAGCAAGTAGAACGACGTTTTTTAAAAGTTGATTGTAAGTATTTACTAAGCTTTCGTCCCATCTCTGTTATACAATTTAACTCACAAAGCTAATTCTGCTAACGGAAGTTAAAAGCTTAACAGAAGTTTGTTTTAAATAAAAGTTTCAAGGGATTAAACTCAACGGATACTTTCGACGCTTTACAAATGAGTTTGTATTTGTTTCATTTACGACGGAAAATAGACGGAAGGTTTTACTGTTTTCTTTTTGTCCATGGCTAGACCATGTCTTAGGAATTTTAATTTAGGAACAGACACGTAACACTAAGTTAGCCCATTTGTTTACTTAATTTAATTCTAAGTTCTGTGGTAATTTTAGTATTTAAAAAATAGTAGGCGCAGTTCGAGTTCGCGCCGTTTGTTTTCGTGAAAACCTTTGTTCACAACTATAACCTGACCTAACCTAGTGAGAGAAATTATAAATGATTTTATCTCTGTAAGTAGGTTTGTACCACAGACATATAAACAGTAGGTTTGTACAAACACTTACACGTCAATCATATTTTTTTAAACTAGATGAGGTCGGCGTTTCCTATCTGACTACTCTGAGAAGAAAGGCCGAAACAAGCTCAGAGATCACAGTCTCTTCAGAAGTCCCCATAGTGATCCATATTAGTCAGTTGCTTGCACTGCCAGGCACACACGCCACGCTTGCTCTTTGCCAACTATAAATGAAAGGTCACATTGACATTAAACTAATCTGAATTGACGATGTGATTTTCCAACTCAGCCTACTTAGCAAGCACAGTTTCATGACGTGCGAGCGAAGCGAGCCTACTTACAATATGAGTGATGTGAGCGAAGCGTAATCGGTGACGTTCACTATTTTCTAAAGTGTGCACGAATTGTTCGCTCGTAGTTAAAGCAGCCTCGCTATACTCGATTTTCTTCTTATAGAAGGGCTCACTTCGCTCGCTCTATTCATGTGAAAGCGTGAATAGAGCGAGCTCGGAAGGAAGGAGCCTCCTCCTTTTCGAAGTCGGTTAAAAATATCGGCCCATTGAATTTGTTCGTTAGATACCGCACCCGGCAGTGGTGGCCAAGTGCAAAACGGTGAAGGAAAACATCGTGAGGAAACCGGCATGTCCTAGAACCAAAAATTCGAAGACATGTGACATCTACCAATCCGCACTGGGCCCGCGTGGTGGATTACGGCCCAATCCCTCTCATCGAGAGGAGGCCTGTGTCCCAGCAGTGGGAATATTACAGGCTGATGGTGATGATACCGCACCCTGTCTGTCTCAGCCTCCTTGCTTGGCTTTCCTTTTTTAGCTGAGAGTTATAAAGTACGCTTACTGATTCGTGGTCTCCAGTTCTCCACCCAAGGACTCAAAGTAAATCACCCAACACTTATTCAGCCATTACAAAAAAAAAACCGGTCAAGTGCGAGTTGGACTCGCGCACCGAGGGTTCCGTACAAACCTGTGGGTATATAAGTAAAAGTTCAAAATTGTCAAAAAAAAATTTTTTATATGACGAAACTAAAAAATTTCGGTTTTCGTAATTTTTCCTATATCTGTACAATAAGACGTGACTTCGTACAAAATTTCAAGATTCTAAGTTCACGGGAAGTACCCTGTAGGTTTTGATTCCCGTGCGAGTTTCGAAAATTTGCGGAATTTTGCGGCCTAAATGGCTGTATCTTTTGATTGCGTTGACTTAGAAGGTTGATTTTTCTACAGCTTCCAGGGACAGTAGAACTAAGTATCATATAGAAATTTCAGTTTGATACCTCCACGCGTTCCTGAGAAAAACGGTCTTGACAGACAGACGGACGGACGGACGGACGGACGGACGGACAACAAAGTGATCTTATAAGGGTTCCGTTTTTTCCTTTAGAGGTACGGAACCCTAAAAAAGCAAGTTAGCAAAGATCTAAAGATATTAAATCCTGTGAAGTGTTACGTAATAAAAGCCCAATTTCGGAGCTCTCATCCTTATTCTGAGAGCCCTTCAAGATCTGACCCAATAATAATCGAGTTTGATTGCCGAAAGATTACCTAAGTACCTAGGCGAAGTTGAAATGTCGCACATAGTTTGCCAATTACAGAGCGAGTTGGTCGCCACTTATCGAGTACAAATCGAGCATGTAATTTTCTCGAGATTGGGGCTCGAAAGTCAAGTATGAACGATTGACTTTTGTGCTACCACCGGTCGAATCGAATCCCATAGGAAAATATTTTCATATTTTATTGAAACGGTTTAAGTAACGTGTTTTGTGTGTGAGATTTGTGTTGATAGACGCAGCTATATAAAGGAGTAAGGATAAAACATAACTAAACACTTATATTTTCCGATGGAGAAGCAGCAGATGTGCACCCACAGTTCAGAGACCCTAGGACGACCTTGGGAGGTAAACAATACGTTAATTGGAACGGTTTTGAACCGAATTTTCAACTATTCTTAAGCATTTTGGTTTAAATTTAGCAATCGCCTATAGAAATGGATAAAGTCTTAAAACTTAGTTAAATAATGTTCAAAGCAACTTGCATCCTCGTGGAGGCGATCGGCGGCGGCGATCTCTCGCGTCCGGCCCTGGTCCAAGCCATGGTACGGAGCGAGAGGGCACGGGGAGCCGTCACCTCCTTCAGCGAAGCAGTAATGCTCGCCAAGAGGGAGGCGGCGCACGTGAGGGAGAGGCAGCATATGCGCCCTCGCGACCCCAGCCGCCGCAGGATACGGAGACGCCCTGGGCGTCGGGAATCCCAGGCCGATTTCCGGCCACCGTAGGCATGGGCTTGCGGACGGCGAGTAATGGGTAGCTCGCTGTCCGGTAAGGACCAAGCCCAAGTCGACGGTGCGTTGTGTTCCACGCGCGCCTCAAAGAGATGTCAGCACAAGAAGTGATGGGACCCGCAAGGGTCGATGCCTGCCAGGGGTGCGGGTTTGTTCGAAAGAGACACCACAGCCCCTGGTTTAAGGGCTACTGAAGGAACACGGGTGGGTTTTAGTCAGTAAAAGTCGCCCTCCTGCTCCACCCAGAGCGGGAGAAGTTATTTGATGATTTCCCACCCAAAAAAAAAAAAAAGCAACTTGCATAAAATATAAGAAAAGATTTAGTTTCCAGTAGATGCTATCTTATTTTAATCTTTTGTTATCTCAGGTCCACTCAATATGAGTGTTTTTTTTTCTCAAAAGCCCATTTCAGACACCACATGGTCTTCACATGATCTGACCAAGATTATGTCTGGACTTTAAAAGAGACTGTGACCTCTGAGTTTGTTTCGGCCTTTCTTCTCAGAGTAGTCACATAGGAAACGCCGACCTCATCTAGTTTAAAAAATATGATTGACGTGTATGTTTGTACAAACCTACTTACAGAAATAAAATCATTTATCATTTACTGAGCATGAGGTGCTAGGTTCGATCCACAGGTCCGGAAAGTGTTTTTGGGTTTTTCTATCTGGAATTTCTCAGTCTGGAGTTTGGATTTGCGCCCGGGTGATGGCAATAGGCTCGCCCAAAGTTTGGGTGTTACTATAGGTACACCTTTGCGCAACGCGTTGGGGATACAAGGCGTGATGGTTATGTTATGTTCTTTGATGCAGTCTTATCAGCCTTAGACTTTATTGCGCTCTAATATAAATTAGAGCCCATAAAAGTCTAAAACTGATTATTAAAAGATTTTACTATAGAATAAAACAGCTAAACCAAACTACGAAATGCTGGAGGTAAAGTGAAATATAAAGCTACCTATCTCTTTAACCAGATAAGTTTCAAAGTCAACACAATCCTTGGTAAAAGGATAACCTTTCTCAGGATTAACTTTTGTAATCTAGTGTTTTATTATCCTCGTAAACAATCTGGATAGAACTAACTTTGTGTCTTTTCCTTTGAGCTAAACAATATTCTCGGGGGTATAAAACACTAAAGGGTATAATCTAATATTATAAAAGTTTTCTTCTACTTGCTCATAAAAAAACATGCTTGAAAAGTGTCTGGGATAAACTTTATGACGTTGGTTCGTTTGCCAAGATGAGAATGTACGCACGGCTACACATCAAGCTATACATTTCCAATATAAGCTGATCTCGCATTGTATAAGATTTCCGTACAAAGCGAGATCAGCGTAAACTGGAAATGTATAGCTTGATGTGTAGCCGTGTGTACCTATCATGTAAAGATACAGACCTACTTGTAGCTAAATCATACTCTCATCATCACGAAGTTTTCCTTAACGTTCATACATAAACTTTCATGCCTTTTTCTTATGAAATCTTGATATAGTATTAGCCATGACTGTACGTTAGTTTCCAAAGAATGAAAGGGTCTTCAAAGTTAAGCATGTTTCGTTTGGGCGAAGATAAGACGACGGCGACGATAAGCTCAGCATATATCGGTCATTAAAAAAAAACCATAACCCTGCATGGGCACACTTATGAAACGTCAGAAGCTAAGTGCTCGGTTCCAAATTGTTGTTTCCTATGGAGAAGAGCCGGCAAGAAACTCCACGGTTACTCTTTTAAAAATAATTGGCTTTTACAATGTTTTCAAATTAAAGTGATAATAGGTATGGGAGGACAGTGCAGGCCTGTGCATGTAAAATAATCTACATAAATAAAATGAACCTATTTGAACCAAGGACATGATTTTCATGACCATCACTAATTAAATAGTCGATAATAAAATTGATGTATAATGTCAAATAGTCACGAGAATATGTCAGACATTGTAAAAAATAAAAAGAATAAAAATTAACCTTTCACATAGTTATGCTGTTAATGAGGTACCAGGGAAGCTACATGTGCAGAAGGAATTAATGCTAAACTTCCTTGTCTTCAACGTAGTCTTTTATCTTATGATATAATTGGGCTAAACCAACCGTTTTCTGCGAAACGTATTTTCGTAAGATTCCGTACAATTCATGAAATCTTAGAGAGTTCTACTAAAGAAAACACATACTCATATTATGTATGTACCCCCACGTCTTCTTCCAATTGGGGTAGGCAGAAACTAGAAAGCCGCTTGCTACGATCTTTACATACGTACCTACACCTTTTGCCTCGTTTGCGCTCATACATCTGCACCCTAATTGCGTAACTCATGATTAATCATAATCTGTTTCGTTTTGAAACAGATTGTTAAACCATTGCTTCATATGTTCAAAAAATGTGTCTGCTCAACAACGTAAATAACGCAATGAATATTGTTGAACTGTCAAATTGAAACAGATTATGATTAATCGTGAGTTACGCAATTAGGGTTCTGGTCAGTGCGGGTTGTTCGAAAGAGAAACCGTGGCCCCTGGCACACAGGCAACTGAAGGAACACGGGTGGGTTTTAGTCAGTAAAAGTCTGACACTCCCTCCCGCTCCACCCATTGCGGGAGAAGTTAATTGATGATTTCCCATACAAAAAAAAAAAATGCCGGTTGCGATCACTACGCACCTGACTATATCTGAAGAATACGAGTAATATGCCAGCGTTTCCACTCATATCCGCCTTGTAAATACCTTGTAAGTCATTCATCCTCTCACAGCATTACCAAACTATTTCTGCATACTCATAACTCATCAACATAACATAACGTCTTGTTTCCCCGTAGCTGGGCAGGGGTAGTGGTACAGACGCCAGCACATCGAGCTACTCCAAACTGTCAAATTTCTTTGATATATTTTTAACTTTGTAACATAAGCATAAGGTTTATGTTCAATTGGGAAAATTTTACAGTTTAGGGTAGCTTGACGTGCTGGCACCTGTTTTTCCACTATGCATACTCTGTGTCTGCCATGTGGGTTATGCACACTCTTTTCAATTTCCGTCGTACATCTTCTTTTGAACCGCAATTGTGCCTTCCTCAGTCTATCATTCATAGTTACTTATAGCTTGACTAGCAAGCACGCATTTCGATTGCATTTATTCTACTTTGATGCCTCTTAAATAGTAGTATAACCTTTTAATAGGTGGTACATTTGACGTTAATCCTGAGTCATCTTTTGTGACCGTAGTAGGGATGGGAAAATAGGGATGGCTAATTCATTGGATGCTGAGTAGCTCATGATGATTCACTAGTCTGAGCTGAATCAACGATCCGAATGAGAAATAAATGACGTCGTTACGTGTAGTTAATCTATATAAATAATAGGTATAGAAAAGTGCATCACTTGAGATTGGCTGGACAGATCAGCAGGCTTAGCACGACAAACGTAGACAAGTGTTTTGTTGTCTGGAAGAGTAGACATAAATGACGTTTCCGTATAGACAGTTGACAGTTTTTCATCGAAAAATGTAGACAAGCGATTTCTATTCTACAGTAGAGTATGAAAAGCAAGCGTCATGCTAAGCCTGCTGTTGATTTTTGAAATGTTCCTCATTATAGTTTGAATGAAGGGTTTTGGTATAAGAAAAATTAGAAAGTTGCCCGAAAAGTTCGAAAAACTACTAGTGCTTTTTTCTTTATATATATAGGCCATCTGTCGGGTCAGTTAGTTTCCAATAAAATCGCCATATTGTTCTGAACACTTTATTTTTCTATTAAAAAGACAACTTACAAGCTAAGTGAGTTACACTTGTATATGGGAAAAAAGTAGCCAGCGCTTAAACTGTAACCATGAATTCAGCAATTATGATTCTAGAAGAAATGTTTAATCGGTTATTAAAAAAAATGTTTTTTCTTAAAAAAGTGAAATACCTCCGCGGTTAAACGGCATTTTTTTTTTTAAATAACCGTTTGAGGAATTCGTTTTTGTTTAGTATCGTATACTGTATCTATGGCAACATGCTTAGCGTCAATGACTCTGCCATCTAAAACCGTTTTCAAACCATTACAGCATTTGACGTAAAATTATAAAAATCCCGTTTCCCATTATCAACAACATAAATTGTTAATTACTGTGCAAATGAGAATGAAATTAAAAATACTGTATTTTAATATGACGGCTATAAAGCCAAGCGCGACCATGATGAATTTAATTAATTTCTATTGAATTAAAAGAACAAGGAATCGTTTCAGATGGCGTGTTTCATATAATTTGTTACCTATTAATTTATTTCTATAATTGCGTGGTTTGTTGGTATTGCGGTTTTTTGGTTCTGTATTTTATTTAATGGCTATTTTTAGGAAGCTAAATATAACAAAGAGGCCTGTAAACAAACAAGTATCTACCCACTTCATCATCATCATTTCAGCCGAAAGACGTCCACTGTTGGACATAGGCCTTCCCCAAGCTCCGCCACTTCGACCGGTTCTGGGCTTCCCGCATGCAGCGGATTCTTGCAGCCTTCACAAAGCCATCGGTCCACCTTGTGGGAGGCCTTCCAACTCTACGTCTTCCGGTACGCGGTCGCCACTCCAGAACCTTTCTGCCCCATCGGCCATCTGTTCTGCGAGCAATGTGCCCTGCCCACTGCCACTTAAGTTTGGCGATTGTTCGGGCTATATCGGTTACCGTAGTTCTCCTTCGCATCTTGTTATACGCTACCATTACAGTGTCAGAGTTCGGTAGAGTAGTTGAAGTTGATGTGTACTGTTCTAATATCTAACGTGGCGATATTGTCGTGTACGTCTACGTCCACGTCATGGCATCATGATGGCACATGTGTTTATTAAATTCTTCCTCCTCGTTAAATAACAAATAATAATAGTAAATACATTTGTTTAACCAATGTTACAATTACTTATGATTAACTTAATGTTGGTCTGGCAACCGCCATAGCCCAAAGAATTGCCAAACTTAAGTGGCAGTGGGCAGGGCTCATTGCTTGCAGAACAGATGGTCATCATATCAGCCGAAAGACGTCCACTGCTGGACATAGGCCTCCCCCAGGCTCCTCCACTTCGACCGGTCTTGTGCTTCCCACATCCAGCGGATACCCGCGGTCTTCGCAAGGTCATCGGTCCACCTTGTGGGAGGCCATCCTACTCTACGTCTTCCGGTACGCGGTCGCCACTCCAGAACCTTTCGGCCCCATCGGCCATCTGTTCTTTTTTTTTTTTTTTTTTTAAAAAACGTTGCCCCACACTAGGAATTTCTCCTGTATTGTGGGTGCGTTTACAAACATTTAAAACTCACATACACAAACAGCCAGACCCGGAACAACTAATTGTAGGTCATACAAATACTTGTTCCGTGCGGGAATCGAACCCGCGACACGTAGCGCAGCAGTCAATCGCTTAACCACTGCGCCAATCGTGCCGTTCTGCGAGCAATGTGCCCCGCCCACTGCCACTTAAGTTTGGCAATTCTTCGGGCTATGTCGGTTACCTTGGTTCTCCTGCGGATCTCTTCATTTCTGATTCGATCGCGTAGGGAAACTCCGAGCATAGCCCTCTCCATTGCCCTTTGGGTGACTTTAAGCCTTCTGATAAGGCCCATTGTGAGCGACCACGTCTCTGTACCATAGGTCATCACTGGCAACACACACTGGTCAAAGACTTTCTTCTTGAGACACTGTGGTATTTGGGACGAGAAGATATTGTGAAGCCTCCCGAACGCTGCCCAGCCGAGTCGGATTCAATGATTGACCTCTTTCTCGAAGTTGGACTTACCTAACTGGACAGTCTGTCCTAGGTAAACGTACTCGGTCACAACTTCGAGTGTAGCGCCTCCGATCGTCATGGGAGTGGGTGTTACATGGGCATTCGACATGACCTTTGTTTTCTCCATGTTCATTTCCCACCCACTCTTTCGGAAGCTCTACTGAGGTCATCGAGCATTGCACTGAGGTCCTCCATGGTCTCAGCCATGACGACTATGTCATCGGCAAACCGAAGGTGAGTGATGTACTCGCCATTGATGTTGATGCCAGCCCCTTTCCAGTCCAGAACCTTGAAGACATCCTCCAGTGCAGCGGTGAACAGTTTCGGAGAGATAATAACATCTCCCTGTCTCACACCTCGCTGCAGAAGGATAGGTTTCGAAGTCCGGTCCTGGAGTCGGACTGACATAGTGGCGTTTTCATACAGACACTTCAGCACCTCGATGTACCGATAGTCGATCTGGCACCGTTGAAGAGACTGCAGTACAGCCCATGTCTCGATCGAATCGAAGGCTTTTTTGTAGTCCACAAACGCTAAGCAGAGAGGCAGGTTATACTCTTCGGTCTTCTGTATAACCTGCCGCAGCGTATGTATGTGGTCTACGGTGCTAAAGCCTTTACGGAATCCGGCTTGTCCGCGAGACGGTTCGTGATGACTCTCGAAAACAGCTTGTAGACATGGCTCAGAAGTGAGATGGGCCTATAATTCTTAAGAAGAGTATTATCACCCTTCTTAAAGAAAAGTACCACCACACCTCTGTTCCATGCCTGTGGCGTTTTGCCCTCGAGTATGACGGAATCAAACAGCTTCTGGAGGGCCTTAAGAACGGGTTTTCCGCCGGCCCTCAGGAGTTCAGCCGTGACTCCGTCATCACCCGGCACCTTGTTGTTTTTTAGCTGCTTCAGAGCCATCCTAATCTCGTACAAGCTAACGTCCGGGATATCTTCGGTGTAGTGTCGGGTCAATCTGGCTCTTGGGTCGTTTGCCAGATCCGTAACGGGGTTGCTTGTTGACGTGTATAACTGTCCATAGAAACTCTCGATCTCTCTCAACAGCTCCGGCTTGGAGGAAACGATCCTGCCATCATTGGTCTTCAGTTTCGCAAGCTGACTCTGCCCAATAGACAGATCTCTTGAAAAGACCTTGGAGCCCTTGTTCCGCTCTATCGCGTCCTTTATGCGGTCCGTATTAAAACGGCGAAGGTCGCTTTTCAAGGCCTTAGATATCTGTCTATTGAGCTGTCGGTACTTTAGCGCGTCGTCTGAAGACTGCAGGATCATTTCACGCCTCTCCTCCATTAGCTGCAGAGTAGGATCAGAGAGTTTCTTTTTGCCATTAGTACGGAGGGTCTTGAAGAACTTAGACCCGACCGTATGGACAGTTTCCACGAACCCATCGTTATAATCGTCCAAGGAGCTCCCTAGGCATTCGAAACGATTCTGGAGTTCGAGCTGAAAACTCTCGGGGTTTTGGACCTGGATCGGTGCTGGACGGAGCGTAGACTTCATTAGTCGACATCTTTCTAGCTTGATGTTGATATTCAATGTGCCTCTTACCATGCGGTGATCGCTTCCGGTTTTCACCGCGTTGATCACAGAGACATCATTGAATATTTGCTTCTTCGTCGACATAATGAAGTCAATCTCGTTTTTAGTTGCACCATCAGGGCTCTGCCAGGACCACTTTCTGTGCTCCCATTTTCTGAAGAAGGAGTTCATCATGAAGAGGCCTTCCTTCTCCATAAAACTGGCCAGTAAGTGACCCCGGTGGTTCCGTCGTCCAACTCCAAATTGCCCCACTCTCAGCTCATCCTCGTTCCGTTTGCCCATTTTCTCGTTGAAGTCCCCCATGACAACGGTGAAATGAGTTTTAGAGCCATGCATGGCTTTGGATATATCCTCATACATGGTCTCCACCTCATCGTAGGGGTGTGTCGAGGTCGGGGCGTAGACCTGTATGACCTTCAGCGAATATCTTGCGGATATTCTGAGTATAAGGTACGTCACCCTGGTCGACACACTCTCGATCTTCACCACGTTTGTCACAAGGGACTTATGGACAATAAACCCGACACCACCTGGGGACTGCTGGTCGCCTTCCCGGAAATAGAGCAGGTTACCGGATTTGAGGATTATCGAGTCCTCCCCCTCTCTTCGAACTTCAGATAACCCTACTATACCCCACCGTAACCTGCTCAATTCTTCCTCGAGTTCGGTAATCTTCTCGTCGGTCCGGAGTGTACGCGTGTTGTACGTTGCCAGGTGCAGTTTCCGTTTGTTTTGGTAGCCAGATCTCTTCCGGAGGTTCTTAGCACCCCTTGCCTCACCGTTACCTTGGCCGCTACCGTAGCCAAGGGTAGGCGGGCCGCCGGGTACTAGGGGCCGTTTTGTAGGGCTGCTTGTCATTTTTTGGGGGGGTTTTGCCATAATCGCCACGCTTGGCAGGCGGGTTGGCGATCGCAGTATGGTGGTAAAATACATAGAGAACGCTGCTGCCCATTCTCTAGTAAGTCCCTTAGTCGCTTTCTACGACACCCACTGGAAGAAATGGGATGGTGCTATTCTTTTACGCCCGGCAACACATACGGGACAGATGGTCGATGGGGCCGAAAGGTTCTGGAGTGGCGACCGCGTACCGGAAGATGTAGAGTGGGAAAGCCTCCCACAAGGTAGACCGATGACCTTGTGAAGGCCCCGGAAATCCGCTGGATGTGGGAAGCACAAGACCGGTCGAAGTGGGGGAGCTTTGGGGAGGCCATGTCCAGCAGTGGACGTCTTTCGGCTGAAATGATGATGATGACGATGGTCTGACTGTTAGCGATTTTCGTTTTAGTCTTTACGGTGGGCCCCAAACAAGGCGGCGCTTGTGTCTTGGGTACCAGAGTTGTGATATATAGTGCTATTTACCACTGGATTTTAAGGCGACAATGGGTATAATAATTTGATCATTTAGATTTATTTATCCAAAAAGCACAGCCACATCAAATACATTCAACTTTTGCTAAAAATAATCTTAATAAGTAAAATACTAATGTACATGACAATTACGGCGAACATAGCATTGATCAGAATATCTTGCTGCCTGGAAAAACTAAACAAAACAATAGATAAATTATACTAAACTAAAAACTAAAATTAACTACAGTAAAACAGACTAGCATAAATAAGCACGCACCTGAAACCAACAAAAAAGTTAAGAAATACAAATAATAATTATAAAAATAGAAACAATAATGAATGGTGATAGATCGACGAGAGCGTCGTGCAATGATTGTTGATATTGCTGTCCCTCATGACGAGAATCTCGTAAAAGCTGAGCAAGATAAGAAAATTAAGTATCTTGACTTAGCTCACGAGGTTGTCGACATGTGGGACGTGGACTCAGTAATCATTGTAATCATTGTACCGATAATCGTTACAGTAAATGGTCTCATAGCGAAGAGGCTTGACCAATATCTCAGGAGGCTCTCATTGCGCGGCTGGATCAAGGGCTTCAAAATCAAAAATCAAAATCAAAATATTTTTATTTCATTTAAACCTGCATGGGCACTTATGAAACGTCAGAAGCTAGGTGAACGGTTCCAAATTGTTGTTTCCTATGGAGAAGAGTCGGCAAGAAACTCCACGGTTACTCTTTTAATAATAATTGGCTTTAACAATATTTTCAAATTACAGAGATAAAATGCATGGGAGGACAGCGCAGGCCTGTCAATAAGTACCAGGTACTTAGACGAATTAGGAATAGAAAATCGTCTACAAATCTACAGTCAGTAAGGCCTACAACGTTCTCTCATTCACAATATGTAAAATAATCTACATAAATAAAATTAACCTAAATAAAATTGTTGTATAGTGTCAATTAATGGCTTGATTCAGAAAGCAGTACTCCTAGACACGGCACGCATAGTCAGGAGGTTCCTTTCTCTAGAGCTTTGACCACCGACATCTTGGACACTGCTCCTGATGCCGATGGGCCACAATTTTTTATATTTTTAAATGTTTGTACGATTTTTGTAAAAATATTTAAAAATGTAATTTATATGTGTTTATTTAAAATAAAAGAAACAATAAAAATTAAATAGAATTGAGATTAAGAAAACTTGGCTTGGATCATTCGTCGAAAATATCATTGAATCCATAGACGATAGTCGTATCGACCTGCCTCGTTGCTCTAGTGCTCGCTAGCTCTACAGCTGTGCATGACGTCTTGGGTTCGATTCCCATGCCGGGCAAAGTGTTATTGGGGTTTCTATGTGGAATTTCTCAGTAGCAGTCTGGAGTTTGGATTTGTGCCCTGTTGATGGAAATAGGCTCACTTCCATTATTATATTATAAATGGGACTTAAACATAACTGGCGAAAAGTGGGTGTACCTCTGTCTAACCCTTCGGGGAAAGGAGGCGTGATGTTATGTATATAATGTAGTCGTATCAATCATTAGAACCACAGGGTATAATAACACAAATGTCGTAGATTAAAAAAAGAACATCGATTTTATATACAGGCTGCGTCGTAAATAATGGATAACCCTGAAACTGTCGATTGGCCAGGTTATTATCTATCATTTACCCTACTCATATCGCCATATGTCCATGGATGATCAAATTATTGATAATAGGTCTTTACCTATGAAATTGCCGTTTTGTATGAAAAAATTTAAACGAATTTTTTTCATGAATTTTTTATTTGTATTAATCGAAGTAATCACCCATGCAATCAATGCATCTTTGCCATCGCAGTGGCAGTTTATTGATGCCCTTCTTAAAGAAATCAGCTGGACGGGAGGCAACAAATTCTTCAAAGGCATTTTGTACTGCCTCTCGGGTATTAAATTTTTTTCCCGCCAAGAAGTTATCCAAATTCTGGAAAAAGTAGTAGTCTGTAGGCGCAAGGTCTGGTGAGTAGGGCGGATGACGGAGAGCTTCCAACCCCAGTTCTTGCAACTTGGAGACCGTCTGCTGTGCAGTATGAGGTCGCGCGTTGTCGTGCAGGAGCAGCGGAGACGAGCGATTGACCAATGCTGGTTGGAGATGCGCCAGCTTCTCCATCATTGTGTTCAGTTCTTCACAGTACACATCTGCAGTAATGCTCACCCCGTTTGGTAAGAAGCTGTGATGAATCACACCGGCGCTAGACCACCAAACAGTGACCATCACTTTTCTAGGGGTAAGTTTTCGTTTAGGGCATTGTTTAGGTGCTGAACCAGGATCCAACCAACTTGCTGAGCGCTTACGGTTATCAAACAGAATCCATTTTTCATCGCAGGTAACAATGCGGTTCAAAATTCCTTCATTTGTGTGTCTGTTGAGCAGTGCAAGGCACGTCTCGACGCGTACTTCGCGCTGGCGATCATTGAGTTCGTGGGGCACCCATTTGTCAAGCTTTTTTACCTTGCCAATTTGACGCAAATGGACCAATATTGTTTTGACGCTAACGTCGAAAGCTGCTGCTAATTCAGCCGTAGATTGTGTATCATCAGCTTCCACAATCGCCTTTAATTCGTCATTGTCGACCAAAGTCTTCGGACGACCGCGAGGTTCATTTTTCAGGTCGAAATTTCCAGAACGGAAGCGAGCAAACCAATAACAGGTGGTGCGTTGGTTTGTAGTGTTAGCTCCGTAAACGTCGTTGATGTTGCGTGCCGCTTGTGCCGCGTTGCTGCCACGACGGTACTCATATTCCATAATTACTCGAATTTTTAACGTATCCATGATGACGAAAAAGATTGAAATGCGATGAAAATGTAACACTAATCAATAAAGAAATGACTAGGGGAGAGCGGGGCTGGAAGTTCCCGGGGTAAGTTGTTCCGACAGCAATAGCTTTGTAAGGAAAAGCGATAGCAATACATGTGAAATGCGCCGTTGAAGCGCCAGGTGACCCGCCACGTCGGCAGCCGTTTTAGTTACTCCGGCGACAGTGGTTGAGCGGCTATGTGCACTTAGCTGTCAAAACACAAGTAAATTCACGCGAGTAAATTTTTTCGTGTTTTAACTATTTGGTCTATCTCTGATTATTATGGACCGATTTATGCGTAACTTTCCAAAATTGTAGTTACATTAGTAAGGTATCTTATTGCTCAAGTATTTTTTTAATTAATTATATTAGTCCGCCAATATGTCAGTCTTCGTATATAAACGTAATTTGGGGCTATATGTTCCTTCCTGAGGGGGCTGGTTGTTCCCCGGAACAACTTACCCCAATTGACCTTTGATCGTAACTAAAATTCTTATGTCCTTTTTTTTCCTTTTCTTCTTGTCTTTGGTTCTTCTGTGGTAAGAGAACTTGAAATTTTCCACATGACATTACATCGATTTGTTAAAAAATTAAGAGCTGGCAGCGTTCCTGCCATAGGTTATAAACTCAGGCAAGTGTTTACTTTGGAACAGGTAAAAGAGTTAACGAACTACATTTTAAAGTGTTTCTCAATATACTTTGGTCTTCTACCCGGAGAGGTGCGAAAACTCGCATATGAATGCACAGTAAAACTTTCTTTTGGAAACATTTCCCCCTCATGGCACAAGAATCGGGAAACTGGAGCTGACTGGTTCACTGGATTTTTGAATAGGAACCCTGTTTTATCGATAAGAACTCCAAAAGCAACTAGTGTGGGACGTACATCTGCATTTAACAGACATTTAATGTAAATTAATTTTTCAATAAGCTCGGTGAAATTCTAAAACATAAATTGACACCATCAAGAATTTGGAACCTGGACGAGAGTGGAATAACGACTGTGTTACAAAGCCAAAGAAGATAGTGGCCTAAAAAATTAAAAAACAGTGTGCTTACTCTTGAGTTCAATTCCGATCGATCGACATTGGAATTGTGACGTTTCGTACTCTTGAGTTCGACGCTAGCGCCAAATCGTGTTTAAATTGCGTGTCTTTTTGGAGAACTAAATGAAATTGGGATCGGGCTTGGCGCGCGGTAATCGCTACTCTTGAGTTTTTTTGACAGCTGTGTATTGCATCAATATTACGCTGGGATTGTTTGTAGATTGTGATTTTTCCAATAGCAAAAGTGTAACTTTTTTGAAATTGTTTTGCATTTTAGGTGGTTTTAAACAAGTAAAAGGAGTTTAATATGGCACGATTAGCAGTATTAAACAGTAATTCCCTAAAAAAGAATGGAAACAAAGACGAGAAATGTTAAGAGATTTTGGCTCAACTCAATGTATAGGTTTCTAATTAACTAGTTAATTTAATTTGATCTCATTACTATCTACATAGTTTTCATAATAAAATCCAGTTGTACTAATTTGAATTTTATAGGTACGGAATATTTGAAAATAATGTAAGGTTCTCGTATAATTACGTAAGTTGAAAATGAGATTTCTTATTTATGTACAGTTTTCATTTATTTTGGTTTTAAACGATAGATCTATGGATAAAACCATTTTTACAGTTGGAATTATGTAAAGCGTACCACGGGTTCCAAAGATATTCAAGATTTAATGTAAGAGAAAATATAGAATACCACACTACATTTTCATTGGTTCTCTTCTAGGTTTTTTTATTATTACTAGACACACTCAATATTGTTATTTTACATAAATAAAGAACGCCATTGGGTATTTCTTACTACAAAGGAACCAAACGCGAACAATATCTAAACAAACTAAAACTTGACTACTTTTACTATAGAAAAATGAGACCTTCTACGCCGTCTTTTTTATTAGTAGATAGTGTAGGGCATGGCAACGATCCTACCGCATGCAGCCAAAGTCATGGTTAATTTTATGATTTTAATCATTTTCTTACGCCCAAATGAATTGATTACGTCACAATTACTCAATTAAGCAACTATCTATAAGATATTTATTTATTGGCCGCGTTATTTAAAGGATAAAGCATTTTAATTCTCTATTACCGGTTTATTGTAATGAGTCGAACAACACTATTGCGGCCCGTAACTTAGCTAACTTCACGTTGAATAAAATAATGGCGGGGCAATCCCAATTTCAATCCAATGTTGAGACTATTGTGTTCAAGAGTACCGAATCACGTGACTGCAAAATTGACATTGGAATTGTATTGGGTTTAGATTGAAATTAAAATTAGTTTCAAGAGTAAGCCCCCAGGTCGGTGCTATAATGTCTGCTAAACGCGGTACTTTGGTTACTGTGGAGCTAGCAGCCAGTGCCGCGGGAAACACCATATCGCCAATGTTTGTGTTCCCAAGTTTAAAGTACTTATAAAAACCTGTATGTTTGGATAAAGGTGATGAAGTCACTTATGTGTGTCTCAAATGTGAATCAGATAAAGAAATGAGTGATGAATAAAATTGCTGATAAATATGAACGGAGATTGAGTTAATTACGCCTGATTAAAGTAAGACTGATGACTAATCTTAATTATAACATATATTATGCATACATTTAAACAAATAGTAGTTTTATTATTCTGACATTATATTGTCATAATCGAAGCGGAACAATTTGCCTCGAAGGTGGAACAACTCGCCCCAAAGCGGGGCTGAAAGTTCCGCTCCGAAATTTGACAAAAAATTGCTTCTGTAAAAAAACTATTGAGACATTAGTAGAAGTTCCTTTAATATTACAAAAAAACGATAAACATCCGTTCAATATTTGCACAAATTGATGGTAAAATCCTTCATTTTTATAATAAAACTTCATGTTATTTGAAAATCGGAACTTCCAGCCCCGCTCTCCCCTACTTTTAGAAAAAAAAAATCCATGTTTTTAAAATAAAATTAATTTGAAATTAGAATTCTTAGCCAAACAAAAATTATTTTGATTTGAAATGGCCAGTACTGCAGAACGGCAATTTCATAGGTAAAGACCTAATATTTTAAATAAAAATCGTACTTACTCTAAAATCAGCCGCCATTTCTACAATTGGTGATTTATTCCCTTTTTGTTTTTTTTATGTCACTCTTGAATATTTGTATTATCAGATAATTATCAAGATTTTTTATTACATTCCAAGATAACATTGCAAAAAATACTTATTCTCAAATTTTAACAATTTTTTAAGGAATTTTTGCAATTTTGGGCCCCTGTATCGAAAAAATATATAGCGACATAAGTGGGGTAAATGATAGATAATAATCTGGCCGATCGACAGTTTCAGGGTTATCCATTATTTACGCTACACCCTGTATATATCTCTGAATGTCTGAATATGTATATTGAACTTGCTTTTGCCCGCGGCTCTGCCCGCGTAGATGTCGGTTATCGCGTAAAAAGTAGCCTATCTCCTCCATGCCCCAGGCTATCAGCAGCATGCATAGCAGCATATATATCTCTGACAAATTTCATGACGATCGGTTCGGCGGTTTAGGTGTGAAAGCGTAACAGACAGACTTTCAGGTTACTTTCGCATTTAATTAAGTAGGGATAATAGGGATTCCCGTCCACGATAACGTGGTACAGACGCCAGCACATCAAGCTACCCCAAACTGTCAAATTTTCCCAATTGAACATGAATCTTATGCTTGCGTAATAAAGTTGAAAATCTATCAAAGAAATTTGACAGATTGGGGTAGCTTGATGTGCTAGCGTCTGTACATTTATCCATACATTTTATGGACATAGACGTCTTCGATAAGAATGGATGTCATGTTAGTAAGAATCGTAGCACTAAGGAACTGTCAATCGGACAAAATAAAAGTGGGTAGTATTTTCTGCTTTCGTAATTATAGCTTTTTCACTTTAAATGAACGTACGTACGGTAAAAGTATTACGGGTCGTCAGAAGCCCGAAAGTCTGACAACCAGTCTTACCAAAGGGTATGGTGTTACCCAGTAACTGGGTTGTGGAGGTCAGATAGGCAGTCGCTCCATGTAAAATACTGGTATTCGGCTGCATCCGGTTAGACTGGAAGCTGACCCCAACATAGTTGGGAAAAGGCTAGGCAGATGATGATGATGACGTACAGTAAAAGTTCAAAGCAACACTACCTCATTTGTGAAGTCAGTTGTATTATAAAAATCTCAGTTTTCTTGGAGTGAATAAACTCCATCAACTCTTGGTTGCATGGAATAAACTATATTTTTCCATTATAAGTTGTTCAACTTTGTAACTGTTGTTTGAAACTTTTTGAAACGCAATTTACAGTGGACGAAGGGTTATTGCGTCGCTAGATTGTGTCTTTTTGAATATTTAAGTTTTTGTTCAATTTATCATCGTTAGCAATAAGTTGAGAACAAATCGTATGAGTAATTTGTACGTCTTAGATGTTCATCAGCAATACTTTTTTCTTTTTGCTCAGTTATGTGATTCTAGTCCACATTTTTTCCATACAAACTTCGGGAGGGTTTTACTCCACTTTTTGACAATGTAACATCAACAATTAAACATGATATGGTTTTGTCTTAATATTAATATTGTCGGTACGGAAACAGAATACTAAAAGAAATTGCCATAAAAAAGTTATGAACCAACAAAGATTTGTTTTTCTTGCCAATCTAAATTTGGGTAATAAAAGAAGTGTAAAATCTCCAAAACCAAGTCGGTACCGACAAAGTTCAATTATCGAAAAATTTAATAAACTTTAGTGGTCATTGATTTATACCGTGGTTTTGTTCATAAAACCCGATCTTCCGAAGAACTTTTCTTAATTTTTACGTTTTACCACAGTGTAGCACATTCTTTTTTAATTCTTTTTTCAAATTTTCATTCCAATCCCTTCATTTGTTTTAATTTGACAACTTATGGAAGCGAACGTGTCGATCGGTTCTACAAAAATGGAAAAAGAGCAATATCGTTCGGTGATTCGATTCCTATTTTTGGAATGGAAAACGCGCATCGAAATCAAAGAGCGCTTGGATGCTGTGTACGGTGACTCTTCTCCATCGATGGCCACCGTCAAGAATTGGTTCAACGAGTTTGCACGTGGCCGTACGTCGGTTTTTGATGAACCACGTCCAGGTGCATCGAAAACAGCTGTTACGGAGGAAAACATTAAAAAAATCCATGATCTCGTATTGGCAGATCGCCGATTGAAGGTTCGGGAGCTAGCTGAGACTGTAGGCATTTCAGAAGGAACAGTGCATCATATTCTTCACGAGGAATTCGGCATGAGAAAGCTGTCGGCGCGATGGGTGCCGCGTTTACTCACACCAGAAAACAAGCGCAACCGTGAGACCACATTGGAGACGTGTTGGCCCTGTTTAAGCGGAATCCAGCGGAGTTTTTGCGTCGTTTTGTGACCGTCGATGAAACCTGGCTCGACTGGTACACACCAGAGACCAAGGAGCAATCAAAACAATGGATCCAGACCGGGGAACGTGCTCCAAAGAAGGCGAAAAATGTAAAATCGGCCAGAAAAGTTATGGCCACCGCTTTCTGGGATTCACAAGGTGTGATCTACATCGATTACCTCGAGAAGGGTAAAACAATTACAGGGCTTTACTATGCCGATTTATTGGGCCGATTCGACGCCGAATTAAAGAAAAAGCGACCCCATCTGGCGAAGAAAAAAGTGCTGTTTCACCACGACAACGCACCGGTTCACACGTCTGCCGTTGCCATGGCCAAATTGGTCGAATTACGCTACGAATTGCTGCCACATCCACCGTATTCTCCAGATTTGGCCCCTTGTGACTTCTTTCTGTTTCCTAATCTGAAAAAATCACTCGCCGGGAATAGATATGGATCGAATGAGGAGGTCATCACCGCCACGGAAGCCTATTTTGCAGAGTTTGACAAAAACTATTTTTCGGACGGGTTAAAAAAGTTGGAGCATCGCTGGGCTAAGTGTATCGAACTAAAAGGAGACTATGTTGAAAAATAAATTGCCACTTTTCCAAAATTTTCGTTTACTTTTTGTAGGCTAAGTATTTATTGAATGACCCTCGTATGTTTACAATTTAGTTGCACGGTAAACTCGCTGCATGCGCGATGCAGAATTTTGCGTGACATCAGTGTAATGCGAAGCTGGTATGTAGCAATGTGGATGCAGTTAAAATCAAAAGTCGTTTATTCAAACCAGGTTGAGAGTAGCACTTTCTGAACGTCAAAATTATAATAGACAGTCCCCCAAAAACGCCCATCCTTCACCACTTCCTAGTGCTTTAGCTGGGAAGAAGAAGTGGTGCAACAAACTCCCCAGCAGCACAGCTGTGTGTTTAGTTAGGTAAACTGGATTCTATACAATAATAGATAAGTAACTAACATTACTAAACACAAAACATAAAATTAAATTAATTGCCTTAAGGGTACACTTTGCGCGGGCTCGAACTCACTGGTGGGCCTGGCTAAAAATCACGCTGTCTCACCAGGCTTCGTGTCCGACAGAGATAGAATCAATGGTGAGCAGTTAGACGCTAGTCTACACGCACAACGTTATTGAGTGAGACGCAGGAGCATTTTTGGCAAAAAAGTCGCGAAAAAATTAAGAAAAGTCCTTCAGAAGATCGGGTTTTATGAAAAAACCACTGCATAAATCAATGACCAATAAAGTTTATTGAATTTATTGTTAATTGAACTTTGTCGGTACCGTCTTGGTTTTCGAGATTTTACACTCCTTTTATTACTTAAACACGCTCAAAGTTAGGTTCAATTAGCAAGAAAAACGAATCTTTGTTGGCTCATAACTCTGTAATGGCTTTTTATTTTAGTATTCTGTTTCCGTACAGACAATAATAATAACGAGACAAAACCATACCATGTTTAATTTTTGATATACATAGTCAAACAGTGGAGTAAAACCCTCCCGAAGTTTGTTTGGAAAAAATGTGGACAAGTGTCACCTTAAGTCAGCATACGCCAAATAGACCAACAAAACATTTATATACCTACGCTCAGACCAGCCATGTTTTTCTAAAAATTATCGCTGCAAGAGCGGACTGTCCCATTTCAGGGTCACTGGGTGGCGACAGTCTTAGGATTAAATAATTAATTAATTTTATGAAAACTAACAATAAATTAACCTATATTTCTAAGCACTATTGTTGCTAACACCAAAATACTAACACAATTAGAACCTTAGTCTGAAATAAAGTTTAATTTATTTATCTTCCTTATTGTACCAATTGAGAGCAGCGGTAATGGCCCCGATTGGATCGAAACCATGCAGGCGCTTTACTTTGTGAAAATAATTTCATCACCACTGCTCTCCAAACGGTGAAGGAAAACATCAAACTCAAACTCAAACTCAAAGCATTTATTTCAAATAAACCAATTACAGGCACTTTTGAATTGTCAAGGGCGGTGAGTTAGAAAGATGAAGCTAGTTGCCCATTCCAAAGCGTAGGTACCTATGGAGAAGAACGGGCAAGAAACTCCATGGACACTCTTTTAAAATCAAGATTTTGTTACAAAAAGTTGGTTACATCATTATGTTGAAATTATCAATGTGAGAACGATGTAAAAAGTGCACATTAAAGGCGTCCGTAATTAAAATAAAATAACAATTAAAATAAGCCGTGGGAGCTAAGAGATGACCAGTCCCTACTGGCGGCGCCCGTTCACGGACATGACGTATGCATCAGCACCATTCAGCTCAACCATTTTGAAGGGAACTTAATGATCCAACACACACGCCACCACCAGCGAGACATTTGAGTGAGCATGACATACTCTCAGCTGCCAGGGCACATTCAAGTCAATGAAAGACGTACCCTGTAAATGTTTGCTTTATAGTAGGAACATAGTGCTCACACATATGCTATGCAATTATACAATACAAAAATTTGAATTTATACAATGCAAAGATATGTAGCTTTTACAGTCTTCAGCAGCTCCAACAATGTTTTCAATGTTATCCAATTTAGTTTAAGCTACCTTGTGGAGCAGGACAAGCAGCGTTTAGCCAAGCATTTTTGTCAGCGATGTAATCCCCCAACTTATAATAAGCATGGCTGCATAGTGTGCGTTTTATACAAGATTTAAATTTCGATTCATTCAGTTCGAGTATGTGGGGAGGTATTTTATTGTAACATTTTAAACAGTACCCCATGAAGGATGAGTCTACTTTAGCCAGTCTGAAGCCTGGTTGAACCAATTGGTGCCTATTTCTCGTTCTAATGGTGTGTCTTTCACTTGTCAGCCTTGTGGAACACCCATTTTTATTTTTAAACCATGTGAATTGACACCATTTATATGAACTTTTTGCTGTCTATCATTTAAATAAGATTTTACTAGACTGAGCGCAAGTTTACCTAGTCCGTAATGCTCAAGTTTTAAAAGCAAGGTTTCGTGATTAACGCAGTCAAATGCCTTGGAGAGGTCACAAAAAATTCCAATGGCATCCTGAGCCTCCTCCCAAGCTGCAAATATGTGTTTTAATAAGGTAACACCGGCGTCAGTCGTACAACGTCCTTTGGTGAAACCATATTGCTGATCGTGTAAGATTTTGTTGGTATTAAAATGATTAAGCATTTGATTGAGCATTATCTTTTCGAACACCTTGCTGAATACCGGCAGCACGGATACTGGTCTATAATTGTTGGCGTCTTTGCTGTCCCCAGATTTGAATAGTGGTAGAACCTTACTATATTTCATTAAATCTGGGAAGACTCCTTGATCCACACACAAATTAAATATTAAAGCCAAGTATGGTGCTATGGTCTCGATTATGGATGTACAAACTTTTATAGACATTCCCCATAGATCTTCGGACAATTTGATTTTGATTTGCCGAAAAGATTTTAAAACTATTATAGGGGTTATGTGCTTAAATTGAAATTCAACTGGACAGCTTGGAACGTTCGCTCTTAATAAATCAATTGAGACATCGGGGGACGAATTTAAAGAATCCGTCGTTTTAGATGGTATATTAGTAAAGAATTTTACAAATTCTTGAGCTACTTCTATGTTAGAGCTTATGGCACCACGCGAAGTCTCCAATGTATAATCCGTATTTCGTATTTTTTTCCTACCAGTTTCGTTATTAATTACTTTCCAAACTGTTTTTATTTTATTCTCTGCTGTTTGGATCTTGTTGCTAATGTACAAGGCTTTAGCTAACTTACAGGTATTTCTAAAAATTTTGGAATATGTAGCAACATACTTGTTGAAAGTTTCGGTATTAATGTAAGGCTTAAGGCCATACAGCTCGAACAGTCTTTCCCTGCTTATCCTAATACCTCTAGTAGCCCAGTCACTAAATACAAATTGAGGGCAAATATTTTTGGTTTTCTTTTCTAAAGTTTTACTGAATTCAGTGTGCACTACTGAAAAGAAATCCTCATATAATTTATTTGCATCTTCCATATTATTAACGCCCAGAACATTTAATTTATTGTATAGGGTACTATTGAATTTATTTAATTTGCCCGTCGTTATTGGTCTAAATTGTATTTGCACTTTTTGCAAAGGTGTTCTAAACTTAAAATTAACCGTTTGTCCACTATGATCAGATGGCAGATAATTTACGATGGCTTTCTCCACATATTCACAATCGCAGAAAATATTATCGATACAAACCATCGTGAGGAAACCGGCATTAGAACACAAATTCGAAGAAATTTGCTATCTACCCACACTGGGCCCGCGTGGTAGATTACAGGAGTGTGTCCCAGCTGTGGGAACATGATGGGCTGATTATACCTACCTGTACCTACGATACTCGCATGGCATATTATTGCCACTCGACGAGTAACTACCTCCGTTTTTTAACAGCCTTTAAAAATGAAATATTTTCAACTTCGTATTCCATATTTGTTCGTCGAGTTATCAGCATTCCGCCGTACGTAGCCATTAATTTTGTTATAATTACAGTAATTATTGGGGATTCAATTATGAAAATGTATGAGCAGATAATGTAATTATTAATGGAACAGTTGTTTTGTGTATTTGATGTAATAATAAATGGTGTTTTGTGATGTGAATTATATTTATACGTTTTCGTCGGGAGGGGGCGCTGGAAGGACATAATAGTGCCTTTATTGGAAGTAAATACATTAATATAGGTTATAATCTCTCTGTGTGTCAAATTTCTTCCAAATCCGTCCAGCCATTTTTGCGTGATTGAGTAAGAAACATCCAAACATTTTTACAAACTATCACATTTATATTATATAAAGTAGGATTATGAGAGATTTATTAAGGGGGGTTCCGTCTATGTAGCCCAGCCAGTTATGTTTAAGTCTCATGTAATAGGGGGCGAGCCTATTGCCATCAATTGAATTTAATCAAAGTCAAAGTTAAAAAAGGTTATCTAATTATTCCTTGAAAAATCTTCACGAAAATGAAACGGGAACAAATCAGGAAATAAAACAATCCATTCCGAGTGACTGATTTAAGCCCGGATGTCCGTAAGCTTGTCACAATGACGCAGTATTTTCGTCAGGAAACGCTTAATGTCTTACTACGGGTGACGAATTAATCAAGGGGAAGAGTCGGTGAAGGAAAAGTCGCTTTCGACTTTCTTTTGTTTTCTGTTAAATTAGCAAGATGAACGCGATTGGCTTTTTTGATGTTGAGGCAATATTAGATTGCGAACAGTTGTTATTATAACAATTATAGAAATTAAAAGTTGCAGCTCTGTTCATTGTTTTCATGCATGTGGTGTTTACCTATAAGTAATTGATTCACAATAATAATTATTTTTAAAAATAATAATAATTTTATTAAAAAAATGTATTATTTGTCTTTATCAGCTGTTGGTGAACCGAATAAATTACAAACCCACTTCAAAAATGGAGGAGGTTCTAACATAATATGTTCGACTGTATGTTCTTTTTTAATGTATGTTCACCGATTAAATAATTTTGAGAATCGAGATTCTCAAAATTATTTTTTTATTTGAAAGAGTATACTCCTGTGGTGGTCCTATTGACACGAAGTCAGGATCTGATTATGGAATCCCAGGGAAATCGAGGCAACCCTCAAAATTTGTAGGTATTAACATTGTTTTTCATATATATTTTCTAAAACTATTGAGACATTTGCGTATGGTCATCATCATCTCATGACACCGACATGATGAAGGAAGGTACAACTCTTTAACGGTTAGGAGTTAGGTGGAGGTTCGGGCATCATCATTTCAGCCGAAAGACGTCCACTGCTGGACACAGGCCTCCCCCAGGCTCCTTGTCATTTTTGGGGGGTTTTGCCATAATCGCCACGCTTAACTCCGTCTTATAGACCGATTTGCAAAATTCTTTTTTAATCGAAAGGGGTTTATTTTGGTCCCATTTAAATTTAATATTGATCTGATGATGCATTTCGGTGACAGACAACGGAACTCTTCAAAAAATTAGAGCAAATCAACCGCGATTGCTGCTATCGCATAAATATGCATTGTTTTGACCCCGAGGATCATGAAATTTCAAATTGGTGTGGGATAGGTACTATAACAAAATGTGAAAAATATTTTTGTTAAAAAAAAAATGGCAAAAATATTGAAAACGAAGTTTTCCCATCATCAGACAAAATATTTGGAAGAAAAGTTCAAAGTTATTTTATGCCCTTTTTTCAGGACGTGCTCTAAGTTTTTTGTAAACCAGAACTTACTTAGACCAAAATTACCGCAAATTGTAAAAAGTAGCAAGATTAAATAACCAAAATATTGCAAAAGATATAATAACCTCCACTATCAGTATCTCAGGGCGACCGTTACACGGCTCTCAAAACGGTGAAGGAAAAATTCGTGAGGAAACCGGCATGTCCTAGAAAGAAACTTTCAAATACATTTGACATCTACTAATTCACACTGGGCCCGCGTGGTAGATTACAGCCCACACCCTTTCACAGAGAAGGCCTGTGTCCCAGCAGTGGGAACATTATTGGCTTCTATAAAGCAGCTAGGCATTACAAGGAATGTAACTAAGGTCAAGGTGTAAGTCAGGTCCTGCTCATGAAAAAGCCATTGATTGTATAAAATTAAATTCCAATTCAAACATTATTAATTCGAATTACCATAAAACACACCCTTATCCGACAAAAAATCAAATTAGCTTTTAGCTCCAATGTAACATAATTTATTCCATATTCAAATCTCAGCACAAAATGGTGGCATTGACAGCTAACGTCAATTTTAATTATGGAACCGTCATATTTCAAAACAAGTGCGAGAGCGCACATTAAAAAAATTCAAAATAGGTACGCAACAAAATCGGAGCGTAGCTCGCGTCGGGGGAACGATCGCCCGTTGCCTAGCAACCGTCTCCGGGCGATCGCTATAGACCTATAGGAGTTTTAGACATGGACATTCGATTTTAGGCGATAAAAAAATATCCTCAGGAAAAGATTACTTGGCAATATTTTAACAAATTATGAACAAAGGTATTCTGTTTCTACCCTTTTGATAATAGGAGACCGCAACACAATATCCACGAAAATCCGAAAACTGTAAGTGCCCAAGGAAGAGCTTATTTATTGAGCTGATTATTATGTGAATCGATCAAATTGCAGCGTCTTCATTAAAATAGGCCACTTTAGTACGATGAAACTAAACAGCAAAAATCAATCAACCCACGTAGCCTTTACCCAACTATGTAGGAGTCGGCTTCCAGTTAATCCGGCTGCAGCTCAATAATAGTATTTTACATGGAGCGACTGTAATACGATAGGTACCCCTCGGTAAGACTGGTTGTCAGACTTTCGGGTTTTTGTCGACCAGTTTCGACTGTCAAAGATCCACGAATGACAGCCGGTAACAACGGCTTAACGTGTTTCCGAGGCACTGAGGGGTCTTGGTATGTAAAGAAGATCACTCATCTATGGACCGAGAGAGTTCTCAAAGAGTTTACATAAACTGATACAAAACAGAAACCGCGTTCAGATCACTAACGTTAAAATAAATATTTGCTACTGGCAACTCATTCAAAATGGCCTCTACATACCCATTATGTAAATACAGACCTCATCTGCACAAACCTCGCACATGACGTGCCTAACACGCATTAATTGATTGATGTGCCCTAATTGGTTTGAATTTGGAATGCGCTGCAATGGCCGCGGTCGTTACGGCTGCAATAATGACGGAGCAGGTTTTGATTTACTGCTTTTGGGATTATCTGTTGCCTGGTTATACATTGGGTATGATTAAGTGGGTAATCACTCGTTGTGGAGAATGCAATATTATTATTAACTCATACATATAATTTTAAAGTGATCAGTGAAGAGTACACCCAAAGGGTAACAATTATGTCAACAATTTTTTTTTTCAATCTACGCAAAGAGTTTTTACATAGGTTCAGCAGTTTTGCCAGTACCTTTATTTATGCCTGAGCGCGCTTCGCGGCCTACGAAACAACAGCAAAAATGCCTAGTCATTTTCGGAGAGATGAACTGGCAAAAAATACAAGCCCAGCTCGTTTTGGTGTATTTATTCTGTGTTAAAAAGCACTGTTAGACCAAAAATTATATTGGTTTCAAAACCTACTGTTACCTATGATAAGTACTACATTTTAAATATTTCAGTTTGGAAAGGCCACCTTACTTAGTTTGAATGTAACTAAGTAACTTAGTTACACAAACTTAGACTAAGTTAGTAATATTTTCGAGATACATCGGGTTTTTGGGATTTGTTCTTGTTGAAATTATTAGTCCGTGAACCCACCCAAAATGCCAAAGAAATTATATTGTGAGTTTATATGAAGATTTATTCGCAGTCTTGGTGCACCATCTGTGGCCTGAATAATCCTACTCCAATATCTTTACAAAAACGTGAACCTTATTGCCTAAAACCTAACGAAGTAAGTAACCGAGAAATAAAGCAAAAACAATTTTTCATTCACAAAAAATAATGAATCCTCTGTCTGTTTTCATTACTCTGTATTTGAGGCAGACATCACGTCGCCCGCGTGCGAATTCGCTCCCCACCCGACCGCTACCACGATACATATAAAAACGTAGTGTCGTATTGTATCGCTATCGCTATAAATACGAGACATCTGTGTTACCGTGGAAATGTGAAATATGGGCGAACGATATTCACTACCAAATAATGTATTTTTCTGATAATATTTTAATACGATGATGGAATGACTTACAAAAAAAAAAAACGTATCATTGACTGGGATTAGTTTGTTTATGTGGTAGCCTTGTTGGTCTTAGGTTCGATTCTCAGGTCGGACAAAGCGTTATTGGGATTTTCCAAAAGGTTTATTAGAAGAAGGCCGGGTTTAGTTATTGCCGGGTTGATGGTAATAAAATTATAATATGGCAAAATGTGGGTGTATTATGGAAATCACGTTTCTACGTAACAAAGTATGTTACTGAAATTTAGTTTATAAGTTACTGAAATTTTCTTTAAAAATAAAAAATACAAAAAGCGTCTTTCTTTTGACATACACCAAAGTTATAATTCAGACTATCTATACCCTTTGGAATTCCATTATTGTGTCTTGCTTGCTATTTTAATTTATTTATTAAGAAACAACGCGAGTTGATATACCAAATTATACCTACCTTTAAACGGGGCTGTTTAGTTACTAGATTTGTTTTTACATCACTAGCTTTTGGAGGTCGAAAATATCCCATGGAATCGTACCGGGATAAAAGTATTATGTGTGTTAAATCAGGCTAAAAACTACCTGTGTGGCAAATTTCATCCTAATCTGCTCGATACTTTTGCATTATTGAGTAACAAACATCCATTCATCCTCACAAACGTTCACATTTATATTATATACTAGCAGCGCTCCGCGGTTACACCCGCGTAGTTCCCGTTCCCGTGGGAATACGGGGATAAAATATAGCCTATGTCACCCGGGGATAGTGTAGCTTCCCAAAACTGAAATAATTTTTAATTTCGGTTCAGTAGTTTCGGAGCCTATTCAATGAAAACAAACAAACAATAAAATCTTTCCTCTTTATAATATTAGTATAGATGTAGGATATAGTAGGATTCAATCTTTCTTGATTTGAACTTTATCAGTAACATCATAACAAAAAGGGGAAGTATAGTGAAATAATAATCGCGTTGATCTCATGGTACCAGCTAGACAGTACTATCATAATTTTATTTGCCCGCGTTGCCCGTAGATGTGAATTTTCTCGTAATGTTTGCGTCCATGCATGTTCTCTGACTTTTTATAATACTCTGTACGATGCGTTTATTATGGCCTACATACTACATAAACTATTAGTTGAGAGTTTAGAAAAGGCTGTTATTCTTTTATTCTTCCGTATCTAATCTATACATATTAAATGGCAGATATTAGTGGAAACGCTGGGAGGGGGACACCCTAAGAGGACATAGTATAGTGACCTTATTGGTGACGTTCTTCAGAAAGGCGACGTGAGTAGTACTCGCAACCTGCGTGCGTGGATGTCCAGTAGGCTTAGCATGAGAACCGTAGACAAGCGTTTTGTCGTCGGAAGAGTAGAAAAAAATGACGCTACCGTATAGACTGTTGACAGTTTTCTACTGAGAAATGTAGACAAGCGATTTCTATTCTACAGTAGAGTAGAAATGGCAAGCGTCATGCTAAGCCTGCTGATGTATGAACGTGAACGGTAAAAGGAGAATGTAAGAATCTCGATCTCAATCTCGCTCTCAATCTCGATCTCAATCTCAATCCATTCTTACATTCTCCACCGTCGTGTGCTGTAGTTTCTGCGTACCCCTATAGAGGTATGAGGAACAGGGTGTAAAGTTCGCTCATCCCCTATTGAAAAGGAGGATCCTCCGACCAGACGGGTATTGTGTCTGGTGGGCAACTGCCCGACAGTTGATGTCGGGATTTTGTATATGTTCGAGTGTCGCGGTAAACTCTGATTGCGCGATGTAGAATTTCTGATAATAGGTCGCCTGTGGCATTGGAGATGGCGCCACTTTTCTTTTTGCGTTCCTGAGTTTTTGTTGCGAAGCATTTTTATTTGTAGTGCCGCTACACCCCCATCGGACAAATGCATGAGCTTACTTATGAACTCATAAGTATGTAAGTTTCTATTAATAAATTGGAGTTACTTTTCTTGTCTGTGTTAGACCACGTAGTTGTTTTAAACTACGTAGCGGATTTTTATGCGGTTTTTACCATCATTTGGAGAATGTATTTCTGAAGGTTTATATGTATAACACGTTAATATTAAGCCAAGATCAGTCATTCCAGTCTAACCGGATGCAGCTGAATACCCGTATTTTACCGCTTTGGCGTCAGGTCGAAGGCTTTTTTTATAGTTCTACGTAACTGGTTTCCATGAAGGCTTTATTTATACTACTATGTAACTGGTTTTCATGAAGGCTTTATTTATACTACTATGTAACTGGTTTCCATGGAGGCTTTTTTATACTTCTATGTAACTGGTTTCCATGAAGGCTTTTTTTAAACTTCTACGTAACTGGTTTCCATGAACGCTTTATTTATACTACTATGTAACTGGTTTCCATGAAGGCTTTATTTATACTACTATGTAACTGGTTTCCATGAAGGCTTTATTTATACTACTATGTAACTGGTTTCCATGAAGGCTTTATTTATACTGCTATGTAACTGGTTTCCGTGAAGGCTTTATTTATACTACTATGTAACTGGTTTCCATGAAGGCTTTATTTATATCTACTACCACTATGTAACTGGTTTCCATGAAGGCTTTTTTTATACTTCTACGTATCTGGTGTCCATGAAGGCTTTATTTATACTACTATGTAACTGGTTTCCATGGAGGCTTTATTTATACTACTATGTAACTGGTTTCCATGAAGGCTTTTTTATGCTTCTATGTAACTGTTACATGAACTTTTCCGTATGTTTGGCCACTTTTCATTAAGAAAGACGTCATCTATCAGATAATAAAGTTGCACTTGAGATTGATAGGATGTCAATCGTTAATTTTCTTGAATTTAAGCTTACTCTGACTATTGTACTGAAAATTGATTTAAGAGATATTGAATTCATCTCAACGAGAAGAGTAGACGTTGCTGCCTACATTGAGGACACGAATATCATCGAAAAATAAAATACAAGAATGGTAATAAATTTTGGCTATACTGTAATTATAATCGTGCATGGGCAGCATTACTTTAAATGAAAAAACCAAGTCAACAGTGTACCGTCTGGTGCCGGACGTAAAGAATAGCATCATCCCATTTCTTCCCGTGGGTGTCGTAGAAGGTGACTAAGGTACTCACTAGGGAATGGGCAGCAGCGTTCTCTATGCATTTTACCACCATACTGCGATCGCCAACCCGCCTGCCAAGCGTGGCGACTATGGCAAATCCCCCCAAATTGGGGGAGGCCTATGTCCAGCAGGGGACGTCTTCGGGCTGAAATGATGATGATGATGATGAAGTCAACAGTTACAATTCACATAACGAGTATTTGCCAAACATGGAGCGTCTGCTTATCAGGAACAGGAGGCAGGTGCTCTTCAATGATTGCTGTATTGATTTTCGTTATACGTATATTATTTTATTTCGTCCTTTTATAAGCAGTGTGTTTCGGTTAAGCCAAAAATATTTAAACAGCCCCATTTTAAATGGGTCGAATGAGAACGAACGCGTGCTGTGATTGGTCGCCGACGTTGGCGAGCCCTCATTCGTAGATGAAAGATGTGATGTCCCGGTGCGTCGATAGATGGCGTTAGTAGTTGCGCCAACACCTAGCTTCAGGGTAATACGATACCCCTTGGTAAGACTGCTTGTCAGAATTTTAGGCTTCCGACGACCAGTAACGACTGCCAAAGATCTACGAATGACAAGCCAAGACCAAATGCTTAACGTGCTTTCCGAGGCACGAAGGGGTCTTGATAATGTAAAGATGGTCGACCGTTCGCGGACCAACCGCGGCAAGCGTAGCTTAACCCGATCGATTGAACCATGCCGCAGTTATTACTTAGCCACAAGCCCCTCATATGTCACCATCATCAAAATCATTTCAGCTGAAAGACGTCCACTGCTGGACATAGGCCTCACCCAAGCTCCTCCACTTCGACTGGTTCTGCGCTTCTCGCTTCCAGCAGATTCCTACGACCTTCACAAGATCATCAGTCCATTTTGTGGGAGGCCTTCCAACGCTACGTCATCCGGTACGCGGTCGCCACTCCAGAACCTTGCGGCGCCATCGGCCATCTGTTCTGCGAATAATGTGCTTGCCCACTGCCACTTAAGTTTGGCAATTCTTAAGGCTATGTCGGTTCCGTGTGTTGCCGGACGTAAAGAATAGCAGTATATCCCATTTCTTCTCGTGGGTGTCGTAGAAGGCGACTAAGGGACTTACTACAGAATGGGCAGAAGCGTTCTCTATGCATTTCACCACCATACTGCGATCGCCAACCCGTCTGCCAAGCGTGGTAATTATGGCAAACCACTTCCTTTTGGGGGAGGCCTATGTCCAGCAGTGGACGTCTTTCGGCTGAAATGATGATGGTGAATGATGATGTCGGTTACCTTGGTTCTCCTGCGGAACATCATTCCTGATTCGATCACGTAGGGGAAACTCCGAGCATAGCTCTCTCCATTGCCCTTTGGGTGACTTTTAGCCTTCTAATAAGGGTCATTGTGAGCGACCACGTTTCAGTACCATATGTCATCACTGGCAACACGCACTGGTCAAAGACTTTCGTCTTAAGACACTGCGGGATGTGGGACGAGAAGATATTGCGTAGGCAGGGCCCGATCTAGCTATTTAGCCGCTCCGGGCAAAAATAATATTCGCCGCCCTTTACACTAACACCATATAAGTCTCCGGCGGGATCTCATGGCGACATGGAGAGTGCGATTGTCGCAACCTAGTGCTGGGCATGCCACTATTGCGGCGGTAAGTCCCCTCTCTGAGGAGTGACTTGTGAGGCGGCATGGCGTCCTCACCTTCCGCCTGACGCAGGTCCTCACGGGATACGGCTGTTTCCTATTTCGCATAAGGCGGGAGGAAACGCCCGGGTGTTTCCATCGCCAAGATCGCCCTGAGGACACGGTGGAGGTCTGTCTGGCGTGGGCGGAGCACCGCCGTGTCCTCGTGGAGGCGATCGGCGGCGGCGATCTCTGGCGTCCGGCCCTGGTCCACGCCATGGTACGGAGCGAGAGTGCATGTGTAGCCGTCACCCCCTTCTGCGAAGCACTGGACTTGCGGACGGCGAGTAATGGGTAGCTCGCTGTCCGGTAAGGACCAAGCCCAGGTCGACGGAGCGTTGTGTTCCACGCGCGCCTTAATGAGATGTCAGCACAAACTGATGGGGCCCGCTGCCTGCCAGGGGTACGGGTTGTTCGAAAGAGATACCGTGGCCCCCGGGCACACAGGCTACTGAGGGAACACGGGTGGGTTTTAGTCGGTAAAAGTCTGACACGCTCTCCTGCTTCACCCAGAGTGGAAGAAGTTATTTGATGATTTGAGCATGAGCTTGCTATTCAAAAGATGGGATGATAGATATGTGATATTCTTTTAATTATATAATATTCACCTACGTTCGTCTACTATGGCTTCTGAACAAATATACGAAAATTCCTGAGAGTATGTTTTGTAAGTAGGTACACATTTTGCCGCCCCTAATTCTTGCCGCTCTGGGCATTTAACCGGCTTGCCCCCCCTTAGATCGGGCCCTGTGCGTAGGTCATAACAATGTCTAACACGTTATTAAACTAAGATTGACTAAAGAAATTTCGGCGTTTTGTTAAGTCGTAAAAATCGTGTCGAAATAGGGATGGGTCGCTACGCTTCTGGAAGATAAAGGTTCGTTCATTTCGTTTGAAATCGTATTTTCTTGTTATTCGAATATAAGAAAACGGTGTTTATGCTTATGGGGCGATAAAAATCAATGGCGGTTGCTTTGTTGTCTGCAGTTCGGATTTCGGCGATGAATTCATAATGTGCGTACATCTTTGTGTGAAATACGTTAGGGAGGGTTGAATCATATTGACGACCTAATGTACAGAGGCCAGCACATCAAGCAACCCCAATCTGTCAAATTTCTTTGATAGTTTTTCAACTTTATTACATAGGAATAAGGTTCATGTTCAATTGGGAAAATTTTACAGTTTGGGCTAGCTTGACCTGCTGGCGGCTGTGCCTATGAAACTTTAAAGAAAAAACCTAAACTATGTAAGTAAATGGATTTCATGATTTTTAGTGATTTTTGACAAACATTCTAATTATAGTTATCTACCCTTAAATGCATGGTGATGGTGATGGCAATTTCCATCAACCAATTCAATACCAGTTTTTCGTTTCCACAGAGTACGGGGATTATATTTTTTGATCTTTATTATCTCACTACACATTTTGTTCTGAGTAGGTTAGCTCTGATTACAAAAAAAAAAAACCTTAATAAAGAGCTAATCTTACATCCAACTAAATTTAATTTGCAAAAAAAGTGAAAATCATGCATTTAAAGGTTAAGACGACGTACGACTTTGTTGGGAGTGTATTTATAGTCTTTTAAATTCATTTATGACTAAGGAAGATCACCCATCATCATCATTTCAGCCGAAAGGCGTCCATTGCTGGACATAGGCCTCCCCTTAGCTCCGCCACTTCGACCAGTTCTGTGCTTCCCGCATCCAGCGGACTCCTGCGGCCCTCACAAGGTCATCGGTCCACCTTGTGGGAGGCCGCTTCCAACTTTACGTCTTCCGGTACGCGGTCAACACTCCAGAACCTTTCGGCCCCATCGGACATCTGTTCTGCAAGCAATGTGCCCTGCCCACTGCCACTTAAGTTTGGGAATTCTTCGAAGATAACCCGAAATCCAATAAAATTATTCCATCACATAACATCACTCCTTGTTTCCCCGAAGGTTCGGGCCATATGAGTAACTAAACTGAACAGAGACAAACAACGTGCGTCACACTAACCCTGAGATTAGCAACTGGCTGTGCCAGTGTAAACCGGTTTTTTCCAGTCTCGCCGCGTACGCGACAAGCGGCCAGTGGTCACGCACACATGCTTCGCGTGCTTGTAGTAGTGCAACCGATTCACGCGGTTGTATGAAGCTTTGCCTCTGTTCCGTTTAGTTACTCATGTGGTTCGAGCAGAGGTGTACCTATACTACATGTACACCCACATTTTGCCAGTTATGTGTAAGCTCAATGAAATACGGGGCGAACCTTTTCCCATCAACTAGGCACCAATCCAGACCCCGGGCTGCAACTGAGAAATTTAAGAAAGAAAAAAATCACTGAAAATAAAAACTTTTTACAAAAAACAAAAAAAACAAAATTACTTCGAGAAAAACACTACAAAGTGATAAACTTAATTTCGGAAGGCGGTGACAAAAAATTGAAATCCATATACAAAGTCACTGACTTCCGAAATTAAAGTTATTTTTCACTATGTAGTGTTTTTCTGGAAGTTGGTTGTTTTTCACTTTGTAGTGTGTTGTTTTTTTAGTTAGATATAGTACACAATTCGAAATTTCATCATCCTTGGGGGTTAAAACAATGCATATTTATGCGATAGCAGCAATCGCGGTTGATTTGTTGTAATTTTTTGAAGAGTTCCTTTGTCTCCGAAACGCATCATCAGATCTATATGAAATTTAAATGGATTCATTTCAGAATAAATCACTTTCGAACAAAAAGAAAAACAAAAGAATTTTACAAATCCATCATACATGACGGAGTTATGCCCGAACATACATAAAAAAATAATATAATTATATGTACAAACATGTCGAATTGATAACATCCTTCTTTTTGAAGTCTGTTAAAAACCTAATTACACTTTGCCCGACCTGGGATCGAACTCATGCTCAGCCGTAGCGCTTGCGACCACTAGACCAATGACCACTGACAAACCCGTATACTTATTTATAACAAGTATAATCAGCCTATAATAGGTAATGTCCTGCGTCAGAGCAAAGTCCCTTTCCTTTTTCTACTCAACTCTATCCCGAGCCAAATATGGACCGTTGGAGAAGTCCATAGGGATCTAAATATTACGCTTTGGAATGGGTCACTAGCTATAGCTTTCTGACCCACTGGCCTCTTGAAAATTCAAATGTGCCTGTAATTGATATAACCTACTAATATTATCCGCAGGACAACCGAGGCAACCGACATAGCCTGAAGAATTGCCAAGCTTAAGTGGCAGTGGGCAGGGCACATTGCTCGCAGAACAGATGGCCGATGGGGCCGAAAAGTTCTGGAGTGGCGACCGCGTATTGGAAGACGTAAAGTTGGAAGGCCTCCCACAAGGTGGACCGATGACCTTGTGAGGGCCGCAGGAGTTCGCTGGATGCGGGAAGCACAGAACCGGTCGAAGTGGCGGAGCTTAGGGGAGGCCTATGTCCAGTAGTGGACGTCTTTCGGCTGAAATGATAATGATGATGACGATGACGCGTCAAGTTTGTCCCGCCACCTACACCTGGGTCTTCCGTGATGCTGTTGGACGTTTTCGGGGACCCATGCTGTGGTGTTCTTACCCTACAATGCATGTGACATGCATGTCTGGCCCAGTCCCATTTCAGCTTGACTGCCTTTTGGGTTACGTTTTGCTTTTCGGTTCTTCTTTAAATTATTACAAAAATATCATAAGCAATAATCATATATTCAAATAAATAGGCCATCATTTAAATTCACACCAGGAGACGCAACCTACATAACACACAAGGCGTAAAACTCGATTAAGTAATAAAGAGAAATAGGGTAGGTACCCTCGTATTTGCGAGAGACGTGCGTAATTGAGATATCTAAATCGTACACACTTGAAGCGTTAAGCCCTCTACAGATTATATTTCTTGAAGCGTAGCAGGGGTCTGTTCGTCTGTCAACGAAGATACGGTCCCATCCGAAAGAATTTCGATACTTAGAAGTGAACCCTACTACCGATTAATTAACGTTTCGAACGGGCAAATACACCTGTAGTGTAATGACAGCTGTCAAATCGTGATGTCATTCATTTTTAGCGCGAGCTTAGACTAAACTCTGACGACACGGTTGGCGCAGTGGCTAAGCGATTGACTGCTGCGCTGCGTGTCGCGGGTTCGATTCCCGCACGGAACAAATATTTGTATGACTTACAAGTAGTTGTTCTGGGTCTCGCTGTTTGTGTATGTGAGTTTAGGTGTTTGTAAACGCACCCAGGATACAGTAGAAATTCCTAGTGTGAGAAAAAGCTTAAAGAAAAAAAAAAATGTGTCCGTAAGTGATACGGAGTCAGAAATGTCCGTAACTTTGGCCGACATTTCGGACTTCGTGATTAGGAGTAGGTCCCCAATACCTGATAGTCTTGTCCTATCGTACAAAGCATGATTGATGCATTTTCTTCTCGCATCTGGACAGGCCTATTGGTGATTGACGAAATGTGTTTGTTATACTTACGAGTACGTAGTGTGTGAAACTTGAGTACTCTGTTGTCATGGTATGAAGATAAAGCGGAAGAATGAGGGACATGTCGTGAGGAAACCATTGACTATGAATAGTTATTCAATTATTAGTTCTAAGATAACGTTGTAAGGTGATAGGTTATATGACTCGATAGGGAGTGTGTCTTAATTACAATGATGCATGGAAGAAGATGACATATTGCATTTACTTCCAATAAATATCAGCAGATGTGAGTTAGTCAAGAGAGATGACATAAAATCGAAATAAAACTAAACCTTTGAAATGAATACGTTATTTTGGACAAAGAAAATTAAAATTCTGTCCTGCAATTGCACGACATTTGCTGTCATGCAATCTTACGCACGATCATTTTACGTCGTGTAATCTTACGCATGACATTTGCTGTCGTGCAACTTTCGCACGATCTTTTATCGTTGTGCAAACTACACGGTCGGACGCACGGATGTATAATACGTAAAGGGCTTTACCGAAGTGTCTCATTCAGCCTCCCGATCTCATCAACCTCAAGGGCTTTCGATTACTGAGACGAAGGTATACAAAGATGTCTATTAGTCAGAAAGCGGTCGTTTATGGTTTAGCGGAAGCTTACTAGGTGTGTGGTATCAAGGTTTGTTGATGTTGTTGTTATGATACGGGTAGTGGGTTTATAGTTAGACTAGAAACTTCACAGATTTTTAATTATTCTATACAGGGTAAGTTTTTATCCAGTGCGCAAATTGTAATCATGAATTCAGCATATCATTTTAGACCCCCCAGCGCAGAAATTTTTCGCCGGGTACACAAAAAAAAAAAACAGCTGTTCCATACATTTTCACCACTTTTCTATGAAACAGCAGATTTTTTTTTGTACAGCCGGCGAAAAAATTCTGCGCTTTCCTGTATATGATTTATGAGGGCTTTGTGGCTAATTCATAAATTTAAACTACGCTTGCCGCGGTTGGTCCGTGGATGGGTTGGACGATCTTTAACTACCAACGCTACGATGCCCGCCTCACGAAACAGTTTCTCCGTCTAACAAAACCATAGCTGCGTGCAGTTACAGCAGACGTAACTGGTCATGGGTCATTTAACAAACATCTCTTTGTCACTGGAGAAACAAACAGCTGTACAGGGCCTGCATGGAGGATGACGAGACAACAGCTCATGTGCTGTTAAACTGCCCGGTGGTCGCCAATTAAAGGGCGAAATACTTCAGTGGCCCAGGGTACCCTACGTGTGATTGTCAGCAACACCAAGGCATATTTTTTTTCGAGGGTGGGTATCATCAAATAATTTCTTACTCTCTGGGTGGAGCGGATAAAGAATAAATGATAAATGATTTTATTTCTAGAAGTAGGTTTGTACAAACACTTTTACCCGTCAATCATATTTTTTTTAAACTAGATGAGGTCGGCGTTTCCTATCTGACTACTCTGAGAAGAAAGGCCGAAACAAACTCAGAGGTCACAGTCTCTGTTAAATTCCAGACATAATCTCGGTCAGATCATGTGAAGACCATGTGGATTGGTGTGTCAAACTTTTACTGACTAAAACCCACCCGTGTTCCTTCAGTTGCCTGTGTGTCAGAGGCCACGGTATCTCTTTCGAACAACCCGAACCCCTGGCAAAATACCAAAGCGTTTCTCGAGGAGCAGGAGGGATTGAGTAACCGATTTATATTTTTACTTATTACCTAACTGCAAAAACCCCTCCGTGCCTCAGAAAGCATGTTACGCCGTTGGTCCCAGCTGTCATTCGTGGATCTTTGACAGATAGTTACGGGTTGTCAAATGTCCCGAGAGTCTGACAACCAGTCTTAGCAAGGCGAGTCGTATTACCCAGTGACGGGGAGGTGGAGGTCAGATAGGCAGTTGCTCCATGTAAAATACTGGTATTCAGCTGCATCGGGTTAGAATTGAAGCCGACCCCTGTATACCTAATTGTTGCGGCGGTAAGTCCCCTCGTTGAGGAGTGGTTTGAGAGGGGGCATGGCGTCCTCACCTTCCACCTGACGCAGGTCCTCACCGGACACGGTTGTTTCGGGAGGTTCCTGTTTCGGATAGGGCGGGAGGAAACGCCCGGGTGTTTCCACTGCGAAGATCGCCCTGAGGACACGGTGGAGCACACGGTGGCGGTCTGCCCAGCTTGGGTGGAGCACCGCCGTGTCTTCGTGGAGGCGATCGGCAGCGGCGATCTCTCGCGTCCGGCCCTGGTCCAGGCCATGGTACGGAGCGAGAGGGCATGGGGAGCCGTCACCTCCTTCAGCGAAGCAGTAATGCTCGCGAAGAGGGAGGCGGCGCACGTGAGGGAGAGGCAGCATATGCGCTCTCGCGACCCTAGCCGCGGCAGGATACGGAGACGCCCTGTGCGTCGGGAATCCCAGGCCGATTTCCGGCCACCGTAGGCATGAGCTTGTGGACGGCGAGTAATGGGTAGCTCGCTGTCCGGTAAGGACCAGGACCAAGCCCAAGTCGACAGCGCGTTGTGTTCCACGCGCGCCTCAAAGAGATGTCAGCACAAAAAATGATGGGGCCCGCAAGGGCCGATGCTTGCCAGGGGTGCGGGTTTGTTTGAAAGAGATACCACAGCCCCTGGCATACGGGCTACTGAGGGAACACGGGTGGGTTTTAGTCAGTAAAAGTCTGACACGCCCTCCTGCTTCACCCAGAGCGGGAGAAGTAATTTGATGATTTCCCACCCAAAAAAAAAAGTATACCTAATTGCAGATGATGACTAAGTATGATTTGTAAATGTGGGGAATGGGGGTGGGCACCTATTATAACGACTTCATTATTTTTTGGTAAAATAATTCCGTGTGGACCGGACGACGTAGAGAGTAGGAAGGCCTCCCACAAGGTGGCCCGATGACCTTGTGAAGGCCACGGGAATCCGTTGGATGTGGGAAGCACAAGACCGGTCGAAGTGGAGGAGCCTGCGGGAGGCCTATGTCTAGCAGTGGACGTCTTTCGGCTGAAATGATGATGATGATGATGGTAACTAATATCATAAATGTTAAAGTTTGTATGTTTAGATGTTTGTTACTTAATCACGCAAAAACAGCTGAATGTATTGGTATAAAATTAGGCACATTGATAATTAATGACCTAGATTAACACATAGAATACGTTCCCGTGGGATAATTTTTGACCTCCTCGCAGGCGAAGCCGCTGGTCAAAGCTAGATTGAATTGACTGCTATGAGTTTGATAAAAAAAGGTTTCGTAAAATCTCTGTAAAAAATAACATAGCTAGATTTTAATCACCACATAGTTTTCAAACACTAATCACTCGGGTCCACCACTCACCACCAGCGCCGGCCATGCGTGTCTTTAGGGCTGATTAGGGCATTATTCCGGTAGGATGAGCAGCATTTACATAATATATCGCTTTGATCCTCGCGCGTACGTAGACTCGTAATTAGCGACGAATCGAAACTTTTCGATAAAGTTCTGGATCGATTTTATATCGTTATGTGACGTAAAACTGTAAGAGATAGGACAGTGTCAAGTCAATTTCGAAAAAGATAAGTATGTACGTATATTGTGAATAGGCAAAAAGTTTTCTAACATTTTATAGAAATCCGAATCTATACCAATGTGATGGGTCGTATTTATAGTACATACGCCAGTACATCAAGCTACCCCAAACTGTCAAATTTCCCCAACTGAACATGAACCTTATACTTATGTGATAAAGTTGTCTCTAAAATCTATCAATTGCTTGATGTGCTGGCATCTGTACATACTAATTCCTTGGATGAGTCTTAAAATAAAACGTTTTCATCGTGTCATCGGTAGTGTAGCTACAGGTTTAGGCTACAGGGTATTGTTAAACATTTGTGAAATTGTATTGGAAAAACAAGATGGCGGTGTTACCTACTTCCGATCTTGGTAACGGGCAAAAGATCCATCTACAGTCACTAGCATTTACGCAAGACTCTAAAGAAATTTTCTCCAAGTACTTATTGATTGAACATTTATAGTGTTGCGAGCATAGTATTTCAGAAACCATACCTCGAGTTTGCTAACGAGCCATGGAGCGAAGTATCATGGGATTTCGAATTTCAGACCGTATAAGGAACTCAACACTGCGCGCCAAAACTAAGGTCATGTACGTTACCCAGAAAGCCGCTCAGTTTAAGTGGGACTGTGTTGGACATGCATGTCTGTCGTATGTCAAATGGGCTATGAGAATCCACCGATTGGATTCCACTAAACGCATGACGACATCGTGGCAGGCCGAAACGAAGATGGCGGGATGAGCTTGTCTCCTACCAAAAGGACTGGCCTGTACGAGCAAAAGGACGAATCGTGTGGAAAAGGTAGAATGGGGTCTTTGTCCTGCAGTAGAACGATACAGGCTAATTAGATAGATAGATACCATCATGATTCAGGTACTTCCCTTTCCCTGATACCTCATTAACAGCAGAACTATGTAAAAGTCTATTAACTGCTCCCACATTACAATGTTCTTTTTTTTTCTTTTTATTTTTTACAATGTCTGATATATATTCTCGTCATTATTTGACATTATACATCAATTTTAATATCGACTATTCTTTAGTGTTTGTCATGGAAATTATGTCACTTTGTTTAGATAGGTTCATTTTATTTATGTATATTATTTTACATATTGTGAATGAGAGAACGTTGTAGGTGTTAGGGACCTAACTAAGGACTAAAGCAAAAGACAGGTTTACTGAAGTTTAAAATGGATATAATCCGTATATGGGTACAATATTTGATGGTGGTAAACTTAAGGAATGCGCGCGGGCCGTCGTTGGAGACCGGTAGCGAAGTGGTTTGACGGCCCGTGTCCTGCACGCCGCTCCTCTCGTCGCCGCCACCTCCAGCCGCCTTCCGCTGTCTCACGACAGCAGCCGATGATTGCCGAGGTCGGAGGCGCCCGAACAGTAGGCCTTACAGAATAGATTTGTAGACGATTTTTTTTCTGTATTTTGATTCCTCTAAGTACCTGGTACTTACTGACAGGCCTGCACTGTCCTCCCATACCTATTACCACTGTAATTTGAAAACATTGTTAAAGCCAATTATTTTTAAAAGAGTAACCGTGGAGTTTCTTGCCGGCTCTCCTCCTTATGAAACGACGATTTGGAACCTAGCTTCTGACGTTTCATAAGTGCCCATGCAGGTTTATATGAAATAAAATATTTTGATTTGATTTGTTTTTTTTTCTAAAAGTTGAAATTGTTATTTCGGAAGCAAATCGCTATTAAATTTCGCGTAAGTGTAAGGTATTTGAAGTAACTGGTGGGGTACGCAAGGGCCGATGTCTGCCAGGGATGCGGGTTGTTTGAACGAGATACTGTGGCCCCTAGCACACAGGCAACTGAAGGAACACGGGTGGGTTTTAGTCAGTAAAAGTCTGACACGCCGTCACGCTCCGCCTAGAGCGGGAGGATCGGGTTATCTGATGAAATCCCATCCTTAAAAAAAAAGGATTTGAACTGGTGACTGTACTTGTATAAGCGTACACATGGCGACGGCATACGTGGTGGGTAGTTACTGTAAAGACACAGGTTTTTGTTTTGGGTGGGAAATCTTCAAATGACTTCTCCCGCTCTGGGTGGAGCAGGAGGGCGTGTCAGACTTTTACTGACTAAAACCCACCCGTGTTCCCTCAGTAGCCTGTGTGCCATAGGCGGCGGTATCTCTTTCAAACAGCCCGCACCCCTGACAGGCATCGGCCCTTGTGGGCTCCATCACTTTGTGCTGACATCTCTTTGAGTTGCGCGTGGAACGCAACGCTCCGTCGACCTGGGCCTGGTCCTTACCGGACAGCGAGCTACCCATTACTCGCCATTCGCAAGCCCACGCCTACGGTGGCCGGAAAGCAGCCTGGGATTTCCGACGCCCAGGGCGTCTCCTGCCCTTACGTGCGCCGCCTCTCTCTTCGCGAGCATCACTGCTTCGCAGAAAGAGGTGACGGCTACCCGTGTACTCTCGCTCTGTACCATGGTCTGGACCAGGGCCGGACGCGAGAAATCGCCGTCGCCGATCGCCTCCACGAGGACACGGCGGTGCTTCGCCCAAGCCGGGCAGACCTCTACCGTGTCCTCAGGGGTAAAGATACGGGTTACACCAAAGAGTAGAATTCGCGATCGAGACGCCTTTAATTCTTACCCCTCACATTTCCACTGTTGATGCAAAAGGGCTCTTCGCGTAGTTATCGGGGTTAGTAGAAACGTTAGCAAAATGTACCATAAATTGCTGCTATCTTACATTTAAAGACTAAAGCCTCAAAGGAAATTGCTTACAGACACTAAAGGGGACAATTTCCCCCCGAAAACAGCGTAGAAAAGTAAGTAAACGAATAACATATAATACAACGATCACCCACACGCTTTTAAAGCGTAGTAAAGTCCCCCAAAATACGGGGGGACGAATCCCAGACGTTTTCCGGCTTACCGAATTTGAGCTATGCGAGGGTAGGAAGCACAAAATGATAGGTACAGAAGTCTTGATCCATACAACGGGAAAAGAAACAGGCACACGCACACATATATAATTCTATAGTCTATTCCAACGAAAATGTAAACAAATGGACCAGAAACCGTACTTGTTCATAAATGCCAATTTGTAGTGCTTCTTACTAATTGATTTAAATTGAAATTTGATTATTTGAACAGTTAGACTCGATATTCTAATTTTAAGTCACCCTAAAGATGTATTGAATTAAAATTTCAGGAAAAAGTGGGCAAGCATAAAGTTGTAACATTCTAAGTAGGGATGAATGTATTACCAGCTCCTTCTAGTGAGTGATTGCGTAAAAACTTAACATGGGTTTATTCACAACTTTATCAGAGAGTTTTGGAATGGGCTACATAATTTTTATCTCACGAAGCCAAGTGTGCAAACACGCTGTAAATGTGTGTGTGAAAGCTGGGGCTCGGGCGAAGTCAGTAGTGTGTGTACATGTGTTTTGACGCTACTCGTCTTCACACACACATTCACAGCTTGTTTGTACACTTGGTTACCACGGCTTTCGCAGAGACTTTCGCAGACCAGCGCGACGCGACTCGGCGACATCAAATTTCATGAAGTTTTCATAGAAATTGTTCCAGTAGAGTCGTGTCACGTCTGTTTACCTGGGAGCCTATAAAATTACTATGCAGACACACACGTGCGGGAAACTCCATCCCAAATAATCGCCAGTCGCGAGTGTGTTTGCACTCGTTGTACGTGAAGGGTGTGCGTGCATATGTGTGCGTGCGTTTTCGCTCGTTGTAAGGAGTCGACCTTCTGCCTCCTTTTTGTGGCAGGAAGTGATACTTCACATAAATGTTTGTCACAGGAAAAGGGGTCGATTCGTGTACCGCAATTACTGACATCAAACGTGAAAGTATTCTGACGACAGTTACAGATACAAAGTGGTGCTTGTATTTTCTATTTAGAATGTGTGATGATCTTTGATGTCTTTGTTTTTGTCTCTAGATATGATTTCAGGGATCGAAATAATGTTTTTTTTAATGAAAATAATTATTTTTATGATTTAAAGTTACAAAGACGTTTCAACAACTTTTTCAATTGAAAAGGACATTGCGGAAGTTTGTTTAAGAATACCGCGATATCGTTGCCGTGAGTCACCCACCAACCCGCACTGGACTCACGTAGTTTATCGCACAGAGAGGAGTCTTGTGTTTAGTTACGATTGAAAAATTATCTATCCTTTAACTTAGTTAACTTATTTGAACTGTAAGTCATAATCATCTGCCTAGCTTTCCTATGTATGTTAGGGTCAGCTTCCAGCCTAACCGGACACACATGCAGCTGAGTACCAGATATTTTCATGGAGCGACAACCTACCAGACCTTGAAGTGTATTGTCAGTGGCGCACACGCATGTGTGCGTGTTGTGTCAACTTGTGCCAGACGGACAGTCCATAATAAACGATTGAACTGGCGGTATGTGTCTCATTAATTTCAATACCTCAGACCTCAATCCAGTTACCGGGTAATAGAATAGAATATAATATTTTTATTTCAGACAAAATCCATAAGGTTAGTAATAATTTTGCTTATCCTCTAGTGTTAGCACAGCTACAGATTACTATTAAAAACTTAAAATTCAGCGTGGAGCTGTATCCACCTTTGCAACATTAGGGAATCCCACCGATCTGCGAATACACTGAGAACACTGTTGGTGGTGCCGTGAACACGTGACATCAGGGATGCACATATCTTTCTAATGATTGCGGGAAAACCATCAATGTTGTTATCTGCATCTCTGACGCACTACAACGCCACGGCACCATACCATATGTAATACCCTACGTACTTGGTAAGACTGCTTGTCAACCTTTCGGATTTCTGACGACCCGTAACGACTGTGAAAGATCCACGAATGACATTATTTAAACTATAACTCCGAAGACGCCCTGGGCATCAGGAATCCCAGGCTGATTCCCGGCCACCGTAGGCGCGGGCTTGCGGACGGCGAGTAATGGGTAGCTCGCTGTCCGGTAAGGACCAAGCCCGAGTCGACGGCGCGTTGTGTTCCTCGCGTGCCTCGAAGAGATGTCAGTACCATCTGGTGGGGTCCTCAAGAACCGATGCCTGCCAGGGGTGCGGGTTGTTCGAAAGATATTCCGTGGCCCTTGGCACACAGGCAACTGAGGGAACACGGGTGGGTTTTAGTCAGTAAAAGTCTGACACGCTTCCACCCAGAGCGGGAAAAGTTATTTGATGAATTTCCACCCTCAAGAAAAACCCCATTATTTCTAAGTCATCATTCTTCTGCGTTTATACCAATTTATTTGGGCGCATGTTTATTACTATCCCGGGTCCCTCTAGCAGTCATAGAATCATATTCTCGTGCTCATAAAACTTAACCACTAAATAAGCAAAGCAAGCATTAATAACTCGCTCTACCCTCTTTCAACCGTTTTTAACTGGCCACGGTTTTGTAAGCAAACGACTTTAAAGTCAAGTGTCTCTGAACCACAAAATAAATAGGTACAGAAGGCGAGCTTCATACAACGGGCGAAAACGTACGCACACATAGACATGCTTCACGGACAACGGGTGAAAGCGTACGTGCGACGCGGCGACGGTCATTCGTTTGAGATCTCTGTTAACTCATTCTTTGTATTGAGAAGGTTTTCAACTTTAGGTAAGTGCTCATTTTACTAATGAAACTGGACGCGATCAGCACTCTTAGACCTGGACGCAAGACCTGTCAATGTCAATCCTATCCTACTATAGGTATAATACAGGAAAAGTTTTTATCCAGTGCGCAAATTGTAACCATGAATTCAGCATAACATACCAGATCCCCTAGCGCAGAAATTTTTCGTCGGTTATACAAAAATAAATCACCTGCTGCATATATTTTGACCGCGTAGGTATTGCACTTTCCTATGAAACAGCAGATTTTTTTTTAATAACCGGCGAAAAATGTCTAGAATGAAATGCTGAATGGATAAAAACTTACCCTGTATTATAAATGTGAAAGTTTACAGTATTTTTAGATGTTTGGATATTCAGGTGTTTAGATGTTTGCATGTTTGTTACTCGATCACGCTAAACCGGCGGAACAGATTTGGATAAAATTTAACACACAGATAGTTTGTCGCTTGGAATAACACAGAATAATTTTCCCGACAGTACGTTCCATTGGTATAATTTTCGATCTCCACGCGGGCTAAGCCGTTGGTAGAAGCTAGTATAACAATTTTGCACTGACAGCTCTTGGACGCGGTTTAGTTGTGCTGAACGCGTTCAGTTTCTTGTCGTAGTTGGTCCGTGGATTGGTGACCATCGTTAAATGTCGAGTTTAGTGTTTACCAAAAGGTACCGTGTTACCCAAATACATACAAGATTATGAGACAGTAGAAGAACGGCAGATAAGGGAAGGCACACGTAGACTGGACTTGAAGAATATTTTTTTTACTAATAAGAACCTAAAAATTGTTAAACACAGTCCACGATACCAGTCTGTAAAATTATTCAACAGGCTGCCTTTGGACAACAAAAATGCCGTATACAGTAGTGCTTTCAAAATAAAACTAAAAAATTACCTATTGAATAAGTGTCTGTACGCTGTAGAAGAACTGTAATTTTAAAGAATTGTGTCGAGATAATCATGGGTTGTAAAATTTTATTTATTTATTTATTTAACCATTTATGTACACACTAAATAAACAGACAAGAAGATTAGAACAGAAAAATAGGTACAGAGGTGACGGTGGAGGTGGTGGTGGTGATTTTGTTAGTTCTAATTTACTGATCTAGCCATTTATTTTTTATGTTTTTTGAATTTATTTGATTTGTCAATCTATGTTAATTTGTATTGTTATTTTATTTTTTATTGTTGTAATTTATTTTTTATTGTTTGTGAATATGTAATTTTGTGTATAAGTTCAGATACAAGTTACTTATTTTATGAATAAATGACTATGACTATGACCCAGCAACTGGGCTATGGAGGTCAGATAGCCAGTCGCTCCATGTAAAATACTGGTATTCAGCTGCATCCGGTTAGACTTGAAGCCAACCCCAACATTTTTAGGAAGACTCTAGACAGATGATGATGAATTTTGGATCAGACTTTATGGGTGCCTGTGCCTGTTTTTGACCGTTGTATGGAGTCGACCTTCTGTGTTATTCTGTAACTTAGCCCTCGGTTTACGGTTATGATATGAACTTAAGTTAAGCTTAGCTTAGCAGAACTTCGCTTGGTAAATAAGATTTGGATTTGCTTTGCGTAGATAACTTGCTGCGTTGGTAGTTTTAACTTGATAACTTAATTTCTTAATTTCTTGATAACTTATAACTTGATTTCTGTAGATGAGGGGAGATGATTTTAGGTAAATAACTGTGTTTCATCGTAGGTTAGGAGATCAAAGAATTAAGACACGGTTTCTCTTTCGTTTCGATATACTAAAAGTTACTAAGATGTCATGAACTTTAAAAAACTATGTTGAAATACAGGGTGGCGGGGACATCGAGCGAAACCTGTTGCAACAGCGGGCTTAGCATGACGCTTTGTATTTCTACGAAGAATAGACAGTGCTTTTTCAATACAAAGTGACATTTCGTTCCTACATTTTTGTTATCGCACCGTAGATATCCTTCTACAATCTGTCATTTAGTCTTTCGTTTCTAACGATATTTGTCTAGGTCCTTGTAAATGTAGACTAATTCAGAAGAATATTTCTTCCCAAACTGTCAAAATCACACTGACAACAAAACTTTCTACTCGACGGCCTCAAAGTATATACATATATGTAAATAACTGTGTTTCATCGTAGGTTAGGAGATCAAAGAATTAAGACACGGTTTCTCTTTCGTTTCGATATACTAAAAGTTACTAAGATGTCATGAACTTTAAAAAACTATGTTGAAATACAGGGTGGCGGGGACATCGAGCGAAACCTGTTGCCACAGCGGGCTTAGCATTACGCTTTGTATTTCTACGAAGAATAGACAGTGCTTTTTCAATACAAAGTGACATTTCGTTCCTACATTTTTGTTATCGCACCGTAGATATCCTTCTACAATCTGTCATTTAGTCTTTCGTTTCTAACTATATTTGTCTAGGTCCTTGTAAATGTAGACTAATTCAGAAGAATATTTCTTCCCAAACTGTCAAAATCACACTGACAACAAAACTTTCTACTCGACGGCCTCAAAGTACATACGATTATCTACAAAATCATGATTCGTTTAGAACGCATAACTGTGATAATGAATAGAAAAACATAGCTATCTCATCCTATTGTACATCCTTTATTTAATAGTCATGTCTATTCTTCTGTCGACAAATCGGTCTTCGTGCTAATCCTGCTGATTCAGTAGATAAAAATAAAATAACCTTTACTCCGTTTGAAATAAGATAAGACATTTAAATATAGTAGATTTTACAACAAGTGCACAAAACAAACTATTTTTATCCGAGACTTTTAGCAGCCCGAGCCGAAGGCGAGGGCTGATAGTAATGTCGAGGATAAAAATGGTTTTGTGGACGAGTTATAAACTCTGCTTTTCACTTCGATTGCGAGGGAATAAAACAGTAGTATAACATGATGATGAGTGATGCTATTTTCGTGATGACACAACAGCGAGACCAACTTGCTGTGCCGTATACAATGCGGTCCGTCGTAGTTTACTCTCAAGAAATAATTAAAAATGAGTGGTTAAAAGTGCAGTTCGGCCGTATTTAATATGCAATAATTACAAATACAATATTTCTAGACCCAGTGCCAAAGTGTAATAAGTTATCTTGCCGTATTCTTACTACCTATAATACTATAAACAATAACTTATAGGTTAAAATAAAAAGTGAGAACGTGACCTGCGATTTACTTTCGTCAAAACGCGTAAGCGACGGGTATTGCACGGTGCTTACGACCTTTTCGACGCGCAGAATGCAAAAAACGTGTCATCGTTAGCTTCCGCGTTCAAGCCTTACATCGCTTTTATTTTCGTGCTATACTAAACCGTAACCGCTGCAAGCATCGCTTAAAGCGCTAGCTGATTTTGACTAACAACGCTTTAAAGAACTTTTGATTGTAAACAAAAATAATAATAATGGCGAACAACTGCGCATTATGCAATAAGCAACTAAGATCGACCAACTATAAATGTTCGAAATGTTTTAAACTATTTCACATCAGTTGTGCAAAAGGTGGAAACCAAACCAAATTATCAGAGGAAACCAAAAGCAGCTGGATTTGCCAATTTTGTCATAATAATCAACGGGATAAAGGCATTTCATGTCCTCGGCTCTCGGCGACCGGTGAGCATGCAAACATTGTTCCTAGCGCAGAAGGACTTGTATCACAAAAGTCGCCTGGCGCAAGTGTTTATACCACCACATCATTTTTACATGAGTCACCAGCCGTTACCTCTACCGGTAGCTCCGATACTCTAAGTACATTGACGACCGAAATTAAACTGCTCCGAGGAGACATGGGTGACCTGAAATCTCACATTAAACAATTGAGCGACCACCTCACCCACTGCTACACTCGCCTTGACGAGTATGACGCAAGAATTAAAACTCTGGAAAAGCGCGAAGAGGAAATCATCACTCTAAACAGCACTATCATCAATCTCCGTGAGCAACTAAACTCGCAAGCTCAATCAGCAATACGGAATGAGCTGGAAATCTCAGGTGTGAACGAATATAAAAATGAGAACCCGCTTCACATCATTCAAGTAATGGCTCTCAAATTTGGAGTAACCGTACAGGAACAGGATATAGACTTCGCTACAAGAGTGGGTCCCCGCCGACAGGAAACCAAAGTAACCGCTGAAGCCCCCACACGCTCCCTAGTAGTCAGATTTGTACGTCGATACAAGCGTGATGAGTTCCTAAAGGCTGCCAAAGCCAGAAAAATGATGACATCATCTGACTTTGAAATAGCGGGGCCGTCGAGAATCATATACTTTAATGAGCGCCTAACTTACGAAAACCGGCAGTTATTTCGCGCCACGAAGCGTTCCTCCAAACAAGAAGGATATCAAGTTTGTTGGCATAAGAATGGAGCTATCCTCATTCGGAAACAGGAGGGCAACCCCGCAATCCATATACGCAACACCGAAGACCTCGAACGCCACCTCGGCACCCCGGCTTGGACAACCCCACAGTGCTCTCCAGCAGCACAACTATGTGACTAAAAGTCACCTGGCAAACAAACAGTACTTTTTTATTCTTACTAGTTGCAGTAGATTTTGTACCACGTTTCTCTATTTTATTACTTTTCTCTCAATTTTTACTAATTTACTCTATAACTCAACCCATGCACACTCACGATTTAGATACTACTCAATAATTAGACGAACTCACCCACATTCACTAAAAATAAAAATATTTTCTATCACACCACATAGACTCATTGCACACCCACACAATACTATACATATAACACTTACCCATCACATGCACACTTCCAAAATCTCACCCAAATGTGTTTGCCTGCATACATTCGCACAACATCATGTCGTCGTGGCTAAAACTTTTATGCCCAATTCTAGTTCAGCTTTCCTTAGTTACCATACCTATGGCGTTATTTGATATTATGCAAAATATAGAGGAAATCACTACATTAGACTGTCACGACTTTGAAAACTTAGACGAATGCAGGAAACATATATCTGATTCCGACTCTAGTTTTAAAGTACTCACTTTTAACATCAGAAGCTATCAACGTAATTTTGACAACTTTTCAGTAGCATTAATTCAACTTGGTGTAGACATAGACGTTATCGTACTGACAGAATGCTGGCTCAGCGAAGGATCCATTCTGGAAAATCTATCAGGTTATAATGTATTTCGAACTAACTCTCAAAACAACAAAAATGGTGGTCTAGTCATATACACCAAAATCACCCACGACGTTAATTTAATCGAACCTACAATACAGGATACAGATAGCCTTCTCTTAATTCTGAACAATAAAGTAGCCATACTGGGGCTATATCGATCACCATCTTTTATCACTCTCACAAACTTTATCGCTGCCTTAGACGCTTTCATTAAAACGATCAATTTGTATCCAACTGTAATTATCACCGGAGATATAAATATAGACATATGTTGCACTAACAATAATAAACACCATGAGTACATGTGCTTTATGGCTTCGTATGGTCTATTACCTGTCATAACCAAACCCTCTAGACAAAAATCTTGTCTTGATCATATATTTGTCAAAAGCAATACCAGACCCAAAGGCATAGTATGCAAAAGCTCTATCACAGACCACGACATAGTAATGGCCCACATCCCTCTCAAACATAGTTCCAGCAGACTTAATAAAAATCGGTGGGTTTTTAAATTAAACGAGGACGATTTAGCCACAGACTTAGCCAAAATTAACTGGACTGACACCCTTAACCAACAATGTGTGACGTCTGCTGCATCCTCTTTCACCGGCATCCTTGCAAAGCTAACAGAAGCACACACACTCAAAGTCAAAATTCCCCGCTGCAAACGTAACATTCAGCCCTGGATCACACCCGGACTTATGAGGTGTATAAGTCACCGCGACAAGCTACATCTATCATTAAGATCTGACCCCGAAAATAAGACAAAAAACCTAATCTACCACCGTTATAAAAACTTCTGCAATAATCTCTTACGAAAACTTAGAATTGAATACGACAGTCGACAAATACAAGAAAATAATAAAAACTCTCAAAAGCTTTGGAAAGTTCTCAAATCAATGTACGACCCTGGAGGCCAACGGAACAATACATGCAACTTAGTAACAAGCTCTCCCGACCCTGTCGAGTCTCTCAATAAATGCAATTCCTACTTTACATCCGTAGGTAAAAACCTGGCTGCTACCATATTAACAAGACTATCAGAAACTCAGTCATCCCTAACTAGCAACTACTCATCACCAAACACGTCACCTTTCGACTTCTTTCTACATCCCACTGACGAAACAGAAATTGCGAACTTCATTAATCAGTTAAAAGACGACAGTTCCCCAGGTCCCGACAAAATCAGTGTAAGACTCATAAAGAAAATACAAAACTTAATTATAACACCTCTAACCCACCTGATTAACCTCAGCCTAGAAACGGGAGTATTTCCCGAACAGTGGAAAGTTGCAGCAGTGAGCCCTATACACAAAAGTGGTCCTAAGGACAAACCAGAAAACTATAGACCAATAGCACTCCTTAGTATATTATCCAAAATCCTAGAAAAGGTGGTTAACACCCGTCTATTAAATTTTCTGGAAAAATATCATCTAATTTCAGAGCGACAATTTGGCTTTAGAAAAGGGAAATCAACTGAAGACGCGGCTTCACTACTAACAAACTCCATATCAACAACTATAGAAAAAGGTGACCGCTGCATGGCGGTCTTTTTAGACTTAGCTAAAGCGTTCGACACAATCTCAACAGATCTACTCCTTAAAAAACTAGACACAATAGGAATAAAGGGAAAACAACTCAAATGGTTTCACAGCTACCTCACCAATCGCCGACAGTACGTTAAATCCGGCGAACACTCAAGTGGTCAACTTCCAATAAATTTTGGAGTTCCGTAAGGCAGCTTACTAGGCCCAACACTTTTCATAATATACATGAACGATATACTGAACCTCACTCTTCCAAACGCGGAACTAATATCTTACGCAGACGACACGGTTATTACATTCCACGCACCTACCTGGGAACAGGTCTACTGCCTTGCAGAAGAAGGATTAGCAACAGTAGCGCAAACACTCGATCGTAACTTACTCACACTCAATATAAAGAAAACCAAACTTATAACATTTTCCAAAACACATTTATCTAGCCCTCCTCCTAAGCTAACTTTGAAATTCCACACATGCCAGAACCTTCCAAACACATCACGCGAAAACTGCTCATGCGACTCTATCAAACGGACACAATCTATTCGTTATTTAGGTCTACTCATTGACGAAAATCTTTCATTTAAAGCCCACATTCAATTTCTTTCTGGGCGAGTAAGGAAACTTATACATATAATAAAGAAGCTAAGAGACCGCACTCCAAAAGACATCCTGCGAGTGGTTTATTTCGCAATATGCCAGTCCATCATACAATATGGCATATCTATTTGGGGTGGAGCAGGAAAATCGATAATGATTGAGCTTGAAAGAGCCCAGAGAGCTGTTATAAAAGTTTTATTAAAAAAACCATTCTTCTACTCCACTGACTCCCTGTACAACGAGTTCCAAGTTCTACGTGTCCGCCAACTATTTATTCTCAATGCATACCTACGCATACACAAAACCTTAAAAATCCGACCTGACTACCACTCATTGACTTCCAAACGAGTCTTTCACATCCCGCTACAACGAACCACATCTCTCCTAACAAGACGCTGTCCCGCCTATCTACACACTTTTGTGTATAACAAGGTCACCAGTAATTTGCCTTGTGACCCAAAAGAACTCTCCCTCTCCACATGCAAAAATGTTGTCAAACAATGGCTATTAGGTCTTTCATACGACGAATCGGAAAACATTCTCACTTCACTCAACTCACACTCTGAATCCTACTCCCACCACAGACACTGACACTTACATACACCACATCGAACACACCAACAAGGACACACACTAACACACTGACACGTTATTTTATATTTTCTAAAATTTAATTTAATTTTCGATAGTTAAACATTTGTTCTTGATTATTTAACATTTAATTTTTGATTGTTTGATTTATTTTGTTCACTTTATTTTAAATTGCATAAAATTTTAATTTTTGCGTTGTTTAGTACAAATTAAGCTTTATTTTTGTTTGTTATAATTTCCGATTTAAGTTTCACTTTCACTTTGATCTCAATTTTCATTTATTTTAGTTTTATATAATCGTTTGCAATTACTTACCCACTGTTACCTTAAACTGCACTATGTCTCACAGCTCTGGTCCCCAAGATACAGGCGCTGCCTAGTTTGGGGTCCGCCGTAAAGACCAAAACGGAAATCGCTAACAGTTACAGACCAACTTAACTTAAGTTAACCATAAGGTAATAATTGTAACGTTGATTCAATAAACATTATAACATTATAACATAACATTTCTTTAATTAAAATTCAAAGTAAAATTAGAACAGTTTTGAATACTGAAGGAAATTGTTTTTCCGGTTAATATTAACTTATTATATTCCGTTAAATATTAACGGTATTTTTCTGAATTTGTGAAGACGACATATTGTGAGACGATGGCATATTATGAGAAGATGGCTCTGACGACAACAAGGAATCTCTGGATGTAGAAGGGACGGGCTCGCTTGGGATTAAATTAATGGCTTCTGTTATACGGTCGGTAATCTTGCTTTTGTTCTGTACGGATTCTTCAATGTATCCCTCAGCAACCTGATCAGACTTCCACCCGCCATGTCTTTTCAGCATTGTTAAGTTTGCTCCCGAATCTGCTAGAAGGGTGGCTGAGGTCCGGCGGAAGCAATGACCCGTGTAATTTTCGGGATTTTCTAATTTTAGAAAAGTTGCGATCTGTTTGGGAAAGGCTGCAAATTTATTGCGTCCTATAACTTGCTTAGTGCACTTCCCATTTTGATAATTGAGGAAAAATTTATTAGTCGACACGTTTTGAGGACGTAGAGCTTGGTAATTTTTAACTATTTTTAGGTAATCTCCTTTGACAACAAATGTTCGCTCCCGTTTGTTTTTTGTGTCGGGTAAGTTTATTGCTTGCAAAAGCGTGTCCGTCTTTACGTCATTTACAGTAATGTTCGCAAGTTCAATGCCCCGGCACGCACCACTTATACCAAATATAAGTGGCACCTAAAACAAAATTAATAACTTTTATACACTTTAGAACAAAAGAGCAATAGGTATATGAGCAATAAAATATGAAAGGAATGTGTATTACGTACTTTTGTGGCCAAATATGTTTCATCTGGAGCGGTATTTAAGAAGGTTTCCACTTGATTAGCTGAAAGGACCTTGCTTTTCTTGCTTTTGTGCCCACTTGAAAGCCTCTTCAACAAAGATGTAAGCTTCGAATAATTTTGTATATTAACATTGTCCTTCATTTGTAATGTTGCTTTCAGCATGGAATATATACTCCACAGTGTAGACGGCTGAAGTTTTTTGGATAATTCATCAAAATAACTCAAAAGAACACTTTCCGAGAACGTAGTTACTAGTTTTTCTTTTCTCCAATTTACAAAATTATCGTAAACTTTGAGATATTTTTCCCGAGACTTTGGCGGTAATATCTGTTGCACAACTCTCTGTGCATTTATTTCCATAAGCGTATTAGGAGAGACTGTTAAATCCTCTTCTTCACTGGACATTTTTAACAATTTTAGCAAATTGAAGAAATTAATAAATGCACGAAAAAAGAACAAGAGCTGTTTCCCGCCGCTTTATTTTTTTTTAAATCTTACGACATTGATATTAGGCTGCAGACCTATACAGCCTACTATTAAATTAATTTTGTAATAATAATTTTCTTAAATCAACTAACACGGTAGGTTAGTTGATTTAAGAAAATTATTATTATATATATATAATTAATTTAATAGTAGGCTGTATAGGTCTGCAGCCTAATATCAATGTCGTAAGATTTAAAAAAAAATAAAGCGGCGGGAAACAGCTCTTGTTCTTTTTTCGTGCATTTATTAATTTCTTCAATTTGCTAAAATTGTTAAAAATGTCCAGTGAAGAAGAGGATTTAACAGTCTCTCCTAATACGCTTATGGAAATAAATGCACAGAGAGTTGTGCAACAGATATTACCGCCAAAGTCTCGGGAAAAATATCTCAAAGTTTACGATAATTTTGTAAATTGGAGAAAAGAAAAACTAGTAACTACGTTCTCGGAAAGTGTTCTTTTGAGTTATTTTGATGAATTATCCAAAAAACTTCAGCCGTCTACACTGTGGAGTATATATTCCATGCTGAAAGCATGCACCTATACAGCCTACTATTAAATTAATTTTGTAATAATAATTTTCTTAAATCAACTAACCTACCGTACTTGAATTAAAATTTTAATATCTATTATATCTTAAAAAACACATAAGGCAAATAAATTAAAGTAAATATTATATTATAACAAATTCTATCTATGAACTTCTTATTGCATTTGGCTGTATGGCTCATTTTCTTTGCCTTAATATAATACATTTATGAGTAGATACGTTAATGCCCTTGTGCACAAAATTCGATTTTGTGCAGCCTATACCCTGCACAAAGAAGCACTTTCAGAGCATGAGAAGTGAAAAAAGGTTTTTCACTTCTCATGCTCTGAAAGTGCTTCAGGCTGTATAGGTCTGCAGCCTAATATCAATGTCGTAAGATTTAAAAAAAAATAAAGCGGCGGGAAACAGCTCTTGTTCTTTTTTCGTGCATTTATTAATTTCTTCAATTTGCTAAAATTGTTAAAAATGTCCAGTGATGAAGAGGATTTAACAGTCTCTCCTAATACGCTTATGGAAATAAATGCACAGAGAGTTGTGCAACAGATATTACCACCAAAGTCTCGGGAAAAATATCTCAAAGTTTACGATAATTTTGTAAATTGGAGAAAAGAAAAACTAGTAACTACGTTCTCGGAAAGTGTTCTTTTGAGTTATTTTGATGAATTATCCAAAAAACTTCAGCCGTCTACACTGTGGAGTATATATTCCATGCTGAAAGCAACATTACAAATGAAGGACAATGTTAATATACAAAATTATTCGAAGCTTCGATCTTTGTTGAAGAGGCTTTCAAGTGGGCACAAAAGCAAGAAAAGCAAGGTCCTTTCAGCTAATCAAGTGGAAACCTTCTCAAAAACCGCTCCAGATGAAACATATTTGGCCACAAAAGTACGTAATACACATTCCTTTCATATTTTATTGCTCATATACCTATTGCTCTTTTGTTCTAAAGTGTATAAAAGTTATTAATTTTGTTTTAGGTGGCACTTATATTTGGTATAAGTGGTGCGTGCCGGGGCATTGAACTTGCGAACATTACCGTAAATGACGTAAAGGCGGACACGCTTTTGCAAGCAATAAACTTACCCGACACAAAAAACAAACGGGAGCGAACATTTGTTGTCAAAGGAGATTACCTAAAAATTGTTAAAAATTACCAAGCTCTACGTCCTCAAAACGTGTCGACTAATAAATTTTTCCTCAATTATCAAAATGGGAAGTGCACTAAGCAAGTTATAGGACGCAATAAATTTGCAGCCTTTCTTTCTGCTAAAAGTCTCGGATAAAAATAGTTTGTTTTGTGCACTTGTTGTAAAATCTACTATTTACAGCCTGTTTAACTAATTTTGACTTCTATTGTTGTGTATGTTGGGAGCATGATAAATGGCACCTGCAGTAAACAGTGGTAACGTAACCACTTTTTTTGCTTTAAATGCTATCCTTATGCCTACGTAATTGGAGTCAAAATCGGTTGAACGGACTGTAACATAGGTTTGTTTAAATGTCTAAATGTCTTATTTCAAATGAAGTATAGGTATTTACATATATATTTAATACTTCACGCCAAAAAATGTACAGAGACGGAGTTAATGCCATAGGCATAGTCTTAGGTATTGCACTTTTATACGACACAGTTGTTTTTTTTTTTTTGGCAACCGAAAAATAATTTCCCCGCTAGAAAATCTAGAATCATGTGCAAGAATTAATAGTTACATTTTGCGCGTCGATGGGGACATCCCTGTCACCTTCCATAGTTTAATTTTAATATCTGGATGACAGAGCTTCGCTCGTTATTTTTTGTTTGACGTTTTCTTAAAATGAAATCTCCCTAAATCGACTTATCGCCCCCGAGAAACCCAGCATATAAAATTTCATGAAAATTGTTGGAGCCGTTTCCGAGATTCAGATTTTATAATATACAAGAATTGCTCGTTTTAAGATATTAGAATTAAAGGTATTAGAATAAATTGAAACTGTTTATTACCTAGTCATAAGTCACTTGTCCCATAGGGTTAATTAGAAAACCGGTTCAGCCGTCTGGGAGCTACGATGCCACAGACAGACAGACACAGAAACACACGTTAAACTTATAACACCCCTCTGTATCCGTCGGGGGTTAAAAAGGGAAAGAGCTCATTGAGCATATAAAAACCAGAGATACAAATTTCTCACAGCAGAACCACACCATTTTAAAACACAGCAATATATTAATGAGGTACAAGCTACAAACAGCTTAGTTACCAGCAAATTCTCAAGCTGTAACTCTAGAAGACGGCAGAATTACATACGGCGTCATTTGCAGCCTGCAGGCCGTAACGGGCCATAACAGGCTATAACGGGCTAATAACCATAACTTAGGTTCTGGCTACGTTCGCAAACGGCGAATCTAGACTTTATTGTAAGTGTCGAGCAAATTGTATGTAATGCGAGCTTTGGGTTCCGTGAAAAACGTGGTGTATACGTTTTTGAGACCGAAGTAAGCTTGTAGCATGTTGGAACGTGGTTTTCAGTTAGTTTTTGTGGTGTATCTATCTGTGGGAAATTTTTCATGTTGTTATGTTGGGGTGATAACTTGGCCGGTGTTTTTGGAAAACTTGTCTTTTATCCCGCCCGTGTTAGAGATAGCAGTGGCGTGTAGCACAAAGTGAAGGCAGAGAAAAATAAATTTCATTCGAAAGCACACATAGGTTACACACTAAACTTCAATTATATCCGACCACCGTCTTCTTCTTAGTGTACTGATAGCAATTTAAATACAGTCAGCCCAGAATTTGGCTACAAGCTCGGCATTTTCAGCAGCGTCCATCAACTCCTGTAGCGTACAGACAGCAGGATACGCTGGACAAGATATTAAATGCCTCATTGTCTGTGGGACAACACCACATTTACATTTCAAGGCGGACCCAACAAGCAAAATAATCCTGGAATGCGATTTTATAATGCTACGTGGACTTATAACACTCCGATGATAGTTTTGGTGGCCGCTACTGCGCTTTTAACAGCATAAATACATGCTGTTTTTACTCAAGTACGTTTAATCCTAAAATTTGTACTTATATCGGTATATAGGATCATATTTCCTGACAAATATAGGATCAAGACTCCTATAAAAGCATGAAACAAGAGTAATTGCACTCAGGAGTAATTACTCCGGTAACTCAGACTTATATGTGCCTATAAGATATCATCTGCGGACCATTTAAATCTTCATACTCCTGTAGGAGCATGTACCAGGAATATAATAGGTCTTTACCTATGAAATTGCCGTTTTGTATGAAAAAATTTAAACGATTTTTTTTCATGATTTTTTTATTTGTATTAATCGAAGTAATCACCCATGCAATCAATGCATCTTTGCCATCGCAGTGGCAGTTTATTGATGCCTTCTTAAAGAAATCAGCTGGACGGGAGGCAACAAATTCTTCAAAGGCATTTTGTACTGCCTCTCGGGTATTAAATTTTTTTCCCGCCAAGAAGTTATCCAAATTCTGGAAAAAGTAGTAGCCTGTAGGCGCAAGGTCTGGTGAGTAGGGCGGATGACGGAGAGCTTCCAACCCCAGTTCTTGCAACTTGGAGACCGTCTGCTGTGCAGTATGAGGTCGCGCGTTGTCGTGCAGGAGCAGCGGAGACGAGCGATTGACCAATGCTGGTTGGAGATGCGCCAGCTTCTCCATCATTGTGTTCAGTTCTTCACAGTACACATCTGCAGTAATGCTCACCCCGTTTGGTAAGAAGCTGTGATGAATCACACCGGCGCTAGACCACCAAACAGTGACCATCACTTTTCTAGGGGTAAGTTTTCGTTTAGGGCATTGTTTAGGTGCTGAACCAGGATCCAACCAACTTGCTGAGCGCTTACGGTTATCAAACAGAATCCATTTTTCATCGCAGGTAACAATGCGGTTCAAAATTCCTTCATTTGTGTGTCTGTTGAGCAGTGCAAGGCACGTCTCGACGCGTACTTCGCGCTGGCGATCATTGAGTTCGTGGGGCACCCATTTGTCAAGCTTTTTTACCTTGCCAATTTGACGCAAATGGACCAATATTGTTTTGACGCTAACGTCGAAAGCTGCTGCTAATTCAGCCGTAGATTGTGTATCATCAGCTTCCACAATCGCCTTTAATTCGTCATTGTCGACCAAAGTCTTCGGACGACCGCGAGGTTCATTTTTCAGGTCGAAATTTCCAGAACGGAAGCGAGCAAACCAATAACAGGTGGTGCGTTGGTTTGTAGTGTTAGCTCCGTAAACGTCGTTGATGTTGCGTGCCGCTTGTGCCGCGTTGCTGCCACGACGGTACTCATATTCCATAATTACTCGAATTTTTAACGTATCCATGATGACGAAAAAGATTGAAATGCGATGAAAATGTAACACTAATCAATAAAGAAATGACTACTTTTAGAAAAAAAAATCCATGTTTTTAAAATAAAATTAATTTGAAATTAGAATTCTTAGCCAAACAAAAATTATTTTGATTTGAAATGGCCAGTACTGCAGAACGGCAATTTCATAGGTAAAGACCTAATATACACTGAGGAGCAATTACTCTTGTTATTTTTACTTATAACCTCTTATAAGCTAAAAATGTATGACCAATTTAAGTAAATTAAAGTTAAATAACTGTAAATAATTTATGTATCTGGTTTGGTTTTACAGAAACTTAAAAGTAAGCGTTAAATGAATTTCATATCCACGTTTAAAAAATAATTGATCACCAAGATTATAACAGCACTCGGTAGGATAAAGTGTTCTCTATATCGATTTATCGTATGCCGTTTTAAACCTAGACATATTTATATAGGTATTCCACAGTAGTGTTATTGTCTAAGTAATCTCAAACAATCCTGGTTAAATCTCTTAAGAAGCCACTTTTGCTTGAAACGGCCAGTACAGGTGAAAACACGCTTTATATAGTTTTGCAAATTCTATTGCAGGATATAACATCAGCCATTTTGATTACAACTGTTTTTGTCTACAAATATTGAAAATGGATTTTAATAAGTGGAAGCAGTTTAAAAAAGTCGATCTGATAAAAGAAAAGTAAAAAAAAAAACATATAAAGAAATGTTAACCGCAGTGAGCAACGATTTTTTAAATTTAACTGGTGAAGACCGTATCGCGAATTCTAGCGAGGGTTCCGGCAAGATAATTGTAGTACTACTTTAGATGGAAGAGGTTCAGACTAGGAAAGTACCAAATCTTTGAGCGATGTTGAAAGTGATCATAAGGAAGAACTTTCGGATTATAACAAAATTTAGAACTGCGTGATTCTATTAATAACTTGGCCTTAGATTTCAATATTTCTCATGCTGCATTGAACTCTTTACTTGAAATTTTAAATAATAATATAAACAATGTTTTGCCTAAAGACGCACGAACATTACTAGATACCAATAGAGAAAACCTACACATCAGTATTTCAGCCCCAGGACACTATTAGCACAACGGTTTGATCAAATGTTTGAATTTTTTTTATCACAATGTTCCTTGTTTATCAAATGAGATTTCTCTAAACAAATGTTGATGGATTACCAGTTTTCAACAGTTCGACATACCAGTTTCGGCCTATAAGATGTACACTGTTAATAGAAACCACGCTGTGACAACCGGGACATTTCTCAGACAACAAGAAATGTGTAACACTCCGAGGCCATTTTAAGTTCTTTCAAGGTCGGAAATCTTTTTTGGTTAAAAATCGATCGATATCCAGGAACATATCCGGCATAGTCTTGTTTAAACCATCGGCAACCTGTTATATAATTAAGTCAAATAAAAACCATGTTTAAACTGATGTTTAACCTTGCACGTAGAACAAACCCTTAAATTATTCCTTTAACTTACTTATCTATAAATATCAATCGATTTTCATCTGGTCATTGCGGAACCCTAATCGGTAACAATGGCGAATCTTTTTCGGTTTTGAGATAACCCAATATAGAACCAATATACTTATATTGGCATTATGTCACGCTTGGAAATGCTAAAATTACTTATTTTAGCACTATATCGTACTTGGAAATGCTCACCAAGAAAATGGCAGCTGCCTTAATAATATTTATTTAATATTAATTAATACTAAAATGTAAATAAGCAAATTTCAAGAGGCGCTTTATTTTTTTATCAAAACCATGATAGATTTCACAGAAAATTTACATTCCCCGACGACTAAGCTATAAGACTAACAATTTGACAACAATAAGATTTTGTTTTTCTACTAAGGTTGACATTAATAAATTCTGATTCATATAAATACTACCCTAAAATATTTTTTTACAGAGCACAACAAGTGATACCTTCACTTCGACTATTGACAATATACATTTCTAATCTCATTTTTGACTATAACTTACTTATATTGAGATTTACAGGAGTAATTGCATTGACGTAACTCAATTATAGGAGCATTATAGTCGTATATGGCATTTCAGCGGTCTGATATAAATACCTTATAAGTAAAAGTAGACTTATAAAGTGGGCCCTTTTCCAGGGTTATATGAGGATATAAGTCTCATATAGTCCTCGATAAATGATGGTTCTAGGATAGTTTAAAAACCACTTTTTGCTAGTTGGGGAGTCATCTGAGAATCTTTGACCACCATGGTTAATTATCTCTTTTCGTGACTGTACAGCCCTAATTTAACAGTGTTTCTGTTTGAACGGTAAACCTATTCAGTTTACCCTGAGTCCTGCTAATGGGAATTTCCAATGAAGAAAAACCCGTCCTGCAGAGCGAAATTAGCATTTGCTTTGAAGTTACACATAACTAGTGGACCAGTGCCTGGGCATAATGATAGTGCATAGCAATTGGTCGTTTCGTCAATAAAATTAATTAACGTAAATGGGTCTTATAAGAAGGCTAAAAGTCACTCAAAGGGCAAATATGGAGAGGGCTATGCTCGGAGTTTTCCTACGTGATTGAACCAGGAATGAAGAGATCCGCAGGAGAACTAAGGCAACCGACATAACCCGAAGAATTGCCACACTAGTGGCAGTGGGCAGGGCAAATTGCTTGCAGAACAGATGGTCGATGAGGCAGAAAGGTTTTGCCGTGGCGACCGCGTACCGGAAGACGTAGAGTGAGAAGGCTCCCCACAAGGTGGACCGATGACCTTATGAAGGCTGCGGGAGTCTGCTGGATGTAGGAAGCACAAGACCAGTCGAAGTGGAGGAGCCTAGGGGAGACCTATGTCTAGCAGTGGACGTCTTTCGGCTGAAATGATGATGATGAAATGAAAATGATAAACAGAATAATATAAATGAGAATGAAATCCACATACATTTTCGATACATGAGTCAACATCTGCCAGCCTTTTCCAAAGTATGTTGGGGTCGGCTTCTATATTAACCGGATTCAGTTGAATGCCAGTATTTGACAATCGAACCCCATTCTAGTATAAGAGAATCACCTCAGCCCTATGATAGATATTTATACTGGGCAAATGATATTTGCCAGGATAATCTAGACGGCTAGATATCACGACTTTGGTTAACCTAGAAGTGATGATAAAAAATCTGATGTTTCATAGAAAAGTGCAATACCTGGGTCAAATGGGGTCAAAATGTATGGAACCATATGACCAGTACTTACAACCCAGTTACTGGGTAACACGATACTCCCTAGAAAGACTGGAAGATCCACGAATGACAGCCGAGACCAACAGCCTAACGTGCTTCACGAGGCACCGGCGGGTGGTATGTAAAGAACCGCGTCAAGCGTAGCGTAATTTTCTATACATGAGTCATTATAATCATCATCATTTCAGCCGAAAGACGTCCATTGCTGGACAGAGACCGGTTCTATGCTTCCCGCATCCAGCGGACTCCTGCGGCCCTCACAAAGTCATCGGTCCAGCTTGTGGGAGGCCTTACAACTTTACACCTTCCGGTACGCGGTCGCCACTCCAGAACTTTTCGGTCCCATCGGCCATCTGTTCTACGAGCAATGTGCCCTGCCCACTGCTACTAAAGTTTGGCAATTCTTCGGGCTATGTCGGTTACCTTTGTTCTCCTGCGGATCTCTTCATTCCTGAATCGATCCCGCAGGGAAACTCCAAGCATAGCCCTCTCCATTGCCCTTTGGGTGACTCATACATGAGTATATTGCTATAATAAAGAAAATAATATTCTGTAGTTATAAGATGGTGGTTACTCCACTACAATAATAATCTAGATTCCGAAGCGTAGTGTGCATGAAACATCTGCTAGCCTTCTCACGAGCGAGTCATAAAACCTTCTGTATCTAATAAATGTTTTATTTATTTGCAAATGAGACTACAATCGACTGTTGCTGCCTCCAGTTTTGTCTTTATTTTCTCTTTAGTCTGTGTAGATATCCTTCTACAATCTGTCATTTAGTCTTTCGTTTCTAACGATATTTGTCTAGGTCCTTGTAAATGTAGACTAATTCAGAAGAATATTTCTTCCCAAACTGTCAAAATCACACTGACAACAAAACTTTCTACTCGACGGCCTCAAAGTATATACGATTATCTACAAAATCATGATTCGTTTAGAACGCATAACTGTGATAATGAATAGAAAAACATAGCTATCTTATCCTATTGTACATCCTTTATTTAATAGTCATGTCTATTCTTCCGTCGACAAATCGGTTATCGTGCTAAGCCTGCTGATTCAGTAGATAAAAATAAAATAACCCATCCTCCGTTTGAAATAAGATAAGACATTTAAATAAACCTTTTTTACAGCCTGTTTAACTAATTTTGACTTCTATTGTTGTGTATGTTGGGAGCATGATAAATGGCACCTGCAGTAAACAGTGGTAACGTAACCACTTTTTTTGCTTTAAATGCTATCCTTATGCCTACGTAATTGGAGTCAAAATCGGTTGAACGGACTGTAACATAGGTTTGTATAAATGTCTAAATGTCTTATTTCAAATGAAATATAGGTATTTACATATCTGTACCTCAGAGGTATACAATAGTAACTCCACTTTTGTTGAAAATATGTTTCTTGCACCATTCACATCGCAAGAACCAGTTCTACAAAATGGTATACAACATTAAGTCCTAAGAAATCTATGAAAAGAAATATCCAATCGTATATGACATTAAATCCACTAACGTCTAATGGGTATAGGACCTCAAATGACGATAAGATTATTTACCTCTAAGCTTTGCACGAACTTAATGTTGTTCATTGGAGTTAATGTTCTTTACCTCTGAACGAAAACTCGTGCGTAGCGCGCTAGTTATCCGTATGAACCGCGCGTCGCTAGCGTCCGCGTCAGTGCTTTCGCCGTCGTACCTACTGTGCGTGCAAAACTATCCGCGTAATAGTTAAAAATTGTTTAAAATTGTTATAACCTCATGTTTTCACGCGGAAAATTACTGTGTGAGCTAGTGAATATCGGAGATCAACATGATACAACTTCAGTATATGGTAAGTACTTTTTTTAATTGGTTTTAATAAAATATTTTTGCGAAAACGTAACGAGAGGTAAACAATAGTATCTCCTGTAAACGTCTTATGCTATTGATCTTTATGTCTTGGTGTTAAGATACTTTTTTCGATGTCAAAAATTGTTAGATTAGATTCACATTTTTGTGAATATTAGACTTTTTTTAAATTCTTGAGGTATCAGTATTTACTCATATTAGGGTGTCGTGATAAGTACTACTTTTCCATTAGTTTATAACAAAATATTGGAGTAGAACGCTCCGCGGATAAACTACAAGTACATTATCCTTTAATTGTCATATGTCATTGATCTGTATTACTGTGTGTTAAGGTCCATTTTTTAGTAACATAAACACAGCGGGTAGTTACGTACACAATGTTCCCACAATGTTCACAATCCAACAATAATTTACTCATTACATACTACTCCGAAAACGCACAAAAATAACGTTTCATTAATATAAAATATTAATTTATGACAATATTATTTTGTTATTTTTAGGATCTCAGAGAAAAGATCGCCATTTCCAAGACTGGAACCATCCCCACCAAGTTTTATCTTCAAAATCTTGTCAAGACCTGGACATGCCTGTAGCTCCCTCCGAAGTACGTAACATCGGCGGTGCTATTGATTATGAAGCACAACCATCATCCTCCTCTTTGTTCACTGGCATTTGTGGTGGAAAATATCGAGAAGATTTCAACAAAGGTACGTATACCAGCTGACAGTTGACAATGGCTGCTCGCCAATACTTTGTATGTTTTAACGATTAACTTTTCGCCGTATCCTGTTATCTACGACCTAATAGGTACCTATCTCGCATAGCAGATATGGATTTGTTTTTCTGCGTTATAAATAATTGCATAAGTATGTAACTAAGGTAGTTTTTTTTTTAGGATCACGGAAAGAAGAACAACTTTTCCTCGAAAGGCCCGAAGGTTCAAATTCAAGACTATCCCAAGATATTGACGTGGCTCCTGCTCTAACCAAAGTAATGCATTCCGTCGATGCTACTGACGATGATACACAACCGTCAACCTCAGCTTTACTTACTGACATTTCAAATAATCTCGTGCCATCAACTAGCTTTCCCCGCATGAGAACAGAAGATAGTATGAGCTCTCGGGAAGACTTTTCACCATCAGACGAAGAGTATATTCCAAACACTGATGAAGACTCTACAGATTGTGAATTCAAAAAACGAAGACAGGTAAATATACCAGAATCAGACAGGTCGTCCATCGATGATCTGGAAAGTATGACAGAAAATGGAACGACTCAATCGCTGGACAATACTCCCTCAGTTATTCAACCAGAGCTATCACCTCAAATTTCTGTAATGAGGAGTCGTAAAAGAACTTTAAATAAATTAAAATGGAAATGCAATTTAAGAAAACAAGGCGCGATTACAGGAAAATCTTATACTTCTAAGAAAGGAAAAGTTGTTCCAGCAAAGAAGATGAAACCAGTATGTGCTTGCAGATTGAAATGTAGTGAACGTATAGACGAAACTGTTAGACAACTCATTTATCAGAAGTATTACGCGGAAGAGATGACGTGGGATTTAAAAAGACAATTTATTCTGTCTAGAGTCTCGGAAGTTCAAACTGCTAGATCCAGACGCCGTGATCCTGACCAACCTCCTAAAAGAGCATACACATTATATTACACATTTTTAATTGAGGAGAAAGTCGAGAAGGTTTGCAAGCAGTTTTTTCTGAATACCTTAGCTATTTCAGAAACAGTTGTGCGCAACGCGATAAAAAAATCTACACAAGGATTTGTTCAAGCAGATAGACGAGGAAGACATCTACCGCCCAATAAAACATCAGAGATAGTTAAAGAAACAGTAAGAAAACACATTGGCAAGATACCGAGATATGAGAGCCATTATAGTCGAAACAGAACAGAAAGACAGTATCTTGGAAGCCACCTTAATATTGATAAATTATATTCCTTGTATGCAGAGTTCTGTGCTGAAGAGGGTATACCGAAACAGAATATGGCAAAGGCGTGGCTATACAGACATATTTTTAATACTGAGTTTAATCTCGGTTTCAGTCCTCCTGCTAATGACACTTGTGATGATTGTGATACGTTTGTTATCAAATACAAAAATGCCACAGACGAAACTGAAAAGAATAATATGAAATCTCTTCATAATAAACATCTTGAGGAAAGCAGTCTACGATACAGTTTGAAAGGATTTGATAAAGTTGCAGCTATTGAAAGCCACGGTGCCAAGAAAATGCTGACAGTGGACCTTCAAAAATGTTTACCCACACCCTTTTTAACTAATGGGCAGAGTTTCTATTACAGAAAGTTGTGGACTTTTAACTTCACAATTATGGATTCAGTTCCAAAAGAAAGTTGGTGTTTTATGTGGGATGAGACCGTGGCAGGACGAGGCGGAAATGAAATGGCTTCTGGAATAGTTAAATTTTTTGAGCAGCTTGACAATAGCGCTTTAAAAGAAGTAACAATATGGAGCGACAACTGTGCGGGGCAGAATAAAAATGATTATTTAATGATGGCTTATTTGTGGATATTGTCTCAAAAAGAGAATGTGGAAGTAATAAACCACAAATATTTATTAAAAGGGCATACTCACATGGAAGTGGATGTAGTCCACTCAATAATAGAGAGAGAAAAGAAGAAAATCCAAGAATTTCCCATCGTGACTCCTTGGGACTGGCAACAGTTTATAAAGAGCTGTTCAAGAAACTCAAAAATTAAAGTGGTAAACATGGAAACTGATCATTTCATGGATTTTTCTGCCTTTTGCAACGGATCATCAGCTCCTTTTGTGCACAGAAAAAAATCTATTGCGGGAGAGTCTGTACCATATTCTGCTATAGTGTGGATGCAATTCCGAAAAAATGAAATAGGTTCGATGTTCTACAAAACTTCTTTTGATCAGGAAACTTTTGAAGAAGTTAGTTTCATACGAAATAAACGAAGAGGATTCTCTCTGCCCACGCCGAAACCTATTCGAGAAACCCAAAAGCCCATTTCGAAACTCAAATACAATGACTTACAAAAATCATTGCAGTGGATTCCATCCATGTTCCACGAATATTATAGGAATCTTCTATGTGCAGATGTTCCTGACTTACCTGAAGCATGTGACTAGCTGTGTTGGTTTTTTAAAATAAATAATATTTTGATTTTCAAATTTGTGAAGTAACTTTTATTTCATTTTATTAGTAAATCCCTCCCCAATTCTTTAATAATTCCATAACGCTACATACTGACTTGAGACATAATGTTTTTGGGTGCCAAATTCCAATAACATCCATAACTTTATTTAGAGGTTAACAAAAGTATGATATCATAATGTTTTCTTTAAACACCTAAGTTAATTTTTGTTGCAAGGTAAATAGTCTCAAGTCCACAAAATCAGATAAGAATGAACTTAATTGTAATTATGTGTAATACATAATAATTCCATCTAATAATAATAAAAAATACTTTCGAGTTTGTTTCAATATCTTTAAAACAACTATGTCAAAATTGCATTCAAAGTTTCATTTCGCGCATTTTTGCCTCTCCTGTAAAATTCTCGTTTTATCACATAATGTTGTTTACCTCTGAGGTACAGATATATATTTAATACTTCACGCCCAAAAATGTACAGAGACGGAGTTAATGCCATAGGCATAGTCTTAGGTATTTTATACGACACAGTTGTTTTTTTTTTTTTTTGGCAACCGAAAAATAATTTCCCCGCTAGAAAATCTAGAATCATGTGCTAGAATTAATAGTTACATTTTGCGCGTCGATGGGGACATCCCTGTCACCTTGCATAGTTTAATTTTAATATCTGGATGACAGAGCTTCGCTCGTTATTTTTTGTTTGACGTTTTCTTAAAATGAAATCTCGCTAAATCGACTTATCGCCCCCGAGAAACCCAGCATATAAAATTTCATGAAAATTGTTGGAGCCGTTTCCGAGATTCCGATTTTATAATATACAAGAATTGCTCGTTTTAAGATATTAGAATTAAAGGTATTAGAATAAATTGAAACTGTTTATTACCTAGTCATAAGTCACTTGTCCCATAGGGTTAATTAGAAAACCGGTTCAGCCGTCTGGGAGCTACGATGCCACAGACAGACAGACACAGAAACACACGTTAAACTTATAACACCCCTCTGTATCCGTCGGGGGTTAAAAAGGGAAAGAGCTCATTGAGCATATAAAAACCAGAGATACAAATTTCTCACCGCAGAACCACACCATTTTAAAACACAGCAATATATTAATGAGGTACAAGCTACAAACAGCTTAGTTACCAGCAAATTCTCAAGCTGTAACTCTAGAAGACGGCAGAATTACATACGGCGTCATTTGCAGCCTGCAGGCCGTAACGGGCCATAACAGGCTATAACGGGCTAATAACCATAACTTAAGTTCTGGCTACGTTCGCAAACGGCGAATCTAGACTTTATTGTAAGTGTCGAACAAATTGTATGTAATGCGAGCTTTGGGTTCCGTGAAAAACGTGGTGTATACGTTTTTGAGACCGAAGTAAGCTTGTAGCATGTTGGAACGTGGTTTTCAGTTAGTTTTTGTGGTGTATCTATCTGTGGGAAATTTTTCATGTTGTTATGTTGGGGTGATAACTTGGCCGGTGTTTTTGGAAAACTTGTCTTTTATCCCGCCCGTGTTAGAGATAGCAGTGGCGTGTAGCACAAAGTGAAGGCAGAGAAAAATAAATTTCATTCGAAAGCACACATAGGTTACACACTAAACTTCAATTATATCCGACCACCGTCTTCTTCTTAGTGTACTGATAGCAATTTAAATACAGTCAGCCCAGAATTTGGCTACAAGCTCGGCATTTTCAGCAGCGTCCATCAACTCCTGTAGCGTGCAGACAGCAGGATACGTGACAAGATATTAAAAGCCCCATTGTTTGTGGGACAACACCACATTTACACTCCAAGGTGGAGTCATCTGACAATCTTTGACCACCATGGTTAATTATCTCTTTTGGTGACTGTACACCCCTATTTTAACAGTGTTTTTGTTTGCACCTATTCAGTTTACCCCGAGTCCTGTTAAGGGGAATTTTCAATGAAGAAAAACCCGTCTTGCGGAGCGAAATCAGCATTTGCTTTGAAGCTACACATAACCAGTGGACCAGTGCCTGGGCATAATGATAGTGCATAGCAATTGGTCGTTTCAACAACAAAATTATTAATATAAATGGGTCTTATCAGAAGGCTAAAAGTCACCCAAAGGGCAATGGAGAGAGCTATGCTCGGAGTTTCCCTACGTGATCGAATCAGTAATGAAGAGATCCGCAGGAGAACCAAGACAACCAACATAGCCCGAAGAATTGCCACACTTAAGTGGCAGTGCGTACGGCAAATTGCTCGTAGAACAGATGGTCGATGGGGCCGCAAGGTTCTGGAGTAGCGACCGCGTACCAGAAGACGTAGAGTGGGAAGGCCTCCCACAAGGTGGACCAATGACCTTGTGAAGGCCGCGGGAATCCGCTGGATGTGGGAAACACCAGTCGAAGTGGAGGAGCCTGGGGGGTCTATATCCAGCAGTGGACGTCTTTCGGCTGAAATGATGATGATGATGAAATGAAAGGCTGTTTAATAACAAAAACACACAACAGTTCAAATCCAAATTGAGAGAACTAAACTGGAACGACATTATCAAACCCGATAAAGACATAAATGAAAACTACGAATTATTTAATAATATACTTACTGACTTGCTAAACAAATGTATACCAAAAACAAAACTAAAGATAAAAACAAATTACAAAAAATATTGGCTTACTAAAGGAATTAAAACTTCATGCAAAAATAAAAGGTTTGAAAAAATACTTGCAACCAAAACTAATAACCCATTAATTAAACAAAATTATAAAATTTATGAAAAGACTTTAAAAAATATCGTAAACAAAGCAAAAAAACTGCAGTATATAAATAGATTAATAAAATCTAGTAATAAAGTGAAGACTATGTGGAAAATAATAAATGAAAGAACGAACAAAAATGTTAAAAAAGTCAAAAGCAACATAACACTTCAAATTAATAACAAAGTTGTTACGGAACCTAAGCAAATTGCAAACCTATTTAACAACTTCTTTGCATCTATCGGTATCGATACCCAACCCCCCGACAAAGAGCCGCGCGGCACCTCGGTACTCCAGCCCACAGAAAACACTATATTCCTAAGCCCAGTAGATCCTGGTGAAATAAATGTATTATTAAAAAGCCTTAAAAACAAAAACAGCTACGGAATAGACGAACTACCACCAACTTTAATAAAACAGTGTGCTAACGAACTTACCCTGCCATTTTATTTGCTTGTCAATCAGTCTTTTGAAGAAGGAAGGTTTCCGAACTACCTAAAGAAAGCTATAATAAAACCAGTTCACAAAAAAGATTCTAAAATTGATCCCACTAACTACCGTCCTATAGCTCTTTTACCTACCGCATCGAAGATATTTGAGAAAGCGATGTGTAATCGTGTTTATTCTTTTTGCGAAAAATACAACATCTTTAATGAATCTCAAAACGGCTTCCGGAAAGACCGATCTACAGTTCTAGCAGTATATAAATTCATCCAGGAAGCTATTAATATAATTAATAATAAAAAATACGCTGTGGGTGTACTGCTAGATATGACAAAGGCCTACGATAAAGTGCAATACAATATCTTACTTAATAAGTTACAAGGAATAGGGATCCGCGGAAAAACTTATGAATGGTTTAAATCATACTTAGAAAATAGAGAACATCAAGTTGAAGTCGAATACTATAATGAACATACTAACCAAATACAACAAATTCGATCGGACAGCAATAAAATTAATGCCTCAATCCCCCAAGGGAGTGTAATTGGATGCCTTTTATTTATAATTTATATAAACGACCTCCCAAGAATCATAAACGAGTCCTGTGTCCTGTTTGCTGACGATATCTCAGTACTAACTTCATGTCAAAACAATAGCAACCTAACTGAAACACTTACAAATACACTCAACAAAATAATAATATGGATGACAGAACACAACCTCGAGATTAATTTTAATAAAACTAAAATCATGTCCTTCCACCCACGCCAAAAAGCACCTCTAGATATAAATTTTATTTACAATGACATAAAAATAGAGACAGTACAAGAATTCTCCCTACTCGGCCTATCCATAGATACAAATTTAAATTGGAAATCACACATAAAAAAAATTCGGTCTAAATTATCTAAATTTGCTTATGCCCTCCGCGAAGTTAAAAAAACCACTAACCTTCAGACAGCCCTGGTTACGTATTATGCCTATGCATACGCATGGTTAAATTATGGCGTAATATTATGGGGAAACAGTACACATGCACCTACACTTTTCACACTACAAAAACGACTAGTCAGAATCCTAGTTAACATAGAAGACACAGACAGCTGCAAACCACATTTTCAAGAACACAAACTTTTAACACTTCCCTGTATATATATATTAGAAATATGCAAATTTGTTAGAAACAACCAACAATTATTCACTACACGAGAAAACATACAAACTAGATATACACTACGACACAAAAATAGACTAAACCTACCTGGTGGCTTTAAGCTGAAAATGCACTCGACAAGCACTTTAGTAATGTCAGTTAAAATATATAATAAATTACCAGAAGTAATTAAAAATGAACAAAAATTAAATATATTTATAAATAAACTAAAGCAATACCTAATCCATAAATGCTATTATAATATTAGTGAATATTTTAATGAAAATTTAATCAATAATTAAAAATCAATACCAAAAATAATAAATAAATTAAAGAAGTGAGTAGTGGAGAAACATTTATATTTTACTTTTTTTTTTTCAAATAATAATATAATATTAGCCCTCTTCCTCTATCCTATCTTGCTGTGCCCGACAGGGTCCACAATGATCTAAAATTATGTATATTTTATAATGTACCTACCACCTATGTAAACATTGTGGAACGCAAATAAATATATTGAGTATTGAGTATTGAGTATTGAAAATGATAAACGGAATAATATAAATGAGAAAGAAATCCACACACATTTTCGATACATGAGTCAACATCTGCCAGCCTTTTCCAAAGTATGTTGGGGTCGGCTTCTAGATTAACCGGATTCAGCTGAATGCCAGTATTTGACATGGAGCGACTGGTTATATGACCGGTACTTACAACCCAGTTACTGGGTAACACGATACTCCCTAGAAAGACTGGAAGATCCACGAATGACAGCCGAGACCAACAGCCTAACGTGCTTCACGAAGCACCGAGCGGTGGTATGTAAAGATCTGCGGCAAGCGTAGCGTAATTTTCCATACATAAGTCATTATTATCATCATCATCATTTCAGCCAAAAGACGTCCATTGCTGGACATAGACCGGTTCTGTGCTTCCTGCATCCAGCGGACTCCTGCGGCCCTCACAAAGTCATCGGTCCAGCTTGTGGGAGGCCTTACAACTTTACACCTTCCGGTACGCGGTCGCCACTCCAGAACTTTTCGGCCCCATCGACCATCTGTTCTACGAGCAATGTGCCCTGCCCACTGCTACTAAAGTTTGGCAATTCTTGGGGCTATGTCGGTTACCTTGGTTCTCCTGCGGATCTCTTCATTCCTGAATCGATCCCGCAGGGAAACTCCAAGCATAGCCCTCTCCATTGCCCTTTGGGTGACTCATACATGAGTATATTGCTATAATAAAGAAAATAATATTCTGTAGTTATAAGATGGTGGTTACTCCACTATAATAATAATCTAGATTCCGAAGCGTAGTGTGCATGAAACATCTGCTAGCCTTCTCACGAGCGAGTCATAAAACCTTCTGTATCTAATAAATGTTTTATTTATTTGCAAATGAGACTACAATCGACTGTTGCTGCCTCCAGTTTTGTCTTTATTTTCACTTTAGTCTGTTGGGAGATAGGATTTGATTATTTATTGCAGCTGCTATCTCTATTGGTCAATATTATATTTAGAATTGTTTTTTTTTTTTCAGAAATTGAAAAAAAAAAATGAATAATGTTCTCAAGATTTTTGATTTAAAAGAGTGTCCTTGGAGTTTCTTGCCCGTTCTTCTCCATAGAGATCTACGTTTTGGTATTCGCAACTTTAGCTTCAACTTTCCAACTGATCGACCTTTTGACAATTCAAAAGTGCCAGTAAATGGTTTAATTGAAATAAATGCTTTGAATTTGAGTTTTGAGGTGCAAAGGAAGGCTTAAAGTATATCATTTACTAAGCAAGTAAGGGTATACGAATGTGTGAGGGGTAGGTAACACAACTAAAGACAGAATGTTTTTAAATTTTATAAAAAAAAAAAAAAAAACAACTGTAATTTTTTAAATAAACTTTTTGTTACTAGGTACTTATGTGCGGTTTACTGTACCTATTTTATTTTGGATTTAAAAAATCTTCTGTAAGTATCAATGCTATCATTTAAAGAGTCATCTATCCCATAAAGAAAGTCACAGTCATGGTTCTCATTCCTTTAACAGAAAGGGACCCTAAAGATCCCATCGTTAAGCGCTCGAGGCAGTACCTTCATCAATTACTTGTCAAATCTGCGGTGTCCACGTCTTCACTCATCGGGAGATTTATCTCAAATGTAATTTGTTATGTTTTGGTCTTAGGATACCTTTGGCAACTATTTTTTGTAGGTTATCGATTTGAGGGCGCAATTTTTCGATGACATCGATTTTAGAAAGCCAAGTATTTTTTTTTAGTTAGTTTAGGGGATTGAGGTAAAATCATCTCTCGAGGCAGTGACCTATAAAAAAATGTTTTATCATTTGTCGATTCGCCCGATTCAGGCGAGTTAATTCGGGCGAATCGACTAATAGCCCAAAATATGATTTGCAATCCAGGGCCGGATTTAGAGGTCTGGAGGCCTCGGGGCAAAAAAGGAGTGGAGGCCCTGAAATTATTTCCTAAATAAAATGAAAAAAAAAAAAAAAAAATTGTAGAGTTTTTCAGTAAATAATTTATTGTGAAACCATGTAGCTTATTTTAGTATTTAACAAACATATATAAATATAATCGAAAAACAAGAATTATATGAAATAAAATTTCAGCGTTAACGAACGGAACCTTCCGAGCTTTTTTTGCCGAAAAATCGTTGATGATTTCGTCGAAATCCAGTTCTACTAAGTACTTAGTCTATTTCAATGCTCAGGAGAGAAAGCTTTGATAGACGGTATTGTCCCATCGTCTTTCGAAGCCTATTTTTATAATTTTCATTAATTATGTTTGTACAAAGGTATATGTAAAACGGCGAAAAAATATCAAAGGAAAAGTTGTTTACTAGTGTTTACTATTTGAAAGATTTTTTACTCCGAAGTCTCTATTGTGGGGGCCCCTTTTTTGTGGAGGCCCCGGGGCTGTTGACCTGGTTGCCCTTCCTAAATCAGGCCCTGCTGAAACCTCGTACAGTACAACTATTTTCTTAACGTCGCTCGGCAAACTTCGTGCTTCATCAGTCGTCGAATTTTTATTCGTTGCCCTTTGCACTTGCTGCAGACCGGACGCTCTCAATCGACTTGGAAGTATATAGAGTTCTAAATACTCTTTTAACTTAATTTAATTTATTTTACAATGGGTGGTAAGCTCGCTTGTATTTGGAAATGTGATGATTCCCGAGGGACATTAAAATTAGTTAGTATTGTACTTACTTTGTTGAACATACGAGTATTTTCGACGTCACCTCGATGTCTATTTTTTTTTTATCTGGGAAATGCTTTAAGCCACAGTATTAAGGGTCTGTCAGGAAATGGTGGAAACCGATTACTAATTAGGTACCTATTAAGGAACAAAATAACGCGTCATTTTCAACGACAGCACCATTTTGACAATTGCCTTCCCATTGTTTTATGAAATGTCACTTGAAGTGTGTTCAAGAAACAAAATGGTGGCGTTAGTTCTGAGTATAGCTACGCGCAAAAACATTGTAGCGCTATAATTACTTGATTTTTCCGTTACGAATTTCTCAATAGTCGCCGTAGGGTTGTGACCGATATAAAAAGGGTCCGACCCAAATAACATTGTTGGGGTTTATATTGCCTTAGGCTAATCGTTTCGACTTTTAAATTGTGCCTCCGAATTAAGGAAAATAATGGAACTAAATTAACCACTGCCTTTTTACGAAAAATATAAATCCTCTACAAAAAGATTTAGTATCTTGTTGAAACAATTATTTAAAAGCGGGGTAACAAAGCCCTTCCTGATTTCAATGAAACAGTTCAGTGAAGGTACATCTCGAGTAGTTGACATGGCGATGGCGGGTCGAGTTAGCAAACACTTACACATAAGAGGGTAGGACCAAATGTCATTACATTACTGCTAAAGGACCATGGACGTGTTTGAGTATTGAGCTATGTTCTATGTAGGGAAGGGGTGAAACTTTGAGTCGGTTATGAAAAAAAATTGCTCTGCCAAACATTTTTCCGCGTAAATATTGCATATTTCTAAGAAAAAGTAGTTTTTTTTTTAATAATCGACGATACATTTTTGTTTGTCTAGAATCATGTGCTGAATTCATAATTTCAAATCCTGACATCCTGTATAAACTGCATTTTTCTTTATAAAACGTAATTGTTTAAAGAATATGAAACAATAATTGTAATACTTCAAGGTCTTCATCATCTGCCTAGCAGTGGCGAAAGGTGGAATTCTAGCCAGGATAAGCCGTTCCAAAAAAATAAAACACACCGCGTTATGCAAACTTAAAAATCTATATACTTAAATGAAAAAAAAAGTCCAGCCCAAACCCTTGGACCTAGAAAGCTGAAATTTTGCACAGAGGTTCCCTTTATAATGTAGACAAGGAATAAGGAAGGATTTTTCGAAATTCAACATCTAAGGGAGTTAAATAGGGGATGAAAGTTTCGCGCGGGCGAAGCCGCTGGGAAAAGCTAGTTCAGAATTTAAGGCCCTACTTTCACTGATATTGAGTTGGAATCAGAGAGTTTTGTACAGAAGACAGCTTGCTTTTACGTAAGCCATTTTTTCAGTAATGCATAAAAAATAATTTGTACCATGAAATAATTAATAGTGGATCTGTGAGATTTCTCAAAGGTAGGCCGATGGAAATCGGCTTGTATTTACCCGTCGCCACTGCTGCCTAGCCTTTTCGCAACTATGTTGGGGTCACCTTCCAGTCTACCCGGATGGAACTCAGCACCAGTATTTTACATGGAGCGGCTGCCTATCTGACCCCGACAACCTCTGCCAGGGGTGCGCGTTTGTTCGAAAGAGGTACCGCAGCCCCTGGCACACAGGCTACTGAGGGAACACGGGTGGGTTTTAGTCAGTAAAAGTCTGACACGCCCTCCTGCTCCACCCAGACCGGGAGAAGTTATTTGATGATCTACCACCCAAAAAAAAAAACCACAACCTAGTTAAGTATTGGGTAATACCCCTTGGTAAAAGACTGGTTGTCAAACTTTCGGTCTTCTCACAACGGCTTTTTGACGTGCTTTCTGAGGCACTGAGGGGTCTTAGGATGTAAATATGGTCACACATCCACGGACCAACCGCGGCAAGCGTAGCTTAACCTGATCGATTAAACCGTGTGGCTGTTATTTATTTATATTTCAAGAAAACAAGTAACAAATGACTCAAATGTGTTAGTAACAATATTTCTTAACCCTATGTTAGTAAACGTAACCTACACACTTAACCTACACTGCCATTATAGTTACAATGCGAATCCCTGCTACAAGCTCAACACCGAAGTGGAGAGTTTGCAGCAGTAATTCACACACAAGCAGTCCAGTCTGCTCGCGATACACCGCAGTATAATGCTACTTAGCCACAAGCTCAACTCAAAGCATTTAATTCAAAATATCTGGATGACCGAGTTTTCGGTTCTTTTTTTGTTTGACGTTTTCTAAAAAGAATAAACCTAGCTAGATCGATTTATCGCCCCCTACATACTAAATTTCATGAAAATCGTTGGAGCCGTTTCCGAAATTCAGATTATATTTAGAAAAGAATTGCTCGTTTTAAGATATTAGATAAACCAATAACGGACCCTTTTGAATTGTCAAAGAGTCAGAAAGATGAAGCTAGTTGCCCAAGCTCAAGCAAGTGCCAATTGTAACACTTCTAGGTACGAGGTAACAGTTGAACTCTGTTTGACATGAGTTAGTTAATTATTTAAAAGTAAGTGGCGTTTGAGGGCTGGTTGCCAACCTGACTGCGTGTCAAGAAACGTCGAAACAAGTTCAGGGTTCAATGGTGGTCAAGGTAAGCGGTATCCACGTGTTTCAAGTTCGAATATGTAATACATGAAAAACGTTCCCGTAGGCCTAATCAAAATTGGCCATAAGGAAAATTATTTAAAATGTGTAACCAGTTACTGGTCTTACCTATTGTGTTATTCAGTAAAAAAGTTAAGCCGTTGCTCCCGGCCGCCTTTCGTGGATCTTTGACAGTTGCTACTGGTCGTCAGAAGTCCTAAAGTCTGACAGCCAGTCTGACCAAGGGCTATCGTGTAACCCAGTAACTGGGTTGTGGAGGTCCAATAGGCAGTTGCTTGCAAAATACTGGTATTCAGCTGCATCCGGTATGACTGGAAGCCGACCTCAACATAATCGTAGTTGGGAAAAGGCTACGGAGATTTAAATTATTGTGTAGTTTGAATCCATTTTAGAGAGGCAAGCAAAGCTGTGAGTAAAATAAATTAAATAAAACAATCCATTTTAATCCTTTTCGTTTTAAAATATAGTAAGATTTACAATGGAATTGCATTTGTACCTAAGTCGTCCATTTAAAAAATCAGGGTTCTTTTCTGTATTCGCTTGGAATTACAATAAAATAAAGTTTGTAAATGTAATTTGGCGTATGTTAGGTAAGCTGCATTATATTTTACTTCGGGTCTATAAATATCTATAGATATTTCCCTTCACCGTTTAGATAGTAGTGTTGTTGAAATAATTTACACAAAGTAAAGTGCCTACTTCGGTTCGAACCTACGACCAACAATTCGTAATCTGCAGCGTTTTCCACTGTATCATCACTGATTTAGTCGTCGAGTTTTTTTGGGCTTTGTAAATAATTATGTGCGAGTTTTCCGAGAGCAGTGATGGCTTAGTGGTAATAGCCGTGACTTATAGAGTTCTAGGACATAGGTCCGAACCCAGACAGGCGCTTTACTTTGTGTAAATTATTTCATCATCATCGTAACTGTGTTAGTTTTGCTTTTAACTGCATTGTTAAACATATTAACATGATTTTTAACATCTATTTAGTGAGCAGGGAGGACCACTTGACTCTAACAAAAATTACCACTTTAAAGCCTAATACTTATTTCACATACGGATCCCGTAATCAAAAGATTGTCTTCACAAATCGGTAATATTTGAAAGGCTTATCCAACGACATACAAATGAAAACGTCTCCACTTTTAACTTTTCACAATTTATTTTTCCAAATTTTATTTCACCACTTTTGCCGTCGTGACTTATTTGTCAAGTACATCCATGCCGAATTACTGCTTTCTACTACTAAGTTTCTGAGGTAAACTGCGTGCAGACGGGCGGACATGTCGAAACATAAGGATCCTCTTTGATTACTAACCCTAAAAAGGCATTCTAACCGTAAAAAAATTCCAAAAACTAAAATTCTAGCTACCCCTTCAAAAAGGTATTTTATACATATAAAATGCTTTGTCCTGAATGACTGACTGACGGATCAACGCACAGCCTAAACCGCTGATCGTAGAGACATGAAACTCAGAGGGTGTGTTCTTTGTATGACGTAGGCATCCGATAGGAAAGGATTTTCTGAAATTTAAATTTAAAACCTAGAAACAAATAAGAAATGTTTACTTATATGTAGATCTTTTGTAAATTGGTATGCTGAATGAAGTACCAGGTTGTCATAACTTGGTAGGAGCTTACCTAACATAGTTATGTCAGCTAGAAAACGTTTTATGCCTTCGAAGTACCAGTTTGGCATAAATCGGTAGGAGCACACTTAACATAATTGGGTCAGCTAGAAAACGCTTTATGCCTTCGAAGTACCAGGCTGTCATAACTTAGTAGGAGCAGTTGTGTCACATAGCAGCGTTTCCTTCACTTATAGGAGACCACAGCATGCACAATAGACCTGCCAGGGGTGCGGGTTTGTTCGAAAGACATACCACAGCCCCTGGCATACGGGCTACTGAGGGAACACGGGTGGGTTTTAGTCAGTAAAAGTCTGACGCGCCCTCCTGCTGCACCCAGAGCGGGAGAAGTTATTTGATGATTTACCACCCAAAAAAAAACCGTGCTCAATAGAGTTAATAACTAAGCTAACAAAGTAAAAATACCTACTAATTATGAGTAAAATTTGGAAACAGTTAATAATTTTTTTTAATGACATACAAAAAAATAAAATAAAACATTCAGAAATTTGATACGTTCCCGTGGGATAATTTCCGACCTCCGCGTGGGCGAAGTCGCTAGCAAAAGCTAGTTTCTTATAGAGAAGAATGGTTGAGCTGCGTGATTGACCAACAAATACTGGTATATTCATAAAATTTTCATATTTTTGCATTAATACTACACGAATAATAGTCCTTTACCTACCGAAAAAGTACTAAGAAAACTTGAGACACATTTTTATTCTATTGTATTTTTTCTGTCGGCATTAACTAAGAAACATGGAAATGCTCTTTTCGTCCCCGTTGCCTTACAAATTATATTAGCCTCAACATAGCTTTATCCGAAGAATATTTATTTCTTTGGAGTCAGTTTTAATCCTAACCAGGAGCGATTGAATTTTAATATCTAGAAGAAACCTAAGATCTGTTTTTTACCATAATATCCCGCCTGTAGGTATGCCTTGATAGGTTGGGCAGAGGTGTACCGCTACACTAGTGCACTCGTATTTTTTGACATGTCATATATTATAATTAAACTTTATGTTTATACTAAATATTATACCAACGAAAAAGAAAGAAATCATATATTTTGTTCAACATACAACCTGACGCGAAGAGGGAGGTGGCGCACGTGAGGGAGAGGCAGTATATGCGCCCTTACGGCCTTAGTCGCCACAGGAGACGCCCTGGGTGACGGGAATCCCAGGCTGATTCCCGGCCACCGTTGGCGCGGTCTTGCGGATGGCTAGTAATAATGGGTAGCTCGCTGTCCGGTAAGTACCAAACCCAGGTTGATGGCGAGTTGTGTTCCACGCGCGCCTCAAAGAGATGTCAGCAAGAACTGGTGGGGTCTGCAAGGGCCGATGCCTGCCAGGGGTGCGGGTTGTTTGAAAGAGATACCGTGGCAACTGGCACACAGGCAACTGAAGGAACACGGGGGTGTTTTAGTCAGTAAAAGTTGGACACGCCCTAGCTCCACCCAGAGCGGGAGAAGTTATTTGTAGATATCCAAAAAAGAAAAAAAACACTACGCTGCTAATTGTAACAAACGTAAGATAATTGCGAGGCTACCCTGGCGCTAGTAGTTGTTCATAAGATTATAGTCAGTGCAAATCGCCATTAGAAAAAGTTTTGATATCTATTTTCTATGCACAGTAAAAAATACTTTTTGTAGTTTATAATATATATAAAGTGGTTTCTCTTTCATCAATATTCCAACAGTACGGCCCTATATGACCGGTCACATCAAAATAAGGTTACCTTCAACTGGTAATTTTACACCCTAGCTTTAATTAAAAATACATGAGACTTATTTTTTTTACTGCGTAGATTTATTTAGAGGCACTGAGATACATTAATATATAAACCTTTACAACTTGTATTTCGAAAGGTAGGCAGTGAGGTGGTACACACACATTTCGACAATAGGGTATTTTCCAATTTATTAAAAACTGTTCTAATTTGAAGATTGGGACGAAATATATCACAGAAAAATAAAAGTAAATTGATTTATATCCATTTTCTCAATTAAAAACGATTTAGTCCAAATTTATTTTTCGTTGTTTTGAATTTACCGCCAAAACGCTCCTTACGATGACTTTTTATCACGCGACGTCAACTTTGTGTAAACTAAAGTAGTTAGTAAGTAAACAAGTGAGTGTAGTGTTTATAATTAACAAGATTTTTATGGATAAAAAGTGAAATCAGTGGTGTGCGGTGCCTCTGCGCACAAATACTTCTAAAATTGCGGCAAACTAAGTATTTGTACTGGTGCTGTTTACACAAAGCTGACGTCACGATGTCACGTGATAAAAAGTCATCGTAAGGAGCGTTTTGGCGGTAAATTCAAAACAACGAAAAATAAATTTGATTTTAATCGTTTTTAATGGAGAAAATGTATATTCAAATAAATTATTTTTTATTTTTCTTTTAAATATATCTTCTCGATCTTCAAATTAAAATAGTTTTTATAAAATTGGAAAATACCCTATTGAGTTTGTTATCTTTACTAACATTATTTATATATAATGAGGTAAAGTTTATATGTAAGGGGTAATCTCTGCAATTAAGAGAACATCACTTTAAAAAAAAAATACATTTATTCCAAGCTACAATGACCCGTAGACATACCTTACAAATTAAGGGATATTATTTATTAATCAAAAATACACATTTTCCTTTTTGCATTTGACAGCCCAATTCTGAAAGAAGATTACATAAACGAAACATTTAAAACCAGTGCGCAAACTATGAATTCTAGGACCTAGCGTAGACATTTTTCGTGGGTTGTCAAAATAAAAATCAGCCGTTCCATACATTTTGACCGCGTAGGTATTGCAATAAGCTTTTCTATGAAACAGCTGATTTTTAATTTGGTATCCGGTGAAAAAAAATCTGTGCTCAAAATCATAATGGTGAATCGCACTGGTTAAAATTTTATCAGGTTTAGATAATAATTTTGTAAAAAAAATATTTCCCTTTACTTATATTGTGGATACTGTGAGGGACCTTGCTTCTTGGAAAATTTTATGATTCTAGATCGAAGTACTGTTGACTTAGAAGTTTAATTTTTTTGAGCTCCAAAACCCATTTAGAACTCGATATTTCCACGCGTTCCCAAGAAAACAGTCTCGGCAGACAGGACGTACGGACAGCGAAGTGATCATATTTTATAAGGGTTCGGTTTTTTTTTTGAAGTTAGGAACCCCAAAAAAAAGTAGATATAACTCAGCGATAAAACAAATGCTAAAATTCAATTGAACCGCGATCCGAAGGCAATCTCTCAACTCAAACTAAGATTATGGTATCATGTTACAGTCAGATGGTCCTAAATAAATAAGTAACGGGGGCGATTCGGCCTGTCCAGTCCAAGATGGCGGCCATTGTGGTACATATTTTATTAAGGGATATCAAAGACAGTGGATTGGTAGGGACGTACGATAGTCAACAATTGTTTATTTATTCGCAGAAAACAAATGGTAACATGTTGAAAATCTCCAACCTAGGGTAGGTTAACAAAACAATACATTTTAACAGGATGAAATGGCGATCATAGGCTTTAGGCAAAGTGGCTAACGAGCACCGTTCTCAGATGAGAATATTTTATTGTTTCGTACTTTTTAGAGCCTGTTTTTTCAGTAGACGGGTTTCGGTGTTTGAACTTATATTTTTAATCGTCCCATGTACATTATTTCAACATGAATGGTATAACCAAAATATTTTGATTTAAAGAGTGTCCATGAAGTTTCTCACCCGAAATTAGGAACTTTACATACAACGTTTTTTATCACCCGAAATTCGGAGCATTACAACGTTTTGGAATAGACAATTTCATCTTTCTGACTGACCAAGCCTCCAACAATTAAAAGTTGCCTGTAAAAGAAAGCACAAACAAAGAAAGAAAGAAAGGAAAATATTTTCTTTGCGATACGCATAGAAAATACATAAGTATTTTTTTTAAAGATAGATTAAAATAAATCTTGTTGTATTAAAATGAATGCTTTCACTTTGAGTGTTTAAATATATATAGCATGGCCAGAGACTATAGCCAAAAATAATAACAGTCAATTATTCATAATTAGGTTCTTTAATTTCTGGCAATGTAGATGACAACGCCAGAATTACTTTTTAATATCGTCAAGAGCTTATATTGTAGGTGCCTCGTGCTGTCCGTCCATAACCAGGGAAAACAATGTTTTTACGAACGTAACAGTAAAATTTAGTTTATCAGTTAATCAGCCCTACAGAGTCTGTATTCAGTGTCGGTGTAGTAAGAAGCCTATTTAATAACTAATAAGCATTTATGGGGCACAATGTTGAAAATATTAAAATCTATATTTTATTTTTGTTATTTGTTTAAATATTTTGAAAAAACAAAAAACAACGTAATAGGTTTTCAGGATGTCGTAACACTGAAAGTCGCTTTTCGTGTCTGTCTGTGTGCGATTCATATTTAATGCCTGCTCTTATCCTAATTAATGTGTAGGACACAGCATGTCGTCTTACGTTTATTTATTTTAACTTCTCGCCCAAATTTGGTGCAAAGGAGACACTTATGGCAATCTGTACCAGTCAACCAAGGGTGCTGAAGAGATTAAATGGCAGGTGCTCTGTTTAATTGGAGATAATAATAATAAATAATATTAAATAGATAATAATTATAAATAATATAATAATAAAAAATATTTTTAAATGTTTTTTTTTTTAATCATTTTTGTAAAAATATTTAAAAATATATTGAATATGTATTAGAGAAAATAAACGACAAATAATATTAAAAATAAAATAAGTACAATCATCATCATCTGCCTAGCCTTTTCCCAACTATGTTGGGGTCGGCTTCCAGTCAAACCGGATGCAGCTGGATACCAGCATTTTACATGGAGCGACTGCCTATCTGACCTCCACAACCCAGTTACTGGGAAATACGATACCCCTTGGTAACACTGGTTGTCAGACTTTCGGGCTTCTGACGACCCGTAACGACTGTCAAAGATCCACAAATGACAGCCGGGACCAACGGCTTAACGTGCTTTCCGAGGCACGGAGGGGTCTTGGTATGTAAAGATGGTCACCCATCCACGGACCAACCGCGACAAGCGCAGCTTAACCTGGTCGATCGACCCGTGCAGCTATTGTTATTTAGCCACAAGCCCCTCAAAAAAAAATTAAGTACATATCGCACCTTTAAAGTAAAACCGTTACTAAACAAAATTCTTAAAGAACGCTGCACTCAGATTTTATTGACAAAAAATGGTGACTTTTTTCTAATATTGGCTCTCCTGTAAAATTTTATAATTTTGTTTAGTCAGGGGTTTTGTTATGTCGGGGTACTTTAAAGGTGCGATATATTGGGTTAAATTCATCTCTATTGAAATGAGCACATCTTTTCCAGTATAAATATATATGAACTAAAATTCTTACACACATACAAACCTGGTATTTAGCAATACGTATCAAACTATTTAATAATTAGGTACTCAACATAATAGCAACATAGATTTCTTGAATACAACTTTTAATTTCGAAGCTCGGAGACATAGAGAACTAGGCGAATGTTTCAAAGATCAAATTTAGATTCCGTTTCGTTAAAAAACAGTATTTTTCGATAACTATTAAATGAGATGCATTTTAACCGACTTCCAAAAAGGAGGAGGGTTATATGTTCGACTAACTGTTTTTTTTTAATGTATGTTGATCGATTTCTCCCCCATTTGTGGACCGATTCTCAAAATTACTTTTTTATTTGAAAGAGTATACTCCTGAGGTCATCAGATCCTGACTTGGTCTCATTGGCACCAAGTCAGGACCTGATGATGGAATCCCGGGGAAATCGAGAGCAACCCTCAAATTTTATAGGTGTTAACAATGTTTCTCTTATATTTTCTAAAGCTATTGAAACAATTGCGTATGGTCAACATCATCTTATGACGCTGAGCTGATGAAGGAAGGTACAACTCTTTAACGGTTAGGAGTTAGGTGGAGGTTCGGGTATAACTCCGTCATATTTAGACCGATTTGAAAATAATTTTTTTTTCTAAAGGGGTTTATTTCGAAATGGTCCCATTTAAATTTCATATTGACATGATGATGCGTTTCGGAGATAGACAACGGAACTGCAAAAAATTACAACAAATTAACCGCGATTGCTGCTATTGCATAAATATGCATTGTTTTGACCCCAAGGATGATGAAATTTCGAATTGGTGTGGGGTAGGTACTAACTAAAAAGTGAAAAATAAAAACTTTTTCAAAAAAAATAAAAAACCATTTCCGAAAAAACACTACAAAGTGAAAAATAACTTTAATTTCGGAAGGCGGTGACAAGAAATTAATAAAATACATATCCAAAGTCACCGGCTTCCGAAATTAAAGTTATTTTTCACTTTGTAGTGTGTTCTCGGAAGACGGTTGTTTTTAAACGTCACTACACTGATACAAGATCATTTGAAGCAATTTACATACTTTCAACTTTTTATTTAGTATTTAAAATCACTACAAATTTTATATATTTGGAAATCATGAGGCTATCAACAGCTCTTTCAACATCTCTGTTTCAAATTGGCACCAAAAAAAAAGATCTCTATGTTCACTTCTTTTCTAGCTAAAATCTTTACTTCATCAGGCATTCAGGAGGGTTCCTTTTGATTATAATCCCTCATTGCGAATGCTCCAACTGTCGACGGGATTAAGGGTACCACATGGCTAGGAAAAGCATTGATCATTGTCAGAACATTTTCAAGCCGGCCGGGCCTTCGTTATTACAAAATTCGCGAATAATGGCGGACGAAACCACGCCAGAACACCAGTACTCCAGTCTTGTACCCATTATGCAAACAAAATTACCTATATTTATCCTTATTTTTCAGTTTATCGCTCATAAAAATGATGTTTAATAAATATTACTCACCGAATTTTGTCAGACGCTCCGGGTAGGATCCTAAACAGGGACCAGTCGGTCCCGCACCCTAGCTCGGTACAGTCGTGTTCTTTCTCCGTGAATAATCCCGCGCTTTTATTCACTATCTGTGCTAGTGTAATTTTGAATTTGTAATCGTTTTGTGCGTGTGGTGTGTGTGACATTTGGATTTTTTCTACGCACGGGTATTCAAGTATACAGCTTAATTTGTAAGTAGAGCCTATAACTTTTTTCTTTTTTGTGTCTGTCTTTATTTATGAGCGAATCGATTGAAAGGACTTTGCTGTCCTGAAAGTTGAGTTGGGAAAACATGTTTTTCGCGAAAATTGTGTATGAAAAGCAGACTTTTATTTATTGAGATATAAATAATTCGCTTATTGAGTCGTTATTGTATCCTTTCCAATTTTCTGTCGGTTTTGTATCATTCGAAACTGTTTGCAGTTATTTTTGCAACAATTGCGAAACAAATGGCTGTCACGACCTTTGTGTATAAATTATGGGGTTTTATCACGACATGTCCATTTCATTTGCTAATTTCTGGAGGTGGGTAAGTCTATTTTTAGTAATCAAATGTTTCATAGAATTAGGTAGGGCTAGGCAAATTATGAGCCCATTGTGTCTTTTCGGTTTAAGCATTATTTTTGGACTTAAATATTATGGGCCTGCGTTTTAAAACCTAACTTATTGGTGCTTATTGAAGTGCGACTAATTTATGAAGCATACGGTTAGCGACCTTTTATTTTGAAATTTAAATTTAGAAACTGTGGTTTTCCGTACGATAAATTGAAATCATAAATGATTTTCCGGGTTCCACCGATATTTTTGTTTATTTACATTTTTCCTTTAATTCTGTTTCATTATAAATATGATAATTATTTAGGTATTTGATACTTCAGTGGCCGTCATAAATACCAACGTTTAGTTTAAAATATCCGCTTTATTTTCTGAGTTTTATTGAAAGTCCTTTGAGAAAATTATATTTTTCCGTTTATCTGGCGGTGGCTGAATCAGATATAGGTACCGACTGTTTGTCTAGACGAGTTGCCAAGGGTTGATGACCTATCTTGGTACCATTGGACCCCTTACTTTTCTACCTTACGAAAGACTGTCAGAATAAAAGACTTCTTAGTGTCGAGGTCTCTTCTATAACTTTTATATTGATTATGATACTTATTAGAAAATTAGAAAACGTATTCGAATAAGGGTTACCTTATCCCCTAAACTGGTAATTATCTGTAAAATACCGGTAAATATTTATTTAAGCATGATCTAGACTAGACCATGATGTAAAACAAGGACCCAAGAAGGTTTTAAAATTTTGAGAGCGTTTTTTTTTTTGTTTTGACTCTCAATACTCAATCATTTATTGCATTCCACAATGTATAAGCTAAGGTGGTAAGTAAACATTTTTTTTAACAATCGTGATTCTGTCAGGCACAGCAACAGAAAAATTTGAAGGAAGAGGACTTATTTAGGTATACATGCAACCAACTTTTTTAAGTATAGTGTAAGGTAACATTTTATTAATTATTAATTTAATCTAAAATTTTATGATTAATGTAAAATATCATGTCAGTTCTATAGATTTGTCAATCTCATTTCTGAGTACCTCGGGTAGTTTGTTATACAATTTTATCTACATAACCAGTGGACTCGATGAGTGCAAGTTTAAACGGGATATCAGTAGGTTTAATCGTGTTTTATGTCGGAGTATGTATCTTGCTTGCATGTCTTCTCGTTTTGCGTAAAAGTCTCGCTCATCGTTGATTTTGGCGACAATAGAATGCGCAATAAATTGTACATAAATTATGGTAGGTCCATATTTCCGTAGAGATGGGAAATAATGGGACAAAACTATTGTACATGTTTACTAACATCAAATAGTTTACTATATTAGATTACATAGTTTGAAAGTTTATTGAAAAAGAAACTGATTTATTCCGCCGAACAAGCCTCAGGCAAATGTAACGGTCATCAAATCAAAAAAGGAATCGAAAGGTCACTGACCTCACAAGGACTTTATCTAACCTCGCCTTGTCAGCAGAATTGGTAACAATTTGAATTTGGAAGTGTCTATTGTTACATTCTTTTTGGAACAGTTTTATTCAAATTGCTTCGTAGACAATCGTTAACCTAGGGCCAAATTATGGAAGACGCTTAAATTTATAAATCTCGATTCAAAACGAGATTGCGATTTTGTATTAAAATTAATCAATAATTCCGTGACATATAAGTAGGTACTACAGTACGTGTGCTATTTGCTGTCATAAAATTATAGATTCATTATAACTGTGCCATCTTGTATTTTTTTTTTGTTATACATATATCATCGAAATCCATTACTATGTATACGTATAGATGTGAATTTAGATTATTAATAACACTGTCAATAAGTTATATTAAGCATAGTTCTCGTTGACTATTTGCCTACCTATTGTTACATGGAATAGTGAGTTACAATAGGAATGATTGGAATTCCTTACTTTTATGATAGTACCAATATAAACGTCTGTGCCTTTGTCTGAAAAGGTTTCGTCTAGAATCATAATTAATCCCTAGTCAATAACACTGAGCAATCATGCCGAAGTCAATATTGTCCGACGGTCCATAAGCGTAAAATTATTAACTCAGCCAGAGTTAATAATTTTATCCTGGATTTCGAGGGTCATCTCGTACCCCATAAAGCATTTTGGCGATCACTGATGTCTATCTATCTGGGATAGGATAACGTGGTTGATTAGCATTGATAACCATAGACTTGTTCATGAACAAAACTGTAATTTAATTTGAGCAACGTACTCTACAAACCGCTGAGCGTATCTAATACCTCTCTAGATATTTCTCTAAATAACGCTCGTTAATGGAACCTTTGACTTGCTAATTAAACTTATATGATTTTTATTTATTAATTAATTATGAATGTGTTTATTTATCTAAAATTATACTGACCTATTTGTTTCTTTTTTCATTTTTTGTAATGTATCAATGGCATGCCACCTTCTAATTTTATAACTGCTTGTTTGTGTTAATTTTCTACGCCATATATTGGCAAAACATAGTGCACATATTTTAGAGAATATAATAACTGTAACCATGCCTATGTTTAACAAAATAAACGATTGATTGAAATAACTCTATTTCGTTTCTCCCTACAATCACACTATTCAATTTAATTAGTCATCAACCCGAAAACCATTTTCAGACAATAAACAAAATTAACTCACGAAAATAACCCCTCACGATTTAAAACAAAAATAATTACGTCGTACGTCTAGCCTAAACCGATCCAATCAGACTAGTCCCTCCAGACATTTATTTATATATTTATCACACAAATGTACCCTTTGCCATTACAGAACATTGCCAATGAACAGCATTTAAAACCATGATTTATGAAGGCACAGTGCGCAGCAAAATTTCTCAGAAAATAAACTCAGTTGGCTTTGCTGACCGTATATCTACTAGAAATAAACATTTCATCTCGACACTACTGGAGTTTTTGGCAACGGTATTTTATGTCCTGTGGCTCCTACCACAGATAATCTCGATTCGACATTAAATCGAGATTGCAATCGAGATGTGAATTTTTATCAAGATGGCGACGGGACGTGGGGTTTCAAAGGTAATTTATTCGATTTTAAATTAGAGATTTTGGTCTTTGGATGTTGCTGAAATGAGTTTTATTTGAAAAAGGAATGGTTGATTTACACTCTTTGTATTTTGCGGTGCTTAGGGAGCTACAATAAATTGATGCTTAAATTGAGTTCGTATACTAATTAATCATTCACATATACGATAACTGTTTCTGTAAATAGGTTGGTTCCAGAATATACTTTTACAAGCCAATTTTTTTTTTTCAAACTTGATGAGTTCGGCGTTAACCGATATCTATCCTATTCCATCCCGACTGCTCTGACAAGAAGACCGGAACAAACACAGAGTCCAGACATAATCTGGTCAGGACATCATTCAATGATAAAAGAGAACCATGCAGTTTCGTTTCGAGATAGTCTTTTGAGTACCAAAAGGACCCTCCACTCAGAAAGAACTATACCGAAGAACGGATATTTAGTTATGCCTCAAAAAGAACTAAAATAGACAGACAAAAAAAAAACTTTATTCCAGCCAGATGGTGATCTGACAGATCATAACCGTACTTCCCTAATAGCTGTGGAATAAATACATCTCCACTCGACAAGCACCTCAGGACATGTTGTGTTGTCGAGCGACCATTTTGGGGGGCTATTATTATAATTTATAATTTATAATTTATTTATTTCATAAAAACAGTACTTAGAATACATTACATTACAGTTATGTGCTATGGTAAAGTAAAGTACACAAAAGTTTTAGCATCTGAAACCGAACTAGGAGGAACCTGTATTTCGGCTAACAGCGCCAATCCCCTCGAGTTACAATAAGATAAGAGTTCTTAAATGCTAGCATTTTACAAAACAAAGGAATAAAAAGTAGTCTAAGGTTGTATTCATGGTCTGCACCTCTCTTTGTGTTATGTGATATGGTGAATGAGTGAGTGTGAGAGGGTGTGTCTATTTGTGAGTGTGTTTGTGATGTTAATGTGTGAACATTTGAATTTGTGAGATACGCGGAATATAGTGGATATGTATATAATATTTATGTTTTGTCTAATAGATAGTTAGTTTTTGCTAACATTTAATATGAATAACCGTCTATCTTGGTACAGTAAGAAGATGCTCAGTCTCATCATACGTGAGACCTTGTAGGTATTCCGATACTTTTTTCTTGCAACGGGCTGTGTTGAGGGGGTAAATGTTAAGATTTTTATTAAGTTTATTGTAGATATAGGGACCGAGGAAATTAAAGAATTTAGTACTAAATTTAGTACTGTAAAACCTGTGTTTTGTACAAACCATATAATTTCTGCGTGTATTCAAAATCTGGGGGTCGTAAATTGTACTAGTGTGTTGTAAAATGGTTATTTTTAGAAGAAATAATTGTCTTACAGTAAGTACTCCACACATCTGGTAAAGTAAAGCAGTAGAGAAAAGTAATGGTTTATAGGTGCTGACCTTTAGTATTGCACGTTGGGCAACCTCAATAGACTTGAGGGTAGTTTTCGGAGCACCTCCCCAAACGGTTATACAGTATGTTATAAGTGACTGACAAAGGGCAAAGTATATTCGTTTCAAGATATGAGGATCAGCGATGTGTCTTATATTTTTAAAGATATAAATGAGTTTCCGGACCCGTCCCGATAAAATTCTTATGTGTTCCTTGAAGTTAAGATTTTGATCAATAGTTACGCCTAAATACTTAATGGAATCAACACGCTCTAATTTAGTACAAGAGCAAAAATCATTCGGTGTACACTCATGTGGAATAATGGCATGATCGTGGTTAATCCCCATGTCTGATCGAATACTGAAGCAAATGTATTTAGATTTGTCGGTATTTAATGTTAAGACATTTTTGTTTAGCCATTTTCTTACAGTACCAAATCCAGATTGTGCAGCATCAAACACTTCGTTCCAACTATCAGCAGAAAAAAGAAGAGCAGTATCGTCTGCATAAGATATTATTTCACCCTGAGGAAGTATTATGTTAGTAAGGTCGTTAATATATAAAAGAAATAAGGTTGGCCCTAATATGCTACCCTGTGGAACCCCATGTGTGACTAGGCGGTCGGTGCTGGTTAAATTACCCACACGAACACACTGGCGGCGGTTTGCAAGGTAGCTTTCGAAGAGTTTCAACTGCTTGCCTCTGATTCCCAGCCTTTCTAGCTTGGCCAAGAGGATTGAAACAGAAATTGTGTCAAAGGCCTTTGCAAGATCTAAAAAGATAGCCAGGCACTTCTTTTTCCTATCCAATTTATCACTGACATAACCTAACAGATTGTTTACCGCTTGTTCAGTGGATTTACCATTTCTGAAGCCGTATTGGTTGGGTGAGAGCAAGTTATTGTTTTCGAGGTATCGAGTAAGTCTCTTATTGATTATTCTCTCCAGGAGCTTAGAGATAGATGGGAGTATGGATATTGGCCGATAATTGCTGATGGAATCTCTTTTTCCACCTTTATGTATAGGGCAGACTTCAGACTTCTTTAAAAAATCAGGAAAAATTCCATTTTGGAGACAAGAATTGAAAATAAAGGTGAGTGGGGGAACTAAAATATTTTTGAATTTTTTTAAAAATTTATTGCTGATCCCGTCAAATCCCGTTGAGCTATCTGTTTTCAGGTTAATGATGAGGCGGTCTACTTCCCATTCATCAGTATCCTCCAACACAAAAGAATTAATCGCTGTGGGCTTATGAACGTTGGTATCTTTACTCGTGCCTGTTGGGTTTGAATCAATTTTCCGGATCTTATCGGCAAGAGAACTACCAACATTCACAAAGTAGTCATTTATTTTATCCAGAGACTGTTTCGGACTGCTATCAAGGGACAGAAGGTCATTTGAGTAGTTAGCATTTTTACTAGTGTTTGTGACGTCTTTTATTACTTTCCAAAGTTTCTTATTATCGTTTTGAGCCGAATGGACAAGGTTTTTTTCATAAGCTCTTTTTACTTTTTTAAGGATTGAGTTGCAGTAGTTTCTGTAGCGTGTGTACGTCAATTTTAATATAACATTATTTGGCGAAAGTTTTGACTTTTTATGCAATTTGTCTCTGTTTCTCATACAGCGCAGTAATCCTTGTGTTATCCAAGGTTTTATAATTTTCTTCCTACGTGATAAGGTAATGACTCTGGTGTGTTTATTAATTGCAGCCTGAAGACAACCGACGAGATGTCCCAGAGACAAATTTGGATCAATCGATTCGTACACTAGAGTGAAGTCAATTTTTGATATTTCGTCTTTTAAGCCGTTTTCGTCGATTATTTTAATGGTAGATAACGCGTAGTGTTGAGGTTTCTTAAAGTTCATCCATAATAAAACCGGGTAGTGATCAGTCAAAGTTGTTTCTGGTACAATAGTGTTGCAAACATTTTCAGTTTTAAGGAGTATATGGTCAATACATGTTTTACTCTCTGGCCTAGTAATTAACGTATGCGAAGGTAGCAGGCCGTGACTAGCAGCTAAGGTAAGATAACGCTCACCATGATGGTTAATTTTTTCTGAATTTATTGCAATATTTATGTCGCCTATAACTATTATGTTTTTGAAGGAAGAGTAAATTATTAAAACGTCATTTAGAGATTTAAGGAACAAGTCTAAGTTTGGATAAGATGGAGACCGATATATTGCAATAATTGCGATTTGATTTTGCAGTGTTGCTATCAAACAGTTACCCTCGCAAAAGTTTGGTTCCTCAACTGCAAAATCAAGGTGCTCCTTAAAAAATATGACGACACCATCGTTTTGTTTTACATTATTTTTTGTCATGGACGAACGATAGCCCAATAAGTTGGGTACTATAGTTGTGGACGACAGCCAACTCTCTGTAAGCACAAGTATATCACATTGAAGTTTTAATCTACTCAATAATATTTCAAAACCACTTATGTTGCAGTTTAAACTTCTTATATTTTGAGTGAGAACTACGAGGCCTTCAGAAGAAGGCAAAATCACTCTGTGACAGTCGTCGATTTCGGCATACTGCGATTCTGATACTGTTACCTTATCAATGTTATCTGCTAAATCAATTAAATTATCGAATTTTGATGAGGTGGATTAATATTAATATCAAATATAATAATACAATTTTGTAAAAATGATCTTACGTTATTCAGTACAACGCCAGTCAAAGTTCCTGATGAAAATAAAAGAGCAAAGTTGCAGCTGTACGAGACCGTTATGAAAGTCATAGGCTGCAATAGTCGTTCACATTTTAGTGTTGTTAAGATAGGGTATCTCAAGAAATTGAATGATTCGTGGATTATGTGTAGTAATATGGTTGTGTAGTGTATTTTTGTAAAACTGTGTCTTAGGAGTGATATAGTAAGTAGCTTTTTGTGTGTATTGTAGTGTATTATAATAACAAGTAAATAAAGAGAGGCATGCATTAGAAAATTGAGCATAACAATAGGTAGTCATTGCGAAGTTCTCAGCTTGTCTAGATCCACTTCGGTAGATATGCGGATTTGGGAGCCATCGGAATTTTTTTTTAAGTATACCATACCATTTGAGGTCCAGCAGAAAGCGTAAGCATAGTTTTTTTGAAATGATCTGGCGAGGTAAAACATTCTGTGCATCTTATGAGTTAAGGTTTCAGACACATATATAGGCTTTAGTTGATGCCGTGGGTTTAGGTGGGTTGTGTTTAGTTTTTCCCCTTTTATTCTTAATTTATTAAAGCTTTTAACCCCTTTTATAACCTTTTCTTTGGTTATAACTGTGGTAAAATCAACTATCACCGGATTAGATCCGTCTTTAGTGTTTAGACGGTAAATGTCCCGGATATTGGAATGATTAATATCAACGTCTAGGGTTTTTCCCAAATTCACCAATACGTTACATAGGCTATCCTTTGTTTCGCCAGTTTCTTTTGGAATGTTCCGAAACTCAATGCCCGACATTCGTGATTTGCGTTCCAAAAGTTCAAGTTTGTCTTCAAGTAATCCAATGGTTTTCTTGTCTTCTTGTTTTTCTGATTCCAGGCGTGAGATACGGCTAATGAATTCGTCGTACTTGTCAGACATTAAATTGACACTTCTACGTAATTCCTCGTTCTGTTCATTCAATTTACTTATCGTGGATTGAAGCTCTTGAAAACGATTGTCTTGGTCTTTCGAGAATTGCGAAAAAAGCTCCTTAACTGTAGTTGTAATTTTAATATCGCTATTTGTTAGCTTTTTTTTCTTACGCTCTGTGACATTAACCGTAAGCGACTGGAGGTCATGTTCAGATTCACAGTGGTGTAAAGGTGTATTATTTGTTAAAGTTAAAGCAGCTTGTTGACTGTTGTCTCTGGCTGACTGCACCAGCAGCGCCGACGGCGAAGCCGGTGGCGGAGTTCGATTTAGTGGCATTGTTTGATTACTAACTTGTTAACGGTGCGTAGGAGTGAGCAAAAGCAGTGTTGTCGTCACTTAGTCAGTTTGTAGCCCGAGCGTCGGCCGAATGCAACCGAGGAAAGGCGATCGAGCTGCTCGTGTATCTTCGTGTTTCCGATGTATGACGAGCGAAGGTCGGTCAGTGACCCCGGAACGGCGCTCCACCGGTATGAGTTGACTAATTGGTATTTTTGCAACGATTACGCACTGTTTATTACTGTGTTTATTTAAAAACTTATGGTAGTAATCACAAATTGATTATTGTACTGTGAGGACTGGTCACTTAGCTACACGTTAGTATAAGTTTTAGTGTGAAATATTCGCTTTTAAACGACAGTTTGAAAATTAATAATGCGAGCACTCAAGAACACTTGTTGTCGCGCGGACGGTACGACGAGATCGTATTTATATTATTGGGTATGCAAGTCGACAATCTATCTCTGTATTAAAAAATAAACATTGGTCAGGCAAGGGCTCGCCAGTCTTTCCAAAGTCCTAGATTATCAGTTCAGTACTAACCACCCAAACACGTAGTCCATTATCTTAGTTTCTATATCCTGCAATATCAAGTCATTATTACCTTAAATTAAGATTGAAAGTCAAAATTTTGCAGTTGCAGTAGTTCTTACACCGGTATTTATTTAAAAACCTGTCTAGGTTTAGAACATGTAATAAAATTACTTACTTACTAAGCACCTTAGTATTTATGGTTCTAGTAATTCCCATTTCCCACTACTTTTCCTTTGACATTTAATCACCTGTCTTAGCTTTTAGTACTGTGTTTAAATGTTCGTTGAAATCCTTACGTTAGGTTCCCAGAAAGTTCGTTACAAAATGTAGTCAGTTCAAGCTCATCAGAAGCTAGTAATTTATTAGTTTTGGTAGCGCGTGGATAAGCTTGTGGCTAAGATCAATCAGAGAGGATATTTTCGTAATTTTAAGAACGTCCACAATCTGCAAACTTTTTTTTTTTGTGTTGCGTGTCGCACAATCAATCCTAATATGAATAATTTGAAACAGATTGCTTATCCATTGCTTCATCATCATCATCATCATCATGTCAGCCAAAAGATGTCCACTGCAGGACATAGGCCTCCCCCAGGCTCCTCCACTTCAACCGGTCTTTTGCTTCCCACATCCAGCGGATATCCGCGGCCTTCACGAGGTTATCGGTCCACCTTGTGGGAGGCCTTCCCACTCTACGTCTTCTGGTACGCGGTCGCCACTCCAGAACCTTTCGGCCCCATCGGCCATTTGTTCTGCGAGCAATGTGCCCTGCCCACTACCACTTAAGTTTGGCAATTCTTTGGGCTATGTCGGTTACCTTGGTTCTCCTGCGGATCTCTTCATTCCTGATTCTATCACGTAGGGAAACTCCGAACATAGCCATCTCCATTGCCCTTTGGGTGACTAAGCCTTCTGATAAGGCCCATTGTGAGCGACCACGTCTCTGTACCATAGGTCATTACTGGCAACATACACTGGTCAAAGAATTTTGTCTTGAGACACTGTGGTATTTGGGACGAGAAGATATTGCGAAACCCCAAACGCTGCCCAGCCGAGTCAGATTCGACGATTACCTCTTTCTCGAAGTTGGACTTACCTAACTGGACAGTTTGTCCTAGGTAAACGTACTCGTCCACAACGAGCTTGCTTCATATGTTCGAAAACAACGTAAATAACGCAAGAAACATTCTTGAACTGTCAAAATGAAACAGATTATGATTGATCGTGTGTTACGCAATTAGGGTGTCGATCTCAGTCTCAATCTGTCAAAACTACCTCTAGTTTTCATAAATTTTTGACAAGTTTTTGACGTTTTTTTGTCGTCGAGATGAGACTAGGACGTTTTTATAACGCTTTTATTAGCTCGGGTTGTATGTATGTATGTATCTATGTATGTAACGGAATCTTTGAGCCTAATTTTCACTGGTTTCTAGACGTCTGATCAACTTGAAACTTTGCACACGTCTTAAGGGCCGATGACAATGCAATAACCCGATAAAAAAATTCAAAATTAAAAAAAAAAAAAAAAAAAAATTCAAATTTTTAACATTTCCCGAAAAAAATTTGATCGAACTAAAAAATAGAAAATAAATAATAGTTTAAAAAAACTAAAAAAACACGCTTTTATTGCTGACCGAACTAAAAAGTAGAAAATAATTTTTAATTACAAAGAGTTTATGTTATAGTAGTAGGAAGTCAATAATTCAATTCAGAGTAAAAAGCGTGGGGTGCTTGATATTTTAATTATTACAACTATTCTATTGGCAACCATCTATGAGAGGAGAGTCATGAAAATATAGGAAAATGCACCCCACGCTTTTTACTCTGAATTGAATTATTGACTTCCTACTATTGTAACATAAACTCTTTGTAATTAAAAATTATTTTCTACTTTTTAGTTCGGTCAGCAATAAAAGCGTGTTTTTTTAGTTTTTTTTAACTATTATTTTTAATAACGAGAATTAGCATTCTGCAGTAAGCTTCATTTGTTGCGGTCAGTCCGTGGTGTCCATCTTTACATACTGAAACTCCTCCGTGCCTCGGAAAGCATGTTAAGCCGTTGGTCCCGGCTGTCATTCGTCGATGTTTGACAATCGTTACAGATAGTCAGAAGCTAGAAAGTCTGACAACCAGTCATACCCAGGTTCTTACCTTAGTTTTCGAACTATGATTGATGTGTAAAAGTTTTTGTACAAATCTACTTACAGAAATGAAATCATTTGGGATTTCTTTATCATTTAAAAACAAGAAATGGTATTTGGATTTTCTATTGTGATTGAGTTTGTTGCGCCACTTCTTCTTCCCAGAAAAAGCACTAGGAAGTGTCGAAGGGTGGGCGTTTTTGGGGGACTATCTTATGTAATTTTGACGTTCGAAAAGTGCTGACTCCCAGCCTAGTTTGAATTAATGACTTTGATTTTGATTGTTTTTTTTTATTCTATTACATTTTCAGCAGCAACATAGAGGCTGGATTTTTGGGTAGAAATCGACTCATCCCCTATTACCATCCTATCTTAGTTAAATATGTCAGTCTCTGCGATGAAAGGCCAAAATAAACTCAGAGGTCACAGTCTCTTTTGAAGTCCAGACATAATCTTGGTCAGATAATGTGAAGACCATATTGGTGTTTGAAATGTTATTTAAACATGACTAGTGATGCTGCACTGTATGCTCTGTTACTTGTGTATTTGACGATCTCATGACTGCGTTAGTGAGCAGAGTTTGCGCAGCTGAATTTTGGGCTAAAGACGCTAGATTTTTCAATGTCTGCTTACCTCTCCAGAGAAAATAGGTGTGATGTAATGTACGTTATTTCTAAACAATTTTGTCAGTAAAATAAATAAGAAGTTATTTTAAAACGAGGTGCCGTATGCAACGCATTTAACTGTTGTCAGTGCCAAACTAATAATACTGTGAGGTATCAAGTTACGTTTTGTTTGCGAGTTTTGAACTAAAACTATCATCTAGACATCATGATTATCCGTGCACATTATTCCTTGCATGCTGATGCACACACTTCATATTACCAAGCAGAGAGCATCAAGTGGCCAAGTGGTAACGGCTGCGACCTACGAGATTTAAGTCGTAGGTTCAAACCCAGACAGGCGCTTTACTTTGTGTAAATTATTTCATCACCACTGCTCTCAAAACGGTGACAGAAAACACCGTGAGTAAACCGGCATGTCCTCGGACCAAAAAATCGAGGACATGTGACATCTACTAACCTGAACTGGGCTCGCGTGGTGGATTACGGCCCAATTCCTCATACCGAGAGGAGGCCTGCATTCCAGCAGTGCTAACATTATAGGCTGATTAGCATCATCATCATCATTTCAGCCCAAAGACGTCCACTGCTGGACATGAGCCTCCCTCAAGCTCCGCCACTTCGACCGATTCTGTGCTTTTCACATTTCATTCAACACGAGCTGACCCGTGCCCACTTTGTTGGGCGATAAACTAGCTGACCCGTACCCACTTCGTTGGGCGGTAAACTAGCTGACCCGTGCCCACTTCGTTGGGCGGTAAACTAGGTGACCCGTGCCCACTTCGTTGGGCGGTAAACATTTTGATTTCACTTAATTGATTCGGTCGCGGTTACATAACTATGTCGTATTATCTCTTTAACCATTCCTCCAAATTGTGTGCAGTAAAAGGGAACAAAAGTCTTTTATTTTAAACATTTGGGACGATAAATTTACATATTTTGATAAGAATTCATAATTGCTGATAATATGGCCAATAAACATGACGCAACGATTTAAATTATTTTTTTAACATAAAAAACTACTTTTTTGACTTAAATATAAAGGTTAGACATATTATGCTTTTGCTGACTTTTTTGTAGGCATTATCAAGCTCTACACATTTTTTTTTCGTAAGAAACCTTTTTTGTTCGACCGTTTTTTCTCCGACTTATTTTGCAAATCCGACTACCACGAAAAAGTCTTTTTTATTCGTGATAATATATAGCCTATGATACTCAAAAATAACGTGGCTTTCTATTGGTAAAAAATATTTCAAAATCGGTTCAGTAGATCCATAGATTACTTCCTACAACATCAAAAACTCACAAACTTTACCTCTTTATAATATTACTATAGTAAAGCCTTGCAAAAAACGTAAGCAATTTATAAATTCTGATGCTCCCTTGCGCTTATATCTTTAGGGAATCCGTTCTAAAAAGAGTGTTTCGCAGGACCTCAAAAACCATAAGTGAGTTCAACAGTGAGTTTCCTTGGAACTGTATCTCGGAAACCAATGGTAGCATCTCATTGTGAGGTCCCTACATAATTAATGTAAGTAGATGCTAGATAGCGCCGCGAGTAAGACACAGAATTGAAATGGGAGAATCCAGAAACTACTGTTGCTGATTACTCCCTTGGTGAATAACAAGATACTGGGTTTGTTCGGCGTGAAGTCTGAGACTAGAAATGTTTTTGTGTTTCTTTGTACTATTTTTGTTCTTCCTAAGTAGTTTGGGCGTGTTAGGGAATGTGTGTGCCTGGTTTTATGTCTACTCAGAACTGTGCGTTTACCTAGAATACTTGTGGCTAATTAATAACAGGGTCGACGCTAGCCCAAGCCGGTCCGTGGATAGACCATTCACTATCGAGACTCCTCCGTGCCTCGAAAAGCGCGTTAGGCCATTGGTTTCAGCAGGCATAGTACGACGCTTTCTATTTCTAGTCTACTGTAGAATAGAAACCGCTTGTTTACATTTCTCAGTGATCAACTATCAACTGTCTATACGGAAAAGTAATTTTTGTCTACTCTTCCGACGAAAAAACGCTTGTCTACCGTTCTCGTGCTAAGCCTGCAGCTGACGTTTGTAGAATTTTGACGTTCGTTACGAGTAGTCAGAAGCTAGAACGTCTAACAAAGGGGTATCGTATTACCCAGTAACTCGGTTGCAGACTTCATATAGACAGTCGCTCAATACTTACTGGTTTTTGCCAGCAATCGGTTAGACTGAACCACAACATAGTTGGGAAAGAGCTGGGCGGATTGTAGATTGCAGAGCTAGCAGTGGCGACGGATCAATACAACCCGATTTCCATCGGCTTACCTATATTATAAGTCCCAGTGATGCACCATTCATTATTTCAAAGTATAATTAATTTATATGTGTTATTATCATCATCATCATCATTATTTCAGCCGAATGACGTCCACTGTTGGACATAGGCTTCGTCCAAGCTCCACCACTTCGACCGGTTCTGTGCTTCTCGCATTTAGCGGACTCCTGCGGCCCTCATAAGGTCACCGGTCCACCTTGTGGGAGGCCTTCCAACTTTAACGTTACGTCTTCCGGTACGCGGTCGCCACTCCATAACTTTTCAGCACCATCGGCCATCTGTTCTGCGAGAAATGTGCCCTGCACATTGTTATGTATTACTGAAATAACGCGCAAAGAAAAGCAAATCTTCAAAATCTGTGAAAGTGGGCATTATCTTCTGAAGAAACTTCAAGTCTGCCTCAAGCGGCGAGTCTTTTTTCCAGAATGGCTTATTCTGACCATAACTCCACCCCTCGCCACTCCCCCCCGAGTGGGTTCCCGCATTGTCGTTGCGGGGGGGCTTAGTAACCGTGGTCTCCCATCCACGGTGAAGCCAAGAGGAACCCAACGGTGGGGCCGCTCGTCAGGGCTTTTGCCTTCAAGCCATTGACGTAGCGGCCAAAAAGTAGGTTGCGGTGAGGTGCACCGCAACTGAGGTGGGCCGCGATGTCGAATGGGAGGCATCGCGGCTGAGGGTTACAGGCTGCGGTAGAGGAGGAGTGCCGGTGCTTCTGAGCAGCGCTCTTCCCTTCCGTGGCCTGGACGGGGCCGCCACCGTTTGATGGCGGACGCGGTGGGGCCGCAGGGGAAGAGGAGTGTCGGTATAGCGTCAGCCGCTCTCCCTATCCTCTGCGGCCGAAAAATGGTAGACGGGACGGCGCGTTGTGTTCCTCACGCGCGCCGTCAAAGATGTCAGCAACCACTGGTGGGGTCCGCAAGGGCCGATGCCTGCCAGGGGTGCGGGTTTGTTCGAAAGAGATACCACGGCCCCTGGCATACGGGCTACTGAGGGAACACGGGTGGGTTTTAGTCAGTAAAAGTCTGACACGCCCTCCTGCTCTACTCAGCAGGAGAAGTCATTTGATGATTTCCCACCCAAAAAAAAAAAAAAAAAAAAAAACCCCTCGCCACTGAGAGCTAGAGTATCTTCTATCTGTATGTACCAGAGGCCAAGTGCTGCGGGTACTGGATGTATACGAGTCACTTTTTACTATCAAATACAAGCCGTGCGCCCGCCCAATCGCAAAATGACAAAAACCTGTAAAAACGTTCACTCACTATTAAACGCTTTTATGGGATCAAAAGCGTAACTAAGCAGCAAAAGGAAACGTCATAAGTATAATCAGGCTATAAAGTTCCCACTGCTGGGCCACAGACCTACTGGGATTGAGCTGTAATCTGCCACGCGGGCCCAGTGCGGGTTTGTAGATGTCACATAACTTCAAATTTTTGGTTCTGGGAAATGCCGGGTTCCTCACAAAGTTTTCCTTCACCGTTTTGCCTGGGTCCAACCCACGACCACCCACTCGTCAGTCGGGGCCGATATTACATGGCCACCACTGCTCACTGATTCTGGCTGTAAGATAAACAAAAGAAGATAGAAGGTTCCCCATTCTGACACTACACGCTAACGTGACTAACCATGCTAGATAAACCTAACACAATTACTTTCGAGGACCCCTTCAGTTTCGCTCACAGCGTTTGCGAAAAACGAGGGGAAATCTATAAATACAGTATAGCTAGGTATGTGTACGGTACCGCACCCTTCCTTTTTAAGCGAAATATGCTTTTCCAAGGTATATTTTACTTTGGGAAACGAGTTTTTGCACCTCTGCTGTTGATCTTTCAAAACCTGTGAAGTTTTATGAAGTTAGAGAAATACGGTGATGTGTTTAAGATAGTGACAGAGACTTTTGAGAAGCTGGAAGAGGGTGGCTACTACGTTTAAATAAATTATTACGTGAATCTCGCAAGCATCTGATTATTAAACTGGGGAATTAAATATACATAACATTACAACAACATCCTCGTGTCATAAAAGTTGAAAAGCCACAACCGCTTTTTTTTTTTTTTTATTCTAAACTAGCTTTTGCCAGCGGCTTCGCCCGCGTGGAACTTTCATCCCCTATTTAACTCCCATAGGGGTTGAATTTCAAAAAATCCTTGTCTACATTATAAAGGAAACCTCTGTGCAAAATTTCAGCTTTCTAGGTCCAAGGGTTTGGGCTAGGCGTTGATGAGTCAGTCAGTCAGTCAGGACTTCTCTTTTTATTTATATAGATTTTTGAAGGAGGCTTTTACCCACAATGGTATGTCAGCCTCATCATAACTTAAACTTGCTTTAAACTACACTTACCAATACAATATACATAATTTCGAATCAAATCAGTAAGTAGGTTTGCCATCTCAGTTGAAGGTTGCGCTAAAACTTTCACATACGGACCAATATCATATTTGTTTACTTTCATTCTGCTCAACAGTGTCTCTCTTTCCTTCTTTGTCTTAGTACACTCCATAAATAGATGGTGAACATCTTCAACCTTTCCGAATGTTTCACAATTGGAAGAACTCACTTTCTTCATCAAATAACCAAACTTGCGGGATGGGTAGTGACCAGAGCCTAGTCTATGAAACAACAGCTTTTTAAAATGTTTCTACTCACAGGCAAACTGTTTAAGGAATAGCCAAAGCGTGTGGTGTGATAGTACTTTCCTACAAAACCCCTTCGTTCCACCTGCTGGAAATACTGCACCAGGCCATGAATTGTCTTGGCTAACTTGGATGTATTTAAAGAGACTTCTAACTCAGGTAGGCCGAAGCAAAGAAAACCTGCTCAGATGGAGATTCACAGAGGACTCCGCCCTGGAGTGCTGTCCCACAAACAATGGGGCACTAAATATCATGTCCAGCGTGTCTTGTTGTTTGCACACCACGGGAGTTGATGGACGCTACTGAAGGTGCCACTGTCAACCTCTTAACCAAATTCTTGGGTGACTGTTATCTAAATTGAAGATAGAAGAATAAACACAGACTTTTCTGAATTGGGAATACGTTTCGTGTCTCATACTTAGATTAGTCATACATCGTGTGAAGTTGCTTTACAAATTAAAACAGGGCCATACGACGACAATAGAACAAGTATGACGTCCCACATATAGTACATACTAATTCCATGGATGTCACCTCTTGAACCACTTCTCAAATATTTAATTGACACTGACACTTGACAGATATAGAAGTCTTTTGTCAGTAAGGCATTCGTGCTAAACTAAAATACTGACCAGTGCTGCTAATATTCAGGGTATTCTTTCGACATGGATTAAAATCTTTTTTTTATCCATTTGTTAATCGAACCTGCATGTGGACATGTGGGTTAATTAATGGTTACTTTGTTTAATTGTGTCGGTATTCCTCGGAGTAATACTGACCCTATTTAGGAGTGTCGCCCTTGTGTTAAAAAAGGGTAATTATCGTTTTGTTCTTCATGTTTTCCTGTAATAATTTGTACGGTATTTTGAAATTGTATTGTCATAGAAGCACTTGAAAAAAAGCGTATCATGCATTAAATATTCCACCACCAAAAAACTGCGTTTGACATATTATGATGTCACACAAATCCTACATCGCGCAAGGAAAACCGCGAAAAACGGGCTGGCGGGTTCTCTTTAATATCGCTATCCTCCAACATATAACGGTGGTCAAGCTGGCCCACGAATGTATTTTAATACTTTTCGTGGTAATACTTAAACTGACCTTCGACCCGGGCCAACCAAATTGCTGGCTCGTCTGGCCAATGGCGGCAATTTCACGCTGACTCGACAGCTGTCCTGCTTCTCTGTTGTCGCTCCTCTAGTCGTGGTACTTCCAGCTTTCGCTTCCTCGTCTGCTCTGGTGGACACGCTGGCTTCGTCGGGAGTCTGTGCTCTTCTCAGGGTCACCAGTATAGAGGTATGAGGAACAGGGTGTAAAGTTGACTCATCTTCCATAGAAAAGGGAGGAAGGATCCTTCGACCAGACAGGTTTTGTGTTTGGTGGGCAACCGCCTGACGATTGATGTCCAGATTTTGTGTATATGCTAGTTGCGCGGTAAACTCTGCTTTCATGATTCAGGTTTTTGCGTGACGTCACTGTGATGCGTAGTTCGCATGTGGCGATGTATATGCTGCCACACAATAATACAGATACCATCATCATCATTTCAGCTGAAAGACATCCACTTCTGGACATAGGCCTCCCCCAAAAGGGGAGTCTTGCCATAAACACCACGCTTGGCAGGTGGGTTGGCGATCGCAGTATGGTGGTAAATGCATAGAGAACGCTGCTGCCCATTCTCTAGTAAGTCCCTTAGTCGCCTTCAACGACACCCACGGGAAGAAATGGGATGGTGCTATTCTTTTACGTCCGACACCATACGGAACAGACATATACAATACAGATATACAGGAGCATAAATACAGCTAATAGGAGTCAGAGAAGTCTGCCATAGACAGGCTATGATGACCACTTTGTCTGAAACTTTTCTGACGTCAAACTTGTGGGTAGTTTCACGAGTAGTTATCGATGCGAGTGAGGAAGTTTCGCTATGATGATTTATGACGGAGTTTGTGTCAGAACAATTAGTTGAATCCTTCGGGCGTTACAAGTGTGTCATCATTCATCATCATCATCATTTCAGCCGAAAGACGTCCACTGCTGGACATAGGCCTCCCCCAAAAGGGAGTTTTGCCATAATCACCACGCTTGGCAGGCGGGTTAGCGATCGCAGTATGGTGGTCAAATGCATAGAGAACGCTGCTGCCCATTTTTTAGTAAGTCCCTTAGTCGCCTTCTACGACACCCACGGGAAGAAATGGGATGGTGCTATTCTTTTACGTCTGGCACCACATGGCACAAGTGTGTAGGTTTATTTTATTCTTGAAATTATTACATGTAGGATTTTATTGTCAAAAAATGTTTATAATGTTATAGGTAAGTAAAGTACAACTATTTTGTTAATGTCCCTCGGGAATAATCGCATTTCCGAACACAAACGAGCGTCCCTCCCATTTTTTTAATAAATTAAGTTAAAAGAGTATTAACAACTCTATATTCTTCCAAGTTGATTTAGAGCGTCTGGTCTGCAGCAAGTGCAAAGGGCAATTGATAGAAATCCGACGAATGACGAAACACGAAGTTTGCCGAGGGCCGAAAATAATTGTATAGTCGCCAGCAGGTCAAGCTATCAAATTGTCAAACTGTCAAATTTTCCCAATTGAACATAAACCTTATTCCTTTGTAATAAAGTTGACAAACTATCAAAGAAATTTTGACAGATTGGGATAGCTTGATGTGCTGGCCTCTGTACTGTATGTAAGTGTTTCTGAACAGAATGATTGTGATGAATTTAGGAACGAAGCGTTGAGTGAAAGCGTAGAGAGTGAGGGAGTGAATGGTGAACGAATCATTAAGGACATGTTAAGGTGGATAGTGATTTTACGAAGGTGATAGTTTTACTATAAAGAAGAAGTATTTTACTCACGAAACTTATTTCATTTTGCACCCTTTCCTGCAAAGCATAGCATAGCATAATCAGCTTGTAATGTTCCCACTGCTGGGACACAGGCCTCCTGTCTATGAGAGGAGCGCGAGGATGTCACATGTCTTCGAATATTTGGTTCTAGGACATGCCGGTTTCCTCACGATGTTTTTCTTCACCGTTTTGAGAGCAGTGGTGATGAAATATTTTTTTCCTGCATTCATACCTAAATCAAATTAAACTCACGCTTTTTCCCATGAGGCGCACGAACGAGAGAAGAACACGTGCTACGATCCTTACAAACGTATTTTTATGCCGTGCCGATTTGACATACCTAACTAGTGCCGTCGCGTCGTGGCCCAAAGTCATGCCCATGCACGCCCATGGCAATATATTATCGTTTCATTACGATGTGAAGTTTCTATGTTAGTCTTTGTTTTTCTTACGGTAAAATAAAACTGTGTTAAGATAACTGTGTAGACTGTAGGTACAGACGCCAGCACATCAAGCTACCTCAATCTGTCTTTCTTTGATAGATTTTCAACTTTTTAACATAAACATAAGGTTCGTGTTCAATTGGGACAATTTGACAGTTTGGGGTAGCTGGATATGTTGGAGTCTGTACCTATACAGTTCCTTACATATATTATGTACCCACAGAACAGAAAAAAACAGTGTACCTATGTAAATATCAACAGAGGTAGAAAACTTGTTCGACTTATCATTTTTTTTTACGTTTCCTACGAGGATTTATTTATTTATCTATTAATAACCAACTTATAATAACAGTTTGCACCACACATACAAGTTATCGGTCAAAACAAGTTATTACACATATCTACAATCATAGAAACGTAGAACAAGGTTAATTACATTAAACTATTGAACAAAATTAGTCAAAATAAGGTAAACGTAGATAACATTAGGTACAATTAGATAACATTAAATAAAATTAGACAGAACTGGGATTAAATAAGGATACAAAATCATTAATATGTAAAAAGATGAACTTGGGATATAGAATTATTAATAACAAGAGAAAATCGGAATACAAAATTATTAATAACAAGATTTAAAAAAAAAAAATCACAGAAATTGTACTGGAAGTGGTAATGGACTCCAGGTATCGAGTAGTCGTGTTCAGGAATCGATAATTACTCGCGAAAACATCGAATTAACGAATTACTTCGAAAATCATATATTTATTAGGTAGGTACCAAATTATAATAGATTTTGACTTAAAATGAAAAAAAAAAAATGAAATGAAAAGTGTTTATTCACAAAAAAAACAGTTCGTGTAGGTTACCTTTACCTTCGCCAAACTGCATAGCAGTTTGTTGGCAGACGTAGCTCCGCTTTTGTACATGTCTAATTATTATTCATAATTATGTTTTTTTTTATAATTACACTTTTCCACTTAGTTAAAACTTCCATTCTGTTGCATTCCTTAATTTAAATGAATGTAGTATGTATTGTACTTAATTCTAGCATCATTATGTGGTAGGAAATTATTAAAGGCACCAAAATTCCTACACCACGCTAAATTATCAGAGGGCGAATTTCTAATATTCTATAACCTACTGAATTTAGCTTACTAATCCACCCGTTATAATTTGACTCTTGACTAACGCAACTCAATATCCTCCCCTGTTGATCCACCAACTTACCCAACGCAAATATCTTCTGTTTACTACCTAATAAACTGAATACGCTTCGTTTGCTAAATTAAATTAACTTCGCACCCAAATTTAGTGAGACGTAAAATTATTTTGGAACCGGTTCGTGGGATTAACTATGGATGAAAAGCTATCTAGGGAAAACTATAATAATTGTCAATAAAGATTTTGTATGTAGATATCCCATGTATGTAGGGTGACTGGTAATTAGTGACCGACATTTTAACACATGATTGTACTCATCATTATGAACAACTTTTACTATGGGACCACACCTGAAATCGCGAAAAAAAAAATCTGGTGTTTCCTACATTTTGACGAGTTATGTGAACATAAATGTATGAACAGCTGATTTTTTTTAAATGTACTAGCAGCGCTCCGCGGTTTCACCCACGTAGTTCCCGTTCCCGTGGGAATACGGGGATGAAATATAGCCTATGTCACCCGGGAATAGTGTAGCTTCCCAAGAGTGAAATAATTTTTCAAATCAGTTCAGTAGTTTCGGAGCCTATTCAATGCAAACAAACAAACAATAAAAATCTCTATAATATTAGTATAGATTACTTATCATAACATATTTTCACGCCTTGTTTCCCCGGAGCGTAAGGCAGAGGTGTGCCTCAGTAGAGTCATGTGGGGTAAACGTACGCATTTTTTAGTTAAATGCTTCCAGAATAAAATATTTTGTCAATTTAAAAGAAAAAAAACTTTTATTATAATGTTATAAACATTTGTGAAGAAAAACAAAACATTAAATTTCAGAACAATAATTATTACTTTTGCTTAATCATTTAATCAACAAGGGAAATGCGGGTTTTTACCCGCATCGGTGGGAAAGTGTCCGCACGCCTTCCGTTAACTGTACGCAACGCCGACAATGAGTATGCATACCTGCATACTCATTGTCGGCGTTGCGTACATTAATTTGCTATACTTAATTTGCTATACGCAGTCTTTTCGGGCCATTTAAGTCGTTTCATCAAATTGTTCGATATTGCGTTCAAAGTGAGACCGTGGAACCTCTCGTCTACAATGGCTATAAATTTCTTCCTAAAAATAAAATAAAATTCCATTTTATTATTATCATATAAATAGTTAAACAATTTAAAAAGCCTGGAGAGCATACCTCTTGTTCACGAGTAAATATTGGTTTATATCTTCACATTGATATTGCAGTGGAATTTGGTTTCAGACTTTTTCTCAAAGTTATTATGTAGGTCTGTATGAAATCCAACACTTCCTCCATATATACGTGGCCTTTTTGTGGGTCCATAATTACATAATAGTAAGTACACAACGAAACTTCTTCCCTACTTCAGGATTTAGTCAATTGTTTTTTCCTGTTCTTGTGAGGCGTTGAGTGCTTACTTTGTTGAGTTACTCGTAGAACCTTAGAACTTTCATTCACTTCTCAACAAAAACCGAAGACTATGTTGAACAAAGACCAAAGAAAACTGGGAGTACCATGCAGGGTAGATTGAATGAATACTGCGGGCTTAGCATGACGCTTTGTATTTCTTCGAAGAATAGACAGTGCTTTTTCAATACAAAGTGATATTTCGTTCCTACATTTTTGTTATCGCACCGTAGATATCCTTCTACGATCTATCATTTAGTCATGTCATGTCCGTGAACGGGCGCCGCCAGTAGGGACTGGTCATCTCTTAGCTCCCACGGCTTATTTTAATTGTTACTTTATTTTAATTACGGACGCTTTTAATGTGCACTTTTTACATCGTTCTCACATTGATAATTTCAACATAATGATGTAACCAACTTTTTGTAACAAAATCTTGATTTTAAAAGAGTGTCCATGGAGTTTCTTGCCCGTTCTTCTCCATAGGTACCTACGCTTTGGAATGGGCAACTAGCTTCATCTTTCTAACTCACCGACCTTGACAATTCAAAAGTGCCTGTAATTGGTTTATTTGAAATAAATGCTTTGAGTTTGAGTTTGAGTTTGAGTCTTTCGTTTCCAGCAATAATTGTTTAGGTCCTTATAAATGTAGACTATTTCAGAAGAATATTTCTTCCCAAACTGTCAAAATCACACTGACAACAAAACTTTCTACTCGACGGCCACAAAGTAAATACGATTATCTACAAAATCATGATTCGTTTAGAACGCCTCACTGTGATAATGAATAGAAAAACATAGCTATCTTATCCTATTGTACATCATTTATTTAATAGTGATGTCGACTATTATAACTTGTCTGACGGTTTTATATATATTTTGTACTAGCTTTTGCCAGCGGCTTCGCCCGCGCGGAACATTCATCCCCTATTTAACTCACTTAGGCGTTGAATTTCGAAAAATCCTTCCTTGTTCCTTGTCTAAATTATAAAGGGAACCTCTGTGCAAAATTTCAGCTTTGGACCTACCAAGGGTTTAGGCTGGGCGTTGAAGAGTCAGTCAGTCAGGACTTCTCTTTTTATTTATATAGGGTATTCAAGGGGTACCAAGTAGCTGGGTTGTGGAGGTCAGATAGGCAGTCGCTCCATGTAAAATACTGCTAAACAGCTGCATCCGGTTAGACTGGAAGCCGACCCCAACATGGTAAGGAAAAGGCTAGGCAGATGATATGCCTACGCAAATGTCCCGCAGATCTGGTATCGTTCTGTGACAGGTTGTTGATCTCCCTAAAATAGGGTCGACCTACACGATGACTGCTATATAAACAAGGTGTAACAGAAAGCCTATTTAGCAAGAGATAGCCTCTTAAGCACTAAAAATACTAAAGACACTGGTATAGAATCACTAGAGATAGTTTCAGCTCAAAATAAAATGCTCTAAGAATTGATACCAAATTTTCGGATGTTTCATATTCAAATCATAACAAACGTGTCACCGCACTACGTAGGTCATTAATTTTCCACGCCAATTCACGCCAACTTACTTACTTGCCAATATCACGATAAATATCTTCCAAGTGCTGTGTTGGTTCCAATTTTAAAAGTTCGGTTTCTGGTTGATATATTAAAAATTCTCATAATTTTCGAATATGTAGAGATAGGATTAAAAAAGCGGCCAAGTGCGAGTCGGACTCGCCCATGAAGGGTTCCGTAGCAGCAAGTAACATAATACGATTTTTATCGTATTAAAAAAAAAACCACTTAGTAGATCTCGTTTAAACCAATTTTCGGTGGAAGTTTACATGGTAATGTACATTATATATTTTTTAGTTTTATCATTCTCTTATTTTAGAAGTTACAGGGGGGGGGGGGGGGACACATTTTACCACTTTGGAAGTGTCTCTCGCGCAAACTATTAAGTTTAGAAAAAAATGATAATAGAAACCTCAATATCATTTTTGAAGGCATATCCATAGATACCCCATAAGTATGGGTTTGTGAAAAAAAATAAAAATGAGTTGCAGTTCTAAGTATGGGGAACCCCCAAAATTTATTGTTTTTTTTTCTTGTTGTTTTTTACTCAATCACGCAAAAACGGCTGAACAGATTTAGATAATATTTGGCACACAGATAGCTAACAACCTGGATTAACACATAGGATAATTTTTATCCCAACAATACGTTCCCGTAGGATAATTTTCGACCTCGACGCGGGCGAAGGCGCGGGCAATAGCTAGTTCAACAATAAATGAACTGTTGCAGGTATATTGTCGGAAGTTCCAAGAGACAATAAAAAGCAGTTTCAAGTGCTTTCGATACTCGAAACTACTTGAACGTTGGATGTATTTCCTGGTTATTGAACTAGAACGAACGTAATATCGTTGGAATGAACTTTTTACCTTCTTTAGAACCATTGTTCGAATATCTTTATTACTTTTCCTGTGATTTTGGAGCGGTAAGGAAACTATCAGTGTCTTGCTCTTTCTTAGTTTGCATAAAACTTTAACTCCCAATCTTGCTGAGATACCCTTTTGGCCTCGTACGGGACTTGTTTTTAATCATCTTTTTTTAAATTTGTAGTTAAGTTTGTGATATTCCAGGTTTAGCAAGAGAGCCGTAGACAAGAGTTTTGTCGTGGGAAGAGTAGACAAAAATTACGATTCCGTATAAACAGTTGAAAGTTTTTCACCGATAAATGTAGACAAAAGAATTCTATTCTACAGTAGAGTAGAAATAGAAAGCGTTATGCTAAGCCTGCTGTGCGAGTCTATTAAATAGTTTTCCTTTCTTTCAATAGTAGTGGCAAATAATAATAATAATAATCATTTTATTATCAGGCATCTATGGCCCATAGCTAAAATACACAAAATAATCTTAAAAATATTAATAAACTAATACATATTAAGAAACTTATTATAACTATAGTACCTATAACTAAACACGTAAAGTGGTCGGCGTCGTGTATCGCTGCGAGGTGTCGCGTAACCGTCCTCGGAAACGTCGATATAGAATAGCTGTGGCCCAGCGGTAACAGCCGCGATTTATGAGTTGTAGGTCGTGAGTTCGAACTCAGGCAGGCTCATCACCAATGCTCTCAAAACGATGAAGGAAAACATCGTGAGAAAACCGGCATGTCTTAGAATCAAAAATTCGAACGGGAATTCGCTCGTTTTTCTATAGCCGGACGAAAAATTTAAAAAAAATCCAGTTTTTTATTTTTTATCAGGGAAAAACTGAAATCCCTCTTCTATGCGATTTTGTATGACGTGTTATTTGTAGACTTATTTATTTGACTGGAGAAATAATGTTTAATTGAATATTGTGACTACTTGTAATTTATGATTATTTATTTTAGTATTGACTGTAGAACTGTTGTTCTTGTCGGTGAAGATGTGTCCGAGATCCAGAGCAGGGGGCTTACTCTTGAAACTAATTTTAATTTCAATCTAAACCCAATACAATTCCAATGTCAATTTTGCAGTCACGTGATTCGGTACTCTTGAACACAATAGTGTCAACATTGGATTGAAATTGGGATTGCCCCGCCATTATTTTATTCAACGTGAAGTTAGCTACGTTACGGGCCGCAATAGTGTTGTTCGACTCATTACAATAAACCGGTAATAGAGAATTAAAATGATTTATCCTTTAAATAACGCGGCCAATAAATAAATATCTTATAGATAGTTGCTTAATTGAGTAATTGTGACGTAATCAATTCATTTGGGCGTAAGAAAATGATTAAAATCATAAAATTAACCATGACATTGGCTGCATGCGGTAGGATCGTTGCCATGCCCTACACTATCTACTAATAAAAAAGACGGCGTAGAAGGTCTCAATTTTCTATAGTAAAAGTAGTCAAGTTTTAGTTTGTGTAGAACAGTTATAAATTGTTCGCGTTTGGTTCCTTTGTAGTAAGAAATACCCAATGGCGTTCTTTATTTATGTAAAATAACAATATTGAGTGTGTCTAGTAATAATAAAAAAACCTAGAAGAAAACCAATGAAAATGTAGTGTGGTATATTTTCTCTTACATTATATCTTGAATATCTTTGGAACCCGTGGTACGCTTTACACAATTCCAACTGTAAAAATGGTTTTATCCATAGATCTATCGTTTAAAACCAAAATAAATAAAAACTGTACATAAATAAGAAATCTCATTTTCAACTTACGTAATTATACGAGAACCTTACATTATTTTCAAATATTCCGTATAAAACTCAATTAAGTACAACTGGATTTTATTATGAAAACTATGTAGATAGTAATGAGATCAAATTAAATTAACTAGTTAATTAGAAACCTATACATTGAGTTGAGCCAAAATCTCTTAACATTTCTCGTCTTTGTTTCCATTCTTTTTTAGGGAATTACGTAAAACACTGTTTAATACTGCTAATCGTGCCATATTAAACTCCTTTTACTTGTTTAAAACCACCTAAAATGCAAAACAATTTCAAAAAAGTTACACTTTTGCTATTGGAAAAATCACAATCTACAAACAATCCCAGCGTAATATTGATGCAATACACAGCTGTCAAAAAAACTCAAGAGTAGCGATTACCGCGCGCCAAGCCCGATCCCGATTTCATTTAGTTCTCCAAAAAGACACGCAATTTAAACACGATTTGGCGCTAGCGTCGAACTCAAGAGTACGAAAAGTCACAATTCCAATGTCGATCGATCGGAATTGAACTCAAGAGTAAGCACACAGATTGGAGAAGTGGCAACAGAAGCTGGAGAATGTTGGCTTGAAAATCAGCAGAACCAAAACTGAATATATGTTCTGCGATTTCGGCGGTCTCTCCAGCTCTGGAGCCATAGCGCTTGATGGCGTGCTTCTCCCAGTCTGCAGCGACTTTCGGTATCTCGGTTCACTCGTGCAAAGCGATGGCGAAGTAGATCGGACGGTTAAGCACAGAATTAACACCGAATGGATGAAATGGCGGCAGGTCACGGGAACCATCTGCGACTCCCATATTCCCCTTAAACTTAAGGGGAAGATATATAAAACCATGGTAAGACCTGCCGTCTTGTATGGGTCAGAATGTTGGGCCGCAAAAGAGATGAATGAAAGGCAATTGCATGTAGCCGAGATGAGAATGTTAAGGGGAATTTGTGGTGTTACACGAATGGATAGAATAAAAAATGAGTACATAAGAGGAAGCCTGAAAGTGGCACCGATAAATGAAAAGTTGTGTGGAAATCGGTTGTCATGGTATGGGCATGTGATACGGAGGAATGAGGAAAATGTCGTGAGGAAAGTTTTGAGTATGAATGTCGATGGCTATAAGAGTAGGGGGAGACCAAAAAAACGATGGATGGACTGAGTGGATGTGTGTGGTTAGAAAGGGTGTGACTACGGAGATGACGACTAATAGAGAAGTGTGGAAGTAAAAGACATGTTGCGCCGACCCCAAATAAATTGGGATAAGGGCAGGAGAATGATGAGTATTGACTGTCGAAATTATTCCACATTGTGACATTTATTTTTGTTGTTTATAATCATATTATTATTAATTGTGACATACCTACCTAATAATTTGTTTACCTCTCGCATGATCAATATTTTATTTCGCATGTAAACATATTTGTACGCCTCTTGGCATAACATAGCGACCTATGACTTTAATTTAAGAGCTGTATTCACTACCTATGTTATACAAATAAAAAATGATTTGATTTGATTTTACAGGATTTGATTTGATTGATTGATTTGATTTGATTTTACAGGAATGAATACCTAATGAAAATTGAAGTAATTTGTTTATGGCTTACAAAGGATTCAAGTTGGACAGGACAATTCTTACTAACAAGAGCTTATTTAGTCATCAAACAGAAAAAAATACGAATACGTGTCGGGATGCCCCAATTTTCGAGCACTCCTCACTCGCTCTTGCATCTGTTAGTAAGGCCACAATGGCTGCTAGGTTTTATCTCCCGAGTTATGGTAGATACAGATTTCTTTTCAAAAATTACAAAATAAAAACTTTTTAACAAAAAATTTTACCGCCAAAAAAAACCTTTTTGTTAAACCTTAATAACGAAGTTCGGAAGGCGGAGACTTTCGATATGTATTTTAATATAATGTTACCGCCCTCCGAACTTAGTTATTAACAGTGATCGGAGTAGGTAGATTGATTTTACGTACTCGCATCATGAATAGTCATAGAAATCATAACATGGATAAGCTTTTTTTCCGGGATTTCATTTTGGTACTTACGGGATTGAATCAAATATTGTGAAATTTGTATTTTTAAACTACTACATTAGAAATTTATAGAATGCTATAGATTTATTTTTTCGCATTCAATGCAATTACTAGTTATGAATATGAAAACAGGTGAAAATTATATAAAAAGCAGTTTAGATCATTTCAAAATCCCGGAGGCATATCCATACTAATATATACGTGCCAGTTCATTGACCCCAAATCAATCTACCTACTCCGATCACTGGTTATTAATGTTAAACAAAAAAGGGTTTTTTATTTTTTTATTTTCTGTGTTTTCGGTAGTTCCATTTTTTGTTAAAAAGTTTTTTTATTTAATTCACTTCACATCTGAGATGTATATTGGATATACCGATGGAATCCGCAACAATGCTTTTGCTTCATTTTGATATCTGAAAATCTGAAATGTTCATCATTTTTCGTGTTATGTAGCTGTCGAACTGCATTACCGGTTGATAAGGAAAGCTGAAAACGTAAAATGAATTTTCAGTTTTTTGTTCACAAAAATAAATTGCAAGTTTTTTCTTCTTTGAACTGGTTCTGCATGTACGTTGGATATTTTAATGAATCACGGGTTTTTTATTACAGTATTTTATTGGAAACTGGATGCAAGCAAAATACAGCAAGTTCAGTTGCTGCATGTAAAATAATGATCAGCTGCTTCCGTTTACTTAGTCTATATAAATATAAAGAGAAGTCCTGACTGATTGACTGACTCATCAACGCCCAGCCTAAACCCTTGAACCTAGAAAGCTGAAATTTTGCACAGAGGCTCCCTTTATAATGTAGACAAGGAATAAGGAAGGATTTTTCGAAATTCCACCCCTAAGGGAGTTAAATAGGGGATTAAAGTTCCGCGTGGGCGAAGCCGCTGGTAAAAGCTAGTTCTACATAATTTGTTTGAATTCCACAATGTAAGTATACCAATTAAGGGTTATCATTTAAATAAATAAAAAGAGAAGTCCTGACTGACTGACTGACTCATCAACGCCCAGCCCAAACCCTTGGACCTAGAAAGCTGAAATTTTGCACAGAGGTTCCCTTTATAATGTAGACAAGGAAAAAGGAAGGATTTTTCGAAATTCAACTCTTAAGGGAGTTTAATAGGGGATGAAAGTTCCGCGCGGGCGAAGCCGCTGGCAAAAGCTAGTAAGATAATATGTCACTAACTTTTTGCAGCGGTTCTGTAGACAATTATTCCATGGAATCGTATCTACTACCGGGGTTAAAAGTATCCTATTAATTAATCCAGGTTATACAACATTAGTTTTTGTTTACCCTAAACCCGAAAAGGCGTCTTGTACTCATAATTTTGAATAACTTTTTCTATGGGACCAAACTTGAAATCGCGAAAAAAAAATCTGTTGTTCCCTACATTTCGTCGATTTAATTGAACACAAATTTATGGAATGCTGATTTTTTTTTTCACATTTTACACAATAAAATAACATTAACATGTTAATAACATTCATTAATTTCGGATAACTCAAACTCGAAGCATTTATTTCAAATAAACCAATTACAGGAACTTTTGAATTGTCAAGGTCGGTGAGTTAGAAACATGAAGCTAGTTGCCCATTCCTAAGCGTAGGTAACTTAATCCATCCATACAGCCTAATTCAAATTTAAAATATAAAATTGAAGTAACATCAAACTTAAATCAATTCTAAATTAAAACCAAATTTAAGAATTAAAATCAATATTAAAATTGACATCAATTTAAAATGTAATTTTAATTTTTAAATTGATGTTAATTTTCATTACAATTAAAATTAAAATCGAAATTAAAATACAAACTCGGAATTAAAATTAAAATCAAAATACTTCAAACACTTATTATTAGTAAAATATTTTGTAGGATTATAATAGACCCTGTCGGGTACAGCAAAATAGAGGCGAAAGGAAGCTTTGAAAACTTAGCAGCTACCTTTTGAACTAAATATAATATTATACAGGATAAAAAAAAAGCTTTTTCATAGAACTTATCCTGTATGTGGGTTTTTCTAGATTATAGAAGTCGACCCCAATATATTTTTAAAAATACCAGGCAGAGATTGATATTGTGGAATACAGTGTGATGTCATTTCCCTATTATTTAAATTCCTGTAGGTGAAGTTTTCAGTCGATTGTGTATAGTTTAGTTCTTTGTTCAAAATAAACTTTGCCATTTCCATTACGGTTGTAGTGTTGGACCGCCATCAAATAAAGTTCTAGACAATGAAGTTAATAGAAAAGGGTTTCACTACACACACTCACACACGCACATACACAAACATTGAAATACACTACACACACCTACCTTTACCTAAATAAATTACAGATGAAACAGTTCATCATTATCTGCTTGTCTTTCGCAAACTTTGTTGGGGTCGGCTTCCTTTCTAACCAGGTGCACCTGATTAGGGGATCTCCATTAATTACGTGAGGCAATTTTGGCGATTAGTCGACCCCCACTCCCGCTTTAGTGATGTCGTGAGATTTGACTCGACCCTCCCCCTCTCCCCATAATCTCGCGTGAGATATTTCAAATACGTGTTTTTAGTGTTAAAACGTTAATCTGTGCTTATTTGCGTTAGATTTATGTGTTGCATTTGGCTTTTTTTTTGGGTGGGAAATCATCAAATGACTTCTCCTGCTGAGTAGAGCAGGAGGGCGTGTCAGACTTTTACTGACTAAAACCCACCCGTGTTCCCTCAGTAGCCCGTATGCCAGGGGCTGTGGTATCTCTTTCGAACAAACCCGCACCCCTGGCAGGCATCGGCCCTTGCGCACCCCACCAGTGGTTGCTGACATCTTTGACGGCACAACGCGCCGTCCAGGCCACGGAAGGGAAGAGCGCTGCTCAGAAGCACCGGCACTCCTCCTCTACCGCAGCCCGTAACCCTCAGCCGCGATGCCTCCCATTCGACATCGAGGCCGACCTCAGTTGCGGTGCACCTCACCGCTACCTACTTTTTCGCTGCTACGTCAATGGCTTAAAGGCAAAAACCCTGACGAGCGGCCCCACCTTTGGGTTCCTCTTGGCTTCACCGTGGCTGGAATCCACGGTTACTGAGCCCCCCCGCAACAACAATGCGGGAACCCACTCGGGGGGGTGTTGCATTTGGCTGGCTTGGCTGGCCGGTGGCAGTTTAACCATCGAAGAGCTACTGTGCTACTTTGTGGAGTTCGCATAACCCTGATGAATATTATTTTGTAGGATTTAGCCATATTGGCGGAAAAAACATGTTTTCCATCATTTAACCCGGTTTTCTCGTAATATTAGGTCTTTACCTATGAAATTGCCGTTCTGCAGTACTGGCCATTTCAAATCAAAATAATTTTTGTTTGGCTAAGAATTCTAATTTCAAATTAATTTTATTTTAAAAACATGGATTTTTTTTTCTAAAAGTAGTCATTTCTTTATTGATTAGTGTTACATTTTCATCGCATTTCAATCTTTTTCGTCATCATGGATACGTTAAAAATTCGAGTAATTATGGAATATGAGTACCGTCGTGGCAGCAACGCGGCACAAGCGGCACGCAACATCAACGACGTTTACGGAGCTAACACTACAAACCAACGCACCACCTGTTATTGGTTTGCTCGCTTCCGTTCTGGAAATTTCGACCTGAAAAATGAACCTCGCGGTCGTCCGAAGACTTTGGTCGACAATGACGAATTAAAGGCGATTGTGGAAGCTGATGATACACAATCTACGGCTGAATTAGCAGCAGCTTTCGACGTTAGCGTCAAAACAATATTGGTCCATTTGCGTCAAATTGGCAAGGTAAAAAAGCTTGACAAATGGGTGCCCCACGAACTCAATGATCGCCAGCGCGAAGTACGCGTCGAGACGTGCCTTGCACTGCTCAACAGACACACAAATGAAGGAATTTTGAACCGCATTGTTACCTGCGATGAAAAATGGATTCTGTTTGATAACCGTAAGCGCTCAGCAAGTTGGTTGGATCCTGGTTCAGCACCTAAACAATGCCCTAAACGAAAACTTACCCCTAGAAAAGTGATGGTCACTGTTTGGTGGTCTAGCGCCGGTGTGATTCATCACAGCTTCTTACCAAACGGGGTGAGCTTTACTGCAGATGTGTACTGTGAAGAACTGAACACAATGATGGAGAAGCTGGCGCATCTCCAACCAGCATTGGTCAATCGCTCGTCTCCGCTGCTCCTGCACGACAACGCGCGACCTCATACTGCACAGCAGACGGTCTCCAAGTTGCAAGAACTGGGGTTGGAAGCTCTCCGTCATCCGCCCTACTCACCAGACCTTGCGCCTACAGACTACTACTTTTTCCAGAATTTGGATAACTTCTTGGCGGGAAAAAAATTTAATACCCGAGAGGCAGTACAAAATGCCTTTGAAGAATTTGTTGCCTCCCGTCCAGCTGATTTCTTTAAGAAGGGCATCAATAAACTGCCACTGCGATGGCAAAGATGCATTGATTGCATGGGTGATTACTTCGATTAATACAAATAAAAAATTCATGAAAAAAAATCGTTTAAATTTTTTCATACAAAACGGCAATTTCATAGGTAAAGACCTATTATAAATTACGTGATATTTGCCGAGACCCCTCTCCCCACCTGCAATTGGGTGAAATTCAACTCGACCCCTCTCCTCTAAACGCCTTACGTAATTAATGGACGCCCCTTACCAGTTAAGTTTTCGACTGTCTGTCTGACTTCCACAATCCAGTTACTGCGGGTAACACGATATCCCTTGGCAACAGTGGTTGTCAGACTTTTAGGCTTCGCCGGGGCGACTACCAGTAACGAATGTACAAGATCTACGAATGACGATTAACCAAAAAAACTTTGTCGCCCTTAGTACTAATAATCATATTAACAATTATAATTACCGGCCATAACCTCCTTAACAAACATCTTTATAATGTCGGCGCCACAGACAGCCCGTTTTGCAGGGGCAGCCTTGACGCCGAGGAATCAGCCGCCCACGTCATCCTGGAACGCAAAGCCGTAACTTCTCAACGTGAAGAAATCCTCGGAACAGTGAGGTCGCTCCGCTAAGCCTGTGAAGCTCCCAGGAAGTTTCTGTGCTTTTGGGCGGAGCTAAGCTGGCTTTGCTTGCCAGTATACGCACAACGGATCAAATGAGAGTCTCAAGTGCGGAAAATGGAGTTCCATCATCATCATCTAGGAATGACACGGAGGCACGGGGTGTCTCCATAAGTTGGGGATCTTCACCTATTCACGGATCGATTTCGGCAAGCGTCGCTTATGGGGAATCTAGTCGAGGGTTCCAATTCACTGGTGGGCCAGTCTAAAAAGCACACTGTCTCACCAGGCATCGTGTCCGTCAGAGGTAGTATCAGTGATGAGCAGTTAGACTTTAGTCTACAAGCAAAACGTTATTGAGTGAGATGCCGGATCATTTGTAGTAAAACAGGCGCGTAAAAAGTTAAGAAAAGCCCTTTTTCAGCCACGGTAAAAACCAGACAATATAATCTACATAATCCGTAGAACCAAAACATCACTTACACACAAACATTATTCACACCGAGTAGGTAATTAAAAAGCAAATGGTGCTCAAACGTCCTGAATACTGCAATTCAGCTAGTTAATAATAAAATAGTCTTAAACTTTGTGCGCTTGTAATATCCAGTCGTTTTAGGTACCTGTCCCACCAGCGACGAGTAAGCGAGTAGCTATACTTATTAAGGTATTATAAAGCTACTACTAAATATGTAAATACTAATTATGTGTATCTATATACTAATTATTATACACGGGCAAATTCAATTAGGTGGCAATACTCTGCTCACGTGTTGGGTATAATACCGAAATCTAATGACGCAAAAAAATTATATCATCCAACTTCGTTCAAAACTTTTAATGTCATTGTGAATTGTGAACGACTTGAAGCTAGAATTCTTTTTTACGAATTTCCAAAAAAAAAAACAAACATATATGTATGTACATATATGTTTGTTTTTTTTTGGAAATTCGTAAAAAAAAAATCTAGCTTCAAACTTTAAAAAAAAAACAGCTGATCGATTATGGTCTGACCTTCGCCCATCAGTTTATGTTTTTTTTTTAAATATATTTCCAAAATAAATGCCTTTCTATTCTATTCTATTATTACAGTGCAATAGGTCGGTGGTAGGTGCGGCCAAAATGTATAGGTACGACGATAAATATACAACGCCAGTCGTGTTGTATATTTATCGTCATATGTATTTTGACCAGTTTGGTCAGAATCATGTCATGTATGTACATGTATATGGATTCACCATACCATGGTAGCAATTTGCCTGTTGATATTCTTGCAAATAATTGTAAATATTAACAGTTGATCGCTGATTGTTCACACTGCCGCGCCGGCAAGTACTCGTTTGTCACAGTGACAAATATAGAACATTCGCTGAGAGACACATGCATACCAACGAGTAACCGCTCGTCACCGTACGCAGTCGCACTCGCTGCTCATCGCTCGCTAACTCGTTTCTAGTTGCTAGCTCAACTCGCTTCTCGTAAATAGCGGGCGGTGGGGCAGGTGCCTTATACGCGATGTAGCCAAAGTTCTCAGACTGTCTGAGGCAGTGATTTTCAAAGTTTTCCGTCTGTCATAATAATTTATTTTTATAGCCTGTGGTGCATGCTTTTGAATTTTATGTCAGGGCAAGCGGTGGAAGTTTGAGGTTAAAGGACGCAGTTATTTTGAACGAACCTTGCAGTTTGGTTTAGGTTAAAAGACGTAATTATTTTGAAGAAACTTTACAATTTGGTTTAGGTTATAAGACGCAATTATTTTGAAGTAAACTTGCACTCTGTTTAGGTCTTTTGGCTAAGTGATGACAAACGCACGGGTCGACGGATCAGGTTAAGCTAAGCTTGCCGTGGTTGGTCCGTGGATGGATCACCACTTTAACATACCAAGATCCCTCTGTGCTTCAGAAAGCACATTAAGCCGATGGTCCCGGCTGTAATTCGTGGACCTTAGACATTCGGTGCGGTTCGTCAGAATCCCGAAACTCTGACAACCAGTCTTACAAAGGGGGTACAACGATACCCCTTCGGGTACTGGGTTGTGGAGGTCAGATAGGCAGTCCCTCCATGTAAAATACTGGTATTCAGCTGCATCCGGTTAGACTGGAAGCCGACGTCAACAGGGCTGGGCAAGATTATGATGATCTCGTGGTCGCAAGCGCTACGGGGCATGATGCAGTGGGTGCGTTTCCCGGGTCGGGCAATGTGTTACCTATTTGATTTGATCGTGTTCATGATCATTTTCTTGTTTGAGTAATTTACTTCGCTACGTGTGAATATTGAAACGCAGCCTGTAGGTAATAAAATTTTGTAAATGTTAAAAAGATGATGCCTCTGACTGCTTGAGATTACATAAACCAAGTATTCAGTTTAATATTTTATTATTGTCAACCTCTTAAAACAACATTTTCCTGTTTCCATGTTTTTTAAAGTTCTCTCTTTTCGCAGTCGGGTTTTTTCCATAGGTATACCTGTTTGTGGTCTAGTAAAATTTAAATAGATTTTTATATACACTTATTATAACTTTTTATCGTAAGAGTGCCTTCGATTTCATTACGAAGCCCCAACACACCCTGAGAAACACTTCTACAGTATTATAAACCCGTTAACAATTTTAATTCGATTTAATCATGTCTGTGTACCTACAAGTAAACAGCAGCAATAAATTTAGGTATTGAGATCTATCATTGATTTTAATTTAGTTGACCACGGGTTCGATAGATGGCGCCACAACACGGTAGGTTTCTATTTGGACAAAAATAAAAAAATAAAAATGGCTATACTACATCAATAGACTAGTCTAGAAATGACATGAAACCATAAAAATAGGTACTTATCCATAAAAAAAATTAGCATTTTGTAGATAACAATGGTCCTTGAGTATGAGGTTAAATTCTTGTTTATTGTAGGTAGGTACTGTAGTTAATCTTATTATGATGATAATTATCCATTTAAGGATCTTTAAATTAATGGCAATAGGCTCGTCCCCTATTACATGGGACTTTAAAACAAACTTGGCGAAATTTGGGTGTATTCAAATTGGCACCTACACATCTGCCTATCCCTTGACAAATTTAGGTGTGGTGTCATAATTATGTTATGATTAAATTTTTCTTTTATAGTTCTTAACTAATATGTGTACCTACGCAAATAGTAGAAAAAAAAGACTTCTGATCTGCGAACGACTAGCGACTGATCGTAGAGTTACTCGCAAGCTCGATAGATGGCGTTGTTAGAAAAAATAGAAGTCGCTATGGTTTCGTTACCGCGCAGAGTATATGTACTTCAGTGCGGTAAATTTACGATACGTTTTTGATAAGATTTCTCTATAAAGAAACAAGCTTTTTCTCGAAAGGGCGCCGACCGGCCATGCTGGTCAGTGCCTACAGAAACTATTATATCAGTGTTATCCGTTTCCGATAAGGTGGGTGACTGGGTGCTATTGCTATAAAATGTACAGAGGCCAGCACATCAAGCTACACCAATCTGTCAAATTTATTTTATAGTTTTGCAACTTTAATGCAAATTGGGAAAATTTGACAGTTTGGGATAGCTTGACCTGCTGGCGACTGTACCTGTCATATTTAGGCCACGCCCGTCGCGTCTGTACCAAATCCCTAAACTAGTTTTAAGAAGAATTGACATGAAACCTTGAAACTAGGCAAGACATCCAGAAAAATGGATTGTATTTAATCGAAACTAATACAAGCCCTGTATAAACTGCTTCCGACATGGATACATATAGGCGCTTGGCGGTCGCTGCCTTTTTTCTCCGGGGTGGCAAATCCTCATGCATGTCCTCCGCCCTTGGGCTGGCGGGCGGAGGGGTCGGTCAGACTAACTGACTAAGAACCATCCCGGGGCGTCCCCCTTCTCACACTTGGACCATGGGAACTTGTGCTTTGGCGGCCGTTGTCTAACCTAACGACCAGCTGTGAGACAAGGCTAGAAAATGAAAAGGGGCTCAATTATTAAAAAAAAAAACATCTAATTTCTTTCTATTTTTCATCATCAGAAGCGCATTTTTTTTTTAAGATGGTCAACAATTTAAAACAATGTCCGACGTAGCAGATCAACAAGTTTTTAACGTTTTAGAGAAACAGTGAAACATTTCTCTATACAAATCTATCTCAAAAATACAGAAGAAAATACCCATAACTCGCAGATACATCGCTCTAACCGGCCAAGGTCTACCAACAGTTCTAGGCTATCCTAATTCAGTTTTCGTGTTCCATAGATCTCCATCATGGCCGCCGCTCCCGCCCGGTCTCATTAGTGCGGTCACATTTCAGGGTGCGGCCGTAACTAATACACGAAGATGTCTAACGTTATTCCGTTTATGTTGAAAATATATTTTGGTTATTTGTGAAAAGCATACACACATAATTATATCAAATCACGTCTGCTTTCGGGGTACATACAGCTTTTACTTCGTGTACAGACGCCAGCACACATGGCCAGCACATCAAGCTATCCCAAATTGTCAAATTTTCCCAATTGGGTATTTTCCGATTTAATAAAAACTATTTTAGTTTGATAATTGAGCCGATCTAATTAAAATAAAAATAAAAACTTTATTAATAAACATTTTCTCAATTAAAAACGATTGAAATCTAATTTATTTTTCGTTGTGAATTTACCGCCAAAACGCTCCTTACTATAACTTTTTATCACGTGACATGTGACGTCAACTTTGTGTAAACGGCATCGGTACAAATACTTAGTTTGGCGCCGTTTTAGAAGTATTTGTGCACAGAGGCACCGCACACCAGTAATATTACTTTCTATCCATTAAAAATCTTCTTATGAACTCGACATTCACATATTTACTTACTAACTACTTTAGTTTACACAAAGTTGACGTCACGTGATATAAAAGTCATCGTAAGGAGCGTTTGGCGGTAAATTCAAAACAACGAAAAATAAATTTGGTTTAAATCGTTTTTAGTTGAGAAAATAGATATAAATCATATTACTTTAATTTTTCTGTTACATATTTCGTCCTAATCTTCAAATTAGAATAGTTTTCAATAAATTGGAAAATACCCTATTGAACATGAACCTTATGTTTTTGTAATAAAGTTGAAAATCTATCAAATAAATTTGACAGATTTGGGCAGCTTGATATGCTGACCTCTGTGGGGTAATTGCATAACACACTAACATTAACTTTGACAGTTCATCAAAATTCATTGCGTCATTTATGTTGTTGAGTAAACAAAATGTTTAGAACTTATGAACCCATGGATTAGCAAAATCCTTCAAAATATTTCAGTTTGTTATTATAGGCTTCTTCAAACAGGGCTCCAATTCCGGGCCCCAATTCTGCATGGCTATAATAATTCCCCGCGGAATCTTACTACGTTCAAACTACATACGTCAATATCGTTTTTTGAACCCCAAGTAAGTTCCAAGACAATTTGTCGATATTATTAATACGATATTGGCAGATTTCGTGTGGATTAAGTGGTCGTAGTGAATTGTTCTACAAGAAATTGTTCTACAAGTGTCTCATCCCGCCTGGGCATGCCCAGGCGGGATGAGACACTTGTAGAACAATTTCCATGAATTGATGATCCACATAACTGATGTTCTACATAACCAAATCTGAAATCTATTTGACTGTGTTAAATAGATTGTAATGTGTACCTATATTGATTTGTTTAAATATTGTAATTGGCTTCGGCCGTTCTATTTAAAATAAATGAAGTTTTCATAGACGCATCGCCCCTGTTTGTAGGACCTACCCCACAACAATTCGAAATTTAATCATCCTTGGGTTAAAACAATGCATATGTATGGGGTAGCAGCCATCGCGGTTGATTTGCTGTCATTTCTGAAGAGTTCTAGTCTTCGAAAATCATCATCAGATCCATATGAAATTTAAATGGTACCATTTTGGATTAAACCCCTTTCGAAAAAAAAAACATTGTCCAAATCCGTCTACATATAACGGAGTTTTGCCCGAACATACATAAACAATTTAAAAAGAAAACATGTCGAATTGAAAACCTCCTTCTTTTTGAAGTCGGTTAAAAATTGAAAAGATTGCTTTGATGGTTTGGAGTAGATGAATGTAAGGCGACTAACAACAGATATTTACAAGGCAGACGTGAATGGAAATGCGCGACAATACCTCAACAGTACTGTGAGCTCGAACACCTGCATGTCGATTCTGTAACGATCTCACCGCGTGAAGTGAGCGTGGAGTGCGCTGTCAGTATCATGTGTCATCCCACTGATGCTAGTGATTGACCAAGCATTAGATGAAAAGACACTGACAGCTCACTTCACGCGGTGAGATGATTACAGAATAGCAATGCTGTTCTCAGAGTGATTTGTTGGGTGCCTAACACAAAGCATTTCGTGTTAAATTACGGGTAAAAATACCTATAGCTTCAACATACAATGAAACGATCCCTTACCAACAGTAAAAATGAAATCCCCTACACAAAGAAAATTCATTTTCATTAACCGACTTCAAAAAGAAGGAGGTTATCAATTCGACATGTTTATTTTATTTTTAATTTTTTTTATGTATGTTCGGGCATAACTCCGTCGTATATAGACGGATTTGCAAAATTCTTTTTTTGTTCGAAAGGGATTTACCCCGAAATGGTCCCATTGAAATTTAATATAGATCTGATGATGCGTTTCGGAGACAAACAACGGAACTCTTCAAAAAATTACAGCAAATCAACCGCGAATGTTGCTATCGCATAAATGTGCATTGTTTTGACCCCAAGGATGATATTCGAAGTGGTGTAGGGTAGATAACTAAAAAGTGAAAAATAAAAACTTTTTTCAAAAAAATAACAACCGACTTCCAAAGAAACACTACAAAGTGCAAAATAACTTTAATTTCGGAAGGCGGTGACAAATAATTAAAATACACATCCAAAGTCACCGACTTCCCAAATTAAAGTTATTTTGCACTTTGTAGTGTTTCTTTGGAAGTCGGTTGTTATTTTTTTGAAAAAAGTTTTTATTTAGGTTCACACGAGAAAAATGGCTTCGTTTGCATTTCCAAACGGTTTAGTTCTGTTCCTTAATCTCGGTGAAGAGTCTTTTCATAACTGACCGACTGACAATACTTTTATTTGAAAGGTACAAGACTTGGTAGAACTATTCGTCCGTTTATTACTTTTGAACTATTCGTCTGTTTATTACTTTTTAACCGACTTCAAAAAAAGGAGGAGGTTATATGTTCCACCGAACGTATTTTTTTTTTAATGTATGTTCCCCGATTTCTCCCTCATTTGTGGACCGATCCTCAAAATTCTTTTTTTATTCGAAAGAGTATACTTCTGAGGTGGTCCCATTGGCACTAAATCAGGATCTGATGATGGAATCCCAGGGAAATCCGGGGCAGCCCTCAAAATTTGTAGGAATTAACAATGTTTTTCATATGTTTTCTAAAGCTATTGAGACATTTGCGTATGGTCATCATCATCTCATGACGCTGAGCTGATGAAGGAAGGTACAACTCTTTAACGGTTAGGAGTTAGGTGGAGGTTCGGGCATAACTCCGTCATATATGGACCGATTTGCAATTTTTTTTATTATTTTTAGGAAGGAGTTTATTCCGAAATGGTCCCATTTCATATAGATCTCATGATGCGTTTCGGAAACAGACAACGGAACTCTTCGAAAAAAGACAGAAAATTAACCGCGATTGCTGCTATAGCATAAATATGCATTGTTTTGACCCCAACGATGATGAAATTTCGAATTGGTGTGGGGTAGGTACCATAACTAAAAATTGAAAAATAAAAACTTTTTCAAAAAAAAAAAAAAAAAAAACAACCGGCTTCCAAAAAAAAACACTAGAAAGTGAAAAATAACTTTAATTTCGGAAGGCAGTGACCAGATTTTAATAAAATACATATCAAAAGTCACCGACTTCCGAAATTAAAGTTATTTTTCACTGTCTAGTGTTTTTTTTTGGAAGTCGGTAGTTTTTTTTTTAAAGTTTTTTATTTATGTTTCTGTCCGTGACATCACAGTGGGCCCTATCAGAATACCAGCGCTGCGACACTTTTTAATTTAAACTTCAGATATCCAAACGTTTTCTCTTCTCTATAGGGGCTTGTGGCTAAGTAAGCCACACGGGTCTATCGATCAGGTTAAGCTACGCTTACCGCGGTTGGTCCGTGGATGGGTGACTATCTTTACATTCCAAGACCACTCCGTGCCTCGGAAAGCACGTTTAAGCCGTTTGGTCCCGGGTGTCATTCATGGATCTTTGACAGTTGTTACGGGTCGTCAGAACCCGAAACTCTGTCAACCAGTCTTACCAAGAGTTATCGTATTACCCAGTAACTGGGTTGTGGAGGTCAGATAGGCAGTCGCTCCATGTAAAATACTGGTATTCAGCTGCATCTGGTTAGACTGGAAGCCGACCTCAACATAGTTGGGAAAAGGCTACGCAGATGATGATGATAGTTAGTTTAGTCTTTATAGCAAGTTAAGCAAAATCCATAATCGGCCCATCACCACTATTCAGTTTGTTTGAATTAATCACTTGTTATTTCTATGTTAGGATTTATTAACCGACTTCCAAAAGGAGGAGGTTATTTTTGTTAGAAAGAGGTTTATTCCGAAATGGTCCCATTTAAATTTTGATGATCAGTTTCGGAGACAGACGACAGAACTCTTCAAAAAATTACAGCAAATCAACCGCGATTGCTTCTATGGTTTTTCATCCAATGTTTTTGACCCCAAGGATGATGAAATTTCGAATTGTTGTAGGGTAGGTACTATAGCTAAAAAGTGAAAAATAAAAACCTTTTCGCAAAAAAAAAAAAAAAACAACCGTATTTTGGAAAAACACTACAGCGAAAAATAAGTTTAAATTCGGAAGGCGGTGACAAAAATTAAAATACATGTTCAAAGACACTGCCTTCCGAAGTTAAACTTATTTTTCAGTTTGTAGGCTTTTCTGGAAGCCGGTTGTTTTTTTTAATAGTTCCAAAATACTCAACATTGGTATTGCTAGTTTTCTTTTATAGTCGTCTCCAAACGGTATCATCATCATCTGCCAAGCTTTTTAACCGACTTCAAAAAAGGAGGAGGTTCTATTCTCCATATCTATATTAAGACAGCCGTTAATATGTGACCATTCAACGCTTTTTTATCCCAAGCTTTACTAAGGCTTGACTAAAACTGCCGTCCCCGTAATTACAACAGCGTGTAGATAAAGGTTCTATTACAGCAGGAGTTGGGCCGTAACTAATAGGAGAAGATGTTATTTCGTCCCCACAGGGCCGAGTTAAAACCAAGTAGGTGCTTACACAACAAGGCTAAATTTTGGGATGGGTAGGGACCGGTGGAGGAGAAAGCGGACAGCGGCGAACTCTGAACTTGGGTATTTTGAAGACTGATCAATTCTTAAATTCTAATATTGTAAGTTGTACAACATAGATCAACGGTAATGTTAATATTATTAAATTTACATGCTATCTGTGGGAAATATTCAAATAACTTCCGCTCAGGGTGGAGCAGGAGGGCGTGTCAGACTTTTACTGACTAAAACCCACCCGTGTTCCTTCAGTTGCCTGTGTGCCAGGGGAACCCGAACAACCCGCAACCCTGGCAGGCATTGGCCCTTGCGGACCCCACCAGTTGGTGCTGACATCACCATGAGGCACGCGTGGAACACAACGCGCCATCGACCCGGGCTTGGTCCTCACCGGACAGCAAGCTACCCATTACTCGCCGTCTGCAAGCCCGCGCCTATGGTGGCCGGGAATCAGCCATGAATTCCCAACACCCAGGTAGTCTCCTGCGGCGACTAGGGCCGTGAGGGCACGTATACTGCCTCTCCCTCACGTGCACCCCCTCTCTCTTCGCAGAAGGTGGTGCCGGCTACCCATGCATTCGCTCCGAACGGTAACCTATGTCCGTTTCTGTATACCTGACAACGTATATGCAAAATTTCAGGATGATCTCATTCAGTTCAGTTTAGGCGTGAAAAGGTAACAAACAAACAAACTTAATTTTTTTTCTTAATTTGTAATATTAAGTTAGGTTTAGGATTACCTCGGGCAAACCATGCAGTTTGGTAAGAACAACTTTGAGAAGGAAGCTTACAGAAGAATTCGGCTAGGCTGGGCAGCGTTTGGAAAGCTGCGTCGAGTCTTCTCGTCGCGTATTCCGCAGAGCCTAAAGACTGAAGTCTTCAATCAGTGCGTCCTGCATGTTATGGAGCCGAAACGTGAACACTCACGGTACGGCTGGTCCATAAATTCAAGGTCGCTCAGAGAGCTATGGAACGAGCTATCCTCGGAGTATCTCTGAGGGACAGAATCCGGAATGAGGTGATCCGACAGAGAACCAAAGTTGTCGACATAGCTCACAGAATGAGCAAGCTGAAGTGGCAATGGGCCGGCCACATTAGCCGTAAAACCGATGACCGTTGGTGTTCTTGAGTGGAGACCGCGAATCGGCAAACGTAAGGTCGGATGCCCTCAGGCTAGGTGGAGCGACGATCTTCGCAGGGTGGCTGGTAGCAGCTGGATGAGAGTTGCCGAGAATCGAGCTGAATGGCGTGCAATTGGAGAGGCCTATGTCCAGCAGTGGACTGCTGTAGGGTGATGATGATGATGATGAGGATTACATGAAACAGTCGTTCAATGGGATTATAGTTTAGAGGGTATTGATGATTATATTTCATGTAAATACAGATAGCCACTTCGAATCCTATTTAGATCAACATACGGTGTTCGAAAAACGGTGACCTCAGTCTCAGACATGGGCGTACCCAGATTCTGGGCCAGGGGGGGGGGGGGGGGCAAATCAGATTTTTATAAGCACCGAGTCAAAAAAGTAAACAAAATAGGTAATTTTTTTTTGAGTAAATTCTTTAATTTAACACTATTTTAAAAGTTACTTTCGACGGTCTTCAGCAAAACTGTTTATGACGTCTTCCGTGAAAGTTCGCGGCATTTTTGCTTGCGAGTGGGTAGAACGGGCACGCCGCACGATTTTTAACAGTTGTACATTGTATTGCAAATGGCTAAAAGTTATTTTTCTTAACTTTTATCGACAAAAGTAGATAGTTAGTGGGGACGTAAACAAAATCCAGGGGGGGCAGCTGCCCCCCCCTGCCCTCGCCTAGGTACGCCCATGGTCTCAGACCACTGAGGTTACCGTTTTTTTGTAATTTGCAGGTATAAAATGCAAAAAACTAAAGTAGATTTGAATTTTGCGGGTTACCGTTTCGCTTTCCCTTACGTGGGCTTAGTAATAGGATCTCGTTGGCAACATTTGGGTACGGAAACTTAAAAACGGTCGGAATATTCCACCATTAGAAAACACAACAGCTTGTAGAGTTTGTAACTTTTTAATTAAAATCTGTGATTAATTCATCTCAATTTGCCGAGTGCTCTCAACGAAGGATGCGCTGTTCAGTAACTCTGTTCAATCCTTAGATCATACGGAAAGGGGAGATTTATTTTGTTTGTTTTATCTATCTACGTGTATAAAAGCGAAACGTCACTAATTCATTCTCTCACTGATTAAACACCAAATCTCAAAAACAACTGCAGGCTTAGCACGAGCACCGATTTGTCGACGGAAGAATAGACATGACGATTAACTAAATGATGTACAATAGGAGAAGATAGCTATGTTTTTCTACTAATTATTACACTAAACATGATCAATCAAAATCATCAATCTAAACTAATCATGATTTTGTAGATAATCGCATATACTTTGTGGCCGTCGAGTAGAAAGTTTGTGAGTTATGCAAAGATCGTCAGAAACAAAAGACAAAATGACAGATTGTAGAAGGATATGTACCTACGGTGTTATGTCAAAAATGGAGGAACGAAATGTCACTTTGTATTGAAAAAGCACTGTCTATTCTTCGTAGAAATAGAAAGCGTCATGCTAAGCCGGCTGGACCTACGAACATGAAATTTAGCATAGAGATAAATTTTATAAAAAAAAATACAATAATTTCGGTGTCGGAAGTCGGTGGCAAAAAACGAAAATACAAATCCAAAGACACTACATTTGTACCTACAGTTCTTAGATTCTATTACAAAATCTCCAAACAAAAGCAAACAAACATGTCTTAAAATTGGTTTACACAACGTAACCCTATCGCTAATCGCTGTCTTCACCACCCCGTCAGTCTCGAGCCCCGCAGCCACTGTCAATTTGCACCCTCTCTAACGTAGATACGTGAAGGGTTTAAATATCAAACATTATCTATGTCTATTTGTGAGTTGTGACCCCTACTTCTATCAGATTTTCAAACCCTGACAGCTATTAGTATATGTCCACAAAGACGTAAATAAAATCGCAAGAGATGCCGCGAATAGTCAAATAACTGGCCAAAAAATAAAGGATAAATTTAAAGGACAGGCTGCTAATCTTGTACTTTCCTACTTATCAAACAGGCAGCAAAAAGTAAACGTTAATGGGGCGACGTCCTCGGGGTCTCTAGTTAAGATGGGCGTGCCTCAAGGTTCAATTCTTGGCCCTTTTTTATTTCTAGTTTATATTAATGACCTTCCTTACCTGATGGCTAACTTCTCGGATATAATTTTATTCGCTGATGACACTTCTCTTATTTTTAGAATAGATAGAAAAGATACAGATGTCTTACATGTCAATGATAGTCTAGCTGTTCTTTCGAAATGGTTTGCCGCTAATAATCTTTTACTCAATGCGAACAAAACTAAATGTCTTAAGTTCTCGTTACCAAATGTACCCCAAGTAGGTCTAAACTTAAAACTTGATGGGAAGAAACTAGATGCTATTTCGGAAACTGTATTTTTGGGAATTACTTTAGATTCAAAATTGCAATGGGGTGCTCACATTAGAGCTCTTTCAAGTAGATTAAGCTCAGCTGCTTACGCAGTAAGAAAGATAAGGCAGTTGACGGATGTAGCCACAGCTAGGTTAGTTTACTTTGCTTATTTTCACAGTATTATGTCTTATGGCGTTCTGTTGTGGGGATCGGCAGCTGACGTAGATTCAATTTTCATTTTACAAAAGAGGGCAATCCGCGCAATCTATAAAATGGGGCCTCGCGAGTCTCTTAGAAACAAATTCAGCGAAATTGATATTCTAACTCTGCCGTCTCTTTATATCCTAGAAAATATCTTGTACGTTCGCAAAAACTTAGGCCTTTTCAAAAAACGATGTGATTTCCATAATCTGAATACACGTAGTAAAGATGAAATTGTGATTCCAAAATTTAGATTGACTAAAACTAGCAAGTCATTTCTAATAAACAGTATCCGCTTCTATAACAAGTTGCCAAAGTCAGTTACAGAACTTAGCGATGGAAAGTTTAAAACGCACATCAAACGTATCCTTATCAAAAAAGCATATTATAAGATAAAAGACTACGTTGAAGACAGGGAAGTTTGGCATTAATTCCTTCTGCACATGTGGCTTCCCTGGTACCTCATTAACAGCATATCTATGTGAAAGTCTATTAACTGCTCTTAATGTTCTTTTTATTTTTACAATGCTGACATATTCTCGTCATTATTTGACATTATACATCAATTTTAATATCAACTATTTTTTAGTGATTGTCATGTTAATCATGTCACTATGTTTAATTAGGTTCATTTTATTTATGTAGATTATTTTACATATTGTGAATGGGAGAACGTTGTAGGCCTTACAGACTGTAGATTTGTAGACGATTTTCTATTCTGGATTCGTCTAAGTACCTGGTACTTATTTACAGGCCTGCACTGTCCTCCTATACATTTTTTTACCTGAAAACATTGTTAAAGCCAATCATTTTTAAAAGAGTAACCGTGGAGTTTCTTGCCGGCTCTTCTCCATAGGAAACAACATTTTGGAACCGTGCACCTAGCTTCTGACGTTTCATAAGTGCCCATGCAGGTTTATATGAAATAAAAATATTTTGATTTGATTTGATTTGATTAAAAAAAAAAACAATTTATAAGTTATTCTCCTAAAATTATAAACTGAGTTCCCGCAGCTTTGCCCGCGTGGAATTCGGAAATTATACCCCGGGAATATACCACCGGAATAAATCTAGTTTATAGTCTATCTGTATACCAAATTTCATCCAAATCCTTTCGGCCGTTTTTGAGTGAAAGAGTAACAAACATCCATACATACAAACTTTCACGTTTATAATATTATTTCACTCGCGTAGTTCCGGTGCCCATGCGAATACGGGGATAAAACATAACCTGTCACCCGGGGATAGTGTAGCTTCCCAACAGTGAAATAATTTTTAAAATCGGTTCAGTAGTTTCGGAGCCTATTCAATGCAAACAAGTAAGGATGTGAAAGTTTGGATATTTGTTACTCAATCACGCAAAAACAGCTGAACGGATTTGGATAAAATTTGCCAATCAGATAACTTACAACCTGGATTAACACATAGGATACTTTTATCCCGGTAGTATTCGTGGGATAATTTTCGACCTTCACGTCGAAGCCGCTGGCAAAAGCTAGTCAAATAAAAATATCTCGCTTGTGGTTTTCGACTTACTAATGATTTATTTGCTACTGTAAAAAAAAAAAAACTAAGGTTATGAGAAAAGATAACAATGAAGTTAAAGAAATCAGTCTCATATTATACTGTTTATACATTTTAAAATGAAAAAAAAAAATCGAACACCGAATAAAAGCGAGTAGTCGAGGCATCTCTATAAATCGCGACGACATTTTATCGCGCATTGGATAACGCACTGCTCGGTGTTCAGAATTGAAAATCGAAGTGGTTTTTGGAAGCACCTAGGATTGAAAATCCAACAGAGTGCATCTCACTCTGTTGGATTTTCAATCCTAGGTTCAACATCGAGAGTTGAAATTCCTGTGCGCGATAACTTTACGTCATTATGAACGTAAAGTTTTTTTTTGTGTTTTGGCTTCGCACGGTTTGTGCATTTAGCCAGTGTTAAGTAATTTTACTTTTAAATCAAGTAAATGGTTCGATACGAGTATCAGGCACGAAGTTACAAAAGTCATAGTCAGTCAAGTCAAAGTTAAGTCAATGTTATTGTAAAGCGGTAGTAACTTTACAACAACCTATTAGGAGTTTTTTGGGGGAACAAGAAAAGTCCACGTTAGTCACCTATTTTCACCTTCACAGTAACTAAATTGAATAATTCACTACCAAAATTATACAATTTAATTCGCAATTTTACGAAATTTCATGAAAATGAAAATTCGTGCGACATGTTCCAACGCGATCTCGCCAAAAACTCAAACGTAGACTTAGGGACATTCAAAGCGTTCCTTTTTAAAGGGGTGTTGAAGATTGCTTTCTTCGGATTTCCTACAATTTACAAAGTTTTTGTTAAGTTTGATCTGTCGGTTTAATTTAGGGATGTGATGGAGATTCGATTCCGATTCAGATAAGTCGGAACTTCCGGTTGAAATTACACTTTCGATTTCGACTTCGGATCCGACGCTTTTAAATCGGAGGTTAAAAACGAAGGTCGGAAGCTCACAGGTGGCGCAACCGGCCGTTGCTAGCGCGTACGAACTTTTTATGCTCCCTCGAGCATATCCCGATAGTTAATTTATATAATTGTGATTATTTTATTAAATTTTCCTTAAATATACCTCTTTTCTGCCCCGCCTCTGCCTCCGACTTAGATTTCGTTTCTAATTCCGGTTCCGATTCCGATATATCGATTTTAAAACCTTCGATTTCGTTTTCGGTTCCGGCAAACTGACCTTTTTTTTTTTTTTGGGTGGGAAATCATCAAATGACTTCTCCTGCTGAGTAGAGCAGGAGGGCGTGTCAGACTTTTACTGACTAAAACCCACCCGTGTTCCCTCAGTAGCCCGTATGCCAGGGGCCGTGGTATCTCTTTCGAACAAACCCGCACCCCTGGCAGGCATCGGCCCTTGCGGACCCCTCCAGTGGTTGCTGACATCTATGACGGCGCGCGTAAGGAACACAACGCGCCGTCCCGTCTACCACTTTTCGGCCGCAGAGGATAGGGAGAGCGGCTGACGCTATACCGACACTCCTCTTCTCCTGCGGCCCCACGTTTCTTTTGAGGAAAGAACCACACAGGTTGAGTGGACCTGTCCATTCAGTGCACGCATGTATCAGTAATCATACGGCTCAACTCAGAACTTGAGGAGCTCAACGATTTGACGAACAATACCAAAGAAAGGACATTTGGGTAGGCCGCATAAAGTACTCAAACTGCCAGATTAACATTAAAAACGAACTGAGAAAGAGACGAAACACGAAAACAAAAATACCACATAGTCCTCACATTCACAATAATTAAAGCAAAAATAATATTATACTTCTCAAAGTAAATATTCATGTCAAAGTGTATATTATAATAATCAAATGTCAAAGTGTAAATAATAATCATCAAATGTCAAAGAGCAAAACAAAGAAAAAACAACATTCAGTATACAAAATTGGAGCATGTCAATCCCAAGCTTTTTTGTCCTCAATATAATCTATAACGGTATAAAAGGCTTTCAGGCACAACTTACGTTTGATGAATGATTTAAATTTATTGAGACTTAGATCTTGAACATGGCTTGGAAGTTTATTATAAAAGCGTATACATTGACATCTGAATGACCCACCTATTTTCTTGAGCCTTGTTGATGGTACAACAAATTTGTGTTTGTTCCTAGTATTTATACTATGGATATCACTGTATTTTTTAAACAATTTAATATTTTTATGAGCATATAAAAGATTTTCATAAATATACTGTGAAGGCACAGTCATTACATTTATCTCCTTAAATCTATCTCTGAGAGAGTGTCTCGGACTTAATTTATAAATTGATCGGACAGCTCTTTTCTGCAAGACAAAAATAGTCTGAATGTCGGCGGCATTTCCCCACAAAAGAATACCATACGACATTACACTATGAAAATAGCTAAAGTATACTAAGCGGGCTGTCTCTACATCAGTTAAATTACGAATTTTCCTAACAGCGTATGCTGCAGAACTTAGCTTTTTCGACAATTTAGCTATATGTGGGCCCCACTGAAGCTTGGTATCCAAAGTTAAGCCCAAGAATACAGTGCTATCTTCAGGATTCAATTCTTCGCCCTTTATCAACACATTGGTTTTCACCTGCTTAACGTGAGGTAGCGTAAACTTAATGCATTTGGTCTTTTTTTCATTAAGAAGCAAATTATTAGCATTGAACCAGTGAACTACTTTTGAGATTGCGCTATTTACATCGTCATTAACAAGTTGCTGACGTTTAAGTCTAAACAAAAGTGAAGTGTCATCCGCAAACAACACTATATCATGATTATCCTTTATGAGGTAAGGCAAGTCATTAATATAAATAAGAAACAAGAAAAGACCAAGAATTGAGCCCTGTGGGACTCCCATTGACACTACGGATCCCGGAGATCTTTTTCCGTTTACATCAACACACTGAATCCTATTACACAAGTATGAAATAAGAAGATCCAGAGCGGTGTTCCGGATCCCGTAGTGGCGGAGTTTCCTGATTAGAGTTTCATGAAGCACGCAATCGAAAGCTTTAGATAAATCGCAAAAGATACCCAAGGCATCGTATTTATTTTCCCATGCATTGTAAATATGCCCTAAGAGTTCAACACCGGCATCGGTAGTTGAACGACCCCTTGTGAAACCGAACTGTTTGCTATGTAATAAATTATGTTTATTAAAAAATCTTTGCAGTTGGTCTAAAATTAATTTCTCAAAAATTTTACTAAAGGTAGGTAGTACTGAAATAGGTCTATAATTAGAGGGGTCTGATGTACTACCTGATTTAAACAAAGGTATTATTTTACTATTCTTCATTAGGTCAGGAAACTCCCCGCAGTCTATACAATTATTAAATATAAGAGCTAAAGTAGGTGCTACAATGTAAATAATAGACTTAGCAACTTCTACAGTATTACCCCACAGATCTGCAGTCTTTTTTACATTTAAAGTGTGAAAGGTTTTAATTATATCTCTACAGCTAATATGTTCAAAATGAAATTCTGAATCACAAACATTAACATTTTCCTTAAGCAAAGACTCAGCAACAGAAGGTGATGAGTTTAGTGATTTTGTAGTTGAAACGGGAATATCTGCAAAGAAATTTTCAAAAGCCGCGGCGACTTGCGAGTCCGATGTGATTATGTTGTCATTGATAGACAGGCTGTAGTCAGTATTTCGGTTGCTAGACCTTCCCGTTTCACTATTAATAATATTCCAAGTCGTTTTAATTACATTACTGCTGTTTTTAATCTTTGAACTCAAATAACGCGACTTGGTCATCCAACAAACTTTTTTAAATAATTTGGAATAATTCCTAACATACAAATTAAATTCAGCAGTGTTTACAGAAGTCCTTTCATCGTATAGCTCATAAAGTCGTGCTCTACTTTTATGAATACCAATGGTAGCCCAATCACTGAAAGAGACGTTACTATTAATCGAGATAGTCTTGGGAATAAAAGTGGAATTAAATTGTTTACAATATATCTTAAAAAAATCATCATATAGATGATTAGGATCAGCATTTGCAGACAAAACTGGTAATTTATTTTCGAGTTTAACTGTAAAGGCCTCTAGGCGAAATGCAGTTTTGGGGTTAACAATGATATCCTTTTTACCCATTTTTTTATTTTGATTTTTAATGGTAATCTGTTGCCCGCAATGATTAGAATATAATAAATTAATAATTTCTTTGTGGCTCGGTACAACATCTGTAAAAACATTATCTAGGCATGTGGCACTAGTAGGGGTTATTCTTGTGGGCTCCATAAACAAGTTTACAAGATTGTACGACTGAAATAAACTTATTATTTTACTACAATAACCTGAGTTATCTAATAAATTAACATTAAAATCACCGCAAACAATAATGGATTTGTTCGAGTTACAAATCTTGTGTAATACTTCATCCATTACCTTTTCAAAGCAGTCATACAATCCTGAAGGTGGTCTGTACACACTTAATACAACAAACTGCTCCAATTCTATACAGGCTATTTCAACTGTCCGCTCAACAGAGAGGCTCACGATATCCTTACGTTCTTTAAATTGTAACAGGTTACTTACTAAAATTAATGAGCCACCATGTATAGCATTTACTCTGCTGAACGAACTACCAACCTGGTGATTATTAAAATTAAACATGAACTGGTGGCATTTAAGCCAGTGTTCTGTCATACAAAGAATATCTATATTGTTACAATTAAGGAATAAATCGACTTCTAAATCTTTGTTCAAAAACCCTTGAATGTTTTGATGCACCAGGTTGATACCATGTAATTCTTTTACACTTTTGCAAGAGGTTGCCTCCATTGTCTTACTTTCTAATTTAAATGAAGATCAATGTCAAAATTATTTGCCAAATTATTGGCAGTACAGTTTAATATTTCATTGCATTGCTCAAAAGGAGCAAGTTGTTTAGCCAAATTTTTGGCTGAAATAGAAAAAAAATATGATAGCGACACAGCTATCTGTCTTCTATGATAGTTAGAAAGATAGTACATCACAATATTATATCTATCTTTTGTCAAAGGCAAATTATTACCAACATAATTGTTGGTATCAACTAGATTAAACAAATTATTATTAAATGTCAAATTATACAAAGTCATATTTATCTCATATCTTAACCTATTTTCTTCCTGTGGCAAACCGTTGCTATATGGGAATGTAAACAAAACTATTTTTCTTAAACTAAGATTACTCAGGGTTCTATAATACTGGAGCAATTCTCCTTTGTTCACTTTTCCCCTATTACCCATAAAAATTATTAATGTGGTGTCTGGGTTAAAATTACATTTAATAATTTGTTTCATAATATTAAATAAGGAACAACCAGGCATACAGTAATTTATTATAGAGTGACCTGGATATTCCTCTGTCAACAAATCGCCTAACTCTTTTCCAATTTCATCACAGAATAACACAATGTCATTTTTTTCAATTGGCTTACACTGTTTTTTGGAACTGTAAATATCAGGAAAGCTCAAATCAACACAGGGCTGTGGTAAGGTGGATTTGCATGTTGTCAATGAACGATCCGGTGTAGGTACATTGGATGGTGTTTGACACTGCTCACAGTTGTTTTTTTGTGAGTTTACCAGCTCATAGTTAGAATTATGATTTAACTTTGGGACGGCGCTTTTGAATCGATGGAAGCTGAAGTGTAGAGAAGTTATTATTAAACCGGAAACCTTTGAAAGATGCAAGTTTACTTTATGAAAGATACATGAATTAGATTAAAGAGCTATAAAATAAAATAAGTAAAATTAAAAAGCTTTTTATTCCATGCAACACATAGTACAGTATTATTTACATTAAAAATATGCAACAAATTTTATAAATTAATAACTTTGTTTTCTCCTTAATTTTGACTATAGATGAATCAGTCTTTATTTTTTACACATTAATTCACATGCATTGATCATAATTCATAATAGTAAATTATTAGTAATTAAAAAAAATGGTTTCTTTAACAAATGCCTACTATAAAAAAAATGATTACATATTTTGTTACTTCGTTTAATTTAAATAAGTTATTTAAAATTGTATAATTATATTTGACAATATTCATTCATATTTTTTTTAAATAGTAAGCATAAAATAAAATTTAAAAAACCATGATAGTACTCGTAATATTATTGAATTAGCAGATTTAAAGAGCTAACTGCTAAAAGCTAATTCAAAATTCAAGTGACAACGAAAAGTCATTAGTAGGTTCTATGTTGTTTTATGTTATGTTTTCCATAAATTCAAGCTCAAAGCATTTAAATTCAATTAAACAATACACAAGGTGTAACTGTTTAAATAGGTTCATTTTATTTATGTAGATTATTTTACATATTGTGAATGAGAAAACGTTGTAGGCCTTACAGACTGTAGATTTGTAGACGATTTTCTACTCTGTATTCGTCTAAGTACCTGATACTTATTGACAGGCCTGCACTGTCCTCCCATACATTTTATCTCTGTAATTTGAAAACATTGTTAAAGCCAATTATTTTTTAAACAGTAACCGTGGAGTTTCTTGCCGGCTCTTCTCCATAGGAAACAACAATTTGGAACCGTGCACCTAGCTTCTGACGTTTCATAAGTGCCCATGCAGGTTCATATGAAATCAAAATATTTTGGTTTGATTTGATTTGAACTTAAATAACGCACGACCTCAAAAGGGGTCATTGTACTCATCATTATGAACAACTTTTACTATTTACGTGAAAAGCGCCCGGAATACAACAAATAAAAAAAATAAAATCCTAAAGTAAAATAATTAAAATAATTTAGTCGTTTAAGTGGGCCAACGTGTACGTAAAGATTAGTATAGGTAATTTACTTCATTTAGAATTTAGACGACAAAGAAAATGTAATCATTAATTACAAAATGTGAAATATGAACATGAAAAGTAAACATAAATGCACTAATGACCCCACGTCTTGGTATGTAAAAATGGTCACCCATCCACAGACCACCCGCGTCAAGCGTAGCTTCACCTGATTGATTCACCTCTCCGGCTGTTATTACTAATCCATAAGCCCCATTATTGTTGAATAAATGAATAAATAATGACCCAACATTTTCATCTCACCTATATAACAGAATCGTTCACCAAGAGTGATTGGAAAACTTTCCACCCTTTCAAAATAAACACAAGAACTTAAAATACACCCTTATTTATTCCCCCTCAGTTGTAAGGATTAAGGCATTGCCTCGTTAGTTCACTCGGGTCCGGTCGGCTTATACAGGGAAACCCTAAGGACATCCCTTTAGAGAATTTAATTTTAAATGTGCTGTTACACTCATCTGAGATTCTCTGTGGTGAATATGGACTCGAGTTGTCCCTATGGATAAGCCAATTAGGGGAATAAGGAAGGTAGAAATATGTAGACACATGACATGTTAAGTCTTATACGTTTAACCTTTATACCCCACATTAATTCAAAATTTCATCATCCTTGGGGTCAAAATAATGCATATTTATGCGACAGCAGCAATCGCGGCTGTTTTGCAGTCTTTTTTAAGAGTTCCGTTGTCTGTCTCCGAAACTCATCATCAGATCTACATGAAATTTAAATGGGACCATTTTGGAATAAACCCCTTTCGAACAAAAAATTCGTTTTGTAAGTTATGCCAGAAAATACATTGAAAATTATAAATAATATAAACATGTCGAATTGATAACCTCCTCCTTTTTGAAGTAGGTTAAAAATGTGTCTGCTCAGCAACGAAAATAACGCAGTGAATATTGTTGAACTGTCAAAATGAAACAGATAATGATTGATCGTGTGTTACGCAATTGGGGTGCTGATCGCTTAGCGCTGACAGTTTGAAATCGTACAGTGTTTCTTCGACCCGCTGCGATGCAGCCTGTTGGATTCTCCATGTTGCATGCATTCCGTTTGTTGGGGCAAGTCAGCACAAATCTGCAATGGCTCTTTCTTTGAAAAGCCCTTTAAGACATGGCCCTGTATTGTTAGACTCACATACAATTCGAATAATGTATTGTTTGGACTTTTAATGAAAACTTCAATGAGTTAATTGTGAGTACTATTGAATGAATCGAGTGTACGACTAAACGCTGACAGATACTACGCCGACGGACTGAACATCGCCAAGACTTTACTTCCACCGGACTCTTCGCCAACAGGACACTTCGCCGACAGGACTCTTCGCCGATAGGACTCATCAGCGACGCAACTTATCTCCGATAGTCAGATTACCGTTAGATTATAATCTATCTCGCGAGTTTATAAATTGTCGACAGATTGTGAACCTTAACACACTGCTTACAGCTCCCCCGATTGGGTTCCCGCATTGTCGTTGCGGGGGAGCTCAGTAACCGTGGATTCCGGCCACGGTGAAGCCAAGAGGAACCCAAAGGTGGGGCCGCTCGTCAGGGCTTTTGCCTCAAAGCCGACGACGTAGCGGCCAAAAAGTAGGTTGCGGTGAGGTGCACCGCAACTGAGGTGGGCCGCGATGTCGAATGGGAGCCATCGCGGCTGAGGATTACGGGCTGCGGTAGAGGAGGAGTGCCGGTGCTTCTGAGCAGCGCTCTTCCTATAATTGAATTAAATCTTCTTATAATTGCGCTTTGCGCTATTACTAAATAGTCAAGTAACTGCCACTAATGTTAGTCGCTCGCCGGCCACTGCCGCGGCACCCCACAGTTAGCGCGCTCGACTCGCGCGCGGTTGGTCGCAGTTCTAACCTAACCTAACCTAACCTATTCGGTCGGTAATCAGTACGGTGCAGTTCACAATTTATCGACAGATTACAATCTCGCGAGATAGATTCTAATCTAACGGTATTGATAATTTTACGGTGACTTGCGTCGCTGATGAGCCCTGTCGGCAGAGTCCTGTCGGCGAAGTGTCTGTCGGCGAAGTGTCTTTCGGCGTTTAGTCGTACACTGGATTTAATCATCATGTGGCTGACCTTTTCCCAAGTGTCTCGGGGTCCACTTCTAATCTAACCGGATGTAGCTGAATATACTTTACTTGAAACGACTGCCGATCTGTCCACCACAACCCAGTTGGTGGATACTAAGATACCTTTTGGTACGTCTGGTTGTCAGACTTATGGGCTTTTGACGGCGCGTAGCACTGTCAAAGATCTACGAATGACAGGCGGGACCAAAGGCTTTAACGTGTTTTTCGATGCACGGTTTCATGTGTAATGGATGTTCACCAATCCACGAGCCGACCGATCAACACGTGCGGCTGATAAACGTTACAAAATAACCGCGAGACACGCGCCCAACTTATGATTAGAAAACTTCGTGTGATGAAGTGCATTAACAATTTTGGTTTAAACATTTTGATTAGATTCGCTTTTAAACCGGGATTTATAAATATGAGTTTATCAACTCGGCTTTGTACACGTGGCAATCGGGAAACAACTTTGTAAAATGATTTTATGCCTATAGGTAGGTTTGTATAAACACTTTTACGGGGTAATCATTTTTTGACGTGACAACGTCTTATAAATTGGTTTGCCGGGTGACACTTCAAGAAACTGCGTTACGCTCCGCTCACGTTATGCGCTCACAATGAGAGCGAGTGAGAGGCACGCGTCCCTTCCACTCGGGCATGGTTAGCCCGCCTAAGAGCGAGAGAGACAGACATAAAAAGTGAAAGGCACGCGTCTATTATTTCATCCTTCTTCCTACTATACGAATGAATATTCACATTAAAATTATTTTACCACTCAAAGTCGTTGTCACGTAAAACTTTCGCCCGTATACCGACTTTACAGGCAACCAATTTTTTTTTTAAACTAGATTAGGTCGGCGTTTCCTATCTGACTACTCTGAGAAGAAACGCCGAAACAAACTCAGAGGCCACAGTCTCTTTTAAAGTCCAGACATAATCTTGGTCAGATCATGTAAAGACTATGTAGATTGGAGTCTGAAATGGTCTTTTGAGGAAAGAAGTTCCACGCGCGCCTCAAAGAGATGTCAGCACAAAGTGATGGGGCCCACAAGGGCCGATCCCGCCAGGGGTGCGGGTTGTTCGAAAGAGATACCGCCGCCCCTGGCACACAGGCTACTGAGGGAACACGGGTGGGTTTAGTCAGTAAAAGTCTGACACGCCCTACTGCTCCACCCAGAGCGGGAGAAGATATTTGATGATTTACACACTAAAAAGCCTCCTCACAGATTGTCACAAATTTTCTAGGACATAATATATTTAATTTTTGGCTATATCTGAACCATAAATACTCATCAAAATTTCGAGTCAAACGTTCAAATTCAAGAAAAAATGGTCCAGGCTAGGGTGGTGCGGGCGCAAATGATTCAAACGAGATAATTTGGGGCGACATCGTTACTCTTGCTCTCTCCTCTGATCTTCTTTGATGTTACTTGCAACAAAAGTTAACAGTTTTTAATTATACGGGCTGTTTTATAAATTGATTGCCTCGTTGGGTTAGTGGTCGCTGGCGGTACTGCTGAAGATGGAGTCCAAAGTTCGATTCCCGGTACAGTGGTACCTATTGGGTTTTCCCATCAGGAATCTGGATGTATGCCTGGTTGATGACAATAGCCCCGCCCCCCATTAAAATCATCTTTAACTAGCTTTTGCCAGGTGCTTAGCCCCAGCGCGGAACTTTCATCCCCTATTTAACTCCCTTAGGGGTTGAATTTCGAAAAACCTTTCCATAATCCTTGTCTACAATATGGAGGGAACCTCTGTGCAAAATTTCAGCTTTCTAGGTCCAAGGTTTAGGGCTGGGCGTTGATGAGTCAGTCAGTCAGTCAGGACTTTTATTTTTATTTATATAGATAAAAAGATAACACAACATCACACCTGTGTTCTTTGAAGGTTAAGCAGAAGTGTTCACCCAGAATTCGCAATCTATTTCGAGACATATTGGACTCCGGTCTGCAACTGACAAACTCCTGACAGAAAATCAAGACCAACAAAGCAGTTTTTAATATTTAGCCGATGTTTTCAGCTAAGAATAAACTGGTTGATGAAAATAAATGACGACACAAAGCCTTCAACATAAAATTACGTAAAAGTAAAACTGTTTTATAACTTTTCCTGTCAAAAGTTTTGAAAAATGATACTTAGCAAGTATTTTACGTTCTGTTTATTTTATTATTTCATCTGAATTCATTTTTCTCCAAAAATGGAAGAATAATGTAAGTGAGTTTTGTTTTGAGGGTTGGAAATCTTCAAATAACTTCTCCCGCTCTGGGTGGAGCAGGAGGGCGTGTCAGACTTTTACTGACTAAAACCCACCCGTGTTCCTTCAGTTGTCTGTGTGCCAGGGGCGACGGTATCTCTTTCGAACGACCCGCACCCCTGGCAAGCATCATGTTAGGTGATGGTCGGTTTTTTGCGATTGCTTTCAGGAGATTAATTGTTCTGTTACTGCAGATCATCATCTACAGCTTGACTTCACCCACTGCTGGGGTATAAGCCTTTCTTTTCTTGTGCCAGCTCCTGTGCCAGCTTTATTCAGGAATTGCCCGCGATGGCAACAATGTAGTCCCGCCTATCTCGCTGCCGTACGACCTATATCTCATCTTCCACTCCTTGGACGCCACTCTGTCACAGCCTTACTCCACCTTACCTTACTATCATCGCTGCGCTTTACCCTGCTGCGCTGTGGTGATAGTAAGCTGCGCTGTGTCCTGTCCAAATCCATTTGCGTTCCATACTGCGCTTTCATATCGAAGACCTTCGTACGTCTTCGTATCTCCATAGTTGGAAGTCTGTCTTTTAGCCTGATGGAACGATTTAGGGCTCTCTGTGCAACTCTTTCTATCTCTAAGTATTACAGATACCTGAAGGCCAATTATCGTAATTGAAAACGTTCAAAATCTAGTCTCATCTCGGCGGCAATCAAATTTCAAAGATTTGTCAAAAATGTATGGAAGCTCAAAGTATTTTTGACAGATTGGGACTTAGATCAGACAGTGAATGTTCTTAAAATTACTAGAATTGTCCCTCTGATACAAGACAAAAGCTTTTCCGGTTTAAAACTTTTAACAGCACCCTAATAATTCTTTAGGCATGTGAAGTGGAGAAATGAGGGATGTGCCGTGAAAAAAAGTTTAAAGTGAATCTGCTTTAGGCGTAAATAACCAGATAAATGATAAATTGATTGTGTGTTAAAAGTAGACGTAAAAAGCGGCCAAATGTGAGGACTCACACGCGAAGGGTTCCTTACCGTCGCGCCGTTCAATATTTTCCATTAATAAGATCGAGCAAAAACGCGTTCTTTTTTGGTGAAGTGAAGAACTCCTTTATCTATTTTTTATTGCATCTTTGTCAGTCAGACTTTCCGGCTTCTAACAACCCGTAACGACTGACAAAGATTCGGGAATTACAGCCGGGACCTACTAATTAACGAGTTTTCCGAGGCACGAAGGGTCTTGGTATACAAAGATGGTCACCCATCCACGGACCAACCGCGGCAAGCTTGGCTTAACTTGATCGATAGAACCGTGCAGCTGTTGTTAAATGTTACCTAATTTATATCAAAAGCGTTTAAAAGCTTTTAACAACACCCTAAAAATTAAATAGGCATGTGAAGTGGAGAAATGAGTTTGTCGTGAAAAAAGTTTTTATGTGAATCTGGATATCTTAAAGCATGAAAAGCCAGACAAAGGATGAAATGATTGTGAGCCATATGGTTATTTTTTAAATGTATGGTTCGTCAGATCCATTATTTTATCCGCTATAAGATTTAAGTGGAAAAAACAAACATAGGTACTATGATTCGTGTGATTTTCCGTCAACTATCGTTAATTACCAACACATATTTCATTTCACCTAGGTACTCAACAAAATATAGCCAATAACTATCGCGAAAACCAATACTAGCTTACGATTCACATATTAAGCAGCGAAGTAGGTAATACTACCCGTTTATATGAAGTATATTAAGTCATTGTTATGGCTGTACATAATACTCTGTTAATGACCATTACATACGCCTTAACGACTTAATTAAATGAAAATGTGTTCAGTGGTCTGTTTAGACGTGCGTATGAGCTGATTCAGATTAGCATATTATAATAATAAGAATAAGAAATATAAATATCTTGACTTAGCACACGAGGTCGTTGACATGTGGAATGTGAGCTCGGCTGTAATTGTGCCGATAGTCGTATTAGCCAATGGATTGATGGCCGACACACTCGATCAACATCTCTCGAGGCTCTCGTTGGGCGGTTGGATCAAAGGCCTGATTCAGAAGGCAGTACTCCTCGATATGGCTCGCATCGTGAGGAGGTTCCTGTCTTTGGAGCCCTAACCACCGGTAGCTTGGACCCTGCTCCCAAAATTGGCGGATCCCTATTTCATATATTTTTAAATGTTTTTTTTTAAATTTTGTTTTATAAAAATATTTAAAAATGTATAACAATAAGTATTAAAAACAATAAGAACACATTTATTTTGCCAAGCTTACATTCAAATTGATTGAATCCCTGAACCTCGCATTAGGATGCCCTGTGTTGTGAACATGTGCGATCAAGGCTACTTCGTTCCGTGCACTCAGAACGAAACAAAACGAACAACAGCCTGTTTTTTTCTGCCTGCAGTGTTGCCACCTTGGATGTTTTTAAGGCGCTAGGTCAAGAGTAAAATGTCGCCAGATATTTCAGAAATTTGGAATAGAAGAAACCACCAAATGCCGCTAAAATACGTATTTTTTAATATGCGGTCTAACTTGACAACATTTTTAGCATTCTTTACTATGTAATAAAACCACATAAATATATTAGACTGTATTTCTGCTGTCGTATGTCCTCTGAAATACGGCGCCAAGACATTTTTAATAATACTGATACACTTAGTACGACGCATTTTTAAGACGTCCGTTGCTTTGGAATCGGGGAAAATCGATATTACTAAATCTGTGAGATGATCAATACAGGAAACTGAACTGTGTTCTGTGATGTAAAGAGCGAGTATTCGGTAAAGGTTTAAGCCAAGTTTGGAATTCATCTAGTGACTCTTTTCTATGCTTCCGTGCGTATTTTTTTTTCTTGAGTGGAACTTCCATTATTGGATATTATTTACAGCTTCAAGCTTTCACACACTATTGCAAAAAACGACTCTATCAAACTTTAAGACTTTTCAACAGCACGAAAGAAATTCCGGCCATAGAATGACAGATAAAAAGAGAACATTAACTAACGACTACCCCTACGGGTTCCCCGGTCATAGAGTAAGCATAGAACATTATGAAATTCCGGAACGGTAGGGGATTTTCCTCTCAAAAATGTGGTGCCAGATTCCATATTGAAAAAAACGCTAAAAACCACTAAAAAAATAAAAACGCTATATAATAAAAAAATACCACCAGAAGCCTTGAAAAAGCACCAGTTCTGGTGGAAAAACCACCAAGGTGGCAACACTGTCTGCCTGTCATCTGTCAGTCGGTGACCAGTGTTGCCAACTGAAGAAACATTAAAGGAATTCGATTCGCTATAAATCGAGTCCACGAAACGATCGATAAGCACTTGCCACTCGATTTTCATACATATTCTGAAAATTTAATGATTTATTCATTATCAATTACTAAGAATTCAAGCATGTATTTAATCGATAATATTTTTATTTAAAACAGCCACCAATCTTTTTAAATTATAATATTATGTACAGGTATGTAAAAGAAAATAGTCATAAAGCATCAAAAATTACGTCCGCATCGTTGTCAATGGGAAAAGTGCCCAAAAGGCTGGCAGCATAATAATCGATTATTGAGTTCCATAACTTAATTTAATTTTTCTCGCTTCCTAGATAGAAACTTGGTACCGTATTTTGTGATTTCCTTAAAAAAAATATAACGGTTTTTCTAATGCATATTTCAACTAGTTAACTGCTGGGCCCAGGATTTCCCCATCTCCTCTCTTTTTAAACTTCATAATAGGCAAAAAAAAATAAAAATAACTGAGTACATTGTGGTTTATTTTGTGTCAATTGTGTTGCTGTTTATGGTATAGGTATGTTTGTGAGTAAGTATATATATTTATGTATTTGTGAATAAATTTGTGTACCTTAATTTCACACTATCTTTTTTTACAGTCGCCGTAAGTTACCATTAGTAGTTTGCGGTCATGATCTTGTTTCGGATTGGTCATGATCTCAAAACTAGCTTATAACATCCCCACTGCTGGGACACATGTACACTCTCTGTGAGTAGGAGTAGGCCGTAACCCACCACGCGGACCCAGTGCGGGTTGGTAGACGTCACATGTCTTCGAATTTTTGGTTCGCGGCCGCCCCCACTGGGCCAACACTGCTCTTGGTAAAACGATACCAAGGGGTATCGGTACCCAACCTTGACAAGGGTAAGACTGGTTGTCAGACTTTCGGGCTTCTGATCACCCGTAACGACTGTCAATGCTCCTCGAATGACGACCGGACCCAACGGCTTAAAGGTGCTCTTACACGGGTACTTTTTTGAGCAATTATTGCTCGGCAACCTTCGATCAATGATTTTTGATCGAAGTCGGCAACACTAATATATCAATCTGGATCAATTAAGTGGAGCAATATGGAGCAACAACAATAAATTGCGGATATGTTCAGGAATATTGCTTCTGATTGTTCCATATTTTTCATGAGTTGCCGAATATTTATTTATTTATTTAAACTTCTCGCACACAAAAAAGGTTCAAAGGCGGACTTAATGCCTTAGGCATTCTCTACCAGTCAACCAAGGGTGCTTAGGTTGAGAGGAAATATGATTTAAAAAAACAATACAAATTATATTGTAGATAAGCTAGGTAATAGCATAAATAGGTCCCATCGATTTGGAAATTTTTAGTAAATTTTCTTTTTAACTCGTTTGTACGTATCATTTTACGTCTCGTTTTTGCAAGAGGAATCAGCCGGCGGTGCAGGCGGTGTCGCCTAGTTTTTAAGTTGGTCCATACTGCATGATATTGTGTGTCCGTATCCCTGGCAACAGATTGCTACATGTTGCCTTTGTCCTAAATTGTTGGATGTAGTCGTGACGTCGTAGTTGACGAGAATTGAGCAGGATGGAGTAACTTTGGTTGCTCGTATAAGCGCACCTTTACGTGCTTTCCGAGGCACGGAGGGGTCTTGGTATGTAAAGATGGTCACCCATCCACGGACCAACTGCAGCAAGCGTAGCTTAACCTGATCGATCAACCCGTGTGGTTATAATTACTTAGCCATAAGACCCTCGTTAAAATTAACCTAACATTTATAAGTTAGGTTAGTGGTCCTTAAAATCTCTCGATGTTTTGTCAACTTGTAAAAACCGTAGAAAGGAGGTGCGCTAGTAAATTATAAACCTTCTTATTTTCTTTCTTAAAAAGCAGTATCGATGACAGAATTAAAAAAAAACAAAATTACGAAAAGGTGTACTTACCAAAGTCCCCCCCACCCACACGGGGCTTTCAATAAGTTTGCAATTTCAAACCGTATTCCGATATCTTCCCGTTTTTTAAAAGCTTAGAAGGGTCTGTGTCCTTTGTATTATTATGTATTCAAATTATTTGCCGACTGGAACTGATCAAAGACCTTCTTTTTATTTCGGAGTAAATTTTCTTGTTTCCAGGCTTATGTTTTTTGGTGTTTGCAAACTTGGACTTAAAGGTCTTTAAAGAATTGACGAGTCGTATTTTTCGGCTAAAATAAAAGGGTGTGCCGAATTGAAAAAAAACTTAGCAGGTACCTTTTAGAATATAGTAAAATAATGATGTAGGTAATTGGCCGATGGGCGTTTTATGTAAAAGTAAAATGAAAAATGGACAGTATTGAATAGCTTTTATTTTGTACTAGCTTCTGCTCGCGACTTCGTTCGCGTCAAATGTTTTGCTCCCGCGACCCACCCCGTCGCTTCGAATCGCCTGAAATCGGACTCGTAGTTCCTGAGATTAGCGCGTTCAAGCGAACAAACAAACAAACTCATCAGGTTTATAATATTAGGTCTTTACCTATGAAATTGCCGTTCTGCAGTACTGGCCATTTCAAATCAAAATAATTTTTGTTTGGCTAAGAATTCTAATTTCAAATTAATTTTATTTTAAAAACATGGATTTTTTTTTCTAAAAGTAGTCATTTCTTTATTGATTAGTGTTACATTTTCATCGCATTTCAATCTTTTTCGTCATCATGGATACGTAAAAAATTCGAGTAATTATGGAATATGAGTACCGTCGTGGCAGCAACGCGGCACAAGCGGCACGCAACATCAACGACGTTTACGGAGCTAACACTACAAACCAACGCACCATCTGTTATTGGTTTGCTCGCTTCCGTTCTGGAAATTTCGACCTGAAAAATGAACCTCGCGGTCTTTGAAGACTTTGGTCGACAATGACGAATTAAAGGCGATTGTGGAAGCTGATGATACACAATCTACGGCTGAATTAGCAGCAGCTTTCGACGTTAGCGTCAAAACAATATTGGTCCATTTGCGTCAAATTGGCAAGGTAAAAAAGCTTGACAAATGGGTGCCCCACGAACTCAATGATCGCCAGCGCGAAGTACGCGTCGAGACGTGCCTTGCACTGCTCAACAGACACACAAATGAAGGAATTTTGAACCGCATTGTTACCTGCGATGAAAAATGGATTCTGTTTGATAACCGTAAGCGCTCAGCAAGTTGGTTGGATCCTGGTTCAGCACCTAAACAATGCCCTAAACGAAAACTTACCCCTAGAAAAGTGATGGTCACTGTTTGGTGGTCTAGCGCCGGTGTGATTCATCACAGCTTCTTACCAAACGGGGTGAGCATTACTGCAGATGTGTACTGTGAAGAACTGAACACAATGATGGAGAAGCTGGCGCATCTCCAACCAGCATTGGTCAATCGCTCGTCTCCGCTGCTCCTGCACGACAACGCGCGACCTCATACTGCACAGCAGACGGTCTCCAAGTTGCAAGAACTGGGGTTGGAAGCTCTCCGTCATCCGCCCTACTCACCAGACCTTGCGCCTACAGACTACTACTTTTTCCAGAATTTGGATAACTTCTTGGCGGGAAAAAAATTTAATACCCGAGAGGCAGTACAAAATGCCTTTGAAGAATTTGTTGCCTCCCGTCCAGCTGATTTCTTTAAGAAGGGCATCAATAAACTGCCACTGCGATGGCAAAGATGCATTGATTGCATGGGTGATTACTTCGATTAATACAAATAAAAAATTCATGAAAAAAAATCGTTTAAATTTTTTCATACAAAACGGCAATTTCATAGGTAAAGACCTATTATTAGTATAGATTGATAATTAAAATTAATAACGGACCGAACATGTAGCCTTGAGGGATACTAACTTTTTATAGTTTTACAATACTTTAATTTTGTTTTGTTTATTTTAATTAACTTGAATTTCTATTATATTTCAATCTTTATTAATACGTTTAGCACTTTGCATACTTTCGACTACTGTGTGTTAGATCTGACAAAATAACCCTATTCGAAAGTCTTTCTCAAGACATATTAAGTTAAATCAAACTAACCACAACAAATACATACATACGTAACCTTAAACACTTCTATTGTCTTCCATCTCATGCCATTACGTCCACACTTAAGGTCGCCGCTGGCCATCCATAGAAATTCCTCTTATCGTCACACAATGGACGCTGGCGATAATAGGGGGCTCCCTAAAGCGGGTCAATCAACACAAACGAATGACCCTTCTTCAAAGTGACAGTCACACCTGGGTTCATTGCTCACACAGAATATTACTAGGGATGTTTTTGGCTTGTGACGTAACCAAGACTCATTATTACGAGTACCATTATTTACAAATGTAGCTATGTCTGAAACTAATTTTTGCTATAAATTACTTGTTCATAAGATCGTTCTTATCTTTTAGAATCAATGATATTACATTAAATCAAATGATAATCATGAATAATTATTATTAAATTCAATGATTTAATTTAATGTATTTACCTATCATAGATACCTAGATGATACACAATCTGGCACATCAAAATTTTCCGATTTTTAATTTGAATGTAACTTTTGAAAAATCGCAAAGAATGTGCGCAATATGGATGGAATGGAGTTTTGAAACTATGAAGAAACTGTCTTGAATTTACGTGAGCGTGTGTGATCCATCGCCGGACGTTCGATGTCCACCGCGAACAGGATGGATGAAAAGTAGCGCAGTAATTTTTTGCCCCGTTGGTGTAACATGGGTATTTAACTGGATTTTTTTAAATTTGATTTTTCAATGGCATGTAAAATATTAAACAACAGTTAAAAAATATATGTAAATATCACAAAAAATGACGAATTTCTGATGTGTTTCATAGTTAATGCTAGTCAGAGACAGCACTACTAGCATCTGACGCCACAGCACAGGAACGCCATAGTAACTTTGCGCCATTCAGTTATGATCGTTTTGTGTGACAAGGATAGAAGAATAACTTCAAAAGCGTGTAACTTCTCTATTTTTCCACTGATGTTCTTTTTTTTGAGGATCGTCTTTTTTTGTAACATCTTTAAAATACGTTTGCGTTAAATTCATGTATATTTTTGATAGTAGTCAAATGCCATAATGCTGTATGGCATTCCAATAGGAAAATATAAAAAAATGAGCTAGATATTAAGCCAGGTTATATCGCAGCATTAGTGGCGTTCAGTGTCAATGTAGTTTCTCAAAAGTGTTTCTTTAAAAATGTGGCACTACCTTTCTTATTCGGCACCGTGGGAGTTGTAGTATCATAGACAGACGGGCTATTAATATCAGATGATACAGCAACATCAGTCCGTAACTTGATATAGTCTCAAAAGTAACTACATACACTTGTATGTCACACTTGAGATAAGCTCGGTTACTTATTGATGCTAATTTGTAACACCTGCAGGTAATGTGGCTATACGAGGTTGACGGTTAACATTTATCATTAATTCTTTTGAGAGTATGCTAAAAGAATTTTACTTTTGCCATATCGACATCAATAATTATTTGCTCAAGCAGATGTGTGTAATTGTGTTTCGTAATGTTAATTACTTTGCATAGTTTTGTACAGAATCAAGTTCTTCGAACAGAACCGACAGTTTGTCGTTGTGCTACTTCTTTATCCCAGCTAAAGCACTAGGAAGTGGTGACGGGCGGGTGTTGGGGGTAGCGATGGGCGATTCCGAGATGTTTTAACAATCGAAAGAATTGAAGTCGTTAAAATAAACCATTCAACTATCGACTCGCCGTTCTACAAAACAATCGAGATGTTTTTCGATTGTTGTGAGTCAATGGAATCGGCCGCTAGTTTTCGATTGTTCGAATCAGTCACTCTCACTCACCGAGTCTCGAGGTCAGTCCATAGATTAATATACTACTAGGTCAGTCGATTGCATGCATCGAGCCGAGATGCATGTTACTAAGAGGCGAGGAGGAGAAGAGTCGAGCGGGCTGCGCGTAATTTGTGAACGTTTATCTTAACTTACGATTACGATGCACTGTTTTACTTTTAACTAGTTTTTAAATTCATCAAAATACCACGAATTTTTTAACCATCGCGCCAACCAACCAACTCGCGAAACTCTAAAGCATCGAGGAACAACTCTCGACTCGAATGAACCCGCCATGCGCCTGTCGCAATAACAGACCGAGTCGGACTCGAGTCTAAGTCGAAACAATCGAGAACCATCGAGATGTTCGAACAATCGAAACAATCGAATAAAACCTCTCGCCATCGCGCATCGCTAGTTGGGGAACTGTCTTATGTAATTTTGACTTTATAAAAGTGGTGATTCTTAGGGCCTGTGCACACCACGTTTTTTAAACGCGCCGTTGACGCGCGTTTGTAGCTATACACACTCGATACGCACGCGAGTCAGACCTTTCTGTAGGATAAAAGCGCGCTGCCGATGCACGTTTCTTAAAACGCGCGTCAACGGCGCGTATAACAAAACGTGTTGTGCATAGGCCCTTAGCCTAGTTTGAATAAATGACATTTGATTTGACGGCTATATTTTTTTTTTCTTTTTCATTATTATTTATTTATTGGCATCATAAAAGTACAACCATATAATTAGGCATTTTTAACATTTTGTTGGTAAACACGCAAATAGTTAGGTTCCTGCACTTAACTAAACACTAATGTGCTATTATATTATGTTTCTCATCTTTCTAACGTCTTAGGATTGTTGTTTGTTAAGTACTTACGTTACTTGATAATTATTTCGTACGTGTTTAAGCACTCATCACTCACAAATAATGACTACACTGATATTGTTATTTAGGTTGTAGCATTCGATTCACAGTGTCCTCCGTACTAGTCGAAACTGTATCACGGTAGGACAGTTTTCCTCTTACACAATGAACCAGTTCTTAATACAGAAATGCATTCCACTATTATTTCACAGTATAATACTTTAGTATATAGAATATGTTTTATTGTAAACCAGAAAACTAAGCTCGATTAAGGCAAAATAAACTCGTTTTCTTTCTACGTTGAGCATTTACCTCTTACTTAATTATATCTTCAGCAAAACAATTTTCTTTTCCTCTCCTTGACACAACACACACATGTTCTATTCTTGCCTAAGACAAAGGTACCTCATCATAAAGGTGTCAGCCCACGACAGCGCGATATGTCCGGTCTATACAATGTTTTACGTGGTGCTGGTAATGGCAAACTTGCTTGTATGTGTTTCGGAATTTGTGGAGAGTTGAGTTGGACTAGGTTGTGACGTGAAAGACATGTATGTATGTATTTTTGTACAAATTATTACTTGTAGGGCTTGTAATTATCTATTGGTTTTGGGAGCCACATAAATAATAATAGGAGATTGTGTGGACAGAAAGAAAATACGTTTATTTGCGGTAAACATGACGCAAAAAAGAACAGGAACACAAAAAAGGGTTGAGAGAAACATGCGGCACATCCACGAACAACGGCTATCGGTCAGCATTATGCTGCGACCCTATGCAAGATAGAGCCCCAGCGCTGGTTTTCAGCGACAGCCGGCTATGACGTAATGACGTCACCCGGAGCACTGGTACAGCGAACTTATAGAAAAATAATATGATTTAATGTAACTGTGATAAAATATACTAAACAGGAAAATAAAATAAAAATTTATAAAAAGCAAGGAATAACAGCCACACAGGTCGATGCATCAGGTTAAGCTACGCTTGCCGCGGTTGGTTCGTGGATGGTTGACCATTTTTGCATACCAAGACCCTTTTTTTTTTCAAATAACTTGAGCAGGAGGGCATGTCAGACTTTTACTGACTAAAACCCACCCGTGTTCCCTCAGTAGCCCGTATGCCAGGGGCTGTGGTATCTCTTTCGAACAAACCCGCACCCCTGGCAGGCATCAGCCCTTGTGGGCCCCATCGGTTTGTGCTGACATCTCATTGAGGGGCGCGTGGAACACAACGCGCCGTCGACTTGGGCTTGGTCCTTACCGGACAGCGAGCTACCCATTACTCGCCGTCCGCAAGCTCATGCCGACGGTGGCCGGAAATCAGCCTGGGATTCCCGACGCCCAGGGCATCTCCTGCGGCGGTTAGGGCCGTGAGGGCACATATACTGCCTCTCCCTCACGTGCACCGCCTCCCTCTTCGCGAGCATTACTGCTTCGCTGAAGGAGGTGACGGGTACCCATGCACTTTCGCTCCGTACCATGGCCTGGACCAGGGCTGGACGCGAGAGATCGCCGCCGCCGATCGCCTCCACGAGGGCACGGCGGTGCTCCGCCCAAGCCGGGCAGACCGCCATCGTGTGCTCCACCGTGTCCTCAGGGCGATCTTCGCAGCGGAAACAACCGGACGCTTCCTCCCGCCTTATCCGAAACAGGAACCTCCCGAAACAACCGTGTCCGGTGAGGATCAGCGTCAGGCGGAAGGTGAAGACGCCATGCCGCCTCTCAAGCCACTCCTCAAAGAGGGACTTACCGTGCCTGGGTTGCGACAATCGCACTCTCCATGTCGCCATGAGATCCCGCCGGAGCTCTGTGCGCTGTGCCGCGATTTCCCGTGGCAGTGGAGGTACGCCCCGGCGTTTGACCTCCTCGCGCCACTCCCAAATGTGCACGAGCACCTTTGCCTCCAGATTAAGAGATACCGTGGGCCCTGGCACACAGGCAACTGAAGGAACACGGGTGGGGTTTAGTCAGTAAAAGTCTGACACCAGAATCTCCACCCAGAGCGGGATAAGTTATTTGGTGATTTCCCATCATCAAAAAAAAAAAAATACCATCTCCTCTCAATATTTATCTTCAATATAACAAAATCCCACTAAGGATTATAATTAAAAAGCTACAGCGTAATTAATTAAAAGACCACGATGTTGAAACCACACATTAATATTGTTTCAGTGACGTTACAGGTCGCCACGAACAGTTAATTGTTTTTGCATTCAAAATTAATGCATGGTTATATTCAGATAACCACTCTGTGCCTCTGAAAGCAAACAGTTGGTCCCTGCTGTCATTTGTGGATCTTTGACAGTCGTAACGGGTCATCAGAAGCCCGAAAGTCTGACAACCAGTCTTACCAAGGGGTGTCGTATTACTTAGTAACTGGGTTGTGGAGGTCAGATAGGCTGTCGCTCCATGTAAATGGTATTCAGCTGCATACGGTTAGACTGGAAGCTGACCCCAACATAGTTGAGAAAATGCTAGGCAGATGCTGGTTTTATTCTATTAACCTGTACAGAAAGGAGAATTTAGGAAATTGCACATTGTTGCTTTTCGAACCGACGAAAAAACGGAGGAGGTTACTCAATTCGACGCGTATTTTTTTTTTTTAATGTATGGCCACGCATAACTTTTTCCAGAGTAGTCCGATTTTGATAATTCTTTTTTTATTGGAAAGGGTATACCTCGAAGTTGGTCCCATATAAATTTAGAAGAAAAATTCCAACCCTAAGGGTAAGAAAACAAGGGATGATTGATTGTTTACTCACAGATTTTAATACTGAGTTGTGTATTAAATCAAAAATTAAGCATGTAGTAATTAGTAGATCATAGCCACAAAAAATTATAAAATAAAAACTTTTTAATAAAAAAAATTAAACCGCCGAAAAACCGAAAAGTAAAAAATAATAAACTAGCTTTGTCCAACCCCAATAACTAAGTTCGGAAGGCGGTGACATTGAATATGTATTTAATTATATTTCACCGCCTTCCGAACTTAGTTATTGGGGTTGGACAAAGCTAGTTTATTATTTTTTACTTTTCGGTTTTTCGGCGGTTTAATTTTTTTATTAAAAAGTTTTGTTAGTTTTTTATTTGTGCATGTTAATGTACTTTTTTTGTTAAATTATTTTCATTACTAATTGGGCCTGCTCTTGATCTCGATCACGCCTGATGGAAAGCGATTGATGAGGTCTGTGATGGAACGAGCGTACCTAGTAGATGCCTGTTCACTCTTGTTTTGAAGGTGGACGGGTTATGTGGAAGGGAACACAGACACAGGCAGAGAGTTCCACACACTTTGGCTGTGTTGGTTGTTCAGAAGAGATACCGTGACCCCTGGCACACAGGCAACTGAAGGAACACGGGTGGGTTTCAGTCAGTAGAAGCTTGACACGCCCTCCTGGTCCACCCAGAGTGGAAGAAGTTTTTTGATGATTTACCATTTACATTTCACTAGTCATGTTAAAGTCCCATTGAATAGAGGACGAGCGTATTGTCATCAACGGATAGCGTTTATAGGAATCATAAGATAACATTGATTGATGTTCGATTGGGTACGGAAGCGTATCGAATCGTTGTGAATAGCAAATGCAGATTTATGAACGTAAACCAAGCAAAATGAGTATCTAAGGATCTTACCAAGGCCTGAATTCACGATTCTTTACTCGTAACCACGTCAATCACACACAAATTCTGGTATTATCGTATCTGTTAATAATATCGAAAAATTGTATTGGAAATAAGACATTTCGATTCTTTACCGTTATATTGGTTTAAAAAAAAAAACGATATTGCCGTAGATTGAACGTAGTAAGATTCCGCGGGGAATCATTATAACGATACAGAATTGGGACCCAGCAGGTGGTCTTCTGTACTTTCTGCTTACCTCCGTGGTAAGAAAGTGTGACTTTATGTTAACGTTTAATTTCACGGGCTTTCACTCTCAACTCAGAAATCCGGGTGTAATTGAGTAACCCACACTTCAGTGGTTTCCTTAATGCACACATGAAATTAGGAAGACTCATTTCTGGGGGTGAGAGCAACAAGGATTTCTCGAAACTTCATCCCAAAGTCAGTCAAAATGGGCAAAGTTTGTATGGAACCAACATTGTGGGAAATAGATCGAAACCAAAATATTTAATTTCACATAAAAATGGGCATTCAGAAGCTAGCTCTGCACGTCAGAAGCTAGGTGCTCGGTTTCAATTGGGTGTTTCTAGCTAGTGATGTAATTTATGTACATGTTATTATAACATCGATACACGGAATAGCTTGACCACCCTAAGGTCTGATGATAATTGCAAGAGTTGCAAGTCATAAAATTAAAAACATCTAAGTATTTATTTGTGTGACAGATAGTTTCAACTTTAGTGAAGTCCCTTGGTATCGATTTACAGGAACGGTTGTACAATAGTATTATCTTATTGTGAAATGAAATGGATTTGTATAATTCGTTAATAGGATATTGGAATCATTTATACGTCATCATTATTTAAAAAAAAATTAAGCTAGATGGAATCGAATGTTCGTTTCTCTCAGGGATATATAATCTTGGTTGGATCAGGTAAGGATAAAATAGATCAGTGTCTGAATATTTTGAGGAAAACGCCACATAGATTTGAGTTGATATGTCCAATCAAAGCAAGCATTTGTCAGTAATTGTATAATGAGCTGGTGTCTGCAACTCCTCGTCCATGCGCGGATTTTGCGTACGAGTCAAAATTGATAAATCAATTACGACCTCGACCGTTACTTTTCTATCTAGCTACATAACACAATCCAGACTACAAAGGTCACCTCGAGAAAGCACAGACATATTAATAAATAAGTGTTCTTGTGCGCCATTTGTCACTCGATCGAAATAAAGACGTTAGATCGATTTATATTGAATGTGAAGAATAGGACCGTCACGACATTTGATATAATTCTCGACGGACCTATGTTATAGAATTTCAACCTTATCTCAACGACGCTATGGTTGATTTCTCGATGAATATGCTTTGTTCTTGTGACCTTAAAGAAACCTGTGCTCTGTGTCTTATAGCATGTCACGATTTTTAAATTTCCGTTATTATATAAGTATCTATATTATGTCTGTTTTATAATACGCTGCCATTTGTAACAAATTATTCAAATCAATTTGTAACTAAAATCCCCAGGTTCCAGTCTGATTAAAGAAAAAAAAAATATTTGGGATACGCAAAGGAAATACAAACAATAGAAATGAAAATTAAATCTAACTATTTCATGAAAACAATAAAAATATACGAAAAAAGAAGACATGGTACGAGGCTAAAAAGGTTACTCGGCATGATGGTTCGATATTTGAAAAAACAAAAATAAGAACAAAACCAAAGCGCTGAAATTGATGCAATTGAATACCAGTATTAGGTAACTGAATACCGAACTTTTTTTTGGTGGACCGTTCAAAAGGCTCCTGAGCTGAGGTATAAGACCAGGTGTTTGGGATTTTTAGCTCACTTAAACCAACCCGGTAGTCACTATCTACATATAGAAGGGATAGCGCTAGCTCACGTACTCACTGACGTAATAAAATCGTGGTTGGTATTTCGCGCAATGGATTTTAAACGCCCTGCTTACCGCCTAGAGTCGAAAATCAAACACTGTGTTTTTTCAACGCCCTGAGACTCACTTGCGCAGCAACCTGTAGGATTTTCACTGCTCGGTCCAACACCGAGAGTCGAAAATCGAATGCGCGAAAAAATCTTGCCGCGATTATTATTACGTCGACTTACCTCTCAAAACACAGATCCCAAAACTCTCTCTACTAAAAATGTGTTCCCCCCAATTACAACCGACTTTCGGAAAAACAAAGTGAAAAATAACATTAATTATTTCGGAAGTCTTTGGATATGTAGGTAATTTCATTTTTTATCACCGCCTTCCGAAATTAAAGTTATTTTTTTTTTTACGGAAGTTGGTTGTTTTTCAGTTTATTTTTTATTTTTCACTCTTTAGTATCGATATCGATAGTATCTACCCCACACCAATTGGAAATTTCATCATCCTTGGGGTCAAAACAATGCATATATATGCGATAGCAGCAATCGTGGTTGATTTGTTGTCATTTTTTTAAGAGTTCCGTTGTCTGTTTCCGAAACGCATCATCAGATCTATATGAAATTTAAATGGAACCATTTCGAAATAAACCTCTTTTGAACAAAAAAAGAATTTTGCAAATCCGTCCACATATGACGAAGTTATGCCCGAACATACATAAAAACAAATTATTGACAAATGTCGACCGAACCTCCTTCTTTTTGAAGTCGGTTAAATAAAAAAAAAACAGTTGAAGCTGAATAATTTTAGAATCACAGACAGCAGACATCTTCGGAACTAAAAATAATATAAAAAAGTACTAAAAGAAAGAAATGAAATGTATTTACTGAAATAAAAACAATTTAATGGTTACTTTCCTACGCGTTTGAAGATCCTCCTTTATAATTTAACGTTAGCACGGCTTCGCATTTTATTTATAACCTGCTTTGAGGTTATGAGCAGCGTAATTTTCTCATTTAAATTCCTTTTGGTCTCTGTTTGAAATGTAGCACCCTGTAGCTTCTGGATGTCGTTAAAATTAAAGGCCTATACCTATATGAGGTAGTAGATATTGTGAGCTCACGCGGGCTACTCTTTAACACCGTCAACGAAAATACGGGCCCGTCCGAAAATAGTTCGAAACTTCAAAGTGATTCCTACAGCTGATTAATTAACTTTTTTGGTCAGGTAAAACAATATAGGGAGTAGGGACAACTGTCAATTGTCGTGTAGTAATTCATTCTTTGTTTGGACCCCAAACTAATCATTGGTCCGTAAGTGATACGGAGTAGGAAGTGCCCGTAATTTCGACCGAGATTACGGATTTCGTGCTTAAATAGTTGGCCCCCTGGTAACGGCCGCGACTTACGAGTTGTGGGTCGTAGATTTGATCCCAGTCAGGCACTTTAGTTTGTGTAAATTATTTCATCACCACTGCTCTCAAAACGGTGAAGTAAAGATCGTCAGAAAACGACATGTCCTAGAACTAAACATTCGAAGACATGTGACATCTACCAACTCGCACTAGACCCGCGTTGTAGATTATAGCCCACTCCCTCTCACTGAGAGCCGGCCTGTGGCCCAGTAGTGGGAAGGGCAACATTCTGAAAACACAACAGCCTGATTATGAGGATAAAGACATACCTGCCTTCTATCATTACACTGCTGTACCTAATAAATCGTCGGTCGGAATCATTACCGGTATAATTCAAATTATGCTGTTTTTAGAACATCCAAGTTAAAAGTTTTTAAATACTTTGAAAGTGATTAATTAAGTTAATAGGTACAAAGAATAATAAATATTGCTTTGGAATTATGAAACACCCTGATAATAATGTTTACGTATCAAGAGGTAGAAGCATAGATATAAGAAAGTAGCTCTGCTTTTTATATTTCTATGGGTAGAAGATACGTATACCACTACATTCCATCATTAATTCCATCTTCATAACAAGGTGTATTTTTTTATTTTTTTGGCTGGGAAATCATCAAATAACTTCTCCCGCTCTGGGTGGAGCAGGAGGGCGTGTCAGACTTTTACTGACTAAAACCCACCCGTGTTACTTCAGTAGCCCGTATGCCAGGGGCTGTGGTATCTCTTTCAAACAAACCCGCACCCCTGGCAGACAAGGTGTATTTAACTACGTCATGCGTCTTAGTGATTTTTTTTTAAATTATTCACATGGGCGTACTCAGGGGAGGGCAAGCCCCCCGCTGGATTTTGTCTACGTCCCTACTAACTATCTACTTTTGTCGATAAAAGTTAAGAAAAAGAACTTTTTATTTTGTAATACAATATACAACTTTTAAAAATCGTGCGGCATGCCCGTTCTACCTACTCGCAAGTAAAAATTCCGCGAACTTTCACGGAAGACGTCATGAACAGTTTTGCTGAAGACCTTTTTTTTTTTGGGTGGGAAATCATCAAATGACTTCTCCCGCTCTGTGTGGAGCAGGAGGGCGTGTCAGACTTTTACTGACTAAAACCCACCCGTGTTCCTTCAGTAGCCCGTATGCCAGGGGCTGTGGTATCTCTTTCGAACAAACCCGCACCCCTGGCAGGCATCGGCCCTTGATATCGGCCTGGGATTCCCGACGCCCAGGGCGTCTCCGTATCCTGCGGCGGCTAGGGTCGCGAGGGCGCATATGCTGCCTGACACGGCGGTGCTCCGCCCCGTGTGCTCCACCGTGTCCTCAGGGCGATCTTCGCAGTGGTAACACCCGGGCGTTTCCTCCCGCCCTATCCGAAACTGCTGAAGACCGTTGAAAGATACTTTTGAAATAGTGTATAATTAAAGAATTTACTAATTTAAAAAAATACCGATTTTAATTTGTTTACTTTTTTGACTAGGTGCTTACAAAATTCTGATTTGCCCCCCCCCCCCCCCTGGCCCAGAACCTGGGTACGCCCATGATTATTCATATGCAATTTTTTTAATAAAATGCATTTTGTTGTATTTGACATTGGATACATGATGTTGGCTGCCGTTGTAAGATGACTAAAATGTCACGGTGTATATTATATGATGGGGCCGCAAGAGCCGATGCCTGCCAGAGGTGCTGGTTGTTCGAAAGAGATACCGCCGCCCCTGGCTTACAGGCTACTGAGGGAACACGGGTGGGTTTTAGTCAGTAAAAGTCTGACACGCCCTCCTGCTCCACCCAGAGCGGTAAAAGTTATTTCATAATTTCCCAGCCTCAAAAAAAAAAAAAACGGTTTATAATATGATAACGTATGCAGATTATAGTTTATAGGTAGATACAGCACAACTATATTCTTTATCTCTCGGCAAACTTCGTGCTTCTTCAGTCGTCGGATTTCCATCAATTGCACTTGGCACTTGGTGTAGATCGGACGTTCTCAGTCGACTTGGACATATATAGAGTTGTTAATACTCTTTTAAATTAATGTAATTTATTTAAAAAAATGCCAGGAAAGCTCTTTTCTATTCTGAAATGCGATGATTACCGAGGGACATTAAGGGCCTGCGCCCACTAAAGGCACGGCACGGAAAGGGATTTTTATGCGACGAATAGGAATATAACTTAATTGTAAGACAATAAAATTCAAATTTAAATGATGATGCTTAAGGACGTCGCGGCATGCCTAAGGATACCGCGGCATCGTTGCCGTTGAAATTTCAATTTTACTACCATACTATTAAGTTTCATTTGTATTCGTGGCTCAAAAATCCCTTGCCGTGCCGTGCCGTAAATGGGCGCTGGCCCTAAGAAAATATTAGTAATGTACAGACGCCAGCACATCAAGCTACCCCAAACTGTCAAATTTTCCGAATTGAACATGAACCTTATGCTAATGTGTTAAAGTTGAAAATCTATCAAAGAAATTTGACAGATTGGGGTAGCTTGATGTGCTGGCGTCGGTACCTAGTTTGTGTTGTATTGAATTTCTGGGAGGAAAGATGTCTGAATAATGAAAAGATTATTATAACGTTTTCGTCAATAAATTACGATTGTGGCTAAGTAATAATATCCGCGTTCCGTGTGGTGCTGGACGTGTTCCGTGTGGTGCCAGACGTGTTCCGTGTAGTGCCGGACGTGTTCCGTGTGGTACCGGACGTGTTCCGTGTGGTGCGTAAAGAATAGCACCATCCCATTTTTTCCCGTGGGTGTCGTAGGAGGCGACTAAGGGACTTACTAGAGAATGGACAGAGCGTTCTCCATGGTTTGTCCGTGGTTGGGTGACCATCTTCAAATACCAAGGTTATTTTTTTCTCATTGGTTCTTCCCTCAAAAGACCATTTCAGACACCAATCTACACGGTCTTCACATGATCTGACCAAGAACATGCCTGGATCTGGACTTTAAAAGAGACTGCGACCTCTGAGTTTGTTTCGGAGTTTCTTCTCAGAGTAGTCAGATAGGAAACGCCGACCTCATCTAGTTTAAAAACTATAATTGATGTGTAAAAAAAAGTGTTTGTAAAAAACCTACTTACAGAAATTAAATCATTTATCATTTACACATCTCTGTACGTCGGAAAGCCAACTACTCACGCGCATTTAATAATCTGTGCCTGCGGTTGTCATAAAACTATAGGTAAGTATAGGTCTTACAAAATTAGGAAACAATGTTTCATGATTTTAGTGATGTGCTTAGCAACTTATTCGTTCTGTAATATTTAGCATCACTCGATTATTTACAGTTGAGAACCCTCACAACGCTACAATAGCTACACAACTCAACAAAAATAATAACTCCGTCTTTCATCTCTTTGATACAAAAGTCCGTCAAATAATAACCCCGACCAACATACAACACAATACCTTCCCACTACTTTATATGTACTTCAGGTAGATATTATTCTTTTCTTTTTTATTAAATAAAAATGGTGACTACAGCATCCATTGTGTAGCTAAGTATAGACTTCGAGAAAAGTTACATGTTTTAGAAAAAAGCTGGCCAAGTGCGTGTCGGACTACACATAATAAAGGGTTCCGTAGTTGGAATGAGTTTATCACAAAAACGAACCTAACATTATAGTTGAGAAACGTATACTCCCATATATGAATATACGTCACGGTCAATTCTTTAACTGCAAATGAAAGTTGGTAATTAAATCTTTTTTTTTTGTTGACAAATTAACGTTTTTCGGACTTTTTCCTTGTGCTGTAAGACCTTGGTTTTTGAAAAAAAAATTGATTCCATAATGGGAAGTATCCTATAGGTTTGGATTTACTTGCAAGTATGAAAATTATGTTTCATAATGGGCGTATTTTTTAACATAGAAAATTGATTTTTTTAGAGCTCCAAAGGGCTTTAGACCTACGCACTTCTATACATATAATAAATCTGTAAAGGAACTTTTTCTGTACATTTAAAATATTTCGAAAATAATTGCTTGGGGTGGTAAGGGATAATCAACAGATGACATTTTACGCCTTATCAAAATTTTTGTCTGTAGCTCAGTTTTTCAGTTTCTATGTTGAATAGATCAAGTATCACGTCAAAAGAACGAAACTAATATGGTTATCTTTCATACTCAAATATTGTTTATAACTCAGAGTATAAATTAGTCTTTGTTTCATCGCAATCGCTTCGGTCAACCTATCTAAATAATTTAAAGTGTTCAAGAAGAATTTATTTACGTAATGTTGAAACACTTAGCGACATCTATTGGCGTGAAACGGTACTAACGAATACTTAATATTAACACGTCATTCTCATATAAGTTACTTACTGTGTCTGTGTTATTTCAAAAAGTAATGATACTGATTACTAAAATCGCTTTCCGTTGGTGGTTGATTCCCACGAATCAAAAAAGCTAAAAGAATTTCAAATAAAAAGTTGTGATAATATTAACTGACGTGGTGTTCTGAGTCATATACCTAGAATGCAATGTTCGATAAATATTTATTAGTTTTATCAATCAAATTAATACAAATAGAGGGGAAGAAATCTCATTTTTAATTGTGATAAAAGTCTTAGTAGCGCCATCTAGCATAATATAGCAAAATTAGAGCGGCTAGAGGAACATCTCCATAGAAATTCTTAATCTCTAGCGTCAGTAACGCCATCTAGGTTTGAATAGCAAACATGCAAAGACATCAACTTGATTTCGCGCGAAATTTGATAATGTTAAGTTTAAATGCGTGTTTACAGCATTACTCGATTCAAATAATGGGAGTTTTGGGAGTAAAGAGTTGTAAATACTTATGTGCTAATTTTCGTGATGTTAGTTTTCGAGGTGGGGAGGGGTTCAAGCGAGGTCGGATGGTGAAAGTCAGGAAAAAAAATCCAAAATTGCGACCATAACTACTGGTGGATTTGAGTAAATAGATAGGTTTTCACACGGGCAACTGTAGTTATGTCGATGCTCTTCCGAGCAACATCGCTTACAGAGAAGCATTTTCTTAGTTAAAACAAGTTTAAAAATGTATTTATTTATCCATTTGGCATCTCCAACAAAGGATACATTACCTACACAGGAACAATAGAAATCACAATAGTAAAATATTGACAATTTTAAAGTCGCTTCTTTAAATATAATTATTTATTGGTCTACAAATAAATGTATGGCTGAACAAAAGAAACACTGAAACATTTTTGATTACAATTTACAATAAAAAGGCATCGCAACTGAGAGTCGCGGAGGATCGCTCTATTACGTCCATTATCCTCGGGATCGGGCTCTCTCTCTTCCTGCTGCCTGCGTCAGCAGCGGGGAGAGAGGTGGGGGCGAGCGCGGTATGGCACTACCTAGCAACAACATCGTACTTACTATGTTCATAGAAAACCCTTGCTATACAATTAAATAGTTTTTTTTTTGCCTGGTTTGGTTCTTTTTTCAACAGCGCTTTTAATGTGGATAATGACCGACGTTACGGGGCGTAGGTAATGTAACATTCGCAGCGAGCATGTCTTTACGCCGTGTGCTAAAATCAGTGTTGCTCGCTCGCATGTTTTGCCGTAGGTACTACTGACTGCACGAATACTTGCTTGGTAACATATTAGGTGCATTTTGACCCGTGACGCCGGTCAGTATCCACCTTTACAGCGTGATCTTTCTTCATCGTGATAACGCCATGGTCCCACGGGCCGTTAACTGACAGGTGGCGTCAGGTGTTACTGCACTGCTACCTGTCGAGGCCTATCGCAGTCCGTGCAGAGCATTCCCACTGCTGTGGTTTTATTCAGTGGTCAACGTTTGATAAACAAAGCTAAAAGACACGCGCCTGTACGGGCCGAGATAGGCGCCCGCCCCCGCGTGGAATAATGCTTCAGCACACTCAACCAGACGCGCAGTCGATTTATTGAGTAAGTACAGTAAAAGCTCCTTATTCGTGCTTCCTTCATTTGCGTTTTCACTATTCGCGGATTAAAAAAATGCGACCCAATTCCTATATCCGCGGCTAAAGATTTATTTATTTGCGGGTCTAATCGGTACATCGGTACATCCATATTAACAAATAACAAAAAGGATTCCAATAGGTATCCAACCCAATATCCTTTGTAAACGCGTCGTCAGATGGACTATAAAAAAGTGAAATAGACCTTATTACAACTTCGCCTAAAGTACATTGTCAAATGATATCGCCGCTGTATTGGTTCGGCCTTTGACATCTACAATAGCCGCCTTCGCCGCGGTCGGTGTTTTTAACCGACTTCAAAAAGAAGGAGGTTATCAATTCGACATGTTTATATTTTTAATGTATGTTCAGGCATAACTCCGTCGTATATAGACGGATTTTCAAAATTCTCTTTTTTTTCGAAAGGGGTTTACTCCGAAATGGTCCCATTGAAATTTCATATAGACAGGGCCCGATCTAGCTATTTAGCCGCTCCGGGCAAAAATAACATTCGCCGCCCTTTGCACTAACACCATCAAAGATGGTATGACCATAATTATGTGATATTCTTTTAACTACATAATATTCACATACGTTAGTCTACTACGGCTTCTGAACAAGTATACAAAAATTCATGAGAGTAGGTATGTTTGTAAGTATACATTTTGCCGCCGCTCATTTTTGCCGCTCTGAGCATTTGCCCGGCTTGCCCCCCCTTAGATTGGGCCCTGCATATAGATCTGATGATGCGTTTCGGAAACAGACAACGGAACTCTTCAAAAAATTACAGCAAATCAACCGCGAATGTTGCTATCACATAAATAAGTATGCATTGTTTTGACCCAAAGGATGATGAAATTTCGAATTGGTGTATGGTAGGTAACAAAAAAGTGAAAAATAAAAACTTTTTTCAAAAAAATAACAACCGACTTCCAAAAAACACTACAAAGTGCAAAATAACTTTAATTTCGGAAGGCGGTGACAAATAATTAAAATACACATCCAACGTCACCGACTTCCATAATTAAAGTTATTTTGCACTTTGTAGTGTTTTTTGGAAGTCGGTTGGTATTTTTTTGAAAAAAGTTTTTTGAGAATGTAAACAAACATAATGAAACCAACCTCATCACCATAAAGTATATTTATATATCATCATCATCATCATTTCAGCTGAAAGACGTCCACTGCTGGACATAGGCCTCCCCCACATTTATAAATGCTGCGACTTAATAGACATTCCATCCTTTGGTACGAGCCGCTTTGCGTGTTTTACCTATTGTTTCATCTTTCCATTTATTGCAAAATGTTGAATTTTTTTTTTTACTTAAAACGATTTTCGACGCGAAAAAATCTGTTTAACGCATAGAAATGCTTGATCGTTTACGCCTTGGAGAGTCGCTTGCATCCATATCACGCTCATACAATTAATCAATATGGTCAAAAACTTCAATAAAATACTTTTTTTTTTGTCACTTAGGAACGTATCCCCTATAATCCCATATAAATTACCATTCCATAGTCACGGTTTCTGTATTCGCGGTAGGTATTTTACGGAACGTATACCTCGCGAATAAAGAGCTTTTACTGTACCTACGGCAGGTGCACATTTATTATAAAATGAGCCTCGACCAGGCGCTTTGATCTATATTTATTCTTAAAAATCTGAGTGAGACTTCGTCGCAATATCATTATAACCCCTAAAGACGCCTGCAGGCCTAGACAAAACACCTTTCTGTTAACGTTCACGCTAAACTCTACGCCAGAATATATGGGAATGACATTACCGTGTCCTTTCCGCAGGTAATGTCATTCCCATACATTTTGGCGTACCGTTTAGCGTGAACGCCAAGAGTAATGTGTTTTGTCTCTAGGCTCTGGACTGCATTCGAAAGCTGTGGTAGATTCCTACCAGGATAGATCGGAAGATCGGAGGAGTGGTACCTACACCGTCAAAGCGACATATTATTGTTTTCCGACATGCACGCGAACGAAGTCGCGGGCACAGCTAGTCATATATAAATTTTAACTTGATGCCTCCACGCCTTCGAGAAAAAAGGTCTTGGCAAACAGACGTACGGACGGACAGACGGACAACGAAGTGATCTTATAACGGTTTCGGTTTTTCCTTTTGATGTGTGCAACCCTAAAAAGAGTGAAAGTAGAAGGGATTTGTTTGAATAATAAATTAGGGACTTGAAAAAGGTTTTTCTCTTTACGTCAGTCCACCGTTCTGAATTTGTGTTTGATTGACAAATAGAGTGAGTACCTACGTACATATTTTAGTTTGGTAATTGCAGGCTGTTTAAGTTTCTAGTGCTTACAGAATTCATTCGACTTTTTCTTTATTGTTCAAGAAGTACGTGGCTAATAAATATGCTTTGTGTAATCCAAAACATGGTTTATCTATGTTTGTATTTTATCTAAATCCGTTCAGCAGATAATTCTTCAATGAGTTACTAAAGCACGATTTACATAATGCAATTTCATTGGCTGTGGCATATCATAAGTAGAATCAATAACAAAAGTTGCCCCGCGTGAAGAGTGTCTAAATGATGCAAGTCATTTGTTCCTCAAATTTTAAGGATTCTTCAAAAAGGTGCGACGCGACACTCGTAGAACAATTCCTACGAAATCTTCATGGAATTTTTTCTACAAGTGTCCTGTTTGAAGAAGCCTTTATCCTATGCTGAGACCATCAAGCATGACAAGTGCATCGTGTTTATGGGCGTTTGAACATAAATCTTTAAAAACACACATGTACAATATTAGTTAGGTATACAAAGTAAGTAGTATATAGTAGGTAGGTACATTGGCAAATACGCTCGTGTCTCGGAAAGCACGTCAAACCGATTGTCTTGGCTGTCGTTTGTAGATATTTGACTACGGTTATGCGTATTCAGGAGACCGAAAGTCTGAAAACTACTCTTATGGTGAATCTAGTCGACATTTTTCCGTACAAACTTCGGGACTGTATTACTCCACTATTCGACAATGTACATAAAAAAATAAACATGGTATGGTTTTATCTCATTATTAATATTGTCTGTACGGAAACAGAATAGTAAAATAAAAAGCTGTTAAAAAGTTAAGAGCCAACAAAGATTAGTTTTTCTTGCTAATTTAACCTAAATTGTGGCGTTTTTAAGTAATAAAAGAAGTGTAAAATCTCCGAAACCAAATCGGTACCGACAAATATCAATATCGAAAAGTTCAATTAACTTTATTGGTCATTGATTTATGCAGTGGTTTTTTGGTAAAACTCGATCTTCCGAATGTCTTTTCTTAATTTTTACGCGCCTATTTTAGTATCACTGATCCTGCATCTCACTATACATTTAACGTTGTGCGTGTAGACTAGCGTCTAACTGCTCATCAGTGATACTACCTCTGTCGGACACGATGCCTGGTGAGACAGCATGCTTTTTAGCCAGCCCCACCAGTTAGTTCGAGCCCGCGACTAGATTCCCTTAAACAAGTGTATCATGTTACCCAGTAAATGGGTTGTGGAGATCAGAAAGGCAGTCGCTCCATGAAAAATACTGGTATTCAGCTGGAAGCCGACCCCAACATATTTAGAAAAAAACTAGCCAGAATAATTCAGAGGTAAATAGGCTTGTAGGTTAAATTACAATATTCTACTTCAATCTCAGATCAATACATCTCCTGTCACAGCGTTGGCTAACTTCAGTGATTGATTGTCCAAATAACAAATACTGAGCCTGTTCAACATTTGGTAACATGAGATATTTTTGGTAGGTAATGTACCTTCCTCACAACATTCGATTGTAAACGATTAAATATTTACAACAATAATTAAATGAAATGATTCAGAAAGCGATACTTCTTGACACGGTTCGCATTGCTAGGACGTTCCTCTCTTAGCAGACCATCGGTAGCTTGGACACTGTTCCCGATACCGGTGGGCTACTATTTTTTATTAATATTTTTAAAAAATATAATATTTTTATACTAATATTTAAAAATAGAATTTATTACAGGATACATTATTAACCAGTGCGCAAACTGTAACCATGAATTCAGCATATCATTCTAGACCCCTTAGTGCAGAAATTTAGCGACGGTTATACAAAAAAAAGTCTGCTGTTCTAAAGAAAACTCCAATACCTACGCGGTCAAAATTGATGGAACAGCAGAATTTTTGTATAACCGACGAAAAATTTCTGCGCTGGGTGGTCTACAATGGTATGTTGAATTCATGGTTACAGTTTGCGCACTGGTTAAAAATGTATCCTGTGTGTGTATTTAGTTAAATGAAGGATTAAATGAATAAAAAATAACTACTCGTTTGTTTAGTGGTCGCAAGTGCTACATACAGATGAGCATCAGGTCTTCGGTTCGATTCCTGGGTCGGGCAAAGTGTTATTGGATTTTTCCACCAGGATTTTCTCCCGGAATCTGGTTTTGTGCCCGGTCGAAGGCAATCTGGTTCTGTGTAGTGCCGGATGTAAGGAATAGCACCATCCCATTTCCTCCCGTGGGTGTCGTAGGAGGCGACTAAGGGACTTACCAGAGAATGGGCAGCAGCGTTCTCTATGCATTTTACCACCATACTGCGATCGCCAACCCGCCTGCCAAGCGTGGCGATTATGGCAAACCACCCCATAGCTTTTTAGGCTGAAATGATGATGGTAATAGGATTGCTATCATTTTGCCTCTTTTACATGAATGGGACTGAAACATTTTGTTTTTTTAGCCTATATTAGAATAGGTAGAATAGAAAACATTTACTCGACACAGCCACAACACAACAGCAACAAACACTTTTTTTTAAAGAAGAGAACAATAAACATAACAATAAAATTGCAGTATTAATTGTCCTGAGCTTGCCCATACCGAAAGGGTTACCATCTCAGCATTTGCTGGGCGTGAGACACCCAGCGCTGGTTTTCAGTTGGCACCCCGCAGCGACACACGGACGTAGGTAGATAAAATAGATATTGTGTCAGTACTGCTGAGCAATGGCTTCCTTTTTCCTTTCAATCCTCCCTGTCTTGTGCGTTCCAGAGAACGGCCAGAGCCATGTCGGCCCTGCAAATCTTACCAGACCGTCACACCAGCTTCGCCGTGGTCTACCTCGACGGCGATGTCCTTCCTCATGCGTCCAGTGAGTGACGATCTTTGCCCATCTCTCCAGGTGTATTCACGCGACGACTCCAGGCCACTCCCACTTCAGCTTGGCTGTTTTTTCTCCAACATCCGCTACTTGAGTTATGGATTTTAATATAACTGGTGAAATGTGGGTGCCCCTCTGCCACACCCTTCGTGGAAAACATAACAGGCGTGAAGGTATCATCATCTGCCTAGCCCTTTCCCAACTATGTTGGGGTCGGCTTCCAGTCCAACCGGATGCAGCTGAATACCAGTATTTTATATGGAGCGACTGCCTATCTGACCTCAACAACCCAGTTACTAGGTAATACGATAACTCTTGGTAAGACTGGTTGACAGAGTTTCGGGTTCTGACGACCCGTAACAACTGTCAAAGATCCACAAATGACAGCCGGGACCAACGGCTTAACGTGCTTTCCGAGGCACGGAGGAGTCTTGGTATGTAAAGATGGTCACCCATCCACGGAACAACCGCGGCAAGCGTAGCTTAACCTGGCCGATCGACCCATGCAACTATTGTTATTTAGCCACAAGCCCCTCGTTTGGTGAAGATTAATTATCTATTATGAAATATTTTTGTTACGTCAGTTGCCTTTCCCATTCCATTTTAAACAGAATAATTACAAATGTAGTAAAATTAAGCATAATTATATTCATTTGTTATTCAAGACACGCGAATCTTTCTAGGTACGTAGTCGTTAAAAGGTAGAAAGATATTTCCATAAAATGTATTATGAATGAAAATTCTTACCATAGTTGGAAGGAGGTCATTTAGAGACATGCTTGTGCAGAATGTAACTGGATGTTTGTAGATTTATTGTAGCGGCATCTATAATGCCACGTGTGAACTATATAATATCACACTGACGTCACATAAAAACTTGCATCCCACAAGCAAAGTTTGCAGCGCAACTTGCATAGGTATATACAACGCCGATACATCAATCGTCGGTCAGTAGCCCACCAGACACAACGCCCGTCTGGTCGGAGGATCCTCCCTTTTTATTGGAGAATGAGTGAACTTAACACCCGGTTCCTCATGCCTCTAGAACCTTGAAAAAATTAACTTAAAATTTGTGATGTACCGACTAGTCGGGAAAGCCAATTAGTCGGTCATATTTGTGGTCGGCGTTTAGTCGGCGACTAGACGGCCCATTTTTTACTCGTATAAGTACCTAAGCTCAAAAATTTAAAAGACGGTGAATGTAATGAAATTTAAATCTTTACCGTAATTATTTTTATTAATGAATTAGTTTTACAGTTTACTTTCAGTGCAATCTAGAATAAGATAGGAAAAAACGCCGGCTCGCGCTTAAACATTGATAGAATAAACGCAAAGCAAACAAAAACATGTCCTGACAATTCCGCCTAGTCGCCGGGCGCCGCCGCCAACTGGCATCTACGAGTCGAAAGCGTAGTCACGAACATTACCGATGTCACCCGAAGTCAACCAAAAGCAATGTTCGGCTTGGCCGACTAGTTGGCCGATTAGTCGGCCATTTTACAGCCGGCTAGTCGGCTAGTCGGCCAAATTCATAGTCGGCCCATCTCTACTTAAAATACATTTTTGCAAACATTAACTCACTCCTTTCTACTGGAGTAGGCACAAACAACAGAACGCCAACTACTGCGATCCTTGCATACTCCTTTTTAACCGACTTCAAAAAGATGGAGGTTATCAATTCGAATTGTTTACTTTTTTTATTTCTTTTTATGTATGTTCGGGCATAACTCCGTCGTATATAGACGGATTTGCAAAATTATTTTTTCTTTCGAAAGGAGTTTACTCCGAAATGGTCCTCGTGCTCGTGCTAAGCCTGCTGATGTCACTTCGTGGACAATAGTGTTGGATATACGTTTTTTCGACTGTGATGCAACTACTTTTTGTAAACGCTATCATATATGACTGTTTTTTGTCCCAAATATTTTACGGTTTATTCCGAAATGGTCCAATTAAAATTTCATATAGATCTGATGATGCGTTTCGGAGACAGACAACGGAACTCTTCAAAAAATTACAGCAAATCAACCGCGAATGTTGCTATCGCATAAATATGCATTGTTTTGACCCCAGGATGATGAAATTTCGAATTTGTGTGGGGTAGGTAACTAAAAAGTGAAAAATAAAAACTTTTTTCAAAAAATAACAGGTTATTTTTTGGAAAAAAAGTTTTTTACCTCGTGAACGTGCATACATCTTTGGCCCCAGTTGTGTTTCTTTTAACCATTTCGACTTTACGCATCGACCGCGCTCGGCAATCCGATTGGCCTTAGACTGGTGAAGGGCCAATCAAAACTCACACTAGGGTCAATGGTTTAACACGTCGGTTGGTTGCGAGCACTACGCATGTGTCCGGAGCTTATAGGAGAGTTGGTTAGGTAAGTACCCACTTCTGTTTATGATGTCATTCATGTGACCTCCATTGACAAAATGGCTCTCCGCATGTTTAAAAAAAGCAGCTAAAGCAGGTTATAGCTAATTTTATAATATTAAAATTACTAAGCGTCTAAGCGTATTTTTCTCGACATAAAATCTAATTTTCAAACCAGATTCTTTCAATTTCTTTGATATTAAAAACAGCTTGCCACATTTTTGTGACATCCTCCAACGAGAAATAAATTAAATTCAAGTCAGGTTTGAAATACATTATCAAGGATCTTATTTTAGTATGAATAGACTTAACGTTGGCTGACGGTTTTTAGTAAATTCATATTTATGCGTGTGTTAGTCTATTGTAATAGGAGGCTAGTATATTGTCATCAATCGGGAATAAATCCGGACTTCGATCTAGTACTGAGAAATTTGTGACTGCAAAATTCAATGACACTTTGCCCGAGTCGGAAATAGACCACTAGACTCATCATCTGCCTAGCCTTTTCCCAATTATGTTGGGGTCGGCTTCCAGTCTAACCGACTGCAGCTGAATACCAGTATTTTACATGGCGACTGCCTATGTGACCTCCACAACCCACTATAGACCACTACACTCATCATCATCATTTCAGCCGGAAGACGTCCACTGCTGGACATAGGCCTGCCCCAAATTGAGGGGCTTGCCATAATCGCCACGGTTGGAAGGCGGGTTGGCGATCGTAGTATGGTGGTAAAATGCATAGAGAACGCTGCTGCCCATTCTCTCTTAGTCACCTCCTACGACACCCACGGGAAGAAATGGGATGGTGCTATTCTTTACGTCCGGCACCACACGGTACCGAGGTACCGACCACTACACTAACGAGGCATTATTTATGACCTACGAATGTAACTTTTATGTGATTTACCTTAATTTGTAAATCGATAAATACTTAAACATGAAGCTTTACAAAACACCAATATCTCAGATTACTCAAAAATTTGTTTTCAATCAATACATTTTCGCGGTTCGTTCAGCCATCTATCCCTACTTAATATTATAAATGCGAAAGTAACTGTAGTCTTTCTGTGTGTCCGTTACGCTTTCATGTCTAAACTGGTGAACCGATCGTCATTAAATTTGACAAATATATAGCCTGGGACATGGAGAAGGACATAGGCTAAATTTTTATGCGATAACTGACGTCCACGCGGGCGAAGCCGCGGTCAAAAGCTAGTATCTATGCTAATAATCAAGCTGAAGAGTTGGTTTTTGTTGGTTTTAGAAACTAGTAGAAATAAATTATAAGAAATACATTTAGATATAAGTAAAAATCCTGCTTGCCAATCAGGTACATACATAGACTGTCACCTTGGGAAAAAATATCTATAGAAAGAGAATCTTTCGATATTATCTTCAAATATCATCGCCGTATCGCGAACGTTAGGTAATGTTTACCAACACAAGGCCGTAAAGTTTGACAGATTGCCATGTCAGATTGTCAGTTTGTCAATCGATGGATTGTGTTCGTCTTGGGAAGGTCGCGACCGTAATCTTGAATCGATGCCTTCGTGTATGGATTGATTTGGTTTGGGGTTACCTTTTGGTTGATGTGTTTACATTGGCCATTATGGCGAATTGTTCAAGATATTTGTGTTTTTATTTAAGGAAATTGTAGTTTGTTTTACATTAAGAACTAGCTTTTGCCAGCGGCTTTGCCCGGGTTAACCAATTTACACAAAACTCCAACAAATTATTCACTCATGAAGGACACGGTGGAGCATACGGAGGTCTGCTCGGCTTGGGCGGAGCACCGCCATGTCCTCGTGGAGGCGATCGGCGACGGCGATCTCTCGCGTCCGGCCCTGGTCCAGGCCATGGTATGGAGCGCATGGGTAGCCGTCACCTCCTTCTGAACAGTGATGCTCGCGAAGAGGGAGGCGGCGTACGTGAGGGAGAGGCAGTATAGACGCCCTCACGGCCCTAGCCTTCGCAGGAGACGCCCTGGGCGTCGGGAATCCCAGGCTGATTTCCAGCCACCGTAGGCGTGGGCTTGCGGACGGCGAGTAATGGGTAGCTCGCTGTCCGGTAAGGACCAAGCCCAGGTTGACAGCGCGTTGTGTTCCACGCGCGCCTAAAAGAGATGTTAGCACAAACCGAAGGGGCCCGCAAGGGCCGATGCCGGCCAGGGGTGTGGGTTTGTTCGAAAGAGATACCGCCGCCCCTGGCACACATGCTACTGAGGGAACACGGGTGGGTTTTAGTCAGTAAAAGTCCGACACACCCTCCTACTCTACCCAGAGCGGTAGAAGTTGTTTGATAATGTCATACCCAAACAAAAAAACCTTCCTCATGAATCACTGTATATTGGTGAAAACCGTATGAAAATTCATTCAGTCGTTTTTGAGTTAATCGCTAACAGATAGACAGACAGACGCGGCGGGAGACTTTGTTTTATAATATCGACGGTCCCTAAAAATACAATCCCCTAAGTAGTAGATGAGTGATTTGCATGTTTTGTTTTCGTGACCTCCAGGCCAGCCTATACTATCGTTTAGTTTAACAAAAATAAGTCTAAGATGGAAAAATGAACTTTATATCCATAATGATGAGTACATTAACTGCGCTCTCCTGTAAAAAAAAACATTTTTAGTTAGGGGATTATACGTAGGGACCGTCGATGTGGTTACTGTGATAAGATAGAATTGACTTCCTTACAATCATTATCTGCTTAGTTTTTTCCAAGAATGGTTGTCAGACTTTTGAGCTTCTGACAACCCGCAACGACTATCAAAGATCCATAAATGGTAGCCAGGATCAACAGCTTAAAGATAAAGTTTATATGCAGAAGAAGTACAGAAAGAAAAATAGTTCTATTTGTAACAGAAATACGTGCGTATACAAGATTACATGACATTTATAAAAAACATGATTACAAACATAGATATTTACCCTATTATACATTACTACACCTTTATTATCACATAAATTTATGCTACTTATTAATAAAAATATGAAAGTTTATACATTCAGTTGTTTGGATGTTTTTTACTTAAGGTGAACCTAGTCCAAATTTTTCCCATACAAACTTCGGGAGTGTTTTACTCCACTGTTTGACAATGTACATAAAAAATCAAACATTGTATGGTTTTGTCTATTAATATTGTCTGTACGGGAAGAGAATACTAAAAAAAAAATCATTAAAAAGTTAGGAGCCAACAAAGATTCGTTTTTCTTGCTAATTTATCCTAACTTTGGGCGTGTTTAAGTAATAAAAGAAGTGTAACATCTCCAAAACTAAGTCAGTACCGACAAATCTCAACTATCAAAAAGTTCAATAAACTATTTTGGTCATTGATTTATGCAGTGGTTTTTTCAGAAAACCCGATCTTCTAAAGGACTTTTCTTCAATTTTTACGCGCCTGTTTTACCATAACTGATCTTGAAGCTCACTCAATAATGTTACGCATGTAGACTATCGTCTAACTGTTCATCACGGGTACTACCTCTGTCGGGCAGGAAGCATGGTGAGACAGCGTGCTTTTTAGCAAGGTCCACCAGTGAGTTCGAGCCCGCGACTAGGTTCCCCTTAATCACACAAAAGTGGCTGAATGAATCTGGATGAAATTTGGCACACAGATAGATTATAACCAGGATTAACACAAAGGATACTTTTCATCCTGGTAGTACGTTCCCGTGGGATAAGTTTCGACCTCCACGCGGGCGATGCCGCTGGAAAAAGCTAGTATTTTGTATAATAATGGATCAAAAATACACTGAGTTGTATATGAATTATGGTCAAAATACACTGAGTTGTATATGAATTGTGTTCGAAATACACTGAGTTGTATATGAATTATGGTCGAAATACACTGAGTTGTGTATGAATTATGGTCGAAATACACTGAGTTGTATGCACAATTCATACGAATTATGGTCGAAATACACTGAGTTGTATATGAATTATGGTCGAAATATAATGAGTTGTATATGAATTATGGTCGAAATACACTGAGTTGTGTATGAATTATGGTCGAAATATGACCACATGACAACCACTAGTATTTATACCTAGATACAAAGTTAAAACTATCTATCTATTTGAAACTATTATTTTGACACTTTTCATTAAAAACACCATCAACGCTTCCATTTTACATAATATCCTATTAAAAACATTAACGAATCGCACCACAGCTACTAAGGATTAAAACCACACGTTGTAAAATATACAGGATGGAGGGAAATGTACGCTGCATGGGTGGAGAGTAAAGTAGTTAAAATGTTTACTGTAGTTTAGTTGTGATACGCATTTGTCCATATTTTAGGTAAATGCAGCAGTTTTTTAAGTAACGCTATAGTAATAATGGTTTTCTTCGAAAAAGTTTCGTTGAAATTATTAGCAGTCCTGTCTTTCTAAAAACAATTAAAAAGCGTTTTTTTTTTCGTGTTGCCACAGTTTTGAGCAGGATCTTGTTTTTGTAATTGCTTTAATTTAATTTCCAGTTATTATATCATCAGATATTTAAATCTATTGGAACAGCTTCTCATACTTTTCAATAAAAACAAAGCCTCCTCTAATTAAAACACCACACTTCCCCACTTTGTAGCGTATCTTCACACGCTGTATATTGCGAAACACGAAGTTAATTAATAGGTAGTGCTAATAAAGGTACGTCAGTCGCGTATTAAGGTACGCCAGACGTGTTCGAAGCTACGCCAGAAGTGTGTAAAGGTTCGCTAGATTTGTATAAACTCGCTTTGAAAACTAATATGGGTGACGTTAGAGGCTGAAATCTGATAGAAATCATTGTAGGGTTAGACTTTATAGTGAGTCTAGTTATATGTGATTTTGTTTGGAAATTGTAATAGTAATATTGAAATAGTCATGTAATTGTAAAACTTTGTATTTATATTACTTTTCTGTTTATTAAGGCGATGTGTGGTTTTCTTTGTTTTTGTGCTCACACCATTTATTATTGTTATAATACGTCTATACGTGAGGATTTGTAATTAGTTTTCTGGTGACTATAGCATCCTTTTTTATGTTTTTAATAGCTGTAAGTCCTCCATGCTCTTAAATAAATAATGTAATGTAATGCACCGATCCCAGCGTGGCTTGACCAGACTCGATAAATCGAATGAACCCCAAGATTCGCACTAGCCCCTGGAGCCTCATGCTTCATGGTGTTACAGAGGCCATTGCATATCAAGAAGTAGACCGGGGGCGCGGTAATGGTCAGGTAGACGTGCCCTTAGGATAGGAAAGCGAGCCTACCGAATATGCATCCTTGAGTAAGATAAATAAATTGTTTTAATATATTACTAGCCGCTGTCCGCGGCTCCACCCGCGACAATATTGAAAATTATCTAAAGGGAACCTTCTCCCGGGAAGAAAAGTATCCTATGTCCTATTTCAGGAAATGGTTTAGCCCAGGGGTCGGCAACCTGCGGCTCGCGAGACACATGCGGCTCTTTAGTTCCACACGCAAATATTGTATGTTTTCCCTTCACCTGGCGAGATATGAAATAAAAAATAGCGAGTTTGCAAATAGCGTAGATTAGGCCACGCCCCTTTTCGGTCACCTTGCGTTTCAACCCCGATTTCACACAATTATACTTTGAAACCAATACTAATTGTGACTTGTTTCGTAATCTGTATGATATTTTAATTTTTTGTAGCTCTTTAAAAACTTAAAAATTCTCTTCCGACTCAAAAGGTTGCCGACACCTGGTCTAGCCGTATACTGTGAGACCTTGCTCTTTGCCAAATTTGAAAGGTACCTTATAGGTTTTGATTTACCTGCAAATTTTCAAAATATGTCTCATAAATTGCATTGCATGGCCCCAGGAATACCTACATTTTTTTCATATAAAACTTCCATCCCCTATTTCATCCCTTTACATGGGGAGGTTCCTTTCTTAGCTGACGTATCTTCCTCATAATCTAACTCTGTGCCAAACATCTTCGTGGGTCCAGGAGTTAATGAGATTTCGTGTGAGCGAATTAATGTTTGGTCGGAATGTGGTTCCGTGTGGTGCCGGACGTAAAAGAATAGCACCATCCCATTTCTTCCCGTGGGTGTCGTAGAAGGCGACTAGAAAATGGGCAGCAGCGTTCTTTATGCATTTTACCACCATTTTTTGTTTGACCTTTTCTAAAAATGAAACCTAGCTAGATCGATTTATCGCCCCCGAAAACCCCTGCATACTAAATTCCATGAAAAGCGTTGGAGCCGTTTCCGAGATTCAGATTATAATATTTCTAAATACAAGAATTGCTCATTTAAAGGTATTAGATAGATGGTGGTAGATTAGGCATAAAGAACCCATTTAGTGGTATTATTGGACTTAGTTTAGATGTAAGTTTAGCTACTTATTTCAAACTTCCTCTCTCCTACTATTTTTTGCTGTGCCCGACAGGGTCCGTAATGATCACTATTTTTTATTTATTAATCACCTGAGTACACATTGTGGAATGCAAATAAAATTTGAGTTTTGAGATAAGTTCCGTGTGGTGCCGGACGTAAAGAATATCACCATCCCATTTCTTCTCGTGGGTGTCATAGGAGGTGCAGGTGGGGCCTATGCATTTTGCCGCCGTACTGCGATCGTGAACCCGCCTGCTAATCGTGGCGATTATGGCAAACCCCCCAGTTTTTTGGAGGAGGCTTATGTCCAGCAGTGGACGTCTTTCGGCTGAAATGATGTTGATGACTGAATGTATAAATGAGTAACCTTCTGCTTTTATATATATAGATAGATAAAGAAGGTTACGAGGCGTATGGCTAAGTAATAATAGCTGCACGCTGTGGTTGGTCCGTGGATGGGTTCTTTACACACCAAGACCACTCCGTGCCTCGGAAAGCACGCTAGGTTGTTGGTCCCGGCTGTCATACGTGGATCTTTGACAGTTTTTACGAGTCGTCAGAAGCCCGAAAATTTGACAACCAGTCTTACCACGGGGTATCGTATTACTCTGTGACTGGGTTGTGGAGGTCATATAGGCAGTCGTTCCATGTAAAATACGCAAAATAAATTCAACTGTATCCGGTTAGACTGGAAGCCGACCCCAATGCAGTTGGGAAAAGGTTAGGCAGATGATGTATTAATAATCATCATCATCATTTCAGCCGATAGACGTCCACTGCTGGACATAGGCCTCCCCCAAGAAACTGGGGGGTTTGCCATAATCGCCACGCTTAGCAGGTGGGTTGGCGATCTCAGTATGGTGGTAAAATGTATAGAGAACGCTGCTGCCCATTCTCTAGTAAGTCCTTTAGTCGCCTCCTATGACACCCACGGGAAGAAATGGGATGGTGCTATTCTTTACGTCCGGCACCACACGGAACTTATCTCAAAACTCAAATTTTATTTGCATTCCACAATGTGTACTTAGGTGATCAATAAATAAAAATAGTGTTCATTATGGACCCTGTCGGGCACAGCAAAAAATAGTAGGAGAGAGGAAGTTTGAAATAAGTAGCTAAACTTACATCTAAACTAAGTCCAATAATACCACTAAATGGGTTCTTTATGCCTAATCTACCACCATCTATCTAATACCTTTAAATGAGCAATTCTTGTATTTAGAAATATATAATCTGAATCTCGGAAACGGTTCCAACGCTTTTCATGGAATTTAGTATGCAGGGGTTTTCGGGGGCGATAAATCGATCTAGCTAGGTTTCATTTTTAGAAAACGTCAAACAAAAAAAAATAAAAAAAACTGTTATCCAGATATTAATAAGTTTCACTAAAGTAAAGTAAAGTAAAAAAAAAATTGGTTCTCAAACAATAATAATAGGTCTCATAGCTATTACTGCTTTTTCTTTCTATAATTCTGTAAATACATACGTACCTGCAACGATGCTGCCTTGGTGGTTTAGTGGTCGCAAGGGCTGTGCATGTGGGCCCTGGCTTCGATTCCCAGCTCGGGCAAAATGAAATTTTCTGTCATAACTTTCTCAGGGCGCATTCCGTATTAGACAAATAGTGATAATATCGCGAAGCCAACCAAAATAAAAATCAGTACTAATGATCTGATAGCTCTTAAATTTTTTGACTATTCAATTTGGTCGGGTTCGCGATATTATCACTTTTGTTGCATTTCGGAACACGGCATCAGTAGCAGCCGGGAGTTTGGATTTGTGCCCGGTTGATGGTAATAGGATTGCCCCCTATTACATGCGACCTTAACCTAACTGGCGAAATGTCGGTGTAATGTAGGACAGACCTGTCTCAACCGCCCGGAAATTATCTCGCGTGAATGTACTACTGGAATCAAAAGTATCCTATGTGTTAATCTACATTATAATCTATCTGTGTGCCAAATTTCATCCAAATCCATACATTAGTTTTTACATGAAAGAGTAACAAACATCTATACATTCATACATACAAACTTTCGCATTTATAATACTATATTGCATAGCGCGACATACATACAGTACATATTTTATTCGATAAACAGTTTGACAGTGACCCGAAAATTGCAAAAAACGTAAGGAAATAATTTCGTGGCTTACTTTAGCGCATACTCCGTACTCAAACGACCGCAAACAAAAGGAAAAATAAGTTTATGCCTCCTTTTAACCCGACTACGGCCAAGCCCAAATGGAGGGTAATCTTTTTTCTTTCCTTCATGTGCTGAAAAAGAATAAAACATCCATATGTGTCACCCCTTCTACCAATAACTGTCTGCGTTAAGTCTAGACCGAGTCCTTTTGTTTAAATAGAAAATGACCTCGCTGAGGCGGAGATCGATACTACGCACGTTGGTATTGCAGTTAGAAGTCTGTACGTGTTAGAACTTTCATGGCTTATTAGTCGATATTGATTAGGCGACTCGACACTTTTTCTTTTATTTTTAACCGACTTCAAAAAGAAGGAGGTTATCAATTCGACATGTTTTTTTTTTTAATGTATGTTTGGGCATAACTCCGTCGTATTTAGACGGATTTACAAAATGCTTTTTTGTTCGAAAGGAGTTTATTCCGAAATGGTCCCAATAAAATTTCATATAGATCTGATGATGCGTTTCGGAGACAGACAACGGAACTCTTCAAAACATTACAGCAAATCAATCGCGAATGCTGCTATCGCATAAATATGCATTGTTTTGACCCCAAGGATGATGAATTTTCGAATTGGTGTGGGGTAGGTAACTAAAAAGTAAAAAATAAAAACATTTTTCAAAAAAATAACAACCGACTTCCAAAAAAAACACTACAAAGCGCAAAATAACTTTAATTTCGGAAGGCGGTGACAAAGAATTAAAATACACATCCAAAGTCACAAACTTCCGAAATTAAAGTTATTTTGCGCTTTGTAGTGTTTTTTTGGAAGTCGGTTGTAATTTTTTTGAAAAAAGTTTTCTAGAGGCGACTCGCACTTTGTTACATCCACTTGCAGTGACCTTTTTAGGGGCAACCAACGGGACCCTATTAGTATTTAAGCCTTCGCTCTCTGTTCATCGGGGTTGTATTTCATGATCCGTAATAGGTACATAGTTGAAATGTTCACAGAGTTAGTGTTGCCGCTTTTTCAATCCCTACTCATCATTCATCATCATCATCATTTCAGCCGAAAGACGTCCACTGCTGGACATAAGCCTAGGGCCGTTTTTTGTTGATGCTTGCCATTTTTGGAGGGTTTTGTCATAATCGCCACGCTTGGCAGGCAGGTTGGCGATCGCAGTATGGTGGTAAAATGCATAGAGAACGCTGCTGTCCATTCTCTAGTAAGTCCGTTAGTCGCCTTCTATGACACCCACGGGAAGAAATGGGTTGGATTTTACGTCCGGCGCCACACGGAACATGTTCCAATCAAAACTAATCCTGCCATGTGAAAGTTTGTATGTTTGTTACTCAATCACGCAAAAACAGTTGAACGGATTTGGATGAAATTTGGCACACAGATGGTTTAAAACCTTGATTAACACAAATAATACTTTTTATACCGGTAGTATACACAGCTCCACAGAAAACTCATCCCCTACAAAGGCGACATGCCTGTGTAGGGGATGAGTTTTCTGTGGAGCTGTGTGTACGTTCCCGTGGGCTAATTTCTGAACTCCATGCGGGCGAAGCCGTTGACGAAAGCTAGTATTTAATATTGTAAACGTGAAAATAACTCTGTCTGTCTGTTACGCTTTCAAGCCTAAGTCACTGAACCGATTGTCCTGAAAATTGCCAGAGATATAGCCTGGGGTATGGAGAAGGATATAAGCTACTTTTTCACGCAATAACCGACATCCATGGGGTCATGTCTACCAGGGGTGCGGGTTTGTTTGAAAGAGATACCACAGCCCCTGGCATACGGGCTACTGAAGGAACACGGGTGGGTTTTAGTCATTAGAAGTCTGACACGCCCTCCTGCTCCACCCAGAGCGGGAGAAGTTATTTGATGATTTCCCACCCAAAAAAAAAAAGAAAAATGGTGTCATGTGGACCCAACGCGGCAAGCATAGTTAGTAGTTTAACCTGATCGAGCGACCCGTTCGTGCACAACAACCATAAAATAAAAGTACCAAGTGTGGAAGAGACTCGACGCGTAGCGGTTCGTTTATTTGCTACGGCGTAGCTGCATGGCGTAGCGAAATACCGTCACGTTAGCTACGTCGTCGTAGCGGTATTTTTATTGAGAAAACAGTTGCATAGTAATACGATTAGTTGAGTGACTGTACTGTGGTGGTGTTTTTTTCTTTCTTTTTAAGTCATCATCTGCCTAGCCGTTTCCCAACTATGTTGGGGTCGGCTTCCTGTCTAACCAGATGCAGCTGAATACTAGTATTTTACATGGAGAGACTGCCTGTCTGACCTCTGAATACGATACCCCGTGGTAAGACTGGTTGTCAGACTTTTTGGACTTCTGACGACCCTTAGCGACTGTCAAAGATCCACAAATGACAGCCGGGACCAACGGCTTAACGTGCTTTCCGAGGCACGGAGGGGCTTGGTATGTTAAGATGGTCACCCATCCACGGACCAACCGCGGCAAGCGTAGCTTAACCTGATCGATCGACCCACGCAGCTATTGTTACCTAGCCACAAGCCTCTCGAAGTAAGTAAATAAGTAAACTTATTTTTCTAAAAGCTTAGTAATATTTTACAGAAACTTAATTTGGCAGTATTAATTTTAAACCCACTGCAATTGAACTAGGCAGGTTAGGTTAGGTTAGGTTTTCAGTGCATTAGCCGGGGATCGCGGAAGACTTACTAGTTCCCGTGATCCCCGGCGTAAGTGAGAGACGGAACACCGGGGTGGTTTTAGTCAGTAAGAGTCTGACAGACCCCTCCGCCCTCCCCGGGGCGGAGGACATCCATGAGGATTTCCCCCCGTTATCAAAAAAAAAAAAAAAAAAAAAAAAGGTTTTCAGTGCATTTTCCCTTCGAAATTTTAACAACAAAATGCCAACAAAGCAAATAAGGTTGGTTGTACTACGAATTAATTTTAGAAAATGTTACATTATTTACATTTATAGTCATTACCTTTAATATAATAAGTAAATGATCTATATACGTGAGTGAAGTGTTTAGTAAGTGATTTATGTGGAGTTTGAGTGATGTGGGTACGTGTGTGTGATGGTGTATGGAGGTGTGAGAGGGTGAGTGTGTGAGTTTAGAGGTGAGTGTGTATGATTGTGAGTGCATGAGCGTGGTGTATCCCAGTAGTTAGTTTATTTTGAACTAGCATCGCTCCGCGGTTTCACCCGCGTAGTTCCCGTTCCCGTGGGAATACGGGGATAAAATATAGCCTATGTCACCCGGGCTTAGTCTAGCTTCCCAACAGTGAAATAATTTTTGACATCGGTTCAGTAGTTTCGGAGCCTATTCAATGCAAACAAACAAATCTTTCCTCTTATTATATCTCTAGTGAACAACCCTTATCACTTAGGGGTATGAAAAATAGATATTAGCCGATTCTCAGACCTACTGAATATGCATATAAAATTTGGTAAAAATCAGTAAAGCCGTTTCGGAGGAGTACGGTAACTAACATTGTGACACGGAAATTTTATATATAAGAAGATTATTTTGAATAAATATTTAGAGTTTATACATATTAGGGGTTCATGACAAAAAAATTTACTCTTAATCAAAGATTTACCAACGCTTCCCGAGGTTAGTCTATGGAAGACTTCCCAAAGGGGTACTGTGTTACCCAGCAACTGGGTTCTAGAGGTGAAATAGGCAGTCGCTCCATGTAAATACTGCTATTCAGCTGGATCTACACAGACTTGGAGCCTACACCAACACGGTTGGGAACTGGCTAGACACGTGATGATGTAGACCACATGTTTAAGTAAAGTTAAACAGGTAATAAATAGCTTTCACGGATATTATACACACACAAACACATCAAAAAGTAACATAAAACCAGGTATTAAAGTTAGTTTCACTATCAATTCTATTCTACAGTTGCGTGACAGAGACACATAATGTATCGACACTATATCCTTATAGCATCAAACTACATCCAATCACTGGGTTTCAATTGCATTGTGAATAGAACTCTAAAAATACTTTTGCCAGAAATATTAGGTAGGCTTGTGGCTAAATAACAATAGCTGCACAGGTCGATAAGCCAGGTTAAGCTACGCTTGCCGCGGTTGTTCCGTGGATGGGTGACCATCTTTACATACCAAGACCCCTGCGTGCCTTGGAAAGCACGTTAAGCCGTTGGTCCCGGCTGTCATTTGTGGATCTTTGACAGTCGTTACGGGTCGTCAGAAGCCCGAAAGTCTGACAACCAGTCTTACCAAGGGGTATCGCATTACCCAGTAACTGGGTTGTGGAGGTCAGATAGACAGTCGCTCCATGTAAAATACTGGTATTCAGGTGCATCCGGTTAGATTGGAAGCCGACCCCAACATAGTTGGGAAAAGGCTAGGCAGACGATGATGACTAGGTAAAAGCCCTCCCTTTTTCCTTCTAAAGTTAGAAGCTAGTTTATTCTGCACAAACAAAACGCCCATTACGAAAAGCAAGATACATACAATATACTCATACAAAGTAGCCAAAAGCCTTGTATTCAAGTTTTAAAAAAAACGGATTCATCAATTTTGTCCATTGCTTATTGATGTAAGAGCTAGGGACCAAAAACATTACAAATGGCAGGTCCATTTGTATGACACTGGCAATTATACTCGTATAACAACATTCAAAACAAAAACAAGATGCCAGAGCGCTACTTCCAAGTTAGTGGCATTTACTTGACTATTTAGTAATAGCGCAAGGTACTATCTTTCTTGATACACAGTACACAATTTGAAGGTTTCACTTCAATATATTATAATCTACCGAAAAATAATGCGTTAAATTGTAAGCAGTATGTTACGCTTCACAATCTTTCGACAGTTTACAATCTCTCGAGAAAGTTTATAGTTTAACGGTATTTAGTCTTACATATACCCATGAAAGGAAATCTCCCGATAAAAGCTTGCTTAGCTTGTATAGCTTGTAAAGACTAAATAAACTAACTAAGCGTAGCATCAACTGGTGGGGCCCGCAGGGGACCATGCCTGCCAGGGGTGCGGGCTGTTCGAAAGAGATACCGCCACACCTGGCACATAGGCTACTGAGGGAAAACGGGTGGGTTTTAGTCGGTAAAAGTCTGACACGCCATCCCGCGCACCCAGAGCGGGAAAAGTTATTTGATGATTTACAACCAAAAAAAAAAGGGTATCCTCGTGCGGGGTCCAGTGTCACACCTCATTATTGTTTTATGAGCCAACTAATTACAAATATAGCAAAAATAAAACATTTCAAAACAAATACTTAAATATCACTAAAGAATTTTTCGCCGAAGACTGTTTGGGAACCTATCACAACGTTGTTCCTTTAAACCCAAAGATTGACTGTCATTGAATGCCTTGTGGCTTTTGGCCTTTGATATTGTATTGTAAATAAAAACCTAAATAAATTATTGTAAAAGCAACGGCAATATTTCATGAAAGAAAATTATGTAGAAAAATAAGAATTATTCATGACCTACCCAATTATATAACTAGGTGGGTTGTATTTCATGAAAAATTTCAAGAACGGTATATTGTTACGTACATTTTTCACTGGGTAGATGGATATCCCATGGGGTTGTACCTAAATAACAACCGACAGTAACCTAGTTAGGACAGGCGAGGCGGATAATAACCAGGTCCCTGGGCAAGCAATTAGGGCGAGGCAAAACGGTTAAATTCGTCGAACACTAAAACTAACGTATTTTGGTATATTTACCTATACCTACAGACTCCAGGCGCGGTCGCATTCAAAGACTTTGGGGGGTCACAGTCAAAGACTACATATTAATAAGAAAAGAAAATGTTAAATTAGACTTTATTGCACAAAAAACAGGTTTACGTTATGGCTTTGGGGTGTAGTAGATGGGGGTGTCATGACCCCCTAGGACCCCCCCCCTCGGACCGCGCCTGACAGACTCTTACTCTGAGGGGCTTGTGGCTAAGTAATAACAGCCGCACTGGTCGATCGATTAGGTTAAGCTACGCTTGCCGCGGTTGTTCCGTGGATGGGTGACTATCTTTACATACCAAGACCCCTCCGTGCCTCGGAAAGCACGTTAAGCCGTTGGTCCCGGCTGTCATTTGTGGATCTTTGACAGTCGTTACGTGTCGTCAGAAGCCGGAAAATCTGACAACCAATCTAATCAAGGGCAGATAATGATGACTTACTCATACTCTTTATTAGAAAAAAATCAGTCAAGTGCGAGACGACTCGCACACGAAGGGTTCCTTAACACGAGACAAAAAACGCGTTTCTTGTATAGAGATCCCTTCAATTTTAACTTTTATTTTATCTACTCGTCATAGACAAAAAAAAAACCTGTGGCACTCGGAGACTGCCGCGGTAAAGCTATTGCATAGCATTTTTTTTTATTAACTTATGCAATTATAACGAAAATAACCTAACACCCCCCAGTATGAAATGGCTAAAATACTGCTAAAACGGTAAGAAAATTTCATAAACTATCCATAAATATACGATGTTGTGTATGAAAATTCAGATAAAGCAGTCAAAATTGCAATTTTAACATGTCTTTCCTCCGTTGCTATGCAACAGTCCGACCTGTTGCTAGGTGTTAGGTTATTTTCGTTACGGAATTTCTGGATTCGGTCTCCACGCTCAAGGCCCGCGATAGAAACTATGCAATAGCTAAAAATAAAGTGACATATTAAGTACTGCCTCCTTGGTCTAGTGGTCGCAAACGCTACTGTTGAGAATTAGGTCCTGATTTTGGTTCCCACATCGGGAAAAAATTTATTGAGTTTTTCCATCAGATATTTTTCAGGAGTCTGGACTTCGGGCTGCAGTTGATGGCAATAGGCCCGCCCCCAATTACATGAGACATAAACATGGCTGGCGAAATGTGGGTGGTATTAATTACACCTCTGCCTAACCATTCCGGGGTTACAAGCGTGATGAAATTATTTGTTTATTATGCAGAAGCAGCAACTTAAATACTACCTAAGTTGGTAAGTGCTAACTTAAGTATTACTTAAGTTGCTGCTTCCACTAAGATGAAATTCAGACAGTCATTTTAAAGGACATAGAATTATGTTATTGAGGACAAGATCCGCATTTCCCAATGCTTTATATTCAACCCGAAATTTCCCATATCACTATAAAATAGGCTAAATATATGCTTCACAGAACATAACCATTTCCTGAATGCGTATTGCCTGGCAATAGGCCGAGTATGAGAAGAACATTACCCTCCTTTTGGACTTCGTAGCAGTTGGGTAAAAAGTATAATACAGCTTCTTGGCACATACCATAGTATGAGTACTAAATCATGGAGCTTATGTCACTTCATTTATTATTTCAAAGTGGTGTTTATCATGAAAAATGTGGTGGGGCTTTTAAACATTCAGTGAGTTCAGTGACATCTTTCAAGTATGTATTACGCATTAGTTCGTGTCATATCAGAGTTCAGACGCAGAAATGAATGAGTTAGTATTGATTTTTTTTTGTAAAGTAGAGTGAAAGAACATTATCTGTCCACATCGTCATAGTTGTGTATGTAATATTTTATTTACATTATTTACCTTTATTTCAATAAATGCATATAAATCACATTTTTAAATATTAGAATATGAAATATACAAAAATATTTAAAAATAAAAAAATATTTATATATTATTATTAATAATAATAATATTTAAATAATTATTTTACATTATTATTGTTAATATTTTAGTGATTTTTATTTTATGATGTATGTGTGTAAGTATGTATGTTTGTAACTATATATATGTTAGTATATTCCCAATTTTTTTTTAAATAAATTTTGTGAATATTGGTTTTGGTTATAAATGTAGTTCATTTTCCCTTTTACCCTTACACACGCTATCCACATCTCTTTATCTTTTCTCCTATCGCAGGTATGCTGGAAGAGATTTCTTTAGAAATAAGCATCACCTGTGTACCTATTTTTCTGTTCTAATCTTCTTGTCTGTTTATATAGTGTGTGCATAAATGGTTAAATAAATATACAAACATCATAATTAGCCTATAATGTGCCAACCCTAGACGAAAACGCGTGAGTTTATGTAAATGTATGTAATATTTTAGTTGTGGCCCAGTGGTATCGGCCGCGACTTTCGAGTTGTAAGTTCGAACCCAGTTATACACTTTACTTTTTGTAAATAATTTCATCAGCATTGCTCACAAAAGGATTAATGAATACATCGTGAGGAAACCGGTATGTCCTACAACCAAAACTTCAAACATATGTGACATCTACCAACCCGCACTCCGAAGTAGATTACGGCCCACTCTCCCTTACAGAGAGGAGGCTTGTATCCCAGCAGTGGGAACATTATAGGCTGATTATGATGATCTAACGTTTCGACATACGAGCAAATCTCTTTGAGTTATAGATGGCTATTGGCAATCATTTTTTGTCATGTGGCCTGTCATGAGCAACTTTTTACAAAACCTAGTGATTATCATCATCATTTCAGCCTAAAGACGTCCACTGTTGGACTCAGGCCTCCCCCAAGCTCCACTTCGACCGGTTCTGTGCTTCCCGCAACCAGCACCTGCGGTCCTCACAAGGTCATCGGTCCACCTTGTGGGAGGCCTATCAACTCTACGTCTTCCGGTACGCGGTCGCCACTTCAGCGTCTTCTGGTTCCATCAGTCGTCTGTTCTGCAAGCAATATGCCCTGCCCACTGCCACTTAAGTTTGGCAATTCTTCGGGCTATGTCGGTTACTTTGGTTCTCCTGCGGATCTCTTCATTCCTGACTCGATCACGCAGGGTAACTCCAAGCATAGTGCTCTCCCTTGCCCTTTGGGTGACTTTAAGTTTTCTTATGAGGCCCATTGTGAGCGACCACGGTTCAGTTCCATATGTCATCACTGGCAACACGCACTGGTCAAAGACTTTCGTCTTGAGACATTGCGGTATACGTAGGACTAGAAAATATCGTATTGCGTAGGTTCCCGAATTGATAGGGAGCGAATAAATCTAGCGTATCTAATTCCAAGTTCATAGAACTTGATTGAAGTCTAGTCCTCTCAATAGCGTGTGTATACAGAGCTGTACAAACAGTGCGCCCGACTGCACAGCGGTCCAATCGTGTGAGTTAGTCGCGAAGCAGTCTTATTGCTATATAGGATTAGTTACACTATAGATAGAAAGGAAATTAGACATTGCAGATTGGATTTGTATATTGCTAAACATATAATTATTTCGATGATAATGCAAAACATGCCTTTTGAAATGAAAACTGAATAAGTTTTCATTTGAAAATGCATGATAAAATAATATTAAAAATGATTCTGCCTTTTATTCTGGACTCGCTGACCCGACAGACGTTGTCCTATCTTAAGGGTACACCAGTCACGGGCTCGAACTCACTGGTGGGCCTGGCTAAAAAGCACGCTGTCTCACCAGGCTTCGAGTCTGACAGAGGTAGTTTCAGTGATGAGCAGTTAGACGACAGTCTACACGCACAACATTATTGAGTGAGATGCAGGATCAGTTATAGTAACACAGGCGCGTAAAAAATTAAGACAAGTCCTTCGGAAGATCGGGTTTTCTGAAACAACCACTGCATAAATCAATGACCTATTAAGTTTAATGAACTTTTCGATAATTGAGCTTTTCGGTACCGACTTAGTTTTGGAGATTTTACACTTCTTTTATTACTTAAATATGTCCAAACTTACGTTAAATTATCAAGAAAAACGAATCTAACTTTTTAATGGCTTTTAGTTTTAGTATTCTGTTTCCGTACCGACAATATTAATAATGAGACAAAACCATACTATGTTGAAGTTTTGATATACATTGTCAAACAGTGGAGCACCTTAACTGTGAATATTGAATTCTCATTGGTATAACATTAAAAAAGTTAATATTATGGTCGTTAAGTTTTCTTAAATTTTCTAATGTTACGCGCAACTTTCTGATTTTTTCTTTTACGAGAACCTTCTCCTGACATTAACAAACACAACAAAAAAAGAATTAGCAAAATTGGTCCAGCCGTTCATGTGTGATGCCGTGACCAAGGGAAATAGGAATTCATTTTAAATATAGAAGATTATATTCGAGCGCTAGGTAAATTGTTTCAGAGTAAAATTGTTTATTTATTTAAAACCAAAAAAAATAAAACACCGAATTAAAACATAAAACACTACCAAGTGAAAAACAACTTTAATTTCGGAAGTCGAAGTCTTCGGTTTTGTGTTTTCGTTTTTTGCCACTATTGAAGCTAACTCAAAAACCACTAATCAGAACTTGACCAAAATATGAGACCGGTAAATTTCTTTATAATCTTCTTAATAAAAATGAGGGGCTTGTGGCTAAATAACAATAGCTGCACGGGTCGATCGGCCAGGTTAAGCTACGCTTGCCGCGGTTGGTCCGTGGATGGGTGACCATCTTTACATACCAAGACCCATCCGTGCCTCGGAAAACACGTTAAGCCGTTCGTCCCGGCTGTCATTTGTGGATCTTTGACAATCGTTACGGGTCGTCAGAAGCCCGAAAGTCTGACAACCAGTCTTACCAAGGGGTATCGTATTACCCAGTAACTGGGTTGTGGAGGTCAGATAGGCAGTCGCTCCATGTAAAATACTGGTATTCAGCTGCATCCGGTTAGACTGGAAGCCGACCCCAACATAGTTGGGAAAAGCCTAGGCAGATGATGATCTTCTTAATAAAAATCAAATCCTTCTTTTTTGAAGTCGGTTAGTAAAATGAATTAAAAGGAACCAACTATGACACGAAAATATGCCGGTCGGATCACCACACCTGGCAAGTCAATCGATAATCGCAGTTTATTTTAAAGTTATATAATATTCTACTGCCCATTGTGGTCTTTTTAGCCACCTTTAACGTGAGAACTCTACAGAATATACACACATACATTGTACATGATAATTATTATTTCATTCAGAACCTTAAAACCCAGTACGAACGCACATAAAAAAACCTCATTCATGGCAAAAGAAAGCGGCCATATGCGAGTCGGACTTGCACACGAATGGTTCCGTACTATCGTGGAATATTTAACACTACAAAATAATTACAAAAAAGGCTTAGGAAAAAGCACATGTTTCTTGTATGGGGTCGCCTTATTTTTTTATTTGTTATTATAGCGGCCACAGTAGTACACACGTCTACACATCAAGCTATACAATTCCAGTTTACGCTGATCTCGCACTGCACGGAAATCTTTTAGAATGCGAGATCAGCTGATACTGGAATTGTATAGCTTGATGTTTAGCCGTGTGTACTAGTGTGGAAAATGTCAAGTGTTTAACTATTACGGTTTAAATGATACAGACGTATAGATATTGCCTTAGTAATAATGTCCCGTTGGCACCCTTTAGAGAAGTGGTGGGCCGATGGTTACGACCGCGACTTCATGCTCAGCCTATTACGTTCCCACTGCTGGGACACAGGCCTCCTCTCCGTGAGAGAGAGTGGGCCGTAATCCACCACGCGGGCCCAGTACGGGTTGGTAGATGTCACATGTCTTCGAATTTTTGGTTCTAGGACATGCCGGTTTCCTCACGATGTTTTCCTTCACCGTTTGAGAGCAGCGGTGATGAAATTATTTACACAAAGTAATGCGCCTGGCTGGGTTCGAACGCACGACCTACAACTCGTAAGTCGCGGCCGTTACCACTGGGCCACCACTGCTGCACCGCGACTTACGAATTGTAGATCGTAAGTTCGAGGGACAGGCGCTTTGCTTCGTGTAAATTATTTCATCACCACTGCTCTCGAAACCGTGAAAGAAAACATGGTAAGGAAACCGGATATATGACATCTAGCGACTCACACAGAGCCCACGTAGCCCACTCCCTCTTACCAAGAAAATGCTGGTGTCCCAGCAGTGGGAATATTACAGGTTGACTAGCTTTTGCCAGCAGCTTCACCCGCTTGTAGATCAAATATTTTTCCACGGGAACGTATACAACCGAGATAAAAGTATTGTACGCGTTAATCCAGGTAAAAATGTATGTGTGCCAAATATCATCTAAATCTGTTCCGCTGTTTTTACCCGATTGAAACAAACGTCTAAACATTCAAATATACAAACTTTCACATTTAGAATTTTAGTAAGATTATGCTATGGATTATGTAGGTACCCTTTGCGTACGGAACCCTAAAAAAAGAAAGTCAAATGAAACACACCTGAATTCTTTTACGATCCAGTGTGAGGGTAGGCGAATAAAATTTGTTACGGTGTAAAGAAAAACAAGGAGGGTTAACTGACGGTTTTATTTGTAGGTTAAGTGATGAGGCACGCCTAACGGGTTAACGGTGGAATTGTATTAGTTTTAAGTTTATAGGTAGGGTTTTTGGAGGTTAGTTTAGTTTTCTAGACCAGAAAAGCGATGAAAAGTTTTCGAAGTGTGTTTGTGTTAGTTACAGCCTTGGGTTTTTGTGCTTAGAAACTGTTCAGTTTAAGGTTCACAGCGTATCATAACACTACGATTGATTTGCCCGGAGGGGAGTCCCGTACGGTTTATCGAATTACCCTTGAACGAAATAATTGTCTACAGAAAGCATGGTTCACCGTTGAACGATAATACGAAAATACCTTTAGTCGATACTATTATTTAGCGACAGCACGTTTCGCCGAAAAAAGCTACAAAGAATGAATGGTTGGCCGATACCAAGATTTGCCGATGTCATGGCAATGTGCTTCATTTTTTACAAAGAAACAAGAGTCTTAATTTCAACCTATTACTGTCCGTAAATTATAGGAATCGGCCATAAGTTCACAGAGCGAACCCATTAAAAACCTACTCTTCTACTTTTCCTCACTCCAAAACCAATGAATATTAATTAAATTACAGCCTAAAACAACATTTTGAAACATAAAAAACTAGCAATTTATCAAAATAAACGTGGTAATTCTACTTAACAGGTGGTGTAACATGAGTCTGTAATTTATTATCGTCTGTAATAGGGTGAATGTCGAACGCAAAGGGCACAATATAGACAAAGTTACAGTAAGACAGCTTCGTATTCACTTCATATATTCAGTGACACATAGACGCGTGGCGGCATCTTCATCGCCACATGCGAACTAAGCTTCACACTCACGTTACGCAAAGTCCTACATCGTGGAAGCAGAATTTACCGCGTTACTGGCACAATATATATGGTTAAATTAGCCATCTAATTGGACGCCTAGGCCGTTCATTAAACGTCGGCATCCAATTGGGTGACGAGGCCGATAGTTAATTGAGAACTCATTCAACACTTAACAAGTTGGCGTATTGAAAGTCTGCCCTTTGAAGATGGCAGACCAAGATTCATCAGCCAAGTGATTCACATTTAGTTCAGTTTTTTACACTGCAGCGCTAGTAGTCACCAAAACAAATATGGCGTCAATGGTGCAAACCGTGAATGTGTTCAATTTGAAGTGAAATTATTAATTAATTAATTTAAAAACATTTTCACTATTACTAGTTACTTAGTGGTAGGTATTAGTAAAAAGTAGTTGACTACACGACATTCAGCCATCTGGTTAAACGGTGCGCTCAATAACCTGGTTAGTTATCCTTCAGCTATTTAATTGGCCGGCATTTAATGAATGGCCTAGGCGTTCAATTAACTGGCTTATTTAACCAGATGACGGTGACATATACAATGTCCTGACATCAACCGTTAGGCAGTAGCCCACCAGACATAACATCTGTTTGGTCGGAGTTTCCTTCCTTTTTAAGGAGGATGCGTGAACTTTGCACACTTTTGAGCCCTGTTTCTCATACCTCTAAAGTCGCGTACGAACAGCGATTTCAAACAAATGACAGTTCCGAGTGCGCTTGCATTCGCTGTACGTGAAGCGGGTCGATTTAATTCTCGTCCTAGCCTTCTCAATAGCTTGTGTATACATAACTGTACAAACAGTGCGACTGCACAGCGGTCCAATCATGCGAGTTAGTCGCGAAGCAGTCTTAGAACTGAATAGGATTAGTTAGAGTACAGTACCTGGCGATTAATATTGCACATCCACCTTGGGAAAGAGAAAATCGGGTAATTTCGGCTTCGTAGAGCGTTATGCGTTAACATGTATGCTCTATAATGTACCTTGAAACAACTTTATATACCACGTTTTATGCGAATAAATATTATTTCTATTTCTATTTCTATCTCTGTCACACACTACCTATGTGACGTTTTGTCAGTCGTTCAAGTGCGATAGAGTGCGGTCGCGTCCAGTTCAAAATATATATTTAGAGTTGTTAACACCCCCAAATTTAAATAATTTAAAGTTGTACTATGGGATCTGTGGCATTGGTGTCTATGGCATTTTATTTTACCCCAACCTAAAGCCATAACTTATAGAAAAATTGGTGTATTTTATACAAAGAATAAAAACAATTATCAAAAGAAGTAAATCATAATTGTTTAAACAGCTCCTAATAGATACCGGACTGTTTGTATTTCGTGCGACATATATAACGCTCTACGAAATTAGCCGATTGTCTCTTTCCAAAGGTCGATGTGCAATATTTATCGCCGGGTACTGTATATATTGCTAAGAAATTAGAGATGGCAGTGGTTTTGTCTCTTAAAACAAAGAATTACTTAGATTATTCAGTTTTCAATTGAATATGCATGTTAACTCACATAATACTTATGTGTGTGTCTATGTGTGCGTGCGATTTTGTTTGTTGTATGATGCCCTCAATTAAAGGGCTCATAAGTACGTCCTGTCGAGGTCAGGCAGTGGATGGCCGCTGACCAACCATGCCTCGGAAAACACGTAAAGTTGGCCCGACTATCATGCGTAGATCTTCGACGGTCGTTACGTATTCTCAGAAGCCCGAGTGCCAAGGGATATCGTGTTATCCAATAGCTGGGTTTTGGAGATCAGATAAGCAATCAATCCATACAAAATACTGGTATCCACCTGCAACTATTTAGACTGGAAGCCGACCTCAACATAGTTGAGAAAAGGCTAGACAAATTGATTATTATGGAAACGGACTTCTGTACCTATTTGTGTAGATTTAGTGGTAAAGGGTTCAGTGCGCCCCCTTGTGAACCAACATCTGTGCGGAAAGGGTTTAGTGACGGTTCAAGAGGTATTCGTTAAATAAAGTAGTTTTTTTTAAGTGAAAACTTCTTTAGGCGCGTTGAGCACTTTTTGGGTGAACCAAAATCATGGAACTCGCGTCATCGTCACCGAACGCTCTCCATGAGCTATATGTATACTGTGTTTAAATGGGTGAACTAGCACACGGATGAGTCGCTCGTTAATGTCTTTTGTAGAAGTCCCTTTCTTTTATTAGGAAATTCTAATACTTTTATTCCTTTCTTTCCCTTTGTATTTTTATCGTAAAAATCTGTGTTACCTTTATTGGCTGAAGACGATCGCTCGTTTATAATTTTTACCCAGAGCAATCAGGACCCAAGGACCTAATGTGAAATCCTGTATTGACGATAAAAAATACACACGTTATTCATCCAGTTTTCACTTCTGTCGGCACTCCCGGAATGCCACTGTTTTTAAAAAATTGAATTGAATGAAATTAGTATTTTTTTACTCAGGGAGACTTACACCCACATTTCGCCAGTTGTATTAGGGAGCAAGTCCATTGCCAGGACACAAACGCTGACTCGTAACTGTTAAACTTTCTTTTATTAATCTTTATAGCTTCTGTCAGCGGCTTTGCTCGCGTGGAGCGAGAAAGTTTGTGTGTTTGGAGGTTTATTACTCAATCACGGAAAAAGTGCTAAACAAATTTGAATGGAATTTGTCATACAGATAGTTTATTACCTGGATTATATCACAAATGACGTTTTATGCCGGTGGTACGTATGGGATAATTTCTGACCTACTACATGCGAGCGAAGCCCATTAGGTCATCAGCTCCATATCTGTAAAACTAGCTTCCCACGGTCCGTGATATCGCGGATGGACGTGGACCAGCTCGGACGACACACCGTGGAAAGGATCTCATCCGTGGTAGCACAGGACGTCTGTGGCGGTGCGCCGGTATCCGTCGCGAGGCGGTAACTTAAAAGGTACGGTGCGATGCGATGCTGCAGCGACGATACGTTCTCTTTCACTTTGCATTTTGTAATGGAGCTATCAAAAGATCTACTTAAACCGACACGCACCATTGAAAGAGCCCTGTCTGTGTGCGTTGCCGTCCGTGGTTGACGGCTGTGCGTAATGATCCGCAGAATCACGCACCGTGGGAACCCAGCTTTACGGGTTGCTTTGTTTGTAAGTAGAAGATCTGAAGTTTCGTTTAAATATAAGTACAACTTTCTCAGTCAATTCCAAACATATAATAAGCGCTTCAAAATCAAAATAAGTCATTTATTCAAATTAGGCTGAGAATCAACATTTTTCGAACGTCAAAATACATAAGACAGTCCCCCAAAACGCCCACCCTTCACCACTTCCTAGTGCTTCGTAGCCCCAATTTCGTTTAGCATTAACTGAAAAACTGCTCTTCTGATTTTCTTCATTCCATAACTGATTAATGTAAACAAAATGACGGCATAAAAAAGCATATCTATCTATACATATACCTAAATAAAAAGTCCTGACTGACTGACTGACTCATCAATGCCCAGCCCAAACCCTTGGACCTAGAAGGGTGAAGTTTTATACAAAGGTTCTCTTTATAATGTAGACAAGGAATAAGGAAGGATTTTTTGAAATTCAACCCCTAAGGGAGTTAAATAGGGAATGAAAGTTCCGCGCGGGCGAAGCCGCTGCCAAAAGCTAGTTATAATTTAAATTTAATTTATCAAAATAAACGTCTTCACCGTGGTAATACTACCTAACAGGTGGCGTAACATGTGTCTATAATTTATTATCGTCTGTAATAGGGTGAATGTCGAACGCAAGGGGCACAAAATAGACATAGTTATAAAAAGACAGCTTCGTACAGTGAGCAAAATCAGGCGCACGCAGAAATAAACGTGTGGCGGCATCTACATCGCCACATGCGAACTACGCATCACACTGACGTCACGCATCCTACATCGCGCAAGCAGAATTTGCAGCGCAACTGGCATTTATACATCATCGACATCAATCGTCGGGCAGTTGCCCACCAGACACGTTACCCGTCCTGGTTTGTTGGAGGATCCTCCTTTGCCTATCGAGGATGAGTAAACTTTACACCCTATTCCTGAAGCCTCTGTATTACTAAACATAACAAACATACATATATTCCGCTATGTACATTACAAAGTAAGCTAGTGTACTGCGAAGTAGATTACAAACTTTACAAGACCTTCACGTGAACCTATTTTTGTACATTCGTTCCAGTCAGTGAACACGGAGATACCGTAATACTCGAACAGCTGTTACAATAACCTTTAATTTCGTTCAGTTTCAAGTTTAACCTTTAGTGAAATAGCACTGTTGGGTTTAAGGTTAGGTCTATGTTAATTTTGATGAAATCTAGCTGTTATTTTAGGGGCTGAAATTGCAAGGACGTAGCAGGTACGTGTAAGTTAGGCATATCTATTGTAGTCGCTTACTGGGAACAGCTGTGTTTATCTTAATATATATAAATTACGTGTCATGTTGTTTGTCGGCGATGGACTCCTAAACTACTTAACCGATTTTAATCAAATTTGTATACCGTGTGCAGTTTGATCCAACTTGAAAGATAGGATAGTTTACATCTCAATTTATGGTAGGTAGGGTAGGTAGGTAAGGTAGGTAGGTAGGTATGGTAGGTAGGTAGGTAGGAAGGTAGGGTAGGTAGGTGGTAGGGTATGGTAGGGTAGTGTAGGATAGGGTAGGTAGGGTAGTGTAGGGTAGGGTAGGTAGGGTTGGTAGGGTTGGTAGGGTTCGTAGGGTAGGTAGGGTAGGTAGGTAGGGTAGGGATTTTGTATGAATGACTTTTGGACGGACAGGACAACGTCTGTCGGGTCAGCTAGTGTTTTATAAAATAAACTTAGTTACTATTGAAAAATAATTTGTTGAGGATGGACCTTTTTTGCGCTTGTGACTGCATCTACCCCCTTAATTATTGTGAATGTGATGACTGTGGGGGTGTTATTTTTAATTTGTTTCTTTTTTTTCTCATTTAGTCATGGTCTGGCAGTTTGAGTAATTTACGCGGCCTACCCAAATTTCCTTTCTTTGGTATTGTTCGTCAAATCGTTGAGTTCCTCCCTGTCTTAAGTTGAGCTGCATGATTACTGATAGATGCGTGAACTGATTGGAAAAGACCATTTCAGAAACCAATCCACATGATCTTCACATGATCTAACAAAGATTATGTCTGGACTTTAAAAAGAACTGTGACCTCTGAGTTTGTTTCGGCCTTTCTTCTCAGAGAAGTCAGATAGGAAACGCCGACCTCAACTAGTTTTAAAAATATGATTGACGTGTAAAATTGTTTGTACAAACCTACTTACAGAAATGAAATAATTTATCACTAGCTGACCCGTGCCCACTTTGTTGGGCGGTAAACATTTTTATCAATAGATTACGAGACGGTCGCGGTTCCATACCCATGTCGTATTATCTCTTTAACCATTCGTCCAAATTATATGCAGTTCAAGGGAAAATTGTTTTGTTTTAAACACTTCAGACGATAAAAATTTACTTGTTTTGATAAGAATTCAGAATTGTTGATATTATGACCAATAAACATGGCTTAACGATTTAAATGATTTTTTTAAATAACAGCTAATTTTTGTGGCTTAAATATAAAAGTTAGACATGCTGTCGCTAACTTTTTTGTAGGAAATATCAAGGTTTACAACTTTTCTCACTAACTCAATCATATATATCTCGTCGTTAAGGCAGCGTTCGTAAGAAACCCCCGAGTAGGTGTCGTTGCGGGGGGGCTCAGTAGCCGTGGTCACCCAGCCACGGTGAAGCGAAAGGGAACCTAAAGGTGGGGCCGTTCGTCAGGGCTTGTGCCTCAAAGCCGAGGACGTAGCGGTTGCGGAGAGGTGCACCGCAACTGAGGTAGGCCGCGATGTCGAATGGGAGGCATCGCGGCTGAGGGTTACAGGCTGCGGCGGAGGAGGAGTGCCGGTACTTTTGAGTAGCGCTCTTCCCTTCCGTGGCCTGGACGGGGCCGCCACCGTTTGATGACGGACGCGGTGTGGCCGCAGGGGAAGAGGAGTGTCGGTATAGCGTTGGCCGCTCTCCCTATCCCTTGTGGCCGAAAAGTGGTAGGCGGCGGGGCCACTGTGTTGACCCGTCGCAGGGTGACCGAGGGGTCCGCAGGTGGAAAATCATCAAATAACTTCTCCAGCCCTGGGTGGAGCAGGAGGGCGTGTCAGACTTTTACTGACTAAAACCCACCCGAGTTCCCTCAGTAGCCTGTGTGCCGCACCCCTGGACGGGACACGGGTCACTTTATACTGTGCCTCATTTACCAAAATGGAGAAGAAATAGCTTTGTCTATGTCAAATACGTACAAAACCCTGTACTGCATGAAAAAGGAATGTTAGCTATGAAATTTTAATACCTGTTATATGCAAAGTACCAACTCAACATCCAAATATAGCTGTTCCTAATGCTTAGCATGCAAACTGAATTCAAGGCCATCCACCTGTTAGCCTGTTGGTTCGATACACCACGGAAACTGGTTTTAACTAGTTCGACCCAGTTCTGGCTCGTCTGAAACAAAACTGTGATGGGAATGACGGCGTGTGGGAGCTATGGCATTGGAAGTTTTGGCTTGATTTAATGGTGGTAACCTTTGAATTTATAATGGGATAGGTCAGTTTATCAGTGGTGGCCTCGACTTACGAGCTGTAGGTCGTGAGTTTGAACCCAGACTGGCGCTTTATTTTATGTAAATAATTTCGTCACCAATGCTCTCAAAACGGTGAAGGTAAACATCGCAAAGAAACCGGCATGTTCTAGAAACAAAAAATCGTAGACATGTGACATCTACCAACCCGCACTGGGCCCGTATGGTGGATGACAGTGGGGAACAGCCCACTCCCTCTTAAAGACAGAAGGCCTATGTTCCAGCAGTGGGAATATTACAGGTTGATTATGATGATAAGGTCAGGGTTGGTTGGTTGGTTTTCTGAAGCTCATTTCATCGCAGATTGTCTTTATGAGAACTTTTGTCACGAAATCTGCTCTTTCTTTTTCAAACCAAGGTGGCTTGTAGAGTCAAAAGGTTTGAGAAAAATGCAGCATCGTTCTGAATATGCATGTGCTTCGGAATTTATGACTGAAAGGCAAAGCATATTTATAGGCGGATTCTGTGCATTCTGTTATTACCTACTGTTAGTCCAGTTTTAACGCTTATCTAAGAGAAAACTAATGGTTTTTTTTATTTATTTTATGGGTGACTTCTCCCGCTCTGGGTGGAGCAGGAGGGCGTGTCAGACTTTTACTGACTAAAACCTACCCGGGTTCCCTCAGTTGCCCGTGTGCCAGGGGCGACGGTATCTCTTTCGAAAAACCAGCACCCTTGGCAGGCATCGGCCTTTGCGGACCCCTCGTTCACTCTGCGACAGGTCAACACAGTGGCCCCGTCGCCTACCACTTTTCAGTCGCAGGGGATAGGGAGAGCGGCCAACGCTATACCGACACTCCTCTTCCCCTGCGGCCCCACCGTGTCCGCCATCAAACAGTGGCGGCCTCGTCCAGGCCACGGAAGGGAAGAGCGCTACTCAAAAGTACCGGCACTCCTCCTCCGCCACAGCTTGTAAACCTCAGCCGCGATGGCTCCCATTCGACATCGCAGCCCACCGCAGTTGCGGTGCACCTCACCGCAACCTACCCTTTTTGGCCGCTACGTCGTCGGCTTTGAGGCAAAAACCCTGACGAGCGGCCCCACTTTTCTTCCTCTTCGCTTCACCGTGGCTGGGAGACCACGGCTACTGAGCTCCCCCGCAACGACAATGCGGGAACCCACTCGAGGGGGGAAATCGAATGGTGAGAATTAGAATAGTGTGATGTTCTAATCTCATGAAAATTACTGTTATTATATTTAGGCAGTATTTCATCTTCCTTTTCTATATTTAGTCCCGCTACCGATCAGGGTGCTTACTCTCGAATATAATTCCGATAGATCGACATTGGAATTGTCAGTCAAACGTCAGGAATATGGCTGGACTCACTGAGTCTAGCCAATCCCTGACGTTTAACTCAACCAACTGACGTTTGACCAATGTCGATCTATCGGAATTATATTCCAGAGTAAGCACCAAGTGGTGCCGGACGTAAAAGAATAGCACCATCCCATTTCTTCCCGTGGGTATCATAGAAGGCGACTAAGGGACTTACTAGAGAATGGGCAGCAGCGTTCTCTATGCATTTGACCACCATACTGCGAAGGCCAACCCGCCTGCCAAGCGTGGCGATTATGGCAAACCTCCCCTTTTGGGGGAGGCCTATGTCCAGCAGTGGACGTCTTTCGGCTGAAATGATGACCGATCAGCTCGTGTTGAAATGAAAAGAGTACCTAGTACACAAAGTTTAGAAGGCCAATTCCCGTATTTAAAAACGTTTATAAAACACGTTCTTGGACTGTCAGTGTTATTAATTTTCTGTGGAAAATTGACTCTGACAGCCATTGAACACATTTTAGATGTGCTGATCGCGTTTAACCGGTAAAAGCCCTGACAGTTAAATATTTTCAATATTTGCGCTTGCGTCGGATCCATATAGATCTATTTGGCAGCTGTCAGGGCTTTTACCTGTTCGGTCAAGTACCTATAACGAGACACAATTGGTTTTCTATTGTTATGGATCGAATTGGATCCAGGTGGTGCCAAACCGAAATTCGCACAAATTTATAGAAGGCTGTTTCCTATTGTAACTAAGAACTACACCAACCGTTTTTCACTTCAGTCTGTCCTTATCAGAATAATACTAACGATGAAATTGTCGACAGAAATAGGGTCCTTCAGTGGACCAATGTCCAAGACCGATATAGGGGATCACCTAATTGGTACCAGAGTGCCTTAATTAAATAACTGAAATTCAATCTACTGTCTTTGTTCCGTATTAGGTAGCGGTAATTGGACCCGACGTGATTGAGTTTAAAAATTATTTTGATGAAAGGATACTGGATACCGGATACACGTTTAATGAAAACATTGACGAAGTTTAAGGAAGTTATTTTTATTGGTGTTTATGGTTAATGAGGCAGGTATTTAATCTAACTTCTATAATTTTCATTTTCGTACCTAAAACTTTTATTGAACACTCTAATATTATGATTGTGCCTGTTTTTGGAAACTTCAAAAAAAAAAACACGTTTTCGGGTTCTAAAAAGACTAAATAGGCAAATCATCATCATCAGCCTATAATGTTCCCACTGCTGGGACACAGGCCTCCTCTCCGTGAGAGGGATTGGGCCGTAAACCACCTCGCGGGCCCAGTGCGGGTTGGTATATGTCACATGTCTTCGAAGTTTTTGTTCTATGACATGCCGGTTTCCTCACGATGTTTTGCAAATAACTGCGACCAATTTGGATGTAGCGCTCGCGGCCGCAGTCACGTCACTGCTTGCTCCACTTGCTACGCTCACTAGGCTCGCGTGTGCCTGGACACAGTTTCAAGCCAAGCAAACCTAACCTGTTTGGCCGTGGTACCTAGCTTAGTTATTGCGATCAACTTTGAAAAATGCGCCAGTAATTTAAAAAGGGACTCAATTATTAAAGTGTGGATCGGCTTATTCCCAAAGTGCTCCATAAAGAGTTCCCAAAGTGCTCCATGAAAAGATATTATTTTTAATGAGGTTTCATTCTGCTCCATGATAATATTAAAATGTTCCCAAAGTACTCCACCGCATTTTAATCAAAAAAATCATTTAAATATGTACCGTATTACTATAAAAGGGTAACTGACGTACAGTCAGGCTCAAAAGCTTCGCAAATATATTTTTTAGGATATTTTTTTAAATAAAACACTTCATAATATAATTCAACAACCATTTTGAGTTTTATTTTTTTTAACTCAACAATTGAAAATATTCAAAAATCAACTGACAAAATTAACAAAGTAGGGTTGGATTTAGAAGTCAAAAAACATAAAAAAACAAATAATAAAATTTAAATGGTAGGTCAGTCGGGGCAAGCGCGCCATATTTTTTGCATAGATGATTTCAATACAGAATATTTTTTTTGAATGTTGACTAATGAGTGAACATTTATTAAATTGTCAATATTTGGAATTTCGTAGCTGTAAGAAACATCGATTCAATCAAATCTATCAATATTTTTAAGGTGATTTCTATTAAATTGGAAAACATGGACATAGGCGCACTTGCCCCTGGAAACGGGGTAAGTGCGCCCATATAAATAAAACCTCTAAAATCGGACGTTACCAGATAAACAGATAATTTACTTAATAGAACATAAACAAATAAACGCATTACTCTTGGTTTCTCTTTAATTTAGTCATCCTATAGGCTACTGCAGCTTCCATAACAAGTTTGGGGCAAGTGCGCCATAGACTAGGGGTTCAGGGGTTCTAAACCTTTAATGCTGTTTTTTATAAAAAGTAAATACTGCTGTATTTAAATAAAAATGTTTGCAGGTTTGGCTAGAATAATAGATATCTTTAATTAATCTAATTAGACTTTTATTTTATGCATTACGTCTATCTATATTAATAAAAAGAAAAGTCCTGACTGACTGACTCATCAACGCCCAGCCCAAACCCTTGAACCTAGAAAGCTGAAATTTTGCAAAGAGGTTCCCTCTACAATGTAGACAAGGAATAAGGAAGGATTTTTCGAAATTCAACCCCTAAGGGAGTTAAATAGGGGATGAAAGTACAGTGCGAGCGAAGCCGCTGGCAAAAGTTAGTTTATTACAAAAAGACAAAAGTAGGTAAGAATTTTTCCTTTGACGCGATAGGACGTACATACTTAGTAATCTAGTGGATAGCATGCAAGAACTTACATGGTAAAGTAGAAAACATTTCAGTCTTAGTGAGGCTTAAGTATTTAAACAACTTGATACGTTAAAATCAAGCAAAAATAACAAACAATAGCAAAAAAACATTACCCTTATTCAGAGGCCGTCGGGTAAGAAAATATTTGAATCATAAAAGTTGACGACTTCTGGCTCGGGGGAAGTGCGCCATACTACTAAAAACATAGGCGCACTTGCCTCACTTGACTATTTTGAGGTTAAGATTTTAAATTCTATAAAAAAAGATTAATTTCACTATCTAGGACTAAAATACAGCCATAGATTTAAAGGAAATCTACTAAATTCTGTACCACCTCATTGGTTTGCCGTAACACGTAAAATATTTTAAGATTTAAGGGGATTAGTAACATGTGCTCAATACTCAATACTCAATACTCAAAATATTTATTTGCGTTCCACAATGTTTACATAGGTGGTAGGTACATTTTAAAATATACATAATTTTAGATCATTGTGGACCCTGTCGGGCACAGCAAGATAGGATAGAGGAAGAGGGCTAATATTATATTATTATTTGAAAAAAAAAAAAGTAAAATATAAATGTTTCTCCACTACTCACTTCTTTAATTTATTTATTATTTTTGGTATTGATTTTTAATTATTGATTAAATTTTTCATTAAAATATTCACTAATATTATAATAGCATTTATGGATTAGGTATTGCTTTAGTTTATTTATAAATATATTTAATTTTTGTTCATTTTTAATTACTTCTGGTAATTTATTATATATTTTAACTGACATTACTAAAGTGCTTGTCGAGTGCATTTTCAGCTTAGAGCCACCAGGTAGGTTTAGTCTATTTTTGTGTCGTAGTGTATATCTAGTTTGTATGTTTTCTCGTGTAGTGAATAATTGTTGGTTGTTTCTAACAAATTTGCATTTTTCTAATATATATATACAGGGAAGTGTTAAAAGTTTGTGTTCTTGAAAATGTGGTTTGCAGCTGTCTGTGTCTTCTATGTTAACTAGGATTCTGACTAGTCGTTTTTGTAGTGTGAAAAGTGTAGGTGCATGTGTACTGTTTCCCCATAATATTACGCCATAATTATCTCATCTCTGGTAACAGGTTTAAATGACACTAAAACTAAAATGGCGGATACATTAAGTTATGGTGAACAGAGGCATCTGTGATTGTGAACAGGAACTGTGTTTTAGTTTGTTGCATGGATGTAAGATGTCATTAGTTGGATTATAACTGTAGTTTTCCGTACTTTTATGGTAGGCGCGCTTACCCCGTCGGCGCACTTACCCCGACTGACTTACCTGGCAATTAAGCCTAAAAAATATTATTATTGTAAAAAAAAACCGCGCGGTTTTTAATGATATTGTATCAGGTACTGTTACCTGTCTTCGTTTGCGAGAGGTGTCTCCTGATACCCAGTATTAGATTAAATTAATAATAGTAGGTACTCACTTTGTCCAGTTAGAAAATGAAATTCTGGGTCTCCAGCACTTGGTCCAGCAACGCCAATGTCATCAGAATTGTTCATTTTCTGTTCTTATTTATTTCCGTGATAAAAGCAACAGTTTCATTGCTAACCAGAACCATTAACCGGCTTTCATCACTAATCCCGCCGTCCGTTGTTAATCCTACTAAGTCAACTGACCAATTAACCTTGATGACATACAAACCTCTATTTCGCTCATTGTAAAAAGAGCATGCGATTTTTACTTTACAAAAACATAGATAATCAGCACCCTTAACCGGTTTGAGTATGACTAACGTCGCCACTATCGCACTATCTCGCTCATACACAATAGGGTGTTTTACTCTAAACAAAAAAAAAAAAACATCTACATGTATATTATTGAGATTGCTCAGGCAAAAAGCAGTCGGAAAATGTTAGTTTCAGTTAGTGAAATCACACAATAAATTTTAAAATTCAATTCAAAGATTTCATTTAATTTGATGTATTTTTGAACACCTCTATTTCGCTCATTGTAAAAAGAGCATGCGATTTTTACTTTACAAAAACATAGATAATCAGCACCCTTAACCGGTTTGAGTATGACTAACGTCGCCACTATCGCACTATCTCGCTCATACACAATAGGGTGTTTTACTCTAAACAAAAAATATATATCTACACGTATATTATTGAGATTGCTCAGGCAAAAAGCACTCGGAAAATGTTAGTTTCAGTTAGTGAAATCACACAATAAATTTTAAAATTCAATTCAAAGATTTCATTTAATTTGATGTATTTTTGAACACCGTGAAATAGTAGCCGCCAGGTTATGCGTCATACCACTGTATAAACTAATCAACTGACCTACTTTGTAATTTCATTTGTTGTAACCGATGTTATTGTTTATTGAAAAAATATACATTCAGGAACAGCAAACCAACGATAAGAAGAGTAATAACTATTCTTTAAAATTATAAACAATTATCATACAAAGTATCAGCACATTTATTCACACAGCAATCTGACGTCTTACCCACAGGCCAATATGGCTTCCACTGCGTCCAGCGTTTTCATCAAATAACGCGCGAAATATGAAAATGAAAAATTTAAATGTAATTTTATGGCACTAATCGATTAAATAAAAATGGTACGTTTTGAACTGGGTTATTAGCATTTTAGAATCTATTTAAGACACTTCAAAAATGGGTGTAATACCCTATTGTTAGCTATAGGCGTGCAAACGAAGTTGAATTTTAAAAGTGTCGAGTTTATCCGATAGATGACGCACAAAAAATGCTGTGATTCGAAAATAGACTTTAATCTCACAATCTACAAATTGTTTGCGAGGGATTATCTTTAAAGCCTATAATTGCTAAAGCTTATAATTGAATATGGATTGACGTTATAACAAAATGCAAAATTTTTGTGACTGACTGTAATTAAATATGTAGGTATATGTATTTTATAGGTAATTATGTAGATGGAGCAGTTTGGGAACTGATAACGAATAATCGGTGGAGCACTTTGAGAATGATTCCAGATACCTATGGAGCAGAATGGGAACAAAATAATAAGTATTTTAAATAATAATATTTCCGTGGAGTAATTTGGGAATGAATGTATGAGATTCTTATCTTTTTAGAACAAAAGAATGGAGCACTTTGGGAATAAGCCTGTGGATCATTAGAAGCGGACAGAGGTTTAAGGGGTTTAAAAGTTCCATCATAACAAGCTGTATACGTGTTTAGAGGAATAGTTAAGAGCGTTTATTCTGAAAGTTGGCAACGTCGCAAACAGCTGTCAAATATTTGCCTGTTTTCATTAATTTATATAAATAAAAAGGCAAGTCCTGACTGACTGACTGACTCATCAACGCCCAGCCCAAACCCTTGGACCTAGAAAGCTGAAATTTTGCACAGAGGTTCCCTTTATAATGTAGACAAGGAATAAGGGAGGATTTTTCGAAATTCAATCCCTAAGGGAGTTAAATAGGGGATGAAAGTTCCGCGCGGGCGAAGCCGCTGGCAAAAGCTAGTTTGTTAATATTACTTTATGGAAATATGAAATATCGCATTTGCAATTATAACACTGAATTTGATGTTGTAACCGTTTTAGGTGTAAAAAGGGCATTTGGAAAGTTTCCAAGTTCTTTTTTAGTCAATCAACTCAGCCTATCGCAGTCCACTGCTGGACATAGGCCTCTCCCAAGCTGCGCCATAATATTCTATCCTCCGCCTTCCGCATCCAGTCTGTCCCGGCCACCTTTTTAAGGTCGTTGGTCCATCTAGCTGGGGGGCGTCCCACACTACGTTTGCCGAGACGCGGTCTCCACTCCAGGACTCGTCTGCTCCACCGTCCATCGGTCCTTCGACAAACATTGACAGCCCACTGCCACTTCAGCTTGCTCACTCTATTAGCTATGTCGGTAGCTCCGGTTCTTTTCCGGATAATTTCGTTCCTGATTTTATCCTTCAAAGAAACTCCGAGCATAGCCCGCTCCTCGCTTGCTCGACCTTAAATTTGTGGACCAGCCCGACTGTCAGTGTCCACGTTTCGGCGCCGTATGTCATCACGGGCAGGACGCACTGGTTGAAGACCTTAGTCTTCAAGCATTGCGGAATAGGCGACGAAAAGACTTGACGTAGTTTCCCAAACGCTGCCCAACCCAACCGGATCCTCCTGTCGGCTTCCTTCTCAAAGTTGTGTCTACCGAGCTGGATGACTTGTCCTAGGTAAACATACTCCTTCACAACTTCGAGAAGCGACCCTTCGATGTGGATTGGACTCGGCAAGACGTGAGAATTGCACATGACCTTCGTCTTATCCAAATTCATGCCGAGGCCAACCTGCCGAGAAGCTCCGCTTAGGCTGTGCAGCATCTGGTCTAACTGTTCCAGTGTCTCTGCCATTATGACGATGTCATCGGCAAACCGAAGGTGCGAGATGTATTCGCCGTTAATATTGATACCCTGTCCAGTCCAGTCCAACGTCTTAAATAAATCCTCCAACGCGTTGGTGAACAGTTTCGGGGATATAACATCCCCCTGTCGCACCCCTCTGAGGAGTTGGATCGGACTTGTTTCCTTATCCTGGATCTGGACAGTCATCGTAGCAGCATCATACAAACATCTCAACACCTCGATATAGCGCCAGTCAATTCGACATCGTTGCAGAGAGGCCAGAACTGCCCATATTTCGATGGAGTCGAAGGCTTTCTCGTAGTCCACAAATGCCATACACAGCAGTTGGTTGTACTCTTCAGTCTTCTGTACAATTTGCCGAACAGTATGGATGTGGTCTACGGTACTGAAGCCTTTTCGAAAACCGGCTTGTTCTGGCGGCTGGAACTCGTCAAGTCTTCTGGCGAGACGATTCGTGACGACCCTCGAGAACAGCTTGTAGACGTGGCTCAGAAGTGAGATGGGTCTGTAGTTCTTCAGCAAGGTTTTGTCACCTTTTTTGAAGAACAGAACCACCGCACCTCTGCTCCACGCCTCGGGCGTTGTACCCTCTTGGATGACGGAATTGAAGAGATTCGCTAGCTCTCTTAGGACTGGAGCCCCGCCCGCTTTAAGGAGCTCTGTCGTTATTCCGTCATCACCCGGTGCCTTGTTGTTCTTAAGCTGCTCGAGAGCCGCCCTAATATCGCACTGGTCGACATCTGGGATGTCTTCCGTGTAGTGGCGCGTTAATTCGGCTCGGTGGTCATTTGCACTATGTTCCGCTGGTTTTGCCGTCCGCGTTGAGTAAAGTTGCCCGTAAAAATCCTCGACTTCCTCGTGTATCTCGGACTTTGAAGTCACGATTCACCATCCGCACTTCTTAGTTTCGTCAGATGGGACCTCCCTAATTGCTGAGCGAACACTTTCGACCCTCGGTTTTGCTCAATGGCGACCTCAATGTCGCGGGTGTTGGAGCACCGAAGGTCGCGTCGCGTCAGCTGTCGTATTTTTAGGTTTAAGGCCCTCTTTTCTGACGAAGACGGCTGCGTGGATGGCAATTCCCGTCTTTCCCTCATAAGTCCGAGAGTCTCCGAGGAAAGTTTGCACACCTTACTTTTTCGCTGCGACGGGAAAAGTCTGCGGGACACGTCACGTAGTGCTTTAATCAACTCGTCGGCTTTTTCGTCAACAGTGCCTGAGGTTTCCAGCAGGGCGAATCGATTTTGAAGTTCCAGTTGGAACTTTTCGGATCCTAGAGCAGTTTGGAGCTGCGTAGGTCGGAGGGTAGGCCGCATCATGCGGATTCTCTCAGATCGAAAATTGATATTTAGAGTGCCTCTGACAAGCCTGTGATCGCTTCCGGTATTGAACCTGCTGATCACGGAGACATCTCTAAATATGTGCTTCTTATCCGTCATGATGAAGTCGATCTCGTTCCTTGTCTCGTTATCGGGGCTCTGCCAGGTCCACTTCCTTTGGGGCTTCTTTTCGAAGAACGAATTCATCAAAAAGAGCCCCTGTGACTCTAAGAAGTTTACCAGCATTTGCCCCCTATGATTCCTGCGCCCCAAACCGAACGGTCCGATTTTCGATTCGCCGCGTTCTTGTACTCCCACTTTAGCATTGAAGTCCCCCATAACAACGTTGTAGTGAGCCTTGGTCGTATTGTGCATTGCTTTGGCAATGTCCTCGTACAAGGCCTCGGCTGTTTCGTCAGAGCATGTCGAAGTTGGCGCATATACCTGTATCACTTTCAGGTAGTACCTGTCAGTGAGCTTTAGTATAAGGTACGCTACCCGTGTCGACACACTACTGATTTCCACAACGCTGCTAGTGAGTTCTTTGTTGACCAAGAAGCCGACACCGCCTTGGGAGAGCTGATCATCCTCGCGAAAGTAGAATAGGTCGCCTGACTCCAGGGTTATTGTATCCTCCCCCTGTCTTCGGATTTCAGATAACCCCAGTATATGCCAGTTAATACGACCTAACTCTACCTCAAGTTCAGCGAGGTGATGGTCCAGGCTCATCGAACGTCCATTGTACGTAGCCAGATGTAGTCGTCGTTGGTAGCCTGTCGTAACACGGGGATTCTTCGCACCCCCCGTCCTGCCGTTACCGTGACCGCTACCTTGGCCAGGAATAACAGGACCACCGGGAACTGGGGGCCGTAGTTTTGGCACTTTATCCATGGGAGGTTTTGATGCCCATAGTCACCACGCTGGGCATGCGGGTTGGTGACCGCAGAGCCAGTCCTTTCGCAGTGATGACGCTGCTGCCCGTCATCGCTCTGGAGAATTTAGGTATGCTTGTTGGATGGTTATACCGCCATCGGTCGGTCGCCAGCGCCTCGTCTGTCAGTGGCAGGGTGTACCGCGTGCAGGTGAGGTTGACATTTGGGGAGTCCGGTTGTTGTGTGCTCCCCCTTACACTTACACCCCACCCCCCCACCCCCTTTTTTAGTATCTAAAACTAAATAATCGGGCCATCATTAAAAAAAAAATGATCGGAAATCTAAACAGTTGTTCAAGTCTGGTTTCGTATTGAAAACCAGACTTAGACAACTGTTTAGATGTTCGATGACTTTTATAAATAATTGAATTGTCTCGATGTTAAGATATTAATTATTGCATTTCATAATCAATATTTTAGGTCACTAGTTAGCGATATTTCATATTTCTATACAGTAGTAATTATAACCAAATCAAAACAGTGAAATATTTGACAGCTATTTGCGATGTTGCCCATTTTCAGAATAAACATGCTTAAATACTTCCCATTGTTTATTTTATGTATCATGCTAGGTAGGTACTAAACTTTCTACGAGATATTCCTGATTCGATTCCCGAGTCGTGCAAAGTATTATCATGTTTTTTTCTATTTGGAAAATCTGCAGTCATCTGCAGTAGCCTAGAAGGGATTTGTGTCAGATTTATAGCAATAGGCTCTGCCAAAATGTGAGTGCACACTTCTGCCTTCCCACACAATAAAGGCGTAATGTTATCTCGTACAAAGTTTTGCCAGCGGGTTCACCCGTGTGGAAGTCAGAAAACATCCCACGGGAACGTATTTATTAATTAATATATGCTTTATTGTACAGACGCCAGCGGGTCAACCTATCCCAAACTGTAAAATTTTCCCAATTTAACATGAACCTTATTCCTTTGCAATAAAGTTGAAAAACTATCAAAGAAATTTGACAGATTGGGGTAGCTTGATGTGCTGGCCTCTGTACACCAAAAAATACACGACAAAAGTAAAACATTAAACACTAAAAACATACAATGGACGGCCTTATCCCTTTCTGCGATCACTTCCAGGCAACCTTGGAATGGACAGTGATTGCGTGGACATAAAAATGGGGTTGCTATTGGTGCAAAATTTACTATAATAGATACATAGATATATTCATATATATACATACTAACTATACAGGGTTATTTGGAAAACGCCAATAACCTCTTAAGAGGTCATTGTACTCATCATTATGAACAACTTTTACTATGGGACCAAACCTGAAATCTCGAAAAAAAAATCAGCTGTTCCCTACATTTATGTTCGCATATCTCGTCAAAATGTAGAGAAAAGATGATTTTTTTTCGCGATTTCATGTTTGGTCCCATAGTAAAAGTTGTTCATAATGATGAGTACCTCTTAAGAGGTTATTGGTGGTTGGACGACTCCAGATTATAACAGCTACAACAAAATCACAACAACAAGTAGGTAATGCTCCTTCACGACGTTCTTGAACACAGGTAACGATTGCGTACGTATTACCGAGATAAAAGTATCCCTTGTGTTAATCCAAGTTATAATTTATGTTTTCCGAATTTCATCCAAATCCGTTCAGCCGTTTTTGCGTTTATTATATTAGAAGGATAGTTAATATAGGTTATAAAATATCTGTGTGTATACGTGTATTCGATCTAAATCCGTTCGGATATTTATGCGTGATTGACTAACAAATACACAAACTTTCACATTTGTAATATTAGTAAAATCAAACTCTAAACTCAAACTCAAAAGCATTTATTTTAAATAAACCAATTACAGGCACTTTTTAATTGTCAAGGTCGGTGAGTTAGAAAGATGAAGCTAGTTGCCCGTTCCAAATCGTAGGTACCTATGGAGAAGAACGGGCAATAAAGGTAGGATTGTCTCCTTAGATTTAGCGTCAAATGTAAACATCTGGTCATCTAAACGCACAGCTACTAATTCTACTAATTCCACATAGTAACAAATGAGTAGCCAACCTGACCTATGGTACAGGACCCTATACAAATTATCCTTCATCAAAAGGTCTCTAATTACGTGTGAAGGACGCTATAATTGCCATTGTCGGCCCCAATTACGTATAAGTGGACTGATTGTTACTAGTGAGGTATGTAATGTTGGAGCAAAATATGTAGCTTCTACGCTTGAAATGTGTTCCGTGTGTTGCCGGACGGTTCCGTGTGGTGCCAGACACAAAAGAATAGCACCATCCCATTTCTTCCCGTGGGTGTCGTAGAAGGCGACTAAGGGACTTACTACAGAATGGGCAGCAGCGTTCTCTATGCATTTGACTACCATACTGCGATCGCCAACCCGCCTGCCAAGCGTGGCGATTATGGCAAATACCCTTTTGAGGAAGGCTTATGTTCAGTAGTGGACATCTTTCGGCTGATATGATGAAGCTTGAAATGACATTATTTTTATAAGGTTTGAGAAAATTATCGAATTTTCTTTTTACTCTTGCCATTAGGTTTAATCTTAGCTAAGACCCACTTGCGCGTTTAGCATTCTGAGTTAACAACTAACTCAGGGTTAATCAAATGATTCATCTTTTGCTACCAAGAGTCAGCGTAAACCTAGATTAAACTTTTACCACAGTATTTATAAACGTTGCTTAAAGCTAAGTGATGATTAGCGAATTTTTAACCATATATATTTTTGATATTTAAGCAACTTTAATCAACGTTTATAAATCAACCCCTTAAATATTAAACCCACCGATGTGGCGAGATAAGTCGCTAAACTCTGGGTTAGTGTTGGCAATGTCAAATTAAATTGATTTTTTGAGGTAAGTATCGCTGATAAGTTATTTTGTATTTTATATTATTCGACACTGTAGTAAATGAAAATGCGGTACCAGCTGGGAATGTAAGTATTCATAAGCTCATATAAATAATTTTTCCATATCTGACGTTTCGTCAAGCTATTCATAAGCTCATATAAATAATTTTTCCATATCTGACGTTTCGTCAAGCAAAAAACTAAATCTCCATGGAAACCATACAATACGATTAAAATGAAATGTCATGATATAAAATTAATAGTTCAAAGAAACAGGTTTTTATCTATGTAGATAAGAATTCAGCAGTTAATTATAGTTTTAGCAGTGAACTGACTAAAATTATTTGTATCCCAGTTCTTACTCACATAACTGTATTAGACTATATTTTATTTATGTAGTATTTTAAGTCAAAAAAAATATTTTACTTATTAAAATCTTTCTATGCAGATCCATATATTATACAGATAGTTTAATATTTAACAATTTCAATAGATAGGTTGACAGAAAAGGTCTTATGAATACTAAATGTATTCATATTTTTTGTTAAAGTCATAGAATTATGGAATTGGTCATACTTAAGGTACTCGAATACAATCGTAAAAACGAAAAGAATCATAAATCGTAGAAGATAATACTTATATATCCAAAGTCACCGACTTCCGAACTTAGTTATTAAGGTTAAACAAAGCAGGTTTATTTATTTTTTTCTTTTCAGTTTTTTCGGTGGTTTATTTTTTTTTTCTTAAAAACTTTGTATTTTATAATTTTTTGTGGCTATAATCTACTAATTACTACATGCTTAATTTTTGATTATTTTTTGTAAAACACAACTCAGTATTTAAATCTGTGACTAAACAATCAATCATCCTCTGTTTTTCGAATTTATGTGGGACCAACTTCGGAGTATACCCTTTCCAATAAAAAAAGAATTATTAAAATCGGACTTCTTTGAAAAAACTTATGCGTGGTCATACACAAAAAAAAAAATCTTCGACTTGAGAACCTCCTCCGTTTTTTCGTCGATAAAAAAGTAAGAACACTGTTAATGAATACTATTTTTTTTAATTGCATACGTTTCTTCAAATAAGAATATGAGCACATAGTGGATTAGGAATTTTGTTCCTACAGGCTTACCACGAGAATCGTAGTGAAGATTGACAATTGACAGTTTTGTATCGAGAAATGTAGACAAGCGATTTCTATTCTACGGTAGAGTAGAAATAGAAAGCGTCATGCTAAACCAGCTGCACATCGCTCAAGTGGCCGCGATTGCAAATTTATTATAAACCTTAACACTGAAACATAAAGTTTATTATCGTTTGCAATATTATAAATATATCATATAGAGTTACGCTATGTTAAGAAATAGTATGACAGGCTTATCTCAAAGATAAAAAAGCTACTTCGAAAAAGGCAAAAGAAAAGGGCCATTTTGGTTACGTCGAAAAGATTATTGGTGGGTATTAAATAGAATGCCTTCTTAGCTCCGTATCATAGTATGATGGGCCACTTTTTGCGGAAAAATGTGTAATATATGACATTCCTTTCTTAAGGGTTGTGTGATAAATGACGTCATATTATATGGATTGAGTTATATTAGAGTTTTTTGTGGATTCATCCTTAAGGAACAAAAATGACTTGGGTTTTTTTAATATGTACTTTATACAGGATAATTTTTTAACCAGTGCCCAAACGTTGTTTTGTATAACCGACTCAAAATTTCTGCGCTGGGGGTTACAGTTTGCGCACTGGTTAAAAATTTACCCTGTGTAGAACATATATTCTGGTAATTATAGGCTTTAGTGTAGGTACAGATTTGCAAAATTTTTCACGGTCGACACGACAAGGGGCATGTGGCTAAGTTATATTACCCATACGACTCGATCGATCTCGTCAATTTAGCGTGGATGTCTGAACAGCTTTTACATTCCAAGACCCCTTCGTGCCTCGGAAAGCACGTTAAGCCATTGGTCCAGTCATTCTTCGTCGGATCTATGGTAATCGTTAGGTACGGATCGTCAAAAGCCAGAAAGTGTGAGAATCAGTCTTACTAAGGGGTATCGTATTACCCAGTAACTGGGTTGTGGAGGTCAGATATGCTCATGATAAAAAAAAGTTTGTACTTATGTTTGGATGTTTGTTACTCAATCGTGCAAAAACGGCTGATCTGATTTGGATAAATTTTGGCACACAGACAGATGATAACCTGGATTAACACATATAATACTTTTTTGGCCTGTGTCCCAGCAGTGGGAACATTATAGGCTGATGATGATGATAATACTTTTTATCTCGGTGGTACGTTCCCATGGTATACACCAGATCCCCACGCAGGCGAAGCCGAAGGCAAAGGCTAGTCCTTACTAATATTTTAAACGCGAAAGTTTGTATGTATGGATGTATGGATGTTTGTTACTCTTTCACGCAAAAACTACTGAATGGATTTGGATGAAATTTGGAACACAGATATATTTTAACCTAGATTAATACATAAGATACTTTTATCCCGGTAGTACGTTACCGCGGCATGATTTCCGACTTCCACGCAGGCGAAACCGCTGGCGGAAGCTAGTTTAAAATAAATAAACCATCAACTAAGCAATCAATAAAACCTGACCACACTTCACAAGCACAAAAGATTTACCCAACCATTTCAAACTACCCACCTGCCCAAACCATTCACGAGCAAAATTCCGGGATTTTGAATAAAATCCGGTCCGTAATAGCCGGTAGTCCATCAGATCCGGTCCGTGGTTTGCCGTCCGGTCCGGTTCCGGCGAAATAATTTATTTTTAGAGTTACTTAACGAAAGGGTGCCAATTTGGCCTTATTTAGGGACTACACACACTTATTCAACTCTGTTCAGCTTTTGTCCATAGATAACAACGTTTTGTACAGAATCCGTTCAGCTTTCCGCGGCTGAACGGATGCGTACGCATCTCATACAAAATCGTTGTTTTCTATGGATAAAAGCTGAACAGAGCTGAACAGGTAAGTGTGAGTAGTCCCTAAGGCTCCGCTGTCCGTCCGTCCGAATCTTTTGAACCGTAAAAGGTAGACACATACATTTTTTACATAGTGTGTACAACTACGACTGCAATCACAACGAATAATAATAATATAGACCTGGAAATATGATCCCGGGTTCGATTCCCAGGTCGGGTAAAGTGTAACTGGGATCTGGAATTTCTAAGTAGCAGCCAGATACTGGATTTGTGCTCGGTTGATGGCAATAGGTCTGCCCCCAATTTTATGTCCTATACATATAAATCTGGCTAAATGTGGTTGTTTATAGGTATACTCCTGCACAATCCTTCGGAGAAACAAGCCGTGATGCAATGTTGTATTAATAAAATACATACAGTCGAACATACAGGGAAAGTTTTTATCCAGTGCGCAAACTGTAACCATGAATTCAGCATATCATTCTAGCGCAAAAAATTTTCGCCGCATATACCTACAAAACAAAAAATCTGCTGTTCCAAACATTTTGACCGCGTAGGTAATGCACTTTTCTATGAAACAGCTGATTATTTTTTGAAAATCATCATTCACACAGTCCATCCATCGTTTCTTTGGTCTCCTCCTACTCTTATAGCCATCGACATTCATACTCAAAACTTACCATAAAGATAATAAAAATATATAATCTATACTTATATTTAATATTATTTTATTAAATTAAATATATTATATCTATACTAAGCTGAAGAATGTGTTTGCTTGAACGCACTAATGTCAGGAACCACTGGTTCGAATTGAAAATATTATTTTATAGTTTGATAGCCCATTTATCGAGGAAGGCTACGTCATGAATACGAAGCACTCGCATAGCCAGGCGATTCGGTGTCACGGGTCGGGTCGGGGACCAATAAATTTGACGCAGACGAAGTTGCGGGCAGAAGCTAGTGTTAAATATTGTGCGGTGGTACGGGACCCTTCATGTGTGAGTCCGAAGCGCTCTTGGCCGCTTTTTCGAACGTACACCTTTGTAGGGTCAAAGGGTTTCAAAAGGTAGTAATTAGAAGTACGTGCGTACGGTTCGTGGGTTCATTACCCGGGGTAAATAGTTTGGGTGTAGATTTAGTTATTTTGAGTGTGTTTTTGTGGGGCTAGGAATTTGAATTGAGTTGAGGTAAAGGAATATTTGGAGTGTATGGGATTTTTTTGGGCTATGTACTCACATAACCCAAACAGCTTGTGGCTAAGTAAAAATAGCCGCACACCTCGATCGATCAGGTTAAACTGCGCTTTCCCCGGTTGGTCCGTGGATGGATGACCATATTTCTTTTTTTTCGTGTGGGAAATCATCAAATAACTTTTCGAGCTCTGGGTGGAGCAGGAGGGCGTGTCAGACTTTTACTGACTAAAACCCACCCGTGTTCCCTCAGTAAGCCTGTGTGCCAGGGTCGGCGGTATCTCTTTCGAACAACCCGCACCCCTGGCAGACCATCTTTACATACTATGTAAGATCCCTTCGTGCCTCGGAAAGCACGTTTACCCGTTGGTCCCGGCTGTCATTCGTTACGGGTCGTCAGAAGCCCGAAAGTCTGACAACCAGTCTTACCAAGGGGTACTGTATTACCCAGTAACTGGGTTGTGGATGTCAGATAGGCATTCGCTCCATGTAAAATACTGGTATTCAGCTACAACCAGTTAGACTGGAAGCCGACCCGGAAATGGCTTGGTAGATGATGTACCTACTCACGTAGAACAAAAGGTGCCAATCAAGAATAAAAATAAAAAAAATCGGCTGAAGATTTTGTTATTCGAAGCAACAAAGATTGCGTTTTGAAAGAAAAACATTAGTTTTTCACTACAATATGTTTTGTGTTACATACTCAATGCTCAATGTATTTCACATTGACACGTAACGCTTTATCGTAACATGCGATCCCTATAATTTTAATACTCCTACTGTAAGGTGCTTTGAAGAACTTCGTTCCAAAAAGACATTAAATCTTAAATTACAACAACTTGGGTACAACTCTTTGGTTTCAAATGAAAGTGCTTTTATCAAGAAAATAATTTTGCCATTACTACTATTAATATAAACTAGCTTCCGCCCGCGGCATCGCCCGAGTGGAAGTCAGAAATTATCCCGCGGGAACTAATATACTACTGGGAGAAAAAGTATCTTATGTATTCGTCCAGGTTATAATCTATCTGTCCCGATGTAAAAGAATAGCACCATCCCATTTCTTCCAGTGGGTGTCGTAGAAGGCGACTAAGGGACTTACTAGAGAATGGGCAGCAGCGTTCTCTATGCATTTTACCACCATACTGCGATCGCCAACCCGCCTGCCAAGCGTGGCGATTATGGCAAAACCCCCCATGACTGGGGGAGGCCTATGTCCAGCAGTGGACGTCTTTCGGCTGAAATGATGATGATGATAATCTATCTGTGTGCCAAATTTCATCAAAATCCATTCAGTAGTTTTTGCTTGAAAGCGTAACAAACATCCATACATCCATACATACATACAAACATGTAAGGATGTGAAAGTCTGGATGTTTGTTACTCGCTTTGTTAATCACGCAAAGACAGCCTAACAATTTTGGATACAATTTGGCACACATATCTATATTAATATTATAAAGAGGAAAGATTTGATTGTTTGTTTGCATTGAATAGGCTCCGAAACTACTGAACTGATTTGAAAAATTCTTTCACTGTTGGGAAGCTACACTATCCCCGGGTGACATAGGCTACATTATATCCCCGTATTCCCACGGGAACGAGAACTACGCGGGTGAAACCGCGGAGCGCTGCTAGTAGATTATAACCTGGCTTAACACATAGGATACTTTTTACCCCGGTAGTATTTTCTCGTCTGCCAGGGGTGCGGGTTTGTTCGAAAGAGATACCACAGCCCCTGGCATACGGGCTAATGAAGGAACACGGATGGGTTTTAGTCAGTAAAAGTCTGACACGCCCTCCTGCTCCACCCAGAGCGGGAGAAGTTATTTGATGATTTCCCAACAAAAAAAAAAATGTATGTTCTCGTGGGATAATTTCCGAATTCTACGCAGGTGAAGCCGCTGCCAAAAAATAGTTTAAATTAAAATAGAAAAATGAAAATGCTAGTCAGATTACCTCATAAAATTACCAAACAATAATAATAATTTAACTACCCATTAGCCCAAAACACAATTAATTCGTGTCCCATTAGATTAGCTTCACTAATTAAATTTAGTACGGAGTCAATCATGAGGACACGCCTTCACGTAATACTTAGACACCATGACACATGGCAGGGTATGAGTCAGAGGTGGGGCTGAACGGCTGGTTTTTTTACGGTTTTTAAGGTTGTATGGGATTACTGGGTTTCAAAAGTACCGGATACGACAATAAACTAGTTGGATCAAGAGATTGTCTACAAAGGTAAGATATGTCTTATAAACTTTGAATCTAGCATCAAAGATTTCTAAGACATGTATTTTCTGGTCAACGACTTAAGCTCGGCGCACTCGCACAGACGTATCGAGACTTCTCCGCGAAGGTTACTCTCAGCTCTTCGTAGCGGGCACAGACACTGTACGATATAATGTGGGGTAGTGGTGAGTACCGTGTCGAGATGAGTGGGCGCGTTATACGTTTATCTCTTGGGAAACTGTGTGCCCGCAATCTTTTAAAATATAAATATTTATATGTGACAACATTTAATGACGTTAAATATTGTCACATACATACAATAAATACATTAAAATTGGGATGTAAAACTCTCAAGCGACTCGACTATTTATATCACCGAACGACGCATAAAACGTTCTGATAATTTATGCTTGTTTTTTATTGTGTACATTCTAGATTTTTCCCGCCTATGTCAGCTTCCAGTCTAACCGAATTCAGCTGAATGCCAGTATTTTACATGGAGCGACTGCCTATCTGACCTCCACAATCCAGTTACTGGGTAACACGATAACCCTTGATAAGACTGGTTGTCAGAGTTTCGGGCTTCCGACTAACCGCCGCCGGACAATAAACCTTTAAGAAACCACACTGAATTAAATTATCGATTCATCTTCCAAAAACCTTATAATCGAATTAAATCACTACTAAATCAATTAGAACAGAGTGACGTAAAACAGTCAACAGATCAGTTACATCGAATCACTCGCGTGTTTGCCCTCCATTTGAGACTGGCCGTGGTATCGAAACTGTATCTAGAGTTCCGAGTTATAGGCTCATTACCAGTGATCGGAATTGGCTGAATATATTTGCCTAAACTTCGGAGAACAGAGACAGAAAGTGGAGACTTCCTTACGGCCATATTTCTTTTCCCGGGATTCGGGAAAAATATTCAGTAAGTTGAAAATAAACTTTTTTAAAGATGTGTAAAGGCTATATTTAACTAAACTTGCAATTACCAAATTTTCGGGATTTTCAAGTAAATTCCCGAAATAAATAATCTAACTTTAACTCATGTATTCGAATTATATTTACGATCCAACTAACCGTTGTATCAAATTATGAATTAAAGTTAGATTATTTATTTCGGGATTTTACGTGAAAATCCTGAAAATTTGGTAGTTGCAAATTTAGTTAAATAGCTTTTACACATCTTAAATAAAGCTTATTTTCAACTTACTGAAGATTTTTCCCGAATCCCGGGGAAAAAAAAATTGTCGTAAGGAAGTCTCCGTTTCTTGTCTCTGTTCTTCGAAGTTTACGCAAATAGGCACTACCTATTCCTATCACTGGTTTCATGACACATGAGGAGTCTATGATAGACCTTCGTCTTGGTTATTTCTAACTTTTATTACTGCTATGGTGTACGATGTTGTAAGAGTTTTGGGTTTTTGACGACCCGTACTGACTGTCAAAGATCTACGAATTACAGCTGGGACCAACAAATGAACGTGTTTTCCGTGGCAAGGTACACAGGCCACTTTACACATATCTACTCACTATGATGTTCCCATTACTGGTATACTGGCTTCCTCTCTTTTTGAGAGAGATTGTGCCGTAATCCTCCACGCCGCCGCCGGCACAGTACGGGTGTTAGTTGTCACATGTCTTCGAAGTTATGTTTCTAGGACATGCCGGTTTCCTCACGATGTTTTCTCCCACCGTTTTGAGAGCAGTGGTGATGGAATAAAATACCAAGTACTTGACTGGGCCACCACTGCTTTAGTCTTCTATACTGCATGTCATTTAATTACAAAATAAAATTAGGATCACATCAATGGTCTAACGCGTCCGTCATTAATATTGATGAGGCTACGTACGTGGTCTGTGCTCTAATAGGTACGTGGGTATTACGCATTTGCAGTGGACATAACACCGAATTTTGAATTGATTAGAGTTAGTCTGAATATGCATCTATATTATTTCGGTATAGTTTATTCTGCTTATCATAAACGGACAAGTCCATAAAATAAATTGAAACTAGGTAATATTGCCCACAGGCTATGTGGAAGCGAATCTGTCGGTACCAGTGATTGTTCTGTAAACCCTGTAGACTTTACCCGTAGCAGAATATCTTGCGTTTGGTGGTTTCGAAGTTCAAAGTATTCGTTTCAAATATAAAATGATATGTTTTTTTTATGTAAGTTGATCTCATAAGACTCTTTTACACGTAAATATTTTGTTGATCATTATTTTTAAAACTAGATAGTGCCATCATTTCCTGCTGCTGACTGACCCCTGTGAAGAAATGCGGAAACAATCTCTGAGGTCATGGTCCCAAATGCGAATGGAGAATACCGGACAAGAAACTCCACGATCATTTTTTAAAATTAAAATATTGTTACAAAAATTGGTCATTTATCATTCACGTTGAAATTATACATGTGAGAACGATATAAAAATACGTGTACATTTCAAATGTGCACGTATTTACGTGCTAGTAATAAAAAAAATAAAAAAACAATTTGGAAATTAAAATAAGCTGTGGAAGCTAAGAAATGACCAGTCTTTACTGATGGCGCCCGTTCATGAACATGATGTATGGATCAGCGAAATGAAAGGTGGATGGGGAAGGGTATGGTTCCACAACTATACGGAATGCACAGGAAAACAAATAACAATCTTGAGCGTTCATAGGTTAAACCCAGATGGTGACCACTCTTTTTGAAATCACTCTATAAATTTCAGTACAAATAAAAAAATAAAAAACACGCTTTAAAAACCAAACTAAAAAAGATAAAATAATTTAAAAAGCGTGAGGTGCTTGATATTAATTAATCATAAAAATACCTCCAAAAAAACCCCACGCTTTTGTAAAATTATTTTCTTTTCAGTATTTTTTTTTTAACAATAAAGGAACAAAATGAAATTATTGAATTGTCATTGGTCCTCGATAAGTCTATAAAGTTTAAATGAAACCTAAACGTTTGAAGTGAATCAAAATCAAGTTACATGCTGATAAACATAGGTACAGGTAAATTTAATTATAATAAAAAAAAAAGCGTATTGAAAAGCAAAATATGTATAAAACAAATTTACGAAAGGTGAAAAATATTATATTTAATATTTCCAAGGTACTAGCGATGTATACGGAACTCTAAATTTTGGGACATCTATACCATATGGGGGATAGTTATCTTGGTTAGTTTGTGGGGATTAAGTTGCCTAATCCATATAAATTACATTTAGTACCGATGCCCCACCGAGAAACAGGACATCTAGAACCCACAAAAACTTTGATCGCATTTTACCTTCCCATGCAATCGCACAGAGACGTGTGACACGGTCAAAGTGGTAGTTGGAAAGTTTTTCGATAGGTTCATAAAATAGCATGCGATTCATCCGCGAAACTAGATTAATTACAATCGGGGCTACAATAGCCCTGGGGCAACTATCCTGGTTTTACCCTAAACTATTCTTCTTGCCTACCAACCCCTAGTATATTTATCAGTATTACCATCCTCTACAAAGCCCCCAGTCTATTTTCGGCGTCACTTCATTACAATGATCGCCTGATTCTGATTTATGTGCAGTGCGTGACTGAAGATCTTTAGCTATAGCATTCCAATTGTAAGGAGTGCCCACAATTATTTAGGGGGAGGAGCTGTGTAATTTGCTTGATGTTATTTCTGGATTGTGACCAATTAATAGCGTTAGATTTGCGTCTAATAATTCTAGTAGAAGAGGCTTTATAGAAGTTTTGAATAAAACGCAGCAACCCTGTTCTAGAGGCATATTTGGCGAGACCAAATTATTCTAAATCCAGAGGGTCCTTATATGGTTTCGACGGAAAATCTTAACACGGCGAGTTAAATAGTCGTACAACGCCATCTATCGGGGCATCGAGAACTAATTTTATAAAACAGTGTGCAATTCAGTTGACACAGTGCGTACAAGGTTATACAATCTTAATATTCTTGTAATTTTTAGTGTTTGACAATATTGCAGTATGACATGCTTAGCGTAATTATTTCTGCCCTGCCATGAATCTATTGCACGTTAATGGAATCCAAGACACAAGAAAAAAAAATGCATTTATAATCATCCTATAATGTTCCCACTGTTGGGACACAGACCCACTCTCTGTGAGAGGGAGATAGCACAATACTAAACCCTTTTTAATTACGAAAGGAAACAGAAAAAAACTCATAAACCCTCATTAATGTTAAACCATACCATAAACAGGGGTCCAAAAAAAGTGACAAATTGTAAACAAAGACTAGGAATGTCCTTAATGTAATTAGTGAAGCGATTACGTATTCACAGCGAGCCCTGTTAGGGATGTCACCGCTAATTTTAATAATTACACGTGCGCATAAAAAAATACTTTTTCCGCTGAAGCGTACAGAATGCATGAAATGAGGTTATTTATTTTACTGAGTTAAAATAGGAAGTTTTCTGTTTGGTGTTTATTTTTGTTTATTTATTAATAACCAACTTATACTAACAGTTTGCACTACACATACAAGTTATCGGTCAAAACAAGTTATAACACATACAATCATAGAAAAATAGAACAATGTTAAATTAAATTTAAAACTAGACAAAAATAGAAGAGATAAACGATTGAATAAAATTAGTCAAAATAAGGTAAAAGTAGATAACATTAGGTACAATTAGATAACATTAGATAAAATTCAATAAAATTGAGAGAACTGGGATAAAATTAGGATACAAAATCATTAACAAGTAACAAGATGAAATTGAGATACAGCATTATCATTGTCAAGATAAAATTGTTTCTTTGGGTTTTTTAAGTGTAAACTTATTTAGGCGCGTTGAGTATTTTTTGAGCTGGGAAAAAACAATTGAACTCGCGACACTGTTACCGACACATACGTCGAACGTTGAACATTGTTTAATACATTTTCCTGACGTTTCATAAAATATTCACACGTAATTGTTCAAGATTCCACTTCCATCGGCACTCCCGGAGTGCCACAATTTTTTTTTTCTGAAATGACTGGATCGATTTTGATGATTGTAAACTTTCTTCCACAGTGTGATCGGAAAAGGAGGAAGTTATATATTCGTCTGTATGTATGATTTTTTCGTCAATTGTAAACGCATTGACTGACATCCACTGGCAGATTTTTTGACGTAACGACTGTTAATTATCTACGAATGACCGCTTAACAACGGCTTAACGTGCTTACCGAGGCACAGTGGGTCTCAATATGTAATGGATGGGTTTGACCTTCGATCGACTCGTGCCGTTGTTATTATTTAGCCACGAGTCCCATGTTAGAATGGGTACTAGCAATCGGCGTGCATGTATGACCAGATGTGTAAAGAGTAACCGTGGAGTTTCTTGCCGGCTACTCCATAGGAAGCGACAATTTGGAACCGTGCACCTAGCTTCTGACGTTTCATAAGTGCCCATGCAGGTTTATCTGAAACTAGCTTTTGCCAGCGGCTTCGCCCGCGCGGAACTTTTATCCCCTATTTAACTCCCATATGGGTTGAATTTCCAAAAAAATCCTTCCTCAATCCTTGTAAACATTATTAAGGAAACCTCTGTGTAAAATTTCAGCTTTCTAGGTCCAAGGTTTTGGGCTGGGCTTTGATGAGTCAGTCAGTCAGGACTTTTCTTTTTATTTATATAGATAAGAATATTTTGATTTTGATGTAAGAGCGTAAACGAGTCAAAACGAGTATGTAAGGAGCAGGAATGTAAGTAGGTGGTAACCTACCCCCATTGGGAGAAGGCATTAGATGATGTATGTATGAGTCCTATGCTCTCTTTTGCTAGAAGCAGTTAATCGTTTCTAAAACCGGTACTCAAACTCACGCACCATATTCTGCAGTTCTCCACCGAAACGAGGCGAAAATCTCGTTAAAAATAAATTATAAAATCCTCATCTTAAAAGAACTTGATTGATTAAGTCTGGAGGATAACAGACGATCCTCGACGAGTTTGCCCGAATCATTTCCGAGCCCAATTTTTAACTTCAAAGAATATAAATAGAAGTGACCTAGTTTTAAAACACTCTTTGAGAATTTAAAACTGTTTTAACTATGGTAAGTAACTCGTTAAACCTGCTTTAGATTTTATAATTAGATTAAAAACTTTGCTAGTCATTTAGTACCCAGTTAAAGCCATTTCTTCCTGTGGGTGTCGTAGAAGGCGACTAAGGTACTTACTAGAGAATGGGCAGCAGCGTTCTCTATGCTTTTTACCACCATATCGCGATCGCCAATTCGCCTGCCAAGCGTGGCGAATATGGCTAAACCCCCCTTTTGGGGGAGGCCTATGTCCAGCAGTGGACGTCTTTTAGCTGAAATGATGAGGCAAGCACATTAAGCCATTAATTGGGCCCGAATTTAAAAAATTTGATGCTGCGATACGACTAGCGGAGACTTGAAGTGATTGGCATACGGAAGACGAGTTATTCTAGCAGTAAGATAGGATAGCATCGAAGCTGATGAAAGTGATATATGTGGCGATGTGTGTTACTATGACCTGAATGCATATCTCCTCAATAATCTTGACCGCCTTCTAAATAACTGCATTCGATTCGTTTTCAATCTTCGTAAGTATGATCATGTGTCCGCGCACCGGTTGCTTTTAAAATGGCTACCCATCCGTCAGCGCAAAGAGTTGAGGCTCTATCAATGTTGTTTTCCATACTCGAAAAACCCACTTCTCCTTCTTACCTGACATCCCAGGTCCAATATTTGTGCGCTGCGCATAGTAAAAACCTTCGTTCCACCAATAATCGTCTTCTACGATGTCCTTCTCACCGTTCTGCTTTCATTCAATCTTCTTTCTTTGTCCAGGCGGTGTTTTTGGAATGCGCTCCCTCTGAATATCAGGATGGCAACCAGTCGGTTTTCGTTTGAAGTAAAGGCACGTGAGCATATTCGCAAGAAGTTGGCCGAATCATCCCAACGCTGAATTGCTCGATTCGTTTTCTTCTCTACCTATCGTTATTTCTCAAGACAAAGTTTATTTTCGTTATATATATATGTATCTATGTATTAGTATGTATTATTTTCGAGTAACCTATACCTTATGTTGCACCTGCCATGTTTTCTCTCTGCATCACCCTAAGGTTGACTGGTAGAAAATGCCTCAGGTATTAAGTCTGCATTTTTAGAGTATATTTTTAATACATATATCTCGTCAGTACGGTTGACTTAAAAAACCAACACCACACCGATTTAGAACCTTGTTATGTTATACAAACCTCTGCCACCCTGTAGCTGTACATTTTTTTAATGATCCATTAATAAAAATAAAGTAATTAATACCACCATACAATTTTTTAGCGTTGAGTGACGGTTATAATAACAAAGACCCGAATATTCATCTGGATAGCGTCGAATGATTCAATCTCGATATTTATTAGTGTGTGTAACGAACGGTAAGGAAGCCTTTCGGCTCGCTGCCTGTATCGATCAAACGCCGTCTAGTCTAGGACGGACAGGATAACATACAATACAATTAGGTACGTACAGAAGGATCACTGCAAACAATCTCTTATAGAGAAATCATTTTCAATTTCTCACGTTCGTAAAGCATAAGCGAGGATGTCAGCGTCATGGAATTAAAATTATCACAGTCAGTGTTTTCTTTTTTGAGGGTGGGAAATCATCGAATAACTTCTCCCGGTCTGTGTGGAGCAGGAAGGCTTGTCAGATTTTTACTGACCAAAACCCACCCGTGTTTTTTCAGTTGCCTGTGTGTGTGGTTAGTTCCGCAAAAGAACACACAGATGATCTGACCAAGATTATGTCTGGACTTTAAAAGAGACTGTGACCTCGTTGCGTGAGTTCGTTTCGGCCTTTCTTCTCAGAGTAGTCAAATAGGAAACGCCGACCTCATGTAATTTAAAAAATATGATTGACGTGTAAAAGTGTTTGTACAAACCTACTTACAGGAATAAAATCTTTTATTATCTGCCTAGTCTTTTCCCAACTATGTCGTGGCGGCTTTCAGTTGAGCTGGATGTATCTGAATACCAGTACATATTTTACATGGAGCGTCTTCCTATCTGACTTCCACAACTCAGTTTACTGGGCAATACGTTGCAGGATTAAAATAAGAATAGGATGTTTGTCTAGCTTTAATTTTCTAAATTTGTTCTAAATTCGACTTGTCCTTTTTTATTTCGCGATAATTCCGGCAACTGTGGAAAAAGAAATCATTTGGTTTGAACCAGAGGTGGTCCCATATAAATCTTATAAATCCTGCTTGAGAAGTTTTTGAGTTAAAAATACTACTAATTTTTTCCACAGTTTAAGTGGCTTCTTGTCACTGTTATTTACACACCAATTAGTGTTACACGAATTTGTGTGGGACAGGTTTCACTAAAGCGTTGAAAAAAAAAAAAAGGTTCGCTTTAAAGCTTAGTCGACTGCCGTGCGAAACAGACGCAGCAATAGCGGGCTGAGCGCGGAGGTGTAAATGTGTTCAGCGAAATCACGCGGGAAAGAAATAGAATCTTATTCAAATCTGTGCGTTAGAACAGGCAGTTTCGCTTGTCGTACAACGGACAAGTCATGGCAGAGCTACTGCGATTTTACTGCTATGGTTTCGCGGCGGAGATGTGACACTCGCCTCAACACTTACTGGCATCGTTTCCAATCAAACTAAACTGTCATAGTTGTATTAGAACTAGGTCGCCTAGCGATCTAAATTAGCCCATATTTAAAAAATAAAAATCCTACTTAATACAATAAATGTGAAAGTTTGGGTGTTTGTTACTCAATCACGCAAAAATGGCTGAACTGATTTGAATGAGATTTGGCACACAGATAGTTTGTAACCTGGATTAACACATAGGATACTTTTATCCCGGTTCCCGTGGGATAATTTTCGACCTTCACGCGGGCGAAGCCGCTACCAAAAGCTAGTATTATTATAAAAATATTACCTTTCTGCACTCGTTCTCCACATAAACTTTTACTGTGTTAAATTTCGTACTCCTCCGTTCGCGTAATTTTCGTAAAAAGGGGTACGAAGTTTTTGCTTCACGTATTAATATTTAGATTACAAGTGTACTAGATTTAACACTAGGAACGATATTTCTTTTGATGCAATTCACCATTATATCCCCGTCAAATATGACTTTTTTTTTGGGTGGGAAATCATCAAATGACTTCTCCCGCTGTGGGTGGAGCAGGAGGGCGTGTCAGACTTTTACTGACTAAAACCCACCCGTGTTCCCTCAGTTGTCCGTGTGCCAGGGGCGATGGTATCTCTTTCGAACAACTCGCACCCCTGGCAGGCATCGGCCCTTGCGTACCCCTCGGTCACCCTGCGACGGGTCAACACAGTGGCCTCGCCGCCTACTACTTTTCGGCCGCAGGGGATAGAGAGAGCGGCCAACGCTATACCGACACTCCTCTTCCCCTGCGGCCCCACCGCGTCCGTCATCAAACGGTGGCGGCCCTGTTCAGGCCACGGAAGGGAAGAGCGCTACTCAAAAGTACCGGCACTCCTCCTCCGCCGCAGCCTGTAACCCTCAGCAGCGATGCCTCCCATTCGACATTGCAGCCCACCTCAGTTGCGGTGCACCTCACCGCAACCTACCCTTTTTGGCCGCCACGACGTAGGCTTTGAGGCAAAAGCCCTAACGAGCGGCCCCACCTTTGGGTTCCTCTTCGCTTCACCGTGGCTGGGAGACCACGGCTACTGAGCCCCCCCGCAACGACAATGCGGGAACCCACTCGGGGCGGTATGACTTTGGGTTACAATTTTTGCTTTGGCCAATAATGTTACCGCTGGCAGAACTTGTAATGAGAAATGGAGCTTCTGTAGTTTTTTGTAAGCTTGGTCCTCGGGTTCCATGCCTAGTTTTATAACATTTTTATAGTAGTTTGTTGTGAGTTTGAAGGTTTTTATTTTTAACGTTCTATTTTGTATTATAAAGTTTTCGATTTGCAGGCATAAAAAAAAAAACTTTAAAACCAGTTTTTTATCAAAGAAGAATTGGCTATAACTTTATGTTTGCATGTGCTTAATTGACGAACGAAGCTAAAAAAACCTTGTTATTACAATCTGTAATTTGAGATGTTTTTTTTTAGAACTTTAACGGTAGACACCCTTTCTTTGCAGTCTGTAGTGTTAAAAATAAAATAAGCCCCTTCTTATAAAATTGCTAAATGATAAGTAGTGAAATCATGCACGGAAAATACTTTGTCCTGTACTGAGCTATAATATTTATAGCAACAACATTTAATAGGTTAATACACCCATTTTTGAATAAAATCACATTTAGATTCTAAAATGCTAATAAACCATTAAAAAATATTTGAATTGATTAGTGCCATAAAAATGAGTTAAAAATTTATATATTTCGCGCGTAATTTGACGAAAAAGCTGGACGCAGTGGGCGCCATATTGCTCTGTGAGTATGACGTCAGTTTTCTGCATAAACAAATTCGTTGATATTTTGTATGATAATAATTGCTTATAATTTAAAAATGAGTTACTTTATAGTTACTTTGGTTAAGAAAATAATAAAAGTGCAAAGTTGTTCAGTTGATTAGTTGAAATAGCGGTATGTCGTAATAAAATGGCGGTTCATTTCATGGTCTTTGAACACCAGAACAATAGATTAAAAAAAATGAAATCTTTAAATTGAATTTTAAAATTTATTTTGTTATTTCAAGAACTAAAACCCACATTTTCCGACTGGTTTATGCCTAAACTATCTCAATAAAATATTTTTAGATTTTTTCTCATAAATAAATTACCCTATTAATTGAAGTGGCCTGTGGTCAAGTAACAACAGCGCTTCGCTTGCCGAGGTGGGTCCATAGATGGGTGGTCATCTTTTGCCAATGAAAGCCGGGACCAACGGCTTATTGTGCTTTCCGAGGCACGGGGGGTCTTGATAAAAGGCTAGGCATCTGATGATAATTTTATTATTTGAAAAAAGGCAACAGAAAATATAATTTTATTTTACTCTTTTGAGTAGTTTCTCTTTTCAATAAAAGTGAACTCCTAGTATTTAAGGGGCGGGGAAAAAATTACTTGACTGTACCTACAGTCACCTTAGCTGGTACCCCCTTAAATAGAGTCGCTCAGTTCAAGTATCTGGGCCACTGGGTTTCCGAGGACCAAAAGAAAACTTTTTTTTTTAACTTACGTCGAATAGGGTATTTTCCGATTTCATAAAACCTATTTTAATTTGAAGATTGGGACGATATATTTAACAGAAAAATAAAAATAAATTTATTAATACACATTTTCTCACTTAAAAACGATTAAAATCTAATTTATTTATCATCAAAACGCTCCTTACGATGACTTTTTATCACGTGACATGTGACGTCAACTTTGTTTATACGGCACCGGTACAAATACTTAGTTTGGCGCCGTTTTAGAAGTATTTTTGTACAGAAGCACCGCACACCAGTAATATCACTTTAGATCCATTAAAAATCTTGTTAATTATAAACTCGACATTCACTTATTTACTTACTAACTACTTTAGTTTACACAAAGTTGACGTCACGTGATAAAAAGTCATCGTGAGAAGCGTTTTGGCGGTAAATTCAAAACAATTAAAAACAAATTTGGTTTAAATCGTTTTTAATTGAGAAAATGGATAGAAATCAATTTATTTTTATTTTTCTGTTAAATATCTCGTTCCAATCTTCAAATTAGAATAGTTTTTGAAAAATTGGAAAATACCCTATTTCTGAATTGACCATTAAGCGAACTCAACAGCTTTTTCAGAAACGGCGGTGTTAGCCTTAAAGCAATATAACCATATTCTTATCTTAAAGCAAGAAGTAATCTTTACCTATCACACAACTAACACCTAAAAACCTCACATTTACAATAGTATCACGTACTCAATTCAAGCTTATAGGGTTGGGTCACACCCTGACATCAAAGACTTACATTTTAGACCTTTCACAACAGAACCGAAACGATTGGTTTCAATCGAAGGGCTCGTAAGACCCTAATGTGTTTAAAGGTTAATGTTTAGGCATCTGACTCACCGCACGAGGAAGCGATTAGCAATTGACGATTTTCTACCTCAAGAAATGTAGGTACAAAAGATTATGGGTCCAGTATTAGTAAAACAACTGGTTTCCGGAACAACTTTTTTTTTGTCATAGCCTTCCAAAATTAAAGTTATTTTGCACTGTAGTGTTTTTCCGGAAGTCGGTTGTTTTTTTGTTTTGGAAAACGTTTTTATTTTTCACTTTTTAGCTATAGTGTAGGTACTATAGCTAAAAAGTGAAAAATAAAAACGGTACCCATACCAATTTAAAATTTCCTCATCCGTGGGGTCAAAACAATGCATATTTATGCGATAGCAGCAATCGCGGTTGATTTGCTGTAAATTTTTAAAGAGTTCCGTTGCCTGTCTCCGAAATTCATCATCAGATCTATATAAAAATTAAATGGGACCATTTCGGAATAAACTCCTTTCGAACATAAAAAGGATTTTGCAAATCCGTCTATTAATGACGGAGTTATGGCCGAAAATACATTAAAAAAACATGTCGAATTGATCCTTCTTCTTGAAGTCGGTTTAAATTCTAAAACCCGAATACAAAAAAAAATCACACTCTATGAAAAGTATAAAACTGGAAAATATTTTATATGAATGTTGTGGTCATATGCCACCCTGGCCTAAACCATATGATCGCTTACTACTGCAAGACAGAACAGAACAGCAGGCCTAGACAAAATACATTTCTGTTAGCGTTCACGCCAAACGCTACGCCAAAATGTATGGGAATGACATTATCTGCGAAAAGGTTACGTCGTGTCCTTGCGCAGGTAATGTCATTCCCATACATTTTGGCGTAGCGTTTGGCGTGAACGCTAACAGAAATGTGTTTTGTCTCTAGGCCCAGGCAAGACGCACTGATTGGGGACTTTTGTCTTTAGGCTCTTCAGAAGACTCGACGAAGCATGCAAAACGCTGCCTAGCCCAGCTGAATTTTGAATGAACACATTTGAAAACGCCCACAAGCATAATTGTAACAGAATTTAGGTGTTGCAAGACGTTCTTGTTTGACGCGCTCGACACCACAAAAGTAATTGCCAATTTGCTATGCAAAACTATTCGCGTAGTTTAGATTCTAATAACCAACTTGCATAATATATGAGACGTCTTGTGCTTTTATTATCATAATGCAAGTTATTTACAACTAGCCTCCGCTCGCGACTTCGGCCTCGTCAACTTTATTTACCTATTTATTTAACCATTTATGCACACACATATAAACAGACAAGATTAAAGGAACAGAAAAATACGTACAGAGGTAAAGCTTTTTTCTAGAGAAATCTCTTCCAGCACACCTGCGATAGGAGAGAAGATAACAGAGATGTAGACAACGCGTGTAATAATAAGGGAAAACATAAAAGAACAAATTATAATCGAATTTATAAATACACATAGCATTTAAGAATATACTTACATACAAACATACATACATACTACTAAAATAAATATCACTTAAATTTATATAATTACTAGCTTTTGCCAGCGGCTTCACCCGCGCGGAATTTTCATCCCCTATTTAACTCCCTTAGGAGTTGAATTTCGAAAAATCGTTCCTTATTCCTTGTCTACATTATAAAGGGAACCTCTGTGCAAAATTTCAGCTTTCTAGGTCCAAGGGTTTGGGCTGGGCGTTGATGAGTCAGTCAGTCAGTTAGTCAGGACTTCTCTTTTTATTTATATAGATAGATATTGTAATTTAAATAATAAACACAAATGCAATTTATGACACAGTGGAGAGATATTGTTCTTTCACTCTTCTTTTGAATACTGCTACAGTTTGGCAGTTCCTAATGTCAGGCGGAAGTGAATTCCACAACCGGACCGCGTGCACAATGAAGGAGTAGGAGTAGAAGTCGGTTGAGTGGGGAGGGGACTTGAGGAGATTTCTAAGATGCGACCAATAATATCCAATAGTTTAGCCAGCTAGTCAAAGGGAGCAGTTATGGCCCAGTGGTTACGGCCCCGACTGACAAGTTGTAAGTCGTGGGTTCTCACCCTGGCAATTAATTTGTGTGCATTAAATCATCGCCACTGCTCTCGAAACGGTAAAGGAGATCGTGTGGAAACCAACATAGCCTAGAGCTCTAAAATCGAGGGTATGTGATATTTAGGTACATCGGAAAAATATCGCACCTAAAGATTGACGTACAAAACCATACCTATAAGAAATATATCTATGAATAAAACTCAATGAAATCGAACTCTTATTGACCTGGCCATAAGATTCAAAGTCCGTTTGATTTCACGGTGATAATTGAGACGAGATCATACCGAGTATCGAAAACCGTTTAGATGCTGAACTAGCTCTAGAAATTATAGATCAGCAAATGCCCGCTACTACTCGCGATAAGTGCTATATTTCCAGCACTAACAATTTATTGCTCTCTCCTGATCTTATTTATCTTTATACAACAGTTCATACTATGCCTAAACGATAAACAGCCTTATGATCATCAGCCCTTTTTCAACCAGAAAAGAGCTGATAATCTTCAAACGGCTGAACCGATTTTGATGAAACATGTCTAAGAACACTCCCGACTAATACACCTTTGAAATAAAAAAAAACTAAATCAAAATCGGTTCATCCGTTCGGGAGCTACGTTGCCTCAGACAGACACACACACACAGACACGTCAAACTTATAACACCCCGTCGTTTTTGCGTCGGGGGTTAAAAAGGAACACAAAAGTGTCATATACATACATGACATTTGTGCAAATCTCCCCTACCTCCCGACGATGAATAGGATTCATTAGTTGCTGCCAGTTCTCCCCTTTGTTTTAGTTCGTCCCTTGCTTCGAATGTCTCATTCAGGGGACATTGGACGCTTCTGATTGTGTGGTCTGTGCCAGGAGACATGTACTAGGCTTTTAATAGGTTGGTTATAGTGCTTATATTGGTAATAGGTGCCCGTAAATACACGTCAAAGTGCGTATTTTGTTAATAGGAACTAATTAATACATTTGTTATATACAAGAAGTAACAAAATAAAAGACCTGATAGTAGTTTGTACGTAAATGACAACTGAATCGATTTCAATAATTTATAATCTTGGTATTCTTTCAAAAATTATATATTTTGGCATACTTAAAGCGACTGAGCCAAAGAAATTTCAATCTTATACTAAGGCAATAAGACTCAATTTAAAATGCATTAAGCAATTAAAATATAAGTTTACTAAAATGTTTTTAAGTCAATATTCTAATTGGGATGTATGAGAACGTTGGAAGACATACATGGACTAACCGCGGCAAGCGTACCTATATCTGTGTTGTTATCATGTTTAAAAAAAAAAACATCTTTTTATAACGGTTGTATGTATGTAACGGAATCTTTGAGCCTAATTTTCACTGGTTTCTAGAAGTCTGATCAACTTGAAACTTTGCACACGTCTTAAGGGCCGATGACAATGCAATAACCCTATAAAAAAAAAAAAACAAAAAAAAAAATAATAAAAAAAAAACAAAAAAAAATTAAAATTTTTGCCGATAAAAATTTGATCGAACTAAAAAATGGAAAATAAAGAACCAATTCAATTCAGAGTAAAAAGCGTGGGGTGCTTGATATTTTAATTATTACAACTATTCTATTGGCAACCATCTATGAGAGGAGCGTCAAGAAAATATAGGAAAATGCACCCCACGCTTTTTACTCTGAATTGAATTATTGACTTCCTACTACTGCAACATAAACTCTTTGTAATTAAAAATTATTTTCTACTTTTTAGTTCGGTCAGCAATAAAAGCGTGTTTTTTTTAGTTTTTTTAAACTATTATTTATTATATGCACGTGTTTCTGTGACAAATAAATCCATTTTCTTTCTTTCTAACCTGATCGATCGACCCATGCAGCTATTATTACTTAGCCACAAGCCTTTGCCGAACTTAACCAATACCCACTAATGACTGTATTGATACTATACTGTTACAGTTATGCGAGTGATATCACCGTAATGCGGATATTTCCGAGAAATATCCGAATATTGGAAAATGTAACCTTTGTCATGTGAAAATGCATTTCGAGCATGAATATTCTTAATGTTCGTTTGAGCTGCGTATGTAGGAGTGTCTAGTTATTGGCACCGTGGAAATGAATATTGAATTGCTGAAGATCAAAGGTATTTCTAAGTTTACTTGCTTTCAACAGGCTACATTGAATATATGACTTTATAACTGTCTGATGATTTTGAGTATTTTGTAAACAGTGTATTTAGAATGTGCACATATCAAAATGAGGAAATCTATGCTTAATTTTATGACCGGATAAAATATTTAAAAATGTTTAAAAAAGTCGAAATATTTTATAAGGAATATAAAAAAATCGCTACTGTGACCTCAGTGTAAACAAAACGTCTTATTGAGATTTTACGATTATTGTGAAAATTTCCAATAATTATGGAGTTTGTTTCATCACGATAGATCATTTAGTTTCAAAGTTACACCGTTTTGATTACACTGGGGTCAATGTAGCGAACCAATTTTTTATTAAATTGCTTAAAAAATATAAAAAAAAGATTTACATTTTTTTTGAATATATTTTTCTGGCGATAAAATTAAGCATAGATTCCCTCATTTTTAAATGTGCACATTTAAAAAAATTACACTATATTCAGCCTATAATGTTCCCACTGCTGGGACACAGGCCACCTCTGTGTGAGAGGGTGTGGGCAATCTACCACGGATGCCCAGTGCGAATTGGTAGATGTCACATGTCTTCGAACTTTTTGGTTCTAGGACATGTCGGCTTCCTCACGATGTTTTTCTGCACCGTTTTGAGAGCAGTGGTGGTAATATTATTTACACAAAGTAAAGCGTTTGCTTGGGTTTAAACCCACGGCTAACAATTCGTAAGTCGAAGCTTATACCTCTGGGCCACTACTGCTAACTGCGCGTTTTGTAAATGGCCAATGCAAATGTCCTTTAAATCTGCCAGCGTTTTGTGACGGGATGTTGAGTTCCCTAAAATATTGTCGAGTTACACGATGACTGATGCATGTATGCCGTCCGTTGGGACAGGTCAGCTGAAAGCTGCAATGGCTCTTTCTTCACAAAGCCCTTCGTTTTGACTTTAAAAGAGACCATGACCTCTGAGTTGGTCTCGTTATTTCTTCGCCTGGAAATCTGACGACTCCTGTTTTATATACTAATAGCAGCGCCCAGCGGTTTCACCCGCGTAGTTCCCGTTCCCGTGGGAATACGGGGATAAAATATAGCCTATGTCACCAAATCGGTTTGGTAGTTTCGGAGCCTATTCATTGCAAACTAAAAAATAATCAAATCTTTCCTCTTTATATATTTTTAGTATAGATATAGATAGATTCTTAATCTAAATCAGTGTTTGTCTCGTATTTTCTGCCAAATAGGTTTTCAGCGGACTTGCGGCTGGTCTGTCGCAGATTGCATGTAAACACCAAACAGGCTATAATCTCGGCCTCTTTAGCCCACCCCAGTACTAACATTGTAATCGAGAAAAGTCTTACTTGCCTGTCTTGTTTTGTCTGGACAGAAATATTCGACGGAAAAATTAACATTACTGTCTAAAATCACGTCTTTAAGCCATCAACCAGGCATACATCTAGACTCCAAAATGGTCTTGTAAAAGTCTTGAACGAACATCTAAAAGCACTTTTCTTGACCTGGGAAATAAACCCAAGTTCCTCCACCATGTTCATCAGTCATCATTAATTTCAAACACATCATCACGCTTGTAATCCCCGAACGGATAGACAGGGGTTTACATATAGTAATACCCACATTTACACATACGCCTGTCATGTGTAAATCCCATGTAATAGGTACATGAGCCTATTAAAAAAAAACTATGAAAGGTAAAATAACTTCTACAATCTATGTCTCTCTTTGTTTCAGATTTACCTACTACGAGAGCTTCACCAGACTGCTAACTATGTTATAGTGGAAAGTTTGTTCCTAAAATCCTGATCAAGTGCAGTGTTCCTAACAAATTAGTATTTTTGACGCTACTTTACATTAGTGTACCAATAAGTGCGAAAAATGGGATGCAACACGAGTTCCGAAGCCAAAACTGCCAAAGAAGAGAAGAATAATGCCCAAGAAAATCAGACAAATACTGCCGCAGGTATTTAAAACTCTAATTACCGAATTTTCTTTGAACAACTCATAACAAAAGACGGTTCCTTATTTAAAACAGCGCCATCTATCGGAATTTTCCGACACTACTTCATGAACACGCTGGCGGAAAAATGTGACAATGGACATAGTCAGTTGTAATGTAAAGAGTTTCAATAAACGTTACACAGATGGCGCACTCTTGTAGTTCTACTGTGAGCTTTCATTTTCAGGCATTTGAATACAGATGGAGGCGATATAGCTGTTTAAACGTTAACAAACAATATAGTTTTTTACTTTAACATTGATTGGTATATTATTAAAAATAATAGAATTTTGCAATATTTTATTAATCGATGCTGTAATTAACAAATATAGTAAGTAAAAGATTATCTTGAAGAACACAAGCACTACCTATTCGTGTTTCGTGTGCTGTAGATTATAGGCACACACGGCTACACTTCAAGCTATACCTTTCCAGTATAAGTTGATCTCGCATTGTAGATATAGGATTTCCTTACAGTGCGAGATCAGCGTAAACTAGAAATGTATAGCCGTATGTACCTATGACATTTTTTTTTGTAAAACTTTCTTTAAACCAAAACAATTTAAATAGGAATTTAAGACTTCGAAAACAAAATAAATCTTTTGTCAAATCAAATTTACAATAATTTCATAAACAAAAGAGCTATAGTAACGATTAGTACCACGAGTAGGTACGGGTATCAATATCATGAGTCAGGTACCAACTACTCACTGTCAGGAAAAAGGCAAAAAAGAAGGTACCAACAAAAACGTGTCTAGGATATAATGGAGAGAACATGTTTTTCTTGTCACAGGGACACGTCTAAGAAAATAGTTAGAGATGTCTCCTGGGGGCTTACTCTTGAAACTAATTTTAATTTCAATCTAAACCCAATACAATTCCGATGTCAATTTTGCAGTCACGTGATTCGGTACTCTTGAACACAATAGTGTCAACATTGGATTGAAATTGGGATTGCCCCGCCATTATTTTATTCAACGTGAAGTTAGCTACGTTACGGGCCGCAATAGTGTTGTTCGACTCATTACAATAAACCGGTAATACAGAATTAAAATGCTTTATCCTTTAAATAACGCGGCCAATAAATAAATATCTTATAGATAGTTGCTTAATTGAGTAATTGTGACGTAATCAATTCATTTGGTCGTAAGAAAATGATTAAAATCATAAAATTAACCATGACTTTCGCTGCATGCGGTAGGATCGTTGCCATGCCCTACACTATCTACTAATAAAAAAGACGGCGTAGAAGGTCTCAATTTTCTATAGTAAAAGTAGTCAAGTTTTAGTTTGTTTAGAACAGTTAGATATTGTTCGCGTTTGGTTCCTTTGTAGTAAGAAATACCCAATGGCGTTCTTATATTATTATATGTTATATATTATATATATATTGTATATTATATATATATATTATTATGTAAAATAACAATATTGAGTGTGTCTAGTAATAATAAAAAAACCTAGAAGAAACCCAATGAAAATGTGGTGTGGTATATTTTCTCTTACATTAAATCTTGAATATCTTTGGAACCCGTGGTACGCTTTACATAATTCCAACTGTAAAAATGGTTTTATCCATAGATCTATCGTTTAAAACCAAAATAAATAAAACCTGTACATAAATAAGAAATCTCATTTTCAACTTACGTAATTATACGAGAACCTTACATTATTTTCAAATATTCCGTATAAAACTCAAATAAGTACAACTGGATTTTATTATGAAAACTATGTAGATAGTAATGAGATCAAATTAAATTAACTAGTTAATTAGAAACCTATACATTGAGTTGAGCCAAAATGTCTTAACATTTCTCGTCTTTTTTCCATTCTTTTTTAGGGAATTACGTAAAACACTGTTTAATACTGCTAATCGTGCCATATTAAACTCTTTTTACTTGTTTAAAACCACCTAAAACGCAAAACAATTTCAAAAAAGTTACACTTTTGCTATTGGAAAAATCACAATCTACAAACAATCCCAGCGTAATATTGATGCAATACACAGCTGTCAAAAAAACTCAAGAGTAGCGATTACCGCGCGCCAAGCCCGATCCCGATTTCATTTAGTACTCCAAAAAGACACGCAATTTAAACACGATTTGGCGCTAGCGTCGAACTCAAGAGTACGAAACGTCACAATTGCAATGTCGATCGATCGGAATTGAACTCAAGAGTAAGCACACTGGCGTCTTGAAAACGTTTGTCACTCTTCAAAATGGTCTGTCAGAATAATGTTTTGGTCAGAACTGTTGAAGTTAATAGTTATTTATTTTATTTATTTGACATTACTTATTTTATTTGTATATGGTTTAATTAGTTGCATTTGGTGTATTTATTTAATTTTTATCTGTAAAATTTGTATTAATTTATGTCTGGCAATGGGTGTTATTCACCTGAAATAAATGAATTTTTATTATATTAATTGAAAATAATGTTATGGAGTTCTGTTTTTTTTGTCTGTATGGTTGAAACTAGTGACTCTAGGAATAATTAATAACTTGGTACGTCATGTAATGTGTTTGGAACAATAAAACAATTTCCGGATGCGGTAAAGTCAAAGTCAAAATTGTTTCTTATTTACTAGCTTCTGCCCGCAACTTCATCTGCGTCAAATTTCTTGCTCACCGAAGCACTTCGATCGGTTCTGTGCTTCCCGCATACAGCGGACTCCAGCGGCCCTCAAGGATTTGCTATGCGGCAATAATAACCACTAACCATAAATTGGGTCAACGACCTATTTGCCAACAAATTGAAGTAAAACATAAAATACCAACCCGAATCAAAACGACATTACAGTATATTTCAAAACACTGAATAGATAGTATCTAAATAAATAAAATAGAAAATGAAAAGAGAATCAAATCATTCAAAAATAAATTACAAAAATAAAATTAACTCTGTTATTCTACTGTTTACAGAGCAACTAAATAAATTTCGAGGGTGCTGCGAGTTCGTTCCCATTCAAATAATAAAATATTTACAAGTCCCGTGACTTGCCCGCAGCTCGGGGTTTTTTCCTCTCATGAATAATATCTACTTGAATAATCCGCCATTTTGTATATTCCTGTGAAGTTTCTCTTTTTTTTATTCATTCAAGATATTTTTAAGGTCCGATGAAGATCTGTGAAGTTTGTCCATTGCATGTAAGTGGGGCTTTGAATTATGTTTCGTTATGGTTTTTTTTATGCGTTTTGAGTTGTCGGGGTCTATATTTATTCTGCTCGTTATCAGTGAATTAAAGACTATATATTTTCCGGCTCAAGGAATACACAGCTGTGATATGATTTAACAGTTTTATTTTTCATTACTCACTGTTTATAAAACCGAGAACTTATTGCCTAGATCCTAGGTAACTTACCTTATCAGGGCTCTGCCAGGGGTGCGGGTTTGTTCGAAAGAGATACCGCAGCCCCTGGCATACGGGCTACTCAGGGAACACGAGTGGGTTTTAGTCTGACACGCCCTCCTGCTCCACCCAGAGCGGGAGAAGTTATTTGATGATTTCCAACCCAAAAAAAAAAAAAAAAAAAAAACCTTATAAATCAGGGCTTGGAGACAAAACACACTTCTGTTAGCGTTCACGCAAAAAACTACGCCAAAATGTATGGGAATGACATTACCCGCGGCAAGGACACGACGTAACCTTTCCCATACATTCATTTTCATACATTTTGTCGTAGCGTTTGGCGTGAATGCTAACAGAAATGTGTTTTGTCTAGGCCTGCAGGTGCCTAGTACCAGCAATCGGCGTGCGTGTATCGACTAAATGAACGTAAAGGATGATTTCTGCCTACCCCTATGAGGAGAAAGTTTGATTTTATGTTATGTAACCTACTCGAAACTTGTATTAAAAGACTTGTGATAAAATAATGTTTTTTTTTTTAAAGCATATCCATTGCTTCATAATTATGTTAGATACATGTATCTGCTCAGCATCGTAAATAACGCATTAGTAATGTTGTTCAAATGTTTTGGAACCGTGCCACCTAGCTTCTGACGTTTCATAAGTGCCCATGCAGGTTTATATGAAATAAAATATTTTGATTTTGTCAAAATGATAGTCATTCAGAGTGTGTTACTGTGTGTTAGTGTGTTACAACTACCCTGCTGAATCAAATTGAAAGTAATTGGCAACTGAGCCGAGGAACTAAAAGTGCAAACTCGACGCACAACGTATACGTACTAAAACCAGCTGAAAAAACATTCTGGTTGACCGTTGACATGACATAATATTACAAAAGTATTACAGAAAATAAATATAATGTCAAATAGGGTTGTACCCGTGTTACTATGGTTTCATCCGTCACATTATATGAGTGAAAATAAAGTAAACGGATGTACCTACTACCTAATATTTAGTTCTGTGGGATATTAGAAACTGATTTCGCTAATCAATACAGAATCGATATCATTTATGGGCGATATCATATAATCGATATCAAATAGGCAGGCACATTAAACGCAATAGAAAAATGGATATCCGTAATTCCTTAATATTGACGAATGACAGAGGATTCTAAAAAATGGCGTACTTTATAGTCAGAAACTTAAAAGTACTTGGTAATTATTGTTCAAAAAACTATCCCAATTTAAATATCATTTAAGTCCTATTAAAAAAAATGTAGATATTTCATACTGTTAAACTTTTTGAGACACGTGACATTTTTGGAGAGTACTGTCCTTTCTCCAAGGTATATTTATAGAACTTTAAACTGCTTTCAAGCTTAGGTATCTGGTATCTTTGAATACTTAGCGTAGATCCTCAACTTTACAAAGTCGGTATTCTGTAATGATATCCAAAATAGTTTTGACAATTATCTGGGTTGTCTTTGGAACTCTCACCGCAGTGAGATTACCTCTTTAGAGACTTGAAGTTGGGAACAGGATTAGTAAAATTAAATACCTCTGTTTAGTCTGTGGTTTTGTCTGCATTGTGGCCTGTGGTGGAGTTGGGAATACCGCATTGGATCAGCGCAGTGGTTGGGAGCAATTGTAAGGTGTGAGATTCTAGACTTGCTAGCTTCAAGTTTCTGACATCTTAATACTTTAAATGTGCCTGTTAATAGTTTAATTGAAACCTAAGATTTGAATTTGAGTTTGACTTTAGAGATTAAGTGTCTATGAGTTCTAAAAATCGGCTCGAACACAAAATTAAATGAGTCACAGTTTTATTATCATCTTTTAGCCAATCTATAACGTACCCACTGCTGGGACACAAGTCTCTTCTCGGTGAGAGGGAATAGGCCGTAGTCCAACACGCGGGTTGGTAGATGTCACATGTCTTCGAATTTTAACCGACGAAAAAATGAAGGAGGTTCTCAAGTCGACGCGTATTTTTTTTATGTTTGACCACGCATTTTTTTTTCAGAACAGTCCGATTTTGATAATTCTTTTTTTATTGGAAAGGGTGTACCCCCACTGACTTGACCTGGTGACTTTGGATTTGTATTTTAATTTATGTCACTGACTTCCAAACGTAGTTATTAAGGTTAAACAAAGCAGGTTTATTATTTTTTACTTTTCAGTTTTTTCGGGGGTTTTATTTTTTGTTAAAAAGTTTTTTGGTTTTAGGATAGGCCGGTTCTCTCACGAATTTTTCCTTCACCGTTTTGATAGCAGTGGTGATCAAATCATTTCGGTTCTCAATTATCTATTTTCAGCAATAATCTTAAAGATTGTTCAATGATTTCTCTTTGGCGTTGAATGTCTTGTAAAAATGTATTTAAAGATATAACGTTTCTCTATATTTTTCTAATAGTCTTTTATAAAACTTAGTCGATTTTCTTCCTTGGATCTTACAATTGTTATAAAATAATAAAATATAGGATGTATATCATACGTGTCGATTACGTGGACCATTACAGCCAGTCGTTCCCGAAGTATTTGTGAAAAGAGGCTTTTTGTAACGCTTTTTTCATGATAATAAATTGCTGGTGAATTCGCAGTGAGTTATGGTACGGCTTGTAGATAGTAAACTACCTACATACGTTTACGTTACGTGGAAACAAAGTTAAGTTTGGGCTTTGTTCCTAGTTGAAACGGAGGTTTTTGGAACGACGTTCCTTATCGGATGTAAAATTGATTAAACAAAATACCTTTGATTGACAAAAAAAACCCAAGATGCACAGCCTTGAACAGAAGTGTGGGATACAGACCTACACCGTCCGACCTCACAGTCAAGACTTTTGAATATATTCGTTCTGTGTCACTTTGACGAGAGAGATAAAAAGTGTTATCGTGTGGTGGCTTATTTTGTATCCTCTGTATTTTACTTTTAACACTCAAAACTGTCCCCAATTCATCATCATCATCTGCCTAGCCTTTTCCCAACTATTTTGGGGTCGGCTTCCAGTCTAACCGGATGCAGCTGAATACCAGTTTTTTCCATGGAGCGACTGCCTATCTGACCTCCACAACCCTGTTACTGGGTAAAACGATACCCCTTGGTAAGACTGGTTGTCACACTTTTTTACTTTACTTTAAAAACTGTCCCCAATAATACGTCAGTTTTTTGCAAATTAAACTTACACGCATGGGTTTTTACAAAGCAATGTCCGAACAATACAGACTGCAAGATGACTGATTAAAATTTGACACCTGCGCACATTGCGCCCTATTTATGCGGACGTTTTTGAGACGCTGAATATGTATCTTGGGTTTTTAGGATATCAATGCAAAAGACATAAATATTTTACAAAATACCAGTAATACTTTTCAATTTTACAAATATAACAACGCATTTACAAAATAAGTAAGTGATACATCCATTTTAATTGGTATCCACATTAATAATGCATGTTATTAGTAATATGGATTCTACAAAACTATTAAAATACCATTTTTTACGAAAATTTTCCGATGTTATTTAAAGTACGCGCTATAAATATTCCCCGGTATGCAAATACGACACATCTCATTATAACGCTATGACCACAGTGCAAGCAGAACAGTAAAATAATAGTTGAAATAAAGCTAGCAAAATATTTTATTTCACATAAACCTGCATGGGCACTTATGAAACGTCAAAAGCTAGGTGCGCGGTTCCAATTTGCCGCTTCCCATGAAGAAGAGCCGGCAAAAAACTCCACGGTAACTCTTTTAAAAATAATTGAGAAGGGAGAATTATTAGGAGTTTGCACTATCATACCCTTCTTCCAATTTATTTGGGGTCAAAAAATATTATCTTCTTCTTTCATACTTCTCTATTAGTCGTTTTTCTTTAGTTCGTTTTTCGTCGCTTTCTTGGCTCTTCATGTTTCACACTACTCATTAATGTATAGCTTTTTCGGTCTTTCCCAATTCTAACAGCATCTACCTCTTCACGACTTTTTCCTCATTCCTCATGACATGGAATAGACAATAGATTTCCATATCCCATATTTATCATCATCATCATTTCAACTTGAAGAAGTCCACTGCTGGACATAGGCCTCCCCCAAGCACCTCCATTTTGATCGGTTCTGTACTTCCCGCATCCAGCAGATCCTGCGGCCTTCACCAGGTCATCGGCCCATCCTGTTTGAGGCCTTCCAACGCCACGTCGTTCAATACGCGGTCGCCACTCCAGAACCTTCCGGCTCCATCGGCCATCTGTTCTGCAAGCAATGTGGCTGCCCACTGCCTCTTAAGTTTGGCAAACCTTCTACGGATCTCTTCATTTCTGATTCGATCGCGTAGCCCTCCAAGCATAGCCCTCTTCATTACCCTTTGGGTGACTTGCAGCCTTGTCATGAAGCATTCTTACATTGTCAGCGACCACGTTTCAGTGCACATAACAAATTATTCAATTGAATATTATCGACTTGATCAGCAATAATGCTGATCACATCATTCTTCATCTGAGAAATGATGATAACATGATTTCTGCCGGAGTAGTCCACTGTTGGACATAGGCCTGCCCCAAGCGTCTTCACATCGACTGAATATGTGCTTCGCGCATCCTGCGGATTCCTGCGGCCTTCACAAAGTCACCATCAATTTAATATCAGAACCAATTCGTCTCAGAAGATCATTAGTATTCAAGGATGAACAAAACTCTGAAGGCTTTCATCCCATTTCCTACAATTCATCTTGTATTTGATTGTAAAGTGGCAATCTTCCCACTGTCGGTACTCGGTAACTTTGTTACTTTAAGTGAAGATAATTAAAATGCTTGTTACTCGTTATCTTTCGCTATTGTTGTTTAATTAGTTCAAACGGTTCTTGTTTGTAATTATTATGTTTGTGTCGGTGTAATTTGTTTATTGATGTAGATTATGTTTTAGACATTTTGTATTTCACTCGTGGATAAACATTATTATTTAATAATTTATTATTCAGCCGCACATATCGGTTGGGTCATGGATGGGTGACCAGCCAATACAATGGAGACCACTTCGTGCCTCGGAATGCATGTTAACCCATTGGTCCCGGCTCTCATTCGTATCGTGTAAAACAGGGGTGGGGTTTTTAAGGTCAGATAGTATGTCGCTCCATGTAAAATACTGAAATTCAGTTGCCACTGGTTTTTTTTTTGTTTTGGGTGGGAAATCATCAAATGACTTCTCCCACTCTGGGTGGAGCAGGAGGGCGTGTCAGACTTTTACTGACTAAAACCCACCCGTGCTCCCTCAGTTGCCCGTGTGCCAGGGGCGGCGGTGTCTCTTTCGAACAACACGCACCCCTGGCAGGCATCGGCCCTTGCGGACCCCTCGGTCACCCTGCGACGGGTCAACACAGTGGCCCCGCCGCCTACTACTTTTCGGCCGCAGGGGATAGGGAGAGCGGCCAACGCTATACTGAAACTCCTCATCCCCTGCGGCCCCACCTCGTCCGCCATCAAGCGGTGGCGGCCCCTTCCAAGCCACGGAAGGGAAGAGTGCTACTCAAAAGTACCTGCACTCCTCCTCCGCCGCAGCCTGAAACCCTCAGCCGCGATACCTCGCATTCGACATCGCAACCCACCTCAGTTGCGATGCACCTCACTGCAACCTACCTTTTTTGGCCGCCACGTCGTCGGCTTTGAGGCAAAAGCCCTGACTAGCGGCCCCACCTTTGGGTTGGTGGGTGGGTGAGAGACCACGGCTACTGAGCCCCCCCGCAACGACAATGCGGGAACTCACTCGGGGGCAAAATCGAAAAGACTTCTATGAAAATATGCTCTAAATTAATTGTTGCATTGTTCAAATATCTAAAAAAATACTAATTTATCAACAATTTTTTTTACATATTGAGTAATAGAAAACAGTTAAAAATTCTGATAACAAGATCAATTTTATTTAGTGTTAAGCTGGGCCATTACAACACTTATATTTTACAAAATGCAGACAGTTAATGGTCAACAAAAACATTTTAACTTAACACACTGTTTTTCCTCAACTACACCATCGTCTACGAGAGCTCTACATATCTCGTAGACACGCTACGCCGCTACGCTGCTACGAACACTCGTAGCAGTTGTTTAGTCTTATTTTTATAGAAGAGTCTAACGAAGGTCTACGGTCCGCAGAGGCTTGTAATTTTGTGTTGGTATAAATAAGTATTGGCCTCACACCTGCTTTCCCTAGATTTAGGCAGAGCTGTACACTCAAAATACGACGACACTAGGACTTTTGTTCTTATTTTTCGTAGTGAAATGAGCAAAGACATTGGGAAAGATAAAAAATAGCATAAAATAATTTATATTTGAAAATTTCAAGTTTGCTAGGTACCTTTAATTTAACAGTTTTACCATATACTCGTAGTTCATGTATCAGTCAGTAAAAGCTGTACGTTACATAAAATATTATACATAAACCATTAGTTCCAATACTTGAATGGTAATCCACAAATTAATCCCGAAATAAATCCGGGATAAAAGTAAAATGGTAAATGTGAATGAACCACGATTATATTTCACGAAAGATAAATACAAAAATACGAGTTTATATTACGTCAGGGAAAGTAATTGTTAAGCAAATTAACGGAATCTGCGTAGCCTTTTCTGAACTATACCAGGGTCGGGTTCCAGTGTAATGGGAAGCAGCTGGATTGAGAGGCACCACGGCGTCCTCACCTTCCACCTGGCGCAGGTCCTCACCAGACACGGTTGGCTTGGGAGGTACTTGTATCGTATAAGGCAAGGAAACGCCCAGGTGTTTGCACTACGCAGATCGTCCCGAGGACACGGTGGAAGTCTGCCTGGCTTTGGCAGAGCACCGCCATGTCCTCGTGGTGGCAATTGCCGCCGCTGATCGCCGCTATCCTGGTACGGAGCGAGAGTGCATGGGAAGCCGTCACCTCCTTCTGTGAAGCAGTAATGCTCGCGAAGAGGGGGCACGTGAGGGAGAGGCAGTATATGCGCCGTAACGGCCCTAGTGCCACAGGAGACGCCCTGGGTGTCGGGAATCCCAGGCTGATTCCCAGCCACCGTAAAAAGTATTTCACATGGAGCGACTGCCTATCGAAGCTCAATAACCCAATTACTTGTTTACACGATACGCCTTGGTAAGCATAATGACAACCAACTTAAATTTCCCGTATATTCAAATCACAACGGTAATTCTTTGACAGTTGTTTGAAATGACCATAACACGGAAAATTAACGTTGCGGCTTTGGCGGACCCCACCTGTTGGTGCTGACATCAACAACAACGCGCCGTCTACCTGGGCTTGGTCCTAACCGGACAGCGAGCTACCCATTACTCGCCGTCCGCAACCCCACGCCTACGGTGGCTGGGAATCAGCTTGGGATTCCCGACGCCCAGGGCCTCTCTTCCGGTGACTAGGGCGCATTTACTGTCTCTCCCTCACGTGCACCGCCTACCGCTTCGCGAGCATTACTGTTTCGCAGAAGGAGATGACGGCTACTCATGCACTCACGCTCCGTACCATCGCCTGGACCAGGGCCGGATGCGAGAGATTACCGCCGCCGATCCCCACCACGAGGATACGGCTGTGCTCCGCCCAAACCGGGCAGACCTCCACCGTATGCTCCAGCGTGTCCTCCGGGCGGCCTTCACATGGTCATCGGTCCATATTGTCGGAGGCCTTCCAACTCTACGTCTTCCGGTCGGCGGCCACTATTCCAGAAGGTTTCGGTTGCACCAGCCATCTGTTCTGCGAGTAATACGCACTGCCCATTCCTTCCTCACTGTGCCTAGAATTACATATTTTGTCTAAAAATATGATCATTTACATCACGACCGAACCTAATTACTTTTAGTTAGACAATTACTTTATAACTTTTAATTGTAACTTAAGTGAAGCCTAATCGTTTGCCGCCAGGATCATACATTAACAAAATGAAATTAACTTTGAGTAAACTGTATTATAATTACTTTCTATTTTGAGAGCCATAACGTTATTAGTAATAAAAATAAATTTAAACAGGAATTATATTATAATATAGGGCTCGTTGATGAAATATTGAGAGTTCGATTCATTATAATAATACGTATATCAACATAATATTAGGTTAGTTAAAATAGTAGCCCACTGGTATCGGCACCAGGGTCCAAGCTACCGGTGACCAGGGCTCCAGAGAGAGGAACCTCCTAACAATGCGATCTGTGTCCAGAACTATCGCTTTCTGAATCGAGCCCTTGACCCAGCTGCCCAACGAGAGCCTCCTTAGGTGTTGGTCGAGGCACTTGGCTATCAAACCATTGGCTGTAACGACTATCGGCACAATGATCGCTGAGTCCACATCCCACATGTTGACAACCTCGCGAGCCAAGTCAAGATACTTTTCACGAGGTTCCCGTCAAGCGGGACCGTATCATTGCGCGCCCCTCTAGTCGATCCACCACTATATTATCATTTTTATTATTTGCAACATTGCCATTATTCATTTGTTTTGAAAAAATAAAAACTTGGGAAAAAAAACACGGCTGAGTAGCCGTGTTTTTTTTTTGTTATCCTATTATTGTATCCCACGGCTGAGCAAGGCCTCGATTTTTGTTTTACCATTCCTGTTCGGTTAAGTTAATTCAGGCGCGATGTTGTGTATCAGAGTTTTAAGACACCAAACGGATCGAAAAAATACCCTTTCTTGTAGTCTTTTCTCTGTCAGGTCTGCGTAGCTAGGTACAGATAGCTTAACGGTGGGCATAGTCTTTTGTAGGTTTACCTTCTTCCAATTGGATTGACGACTTAACAAATATCTATTCACGGTTGCAGGGTCATCTACATGCATCTTGTTACGACAGATTCTGTACATGAATCTACAGTAACAAGATTTATAGACCACACAGCGAAGAAATGTATCGTGAGTTATAAAAATCTGCTGTTTCATAGAAGAGTGCAATACTTAAGCGGTCTTAATGTTTCAGCGAATGTTTGCTCCTGCCCCCGCTGCTGCCGCGTCTCTAGGCTTTCCACAACTATGTTGGGGTCAGCTTCCAGTCTAACCGGATGCGGCTGAGTATCAGTATTTCACATGGAGCGACTGCCTGTCTGACCTGTACAACCCAGTTACTGGGTAACACGGTACCCCTTGGTAAGACTGGTTGTCAAACTTTCGGGCTTATTACCATCCGTAACGACTGTCAAAAGATCTAGGATTGACAGCCGAGAGAAAAAGCTTAACGTGCTTTCCGAGACACAGAAAGGTCTCGAAATGTTATGAACGATCACCCATCCACGAACCGATTGCGGCAAGCGTATTCTCTTGGTAAGGCTGGTTGTCGTGTCGTGTCGTTGAAGGACCGTGTGGTGCCGGACGTAAAGAATAGCATCATCCCATCTCTTCTCGTGGGTGTCGTAGGAGGCGACTAAGGGACTTACTAGAGAATGGGCAGTAGCGTACTCTATGCATTTTACCACCATACTGCGATCGCCAACCCGCCTGCCAAGCTAGGCGATTATGCCGAGCCTCCCCAAATCGGGGGAGGCCTATGTCCAGCAGTGGACGTCTTCCGGCTGAAATGATGAAGGCTGGTTGTCAGACTTTTGTTGGCTACCAGTAACGACTATGGAAACTGCATAAACCTTTTAGTAAACATAAAAAAAAAAAACTAAACTTAATGCAATGAATACAAGAACCTAGATCGATTCCTGCAATGCAGGTCAACTTTGTAAGTTTATTAACTGTAGGATAACAACTTCTATAGTTTGTTCTTCTTTCCGAACAGAAAGTTAGGGTTGCTACACATTTAATCGGGTCGGAACTTTCGATTCGGCAGTATTTATTTAGTAAAAAAAGCCGACCTGAAGCAATTACTACACATTTTCGGTTTTCATTCGGCTCCTGCCGATCAAAAAACTTCGGTATCTCATCGCTGACTCATTTTCGGGTCGGCTCGAGTAGGCCAAAACTTTATAGATTAATAGATGACTCCACTTTGGGTGTTAACGTGGTGCTGTCCAACAAACAATTGCAACTGATATCGTGCGCAGCGTGTCCTGTTGTCTGCACGCTACATCAGTTGATGGACGCTACTGAAGGTGCTAAGCTCGTAACAAAATTCTGGGCTGATTGTAAATACATAGATTGCTATCATCACGCTAAGAAGAAGAATTCTAGTAAAACTGACCGGCTTTTTCCTGAACAGGTGTCTACATAAACTTACGCCCGCGATCACGCCCGCGTGGCGGTCGGTAATTTTGCTATAGCAACGTAATACTAGAATAAAAAACATCCTATGTCCTCCAGGTCCTATAGTCTATAGTCTATTAGTCCTATAGTCTATTCATGTGCAAAATTTCATCCAAAACCATTCAGCTGTTATGGCTGCAAAACATAACACGCAGACCAATAGACAGACAGACATTACTTTGGGCATATTTTTTTTATTTTTAGAATGGTTTATTTGATTTGATTTTGCTACCCGGCTGTGCCGATTGATTCCGACCCGAACAAGTGTGAGCAGGCCATATAAGTTTAGTTTATAAAACGCTCGCTCAGCTATCATTGTGATATTTCTATCCAACTGGGTCAAACTTCGTAGAATTAATCAAATAAAAGACTGAGAATGTTTTCTTCCTTCGCTAAAGAAACACTTTGTTTGCAAGATATTCTATAAATGGAATAATTAAAATTGTTTGTTTGTTTACTCAAGTGCAGGGAAGCACAAAAGAAGGGTAATGTTTTTGACCTTGTTATAAATGGTATATATGTATAACAGCGTGTTAAAAAACTATATTCCTTTAAACAATGTCAAATGTGTTAAAACTTTGTCACTTTTTAAATAAAAACTTAACAGTTTTCTCGTTTACGAAGAACTATAATACTATAAGCTGTAAGTACATCACGTAGTGGTCGGTTGGCACTTGTCAGTGTCGCCGCGGGTACTTTGTGCCACTCCTTTTATTTTTAGAACACTCTGTAAGTGCCTCTAACTGAATTAAAGTTTTACGTGTAGAAAGGGTAGATGTATTTTGTCCTATAAGGTAAATACTATTCTATCTAGACACTAGCTATGCCTGCGGCTTCGCCCGCTTGTATTTCGGATATTATCCTACGGGCTCGACAAATGTAGATTGCCTAAGTTACTCCATATTACATCAACTATCTGCCAGTGAATATCTCGTCAAAATCGGTCCAGCTGTTTCGGAGATTAGCCGGACCAAACAGACAGGCAGACACAATTTTTTTTAAATGTATCTGCTGATATAATTTCACATGCATGCATGCATAAAAAGCTGTTATTTTGACATTACAAGCAGACACTTAAATTTTATTTATATGTGTATGTATTTGTAGTGAATTTATGATAAGATATATAGATTTATGTATGCACACATATAAACTGACATAATGAAAGTTACAGAAAATACGAACGTTTACTACTTTCTGAGTAAAGGTAGGTACTATCTGAACTTTAGTCGCAAAGATGATATTTTTAAAGAAATGCCAAAGAAATTTTGGATGAAAAAAAAGTGTGAATACTGGGATGGTAGCTAAATCTGAAATATCTGGAAAAATTGAAATAAAACATCTGTTTAAAAAAAAAACAATAGGTACTTACCTACTTACCCTATCAAAATAATATAGGTTGGCTACATCGACGCGCAATCTGTATAGAACATGTACCGGTAAACCGGGGTTACATTGATTCGCGGGATGACTTTGATCAAAACTTCCATTTCAACAAACAAAAACGCTAGTTACGTAAAATGAAACGCAACATGGTAGTTTTTTTACCAAGGTTAGCAACACTGAAGAACTGACAAATTATTTCCTGAGGATATGCTGAGAATTCACTAACTATTTTAATTAAAATTGGCATTATATTTGGGGTTACTTTGTAACTACGCAATAAAATAGGGGGTATCAAAATAACCCTACATCCTACGTATAACTTTGATCAGACAGTTGTTAATTTTTCTCATTGTAAAGTAATATTTATTCACGTATTATAACTGAAATCGAGAGACATAAAGAAGACGATTATTGTATTTTTTTTTGTATTATTTTATAACCACAAATTTAAGAGGTATGAACCTTCAAAGTTCAATATTGATTAAAGTAACCCCGGTATACGGAAATTCCAGATAGAAAAACCCAATAACACAATGGTAAGCACTTTTTCGTCATTCCCAAGCTGGTTTCATGGTGTATAATCGTAAGTCGTTTTTATTTTTTGAGGGTAGAAATCATCAAATAACTTCTCCCGCTCTGGGTGGAGTAGGAGGACGTGTCAGACTAAACCCACTCGTGTTCCCCCAGTTGCCTGTGTGACAGGAGCCACGGTATCTATTTAGAACCACCCGCACCCCAGTCGACCCGGGCTTGGTCCTTACCGGACAGCAAGCTACCTATTACTCGCTGTCCGCAAACCCGTGTCTCTTGCGGAAGCTAGGGCCGTGAGGGCGCATATACTGCTTCTCCCTCACGTGCGCTGCCTCCCTCTTCGCGAGCATCTCTGCTTCGCAGAAGGAGGCGACGGCTACCCATGCGCTCTCGCTCCATGGCCTGGACCAGGGGTGCTACAGCCAATGAACTAACTTTTTTGGAAGGACAAAAACATATCCGGAGTAGGGACAGTTGTCAAATCGTGTTGTAATTCATTCTTAGTTCGGACAAAGTTTTAGTTCCAAACTAATCTTCTGGAAACGCCCGTTACTTCGGCCGAAACGACGGACTTCGTGCTTAGGGAGTAGGCCCCCAGGGCCGAACGCGAGAGATCGCCGCCACCGTTCGCATCGTAAGTCTTTCATATGCGCTTGTACTTTAGTCCTCTTAAAGAAACCTAATAAATTAAAAGTCAGGTACTAACTATAAATATTCTAAAATAAAATAAATCTCCTCGTACGTGTTTGTTTTAAATTATTTCTTTGTAATATTAAATGCACAGTTAATCTACCTTGTTTATTATTTGTTGCTAATGAAGTTTTCTATTTCAATTATTCATCTGTTAGTCTCATTTGTTAGTCTGTTTTTCTTTCATTTCGACAATGACTTTGGAGTTATTTGTTATGTCTGTGGGTTATTTATGAATGAGAGAATGCATTGTTATTTTGAAAGCTTTTTAAATTTGCTTCAAATTAAATTTGGTAATGCTTATCCATTTACAAAACAGTTGAAAAGACTTAAAACGTTAAGGGTTGTCACGATTTAACAGTATCCATGGTCCATCTGTGCTTTCCCACACACACACACACACACACACACACACACACACACACACACACACACACACACACACACACACACACACACACACACACACTTGACTGTTTACATAATTTTTATATTTAGAATGTTGGTTATACCTTAAACCCTCTGTAATCGTAAAACTACTAGGTTTCCGAGATAACCTGTACGGTAATTGTGTTAAGTAGGAATAAACTTCATTTTGACAGTTCAACAACATTCATTGCATTATTTACTTTGGTGAGCAGACAAATTTTTGGAACTTATGAAGCAATGGATAAGCTAGATTACTTATTGCATATACTTCAAAATTATTCAGATTCTGATCGATACTGTGTTAAGCAATAAGGGTGCCATTGTGTGCCAGTGCGAAAAAATATTTTTTTTCACTGGTTGGTATTTGACATCATGCTGTCAAAAAACTGCAGCTCTGTATTGTGTCTCTTTATTTTGACAGCCGCTTTGTGTTGTAGTGTGTGACGGTTCACCGTTATCTTAACTAACGCAAGCTAAAAACCGTGTTTTATCGAAGTCTTCATCTGTCATCATCAAAACCAATTACAAAAAACAAGTTTTTTTTAATATTATGTTCGTCACAATTTTTTGAACGACTGCCACGTTTTCTGCCGTAAAATAACAGTTTTGGGTACAAAATTTTATCTAGTTTAAAAAAACATTATTGACGGGTAAAGTTGTTCGTACAAACCTACTTGCAGAAATGAAATTATTTATCAACATTTTTTTTATTATTTATAAAAAAAAAAAAAATACAAATCAATTGCCTTTCGTCACCAACTAAAAAGCTGAGAAATTGTTTTATAAGAACAATGAGGTGACAGCACACATCGTCGGCCATTGATACTATTTATAATTAACGCAGTGGACGATAGTATTCGCGGGCAGATTGATTTGTTCGCTCTTTATTGTGCGCACAGTTGACTGGGCTGATTGGTTTTTGAGTTCGTTTAGATTAGTCTTTAACCGTAGTTATTTTTGCCAGGGGTGCGGGTTGTTCGAAAGAGATACCCTGGCACACAGGCAACTGAAGGAAAACGGGTGGGGTTTAGTCAGTAAAAGTCTGACTTGCCCTCCTATTACACCCAGAGTGGGAGAAGTTATTTGATGATTTTTCACCCTGAAATAAAAACATTTAATTTGATCTTTTTTTTTTTAAGTTCTACATTAGATAAGTAATAGAGTGTCGTAAGGAAAACGGCGTGACATCCAAAAACACACACTGGGTCCGCGTGGTGTATTACTGCCCACTCTCTCTCTCTCACCGAGAGGCCTGTGTCCCAGCCCTGGGAAAATTATAGACTAATTATTATTAAGACGTGGAGCTCCTCATTTGAGGGTTATGGAGAGCCCGACAAAAAATGTTGGTCTAAGAACCACAAAATATATCCTACCATCCTACTATTATTATAAATGTGAAAGTTTGTATGTTTAGATAACTAACAGTTCTTCTAACATAATAGATAGCTGTGCTGCTGGGGAGTTTGTTGCGCCACTTCTTCTTCCCAGCTAAAGCACTAGGAAGTGTCGAAGGGCGGGCGTTTTTGGGGAACTGTCTTTTGTAATTTTCGACGTTCAAAAAGTGCTGACACCAGCCTAGTTTGAATAAATGACTTTTGACTTTGATTTGATATTTGGATATTTAGATGTTTGTTACTCAATCAAGCAAAAACGGCCAAATCGATTTGGATGAAATTTGGCACACAGATAGTTTATAGCCTGGATTAAGACATAGATTACTTTTTATCCCGGTAGTAAGTTCCCGGGGGATAATTTCCGACTGCCACGCGGGCGAAGCCACTGGCAAAAGCTAGTGTGAAATATTATTGTTATAATCCTTTATTCGGAGAAACATAAAGATAGGCTCGTTTTTGAAGTTTGCTTTTGTTCTATGTTATTTGCCATTAAACAAAGACCTCCTTCAACCTTCTCCGTTCCTGTCTCTCTCTGGCCGCGCTGCCCCATGTAGTTCCAGTAACCTGTCTGGTTTCATCATCCCACCTATTTTGGGTCATCAGTCATAAACCTACAGCAACCCACTGATGGACATGAGCCTCTCCAATTGCACGCCATTCAGCTCGATTCTCGACAACTCTCATCCAGCTGCTACCAGACACCCGGCGAAGATCGTCGCTCCACCGAGCTCAGGGCGTCCTACCTTTCGTTTACCGATCCGCGGTCACCACTCAAGAACACGTCTTCTGTAACGGTCATCGTTTCTACGGCTATCTTGCGTACCACTGGGTGAACTACTTATGCTCCATTTGTCTTTCCTTATTTTCGTAGAAACTGTCTTCATAACACAAATAGGGGTTCGCGGACGGTTCAGATCTTAAGTGCGTATGCGGCAACTCCCAAGCAATGGCCCACCTTCCATGCTGTGCCGCATGCCTTGTCACCTGCACAATTGATGATCTTATGACTGCATCAGTGAGTGGAGATCCCGTATCTGAATTTTGGGCCAAAGCTGTTTAATCTTTTTGCCATCGATACGATTAGAAAAAAATAATAGAAATAAATAAAATTTATTAATAACACAGCAACTAAAAAAAAACTGTTAACTGAATTCCGATCGATCGACAGTGAGGTAGAAGCACGCATCGTTAGCCATCACATTTATAATTAATCTTATGATCGCTCGACGCTGACAGCGTTGACATTTATCAACGCTGTCTTTTGTTTACTTTGGAGAGTGCACTTATTGGAAATTGTGGGGTCTATTTTAAACCGCAGATCTAGTTTTTAAGCGTGACTTTGTCTTTAGGATCTCTTGTAATTATACCCATATTGAGGAAATCTAGACGTTTGTCTACAATTGCCATGCAGATTACTCAATCAACCTAACCTTTTCCCAACGATATTGGGGTTGGCTTCTAATCTAACCGGATGCAACTGAAGCAAAGTATTTTACATGGAACAACTTCCTATCTGAGCCAGTTACTAACACGGTACTCTTTCGTAAGACAGATTTCAGACCTTTTTCTAGGCTTCTGACTGTCAAAGATCTGCCAATGACAGTCGGGAACAATCCTGACGTGCTTTCTGAGGCGTGGACAGTCTCGTTATATTGTAATTGATGGTCACCCATCCAAAAACAGACCGCGGTAAGCATAGCTGTACCTTATAAAAGAAAATTATACATGCAGCTAAGTGCGGTGAATTGTTTGTCCTTTTCGGTATGAAAAGCTTCTTGGGTGGAGAACCGCCGTGTCCTCGTGGAGGCGATCGGCGGCGGCGATCTCTCGCGTCCGGCCTTGGTCCAGGCCATGGTACGGAGCGAGAGGGCATGGGGAGTCGTCACCTCCTTCAGTGAAGCAGTGATGCTTGCGAAGAGGGAGGCAGCGCACGTGAGGGAGAGGCAGTCTATGCGCCCTCGCGACCCTAGCCGCCGCAGGATACGGAGACGCCCCGGGCGTCGGGAATCCCAGGCCGATTTCCGGCCTCCGTAGGCATGAGCTTGCGGACGGCGAGTAATGGGTAGCTCGCTGTCCGGTAAGGACCAAGCCCAAGTCGACGGCGCGTTGTGTTCCACGCGCGCCTCAAAGAGATGTCAGCACAAAATGATGGGGCCCGCAAGGGCTGATGCCTGCCAGGGGTGCGGGTTTGTTCGAAAGAGATACCACAGCCCCTGGCATACGGGCTACTGAAGGAACACGGGTGGGTTTTAGTCAGTAAAAGTCTGACACGCCCTCCTGCTCCACCCAGAGCGGGAGAAGTTATTTGATGATTCCCAACCCAAAAAAAAAAAACAATGAGGGAAGAAAATGAAAGGCTAGTTTTTTGAGGCATTATTTATTATCTTTAAACTAAAACAAAAATTTTCCAACAAAACTTCTTCCGACTTCCGAAAAAAACACTACAAAGTGAAAAATAATGTTTATTTCGGAAGTCGGTGTCTTTGGGTATGTTTTATATTCTCCTTTCGAACAAAAAAGTATTTCGCAAATCTGTCTATATGATGGAGTTATGCCCGAACATACATAACAAAAAAAAAAGCATACCGAATTGATAACCTTTTTGAAGTCGGTTAAAAATGTGATCAATTCTAAACTCTCCAATATAGAACTAATCCTCCTTAAAAAAACAACCAGGAACTTAATACCTTCTGCTTTCAAAACGTTGATTGAACGCCAGTGAGGTGAAAGCACGCATCGTCGGCCACCACCATCCGATTTATAATTAACTCTACGTCGATAGCGGATGGATTTGTCAACTGGGTTAGTCGGTTTAGTTCGATTGAGTTGAATAAATGAAGAGGGGTTTGGATTTCACCAATAATTTATTTAAGCTTTATTTGTGTGTGAAAATACATTATTCCCGGTGCACGGTTATTTTGTGTGTCTAAAAACTCATCGTTATAATATTGGCGTTTTTCAATTATTGGAGTGTGGAAGGAAGGAATTATAAAACTAGATGGCGCTGGCATTGTCTAGCTGACTGATCCCCTAGAAGAAATACCGAAACAAACTCAGAGGTTATGGTCTCTTTTAAAAGTAAAAATATTATATTATTAGAATTTTATGTGAGTCTGACAATGAAGGGCCATGTCTGGAAAGGACTTTTGATGAAAGAGATATTGTAGCTTTGAGCTGACCGTCCCAAAAGACAGCATGCATGCAAAAACATGATAAACACTCCGATCGCAATCTATCTGTAAGAAAGCGTAGTAGATGATGAATAATAAAAACCAGATCTATTCTGGTCCAAGTTTTTTAATAACTTTATTATTCAACAAAATATAATAAAAATCTCATCACTTTATCACTTACACAGAAAATCTCATTTCTTTCCCAATATACTCACAATTTGTATTCACAGTAAATGTGTTTTATGTAAAACCTCTTAATACCTATTATTGCCATTAGGATCCGCGCATTTACATACAACTTGTTTAATTCTATTAACGTGACAATAACAAACGAGGCGCGAAATAAAAATACCTATATCTGAAAATTGTCCCTTTCAACCTATTCTTCTAAACGATATTTTTGGTTGAGCCTCTTAGTCACCGATAATATGAATGGTGATAGGAAATATTACAATAATCACCACGGTTTTTATACGTAAGTGGTTATCAAGTGTTAACACTTTTAAAAATTATTAGACGACACAAGAAATTCCTTGTCACAAAAAATCTGCCTATTACTCGAAATAAGGCGTAATACAAAAACAATTCATAAGACTACATCCAACCAAATAAAAATTACATACAAAAGGCTCCCAAACAAACGGTAAATCCATAAAACTTATTGATATGCCGCGGAGTACGGTGGTTCAGTACAAGAGTCCGTTGGCTTACTTCACACCGCACGGCATAGTCCCACGGGCAGCCGACTTGGCCGCACGCGTTCCGAATCTCCCTCAATCGTACTTACTACCTTTTCATTCCCCGACTACCACCCGTCCGCGGGCGAACCAATCGAATTTGTGAATTTTGAATTTGGATCGCGATCTCCAGCTTTCAAAGCGAGGTAAGTTTGAAAACTAATAAAATATACCTATTTATTTTCGTATCCAATTTTAAGGGTAATTTAATTTTTTTTGTTGATTTTTGTGTGATTTAGATTAGTACTTTTGATTACGATTAATATTTAATTGTTTGACGTCCAATGAAGCGTTGTTGGTCATACTTAAAGGTCGGCCGAAGAAGGGCGCGCTAATTAGGTTAGAACTAATTAGAAGGGGAGGGTTTCCCTTCTCTTGTTTATATTTATACTACGTACGTGTGAAGGGTACGGCTATTCTAGGGGCTGTTATGGTTAACCTGAGAACACAGGGGCAATTATTACAAGGGTTTAATTATTGTCTGTATATATATTTTATAACATTTTAAAATAACAAAAATAAATTAAATGCTTCATATCAGACAGAAATATGATTTGAGCCTGCGTTAGTTGCGTTTTCTAAAGTATTTTAAGGGTTACAATATTAATTATAAAAGTTAAAGCATTTTGTCTAAAAGTCGGGCGACTTTAATTTTACTAAAATTAATGAAGGATACTTAATCTTCATCTACTTGTGTTAAACTTAGGAGCGCAATTTAAAATAAAATGAGGGATTTTTTTTTGACATTCTCTGTTAAATTCTTTTACAAACAAAATGTTGCCCGTTATAAAACGATCTTTACCAACCGTAAATACCAATTACCAATCATTTCACGAACTGCCTGGGTCTCATTAAATATGAACAAATCTCTAACACTAGACAATACTTCCCGTGCGTGTTACCCTCTAAAAGTAAATAATAAATGACTTTACCCAGCCATTGTGCGTTAATAGTTAAGTAACATTGATTTTTCGCTTCATTCTGGTTAAAGTTAGTAATTTCTTCTGTTAGGAGTTTTTATTAGAAAAAGAAAGATGGCATTATGCTGTGAAAAGATATTTTTTTTTTGTTAATTTGTACTTGAAACATGTTAGGTCTTTGAATATTTAAACGAAAATACCGAGACAAAAAATCTAGGTGTTTAAACTGGGGACGTTACCTTAGTCTGTATAAAGAGATATACTTACATATTTATAAGGATCTTGTTTTATTTTTGGATTTTATTTGGAACCGCATAGTTTTTATTAAAAAAAGGAAAATAAAGGTAAAAATAAGGTAGGCTAAGCTGTAAAAATAAATTACGTTTTGATATTTTTTTGCACAATCGTACGTTAAATATGTTCTCTCAATATTTAAAAGAACGGGGATATCGACACGAAAAACCTAGGTTTTTTATTTATTTTATCTAATTCTGTTTACTGAGCCACGCATTAAAAAGATCTTGTTTTATTTGAGGATTTTATTTGGAACCACCCACATAAAATATTTTTATGAGTTGTTATTTTTACTTTAACAAAACCCTCTTATGAGGGGAGGGCTAAATTCCTTCATAATATTAAAAGCCTCGGTTGTAAACCGATAAATTCTCACATGCCTGTGAGTAATTTGTAAAACTTAACTCATACAGAAACTAATTTAAAACTAATATAAGAAAGTGTTTCGCTGTATAAATATTTTGTTATCTAGAGATCAGTGAGGAGATATCTGAATAAAAGAGGAGTTCTTAGTCTACTGCAGGTATTGCTAAGAAATATTTTCTTTGAAAGGAAATTGCTTTGGAGAGTGAAGCACAAAGGCACTTCATACTTTGTTTTTTACTTAATTTCTGTGTAAGTAAAGTGGGGATAATTAATTAAACTGTATTTTTCTCTTAAGCAATTGATGTCGAACCATTGTTCGACATCAATTGCCATAAAGAAACATGAAAGTAAGAAAGAAAAATATTCTATTTAAGACTCGTACAGGAAATACAAACGGTAAAGAAGCACATACCGGTGATATTCAAACAATAATATAAGAAAATATTACAAACAATAAAAAATTAAAGGGAAAGACTAGTGCGAAGCCAAAAAGGCTTCAAACATATAAAATAACATAACTTATCACATGAAATTATTTTGCTTTTCCCAAAACAAACAAAAAAAAAAATACAAACAGTAACACGTTACATATTGTAAGGAAGAAATAGAAAAAAGAAACGACCAAATGTGCAACCAATAACATTTTCCACGGATTATACATTATAAGAACAATCTTTGCATACTTTTACAAATAGAATTAATACTCCCTAGTTCTGCCAATGTCAGACGTATTATGGAAAACTAGCATGGGATAGAAAAGGAAATTAATTGAGATATAAATTAACACGTTGCGTTAATTTTCCGTGTTATATCCATTTGGCACCACTGTCAAAGATTTTGAGTAACTATACGGACAATTTAAGTCGGTATTCGTTAGTTCTGCCTGATTTTACATGGCTAAATGAAATACGAATTTTACGCGTCTCAATTTCTAGATAAATTATATATTTTATACTCTACAATAAGTTACGCACATAATTCTAGGGGTAGCGTAGACATTTTTCGTAGGTTATAAAAAAAAAATATCCTGACATCACATCATCATCATCATCATCATCTACCTAGCCTTTCCCCAACTATGTTGGGGTCGGCTTCCAGTCTAACCGGATGCAGCTGAATACCAGCATTTTACATGGAGCGACTGCCTATCTGACCTCCACAACCCAGTTACTGGGTAATACGATACCCCTTGGTAAGACTGTAATCACAATTTCAGTCAAAAGACTTCCACTGTTGGACTTAGGCCTCCCCCAAACTTACGTAACATACCTAAATGAAATAGGTGTTATGTCATTTATATTGTTTTATGTTATTCTTTAAAAAAAAAATACCGGTTACTTAGCAATATTTTATAGTATAAGCTATACTACCTACATGTACATAACTACTATTGTGTAGTGTAGACCATATTTCGCACCTTTAAAATTAAAGAGACCTAATGCGAAATAGGGTATTTTCCGATTTCATAAAAACTATTTTAATTTGAAGATTGGGACGGTATATTTAACAGAAAAATAAAAATAAATTTATTAATACACATTTTCTCACTTAAAAACGATTAAAGTCGAATTTATTTTTCGTTGTTTTGAATTTACCGCCAAAACGCTCCTTGCGATGACTTTTTATCACGTGACATGTGACGTCAACTTCGTTTATACGGCACCGGTACAAATACTTAGTTTGGCGCCGTTTTAGAAGTATTTTTGCACAGAGGCACCGTTCACCAGTAATATCACTTTATATCCATTAAAAATCTTGTTAATTATAAACTCGACATTCACTTATTTACTTGCCAACTACTTTAGTTTACACAAAGTTGACGTCACGTAATAAAAAGTCATCGTAAGAAGCGTTTTGGCGGTAAATTCAAAACAACTAAAAATAAATTTGGTTTAAATCGTTTTAAATTGAGAAAATGGATAGAAATCAATTTATTTTTATTTTTCTGTTAAATATCTCGTTCCAATCTTCAAATTAGAATAGTTTTTGAAAAATTGGAAAATACCCTATTATCCGGAAGCAAAATAGGTCTTATAATTCTGAATGATAGAGACCAATTTTGCTTCCGGATAGTTTCGCATTAGGTCTCTTTAATTTTAAAGGTGCGAAATGTACGCCTTGCAAGGCAGCGCATAGTGATACAACTTTTATTTTATAACATCATGTACCACAAATAAATAATTTTGAATTTGAATTAATTATCTCGATTTCTGAACGCTGATTGTTGCTATAGAATACAGCTACTAGTAATACGATGTTTTTATTTACTGTGGAGGCATGTAAATGGATGATGATGATGATGGGACTCCCTTTTCCGCACGTAGACTCCCATTCGGTCCGTTGTGCGTGGCATGTAAATGGATTACCGTTGCAGATAAATAAAATAATACCCATAATTTGTCGGCCTCGAGCTTATGCAAATTACAAAAAACACGGGAAAAATTTACAATTCGCAAAACATTTGTCGTGTATTCCGCTCGTGATTAAATATTCAAAATCAGCTATACAAACATAGATTAAGGTCAGAAATTAAAAATAAAATTATGGTCGCCGGAATTACGCAAATAGACGGAACCCGTATTGCGGGGGAAGGGTTTTTTGTAGCCTTAAAAGTAGCTATGTTTTTTCTGCTTTATGTAGAATATTTCAGTTGAGGATTCATAACAACATGATTATGTAAGACTTAAGAAATTATTTCAAAATCAAAATCAAATCATAAGTCATTTATTCAAATTGGGCTGAGAATCAGCATTTTTCGAACGTCAAAATACATAAGACAGTCCCCTAAAACGCCCACCCTTCACCACGTCCTGGTGCTTTAGCTGGGAAGAAGTGGCGCAACAAACTCCCCAGCAGCACAGCTGTCTGTTCTGATTCCTCTAAGTACCTAGTACTTATTGACAGGCCTGCACTGTCCCCCATACCTATTATAAATGTAATTTGAAAACATTGTTATAGCCAAATATTTTTAAAAGAGTAACCGTGGAGTTTCTTGCCGGCTCTTCTCCAAAGGAAGCGACAATTTGGAACCGTGCACCTAGCTTCTGACGTTTCATAAGTACCCACGCAGGTTTATGTGAAATAAAATATTATGATAATTTATGATTGAATAATTCGTCATATATCAGCTAGCCATGCCATTATACCAACATTTGATAATCTTATAACCAATATATTTATTTTAAAAACTGTCCATGGAGTTTCTTAGCCGTTCTGTTCCATAGGAACTTACTAGACTTTGGAATAGGCAACTAGCGTCGTCTTTTTGATTGAACGACTCCTTGACATTTCAAAAGTGATTGTAATTAGCTTACCCTACATAATAAATGTGAAAGTTTGAATGTTTAGATGTTTGAATATGTTTTACTCAATCACACAAAAACGGCTGCACGGATTTGAATAAAATTTGGCACACTGATAGTTTATAACCTGCATTAACACATAGGATACTTTTTATCCCCGAAGTACGTTCCTGTAGGATGATTTCCTACCAAGACGCGGGCGAAGCCGCTGGCAAAAAGAAGCAGGTTTGAAATAAGTCCTTTGCCTGACGTATATACATAGGCGATATTCCCTTGTAGCAATAGTCAATCAATTTAAAAACCTTTAGTATAAAATACCATTACATCACGCCAATTTTTCCCCAAAGGCTTAGGCAGATGTGTATAGATTTCGTCTACATAATCAGCCTATACTGTCCCCACTGCTGGGAAACAGGCCTTCTCTCTGTGAGACGGAGTGGGCCATAATCCACCACCCTAGTGCGGGTTGGTCGATAACACATATCTTGAAACTTTAGTTTCTCGGATATGTCGGTTTTCTCACGATGTTTTCCTTCACTGGTTTGAGAGTAGCACATTTCGTCTAACACCTCATCATCGACATTTCAGCCGAAAGACGTCCACTGCTGGACATAGGCCTCCCCCAAAAGGGCGGTTTTGGCATAGTCGCCACGCTTGGCAGGCGGGTTGGCGATCGCAGTATGGTGGTAAAATGCATAGAGAACGCTGCTGCCCATTCTCTAGTAAGTCCCTTAGTCGCCTTCTACGACAGCCATGGGAAGAAATGGGATGGTGCTACTCGTATTCTTTTACGTCCGGCAACACACGTACGGAACGTCTAATACGTATAAAATGTAAAACCCGAACGACTGCAAATGGTAGGATTTTTTTTTGGTTCATCAAAAAGCTCATTTTCGCTGAAACATGTTGCAAACGTGTACGTTTCAGACGTTCTTGAAAAAAAAATGCTTCCTCGTATTTTTCTGGCGTAACCTTTTATTTTTGGGGAGGTTCGTACGTAACGTAATCAAGGTTTTGCTTATTTTTCGACATAACATCACGCTTTTATTCCCCGATGGGCTGGGCAGAGGTGTATCTATAGTAAATCCACATTTCGCCAGCTATGGTTAAGTGCCACGTAATAGTGGGCGAACGTATTGCCCGACGCTGGGGATTGTAAATTCTTAAATTTAATTAACATTACAAAATACACTAACAAAAAAAAAAGATACCTAACTCAGCTAAAACTATTACCAATATTGTTGAAATTTTTCGTAAAAGGATTTGGTACAGACGCCAGCACATCAAGCTTCCCCAAGCTGTCAAATTTTCCCAATTGAACATCAACCTTAGCGTTCATGTCATAAAGTTGAAAATCTATCAAAGAAATTTGACAGATTGGGGTAGCTTGATATGCTGGCGTCTGTACTGAATGAATCATGTACTGAATCCAGTTTTTCCCTGCCACTCTGTATAGGCAGACCAAACAAAAAGAACAGAAAAATACACAAAAAGATGCTTCATCATCAACATAATTTCAGCTGAAAGACCTCCACTACTGGCCTCCCGCTAGCTCCACCACTTTGACCAATTATGTGCTTCCAGCATCCAGCGAATTCCTGCGGCCTTCACCAGGTCATCGGTCCACCTTGAGGCCTTCAAACTGTCCATCTTCCGGTACGAGGCAACACCAAAATCTTTCGGCCCCATCGGCGATTTGTTATGCTTGTTTTTAAAGAGATCCCTTTCAGCAAATATGCCTTAGGATAATACATAAAAAGAGATATAGACACCGTGTTGTAAGCGTAGATGAGAAAAAAAACATTTAAAAAAAACTTTTTTTAATTTTGAGGTTGTAAGGTTTACCAAGCTAGCAACCAGCAAGCTAGAAAAAGCAAAACAATTTTAACACACCTTTTTGAACTTTAAAGGACCTTCGCTGACATCCACTCGGCAACCACTGAACCCGTATCATTATAACTACGAACAAAACGAAGGAACACCTTGTTAAACCGAAAATCAATCGTCGCGCCCTTAAGAAAGTGGGTCACGACGTCTTTACAAGTGCTTAGCAACCTGTTACTACCCCCTTAAGAAATGTGTAGTCGAACAAGTAGATAGGTATACAGTAGGGATGTAACTGAGATGCGATTCCGATTCTGATCGGAACTTCCGATTGCACTTTCGATTTCGACTACGGTTCCGACACTTTTAAATCGGAGAGTAAAATCTAAAAAACTGGTTTGGATTAGGTAGATGTATTATTTTATTGTTAACTAGCTTTTACCATCGGCTTCGCCCGCGCGGATCTTCCATCCCCTATTTAACTCCCTTAGGGGTTTAATTTCGACAAATCCTTCCTTATTCCTTGTCTACATTATAAAGGGAACCTCTTTGCAAAATTTCAGCTTTCTAGGTTCAAGGGTTTGGGCTGGGTATTGATGAGTCAGTCAGTCAGTCAGGACTTTTCTTTTTATTTAAATAGATTGAAATTAAGAGACTGAATAATGTTTGTGTTTGTAGTATTTTATTAGATTTACACATCTCTGTTCTGCCTCCGGCTCCGCTTTCGATTTAGGTTCCGATTCCGATTTCGGTTCCGGTGAACCCACCCCCATTACATCCCTAGTATACAGCACCCCCTATTGCGTAACATGCTTACTATCGATTTCATTTTGAGATGCACCATGATCCATTGGTACTTACTTTTTTGTGTTTGAAAAACTCGTCTGCTTGACTAGGTAACTAATAATCATCTGCCTATGTTGGGGTCAGCTTCCAGACTGACATTTCTTTTTGACAATTAAATAATAATGCATCGCATTAGTTACCTAGTTAAGTTACGCTTGCCGCTGTTGGTCCGTGGATATGTGACCATCTTTACATACACACATGCCAAGACCCTTTCGTGTCTCGGAAAGTCGTTGGTCGCGGCTGTCGTTCATAAGATCTTCGACAGTCATTAAGATTAGTCAGAAGACTGAAAGTCTGGCAATCAGTCTCACCAAGGGGTATCGTGTTACTCAGTAATTGGGTTGTGGAGGTCAGATAGGCAGTCGCTGCATGTAAAATATTGGTATTCAGCTACATCTGGTTAGACTGGTAGCCGACCCCAACATAGTAGGGAAAAGACAGGCAGTTGATGTGCACAGTGATAAGATGAATATTATGTTTGCCAGTATTTACCTCAAGCAATACCAATATCTTTTGTTGACTGTACCTGTAGATATAATGTCTTACCTAGTCTTTATTGTCAACATTTTATAGCAGTGCGTGGCTTGGATCCGTCATAAATATGAAGTAACTATTCTGTGTACGTATTTCATGGAAAATGTAGGACTTCTCTCGTATCGGCACGAAATCTATGAAAATTTGAGTAGCTCATACCGTAATAAAAATATGACTGAGCGAGTACCGGGTAAAACGGGGTGAATAGAGACTGCAGGGGTGAATCGAAACGAAACTGTAAAAGTGGATTTTGACAGTAAACACATTAGAGTCCTTTTTGGTTACAAACGATCATAATTTCAACAGTAAAATCAACTTTAAAGTTTCGTCTCGATTCACCCCTGCAGTCTCTATTCACCCCGTTTTACGGTAGCGAGATCGTTTAGTCCACTGTCGTACCCTCGACCCCTAAAAAAAGATTTGTATATTTGTACATAGTTCACACTCGACCCCGAGACTGAATTTTCATACAAAAGACAGGCATACATTGTCCACTTTCGACCCCTAGTTCGGTAAGTACCTAAAATTAATATTTTGGTACAGTAAGATACAGACTATTTTGGGGGTCGAGAGAAAACTAAAACTTGGCTGCAAAATTAAATCAACTCTCTACCCACAAGGGTCAGGAATAGACTATAGTCAGGGGTCCAGTGGACACATTGGACAATGGATCCTTGACAGTCGTTACGGATAGTCAGAAGCCTTGGTAAGACTTTCGAAGTCTTACCAAGGGGTATCGTGTTACTAACTAACTAACTGAATTGTGGTGGTCAGATATGCACCACATTTTTATTTAGCTGCATCCGGTAAGACTGTAAGCCGACCCCAACATAGTTGTGAAAAGACTAGGCAAATTAATTGACCCACATTCATAAATATCATGATTTAACCCATTTTTTTTTCTTTTGGGCGGGAAATCCTCAAATAACTTCTCCCGCTCTGGGTGGAGCAGGAGGGCGTGTCAGACTTTTACTGACTAAAACCCACCCGTGTTCCCACAGTAGCCTGTATGCCAGGGGCTGCCGTATCTCTTTCGAACAAACCCGCACCCCTGGCAGGCATGGGCCCTTACGGGCCCCATCGGTTTGTGCTGACATCTCTTTGAGGCGCGCGTGGAACACAACGCGCCGTCGACTTGGGCTTGGTCCTTACCGGACAGCGAGCTACCCATTACTCGCCGTCCGTAAGCTCATGCCTACGGTGGCCGGAAATCAGCCTGAGATTCCCGACGCCCAATGATTTAACCCCTTAAAATCGAAATGCACATCGCGTGCATGTACCCTCGAACGGAACGATTTTATAAAATAGACACCCTGATAGATAAGCCATTGAATTTATTATTCTTTCATGTGTTCTTGAAGTAAGTGGAGCAAGGTATTTCGTTAAAGAGTTGTAAAAGGTGGGAAATATATATCTGATCCTCTAAATAGTTCACATATCTACTGATGTAGGCATTTAAATTACCTATTAAACTTTTTGGGCTCCTAATGATGTTTGTTTTTTCCATATTGGAACCTCTTTTTAAACTAACTGGCCTTTTCTTATAGTTGGTCGCAGTAACGAAGCTAGGGTAGAATTTTTACCAACCTCGCATCGAACGCTACATCTAAGTTGGTTGCAGTTACTTAACTAATATGATTTGCTAGCTTGTGGCAGCCGCTACGCCCGCGTGCTGGTCTACAATTATCCAACGGGAATGTACGACCGGGATCAAAAGTACCCTATATGTTAATCCTGGCTATAATAAATCTGTGGTGTAAATTTCATCCAAATCCGTTCAACTGTTTTCGCGCGGTTGAGTAACAAATATCTAAACGTCTAAACATCCAATTCAAACTTTCACTTAGGAGTAGGATAGACATTTAGGTTCACAAAAAGATTCATTCATTAAACTAGAGTATTCAAAAATATTATTTGGGAAAGCAAGATGGGAATTATTATCATCATCATCATTTCAGCCGAAAAACGTCCACTGTTGGACATAGGCCTCCCCCAAGCTCCGCCACTTCGACCGGTTCTATGCTTCCCGCATACAGCGGACTCCTGCGGCCCTCACAAGGTCGCCACTCCAGAACTTTTCAGCCCGTTGTCACGTTGGGAGGGGGGTAATAATCGCCATGCTTCGCAGGCGGGTTGGCGATCGCAGTATGGTTTTAGAAATTAATAGAGAACGCTGCTGCCCATTCTCTAGTACTTTGATTAAATACATGCGGAAATGATTATAGATTTGATTAAATACATGCGGCGTATAAAACGGTCGGAGTTTCGTACTGATCGGCAAGCCATGGAATTTATTATTCTTTCATATGTTTGTGTTCTTCAAGTATTTGGAGCAAGGTATTTCAAATGCCACACGTTAAAGAGCAGTAAAAAGGTTTAGCCTTCATCGATTTTCTTTTGTTTCCATGTATGTGCAGAATGGATGATGAATGGTTTCATATTGGTTTTATGACTAACTGCATAAGAACTTTAAAGGATTTAGAAAGAAACACAAATATTTTTTATTTGAAACTAGTAATATAAACATTAATTCAAAAAAAAAAAATCGTGAGAACTATTAAAAAGAGAACATTAAAACTTTTAAGTTTATCTAAGGTGGCGACATTTAAAGTAATTGTCAAAAAAAAAGACCTAATTAGTTTTTTGACATTTAATTAATAATATCTGGATGACTTCTTTTTTTGTTTGACGTTTTTAAAAAAATGAAACCTAGCTAGATCAATTTATCGCCCGCAAAAACCCCCTGCATACTAAATTTCATGATGGTTGGAGCCGTTTCCGAGATTCAGATAATTAATATACAAGAATTGCTCGTTTAAAGATATTCGATGTCGCATAGTCAGCTATACAGGGTGGCGAGTACATTGACGCGCACCCTGTTACCATTCAGTACATGACTTTGTAGGTCCTGGTGATGATACTGCCAAGATTGAAAACTGCATACTTAAGTTTATTAATGTACTAGCTTATGCCCGCGGCTTCGCTCGCGTTATTTTAGAATTTTACAATCAACTCGGGTTGTTCTCTACTTGTTGTTTGACCGTTGTAATTAATGGTCAAACGGAACATTATTCTTGTTAAGTACTGTTTCTTCCAATAATATGAACACGGAAATCCAAATAACTACAGGTGCTTCGCACATTAACAAACTACCGAATATCATAGATTATACATGATTTTGGACCCCCTTTAAATGTAGGTTATTGAAGTAACTCACCTAAGTTTCATCATCTGCCTTACTAAAAATATCATCATCATCATATCAGCCGAATAACGTCCACTGCTGGACATAAGCCTCCCCCAAAAAGGGGGATTTGCCATAATCGCCACGCTTAGCAGGCGGGTTGCCGATCGCAGTATGGTGATTATTTATTTCGGGATTTTACGTGAAAATCCCGAAAATTTGGTAGTTGCAAGTTTAGTAAAAAATAGTGTTTACACATCTTTTATAAAGCTTATTTTCAACTTACTGAAGATTTTTCCCGAATCCAGGGAAAGAAAATATAGTCGTAAGGAAGTCTCCACTTTCTGTCTCTGTTCTCCGAAGTTTAGGCAAATATAGTCAGCCTGTACCGATCACTGGTGATAACATATTTCGGTACCGGTACGGAAAAATGTTTGTCACAAAATTTTCACGGAATAATTCTACTAATATTATAAACTAGCTGCTTCACGCGGCTTCGCCCGCATGGAGGTCGAAATTATCCCACGGGAACGTAGTATTACCGGGATAAAAAGTATCCTATGTGTTAATCTAGTTTATAGTCTATCTGTGTGTGTTCTGTATCCGTTCAGCCATTGTTGCGTGATTCAGTAACAAACATCCAAACATCTTCACGAACTTTTACATTTATAATATTATAGTAGGATGTGAAATTCTGTATGTTTAGATATTTCAAATGAAAAATCAATAATAATAACGCGAAAACGGCCAAACGGTTTCGGATGAAATTTGGCACACAGATAGTTTTAAACCTAGATTAACATATCACATACAAATTTTTCACGTTCCTGTGGAATGATTTGCGACCTACACACGGACGATGCCGTTGGCAAAAGTTAGTAAACTAGTTTTCTCACAATTTTCCACTACATCTATTCGATTTACATCCATCACATCCCAGCTACATTACACCTACATACATCATATTTAGACCGGAATATCATGATAATATATTTTCCTTCATATAATTCGTTGGTACGCCAGAAAAGGGAATAAATATCGAGCAAAGAGGACGAAAAATAACGCCATTTCGAACCATTGAGCTCTGAAGTCGTTATAACAACAACATACATAAATAAAGTTATAAAGGACCCGTTTGAATATAAATTACTTAGAAATTATTTTATTTTTCAAGTGGAGTGGGACTTCGGAGTGAAGTATAAATGTGATTTTGTAATTTGGTATGTTGTTCAGTCGGATCCAGCCTGGCCCTTACTGCCCTCTACCAACGGCTTAGGGCACTAAACCGAGGTCAGTACCCCACATGGGCTGCCTTTAGTTCACTGTCCGGTAAGGCCCAAGCTCAGGTCGACGGCGCGTTGTGTTCCACGGGCGCCTCAAAGTGATGTCAGCACCCTGGTGAGGTCCGCAAGGGCCGATGCCTGCCAGGGGTGCGGGCTGTTCGAAAGAGATACCACAGCCCCTGGCACACAGGCAACTGAGGGATCACGGGTGGGTTCGAGTCAGTAAAACTCTGACACGATATCCTGCTCAACCCGAGCGGGAGAAGTTATTTGATGACTTCCCACCCAAAACAAAAGAAGGGGTTGCTTTTAGCGAGCAGTGGTTTTAGTTTTAAGTTTATTAAGCCTTTGCTGGTAATATTAATTTATTAAGATTATCACAGGCAAGTCCAGTTAAGCGTTCCGCGTGGTGCCGGACGTGAAGAATAGCACCATCTCATCTCTTCCCGTGGGTGTCGTAGGCGGCGACTAAGGGACTTACTAGAGAATGGGCAGCAGCGTTCTCTATGCATTTTACCACCATACTGCGATCGCCAACCCGCCTGCCAAGCGTGGCGATTATGGCAAGCCCCCCAAATTAGGGCCAGGGTCCAGCAGTGGACGTTTTTCGGCAGAAATGATGATTCATGTGGAAGTTTATCTTTCCTCATAAATGTGGCTATCGTATACAAAAATACTTTTTCAAATTCGTCTGGTGGTTCCAGAGGTTACGCGTTCAAATATGAAATACAAGACACCAAGCATTGCCATACAACGTGGCAATGCTGCCAGCCTTATGGGCACTTTTCCCATTGACAACGATGCGGACGTATTTTTTGATGCCTTGTGATTATTTTCTTTTTTTATGTACCTGTACATATTATTATTTGATATGAATGGATTGAATAGACACAAACATGTTACATAAATATTAGGTCTTTACCTATGAAATTGCCGTTCTGCAGTACTGGCCATTTCAAATCAAAATAATTTTTGTTTGGCTAAGAATTCTAATTTCAAATTAATTTTATTTTAAAAACATGGATTTTTTTTTCTAAAAGTAGTCATTTCTTTATTGATTAGTGTTACATTTTCATCGCATTTCAATCTTTTTCGTCATCATGGATACGTAAAAAATTCGAGTAATTATGGAATATGAGTACCGTCGTGGCAGCAACGCGGCACAAGCGGCACGCAACATCAACGACGTTTACGGAGCTAACACTACAAACCAACGCACCACCTGTTATTGGTTTGCTCGCTTCCGTTCTGGAAATTTCGACCTGAAAAATGAACCTCGCGGTCGTCCGAAGACTTTGGTCGACAATGACGAATTAAAGGCGATTGTGGAAGCTGATGATACACAATCTACGGCTGAATTAGCAGCAGCTTTCGACGTTAGCGTCAAAACAATATTGGTCCATTTGCGTCAAATTGGCAAGGTAAAAAAGCTTGACAAATGGGTGCCCCACGAACTCAATGATCGCCAGCGCGAAGTACGCGTCGAGACGTGCCTTGCACTGCTCAACAGACACACAAATGAAGGAATTTTGAACCGCATTGTTACCTGCGATGAAAAATGGATTCTGTTTGATAACCGTAAGCGCTCAGCAAGTTGGTTGGATCCTGGTTCAGCACCTAAACAATGCCCTAAACGAAAACTTACCCCTAGAAAAGTGATGGTCACTGTTTGGTGGTCTAGCGCCGGTGTGATTCATCACAGCTTCTTACCAAACGGGGTGAGCATTACTGCAGATGTGTACTGTGAAGAACTGAACACAATGATGGAGAAGCTGGCGCATCTCCAACCAGCATTGGTCAATCGCTCGTCTCCGCTGCTCCTGCACGACAACGCGCGACCTCATACTGCACAGCAGACGGTCTCCAAGTTGCAAGAACTGGGGTTGGAAGCTCTCCGTCATCCGCCCTACTCACCAGACCTTGCGCCTACAGACTACTACTTTTTCCAGAATTTGGATAACTTCTTGGCGGGAAAAAAAATTAATACCCGAGAGGCAGTACAAAATGCCTTTGAAGAATTTGTTGCCTCCCGTCCAGCTGATTTCTTTAAGAAGGGCATCAATAAACTGCCACTGCGATGGCAAAGATGCATTGATTGCATGGGTGATTACTTCGATTAATACAAATAAAAAATTCATGAAAAAAATTCGTTTAAATTTTTTCATACAAAACGGCAATTTCATAGGTAAAGACCTATTATGATAGTCAGTTAATAATTACGCTACAAAAAAATATTTGAGCTCTGCTACCTAATTGCGTAATGCATTATTGACAAACGATTCAGATTAATTTGCTTCGTTTCTATCGCAATTTGCTTAAATTTACGAATTTCGAATTGCGAAACTCCAATATCTGTGAAAGCGATTACTATTCTATTAGAGTGAATGATATGTCGGGAAAAATTGGGTATACGGTCTATTTTTCTAACTAAAGCGAATTGCGTAACTAGTTTGACAGCTATCAGTTTGTTTGAAACCAACGAGTAGTCGGTTTCGCAAGCCGAAGGCAACGTACTCGCCGCAATCATTTTTCTTCTTACATTTTAATGGGATTTAATCATTAAATCTCTTAAATTATAACGAAAAAATATAAGTGGTAGTCTTCCTGATAAACTGTGAATGTGATTTTGTGTAAAACCTCAATGTTATATCAGTATTGTGGTATTTTGAATAGCGAAGCAACGAGGTGATTATACAGAGATAATTGCAATCATTTTCTTCTGTTACGTGTGCTTACAACCTAAAATAAAGATTCCTACTAAGAGAACCTACCTAGATGATATTTCAGAAACGAGAAACCTATTTTGGTGGCGTTTTAACGAAATACAAATTCGTAGGTACCTCGTATCGTAAACTTATCATAATGTCACCAACTTAGCAAGCAAGTCGAGCATTTACGAATTGTAATTAGAAAACCTAAAAAGCGATTAATTTAAACAGGAAGAACAAAAGAAGAACACATTGAAGAAGCAGTTTATGTCAATGTATTATCTATCTAAAGACTTCTATGAACTAGCTACACACACCATATATACAGACTTATTTCCACATCATTGTCTGTTCAAGGTAATATCAATATTATTTTCTATAAAAGAACCTATTGAATATGCCTAAATATTGTATTTACACATATTGTTTGTTGTCAATACAAAATATAGATAAGGCAATGCATAATTACTTTAAGCAAAGTAGGTAGGTATTTTCCCGTCAGTGTCGTAGGAGGCGACTCAGGGACTTACTAAGAATGGGTAGCAGTGTTCTCCATGCATTTTACCACCATACTGCGATTGCCAACCCGCTTGCCAAGTGTGGCGATTATAGCAAACCCCCCAAATTTGGGGAGGCCCATGTCTAGCAGTTGACGTCTTTCGGCTGAAATGATGATGATGGCCTACTAGGTACCTACCTTAAATATTTTTCAACTAATTATTGTGAATAATAAGTTAGTAAGAATATCCAATTCAATTATTCTGTCTGTGGATTACAGTCCACTCCCTCTCACAGAGAGGCCTATGCCTGTCAAGTTTATCACACACATTGCATTGTAAAATTACTATGCAACGTGTGTGAAGATTTTCAATCATACAATATTATTCTTTACATTCAGTGGAAATCCACAAAATAAGCATTGTACTCTACATGCATCAGACTATGGTAGTAGGTATTGAACATTGTTTTCTAAATATTGAAAAACCATAATATTTATTTGTTATGTTTATTATGTGGAGGCCTACAAAAAATATTTCTCATTGAATTGGTTTTGCTTGATAATAGGTCTTTACCTATGAAATTGCCGTTTTGTATGAAAAAATTTAAACGAATTTTTTTCATGAATTTTTTATTTGTATTAATCGAAGTAATCACCCATGCAATCAATGCATCTTTGCCATCGCAGTGGCAGTTTATTGATGCCCTTCTTAAAGAAATCAGCTGGACGGGAGGCAACAAATTCTTCAAAGGCATTTTGTACTGCCTCTCGGGTATTAAATTTTTTTCCCGCCAAGAAATTATCCAAATTCTGGAAAAAGTAGTAGTCTGTAGGCGCAAGGTCTGGTGAGTAGGGCGGATGACGGAGAGCTTCCAACCCCAGTTCTTGCAACTTGGAGACCGTCTGCTGTGCAGTATGAGGTCGCGCGTTGTCGTGCAGGAGCAGCGGAGACGAGCGATTGACCAATGCTGGTTGGAGATGCGCCAGCTTCTCCATCATTGTGTTCAGTTCTTCACAGTACACATCTGCAGTAATGCTCACCCCGTTTGGTAAGAAGCTGTGATGAATCACACCGGCGCTAGACCACCAAACAGTGACCATCACTTTTCTAGGGGTAAGTTTTCGTTTAGGGCATTGTTTAGGTGCTGAACCAGGATCCAACCAACTTGCTGAGCGCTTACGGTTATCAAACAGAATCCATTTTTCATCGCAGGTAACAATGCGGTTCAAAATTCCTTCATTTGTGTGTCTGTTGAGCAGTGCAAGGCACGTCTCGACGCGTACTTCGCGCTGGCGATCATTGAGTTCGTGGGGCACCCATTTGTCAAGCTTTTTTACCTTGCCAATTTGACGCAAATGGACCAATATTGTTTTGACGCTAACGTCGAAAGCTGCTGCTAATTCAGCCGTAGATTGTGTATCATCAGCTTCCACAATCGCCTTTAATTCGTCATTGTCGACCAAAGTCTTCGGACGACCGCGAGGTTCATTTTTCAGGTCGAAATTTCCAGAACGGAAGCGAGCAAACCAATAACAGGTGGTGCGTTGGTTTGTAGTGTTAGCTCCGTAAACGTCGTTGATGTTGCGTGCCGCTTGTGCCGCGTTGCTGCCACGACGGTACTCATATTCCATAATTACTCGAATTTTTAACGTATCCATGATGACGAAAAAGATTGAAATGCGATGAAAATGTAACACTAATCAATAAAGAAATGACTACTTTTAGAAAAAAAAATCCATGTTTTTAAAATAAAATTAATTTGAAATTAGAATTCTTAGCCAAACAAAAATTATTTTGATTTGAAATGGCCAGTACTGCAGAACGGCAATTTCATAGGTAAAGACCTAATATTAATACACAATGTATATAGTTAAATAATACGTCCATCATTTTTTTTATTTATTATTAAAAAAATGACTTGCCTATGAAGTACCTAAATAAAGATAATTTATACTTTTTAGTCAAGTATCTATATTTCATCCATCAATAGAATTGTAGGCATCTAATTACTGTTTATCTAATAGCAGAATATTGTAGTTTTGTAAAGTACATCAGTAGATTGTGCATTGAAGCGTTTAAGGGAGAGGCCTATTAAAGACTGGATGAGTAATGGATGATGGAAAATAATGAGGATGTACTTAAAATATTTTTTTTTCTTTCAGGTGGCTCAACTATATGTATAAACAGGAAAAATTTAAACTTTCTCTCAGCAACATTACCAAGCTGTATTAAATTATAAATGATGACTTCCACAGGAAAACAGTAGCCCAAATTTGCCAAATTCCACTAATCTATACAATATACTTGTTTGAATTTCTTTTTGCCTCATAGCCAACGAATTCATGTCAAATGTGAACAAATGCTGTAGTCAGAAGGGTGAAATGATATAAATAAAGCAGTTATGTTAACCAATAATTTATTTGTTTTTAATTTACCTTTATGTACCAAATAAATGACAATTCAGATAAACACTGCTATTTTCTAAACAGTATCACTTTAATGATCAATAACTTGTCTTTTGAACTTAATCAATGCTATAGGTATTTATTTCAACATTTAACAGTTATTTTAGTTAATAATTAAAACACTTTGTAAGTATTAAAGTTTTTTTTTTTTTTTTTTTTTTTTTTGGGTGGGAAATCATCAAATAACTTCTCCCGCTCTGGGTGGAGCAGGAGGGCGTGTCAGACTTTTACTGACTAAAACCCACCCGTGTTCCTTCAGTAGCCCTTAAGCCAGGGGCTGTGGTGTCTCTTTCGAACAAACCCGCACCCCTGGCAGGCATCGGCCCTTGCGGGCCCCATCATTTTTTGTGCTGACATCTCTTTGAGGCGCGCGTGGAACACAACGCGCCGTCGACTTGGGCTTGGTCCTTACCGGACAGCGAGCTACCCATTACTCGCCGTCCGCAAGCCCATGCCTACGGTGGCCGGAAATCGGCCTGGGATTCCCGACGCCCAGGGCGTCTCCGTATCCTGCGGCGGCTGGGGTCGCGAGGGCGCATATGCTGCCTCTCCCTCACGTGCGCCGCCTCCCTCTTCGCGAGCATCACTGCTTCGCTGAAGGAGGTGACGGCTCCCCATGCCCTCTCGCTCCGTACCATGGCCTGGGCCAGGGCCGGACGCGAGAGATCGCCGCCGCCGATCGCCTCCACGAGGACACGGCGGTGCTCCGCCCAAGCAGGGCAGACCGCCACCGTGTGCTCCACCGTGTCCTCAGGGCGATCTTCGCAGTGGAAACACCCGGGCGTTTCCTCCCGCCCTATCCGAAACAGGAACCTCCCGAAACAACCGTGTCCGGTGAGGACCTGCGTCAGGCGGAAGGTGAGGACGCCATGCCGCCTCTCAAACCACTCCTCAAAGAGGGGACTTACCGCCGCAATCGTGGCGTGCCCAGCACTGGGTTGCGACAATCGCTCTCTCCATGTCACCATGAGATCCCGCCGGAGCTCTGTCCGCTGTGCCGCGATTTCCTGCGGCAGCGGACTTACGCCCCGGCCTTTGGCCTCCTCGCGCCACTCCCATATTTGCGCGAGGACCTTTGCCTCCAGATCCCATGGCGGTAATCCGGCAAGGAGGCCCGCCGCCTCGCCGGAGATCGTGCGATATCCCCGGATCATCCTGATCGCCATGACCCTATGGGACGCCCTCAGCTTGCGAGCTGGTTGGCGCCTCAATGTAGGCGCCCACACCGGCACCCCGTATAGGGCCATGGACCGCACGATCCCCGCGTAGAGCCTCCGGCAGGAGGCGTTTGGCCCCCCTAGATTGGGCAAGAGCCGCTTCAACGCAGCCCCGGCCCGCTCCAGTCTGGGAGCCAAACGGCGGAAATGTTCCGCGAAGTTCCACCGGCTGTCGAGGACGAGTCCTAGGTACTTCATCGTCGACTCGACGCCGATGTGAACCCCTCCCACCGTTATCTGGGAACCCGTCGGTGGCGCATTCCGAGGACCATGAAACCACATGGCCTCGGACTTGTGCAATGCCACCTCGAGTCCCAGTTGCCGGATCCTATCCACGATTGTCGCAACCCCGTGTGTCGCTAAGTCGGCCGCCGCCTGGTACGACCTCCCTTGCGCCAGGACCAGCGTGTCGTCAGCGTAGCAAACTACACTGACGCCGCTAGGGAGGTCGGCGCGCAGCACCCAGTCGTATCCGATGTCCCACAGATGCGGTCCCAGGACCGATCCCTGTGGGACACCGCACGACATCTCTCGCCGGTTCCACTCTCCGAGGTGACCGGGGCAGATGACGGCCCTGTCCGTCAAATAGGCCTCGACCACACGACAGAGGTAGGTCGGCATCCGGTGATAACGGAGTGCCTCCCTTATGCAACTCCAGGGCAGGGTGTTGAAGGCATTGGCGATGTCTAATGACACCGCCAAGACGACCCCACCCCGGGCCACAGCATCCCCCGTCGTGAGGGCTCGCACGCGCATGATGGCATCCACCGTGGAGCGCCCCTTGCGGAAACCAAACTGGCTCTCCGCCAAATCCGGCCCCACCCGCACCAGCCGCCCGACGAGGCGGTCTGCAATTACTCTCTCAAAGAGCTTGCCCACCTCGTCGAGTAGCACAATGGGCCGGTAAGCGAACGGAGAGTCCGCTGGGCGCCCCGGCTTCTTAATGAGGACCAGTTTCCCCGTCTTCCAGCGAAGTGGGAACTGGCCCTCCTCCAAGCATGCGCTTAGGAGCCCTCTTAGTCGAGGCCCGAGAGCCTGCAAGGCCAGGACCCAGGCTTTGCCGGGCAAGCCGTCGGGTCCTGGGGCGGTATTCTTGGCACTCAGCCTACGTACCGCCACTCTCAGGTCTACCTCGGTCACCTCTGGAGAGTCGTAGTCGTCGTCGGTGTGGTCCGCATCGGGCACCGCAGGAGGCGGAGCCATGGGCGGGGGAGCGTGCTCCCCTCGTGAGGGGAACAGAGCGCTCACCACGTCCTGCACGAGATGAGGCCGGAGACTCTGCGTCAGCGGGGGAGCCCACGGGCGGATTTTATCCCGCACCGTTTTGTAGGGGCGTCCCCACGGGTCTCTGTTCAGAGTCTCCAGCGACTCCTCGCGGGCCACTACTCTGGCCCGCAGGATCTCATCTCGGAGGGCGGTCTTCGCCACTCTGTACCCCTCGTACAGCTCCGCCTCAATGGCTACCGTATCCGGAGGGCGGATACGGAGCCTGCGGTGCCTGGAGTAAAGGTGTCGCGCAGCAACACACGCCTCGCGCAGTGTTGACAACTGCGGCGACCACCAGTACACCTGGCGTGAAGCACGACCTGGCTGGACCCGGGGCATTGCCACGTCACATACCTCGGACATGGTCTCCCGGAACCACTCGGCCTCGTCGTTTATGTCGGCAGGCCTGTCCGGTGATGACACCCAGGCCTGCACGATCGAGGCTTCCAGGAGAAGCTCCCGGTCCAGCTGCTTCAACGCCCACCGCGGACCACACGGGGCCTGTCGGACCGGCGCGCTCGAGGCCTGGGCGGAGACGTCAAACCGGATGTACCGGTGGTCGGAATACGTCTCCACCCCCTCCATGACGCGCCAGTCGATGACACGTGGCGACAGAGCGGGGCTAGCGAACGAAATGTCCACCACCGACTCACCCCGCATCCGCACACACGTGGCGACAGAACCCCGGTTTAGGACGACCAGGTCTGCTTCCAGAGCCCAGTCCTCCACCATCCTGCCCCGCACATTCGTCAACCGGGAACCCCAAGCCAAGCTCTTGGCATTGAAGTCCCCGAGGACTAGCACGGGGAGGGAACGAAACCCGACGACGACGTCTCTCAACTCCGCAAGGGAGTTGTGGAACTCGGCGAGAGTTCGGCTCGGAGAGAAGTACACCCCTACCACGACTATCTCCCCGAACCGTGCTGCAACGCAACCCCGTCCCCTCTTGACACTCTCGAGGGTCGGGGTACCGGCGGCGGCCGACGAAATGAGGGTCACTGAGCCGCTCAGGTCCTCCACCCAGTCATCCCTGGGCGGGACAAAGTACGGCTCAGCGACCACGGCGATGTTAATCGACCACTGCGCCATGCTCTGGATCAACAGATCCTGAGCGGCGGCGCAGTGGTTGATATTCGCCTGGAGGAGGCGTAATGGGGCCGTCACTGACACTCCATATCAGCCCCCTCCGGGACCTCCTCGGTAGGCCTTGGAGTAACGGCGGCGACAACGGCGACAACGGCGGTGGTGGAGGCGGCAGCGGCGGCGGGAGTGGCGGCGGTTGCGGCGGTGACGGCGGTGGCGGAGGGTTTGGCCCTGCCTCGGCCCCTGGCTTTGGTGGACGGAGCGCAGGCCTTGCTCCCTGCCCGGTGTTCGGCCGGCTTGCCAGCTGCCGCACATGAATAGCAGTGCGGCGTGGCATTGCAAGAGCCGGCCTTGTGACCGGGCTGACCGCAGCGGAAGCAGTGCCCACTGCGGTCCACCTCCGAGGTGCATTGCACTCCCACGTGGTGGCCCACGTGGCAGCGGAAGCACCTCAGGGGTCTGGGTTCCAGCAGTTTGACCTGCGCGGACACCCAGCCTACCAGGAGCCTTCGGCCCTCCCCGGTGATCAATTTGGCCGCCGACACGGGGCAGCTCACCGTTACGGTTTGCATGCCCGTGTCGTCAGAACGAATGGTGCCTGCCCTCACCTGCTCGGCAGGGCACCCCCCAGTCCTGGCAACGGCGGCCACCACCTCGGCCTCCGTCACGGTGTCGTCCAGGCCCAAGATGCGCATTTCAGCGCACCTGGTGGGCCTGGACACCCGGACCTCTTCCGCACATAGGGACGCCCTAAGCCTTTCGGCCAGGGCGTCTGCGGTCGGGCCACTGGCCGCGCTGGGGATCTCCAGCATGCGGGCTCCGGTCGCAGTGACCCTCATCCGCATGCCATTGGTGACCCCCAGCTCCGCGAGGTTCACCGCCGCCCTAGCTTTGGAAAGCACGTTGCGGTAGGACACGCCCTTCTTCTCCGCTTCCGGCTGTAGTGTTATCACTACAGCTGCGGACTTCGGGGCGCGTAACCTAGCCGCGGCGCTACGCTTTTTACGCCGCTGCCGCCTCTCCTTCCTTTTTGCCGCCCTCGCTGCCTTGCCCGCCTTCTTTTTCTCCCCGGCTACTTCCCATGCGGCGTCAGCCGCGGGAGATGGGGGAGGCGGGGCCGACCGTCCTGGCACCACGGCTGGGATCGTAGTTGCCTGAGCAGCCACTCCGCCCTTCTTGGGCTTGGGCGGCACCGGTTTCGCCTGGGTCCGTCCCGGCTGCGGTGCCGACTTGGCCACGGCTGCCGTGGCGGTGGCATACGTTGACTCCTTCTGTTGGCCCGAGGCCGGCCGGCTCGCCGCTAGGGGGGGGCGGAGGACTATAGCCTCTAGGGCGGAAAACCGGCTCCGGAAGGCAGACAGCTCCTGCCGCACCAGAGTCAGCACCCGGTCCTCCTCAGGCAAGGGTCGACCCTGACCATGCCGCGCCCCCTTTTCAGGCACATCCTTCGGGCCAGCTCCTCGGAGCACGGCCAGGTCCGCTCGGAGCTCCTCGTTCTCCTTTCGGAGGAGCTCCATGGCGGCCGTCAAACGGGCGACCTCCGCCCGCATCTCGGACATACCGTCCGACCAAGGTCCGGAGTATATGTCCTCTGCCGCCGCCATAATGGAGGCTATGGCTGCGGGTATGGCCTTGCCTTTAGAGGACTGAAGCCTCTTTAAGGACACACCCTTCACTGCAGCAGCCACAACCTCCGCGAGCCTGGCCGTCCGCTCCGAGTAAGAGCCGCCAGCGTTGTCTGACTCACCGCCAGACGACTCTGAGAGGGCCCTACTACTGGTCCCCCCAGAGAGCTGCCCCTCCGTGGCCGAAGCCTCAGCTTGCTGGGCCGTGTCGGCGCTCGGCTCGCCAGGTTCCTTTATGGTTAGGCCTTTGCCTAACCGGACCCCACCCTGCAGACAGACCTTCCCTAGCTTACGAGCCGAGGCCATACCTCCATCCGAGGACGACCCCTGGCCATCCTTCGGTTTGGGGCGCTTCTTGAGGAACTCCTTGGTCCTCTTCGAAGCACCCGCCACTACAGGCTCCAGGCTCTTAGAAGAGCCCTTCGCGCTCGATGCGGCGTCGGACTCCGACCCCGCATCACTTTCCTCCTCTACTTCTATTTGTGGTGTTTTAAAAAATTTATCCATTTGATTCCCACGAGTATAAACTTGTTGTATCGACTCAAAAACAGTGGTTCGCACTAGAGACTAATTAAGCTACCCATTAGTCAAGCTTGCAACCTCCCTCACGGTGCGCCGCCGCTTGGAGGTTTGGGGTAATTTTTTATAGAGGATTTCTTCCTCGCGGCCCGGGCGGTTAAGCCAAGGCCCTCGACCCCCGTCAAAAGTCAGAGACATGACCGTGACAATCTTCGGGGCTACGAGATTAACGGTGGCAGAAGGAGAGCACTCCTTCTTGCCTGCCCGGTGGCAGGGTGAGTGCACACCGAGCCCGCTCTTACTCCGCCGCTGTGCGTCTCTGCATGAGCGCAGAGATACACGCGTTGGAGCGTCCCGCCGACAGGATATTGGCATACGGGCAACGACACCCATTAGGCACACAGTACCCAATGGGGGAAATTGCCCGCATCCCAGGGTGCACCGTCCCGGAGACTGGCCTTTCCCCCAGACGTATCCAAGGGAAACTCCAGCCCACGGGCACACGGGGAGGTTTCCTGTCCAAGCACCCCAAGTATTAAAGTTTACACCAATATCAATTAACAAAGTTCATATTAAGTATATTGCTGTTGAGCAAAACTAGTCAGCAGTTTTCTTAAATAGGTAAAATTAGTATGTTCATAACAATCTTCAGTTTCTACTTTTGCACTTGAGCAGCTTGATAACTGAAGTAGTTGCAGTAGCAGTAACAGTGATGTCAGAAGTAGCCGAAACAAATGGCAACAGCCAACATCATTCATGCTGCTTTCATGTCTATGCAAGGGAAGTGCTCCGGGGACTCCTGCAATTTTAAAACAAAATCAAATTATTTTCTGCTCAATTAAAGTACTTAATTATGGGCCAAACTAGGCAATATTTAGTAGGCCGTCATCAACCTATGGCTATTGCTTTATTTAACATGGCACGAAACTAGAACTGTAAAAAATAGGGACATATGAAATTTATGATGTGATTACATTTATGTATAAAGTTCGCCCAAAGAAAAATTCATTCATAATTATGAGTTGCTGCTTGATACTTAACTGTGTTAAAAAGCTCACCTTCAATGATTAATACAAAAGCTTGGTTTTCAATGTCCTGCGTTGCCACCAAATTCTTTGAGGTAAAACCCTCATAGGTCAATATTCGATTGAAGTTAGTAGCTCTGGCATCGTCTGCGAAAATGTTATAATACTTAATTAACGTTACCTATGTTGTTGGTTGTAATTGGTTATTATAGTTTGTAATTTAGTATCTGTTGCTTATGTAGATGCTGATAGAATTACATACATACAACCCCTAAGACGACCCACTGACCAAAATATCAAATAACAACATCTCAGTTATTAGAATGTGAGGTTGACAGACAATCATTATTACCAAAATGAATAGTTAACCTAAGAAAGTTACAAACACTAGACACTAGACACAGAAATTCCTGTTTATATTGGCTTACTTACAGCACTACAGCTGATACTGAATTATGGGTCACTGGTTCGTCCTTTTCGCTATTGAGAAACACAGCTTATGACGTAGTGCAGCCAGTACAAAACGAAGACAGAGCCCTATTCCTTGCCATTTGCCAATTACGTGTTCTGTGCAGAAACCACAAAAATAATCCGATACTGTTTATCATAGGCCCATGTCTTTGTATGCGAATAGTAAACATAATTTAGTTTATTGAAAAACATAAAACAACTAATTTAAAACAAAATTCAAGACAAGACAAACAAAAACATTTCATAGTTTTTTTATTTGTTACAGTGTTGCCAACTTTTTCCCGACTCCACTTAATCGCAATTTTTAATTTTATTTAAATTCCTATTGCTGACGTTCTGTCGTCCTTTTTGAGGTCCATTTGAAGATTTGAAATTGAAAGTAAAACTTATCATGTCACAATCAGTCATATTTTTTCATATCATCGTCACGTACTTTATAGATTACTAGCTTTTGCTCGCGGCTCCGCCAGCGTGGATGTCGGTTATCGCGTATAAAAGTAGCCTATGTCCTTCTCCGTATCCCAGAATATATCTCTGCCGAATTTCATGACGATCAGTTCAGCGGTTTAGGCGTGAAAGCGTGACAGAAAGAGTTACTTTCGCATTTATAATATTGAGTAGGGATCACAAAATAGTTACTGAAAAAGTAGGTGGAGATGTATGGATGATTGTTAGATACACAATAATGGCTTGACTTTATATTTTGGAAGCATGTTTCCATGGGATTTATTTGGTCGAAATGACACTGTTTTCGATCTCAACACGGGCACAGCCTCTGTGTGACTTCACTATATTCATCATGCTGAACAGTCTTTTCATATTAGCGTTTGAATCCAAAATGATTTCGGTATTATAAAGATATAATGGGAAAATTACTATCACAGGTTTCATGCAAACAGTAAAAAAACATGCCATCATCGTGTTATTATAATAACAGATTTCCACAAACTAAATTAGACTAATCAAAACAAAACGAACAGCCGCTAAAGCAAAATTTAATCTGCTAGTTGGGGTGTCCAAACCCCCAGTTTTAGGAGTTATCCCAATAAGTTGACAACACTGCTTTTCTACGATTTTTTCATGGACTACAGCTAAATAAAACGTGAACATTATAACGTTTCGTTGCTTTTTTCAATTATGGCAGTTTTTGGTAGAAACTGTTTTATAAATTGGTTTTAAGTTTTTTAGGGAATCATTGTATATTTTCATTTGAAGCAATAGTAGACCACCAGTTCTAATTAAAACAATATTAATTTATAGTAATATTATTCGGAAGCGAATAGTTCATATGTTATGAAACAAAACGCGCAAACGTAATAGATTGGGCAGGATTTTATTAACATCCCTATACAATTCTACAGAATTTGATTCAATTTAGTTTCACAATTCGGATTATAGAACACGATTACGAAGGGAGTTTGCTTAGTTTCGGAATCGTCATCAGAAAGTTAATACGTTACGCAATTAGGCTGCTGTTTTACGATTGTTTTATCATGATACCTACCATTTTAATTTAATAAAATACTCTTTAGGTACTCTTACTTTTTCTAGTGTTCAAATCAATTATCCTGCTAGCCATGCCATACACACACCATCTTTTAGCAGGGCATCTGCCCCTGTTAGTGTGATTGGAATTGAATTAGGAATAACGTTAGGTAGACGGCCCAGTCGTCGTCCTGAACGTAGATCGGATTAGGTCTCTTTACGCTGTAAGCTAGATCTGTTTTATAGCTGCGAACGGTAAATGGATTTATTTTGTGTTGAAATTGTCAATTTATTTTACTACTTTTGTTGACTAACTTAAAGAGGTTTATACAAATAGATAAAATTTAACTATCTTTCTGTAAAATATAAATAACAGTTTTGTTTACTAAACGGATGTTTAAGTATAGTATCCGATATTTATTATAATGAGTGATCGGAATAGGCTGACTATATTTGCCTAAACTTCGGAGAACAGAGACAGAAAGTGGAGACTTCCTTACGACTATATTTTTTTTCCCGGGATTTGGGAAAAATCTTCAGTAAGTTGAAAATAAGCTTTATATAAGATGTGTAAAAGCTATTTTTAACTAAATTTGCAATTAACCTATTCCGATCACTGATTATAACAGAAAACTGTTTTTTTTTTGTTTATTCCGGCTAAGTAATCTCCGAAACGGTAGCATCTATTTTGACGTTTCAGCTGACACAGACAGCTGTGTTGTTTGGGAGATTGTTGCGCCACTTCTTCCTAGCTAAAACAATAGGAACTCGAGGAGGGCAGAAGTTTCGCGGGACTACCTTGTGTAATTTTGTCGTTCGAAAAGTGCTGATTCTCAGCCTAATTTGAATAAATGACATATGACTTTGTCCCTGTAGCCTGTTCCCATGGGATAATTTCCGACATCACAGCTATATAATGAATAAGAACAGAACAAAAACCTTCCACAAAACCAAAATCACGACATTATCTAGTAAATAGATTGCAACCCTTTAGGTTCAGACCTCGATTTTTTCAAATAATACCCAATTTATCTGAACAGAGACAAATATCCAGAATCTTTTAGTGAAATAGCTTTTTCATCCTTCATTTTTTAAAGGATAAAGAAAAGTTGGATGAAAGAAATTTGAAGAGTTGTGGATTGTTTCGATATGAAGAGGGATTTGTTGGAGACTTGTTCAAGATTAAAAGTTTTTAAAGAGAAATGTGATCAGAATTTAAAACAAAAAAAAAAAAAAAAATATCTTTAGTTTTGTACAGCCACGGTAATTACCACTGCTCAACTATTCATAGTTGAGCAATTACCAGTTGAGCCGTTGGTATTACCAATCTAGTTGAGCAGTGGGGAAGTCGTGTAATAGTAAACCATCTGAAAGCCTTCCGTCTGGGCAGGCGTTAGCGTGGCTGACTTGGAAACCTTTAAATACGAGTTCGGACCCAAGCCGGCCGGAGTTTGCTCCGGCTGACTTGGGACGGCTCAGATCATAAGTACGTATGCGGTACCTCCCCACAAACAATGACACAACTTCGATCCTGCGCTGTATGCCCTATTACTTATGATGGTCTCTGACTGCGTCAGTGAGCGGAGTTCTCACAGATAAATTTTGAACTTTTTCCCATAGAAACGCTAAGAATTAATTACTTACCTCATCTTATCGTGTGCCAAAAATAGCTACTCAATTTCATACAGCTATCAAATTTTTTCAATTTATTTATATACGGAAATAGGGGTGGCAGTAATTTTTTTTTTGTCTTTAAATATTGACATCATTTAAGAGCTAGAATAATACTAGCTTTTGCCAGCGGCTTCGCCCGCGCGGAACTTTAATCCCCTATTTAACTCCCTTAGGGGTTGAATTCCGAAAAATCCTTCCTTATTCCTCTACACTATAAAGGGAACCTTTGTGCATAATTTCAGCTTTCTAGGTCCAAGGGTTTGGGCTGGGCGTTGATGAGTCAGTCAGTCAGGACTTCTCTTTTTATTTATATAGATTACTGATGATCTTCTGACTGCGTCATTGAGCAGAGTTCTCACAGCTGAATTTTGAGGCAAAGATGTTTGAACTATTTCCCATAGATACGCTAAGAATTAATTACTTATGCCATTTTGTCGTGTGCCAAAATGGCTATCCAATTTCATACAGTTCCGATATGAATGTACAGTAAAATAGAGGAAGCAGTTAATTAATGATTTTTTAGCTCTTTAAATATTTATATAATTTTAAAGCTAATAGTCTGAAAATAGGTACAAGTTTAAAGAAAATAAAAGTATCGTAGGGCATTAGAAAACTCGTCCGCATCATCCACGCGTCAAAAGGTAAAGTGCCCAGAATGCTGTGTCATGTTGCATAGAAATTCAGATCCTTTGGCCAAAACATAGGCCAGCGCTCTGTTCACGTAAATAGTCGACCAACCTCTTGGCAAAGTCTCGAAAAACTAATTGAGCACGAACCCCATGGTAGTCAGGCAGCATGTACGCCCTCACGGCCCTAACCGCAGGAGACGCCCTGGGTGTCGGGAATCCCAGGCTGATTTCCTGCCACCATAGACGTGGGCTTGCGGACGGCGAGTAATGGGTAGCTCGCTGTCCGGTAAGGACCAAGCTCAGGTCTACGGCGCGTTGTGTTCCACACGCGCCTCAAAGAGATGTCAGCACAAAAATGATGGGGTCCGCAACGGCCGATGCCTGCCAGGGGTGCGGGTTTGTTCGAAAGAGATACCGCAGCTCCTGGCATACGGGCTACTGAGGGAACACGGGTGGGTTTTAGTCAGTAAAAGTCTGACACGCCCTCCTGCTCCACCCAGAGCGGGAGAAGTTATTTGATGATTTCGAACCCAAAAAAAAAACCCCATGGTAGTCACTTTGCCTAATAATTTATTTCTTTTAGACTTTACCTACAAACCTATTTCTTTTATTGACTGTACAGTTAACTGTCAAATCTATAGCTGTACACTACGTTCAAATCACAGTAATCAAACATCAAACAATAGCTACATTTTTCATTGTTGCCGTGCTTCTGTCGCAATTTATCAATTTAACTCCAATTGACCTTATTGCGAATCTACTGACAATTGAGTCATATGCATAGTGTGACGTCCGATTTTAGAGCATTGACCATGGCATGCAATGATCGAATTTATGACATAAAGACACTAAGGCACCAGTCTCATTGGTCCATTACTATTTTGTTTATATAGTAAACGTTTTCTAACTTGAGGGGCTTGTGGCTAAGTAATAATAGCCGCACGAGTTGATCGATCAGGTTAAGCTACGCTTATCGCGGTTGGTCCATGGATGGGTGACCTTTTTTACATACCAACACATACCTCAAAAAGCACGTTAAGCCGTTAGTCTCGGCTGTCATTCGTGGATCTTTGACAGTCGTTACGGGTCGTCGGTCAGATAAAATACTGTTATTCAGTTGCATCTCTATGAAATTCAAATGGGACCATTTTGTACCAAGAATATTGCAATTCCGTCTATATATGACGGTGGAATGCCCGAACATACATTAAAAAAAAATGTTTAAATGATTATCTCCTTCTTTTTGAAATTTGTTAAAAAAGAAACATGCAGACGAATTGATAACCTCCTCCTTTTTAAAGTCGGTAAAAAACTAGCATCACTCGTCTGCTTCAATAAAAAAAAAATACAACTGTGAATTAAATAAATAATTAACTAAAGAAACTGTAAATGAAAAAACAACATAGTAAAAAATTCAATACATTCTCCAGGCATTCGGTATGAAACTAAATTCGGTGTGTCTAACTCATCAGCCGGACTGAATTTAAACGGAGACCGTTTTTGCTCACAAATAAACTGGGCTAAAATAATCGGACGGCTTTCATTACGGTTACCACTTTAGTCTAAGTGGCAGATGCTAATTTAGTTCGTATTTAGACTTTTAGTTTAAATTCGTTATTTTGTTTAGTGTTTTTTTATTTCTTTGTTGTTGTTCATTCATTTGGAAATAGAAGACAACCTTCAAATTCAAATTCATTTGTTTAGCTTACACAAGAGGTTTTACAGTACCCGGCTATAAATATTGCACCCGGCGATGAATATTAAATCGGTCAGCTTCGGTTACAAAATATTTATAAACACTGTAGATTCGATAATTTCGCGTGACTGACCTCGTAAAGGTTTCCCTCTTTTTCCTAAAGATGCCATAGTACAACTTTAAATTATTTAAATTTGGGGGTGTTAACAACTCTAAATATATATTTTGAACTGGACGCGACCGCACTCTATCACACTTGAACAACGACTGACAAAACGTCACGTAGGTAGTGTGCGACAGAGATAACGCTCTACGAAGCCGAAATTAGCCGATTGTCTCTTTCCAAATGTCGATGTGCAATATTTATCGCCGGGTACTGTACAAGGTATGAAATTTACAATAACAAAAGACTTACACAGATTGAGCAATGGGTCCAAAACTAGGCACAGCCTGTATCTTGGTGATCCAAACAGTACACAAAGTTAATAATTCTGCTAGCGCAAGATTGTTACAAAGTCAGATTTTCCTTATGTTTTTTTTTAAATTTACAATTATGTGAGAACAAAGAAAATAAATGACATAACTAGTGCATTACTAAAGTAAACTGTGCGCACACAGCTCGTACGGAAACACAGCTCGTACGAAACAATTGTACCCGAAGCACGGAACATTAATTAATTAAACATTCATAAGTAGTTAGATACCTACAAGACAAAATTATACTGATATTTTTGGACACTGTACACCACAGAACAAATATGATATGAGCTGTACACACTATGTTTTGATGACAAAGTGTAATCATGTTTATATTTTCTTATTCCTTTCTTTGTTACTAACTTAGGCCCGCGACAGGTCCTTCGCCCAGACCATAACTTCGTCTTCTGACTTTTCTTTTTTTGTGCGGTCTCTATAGGTAAATAACCTGATGCTAAAGGTAATTAATTTAACCAAAACATAATTAGGTACAAAAAAACGAAAACACACATGGCTCTTTGAGGAGTGGCTTGAGAGGCAGCACGGCGTCCTCACCTTCCGCCTGACGCAAGTCCTCACCGGACACGGTTGTTTTGGGAGATTCCTGTTTCGGATAAGGCGGGAGGAAACGCCCGGGTGTTTCCATTGCGAAGATCGCCCTGAGGACACGGTGGAACGTACGGTGGAGTCTGCCCGGCTTGGGCGGAGTACCACCGTGTCCTTTTGGAGGCGATTGACGGCGGCGATCTCTCGGTTCCGGCCCTGGTCCAGGCCATGGTACGAAGCGAGAGTGCATGGGTAGCCGTCGCTTCCTTCTGCAAAGCAGTAATGCTCGCGAAGAGGGAGGCGGCGCACGTGAGGGCAAGGCAGTATATGCGCCCTCGCGGCCCTAGCCTCCGCAGGAGACGCCCTGGGCGTCGGGAATCCCAGGCTGATTCCCGGTCACTATAGGCGCGGGCTTGCGGGCGTCGAGTAATGGGTAGCTCGCTGTCCGATAAAGACCAAGCCCGGGTCGACGGCGCGTTGGGTTCCACGCGCGCCTCAAAGAGATGTCAGCACCAACTGGTGGGGCCCACAAGGGCCGATGCCTGGGGTGCGGGTTGTTCGACAGACATACCGTGGCCCCTGGCATACAGGCAACTGAGGGAAAACGGGTGGGTTTTAGTCAGTAAAAGTCTGACACTGCTCCACCCAGAGCGGGACAAGTTATTTGATGATTTCCCAAGCTCACAAAAAAATAACGTATACGAATTTGTTTCACGTAGGTCTCACCACTAAAAAGTTTATTTTATTTTATTTAAATTTTGGAAGTCGGAGGCAAAAAAAAGTACAAAATTATAGACACCGACTTCTGAAATTAAAGTTAATTTTCACTTCGAAGTATTTTCTTTGAAGTCGTTTGTTTTTCTAGTACATACATAATTATTGTTTTATTGCGGTGGGCTATTCGTCAGACTTGTTTTTTTGTGATATTAATTTCTTGGAAATAAGAAACATGTTTTCTGTATTCATGAAAAAAATGTAGCGAGCATGACCCAAACCTTCTTCTTCATTTTCATGAATATATTGTGACTCCTGGAGGCAATGTCCCAATTCATATTTTAGATAAGTAATTTCCTCTTTAGCTTTGTTAATAAATAAGAGGAAATCTGAAAGTGACATCGCAGTGAAAAGTTGTGTGGAAATCGGTTGTCATGGTAAGGTCATTGTTCGTAAAGAAAGTTTTGAGTTTGAACAAAGATGTAGGATTAGAGGAAGATCAAAGAAACGTGTGGATGGACAGTGTGAATCCCCTGTGCGGTATGGACATCGGTTTAGCGCATTGCAGGTACTCGTAGCGGAATCGTACTGAAAAACGATAATGTGCGCCGACCTCAAATAAATTGGGACAGCAAGGTAATGATGATAGGTATTTTTTTTAATTTTTTTTAACCGACTTCAAAAAGAAGGAGGTTATCAATTCGACATGTTTATATATATTTTTTTATGTATGTTCGGGCATAACTCCGTCGTATATACACGGATTTGAAAAATTATTTTTTTGTTCGAAAGCGGTTTACTCCGCAATGGTCCCATTAAAATTTCATATAGATCTGATGATGCGTTTCGGAGACGGACAACGGAACTCTTCAAAAAATTACAGCTAATCAACTGCGAATGTTGCTATCGCATAAATATGCATTGTTTTGACCCCAAGGATGATGAAATTTCGAATTAGTGTGGGGTAGGTTACTAAAAAGTGAAAAATAAAAACTTGGCGGTGCCAAATAATTAAAATAAACATCCAAAGTCACCGACTTCCGAAATTAAAGTTATTTTGAACTTTGTGGTGTCGTTTTTGGAAGTCGGTTGTAATTTTTTTGAAAAAAGTTTTTTTTAGCTTATTCTGTCCCACTGCTGGGCAAAAGCCTCCCCAAAGTCCATCCAGGAACTCTTTTCCCACGCCACTTCGAACCAGCCCTAGCAAGACGCATCATGCATGCGGCTGATGTGACCCGCCCAATCTCATTTGACCCTGGCAGCCTTCTTGCCTACGTCTTTTATGCCGTTTTATATATTTAACTTTGGCAAAAAACCGGCTATAACCAATTACGTGGGCTATGTAGATACTGTCAGTGTCACCACTCACTCAATTATATTTTCATAATTCTCATAGACTTCGTGCCGATACGAGAGAAGTCTTACATTTTCCATGAGTTCACGGAACAGTCGCTTCACATTTTTATGACGGATCCAAGCCACGCACTTCTATAAAATATCGACTATAAAGACTAGGGAAGATAATATATGTACAGGTATAGTCAACCAAGGATAGGTATTGGTATTGGTTGAGGTAAATACAGACAAACACAGTGTACGTTTTCCCAATTTTGTTGGGCTCGACTTCCAGTCAAACTGTATTCAGATGAATACCAATATTTTACATGGAGCGACTGCCTATCTGACCTCCACAACCCATTAACTGGGTAATACGATACTCGTTGGTAAGACTGGTTGTCAAACTTTCTGGCTTCTGACTACCCGCAACGACTGTCAAAGATATGCAAATGGCAGGCGGGACCAAAGGCTAACGTGCTTTCTGAGGTACGGAGGGTGGTCACCATCCACGAACCGACCGCGGCAAGCTACCTATTTGAACTTCCTCTGTATCTCCGCAGTCAAAATATCTAGTTTTCTCATAATCAACTTGGACGTAACGAATCTAATTTAAACGCCAGACCAGCAACAAACTGGCCGAATACAATCGAATTTTTCACGCGGGCGCCATATTTGATTTTAAAACTAGGTTGTGGCGCGAAATGCTTCGTGATTTTCAACGTTATTTGTTGTGTGAATCAGTTTTATTTGCTTTCACTAGCTGTTTCAGCAGTTTTGTTCGTAGTTACATTTTAAATGTTTGTTTTCATTTTGCTGTGAATAATTCTGTGGAAGCTACTCTACCTACACTATATTTTTCGTGTTTTAAAATGGCGGTTGAGGTCATTAACTTTCCATTTTTGAATTTAGTTTGAAATTCGTTTCTAACACTGAAATAAGGCCGTTAACGTATGTACTGAATGAGCAGTGGTGGCTCAGTGGCAACGGCAGCGACTTGCGAGTTGCAGGTCGCAAGTTCGTACCCAGACAAGCGCTTTACTTTGTGTAAATTATTTTATCAGCACTGCTCTCAAAACATCATGAGGTGTTTTCTCGAAGACATGACAACTACCAACCCGCACTGGGCCCGTCTGGTAGCTTACAGCCCATATCGAAGAGAGGAGGCCTTGTGTCCCAGCAGTGGGAATAATTATAGGTTGATTATGATGCCTTTCCCGGTCCGTACCTATCGTCCGTTCCGTATGATGCCGGACGTAAAAGAATAGCACCATCCCATTTCTTCCCGTGGATGTCGTAGAAGGCGACTAAGGGACTTACTAGAGAATGGGCAGCAGCGTTTTCTATGCATTTTACCACCATACTGCGATCGCCAACCCGCCTGCCAAGCGTGGCGATAATGGTAAAATCCCCCTTTTGGGGGAGGCGTATGTGCAGTAGTGGACGTCTTTTGGTTGAAATGTTGATGATGAGGACCAATCGCCAACGCCAGCATTATTGAAAAGATTGTTGTTTCATGCAACGCAATGCATGCCAAAGCATGCGGGTGACCACGCAATAACATCAAACGAAAATTGACACGCGGAGACTTGAAACAACTTTTTCAAAGAAGTGCGTGTTTTACAAAAAGTCTTACAATTTTTTGAAAAACTACAATGACATTTAGAATCTCCATTCAATATTCGTGTTTTCTATGACAATGTTTTCTTTACTTTTTCAACGTATGAGTACATTATGAACGGCCAAAACTCTGATAAAAGTGCAAAAGAGCTGCAGCACTATTAAAAACTAGTTAACAATTTCATAGATTACTGGTAAAACTCATTTCGTGAACAGTTTATAGTTCCAGACCAAGTTTTTCCTCCAGAAAATCTAATTTTCCCGTACGTAAGTCAGTGAACTTTCTAACAATAGTTACCGAATCCAAACTTGCCCCATACAAACCGACTTGCAAGTCTAACAGAAGCTGTTATTCAGTTACAGAGAAGTATAAAACACATGCATTACACACACACACACACACCCAAAACATCACAACCACAGCTTCGTGTATCACACCCACAAAATTACTACACGCGCATTTTACACCCACCAACAAATTCACAAACTTACCAAAACACCACTTACTATTTTTTTTCAAATGTTTATATTGTTCGTTAGCTGTAAGCGCTCCCTGCTACTGTTATATTATATCCTTAGCATATCACTCATAATGTATTCGAGACTGGAGACCAGAAGGCCAATTCTCGTAATGAAAACCGTTCAAAATCTAGTCGCAGTGTCATCTCAGCGGCAAGCAAATGTCAAAAATGTATGAAAAATCGAGGCATTTTTGACAGATTGACACTGAGATCAGACTGTGAACGTTCTTAAAATTAGTAGAATTGCCCCTCAGGAGACCCGTAGCACAGGTTACTTAGTATGGGCTCCTGTCCCTCATCTTAAATTTTTTGAAATATATACTGTGTACATTAATATTTGTGGGAAAAATAAATAAATTTATAAAAAAAAGTAAAACTACAACCAACTCTTATGTATCAATTAAGTATAATATGTAGTTGTTTGTCGCACAACTTCAAATGAAGACAGACTAATGTTTCTGTGTTATTGTTTGTAGTGTACATAGATGACTTGAGTTCGTAACCCCAGTTTACTTTTCATCCGACTTCGGTCGGTTGAGACTAAGATCGGACTGTCAACGTTCTTAAAATTACCAGATTGCCTCTCAGATTTCCGTCATTTATAAATCGATTGAAAAATTCCTCTTTTGTTTGAGAGGGTAGACTTATCGAGTAGTCTGCGTGATCCCTGGCACACAGGCAACTGAAGGAACATGGGTGGGTTTTAGTCAGTAAAAGTCTGACACTCCCTCCCGCTCCACCCAGAGCGGGAGAAGTTATATGACGATTTCCCACCAAAAAAAAAAGTCAAGATTTTACTAGCGGTTTTTGAGTTATCTTCAATAACACGTGTGTTTTTTAACTTACAGTTTAAGTTAATGATGTTATAATAACTTACTGTCATCGTTATTTACTTAGCAAGTGAAGTTTTACGAATTTGTGTGGGGTTGGTAACCAAAAACTTTATTTAAAAATAACAACTGACTTCAAAAACGATTGTACGAAATGAAAATATCAACATCATCATCAGCCTATAATGTTCCCACTACTGGGACACAGGCCTCCTCTCGGTGAGAGGGATTGGGCCGTAATCCACCACGCGGGCCCAGTGCGGGTTGAATGAAAATATATCTAACTTTTGTTTCGAAAGTCCGCGTCTTTGGTTTTGTATTTTCGTTTTATTGCCACCAACTTCAGAAATTATATTTATTGTTCTTTTTGGTGTATTTTATTTTTTTGGAAAACGGTTGTTCTGAGTAGCGTTATGGACGAGAAGCCTAGTCATTGAACTTCTTAACAAATGTCCGAAGTTGTTCCATACAAACCGACTCACAATTCCAACTACAACCAACTCTCATGTATCAATTATGTACAAAATGTAGTTGTTTGTCGCACTACTTTAAATGAAGACAGATCCATGATTCAGTGTTATTGTTGGTAGTTTTGTTTCTGACGAAATAAATGGACAACTTATTTACAAACGTAATGCCTTATTTTCTAGATGTGAATAATGTGTTGGCCCTGGCTGTCAATCCTAAATCTTTGACAGTCGTTACGGGTCATCAGAAGCCGGAAAGTCTGACAGTCTTACCAAGGTGTATCGTATTACCCATTCCCTTGGTTTTTGAGGTCAGATATGCAGTCGCTCCATCAAAAATACTGGTATCTACAGATCGCGGATCGTAAGTTGAACCAAAATCAGAACAAAAGGACCGAACGTAAGTTGAACAAAAATCGCGATTTTTGTTCAACTTACGTGCCGCGATCTGTATTTAGCTGCATCCGGTTGGACTGGAATTCGACCCCAACATAGTTAAAAGGCTGCATGAATGTCATTGAATTGTCAAACTGTATGGCAAATTTGAAGACATGTGACATCTACCAACCCGCACTGGGCCCGCGTGGTGGATTACGGCCCAATCCTTCTCACCGAGAGGAGGCCTGTGTCCCAGCAGTGGGAACATTATAGGCTAATGATGATGATGATGGCATTACCAGTGTAGGTAAATGTTTTAGGCAACTAGCCGTAAGTTTTTTTTTTGAGTGGGAAATCATCAAATAACTTCTCCCGCTGTGGGTGAAGCAGGAGGGCGTGTCAGATTTTTACTGACTGAAATCCACCCGTATTCCCTCAGTTGCCTGTTTGCCAGAGGCCACGGTTTCTCTTTCGAACAACCCGCACCCCTGACAGGCATCGGCCTTTGCGAACCCCAGTGATGGGATGCGACGCGGTTGGTTGGGTTAGATATTTGTCTGAAGCTGCACCGTGATTTAGTAGTGTTGAAAATTCACTTATGGCTAATTCCTATAATTTACGAACCTTTATTGGTTAAAATTAAGACTATTTTATCTTTACCAATAATGATGCAAGGGCCTTCTAGTGGCACTAAAAAATGAATACTTCGCAACAAAATCAAGAAACGCAAAAAGAGAAGTGGCGCCATCTACATTGCCACAGGCGAACTAAATTAAGAATTCCTACATCGTGCAGTAAGAGTTTACCACGACACTCGAACATATACAACATCCCGACATCAACTGTGGGGCAGTTGCCCACCAGACACAATACCCGTCTGGTCGGAGGATCCTCCTTGACCAACATATGTATGAGTGAACTTTACACCCTGTTCCTCATAACACTAAAGCCTCATAGTTTTGCATAGTAGATCGTCCCATATGAAACTAGCTATCACAGATAAAATTATCTAACGAATCTATTTATATGGCCAGTTTGGCAATCAAACATGCTACCATTGCTAAGATGGAAACATTTAAGGGTTCAACATGGTCGGGGGTAAAGATTGTGGTGGTTGAACATGGATTAAATCAGCAAAACGACAGATTTTCGTTTAAAGGGACCGGGCATTTAACACAATGCTGCTTTGCATACGTAAGCGGGCACACCCTTTATGCCTGGAGGTTTTAAGGTCTGTTTATGTTGTTGTTTTATTACATTTTTCTGCTTAAGTAATTTTTTTAATGTTTTTATCATCATCCCTATAATGTTCCCACTGCTGGGACACAGGCCTCCTCTCGGTGAGAGGGATTGGGCCGTAATCCACCACGCGGGCCCAGTGCGGGTTGGTAGATGTCACATGTCTTCGAATTTTCTATGACATGCCGGTTTCCTCACGATGTTTTCCTTCACCGTTTGAGAGCAATGGTGATGAAATAATTTACACAAAGTAAAGCGCCTGTCTGGGTTCGAACTCACGACCTACAACGGGTATCGTATTACCCAGTAACTGGGTTGTGGAGGTCAGATAGGCAGTCGCTCCATGTAAAATACTGGAATTCAGCTGCATCCGGTTAGACTGGAAGCCGACCCCAACATATTTTGAAAAAACCCAGGCAGATGATGATCTGTGCATGGAAGGGCTTGGCTATCTACAGCTAGAAACTTTAAAAAAACCGGTCAAGTGCGAGTTGGACTCGCGCACCGAGGGTTCCGTACAAACCTGTGGGTATATAAGTAAAAGTTCAAAATTGTCAAAAATATTTTTTTTTATATGACGAAACTAAAAATTTTCGGTTTTCGTAATTTTTCCTATATCTGTACTATAAGACGTGACTTCGTACAAAATTTCAAGATTCTAAGTTCACGGGAAGTACCCTGTAGGTTTTGATTCCCGTGCGAGTTTCGAAAATTTGCGGAATTTTGCGGCCTAAATGGCTGTATCTTTTGATTGCGTTGACTTAGAAGGTTGATTTTTCTACAGCTTCCAGGGACAGTAGAACTAAGTATCATATAGAAATTTCAGTTTGATACCTCCACGCGTTCCTGAGAAAAACGGTCTTGACAGACGGACGGACGGACGGACGGACGGACGGACAAAAAGGGATCTTATAAGGGTTCCGTTTTTTCCTTTAGAGGTACGGAACCCTAAAAACACCGTTTTCATATGTAGTATAGCTAGCACCCTTTCTTCTGAGCCCCACAACACAACAGTGCGAGAAAAAGGTAGGTGTACATGCAAAGTCATTTTAATAATTCACAAATTTACCCCTGAAGTGAACGTGAGATATTTTGCAGGTCTGTATACTTCATGTTTATTTTGTCTCGGAGAGGTTAGTAGGGATAAGCGCCTTGCAAACATTTAGCAAGTGAAAGATAGCTTTCAGCCTTAGCGGACGTAACTATTTGGATTTGTGTACTACAAGGAGGTGCTCACAAAAACGTTTTTCTATTTAAACTTTTTAAATGTTCAAAATGATAGCGGCGTCGTCTCAACTGGGCCCCAATTCTGTATCGTTATAATGATTCCTCGTGGAATCTTACTACGTTCAAACTACGTCAATATCGTGTTTTGTAGAAACCCATGTTACGGTTAGGAATCGTAATGTCATATTCTGAATGTTCCAAGACAATTTGTCGATATGTATTTGCAGATGTCGTTTGTGATCTAAGAAACTGACGTGGTTTCAAAGTAATCAATAGTTAAGTGGTCATAGTGAATTAGGGGAATTATATTATATATCTATGTATTGCCGCCGAGAGAGACCGCCCTAGAAGGATAAACAGTGATCTTATTGGGGATGTTCTTCAGAAAGTTCAATATCTTCATCATCATCATCATCATAATTTCAGCCGAAAGACGTCCACTGCTGGACATAGGCCTCCCCCAAAAGGGGGTTTTGCCATAATTGCCACGCAAGGCAGGCAGGCGGGTTGGTGATCGCAGTATGGTGGTAAAATACATAGAGAACGTTGCTGCCCATTCTCTAGTAAGTCCCTTAGTCGCCTTCTACGACACCCACGGGAAGAAATAGGAGTATTTTATTCAAATAATATTTTAACTTTTAGCTAGTATTTTATTTTGTAACCTCAAATTTGTTGATCCAAGTTTTACATAAATAGTGTATGTTTTGCAGTAGGTATATGGGCCATAAGAACATAACGAAAATTACCCGGTTTATCTACATTGCAACAAAGTTCAGATAACGCCCGAAAATCGTCAATTCAATCTTATTTCACTGCCCGATCCAACCTCACCCTTACCTCTTACCCTTTTACATCCGGGTACTTACCTACTTTATCAAGACGGGCAACAAAAGAGTTAATTAAAACCACGCTTCCTTGCTAAAAGATACACTGACCTACATTCCGTTGTACGCACAACGTACGTAAAGATGCCATCACAATTTTGAGGTTAGAAAATATACAATTGGATAAAGTTGAAATAAGGCAATGGTGACTTCACATCATGGCCTAAATTCACTATAACCACTTAACGATTCCTTACTCGTAACCACGCTATAATCACACAAGAAATCTGCTAATATCGTAGTATCGACAAATTGTCTTGGAATATACACAGTATGACATTTCGATTCCTTACCATTACATTGGTTTCTAAAAAAAACACGATATTGACGTAGTTTGAACGTAATAAGATTTCGCAGGGAATCATTTTAGCCATACACAATTGGGGTCCTGTAATTCTACGTTCAATGCTTAAAAAAACTATACATGGCTTATTCTCTAAGGAATGACGTGACTAGAGAATGCCTAAAGAATTTGGTTCTCTTAAGAGAAATGAAAAACGACTAGCTTTACATAAATTGGTGGTGGTTCTTCAGAAGGTTAGGTAGTTGATCGAGAAGGTTAAATAAAACCCACACTAAGACCTCAGATGTACGTACGTAAACGACACAAAAGGAAGAGATCTGCCAGGGGTGTGGGTTGTTCGAAAGAGATACCGTGGCCCCTGGCATACAGGCAACTGTTGCCAGGGGCCACGGTCGTTTTTAGTCAGTAAAAGTCTGACACGACCGGCTGCTCCACCCAGAGCTGGAAAAGTTATTTGATGATTTCCCACCTTCAAAAAAAAAATACCGTGGCCCCTGGCACACAGGCAATTGAGGGAACACGGGAAAAAAGTGGGTATGTAGGATCGTAGTAGGTGGCTTTCTGAAATTTCTATCTACCGGTTGATCTAAGTTTTACATAAATAGTGTATGTTCGTACATCTGTTCATGCTATGTATTTGTATAGTATTTTGAGCATTAAACGTAGACTTACTGATGTGAAATTACCATTACCTTATTTTAAGCTTTTAAAATCATGTACCTACTTGAGAAACTTTGACATACAAATAGAGAATCAGGCCTCCCACTGTAAGACATTGAATTACGATACTCTTAAGAAGTTTGGCGTTTCCTAATACCTTAAACTCACTTCAGGAGTTTGTGAGTTTACTATGTCAATGTAATTCAACATTTCCTAATATAGGAGGAGCAAAGTATACGGAGGTACGGGGGAATGATAAAAATGTCGGGAGGAAGGTTTTGAATATGAATGTAGATAGATGACTATTATTATTAGATCAGACAAAAGAAAAGATTGATAGCCTGTTCGAATGATGATATGGTTGGTGTGTCTACGGAGATGACGACTAATATAGAAGTGTGGAAAAAAAGACGTGTATCTATATAAATTTGCATAAGGCCAGGACAATGAAGATTAGGAGTATAAAGAAAAACGATACTTATAACTTGCTTGTACTTTTATTTTCACAACTGTTCTCTTCGACTGTCCAACAACGAATGAATCCTACATCATTTTACCATTTTTAATACATTAAAACACATTTATGTCCCCACCCAGAAACAACGGCTCGGTGACGTTGCTTCTGAGTGTTGCCATCGTACAATTACACATTATATTGTCTGATTTGTCATAATATAAAAATATATCTACAAAAGACCGTTAAAATTCATGATAATAACTTAACAGTGCCGCCACAATGGATATTTTTGATTCGGTATTTAAATAATACATTTTTTAGGGTTCCGTACCTCTAAAGGAAAAAACGGAACCCTTATAAGATCACTTTGTTGTCCGTCCGTCCGTCCGTCCGTCCGTCCGTCTGTCAAGACCGTTTTTCTCAGGAACGCGTGGAGGTATCAAACTGAAATTTCTATATGATACTTAGTTCTACTGTCCCTGGAAGCTGTAGAAAAATCAACCTTCTAAGTCAACGCAATCAAAAGATACAGCCATTTAGGCCGCAAAATTCCGCAAATTTTCGAAACTCGCACGGGAATCAAAACCTACAGGGTACTTCCCGTGAACTTAGAATCTTGAAATTTTGTACGAAGTCACGTCTTATAGTACAGATATAGGAAAAACTACGAAAACCGAAAATTTTTAGTTTCGTCATATAAAAAAAAATATTTTTGACAATTTTGAACTTTTACTTATATACCCACAGGTTTGTACGGAACCCTCGGTGCGCGAGTCCAACTCGCACTTGACCGGTTTTTTTTTAAACGAAATCAATGAAATCACGACAGGAGGAACAAAGTGTAATTAGCATTCAAACAGATTGATCAGGAAATCGGGCGAGTGTTCCCTTAGTACCAAATGAAAAACTATCGATATTTAATAAACTGCCAATATTGTTCGACAAAGTTACGAGGGTCGTAAGTTATAACTAAAGTTGTGAACAAATAACGGTTTAATAATAAACTTTATTAATAATATTGTTTGGTAATCCTTGAGTGTTTATGCCTACGCTGGATAAAGGGATTTTAGAGTCGTAAAATTTAGGGTTATGAAAATATAATACGGTAAAACTAAATTGTTTTAACTGCTAAGGGATTACAGAGTTTAACCGCGTAGTTTTTGATTTCCTGGTAAGTTTAATACAAGCCGTATTCCTGATTGGACTTCCCAGCGGCAAAAATGACGAAATTCCACACAAATTTTCATCCCTTATGTAACCCCTTCGGGGAAGATGTTTTCAAAAACTCCTTCAAAGCTCACTTTCGTTAAATAAGTGACTCTTCTGGAAAATTTCATGCTTCTAGACACAGCGGTTCTAGCTATGTGTTGTAAAAAGTACGTGAAAAGGGATCTAACATCGTCTTAATCGAACTGTGATATCGTCCGTCTGTCGCCATCACTGCTAGACATAGTCCTACCCCAAGCTCCACATTTTCGACTGGTTCTGTGCTTCCCGCATCCAGCGGACTCCTGGGACCTTCACAAGGTCAGCAGTCCACCTTGTGGGACACCTGACAACTCTACGCCTTCCGGTACGCGGTTGCTACTCCAGAACCTTTCGGACCCATTGACCATCTGCTCTGCGAGCAATGTGCCCTACCCACTGCCACTTAAGTTTGGCAATTCATCCACCTAATAAACACTTAATAGGAAATCTCTTTTAAATCCAAAAGCACATCAATGGATTGATTTGAAAAGGTTGCCAATGTTCAATCACTTGATATAATTTAAGTAAAGATTATCATTATGAAATCTGATAGTTCTAAATGGACATACAAGTTTGAGCATCTTCCTAAAATACCTACGGACCCATAATTGACCTTCCAGATGTAAGTATGTCCTCTACCTGTAACTATTTATTCTAAGGACATAGTATAGTCCTCCCGACCGTATTTCAGCTATGGCGGCCAATCACAACGGAGACACAGATAATAAATATTAATTACGTAATAAACAAAAGTTTAAAAAAATTTATATAATTTACAAAATAATTATTATCATTTTGAAATTTAATTCTGTGGTAATAAAACAGTACCTATAACTTACTAACAACTTAACTAATAATAATATTTATCACATTAAACACGCAGTGTTTCTTCCTCCTCTCTCCTACTTGATCTATGCTGTGCCCGACAGAGTCCATAATTGTGACTAATATTATTTCCCCACCAACTTTATACATTATGGTACGCAATACAATCAAGAATTGAGACTAGCATTCTGCGCGGGAGATATTGCGTCTGTGCGTAGACACAGTGGCACTTATTCTTCCCTCACTCTCATTGTCCAATGGCACGGCAATCCGACATGACTGCGGAGAAAGCAGGCGCAGGACCAAGGGCTTAACGTGCTTTCTGAGGCACGGGGGTATCACACCGCCGACTTCTAAACTCCAGGCTTGGACTAAGAGATTCCTAAGGAAAAAACCAACAATAACACTTTGCCGAATTCGATAAGTAAATACCAAGGCAACATGAAATAGTCTCGTTATATCTATCTGGTTGCTTCAGTAAACAATCTAAATATACTTATATAACACCTCCCACATTCTACGAGTCGGTACGTCCTTCGTATATCATCCCACGTTGATATGAAAGGCGGCGCGACGTCTAAGTCTATCTAGGATAAAACGTTATTCGATTAAAGACAGATCGAGTTTACGACAGTGTAAAATATATTTTCGAGTAAAATATTTGATTCGTGTGAAAAAAGGTCTAGAACAAAATTGAAGTATCTGTTTGTAATGTCAAACTTACACTTTTTTACTAAATGCATAGGAACACTGTATTTATGTAAAAAAAAAATTGTCTTTGTCTGTCTGTTTGTTCTGGTAATCTCCGCAACGGCTGGACTCACTTTAATAGGGATTTTACTAGCAGATAGCTGATATTATAGGGAGTGATTTAAGCTGCTTTAATTTTAGAAAACGAATTAGCGTTCCGCGCAATAAATTAAAACCCATGAAATCCATATTTTTTTCGACCAGCACGCAATAATGATGACATTCGAAATCAGAAAGTGAAAAGCTGTAAAATAAGATCCGACGCTGCAATAGGGTAGTCTTCTGTCCCTTCGCACCTTAAATTAGTCTGTAAAAAAGCTTGCGGGCATCAACTGTGTGCTCCCTTGAGTGTGATATAGCTATTGATTTTTAGAATATACCAAGAAAAACCTTTAACCAGCCATCTTTTTGTTTCATTAGACAATAATACCTTCCTTTATCGCCTACAACTATGTCCTTAGTAATCGTCCCACGTTCAAACGCAAGCGTCACGCCGTCTGGGACTATCTAGGACAAAACGTTATACGACTACAGATAGATCGACTGAACATTGTAAGGACGTTTTCGAGAATAAAAAAGATGTGATTCGAGTGAAATTAAAGATGGCACTCTTAGATAATTATATTTTTCTCGTCAGCACGCCCAAAAAACCATCAAAATAGCACCTGGGTCGAAAAACAAGAATTTTTCGTCCATACCTTAGGAAAGTATGTATAATTACTACATTAACATATATCTGAAATTCGCATGGTATACGCACGGCTACACATCAAGCTATACATTTCCAGTATAAACTGATCTCGTATTGTATAGGATTTCCGTACAGTGCGAGATCAGCGTAAACTGGAAATGCATAGCTTGATGTGTAGCCGTGTGTACCTACATAATAAACTGAATTTTATTATTTTAATAGCCGGCATTTCGAAATTTAATAATAATCGCTTCATTAACCTCAGAAAATAACTTTTTCGAGACATTTTCGAACAAAAGATACGACGGCTACAATGAGGAGCCAAACAAAAAAAAAAGTATCAACCGTACGATGTCGCGGGAAGAAGCTATCTAGGATTTTTTTTTTTTGGGTGGGAAATCATCAAATAACTTCTCCCGCTCTGGGTGGAGCAGGAGGGTGTGTCAGACTTTTACTGACTAAAACCCACCCGTGTTCCTTCAGTAGCCCTTAAGCCAGGGGCTGTGGTGTCTCTTTCGAACAAACCCGCACCCCTGGCAGAAGCTATCTATGATTAAACAACGTTATAGTAGAAACATTGAAATGACAATGTATAAAGACAAGACGTCATTGAGTAAGAGATGACAAAAAGATTAAAATGTTTATGTCACTGGTAATGTGTCAATGGGAATTACAACTTTGTCCCAATTTTAAGCTTTTATGGTGCGTATAACAGTCTTATGCATAGCATCTTATGAAACGACCACGGGCGTGCTACATAAAATGGTAGTAATGCTTTGTTATTTTATTTTTATTTTTCTCAAATAACATTTCTATACATTTTTTTTTATTTTTTTATTGTAATTGTGTTTACACCTAGTTAAATGTACATGCTGTGGTCTCCTGTAATTGAAGGAGCACACATAGAAAAACGTTATTTATTATTGTTATTTGTATTGTATCTGTGTATTCTTTATTGGAGAGATACCAAAATAAACATCTACCCCCTTATTCATAAACGTTGCTTAAAGTTAAGTAATCATTAGTGTCTGTTTAACCATACATTTTTGACGTTTAAACATAATTTAACTTTAATCATCGTTTATGAATATGGCCCATTTCCAAGCCTAGACAACGACGTATGAACATTTCTACTCACGCCTTCTGGCCATGGAGGTAGGCAGAAACATTGATATCGTTATCACTATCTTTTTATTACGTAGTTATTTAGTTGAAGCAATAAAACCCACAATGTATATTAAATGTACAATTTATACTTCAAAAATATCTTCCACTACAAAAAAAATATATACAATTGTATCTATTGAATGAAACGTCGTAAGCTTAGAACAGCAAACGGTTCTATTCAGTATTGTCTTTTGATTAACACATTGCGAACGACGCTGTCTGTTTGTTTATACGATATAACTAGATACAATGTCTATGTATATACAAGTACCGTCGAACAAGTTATTCAGGATACAGGTAATATATTAATCTCTATATGGGTATCGTTTTACTCAGTAACGGGAGTGTGGAGGTCAAATTGGAATTCGTTTCATGTAAAATATTGGTATTATAAACAGTATAGACTGGAAGCCGACTCCAACATAGTTAAGAACATGGCTCGGCAGATAATAATGACACTGCCAATTATTTAATTTAATTGTACTTTTGCGTAAATTTTAAGCGTTCGTTGTACAGACGCACATCAATATATCCCAAACTGTAAAATTTTCCCAATTGAACATGAACCTTATTATTTTGCAATGAATTTGTAAATCTATCAAAGAAATTTGACAGATTGGGGCAGCTTGATGTGCTGGCCTCTGTACTTAAAAGAGGTGATGTAGAAGAATTGACTACATTGTTGAAAATGTAGCCAGGAAATGTTTCTATCCATACACGGTGTTAGACATCGACACTCAAACAGTTACTATGGATTCAGCACATGATTCCAAGGTTACAAAATTTCTTCGTCTATTTTTTTAAAGTAAATTCGATATTTCAAAAGCGCAATACAAAATGTACGACGAAAAATGTGGTACCCTGTAAACCAAATAGTTTGTTTGACGGTACCTATGTATGAGTATAGATGGTATATACATATACGGTCTGCGTGCGTATGAGGAAGACGCCATCACTCTTGGGTAAATTGCATATTGACAGGCTGGCAAACACATGCTACCATGTGCGTATATATGTGTCTATTATTGTAGGTGAAATTGTGACACCATCTTTTCATAATAATATTTACATACATGCATAAACTCACGCTTTTTAAGCGCTCATGGGAGTAAGCAGAAAGTACAGAACCTGATCTGATACCATCCCTTTGCATCGCTAACGTTCATACATCAGCAGGCTTAGCACGAGGAGAACCATAGAGAAGCGTTTTGTCGACCGAAGAGTGGACATAAATGACGTTTCTAAACAGTTGTCAGTTTTGCACCGAGAACTGTGGACAAGTGATTTCTATTCTACGGTAGAGTAGAAATAGCGTCATGCTAAGCCTGCTAGTCATACACGCGAGTTGTGAGTAGGTATTACGCTCCTGATCTTATTGAAGAACTTCACCAAGAAGGTAACTATATATCCATAAATGAATAAATAAGATAAAAAACTTTTTTCAAAAAAAATAACAACCGACTTCCAAAAAACACTACAAAGTGCAAAATAACTTTAATTTCGGAAGGTGGTGACTTTGGAGGTGTAGGTATTTCAATTCTTTGTCACCGCCTTCCGAAATTAAAGTTATTTTGCACTTTGTAGTGTTTTTTTGGAAGTCGGTTGATATTTTTTTGAAAAAAGTTTTTATTTTTCACTTTTTAGTTACCTACGCCACACCAATTCGAAATTTAATCATCCTCAGGGTCAAAACAATGCATATTTATGCGATAGCCGCATTCGCGGTTGATTTGCTATAATGTTTTGAAGAGTTCCGTTGTCTGTCTCCAAAACGCATCATCAGATCTATATGAAATTTATATGGGCACATTTCGAAATAAACCCCTTTCGAACAAAAAAAGAATTTTGCAAATCCGTCTATATACGACGGAGTTATGCCCGAACATACATGAAAAAAAAAAAAAAACATGTCGAATTGATAACCTCCTTCTTTTTGAAGTCGGTTAAAAATAGAAAAGTCTAAGAATCGTTTTGAAATAATCTTTTAAGATTTCGATAGCATTCAAAGTAGCAAGGCATTTTAAATTGGCACAATTTTTCTGTACCATTACCATTTTTCTGGCAACCAGAGCCACCTATAAAGGTTGGCAAGGGCATCGTCGGGCAAACTGTAGTAACCATGAATTCAGCTACGAGCGATGGGGCCGAAAAGTTCTGGAGTGGCGACCGCGTACCGGAAGACGTAAAGTTGGAAGGCCTCCAACAGGGTGGACAGATGACCTTGTGAGGGCCGCAGGAATCCGCTGGATGCGGGAAGCACGGAACCGATCGAAGTTGCGGAGCTTGGAGTCCAGCAGTGGAAATCTTTCGGCTGAAATGATGATAAAAAAACCTACAGCTTTTTGTCAATATGCATATATATATCTATATGGAATAATATTTTATATTTTAAATACCTACCGATGAAAAATTTCAAGACTGGTTCAGAATCCATTGTGATAGGTGGCGCGTCGTTGTTCCTGCTAACCCTCTATAAGGGAGACCACCCTTTTTATATGCTGGTAGTAACTTGAAACTGAACAGTTTTCTTGGAGTTAATGTTTAGGTACCTATGGCAATATTTTCCACAGAACGTTCTATCAAAAACCCTCGGTTCCTGTTTATCTCATAAGATAGATGAGGCTTCATTTCACTCTTTAGTTTATCTTCTCGAGACACTAATTTCTACCAAACTACCATAATTTTAACTAGCTTCTTACCATCCACTGTTTGAACAAAACCTTATCTATAAATTCCACCATCCAGCAAAGATATATATAAAAAAAAACAAAAAGAATGTCGTTGAAAATTCAAATTCAAGGCAGCCGTTCCATATTTTTCTGTTATATACACGCCCTTAGCTGCGAGCTGCGTTCCGGTCGAGCGCGCCCGTCGACTGGCGAGCCACTGGAGCGAGTAAATCGGGAGAGGACAGCGCTTTGTAAGCTATTCAGCTAGTCAGCACTGGTGATTTGTGATCTGCTAGGAGATTGCGATTGGACGTGTGGAAATATGGGCTGTTCATTGGTACTGCATATTGCTATTTGAGTCTAGACAAAAGCAATAGACAATTTGTGTTTTTTTTTTCTTACTGTCGATTACGAAGCTTTTGGCTACTTAGACTATTTTATGTTTATTTTAAATAGGCCAATTATGTAACTGTATCATTGTCATAGAAAGTGCCTGATATTTGTGCAAATTTTTTTTTACCAAATTCTTTTACTTTTTAAGTTTCAGTAGCAATTCTATTACTTTAAAAAGTTGAAAATCTAGTTTAGATTTGTTCTAAATATCGAAGTTATCTCAGTATATTTACTACAACTATTTAATGCGGCGTAGAACTACCATTCTAGTATAGAAGTCAGTACACAAATCCCAAGCACGAGTAGAGAACTAAACACTGTGTAGGTCAGGTTAAATATTGATTGGTGCGAGATTGGATTCCATTCTCATAACCTATACATCACGCCTGTATTCTCCTACGGGCTAGGCAGAAGTGTACCAATAGTAAACCTACCTTTTGCCAGTTCTGTTCAAAACTCATATATAAGGCCATCATCCGGGCATAGATTCAGACTCCAGGCTGTTGATGAGAAATTCTAGATGGAAAATCCAAACCTATTGCTGCATTGAATTAGTCGACAACAGTGTGTGTGTCAATTCCTCCTCTTGCGTCTTCCACATCCAGTTTGTCGCAAGTACCTTCTTATAGTTGTCGGTCTATCTAGTTGGGGGCGTCCCACAGTCTTCTTGCCAAGGCGCAAGCCTCTTTCTAGAACTTGTCTGCTCTACCGGCCTTTGCCATCGGTTCTTCGACAAACATGGCCAGCCCACTGACATTTCAATTGCAATTTATGTTGGTCATCATCATCCTCATCATCATTTAAGCCGACAGACGTCCCCTGCTGGACATAGGCCTCTCCCAAGCTCCGCCACTTCGACCGGTCTTGCGCTTCCCACATCCAGCGCACTCCTGCGGCCACTCCAGAACCTTCCAGCCCCATCGGCCATCTGTTCTGCGAGCAATGTGCCCTGGCCACTGCCACTTAAGTTTGGCAATTCTTCGGGCTATGTCGGTTACCTATGTTGGTAACTCCGGTTTTTTTTTCGGATAAAACCAGTCCGATCCGATCCAATTTAACTACCAAGCTTGAATGATCCCGCCATTACATACAATCACAAGTGCCAATGGATTCTACCAAAATAATTCAGTCAAGATCATTTGAAGGGCACTGAAGTCCGTGGCTTCGTCAATTAGTGAATTTCCGAAGTGAATAAATTATCCGTCCCCTTGGAGGGTAGTTCGAACAAGAACAATAATAACAAAGGACTACCCGTGTCTTGGTGACGTGTCAATTTGGAACGTGGGTTTCGAATTTTGAATGAGTGCTATTTTGAAATTAGAAATTGATTTCTTCTTTTATTCTATTCCGGTTTGATTCAAAGGGTTTCTTTTAGAATGTGCGTTTGTTTCATGTAGACCCATTTCAATCCTAATAAGTACAATGTGACTGATGAATGAGCAGGTCTGATCTTTGCGCAGAAGACTGTGCAGTAACATTTTTGGAACAAAGCTCTTTCACATAGTTTGCATTAAGTGTGGAAATCGTCACGTAATAAAAAAGAGTTATATGCTTCCTCTCCATGCTATTTTTAATCATATATAATAAAATGGGACGGAGACAAAGTAAGATCGTTTTCATGGTTTCCGAGGGTGCTGAAGCCGATAGTGAGGTCAAAATGAAAATCTAAAATGGCGACTGTAAAATTTAATTATTCACTTCATCAAAACTTTGGTTATGGGTGTCTTTTTCATAGTTTTCGGATAACTGAAGCCGATAGTGTGGTCAAAATAAATATGAGTATTTTAAAGGTAGAGTAAACGACGTTACTTCCAGCCATGATTGTGCTTCCTTTACATACAAAAGATTACGAAATCATCAAAGACAAGAAATAAAATTCCAAGTTGTATATACAATCTCATTTTTAGTACATGCGAAACCCGAAACACGTGTCTAGTATTCTTATGTTATATCAAAGCTGTATCATGAAAAATCACCAAGTTATAAGCTTGTTTTGTACCTAGTTGCCTACACAAAAAGGGTCACCATAGGCACCACGCGACGCCCGCGCGTCCAGCGTCATATTATGCTCATTGATAATATTAGGCAGTAGGTACCTAACCGTATGGCATTTTTTTTTTTAATAATTAACTGGTGATAAATAACAAAAATTAAAAAAATTGGGAAAAAATAGAACATGGTGTAAAAACTACTGGAATCGATTCAGTTCCTTATTCTGAACAAACTATATTCAGGTTTCGCTTATACTAAAAATTATGTTTTATGTAAAAAGTAAAGTAATTTGAAAACAAAATGAGTGGTTAGTGAATAAACATAACTGTGAGTATTTAAATTAAACTAAAATAATCATCATTTTACTTCGGCTGAGTTTGTGGTCACAGTGGTCAACGCAAGCCTAATATTGTACCACACTAATTAATTTCAAAACATTGTGGTGTAACTGTTCCGGGTGCCTGGAATAGGCACTTACATAGTTCATTATTCATAAACATATAAATTAGAAATTATTATGTTAATATAAATTTAATATTAGTGTCCGGAAAAGACAAAATTATTCAATCAAACAACAACTTTTTCGTCTAGAAATTCGGAGACACTGTTAATAAGCCTTTTGCGAAAAAAAAAAAATATTTTAGCTTGAATGCCTTACTATTTAGCTCCTTCCTACACGTTTAGACAATTTGTTAAATATAGTATTTATTTTTATTTATTTTTTTATTTATTTACTATTAACACATACAATTGTTTTTACAGGTTGGGAACCCAATACAACAATGTAGTCATAATTTTCCCACTTAGAGACGTTACCCAAAAACGAATTCGGTACCACCACCGACAAAACACATATGCACATGTATGCTCTATAATGTACCTTGAAACAACTTTATATACCATGTTTTATGCGAATAAATATTATTTCTATTTCTATTTCTATTTCTAAAAAATAAAAATGAAATATTTTTAACTGTCCTGACTGACAGTGAACAACCACATACAAATAATAGATAAAATGAATAAGTATGTACAGTTTACATAGAGGACAATTCGTTAAGTGTCACCCTCTGGAATTCCGCCAAAGAGCAAGTATAGATATCCAATCGCAGAGATACGCTGTTGAGTATTTTTATTGCCCGCCCCACCGGTGCAAATGTTAACAAGTTCGTACGGGCCACTGGGACTTTAAACAGCCTCTCCCTCGGGCCTTGCCGCAACCTACTATTTGGAACGAGCTATCCCAAAGATTCCAGTATTTGCTATGCAGACGATACTTTTGTGCATGAGTGGCTTTCTTGCTGGATAGACTCGAAGACTAGTCATATCTCGTCTATTACGTGGTACAACCTCCTGTAGACGTGGAAACAAATTGGGACATATGAGTGAAAAGGTATTCCGTGTGTCTTAGTTTTGTTTCTTAAGTGATTTAGAACACTTACACTTAGAACACAGCCGAAAGACGTCCACTGCTGGACATAGGCCCCCCAAAAGGGGGTTTTGTCATAATCGCCACACTTGGCAGGCGGGTTGGCGATCGAAGTATGGTAGTATTTATCTTAAAAAAAAACATGTTGAACTGCATAAAGATACAGTATTTAGACGAACGTTCTGCGTGTGACTGAGTGCAACTGTGTCTTTGGACCTGATTCAGAAGGACCGCGCGTTGTGTTGAAGTTCCGTAACAACCGGTTCCAAATAACAATAACTTTGCTACAAAAATTATAACTTGCGTCCGGCCCTGGTCCAGGCCATGGTACGGTGCGAGAGGGCATGGGTAGCCGTCACCTTCTTCAGTGAAGCAGTGATGCTCGCGAAGAGGGAGACGGCGCACGCGAGGGAGAGGCAGTCTATGCGCCCTCGCGACCCTAGCCGCTGGCCGTAGGATACAGAGACGCCCTGGGTGTGGGGAATCCCAGGCCGATTTCCGGCCACCGTAGGCATGAGCTTGCGGACGGCGATTAATGGGTAGCTCGCTGTCCGGTAAGGACCGAGCCCAGGTCGACGGCGCGTTGTGTTCCACGCGTGCCTCAAAGAGATGTCAGCACAAAATGATGGGGCCTGCAAGGGCCGATGCCTGCCAGGGGTGCGGGTTTCTTCGAAAGAGATACCACAGCCCCTGGCATACGGGCTACTGAGGGAACACGGGTGGGTTTTAGTCAGTAAAAGTCTGACACGCCCTCTTGCTCCACCCAGAGCGGGAGAAGTTATTTGATGATTTCCCACCCAAAAAAAAAAAAGCCAACTGTTATGTGTTGTCTGCCTACCCGCCCATAATAAATTATTACGTATTGTTGTCTGTGTAACTCTGCCCATTTCGTCCAACTTATCCTAAAATAGGACTAAACTATTTAAAGATCTAGCCATTCTATTTTCTAACCCTCCATCCTCATAATCCTTTAGGCCTTTTGTAACTCCCACACAGAGTTTGGGTGTAACCTATTTATAGGTTAAAACTTACAATTTAAACTTAGGTGATAACATTATATGAGGTTATATCTCATGCGTGTATCTTGAACAATAGGTACCGTGGATCGGGGTTACTTTAATCAATATTGAACTTTGAAGGTTCATTCATATCTCTTAAATTTGTGGTTAAAAAACAATACAAAAAATGTCCAATAATCTTTTTTTTTTATAACTCTCGATTTCTGTAATAATACGTGAATAAATATTACTTTATAATGAGAAAAAATTAAACTCACTGATCAAAGTTATACATACGATGTGGGGTTACTTTGATACCCCCCTATTTTATTGCGTAGTTACCCAATTATAATGCCAATACAATTTCAAAAATCAAAATCTGCCAACACGAAAAATATTAAACTGTTTAATTAAAATTGTTAGTAAATTCCTCAGGAAACGATTTAACAGTTCTTCAGTGTTGCTTAGCTAGAAAAAAAAAACTACCATGTTGCGTTTCATTTTACGCAATTAGCGATTTTATATGAAATGGAAGTTTTGATCAAACTCATCCCGCGAATCAATGTAACCCCGGTCCACCGGTACCTTGGCTGGAATGGCTCTTTCTGGTACACAGACAGTTTGTAACCTTTTAAGGGTTCCGTACCCAAAGGATAAAACGGAACCCTATTACTAAGACTCCACCGTCCGTCCGTCTGTCTGTCTGTCCGTCTGTCACCAGGCTGTATCTCATGAACCGTGATAGTTAGACTGTTGAAATTTCCACAGATGATGTATTTCTGTTGCCGCTATAACAATAAATACTAAAAAACAGAATAAAATAAATATTTAAGGCTCTCATACAACAGACATGATTATTTTGCCGTTTTTATAGATAATGGTAAGAAACCCTTCATGCGCGAGTCCGACTCGCACTTGGCCGGTTTAAGTAAATATAATCATTTTTTATTGAACAAAACCTGGATGAACATATATGGGAAATTGTATGTCCCGGTAGTACATATCCGTAAGATAATTTCCGACCTCTACACGAGCGAATTCTGTAGCAAAACCTAGTTTGAAATAAACGCTTTTAAGTTTGAAGTTAAGATTTAAGTTTAAACTCACTTTACCTAAGTTCCGATTTTGAGATTGTTAAAGAGAAACCCGGTTGTGTTTAGAACAAACCGATTAAAACCAACCGGCTACAATTTGATCGATAATATCTTCGCATGTCGACACAGCAAGCTATGGATTTCCAGCTAACAAAGACCTCTCAATGTACGGAAAGGCTATACAATGCTACCTTAGCTTATACTGGTATGTTATAGCCCTTGATATATGTATGTCTTCGTGTGTACCTCTCCATCCTCCCTATCCCGAAAGGGCGAGGACGCCGACCATTGTACGGCGTAAGGGAATAAATTACGCAAATGTGTGTCCCTTTTGTAATCCTCCAGTACCACGTGAGCGACATTTTATTGCCAATGAGAGTAAGGAGATCGTCACGCTGAGTGAGGTTGTCAATGGTTTGTATACTTATTTTATTGGAAGAAAATGGAGATGAATTTTAAAATGTTCACATTTGTTATTTAAACTATAAATACACTCATCTGCCTAGCCTTTTCCCAACTATGTTGGGGTCGGCTTCCAATCTAACCGGATGCAGCTGAATACCAGTATTTTACATGGAGCGACTGCCTATCTGACCTCCACAACCCAGTTACTGGGTAATACGATACCCCTTGGTAAGACTGGTTGTCAGACTTTCGGGCTTCTGACGACCCGTAACGACTGTCAAAGATCCACAAATGACAGCCGGGACCAACGGCTTAACGCGCTTTCCGAGGCACGGAGGGGTCTTGGTATATAAAGATGGTCACCCATCCACGGACCAACCGCGGCAAGCGTAGCTTAACCTGATCGATCGACCCGCGCAGCTATTGTTACTTACCCACAAGCCCCTCCATCCTCCATTGGAAGAGAATGGAGATGAATTTTAAATGTTCACATTTGTTACTTAAACTACTCGTATAAATAATCTACTAATACTATAAAGAGGAAATATTTGATTGTCTTTGTTTGTTTGCATTGAATAGGCTCCAAAAATACTGAGCCGATTTGAATAATTATTTCACTGTTGGGAAGCTACACTGTCCCCGGGTGACGTAGGCTATATTTTATCCCTGTATTCCCACGGGAACGGGAACTACGCGGGTGAAACCGTGGAGCGCTGTTAGTAAGTAATAAACACCCTACGGAACGCTTGCCGCGGTCGGTCCTTGGGTGGGACTTGGTTATGTACCGAGACCCGCCGCGCCGTGTCCGTAAAGCCGTTGGTCCCGGCTGTCATTTGTAGATGTCTTCGACAGTCTTTACGGGTCATCAGAAGCCTGAAAGTCTGACCAATGGGTATCATATTACCCAGTAACTGGGTTATCGAGGTCAGATAGGCAGACACTCCATGTAAAATACTGGTATTCAGTTGCATCTGGTTAGACTGGAAGCCAACCTCAACATGGTTGTAGAGGCTAGGCAGATGATGATATTTGTTACAAGATGAAGATGTCAGCCACTTCCCGATTCGCCAGTATACAAAAATACTTATACACGAGTTGTTTCGTGAATAGTTTGATCTTCATACATCTTCAGTCTGGAGTCCTACCAAAGGGTATCGTGTTACCCAGTAACTGGGTTATCGAGGTCGGTTATGCAGTCGATCCATGTAAAATACTGGTAGACTGGAAGGCGATTCCAAAGTAGTTGTCAAGAATCTAGGGCAGATGATGATGATAAATTGCAAGTTACCATAGTGTTACAAAATAATTATATTCAAAAATACATGACCGAAATGGTCGTTACAACAAAAAAAAAGAAGCCATATAATACTTTTGGGTCAATATAATTTCAGCCGAAAGACGTCCACTGTTGGACATAAGCCTCCCCCAATTTGGGGGGGGGGGGGGTTTCCATTATCGCCATGCTTGGCAGGCGGGTTGGCGATCGCAGTATGGTGGTAAAATGCATAGAGTACGCTACTGCCCATTCTCTAGCGAGTCCCTTAGTCGCCTTTTACGATCCCCATAGGAAGAAATAGGGTAGTGCTATTCTTTACGTCCGGCACCACACTGAACAATATATATTTTATTCATATCTCTAGTGTAACCCATATAAATTGCCCAAGGGATAGATTCCAACGTAACTGGGTAACTATGGCAGAATCCATAGACACGAGACATAAATAGACAGGTTACCCTCAAACGGTATCAATGTGTTGCTTTACCCTTGTTATAAGTCCAAATTGAATCTTGTTTTTATCGATTTTTATTTGACAAAATGTATTTATTCTTTCGGTCAGGTTTTAGGGACTATTTCGAGTATGACATTTTTGCAAAGGCTGGGTGGCAGCGATGCGACAGTCAATTTAACTTATTTTTAACCGCCTTCAAAAAGAAGGAGGTTAACAATTCGACATGTTTATATATTTTTTTGTTTTTATGTATGTTCGGGCATAACTCCGTCGTATATGGACGGATTTGCAAAATTATTTTTTTGTTCGAACGGGGTTTACTCCGAAATGATCCCATTGAAATTTTATATAGACGGTGACGAATAATTAAAATACACATCGAAAGTCATCGACTTCAGAAATTAAAGTTATTTTGCACTTTGTAGTGTTTTTTGGAAGTCGGTTGTTATTTTTTTGAAAAAAGTTTTTATGTAACCAAAGACGTTGGTAACATACACCCAGTCTTAGGTCAGATAGGCAGTCGCTCCATGTAAGATACTGGTGTTCAGCTGCATCTGGTAGGTAAGACTGGAAACCGATCCCGCTATAGTTTAAAAATGCCTGGAAAGGCTTGAAAATAAGGTGGCCATCCTAACTACACAAGATGACGTAATATCTTATACCCAATTGTCCTTTCTTTGATATTGTTCATCGAATCATTGAGCCTCTTAAGTTCCGTGTTGAGCTGTACGATTACTGACAATTGCGTACACTGACTGGACAGGTCCACCCGATCTCTGTGGTTCTTTCCTCAAAGGAGCATTTGAAAGAAAAAAAATACGTTTATTGGCATAATGCCATTATTAATAAAATACCTTAAACAATTTAAAAAGGAAAAAGAATCGGACACCAATCTACATGAGCTTCACATGATCGGACCAAGATTATGTCTGAACTATAAAAGAGACTGTGACCTGTGAGTTTGTTTCGGCCTTTCTTCTCAGAGTTGTTGGATAGGAAACGCTGACCTTATCTAGTTTTTATTAAAAAATACTAGTTTTTGCTAGTGGCTTCGCCAACAGTAACAAATTTCCACAAAAGCTTAACAAATTATACACTTATACCTTCCTCATGAATCGCTCTGTCTATTGGTAAAAGGTGTGTTGCCTGACGTAAAAGAATAGCACCATCCCATTTCTTCCCGTGGGTGTCGTAGGAGGCGACTAATGGACTTACTAGAGAATAGGCAGCAGCATTCTCTATGCATTTGAACGCCATACTGCGATCGCCAACCCTCCTGCCGAGCGTGGCGATTGTGGCAAATCCCCCCTTTTGGAGGAGGCTTATGTTCAGCAGTGGACGTCTTTCGGCTGATATGATCATGATGATGATGATTGGTGAAAACCGCATGAAAATCCATTCCATCATTTTTGAGTTTATCCCGAACGGAGATACATTGACATTCGATTACCTAACCTATTTTGTATGCCTTGTGGCGGGACATAGTATGGACAAACATTTCTTTTTGTGAATAAAAATTGTATAACTTTTGCTCTATGTTCACAAAATTAATTAATTATTTTGAATTTGAATTCAGACAGACGCTGCGGGGGACTTTGTTTTATAATATACTAGCTTATGCCAGCGGCTTCGCCCGCGCGGCTTCCCCTATTTAACTCCCTTAGGGGTTGAATTTCGAAAAATACTTCCTTATTCCTTGTCTACATTATAAAGGGAACCTCTGTGCAAAATTTCAGCTTTTTAGGTCTAAGGGTTGGGCGTTGATGAGTCAGTCAGTCAGGACTTTATTTTTATTTTTTATAGAACTATAGTGACAGTGATGATTGACGGGTAAAAGTGTTTGTACAAACCTACTTACAGAAATAAAATATTGTATCATTTATCCTAGTGACGCATAGCATCGTCGACAATGTTGGATTAATAAGCTTATGTACGGTTTGTGTCTAATCGGATTGTCTGGCGTGGTAACAACAGACAACAACGCTTGCATTATAATACACACCTAGTCTAATTAGATCAGTCTGTACATAGCTGCTTCATCATATAGAGTCTATATGATGATGCTGCCAAAGGGATGGCGAATCTCTTAACATCTACGAGCCACCTTTAAAAAAAAAATGTGGCCTTGACGTGCCAACAAACAATCTTGATTTATTGACTACCAGCAAAAAAAAATACTTTCACAATCATTGGCAGCCGTTATATGTAAACAGAAATAGATTTGCACTACTATATAGTAATCAACATCACACCACCTTATTTATATGAAAGAACAAATTAGTGCAACTTCTGGTGTCTGGTATTAAGGTCATATGACATATAATAGAATCATGTGAAGGTACGGTTTCTGAAAGTCACGACTCGGGCTTAAGAAGATGAACTCCTACCATACTGAACCTACCATACTGAACCTACCATACTGAACCTACCGTACTGAACCTACCGTACTGAGCCTACCGTACTGAACCTACCGTACTGAACCTACCGTACTGAACCTACCATACTGAACCTACCGTACTGAACCTACCATACTGAACCTACCATACTGAACCTACCGTACTGAACCTACCATACTGAACCTACCATACTGTGACTTAGGCTGTCATACTCAAATTATTTTGTTACGTGCCACCAAAGGCACGCGTGCCATTGGTCCGCCATCCCTGCTATAGACGATGCTCCACAGTAGCTCACGGCTAAGCTACACACGTGTTATTCGCTTTGTTAGAGTCATCATCATTTCAGCCAAAAGACGGCCATTGTTGGACATAGGCCTACCCGAGCCCAGCCACGTTTGACGAGGTCTGTGCTTCTCGCATCCAGCGGGTTCTTATAGCCTTCACCAGGTCATCAGTCCACCCTGTGGGAGGCTAAGTCTTTCAGTACGCGGTTGCCATTTCGGAATCTTTCGGCCCCATCGGCCATCTGTTCTGCGAGCAATGTGCCCTGCTCACTGCTATATACTCACTACGTTTTCCTTTATGGTAACGCCAGGCGTTGGATAAAGCTTTTTGAAAAAAAATATCGATTACATTATTATATAACCATTTTTAAATACCCATTATGAACAGTCAAGAAAAAAGGAACAGAAAAATACGCACAAAGGTGATGCTATATCAACTAGGCCGAGGCGATGCTAGGCCATAAAACGTATACAGGGCAAGTTTTTATCCAGTGCGCAAACTGTAACCATGAATTCAGCATATCATTCTAGAACCGCAGAAATTTTTCGCGGGTTATAAAAATAAAAAACAGCTGTTTCTAGAAAAGTGCAATACCTACGCGGTCAAAATGTATGGAACAGGTGACTTTTTTCTGTAACAGACTAAAAAAAATTTCGCTAGGGGGTCTAGAATGATAAATGCTGAATTCATGGTTACAGTTTGCGCACTGGATAAAAACTTTTCGTGTATAATGACAACCAACTACAGTGTTCTGTTAGGTTGTATCATCCCATTACTACACAAACGCCTCTCCCCATGACTTCAGCAAATTCGATCCAATAAGTAATGTAGACCACTGGTAGTTTGACTAAAAACGTACTCATGGAAATAGTGCGTTGTTAAACCCTAGTTGTACATGATTCAACCAATTATACTGTTCTTTTTGTCATAAAAATAGAATCAATACAGAATTTTCATCCACATAATTATGGTTTCTACAGCCGCTAAATGTCAATTCACAACACAACAGGTTCTTACTCTAAGCTGTTTTGTGTGAAATTCTTTGCTCTCATACGGATCAAAGCGATCAAAGACTGGTTGGTATACAAAACAGTGATTGTAAAACAAAAGAAGTATTTTCTTTGTGATGAAAGAAGCCGTTTATGAAAAGCGAGAAAATAGGCGACTGTTGGCAAATATTTATGAATTGGAAATTATTATAGGAAGTTCTATAATTTACTGATTTATAAAAAAAATGTCCTCCAGACCGTGTTTCGGCCATGGTGACCAATCTCAACGGAGACTAGCCTTCGGCGCGGAAGATATTATAGTGCACAAGCGTGTGCGCAGACACTGATACACTTCCCTAACTTTACTAGACCGATGGGATGGCAATCCGACACGACTGTAGAGAGATTAGACCCAATATCAACGGCTTTTCGTACTTCCCGAGGCACGGAGTGGCCTTGTAAAGATCCACCCATCCACGAACCAACCGCGGCATGCGTAGCGGAATGTAATCGATCGATGTTTGCATCGTAAATATGTAGGAATAAAATAATTTAACATTTATCATACATAGATTGAATCTTTGATGTTTTGAAGCTTTTGGCAGCACATACCGACTGTCAAATGTTTTCGCTCGATTGCTCAACAAGATGATCACAACTCCGAGATAAGACTAGGTCAATAACGTATACAACATGCGTACTTCTTGCGTGAACCTGTGAATACTTGTAATCTTCATTAACTATTCTCACGATCGTGCAAAATCGTGCGTAACAAATCTGTTCCTCGCATCAAGAAATCATCCGTCTTTATTGCTGAAATTTCTGAACATATTATGATATATTGGATTCTATATACAAACCGATTGAGAAATACATTTTCCGTGAACATAATCCCGAAGTGGTAAACATTTAAAAACCCTCAAAATTACAATTCGCGTGGGAACGCAACATCTGATTCACTCCGAGCTCTGCTTTTATCGGCCAAAATTAGCTATGAAAATAAATAAATGTTAATTTCGTTTGAAATTTAAATAAACAAACCATTGCGGGTTGAAAATATGCTTGTTTTATATGTAAACTGCGCTGTAATGGGTCTGGGTAGCGAAACGTTTACCGAGTAGAGGAAAATAGAAACTGTTGTATTTATTCTTATCGAAACTTTATTTATGGATCGTACTCATTTTTGCGTACACCTGTGTTCGACATGAATGAGCGTTTTCATGAATATTCAAGCCACCAGTTGGCGCCACTTTGCAAAGAGGTCTTCAAGTTCGACAAAGAACTTAAAATATTTGATGTCATTCGTTTCATTCATTCGTCCACCATTCAGTCCGTAGGCGCTTTGACACTTTTAACAGGTGCTCGGACCTGACGTCTCAGTGCTGCCTGTAGTGAACGTCATTTCAGAAAACCATCATTGATTTTAAATTATTTTTATTTCTGTGCGTAAATCTTTTAGGACAATTTAACATCTTTTTTGGTCGATATTTCAAAACTAGATGGCGGATGCGTTCAAATATTCTTTAAAAAAAATGTAATTTGCAGTTTAGTGTTAAATGATCATAAATTATGAAGTCAATCATTGGGAGTAATTTAACTTAAACATTACAAAACAATGTTTTTCTTTAGGTATGGTTTTACCATCGAGCTTGTTTTTGAAATAAGAATCTAACTGGAATCGAAATACAGCTCCTTTTACAAAACTACCAACTTAGTTCAGTACTAAATTGACATTTTTGTACCTATTAAGAACTTTACCCAAATAGAAGCAAAGTCCAATGCAAAAACTGACTTAGAGTTTAAGGCTAGAACTAAAGTTAGATCGCGTTTCGTAATATGACGGAATGGGTTTCATTGATGATTTTAATTATTATAATTCTAATTAGCCATATTTGTTACGCTCGCGAACTATATTTTGTTCAACATACAACCGTAAACGCTAAGAAGAAAGATGTCTGAAATTACCAAAGTCAGAGGTCATGGTCTCTATTAAAGTCCCAAAATTATATTATTAGTACACTATGTTAGTCTAACTATGCACGGATCGCCATGGGATCTGGAGGCAAAGGTCCTCGCGCAAATATGGGAGTGGCGCGAGGAGGCCAAACGCTGGGGCGTAACTCCGCTGCCGCGGGAAATCGCGGCACAGCGGACAGAGCTCCGGCGGGATCTCATGGTCACATGGAGAGAGCGATTGTCGCAATCCAGTGCTGGGCACGCCACGATTGCGGCGGTAAGTCCCCCTCTTTGAGGAGTGATTTGAGAGGCAGCATGGCGTCCTCACCTTCCGCCTGACGCAGGTCCTCACCGGACACGGTTGTTTCGGGAGGTTCCTGTTTCGGATAGGGCGGGAGGAAACGCCCGGGTGTTTCCACTGCGAAGATCGCCCTGAAGACACAGTGGAGCACACGGTGGCGGTCTGCCCGGCTTGGGCGGAGCACCGCCGTGTCCTCGTGGAGGCGATCGGTGGCGGCAATCTCTCGTGTCCGGCCCTGGTCCAGGCCATGGTACGGAGCGAGAGGGCATGGGGAGCCGTCACCTCCTTCAGCGAAGCAGTAATGCTCGCGAAGAGGGAGGCGGCGCACGTGAGGGAGAGGCAGCATATGCGCCCTCGCGACCCCAGCCGCCGCAGGATATGGAGACGCCCTGGGCGTCGGGAATCCCAGGCCGATTTCCGGTCACCGTAGGCATGGGCTTGCGGACGGCGAGTAATGGGTAGCTCGCTGTCCGGTAAGGACCAAGCCCAAGTCGACGGCGCGTTGTGTTCCACGCGCGCCTCAAAGAGATGTCAGCACAAAAAATGTTGGGGCCCGCAAGGGCCGATGCCTGCCAGGGGTGCGGGTTTGTTCGAAAGAGACACCACAGCCCCTGGCATACGGGCTACTGAAGGAACACGGGTGGGTTTTAGTCAGTAAAAGTCTGACACGCCCTCCTGCTCCACCCAGAGCGGGAGGAGTTATTTGATGATTTCCCACCCAAAAAAAAAACTATGCACGGATAGTACGACTAACATAATTTTGGAAGAGTCCTTTGAAGAACTAGCCCTTGTAGCTTGGAGTTGACCATTTCGACGGTCCCTACGTACGGTGGAATTGATGCAGCCCACTGTGCAATTCCCTAAGTGGTAGATACTTGATTTCGTGTTTCTTTTCGTGACCTCTAGGCCAGCCTATACTATCGTATAGTTTAACAAAAATAAGTCTATATAAGATGACAAAATGCACTTTACATCCATCATGACATTACAGAAAATTTGAAGCGCTCTCCTATAAAATTTGTCATTTGTAGTTAAGGAATTATATGTAGGGACCGTCGATTTGTCCTTTTTATAGATTGCTAGTTAATTTTAAGTCTATTTTTAATACTAGCGAAACAAGCTGATCCGTTCCCAATAGATTTAGATAATCTAATCAATAGTTAGTCTCTAGTTAAACAACCCTGGGGATTTCGGTAACTTCGTAACTGCGTAGCCAATGATCAACTCAAATATTAAGTGGAATCATCAAATATTTATTCGTATGATTAATTAATTGAGTATACTCGAAGGGAAACATCGTGAGAAAACACTATGTTTAAATAACTGAAATCGGCATCTTGCTTTGAGCCATCGTGGTGATAGATGATTTAATTCTGTGAGTAGGTTTGAACAAGCACTTTAAAAAAAAATATAAGGCCAGGGCAGCGTTTCCTATAGTACTCAATGAAGAAAGACCGAAACAAACGCAGAGGTCACAGGCTCTTTTAAAGTCCAGACATAATCTTGGTCAAATCATGTGCAGACCATGTAGATTGATGTCAGAAATGGTATTTTGAAGAAAGAACCAAGAACTTTGCCACTTAATTGCAGTTTTTAGATGTAGAAAGGTATAAAACATTATCAGTGCATTCGGAAGGCAGTTTCCCGGGTTCGATTCCCTGGTTGGGCAAGTTTTTTTAGATTTGTGGTCGGTAATTAAATTGGTTCGCTACCTATTTTAAAGGATTTAATTCTAACTATCGAAATGTGGGTGTACGTAGATACTATAGATACCTACACCTCTGCCCAATCCTTCGAGGAAAAAAGTTGTGATGTTATGTGTTCGGCATAGCATAAAGTTTTCTATATAATGTTTTAACGTAAGTATATTAAGATTATACCTTCAAATCATTGTTATTTGTCAAACGAAAACACATTTTCTTTCCTACATTATTCAGCCACGAACTAACACAATTTGTTTCCGTTTGTTTCTATCTTATAATGAGATCAAAACTTACTAAACTTAGGTATTATACCAGCTAATACTGTTCTAGGACAAAGTTTCGAGGTTACAATAGAAAGTTTTGACTGTTTATGGACCTGTGATGCTATAATACGGGTGATAAGAATGTAGGTTGATTAAGAGACTGATAACTGATCTTAGAACATGCGGGTAGCTGACGTCATTGCCATATACTTACTATGGTAGCTGGTTTTTGGGCCGATTTTTGGTGTGATGACGTTCAGTAAATAAGTAGCTTGATTTGAGGTTTATTTTGTTTTGAAATAAAGATAGGAAATATGAAAGAAATGTACCCAGGATTTTGTAATAGTTATCTTAAATTGAAAGAGTGTCCTTGGAGTTTCTTGCCCGTTAGAAATCTACGTTTTGGAATGGGAAACTATTTCTGACTAACCAACTGATTTTTTTACAGTTCGTACTGTTACATATTACAAACCAGAAAAAAATATAGTGCATCGTCAAAGTTCAAAGACAATCCATACTCAAAAAATATTTCATAAAAAAAAATTGTATCGTGATAAAACCATCGTAAAAAAGAACTCAAAAATACATTTGCCGTCGAATAATATTCAAAAAAAAAAAAATGTTTTAGAAGGAAAACTTAAGTTGACCGAAGGTTAAGCTACGTTGGACGCGGTCAGTTCGTGGATGGGTGACCAGTCATTACTTATCGAGGCCCCACTGTGCCATGATAAGCTATAGGTTCCAGATATCATTCGTAAATTTTTGACAGTTTTTACGGGTCAGTCAGCACCCCAAATGTCTGACAACCAGTCTTACCAAAGAGTGTAAGCAGTGGTAACGTTTCACCCAGTAACGAGGTTGTGGAGATCTCCATGTATAATACTAGTATTTCGCTGCACCCGGTTACACTGGAAACCGTCGATATGATGCTGAATGACAAAATAATTATATTATTAATTCATGTATTGTTGATGTGTTATTATTTAATCTGTTAATCCCGACTAATGAGACACAATTGATTTTCTATTGTAGTGGAGCCGCAAGGATCCGCGCCGGACTTAACCGGACATACAATAATAAAACATCATGTAAGCGGAAATAAAGTTAAACGCATCGCTATATTAAACAACTTAGTGTTTCTATAACTTACGTTTACGCTAACAAAACCATAAAACACATTACCTACTTATAAAACTTGGTTTTCCTAACTTTACCTATACATATTCCACAAAAAGTGAGGCAGTTTCGACCCTAAGCCCGCCAGGTATTCACCTCAATAAGAATGATAGATGACTTCCGTTTAATCTACGTTTTTTCATAAACTTTGAAGCAATCAATCTCTCGTATAAGCTCTGGTTAACTAAAACGACGTGATTGGTTGATAATCTGTAAAAGTAGATAAATTTGAGGCCTTATTGGTTATAATGGGACGGTTAAAGTCATAATTTTTTGTGATTGGAGGAGAAAATGTTTGTTTTGGTAGCGTTACGTTAAATATTTAAACAGCCATTAAATAGGAATAAGGACACATTTTCTTATAACCCGTCGCACGTCTAATTAGCAGACACAATAGAAATTATGTTGCTATCGGCACAAATCGTGCGCACTTGACACACGAAGAGTGGGAGTAGTTTTATTTCTGCACTGATCCGGCTCGAAGGACGAAAAATATTAAAGATTGACGCTAATAATATGGATAGGTAATTTTGACACTGATGTTGTTATTGTTGTGTTGTGTACAGTGTACAGTCACGAGCAATATTTTTACATACAGCCAAATTCAAAAGCGATTTTCTCTTAAATAACGATTTCACCTTAAGATAACCTAGGTATTCATTATAGTGTGGGTTCCAAAATATAATTTTCATATTAACAAAAATTTACAATCAGTACAAGACGAGAAAATCACTAATTTAAAAGTTGCTAAGCGTATACGTGTTAGTACTGTTCTTATATCCGATATTTGTGTATTCAAATGTGGGTAGAGGTACTATCGTGTTGACAAAATAATACCAAAAAATGGTGATGTTCTTCAGGTGCGTACCCGCAACCGGCGAGTGTGTATGAAGATGTTTGATCGTAGACGTAGCAAAAGGTGTAAAGATCGAAGATTTTTAATATTTTTGGCATTATTAAATCCCATGTCTAAACAAATAGGTACTTTTTTTCTGGCATACCTATTTTTCAAGATACACGCAGGAGATATAACTTCATATAATGTTATTACCTTAGTATTATTGTGAAGGCTCTTAACCTATAAATAGGTTACACCCAAAGTCTGTGGGAGTTACAAACCGCCTAAGGGCTTATGAGGATGGAGGGTTTCAAAATAGAATGGCGAGATCCTTAAATAGTCCTGTTTACGGATAAGTTTGGTGAAATGGGCCGGTTTACATAGATAACAATGCATATTTATTTTAAGCGGGTAGTTAGATAATACATAACACGACACGTGTTATAACTCTACAGAAAAGGTCATCGGTCCACCTTGTGGGAGGCCTTCCCACTCGTCTTCCAGTACGCGGTCGCCACTCCAGAACCTTTCAGCCCCATCGGCCATCTGTTCTGTGAGCAATGTGCCCTGCCCACTGCCACTTAAGTTTGGCAATTCTTCGGGCTATTTCGGTTGCCTTGGTTCTCCTGCGGATCTCTTCATTCCTGATTCGATCACGTAGGGAAACTCCAAGCATATCTCTCTCCATTGCCCTTTGGGTGACTTTGAGCCTTCTGATAAGGTCCATTGTGAGCAACCACGTTTCTGTGCCATAGGTCATCACTGGTAACACACACTAGTCAAAGACTTTCGTCTTGAGACACTGCGGCATTTCGCAGTGTCTTATGATAATATAGGTAAGTATTAAACCACTGAAATTAATCCGTAGAATAGTAGGATATCCGTAAATAAAATAGGACACGTCTAAAAATCAATAGTCGGAGTACCATCGTTTCCTGTTAGTACATATAGTTTACATAAATCTCACTTCTTTTATTTTTGTGAATAAATTTTTTCAGGCTACTTTCACTAAAATCGGTGATTTTTTATAAAAATTATTCGTGTTTGTAATAATAAAACAATAACAAATGTTAATGATTTAAGTAAACTTTTTAAAGAAAATAGTTTTAAATTTATAAAACTCTTGTGTACTATAGAAAAGTTTTCTGATTAACAGAGATTTCCAATTCCAACGTAGGCAGCCGGGATTCAAATATTGTGTCTTTCAGCCCAACTAAATTGAACTCCGAAGAATATTTACGAACGACAATATTCCAGGAATTTAAATTTCGTTCAAGCGGAAAAACGGCACTAGAATCTTTTAGATTGAACAAGAAATCTAGGTAAAAAACTGTGCTTTGAATACAGAACAATTCGATTATCAAGACTGAATTGTTGACGGTGTTTTCGGGGTTAATTTTTCTCTCTTGATTTCTTACTGATGCAAATTCGTTTAACACGGCATGCATACCAACTAAATTATATTCAAAAGCTTTGAAATCTCAGAAGTCTTTATTGAAAGATTGATAGAGTAAGGTCACATAAGTAGTAAGAGTATTGAATAATTTATGCGGCCTACCAAAATGTCCTTTATTTGGTATGGTTCGTCAAATCGTTAAGCTCCTTAACTTCCGAGTTGAGCTGCACGATTAATGACAAATGCGTGCACTGATTGGACAAATCCACTCAATCTGTATGGTTCTTTCCTCAAAAGACCATTTCAGACACCAATCCACATGGTCTTCACATGATCTGACCAAGATTATGTCTGGACTTTAAAAGAGACTGTGACCTCTGAGTTTGTTTCAGCGGTTCTTCTCAGAGGAAACGCCGACCTCATCTAGTTTTTAAATTATGTTTGACGTGTAAAAGTGTTTGTACAAACCTTTTATAGTAATAAAATCATTGATTATTTACAATAACAACAGTGTTTCCATGACAATGAAGTCAAGTCTCTGCGAAATTGTATGTGTGAGGGATTTCAAAACGAAACAGATACGCGGCCATCTTTTTCGACGCGGTAGTTGAATCTACGATTTGAATCTTTGCATAAATACAAAATAGTACCAACCTACGTTCCATTTAGCAACCGTGCCTCGTGTACACTATCGGCAGGCTTCAATGCGACCCAGCGGCTCGGAATCAATCGGCGTTCGATTTCGTGACTTGTGACTATCGCCTTACATGCGATGACATCTGCCGATCGACAAAACGTTCCGCTGTGATAATATTGATTTTGTTGGGAGAATTTGCATTTACTTACAAATGTAGTTTGTATCATATTTCTAATAATTCGTTGGTCTTGCAATTCCTGCACTACCTGTCCCTTTTCGTATCGGTAGCACGACAGAATCAAATAAAATCAAATAAAAACATTTTATTTCAAACGGACCGGAACGGATTAAGTATAGGTACTAACATAGTGACCTAAGCTGTATTACTAACAAAGATATATGGAACAAGTGTCTGAAATAAATGTTTAATAATAATAAATCTGCATGGGCACTTCTGAAACGTCAGAAGCTAGGTGCACGGTTCCAATTACAGAGAATTCCAAACAATACCAATTACTAACAATACAGAGATTTTGAAGCCTAAAACTTCGTGATATGGCTGCATTTTTTAGGGCATAGAGGGTAAGATAAGAAGTGGGACATATTATAAAGGTATAAGGAACATGATGTAAAGTTCAATCAACCTCCAAAGAACAGGGAGGATTCTCAGACCAGACGGGTGTCTGGTGGCCAGCTGCTCGACGATTCATGTTATATATAACAGTGGCGAAAGCACCATATAACACGATTCCTACCGGCTTCCCTTCGGGGATTCGCATCGGAATTTCTTTATTCGTTTTGGAATGATAGTAAGTATTCTTCCTTACATCGAATAAAACAAAGTCGGTTTTCGTGTTTAAACTACGCAACGGATTTGAATGCAGTTTTCATCACTAAACAGAGTGATTCAAGAGGAAGGTTTATATATATATATTACATCGACCTCTATGTAGGTGAAGCTGCTGGCAAAAGCTAGTTATTGAAGCCAGTAAGTTAAAGCCGATTTCACTACGGCTTCTCTCTTAGAAAAATTGACACCTCGCCGCTGATGTATACTAGTTGTGCTGCCAACTCTGCTTGCACGATGCAGGATTTTTCATGACGTCAATGTGATGGGTAATTCGTATGTAGCCACGCCACAATACCTATGATGAATGTGATCTTGTAATGACTGAAAACAGCTAAGGCCCGCCCAAAACGGAAATAGATGGAAAATTGTCCTGCAAAAAATAATCAAAATTAATTTTCCATTCGGCTATTTATGTATATTACAAAGCGACCTGAGTGGTTTCCTTTCAAACTTCTCCACAACAAAATAGTCCTGATACTATAGAAGCTCCATTTTAAATAGACTACCCTCAAAGCTTTGCAAATACAATATTGAAACCACACACAGCTAACATAGAGTCGGTCTACAAAGAGCTAAGATTAAATTTTACTCTACATTAGGTAGAGTTTGCAAAGAAACTCTATGTTAGGGAGGTTAGTAATAAGCACGGAAGTTGGTTGTAGAGTTTGTAAATAATTACGTAGAAGGTTTTATCTTTGCATCTTTGCAGTTCGTAGAGTCACTTTGTTGGGTTTTTAGTTCATTTTCTTTGCCGAAATTATGTAATTTCCTATTTTAGATGGCGAATACGATTTACAGCTTCTCTTTCGACACAGGCTTTGTAAAAACGGATTATTCTTATAGCTCAAATAATGTCATAATCATCATCTGCCTAGCCTTTTCCCAATTATGATGGGGTCGGCTTCCAGTGTAACCGGATGCAGCTGAATACCAGCATTTTAAATGGAGCGACTGCCTATCTGACCTCCACAACCCAGTTACTGGGTAATACGATACCCCTTGGTAAGACTAGTTGTCAGACTTCCGGGCTTTTGACGACCCGCAACGACTGTCAAAGATCCACAAATGTCAGCCGGGACCAACGGCTTAACGTGCTCTCCGAGGCACGGAGGGGTGTTGGTATGTAAAGATGGCCCATGGAAAGACCCATCCACGGACCAACCGCGGCAAGCGGAGCTTTACCTAGCCGATCGACCCATGCAGCTATTGTTATTTAGCTTTAATTCAAATGTTGAAGCAATTATTAATAAAATTAGGATGTCAATAAACAAGTCAAATTAATTTGTCAGAAATTCGTCAGTGCTGTAATAGACTTTCTCTAACAGCAGGCTTAGCACGAGCACTGATTTGTCGACGGAAGAATAGACATGACTATTAAATAAATGATGTACAATAGGAGAAGATAACTATGTTTTTCTATTAATTATAACAGTTATGCGTTCTAGACGAATCATGATTTTGTAGATAATCGTATATACTTTGTGGCCGTCGAGTAGAAAGTTTTGTCGTCAGTGTGATTTTGACAGTTTGGGAAGAAATATTCTTCTGAAATAGTCTACGTTTATATGGACCTAGACAAATATCGTTAGAAACGAAAGACTAAATTACAGATTGTAGAAGGATATCTACGGTGCGATAACAAAAATTTAGGAAAAAAAATTGTGTTGAAAAAGCGCTGTCTATTCTTCGTAAAAATACAAAGCGTCGTGCTAAGCCCCCAGGAGGCTAATACATTCATATTCCTTTCTCGTCAGTAAATTATATATTTAATATAGTGACTAGGTTGTGGTTGGGAAATCTAGTCAAAAAAAAATGGAGGCTGTTATCAAAGTGACAGATAGCTTATCATTTATTACGACTATCACGTAATAGCCACTTCAAAATATAAGTGACATGTTTCACATAGAAACAGTAATGTGACTATCTAATGTGCAAATTCATCATTTACGAGTTATGACAACCTGGTACTTAGAAGACAAAACGCGTTTTTTAGCTGACACACCTATTTTGCTACTTTGGGTTACATTATTGCAATTTTCTAAGGATCTCTATGTTTTTTTTTTTTTTTTAAATAAATTATAGCATAAGTTACTTCCTAATAAATTGGTTATTGGTGAAAAAATGGTTAAAAATGGTCCAGTAATTTCGGAGCCTATTCGGAGCAAATAAACACACAAACAAAAAAATGTTTCCTCTTTATAATATTAGTATATGTAGTTAACGTAACTATGTTATAGTAAACGTCCACAGCATCACGATAACACTAGGAAATAAAAATGATTGTCAAAACAGCAAGAAAATCCAACGCGAAGAATTTAACGGTTCCCCTTCTAAGTTCGAAATGAGAATCTCCATCTGGACATCTGTCCTCCCATACATTTTATCTCTGAAAACATTGTTAAAGCCAATCATTTTTAAAAGAGTAACCGTGGAGTTTCTTGCCGGCTCTTCTCCATAGGAAACAACATTTTGGAACCGTGCACCTAGCTTCTGACGTTTCATAAGTGCCCATGCAGGTTTATATGAAATAAAAATATTTTGATTTTGATTTTGATTTTGGACCTCAGAATGCTCACCATGCAGCAGTTTATGAAACGCCTTTTCAAGCGTTTCTTCGACTCAGCTGTGAAGCCCTCCAATCCCCTGATCGCCGCAGCCACCCGCTACCTTCCTTCCCGCATTAGTAGGATTCACTGACCGAGGCATACCCAAATCATTCACGAAGACGCTACAACCCTCTTCCAGGAGACTAGTAAGCTCACCACCACTCTCAAGATCCACCGTAGCAGATCACCGTCCTTCCGTCCTCGCCGCCGAGGCCCGCCGCGACGTCCCGATCAAATTGTAGATAGAGATAGTGAGAGTTTGTTTTGTTTTGAAAATCATTTTCTTTGCTGCAATAGGGTATTTTCCGATTTCATAAAAACTATTTTAATTTGAAGATTGGGACGATATATTTAACAGAAAAATAAAAATAAATTTATTAATACACATTTTCTCACTTAAAAACTATTAAAATCTAATTTATTTTTCGTTGTTTTGGATTTACCGCCAAAACGCTCCGTACGATGACTTTTTATCACGTGACATGTGACGTCAACTTTGTTATATAAAATACTTAGTTTGGCGCCGTTTTAGAAGTATTTTTGTACAGAGGCACCGCACACCAGTAATGTCACTTTATATCCACTAAAAATCTTATTAATTATAAACTCGACACTCAATTATTTACTTACAAACTACTTTAGTTTACACAAAGTTGACGTCACGTGATAAAAAGTCATCGTGAGAAGCGTTTTGGCGGTAAATTCAAAACAACTAAAAACTAATTTGGTTTACATCGTTTTTAATTGAGAAAATGGATAGAAATCAATTTATTTTTATTTTTCTGTTAAATATCTCGTTCCAATCTTCAAATTAGAATAGTTTTTGAAAAATTGGAAAATACCCTATTATACTATTTCCTATAAGCAGGTATAATATAACACTTAGGGTTAAACCTTTTGTTATTTAAGTTATGGGGCCCTAGTACGTGTCTCTTTTTTAAGGAAATTTCTCGCCGTACGTCGACACTTCACGTGACCTGGCGAAGGGCTGGCTCGTTGTTTAGCCAAAGAATTAGCATTTCCATTCAACGTGGCAATGCTGCCATTCTATGTCAATCAATGACCGTCCCGTTCCTTGTTCGTGCCAGCCTGTGACGCTGAACCTGTAGCATTAAATTCGTCCATAAATAATAATTATTCCGATACAGCCTGTCCCTTGCTGGTATTTTCCAGCGATGCTCCAAGGCGAGGTCCGTATCCCACAGGGGATGCCCTTAGCATGTAGCTACACCCTAATTTTGAGTTCTTTTATACCTGGCTAGAGGCTTTAATTTGTTAAGGTACTCGTAACCACAGGCAGCCCAGTTAAGCAGCCGACAACTTCATTGGTTCACCAGCAGGCTTAGCACAAGCACCGATTTGTCGACGGAAGAATAGACATGACTATTAACTAAATGATGTACAATAGGAGAATCTTCTCCTCATAGCTACCTAGCTATGTTCTTCTATTAATTATCACAGTTATGCGTTTTAAACGAATCATGATTTTGTAGAGAATCGTATTTACTTTGTGGCCGTCGAGTAGAAAGTTTTGGTGTCATTGTGATTTTGACAGTTTGGGAAGAAATATTCTTCTGAAATAGTCTGTACGTATAAAAGGACCTAGACAAAGATCGTTAGAAACGAAAGACAAAATGACAGATTGTAGAAGGATATCTACGGTGCGATGTCAAAAATGGAGAAACGAAATCTGATTTTGTATAGAAAAAGCACTGTCTATTCTTCGTAGAAATAGAAAGTGTCATGCTGAACCTGCTGCGAATTGCAATTCCCAACAAAAAAAAACATAGTCTCACAGACAGACACGAAAAGAGGCTTTAATTTATCAAATGTAAAGTCCAAATCGCTTCGTCGCAGCCCGCTATCGCCAACACGCTTGTCACAAGCCGACACCTAATTATTATACAAACAGAAGCCTTGTAAAATACGCTCAAAATTTAATTAGTCACGTGTTTGGTATAGATTACCGTCGCCCATAATTAGACCTGAGTAGTGGGCATCGTTAGCGGGGACCGTAATAACTTATTGTAAAATATTTATCGTTTAAATTATTCTTTAATGTGTGCGAATTTGAAAGGAATCTGGGTCAAGATTTTTATCAAGATGTTATGATTTTGTAAATAAAAACACTTAAAAACAACAACCAACTTAAAAAAAAAAACCGTACAAAATTACTCTACTCCGGTTTTAGACTTTCGGTTTTGTACATGATTTTCGAAATCAAAGTAGATTTTTTGTTTTTATTAGTTTTTACTTTTCACTTTTTCGTTGTTAAACATCTGGTTACCTAAGAGCGCGTGATTTTATGTTATGGAACGATGTAACCAATACTTAGACACACGATTGCTGTAATTGCGGGTCATTTGGTGCTAGTTTTTGAAGAGTTCCATTGTGTATCTCCAAAGATTTTCATTAGATCCTATTGTACTGTACACTGAAACCTTCCCAGGTAAATAATATTGCCAGGAAATATAAAATAAGAGATGTAATTATTAGAGTATGTGACTTGACATAATTATTTATGCATCAAGTCAATGTGATGCCTTCTTCACCATATATATATTTTCTACCTATAAATGCTACTCATCTAAAATGAAATGTTAATTTGCGAAAAGCTTACATTTAAAAAATACAAACTATATGGTCGGGCATAACTCCGTCATATATAGAAATATTTGCAAAATTCGAAAGGAGTTTATTCCGAAAACGGTCCCATTTAAATTTCATATCGATCTGATGATGCGTTCGCGATTCGGAGACAGACGACGGAACTCTAAAAAAATTACAGCAAATCAACCGCGAATGCTGCTATCGCATTAATACGAGTATGCATTGGTTTAGCCAAGGATAGTGAAATTTCGAATTGGTGTGGGGTAAGTAGGTACTATAACGCAAAAGTTAAAAAAAACGGCTGTGGCAAAAAAGTTAAAATACATATCCAAAGTCACCGCCTTCCGAAATTAAAGTTATTTTTCACTTTTGGTGTGTTTTTCCGGATCTCGGTTGTTTTTTTTTTCTGGAAAAAGTTTTTATATTCGAAAACATTCATCGGTACTTTACGCACATTATTAAATTCTTCTAATTTCATATGTTTTATATACAAATCCGAACTCATCAAATTATTTTAAATCGACTTCAATCTGCGTATCGATAATGAAATCGATACACCTCCTAATAAACATCGATGTCCCAGTATCGATAAACCGCTCGTCCGATCGAGTTAATATCGTAAAAAGCGCGACCCGATGACGTAATATTCCCAAATGGCCGATTTACCTTGTTTTATAGACAACCGGGATTACGGTGCCATGTTCATTCTCTAAAATGAACGCTGCGAGCTAAAATCATTGATATAAAGTAGAATTACTAAGTGAATGGAATTTAGTGCAATATTCACTTATATGAGATGAGCATTTGGGTTTTCCACGCTTTTTACTCTGAATTGAATTATTGACTTCCTACTACTGTAACATAAACTCTTTGTAATAAAAAAATATTTTCTACTTTTTAGTTCGGTCAGCAATAAAAGCGTGTTTTTTTAGTTTTTTAAACTATTATTTAGTATCCATTTTTTTGTTCGATCAAATTTTTATCGGGATTTTTTTTTTAATTTTGTTAATTTTTATCGGGTTATTGCATTGTCATCGGCCCTTAAGACGTGTGAAAAGTTTCAAGTTGATCAGACGTCTAGAAACCAGTGAAAATTAGGCTCAAAGATTCCGTTACATACATAGATAGATACATACATACAACCCAAGCTAATAAAAGCGTTATAATAAAAATAAACAATTAATAGTTACCTTTTTGGCGCAGCCGCCTGACAGATGCTGGCATGGCGACTTCTAATGAACCATTAAGGACAAGTGACGAGGAGAAGAGATGCCAGCACATCAAGCTACCCCAAACTGCAAAATTTTGCCGATTGAACATGAACCTTATGTTTAAGCATTAAAGTTGAAAATCTATCAAAGAAATTTGACAGATTTGGGTGGTTTAATGTGCTGTCTGTACAAACCATTTCAAAATGAATACATAGCAGTCATCAAGCCTTAATTCGTACAACAACAATAAAGGAACCCCAACAGATTTTCTCTTACTGCCCTAAATCTAATGACAATACCCCCAGATTTCCCGCAAAACCTTTTAAAATACGACAACGACGAAAGAATTTCCAGATCGTATTACCACTTACCTCCATTCTCGGGTCTTATATAAATAGCGTGGCTTTACCAACACAGCCTTGTACGCGTTCTGAAAGGTGTAGCCGATAATGTGTGATGTTACCTCATCGCCATTATTAGAGAGTTATTACTGAGGGGCCTTTATGTAATAGGTGCTGTAAAACTCTGTGTAAAACTCTGTGTAAAAGTCTGTGTAAAACGGTGATGGAAAGTTGTTTTAGCTACCATCAAGCAGATTATTTTAAGATACTAGCTTTTGCCAGCGGTTTCACCCGCGCGGAGATCGGAAATTAACCCACGGGAATACTTCGAAGGCATAAAGCGTTTTCTATCTGACTTAACTATGTTAAGTGTGCTCCTACTGAGTTATGTCAACCTAGTACTTCGAAGGCATTAAGCGTTTTCTAGCTGACACAATTATGTTAAGTGTGCTCCTACCAAGTTATGACAACCTGGTAATTCGAAGGCATAAAGCATTTTCTAGCTGACACACCTATTTTGCTACTTTGGGTTACATTAATGCACTTTTTTCAAGGATCTCTATTTAAAAAATAAAGTATAGCCTATGTTACTTCCTAATAATTTAGCTTTCTATTGGTGTAAAAATAGTTAAAATCGGTCCAGTGGTTTCGGAGCCTATTCGGAGCAAACAAACAAACAAAAAGTCTTTCCTTTTTACAATATAGATAAGTATAGATTTAATGGGTGACCATCTTTACATACTATACTTGCCAGCGGTTTCACCCGCGCGGAGATCGGAAATTAACCCACGGGAATACTTCGAAGACGTAACGCGTTTTCTAGCTGACTTAACTATCTTAAGTGTGCTCCTACTGAGTTATGACAACCTAGTACTTCGAAGGCATTAAGCGTTTTCTAGCTGACACAATTATGTTAAGTGTGCCTCTAGCTGTGTGTTTCTAGCTGACACAATTATGTTAAATACCAGATTGGCATAAATAGGTAGGAACCTATTTGTGCCAATTTGGTACTTCACAGGCATAAAACGTTTTCTAGCTGACACAATTATGTTAAGTACCAGATTGGCATAAATAGGTAGGAACCTATTTATGCCAATCTGGTACTTCACAGGCATAAAACGTTTTCTAGCTGACACATCTACATATGTTAGGTGAGCTCCTACCAAGTTATGACAACCTGGTAATTCGAAGGCATAAAGCATTTTCTAGCTGACATACCTATTTTGCTACTTTGGGTTACATTAATGCACTTTTTTCAAGGTTCTCTATTTAAAAAATAAAGTATAGCCTATGTTACTTCCTGATAATTTAGTTTTCCATTGGTGAAAAAATTGTTAAAATCAGTCTAGCAGTTTCGGAGCCTATTTGGAGCAAACAAACAAACAAAAAATCTTTCCTCTTTATAATATTAGTAGATTTAATGGGTGACCATCTTTACATACCAAGTCCCCTCCGTGTCTCGGAAAATACATGAAGCTGTTGGTGCCGGCATTCATTCGTATATTTTTGACAGTCGCTACGGGTCTTCAGAAGTCCGACAGTCTGACCACCAGTCTTACCAAGGGGTGTCGTATTACCCAGTATCAGTGGAGGTCAGATAGGCATGAAAAATACTAGAATTCAGATGTATCCGGTTATATTGGAAGCCGACCCTAGCATAATTGACAAAAGGCTAGGTAGATGAGCCTCTTGGCAAGACCGGCTGCCAGATTTTCGGGCTTTGGGCATTCATAGTCATCAGACTATGAATGACAGCCGGGACCGATAGCTTTATTTTTTTGGGTGGGAAATCATCAAATAACTTCTCCCGCTCTGGGTGGAGCAGGAGGGCGTGACTAAAACTCACCCGTGTTCCCTCAGTAGCCTGTGTGCCTGGGGTGGCGGTATCTTTTACAAACAAACCCGCACCCCTGGCAGGCATCGGTCCTTGCGGGCCCCATCGGTTTGTGCTGACATTTCTTTGAGGCGCGCGTGGAACAAAACGCGCCGTCGAACTGGGCTTGGTCCTTACCGGACAGCGAGCTACCCATTACTCGCCGTCCGCAAACCCACGCCTACGGTGGCCGGGAATCAGCCTGGGAGCTTAACGTGCTTTCCGAGTCACGGAGGGGTCTTGATATGCAAAGATGGTCACCCATCCACGGACCAGCCGCAGCAAGCGTAGCTTAACTTGATCGATGGACCCGCGTTATTACTTTGCTACAAGCCCCTCAATCAGCTGTCTCATAATACAAAACTTCAATGACAAGTCGATCCAAATGTATGGGACCGCTGATATTTGTTTCTGACACGTACTGTTTAGTTGTTCCAGCGAAATTTACTACATCTTTCTTGACATTTTCATCGGAACTCAATATAAAAATCTGAACTGACTCATAGGTTATTTTATTTACATTGAAGACAGTCAATGACACGGCCGTAGCCAGGGGTAGGGTTTTGTGGGTTCAAACGCCCCCCAAAAAGTTCAGATATTAACATTCAAAAATTAAAATAAGAGCAGGCGTGCGGCATATCTCATTGGTGACTAATTACCATTACCTACATTAAAATATAAAGTGTTTTGGATTTCGGGATCGTAATTTTTTTATTTAGCTTATAGTTCATAGGTACTGTCCCACTGCTCGAAAAAGGACTCCCCCAATTCCTTCGAGGAGATTTTGTCAGTATGTATTTTTCACAACTTTAATATTTTTCTTATAAGTATAAGGGTTTATTTTCTTGTACCCCCCCCCCCCCCCAACTAAAATCTGGCTACGCCCGTGGTCAGTGAACTTTTCGTGAAAGCACTACCTAAAAATTTATAAAAATCTCAAAATAATTATTTCTGGAACTCCAAATGAAATATTTGATATTGTTTATTGCCCATTGAAAAGCAATTCTCAAACTGTAAGCCCTTTTATTACATAGTTTCGTATCGAAACTAAAAACGGTTTTTACAAAGGTGATGAAATTTTATGAGAATGAATGAACTTTAAATTGTTACGTCCAAGGTTTATATTTATTCAAGTTTTACTTCTTAATGAGTACTTTTAACTCTGTTAAAGTTAAAAAGTAAAAGGAATTATTATTACACCCTTGGGCAGTTGTGAAACGACTGTCACTTAAAAACGCTCCATTTTTTTATTATAAAAATGGCTCATTGGACTCGGCATTGCAAAACTTTCCGTCCATTTTCTCGGTAATATATTAGCCTTGCGAATTTCCTTACAAAACTACCAGCATTTTGCGAAAAACACCTCCCTTCCAAGAAAGGAAAAGCAATTACGTACAAAGGCAGAATGTTTTCAACTAAATGCCTCAATAAATCTGTGTATCCGAACGAAACACGCCAGTCATCCGCCATTTTACTAAATTATCTGTGGCACAAAATGGCGTCGGTAATGGACGCGTAGTTTCCCGCCAAAAGATTGAAACTTTATTGACGGCCATTAATTTTCCTTTGGAAGGTGACTGAGGTTAATTTTGCTTGTTTTAAGCTTGATTGATACGAAACAAAGCATCGCTTAGGGGCGAGATATTAACTGGTGTGAATTTAATTACTTTTAAAGGGAAGCTCATTTGCATTTTATGGATTAACGGAGAAAGGTTTCGATATAATTTCATATACTTGGTGTTCTCTCTCTTACACACCGAATTATGACGAAGAGATGTCAAGGAAAATGTGGATTACGCTCAATGGAATTTAATTTTGTAAAGGTGAAGGTACGGAATCACAGATTTCGTAAGACAGAAGTAAATAATTTATCGAAAATGGTATAGGCAATGAAACAAATTTGATCTTGAAGGTCGATACGAAGATCAATTTTTAAAAGAATTCTGGTTCTCTAAACAGAATTTACTTATCTACTTTTACTTACCCATCCCAAGCATCTAAAATGTTGAAATTTTACAACGAAATTCCCTAATAAACGAGTAACAAGTAATTAGGTCGGACTTTTAGAATCCCACGTTCATGTATGGATGACTTCGCTGACAATGAGCTAAATGTTTAGCAAAATAAAACTGAAGAGTTTGTTGATTTGAACGCCTTAATCTCTGAAACTATCAGTCGGGTTTTGTTTTGCAATTATTAGCCCTATTCCTGAGGTAAGTATAAGCTATTTAACACCACGATATGACCCTAAGGAGTCCCCCATGGTTCGTTCGGAACGAGATCCTCCATCTCGATCTGAAAATGCCTACTATTGCTCAATTTCTGAAACGCAACTCGAAGCGTTTCTTCGATAAAGCCGAGTTACATCGGAATCCCTTGATTGTGAAGGCCGCTAGCTATGTCCCCAGTAGAATCAGTAGAATCCGCCGGCCGAGACATGTCCTTTCCGACCCAGACGACCCCATCACTGTTCTGCAAGAAAAGAATATGGCCACCAGTACAGCACACAAACGACCGTCCTTCCGACCTCGCCGCCGAGGTCCTTGCGCCCCGCGAAGACCCCCCCCCCCCCCCCCCCGAGTAACGAACAGACCCCCGACCGTCCCTTGCTCGTTGATGCGCCAGCCCGCGCCGCAGCTGAGCCAGTAGCTTTAAATTCCCCGTCTAATAATCATGAAAATATCTTGATCCAGCCTGTCCCTGATAGTACTAGCTGCTCCCCCCCACCAGCGACTCCCTGAGCCGAGGTTCGTACCCCACAGGGGGTGCCCTCAGTGCGCAGTCGTTTTAGGTTTAAGTAGGTTTACGCCCTGGCTGGAGGCTTTTAGAATCCTAAAAACCTTCACAGGTAAGTCCGGTTGAGCAGTCACGGTTTCTCAAGGTCAACTGCGAGTTGCCATACACAAAAAAAAAAAAACCTTAGGAATCGAGCAAAGCGAGAAAAAATCTGAAATAATGGTTAGCAAAAACGCGGCCGATATATGACACGACACGGTCAGTCAGGGCCGAAATTTCACGCACACGAAATCTACTAAAGAACTAAGTCTTAGATAAAAGGACAACAACTATAAACTAATAACTATTAATAGTTAACGTCAACAGATTGCTGCGCCATAACAATTCGACCATGTAATGGTAAAATGGGTCAGCAGACTTACACCTGTATAATATTGTATAGTCGCTTTTATTAACACGTTATTGGAATACCAGGGGAAAGGGCGGTGTTGATTGAAATTGCTGAAATATTTAACCCGCTTTTTGTATAGATATTGCAAATACCTATAATGAAGAGGATTTGTCAGCAGCGACTTCTGTTTGATTTTCGATTATACTATTATTTTGGGGCAGTTTGGTAAACGGTGGACGGGTGTTGTCAGTATATATGAAGCGAGGTGTTTTGTACGCCCAAAGCAAATTGATAGTAGTAGAGTCTGTCTGTTTATTCGTCTATATGTCACAGCCAGTTTGCTTCGAATCTAATAGAAGAATTAAGTACACATATGCATTTCTGTGTCCCAAACACGGACGTGTAACGTAAATAAATTAGTGTTGAATATGCGCATCAGTTTTGGGGGAAAACCGTGAGGTGAGACATATCAAATGAAAGGACTTGTTGTGGGAGAATACTAAAACATGAAGTATTCTTTTGTTGTATTGAGAGCTATCTTTTTTTAATATTACTAACTGAGCCTGCTCTTGACCTCGATCGCAACTAATGGAAAGCGATCGATGAGGTCTACGATAGAACGAGCGTGCTCAGGAGATGCCTGTTCACACTTGTTTTGAAGGTATATGGGTTAAATGTGGAAGGGAACACAGACGCAGGTAGAGAGTTGCAAACTTTGGCTGTGCGCATAATAAACGTGGAGGAGAAGCGCTGAGTACGACTGGAATCTTAAGGTGACACTTGTCCACATTTTTTCCATACAAACTTCGGGAGGGTTTTACTCCACTGTTTGACTATGCACATCAAAAATTAAAAAGGTATGGTTTTGTCTCATTATCAATATTGTCTGTACGGAAACAGAATACTGAAACAAAAAGCCATTAAAAAGTTATGAGCCAACAAAGATTCGTTTTTCTTGCTAATTTAACCTAACTTTGGGCGTGTTTAAGTAATGAAGCAGTATACAATCTCGAACACCACGTCGGTACCGACAAAGTTCAATTATCGAAAACTTTAATAAACTTAATTTGTCATTGATTTATGCGGTGGTTTTTTCAGAAAACCCGATCTTCCGAAGGACTATTCTTAATTTTTTATGCGCCTTTTTTACTATAACTGATCCTGCAGCTCACTCAATAATGTTGTGCGTCTAGACTAGCGTATAACTGCTCACCACTGATACTACCTCTGTCGGACACGAAGCCTGGTGAGACAGCGTGCTTTTTAGCCAGGCCCACCAGTGAGTTCGAGCCAGCGACTAGTGTACCCTTAAGTATAAAATAGACGTTTACAGCGCTAAATATTTCATTACACCTTACAAAACGAACTTTTCGAAGTTTCCTTCTAAGTTGCAAACGATTATGACCTGTAATTACACCTCAAACTGGTGATATTAATCACCTACCAACCTTGCCCCGAGTACTTCTCACAAAGCTCCATTGTACATCCTCAGCCTGGCTGTATAACCTCGAACTCAAACTATTTTAATTAGCCAAAGTGACATTTGACTAATCTCAGCTGTCAAGTCAATTGGGGCCACGAAATGCGCGTTAAAATGACAAGGGAAGGCAAAGGCAAAATTAAGCCACGTGGCTACAATTGGCGGTCTGCCCGGCTTGGGCGGAGCACCGCCGTGTCCTCGTGGAGGCGATCGGCGGCGGCGATCTCTCGCATCCGACCCTGGTCCAGGCCATGGTACGGAGCGAGAGTGCATGGGTAGCCGTCTTCTGCGAAGCAGTGATGATCGCGAAGAGGGAGGCAGCGCACGTGAGGGAGAGGCAGTATATGCGCCCTCGCGGCCTTAGTCGCCGCAGGAGACGCTCTGGGCGTCGGGAATCCAAGGCTAATTCCCGGCCACCATAGGCGTGGTCTTGCGGACGGCGAGTAATGGGTAGCTCGCTGTCCGGTAAGGACCAACCCCAAGTCGACGGCGCGTTGTGTTCCACGCGCGCTTCAGAGAGATGTCAGCACAAACTGATGGGGCCCGCAAGGGTCGCTGCCTGCCAGAGGTGCGGGTTGTTCGAAAGAGATACCGCCGCCCCTGGCACACAGGCTACTGAGGGAATACGGGTTTTAGTCAGTAAAAGTCTGACACGCCCTCCTGCTCCACCCAGAGCGGGAGAAGTTATTTGATGATTTACCACCCAAAAAAGAAAAAAGAATCTGCAGGACATTTGCGTAAGTCAAATAAAATACTCAAAACCGCCAAACAGTTATAAAATCATGAATTTAATCTAGTCTGCATGGTACTCACATTCACAGTCATTTTTATAATTTCTTTATAATTTATTTATTGTTTCGTCATAATAAATGAGACCTCAAATCTAAATTGGTAAAAAGTAAATTTTCAGACGTTTTGTGTGTGCAGAAACTATTCCACGTACATCACGAAATGGAGAGTATTTTGATCTATTCCATTGTTAGATTTTCATCTAATCAATCAACTCAACGTATTGTAGTCCACAGCTGGACATAGGCCTCTCCCAGGCTGTGCCACAACACTCTATCCTCCGCCTTCCGCATCCACTCTGTCCCAGCCACCTTTTTAAGGTTGTCGGTCGATCTAGCTGGGGGGCGTCCCACACTACGTTTGCCGAAAGTAAGTCTCCACTTCATCCAATCCTTGGTTATAAAATTTGTTCCCGAATTAAAGTCCGTACGTTCCTTACCTACAAGGGTGTGAAATGTGCTGGGTCATTCAACAATTTAACGGCAGAAAGCCGCTTTCCACCCGGGTTGGAACCGACATAATAATAGGTAACTTTATGTTTGATAACCCTAAAGTTCAAGTATTTTGTTTGTTAGCACCGAAGTATTTTAGTTTATGCCAATATTGCGATAAGTTTATCTCGCCACATTAAATTATTGATATATAGTTTGAATTACACCTAAGTATAAGTTTTTTTTTTTCTTTTATTTATACCTACATTTATATTTTAGACAGATTTTGTCGAATGTCAAAAATAACGCTTGATATACTATTTTTACACGAAATATTGATAGTTTTTACTCTTTTTATAAATACCTAAGTACTACCTGATCCTCGTAAAATATCATTCAATCATCATATGTCTAGCATTTTGCCAACTATATCATCATGTTTACGTGGGGCGATTGCCTATTTGATCTCCACATTACTGTTACTGGGTAACACATACCCCTTGACAAGACAGGTTATCAGTCTTTCGGCCTACAGACGACCTGTACCAGTGGTCAAATCAGCAAATCAACCGCGATTGCTGCTATCGCTTAGGCATTGTTTTGACCCCAAGCATGATGACATTTCAAATCGGTGTAGGGTGAAAAATAAAAACTTTTTCCAAAAAAAAAAGCAACCTTCTTCCGGAAAAACACTACAAAATGAAAAATAACTTTAATGTCGGAAAGCGCTTTGTAGTGTTTTTCTGGAAATCGGTTGTTGGAAAAGTTTTTTAATGTAGGTATATTAAAAACACTACCTGTTCATCTTGAGCAACATTCAATCATTCACCTAATATCAACGTCAACATACCCTAATACCGTCCATCAATCTCCACCGTCTTCAAGGCCACACCCTAGCGCTCCACTTCGCAGGAGCACCGTCTTTTGTTTACATAATTAATCTCTCCTGCAGGAGGTAATGGCGTTATCCATTCCCGTATATATGAGGGTTTTGTGGTGTTTTCATTAAGACACAAAGAGAGAAATGTAGGGACTGGTGACAGATGGGTCAGGGGGGCTTAAAAAGAAACGATTGTTGGTAGGTTTGAGTGTTTTTGAGTTCCATCTGTCTGTCAGCGGCTGTATCTCATGAATCGTAATATGCAGACAGTTGAAATTTCTTACAGAGTTTGTGTTTCTATTGCCGCTATAACAGATACTCGTAAGTACAAGTATAAAATAACGTTAATTTGAGGGGTCTCCATACAAGAAACGTGTTTAAAAAATCATCTAATAAAGTTACTAATATTAATGTTGATTTGTTAAATCGGTAAGTGAAGTGAATTACGTGACCTAGAAAAGTGTAACACTAAGTGATAGAAATCATAAAAGTTGGTTAGGTTTTTTTTAGGGGTGGGAAATCATCAAAATAACTTCTCCCGTTGTGAGTAGAACAGGAAGGCGTTTTACTGACTAAAAGCCACCCATGTTCCTTCAGCTTCACCCGTGTGTCAGGGGCCACGGTATATCTTTCAATCAACCCGCACCCCTGGAAAGTTGGACATGTTACGATGTATTTTACCGACTCCCTCGTCGGTATAGTTGTCGCAAACGCTACTGCTAAGCATGCAGATCCTAGGTTCGATTCGGTCAAAGTGCTTTTCGGTTTTTCTAACTGTAATTTCTCAGCAGCAGCGCGGAGTTTGAACTTGTGTTCAAATGATGTCAATAGGCTCGCCCCCTATTACATAAGCCTTAAAAATAACTGGCGAAATGTGGATGTGCCTCTGCCAAAACCTTCAGGGAAAGAAGGCGTCATGTTATATCATCATATCAGCCGAAAGTCGTCCACTGCTGGACATACGCCTCTCCCAAAAGGGGGGAATTTGCCATAATCGCCACGCTTGGCAGGCGGGGTGGCGATCGCAGTATAGTGGTCAAACGCTTAGAGAACGCTGCTGCCCATTCTCTAGTAAGTCCCTTCTACGACAACCATGAGAAGAAATGGGATGGTGCTAATCTTTTACGTCCGGCACCACACGAAACTAAATATTCATGTTATATTAATATTCCCAATATTTCAACGCCATTCCTTTTGCCTTTCTTCCACCTTCCTCCTATCAAACCGGAAAACAGCAATGCTAACTACGATAGTAAGACATCTACACTACAAATCCGTTGTTGTTACAATCGCTAGCAATTTTGAACACTCAATTTCAGCCATAGCTCTTTGAAATGGATGGCACTATACAGAACGTGTGTAAACTATTGATTCCACACGGATTTTTGCACGAAATTGCAAAGTATACTGCCCTAGCGTATTCTGTTTTAGTTTCTATATTGCAAGCGAAAATAAACTCTAATCAACCACTTGATACCGTTCTATTTACAAAACCATACGGTGTGCTAAAATTGACTGCGTATTCTGTTTCAGTTTTTAAATTGCAAGCGAAAATAAACCTTAATAAACCGCTTGATAAAGTTATATTTATATAAAGTGTGCTGAAACGAACTCCGTCAGTCTATTGTTTTGTATTTACACAACATGCGAAAATAAACTCTAATCACGTATGAAACTAAGGTTCTATTTGCAACAGTGGGTGTGCAAATTTAGCTGAATCAGCAACATTCTGGAATATCGCGTGCTAACAACACATTATTGTTATGTACAAAATACTTTGCCTTAAATAAATGAAGTGCTTTAGAAAGCAAGTTCATTGACCTTTTTCATAGGAAAATGTGCTCTTTATTTCATGCCAGTATTTTAGAGCTAGCACTACTGATGAGCTTGAGGATCTGGGTTCAATTCCCGGTACAAAGGGCAAAGTATTATTTGGTTTTAACATCTGGAATTTTTCAGACGCAGCCCGGAGTCAGTAGTTATGTCCGGTTGACGGCAAGAGAATATGCCCCTATTACAAGGGAGAATATAGATTATAATATATCTTTTAGCTTTTTAATACAAGATCATATTAATAGCATTATGATCTTACATAACTGGCATACAAATGTTTAAACGTTGTAAAGATTAATATTTACAAATATACATTAATCTGTGAGAATTATTATTTTAATTCCTGTAATAACACTGGAGATAGTTATATGAAATAATAAAAAATTTAAAACTCAGTAACTATTTATCTGTCACTTAGTTTTATCAATAAATTCTTTCATACTAAAAAATAATTATGAATAAGTAATTTACGTAGTCTGGATTTAGAGTGTAAGAGGGAGTTGTATTCCGTGTGGTGCCAGACGCAAAGAATAGCACCATCCCATTTCTTCCCGTGGGTGTCGTAAGAGGCTACAAAGGGACTTACCTACTAGAGAATGCGTTCTCTATGCATTTTACCACCATACTGCGATCGCCAATCCGCCTGCCAAGCGTGGCGATTATCGTAAACCCCCCTAATTGGGGGAGGCCTATGTTCCAGACTGAACGCGTATCGGGCGAAATGATGATGATGATGAAGAGGGAGTTCCCTTATTTATTTTGGAATTTTATTGAACATTTTAATTGCTGTGATAAAGCAATTTTTACGGCGTAATGTGCTTTGATGTGAAGGCATTCTTAACCGTGTTGAGACTTATACATAACTGGCAGAATGTGGCTGTACCTCTGCCTATCTCTTCGAAGAATACAGGCGTGATAATAATATTTTCTATCTCGCTTTAAATAATTGTAAGACTTTACTAGAAACAAATTCATTTCCCTTTTTCATAGGAAAATGTGCTCGTTATTTCAGGCCAGCTTTTTAAAATTATGTTCAGTTATGAATCTAGATTTAATGCTGTCGCATTTAATGCTAATACCGGCTTAGACCTCGTTTTGAATTGCATCTAGCGCCGTTCTAGGGTATGAATCTAGTTTATACTAAGTTGGAGAGTATTTGAAATGCATTTGAATAAGTCTTAATAGTTTTTAGGAGAATTGAAACTTAATCACTATTTTTCTGGCGGACTGAGCAGTGTTGGCCCAATGATATCAGCCTCGACTTACGAGTGAGTTGAAACCCAGATATACACTATACTTTGTGTAAATAATGTTATAACCACTGCTCTCAAAACGGTGAAGAAAAACATCGTGAGGTATGACTAGAAAACAAGTCATCAGACATGTCACATCTGCAAAGGGAGGGGTGAAGTAACTTACAGCCATTTCCCTCTCATAGCAAGGAGGCAGCATTGGAAACTTTATAGTTCGATTATGTATCATTTTCTTGCCTATATTTCAATGTATTTAGTCTGCGAAACATCTAGAAAGTGACAAAAAAAATACGTGTGGCACTCGGGGACTGCCGCGGTAAAGCTATTGCATAGCATTTTTTATCAACTTATGCAATTATAATTATTTATTTATGCAGTTTTTTTTTTTCTTTGATATTAATTAAAGTTTTCTCTTTGATATTAATTCAAGTTACACTTTTTGAGCGTGGTGACCGATAAGAAAACAAATTTTATTAAATCGTACAGTCGTACGTACTATCGTTAAGCGAACGTTCGGCCGAGCTACATGAACGTTTTGGTTCATTGTAAGCCAAAATTTGCTGGTGTGAAAAATTTGGGGGAAAAGGAGTTTGCGGGCAGCAGTGAAAGTGGTTATACTCCGTTTGAAATAAGATTAGACACTTAAATAAACCTCTTTTACAGTCCGTTCAACTGATTTTGACTTCTATTGCGTTAGCTGCATGGTAAATGACATCTGCATGGTAAATTACATCTGCAGTAAACAGTTGGTATTGTAAACACTTTTTTGCTTTTAATGCCATCCATATGCCTACGGAATAGAACTCAAAATCGGTAGAGCAGACTGTAAAAAGGTTTGTTAAAATGTCTAATCTTATTTCAACTACTACGCTTCAGATTTTATTGCGGTTTTCAGTAATAGACAGAGTGATTCAAGAGGAAGGTAGTACGTGGAATTTAGTACACTCCCGTGCGATAATTACCGACTCTCCACGCGCACGAAGCCGCTGGCAAAGGCTAGTATTTAATAAAGAATAAAAAATAAAAATACGTGTGGCACTCGGGGACTGCCGCGGTAAAGCTATTGCATAGCATTTTTTATCAACTTATGCAATTATAATTATTTATTTATTTTTATTTAAGCAGTATTTTTTTTTTCTTTGATATTAATTCAAGTTACACTTTTTGAGCGTGGTGACCGATAAGAAAACAAATTTTATTATATCGTACAGTCGTACCATCGTTTTTTTTTTTTTTTTTTTTGGGTGGGAAATCATTAAATAACTTCTCCCGCTCTGGGTGGAGCAGGAGGGCGTGTCAGACTTTTACTGACTAAAACCCACCCGTGTTCCTTCAGTAGCCCGTATGCCAGGGGCTGTGGTGTCTCTTTCGAACAAACCCGCACCCCTGGCAGGCATCGGCCCTTGCGGGCCCCATCACGTTTGTGCTGACATCTCTTTGAGGCGCGCGTGGAACACAACGCGCCGTCGACTTGGGCTTGGTCCTTACCGGACAGCGAGCTACCCATTACTCGCCGTCCGCAAGCCCATGCCTACGGTGGCCGGAAATCGGCCTGGGATTCCCGACGCCCAGGGCGTCTCCGTATCCTGCGGCGGCTAGGGTCGCGAGGGCGCATATGCTGCCTCTCCCTCACGTGCGCCGCCTCCCTCTTCGCGAGCATCACTGCTTCGCTGAAGGAGGTGACGGCTCCCCATGCCCTCTCGCTCCGTACCATGGCCTGGACCAGGGCCGGACGCGAGAGATCGCCACCGCCGATCGCCTCCACGAGGACACGGCGGTGCTCCGCCCAAGCAGGGCAGACCGCCACCGTGTGCTCCACCGTGTCCTCAGGGCGATCTTCGCAGTGGAAACACCCGGGCGTTTCCTCCCGCCCTATCCGAAACAGGAACCTCCCGAAACAACCGTGTCCGGTGAGGAGCTGCGTCAGGCGGAAGGTGAGGACGCCATGCCGCCTCTCAAGCCACTCCTCAAAGAGGGGACTTACCGCCGCAATCGTGGCGTGCACAAAGTGGGGGGTGTTAGGTTTTATTTTCTTTACGGTATTTCTTGATTCGGTCGCCGCGCTCAAAGCCCGCGATAAAAGCTATGCAATAGCTTAAAAATACTTTTTTATAGAATGTGCTGGATAACCTAGCACATATGTAAGTAGATATTAAAGTAAAGTGTTCAATTTCATAGTTCTATTAAACACTTACAGCGTAGAAATACGTCTAACAATTTTTATGAGCTTAAATTTCCCCTCTCAAATCACATAAAATCAGTACTTTGAACTCCTACCAAATATTTATCGTTCCTATGTTTAGTATTTCAACAGTACATAGCTGTTTGCTGCGAGTTAAGGCCTTCAACATACAGACGCGGCTTGTCGCGCATTTTCTTGAGAATATTTCAATTTATTTGGCGTCGGTGCAACATCTCGTCTTCATTAATACTTCTTAATCGGTTGACGCCAGAAGATTGTGTTTATATTATTAAAGTTACGATTTTTCTTTACATGGTTATTCGGGATCGGATCCAATTTTTTTATAGACTGTGCTGGAAAACCTAGCTGGAGCATATAAGTACGAAACGTTTTCAATCTTATAGTTCTGTTAAGAAACACTTACAGTGTAGAAATACGTCATACAATTTTATGAGCTTCAATTTCCTCTCTCAAATCACTTAAAATCATTACTTTGAACTACTACCAAATATTTATCCTTTCTATGTTTAGTTTTCAACAGTATATCGTTGTTTGCCGCGAGTAAAGGCCTTAGGCCTTCTATACACAGACGCGGCTTGTCAGTCATTCTCCTGAACTCATCCCAGTCTATTAGGGGTCGGCGGAACATATCTTTTTCTTCCACACTTCTCTTTTAGTCGTCATCTCGGTATTTACCATCTTTCTAACCAAGATTCATACCCAAAACTTTCCTCACGACATTTTCCTCATTCCTCCGTATCGCATGCCCATACCATGACAACCCAGAATCAATCCCCAGTTTGGTGTCAAATAAATATGAAATACGAAGAGTGAAGTTTCTCCTGTCTCAATGGTAAAAATCTCGTTCCTACCTTTTCAATTGTGGAACTCGTGTTCCTTGTTAACTTCTCTGCTGGGAAGTTTGTTATGTCACTTCTTCTTCCCAGCAGTAGGACGTGGTGAACCTAATATAATAATACGTAATAATTGAGAATATAATAATATATTCCTAAAACTACATTTTAAAACATAAAAGATGATGGTAAAATAACATGCTGTAGCTAGATTTTCTGAAGCGCCTGCCTTATTAAATAACCACCATGTTAGCAAGTCACTACGCAAAATGTCGCGCGACTAGTTGCACCTATGACGTTAAAGCTTCCTCAGCTTTAACGTATTCCACATCAAAGGTATGCCAGTAACGTTCCTTAAATCCATATTCATGTTACAAAAGAGTATCAGTTTCTTAGTAAAACACATAAAGTGAAATCTATTTTCGGAATCTTATTTCATAATATTATTAACGCTGTTTTTAACCGACTTCCAAAAAAGGAGGAGGTTATATGTTCCACGTTGTTATATGTTTTTTTAATGTATGTTCATCGATTTCTCCCCCATTTGTAGACCGATTCTCAAAATTATTTTTTTATTTGAAAGGGTATACTCCTGAAGTGGTCCCATTGGCACCAAGTCAGGATCTGATGATGGAATCCCAGGGAAATCGGGGGCAAACATCAAATTTTGTAGACATTAACAATGTTTTTCATATATTTTCTAAAGCTATTGAGACATTTGCGTATGGTCATCATCATCTCATGACGCTGAGCTGATGAAGGAAGGTACAACTCTTTAACGGTTAGGAGTTAGGTGGAGGTTCGGGCATAACTCCGTCATAAGACCGATTTGCAAAATTCTTTTCTTGTTTGAAAGGAATTTATTTTGAAATGGTCTCATTTAAATTTCATATAGATCGGATGATGCGTTTCGGAGACAGACAACGGAACTCTTCGAAAAATGACAGCAAATTAACCGAGATTGCTGCTATAGCATAAATGTGCATTGTTTTGACCCCAAGGATGATGAAATTTCGAATTGGTATGGGGTAGGTACTATTAGTAAAAAGTGAAAAAAAAATTAAAAAAAATAAACCAACTTCCAAATAACACTAGAAAGTGAAAAATAACTTTAATTTCGGAAGGCAGTGACAAGAAATAAATAAAATACATATCCAAAGTCACCGATTTCCCAAATTAAAGTTATTTTTCACTTTCTAGTGTTTTTTTGGAAGTCGGTTGTTTTTTTTTTTTTTTTTTTGAGAAATTTATTGTTATCTAACCATAAATATTTACGCAAATAAGTGACATGTAACGATAGATTTTGTGATTGGTGTTGGCGAATGTGAATGGCGTACAATTACTGTTTGGAGATAAATTGGGTGACTACACGACACTATGTGCAAGGGGAAGGGTGCATAAAACCTTTACTTGATGCGATGTAGGCCTGGAGTGACGATATGCATGCAATTATGACGAATTTTGAATTGTTTCGTCGAGGTTAAACACGTTAAATGCGCGAGCGACGCCATTTGATCACTGATACCACGAGTTTAGTCCGCCCACATAAAGACGAAGCCTGGTGGACATTTCTTCTAAATCAAGATGCAATTCAAAAAAGAAATTGCCGTGTTTCAGAATGGCTACGCAACATATCGCGTTACTAAATATTGACAACAGCGCCTGTGTGAGGAAGCCTTAACATCAAACACATGAAAGGTGCGGCAGTAACGTTCCTTATATCCATATTTGTATTATCAAAGAGTATCAGTTTCTTAGTAAAGCCAATAAAGTGTATTGGAAGTCTATTTTCGGATTTTTACGTAAGTTTTTCACGTGTGTGCGAGCGGTCGTGCGGAAATTCTCTTGTGTGTGTATATTTTAACACGTTTTTCTTAGTGTGTGTGCGGACGTGCGGAAAGTGGTTCGTGTGTATTATAATGCACGGATTTTTTCATGTAACTGTTGCTACCTATAGGTTTGGTTTCCTACGACAGTAATGGATGTCCAAATACAGAGCGTTTTGGACATTTAAGAGGTATGAGAAACCAGGTGTAAAGTCATCCTGTACAGAAAAAGGAGGATCCTCCGATATGACGGGTGTCGCGTCTGGTGGGCAACTGTCCGATGTTTTTTTATTTTTAAACGATAATAAGTAATCGCCTGCTTAACCGGTCTTGCCTGTGGCTGTTTCAATAAATTAAGCCAGGAGTTAAAAACGTAAAACTAAGCGACTACACCCTAAGAGCACCCCTACCTTTTGAGGGTGGGGAATCATCAAATAAGTTCTCCCGCTCTGGGTGGAGCTCCGAGGGCGTGTCAGACTTTTACTGACTAAAACTCACCCGTGTTCTTTCAGTTGCCTGTGTGCCAGGGGCCACATTATCTCTTTCGAACAAGCGCACCCCTAGCAGGCATCGGGCCTTGCGGACCCCACCAGTTGATGCTGACATCTCTTTGAGGCGCGCGTGGAACACAATACGCCGTCGACCCGGACTTGGTCCGTACGGGGCAGCGAGCTACAAGCCCGCGCCTACTATGACCGGGAATCGGCCTGGGATTCCTGACGCCCAGAGGTACGGACCTCGGAGTAGCTGGAAAAGAGCAGCAACGCGGGTTGGATCGGAATGACCCGACGGTTACAGTCGGGACGTTGTATAAACGCAAGTTGGGCGGTAAATTCTGCTTGCACGATGCAGGATTTTGTGTGACGTCATTGTGATGCATATGTATTTGTGAGTGTAGATACCCCTACAACCTTTATGTCAAATACTGGTGAAAAAGGTTTGTGGGGCTTTTGGCTAAGTAACATTAGCCGCACGGATCAATCGATCAGGTTAAGCTACGCTTGACGCGGTTGGTCCGTAGATGGGTGACCACATTTACATACCAAGACCCCCGTGTATCGAAAAGCAAGTTAAGCCGTCGGTCCCGTCTGTCATTTGTGGATCTTTGACAGTCGTTACGGGTCGTCAGAAGCCCGAAAGTCTGACAACCAGTCTTACCAAGGCGTATCGTTATTACCCAGTAACTGGGTTGTGGAAGTTGGATAGACAGTCGCTATAAAGGCTCGGCAGATGATGACTGATGAAAAAGACTGATTTTTATGACTGCCGTATGACGGAATCGTTCCTGTCCTAGAAAACCAAGGCTGTAAAGTTATTGTATGTTTTGTTAGGTTCTATTTTAGGTTCCAACCTTGAACTTAGAAACCAAAATAATACGCCTTAATTCTATTTTAATACTTCGTTAGTGGGTGTTGGAAATTACGCTGATGTTTATTTTAGTCACGGTTTCGTACATAGCCATGTAAATATAATTAGAAATTCTTAAGAAACGCGTCCCAGCAGTCTCGTAATTTAAAAGCCATACAAATATTTGTGGGTTGTCTGTATTGTGTCCAGCGTTGCTTCGCATGGTTTTTACGACTTAATAAAACATGCAGATTTATTTATAAAATCTTTGTTAAAACAAAAACCTTTCGGAATAGATTATCTAAATGACGTTGAAAACCGCATTAAAATCCGTTGCGTAGTTTAGCAGAACGACGCAAGAACACAGACAGATACGAAAGAAAATACGAAAAGCGACTTCAATTTATGTATAGAAAACCGATTCTTTTTCCAATACTGCGTCATACGAATATCTACACTCCTGTCTTATACTTTTGCCAGCCAGCAACTAAACAGCAACCTTATTGCAGTGACAATAAAGATCACCAAACAGTGATGCAAAATCAGAGCAAAATAACTGAAAGGATTGTATTTTGATTCTATCTGTCATAAAAAACAAGCCATACACAGTTCAAAAATGGAATTCACGCTCCATAAACCGAATATACACGAAATCCATTACAAAAATGGAATTCACACTCAATTAATTGACCCCAACTTCTCACATACGATGCGGAACACAACACAACAAAAAAACAAATGAAAAACAGAAACAATAGATAATTTTTGACTGTAGCACAAAAGCGAATGAATTCTAAAAAAAAATCCCCCAAAAGCAACGAACATGGAACAGCGAAACAATTCATTGAAAATACCAACCTACCTTACAATGGCAGACGCATTAAACAGGGGTTTATCTGTGACGTCATAAGCCCACCTGACAGCCCCCATACCCCTCTTTTAGGGAACCCTTAGAGGGTGAACTCACACGGCGCGAAATTTACGGAATCGTGAAGTTGGCGTGGTTCAGTAAGCGTGACTATAATTCCGCGATTTTTGGGCAAGAAAAACTCGGTATTTTTCCTTGAAGCATAGCATTATAATAATTACATCACCACTGCTCTCAAAACGGTGAAGTACATCGAGAAAAACGGCCATGTCTTAGAACCAAAAATTTTAAAACATGTGACATCTACCAACCCGCAGTGGGCCCGCGTGGTGGATTACCAAGTGGGTGTATCTCAGAGAAGAGGGCTGTGTCCCAGTAGTGGGCATATTATAGGCCGATTATGTATGTATGTTATTTAGAACATTGGAACATGCACAACGATCAGCAGTGAGTTGTTATAAATTAATTAAGAAATGCAGTCTTTTTTTCCTTTCTTCACAAATACAGCAATAACAAGAGGCATTTGGGCATGTGCGTTCATATTTAGTTCAAATTGATTTTGTGAAAATAAATTAGCCACGCAAAATCGCGTAGTGTTTGCACGCCCTTAGGTACACGTTGGAATTTGGTATGATATTTATGATATATAGCATTTTTCAATTATTTAGGATCTTTATGTTAAACGCTCGGAATGACCTCGTAAATTTTTATCGCGATTTTTTAGGGGAAGAAGCCTTTTTGGTTTTGTAACCGTCGTCGGTATAATAGCTTGGATAATTAATTATTATCTTCTCACATTCATTTGAGTTAGGTATAAAATTGGCCTTTATGCATGCATGCATATGTAAGACTAGCTTTTGCCCACGGCTTCGCCGCGTGTGTGTCGGTTATCGCGTAAAAAGTTGCCTAAGTCCTTATCCATATCCCAGGCTATATCTCTGCCAAAAAATGATGATCGGTTCATCGGTTCAGGCGTGAAAGCGTAACACACAGACAGACAGAGTTACTTTCTAAAGGGAAAGGGATTATCATACTTACTGTTAGGGAGTCTGTGGCGTCACTTATTCCCAGGGAAAACACTAGAAAGTGGTTTAAGGGTAACCGTATTGGGGGTCTGTCCAATGTATTATGATTCTACTTTCTTTTAGTATTTCCATGTTGTTTTTGACGATACCGTTAAAAACTATAAAGGATATAACAAGTTAATATTTAAATAAAAATATTTTTTTAATGGATACTGTTACTATTTGCTATCCAATCTCAATGCATATCAATATGCTAATTTCCAAAACCTTTTCCCGCGTCCTATTCACAAGAAATTGTCACGCGAAAACTTGTTACTTTTTTTAAGTAAAGGATTGAATCTAAAGTAAGTATCCATCGAGATAAGAATGACTATTAACTACTAGCAAACTCTACAGATGTTGTCCTGACGTTTCAATTATTCATACAAACAAATCATAGAAAAAGATCGTTCAATTATTACCGCTTAGGAAAAATTCCGTGAAACTTTATCTGTATCGCAGTACGAACATGTTAACGCCACTCGGGGAGGCTCCTTTTATGCACCTTCTGTCATGCCCCATTTGCTGGACTGCCCTAATTGCCCGTTCCGTGTCGTGCACCTCGGATGATCTTAATAATGCCAATGAAGCCGCGATAAACTCGGCCACCTACTGAGCTCAAACAATACAAAAAAAAAATATGTACGAGTACCATAGACACGAAAACGAATGCCGTCTAAAATCGGTTACGCCTTCTTTTTCTTGGCAGGATCCGCCTCCTCCGTACGCGGGGTTACGTCAAGTTGACAGCTGTCAAAATTGTTCTACATCAACTCTGTAAGTTCCTGCCAGGGGTGCGGGTTTGTTCGAAAGAGATACCGCCGCCCCGGGCATACAAGCTACTGAGAGAACACGGGTGGGTTTTAGTCAGTAAAAATCTGACACGCCCTCCTGCTCCACCCAGAGCGGGAGAAGTTATTTGATGACTTTCCACCAAAAAAAAAAAACTCTGTAAGTTGGGGTTTTTTTGGCGGGATCGCGTTGGAACATGTCGCACGTATTTTCATTTCCATGAAACTTTGTGACATAGCGAATTAAATTGTATAATTTTGGTAGTGAATTATTCAATTTAGTTACGTGTGAGTGCACAAGTGAAGGTGAAAAAAGTGACTAACGTGGACTTTTCGTGCTCCCTCCAAAAACTCCTAACAGGTTGTTGTAAAGTTACTACCGCTTTACAATAACTTTGACTTAACTGACTAAAGGCGACTATAACGTTTTGTAGCTTCGTGCCTGATAACGGGCCATTTACTTGGCGAAAAGAAAAATTACTTGTCACTGGCTTTTTTTTTTTGGGGTGGGAAATCATCAAATAACTTCTCCCGGGCCCCATCATTTTTTGTGCTGACATCTCTTTGAGGCGCGCGTGGAACACAACGCGCCGTCGACTTGGGCTTGGTCCTTACCGGACAGCGAGCTACCCATTACTCGCCGTCCTCAAGCCCATGCCTACGGTGGCCGGAAATCGGCCTGGGATTCCCGACGCCCAGGGCGTCTCCGTATCCTGGGGCGGCTAGGGTCGCGAGGGCGCATATGCTGCCTCTCCCTCACGTGCGCCGCCTGCCTCTTCGCGAGCATTACTGCTTCGCTGAAGGAGGTGACGGCTTCCCATGCCCTCTCGCTCCGTACCATGGCCTGGACCAGGGCCGGACGCGAGAGATTGTCGCCGCCGATCGCCTCCACGAGGACACGGCGGTGCTCCGCCCAAGCAGGGTAGACCGCCACCGTGTGCTCCACCGTGTCCTCAGGGCGATCTTCGCAGTGGAAACACCCGGGCGTTTCCTCCCGCCCTATCCGAAACAGGAACCTGCAGAAACAACCGTGTCCGGTGAGGACCTGCGTCAGGCGGAAGGTGAGGACGCCATGCCGCCTCTCAAACCACTCCTCAAAGAGGGGACTTACCGCCGCAATCGTGGCGTGCCCATACTTGTCACTGGCTAAATGCACAAACCGTGCAAAGCCAATACCCAAAAAAAAAGAACAAAAAAACTCTAAGTTTAACGTAATTAAACCTTTATGCGCCGTCAGAAAGATTAACATTAATAGAACCCTGCACCATAAAAACAAAAGAACTACGAAAACAAATGCAAATCTACTTTGTTAAAATAAATTATGCTCAGAATGTTCTTCAGCAAAACTAAAGCGCTGAAACTGAGCCCGTTTCTAGAACAAGCTACTTTATGAATAGTTTCTAAAACGTTTAGCATCATTTGGCTCAGCTAATTTGAACTTAGGTAATACCACCCCGAGTTGGCGGAGTAATGAAAATGTGGGCTGTATTTTCAGATCGATTTTAGTGCTACGTTGTGTAACACAGAAGTGAAAATGGTTTTAGAAATCTAGTGAGTACCTACCGTAGTCTTTTTAATTATAGCCAAGTTTTAATCTTGTCTTAAGGTCAATAAACGTATGATACCTTAACTTTGATGTCCTGTAGTCGTCAAAACGCAGTGAGCTGAAGGTACTCACCAATATATTCCTAGCCTTTGTCCACAATATTGGGGCGGCATTCAGTCTAAACGGATGCAGCTAAATACCAGTATTTTACATAGAACGACTTGCTATCTGACCTCCACAACCCAGTTACTGGGTAACAAGAAACCCCTTGGAAAGACTGGTTGTCACACTTTCGGGCTTCTGACAAGTCGTAACGGATGACACATATCTACGATTGAGAGCCGGAACCAATGGCTTAACGTGTTATCCGAGGCAAAAAGGCAAGACAGAGATTTAATGGTTTTGTCGGAAACTGGCAAATTCTTGAGATATTTTTAATTGTGCAATTGAGTACATAAGTAGGTATTTTCTTTATTTAATCTTGACTTGTCATCAATTTTTATCTATAAATTTTATTCCTTTGTATGAAAAAGACATCAAGTGACTACGGGTTGTTTTTTTTTTAATAATCCTGTCAAACCAAATCAAATCAAAATATTTTATTCCATATAAACCTGCATGGGCACTTATGAAACGTCAGAAGCTAGGTGCACGGTTCCAAATTGTCGCTTCCTATGGAGAAGAGCCGGCAAGAAACTCCACGGTTATTCTTTAAAAAATAATTGTCTCTAACAATGTTTCAAATTACAGTGATAATAGGTATGGGAGGACAGTGCAGTAAAAATCGAAATCTCATAGTTTATAAAATATTGATTACACTACAAATACTTACTTGTATTAGTCTACAAAGGGTCCCACCGGAGAATACGGGTTTTCCGTAACAAAGAAAACAGAAGCACAATACTACCTTTTTTCGAAGAAAAGTAACCTTTTTACGCTACTGTGAAGCCGAAAGTTAGTTTTGTTGCTTATGGTTCCATATATGGGAAACCCTTTCCCAAGCCTTGCCCTACACATATAGAAAAAGCGGCCAAGGGATGATGTTACAGCGGTGGTATGATGCAGATGTAGCGGCAATACAAATAAAAATGTTTCGCTGCAAATATCGAGAAACACAAAAAGAAAAGTGGCGCCATCTACAATGCCAGAGGCGAACTAAATGAGCAATTCTGCATCGCGCAATCAGAGTTTTCCACGACGCTCGAACATATACAAAATCCCGACATCAACTGTCGGGCAGTTGCCCGGACCAGACACAATACCCGTCTGGTCGGAGGATCCTCCTTTTCAATAGAGGATGAGCGAACTTTACACCCTGTTCCTCATACCCCTAAACAGACAAGACGAAAATATCTTCGTCGCTGCTGGACTCGCTCATATTTGATGATTCCTTACGATTTTATCAAAAAAACAAACCGAACTTAAGGAAAGTGAATTGAATAGAGGCGAAAAAAAAAGTTTATTTTTTCATGCAGTCTTCGTGCTGGCCATTATTCTAAAAATGGGTTGGCGCACTGATATGAAATAAGTATGTAATTTTCAAAGGACTGGCAGTATAGAAAATTATTGAATAGAAAGGTTCGAATTTCAAAAACTCTTTCCACGCTAGCGGACAAAATGCAGTTTTGCACGCATGTTTCGAATGACAACGGAATCTTTCCGAGCCTGAGGTTTGGCAGTCGCTCCATCTAAAATGCTGCATCCGGTTAGACTGGAAGACCCCAACTTATTTGGAAAAAGGCTAGGCAGATTAATTATAGAATGGTAAGCATCAACTCCAATATTGTCAAGGTGTAAATCCGCCATGTTTTACGACTTAATCAAAGCAAGTTCGCTTTAGAATTGTTTGTGAAGTTCAAACGTGTGTGAAACTTAGAACTCCTCTCAAAAGTTATCGACTTGAAGTTTGAAGTAAACTTTAGAGAATAATTTAAACCTAGTAATGATGTGGGAAGCACAAGGCCGGTCAAAGTGGAGGAGCCTGGGGGAGGCCTATGTCCAGCAGTGGACGTCTTTCGACTGAAATTATGATGATGAATGCAGTGGCCGTACACACATAATATCTGCCGGTCTATTACTTAAGAATGTCACCGTGAAAACAAAGGTGAAGTGAGTTCTGTCAGTGAAATGACAGAACTCACTTCAAGCTCACTTCTCCTTTGTTTTCACGGTGACATTTTTCTGACAGTTGTCATTTTCAGTCTACTGATACCTAGGGCTATTGCTTGGTCAATAGCAATACATTTACAATCTCGAAATTTAAATTATATTTATAGGTATGCAAATTCTATTGCTCATTATACATTATTTCAATGCTATTGTTTAGGTGTCTAAACTTTACTATTAACAGTTGTTTTAAATAAAACAGAAATTCAGTGAGTTACTTAATTTGTTATTTTTTTAAATATTCGATTAAGGTTGTAAATTACTTCGTAAATCTTTAGCATTGGGTGGGACAACTCTATGTAAAGTGATTCACTAGTTATATCTAATAAAAATACCTATTTTTCCCTAGGAACATTTTTTTAAACTGTTTATTGACTTATTTTCGATTTTATTTCTAACTCCAAAGCTGTACGTAAATATTTTACGGAGTACTTCAGTGTTTAATGGCGTATCTAACAATTATGGTAAACAAAAACATGTAAATCATGAGGCTATTCACCTAAATAACAACCCGCCACTGATAAGAATCAACATTACTTTGCATTTTGCAGTTAATTACATTCCAAATGGGAGTCATCATACATTATTACTGGTACCCAAACAGCAACAAAGTTTACCCACCAATTACAAAAAACCCATACGATTTTCACCCTTAACGACCCGTGTTTAAGTTAGATTTTCCCGTGCGGAAAATTTACTTCATTCCCCTATGTACATACAAGCATATTTTCATAGTATATACTGCGGTGGTACGATAAAAACGGACAACAGAATGTCAACTTTATATGTATTGTCCATTAAGGTTGATATTTCGTCAACATGTCATGTTGATGAAACGTATTTTTGGTAGCATGTTTGGTATGAAATGCTTGACCTAACCTCCTTTTTGGTCTCGTAAGTCGGTCAAGGACTTTCGGGAGATACGTTAGAATGTACTTTGTTGGAATTAAGTACAATTTATGTGAATAACATTCGGGAAATTCCCAGGAAAAGTGGAATTCTCAGAGGATTTCCCAAAGGGAGAGATACGTTACATTTTACACAAGATGGTTCTGCATTTCGCGCTAGCCATAAATTAGGTAGTCTAGACAGGTGCTTGCTTGCGTTGCATTTTTAAGTTTTTAGTAGAAATATTTCACTGCCCATCTGTTACATAATTTACCTGCAAGTTTAGTTTTAGTTTTATAATATTTACTGTCATTCACGGATCCTTGTCAGAAGCCCGAAAGTCTGACAACCATTCTTACCAAAAGGTTCGATCGGATCTTATTTCTCAATAACTGGTTTGTGGAGGTCACATAGGCAGTCGCTCAATATAAATTACTGGTATTCAGCTGCCTCCGGTTAGTCTGAAAGCTGACATAGTTGGGAAAAGGTTGGGCAGATGATCATAATAAGTTTTATAATAATTATTCATTGACGGTAAAACATGATGTCACAAGAAAAAGAGGGAGTGGAAGTGGAGTGGTGGTGGGATTTGCAAAATCTGCATCTAAGGGGAACCTAGTCGCTGGCTCGAACTCACTGGTGAGCCTGGCTAAAGAGCACGCTGTCTTACCAGTCTTCATGTCCGACAGAGGTAGTATCAGTGATGAGCGGTTAGACGCTAGTCTACACGCACAACGTTATTGAGTGAGATGCAGGATCATTTAAAGTAAAACAGACTCGTAAAAAAGTAAGAAAAGTCCATCGGAAGATCGGTTTTTATGAAAAAACCACTGCATAAATCAGTGACCAATAAATTTTATAGAATTTTTTGATAATTGAACTTTGTCGGTACCGACTTGGTTTTGGAGATTTTACACTTCTTTAATTACTTAAACACATCCAGGTCAGGTTAAATTAGCAAGAAAAACTAATCTTTGTAGGCTCTTAACTTTTTAATGGCTTTTTATTTTAGTATTCTATTTATGTACAGACAATATTATTAATAAAAAAAACCATATCATGTTTAATTTTTGATGTAACTTGTCGAACAGTGGAGTAAAAAACTCCCGAAGTTTGTGTAGAAAAATTGCGACAAGATTCACCTTAATTACCTACCGCTAGAATCGATTTGTTTGACGAAAAATCCCATAGTTTTGGAGATTGACGACCGAATCCTCAAATTGCCACAAGGTAGGTATAGGGTACGTTGTGTGGAACATCGCATTCATTAAAAAAATAAGTGCAGTGCAATTTTTTTTTTTTTTTTGCAACTTATCGCGATTTTTGTTGATGATGATGATGATGTTTTAATAGATAACTATCATCATCATCATTTCAGCGTCTACTACTAGACATAGGCATTCCCCAAGCTCCGCCACTTCGACCGGTTCTTTGCTTCCGGCGAGGCGGCGGGCCTCCTTGCCGGATTACCGCCATGGGATCTGGAGGCAAACGTCCTCGCGCAAATATGGGAGTGGCGCGAGGAGGCCAAACGTAACGGCGTAACTCCGCTGCCGCAGGAAATCGCGGCACAGCGGACAGAGCTCCGGCGGGATCTCATGGTGACATGGAGAGAGCGATTGTCGCAACCCAGTGCTGGGCACGCCACGATTGCGGAGGTAAGTCCCCTCTTTGAGGAGTGGTTCGAGAGGCGGCATGGCGTCCTCACCTTCCGCCTGACGCAGGTCCTCACCGGACACGGTTGTTTCGGGAGGTTCCTGTTTCGGATAGGGCGGGAGGAAACGCCCGGGTGTTTCCACTGCGAAGATCGCCCTGAGGACACGGTGGAGCACACGGTGGCGGTCTGCCCTGCTTGGGCGGAGCACCGCCGTGTCCTCGTGGAGGCGATCGGCGGCGGCGATCTCTCGCGTCCGGCCCTGGTCCAGGCCATGGTACGGAGCGAGAGGGCATGGGGAGCCGTCACCTCCTTCAGCGAAGCAGTGATGCTCGCGAAGAGGGAGGCGGCGCACGTGAGGGAGATGCAGCATATGCGCCCTCGCGACCCCAGCCGCCGCAGGATACGGAGACGCCCTGGGCGTCGGGAATCCCAGGCCGATTTCCGGCCACCGTAGGCATGGGCTTGCGGACGGCGAGTAATGGGTAGCTCGCTGTCCGGTAAGGACCAAGCCCAAGTCGACGGCGCGTTGTGTTCCACGCGCGCCTCAAAGAGATGTCAGCACAAAAAGTGATGGGACCCGCAAGGGTCGATGCCTGCCAGGGGTGCGGGTTTGTTCGAAAGAGACACCACAGCCCCTGGCTTAAGGGCTAATGAAGGAACACGGGTGGGTTTTAGTCAGTAAAAGTCTGACACGCCCTCCTGCTCCACCCAGAGCGGGAGAAGTTATTTGATGATTTCCCACCCAAAAAAAAAAAACCGGTTCTTTGCTTCCCGCATCCAGCGGATTCCTGCGGCCCTCACCAGGTCATTGGCCCACCTTAAAGGTGGTCTTCCAATGCTACGTATTCCGGAACGCGGTCGCCACTCCAGTTTCGGCCCCATCGGCAATCTGTTCAGCCATGAATAGATGATAGCCCTCATCGTCATTTGACTAGCCTTTTCCCAGTTATGTTGGAGTCTGCTTACAGTATTTTACATGAAGCGACTGCCTGTGTGACCTTTACAACCCAGTTACTGGGTCATACAATATCCCTTGGTAAGACTGGTGGTCTTAATATCGGTTTTATGACTACCCGTAACGACAGTCAAAGATCGACGAATGATAGCCGGGACCAATGGCTTAATGTGGTTCCCGAGGGACAGTACGTTGATATGTAAAGATGGTCACCCATCCACGGATCAACTGCGGCAAGCGTAGCTTAACCTGACCGATCGACTCGTCCGGCTATTTTTACTTAGCCACAAGCCCCACTAGTCCAGGTAGGTCCATGGATGATTGACCATCTTAACATACCAAGACCAATAGCCGTTGGTCCGTGCTGTCATTCGTGGATTATGAAAGTAGTTAGGGGTCGTCAGAAGCCCGAAAGTCTGACAACCAGTCTTACCAAGGGGCATCTCCTTACACAGTAACTGGGTTGTGGAGGTCAGATAGGCAGTCGCTCCATGTGAAATACTGGTATTCAGCTGCATCCGGTTAGACTGGAAGCCGACCCCAACATAGTTGGGAAAAAGTTAGGTTGATGATAAACCGTGTGTATGTTCCGTGTGTTGCCGGACGTAAAAGAATAGCACCATCCCATTTCTTCCCGTGGGTGTCGTAGAAGGCGACTAAGGGACTTACCAGAGAATGGGCAGCAGCTTTTACTTTGCATTTTACCAAGATACTGCGATCGCCAACGCGCCTGCCAAGCGTGGTGATTATGGCAATCCCCTCCCCGTTTGGAGAAGGCTTATGTCCAGCAGAGGACGTCTTTCGGCTGAAATGATGATATACCTATATCCATATTAAATTAGTCCACTCTTTAACTAATAGTCTTTCAAATAAACAAACAGAGAGAGTTCAACAAAGTTTAACTTCTACAACTATTTTGTTATCGTACTACTCAGTGTAACTTTGTTCTGTTGTGGTATGCTTGTACGTATTACCGTGTACATAATTCAGTAACTTTCAGTCGCGACGGTGTACCACACCATTCATACAGAAACTAGTGTGTAGTTTACATTTACCTACATTTTTTGACTAAAAGTTGATGAATAACGTTTTGAATTACAATTAACATGGTACAGCTCGATTCAAACTTTATGGCGGCTCGGAACACGAGGCGAGTCGTTGCGCAGTAACAAATTCATCGGTCAGCGGGGTTGAGGGGTGGGGTACTGCGCAGCGTGTAGCTCACTTCAGAGCCGCCATAAAGTTTGACGCGATGTATAGTCGATGTGTGTATTTTTATACAGGGTTATTGGGAAAACACCAACAACCTCTTATGAGGTCATTGTACTCATCATTATGAACGACTTTTAACGTGGGATCAAATCTGAAAAGGCGAAAAAAAAAATTTGCTACTCCTTTCATTTATGTTCGTATAAACTCATCAAAATGTAGGGAACAGCCGATTTTTTTTTGCGATTTCAGGTTTGGTCCCATTGTAAAAGGGTAGGGTAGGGTTATCTTAAATGGAACTGGTAGTTCTAGAGATTATCGCGTTCGAACATACAAATAAACTCTTTTATTCATCATCCTCATCATTTCAGCCGAAAGACGTCCACTGCTGGACATAGGCCTCGCGAAGCTCCACCATTTCGACCGGATCGGTGCTTCCCGCATTATTAAGTATATTATTCGTTGATTATTACCAGTGATCGGAGTAGGTAGATTGATTTAGGGTCAATGAACTGGCACGTATATATTAGTATGGATATGCTTCCGGGATTTTGAAATGATCTAAACTGCTTTTTATATAATTTTCACCTGTTTTCATATTCATAACTAGTTATTGCATTGAATGCGAAAAAATAAATCTATAGCATTCTATAAATTTCTAATGTAGTAGTTTAAAAATACAAATTTCACAATATTTGATTCAATCCCGTAAGTACCAAAATTAAATCCCGGAAAAAAAGCTTATCCATGTTATGATTTCTATGACCATTCATGATGCGAGTACGTAAAATCAATCTACCTACTCCGATCACTGATATACCTACCTACTGATACCTAGTAGATAATACATCAAATAACGTTTTCATTATTGTTATCAACTGTGACAACTATCTGCAAAGAAAAGTATTAAGTTTTATATAATGGGTATTTCTATCTAATTTCTACTTTACCAGAAGATGGGTTTCTCGTGAAATTTAAATTTATACTTATGAAAATAAAACTCTAATAGTGTTGATTTTTCAATAGTCAGATAAATTTAATCTGGAGAACAAATCTGTCAATTTGGCATATTTATTCCTCAGATAAAAGATAATAAATTGACTATTTAATCAGCCCTAAATCACCAAAGGATTTGGGATTAACAAGTCTATTTGCTCTATTCGAATTGAGTACTAAGCTAGATTTAGAAACACGATTTAATAAACGTACTTACAACCTAAATCTCAATCTCATTTCATTCTCCTGGCCATACATAAATAAGAAACCACGTTCCAATACTATTTATAGCTATACTATAAATATACTAAAGCCGTAGGGTAGGCAGTAAAGATCACATTGACATTAGGTTGTTTTTACAACGGACGCGTGGGTTACAATGTTTTCCTTCGCCTCAGGCCGGTCAGATTTACGACGTCACTCAACTTGTCATTTAACGGCGACATTACTTTTTCCTCATTGATTTTTTTTATAAAAATAATTGTTGTGTAGAATGAAAAAAAAAATGATTGAAGGCACAAATTGGAAAATGTTTCCTGAACCTGGTGTCAAATACAGGTCGTCCGAAAAACTCGCTCACGACCAGTAAACCAATATGACAGGCAGAATCGAATACCTTTTAAACGAGCAATTCTTGTATAAATGTATAATTGTATATTTATAATCTGAATCTCGGAGACGGCTCCAACGATTTTCATGAAATTTAATATGCAGGGGATTTCGGGGGCGATAAATCGATCTAGCTAGGTTAAATTTTTAGAAAATGTCAAACAACATAAAAAACGCCGTTGTTTCATCGTGCAAAAAAGCTAAAAAGAGTACCTCACCTACAAGTTTATATCTCCTTTAAGCCAAGTGACTATGACATCGCGATAAAGGATCTTAACGATGATCTTGACAGGATAGCATGTTGGGCTGAGAATAATGGTTTGGTCCTTAACCCCACTAAAACTAAATATATGTTATTTGGCACCAAAAACCAAATCAGTTCAGTCCCGGCAACACTCAACGTTACCCTGCTGGGTGAGTCGGTCAATCGCGTCAGTGAAGCACGTAATCTGGGTCTAAACATGGACGTTGGGTTGAGATATGAAGCGCACGTAGCAGAGTCAGTGCGCACTTGTTTTTATCGGCTTAAGGTCCTTTATAAAATAAGGCCTTATCTATCAGAGGAGCTGCGGATCCAGCTGGTTGAGTCACTCGTGCTATCCAATCTAAACTATGCGGACGTAGTTATTGGTCCTCGACTACTGGCAAGAACTGATCGACTGATCCAGAGGGTGCAAAATGCCTGCGCTCGGTTCTGCTTTTCAATTCCACCAAGAAGTCATGTAACGCCATTTTTAAATAAGCACTCAATCCTCAAGATGAAGTCACGTCGTAAGCTGCACTTAGCGTGCCTACTATTTGGAGTTGTAAAGTACAAGCAGCAGTCCTACCTGTACAATAAACTGAGCTGGATCGCTAGTAAAAGAGAATGCGCAAGTAGACAGTGCTCACAACAACTCTCCACTCAATCGCACAAGACGGCTGCCTTCAGGGGAAGTTTTAGATATGCCGCATCCAAATGTTGGAACAATATTCCCCCGCCGATAAGGAATCTTAAATCTATTGACACCTTCAGAATTCGGCTGCGACAGTTTCTTATCGCCTCGCAGAAAAAACTGGGTATGACAATTTCGAATACGTCCATAATATAACTGGCTGTCGTAATCTTCTCGTTTCGTTCTGTTTTCTTCGTGCAACTTACCGTCACAAATCTGTAAACAACCTGCTTTTATTTATTTATTGCAAACATTATTTTACTCACACGTACGATTTTACAATTATTCATATATATATTTAAACAATCAAGTAATCAAATACACAATCATCAACAAGAATGCTTCCAAATGCTAAGCTTTACTGTATAATAAATTACTTAACATTGCGGGTACTTAGGTACTTACATAATTTTACTCCGCAAATTTCAGTATTCACAACACCAATAATAATAACTCGCGTAGTAATCTCATCTGCTCGATGTCCGTAGGTCACTACAGGGATCCAACAGAATATCAGCGTCAGGTATATTTGCCTGACACGTGCTGAGCTGGACTCCCATTTGGTGTAACTTTGAGACACACACCTCGCTTTTGCACTCCCACCGCACGTTATTTCATTTGAATGTTAAAGTTTAAATCACTGTGTCATAGCCTAAAGTGTCATCACTATAATTATGTCAACCTGTTTTCTTTTTTTTCTTGGTGTATTGGCACCTTGTTATTTTCGTGTAATTAATTTTATTCTCATTGTGCTTTGTTTGTTGTGTTGTGTCTTTTATATGCACCAAATAAACGATTTATCTATCTATCTATCTACATTTTAATTCCATTTCCAAATTGGAAACACGTATATTTACAAAAACAGTTATTCCATTCACGTAAAATTGCACTAACACTAAAAACATTATTTTTTAGCACGAAATACTTGCATCGCATTTAAAACTTGCAACTTGCCTATTCACTGCGGTACCGGTGCAGTAGTCGTATAAAAATATGTCTTTTTGACATAAAGGCTCATTTACATAGTGCAAATTTCTGGAACGTTCAAGAGCAATAATCGCATGCTGTAAAAGCACGTTCAGTTAGTGCCATTTAATAATTACATGCATGTTTTTTTACCCTCGTGCGTTTTCCATAAAATGACATACAATCATTGAATGCAAGTTCTGCAATTATAATTATAATTGCATCTGACTTCTGTTTATACCAAGGTAATTATATAATTATGACTATGAAAAACAATTAGTTTGTTATAGAAAATATAAATTAACTAACGAAACAAAAAAATACAAAAACAAAAGGACACTTATTCGTCGAAGTATTCGTCCGCATCGCTGTCATCAGGAAACGTGCCCAGAAGACTGGCAGCATTGCCACGTTGAATGGCAATGCTAATTCTTTGGCCAAAGAATGACCTAGCCCTCTGGTCACGTGAAGTGTCGACCAGCCGGTGAGAAATTTCCTTAAAGAGGAGACGTGCACTCGGAGCCATGACCCGAGCATTTCGACCTCAAACGGCTGAAAACTTACAAAACAAATACTGTACACATAAGGTTACAGTATTTACGCCGCTTGAGGGTATAAAGGTAATTATTGCAAGGCGATTATTGCATAATTATGCAAGTTTTGCGTCGTCTAAATGTTTACTTGAGTATGTTTAGTTAATTTTTGCACGTCGTTCTACCATTGATTAATTAGTATTGAGTGCAATATAACACGTGCTATTTACACCTATTCCAGTATTGAACGGCAACTAATTTGCTCGGATTGTGCAGCAATTGTCTGTGTTGTATAGACGGTGCCAGTCAATTGTTGCTTCAATTTTATGGTATGCCAGAGGTAAAAAACTTGCACCGTGGAAAGGGACCTCAAGTTATTTTATTTACCCATAGTTATGATGGTGAAATGTTTTCGAAAATGACGATTGCTATTAAGAAGATAATAGGTCTTTACCTATGAAATTGCCGTTTTGTATGAAAAAAATTAAACGAATTTTTTTCATGAATTTTTTATTTGTATTAATCGAAGTAATCACCCATGCAATCAATGCATCTTTACCATCGCAGTGGCAGTTTATTGATGCCCTTCTTAAAGAAATCAGCTGGACGGGAGGCAACAAATTCTTCAAAGGCATTTTGTACTGCCTCTCGGGTATTAAATTTTTTTCCCGCCAAGAAGTTATCCAAATTCTGGAAAAAGTAGTAGTCTGTAGGCGCAAGGTCTGGTGAGTAGGGCGGATGACGGAGAGCTTCCAACCCCAGTTCTTGCAACTTGGAGACCGTCTGCTGTGCAGTATGAGGTCGCGCGTTGTCGTGCAGGAGCAGCGGAGACGAGCGATTGACCAATGCTGGTTGGAGATGCGCCAGCTTCTCCATCATTGTGTTCAGTTCTTCACAGTACACATCTGCAGTAATGCTCACCCCGTTTGGTAAGAAGCTGTGATGAATCACACCGGCGCTAGACCACCAAACAGTGACCATCACTTTTCTAGGGGTAAGTTTTCGTTTAGGGCATTGTTTAGGTGCTGAACCAGGATCCAACCAACTTGCTGAGCGCTTACGGTTATCAAACAGAATCCATTTTTCATCGCAGGTAACAATGCGGTTCAAAATTCCTTCATTTGTGTGTCCGTTGAGCAGTGCAAGGCACGTCTCGACGCGTACTTCGCGCTGGCGATCATTGAGTTCGTGGGGCACCCATTTGTCAAGCTTTTTTACCTTGCCAATTTGACGCAAATGGACCAATATTGTTTTGACGCTAACGTCGAAAGCTGCTGCTAATTCAGCCGTAGATTGTGTATCATCAGCTTCCACAATCGCCTTTAATTCGTCATTGTTGACCAAAGTCTTCGGACGACCGCGAGGTTCATTTTTCAGGTCGAAATTTCCAGAACGGAAGCGAGCAAACCAATAACAGGTGGTGCGTTGGTTTGTAGTGTTAGCTCCGTAAACGTCGTTGATGTTGCGTGCCGCTTGTGCCGCGTTGCTGCCACGACGGTACTCATATTCCATAATTACTCGAATTTTTAACGTATCCATGATGACGAAAAAGATTGAAATGCGATGAAAATGTAACACTAATCAATAAAGAAATGACTACTTTTAGAAAAAAAAATCCATGTTTTTAAAATAAAATTAATTTGAAATTAGAATTCTTAGCCAAACAAAAATTATTTTGATTTGAAATGGCCAGTACTGCAGAACGGCAATTTCATAGGTAAAGACCTAATATTAAGCAAAGAAATGTAGAGATGACGGTTTTTGTTCAAGCCGTTTTGGATTTATTGGGTTTAAATCAAGTCAGTCCGGATTAATCGACATTTGATCTAACCAATTTGGATTTATCGTGTTTGAAATTACTACTTTGGAATTAACGGGATTTGAAAAATAACAATATGAATGAAATATATATTTCCTATATCTGCAGATTAAAAGGGTTTGAAACGACCATTGTCACGGGCGTGTAATTTTTTAAGGATTTAATGGTTTTTGTTTCAACGTGATGTATTTGTAGGATTTTGATTAAACTATCGACTAACATTTTTTTTTTTTTCAGTAAGAATTACTGATTTTTGAAACGGTTTGTTAGTCTTGGGATGTGTATTTCAACTTTGAGAAGCGAAAAGAAACATATCCTGATCAATAACGGCTTTTGTTCCGTCACTCCTCATTTGATTTTCACTCATCACATTCACTAGTCACGTTGACCACATGGCCGCACTGAAACTTCGCTTCGTTTATTATTATTTCGTTCCGTACGTGTCCAGGTTTTATATCAGAGTGGACATGCAATGCCATCGTGAAAGCTAACGAAGGGTACTGTTTCACATTTCATGTTTACGTGAATGCTGTTTTTTTGCTTTCTGGGTCAGACTTGTTGTGTGTTTTTTTTTTTTTTTTTGTGATTTGCATCTCGCAGTTGACCTTGAGAGGCCGTGACTGCTCAACCGGACTTTCCTGTGAAGGTTTTTAGGACTCTAAAAGCCTCCAGCCAGGGCGTAAACCTAAAACGACTGCGCACTGAGGGCACCCCCTGTGGGGTACGAACCTCGGCTCAGGGAGTCGCTGGCGGGGGGGCGGGGGCAGCTAGTACTAGTGGGGACAGGCTGGATCAAGATATTTTCATGATTATTAGACGGGGAATTTAAAGCTACTGGCTCAGCTGCGACGCGGGCTGGCGCATCAACGAGCAAGGGACGGTCGGGGGTCTGATCGTTACTCGGGGGTCTTCGCGGGGCGCGAGGACCTCGGCGGCGAGGTCGGAAGGATGGTCGTTTGTGTTTGTGTGCTGTACTGGTGGCCCTATTCCTTTCTTGGAGAACGGTGATGGGGTCGTTTGGGTCGGAAAGGACATGTCTCGGCCGGCGAATTCTACTGATTCTACTGGGGACATAACTAGCGGCCTTCACAATCAAGGGATTGCGATGTAACTCGGCTTTATCGAAGAAACGCTTCGAGTTGCGTTTCATAAATTGAGCAATAGTGGGCATTTTCAGATCGAGATGGAGGATCTCGTTCCGACCGAACCATGGGGAGTCTGTGGTTTGGCGAAGGAAACGGTTTTGGAGGGTCTGCATCCTATGGATGTGTCGGGGGTGCGTGTGTGCAATGACTGCACATGCATACGTCATGATGGGCCTTATGCATGCTGTGTAAATACGCAATTTGCACTTGAGTGACAATTTGCTACGTGCGTTCAGAACAGAGTGCAGCCTTCCGAGAGCGAAGGCGGCGCGTGAGCGCGCCTTCTTGATATGCTCAGAGAAGGAGAGGTGCTGATCTAGAATCACTCCAAGATAATAGGTCTTTACCTATGAAATTGCCGTTTTGTATGAAAAAATTTAAACGAATTTTTTTCATGATTTTTTTATTTGTATTAATCGAAGTAATCACCCATGCAATCAATGCATCTTTGCCATCGCAGTGGCAGTTTATTGATGCCCTTCTTAAAGAAATCAGCTGGACGGGAGGCAACAAATTCTTCAAAGGCATTTTGTACTGCCTCTCGGGTATTAAATTTTTTTCCCGCCAAGAAGTTATCCAAATTCTGGAAAAAGTAGTAGTCTGTAGGCGCAAGGTCTGGTGAGTAGGGCGGATGACGGAGAGCTTCCAACCCCAGTTCTTGCAACTTGGAGACCGTCTGCTGTGCAGTATGAGGTCGCGCGTTGTCGTGCAGGAGCAGCGGAGACGAGCGATTGACCAATGCTGGTTGGAGATGCGCCAGCTTCTCCATCATTGTGTTCAGTTCTTCACAGTACACATCTGCAGTAATGCTCACCCCGTTTGGTAAGAAGCTGTGATGAATCACACCGGCGCTAGACCACCAAACAGTGACCATCACTTTTCTAGGGGTAAGTTTTCGTTTAGGGCATTGTTTAGGTGCTGAACCAGGATCCAACCAACTTGCTGAGCGCTTACGGTTATCAAACAGAATCCATTTTTCATCGCAGGTAACAATGCGGTTCAAAATTCCTTCATTTGTGTGTCTGTTGAGCAGTGCAAGGCACGTCTCGACGCGTACTTCGCGCTGGCGATCATTGAGTTCGTGGGGCACCCATTTGTCAAGCTTTTTTACCTTGCCAATTTGACGCAAATGGACCAATATTGTTTTGACGCTAACGTCGAAAGCTGCTGCTAATTCAGCCGTAGATTGTGTATCATCAGCTTCCACAATCGCCTTTAATTCGTCATTGTCGACCAAAGTCTTCGGACGACCGCGAGGTTCATTTTTCAGGTCGAAATTTCCAGAACGGAAGCGAGCAAACCAATAACAGGTGGTGCGTTGGTTTGTAGTGTTAGCTCCGTAAACGTCGTTGATGTTGCGTGCCGCTTGTGCCGCGTTGCTGCCACGACGGTACTCATATTCCATAATTACTCGAATTTTTAACGTATCCATGATGACGAAAAAGATTGAAATGCGATGAAAATGTAACACTAATCAATAAAGAAATGACTACTTTTAGAAAAAAAAATCCATGTTTTTAAAATAAAATTAATTTGAAATTAGCATTCTTAGCCAAACAAAAATTATTTTGATTTGAAATGGCCAGTACTGCAGAACGGCAATTTCATAGGTAAAGACCTAATATTTAGCTCGCTTTTCCCAAGGGATCGGCTCGCCGAATATGGAGATGGGCCGGGGGGGTCAGGGTTATTTCGCGGTTTCGAAAAGAGAACCGCCTGACTTTTGTCCGGATTTAATTCCATTCGCCATTTCCTAAACCACGCGCCAAGTACGTTGACTGCGGTTTGGAGGGAGGAGGCTATCGCTTTATGACTACGCCCAGAGTGGTAGATGGCTGTGTCGTCTGCGAACAGTGCCAACTGTGCCTTTCTACTTTTGGGGATATCGCTAGTGAACAGCGTGAAGATGAGAGGGGACAGCACGGCGCCCTGAGGGACGCCGGCGCGAATCGGGTGGGGACTTGTTGTGTGAGCGTGAAATGTTACTTTTATGTTTTTTTTTTATTTACTCAATTTACTCAATTTTTATTTACTAATTTTTATCGACTCTTCACGTGACCAAAGGGCTGGCCTATTTTTCAGCCAAAGAATCAGCATTGCCATACAACGTGGCAATGCTGCCAGCCTTTTGGGCACTTTTCCCATTGACAACGATGCGGACGTATTTTTTGATGCCTTATGATTATTTTCTTTTTAAATACCTGTACATTTTATTCAATTTATTTTTGGGATTTTTTGTAAGACAATTCAAGTTTTTCAAATATGGTTTTCATGATTTGGTCACTCAGGTGGAACGAAACATGGTTATGGAACGTATAAATGTGTTTGAATTATATAATGCTGTTGATTTTTTATTTGGACTTTTTATGAGAACAGCTCATGTACATCATATAGGTACCTTTAAAGTAGTCAGCAAAACAAAACTTATTAGAACGCAAAAAAAATCAGTTTCAAAAGTAATTCAATCCAAAACTAAGTTTAATCAGAAGCTTATCTCAAAGCTAGTTCCTAGGAACCAATCTACTTGAAACAGCCTACTCTACTTCGCTTCATTATTGGAAACCCACTTACTAGCCGTACTCTTAACTAGAAACGATGGAGGGCATAGTCACCACGTTGAAAGCAGTAGAGGCTCACTCTGTTTTCCGATAACTTCGATGATACTCGTAACTTAAACATGCATAATATTATCACGCTTGTATTCCTTGAAGAGGTGGGCGAAGTTTGTACTGTGTATAGTTTAGTAACATTTCGCCAGTTACATATGTTATTAGTCCCATGTAATAAGGTGAGCGCCTATAACCTTTTTGACATTATATTTAAAATCGTTTTGACATTATATTTAAAACCTTTTTGACATTATATTTAAAACCTTTTTGACATTATATTTAAAAGCTTTTGACATTATATTTAAAACCTTTTTGACATTATATTTTAAAACCTTTTTGACATTATATTTAAAACTGTTTCATATTAGTACGAGTATATTCAAAACTTTTTAGCACTGTACTTGAACTTCATTTGGAGGTTAATTATTATTTCATAGCTGTTCTCTGTATCTATAAGTAAATTGCATATGTAGATCAACACAATGTAAATTGTTTAATGAAAAAATAAATGAACGAATGAATGAATGTATTGCTGTTAACAGATCGAGACTAAAGGCTTTAATCGTTTCCTAATGGTAACTGTAAATATTTAACTAATAATTTTCTAAAAACTTATTGATCTTCAAATGCTATATGGTTTTTTTTTATGAAAAAAAAAAAAAAAAACTTTTTAGGCTTGTTGCATAATGAATTAATGATATTAATATGTTGCACAGTATTTATAACTTTGGAGCTTCTTTTTACATCAATGGCATTTTCTCACAGTTGGTCGCAGTAACTAAGCTAGGATACCCCGATGAAACTGATTAGGTTAGGTTAGTGCAGGGGTAACCAACCTGCGGCTCGCGAGCCACATGCGGCTCTTTTTATGTGAAGCTACGGCTATAAACTATTACTTACTTACTTACTTACTTACTTAAAGTTTTGCAAAAAAAAGTGCAAAAATTAAGTTACAGTTTTCAAAACTATTTTTGGGCAAGCAAAATGTGAGTTATTTGATGTTAAATGGAATAGTAGCCATTGTAACATAAACACACACAATGGTAAATCCCAAAAACACTTAAACCGATCCAGAGTTCCAACCCAATCACGTTTGAGACCTCTAAACTGAGATGCCAGTATATAAAACATACATTTTTGGTTTTTATCGAAACGAAAGGCGACTATAAATATCCCTTGAACTCAACAAGCTTCCCACTTGAAACATTTTTTCTTTGCAAAATATTTAGAACTAGCTTTTGCCCGCGGCTCCGCCCGCGTGGATGTCGGTTATCGCGTAAAAAAGTAGCCTATGTCCTTACCCATATCCCAGGCTATATCTCGGCCAAATTTCATGACGATCGGTTCAGCGGTTAAGGCGTGAAAGCGTAACAGACAGACAGACAGACAGACAGAGTTACTTTCGCATTTATAATATTAGTAGGGATAATGTAAGAGCCAAAGATCTCAAGAATGTACGGTATTTATACAAATGAATAATTCAGGTTTGGATGACGGCTCGACATTGGCTGAATGTCAGGAACAGTCTCATGTAATGCCCTTGGATTTGTGGTGAGTGGGGTAGTATTCCAAAATACACGACATTATATTTCGGTATATTAAAATTGATAACGAACTGGGGACAAAGACAAGTGTCAGTCGCTTTCAAAGCGTTTCGTATTTCTACATTCCGTTCTCAGTTATTTTACCTCTGATATCAGTAACAGCAGCAAACAGAAAGCAACCTTATTGTTACGAGAATAAAGATCACTGTGATATTGACAGACTAGTTAGTGGCTGAAACCCAATATCGTTTCGGTTTATCATCATCTGCCTTGTCTTTTTTCAACTATGTAAGGATCAGCTTCCAGTCTAACCGAATACCAATATTTTACATGGAGGCCGCCTATCTGATCTCCTCAACTCTGTTGCTGGATAACACGATACCCCTTGGTAAGACTTTCGACCACAAAACTCACAGCATCACAGTCTTACTCTAACACTACTCCTTCCCACAATTACCTACTGCCTCCAAAGGAATTCTAAACTTTGTTATGTATGAAATTAGGTCGTCAATACCGTGAACATAGCACTTAGAAATTCCTTTGCTTTCGAAGCAAGCGTATTCGTTCATCAAAGGCTCGTTTACACGAAGAAAGTTTCTCGCCCGTTGAGAGGCGGGACAGAATGTCAATGCACAGGGCCTACTCTCCAAGTCCGTAAACAAAGAAACGGGTTCACCCGAAAGTAGTTTGATAGTTCTAAAATTTGGAAGTTAATAAATCGGGAGTAGGGTTCATTTGGAATCGTAATGAACCCTACTCCCGATTTATTAACTTTTTTGGACGGGAAAAAACTTCGGGAGTAAAGACAGCTGTCAAATCTGACGTCGTTCATTCTTCAGGTGATAAGGAGTAGGAAACGCACGTTGCTTCGACCGTAACTATAGACTTCGTGCTTGGAGAGTTGACAGCTGTGCTGCTGGGGAGTTTGTTGCACCACTTCTTCTTCCCAGCTAAAGCACTAGGAAGTGTCGAAGGGTGGGCGTTTTTGGGGGACTGTCTTATGTAATTTTGACGTTCGAAAAGTGCTGACTCTCAGCCTAGTTTGAATAAAATGACTTTTGATTTGATTTTTGATTTTGAGTATATATTTTGGGAAAATATTTTGCTTTTTAAATTATTATTATCATTATTTTCACATGTATGTACCTACAAAAATGTGGCTAATTTTTGTGATACTAAATGTATTTTCACTATAATCATATAAAATATAGAAATTAAATAAAGACTATCTATGCCCGCGGCCGGTGTAATTAAGTTGAAAATATTTTGTTACAATATTTTGATTCAAAAAAGTGTCCATGGAGTTTCTTGCCCGTTCTTCTTTATTACCTACTACGCTTTGGAATAGAAAACTTGCTTCAAAACGAGAAATAATCGTCCTGTAAACGAGCCTTAACAATGAATAATTCAAGACATTTGCTTGGAACGATCTGCGAACATTACTAGTAACAAATTAATGTCTCCATTTCTATCACATGAAGTGGCTGTAATTTTGTGGGAGATAGTATTGAATTTATGTGTCCGCAATGATAATAAAGAACATGTGAGTAATTAAGATAGATATATGTTATTATTTATCGATCTAAATGGCTCAAAAATTATGACAATGAAGATCGATAATTATATAACATTATTTATCGACCTTCATTTCTCACTTATTATCATTCTTTCGCCGTGTGATTAGGTATTGTTTTTATATATTCCTACAAATAATCAGTAAAATTATAACTTACTAAGTAAATACGGTTTAAGATAATTTATTTCTCTCAAAAATAATACAATATTCACTTCTATGAGGAAAAACATAAAAATTGAGTTATGCGACGGTTTCGCTGGGTTAAAAACTAAAATTAAGTTACAAAATAATAGTATTAACTTAAAATTTAAATACTATTTAAGACATGATGTTTTATTAGCCTTTCAAAAGTTGGAAGCGATTTGGATTCTTTAATGATTATAGGTATAGAGTTATAGAGTTGAGCCGAAATGCGAATGAGCAGAAATTGCGTTAGTATCATCATGTACCTACCATTAATTATTGTGTTTTGATAGTAGATATCTCTTCCCCATTTGTATGAAGCATTTGGTATTCTTCCCAGGAATGGCTATATTGAAATACTAATCTCAAATTCAACATTGAATTTTTGATCCATATTCCAATACATATTTAGAGGGGCTTGTGGCTAAATAACAATAGCTGCACGGGTCGATCAGCCAGGTTAAGCTACGCTTGCCGCGGTTGGTCCGTGGATGGGTGACCATCTTTACATACCAAGACTCCTCCGTGCCTCGGAAAGCACGTTAAGCCGTTGGTCCCGGCTGTCATTTGTGGATCTTTGACAGTCGTTACGGGTCGTCAGAAGCCCGAAAGTCTGACAACCAGTCTTACCAAGGGATATCGTATTACCCAGTAACAAGGTTGTGGAGGTCAGATAGGCAGTCGCTCCATGTAAAATACTGGTATTCAGCTGCATCCGGTTAGACTGGAAGCCGACCCCAACATAGTTGGGAAAAGGCTAAGTAGATGATGATTCCAACACTTATCTGTTAATTCCGGCTAATGAGAATTAATTTAGGTGTTAATTCCGGCCCGGAACCTATCGGTGTAATGGAACCGATAGGTTCCGCGCCGAATTTAACCAGTGCAAGTAACGAATAGTACTATACACACACACATATACAACGTGTAACGGAATAGGTATATACATACCAAGAGCACGGCATCTTAGGATAATATCAAACGATATTGGAAGGGTTTTTTAATCCTTTCTCCTACATGTTCGGAAGATAAGATAACTTTTAATACATTGATACCAGAAACCGAAATTTTCAAATTTGAATATACACATCACTCGGAAGAGATTTATCGTGATATTGAAAAGTAACGTGGAAAGTTATTGACCTACGTAGTGCGGTGACACGTTTGTTATGATTTGAATTTAAGAAACATATGAAACCAAAAATTTGGTATCAATTCTTAGAGTATTTTATTTTGAGCTGAAACTATGTATAGTGATTATATACCAGCTGTTATCTTTAGTGCTTAAGGATAGCAATAGGGTTTCTGTTACGCCATGTTTATAAACACACACTTTCTTCCCATGGGGTCGGTAACTACTAACGATCCTTACATAATTATTGTACTTCGTTTACGTTTATTTATCTGGACATGCTCTGGATGCGGGTATGACGCCCGTGACCTTTCCGAAGAACCATCACCAATAAAGTCACTAGCATTTCCACTTCCATCTGCCTTGTAAATATACCTTTTGTTAGTCACCTTTCACCCTCGACGAATATTAATTGTTTAAATTAATTTCAAAACCAATGTAGCAGAATCTTTGCACAACTATAATAATAGCACATTATACCAGTTCCATATTAAATGACTACGCTATTTCAATTCATAGAACCAGCGCGATATAATACCGATCCCCAACAATGAGACCGCTACGCTGCTACGATCGCTACGCTGTAGCAGATCCGCTACGCGTCGCCATTGTTCTAAACTTATTGTGCATTTGACGGGTAGTTTGTCGTAGTTGATTTATTACTATAGTTGGGTTATATTATGTTACAAAGAAGCAAGTTTTGTAAGGAAAAGATTGGTTTTCTTAAACAATGTGTTCGAAGGTTTACTCGGCTTGGTTTTGGAAGGTAAAATTTTTCTACTTAATGTCTGTATTATCAGATCAACTAATTATGAATTATCGTTCCTTTATTAACTGATAAAACCATTTTTTTTTTTTATCAAAAATTTGTTTCCACACAAAAGTACTTCCATTTGAAAATTCTCTAAAGTTATTTAAAATTCCGCATACAACGGTACGTCTCCTTATCGTGTTCCGACATTTGTTACCTTACAATGAATTATTCAAACCCACTGTTACATGTCAAACGACTGATATTATAACCGTCTATTATGTAAAATGGAGGTACAGCCTTGGAATCAAGGTTGCTCTATTTTTCAATCAGATAATCATTAATCAATCTGACGTGTGACCAGTTTCCAGTGGTTACGACTGTGACCTACGGGTTTTAGGTCGCAGATTTGAACCCGTAAGGTGCTAACTTAGTGAAAATTATTTCGCCACCATTGCTCTCTAAACGGTGAAGGAAAACATGTGAGGAAACTGGCGTATCCTAGAGCCAAAATTTCCAAGATTTTTGAGAGCTATCAACCTGCACTGGGGCTGCGTGGTGGATTACGGCCCACTCCCTCTCACCGAGAAGAGGTCTTCGTCCCAGCGATGGGCTGATATTGAATCAATCTACCTAATCACTCCCCAACTATATTGTGGTCGGCTTCCAGTCTAACCGGATGCAGCTGAATATCAGTATTTTACACGGACCGCTTGCCTAATTGATCTCCACAACCCAGAAAGTGGGTAACACGATAACCTTCGATAAGTCTAGTTGTCAGACTTTTAGACTATCCGTAACGAATGAGAACCGAGACCATCGGCTTAACCTGCTTTCCGAAGCACGAAAGGATCTTGATATGTATCGGTTGGTCATCCATCCACGAATCGACCGCCGCAAGTGTTGCTTAACGTTCGATAGTGGCTGTATTATACAGGCTGTAACGAAAAGGGTATATACATACCAAGGGAACGGCTTCTATGGATGATATCAAACGATATTGAAAGTGATTTTAAATCCTGTCTGTACATGTTCGGAAGTTATGAGAATTTTTAATACATTGATACCAGAAACCGAACTTTTCAAATTGTAATAAACACATCACTCGGAAGAGATTTATCGTGATACTAGCAAGTAACGTGGAAAGTTATTGAATTAGGTAGTGCGTTGACATGTTTGTTATAATTTGAATTTAAGAAACTTATGAAACCGAAGGTCAATCAATTCTTAGAGTATTTTATTTTGACGTGAAACTATGTATAGTGATTCTATACCAGCAGATATTTTTAGTGCTTAAATAGCAATAGGGTTTCTGTTACACCCTGTATATAATTCCCGTCTCTTTATATCATGTTCGACAAGAAACCTATGTCCTATATTCTACCTTTATTAGTTTAAAAGTAGTAATTTAGTTTTGTGGTACCATTAATTGTATAAGTTGCTGGTAGTGCATCTATAAAGACCAGTTCTAGTTAATATGGTTACTGACGTTCTAACTTTATAGAGAGTCTAAAGGAAACTGCCATACAAGTTCCTGCAATAGTATTTTAATTTCTTGGAAGATTGTAAGATAAGGTAAGATATTTTTATTTGCATAAAACATGGTATACAAGGTGTTATTGGAAAATATAGATCAAACATGTTTTGCTTAGAACTAAAGCGTGCAAAATTACTTGCTAAAAATACATTATTACATTACATTGATTTCACATTAAAAATTCATTAATACTATAGAAATAAAAAAAATTAAAAGCGATTGTATAACCTTACTTTTTTGACGTGTAAACGTCTCTTAACTTAAGGGAACGTTTATAAATAACGGAATAAGTGTCTAATAGATAAATAAACAATTAAAAAAAAACCTCTATGGTTGGGAACCCCCGTTTGGAATGAACTTCCTTACGCGATGTTCGCACGCACACATACATACCTGTAAATAATAGAGACCACACGGATAGTTGGACCACCTGGATTCTCACATAAGAAACTTTTTATGTAATTGCTAATAGGTTCCCTTGTGATCATTTCCGAACACAGGCGAAGCCACTAGAAAAAGCTAGTGTCTATAATATAGGTGTTTAGAACACGCACATCTTGCCAGAGACACTGCCCGCTAAACAAACACTTCTACAAAATAGGCATAACGGACAGCCCCTTGGGCAGGGCCTGCGTGGAGGCTGAGGAACCCGTTGCGCATGTGCTTTTCGAATGCACAGGCGTAGCCCAGATTAGAACAGAAACCCTTGGAGTACCCTATGTTACTCGGATATTCTCAACAGATCAGGAGTTATGGCCAACTTCTTGACGGACGTGGGCTGGCTGGAATAACAACCGGCTGCCATGGCTCACGCACAATGTTCCAATTGAAGGACTAAGTGTGGAAACCAAACCCATAACATAGAACATAGGGGACGAGCCTATTGCCATCAAGCGGGCACAAATTCAGACTCCGGGTTCCTACTACAGTCTTTCTGTATGTCCGATCTGCAGGCTTAGCATGAGCACCAATTTGTCGACGGAAGAATAGACATGACTATTAACTAAATGATGTACAATAGGAGAAGACAGCTGTGTTTTTCTATGAATTATCACAGTTATGCGTTTAAAACGAATCATTATTTTGTAGATAATCGTATATACTTTGTGGCCGTCGAGTAGAAAGATTGTTGTCAGTTTGATTTTGACAGTTTGGGAAGAAATATTCTTCTGAAATAGTCTACGTTTATAAGGACCTAGACAAAGATCGTTAGAAACGAAAGATAAAATGACAGATTGTAAAAGGATATCTACGGTGCGATGTCAAAAATGGAAGAACGAAATGTCACTTTGTATTGAAAAAGCACTGTCTATTCTTCGTAGAAATAGAAAGCTTCATGCTAAGCCTGCTGGATGTTATTTTACCGATGACTTTAAAGTCAAATTCAAAGCATTTATTTCAATTAGGCACATAAAAGGCACTTTTGAACGTCAACACATACATTAAAATAGAATTGATTCTAGTGCCCCCTTCCAAAATGTAGTTTCGTATGGAGAAGAATGGCAAGAAACCGTTACTCTTTCAAAATGTTTTAATTACAATATTTAACATAGTACATTCACTATAAAATTATGTGTGAAAACGATGCACCCAGAATAAAATTACCATACCATAAAAACTTAAAAAAAAAAACAACTACTGTTTTTTGGAAGTCGGTTGTTTTTTTTTTTTTTTTTGTAAAAAGTTTTTATTTTTCACTTTTTAGTTATAGTACCAACTCCACACCAATTTATCATCCTTGGGGTCAATACAATGCATATTTATGCGATAGCAGCAATCGCGGTTGATTTGCTGTCATTTTTTGAACAGTTTCGTTGTCTGTCTCCGAAACGCATCATCAGATCTATATAAAATTTAAATGGGTCCATTTCCCTTTCTATAAAAAGGATTTTGCAAATCGGTCTATATATGACGGAGTTATGCCCGAATCTGCACCTAACTCCTAAGTTACAGAGTTCTACCTTCCATCATCAGCTCAGCGTCATGAGATGATGATGACCATACGAAAATGTTGTTAATATCTATAAGATTTGAGGGTTGCCCTCGATTTCCCTGGGATTCTATCATCAGATCCTGACTTGGTGCCAATGGGACCACCTCAGGAGTATACTCTATCAAATAAAAAAAGAATTTTGAGAGTCGGTCCGCAAATGGGGGAGAAATCGAGGAACATACATTAAAAAAAACTTTCGGTGGAACATATAACCTCCTCCTTTTTTGGAAGTCGGTTAAAATAGGTAAAAAGAATGCAATTGAAACAATACAGATAAATTCACATATTTACAAACATTGTAAGAGCGTTTTTCGAAGAGCGCATTGTAAGATTTAAGCTCCGGAATTGTAGCTGTATGGTCTCATCAACCTTACATTTACTTTGCGAACGCAGCAACATACTTGGATTATCATGCGTCACAAATATTATGCTATAGTTAGAACGTTTTACATAAAGCGTATCGAGTCAGACAGTAACTGTGGAATTAACCACTGGTCAAGAGAAAAAATCGATACCACTTAAAAAAAATACTTTCAAAATTTTAATATAACTTTAAACTAAACTAGTGGTTCTTTCTGTGTACCTACTCCATAAAATACATAAACATTAATAAACGAATAATGTACGGTGCTTACAACCATTGGTTCCTACAGTAAACCTTTAATATATCAAGCCTTGAACGAAGTATTCATTTAGTGGATTAGAAAGTAATTAAGTATATAATAGAGAACGCATAAATCTATTAAAATCAAAATTAACCATAATAAAATAATACTCAGAAATAAACAGGGAAAGTTTTTATTCAGCATATCATTATAGAACCCCCAGCGCAGACATTTTTCGCCGGAAATACAAAAAATAAAATAAAAAAGTTAGCTGTTCCATACATTTTAACCGTGTGAGTATTGCACTTTTCTATGCAACAGCAGATTTTTTTTTTTTGCATAACCGGCGAATTTTTTTTTTTTAATGATATGCTGAATTCATTCATGGTTACAATTTGCGCACTTGATACAAACTTTTCCTGTATAATACTCTATTGTAAGCCTTCACAAAATAGCTTGAATGGCTTATTTGAAGTTACAATATTCCAAGTAAGCTAAGCTTATAACAAGCTGGATCAAGTGCTTACAACTTCACAACTATGAACTTTAGTTAACCGACTTCGTAACTTTGTAGGTAGTTGGAAAACTGTTATTGGAAACCAATTCCGCCTACTCATATTATAATAGGCATGTATAGCATATTGCTTATACTTTAACTATTGCTATAATCCTTCTAATGTAACTAACTAGCCTCCGCCCGCGGGTTCGCCCACGTGGAAGTCGGAAATAATCCCGCGGGAACGTACTACTTGGATTAAAAGTATCCTATGTGTTAAGCTAGGTTATAGTCTATCTGTGTGCCAAATTTCATCCAAATCCATTCAGTAGTTTTTTGCGTGAAAGAGTAACAAACATCCACACATATAAACTTTCGCGTTTAAATATTATTTAGGAAGTGAAAGCTGTTTTTATGTTTGTTCAATCATGCAAAAGTGACCAAACAGATTAACATGAAATTTGGCACACACATACCTAGGTTATAACCTGGATCAATACATAGGATACTTGTTATCCCGGTTCTGCATTCCCGTGGAATAATTTTCGACGCAAAACTTGGTTTAAAATATGTATGTAGTAACAAACATTTAAATAGGTATGCTTAGAAACGTTGTTTTTCTTGAAATAATGGATGTAAATGAAAGACGTTAAACTTCTATGTTCTTTTATAAAAATGTCACATAAGTATAAAATCTATAATAGCAATAGGCGTACATGGGGGTTTTGGGGCTTTCGAAATTTGAAAACGCCTTCTAAAATAGCGGCCAGATCGAGTCGGACTTGTCCATAGAGGGCTCCGTACAACCGGAAAATATTCAACACTACTATTTTAAAAAATCAGTCACCTAACGTGATCTTTTACTCAACTAAAAATCATTGATGATTTTGACATTGTTCCCGTCACCGATATTTTTTGTCACTGATACCGAAAATCATCACTTAGCCCAGCTCTACGAGGCACCAGAAACACCACTATCATATACCTCCCACTCGATAACAGAAGCAAATATCCCAAGAACAATCTCGTATTTAAACCCTCTTCAGCCCTGTAGATAATGTGAGACAATCGTTCACTCAGCCGGTGGATAACGGTCGGGAGTACCGACACTCAACCGGAGTGGGACTAACGAGACCTCTCGAAGATAAAAATGTTCGTACCTACCTACTTTGTTTGACCATTGACTATCCCTTTTTGTGAGATATTTTTTTTGTTAGTATATATGTACTTTCAAAGTTAAGTAGGTATTTGGTTAAGGGCGTTATTAAATTAAGGTTCGATTCAAAATAACACATCATTTCAGCCGAAAGACGTCCACTGCTGGACATTGGCCTCCCCTACGCTTAGCAGGCGGGTTGGAAATCGCAGTATGGTTGTAAAATTCATAGAAAACGCTGCTGCCCATTCTCTAGTAAGTCCCTTAGTCGCCTTCTCCGACACCCACGGGAAGAAATGGGACAATACATAATATTATTTATTTGTCCTATATTTCAGGCAGTTAATGCCCATAAAACACAATACATATATAAGTATAAAAACAATAACTATATCACATATTTTATAAAACAAAATTTAAAAACTATTGTACACGAAGTGACGGCGTTGTGTTACGCTGCGAGGTGTCGCGTAGCTGGCCGCGGAAAAGCCGATACAGGCACACCTTTCGGCCAAAAATCTTCCTTGAGGAAGGTCACAAATGTGAGTCGGAACGCGCACCACGACCGACTTGAAGTTGGTGTTATGTCGCACCTCCGACTTCTCCACCCTCAAGGTCCAGTTAGTCTTCACCCGTATATACTCTACGATGTCCTCAATCTTCACAGAGTGGTGCAAACGGGACACGTTAAAGAAACCTAGCTTCGTATACCCGTCATTATTAATTTATTTATAAACATGGTGGATGGTGGCCGGGAAAATCGACGTGGAACCGATTACCTTGGATTCAGTATACAATTCCATGGTAATTTTACATTCTATTCCACCTCCCTGCGTTGAAATTTTTCGTTGGTTATTTATAAAAAATGTTTTTTTCACCCATTTTGACAGCGTTGTTACGCAATTTTTTTTATGAAGTTGCGGATTTTTGGGGCCATCCATAAATTACGTCATACGTTAATGGGGGATGGAAGTTGTCAACGAAATGTGAAATTGTGTAACAAGGGATTTGTGACATCACATGTTAAAATCAATAATACTAAACCTCGTTTATTCGTAAAACAAACACTTAAAAATATTACTAATTCGATCTATATTTGGCTATAATACGTCGGCGAGTGTTGTTTTAATAAAAAATTTAAAAAAAAATGGAAGAACTGCTGTTTTAATTTAATTACTTCTAAATATACATTGAAAACTATATGACGTCACACAAGGGGGCGGAGGTTTCACAAGTGTGACCAACTGTGGCAAGGAAGTTTCCAATAAACTTATGTTACGACTCGTTTTTTAGACCATGATCACCACCATCTTTCTTTTATCTTTGATCACCATCATCTGGTGTGACGGAGGCCAAACTTGAACAGTGTCATAAAAAAAAATTACCTCTGTACAATAACAAATAGCTGTTTTAGTAAACTAAACACGTGATTAGAAAGTATGTAAACGAAAACATAGTGTCCGGTGCAATGGCCAAATAGTACCATTTAGATAATTGGTTATTATGATAAAAGCATTTTTAATACGAGCTCGATCAAAACAAACCATAAAAAAACCAATTTCACAAATGCAAAAAGTTTTTGATCACCGTGCAAGAATCAGTGATTACCCCAAAGTAAAAATAAATGCTAAGAAAAACCGTACCATAAAAAATAACGCTTAAACTAAGTGTGAACGGGCCACAGGTTGTGAGTACAAAATAGATAGTCCGAACAGAAGGCCAGCTCCATATAACCAGTGAAAACTGGCGCAGGCACACATAGATGTGTACGTACGGCGACCTTGAATAAATGTCGGTCGTGAGTGCACTTGCACACGCTGTACACGAAGCGTACCCATCTATGTAAAAATATAAATCTTTGGAATGTAAATCCACTTAAAACTAAAAGTTGATGAGATCCTCCTCATAATTAAATGTATTATTATTTTTTAAATTGAAAACAGGATTAATCAGTAGGTACTGCTGAGATCAGCACAATTTTCGCAAATATGGGCTTGGCACAAGCATTGCAGGAATGTTTGGTTTTTCTATCTTTCTTGGACAATCCCCAATCTGCCAGTTCGTCCGGGTAACTAAATTTCAATTTCAATCTGTTCCTCTTGATTTTCAATATCCATTTTGGTCAAAAAACTTAAAATAATAAAAAATGGTCAATAAATGGACTAAAAACAAATCCATGTAATATAATAAAAAAACAAAAAGCTGAACACAACAAACAAACAACAAAGAGCATCAAACAAACAACTAAGAGCTAAAAATAACAGAAAAAAACTAATGAAACAGTTAAAATTCATGATTTAATCATTACGAAAAAAAATACGTCAAAAATGAGGCAGGGTATAACAAAGCCGAGACAAGTTTGCGCTCGCATATCTCGGCCAGTTCCTCGCGCCACACTGCGATCACGCCACACTGCGATCACGCCACTATGTCGTCCCGCACGCCCCTACGAGTACCTCCAGCAATGGAGCGAGCTAATGTCGCCAGATGAGGATTTTAAAATATACAGTACTTTTAAATTTTACCAGGGTGTGAGATACCCTGGCTCATACTCGCTGGGTTAAGTGAATAAAAATCAATGTCCTGAGTCAATACAATAAAAACATATGGGCAAATTTAAATGTTCGCAAAAACTTGACCAACATACCGAAAAATAAAAAAGTTGAAAATTAAGGTACTTACAAGTTTTCGCGAAAATCTATATTTGCCCATAACTTTTTTATTATGGCGGTATAATGGGTAGGTACGGAACCCTCGGCGCACGAGTTTGACTCGCGCTTGACCGGTTTTTTACTTGTGCAAGTAAAAAAAATACTGAACAAAGGCAGACTTAATGCCTGTGGCATTTCCTAGAGATACAAAACATCGTAGGTGCAACATGCGGAATAAATTGTTGGGAAAGATGAAACACGTAACATCACGCCTGTAATATCTGAAGGGTTAGGTAGAGATATATATCTATCAAGGACTATTGCCATCAACAGGCCACTAATCTAGATTCCAATCTAATACTGAGAATCAATCACAAATAACTAATAAATATAAGAAGAAATACATCAAAATAAAAAATTAACTAAATCAAAATATTTTATTTCACATACACCTGCATGGGCACTTATGAAACGTCAGAATCTAGGTGCGCGGTTCCAATTTGCCGCTTCCTATGGAGAAGAGCCAGCAAGAAACTCCACGGTTACTCTTTTAAAATAATTGGCTTTTACAATGTTTTCAAATTACAGTGATAATTAGTATGGGACGACAGTGCAGGCCTGTCAATAAGTACCAGATACTTAGAGGAATGAGAATAAAGAATAGAAAATCATCTACAGTCTGTAAGGCCTACAATGTTCCCTCATTCACAATATGTAAAATAATCTTCATAAATATAATAAAAACATACATTCATATAAATAAAATAAACTATGTAACCTGACCTTCTGTTTCTGTCTATTTTATGGTGCCAGCTTATCCGTTGCCTACTGACCCATTTCTTATAATTGACTCTTGCATCTTCGCGTGGAAACCATCTGATACTGCCCGGAATATTTTTATTTTTAGCTCGAAATGTTTGCCATTATGAAGATTTGCTCGTGTTATATTGATATATTGACGTGTGCTAGCTCACATATTATGGCAAATAATTTAATTTTATGTTTGGTGTTAAGTCATGTTAATTACTTACCTATTATTGTATAGAATCAAGTTCTTCTAACTTATCAGACAGCTGTGCTGCTGGTGAGTTTGTTGCGCCACTTCTTCTTTCCAGCAAAAGCACTAGGAAGCGGTGAAGGACGGCAGTTTAGGGGGACTGTCTGATGTAATTTTCACGTTCAAAAAGTGCTGACTTTGCATAAATTGTTTTTGATTGGTTATATTTACGCTCGTTTTTGAAGGCTTTAAATTGGATCCAACTATCCTGTAAGTCTGCCAGGGGTGCGGGGTTGTACAAAAGAGATACCGCAAAAAAAAGCCCCTGGCATACGGGCTACTGAAGGAACACGGGTGAGTTTTAGTCAGTAAAAGTCTGACACGCCCTCCTGCTCCACCCAGAGCGGGAGAAGTTATTTGATGATTTCCCAGCCTCATAAAAAAAAAACTATCGTGGAAGTGATAAAAGTTGACGAGCGATGTTTAAAATTGTCTGCCGAATTAATCTAGTGTTCGCGCAAGCGCTGCAACTGCTGACCATTAGGTCCTGGGTATTGTAGGTCAGGCAAATTATTATTAATTTTTTTAACCAACTTTAAAAAGAAGGAGGTTATAATTTAGACATGTTTTCTTTTTTTTTTTTTTCATTTATGTTTGAGCGTAACTCCGTCACATACGGATTTGCTAAAAAAATTTTTGATCGAAAGCGGTTTATTACGAAATGGTCCCATTTTAATTTCATATAGATCTGATGGCCAATTCTCGTAATTAAAAACGTTCGCAGTGTCATCTCGGCGACAATCGAATTTCAAAAATGTCACAAAAATGAATAGGAATTTTTGACAGATTGACACTGAGATCAGACTGTGAACGTTCTTAAAATTACCAGAATTGCCCCTAAGATGATGCGTTGCGGAGACAGACAACGGAACTCTTAAAAAATTACAGCTAATCAACCGCGGCTTCTGCTATGAAATGTGAAAAATAAAAAATAAATCTAAAAAAAAAACAACCGACTTCCGAAATTAAAGTTGTTTTTGACTTTATAGTGGTTTTTTCGGAAGTCGGTTGCGTTTTTTGTTTGGAAATAGTTTTAATAATGTTATTTCGAATTGGTCAGTAGCAGCTCGGAGTCTATGTTTATTTGTACACGGTTGATGCCAATAGGCTGCCCCCTATTACGTGAGACTTAAACAACAACTGACGCAATGCGGGTGTACTATAGATACACAGGCGGACGTAAAAGAATAGCACCATCCCATTTCTTCCCGTGTCGTAAGAGGCTACAAAGGGACTTACTAGAGAATGGGCAGCAGCGTTCTCTATGCATTTTACCACCGTACTGCGATCGCCAACCCGCCTGCCAGACGTGGAGGTTATGGCAAAACTCCCCCTTTTGGGGGAGGCCTATCTCCAAAAGTGGACGTCTTTTGGCTGAAATGATGATGATGATGATAGATACACCTCTACCCAACCTTTTGGGGAAACAAGGCGTGATGTTATGATAAGTTTTAAAAATTTGGTGGAGAAACAAAATTATCTTTAAAAGTAGTGGGTTTTTTTTAAAGATTGATCCATTTTGGTTCAATGCCTTTTAGCTTGTCTCGTAAATAAAAGTTTCGTGGTTTTTTATTATGTTTTGTTTTAGTATGTATTCTGAGAACTATAGTTAATTATTTTTGTCTTATTTTTCAGGTAATTATGACTTCTTAGCAGTGTGAACCTACTACGACCGGAACTGTATGTATTAACATCAAACAGAGGTTTTAAGATTTTAGGATTTGTTTTGTATCACTATTTATTTCACTCACTTGACTATATTTATTTATTTATTTCATTAACAATGTTTACATTGTGTCGAAATGTTTTACAGTATTAAACTAAAACTACATGAACATTTATATAACTTAGAGATAAAAGAAAAAATTAACGAATTTATGTAATGATTATCTGGTTTTAAAACAATCTTCGAAGTTAAACAGTCCACTGGAGTATAGTTATGGTATGAGAGAAAAAAAAAGCAATTTATGATACAAACCGATACAAATGTCAAGATAAATATTAGGTCTTTACCTATGAAATTGCCGTTCTGCAGTACTGGCCATTTCAAATCAAAATAATTTTTGTTTGGCTAAGAATTCTAATTTCAAATTAATTTTATTTTAAAAACATGGTTTTTTTTTTCTAAAGATAGTCATTTCTTTATTGATTAGTGTTACATTTTCATCGCATTTCAATCTTTTTCGTCATCATGGATACGTTAAAAATTCGAGTAATTATGGAATATGAGTACCGTCGTGGCAGCAACGCGGCACAAGCGGCACGCAACATCAACGACGTTTACGGAGCTAACACTACAAACCAACGCACCACCTGTTATTGGTTTGCTCGCTTCCGTTCTGGAAATTTCGACCTGAAAAATGAACCTCGCGGTCGTCCGAAGACTTTGGTCGACAATGACGAATTAAAGGCGATTGTGGAAGCTGATGATACACAATCTACGGCTGAATTAGCAGCAGCTTTCGACGTTAGCGTCAAAACAATATTGGTCCATTTGCGTCAAATTGGCAAGGTAAAAAAGCTTGACAAATGGGTGCCCCACGAACTCAATGATCGCCAGCGCGAAGTACGCGTCGAGACGTGCCTTGCACTGCTCAACAGACACACAAATGAAGGAATTTTGAACCGCATTGTTACCTGCGATGAAAAATGGATTCTGTTTGATAACCGTAAGCGCTCAGCAAGTTGGTTGGATCCTGGTTCAGCACCTAAACAATGCCCTAAACGAAAACTTACCCCTAGAAAAGTGATGGTCACTGTTTGGTGGTCTAGCGCCGGTGTGATTCATCACAGCTTCTTACCAAACGGGGTGAGCATTACTGCAGATGTGTACTGTGAAGAACTGAACACAATGATGGAGAAGCTGGCGCATCTCCAACCAGCATTGGTCAATCGCTCGTCTCCGCTGCTCCTGCACGACAACGCGCGACCTCATACTGCACAGCAGACGGTCTCCAAGTTGCAAGAACTGGGGTTGGAAGCTCTCCGTCATCCGCCCTACTCACCAGACCTTGCGCCTACAGACTACTACTTTTTCCAGAATTTGGATAACTTCTTGGCGGGAAAAAAATTTAATACCCGAGAGGCAGTACAAAATGCCTTTGAAGAATTTGTTGCCTCCCGTCCAGCTGATTTCTTTAAGAAGGGCATCAATAAACTGCCACTGCGATGGCAAAGATGCATTGATTGCATGGGTGATTACTTCGATTAATACAAATAAAAAATTCATGAAAAAAATTCGTTTAAATTTTTTCATACAAAACGGCAATTTCATAGGTAAAGACCTATTATTAATAATACAATAAAAATAAATGTCAATCACAAGTTCCATGTCAAAACATAAATAAAAAAGGGTTAATTATTTTAAATGTCTAATCTCTATCTGTACGTCACCTAGAAACTCATCTTAAGGTGACACTTGTCCACATTTTTTCCATACAAACTTCGGGAGGGTTTTACTCCACTGTTTGACTATGTACATCAAAAACTAAACATGGTATGGTTTTGCCTCGTTATTATTATTGTCTGTACGGAAACAGAATACTAAAATAAAAAGCTATTAAAAAGTTATGAGCCAACAAAGATTCGTTTTTCTTGCTAATTTAACCTAACTTTGAGCGTGTTTAAGTAATAAAAGGAGTGTAAAATCTCGAAAACCAAGACGGTACCGACAAAGTTCAATTAACAATAAGTTCCTGTTTCGGATAGGGCGGGAGGAAACGCCCGGGTGTTTCCACTGCGAAGATCGCCCTGAGGACACGGTGGAGCACACGGTGGCGGTCTGCCCTGCTTGGGCGGAGCACCGCCGTGTCCTCGTGGAGGCGATCGGCGGCGGCGATCTCTCGCGTCCGGCCCTGGTCCAGGCCATGGTACGGAGCGAGAGGGCATGGGGAGCCGTCACCTCCTTCAGCGAAGCAGTGATGCTCGCGAAGAGGGAGGCGGTGCACGTGAGGGAGAGGCAGCATATGCGCCCTAGCGACCCCAGCCGCCGCAGGATACGGAGACGCCCTGGGCGTCGGGAATCCCAGGCCGATTTCCGGCCACCGTAGGCATGGGCTTGCGGACGGCGAGTAATGGGTAGCTCGCTGTCCGGTAAGGACCAAGCCCAAGTCGACGGCGCGTTGTGTTCCACGCGCGCCTCAAAGAGATGTCAGCACAAAAGTGATGGGACCCGCAAGGGTCGATGCCTGCCAGGGGTGCGGGTTTGTTCGAAAGAGACACCACAGCCCCTGGCTTAAGGGCTACTGAAGGAACACGGGTGGGTTTTAGTCAGTAAAAGTCTGACACGCCCTCCTGCTCCACCCAGAGCGGGAGAAGTTATTTGATGATTTCCCACCCAAAAAAAAAAAAAAAAAAAAAAAAAAGGTGACACTTGTCCACATTTTTTCCATACAAACTTCGGGAGGGTTTTACTCCACTGTTTGACTATGTACATCAAAAACTAAACATGGTATGGTTTTGCCTCGTTATTATTATTGTCTGTACGGAAACAGAATACTAAAATAAAAAGCTATTAAAAAGTTATGAGCCAACAAAGATTCGTTTTTCTTGCTAATTTAACCTAACTTTGAGCGTGTTTAAGTACTAAAAGGAATGTAAAATCTCGAAAACCAAGACAGTACCGACAAAGTTCAATTAACAATAAATTCAATAAACTTTATTGGTCATTGATTTATGCAGTGGTTTTTTCATAAAACCCGATCTTCTGAAGGACCTTTCTTAATTTTTTTGCCAAAAATGCTCCTGCATCTCACTCAATAACGTTGTGCGTGTAGACTAGCGTCTAACTGCTCACCACTGATACTATCTCTGTCGGGTACGAAGCCTGGTGAGACAGCGTGATTTTTAGACAGGCCCACCAGTGAGTTCGAGCCCGCGCAAAGTGTCCCCTTAAGCTGTTTCTTGAACTGATTTAAATTATAAGTAAACTTCAAATCTAATGGTAGTTTATAAAATAATTTAATTGATTGATAGCTTGCAGCTTGACTAACTACATTCAAATGTCATCATCATCGACCTATAATGTTCCCACTGCTGGGACACAGGCCTCCTCTCGGTGAGGGGGATTGGGCCGTAATCCACCACGCGGGCCCAGTGCGGGTTGGTAGATGTCACATGTCTTCAAATTTTCGGTCCTAGGACATGCCGGTTTCCTCACGATGTTTTCCTTCACCGTTTTGAGAGCAGTGGTGATGAAATAATTTACACAAAGTAAAGCGCCTGTCTGGGTTCGAACTCACGACCTACAACTCGTAAGTTGCGGCTGTTACCACTTGGCCACCACTGCTCTGCTGCTTTCAAATGTGGTTGAATCTTATTTTGTGAATCCTTACGTCTTGTAGCTTCCCGCTTATTTCTTTCCTCAAGTGTTTCGAAATTACCTATGTAGATTTGTAATGAGGTCTGTAAGAAGAACTAAAATGTATAATATGCAAGGAACTGTTAATATCTGTAGTTCTTTGAAGTACTCCTTACACGATACCTCATCATCATCTGCCTAGCCTTTTCCCAACTACGTTGGGGTCGGCTTCCAGTCTAACCGGATGCAGCTGAATACCAGTATTTTACATGGAGCGACTGCCTATCTGACCTCCACAACCCAGTAACTGGGTAATACGATACCCCTTGGTAAGACTGGTTGTCAGACTTTCGGGCTTCTGACGACCCGTAACGACTGTCAAAGATCCACAAATGACAGCCGGGACCAACGGCTTAACGTGCTTTCCGAGGCACGGAGGAGTCTTGGTATGTAAAGATGGTCACCCATCCACGGACCAACCGCGGCAAGCGTAGCTTAACCCGGTCGACCGACCCGTGCAGCTATTGTTACTTAGCCACAAGCCCCCCTTACACGATACCTATTGAGATATAATATAGATATAAAGATCGAGTCGAGGTATGACGCCAAACAAATCAGGCAAGCCCGACACACATTACCTCATTTATTGGATCCCCAACTGAGGCTTCGCAATTACATGGAAGATAACAAGCATTGGGAAAAATACTGGTGTGCGGTTCCATAGGAAACCACATCATTACCTACATAAGTACAATAAGTTTGATCAGGGCATAAACAAAAATAAATAAAACATTAATTACACGAATATCATACAAAGTTACGTAAGTAGAATAATAAAAATAATAGACATTCTATAAGGAAATGATACAGAACCTCCTAAGGACTACGATTAAAATTATTACCTTAGCCAGAAGCGAAGCATTGCCATACAGCGATAGGGGCGAATTATATTTTAATAGTTTGATTGTAAAAAAAGTTATTAATTCAATCTCAAAAAAAAAAAATATGTAAAGAATCAAATAAAATAATTTATATGCACCTACAAGTAAACAAACTACCCGAACAAAGTTAGTAAAATTTATATCAGGAACAGCCCCGAGGCATACTCCATACATTAAAACAGTTTTTGAAATCGATCCAAAATTGCCGGTTTTTTTTTATGTATGACATCTCGCAGTTGACCTTGAGAGGCCGTGACTGCTCAACCGGACTTTCCTGTGAAGGTTTTTAGGATTCTAAAAGCCTCCAGCCAGGGCGTAAACCTACTTAACCTAAAGCGACTGCGCACTGCACTCGGGGGTCTTCGCGGGGCGCGAGGACCTCGGCGGCGAGGTCGGAAGGACGGTCGTTTGTGTTTGTGTGCTGTACTACCAGTACAGCACACAAACACAAACGACCGTCCTTATTAGGGCCTGGTGGCCCTATACTCCAAAATTCCCGGAGGTATCGCGGAACAAATATACAAAAAAAAAAAAAACAGATGAATTGAGAACGTGCTCAATGCTCATTTTTGGAAATGGTTAAAAATAAGATTTTAGGTAGTTAAGTAAAGTTGAATGTCAGAGTTGCAGCTAATGATAAATGATTTTATTTCTGTAAGTAGGTTACCTAAGATACTTATTACTCCAAAATGGTAAATAAAAACGTTTATATTTGATAAAATTCTAAATATAGAACATTATAGCCTTGGTATCAGCTAACGCTATTCTTAATGCCGCGTCACATTTCAATCTCCGGGCCTTTTAGCGGCATCCCCAGGAAATTACTAGCCGACGTGGTCCCGATTGTGGACGAACCATTATGAACGATTCTTAAAATTGGAGCTATTTTTAGCTAATATTCTGCGTTATTTTTAGGCCCAAATATATAAATGATAATGGGACATGATTAAGTTATTAAGATACCATAGAGATGTCATAGAAAAACTACGATCCCGTCAGGGGGGAGACAGTTAGAAAACCAGTCATCAATTTCCATAGACAAGACCGATCTGGAGTTTGGTGGGTAAATAAAACTTGCCAGCCAGCACGATGAGCCGTTGATCCCAGTTGTCATTCTTGGATCTTTGACAGTAGTTACCAAAGTCAAAGTCAAAGCATTTAATTCATTATGCCACGTAAGAAGCACTTTTGAACGTCAACAATTACATTAAAATAGAATTGATTCTAGTCGCCCTTTCCAAAATGTACTTTCGTATGGAGAAGAATGGGCAAGAAACTCCACCGTTACTCTTTTAAAATGTTTTAAGTACAATATTTAACATAGGTAGTACATTTATTACATAATTATGTGTGAAAAAGATACACCCAGAATAAAATTACCATACCAAAATGTGTAAAAAGAATGCAATTGAAGCAATCCAAATAAATTAACTTTACGTAGATACATGGTGCTCACATATTTATAGTGTAAGAGTAAGTATACGATTTCCTAGAATATTAACTAGTCGGTAGAAGCCCGAAAGTCTGACAACCAGTCTTACCAAGGGGTGTCGTATTACCTAGTTACTGGGTCAGACGCTCCATGTAAATTACTGGTATTCAGCTGCACCCGGTTAGACTGGAAGCCGACCCCAACATAGTTGAGAAAACGCTAGGCAAATTTTATATGACCCGGTGAAATATAAAATACTAACGAAAATAAATCTTAGTTAAGTCCAGTCATTTTATCGCTACAATTTTTGCATTTCGGGATATTTTCTTCGAAAATCATTTTCTTTTATACACAATGCGAACTGTCATGTCGGGCACATGACAGGAGACAGAAGACTGAGCGAGGTGCGACCTGACGCCAAGTAGATTTGACTTTTGTCCTGTCTTACATAATTATATTTAAAACTAGCTTTTGCCAGCGGCTTCGCCCGCGCGGAATTTTCATCCCCTATTTAACTCCCTTAGGGGTTGAATTTCGAAAAATCCTTCCTTATTCCTTGTCTACAGTATAAAGGGAAACTCTGTGCAAAATTTCAGCTATCTAGGTCCAAGGGTTTGGGCTGGACGTTGACGAGTCAGTCAGTCAGGACTTTTGTTTTTATTTATACACGGCTAATTTTAGGTCGTTCTGGAACCGAAAGCCATGAACTCGATCATCGAACTAGAATCGATTGAGACTATTATTTTAAATAAACAACAAAAAAAAAAAACACGAATCATTAAATTTATTGTTTTCTTGAGTGAAATAATGAGAACTCGAAGTAACGCTTCCTTGCGATCAATGTATACGTGCGTATAAAACGTATCGACAAACGGCAACACATGCGAACGATATCCATTGAAAAATCCATTCATCGATCAGACAGCATGATCCGTTAGCCACGCCCCCGACCCCCGTCTAGCCGACCGCCCGCCCTTCCTTGTTCCGAATTCCTTCCCAGTATTGTGTCGCGTTTCGCTGTATTAGGTCACGTACACCGCACGCGCAACCTAATTACGCGCCAAAAATGAGTGCAATCTGTGTGTGAAATGTGGATTTTTATGGGATTGCGAACCATAACTTGGAAGAGGCTAGAGGATTGTAAGCTCAGCCGGAATACCTGAACTCACTGCGCGCACGTGGAATCAACGACCCTCAAGTTCCCTTCACCTCCACCATTCTGGCCGCAACTCAGCGCCTCCTCGATCATGGACAGTTTCGAGCGCCCGCACACGTGCAACGCGGACCGCGTTAGAGGAAGATATACTGGAGTAGGTAGGTACTTCGAACGCTAGGTACCCACGTCGTAGTACCACAATGGCGGCCAGGCGATTCAATGTTAGCCAATAGTCATCATTTCAGCCGAAAGACGTTCACTGCTGGACATAAGCCTCCCCCAAAAGGGGGGGTTTTGCCATAATCGCCACGCTTGGCAGGCGGGTTGGCGATCGCAGTGAGGTGATCAAATGCATAGAGAACGCTGCTGCCCATTCTCTAGTAGATCCCTTAGTCGCCTTCTACGACACCCACGGGAAGAAATGGGATGGTGCTATTCTTATACGCCCGGCAACACACACGGGACCAATTAGCCAATAGTAAATATGGAAAATGAATTCGAATGGATTAAATTACATCCATAGGTACGTGTTTCTAAACCTATGGCTGCCGTTTTACTATGTCTATTTATTTAAGCGTAGGTACCTAGTTCACAGATGACAGAGTTCGCTGATCGCCGCTACCTTTGCCTACGCGCCGACTTTTTTTTAAATAAATACGCAATCGTTAAATAGGTACACAAATAAAATAAGATAAGCGAATTTAGACTTTATTTCATAACCGTTAACGGGGAAAAATAGAAATTTCACCAAACTAGGTTAGTAGGTCCGCAGTTTACTAAAAATATTCTGAGAAATCTATTGTCTCGTGTCCGACCGGGCTGTACAAGGGTTCAAGGTTCACAACCGAATTACGCGGTTAAAGTTATTTAAATAAGGTCTTAATTCGGTTCAATGTTTTCATAGTAAGGGACACCTCCAACTAATAATGAACTCTATGCAACTCACTAAACGATTCATTTTTCTGTTTGAATTGCCTGCCTTTGTAGAAGCCGCCGCAAGCATTGTCGCAAAAAAATGTTTTAGGCAGTATTATGGTAGGTAGGTACTCGTATGTTTATTAATTACCTATTAGCTCGATTGGTCGACACTCGATTCAAGGCCTTAAATGCAACTCCCAAGCGTACTCGTCGTGTCTAGTTGACGGGTAGTACACACGGCTACACATCAAGCTATACATTTCCAGTATAAGCTGATCTCGCATTGTAAACGATTTTCGTACAGCACGAGATCAGCGTAAACTGGAAATGTATCGCTTGATGTGTAGCCTTGTGTACTAGGTGATATCGTGATGCGAGAGGGGTGAGTTAAATGTCAATTAATTTCTCTCGTTTACGAGGAGACTGTAAATCCCGTGCTTCCGATACAATGTGAGATGATGGAGGTAAATGAACTTACACCAACCAACGATTGAGGTTTGTGTAGGTAGTGTAGGTACTTACTTGCAGCTGGTTTTTCGTCCGTCTATTGACCCACCGCGAGTAGGTACCTACGCAATCAACTGATTCGCACACGCACAGCTGTGCCGCGCTACGTCATCACCGAGCGGATCGCGTACGATCTTGCGTTTATGAATGAAATAGTGAAAGTGCTACTAAAATTTTACTCGTATGACAGAAAAAAAGTGATAAATTTCTAACTTCTTTATTAGACGTCTTAAAAATATAATAACAATGCCAATAGTAACTATTACTCATTTGGAGTTACTGTGTTTCGGCTCCAGAACGATCTAAAATTAACCGTGTATAGATGTATTTTTGTTAAAATAATCTTTACAAAAATGTATGTTCGAAAACTAAATACCGATTACTGAAAAATCACGATCTAAAAAGGACGAAACAAGAAAATGGATGAATTGACTAGTTTACCCAACAAAGATTATGTATTCATACCTTTAGAAATGGCTTCCTATTGAAGCTCATTCAACAAAGAAAATGTTATTGAAAGATATTATGTGATGGAACAAGAATAGATGTGAAAATAATATTGCATAGGCTTCACGCACGCAATATGGTTTTTGTCAAGTTAATATTTTTGGTGTCAAATAATTTTTAATTTATACTCACAGGAACGTAATACCGTGATAATTACAAAATATTCTATGTCATGCCAAATTTCATCAAAATCCGTTAAGCCACTTTTCCGTGATTGAGTAACGAACTTCCAAACATATGAACAGCTAAACACTAAATCTAAATACGATTTATTCAGACTTATTCTCTGTTGTATTTCAAACGCTGGATCATTGTTGTCCGAAAATCAAGAATATAAAAATAATAAACATCTCAGCAATCATTGTAACGATAAATAATCCTTACAGTAAATTGCCTAATAGCGAAGAGCATCGCAGAGACGTGATCGCTCACAATGGGCCTTATCAGAAGGCTTAAAGTCACCCAAAGTGCAATGGAGAGGGCTATGCTAGGAGTTTCCCTGCGCGATCGAATCAGAAATGAAGAGATCCGCAGGAGAACCAAGGCAACCGACATAACCCGAAGAATTACCAAACTTAAGCGGCAGTGGGCAGGGCACATTGCTCGCAGAACAGATGGCCGATGGGGCCGAAAGGTTGTAACAAATCAAACTTAAACCTAAGGGAAATAAAGATTTAAGCAGATTTTTACATTTTTAATTTAAATTAATAAAAAAATACAAATAGTTTTATAAAAATTACCTATTTCACTAGAGTCCTTTAGTATCACAAACTGGGAGGAGGATATATTGTGAGGAGGGTTCTTAAGTCACACACACTGGGAGGAGGATATGTCGTGAGGAGGATCCGGTATGAGCGCCTTGTTGTCTATTGGTTGTAGTAAGACGAGCAGTGGAAACAGGAGGGACCCGACAAAACTCCGAAGCTCAATAGTAGGGCCGCAGCAGTAGTAGTATTATTAGTGGAGGCTTTTCAGAAAAATAAACAACACCTCCATACATCAAATTACGTCGCTGTCCCTCTTCGTAGTTCCCTCTCGTAGTAGTCCCGCTTTCTGCGCTTCGTCCTCTATTTATACTAGTTTCAGCCGTTCCAGAACATTTTTTACATTTTAAAATTATATCCTCCAGTGGCCAGACACATGTAACCAGCCAGCACATATTATACAACCATGTGTGTGTAAAGAATTTAAAGATATAATTTAAAATTAAGAAGTAAACAATCATAGTTAATAAAATACAATATTTCAGCTAATAATATTGATAAAAATAATTTATAATAATTAAACCAAAAAGTAATTCTTTATAGACTAGTGAGAAACTCTATGGGAAAAAAGAAAAGTAACTGACAGTTTGACAAATCTTGACATACATGTCACAACATACAAAATTACAAAGATCAAATTTTATTTTATTACAGATATTAAAGAAATAGTTATTGTAACACGCAAATACTATATTTCCTTCCAGAAAATGAGTATGAAGGTACATAGAGAATGCTTAAATTTCAAGGTTAATGATCATTACATTACCCCGAAAACCCCTGAAAATTTTTGAATACAATGAAAAAATTTTCTTGTTTAGAAATAAGAGAGCATTAATTAGCATAAATTAAGCTTAATGAGTATTTACAGTGGTACAGTAATTTAAAAAAAAAATTAACACTAGTTTTCCCCATATCCCCAGAAAATTATCAACTAGAAAAATTTTGATGTTATAAATAAGACCTTGCTGTTTCATACATCTTTCATTAACCTACCTTACACACTTCCTCAATCATACATCACCAGCATACTTAGGGGATATGGTTCACATTCAATGACGCATACTCCACAAGGAATTATTTTTAAGGTTTACGAAGGCTTATTTATTTAATTTAGGTGTCGTAACCCGCACCTTTTTTTAAAACCCGTTAAAATTAAAAGAAATTATTTACAAAGTTTTTCTGCTTAAGAAAAGCAGCCAAGCATAAAGTGCTTAAGAAAAGCCTTCAAGTCAAGGATCAAGGAGATGCAAGGATTATCAAGAATAAACCTTCGAGTTACAAGTAGTTTAAGTATCTAAAAAAAATATTATACAAGTTAGTTTAAGATGAAGATACACTAAGGCTTATTTTACGAGTTGTGAGACCGCTCGACACAATGGCTTATTTTACGAGTTGTGTACCGCTCTAAAATAAAAATAAAATAATCTAGGTATAAATAGTGGTACTTAACTAAGCCAAAAAAAAATTTAATATTGTGAAGTACAAAACTTAAATCTAAATGGTTTTTACAAGAATAAATAAAAATAACAAGTTAACCCAAAATTAATTTTAAGAAATTTTACCCGACAATTGCAAAACTCAAAAAGAGGGTTATGTGTTTTCTACAGGTTGCACTAGCTGTGGAAAAGTGTTGGTAGTGAGAAGTATTAGTATTTAGTGTAATGTAGGTGTGTAGGAATGTATAAGCGTCCACAGGATACTCTCCTGTTTCTGCCGTGAAGTGTCCTAACAACCAACTTGGGAGTGTCCACGAATGGATTATCACATCAAGCGGCCGTTACGTACGAATACCAGAGGGTAGACGTAGTGGTGTGCAAGTCTGTGGGATGCAGTGTAGGCGATGTTTTTGTAGAGAGTAAAGTATAATGTGAGATAAACGACTACGGGATATTGTCCAATAGCCGTCGTAGAGTAACCAATCTCCAACCTTGGCAGTGCCCACTAGTGGGTTAACACTCCAAGAGGCCGAAAGGGTGCCAATTATCTTTCGATAATGGAATGTGTGTGGGGGTGTAGAGTACCTAGATGAAGTTTAGTATAAAGAAGAGTCGAGTAAAAGTGTATGAAAAATAATAAAATGCTTACCAAATTAAAATCCAAATATACTCACTTGAGAAAGTGTAATTTAGAATTTAGGAAGATGAATATCTGAAAATCTGAGGGGTGGGTTAGTATAAAATTGGGCGCCAAACTGTAACAAATCAAACTTAAACCTAAGGGAAATAAAGATTTAAGCAGATTTTTACATTTTTAATTTAAATTAATAAAAAAATACAAATAGTTTTATAAAAATTACCTATTTCACTAGAGTCCTTTAGTATCACAAACTGGGAGGAGGATATATTGTGAGGAGGGTTCTTAAGTCACACACACTGGGAGGAGGATATGTCGTGAGGAGGATCCGGTATGAGCGCCTTGTTGTCTATTGGTTGTTGTAAGACGAGCAGTGGAAACAGGAGGGACCCGACAAAACTCCGAAGCTCAATAGTAGGGCCGCAGCAGTAGTAGTATTATTAGTGGAGGCTTTTCAGAAAAATAAACAACACCTCCATACATCAAATTACGTCGCTGTCCCTCTTCGTAGTTCCCTCTCGTAGTAGTCCCGCTTTCTGCGCTTCGTCCTCTATTTATACTAGTTTCAGCCGTTCCAGAACATTTTTTACATTTTAAAATTATATCCTCCAGTGGCCAGACACATGTAACCAGCCAGCACATATTATACAACCATGTGTGTGTAAAGAATTTAAAGATATAATTTAAAATTAAGAAGTAAACAATCATAGTTAATAAAATACAATATTTCAGCTAATAATATTGATGAAAATAATTTATAATAATTAAACCAAAAAGTAATTCTTTATAGACTAGTGAGAAACTCTATGGGAAAAAAGAAAAGTAACTGACAGTTTGACAAATCTTGACATACATGTCACAACATACAAAATTACAAAGATCAAATTTTATTTTATTACAGATATTAAAGAAATAGTTATTGTAACACGCAAATACTATATTTCCTTCCAGAAAATGAGTATGAAGGTACATAGAGAATGCTTAAATTTCAAGGTTAATGATCATTACAAGGTTCTGGAGTGGCGACCGCGTAAGACGTAGAGTGGGAAGGCCTTCCACAAGGTGGACCGATGACCTTGTGAAGGCCGGGGGTATCCGCTGGATGTGGGAAGCACAAGACCGGTCGAAATGGAGGAGCTTGGGGGAGGCCTGGGTCCAGCAGTGGACGTCTTTCGGCTGAAATGATGGTGATGATGATGATGATGATGATAATGAAGAGCATCGACCAACATCTCAGGAGGCGCTCATTGCGCGGCTGGAAAAAGGGCTTGATTCAGAAAGCAGTACTCCTAGACACGGCACGCATAGTCAGGAGGTTCCGTTTGGAGCCCTGACCACCGACATCTTGGACCCTGCTCCTGAATTCGATGGGCTATTATTTTTGATATTTTTAAATGTTTTTGTAAAAATATTTAAAATGTACTTAATATGTATAACAGAAAATAAACATCTAAACTAACTTTCACATTTAAAATATTAGGTAGATATCTACATGTCTCAGGACCATGGGGTCCCCGGGGTAGGATCTTGCTGAAATTAATACAGGCTGATTTAGAATTTTATTTTTACATCATGGAGCAATTCCTCTGAGGGTTTATGTACTCACTCATTAGAAAAACTCTTTATTCCAATAGGACTACCACTGAAATATCAAAAACGATGGCTGCTATTCCATACAATTTGCTTCACGGTATATGCAATAACAAATTCAACTGTACTGAGATCTCGAATAGATTGTGTTATGTAGTACCTAGAACTGTTATACGACGTGAGGTGCGCGCACCTCGACTATTCTATACTACGCGATGTAGAACGAAGGCTGGGGTGCGAGCCCCTCTCCGCCGACTTTTCGAAACCTATAACACCCAATTTATTGATTTTGATATTTTCGCGCTGTCGCAATCTAAATTCAAAAGAATGATTTCACAATCTCTTGCAAGTCGTCTGTAAGACGATTCGTCGGTGTTTTTCTGCTAAGTGTATAATTTTTATTTGTTTTTAATTTTAATTTGTATGTTTTCATTTATCATGCGTTCGCTTTCATAATCTTATGTCATTTCGTGGACAATAGTGTGGGTTATACGTTTTTACTACTTTAATGTAACAACTTTTTCCGTAAATGTAATGTATAACTGTTTTTTGTCCCAAATAAATAAAATAAAAAATACAAAAATACAAAAAAAAAGCTATATATATATATATTATTTTTTAAACGTTGCCCCACACTAGGAATTTCTCCTGTATTGTGGGTGTATTTACAAACATTTAAACTCTCATACACAAACAACAATAAATTGAGAATGTATGGAACGGATGTTTACTTTTTTTTAACAGAGCCCTTTTTTAACTCGCTTTTATTAGCTTCAACTGTATGTTTGTTTGTTTATAACCGACTCCTTCGGACTTTATTTTGACTCACTTCAAATGGTCATATTCCACTTAAACTTTGTAAACTTATCGAGGACCGATGACAATTGAATAATTATTTTTTCAAAAACTGAAAAATCATGCTTTATAATTAGCAGAACTAAAAATTGAAAATAAATAATATATTAAAAAATCTAAAAAACACGCTTTGAAAACCAAACTAAAGAAGCAGAAAATAATATTTAAAAAGCGTGGGGTGCTCTTTGAGGTATTTTTTTTTTATAATCAATATCAAGCTTGTTTTTTTAAAGTCCGTCTTTAAGGATAATATACCACTTCGCGTACATACGGCCTGTACTATGTTTATTTAAATTTATATAAAACTTACTGACATGATAAGTAATTAGAGGTATAAACATTTTAAACACAGACTACAGGTCAGCTCAGCCGGTGGACGACATTACTACGGCTTGAGTGAGCACATAAGTAGCAATTATTTGTCGAGCAGAAGTAAATAAATTATATGTACACGTGGATATTGTCCACACAAGGGAGGGGGTATTTTTATTGAGAGTGGGAAATCATCAAATAATTTCTCCTCTTGCTCTGGGTGGAGCAGGTGGGCGTGTCAGACTTATACTGACTAAAACCAACCCGTGTTCCTTCAGTTGCCTGTCTGCCAGGGGCCACGGTATCTCTTTCGAACAACCCGCATTCCTGGCAGGCATCGGCCCTTGCAGACCCCACCAATTGATGCTGTCATCTCTTTGAGGCGTACTTGGAACACAACGCGACGACGACCCGGGCTTGGTACATACGCAGGTTACTATCAATTTTTTTCATCAACAAAACCACCCTTCAATATTATTGCTTCCCCTTTTACAAATGTCAAAAAAAAAACACCGTCATTAAATGTATTCACCTAATAATGACCAAAAAATTCTTCTCTATAATGACCGGCTCACTCTAGTCTGCCTGCCTACCCTTTGTATGTGTCAGTTTGTAAACATAATTAGGAATTGCTTGGAGCTTGAAGCAAGTTGCAATTAGAGTGAATAATACATGGAACGAACTTCGCTTCATGTGCCTAAGGCTCCTGTCTCACCGCCGACTAGGAAACGCCTTGCTTTTGACTCTTTTATCGCTCAAGAAACGTGAGATATATTAATAGTCTGTTGCTGACTGTTCGCACTACTGGCGATAGTACACGTTTTTCGCAGTGATAAGAGCTATCAAAGAGAGTACACGCTGAGCGACGCTCTCGGGCGGGTTCAAAAATCGCGAAGACTCACGCTTGGTACAAACGCATACCACGGTATAATTGTTCTTCGCGATTGCGCACTCGCTGCTAGTTGTTCGCCAACTCGTTTTTAGTTGCTAGTTCTACTCGCTTCTCGAGCTTTTCTTGAGAAAATGACAAGGCGTCGACTATGTTCTCCCTGATGAAATGTAAGGTACAATAGATGTTGGTTCTGCGCCAGTAAACGAGATACATATCCATACTACCATAAAAAAAAAAAAAAAATATAGGTAAATCAGAAGAGTTTGTTTGTTTGGTTGAACGCGCTAATCTCAAGAACTACTGGTTAGAATTGAAAAAATATTTTATAATTGGATAGCCCATTTATCGAGGAAGGCTTTAGGCTATATAACATCACGCTAGAACTCTTAGGAGCCGTGCAAAAAGAAAAAAAGTCACGAATACGTAGTACTCGCACGGCCAGGCGATTCGATGCGACGGGGTGGGCGGGGAGCAAGAAATTTGACGCAGACGAAGTTGCGGGCAGAAGTTAGTCTATCTATAAATTAAAACGTGAAGCAAAAACTTTGTACCCCCTTTTACGAAAATCACGCGAACTGAGGAGTACGAAATTTGACATAGTTAAAGTTTATATATGAAGAAAGAGTGTTGTAATTGTAAGCTCATATTTTTAAGTAAAATTAGAAATCTATATAAATAAAAAGAAAAGTCTCTGACTGACTGACTGACTGACTGACTGACTCATCAACGCCCAGCCCAAACCCTTGGACTTAGAAATCTGAAATTTGGCACAGAGGTTCCCTTTGTAATGTAGACAAGGAATAAGGATTTTTCGAAATTCAACCCCTAAGCTTATAACTTTGTGAATTTTCATGATACGGTTTTGAAATTTTGTACATAGATTCTTTACATAAGAGTACAAGATACGCCTCTCGTGTTTCGAATATACTAAAACCAGGGAAGTAGATTTTGATGACCTGCCATCAAATATCTCGGTTCAGGGCAATTCTCGAGCTTCCTGAAAATAAAGTCAGTCTAAACAGTGTTGACATCAATATACCTAGAAAGATTAGGTTACTTGGCAGACTGTCGTGATAATGAAGACCTATATCGCCTGTGATACACGTTCGTGTACTAATGGTCGTTGTTTGACCTATAGACAGCTGTTTCAGGTATTTGCATGTGTCAGATTTGTGTCTGCAAAAGCAACCTCGATCCTATGTACTAAAATTATAAATGCGAAAGTAACTCTGTCTGTCTGTTACGCTTTTACGCCTAAACCACTCATGCCCACCTGAAAGAGATGTAAGCATCAACTGGTGAGGTCCGCAAGGGCCGATGCCTGCCAGGAGTGCGGCTTGTTCGAAAGAGATACCGCCGCCCCTAGCACACAGGCAAATGAAGGAACACGGATGGGTTCGCTCTCATCTAGTTTAAAAAAAACTGACGTGTAAAAGTGTTTGTAAAAAGGTACTTACAGCAATAAAATCATTTATCATTTGTTGTTGTTACGATCGCTAAGCTATCAAATAAAAGATTTAATAATGATTTTTTAAACCAAAAGGCCATGTTTTCTACTTTTAGAGTCTTGAAGTAGGAAAACCTTGGACTTTTGGTCCAGAATCTAGACGATGCAATGCAACAAAAACGTTTTTTTTTTTTTAGCTTTGTATTACAACAACAAAAAAACTAAATTAACCCGGCGCCAAAACGTCATAACAGGGAACTAAAAATTCATACAACAGCGATCCCGTAATGATGTCACTTTGACACCAATCTACAAAGTCTTCACTATATATATACGACCAAGATTATGTCTGGACTTTAAAAGAGACTGTGACCTCGTGAGTTTGTTTCGGCCTTTCTTCGAAGAATAGTCAGATAGGAAACGCCAACCTAATCTAGTTTAAAAAAAAAAAGCTGACGTGTAATTGTGTTTGTACAAAGGTACTTATAGCAATAAAATCATTTGTTGTTGGTAGGATCGCTAAGCAATCAAATAAACGATATAATAAGGTTATTTTAAAACAAAAAGGCCATTTTGTTCTCTTGAAGTAGGAAAAGTAAATGATAGATGTAAGAAGAAAATAAATAAATAAAATAAAGCCTTGGACTTTTCGTCAAGTTCAAAAATGAGTCTAATTTTAAAAGTAACAGATTTTGTTAAATACCATCTAATACTAAAATCTCACATTAATTCGAGACTCATGCCTTCTATCTCGCGTTCTATAATATTTTCCCAAACATACCCATTATATCGTTCAATTATATTTTCCCAAGTTACATAGACATTGCATTTCCTATAGCATTACACGTAAATTATGGATTCACTACAAGCTCGTTAAAAGCTAGGTAAATAGGATACATCTTTCAATGTTCCACGGTGTACTAGAGTTTCATAGAGAACTCTCTATAGCCCGAGGTCATTGACTTGCCTGAGGCAGTCTATCTCAAGATTCTAAAGCCTTTGAGATTGTGAAGCTCTTTACAGGATATTATTGAAGGTGGAAAGGCTGTATAAATAAATTAGATGAAATAGACCAATTTTGTTGATAATTATCTTTTGAGATGAAAGCGCTAATAAACGTAGCCAATTAAGTGCGAAATTGCCACTGTTAAGAGCGTTCGTCCCGGCAACGTCACATTTATAGGAGATTATTTGGGATTATAGGATGATTATTTCATTAAATCTACCTATATAAATAAAAAGAAAAGTCCTGACTGACTGACTGACTCATCAATACTCAGCCCAAACTCTTGGACCTAGAAAGCTGAAATTTTGCACAGAGGTTCCCTTTATAATGTAGATAAGGAATAAGGAAGGATTTTTGGAAATTCACCCCTAAGGGAGTTAAATAGGGGATGAAAGAACCGCGCGGGCGAAGCCGCTGGCAAAAGCTATTGTTAAATAAAGTACATTTTTTTTTTAAATCCAAGCTCTAATTCGTATGCATTTATAATTATTTTTAACACTTAAATGAAACATTAATCGTAATAAGTAGGCACTGCAAATATAAATAATTTTTGGTATGGTATGGTATGTCGATTTCTAAAGTAAATACCACAATAACTGTAAAATAAATAGCATACAAACTTATAAGAACGAAAGATCTCACATTAATTGGCTGAAAAAAAAATGTACTTATGTACAAACTTAATAAGATACCAAATCACGAAAAACGCCTTGCAATGCGAAGTTGCCAGCCCGCACCGGATCCACGCTCTTAATTATGCGTTTATTGCCAGTGTTAATATTCCACAACAATGATGACACTGACTTGTCCTGGACGTGGCTTATATGTGTTGGGTGATTTAGGTGAAATATACCCTAGGTATCTTAAACTGGCAAGATTTTCCTGTATAAGCAAGTACCTATTATGTACTACGTGTCGTTTTGCATCCTCGTTAAATTCAAGGAGGTAACTATGCTAAAGATTTTCGACACGAATCAATAATAAAATAAGTCGTTTTATTTTTTTATTTTTCAAAATTTTCCGAATACGGCATGTGTGGGACATGCATGTTAAAACGCGGCCCGCGTGATACCGCACTGTAACACACAGCAACATAGTCGTACGACACTGCCTACCGCATACGGAACGAGGCGATTCTGTTCTTTGAAAGAGGTGTATTCTAACTAAAAAACTTAGTATGCACTCATTAGTGAGCAGGTATCGTAATTTTATTTGATTATTTATGTCTTTCATAACAGCCACCTGAAATTTGACGAGGATGCAAAACGACACGTTGTATAGTGGCAAGCACATCGCACAAACAGAAACCATGAATTCAACACATGACTCCTACATTCATCAGCTATCAAAGTGCCTGCACTGGGATCGCATGGTGGATTATGGCCCACTCCCTCTCACAGAGAAGAGACCTGTGTCCCAGCAGTGGGAACATTACAGCCTGATTCATCATCATCATTTCAGCTGAAAGACGTCCAGTACTGGACATAAGCCTCCCCTAAAAGGGGGATTTTGCCATAGTCGCCACGCTTGGCAGGCGGGTTGGCGATCGCAGTATGGTGGTAAAATGCATGGAGAACGCTGCTGCCCATTCTCTAGTAAGCCCCTTAGTCGCGTTCTACGACACCCACTGGAAGAAATGGGATGATGCAATTTTTTTACGTCCGGCACCACACAGAACGAGTCAAATAAATATTCGATGAATCGTTCAGTCGAAGTAGCGTTTGGTGATAAAACGTTGTTTCGCAATAAATTCCATTCGATCAATCGTTCAGTCGACTTTCCATTGATCGAACATATGACTCTCGAAGTTACGTTAGGGACGCAACAGAAACAGCCTGATTATGCTATTAAAATGCATTTTACAGCCAATTTTCATGGCCAGAATAGCTGAGCATATGAAATTACTTCAACGCTAAACAAAAAGCTGTCTTTAAGTAATAGAAAAAACATGATTGCAGAAAAATGGCCACAACAGAACCATTTCGTGCAGCCTGTGACATTGTCATTGTAGGCTATAATTACCTTCCCCTTACGAACAGAGACAGGCATTTGTTTTTATTAGCACACTGGACAAGCTGTATTTAATTGGAATATAGTGTTTGTTTCGTTGAAGTTAATACTGACTATATTCTTGGATGTATTGTTATGCTGGTAAACGGGTGCTGCTTGTGGTGACTGGTCGTCTTGTTGACCATGATTTTGTTATTGTTAATAACAATTACTCACCTTTATTTATTTTACATTAATGGTTCTAGGTTATCATTTTTGTGGCCTCGAGTTGTAACTCGGATTGTAACGGCTGTTTCTTTATTTTTGTATTTCATATGTAAGTTATCACGCCCTTTATACCAGGAGGCTTTCATTTTGGTATTATGCTTTATTTACATTTTTTAATTATATTTTTGTGCTTGAGTTAACTTTTCATTTTATCTGTCGAAATATTGGCATGGCTAGCTGACATAATTAGATTTTTTTTATTTAATTTTCTGTGTCTCGTATTTTGCATACCTATGCATAGAACCAAGTCTATCTAACTAAATAGACAGCTCCTGCTGGGGAGTTTGTTGCGCCACTTCTTCCCAGCTAAAGCACTAGGAAGTGGTGAAGGGCGGGCGTTTTGGGAACTGTCTTATGTAATTTCGAAAAGTGCTGATTCTCAGCCTAATTTGAATAAATTACTTTTTATTATTATATTTCGATAGATCGTATGGATCAGATTTTCGGAGGCGTCGTCTTAAATGTAAAAATAGAGACCTTTAATGCCTCCGACTGCATGAGATTGCTTATAGTAGCTGCTTATATTCAGTTTAGTAGTCAACCTTTTCAAAATTGTGTGACTATTTCATGAATATTTGGTAAACAAGCTGACACCAACCAACAATTTGCATAAAAAAAAAAACGTAATAAAATTTAGATTTAAATTAAAGCAATGGTGTCCAAGTGGTAACGGCCGTGACTTACGAGTTGTATGCCATAGGTTCGAACCCAGACATCAGCTTTACTTTGTGTAAATTATTTCATCACCACTGCCCTCAAAACGGTGAAGGAAAACATCGTGAGGAAACCGGCATGTCCTAGAATCAAAAATTCGAAGACAGGTTACATTACCATCCCGCACTGGGCCCGCGTGGTGGATTGTGGCCCATTCCCTCTCACCGAGAGGGGGCCTGTTAGGGACCTAACTAAGGACTAAAACCAAAAGACAGGTTTACTGAAGTTTAATAGTGGATATAATCCGTATATTAGGTAAAATCGTTGATGTAGGTAAACTTAAGGAGTGCGCGCGCGTGCCGTCGTTGGAGACCGGTAGCGAAGTGCTTTGACGACCCACGTCCTGCACGCCGCTCCTCTCGTCGCCGCCACCTCCAGCCGCCTTCCGCTGTCTCACGACAGCAGCCGATGATTGCCGAGGTCGGACGCGCCCGAACAGGCCTGTGTCCCAGCAGTGGGAGCATTATAGGCTGATTACCAGATCATATTTAGTGCCTTAACATACAATGCATGAATTAATTCAACACAAAATCACTTAATATTCCGTTCCATGTTATCTCACATATTATCTGTCCAAAACTAGGACAAAACAAAACAGAATTTAGGAGCACAATATGCATAAACATGTACACAAGCGAGCTATGTACATACATAGTAGTACACTAAACATGGTTCGAGTACATAACACGACATATTTATGTATATATCGGCGTGAAACTAACAAACAGGGACGGAACAATGGAATAGGGAATTTGGATGCACTGTGTGATACGTTAACATAGATAAACCATTTATTCAGTGCACACAAAATACATAGGATAACACACAAAAGCATAATTAAATGATCGAGACACGTGTCAAGCCAAGTTCAAGCCAATAACAAATTACACGAATAAATATGAAAGGAAGGTAAACATACAAAAATTTAAAATTGATATATATGATGATGTTCAAAAAATTATGGTTTTGAAAATCAACTTGTACATTTTTTTACAAAATCATGGTATTCTTTAAAAAAAAATATTGCTGTGGTGACACCACCAAAACGCAGCGCCAGACACACTTAAGCGTCGCCTCACAACTCGTACGTTAGGCTCGAACTCACTGGTGGGCCTGGCTGAAAAACACTCTGTCTCAACAGGCTTCGTGTCCGACAGAGGTAGTACCCGTGATGAGCAGTTAGACGCTATATAGTCTATACGCACAACATTATTGAGTGAGCTGCAGGATCAGTTACAGTAAAACAGGCGCGTAAAAAATTAAGAAAAGTCTTTCTGAAGATCGGGTTGTATGAAAAAACCACTGAATAAATCAATGACCAATGAAGTTTATTGAACTTTTCGATATTTGAGCTTTGTCGGTACTGATTTAGTTTTGAAGATTTTACACATTTTTATTACTTAAACACGCCCAAAGTTAGGTTAAATTAGCAAGAAAAACGAATCTTTGTTGGCTCCTAACTTTTTAATGGTTTTAATTTTAGTATTGTTTCCGTATAGACAATATGAATAATAAGACAAAACCATACCATGTTTAATTCTTGATGTACATCGTCGAACAGTAGAGTAATACATTCCCGAAGTTTGTATGGGAAAAATGTGGACTAGATTCATCTTAACACTAGACCACCATTACTCAGTTGCCCGATATAAAGCAATATCAAAATGAGTCAGATTTCAATTCATAGGTTTTTACGCACTTAGGGTACTGTTACACCTAGGTACAAAGAACTCAAGGTCCTTTAATGTTGCTTGCAAAACAACCTACATGGTAGAACTATTTATTAAACGGCAAAGCAATAATGTGCAACGCATACATACCTGCGGTGTGCAGGTTGGGCTAACGTTGCGAATGCCTGTGGCTTGTGTGTGCCCATTTATGGACAGTGCCCATATATTGACGGACGTATTGTCGCAATAGGGTATTTTCCAATTTGATAAAAACTGTTTTAATTTGAAGATTGGGACGATATATTTAACAGAAAAATAAAAATAAATTTATTTATATCCATTTTCTCCATTAAAAACGATTAAAATCAAATTTATTTTTCGTTGTTTTGAATTTACCGCCAAAACGCTCCTTACGATGACTTTTTATCACCTGACATCGTGACGTCAGCTTTGTGCAAACAGCACCAGTAAAAATACTTAGTTTGGCGCAGTTTTAAAAGTATTTGTGCACAGAGGCACCGCACACCAGTGATTTCACTTTCTATCCATAAAAAATATTGTTAATTATAAACAAGAAACTCACTTGTTTAGTTACTAATTACTTTAGTTTACACGAAGTTGACGTCAAGTGACAAAAGGTCATCGTAAGGAGCGTTTTAGCGGTAAATTCAAAACAACGAAAAATAAATTTGGTTTAAATCGTTTTTAATTGAGAAAATGGATATTAATCAATTTACTTTTATTTTTCTGTTACATATTTCGTCCCAATCTTCAAATTAGAAAAGTTTCTAGTAAATTGGAAAATACCCTATTTCGGCAACAATTTTGCGTTATTATAATAAGTCCATGCAAACCATTGATATACAAAAACCAAAAAAATACAAATTGATATACACAATTAGGATCTCAAAAACATTTGCAAAAACAGGGCGCAAGTCAAGTCAATTAGTCAGCGTCACTCATCTTTCAGTCAGTCTTTTTGGACATTGCTTTGTAAAAACTACTTTAAGTCAGCCGTGTAAGGTTGACTTTGCAAAAATGTGTGTTTTATCATAATTATATAGGTACCACTGACGTATCATTGGAGACAGCTTTGAGTGTACTTCTGTTCGAGACTGCATCTGCATCTCGGGTTTTTTGTATTTCAATGATGAAAACATTATTTATTCCGTTACCTTTTAAAATACGAAAGCACACCCACATTTCGCTAGTTATTTATAAGTCCCATGTAATAGAGGGCAAGCCTATTGCCATCAATTGGGCACATATATACAGACACCAGCAAGCTTAGCATTACGCTTTGTATTTCTACGAAGAATAGACAGTGCTTTTTCAATACAAAGTGACATTTCGTTTCTCCATTTTTGGCATCGCACCGTAGATATCCTTCCACAATCTGTCATTTTGTCTTTCGTTTCTAACGATATGTGTCTAGGTCCTTATAAATGTAACTATTTCGGAAGAGTATTTCTTCCAAAACTGTCAAAATCACACTGACAGCAAACTTTCTACTCGACGGCCACAAAGTATATACGATTATCCACAAAATCATGATTCGTTTAGAACCCGTAACTGTGATAATTAATAGAAAAACATAACTACTTTCTTCTATTGTACATCATTTAGTTAATAGTCATGTCTATTCTTCCGTCGACAAATCGGTGCTCGTGGTAAGCCTGGTGGCTGCTAAAGAGAAATTTAGGACAGAAATTGCCAAAAACATTTTTCCTGACCTTGTAATCGAACCCAGCATGCTTGTCTACTAAACCAACAAACCTAGCGTTTAATTCTTGCATACACGTAGGTATACTATTAGACCAGCAAACTATAACTATCTTTAATCAAATTCCCATACAAAAGCAACTAGTCCACAAGTGAACAATTTCCTCACAAACGAAGGCGACATATTTGTGGTTGCCTGCAACGGTTACACATTTCGAATGCCTGTCGCTGGAACACCCTATAATTCCGACGTTTTCTGGACAGTTTGACGTAATAGCGCCATTTTCTGGACGGTTGACACTGAATACGGAGTTTAGGAAGATGGGGATTGAATTTGTGAATAGTTAAGTCGAATTTTGTGGGAGAAAAGTTAGTTGGGGTCGTTTGCAAATTCAGTAGGTAATGCATATTTTATGAAGTTGGGTCCGGGCTTAAAAATATTTGTGTGTTTTTAAAACAGATTTTTGCACATACACGTAAGTGTAAGATATTTCGTTTTTCATTGAATACAGTTCTGCTCAGTAGGTTCACTGAACTCCATGTGTTGCGAGACCGGTGAGCCTGCTTTGCAGGGGTGTCAAGTTTCTTTTTTTTTTTACTTTTAAATTACGAATATTAGATATAAACAACATTCTTGTTACTAACAACCTTGCCTTGCCTATGGACTTTTTTGTCTGAAATAAATTATTTTTATTTTATTTTATTTAAAATCAAAATTATGAATCACAATCACTGTCATCGTGATCACTTAATAAACGCTTTTTCAAAATTTAAGTATCCTAATTATATTATACCTAGATGTGAAAGTTTGTATGTTTAGATGTTTGTTACATAATCACGCAAAAACGGCCGAACGGATTTGAATGAAATTTAGCACACATATCGTTTATTATCACAAAGGATACTTTTTATCTCGGTGCTACGTTCCCGTGAGATAATTTTCCACCTACGCGCGGTTAGCCAACAATAAATGACAATGAAGCTATATTGATTTTGTTCTTGTTCTAAACAAATAAATTGTTTAATCTCATTACTATGCGATGCAGATTCGCAGCAATGTTGCTCTCATATGCCTATTTGTTAAAAAATATCTGTAACACTTATAAAATATTTCAAATCGTTTGATATAGCCCGCCCTGCTTGTCACACCCACGTTCAACCCTCCCAATGTTGCCCCGTTTAACCCTGGCAAAAAATATTAATGTGGAATATTTTTATTTATCGAAGTGTTTCATTTACTCATAACTCATAAAAGGGTTTGTTGTGCTCGAAAAAAAACAAACGGCTTTTTCGGACTAACTGTTCTAAATCTTATCATCGAGAGATTAGTCTGGGATAACTTTTACGTAATATAAAGAAAATACTAATTATATAGATAATAATTTATAGGTTTTTGTAATAAGAATTGCAAGACCAATCAGAATTTAATCTATCCCCTTTCACAAGTTGGTCTTGTACTGAGAAATTACCCTGAAACTTAATACTTAGATACTTTATAAAGAAAATTATTAAAACCATTCGCGTTTTTTTTTATAATACCGAGTCCTATGCTTAGGTAGGAATCACTTTGTTGTACTTATATGAAAATTCTCAGATTGTGTTATTTTTTTCAATTTCTAGAAAAATATGATAATGATTACATATTGGAACAAATGTAAAAACAGTTTCAAATTTTACAAAAACTTTCCGTTACAGGTTATTTTCGTAACTTAGTTTTTATTCCAAAAATTTGCACCTAAGTTGCTTCATCACTTCATAGAATTTAATCTACAAAGATCAAGTATCGTACCCAGCAAAATAAAACACAAATATAAAGATAACGTTATCGAACTATTTAAATATTGTCAAAATTTTGCCAGTACAGACTAGACTCAAAATGGCCCTTTTGATTGAGCAATAACAAAAGCACTCAAACACCTATTTCACATAAAATAATCACAAGAAGTATCACCCAAAATAAATTAGCAGTACCTCAGGTTAGAAATTATTATGGCAGGCGAACAGTTTTAATTCCCACCTTAATGAATGAAATACCAAAGTCTATTAAAACCGAAATAAACCAGAAAAACTATAAACAAAAAGTACTATTATAACTACTTATGTAACTTAGTCTAACAAAAAATAAAAAAACCTAAACAAAAATAAAAAGCAACCTGTATAGGGATTTTGAGATCGACTAGAACCGTTCTTGAGCAAATTCTATAAACATGGCGTGTGACTCACGTAGGTAAGGTACTTAACTTACTAGATGTTTACGGCTACCGTAGTTTGGCGTGGTTACGTGCAAATTGTTTTGGATGTGCCTACATTGCTTACATAATAGTGAATTAATTAAGCAATGTAGGTACATCCAAAATGTTGTTATTAATTTAGTGATTAAGCAGTGTTATCGAATGTGAGTATCAATACAAACCATCTCCGGTTTAATGATACAAATAAAATTAAAACTTGTATTAAGACTACATACGATTAAGTAAATAAATAATAATAATAAGCATTTTGCATTTGAAAACCAAAAAAAATATGCAAATTTTTGCAGTTCTCTTTTACCTAGAAGAAAGAAAAAGGTATTTATTAGTTTCGCACAGGAATATCACAAACTTAACTAAAACACAAAAACTAAACACAAAAAAACTAAAACACTACAACGCTACGCTACTAAATACATTTTTTTTTTTTTTTTTGTAAAATTTAAAACAAAGTCGTACGAGGCCAAAAGGTCACTATCTCAGCATGATGCTGCGATATTTAAAAAGTGTTTAAGTGCGTAAACAAAACGCACATCACAGTTTTTTTTTACATAAAATGCAAACATCCAAGCAACCAAAAGCCCCGTATTCAGGTAGATTTTTTTTTTCATTTTTGTCCATTGCTTGTTGATGTCAGATGTCAAGGCTAGGGACCAAATACAATACAAATACCTCACCCATTACAATACCTAAGGGTTTTATTTATAAACGTGATGTTTAAACTTAAAAAATGTGACGTTAAACAGTCGCTAATCATCACTTCAATTTAAACAGTGTTCATAAATCTTCATCCAAACAGTACATTTATAATCACTCAACAAATCTAGGCTACTCACATGCAGCCTACCTTAGCCCCTTCTTACTTCGTTACAAGCCTCTCGACACCGCTGAGAGCGCTCTAGTCGAGTGTCCGCTAGCTTTGTCAGCTCTACGTGAGTGCTCGTACGCCGATAGACACCCGCGACACTTGACACTAGGGAATAAATACTGTTTGTTGAGGCTGCAGTTTTGCTAGACGCGGTGTGATCGGTTGGTGGTTTTGATACGAGAGAATTTAGTTATTGTCGTCACATTATAGGATTCTTTCCCTAAAAGACAATTTCAGACACCAATCTACTTAGTCTTAGAACGATCTGACCAAGATTATGTCTAGACTTTAAAAGAGACCCCTGAGTTTGTTTCGACTTTTCTTCTCAGACTCTTCAGATAAGAAACGCCAACCTCATTTTGTTTATAAATATCTTTGACGTGTAACAGTGGTTTTACAAACCTGCTTACAGAAATAAGATTGTTCATCATTTAAAGGAAAGGGAACACAGGCTGATTTGTTTATTGATGCAGTAGGTTGCATGGGTAGCCGTCACCTCTTTCTGCGAAGCAGTAATGCTCGCGAAGAGGGAGACGGCGCTCGTGAGGGAGAGGCAATAAATGCGCCCTCACGGCCCTAGCCTCCGCAAGAGACGCCCTGGGCATCGGGGGCGAGGCAAGTAATGGGTAGCTCGTTGTCCGGTAAGGACCAAGCCCGGGTCGACGGCACGTTGTGTTCCACGCGCGCCTCAAAGAGATGTCTGCATCAACTGGTGGGGTCCGCAAGGGCCCATGCCTGCCAGGGATCCGGGTTGGTCGAAAGAGATACTGTGGCCCCTGGCACACAGGCAACTGAGGAAACACGGGTGGTTTTTAGTCATTACAAGTCTTGACACGCCTTCCTGCTCCATTCAGAGCGAGAGATGTTATTTGATGATAACCCACCACCCAAAAAAAGGCATTTCGACTTCGGCATTTGTGTCGTATATTATGACAAGGATCAAAGTATAGTTAAGGTTTTCAAGTTGATCGTACCTAGGCTGCCTGATTTCATAAGATTTTAGGTACATTGGTGTAAATTCAGCCTGGAAGGTCATTGCCTCATCTCCCAGATAGAATCCCGAAATTATTTATGTTACGATTCGGTGCAAAAATTACGCTTCTTGTATGAAAAGTGTAGTATATTTTATGTTTATGTATTCGTATCCTTTTTATCTTACATCTTGTAACAAGTATTCTTGACTGAGAAAATAATTGGATGCTTGTCAATACAACGCCGTGTCTTTTGAGGACTCACTTTGTTTAGCATGTTCTTGTAGGTATATCGTGTTCAGCATTATGTTTCTTGAAGCGGTTTGACGCAGAAACAATTTTGTAATATAATATTTTCTTATGTTTCTTGTGGCTTTGAAATCTGCAAAAACTTATTTATGTTTCGTAATGCACATGTACCAATGACCGTATCGGTAAACGGTAATGCAAAAAAGCACTTAAAATTGGCCTAAAAGTTTCTTCTTCGTAAGTTTTAGCTTCTGCCCATGGTTTGGCCACCTGAAGGTCGGAAATTTTCCCACGGGATCGTATTAGCAAGATAAAAGCATCCTATATCCTAACTTGGAACATGATCTACCTGTGTGCCAAATTCTGCTGTCCTATTCGTTCAGTCGTTGAGGTTATGTTCTATCACCAGAATCAGCTTACCTACTGCCAGGTTATATTTGTTAGTTCATATTATTATTTATTTTATTTGACTGTATTATTATTATTCAGTTTATTTTTTACTAGCTTTTGCCAGCGGCTCCGCCCGCGTCAGTAATCGCGTAAAAAAGTAGCCTATGTCCTTCTCTATATCCCAGGCTATATCTCTACCTAAATTTCATGACGATCGGTTCAGCGCTTTAGCCGTGAAAGAGTGACAGACAGACAGACATACAACAGGATATTATTAGGGAAGTAGGGATTTTCATTTATAGTTAACATAATCTACTCAGTACAATGTTTTTTTTATTGAGTTGTATTGCAATATATAGTTAGCTAGCGACCTCGACAATTCATATTATTCGTGCCAGAGCAATCGGCAGCAAGTTCGTCATGCTCCCTTAAATCTCACTGCTTGCGGTAGCGTCGAGGATCGGGTTGCCTCCTTCCCTCAAATATGGCGAGGGTGTACTGGCTGATCTTTGCGTTATGCTCGTGAATTGCTCGTGCTTGTGGTGAATGGTCGTCTTGCTGACCATGGTTTTGTGGTGGCTCAAGAAAGGTTGGATATTTCAGACTTATAGTCCAGCTACCTGACAATTTATTTGGGGTCGGCGCAACATTATCTTTTTCTTTCATACTTTTCTAGTAGTGGGTAGTCATCTTTATTTATATCTAATTTTAACTAAGGTTCTCTCGACGAGTATAGTCTCCACTTTTTCCTATCTTGGGCTATTCTCATCCAAGTCGTTGTTTGCGAATTTTATAAGTTCGTCTTCCTTCCCATCTTTCTAGGTGGGCAACCTCTTTTTCTTTTTCCGGGGAGGCCAGGCCATGTTGTAATTTTTCTACTCCATCTCTCTTTATCCTGACGTGCAATGCGACCCGCCCAATTCCATTTAAGTTTCTTGCATTTTCTTCCTACATAAACCACCTATTTTATTATTTGCCACATAATTGATTACTAACTAGATTCTGTCCGTAACTTCATCCGCGTGATATTTCTTGCTACATCGAATCACCCATCGCCTCGCATCACCCATCATTATTTCATCATCATCATTCTCCTGCCCTTATCCCAATTTATTTGGGGTCGGCGCAACATGTCTTTTTCTTCCACACTTCTCTATTAGTCGTCATCTCCGTAGTCACACCCTTTCTAACTATATCATCATTCACACAGTCCATCCATAGTTTTTTTGGTCTCCCCCTACTCTTATAGCTATCGACATTCACACAGTCCATCCATCGTTTCTTTGGTCTCCCCCTACTCTTATAGCTATCGACATTCATACTCAAAACTTTCCTCACGACATTTTCCTCATTCCTCCGTATCACATGCCCATACCATGAAAACCGATTTCCACACAACTTTTCATTTATCGGTGCCACTTTCAGGCTTCCTCTTATGTACTCATTTTTACCCATCCACGCTATAACTCCGTTTTCGCTCAGCGTTTTTCTGACTTTCGTTCCATTTTCCCGGCTCCTTAAGATCTTAGCGTGGTGTTAAATACCCTATAATATTTCCCTAAAATTGGGCTATCAAATGAAAAAAGGATTTTTCAAATCTGACAGGTATTTTCAGGGATCAGCGTGAAACAAACACACTCGTCAGCATTATTATTCGTTAATTATATACGAGTAATCTATCCCTAGAAACAAGGAATTAATCTAACATATTTCCTTTATCACTCCCACAATGGTAATGAGAAATCTCGTCGGTAATAATCGTATAATATATTATTAGATGCCAAACAAATTACTCGAGCACAATCTCAATGTATAAAATAACGATGTGTCAGTAGCTGTGGGATGTTTGTGATTCTAATTATAGCAATATTAATTGGCAAGAATGTCGTATGTATGTTTCTGGTATTAGGGTGTATTATGGAGTTCTCTAGTAATATGATTATCTGACCAAGATTATGTCTGGATTTTAAAAGAGACTGTGACCTCTGAGTTTGTTTCGGCCTTTCTTCTCAGAGTAGTCAGATAGGAAACGCCGACCTCATCATCTAGTTTAAAAAATATGATTGACGTGTAATAGTGTTTGTAAAAACCTACTTACAGAAATAAAATCATTTATCATCATAATGGTTTTTATATAGAAAAGGAAAAAAAAACTTTATAAAAATTAAAAGTAAAACCATTTATCCGTTGGTGCAATAAAGCCATCGCTAAACCATAAGTTTAGATGACAAACGTATGATACTTACGCATAATTACAAATAATGTTATTGCACCGAGTCATACCAAAAATAGTCAGGTTAAAAACATAAGAATGTATTCCAATATTTTCAACCTGAAGAATGTCTGTCTCTAGAATTCCTTGTCTCATGCAATTCTAGTTATGTTTGTAGTTTAACCCAACATTCTTGAGTAGTATAACGACTAGTGTTAGTACACAAGGTAGAATTTTAGCCGTAGCGAAAATAAAAAAGACGGCCAAATGCGTATCGTACTCGCAGACGAAGGGTTCCGTACCGCCGTACGATATTTAACTCCACATATTTTTTTTTTTATAATTAAGAAAAAAAAATAACACCGAAAAATCTCGATTCTTGTATGGCCCTTTTTTAATATTTATTCAAAAATCAAAATCAAAATCAAAATATTTTTATTTCATATAAACCTGCATGGGCACTTATGAAACGTCAGAAGCTAGGTGCATATTAATTGTTGTTGTAACGGCCATTGGTAGTATCCGCTCTATGAGAATTTCAAGGTCCCAAAAATACCACCCTATGAAAGATGGACACAGCGGAGCGGAATAGGGCATGGAATCCAAAAATATAAATATTTTGTAAAGCCGCCGTGAAGTAAATTCGACTTTTCGTATTCCGTTTCTCGTTTCATTTTACTGCTATTTGTACGTACATAATATAGGTACATAGTATAGTAGTATAGCACAGTACAGACACAGGTTGCATATGAATATTTATAAAATGAAGAGATCGAATCAGAAATGAAGAGATCCGCAGGAGAACCAAGGTAACCGACATAGCCCGAAGAATTGCCAAACTTAAGCGGCAGTGGGCAGGGCACATTGCTCGCAGAACAGATGGCCGATCGGGCCGAAAGCTACGATGCGATGATGTCGTTTGCTACTTAGGCTAGTCCTAAAGCTAAAATAGTTAATAAGTTGCGCCATAGTGCGTTATAGAGTAGAATAATGCTACTTTAATTGCGGAAAGGTTTTGACATGCGGATTATAAAGCCAAGCATTCTTTTAGCCTTAGCAACTATAGTATCTATATGATCACGGAAGGACAAGGATGTATCAAAGAGTACACCTAGATCTCGGATGACTGATACTCTGCTCAATGCTGATCCATCTATATGATAATCAAATTTAATGTAGTTCACTTTATTCGTGAATGTAATCGTCTGGCATTATCCATACATACACCTTTTGCTTCATTTACCTTCATAGTCGCTCCATGTGAAATACTGGTATTCAGCTCCATCTGTTTAGACTGGAAGCCGACCTCAACAAGTTGGGGCAAAGCATTGCAGAAGATGATATTCATGAAAAAAAATTGTTGGGTGGTAAATCATAAAATATTTTCTCCAACTCTGGCTGGAGCAGGAGGGCGTGTTAGACTTTTACTGACTAAAACCCACCCGTGTTCTTTCAGTTGCCTGTGTGCCAGGGGCCACGGTATTTCTTTCAAACAACTCCTCACCAGAAACAACACCCGTCTGGTCGAAGGATCCTCCCTTTTCTATGTTGGATGTGTGAACATGACACCGTTCCTGATACCTCTATAATGAAATCTCTAAACTTAATTAGTGTCTCAAAAAGGGCAGATTTTCGTCACTTTAAAAATCAAAAATCAAAAACAAAAGTCATTTATTCAAACTAGGCTGAAAGTCAGCACTTTTGAATGTCAAAATTACATCAGAAAGTCCCCCAAAAACGCCCGCCATTCACCACTTCCTAGTGCTTTAGCTGGAAAGAAGAGGTGGCGCAACCTAAAAATAAACTGAACTGCTAAATGTTAGGTAGCCGTCACCTTCTTTTGCGCAGCATTGCTGCTCGCGAGGACGGAGGCGGCGCACGTGAGGGAGAGGCAGTATATGCGCCCTCACGGCCCTAGCCGCTGCAGGAGATGCCCTGGGCGTCCGGAATCCCTGGCTAATTCCCAGCCACCGTAGACGTGGGCTTGCGGACGGCGAGTAATGGGTAGCTCGCTGTCCGTCTCTTTCGAACAACCCGCACCTCTGGCAGGTACATTTATACATCTGGTCATAAACGCACGCCGCCGCCGGTTGCGAGTACTACGCACTTGACCTTTCGGGAGAACATCACCAATACGTTCTCCCAGGGCGTTATCTCCCGGCGTTTCCTCTCACTTTTTTTGTCGCGTTTCTTTTATCCTCCTGACAACGTTAAATATTTTCCGGGAAAATTGTTACAATTCCTATTCTATTTATATTCTCAATTCGGTTTATTTTGAGACAAAATGGCTCCTGAAACAGTCATCTACTTCGTTAGATTACTGGTGTATTGAATTTCAGAGCGATGGAATTACAGTAGGATTATTGTTAGACTAATAGTCTGATGGAAATATTTTTGTTTCCATTTTGTGCGAATTTAGAAAAGAAAAACTCAAACTCACAGCATTTATTTCAATGATAAATGATTTTATTTCTGTAAGTAGGTTTTTACAAACACTTTTACACGTCAATCATAATGTTTTTAAACAAGATGAGGTCGGCGTTTCTTAACTGACTACTCTGAGAAGAAAGGCCGAAACAAACTTAGAGGTCACAGTCTCTTTAAATGTTCAGACTTAATCTTGGTCAAATGATGTGAAGACCATGTGGATTGGTGTCTGAAATAGCCTTTTGAGGAAAAAACGACACAGATTGAGTGGACCTGTGCAATCAGTGCACGCATTTATAAGTAATCATGCAGCTCAACTCAGAACTTGAGGAGCTCAACGATTTGACGAAAAATACCAAAGAAAGAAAATTTTGGTAGGCCGCGTAAATTACGCAAACTACCAGACCATGATTAAAACGAAATAAGAAAAAAAAAACAAACATAACTTATTAAAAACAGCCACACAGTCATCACATTCGCAATAATGCACCATCTTACACACTGTTGTAACCTATGTTTACAAATAAAGACTGTTGATTGATTGATTGAATAAAAATACTTTACAAAGTAAATGTTCATGTCATAAAATTCATTAAACTATTTACAGGTTTCCGGAAACCCATTTATTATAATTACTAAATTCAGTTCAATTGCACTAGAGTTTCTTTGATAACGAAAGTAAACACTAAGGAAGGGGTTTTTTCCTTAAAGGGGTTAGTTACCCCCCCGAGTGGGTTCCCGCATTGTCGTTGCGGGGGGGCTTAGTAACCGTGGTCTCCCATCCACGGTGAAGCCAAGAGGAACCCAACGGTGGGGCCGCTCGTCAGGGCTTTTGCCTCAAAGCCGACGACGTAGCGGCCAAAACGTAGGTTGCGGTGAGGTGCACCGCAACTGAGGAGGGCCGCGATGTCGAATGGGAGGCATCGCGGCTGAGGGTTACAGGCTGCGGTAGAGGAGGAGTGCCGGTGCTTCTGAGCAGCGCTCTTCCCTTCCGTGGCCTGGACGGGGCCGCCACCGTTTGATGGCGGACGCGGTGGGGCCGCAGGGGAAGAGGAGTGTCGGTATAGCGTCAGCCGCTCTCCCTATCCTCTGCGGCCGAAAAGTGGTAGACGGGACGGCGCGTTGTGTTCCTCACGCGCGCCGTCAAAGATGTCAGCAACCACTGGTGGGGTCCGCAAGGGCCGATGCCTGCCAGGGGTGCGGGTTTGTTCGAAAGAGATACCACGGCCCCTGGCATACGGGCTACTGAGGGAACACGGGTGGGTTTTAGTCAGTAAAAGTCTGACACGCCCTCCTGCTCTACTCAGCAGGAGAAGTCATTTGATGATTTCCCACCCAAAAAAAAAAAAAAAAAAAAAAAAAAAAGGGGTTAGTTAGAAGATGAAAGTTTGTATGGAATTCTGTCATTCTTGCCAATGAGAAAACCATCGGGCGCACTCGGCTTGTATTAATAATAAAAGTAACTCGTATGATTCGCTCTGTTCTGAACGCACGTAGTCACTCAAGTGCAAATTGCGGATTTATACGGCGTGCATTAGGCCCATTATGACATATATGCATGTGCAGTCTTTGCACACACGCAACCCCGATCAATCCATAGGATGCAGACCCTCCAAAACCGTTTCCTTCGCCATGCCACAGGCTCGCCATGGTACGTTCGGAACGAGATCAATCCATCCATCTCGATCTGAGACTGCCCACGATAGCTCAATTTCCGAAACGCAACTCGAAGCGTTTCTTCGATGAAGCCGAGTTATACATCGCGTCAAACTTAATGGCGGCTCTGAAGTGAGCTACACGCTGCGCAGTACCCCACCCCTCAACCCCGCTGACCCATGAATTTGTTACTGCGCAGCGACTCACCTCGTGTTCCGAGCCGCCATAAAGTTTGAATCGAGCTGTACATACATCGCAATCCCTTGATTGTGAAGGCCTCCAGTTATGTCCCCAGTAGATTATTACATAATTATTCAAATTCAAAGTATTTATTTCAATTAAACCATTCACAGGCACTTTTGAATCGACGAGGAGTCGTCCAATCGGAAATTTGAAGCTAAAGCGTAATAGATACATATGGATAAGACCGGGCAAGAAAATTAATTTATTCTTGGTAATTTACACCCATTGCTAAACATCAAAATAAATTAAATCGAACTCACACATAGATGAGATTGCTGTGCATACAAATATACCTATAACAGAAATGATTTAAAACGAATTTAAAATGTGAACAATACCATTTTCTTTCATTTGCCTCATGATATTCTTTTGTAGGATTAGAGTTTTACCAGCAGAACGCGGCTCAGAGCAAGAAAACAGATGTTTTTAGGGTTCCGTAGCCAAATGGCAAAAAACGGAACCCTTATGGATTCGTCATGTCTGTCTGTCTGTCCGTTCATATGTCACATCCACTTTTTTCAGAAACTATAAGATCTATGCTGATGGAACTTGGTAAGTAGATGTATTCTGTGTTGTATGTAACCGCATTAAGATTTTCACACAAAAATAGAAAAAAAAAACAATAAATTTTGGCGGTCTCCGTACTTAGAACTGAAACTCAAAAAAAAAAACATCAAGCCTATACGTGTGGGGTATCTATAAATAGGTCTTCAAAAATGATATTGAGGTTTCTAAAATCATTTTTTTCTAAACTGAATAGTTTGCGCGACAGACACTTCCAAAATGGTAACTTGTAAAATAAGAGAATGATAAAACTAAAAAAATAATATGATGTACATATGCCTCCTCCTCCTCCTCTTCCTAAAATCAAAGTTGAAGCTAGTTGCCCATTCCAAAACGTAGATCTCTATGGAGAAGAACGGGCAAGAAACTCCAAGGACACTCTTTTAAATCATGGGTATTACAAAATCTTGTGAACATTATTCTGGTGCTTCTCTATGTGAGAACAATGTAAAAAAAAATAAGCTTCAAAATAAGCCATGGCAGTTAGGAGATGACCAGGCTCAACCGACGGCGCCCGTTCACGAACTTGACGCGTGGATCAGCACCATCCAGCTCAACCATTTTCTAGAGAACCGAATGATCCAACACACGCGCTACCATCAGTGAGACATTTAAGTGAGCATGACTCCCTCTCACAGAGAGGAGGCCTGTGTCCCAGCAATGGGAACGTTATAGGCTGAATATGCTACATAGTTACCCCACGGGTCATTGAACTTTGCCTGCGGTATTTTGAAAAGGGTAAACCATTCTTTGCCTTCACTATTGTTACAATAGGTTCCTACCCACAGAATGTGAATAGAACTACAAATAGAAGGCAAAACAATCAAGTATGGCGTGTGAAACACCCATTAGGAACCGTCTGTTTACTAGAACATAATAACAGACGACCGGATTTAGGATTCCGTGGTCGGATTTAGGTCTATTTGCTAGGTTAGACAAACTTGTATTCTATCTAGATTGAAGTTATTAGTGTGGTATTGTTTGTTAAACATTTAACGGTTGAGTTTATTTCAAAGTGACGAAAGTGATTCCAGTTTTTATAAAATTTAGTTATGTTTCTTTCGCAATTACATTTTAGAAGTTTGCTGACGCATTTTCAGAAACAAATGTTTCAGTAAGCTATAAAAAAAATATATATAGGTATATCGTTGGATTGGTACAGACTACAATTTTGCCCACAGCTGGGACACAAGCCTCCTTTCTGTGACAGGGATTGGGCCATAATCCACCACGCAAGCCCAATGCGGGTTTGTCTTACAATTTTTGATTCTAGGACATGCCGTTTTCCCCACGATGTTTTACTTCGTCGTTTTGAGACTAGTAGTGATGTAATAATTCACACAAAATAAAGTGCCTGACTGGGTTCGAACTTACTATCTACAAGTCGTAAATCGCGGCCTCGTAACACTGGGCCACGGCCACGACTGCTCTACCAATCTACGGTATGTGAAAGCAAATATTTAAATCGTAAAGATGCGCTAACACGCTTAACTACAATTGCTCCATCGGTCAATTCTTGTCAACTATGACGACCCACATGTTGCTAGAGATACGGCCACACAATAACATGCAATATGGAGCAACTTAAAAGCTAGGCAATACGCCACCCCCGCCGCGTCCGCTGCTGACCAGTTCCTCTCGTAAAAACGAGACGTGGTCATACGTACAAACGAGATAGAAACAAAATTGACTAAACATTTTCAAACCGATTGGATATTCGGCAACTCTTGAAATATATGGAGCAATCAGAACCAATATTCCCGAAACATATCCGAAATGTATTGTTGTTGCTCCAGATTGCTCCACTTAATTGATCCACTTTGATCCATTAGTGTTGCTGAGCAATAATTGTTCAAAAAATTGCCCGTGTAAGAGCACCTTTAAATCAAAACCCATACCAAACTGCGTCATAAGAGCCGCTTTTATTTATCTTTCATTTGACTTGACTGACTGTAATAGAAACGCGATTATTATAAGCGAGCTCTTTTTTAAGCAATGAATCTTTGGTTGAAAAACAAAATTTTCTGTTGAACGTATAAAAATTACGCCATTGGCTTTTTATTTTTAATCAATCTACTCATAGTAAATAATTGGTGACAGTTTAATACTCCGTAGCGCAGTTGAAAAGTAACTGGCTCATACATCACGTGTGCCAAGGTAATAAATGAAACAGTTAAAGTAATTTTACTGCTAACAACTCACGGTAACTGTCAACTGTTTTTATTGTAGTTTTTTCATTTATATTTATTACTGTGAATTAGTTATAAATAGTCTGAAAAAATCTGGACCATTTATAAAACTTAGGTTGCGCCCCATAGCAGCAACATTTTTTATTAGTCAATGAGGAAGCTTCCATTATAATTACGATTCTTTATCATTCTGGTGACGTTGTACTAATTAATTTACGCTTCGTACATCGTTCCTAGTATTTACTCATTTTTGGAATGAAGTTCTCTAACGCAGCTTGGGGTCCATAGTTCGATAACGAGGTCAAAATGAAAATCCAAGGCGAAAAATTTCATTTTTTTCATAATGGGTGTCCTTTTCGTGGTTTTCGAGGGTGCTCAAAATAAAGTTTCGGGTATTTTAAGGATTGGAATAAACTAAGTTTTGTTCTGAGTGGAAGAAAAATCGCAAGGATGGTCGTTTCTGACGGTGGACCCCCGACCCAACATGTATTTTTTTTTAAATATTTATTTGCCTAATACCACAAATTGTTCTTAGTATCAATATCATCTCACCTACATGCAATTAACTTTCATTTTATCCCTTTACCCCTTTTGTGACCCAACTCTGATCCATACAAGACATAAATGTGAAAGTTTGTATGTTTGTTACTCAATCACGCAAAAACGGCCGAAAGGATTTGGATGAAATTTGGCACACAGGTGGTTTACAATCTGGATTAACACATAGAGTACTTTTATCCCGGTAGCAGGTTCCCGTGGGATAATTTCCGACTTCCTCGCGGCAGAAGCTGCTGACAAAACCTGGTAAAAAAAACGGCATTGTAAAGCGTCATCCCTGTCACTCCTACTCTGTTGACATATTGTCATAGATCACCAAAATGTAGCAATTTCCGTCTTGTCTCATAACTAAACATACGGAACCGCACACAAAATATTCACAGAACCTTTATTTATGTACGGCACGGTCGACGGCCATTACAATCTAAAACGTCAAAAAAGAACTATTTCTTTCCCTAATAGACCATTCTGTTACCATATTATTATTTTGTATTCAGAAACTAATATACGCATAAAAAATTGGAATTTGATACAAATGACTGATTGAAATATTATGAAGTTTTCCTAAGTTATTTTCTGAATTTGTGTTGGAATTATTGTTATCAAGGTGGAAAAACAAAAAGTATTACCGGACTTCTATTAATACTGTGGTTTAGGCTTTTTTTTTTCCACTCGTTTCATTTTTGTTTTAACATTAAATAAATAATTATACCGTCCAGAAAACGTCCGCTGCCGGACATAGGCCTCCCCGCAAGCAGCAGTGGACGTCTTTTAGCTGAAATGATGATGATGATGATGATGAATTATATCGTATAGCATCGTCTCGCCCGCTCGCGATATTAGTTCGTTTTCTCTTGCATTTTCGTTTTTTTTTTTCTATCTTATTTGGCTCTTTAGCGTCGGAGCGCGAGTTAAATAGACTCATAACCTTCCACAAAAATTGCGGTACAAAACGCCAAAAAAAACATCAAACGCAAATCCAACGAATAGTTCCACTCTCTACATACAAACTGAGAAACAAAAAAAAACCTCATTGTAATATTAATTCTAGTATATTTCTATTACTTAAGGAAAACAAAATTAATGGAATTTAAACTATAAGAGAGAAACTATAATTTAAAAGCAATAAATATAAACAAAAACTTAGAGTAAACTCAACAGGACATATCTACAAACATTAAAGTTTTCAATATGAAAAAGGCTTCAATAAAATATTTTCACTGCAAGTTGCTACCCTATGCAAAGGAGAATTAAATACAATATCGGATTTTTGCTTAATGACGTGGCACGAAAGCTTCCCTATTAAGAAAACGGTTCAGTTTATACAACTGAACGCAATCAGAACATCTAAACTGAGTTCATGAACTGTCAATGTCAATATTCCCCAACAATGCTGTCACTGACAGCTCTTGAACGCGGTTTACATTTACTGATCGTGTTCAGTTTCATTGGTGAAATTCGTCGTAAGTAGGTAACGTATCGAAGTTTAATTCATATACACCTTATTTATTTTATAGTATCTTACAATAAAGAGACAGTTTAAAAAATGTACACAAAAAAATTATGTAAAATAATTAAGAATTAAATTCCAACACGGCTTTAACTTGTTACACAAAGTTTTCCATTTTGTTACGTGCACTTCGAGCACACATTTCGTTACAAAACATCGAAGAGGAATGCAAATGGCGGCCAATGTTTTCGGCTCAAACATTCCCTTTACATTTTTTTACTTATAAAATACAGCCAGTATTTATAACATACACAGCATGAAGCCTGTTTTCCCGAAGGGTTGGGAAGAGGTAAACCAAAGCCCACATTTTGCTAGCTATGCGAGCCTATTACCATCAACTGACCACAAATCATTTAAAAAACTCTATAAAACTTCTCGATTGAACACTCACTGGTGGCACTAGCAACTACACGACTTACGATATAGTTGCGACCAGTTATAATGAGAACAAAAACTGAACACAAGTAAAACTTATTCCACAAATATTTCCATTTTGTTACGTTCACTGCGATCACACAGTTCGTTACAAAATATCAAAGAGAAATGCAAATGGCCGCCAAAGTTTTCGGCGTAAACTATTTCCAGTTTATTTATGCATTAGCCTTTACTGCGGCTTTAGTTTGCTCGTGTGCCTTCCCCGTTCATAAATTATTTAAACACAAGTCAGGCATCCTACGACCTAGATACAATAGTCTAGGTTCATCTAACTTTTGCTTGAATTATTTATGTATTTGATACGTGCAGGGACTTGGAAAATAATGCGGGCAACAAAATGTTTTTTGTTTTAGATGGATATCTAGGTTTCTACTATTCCTTCATTTTTTTTCTGCCTTGACGTAGTGACTACTGGTTTATTCTGTAGTAATCTCATCGTGAACTAGGGTATACGATATACCCCTACCGTATTTTTGCTTAATTAATTGTAGTTTTAAAATTGAAATTATTAGATGTAGTTTTTAATTTTATACCTATCCTGAATGTGATCTGTTTGCTTATGAGTGGAGCACAATTATGCGTGTATGTCTGATGTTTTGCGAGAGTACAGTCACGAGCAATAATATGTATACACTTACCAACTTTTAAAAGTAATTTTCTCCACTTTTACTAATTGTAATCTTATTTTATTATGAAAATAATATTTTGGAACCCACACTGTAATGAAATATCTAAGTAATCTCAAGGCTGCAATCGCTATTTAAAAGAAAATCGCTTTTGAATTTGGCGATGTGTTTACATGTTATTGCTCGTGACTGTACGTATACTAGGTATTAAATGTTAGAATTATGTTTGTTAACTATATAATATCTGTTTCGATCTCTATGTTAATTAATGTAATTGGTGTTACCGTTTTAATTTACAATAAATAAATAATAATAATACATTTCTTAATTTAGTCACAATAAGTTTGTAAGTAAGGGCTACTTACATTTTTTTACATTTTCTCTGTTAGCATATTTTCATCCCACTGGTGGGCCATTATTTCCAGAGCTTACGATCTAGTGCTATTGTCCAGCACTTGTTGTTTGTTTTGTCCTGATCTTCCCGCTTCAAGCCTCTTAGCTGTCTCAGAGCTCCACATTTTTCCAACATCGTCAACAATCGTCATAATTAGCCAGTTTATCCAAAACATTAACTAATTATACAAAAACATTATTCATTAGGAAAATAAACCTTCTTCATGAAACACTCCGTCCGTTGCTGAAAACCGAATGGGAATCCGTTCCGTAGTTTTTGAGTCTAACGAGTTCAGACATGCAGACGCGGCAGGGGACTTATACGTAATAAATATGTGATGGTTTCTAGTGCATATTTTTATTTAAAAGGAACAACAAACAGCTATAAAATAAAACATAGAAACAAGACATTGCAAAACGTATAAAAATGTTGCAGCCCACAACGCTGTTCATGGGTTAACAATAGGATACAAAACAGTGAAAATAATCAGTAGGGCATGTAATACAAGTATTTTTTTTTCCAACTTATTAAATTAACTATCGTATCAAGATATATGGTACATGTATACACCGTGACATTTTATTCGTCTTACAACGGCAACCCACTTCATGTATCCAATGACTACATTTAAATAAAAATAAAATTGAACATATGAATAATTAAAAAAAAAACATTCACTTAGACGCGTGATGTAGTTTGAAACACCCTGATATGGAGATGGAATGAATCATCATCATCATCATATCAGCCGAAAGACGTCCACTGCTGGACATAACTCTCCCCCAAAAGAGGGCATTTGCCATAATCGCCACACTTGGCAGGCGGGTTGGCGATCGCAGTATTGTGGACAAATGCATAGAGAACACTGCTGCCCATTCTCTAGTAAGTACCTTAGTCGTCTTCTACGACACCCACGGGAAGAAATGCGATGGTGCTATTCTTTTACGTCCGGCACCACACGGAACAAATGGAATTACTGATGTAATGTAGGTAATGGTATAGGTGTCTTCTACCCTTTGATACGTGAACATTATTAACACCGTGTTTCGTAATTCTAAAGCATTATTTATTATTCTTTGTACCTATTATCTTAATCAATGGTAACAATTTTTAATCGCGCCTAAATGGTATTTTATGTCGGATACATTGAGTGGACCAGCTTTGTAAGACAACTAAAATGTCACGGTGTATAGTAAACAAAAGATGATACCAATAAGAAAAATATTTATCATATTCAGGAGATCTCCTTAAGAATAAGAGTTTTGAACCTATAGGGAGCACATGCAAAAATGTCAATATGTTCAAAAATCCTATTGTAGGAATCAACTATTCTGCGAACAGGCGAACGCAAGCCAGAGTTGGACTTGTATATGTTTAGGAAACATAAGTAAATCAATTTTAGTGCCCGTTCAGAATCACAGTAGAAGAACAAGTAGGTACTTGAAGCGACAACGTTATCATTATCAGAATAAAATTCACATTAAGAACCATGTGTCTGCGCAAACGTGCCTTTTATTTTGGAGTTATTCTGTTTTACTGCTTAAATTACGATACAAGGCTAGAAAGTTCAGACTTTGTATTACGTAGCCATTTTCGGCAAATGAAATGTCCCACATAGACCTACTAGGTAACCTGCATTTTTACTGTGTAAAACACTATTAATCACAATTTGAATCATTTGGAAGCTAAAGCTAATCTATAGCTTCATCATCGCCATCATCATTTCAACTGAAAGACGTCCACTGCTGGACATAGGCCTTCCTCAAGCTCCTCCACTTCCACCAGTTCTGCGCTTCTCACATCCAGCGGATTCCTGCGGCCTTCACACGGTCTTCGGTCTATCTTATGGAAAGCCTTCCAATACTACGTCTTCCGGTACGTGGTCGCCACTCCAGAACCTTTCGGCTCCATCGGCTATCTGTTCTGCGAGCAATGTGCCCTGCCCACTGCCACTTAAGTTTGGCAATTCTTCAGGCTATGTCGGTTGCCTTGATTCTCCTGCGGATCTCTTCATTTCTGATTCGATCACGTAGGGATCTCTGAGCATAGCCCTCTCCATTGCCCTTTGGGTGACTTTTAGCCTTCTCATCATCATCATTTCAGCCGAAAGACATCCACTGCTGGGCATAGGCCTCCCCCAGGCTCCTCCATTTCGACCGGTCTTGTGCTTCCCACATCCAGCGGATACCCGCGGCTTTCACAAGGTCATCGGTCCACCTTGTAGGAGGCCTTCCCACTCTACGTCTTCCGGTACGCGGTCGCCACTCCAGAACCTTTCGGCTCCATTGGCCATCTGTTCTGCGAGCAATGTCTAATCAATGCCCTGCCCACTGCCACTTAAGTTTGGCAATTCTTCGGGCTATGTCGGTTGCCTTGGTTCTCCTGCGGATCTCTTCTTTTAGCCTTCTGATAAGGCCCATTGTGAGTGACCACGTTTCAGTATCATATGACATTACTGACAACACGTACTGGTCAAAGACTTTCGTCTTGAGACACTGCGGGATGTGGGACGAGAAGATATTGCTTCAAGTGACGTTATTGGTGATGTTCTTCAGGAAGCTCAGGTGCTACTAGGTGTGATACTCGCAACCGGCGTGCGTTTATGACCGTAAACGAGACAGAAGGAGTACATATGTATGATCGTAGGTGCTTACCCCCGTGGGAAAAAGGCGTGAGTTTGTTTAAGTATGTCCTATTGCTTCATTTTTTTGAAAAAAAACTACTCCACAACGTAAATATCGCAATGAATTGTAGAAGAAAAACGATACTTTTATCTTGCTTATACTTCTAATTTTACAACTGTTCTCTTCGACTGTCCAACAACCAATGAACCGCACTTTTTTGTTGGGAATGGCATCTCGAAATTGACCTAGAGAGGCCGTGACCTCTTAACCGGACTTTAATGATCCGCACTCGATTTTACCATTTTAAATACATTAAAACACATTATGTCCCCACCCAGAAATAACGGAACGGCGATGTTGTTTCTGAGTGTTGCCAACGTAAAATTACACATTAAATTGCCTGAGTTGTCATAATAAAAACATATCTAAAAATACCGTTACAATTCATGATAATAACCTATCGGTGCTGCCACAGTGGATATCTTTATTCGGTATTTAAATAGTACACTTTTTCTAAACTAAATCAAGTTGAAAATGAAGTCCATTCCCACTGCTAGTGTGTTATGCAATCACCTCGCAGTATCTCAATACAATCTCAATAAATTGGTTTATGTTAGCCAAAAATTCTACAGAAAAAACCTGTGTGTACCAAAAGTTGTAATGTTGGGAATAAAGGCCCCATTCCCGCATTCAAAACGCAATCAAATCACTAGCAAACAATAAAACACTTTTATGTGCGTCTAAAATATCACATGACGAGGACAAACTGTAACATTTAACAACATTATAAAGGTTACATTTTAGTGGCCCTACTATAAAACGCGGCCCTGTTTTTATCCCCCTGCCAGAATTACTGAGCGTAGCATTATGAAAACAAAGAACTAAGGGCGCTTACAATCCGTTGACGTGCGGTTTTTAGACGCGTATTGTCGCGATTTGCGTAACTCCAGCTCAATGTTTATACCAATCTTGACTTTTTGCAAAAAAAAAAAAAAAACAATCCTTTTTTTGTTTTTCGTGTATGATTGTCTGAAACATAAGCAAGCAATACGAGAAATTCGTTATCAAAAGGTATTTATAATACAACAAAAAGAGTAAAATATAATGCTAGTAAATATAGTAATTTACAAAGTCCCGTTCACTAATAACTTAAAACTGAGCCCAAAAAAACTTTAATTAAAAAAAAACTTTAATTTAAGAAAAATAACTTTAATTTCGGAAGGCGGTGACAAGAAATTAATAAAACACATATCCAAAGTCCCGACTTCTGAAATTAAACTTATTTTTCACTTTCTAGTGTTTTTTTGGAAATCGGTTATATTTTTCGAAAAAAGTTTTTATTTTGCACTTTTTAGTTATAGCACCTACCCCACACCAATTCGAAATTTCATCATCCTTGGGGTCACAACAATGCATATTTATGCTATAGCAGCAATCTCGGTTAATTTGCTGTCATTTTTCGAAGAGTTCCGTTGTCCGTCTCCGAAACGCATCCTCAGATCTATAAGAAATTGAAATGGGACCATTTCGAAATAAACCCCTTTCGAACAAAAAAATAATTTTGCAAATCGGTCTTATGACGGAGTTATGCCCGAACCTCCACCTAACTCCTAACCGTTAAAGAGTTGTACCAAATCAAAAAATCAAAAAAATCAAAATCAAAATCTTTTATTTGCATAAATAAGGTACAGAAAGTTCTTAAAATATTACTTGATCGCTTATTATGCCATTAATGTCGGCGTGCAAATTTAGGTACATGTCTAAATACTATTCTAAGAAATGACTGATTAAAGTTGAATCATGCATGCGATTAGTAAATTATAAATTATTAAATTAAATTCGGACACAATTATTATTAAATGCCCTATTCACAATTACATTAAATACACACAACTCACAACAATACTCACAATAACTAAAATTTTAATATTTATAATTCAATTCAATTAAATTCCGATAAATTATTAAATTAAATTAAATTCGGACACAATTATTATTAAATGCCCTATTCATAACTTACATTAAATGCACACAACTCACAACAATACTCACATTAACTAAAAATACATACCATTCACAACTTATAATCTAAAAATTCAAGTACACTATAGAAGCATTTATCATTGAGCATTTTTGTTATGCTATTCTTAAATTTTAAAAATGGAAGTGTTTTTATGTTGCTTGGTATTTTGTTAAACAATTTGATGCACATGATATAACTATTGTTGGACGTGAGTGTGAGATTCGTTTTGGGTTGATACAACTTGTTAGTATTATGTGATCGAGGGGCATAATAGCTTGTCGCCTGCTGAAAAAGACTCTTATGTTTGAAAACAAATAAACATGATTCCAAGATATAAATGCACGGTAAGGTTAGGATTCTATATTTTCTAAAGAAAGGGCGACAAGAATCTATTTGTTTCAGCCCAAATATAGCCCTTAAACACTTTTTTTGCATTACAAATGCTTGATCAATTTCCACACAGCGACCCCAAAGAACGATACCATACCGCAAAATGGAGGATATATAGCCGTGGTACGCAGTCATTGCGGCGTTTCGGGATATTTCGCAGCTAATACGCCTCAGAGGATAGACAAAACTATTCATTCTACTGCAAACGTCATACACATGTTGTTTCCAGGAGCAAAACTTATCTAAAGATATCCCAAGAAATTTAACTGAATCAGTTTCTGCCAGGGCTACCCCTTTATATGCTACATTTAGGTTTAAAGGTTTTGATCGGTATGTATGAAATTGCATAAATTTGGTTTTACTAATATTGACCCTTAAATTGTTAGCTTCTAGCCACTCTATAGACGTTTGGAGAGCTGTGTTTATTTCCTGCTCATAGGTATTTTTATCGTTGCCCTTCAATATAATACTAGTATCGTCAGCAAATAGTACACACTTATGTTTCAATATATGTGGAAAGTCGTTAATGTAGAGCAAGAATAGCGGTGGACCTAAGATACTGCCTTGTGGCACGCCATAACTATTTAATATAAACGAAGACTGAAATGACTGTCGCGTTTTGGATGTAGCATCGTAACCTGAGATTTCCACTGCCTGCACTCGATCAGATAGATATGACTCCAGCCAGTCGTACGCTTTTCCTCTGACCCCGTATCTGAAAACTTTATCTAGTAAGCGTTCATGACTGACATGATCAAACGCCTTACTCATATCCATAAAGAGCACTGAAACAGGAATTTTGCTATCAATAGAGTCCGTTATTGATTTTATTAATTGAAAGGCTGCTAAAGATGTGCTTTTATTTTTGCGAAAACCATTTTGTTCTCCATTTAAAATTTGATGTTTTTCAATAAACTTTGCCAACTTGTAATGAAATACTTTTTCAAAAATTTTAGAAAATATAGGTATAAGTGTAACGGGCCGGTAATTGTCCATTTGAGTTTTATCACCTTTTTTGTACAACGGTTTCACTATTGACCTCTTTAATATCTCGGGAAATATTCCTTCTTCTAGTGAGAGATTGATAACATACAAAAGAGGTTCCAAAATCATTTTTATTGATAATTTTACAATGTCAGTACGAATCTCATCATATCCACTCGCTTTTGAATCGTTTAGAGACATCACAATTTTTTTTAAATCCATGTTGTCCAACGGGTTCAGAAATATAGAATTGCCGATTGAATCGATACTTCCCATATGGTTTAAACTAGAATGGTTTGTATTGTCTGGGTTATGCTTGATAATTGTGTTAATGAAAAAATTATTAAAACCTACCTTCCTTCATCAGCTCAGCGTCATTAGATGATGATGACCATACGCAAATGTCTCAATAGCTTTAGAAAATATATGAAAAACATTGTTAATACCTACAAAATTTGAGGGCTTCCCTCGATTTCCCTGGGATTCCAGCATCAGATCCTGACTTGGTGCCAATGGGACCACCTCAGGAGTATACTCTTGCACACAAAAAAGAATTTTGAGAATCGGTCCACACAAGTGGGAGAAATCGATGAACATACATAAAAAAGATACATACAGTGGAACATAAAACCTCCTCCTGTTTTGGAAGACGGTTAAAAATTAATGAGATTTTTATAACGGAATAGGTAAACGTTTCAGCGCCATCGGTTATCTTTTCCGCGAGGAGCCAATGTTGGAAGGCCCCCCATAAGGTGAACCGACAACCTGGTGAAGACTGCAGGAATCCACTGGATGCGAGAAGTAGCCTATGTCAAGCAGTAGACGTCTTTCCACTGAAATGATGAGCCTAAAAAGAAATTTGTTATAATAAATAGAAGTAAAAAGTATTTACAAACGTTGTACTGAAATAGGAGACAGATAACAGACAAAACAAAAACCACATTACTTTGGGAAAAGTCGCTGTAATTTACGGTGTGTAATTATCGCGCGGCCAACAGTCTGCACTAGCCCTAAAATAAAATTACCTCTTTTCTCTCGCAAAGTGTCGTGTCCTCACATTTTTGAATAATTCACCGCGTTAACGTGAGCCGTTGAAAAATTCTTTTATCTCTGTGGAAAATTCGGGTTTCGTGCGAATAGTCTGTGTCTAGACCTTTTTGTGGCTAAAATTACGTCTCGTTTAATTTATTTTCGAGCTTTTTGTTTTAAAATGTAGAACAGTATACGGTGGTCACGTGTTTACAAGTTTAATTTTCTAAATGAATGGTATTTGTCTGGTCTGGTCTGGATTTTAAGACAGGTTAGCTGTTCTGTGTATTTTTCTCTGATTTAAATTTTACACGTTGTAGATATTAAAAAATTACATCAGACATAGAGATCAGATTTTCTTGACATTTCTATCGGACCTTTGGAAGGCCTACGAGGGACCAAAGCCAACTCGTAGAGGCAAAGTACAAACAGAAAACGCCTCGGATTAAACTCTGTAAAGCGTCACGTTTCCGAGACGTTCAAAGTTGATCACGTGACATCCAGAATGTTTTGAACTTGCGTACATCTTGTTGCATAGATGTTTTAAATAATCATTGGTGTCAGCTATTGATTTATATAGGTTTCATACATGGTCGCCTTTAAAAAGAAACTTCAAATCTCTTTTAAAGAAAATAACCAGTAAGAAAAATATCAAAATCAATACAAAAAAAGCTCTATCCACCTGCCTAAGTGAACGAATACCGAGTGATATTTAAACCCCATGATTTTGTCATACATTTTTTCATCAGTCTTAATGCTTCTTAAATAGGTTTCTTAAATTTTGTGTTTGACAAAAAAGATAGAAATAAAGCAGCACGAATTTTAGTTAAAGCGGGAACAAGAATGTATAAGTACCTCATCATCATTTCACCCGAAAGACGTCCACAGCTGGACAAAGGCCTACCCAAGCTGCGCAACTTCGACCGGTTCCATGCTTCCCGCATCAAGCAGAGTCCTGTGGCCCTCACAAGGCCATCGGTCGCCTTCCAACTTTACGTCTTCCGGTGCGGTCGCCACTCCAGAATAAAAAATATATACCTATTTAGCAAATAATGAAAAAGGTATTTTGGCAAACTAAAGATAAAATCTAAGCCATTCTTCCATTACCAGTACTATAATTTATATACCAATTAAGTTATTTTTGCCCTCCTTTGCCTACAAAACAATAAATTCGTATATCAAAGAAAAAATATTCCACTTCCATTCCTGACCTACATTCCGAATTTTCCCGAAAAATCATACAGACGATTCAGAAAAGTTTTGCTCAAATTTGCTCAACAAAAGTGTTTGTTTGGCATCGAACCCAAGACAGACAAAACTACTTAAAAACTTTGTGACAGGTGAAAGAAATATTGCCACTATTTTTGGTGCCTTATCATGTACTGCATAAGATGCCAAATCGCATAGCAATTTTTGTATTTGCTTTAGTGGACGCCAGTTATGGGCAATTTGATAAGAAAATAATAAATTTGTGGACTCTATACTAATATTATAAAGAGGAAAGATTTGATTGTTTGTTTGTTTGCATTGAATAGGCTCCGAAACTACTGAACCGATTTGAAAAATTCTTTCACTGTTGGGAAGCTACACTATCCCTGGGTGACATAGGCTATATTTTATCCCCGTATTCCCACGGGAACGGGAACTACGCGGGTGAAACCGCGGAGTGCCACTGATTGTTTAATATTTTTTTCGCAATAAATAAGGGTGATAGGAAATGTATTGTTAGTTATTGATTCACTAGTAATTGGGTTTGGATATTCTGACAACCAGTCTTACCAAAGGATATCTTAATACACACAATTTACTGGGTTGTAGCGGTCAGATAGGCCGTCGGTCTATGTAAAATAATAGTATTCGTTGTATCTGGTTCAGGGGCCGTATACCTATTGGGGGCCTGGGCACTTTAGAATACTCCTATAAAGAATGTAAATAAAGTTAACCAGATTATTTTATCACGAGTCCACCTCAGATGGGTATGGTTTTATTTTGACCATTCTTACAGACTTTGTCGGTTCGTGCAGAAAAGTATGAAAACTGAGAGAGTGTAGGATGTATGAGCGAGCAAAGCGAGATAACGTAGGTTTTCTTTTGATATTCTTACAACGCTGGCTGAAACTAGAGGGCCTCATGGATAGCGGGGCCTTTGGCATTTGCCCAGAGTCAGCAATGGAAAAGACCTGGTTAGTCTGGAAGCCGACCCCTACAAAGTTGAAAATAGTCTACGCAGACGATAATGATGATAAATTAGGTTTGGAAAATTACACCTACTTACCATTTGTGAAACCAAATACAATCATTACTATTATAAATCGATGAAAGTAATCATCATTTATAACCCGAAGAACACGTTAACGATGGCAGTTTAGTGTTCCACATAGAAGATAAGACAGTGTTCACCAGAATTATGGACCTGAGTCTTGAAGCTTTTGTGAAGTGCGAAACAAGTTATTTTACGTAATAGACCTTGCGGAAGAGTAATTCTTACCCTCGTGTTTCTTACCCTTTGGTACCAAATGTCCATTCCATAGGTGGTAACCAACCGGCTTTCTACCAGAAAGAAAGAAAGAAAAATAATTGCGACTCGCACATTAAGATTATAAACTAAACTAACCCTCACATAGACTGGGCACGCCACGATTGCGGCGGTAAGTCCCTTCTTTGAGGAGTGGTTTGAGAGGCGGCATGGCGTCCTCACCTTCCGCCTGACGCAGGTCCTCACCGGACACGGTTGTTTCGGGAGGTTCCTGTTTCGGATAGGGCGGGAGGAAACGCACGGGTGTTTCCACTGCGAAGATCGCCCTGAGGACACGGTGGAGCACACGGTGGTGGTCTGCCCAGCTTGGGTGGAGCACCGCCGTGTCCTCGTGGAGGCGATCGGCGGCGGCGATCTCTCGCGTCCGGCCCTGGTCCAGGCCATGGTACGAGCGAGAGGGCATGGGGAGCCGTCACCTCCTTCAGCGAAGCAGTAATGCTCGCGAAGAGGGAGGCGGCACACGTGAGGGAGAGGCAGCATATGCGCCCTCGCGACCCTAGCCGCCGCAGGATACGGAGACGCCCTGGGCGTCGGGAATCCCAGGCTGATTTCCGGCCACCGTAGGCATGGGCTTGCGGACGGCGAGTAATGGGTAGCTCGCTGTCCGGTAAGGAACAAGCCCAAGTCGACGGCGCGTTGTGTTCCACGCGCGCCTCAAAGAGATGTCAGCACAAAAAATGATGGGGCCCGCAAGGGCCGATGCCTGCCAGGGGTGCGGGTTTGTTCGAAAGAGACACCACAACCCCTGGCATACGGGCTACTGAAGGAACACGGGTGGGTTTTAGTCAGTAAAAGTCTGACACGCCCTCCTGCTCCACCCAGAGCGGGAGAAGTTATTTGATGATTTCCCCACCCAAAAAAAAAACCCCTCACATAGACACACAAAAAAAGTATTTATCTCAAAAAATAAAATAAAAGGAAAAACTCCTGAACGAGGCCAAAACGCTCCTATCTCTGCATAGTGGTACTGGTATTCTAAAAGGAGCTATCAGTAATAATTCAACATGAAACAATTGTAGGTAGTAACATAATAACTATTGTAACATTCCCCTCTTTCTTTTCCAGAAGAGAAAGCGAAGAACACAGAGCCAAAGTCAGAAGAACAGGCCGCGACAAAGATCCAGGCAGCGTTCCGTGGTCACAGGACGAGGAAGTCAATGAGCATGAAGACCAGCAAGCAGCAGCCACAGCAGCCACAGAAGCCGCAGCAGCAGAAGCAGCCGCAGCAGCAACAGCAGCCGGATCCTGAACCTACCAAGGCTGAGTTGGAGGCAGAGTTCAGGGCTGATGATAAAGGTCAGTCCATTTTCTGAAATATCTTAAGAGTTGTGGGATACAAAGCTGTTCTAAGTGCGTATTTCAGTGAATTGCTAAACCAGTTAAATCTGAGGATAGAAATATGGTACGACGAGATTTACGTCTGACTCATCGTTTGCAGTCTGCCCCGTTATACTAACTTGCTGACTAACTAATATCTTTCCCACGATATTGAAGGAAGAGCATCATATAGTTATTGTCATATAGTTTATGTGACTAATGTAGAGGAATCTTGAGACCTGTCAGAGAAGATGCACTTCTTTGTTCGAGATAATCTGCAATTACTAAGAGTACAGCATTTTGTATCTCACAACGTGCGGTTTACTTGTGGTAACCAAGTGTACGAATACGCTGTGAATGTGTGTGTGAGCGCAGGAGCTGTCAATACCGTACGAGAAACGCGTGAAGTTGGAAGTGTGTGTATGTGTGTGTGTGCGTTATGTGCTGACGCTACTCGTCTTCATGCACACATTCACAGCATGTCTGTACACTTCATGAACACAAGTAAAGAGCGCGTCGCTTCTGTATAAATATGCAAAAAGCATAAAATTATCGTATACGAGTGCAGTCGACCGCACGTCGCGCGTTGGTGGTATTACTTTGACCTTGAGCTGGCTGATTGTAGTAAAAACTATCAATAGAACGCGAGGCAAGATTATACCTACTTCATTTTGTTGTGGACTTCTGCAGGCTTAGCACAAGCACCGATTTATCGACGGAAGAATAGACATGACTATTAACTAAATGATGTACAGTAGGAGAAGATAGCTATGTTTTTGTATTAATTATCACAGTTATGCGTTCTAAACGAATCATGTGTAGATTAATCGTAAAAACTTTGTGGCCGTTCAAGTAGAAAGTTTGTTGTCAGGGTGATTTTGAAAGTTTGGGAAGAAATATTCTTCTGAAATAGGATACATTTATAAGGACCTAGACAAAGATCGTTAGAAACGAAAGACAAAATGACAGATTGTAGAAGGATTTCTACGGTGTGATGTCAAAAATGGAGAAATGAAATGTCACTTTGTATTGAAAAAGCACTGTCTATTCTTCGTAGAAATAAATAGAAAACGTCGTGCTAAGCCTGCTGTACTTGTAGGATAAGAAGAGGATTCGTGACTCAACAAAAACTAGCAAATGTACGCACGGACGAAAAAATATCGCGGCGGATTTTTTACGCGCACTGAATTTTCAACTCACTGCTGAGCGCCAAGAGTCGAAAATCGAATAGTTTTTTTTTTTTTGTTTCGCCACCCTGGGATGCACTCTGTTGGGTTCTGAATGCTCGGTTTGACACCGATAGTTCAAAATCAAGTACGCGAAACCTGCTGCGATATTTTTACGTACGTGCCAACAAAGTTTAGAGTTTGCAAGGTCTGTTAGCCGAAATTTTCGATCAACTAGACTGGCAGTTCAATCCCATAAACCGATTCTTTAATCATAATCAGAAGTTTCATATTGAAGCAGAAAATTGGTGATTGGACCAATTGGGTTTGAGGTCGGTCATGATACTAAAGAGCTCCAAATCTAGTGATTGACCTAATCAATATACTTACTTAAGCGAGAGGCAGCTTAGACTCCTGGCTTAGTCTGTCCTCAAAGTCTTCTTTGTCCTCAACAGAATTGATTGATTAAATTGTCTATGGACTCGAATTGATCTAGGACTTTGGAAAGAGGTTTCTTTGGAAGGTTCATTTGAATAGCCACGACGCGTGACGAGGGCCAAGTCTGGCACATTCAAAATGTCTAGGTATGTAATTGAACTTGACTGACACTTGTGGTCCATTTTTCATTAATTTCTTGAACGTGAAGTTTTTTTAGGTGAGTACGATTACAAAGGCTTACTAAGACAAGTGAAATAATACCACGAAATCATACCTTATGAAATAGGGTATTTAACTACCATTAAATATATTAATTAAATAATACTATTATTTTAAAGATGTTACAAAAAAGGAAGATTTGTAAAAAAAAATAACATCGGTAAAAATAGAAAAGTTACACGCTTTTAAAGTTATTAATTATTCTATACTTGTCTCGCAAAACGATCATTGTACTGAATGGCGCGAAGTTAATAAGGCGTTCAAGTTGTGTTGTGATGTCAGATGCTAATAGTGCTGTCTCTGTCTAGCATTGACTTTAAAACGCGTAAAACTTCGCCATTTTTTGCGATTTTTTTTTTTCTCGTGGTTAATTTTTTTTAAGAAAAATCAAAAAATATTTAGTCTAGTACTCTATTATAGCAGCTTGCCATAATACAAATCTAGTATAAATAAAAAGTTCTGACTGACTAACTCATCAACGCCCAGCTCAAACCCTTGGACCTAGAAAGCTGAATTTTTGCACAGAGGTTCCATTTATAATGTAGACAAGGAATAAGGTAGGATTTTTCGAAATTAAACCCCTAAGGGAGTTAAATAGGGGATGAAAGTTCCACGTGGGCGAAGCCGCTGGCAAAAGCTAGTTAGTAACTAAACAGTCTCATATCATTCGTAGATTTTTAACAGTCGTTACGGCTTTCAAAAGTCAAAAGCCCAAAAGTTTACAAAACAAGGGCCAAGGGGTATCATGTTACCCAATAACTGGGTTGTGGACGAAAAATAGGCAGTTGCTTCATGTGAAGTACTGGAATTCAGCTGCATTCACAAAAACTGGAAACTGACCCCAACACATTTGGGAAAAGATCAGACAGATTTGATTTAGACAACAGATATACATCATTTCAGCCGAAAGACGTTCACTGCTGGACATAGGCCTCCCCCAAGAGAATGAGGCTTGCCATAATTACCACTCTTGGCAGGCGTTTGCGATCAATACACCGAACATGCAAACAATACAAGCAAAATATAAAAGAATTGATAGTGAGTAACACGTCAAAATATTTTTTGTCACGTAGGTAAATCTATTTTATGTTCATGCCTTAGTATTTTACGCTCATGCCACTAACATTCTTATTTCATTACATCAGGAAGAAATTGACAGTTACAATCCTGTAGTCCGCCATTTTGTTTCCCACTCTAAATCAGAGGAGGTCGACTGATAATATCAAGGTAACGTAAAAGGATAGATTTCTTATTTTTTTCCTCGAATTAATTTTTAGTAGTAGTATGTTTTAACAGTGGAATTTCGTACTTAAATGTTATTTATATCTTTTAGTGATGGGAACGCTACGTCGATGGAATGGGTAAACGTTTTGATTTCTCGTTTTTTTTTAAACGGTATCTAACTTTACAGTAGTTTCGAGTAAAAACTTAATTGCTCGATGTCTGTATATACAGGGTCAAATTAAATTAGCTGACAATACTTTTTGGTACTGTTGGGTATCAAAAAGTATATATTGAAAAGTAATGGAACAAAAAAAAACATGCGTCATTCGATGGGCGATGGTCAATGAAAAAGAAAGAAAAAGCATAATTTTTAACAAGCATTAATGAATTAAAAGTGCTAAATAAAACTAGCAAAACTTATAAACTTTTGGGCGTAAACTTAGAACTTGAATATTTTCTTAAAAGCTCGAGGCGTATATAAATGTAAGAAGGACGTTCACGCTTTCCCAGAGAGTTCCCATGGCCACCTTCTGGCACCATCATCAGATCAGCTCCATATCATAATAATATTGCATTGTCACCCGACATAAACACGTATGCAAAATTCCAGTTCAATTGGAAACCGGGTAGTGGGTCAAATTTTACTTGCAAGATTTGGTCTCATACAGGCAGACACCGGGAGAGGTGAAAGTAACAAAGGCTTGTAAAAAGAACAAGTTGGGGAAAATTATGCGTAATATCCACCTCAAATGGGCATCGCTCAGCATAATGCTATGAACCAATGCGAGGCATAGCCACAGCGCTGGTTTTCAACGACTGAATGCAGATATCATAATAAAAATGTCATCATAATTTATTTTATTAAAAAAATTAGTACAGTCTGTTACAAAGAAGGATGACAACTTAGGAATTGTTTACTGTGATGAGTAGGTAACACGATTCCCCGGGGAATCTTACTCCACTAAAACCACGTCAATATCGTGTCTTGTAGAAACCAATGTAACGGTAAGGAATCGAAATGTCATATTCTGTATGTTCCAAGACAATTTGTCGATATTATTAATACGATCTTAGCAGATGTCGTGAGTGATCTAAGGAATTGACGTGGTTTCGAAGTAAGGAATCGTTAAATGGTCTTAGCGAATTAGGGCCCAGATGTCCTAGCTAAGTTACTTAGTAGCCTAGTACTGAGGACAATCAGCTCTCATTTCGAGATATATGAATATTGTAACTGAAAGCATCTGATTAGAGCTGGTTGTCTCAATAATAACAGAGCACGAGTTAATAAATCCCGTGAAACATCGTCTAACAATGATTGATGATGGTTCCTTTCATTGTGTTAAGTTAGTAGTCTTCCTTTTCAATCTTAATTAATTATCATTGCTGAGATTATGAGTTGTAATGGATTATGAGTTGGTTTCTCTTTCAAATGAAAATTATTCAAGTTACACCTGGGAACATACCTACTTAAGGATCTTGAACGAAATATTATTTATTTTAATACGCATTTGAGCTCGAATGAAATTGAATTTGATAAATGAACTGTTTGTTTTCTATTAATTAAATTAAATAATTTAAAAAAACTACCGGTCTTAAAATAATAATACGTACGTAAAGTTTATAAAAATAAAATAAAATTATTTATAAAAATAATACGAAAAGTTTATAAAATAATCATGAGGCATTAAAAAGTTCGTCCGCATCGTTGTCAACGGGAAAATTGTCCAAAATATTGGCAGCATTGCCACGTTGTATGGCAATGCTGATTGTTTGGCCGAATTAAAATTAAATTCTTTTCAACTATATCTGAACACTCTAGTTAATAATCTCTTTGTTGACAGTACGTGCCAATTCAAAATAATCCAAGTTTGCGTTAGACTATGCAATACATCTCACATTCCATCCAATATAAGATATTGGTTTGATAAGATTCATCTGATTCAACTCCACACAAAACTCCCCACTCTGCATATGAAAGTTATATTGAAATGTGTAAAAATTTCCCAAAACTTGAGATTCCGAGATTAGCGCACCGCCCCAAGGCATAATAAATTTGAACTTTTTTTTTGTAAATGTTATTGCGTAAAACTTCGAAATTATTACTCCAGAATTTCGCCTTTTCTTCCCATACAGAGTTTAATTAAAGGATTTACTTCGACGAAGGGAAAATAAAAAGTATCTCTTTTTTTTCCATATACTTTTTTATAAGATGGAGGTAATTAGTGTCAAAACTTAATAGATGTAGGAAAGTTCAGAATTTATAGTGATTAATGTTTGTTTTTATCCTACTAGTATTATAATTATCTTAAACTAGTTGATGCTCGTGGATTCGCCCGTTTGGATGTCGGTTATCGCGATCAAAAGTAATCATGAAATTTTGATCCCATTCCCGCAACTCATGGGAACCTATTCCAGGGATAAAAATTAGCCTGTCTTATTCCGCCCATTTTTAAAAGTATTCAAATGGATATAGTATGGTATCCTTAAGAGATAGACATATGCCATCGCGGACTTTTCTGTAGACCTATATAACATACACAATTCCACCATACATCATTTTGTTTTTCCGACATCTACAAATGTCATTACATTTTAGCCAATATACACAAAAAATTGACAAATTAAATACGAAAACCTTCCTCGAGAACCACTCTATTCATTGATGAAAACAACATGAAAATCGGTATAGTAGTTTTTGAGTTTATCACGAACAGAAAGACAGACAGACGCGGCGGGGGACGTTGTTTTAGAAAATGGAGTGAGGAGTGATGTGAGTAGGTAATATTTAAATAGACCACAATAGGTTGCAAAAACCCGAAAATAGCCAGTGCCGCTGGGCGTTGCCGAGCTAGGCAAAAAAATATTGGGCACGCGACAAATGATCCTTGTACAGTTATGTGTTACCAATCCTCATTATATACTCAGCCTTTAACGTTCCCACTGCTGGGACACAGGCCTCCTCTCTGTGAGAGGGAATGGACCGATCCACCACGCGGGCCCAGTGCGAGTTGGTAGTAGTCACGTGACATTGAATTTTTGGTTCTAGGACATGCCGGTTTCCTCACGGTGTTTTCCTCACCGTTTTGAGAGCAGTGGTGATGAAATAATTTACACAAAGTAAAGCGCCTGTGTGGGTTTCAAACCTACGACCGAAAACTCGTAATTCGTGGCCGTTACCAGGCGGCACCACTGCTCTGTTGAAGGCAGTATCAAAATATAAAATAAAATATGACTTTGCATAAATTCTTCCCAGCTGGAGGCGTCGTAGATAAAATTTTTGGCCATTTAAATAATAATTTTGATTTGTTAATAAAACTCACATCACATCCCATTTCTTCCCGTAGGTGTCGAAGAAGGCGACTAAGGGACTTACCAGAGAATGGGCAGCAGCGTTCTCAATGCATTTTACCACCATACTGCGATCGCCAAACCGCCTGCCAAGCGTGGCGGTTATGGCAAAAGGCCCCTTTTTGGGGGAGGGTTATGTCCAGCAGTGGACGTCTTTCGGCTGAAATGATGGTGATGATAAATAAAACTCAAATCGTTTTAATTACGTCTATATGAGATAAAATTACAATCTTAACCCCAATTATCTTAAACAATACAAACTAGGTAAGGCACAATACTAAGTACGGGGCGATAAAATTTAATTTACAACATAATAGGGCTTAAGGCTTAGTCTTAATAGTCAATTTAAAACTAAATGGCATAATCTACCTGTGTTCCTGGAGGCATTACAGTTTCGTTTCTATTACCTGTGCCATAATAAGTAGGTTAATTAGTTATTATTGTTTTTGTTGAGAATATCATATTTTCTAGCGACTAGATTCTAAGGCTTTGCCCCTTACTTCGTTTTCGCTTAGCGTTCTATCCGACTTGTTTTCGTTTTGCTTAGCTCCTAAGGGCCTCAGCGTGATGTTAGATAGCCTATTATCTTTCTCATGAATTCAGGTATCAATAGCAAAAATACTTTTTAAGTCCAACTAGTAGTTTTAGAGATTAGCGCGTTCAAACAAACAATCAAACAACGTCATGAGCGTCATTATTACAAACAAGCCGCGACCCGCAGTTTCAAAGTCTCGATTCCGTGGGAATATTTCGATAATAGTATAAAAAAACTTTTTAATAAAAAAATTAAACCGCCGAAAAACCGAAAAGTAAAAAATAATAAACCTGCTTTGTCCAACCCCAATAACTAAGTTCGGAAGTCGGTGACTTTGGTTATGTATTTAGTTATATGTCACCGCCTTCCGAACTTATTTTTATGAAATATTTTTTATATTTAAATATATTTTTATTAAAAAGTTTTTATTTTACAATTTTTTGTGGCTATAATCTACTAATTACTACATGCTTAATTTTTGATTACTTTTTTTGTAATACACAACTCAGTATTAAAATATGTGAGTTAACAATCAATCATCCCCTGTTTTCTTACCCTTAGGGTTGGAATTTTTCTTCAAAATTTATATGGGACCAACTTCGGGGTATACCCTTTCCAATAAAAAAGAATTATCAAAATTGGACAACTCTGGAAAAAGTTATGCGTGGTTATTCATAAAAAAAAAAAAAAAAATACGCGTCGAATTGAGTAACCTCCTCCGTTTTTTCGTCGGTTCAAAAAGAAGCAGTGGTGGCCCAGTAGTAACGGCCTTACGAGTTGTTGGTCGTGCGTTCGAACCACAGAAAAAAGAAGGTACATAGAAACGCCACTACACTGGCTAAGCACGGGAACCAGTGTCGCCGAACTCACACATTTGCATATCATATTGTCCATTACACTCATAAAAAACAGTGATATGATTGGCTACAAATTACAAAAGCAACTTTTACAAATCATCTTCTTATTGCTTTCAAAAATTAAGTCTTATCACAACGAATGAAAGTTGTTATTATTAGACGTGACGCAAATAATACAGACGATTTTCGTGTAAAAAACATAAATAGACCAATTTACAACGAGTACAGCTACTCAACGCTAGGTGGCGCCGTAACCAATTCATTCTATTCAGAACACTAGTGCTTTTGAAATAGATGTCATATTCGCATGCACATGTAATCTCAATTTGCTACTCAGTTAGAGATGTAGACAGATATCGATATTTTAATATCGATGTTACGTATTTTATTCGGGTGAGCAATGAAATAATTGGTTAACATTATAAAAATGCTTAATAATGGAAAAGTTTGATTATCTTTAAAATATCAATGTTAAAGAGATATTTGTATGTTTGTATGTAGGGGGGTAATCTTATTATCATTTAATCAAGTACGCGAGCGAAGCCGCTCATAGAAACTAACGTTAAATGAAACGATAAAAGATAGTACTAAAAATATTTACTGACCTTTTAATAACACATAATTATTTATTTAATAATTGCCGTTTTGATAGTCTTATATTTAATTTACTCTATTAATCGTGCTAAATGACAAGAAGATGATGATACCACCATGTTTTGGTAATCAACAATTCATATATACAGGAAAAGTTTTTATCCAGTGCGCAAATTTTAACCATGAATTCAGCATATCATTCTAGACCCCCACCGCAGAAATTTTTCGCTAGTTATACAAAAAAAAAAAAACAGTTGGCCCATACATTTTGACCGCGTAGGTATAGCACTTTTCTATGAAACAGGTGTTTTTTTTTTGTATAACCGGCGAAAAATTTCTGCGGTAGTCTAGAATGATATGCTGTATTCATGGTTAAAAATTGCGCACTGGATAAAAACTTATCCTGTATGTATATAAACCAATTCAATTAAATTGTACAGACGCCAGCACATCAAGCTACTCCAATCTGTCAAATTTATTTGATAGATTTTCAACTTTATATAGAATAAGGTTCATGTTCAATTGGGAAAATTTGACAGTTTGGGGTAGGTTGACCTGCTGGCGTATGTACCTTAAAAATTCAAATGTTTTCAGTAGGTATTGCTTTTTTTTAATCTTTATTTATTTAAGGGATTTATGTACACATATATGACAATGTCAATCCCATCGTGCTTTAACAAATAATACCTTACTCTTAAACTAAATAGACTAACCTGAATTACACAAAACTTATCCTAATCTTACTTATTATTTATTAAAAAGTATTAAAATAAAAAATTCATCCACTGCGCAAACTGTAACCATGAATTCAGCATATCATTCTAGAAACCCTAGCGCAGAAATATTTCGCCTGTTATACAAAAGAAGAAGAAGCTATACATTTCCAGTTTACGATGACCTCGCATTGTACGGAAATCCTTTACAATGCGAGATCAGCTTATACTGGCAATTATAGCTTGATGTGTAGCCGCATGTACCTCAATAAATTAAAAACCAATAATTGACCTACACTTTTATAAAATTTTGTCAATTATTTAATGCTTGGTTTCTGAAGTTCCTAGTTACCCATATTCCCATTACCTATTGATTCTAAATAAGCATAAATGATAACCCGAGTAATCAAGAAATACAATGTAAACTCCATTTATTCAGTACTAAGCAGCACTTACTACTACGCAATAAACAGTACTTTATATTTTCATATTGATTTTTCTTATCTCCATTTAACGACAACTCTCAATAACGCCATAAAATGCGCAGTCCCTTATTACACTGTAGTAACAAATTGTGATATTCAATAATTTATCGAATCATGCTTAAAATCATTCGTACTTAGCAGAATCGTATAAAACATCGACAACTACAAACATAACATCATATCTCTAACCCCCCTACATACAAACATACAAATACCTCTTTAACATTGATATTTTAAAGATAATCAAACTTTTACATTATTAAGCATTTGTATAATGTTAACCAATTATTTCATTGCTCACCCGAATAAAATACGTAACATCGATATTAAAATATCGATATCTGTCTGCATCTCTAACTGAGTAGCAAAAGAGGTTACATGTGCATGCGAATATGACATCTATTTCAAAAGCACTAGTGTTCTGAATAGAATGAATTGGTGACGGCGCCACCTAGCGTTGAGTAGCTGAACGCGTTTAACTCACAAAAGCCGGCAGCGGCCGGTTCATGAAACTATCATGTGAGTGAGAGTATCAGTAAAACACGTATCCATTGCGCTATTAGACTAGCCGATTCACTGGTAGATTTGTACCAAGCAAGCAATGGTTTTTGTTCCTAATGCAAAAATTTATTTGGTTTTTCATCGTGTTTCTAGTACCACGAAATAATGTTTTAATGAATTTATTAAGAAAAACACTAATATTTTGGTACTTACGTGTGAAATGAGATGCCATCTTTCATATAATTCACAATACAGCTGTTATTTTTACAAACCATCCCTGAACAACGCGGCATTTTGTCAAAAATCACGAGCAGTGAAGCCGTCGCACGTTGACATTTGACTATTTACTGAAACTGGCATCTGGAACGCATCTGGCCGCAAAGCGGCCAGATGCGTTCGCAAGCGCCACGCCTCCTTGCCACATCTCCTTCCTTCTACGATCTGAGGTTCGAACCCAGCCAGGCGCATTACTTTGTGTAAATAATTTCATCACCACTGCTCTCAAACGGTGAAGGAAAACATCGTGAGGAACCCAGCATGTTCTAGAACAAAAATTCGAAGACATGTGACATCTACCAACCTGAACTGGGCCCGCGTGGTAGATTACGGCCCGCTCCCTCTCACGGAGAGGAGGCCTGTGTCCCAGCAGTGGGAACGTAATAGGCTGAGTATGTATGTATGTATGTATTCCATGTCCTGATCTATGTCATCAATATCATCCAAATGCGTACAGCCGTTTCAGCGTGAAAGCGTAACAAACTACATACAAAAAAAATCGAATCTTCTGTATATAATATTAGTTTAGATTTATATAAAAGCTGTCTTCTGTTAACCAATCCTATGGCTGAACACTGACTCCCAAAATACAGGCCTAGACTTGGTTTGGGATTTAGGATCAATACTCTGTACCGTCCGTGTGGTGCCGGACGTAAAAGAATAGCAACATCCCATTTATTCCCGTGGGTGTCGTAGAAGGCGAATAAGGGACTTACCAGAGAATGGGCAGCAGCGTTCTCGATGCATTTTACCACCATACTACGATCGCCAACCAGCCTGCCCTCCCCAGACCCCTCCCAAATGGAGCCTGGGGGAGGCCTATGTCCAGCAGTGGACGTCTTTCGGCTGAAAAGATCATGATGATGAGACTTTTAAATTGTTGATTGACACTCGTGAGTGTCTATCATATTTTTATGTATTTGTTTTAGTGATCAATAAACGCTTTTATTTATTTACATAGAATTTCTTGAAATCGTAAAATGATAATAATAAAAAAAAACATTTCTAACAAATCCATTCAGATAAAAATTTCGCAAAAACAAAAGACGTCCCACGTTTCCTTTGCCAAAATATAAAATCTCACGCCAAACGTTAACAGAATATATTCAAGCATCCCAAACTCGATAAATTGTAAATATTATTATGGCCCCGTTTATACATAATAGAATGGTCGGCCATATTGAGAATTGAGCAGTTTGGTCTCGAACTTAAATATTCATACTGCGGCAGTGCCAAGTAGGGAAATACAGGACAACACATCAACTTATATAGGTCCAGTATAAGCTGAACTTGGGTTGTCTTGTGGACTCTCTCTTGTAACATATATTTTTTGTTTCATAATTACCTTATTATTCAATATCATCATCATCATCATCATCATTTCAGCCGAAAGACGTCCACTGCTGGACATAGGCCTCCCTCAGTCATGGGGGGTTTTGTCATAATCGCCACGCTTGGCAGGCGGGTTGGCGATCGCAGTATGGTGGTAAAATGCATAGAGAACGCTGCTGCCCATTCTCTAGTAAGTCCCTTAGTCGCCTTCTACGACACCCACGGGAAGAAATGGGATGGTGCTATTCTTTTACGCCCGGCGACATATACGGGACTTATTCAATATATATGTATATATTTCTACAAATTGGCATGCACCAAGGCTTTAGTAAAATATTCTAATATTTTCGTTTGTTATTTCCCATGTACCATTTTTTCTGTTCTTTTCTTCTTGTCTGTTCACATATGTGTGTACATAAATGGTTAAATAAATAAATAAAAACAATAAAATATCAGCGGCTCCATACATTTTGACCGCGTAGGTACGTATTGCTCTTTTATATGAATGACCTGATTTCTTTGATAACCGACGAAAAATTTATGTATTCAATCTCTATAGTCTTCGCTAGGGGGATTCATATGCATGTGAATCATCATCGAATTCATAGTTAAAGTTTGCACGTCGTTGTCCCTACCACCCTGTATAGATGGCACGTGTGTTGGATCATTCGGTTCCCTAGAAAATGGTTGAGCTGGATGGTGCTGATCCATGCGTCAAGTTCGTGAACGGGCTAATATATTTTTTTTTACATTGTTCTCACATATAGAAGCACCAAGAATAATGTTCCCGAGATTTTGTAATACCCATGACTTAAAGGAGTGTCCTTGGAGTTTCTTGCCCGTTCTTCTCCATAGAGATCTACGTTTTGGAATGGGCACCTAGCTTCAACTTCGATTTTTTTGACAGTTAAAAAGTGCCTGGGAAAGGTTTAATTGAAATGAATGCTTTGAGTTTGAGTTGAGTTTGAGTTCAGCCGAAAGACGTCCACTGCTGGACATAACCCTCCCCCAAATGTGGGGCTTTCGCCATAATCGCCACGCTTGGCAGGCGGGTTGGCGATCGCAGTATAGTGGTAAAATGCAAAGAAAACACTGCTGCCCATTCTCTAGTAAGTCCTTTAGTCGCCTTCTACGACACCCACGGGAAGAAATGGGATGGTGCTATTCTTTTACGTCCGGCACCACATGGAACATGTGTTTCATATATGTATGTATTTATAAATTGTATAATGAGTGGTACACTACAAGCTACCTGCAGTACTTTAAAAGATCATTGGACCTGTTTCATTTATATCTGAATTTGAAATAAATTCTACGTATATATCTATTGTAATGCTTTCGCATACAATGAGAGGTCAGCTTATACCAGAAAAGTTTAACTTGAAGTGTCTCCACGACGCTTATAAAGCGAAAACTTCTTACTTTGGCCGAAGAAAATAAAATATGCAAATAAGTATCCTAAATGTTTAGAAAAGTAGGCGGTTTGGAGTCTCCAAAGGATTACGTTTGTTGGTTAGAAAAATCGAATTTCTTTTTATTTAACACTAGCTTTTGCCCGCGGCTCCGCCCGCGTGGATGTCGGTTATCGCGTAAAAAAGTAGCCTATGTCCTTACCCATATCCCAGGCTATATCTCGGCCAAATTTCATGACGATCGGTTCAGCGATTAAGGCGTGAAAGCGTAACAGACAGACAGACAGACAGACAGACAGAGTTACTTTCGCATTTATAATATTAGTAGGGATTGAGAAAACAAGAGGTCAAGTTGAAGGTTTTATGCTTCTTGCCTGACGTTTTTTTTAAAGTTTGTTATAGTGATGAGGTAAAATGATTACTTTCTTAGTTTCAATTTTGATTTATTGGGATTCGTTGCAAACATTATACAGGGTGGCAGAGACATCAATGTACAACCTGTTAGGTAATAGATAGGTAATAGGCGGGCTGTGGTCCGCAACTCCACGTCAAAGCGCGTATTTTGCGTACGGATGGGAGAATCGGTCATTCGATCCACCCCAGCTCCTCGAGAAAAGCCAGCAACGCCTTGATGTTGTTGACAATCTCACGTAGGGTACCTGGGTTACCGAAGTATTTTGCCCTGTAGTTAGCGACCACCGGGCAGTTTAACAGCACATGAGCCGCTGTCTCGTCGTCCTCCATGCAGGTCCTGCACAGCGGACTGTCTGTTGTCATAGGAGTAACAGACAGTCCGCACAACCTGTTACCATGGTCACAGTACCTGAATCCAGACAAAAAAAAACAAGAGTAAATTTCAACCAAGGGGGTTTGAAATTTCAACCAAAAGGGGTTTGAAATGTATGCTTGCAATTTTGTAAATAGCCGACGAATACGTGACCCCAGAGTCATGTACTGATTCCATATTAACAGAATGCACGTCGATGTCCCTGACACCATTTAAAAAAATCACGCCAATTTCATCTAGTTTAAAAAAAATATGATTGACGTGTAAAAGTACGTACCTTTTTCAAATGTTAAATGAATCATTTCTGTAACTATAAACTTACACATATAAAATCATATTAGGATAATTTGAAAAAAAATCTTTTCCTTGTACAGACTGGAGCACATCAAGCTACACCAATCTGTCAAATTTCTTTGATAGATTTTCATCTTTATTCCAAACCCTTAAAGTTCATGTTCAATTGGGAAAATTTGACAGATTGGGGTAGCTTGATGTGCTAGCGTCTGTACCAGATGCGAGCTTGTCTCTAGCACAAATATCTCATGGATGACAGAATAAATAGTAAATAAAACACAAAAATAATAATTCCACGACCAGATTGATATTCCGTTACAAAAACAAACCTGTAATATTACCTTCACAGCCCGTGATTATACTGCCAAAACTAATCCGTCAACCGTCTGCCACCCACCTCCCACAAACTGACAGATCGTTCCTATTCTTAGCTAAAGTCACGGGGCGACTCCCAAATATAACTTCTCATTATTCATGCTAAAGGCTCATTTACATGGAAACAGTTTCTCGCCAATAAACGCATTTTTCTTTGTTTCTTTTTTCTTGGCTCGAAGATTCGATAATCGAACGAATTTTAAAATGTTTTGTCATGCACTCTGTCGCTGTAAGCAAAAGGTTCGCATTTAAGGAACAAATAAAAGTAATATTGACTAGTCATAATAGGCGCATCTAATATAGCTTATTTTGGCAGGCACTACATAAACTGTACATACGAGATCCGTATGTCGAAAAGTGACAATATTGCCTCAACTGAAAGCAAAGTCCCGTAATTAAGATTCAAAATGTAGTCGCTATCTCATCTCAATTAATGTCGAAAACTTATCAGAAATATTTGTAAATTTTTGGGCCGATTGAGACTCAGATTGGAACGCAACCGTTCTTAAAAATAAGGGATTGCTCCTCTAAATCAAAAATCAAAATCAAAAGTCATTTATTCAAACTAGGCTGAGAGTCAGCACTTTTCGAACGTCAAAAAAAAAAAAAAAAAAAAACATAAGACAGTCCCCCCAAAACGCCCACCCTTCGACACTTCCTAGTGCTTTAGCTGAGAAGAAGAAGTGGCGCAACAAACTCCCCAGCAGCACAGCTGTCTGTTCAGTTAGAAGAACTTGATACTGTACAATACAATAGTAAAAAATAAAATGATTTAAAGAGTCTAATAAAATAAACAATTAAGTATATGAATGTAATTCATACAACCTGTCAGTAGGTAAGCTAATTCTGGTGAAAGAACACAAACATTGTCTTGAGTTAATCACAGCGACCAACTATTCTTATCGTTTAAGTAGTCGTTAATAGAATAGTATGCCTTAGAACAAAGGTTGGATTTTACTTTGGCTTTAAACGCACTAAAATGTAAATCTAACAAAGAAGAGGGAAGCTTGTTATAAAAGGTTATACCAAGCCCAACAAATGAGTTATGAACCTTATGAAGCCGGTGAAAGGGAGCACGTAGTTTATCCTTATTTCTAGTATTTATATTATGAATATCACTGTTTTTAGTGTATAAGTGTATATTTTGCCTAATATATAAGATGTTAGCGAATATGAATTGCGATGCCACCGTGAGAATACCGATATCTTTAAAAAAATCTCTTAGGGACACTCTAGCACCCAGTTGGTAAATTGCTCTGATCTGCAAAATGAGAAAGGTTAGTATCTCCAATTGCAAATGCCACATGAGTTTGATAAATCGGCTGATCATACGGCTAGCCATGTCCCACGTGTTGGAGTGTCCAAAGTGTCCACACACTTGTACTTACTTGCAAGTGAATAAAAAAATGCAATTGACGTGGACTGCTGAGCCCTATTCATCTAACTATAAAATACACTGTACAAATAAATATAATGAGAGAGTCTGTTTATAATTTCAAAATAACAACTTTTTTCTGAATGCATATGATAGTATATACGGTACTTTTAACAAAAAATCATTTTTAGAAGTGAAAACTTCTTTCAATCGACTTCAGAAAAATGCTGATCTTATAACCTAAAAGACTGTCAAAAAAGCCTTCTCCATGTAAACGAGCCTTTACCCTCACTAAATATTACATTCATTATTCAACTAGTGAAACCCACGTAGACAAAGTTTGTCGCTTCCCGGGATTAAAAGTAAGTTGTGATGATTTAGGACACAGCTTGGTCTCCAGCGGGCTTAGCATGACGCTTTGTATTTCTACGAAGAATAGACAGTGTTTTTTCAATACAAAGTGATATTTCGTTCCTACATTTTTGTTATCGCACCGTAGATATCCTTCTACAATCTGTCATTTAGTCTTTCGTTTCTTACGATATTTCTCTAGGTCCTTTTATATGTAAACTATTTCAGAAGAGTATTTCTTCCCAAACTGTCAAAATCACACTGACAACAAAACTTTCTACTCGACGGCCACAAAGTATATACGATTATCTACATACATCATGATTCGTTTAGAACGCATAACTGTGATAATGAATGGAAAAACAAAGGTATCTTATCCTATTGTACATAATTTATTTAATAGTGTTGTCTATTCTTCCGTCGACAAGTCGGTGCTCGTGCTAAGCCTGCTGGTGACAGTTGTAATACAATGATAAGTAGGCACGTGCAAGGTGTACGTGATATACGAGGTATTTCAGTAGTAATGAGAAGAGAGACAGTGGAATATCCTATAACAGAGATTGTGAATCAACACGCGTATCTTTGGCGGAAATCCGCCCGTGAATCGTCATTACAAAATAATATAATATTTTCTATAGGCGACTCACACGACCTTAGCTTTGTAGATGCATCGAAAATTCCAGAAACTTGTATTAGGCTACAGCAGGCTTAGCATGACGCTTTGTATTTCTACGAAGAATAGACAGTGCTTTTTCCATACAACGTGACATTTCGTTCCTCCATTTTTGACATCGCACCGTAGATATCCTTTTTTCGGGAGGTTCCTGTTTCGAATAAGGCGGGAGGAAACGCCCGGGTGTTTCCACTGCGAAGATCGCCCTGAGGACACGGTGGAGCACACGGTGGCGGTCTGCCCGGCTTGGGCGGAGCACCGCCGTGTTCTTGTAGAGGCAATCGGCCGCGGCGATCTCTCGCGTCCGGCTCTGGTCCAGGCCATGGTACGGAGCGAGATTGCATGGGTAGCCGTCACCTCCTTCAGCGAAGCAGTAATGCTCGCGAAGAGGGCATCGCCACCGTAGGCATGAGCTTGCGGACGGCGAGTGATGGGTAGCTCGCTGTCCGATAAGGACCAAGCCCAAGTCGACGGCGCGTTGTGTTCCACGCGCGCCTCAAAGAGATGTCAGCACAAACCGATGGGGCCCGCAAAGGCCGATGCCTGCCAGGGGTGCAGGTTCGTTCGAAAGAGATACCGCAGCCCCTGGCATACGGGCTACTGAGGGAACACGGGTGGGTTTTAGTCAGTAAAAGTCTGACACGCCCTCCTGCTCCACCCAGAGCGGGAGAAGTTATTTGATGATTTCACACCCAAAAAAAAAAACCGTAGATATCCTTCTGCAATCTGTCATTTTGTCTTTCGTTTCTAACAATCTGTGTCTAGGTCCCTATAAATGTAGACTATTTCAGAAGAATATTTCTTCCCAACTATCAAAATCACACTCACAGCAAACTTTCTACTCGACGGCCACAAAGTAAATACGATTATCTACAAAATCATGATTCGTTTAGAACGCATAACTGTGATAATTAATAGAAAAAACATAGCTATCTTCTCCTATTGTACATCATTTAGTTAATAGTTATGTCTATTCTTCCGTCACAAATCGGTGCTCGTGCTAAGCCTGCTGGCACGTTTAAAATAAAACATTCTCAACAACAAAAGATAAGGAAAAAATACACCAACTTTTATTACACAGAATACAAAACGTATACGTATGTATACCTACAGTTCTCATTTATTATTGGTTGTCATGACAATCATGTAATTTGGTCTATATTAAATTCATCTAAAAATAAAGTAAATGCGAGAACGCTGTGGGCCTTGTAGACCATTTTCTATTTTATTAGGTACCTGGTACTTGTTGCTAGGTCTACACTGGCCCGAACTTATTAACACTGTAGATTGAAAACAGTGTAAAAGCCGAGTATTTAAAAGAGTAACCGTGGAGCTTCTTGCCAGCTCTTCTCCATAGGTAATCATATGTTAACTATTTATTTAAATACTCTTTATTGTACACCAGAAAATACATGACAAAAATAAAAAAAACGTTAAACACTAAAAACATACAACGGGCGGCCTTATCGCTTTCTGCGATCTCTTCCAGGCAACCTTGGTTCTCCTGCGGATCTCTTCATCCCTGATATTACCTGATATTTTCTCCATTTTAATTATTCAAAAATATTCGTTGCGTTATTCACGTTGTTGAGTAGACATTTTTTTATTTTTTTTGAAATAAGAAGTAGGTTCTGGATTAGAAATATCCAATTGGAAGCGTGCACCTAGCTTCTGACGTTTCATAAGTGCCCATGTAGGTTTCATGATCATTTAAGCCCGAAAGACGTCCACTGCTGGACATAAGCCTCCTCCAAAGGGGGGGAATTTCCATAATCGTTACGATTGGCAGGTGGGTTGGCGATCGCAGTATGGTGGTCAAATGCATAGAGAACGTTGCTGCCCATTCTCTAGTAAGTCCCTTAGTCGCCTTCTACGACATCGATCGAAAGAAATGGGATGGTGCTATTCTTTTACGTCCGGCATCATACAGAACATACGCAACATGTAACCTACATGTAAAATAACATATTTTTAGTTGGAAAAATAGGCAAAAATATTGAATCAGAAGAGCACTGAAGCAGAGAAGAATTCTGTCATCCCTACTTTCATATTGTAAATGCGATAGTAACTCTGCCTATCTGTTATGCTTTCACGCTTAAACTGCTGAAACGATCGTCATGAAATTTGGCAGAGATATAGCCTGGGATATGATAACTTTTTCCAAAAAAATTACAATCGACTTCCAAAAAAACACTACAAAGTGCAAAATAACTTTAATTTCGGAAGTCGGTGACTTTGGATGTGTATTTTAATTATTTGTCACCGCGTTCCGAAATTAAAGTTATTTTGCACTTTGTAGTGTTTTTTTGGATGGCGGTTGTATTTTTTTTGAAAAAAGTTTTTTTTCTCTTTTTAGTTACCTACCAATTCGAAATTTCAACAATGCATATTTATGCGATAGCAGCATTCGCGGTTGATTTGCTGTAATTGTTTGAAGAGTTCCGTTGTCTGTCTCCGAAACGCATCATCAGATCTAGATGAAATATTAATGATTAATGGGACCATTCCGGAATAAACCCCTTTCGAACACAAAAATAATTTTGCAAATCTGTCTATATACGACGGGGTTATGCCCGAACGTACATAAAAAAATAAAAAACATGTCGAATTGATAACCTCCTTCTTTTTGAAGTCAGTTAAAAAAGGACATACGCTACTGCTTTATGCGATAACCGATATCCATGCGGGCGGAGCCGTGGGCAAAAGCAAGTACTATAATAAAAGCACACAGAACAATATACTCTGTTACCCCTCAGGAAATAAGAGCGTCACATAATTATTTCCAAAATATCAATTTACCTCCGCTACAAAATACAATTTTCAGTCAAAATATCTTTCAGTTACAGGCGAAACTTCACTAAATTCATTTACAATTTAGGGAAACATCTGCTGAAATAAATCCCTGTTGAGTCGGGATCCGACACTTATTAGCGAAACGTTTACCTATTTTCAAAGAAGATTTGTATATTTTATTCTAATTTTGGGATACGGAAAATAACTGGTGTTTGTTGTGGAGAGATTTAAGGTTTCTTATTTTGTAATATTATATTCTTTTTGGGAGTTTCTGTAAGTTAATTTGTAATAGAATCTAGATACTCGATGTGGTCTTGGAGAATAAGCATGTTAAACTGACCTACAGGGTTGCAACTAAAAGTAGCTTTCATTTTGTATCCTCATCATTTCAGCCGAAAGAAGTCCATTGCTGGTCATAGACCACCCCCAAGCTCCGCCACTTCGACCGGTTCTGTGCTTTCCGCATCCAGCGGACTCCTGCGGTCCTCAAAAAGTCATCGATCCACCTTGCAACTTTACGTATTCCGGTACGCGTTCGCCACTCTAGAACTTTTCTGCCCTATCGGCCATCTGTTCTGCGAGCTAACTGCCACTTAAGTTTGGCAATTCTCCGGGTTATGTCGGTTACCTTGATTCTCCTACGCGGATCTCATAATTCCTGATACTTTCTCATATTTTCTTCATTTTGATATTTCAATAATATTCGTTGCGTTATTCACGTTTTTGAGCAGACATTTTTTCGAAAATATGAAGTATGTAATGGATTAGAAATAACCATTAAAAAACATATTCTGGTTAATAGTGGGTTACGAAATAAGGGAGTAGGTCTATACTGAAATTGATGCTTAGCTACTAGTTAAACATCTATTTAGTAAAACTTCTTCTTCAGTCTTGATCCCGCAGAAACTTTGAGATTAAAAGTATGCTATATCCTAGTAAAAAGTATAAAAACCCATGTAATAACTTTCGTACAAATCAAATGAAGCCAAAATATTTTATTTCATATAAACCTGCATGGGCACTTATGAAACGTCAGAAGCTAGGTGCACGGTTCCAAAATGTTGTTTCCTATGGAGAAGAGCCGGCAAGAAACTCCACGGTTGCTCTTTTAAAAATAATTGGCTTTAACAATGTTTTCAAATTACAGTGTTATTAGGTTTGGGAGGTACAAATCCGTTCAGCCGTTTTAGCGTGAAAGCGAAACATAGAAGCATTTATGAAATCTTTGCTGTATAAAATATGAGTTGAAATAAATCTAAGATTAAGTTTGACTGAAAGCCGACCAACTTACTTGCGAAAAGGCTAGGTAGATGATGATTATTATTAACTAGGTTTTGCCAGCGGCTTCGCCCGCGCGGAACTTTCATCCCCTGTTTAACTCCCTTAGGGGTTGAATTATGAAAAATCCTTCCATACTCCTCGGCTACATTATAAAGGGAAACTCTGTGCAAAATTTCAGCTGTCTAGGTCCAAGGGTTTGGGATGGGCGTTGATGAGTCAGTGAGTCAGTCAGGAATTTTCTTTTTCTAACTTAATATACTTAAAACTAAAAATATTTGACATAGTTAGACATAGCTATACCGTTTCCACTTGACCGGAACACAGGCCTTCTCTCTGAGAGAGGTAGCGGGTAATCTACCACGCCAAAGAGAATCCACGCGGACCCAGTCCGGGTTGGTAGATGTCACGTGCTATTGAATCGTACGTGTATAGCCAAAACATTGTATAGACATCTATAAGATTTTGACATTAATATTCCGGCCTATTCTGCTTTAACGGTTTGGAAACCCCTACATTTTAGCTTACCGTGAATTACCTTGAGATGTATCAAACAGAAACGTTAATGAAGTGTGTTAATTGACAAGGGTAACGTATTCTAGACATAATTGATTAGTAGAAATGGTGAACGAAATGTGTGAGGAAACCCACTGTAACTGGAAATAGGTGTGTTAAAAAAAAAAAAACAGAAAATAATTTCAAAAAAGCGTGGGGTTCTTTTTGAAGTATTTTTATAATCAATTAATATTAAGCACCCCACGCTTTTTTGAAATTATTTTCTGCTTTTTTGGTTTGGTTTGTTTTTATTTTTTTGTTCTGCTAACTACAAAAGCGTGATTTTTCAGGTTTTTTTTTAATTACTATTATTGATTTATCATCGGTCTTCGATAAGTCTACAAAGTTTAAATGAAATCTGACCGTTTGAAGTGGGTCAAAATATAGTCCAAAGGAGTTGGTTACCAACAAACAAACAAACATACAGGTGAAGCTATTAAAAGCGTGTTAAATAAAAAACTAATAGCAATAAGACCCTGTAACGTTCCTAATGCTGGGTCACAAGCGTTGTCAGTGCGAGAGGTGGTGAGCCTTAGTCCGCCTCATTCGCGTTGACGGATGGTCATAAGTCTTCGAAGGAAATCATGTCACTATGTTAAACAGGTTCATTTTATTTATGTAGATTATTTCACATATTGTGAATGAGAGAACGATGTAGGTCTTACAGACTAGATTTGTAGACGATTTTCTATTCTGTATTCGTCTAAGTACCCGGTACTTATTGACAGGCCTGCACTGTCCTCCCGTACATTTATCTCTGTAATTTGGAAACATTGTTAAAGCCATTATTTTTTGAAAGAGTAACCGTGGAGTTTCTTGCTGTCTCTTCTCCATTGGAAACAACAATTTGGAACCGTGCACCTAGCTTCTGACGTTTCATAAATGCCCATGCAGGTTTATATGAAATAAAAATAATTGATATTGAAGTTTAGGTTCTAGGACATAAATTACACCCTATATAGGCTAGATTTTTTGAAGTGAAAACTTCTTTAGGCGCATTGGGCATTTTTAGATATATAATTTTTTTTTTTTAGAAGATAGGTTTATGTACAAAACTAATATTCCAATTGGAATTATAAAAATCGGAGAACCCGTTTAGAAGATATGACCAAAATTATGATTATGAATAATTTGAAATCCTATACGGAAAATACACACGTAATTGTTCAAGTTTTAACTTCTATCGGCACTCCCGGAGTTACACTGTTTTTTCTCACGTGTTTGAATGTTATTATTGTTTAATTATCTGGGTTCGAACCCACCACCACCTACATACAACTCGTAACTGTGGGCCACCACTGCTTCAGAAACTTTTTACGAAATTAATCGATATGCAAATTGACTACTAATTTTTATTGACCATATGTTCATAACTGTGATGCTTGACAGTTAAGTAAGTAAGTACAAATTTGTTTTCTCACTAAATATGAGATGGAAAAAATACGATAACGTACAAACATGTTTGAAATGACAATAGTACGGCAAATTGACATGGAGAGTTAAATGCCTAATAATTGTTTTTTGTAACTGTATTTAAAGGCATCTATTATTTACTTTAAATTGTCTGAAGTAAGACCTAAGCTTAACGTGGAATTTTAAATTTAAGCTTTATTTGTAACTCTCCGCCATTTTGGCTTGTTGCCAACCGTCTTTCTTCATTTTCGCCATTTTTAAATCGACTCTAGAAAAGATTTACGCTCACTTGAAAGAACGAATTAAATCTTAATTTAAGTGACAATGGATACTAGGAAACTATTCGTTTTAAGTTAAACGAAATTTGTCTTTGTCTGGAAATGCAGTTTAAGTTACAGGAAATATTCTTGTAAGTAGCAAAGAGTTCCGTGTCGTGCCGGACGTAAAAGAATAGTACCATCCCATTTCTTCCCGTGGGTGCCGTAGAAGGCGACCAAGGGACTTACTAGAGAATGGGCAGCAGCGTTCTCTATGCATTATATAACCATACTGCGATCCCCAACCCGTTTGCCAAGCGTGGCGATTATGGCAAAACCCCCCTTCCGGCGGAGGCCTATGGCCAGCAGTGGACATCTTTCGTCTGAAATAATGACGATAATGATGAAGTAACAGTGCATGAGGTCCTTGGTTCGATTTCCAGATCAGCAAATTCAATCGGTTTTTTTTCAGTTGCAGCAAATTCTATTGTTCAGCAGCAGTCCAGAGTCTCGATATATTCCCGCTTGATGGCATAAGGCTCGCCCTATATTACATGGGACTTAAACATAATTTGCGAAACTGCCCAACCCTTAGGGGAAACAAGGCGTGATAAACGCTTCTGAAAACGAAGACAGGGCTAACGATTCTCGATACAGTACCATAAAAAAATCAAGATTTACTTTTTACAAATATTACCCATTTTTTTTATTATTTTTTTGGCATTTTTTGTACATTAGGCTGGGAAAACAGTTAAATCAACCATTATTTGACATTAAACACTTTAAGAACATCTATTTTTTACAACACCACTTAACACCAGCATGCAATTTATTCAAAAATGACAATCAGCTGATAGTCTCACGCATAACCACGCTCTCCGAGAGCCCCGTAGCGGACGACCCCAAGTCCAGGCTGCGACTTTAGGTTTAGGTACCTATTCTTTGTAAAGCGCCGCCAAAATAAAATAAGTAGAAACATTACAGAAGCGTTAAACATTTTAAATTGATGCAAAATAAGCAATTTAAAGAAAATAAAGAAAGAAAAAAACGTTTATTTGCGGTAAACATGACGCAAAAAGAAACAGGTAAGGAAAATAAGAAAAGGTTGAGGGAAACATGCGTCACATCCACGCAAAACGGCTATCGCTCAGCATTTTGCTGCGACCCTATGCAAGACAGAGCCCCAGCGCTGGTTTTCAGCCGGCTGCCAGCTGGCCGGGGTTTTTGAAAGGTTATTGGTATCCGTTTGTATTTAGGTTATATATAACCTACGTTGTGGCTTCGGAAGCATTCTCCGTACACTCTGGACACCGGTGGACTGGGGTTACATTGATTCGCGGGATGATTTTGATCAAAACTTCCATTTCATATAAAATCGCTAATTGCGTAAAATGAAACGCAGCATGGTAGTTTTTTTTTTTTTCTAGTTAAGCCTCACTGAAGAAAATGTTAAATCGTTTCCTGAGGAATTCACTAACAATTTTAATTTTAAAAGTTAATTATTTTTCGTGTTAGCAGATTTTGATTTTTGAAATTGTATTGGCATTATAATTGGGGTTACTTTGTAACTACATAATAAAATAGGGAGGTATCAAAGTAGCCCCACATCGTATATACGTATAACTTTGATCAGTCAGTTTTATTTTTTTCTCGTTATAAAGTAATATTTATTCAAGTATTATTACAGGAATCGAGAGTTATAAAAAAAACTATTATTGGAAATTTTTTGTATTTTTTATAACCACAAATTTAAGAGACCTTCAAAGTTCAATATTGATTAAAGTAACCCCGATCCACGGTACTGATATGCGATGTGTATTATTTAATTTACTAAGACGTAATTATTTCTTTAAATATCCTGTGTTTGATATACTTGACGACCAAACCTCACTGGTTGTAACACCAAAATTCGGAAGAGCCAATATCCACCAATGAAATACTGCAAGTCAATTGATACAAATAATATTGTCTTAACAGAGCTAAATACCTATTAGCTGAATCTCTACACGTTCAATCGCAGCTAGGCAGTAGACTTACAAGACACATAATCATAAATACACAGTAATATTTGCAATATACACAATACTGTGCCGAGTTAACCGGATTAAGGTAGCTTACGCATTGGTCGAGTAAGCGGTATAATACTGAAATTACTGGTTCTAGTTTGATATTATTGCAGTACAGTAAGCAGTCCTCCTCTCTGTGAAAGGGACATACTGCACGGTCCTCACGATGTTTTCCTTCACCGTTTTGAGAACAGTGGTGATGAAATAATTTCTACAAAGTAAAGCGCCTCTCAGGATTCGAACCTACGACTACAAATACAAAAATACAAAATTTATTTATTTGCAACCAAGAATTCACACAAGTTTTGGATTTCCCTGGCTCCTGCGCTAGTTATATAACTGTGTTGCAGGAGCCAGTGTCCTCCCGTAAAACACAGACACAGTGTTAATGACAATACAAAAAGTAAAGAAAAAAAAGAACAAAGCAAACAAAAAAAAAAAAAATACAATGAACATACTACCTTGAGAGAAAAAAAAATAATCATAAAACCATAAGCCCAGGCTAAAAAATAAGATAATTATAATAAAACAAACATGACAAAAAAAAAACAACTCGTAAGTAACGGCTTGCTTTACTACTCTGCATATTCGTAAGTCTCGGCTCGTTTTGGACCAAAATAGAGCGTTGAAGGTTCTGAAGTGGCAACCACACGTACCGAAAGACGTTACGTTAGAGAGCGAGAGCGAGCGGTGGAACGATGACCTTGTGAAGGCCGCAGGAATCTGCTGGATGCGAAAAGCACAGAACCGGTCGAAGTGACCATGCTTGAGAGAGTCCTATGTCCAGCAGTAGGCGCCTAACAGCTGAAATGATGATGTGAGCGCGTCGTTTCTGAGGCGTACAGAAGATAAGTCTCACAAATTTTAGTTTTGAGCAAGTGCCAAGTGTTTGTGTGCTTGCACCGTCCTTCAGCATAAATCCTTCCTTCTTTAATCGGTCCCTCATTACTGAGGATCGTGGTCACTGAACGCTTTTAAGCGGACAATCTGGCTCCATCGACTCCGGTCTGAAATTGCCATCACCATCTGCTGAAATTTGCTGGATGAGGTAGCTTCCTTTATTTGGTCAGCCCATCGTGTTGGCGACCGGCCTCGCGTTCTCTTTCCTTCGGTATTGCCAACAATGACCAACTTTTCAAGGCTACTCTCTCCCCTTCGCATTATGTGGCCGAAGTAGCTCAGAATACGCTGTAGGCAAATTGTAGACAATCAGGTCTTGATAGCGAGCTGCATGATCAGCATAAATACATAATTAGATATGCATCATAATTATAAGACTACTTAAAAAGACTTATTTAAAAACAAAACTTATTTAAAAAAACAGACTTATTTAAAAAAAAAATTTTTTAGCCTATACTGTCGCAATATACGACAAAGGCTTTCCCCAAGTCTTCCCAGGAATTTTTTCCCTATTTTTACCCTCGCGGTACGCGTCCAGCACCCTAATTGCGTAACGCACTATATTAATCATAATCTGAATAATTTTGAAACAGATTGCTAATACATTGCTTCATAAGTTCCAAAAATGTGTCTGCTCAACAACGTAAATAACACAATGAATATTGTTGAACTATCAAAATGAAACGGATTATGATTGATCGTGTGTTACGCAATTAGGGTGCAGGTCTTCTCGAAACCGGTTTCTATTTAAAATAGAATAACGTTTATTCAGTAGGTATTACAATTATACTTTCTAGGTTTGTTGCTGGTCTGTCTTCAATATTTTTAACCACACCCCCACCCGTACTAGCTCACTGACACAACCAGTGTAAGCACACCATAAGTCTTAGCACAGTTATGCTGGAATTAAGCTGTTACCAATGTAGGCGAGATTGACACGGCTTAAGGGTTTTCGAGGCGACTATGTGTCAGTTAGACGTGATTCGATAGATCGTGTAGTATGTTGTTACAAATCAGTGGCGCAAGCACCATACAACACGATTCCTACCGGCTTCCTTCGGTGATTCGCATCGGTAATTCTATCGCTATTAAAATGGCACGTCAATAGTGGCTACTATTGTCAAAAATATAGTTACACTACCAGTATTTAATTCATCATAACAACAACAAAAAAATGTTCTTTAAATAACCCGGCGCCAAAACGTCATAATCTGGAACTAAAAATTCATATAACAGCGATCCCGTAATTAGGTATGTCATTTTAGGTCAATCAGTACCGCCTGATATGGACGAAAGTAAGCCGCTATACGACGGGTTAGAAAAATGCGTCAGCGAAAGCGAGAAGAAGGAATATTGCATATTTTATTTGGTTATCAGCTCTAAAATTTTATTGTATTTACATAATTCTTACATTCGTACATTCGTTTTAGAATGATAATAAGGATTCTTAATGATAAGTCAGAAAGTTAAACTGCGAAAGACTGCGCTTCGGCTTCTCTTTTAGAAAAATTGACACCTCGCCGCTGCTGTAAATTTAGGTGGTTCGTGTTATTTACATATGCAAGTACATCACCACACAACAATCAGCCTAAAATCTTCCCACTGCTGGGACACAGGCCTCCTCATAGGAAGTCGGCCGTAATCTACCACGCGAGCCCTGTGCGGGTTGGTAGATGTCAAATGTCGTCATTTTTTGGTTCTAAGACAGGCCGGTTTCTTCAAGATGTTTTCCTTCACCGTTTTGAGAGCAGTGGTGATGAAATAATTTACACAAAGCAAAGCGCCTGTGTGGGTTTGAACCTACGACCTACAAGTCGAATATCGATGTCTCAACGGCCACCATTGCAATCAGCAAAATAATAATAATGGTATCATAAAAATAGAAGTACAAAATCGAATAATGAAACAATGAAACCGGCAACAAAAACGATGTAACCCAGTTATTATTAAAACTTCCAACGAGGTCGAAATGTAGCCGAAAAGTTGTGGAATTAACTGCCGGGAACCGAGTCTGCTATATTTTATTCAGCGGGAGAGGTCGTGAGTCTGTCGTTAAAATAGTGGGTAGGAGCCTTCTGCAACTTTGAATAGGAAATAATGTCTTCGGGGAAACTCAGTTTATTAATAATGATCTTGAATTTTTTAGTAACAGTAGTTCGGAATTTTGTTACCGAAATGTTTGGTCTTCTTGTGTGTTTTTATGCAGTGTGGTTCCAAAGTAGGTTAAAACAATGAATGAAAGAAACAAAAAGTATTTAATGGGACTCGTACAAAAAATAAGCTTGTAATTTCCAATTCATTTTCGTGGGTGTTATATGTGGCAACTAAGACATGCATGTTTAATATCAATCACAGTGTCGGGGTCAGCTAGCAGTCTAGCCAGGTGTAACTAAATACCATCAGTACTTAACATGGAGCAACCTCCAAGAGAGCTGTGGTGGCCAAAGGTAACTGATACGACTTACGAGATGTAAGTCGTAGGTTCGAACCCAGACAAGCGCTTTACATTGTGTAAATTATTTCATCATCACTGCTCTCAAAACCGTGAAGGAAAACATCGTGAGAAAACCGGCATGTCCTAGAATAAAAAATTTGAAGATATGTGACATCTACCAACCCGCACTGGGCCCGTCTGGTGGATTACGACCCACTCCCTCTTACAGAGAAGAGGCCTGTGTCCCAGCAGTGGGAACGTTATAATCTGATTATAATGATGAACCTCCAAACCCCAGTTACTGGGCAACACGATAACCCCTTGACAAGACTGGTTGGCAGACTTTTGGCCTTCTGACTTCCCCGTAACGAGTGTCAAAGATCTACTAATGACAGTGAGGACCAACAGCTTAACGTGCTTCTGAGCCACGAAAGTGTCAATATGTAATGAATGGCTACCCATCTACGAGCACAGGTCTCGAGCCTGGCTTGGGCGGAGCACCGCCGTGTCCTCGTTGCATCTACATCTAAATTTTAGCCCATCAAAAAAGCCATCATTTTATGCATTTTCTGAGAAAATATACTATGGTAATGTATATTTTTATACACCATCAGAAAGTAAAGATTATAACGAACAAAAAGCCCACCGACTTTTAAAAAACAACAGAGATTTTGACGGGAGAATTTGCGATTTGATAATTAGGGTGCTTTTCCGATATTCAAGTCAAAATAAGGTGAAAAATTAAATATTAAAAAAAAAATACAGTGTGTTTGGGACATAAAAGGTAAGGATAAAAATTAAAAGGCCAAAAACTAGGTTATTTGAATTTTTCACATAAATTTTGAGGTTATTTGAAAAAAGTGTGAATGCAAAGTTCTAGATCTTTTTATAACCAGCAATTTTGCCATTTCACTTTTTTCCATAGGACTTTTAGTTTTGCCGTAAATCGAGATAAACCGCTTTTACCCTTAAAAACGCACTCACGTCCACTTCCCGACCTCAGATCGCCCGTAAATTATTTTTCCTTCCGTTTTTATTATATTCTCTTCCTTTTCGGGCAGTTTTGACTGGCAACGCAAACCCCCTAAACCTTTGAGTCTATAATCAAGAAAGTTTCTTTTATAACGAAAGTAAGACGAACTGTGATGATTTTTTATAACTCCTTACTTAGTGCTTGTGGCGGCATCTACACCGCCACATGCGAACTACGCGCCACACTAACATCTCGCGAGGACTAAGGAAGGATTTTGAAGAAAATGCATCCCCTAAAGGGGTTAAATAGAGGATGAAAGTTTGTATGGAAGTGCGTCATTTTTGCCGATGACAAATTTCATCTGGCACACACGACTTGTAATATACTTGTAATGTATAAAAACTTGGCAGCTGTATCGTGCCAAAATCGTAAACCCATGCCACGCGTGAAGAAAAGAGACAAAACAACTCATGTGTTTGCTCATAATGAGCGCTTGGGTAGTTCTTTACAGCAGGGCCGCCATCTTGGCAAGAGGCCGAGGTGATGTAAAGAAAACGTTTGGTTTAGAATGGTGGTCTACTTTCTAAATGTGGCCATTAATATGGCACAAACCTTCTTGTTTAAACGGATTCTAACTTAAATTCAAGCCTAAACCAGCCAGTTATTATATGTTGGGCTTGTGGCTAAGTTATATCAGCGACACGGTTCGATCTTCATCATCATCATCATTTCAGCCGAAAAACGTCAACTGCTGGACGTAGGCCTTCCCCAGGCTCCTGTACTTCGACCGGTCTTGTGCTTCCCATATTCAGCAGTTCGATCGATCAAGTTAAATATGCACACCGCAGTCTTTACATACCAAGACCCCTGCGTTTCTCGGAAAGCACGTTAAGCTTTTGGTCCCGGCTATCATACGTTGATCTCTGACAGTCGTTACGGATCGTCAGACGCCCGAAAGTCTGACAACCAGTCTCACCAAGGGTTATCGTATTACCCAGTAACTGGGTTGTGGAGGTCGGATAGGTAGTCGCTCCATGTCAAATACTGCCATTCAGCTGCATCCGGTTGGACTGGAAGCTGACCCCAACATAGTTGGATAAAGGCTGGGGAGATGATGACTTTATTTCAGCGAACACAATATTAATATTTATTTGGCAGTAACCAGTGATGCGAACTGCGTTACACTGTGTTCCAGTTTTGTTTTCGTGCCAACCGAAAATTCAATGGTGTTTACTTTCCAACGTTATTAATGTTTGTCGAAGCATCGGTTCAACCCAGGTGTTGGTAGTGTCTATAGGCGGTTTAATTACTTTCCATCAGATTAGTAGTGGGGAATTAAGAGTTACTAAAAGTACATCATTCAACACTATCATGCATGAAATCCAACTTTTAGGATAGTAATAGAATAAAATACTCAATGTTATATATAACGGGGTATCGGTAGGCCGGGCTGTTGCATCTGATTGCCGCTTAGTGACCTCGTCAGCACGAGAATCCTAAGTGGGCATTAAACTTCAGGAAACGTTGAAATAAATATACTGTAGCGTTGACTGTTCACTATTTTAATCATACAAGCACTTAAATTACTCAAACAATTAAGGATTGCAGTAAAAATTCGCGATTTAGGGCCAATGGGTTTGCGAGTGACCACCACTTGCAACAGCTGTCAACAATTGAATGAATTGACACGACGTCGCCCGCCATGACAGACGCAACTCCATTCAGTGTTACCCGCTCTTTAATCAAAATTACCTTTAGTTGATTTTCAAATCGATTAACCGTTAAAAATAACAGAATCATGACCAATGATTAAAAAATAACAAAATAAATGGCAACTCTCGAAATTAACTCATTTTCATTATTTAATCATGTCACGCACCGATATGTATATCACCGTTTGATTGTGAACACCGTTAATTCATAATCTATCTCGCGGGATTATAAACTGTCAATAAATTGTGAACTGCACCATACTGTTTACCGACCGAATAGGTTAGGTTAGGTTAGATTTGCAACCAACCGCGCGAGCCGAGCGAGCGAAGCGGCCAGTGCCGCGGTAGCGGCCGGCGAGCGCTACTTCCAAGTTAGTGGCAGTTACTTGACTATTTAGTAACAGCGCAAGGTACTGTCCGTCGATACCAGTTCACAATTTGTCGGACAGATTATAAACTACCGAAAAATAGTGCGCTAAATTGTAAATGGTTTTTGCAGTTCAAAATCTTTCGAGAGATCACAATCTCGCGAAATACATCTAACGGTGTTTACAATTTTACGGTGACATGTACGAGTACGCTATAAAAATTAAGATAAGTGAGCCAGTGATAACGGCCCCGTGATATGAATTCGAACCCAGATAGGCGCTTTCCTCTGTGTAAATAATACAATCACCGCGGCTCTCATAACGGTGAAGAAAAACATCGTGAGGAAACCGGCATGTGTTAGAACCAAAATTCGAAGACATGGTGATAACTATCAACGCGCACTGGGCCCGCGTGGTAGTTGCCCACTTCCACTCCCTCTTGAAGAGGGAAGACCTGTGTTCCAGTAGTGTCAACATTAAGGGCACACTTTGCGCGGGCTCGAACTCACTGGTGGGCTTGGCTAAAAATCACGCTGTCTCACCAGGCTTCGTACCCGACATAGATAGTATCAGTGGTGAGCAGTTAGACTCTAGTCTACACGCACAACGTTATTGAGTGAGATGCAGGAGCATTTTTGGCAAAAAAATTAAGAAAAAATTAAGAAAATTCCTTCAGAAGATCGGGTTTTATGAAAAAACCACTGCATAAATCAATGACCAATAAAGTTTATTGAACTTATTGTTAATTGAACTTTGTCGGTACCGTCTTGGTTTTCGAGATTTTACACTCCTTTTATTACTTAAACACGCTCAAAGTTAGGTTAAATTAGCAAGAAAAACGAATCTTTGTTGGCTCATAACTTTTTAATAGCTTTTTATTTTAGTATTCTGTTTCCGTACAGACAATAATAATAACTAGACAAAACCATACCATGTTTAATTTTTGATGTACATAGTCAGACAGTGGAGTAAAACCCTCCCGAAGTTTGTATGGAAAAAATGTGGACAAGTGTCACCTTAAAGACTGATTATGAGATGAAACGTCGCCTTAGCATCTTGTTCACAACCTCTTCATCTTCTCTTATAGCCATCTAGAAAGTAGATCTAAAAAAAGCCAAGTAAGTACCACCTAGCATATACACTGTTACCCTATGCCAACAAGAATCTACTAGTTGCTCTCAAGAGAGCCGCTCTCCAGAATTACTCAAAGAAATAAAAATCATTTGACACTTCAAAAGTATACAGGAAAAGTTTTTATCCAGTGCGCAAATTCTAACCATGAATTCAGCATAATTATCATTCTAAACCCCCTAGCGCAGAAATTTTTCGCCGGGTACACAAAAAAAAACCAGCTGTTCCATACATTTTGACCGCGTAGGTATTGCACTTTTCTATGAAACAGCAGATTTTTTTTTTGTACACACGGCTACACATCAACCTAGACTGTTTGGACTTTGAACTATTAGAAGTTGAACGCTGCGAATAGTGCGAGAGGGTACGATATGTTTTTCTTATTTCGTCCCGCTTACGCACCGCCACGTCGCCTGCGGGAGCGCGCCGCTACCACGACCAAACGGCGTTCTATTCTATACCTAGGTGTGTATATTATTTTGTAAACAAGCTAAGCTCTCGTTGCGTTCATTTACGATATGTGTTATTTATTTTTCGATTTGCGCTGCGCCTGTGAGTTTGCACCAATACATCCATTAGGCATTTATTAACAACTAGCTGACCCGACAGACGTCCTGTCTTAACTATGAATATTGAATTCGCATTGGTATAATATTAGAAAATTATATGGTTATGTTACGCGCAACTTTCTTATTTTTTCTTTCATCAGAACCATAAAGTGTTTGTAATTCTCCTGACAATAACAAACACAACAAAAAAAGAATTAGAAAAATTGGTCCAGCCGTTCACGTGTGATGTCGTGACCAAGGGAAATAGGGATTCATTTTTATATACCTACTTACTTAATATTTATATTATTATGAATTTCTAGCTGTTACACGCGATTAGCACGCATGCAATTTGGAAATCTAGTTCATGTTGGGTTTTCAAACAAACTTACTACCATAGAAATATTAAAAGCAGCTTACTACTTATCCCTTTTTTGCCACCATTTTTTTTTTTTTTTTTTTTTGGGTGGGAAATCATCAAATAACTTCTCCCGCTCTGGGTGGAGCAGGAGGGCGTGTCAGACTTTTACTGACTAAAACCCACCCGTGTTCCTTCAGTAGCCCTTAAGCCAGGGGCTGTGGTGTCTCTTTCGAACAAACCCGCACCCCTGGCAGGCATCGACCCTTGCGGGTCCCATCACTATTTGTGCTGACATCTCTTTGAGGCGCGCGTGGAACACAACGCGCCGTCGACTTGGGCTTGGTCCTTACCGGACAGCGAGCTACCCATTACTCGCCGTCCGCAAGCCCATGCCTACGGTGGCCGGAAATCGGCCTGGGATTCCCGACGCCCAGGGCGTCTCCGTATCCTGCGGCGGCTGGGGTCGCGAGGGCGCATATGCTGCCTCTCCCTCACGTGCGCCGCCTCCCTTTTCGCGAGCATCACTGCTTCGCTGAAGGAGGTGACGGCTCCCCATTCCCTCTCGCTCCGTACCATGGCCTGGACCAGGGCCGGACGCGAGAGATCGCCGCCGCCGATCGCCTCCACGAGGACACGGCGGTGCTCCGCCCAAGCAGGGCAGACCGCCACCGTGTGCTCCACCGTGTCCTCAGGGCGATCTTCGCAGTGGAAACACCCGGGCGTTTCCTCCCGCCCTATCCGAAACAGGAACCTCCCGAAACAACCGTGTCCGGTGAGGACCTGCGTCAGGCGGAAGGTGAGGACGCCATGCCGCCTCTCAAACCACTCCTCAAAGAGGGGACTATAAATCAGCTGACCCGACAGACGTTGTCCTGTCTTAGCTATGAATATTAAATTGGAATTAGCTATACAAACCTTGTCCTGACAATAAGGAACACATAAAAAAAAGAATTATCCAATTCGGTGTAGTCGTTCGGAAGTTATGCGCGTACATACATTTCGGCGATTCATTTTTAGATAGATAGATAGATAGATTTGTAATCAAAATTCTTCACGACAGTCAAAAATTCAATACATATACGTGATTTTGCACAGACGATATTAGAAGCCTGCACAATAATTGCTTGACGCACGATCAACCATAATCTGAACCACTTTAAAACAGATTGCTAAACCATTGATTCATATGTTCGAAAAAATGTGTCTGCTCAACAACGTAAATAACGCAATGAATATTGTTTAACTGTTAAATTGTAACAAATTGTGATTGACCGTGAGTTTACGCAATTAGGGTGCTGGAAATTCTCATTGCCAAGGGAAAATACCTTACTGATATCTATTTAAATGCAAAAAAAAATTGCAAGCAAGTATATCTGCTTCATTAACTTTTACAGTAAAACGACTGAATACTGAGAGCAGTGGTGGCCAAGTGGTAACGGCCGCGACTTTCGAGTTTTAGGTTGTGAGTTCAAACCCAGCTAGGCGCTTTACTTTGTGTGAATTATTTCATTACCACTGCTCTCAAAAACGGTGAAGGAAAACATCGTGAGGAAACCGACATGTCCTAGAACCTAAAATTCGAACACATGTGACATCTACCAACCCGCACTGGGCCCGCGTGGTTGATTACGGCCCACTCCCTCTCACCGAAAGGAGGTCTGTGTCCCAACAGTGGGAACATTATAGGCTGATGATGATGATGATGATGATGATGAGGACTGAAAAAATTAGGGGTAGCTTGGATTGGCAGACTCATTGAGTCTGATAATAATAGAAAAGTAATTGTGTTAAATTACTTGATACTTAAAGGTATAAAATTGTTTTCAAATGGGTCAACATTGATACACTATACCTACTAAGAATACGAGCTTTATTTTTCGTAGTTAGGTTCAATATTAAAAACGAACTCTTTCTAAATCACAACGTTACCTTTTAGGTGGCACATTAAACTTATTAACTAAAAACATTAGCTAGAGGCATTGATATAATAAAAACCCATCAATGGCTAGAGGCCTATTCTATTCAGATACTTTTAAGCGATATTCGCTAGATACCTTTTTGTTTGTAACGAAATTCGAGCAGTATTCCGCCGGGTGTGTAGGTTTTCGTATTCTGGTTTCGCGCAAGCGGCGGGAGAAAATAACCTAGGCCATACCATAGCCCCTTATAGTCACTTAATGCATGGATAAATGTGTCTCCGAAATGACTTCACAGGGAACGAAATCAGTCGAGGAAAGCTTAAAAAGAATTAGAAATTTAAAACATAAATTCACAAAGCTACGCACGGTCCTCGTCGACAGCAACATATAATGATTAATTATAAACGTTTGTAAGGATAATATTAAATAACTATCACAATCTGAAAATACTATAAAAATACTAAAAGCTTCCTCAGGAGCCAACAACAATTAAAAATCTAACCAACAATGAACATACGGCGCGTTGTGTTCCACGAGCGCCTCAAAGAGATGTCACTGATGTCAGCACAAAATGATGGGGCCCGCAAGGGCCGATGCCTGCCAGGGGTGCGGGTTTGTTCGAAAGAGATACCACAGCCCCTGGCATACGGGCTACTGAAGGAACACGGGTGGGTTTTAGTCAGTAAAAGTCTGACACGCCCTCCTGCTCCACCCAGAGCGGGAGAAGTTATTTGATGATTTCCCACCCAAAAAAAAAAGAAAAGCAACAATGAACATAAAAACATCACAGTTGAAATTTATGTGAGCATTTTAATCAACACAATAGGTAGGTATATAAGAGATATATTCCACAGTGATAACCCCCATAATCATCGTGACAAATAAAACTTGACATGGTTTATTATTCTATGCCAATAATAGTTATGTATGAGAAATCCCTCACGCTAGGCAAGAGTAACTTTATGTAAATATACAGTTTTAGATCAATTATATTTATGGCTTTAAGCTGAATAAAAACAAACATTGAGCTGAAATTACTTTAAAAAAATGTAGAATATTAAAAACATATAACAATCAAATATTGTTATCAAATACAACAAACTACTATTCAAAAAAATAACCAACTCTTCAAACAAAAATAAAAAAATAGAATATTAAAAAAACATTCAACAATCAAATAATGTTATCAAGAAATACAACAAACTACTATCAAAAAAATAACCGACGCCTTTGCCGCGTAATTACGTGAAGCCCGGACGATACTTGGGAAATGGGAACTGACTGGCATGGCATGCAACAAAACACTGAACACGAGCAAAAAGAATTTGAAATATTTGAAGCTAAAGTTTTTGGCAAAAAATGTGCATCTGTGTGTGTGGTTGCGTAGGCCAACGCAGCAAATGCTATGATTGGCCGATGCCACGATGCGCAGTCCCTTTCGTACAATTCTCTGTATTGCTGGTAGCGTAGTTATAGATATATAGGGTGTCTAACTTGATGTGTAGCCGTGTGTACAACCGGCGAAAAATTTCTGCGCTAGGAGTTCTAGAATAATATGCTGAATTCATGGTTACAATTTGCGCACTAGATAAAAACTTACCCTGTATAGACAACTACAGCCACTTAACCTCTAAACATAATCTTTTCTGAACAAACTATCATAGCTCGTAAGCCTCATTCTCAGTTCCTTGAAACTCTTGGCTCACAGCCCAGAAAACATTGAAAATCATCATCTGCCTAGCCTTTTCCCAACTATGTTGGGGTCGGGTTCCAGTCTAACCGGATGCAGCTGAATACCAGTATTTTACATGGAGCGACTGCCTATCTGACGTCCACAACCCAGTTACTGGGTAATACGATACCCCTTGGTAACACTGGTTGTCAGACTGTAAAACGACTGTCAAAGATCCACAAATAACAGCCGCGGGACCAACGGCTTAACGTACTTTCCGAGGCACGGAGGGGTCTTGGTATGTAAAGATGGGCACCCATCCACGGACCAACCGCGACAAGCGTAGCTTAACCTGATCGATCGACCCGTGCAGCTATTGTTACTTAGCAACATTGAAAATGATAAATCACAACAGAAGCTTCGAACTACCCTCCAGTAACTAACAATTTTCTTGGCCATCCTTAGACTAAAAATATGCTATTTTCATACAACAAATATTATCCGAAATTCCTTTGAGAGACAAACAAAATGCCAAGTTGCGACGCTCGACAAAAATTTTGAAAACTTTGTTGGTATTAAATATTTCAGAACTTAATTTTGTCTTTCAACGGTGTTGATTTTGCGGCTGTTTTAGGCTAGGTTTTGCATATGGTTTTGCTTGTATTATGCAAGGATATGTTTATGAAGAGAGCAGTGGTGGCCAAGTGGTAACGGCCGCGACTTACGAGTTGTAGGTAGTGAGTTCGAACCCAGACAGGCGCTTTACTTTGTGTAAATAATTTAATCACCACTGCTCTCAAAACGGTGAAGGAAAACATCGTGAGGAAACCGGCATGTCCTAGAACCAAAAATTCGAAGACATGTGACATCTACCAACCCGCACTGGGCCCGCGTGGTAGATTACGGCCAAATCCCTCTCACCGAGAGGAGGCCTGTGTCCCAGCAGTGGGAACATTATAGGCTGATGATGATGTTTATGAAGAACAACTTATATAGTCATGCAGGTGCACCTGATTATCAGCATATGAAATACTTCAGCTGTATCCAGTTAGACTGGAAGCTGACCCCAGCATGGTAAAAAGACTAGGTAGGATGATCAGCTTGTATTGTACACGATTCTCATTTGTTTATTTATTTTCTTGTTGATCAATGCGTTTGAGCGTAGGGTGGTCGTGATACCACGTGTTTTTTTTAGTTTTTCTATTATTCCGTTATTTTAGGGAAATGATCTGTAGTAGACCAGAGTTCAACTCTTTTTTTGTGGTTATAATGGCAATCATGTCATTTGGTATAAAATTGAATTTCATATTTTATTTATCGTAGTAGCTAGATTCTTTTATATTTTGTGAATATGAAAACGTTGTATCCTGTAAATTTGTAGACCATTTGGACCATGGTCCTAGCGTGATGTTATATCGCCTATAGTCTTCCTCAATAAATGGGTTATCCAACACTAACAGAAGTTTTCAATGCAAACCAGTCGTTCCTGAGATTAGCGCGTTATACTTGTTGACAGGCCTCCTCTGTCATCATTACTAACTAATCAAATGGCTTAGCTTCAAGCTATTCCCCTAGAGGGGTGAAATGTAATCGAGTGTTAAGATATGATCCATTGCCTCTATTAATTGCTCAAATGATTCGCGTGTGTCTACTAGATCGTGAGCTGTGTGAACTTAGGTGGTGGTGTACGGAGTGTAACTGACTGTAACACTCAAAAAAAACTTTATTTTATAATTTTTGTGGCTATAATCTACTAATTACTACATGCTTAATTTTTGATTACTTTTTGTAATACACAACTCAGTATTAAAATCTGTGAGTTAACAATCAATCATCCCCTGTTTTCTTACCCTTAGGGTTGGAATTATTCTTCGAAATTTATATGGGACCAATTTCGGGGTATTCCCTTTCCAATAAAAAAAGAATTATCAAAATCGGACTACTCTGGAAAAAGTTATGCGTGGTCATACATAGAAATAAAAAAAAATATATATATATATACGCGTCCAATTGAGTAACCTCCTCCGTTTTTTCATCGGTTAAAACACTCCGTACACTGCCTGTACTGAAGATAAACAACATTTACTACGGCACTTACTATATTTTTCTTTCAATTAGCATACAGGAGAGCAGTGGTGGCCAAGTGGTAACGGCTGCGACTTACGAGTTGTAGGTCGTGAGTTCGAACCCAGACAGGCGCTTTACTTTGTGTAAATTATTTCATCACCACTGCTCTCAAAACGGTGAAGGAAAACATTGTGAGGAAACCGGCATGTCCTAGAACCAAAAATTCGAAGACATGTGACATCTACCAACCCGCACTGGGCCCGCGTGGTGGATTACGGCCCAATCCCTCTCACCGAGAGCAGGCCTGTGTCCCAGCAGTGGGAACATAATAGGCTGATGATGATGATCCTTTGCCAGGGCCAGCTCAATCCAACCCTTGCAATACACGTCTAGGTCATCTCGCCACCCCTGCTTGGGACGACCTCAAGCACCCGCTGTTTGGCAAGTTTTGCCCAGCAATGTTAGATGCAGCTGGCGAGAACCGTTTTAATTTAACCAAAAGCAAACACTCTGTTTCCTGCATTTTCATCGTGTTGGTTTTTGCTTTTGGTTCAACAGCTGACTTTTATTTCATATTTTTTTGTTTGGTCCCACAGTAAAGGAATTTTATTCAGGTAGTCAGTAGTACATAGTAAATGTAGTAATTCTAGTAGTTTATATTATTCTTTCCAACTAAATTCTATTCCAATCTCAGCAAAAATAAAACAATATCAACCCTCATTTTGGCTCTGAATAAACAACTTTCAGTACCAAACTAAACCCAACTTCTAAAAAGATTACGTAGCCTAAATATTCCAAATATTGGCCTCCCCACCTCTTAACCGCCGAAACTCCCAAACAAAGAGTAGGTTCACAATACGACTATTATTACACAGGGCGAGGTTTTATACAAAAATCAATATGACAACTTTGGCAAACGTTGGCGGAGGAAGAAGATTTTTCATCATTTGATTTATTTATACTAGCGTGCCGCGTGGTTTGTCTATAAAGCCTTTGTTCTTCTTTGTTTTATCAAAATCAGCCGAGCCGTTTTGGAGATTAGCCGGAATAAACGGAGAGACAAAAATATCATTTTTTTTTTTAATTGTTTTAAGTAGGTACCCTATATGGTTTCATATACATTTAGTAAGAACCATTTATTTTAAGATTACAAACAGACACTTATTATTGATGTTATTTATTTGATGAATAGATGTATATAAGATGTATGATACAATGTAAGATGTAGGTATATTTACATTCTAATTAATGTTAACTTAGTAAAATTAATTTGCGTGCCCTGAACAGCCAAAATATTGACTGTACCTACGTTAAACTACCATAATTTTTTTTATAGTCGTCATCATCATCGTTTCAGCCGAAAGACGTCCACTGCTCGAAATAAGCCTCACCCAAGCTCCTCTGGGCACGCCACGATTGCGGCGGTAAGTCCCCTCTTTGAGGAGTGGCTTGAGAGGTGGCATGGCGTCCTCACCTTCCGCCTGACGCAGGTCCTCACCGGACACGGTTGTTTCGGGAGGTTCCTGTTTTGGATAGGGCGGGATTAAACGCCCGGGTGTTTCCACTGCGAAGATCGCCCTGAGGACACGTTGGAGCACACGGTGGCGGTCTGCCCGGCTTGGGCGGAGCACCGCCGTGTCCTCGTGGAGGCGATCGGCGGCGGCGATCTCTCGCGTCAAGCCTTGGTCCAGGCCATGGTACGGAGCGAGAGGGCATGGGGAGCCGTCACCTCCTTCAGCGAAGCAATAATGCTCGCGAAGAGGGAGGCGGCGCACGTGAGGGAGAGGCAGCATATGCGCCCTCGCGACCCCAGCCGCCGCAGGATACGGAGACGCCCTGGGCGTCGGGAATCCCAGGCCGATTTCCGGCCACCGTAGGCATGGGCTTGCGGACGGCGAGTAATGGGTAGCTCGCTGTCCGGTAAGGACCAAGCCCAAGTCGACGGCGCGTTGTGTTCCACGCGCGCCTCAAAGAGATGTCAGCACAAAAAAAGATGGGGCCCGCAAAGGCCGATGCCTGCCAGGGGTGCGGGTTTGTTCGAAAGAGACACCACAGCCCCTGGCATACGGGCTACTGAAGGAACACGGGTGGGTTTTAGTCAGTAAAAGTCTGACACGCCCTCCTGCTCCACCCAGAGCGGGAGAATTTATTTGAAGATTTCCCACCCAAAAAAAAAAAACCCAAGCTCCTCCACACACGGTTCTGTGATTCCCGCACCGAGCGGATCGGACACACTTTGTGGGGGCCTTCTAACTCTACGTCTTCCGGTACGCAGTCCCACTCCAGAACTTTTCGGCCCCATCGGCCATCTGTTCTGCGAACAATGTGCCATGCCCACTGCTACTTAAATTTGGCAATTCTCCGGGCTATGTTGGTTGCCTTGGTTCTTCTACGGATCTCTTCGTCCCTGAAACTCCAAACTTAACCTTCTCCATTGCTTTGGTTGGCTTAAAGCCTTCTAATAAAGCCCGTTATAAATAATAACACCTATGTTTTCTTAATTCGGGTTTTAGTTTGTTGACCTCACTTTTTATTGTACTTTAGCAATTTATTTTTTAATATAAAAGAAAAGAAATAAAGAAGAAAAAACGTTTATTTGCGGTAAAAAAGAACAAGAATACAAAAATAAGAAAAGGTTGAGGGGCACATGCGTCACATCCACGCAAAACAGCTATCGCTCAGCATTATACTGCGACCCTATGCAAGACAGAGCCCCAGCGCTGGTTTTCAGTGACAGCCGGCTTTGACGTATTGACGTCGCCCGGTGCCTCAATACAATTATTAGGACACTGAACTGGTACAGCGAACTTATAGAAAACTTAATAAATTTAAATGTAAAGGTGATAGAACTAAACAGGGATATAAAAATAATAAACAGATAAGAAACAGACAAAAAAGCAACATTGTAAAGTCGACTATAGCTACATTTTCAACTTTCGTTCTTTCATTTCATATGTAAATACACCTTCACCACTGGCCATTTCGACTGGCATTTTTAATTCAACCGGTCCGCTGGTTCCTGAAAATTGATAATGAAGAATGTTAACAGACATATTTCAGTGGTTTTCATTTCATCCATATTGGATTCTCGTGTTCTCGTTTCGCCCGGAAATTCTTTCGTTATTTTCAGAATGTTGAATTTTTACATTTTTCTGTTTAATTTTCTTTGGTACCTGGTTGTGCTGGCGTTCCGTTGCGGCTTTAAACTCTATGGGTATAAAACATGATACAACTGTGTTGGGAGTTTGTATTAATACAATTTGAGAGAACTTGTGACCTCTTTGGAGTATCCTACCAGACGTTATTACAAGAAGCTTATTTTAAAACAACGGAAAAGAAAATAATTAATAATAACCAGTATGCACTGAAAAGTTGACCAGGAAAATTTTAGCATCCTCCCTGGTTGACTACGAAGTGCCGTGCTCGACTGATGCTGTGAACGCCCGGAAAGCGACTTGCCCGGATACAGATCGGTCCGTGAACCCGTTTTCCCAAAGACAGTGGGATGAGCCGCTCTGCAGGTTGGTACGGAATAATCTTATCAATGCATCTGTAGCGGCACTACAAAAATAAATACTTCGCAACAAATATCGAAAAACGCAAAAAGAAAAGTGGCGCCATCTACAATGCCACAGGTGAACTATAATAGCAATTCTACATCGCGCAATCAGAGTTTACCACGCCACTCAGATAGGTAGAAAATCCCGACATCAACTGTCGGGCAGTTGCCCACCAGACACGATACCCGTCTGGTCGGAGGATCCTCCTTATCACCATAGGTATGAGAGGACTTTACACCCTGTTCCTCATACCTCTAAACGTCCACCAAAACTGCTGAGTGTGCCCGCCAGTTTGCTGTGGGTGAATGGGAGTCAGACCCCTGGCTTTAGGCACTGCCGTCACCCAACATAGGCACTATGTTGTGTGACTCCACTTTCCGGCTCGCTACTTGTCTGCATCCGGGCGCTCCTTGCGGGGCTCCGCATCGCTGCCAGTGTGGTGAAGCTGACGACTGCTTCGGACACCATTACCTATCTTGCAGTAAGAGCGCAGGCCGTATGGGTCGGCACACCAGTCTTAATGATATCATCCATCGTGTTCACCGGGTTACCAGCTGTTTTAGAACCCAACAGCTTGGCATGCGAAAATGGGAAGAGCCCAGATGGAATGACCATAATGCCCTGGAAGTGGGTAGGCCTTTGGTGTTGTACGCAACATGTGTCGACACCCTTACGCCATCTCATCTTCCTAGCACGATGTGGGGCGGCTGCTGCAGATGTGGAAAACCTCAAACGGCGAAAATATTCCAATCTTATTGGGAGTTATATATTCGAGCCGTTTGAGGTTGAAACACTTGAGCCATGGGGTCCGAGTGCCCACTTGGTTTTCCGAGACATCACCAAGCGGTTATTCGACTCTTCACATGACCAGAGGGCTGGCCTATTCTTTAGCCAAAGAATCAGCATCGCCATGCATCGTGGCAATGCTGCCAGCCTTTTTGGCACTTTTTTGTCATTGACAGCGATGCGGATGAATTTGTTGATGCCCTGTGATTCTTTTATCTCTATGAGTAGTTGCTATAATTTAATATATGAACAGTATTGATATTATGTATGGTTAAAATAAGCTTAGATTTAATTCACATTACTTCTCAAAATAAATTAGGTGAAGAAAAAAAACCGATAGACTAAATAATTTAAATGTACAGTTTATTTTAAATATTGATCGTTGCATCCGGGCTCCCGAGCTATACAAGATGTTGTTTTGCATCCTCGTCAAATTTCAGGTAGTTGTCATAAAAGACAAAAATAATCAATTGAAAGTACAGTACCGGGCAATAACTAATAAGCGCTGCTTTTTTTTTGTTGTTGAAATTTAACAGTATTTCAGAATTAAACCCTTAATTCAATACAAATAAATGAGAATCACCCGACTACGCAACAGCGACAATGCAGCTGTGTGCGTGAGTGTCGACGTCTTACCTACGAACCAAATTCAAGCGTGCGCGACCGAGCGGCGAGCAATGAATGACCTGAGCGACCGGTAGCAATAATTTTACCTAATTTTATTTCGAAAATCACCTACATTATTGTCATAAATTTAGTTTGATAATTGCCTCTTTTTAAGCATCATTAGAATACGGAAATCTTACTAATGACAGTAATACTAGTGCGCCAAAGAAAAGTTCACTGACCTGGTATCAGATGATTAATAAAATGTTCGTTTTGCTCTAATGCTATCATTCAGCCTAAACTTTTCGTAATGATTTTGTTTTTATTTGTGGATTAAATCAAATCAAATCAAATCATTTATTTTTTGCCAACATGGGTAGGGGTATAGATGTTACAATGTTTTTATAATGTTCTCCATGCTCTGCCTTAACATGGGCATGCAAAATTAAAAATTAAAATATTACTTTCAAAACACTTAAAAATTATTATGACAAAATTATTAAATTGGAAAATCATTTTAATCGTATTTTCAATGTCAAGGAGTATTTAGTAGTCAATAGGTAATTAAATAAATGTCAGAGTAAATAATGGATAAATAACTATAAGTCTATTCATTATTGGCCATAAGGATTCCCTTTTAGATATTCCTTCACACTGTAATACGCTTTATCCGTTAGAAATTCCTTTAGCTTCCGCTTAAATATGTGCGAGTTGTCAATATCTGTAATGCAACATGGCAATTTATTATAAATCTTAGATGTCATGCAATATACACTGGAGTCCATTAAATGAGTTTTGCAGGGTACAGTCTGAACTTTATTTCTGTATCTAGCACTTCGGAATTTTTCATACATATGCATATTACTTTTGACAAAGACTGACATCTCATAAATGAACAGGCTAGGTAAAGTAAGGATCTTAAGTTTTTTGAAATATGGTTCACAGCTATCAGTGATCTTTAGTCTGCACATTGCCCGTATACACTTTTTTTGGGCTTTAAAAACAGCCTCCCATTCCGTCGAGTTCCCCCAGAAAATTACCCCATACCTCAGCGTGGATACCACGTATGTATGGTAGGCCGTCATGACAGTGGACAAGTTTACAATTTTTGTGAGCATGTATAACATATAGGAATATTTATTCAATTTCAAACAGACAGATTCCGCATGTGATTTCCAATTCAAATTACAATCTACATGCAAACCTAAGAATTTTGTTACATCAACTTCATTAATTTTTGTTCCAGCATAATTTATATTTAAGTCTGTTGGTGGTTTAGTCCTGTTTCTAAAGATCATGAAATTAGTTTTCTGTAAATTAATTAGAAGGTTGTTTGTTCTTAACCAATCGACAATGCGTGCTAATGTGGTGTTAATGTCATTTTCCAATGATGCATAGTCTTTGTTGCAAAATATGACTGTACTATCGTCTGCAAAAAGAATCATTGGAAAGTCCACGGTTTTCGGAAAATCATTAATGTAAATTAAGAATAATAAAGGACCTAGGACACTGCCCTGTGGTATGCCATATATCACTTCTAAGTAGTCTGAAACGTGATCAGTTTCTCGCTTCCTATTAGAGCAGAATTTTGTTATTGATGTGGCTTGTTTCCTATTACTTAAGTATGACATAATTAGATCCAGGGCATTGCCACGAATGCCATAAGCATAAAGCTTGTTTTTTAGTGTCATATGGTCCACATAGTCGAACGCTTTGGTTAAATCCATGTATAATGCACAAACGGGTACTTTTTTATCAACACTTTTAGTTACTATTTCAAGAAATTTGTAAATTGCTTTATTAATATTTTTATTTTTCCTAAAACCCATTTGTTCGTCGACTAAAATATTAAATTTTTCAAGGAATTGGTATAAGCTATTATAAATTATTTTTTCGAGAACTTTGGAATATACCGGTATTAGGGCAATTGGTCTGTAACATGACATATCGCCTTTATTATCCTTTTTAAAGAATGGCTTGACTATAGTTTTTTTTAAAGTACTTGGGAAGTGACCATGCTCTATGCAGAGATTAAAAATATGACTAAGTACTGGACTTATTACTGTGCTTACGTATTTCACTATTTTAGTAGCTATGCCATCAAAGCCGGTACTGTTTGTATTTTTAAGCGATTGTATAATTTTGTCGATGTCAAATGGTGTAACAGGATTTATAAATATTGAATTATTTTGAGAGTATGTCGGTTTATGTGTATTGCTACTGTTATTAATTGATGTCATAGGTCTAACTTGGTCAATAAAATATTTATTAAAATTGTGAGCCATGTCAATAGGATTTTTAATTGTTTTCCCCTCAACATTTATTTGCGAGATGTAATTCTTTGGAATGTTCGTCTTGCTCTTGTTAATGACACTCCAGCTAGCTTTAGATTTATTACAGGCAGTGTTTATGTAGTAGTTATTTTGAGACTTTTGTGTTTGTTTAATTATTCGGTTAAGCCTAGACGAGTATATTTTAAATTTGTTTTTGTCTTCAGCAGACTTTGTTTGCCTATATTTCCACAGCAGAACTCGTTTTCGCTTAGAGCAACTCTTTAGCCCTTTACTAATCCATTTTGGCCGCCTTTGAAATGACTTTTTGATTTTTACTATGGGAAAACACAAATTATACAATAGACAGAAAAGTTCATGAAAATCATGAAATGAACTTTCGGGATCGTTATTTTGATAAATTTCTACAAATTTAAGAGAACTCAGATAATTTTTAAACTTTACCATATTTTCTAAACAATAGTCTCGTTTTTCTATAAACCAATGATCAATTCTGGGATTAAATTTAACGGGGCAAGTAACTAACTGGGCTGTGTGATCTGAGAGGCCAAAGTCAAATATGTCACACTTACATCCTTTCAAGTTGTGGATCACGTGATCAATACAAGTTTTGCTTATCAGGCGGGTTGGTAAATTTACAGCCAACTTTAAGTTAAATTCTGACAGAATGCCTTTATAGGCAGTAGTGATTTTATTGTTTTTCAGTATATCTATGTTTAAGTCACCGCATATTACTAGTTTTTTTGATTTGTAGCAAAATTGACTCAAAATATCGTTTAATTTACCAAAAAACTTTTCGATATCCTCTAAATTATTTTTTGGAGGTCTATATATACAAATAACTATTAATTTTTGATCTAAGAGCTCTATGGCACTGCACTCAATTATATTTATAAGTGAGTGTTTTGTAATCTCGTCTAAAACTTTGAATTTATAACCATGTCGAGTCAATATGCATGAACCTCCGTGTCTGTTTTTCCTAAAACAGGAAGAAGCAAGGGAGAAGGATGGTATGCTAATAAGTGATGTGTCAGAATGAGTCATATTATGTTCCGTAATACAGATAACATCTACATTAAGCTTCATATCTATTAATGCATCTACATTGACAGTTAAAAGGTCCATTTTACTCAGCAGACCATTTATATTTTGGTGCAAAATATTAATTGATTTACTCTCGAAAAAAATCATCCAATAATTCAGGTTCGCTAGGTAACGGTATATCCGCTAACTTGTCGTCACAAAAGGAATCTGTTTGTGTACTCTTGTGGCATATAATTTCATTCTGAGCTTGCAACTGTAGCTGATAATTCAAATATTTACACTTGTTGTCAATGTTTAAGATTTGTCTTAGGAGTAAACGACTTAAGTTTATAGGGAAATAAATTCCGCGAGGGAAAGTTGATCTATAATTTACATCCAAATATGTTACGTTTATCGAATTTTTATAAATAAATCTGAGTTCGTAATTTAATTTTCCTTCATTTAAGTATTTGTTATATGGTATTTCAGTTATAATTATATTAGTATTATTCATAGTTTTACACCAGTTCTCTATACTAAATTTAAATTCATGGGGATTACAGTCATTAGTGCCACCAATAATTATTACATAGTCACTCTTTGTTAATTTTGATACTGTTTCATTTTGAGATTTTAGTATCTCTTCCATTCTTGCTCCTGATTTCCAAAAACTTGTCACAATGTAGCTTGAGCCAATTAATTTCTGTAGTAGTTCTCGTACTTTCCAGCCCTGATGATCTGCCAATATAACAACTTTGTTTTTTTTACTTTCTGTTTGATAAGTTACAGGTGTATTTGAGTTCTTGCCCGCTAAAAGATGCTGTGGTTTGTTAGATTGGGGGTCAATGTCCTGTTCTCTGTTTGTTGTTGGTGTTATGTAAGTAGATTCTGCAGCCGAGGTACTATGTTTGTGGCCATTTCCCAATTTTTCTGTTGGTTCTGGTGTGCTCAGACTGAATGGTGGATGAATTCTAACAGGTGTAGAAACACGGTCTATTTTCCTATTTTTGCTTTTGGAAACTGATAGTGGTGTGTGAATCTTTATTTCAGAAAACTGTATTTTTTTATAGGTTTCTATCACTTTTTGGTATTTTTCTACGTCCGTTTTAAGTTGGAAATTTACGCTGTTAAGATTTTCTATCTCTTGGTGAGCACTCTGTAGCTCTAATTTGAGTTTTCTAATGGTCTCGTTAAGATCAATGACAGTCTGGCTTTCATTTAAAGATGTGTTTGGTAAATCGGTTGATTTGAAATTTTCTTTACTACTTAACGGGCTTAGGACCGGTAATAATACCTACCTACCTTAGTTGATGTACCGATCTACTAAGTTTAAAAATGTTTTTTAGGTTTGATGGAAATGGAAAGATTTGCTAGTTATGTGTAAGTAGGTGGTGATACTTTCGACTCTTAGGTATTATTGGCGTAGTTAAAAATTTAAAATCAACTTATTTACACTAATAAAATTGGTTAAGCTAACAACGTATTTACAAAATGTACAAATAAATAAATTACCTACTTAAGTTACCCGGAGGAGTTGTTCAAAGTTGCCACCTTCACACTTTTGGAATCGAGCACGACGTAGCTGGTTTTCCTTTAGTTTACGTAACACTAACACATTCGTTTTAAAGTGTCGAAAGCACTAATGATCCTTGCACGTACACTGTGGTGTGGTGCACTCCAAAGCGTCGACCAGCCTCCCGCGTGCTTGCCCGTGGTTCTCGCTGGAAGTATTCCAGGATGTCTTCCTGCAAGGCGACAGGCAGGCCTACCTACGCTGCCGCGAGCTTGAGCATGCCGGGGAACGTCAAACTGCCGATGATCCCGCAGTCTCTGCGTAGCAGCCAGCATGACGCTCTGCGATGGGGGTTCCCGATCGGGAAACATTTCCGTGAACATCCGGATGGCTCCACGTAGGCTGTCTCCACTGATGGCATACAGGCGGACCATCTCCACCAACTCGACATTTTGACTAGGATGCAAATCAACATCTTGTATAAGATGTTTTTTAAAGAGACTGTGACCACTGAGTTTGTTTCAGCGTTTCTTTTTAGAACAGTCGTCTAGGAAAATCCGAAACCACCAGTTTTTTTTAAATAATAATTTGTACCTATATAGGTCTTTTAGACTTATAAATTGACATTATCTATGTATATAAATAAAAAGAAAAGTCCTGACTGACTCATCAACACCCAGCCTAAACCTTAGACCTAGAAAGCTGAAATTTTGCACAGTTTCCCTTTATAATGTAGACAAGGAATAAGGAAGGATTTTTCTAAATTAATCCTCTAAGGGAGTTAAATAGGCGATGAAAGTTCCGCGCGGGCGAAGCCGCTGGCAAATGCTAGTGTTTGATTTATTCAATCCATCATAATATAAAGTTTCTCCATGTTTTAAAATTAACCATAATAATCAATATTAATCCTTAAATGCATTCAAAATTTTAATGGAACGACAAAAACAAGTGGTCAGCAAAACCAATTAAACGAACCCATTAGACTTAGGTGCGTGTTCCTCTGATTATTCCCGTCGCCTAATGCTCTATTTTGTGGCCAAAAGCTCCTAAATACTGTTCCAAATGCATGGCGAGGCATTCACATGAGCTCATTAATAGAATAGGCACTCCGACTTCACCTTAAATTCTACCGCGCTAACGAGAGTGTGTAATGAACGGTTGCATTTTGAGCTAGCCCAACCATTGTCGTGTATGTTGGGACGGTAATTGGATCATTGTGTTGTGACAGCGCAATGTATAGTGTGTTTTACGGGTTGTTCATATTTCGATGTTCATGCTGATGGATAGAGATGATCTTAGTTTACCGTCTCGATATATAAAGTTTAATTAATGATTATTATTTTTGCCACAGACGTGCGCAATTTTTTTTTAATTTTAATTTAATGTTTATTTTATATTAGTAGATTCCTAATCGTAAAAGAATATTACTGAACCGTTATAAAGACGTAAACGTTTATCTATACTATATTGTATAATATTAAAGAGCTGAAGAGTTTTTTGGTTGAACGCGCTAATCTCAGGAACGACTGGTTCGAATTGAAATTTTATTTTAATGTTGGGTAGCCCATTTATCGAGGAAGGCCATAAACTATAAAACACCACTCTAAGACCCTCAAGAGCCGAGCAAGGAGAAAAAAGTAACGATTACGAAGTACTCGCACGAGCAGGTGTTTCGAAGCGTCGGGATGAGTGAGGGAGCAAGAAATACGAGTATGATGCGAACGAAGTCGCGAATAGAAGCTAGTAATCAGATAAGTTGAAAACAATAATTTCATTAAGAGAAGCGCCACGGTCAGTACATAATACATACACACATAATACAGGAAAAAAAATTATCCAGTGCGCAAACTGTAACCATGAATTCAGCATATCATTCTAAATCCCCTAGCGCAGAATTTTTGCGCCGGATATACAAAAAAAAATCTGCTGTTCCATACATTTTGTCCACGTAGATATTGCACTTTTCTATGAGACAGCTGATTTTTTTTAATATAACCGTCGATTCTGCGCTAGGGGTTCTAGAATAATATGCTGAATTCATGGTTACAATTTGCGCACTGGATAAAAACTTACCCTGTATATCTTAACTAATATTATAAATTCGAAAGTTAGTTTGTTTGTTACCTTTTCACGCCTAAACCACTGAACCGATTATCCCGAAATTTTGCATATACGTTGTCAGGTGTACAGAAACGGACATAGAGTACCTTTCATCCCGAAAAAATTACTGTTCCCGATGAAAACAACAATAACATTCTTATCATAATAGATGGCGCCACGTGTCTATCGAACCATGGTTGAATTGAAATTATTAGAAGCAAAGTACAACCCGAATTGACTGTCAAATCCTAAATTAACGCGAGAGAAACTGCGGGCAAATGCTTACATAATTAGCAGGTCAGTGCCAGGTTGTATGTTGACTATAATATGATATTGAGACAATGACACGCACCGTCCCCATATTACCCCATTTAAAAAAGATAAAGGTATCTTGGAAAAGCGAAAGTACATATCTGACGAAAGTTTCTGTTAAGGTAAACATAATTTCTAAGTAGATATATTTCACTGAAACATTTTCCTGTTTGTCAGTAGAGACAAAAAATAACAAGTTTTGTACAAAAAGAACATCGAATTCGACTTCGTTTTCGTTTAGAGCGTATCTTATATGACTGATCGTAGATATTGGCTACTAATTATTGCCCGAAGATTAAGTGACTTCATTATCGTTGGGCAGCTTGGGCATAAACGATGGGTATCAGCAACCATCGATTACTGGCCATAATGTTGACCCACAGACTACCTGTGACAAAATATACCGCCTTTGTTTGTGTAATTATAGCATTCAAGCGGTTTGTTTCAATTATTTTGTCTTTCTGCTTAGTTCGCCTAATTAATATTACATTTTTGCACTGAATTACTATCTAGTCAACTTTATAATAATTTATTTATAATAATAATTATATACTATCTAGTCAACTGATTTATTACTGAGCCAAATATAATGTTACTTGCAGTCGTTTACGCAGCTTACCTGCCATGTCATGCCATGCCCAATAGCAGTCAAAACCATAAGAAACAGTTTGCCCGAAAGTAATTATTGCCCCGATCTTAGTTATTGTTTGATTAATTGCCTATTGTTTGAAAACTGTTGGAGTATTCTTTTGTTTTCTTTCATGGAAAAGCCTTTATATGATACAACCAGATACAACGAATATAGTTACGCTTTCATTTGTTTTTTCTTAATTGTTTTTAATTACCTTTCTCTTTCCTCCATCCTTTAAATTCGATGGTAAAAGTGTAAATATTTTATGACTAGCTGTTGGATTGCGTTCGCTATCAAGGATGAAAAGTCCTTAACCAGCACCCTAATTGCGTAACTCACGATTCATCATAATCTGTATCGTTTTGAAACGGATTGTTAAACCATTGCTTCATATGTTCGAAAAATGTGTCTATTCGACAACATAAATAACGCAACGAATATTGTTTAACTGTGAAGACGAAACCAATTATGATCAATCGTAAGTTACGCAATTAGGGTGCTGGTCTTCCATCTATCTATGTTTATATGTGTGCCAAATTTAATTAAAATATATTTAGTAGCGTGAAACTACCGATATTAAAAAAGTAGGTATCCTATTTGTTAATCCAGGTAATAATCTACCTGTGTGCCAAATTTCGTCATAATCCGTTCTGCCGTTTTGTAGTGATTGAGTAACAAACATACAAACTTTAATATTTACAATGTTAATACGTAAGTAGGATAGTTGGGATGTTAGATGAGATGGTTCCAGTTGATGGCAACGTCGATCGCGGCCTCAGTAGCGTTTATAGGTCGTCAGAAGTGCTGATGTATGGACAATTTTAGACCTGCACCCTAATTGCGTAACTCACGATTCATCATAATCTGTATCGTTTTGAAACGGATTGTTAAACCATTGCTTCATATGTTCGAAAAATGTGTCTGTTCGACAACATAAATAACGCAATGAATATTGTTTAACTGTGAAGACGAAACCAATTATGATCAATCGTGAGTTACGCAATTAGGGTGCTGGTATTAATAGAATGTATGCTACGACTTGATGGCATTAAAAACCAGATAGTTTTCGAACTGAATTTTGCTTCTATATAATTTCCATTAATTAACCCCCTACGCGAAAAGGACGGGGTGTTATAAGTTTGACGTGTGTGTGTGTGTGTGTGTGTGTGTGTGTGTGTGTGTGTGTGTTTGTGTGTGTGTGTGTGTGTGTGTGTGTGTGTGTGTGTGTGTGTGTGTGTGTGTCTGAGGCAACGTAGCTCCCGAATGGATGAACCGATTTTGATTTTGATTTTTTTTTTGTTTGAAAGGTGTATTAGTCGGGAGTGTTCTTAGACATCTTTCATCAAAATCGGTTCAGCCGTTTGAAGATTATCGGCTCTTTTCTGGTTGATGAAGCGATTTGAGCATCTTTCACGGGCCTGATCAACTCGAAATTTGGTATTACCTGGAATTTCCAGGATGCCCAAGTTACTCACCAACAAACAGCAAAAGTATCGTGTTTGGGCTCATTGAAAAGGTCTCAATGAATAGATTATAGATAAATAGTGATCAGGACGAGGAATGAGGATAAATTACTAACAAACTTCACTGTGGGAAAAATATGCAACGATGCGCAGATTTAAGCGAGCGAGACATTAAGTTTAAAAAGCAGGAAATAAAAATTAAATTAAAAATTTAAAAAAACCCCGATCCTAACAAAAACTCTAAAAAGTAAAAATAATAATATTTATAGGCCTTTTAAGATGAAGGTAATATTTTGATCAAGGCATTGTAAAGGCGGGGGACGGCTAGTGAAAATGCTAGGCCTCTGTTTGGCGTTTTCATTGACCGTCCCCCGACTTGACAATGCCTTACTACATGGTATAAAACTTACACGTAACTAAGAAATCTCGATGTTTCGTCACTTCGAAAAACCGTGCAAAGCAGGGACGGGTCGCTAGGCTGTTACAATACATACACACATAACATCACGACTTATTTCCCCGAAGGGGTGGGCATTTTGCTAGATAAGTTTGAGTCCCATGTAAATTCAAAACAACGAAAAATAAATCGTTTTTCATTGAGAAAGGAAATAAATAATTTATTTTTATTTTTGTGTTAAATATATCGTCCCAATCTTCAAATGATTTTTTTTTTTATCAAATTGGAAAATACCCTATTACAGGAACGGTTATATTTAGCTTTTCATTACATCTGCTCAAGATGCGGGTAGATTCACAACTTCGTTCTCAAGTTCTAACGTAAGAGATTAGTTTGAAAGATATTGTCTCTTCAAACTTCATCGCATTGTCACAGAACAGGTACCTTCAGAAGGTATGCTCCATAAAGGTAAGCGAGCGAAAACAGAGGCATGCACGTTGTGACGCGTACATACGGCGATATCAAACAAATGCAGCCGATCTATTATGTAAAAATCTCACCGTGAGAACGTAGGTGAAGTGACCTTCAAGTGAGCTGTAATTCCATCTGATGCCCCCTTATTACAAAACAAGGTTTTTCTTTAGGTATAGTATAAACCAACGAGCATGTTTTTGAAATTAGGACCTAACTGAAATCGAAATACAGTTCCTTTTACAAAACTGACAACTTAGTCCAGTGTTAAATTGTCATTTTTGTATTAAGAACTTTACCCAAATAGAAGAAAAGTTGGTAATGCAAAAACTGACTTATTTTTTAGGCTAGAACTAAAGTTAGATCGCGTTTTGTAATAAGACGGATTGAGACCATGGGCCACTTGGACAAACGATGGGCCACCAGCACAAATTAAAAACATAAATATAGCCCCAGATTAAAATGTATATTATTTGTAAACCTCAGCAATATTTTTCCTCCAAATGTACGAGGGAGTATTTTTGATGGCGGGCTACTGGCTTATTGCCGGGGGCCGCGGTCTCTGCATCCCTGCTTACAGAATAACACTACACGTCACGAGTCAAAAGGCATTTATTCAAACTACGCTAAAATACGAAACATTTTTTAACGTTAAAATTGACAGTACCAATTCCAGACATGTTTAGGGAATCAAACAGACTTCTCCTGAGGCGTTTTAGGTTTGAGGTGTTTTAGCTAAGCCTATGTCGGACGAGGCTAGAACTATGTACAAAATATATTACAATCATATAGAATAATTTAAAATTCAAAATTTGGCTATGATGGAGCGACATAGTCAGTATTGTGACAAAGCTCCTTAAACAAAGGATTAAAAAAAACGTTAAAATTACATAAGGCAGTCTCCTAAAACGCCCACCTTTCACCACTTCGGTTGTTGTCCGTGAAGCGCGTCTATATGTGCGTGCATTTTTGCTCGCTGTATGGAGCCGGCCGTCTGTGCCTCATCATCATCATCATTTCAGCCGAAAGACGTCCACTGCTGGACTTAAGCTTCCCCCAAAAGAGGGGATTTGCCATAATCGCCACGCTTTGCAGGCAGGTTGGCGATCGCAGTATGGTGGTCAAATGCATAGAGAACGCTGTTGCCCATTCTCTAGTAAGTCCCTTAGTCGCCTTCTACGACACCTATGGGAAGAAATGGGATGGCGCTATTCTTTTACGTCCACACGGAATGCTACAATAATTAGGCAAAAAAAAACAGAGACATTTCATCTTTTTGTGTATCACGTACCTGGGTCATTCTCAGGAGACTCATTATTTGGTTGACTTCGGTGTCAATTTTTTTTTTAATTTAGGCCTTGTTAACATGAAATACCGAATCTAGAGTTAATTTAAAGCATGTTAGTAGTAGAGTGTTAACTCTAGATTTGATATTTCATGCCTAAATTAGAAAACAAAAATGACACCGAAGTCAACCAAATAATGAGTCTCCTGAGAATGACCCACCTATATGATTTCTCACATACCTACTATTACTTTAAAAACTCAGCCACTTCTGATTTACGTCTTAGAATCCTACATACCCTCTCGATCAACCTCAAAAATACATTTTATCACAAATACCTTCAGCTCACGTTCTCCATCGAATCTAAATTTCGAGTGAGTTTCGTAATACTCTCTAATCAAACAAATAACAAACGAGAAAGCGATCCCGGGCGGTTCGTTATCGAGTTGTTAACTATTCTGTAAGTAGATTACGAATATTTCTGTTATGGCATAGAGTAAGGTTGCGTAGAAGTGAAACTATCCGGTTAAAAGCATTCTAATAATTGCATTGTATGGTAATTTACTACTGTTGGCTAAGTGTACTGTTTTTGAATACGTTTTTTATTTTTAAATTAAATAAATTAATAAATTGAATTAATAAATTGAATTGAAATTGATTCTACCTATATATTATTCAATTTATTGTTTGAAGTAGTTCTTCATCATCTGCAGGCTTAGCAGGAGCCCCAATTTGGCGACGGAAGAATAGACATGACTGCTAACTAAATGAAATACAATAGAAGATAGCTATGTTTTTCTATAAATTATCACAGTTATGCGTTCTAAACGAATCATGATTTTGTAGATAATCGTTTATACTTTGTGGCCGTCGAGTAGAAAGCTTGTTGTCTGTGTGATTTTGACAGTTTGCGAAGAAATATTCTCCTGAAATAGTCTACGTATATAAGGACCTAGACAAAGATCGTTAGAAATGAAAGACAAAATGACAGATTGTTTAAGGATATCTTCGGTGCGATGTCAAAAATGGAGAAACGAAATTTCACTTTGCATTGAAAAAGCACTGTCTATTCTTCGTAGAAATATAAAGCGTCATGCTAAGCCTGCTGCCTAGTCTTTTCCCAATTATGTTGAGGGCAGCTTCCAGTCAAACCGGATGCAGCTGAATAACAGTATTCTACATGGAGCGACTGTCTATTTGAAGCCAGTAACTGGGTAATACGAAACCGCTCGATAAGAATGCTTGACAAACTTTTGGGCACCAGACGACCCGTTACGGCTGTCAAAGATCCACGAATGACAGCCGACACACCGAGTGGTCCTGGTATGTATCATATGGTCACCCATCCACTGACCAACCGCGGCAAGCGTAGTTTTACCTAATCGATGGAGCCGTGCGGGTGTCTTTACTTAGCCACAAGCTCCTCAGAGCCCATGTGAGCTATGTTGACAATGTTAACAACCAGGTTGTGGCTCATCCTGTTGGCGTATTTCTGTCTGTTCGTCTTCTCCAGAACACGTCCAATCCAGCATTTATCAGTTCCACTTCAGCTGGCTTGATAATGACCGATGACGATAATGTGTGTCGCCACTTCTACCATCATCACAATCCAAATAAAAATAAAATAAAAATAAAATTTCACATAAACCTGCATGGGCACTTATGAAACCTCAGAAGCTAGGTGCACGGTTCCAATTTATCGCTTCCTAAGGAGAAGAGCCGGCAAGAAACTCGACAGTCACTCCAAAATCCATAATCAGTCTACAGCAGTCCACTGCTGGATATAGGCCTCTCCAATTGCACGTCATTCAGCTCGATTTTCGGCAACTCTCATCCAGCTGCTACCAGCCACCCTGCGAAGATCGTCACTCCACCTAGCCTGAGGGCGTCCTACCTTGCGTTTACCGATTCGCGGTCTCCACTCAAGAACACTTCTACCCCATCGGTTCTACGGCTAATGTGGCCGGCCCATTGCCACTTCAGCTTGCTAATTCTGTGAGCTATATCGATAATTTTGCTCTCGCTCTTTGGTCGCTTCTATACTTATTTCTGATTCTATGTCTCTGGCTCGTTATCGAGTAGCTAACTATTCGATAAGCAGATTCCGTTCATTTCCGCTATGGAAACAATATGGCAGAAATTTGATGCTAATATTGTTGTTAGTTAATATTAGATTATCGGTCATTAGTTGTGTTTGTTTATTTTGTGGTATTTGTGAATATTTATTGAAATTAGCGAGTCAATTTGGTATGAAACATGTATGTTTGTGAGGAAACAAGGAATTATTCAGTAAGGCAGATGATTTATACCCTCGTAACCGACGAGACCCCCACAGGCTTGTGCTGGATATCCTTCCTAGACTAGCTAAATATAATAAAAGTTGTGTATCCATGTGTGTACGTATATATAATAAGATACCAAGTGATGTCAAAACTCTAAATATGAGATTATTCAAAAATAAATTGCATGAATGGTTGTGTAGTCATAGTTTTTATAGTGTCAAAGAATTCTTTGACTATAAATGTTAAATGTATAAAACATGCTTGTGTAAATTTGTACGCTTATAACTGTTAAGCAAAAACATGTATGCTCTTGTTATTTTGTTTTTTACCATCTTTTTATACCATGTTTTACAGCAAATAAATATTATTCTATTCTATTCTATTCTATGAAAAACGTGTGGGGTTGGGGTACCCCCTTCAGGAAACAAGTTTCTTTTTTCACCAAAGGTGTAGTCATTTTCATGGGTTTCGAGGGTGCTAAATCCGACAGTGAGATCAAAATAAAGTTTCAGTATTTTAAAGATACGATAAAGCACGTTGCTTTCCGAGGTGAAGAAAAAGCGTAAAGAACTTCGTTCCTGACGGGGGTCTCCCTGACCCCACATGTTTTTTATTTGGAAATGCGTTGCGGTGCGGCGCGTTGCGGCTGTAATATGCCCTTGGCTTTAGTAAGTAGGCATATAGAGCTATACAAAATCTCATACAGGATATCAATATTTTGCCTTGCCTAGGCAAAACACAAAGAGCAGTGGTGGTCAAGTGGTAACGGCTGCGACTGACGAGTTGTAGGCCGTGAGTTCGAACCCAGACAGGCGCTTTACTTTGTGTAAATTATTTCATCACCACTGCTTTCGAAACGGTGAAGGAAAACATCGTGAGGAAACCAGCATGTCCTAGAACCAAAAATTCGAAGACATGTGACATCTACCAACCCGCACTGGGCCCGCATGGTGGATTACGGCCCAATCCCTCTCACTGAGAGGAGGCCTGTGTCCCAGCAGTGGGAACATTATAGGCTGATGATGATGAGGCAAAACAGAAAATTATAATTTGTGGATCTTTGACAATCGTGATTCCAAAATTTAGACTGACTAAAACTAGCAAGTCATTTCTAATAAACAGTATCCGCTTCTATAACAAGTTGCCAAAGTCGGTTACAGAACTTAGCGATGGAAAGTTTAAAACGCACATCAAACGTGTCCTTATCAAAAAAGCATATTATAAGATAAAAGACTACGTTGAAGACAGGGAAGTTTGGCATTAATTCCTTCTGCACATGTGGCTTCCCTGGTACCTCATTAACAGCATAACTATGTGAAAGTCTATTAACTGCTCTCAAATACAATGTTCTTTTTTATTTTTACAATGCTGACATATTCTCGTCATTAATTGACATTATACATCAATTTTATTTAGGTTCATTTTATTTATGTAGATTATTTTACATATTGTGAATGAGAGAACGTTGTAGGCCTTACTAACTGTAGATTTGTAGACGATTTTCTATTCCTTATTCGTCTAAGTACCTGGTACTTATTGACAGGCCTGCGCTGTCCTCCCATACATTTAATCTCTGTAATTTGAAAATATTGTTAAAGCAAATTATTTTAAAAAGAGTAACCGTGGAGTTTCTTGCCGGCTCTTCTCCATAGGAAACAACAATTTGGAACCGTGCACCTAGCTTCTGACGTTTCATAAGTGCCCATGCAGGTTTGTATGAAATAAAAATATTTTGATTTTGATTGATCGTCAGATAGGCAGTCGCTCCATGTAAAATACTGGTATTCAGCTGCATCCGGTTAGACTGGAAGCCAACCTCAAATTAGTTGGGAAAAGGCTAGGTAGATGATGATTAATAATAAACTGCTTGACACAATCTCTCGTTTTAAACATATTGCAATACAAAAACTCAAGTAATACTTTCTTATGGGCGATATAATAGCGAAATATACAAAAATATATCGCCTCATATAAGTAATATACGTATAAGCCTTGGCAACGAAATCCTGGCGGAGGCTTTCATACACACACATTATTATTTATATCTCAAGAATAAAAATTAATAATATGGATAGACTCTTTCATAATTTTCCTCCATTTTTAGGGAAAGTTGCTTGTGTCTGGTAATTCTTAAATACTTCTTTAGTTGATATAAACGGCCTCATATAAAAATCTTTCGTTCCAATTGGGTAAGCAATTTTTGAGATAAAGCGTGTTATTTAACAATAACAGTATTCCTAGTTTTTTGCCGATTTTCTTAATACTAAAGACAATGCAAGAAAAATCCCAGATTTTATACCCAACAATGTGATAACCATACCGGTTCTCAACATGATGCGTTTACCTTAACTTTTGCTACGGCGTAGTGGGCACGGTTGATATCGCTACGGCGTAGCTGACGAAATGATCATGCTACGACGACGTAGGTGAGTCGATATCGTTGCTACAAATAATTTGCTCCAATAGCTACGCTTTCGTAGCGTGTAACCGTATATCTACGCGTCGAAACTCTTAGGTGAAATTGTAGGTAGGTATATGACCGGGTATCACCTTGTGTACTCATTGATAAACTAAAGGGGTAATGTGTATTATAAGATGAAATGTGACCAACTCTATCATGTTACATTCGCAATATTTGACGTGACGTGACATAAGGATTTTTTCAGTTTAATTTTGAAATATAAGTGAGTAAGTCACGCTTTATTTTTATATATGTAGGTGTACAAAGTAGTATGTTGTTATTATTAATGTGGCCCATTTACATTCTACTTTTACATGTGGTGCATAAGTTACTTACGTATGCATATTATTTTATACCTATTAATGAATTGTTTTTGAAAAAATATTTTTTTTAAGTTTCGGTACATTGACAACGTATACCAACTATTAAAAAATATATTAAGTAAAAATATTGGCCCGAACTCACAATCATGACCACGACTCTTTTCGCTTGCCAGACTCATGTTTAAACCATTTCCACAAGCCCGGGTGTTTCCACTGCGAAGATCGCCCTGAGGACACGGTGGAGGTCTGCCTGGCTTGGGCGGAGCACCGTCGTGTCCTCGTGGAGGCGATCGCTGGCGGCGATCTCTCGCGTCTGGCCCTGGTCCAGGCCATGGTATGGAGCGAGAGTGCATGGGTAGCCGTCACCTCCTTCAGCGAAGCAGTAATGCTCGCGAAGAGGGAGGCGGCGCCCGTGAGGGAGAGGCAGTATATGCGCCGTCACGGCCCTAACCGCCGCAGGAGACGCCTAGGGCGTCGGGAATCCCAGGCTGATTTCCGGCCACCGTAAGCGTTGGCTTGCGGACGGCGAGTAATGGGTAGCTCGCTGACCGGTAAGGACCAAGCCAAGGTCAACGGAGCGTTGTGTTCCACGCGCGTCTCAAAGAGATGTCAGCACAAACCGATGGGGCCCGCAAGGGCCGATGCCTACCAGGGGTGCGGGTTCGTTCGAAAGAGATACCGCCGCCCCTGGCATACGGGCCACTGAGGGAACACGGGTGGGTTTTAGTCAGTAAAAGTCTGACACGCCCTCCTGCTCCACCCAGAGAGGGAGAAGTTATGTGATGATTTCCCACCCAAAAAAAAAAAAACCATTTCCACAGAGTATTGCAACTCATTCAGAGGTATCAATAATATCATATAGGGTTGATTTATTTCGTCTGTGTGGTGCTGGACTAAAATAATAGCACAATCCCATTTCTTCCCGTGGGTGTCATAAAAGGCAATTAAGGGAGTTAATAGAAAATGGGCAGCAGGGTACTCTATACATTTTTTAAATCATACTGCGATCGCCAGCCCGCATGCCAAGCGTTTATGGCAACCCCAAAAATGTTACTATATCCAGCAGTGGATATCTTTCAGTTGAAATCATGAGGGTTGTTCCAACAATGAAACTGAATGCGATCAGTACATTTAAACTGCGTTCAAGAGCTGTCAGAGTCAATATTCCCCAACTGACAGCTGACACTAATAGCTCTTGAACGCAGTTCGGTTGTGCTGATTGCGTTCAGTTTCATTGTTGGAATTCGCCCTTATACCCGCGAGTTCGTTCGTGTGACATTTTGGCCATCGACCCGTCGTGTCGTATCCTATCGCCCGCACTATTACTTTTTTACATTTTGGTCGTCCCCTTAGGATTATAGCGTGATGTTATAGCCTATAATATTCCTAAAAAATTGGGCTATCAAATACAAAAATATTTGTTCAAATCCGACTAGTAACACAAGATATTACTTCCTACAAACAAACTCACAAATTTACAAACTGTACCCCTTTATAGTGTTAGTTTAACTGTAGATGCAAAAGAAGTAACTAGTGTCAGGATCGTAGGTTCTGTATTGATTTAAAAAAAAAAACTTTTATTAACAGACTACATAGGGCCACAATGTGTTAGGATCCATCAACCAATCAAAAGACATTTATTCAAACTAGGCTGATGTCAGCTCTTTTTGAATGTCAAAATTTACAAAATACAGCCCCCCAAAAACGCCCACCCTTCACCGCTTCCTAGTGCTTTAGCTGGGAAGAAGAAGTGGCGCAACAAACTCCCCAGCAGCACAGCTCCCTGTTATGTTATAAGAACTTGATTCTAAAGAATGATAGGTACGTAATTAACGTTACGACACATAAAATTAAAATATTTCCAGATATAATAGATCAATTGTCGAGGTCGCTAGCTAACTACATCTTGCAATATAACTCATTATTAAAAAAAAACATTGTAATGAGTAGATTATGTCAACACTAAGTAAATGAACATAAAAATGGAAATAGACAGTCAAATAAAAAACAAACAATTACTCGTATGTTAATAAAGATATGACCTGCCTAAATGTATCTAAATGATCTTATTAGCTATGTTAGTATACAACATTATTTTTAGTACGGGAAACCTGAATATAGTTTATTCAGAATAAGGAACTGAATCGATTTCAATCCAAAAAATAAATTGGGAAAAAATATAACATGGTTTAAACACCATGCTATATTTTTTCGCATTTTTATTTTTTTTATTTATCACCATTTAATTACAAAACAATTGCCATACGGTTAGGTACCTACTGCCTAATTATTATCAATGAGCACAAACCACGCTACACGCGCGGGTGGCGCGTGGGGCCTATGGTGACCATGTTTCTGTAGACAACTAGGTAACATAACAAGGTTATAACTTTGTGATTTTTCATGATACAGCTTTGAAATTTTGTACATAGATTCTTTACATATGAATACTAGACACGTGTTTCGGGTTTCGCATATACTAAAAATAATGTTGTATACTTGTATCACAAAATAAGGTAAAAATATATCGACCACAGATAGTTTCATCAAGCACCACGTAACACATGAAGCTTGATAAACCTATCCATGGTTGGCCCATGCAGCCTTTCAGCAAACTCCCCCAAGATACTGTTCTTACTTTCTCCCACTCTGCGTGTCATCGACGCCACCTTTTTACCTATTATTGCGAAATGGTCGTGAATGTGCGCATCGGCGAACATACCATAAAAATAACATCGACCGAATAATAAGCGTATTTTCCACAGTACCTACTAACCTAACTATCTATTCCACTGATCCACTTTGTCCCATATCAGGTACTTTATCGAGTCGTAAAAGAGAAACAATGACAAAGCCAAAGTCTCGATACACAAACTCGACTAAAACTGTCTACTGCTACAATATTGAACATTATAGTCTGCTAAGCTAAATTACCCCAATTCTGTTGACTCTGCTGACCCTCTAGGGTTTTACAACATCTATTTTTGTTTTTTTTAGTCTTTCTCTGGTCCCATCTGGATGGGTCTGTTGTTAAAGGTCTAAATAAATAGGTGTTGTTTTTTTTTGTGTTTTAGGTACTACAATACTTTACTTAGCCTTAAGATATTGGTATACTTCTCTAGATGTTATCAAAATAGCTCATTATTACGTTCATGTCTACAAGTATATAAACCTCGGTTCAAAATTCAAATTTGCATATAATCTCGTGACTGCCGGCAGTGTAGTAAAACACAAGTTATTTACAACTCTATCACGATTGAGATAAGGTACTAATTTACATAACAAGCTATTTTGCTAGCGCACCCATGGCAAAATCTTGGTACTTTCGTTGTTAAAACAATTGAACGTCGAAGATAAATGATGGTGCTTATAAACTATAGGAAGCAAAACGTATTATTGGAACGAAATACTTTAACGCAGCTTGCGGTAGGAATAAAATTGTAGAAATCGATACCTAAAGAAAAAGTTTTATGCCTCCTCCATGCGACTTTTCATTGTATACAAAAGAAAAAGAAAGATACATAGTCATCAGCACTTTTTTTTTGCTTCTAAATCAAAAAATCGAAATCAGAAATATTTTTATTTCATATAAACCTGCATGGGCACTTATGAAACGTCATAAGCTAGGTGCACGGTTCCAAATTGTCGCTTCCTATGGAGAAGAGCCGGCAAGAAACTCCACGGTTACTCATTTTAAAAATAATTGGCTTTAACAATGTTTTCAAATTACAGTGATAATAGGTATGCGAGGACAGTGCAGGCCTGTCAATAAGTACCAGGTTCTTAGAGGAATGAAAATACGAGTACAGAATATAAAATCGTCTACAAATCTAGTCTGTAAGACCTACAGCGTTCTCACATTCACAATGTGTAAAATAATCTACATAAATAAAATGAACCTATTTAAACCAACTGATATGATTTCCATGTCAATCACTAAAAAAAATTAAATTTAAAATTTAAAAAACCCCCGACCCAAACAAAAACTCAAAAAAGTAAAAAATAATATTTGTAGGCCTTTTAATTTTAACGTAATATTTTGATCAGGGCATTGTCAAGTCGGGGGACGGCTAGGCCTCTGTTTGGCGTTTTCATTGACCGTCTATTTTTAATTTATTTAATTTATATTTCTTGCTTTTTAAACTTAATGTCTCCCTTAAATCACCATTTATCTATAATCTATTCATTGAGACCTTTTCAATGAGCCCAAACGCGATACTTCTGCTGTTTGTTGGTGAATAACTTGGGTTTCCTGGAAATTCCAGGTGTTGCTCCAGCATCAGTTCAAGGTTATTTTATTCTTCTAATATCATTGAAGTAATAGAATCCCAAATTTTGAGTTGATCAGAGGCTAAAATCCGTTTTTCAACCAGAAAAGAGCTGATAATCTTCAAACGGCTGAACCGATTTTGATGAAACATGTCTAAGAACACTCCCGACTAATACACCTTTCAAACAAAGTGTCACCAAAAATGTCCTACGGCATTCTGTTGTGGGGCAAAGCCGCTGATATTCAAAATATTTTTGTTCTTCAAAAGCGAGCTGTTCGAGCAATTTACCAACTGGGTGCTAGAGTGTCCCTAAGAGATTTTTTTAAAGATATCGGTATTCTCACGGTGGCATCGCAATTCATATTCGCTAACATCTTATATATTAGGCAAAATATACACTTATACACTAAAAACAGTGATATTCATAATATAAATACTAGAAATAAGGATAAACTACGTGCTCCCTTACACCGGCTTCATAAGGTTCATAACTCATTTGTTGGGCTTGGTATAACCTTTTATAACAAGCTTCCCTCTTCTTTGTTAGATTTACATTTTAGTGCGTTTAAAGCCAAAGTAAAATCCAACCTTTGTTCTAAGGCATACTATTCTATTAACGACTACTTAAACGATAAGAATAGTTGGTCGCTGTGATTAACTCAAGACAATGTTTGTGTTCTTTCACCAGAATTAGCTTACCTACTGACAGGTTGTATGAATTACATTCATATACTTAATTGTTTATTTTATTAGACTCTTTAAATCATTTTATTTTTTACTATTGTATTGTACAGTATCAAGTTCTTCTAACTGAACAGACAGCTGTGCTGCTGGGGAGTTTGTTGCGCCACTTCTTCTTCCCAGCTAAAGCACTAGGAAGTGTCGAAGGGTGGGCGTTTTGGGGGGACTGTCTTATGTTTTTTTTTTTTTTTGACGTTCGAAAAGTGCTGACTCTCAGCCTAGTTTGAATAAATGACTTTTGATTTTGATTTTTTGATTTTGAAAAGAAAACTAAATCAAAATCGGTTCATCCGTTCGGGAGCTACGTTGCCTCAGACAGACACACACACACACACACACACACACACACACACACACACACACACACACACACACACACACACACACACACACAGACACGTCAAACTTATAACACCCCGTCGTTTTTGCGTCGGGGGTTAAAAATAGTCAATATTAAAATTGATGTGTCAGGTTTTTGTCACTAAAAATTGTGCGCCCGACTGTGACGTCAGCAAGCACATTTAAATACATCGACCGTTCAATCCCAGTAATGGTCTCGTCAAGTTTAATATATATCATAATAGATCCTAGTAGCTTTGTCATGATTAAATTATATTTAAATATCATAGAGAGGGTAACCTAAATAATAGATCACTATTTAATATAAGTCCGCTGGATGTAGGAACCCCAGAACCGGTCGAATTGGGGGAGTTTTGGGAGAGGCTTATGTCCAGTAGTGGACGTCTTTCGGCTCAAATGCTGATGATTATATATTATAATAGTGAATACTGTTCTTCCTTGAGTGGAGACCGCGTATGGGCAAGCGTAGCGTGAGACGCCCCCCAGATGGACCGTAGACCTTGAGAAAGCGGTTGGGACAGACTGGATCCAGAAGTCAGAGAACAGAGTCTTTTGGTGCAGTCTAGGAAAGGCTAAGTTTCAGCTATGTTGTTTTAGGCTGGGTTTATTCATTGACACATAAAGCAAGGTCCCATCGGCCGCGTCTGTATCTCTGAATGAGATTAACTTAAAAAATTCCGACCAGATTTTCATACGGTTACCATCAATGGATGCAGTGTTTCATGTAGAAGATTTTGGTGTATAATTCATTAAGATTTTGTGTAAATTGACTGAAATATGACGATGATTGTTGAAAATTTCGGAAAATATCATTCCGACTGAGACCTTGACAGTGTTGTGCTGTGTAAACCAATAAAGTTGTATGCAAGCAATCATCATCTGCCTAGTTTTTCTTAACTATATCGGGGTTGGTTTCCAGTCTAACCGGATGCAGCTGAATGCCAGTATTTCACATGGAGCGCCTGCCTATCTGACCTCTACAACCCAGTTACTGGTTAATACGATACCCCTTGGTAAGACTGGTTGTCAGACTTTCGGGCTTTGGAAGACCCGTAACGATTGTCAAAGATCCACACACGACAGCCGGGACCAACGGCTTTACGTGCTTTCCGAGGCACGGAGGGGTCTTGGTATGTAGAGATGGTCACCCATCCACGAACCAACCGCGTCATGCGTAGCTTAACCTGATCGATCGACCCGTACGGCTATTATTACTTAGCTAGTTGTATGCAAACAATGTACTACGGAATTATTCCTCTTCGAAAGATCTTTTATACAACACAGATACTTTCTATCCCAGCAGTAAGTTCCCGTGGGTTACTTTCCGACCTTCGGGTGAAGCAACGGGCAAAACCTCATCATCATCATCATTTCAGCCGAAAGACGTCCACTGCTGGACATAGGCCTCCCCCAAAACGGGGGTTTCGCCATAATCGCCACGCTTGGCTTACGGGTTGGCAATCGCAGTATGGTGGTAAAATGCATTGAGAACGCTGCTGCCCATTCTCTAGTATACGTAAGTCCCTTAGTCGCCTTCTACGACACGCACAGGAAGCAATGGGATGGTGCTATTCTTTTACGTCCGACAAAACACAGCAAACCTAGTTGAACATAAAATTCGAAACCGTAAAAGTAACTCCATCAATTCAGTGAATATCAGAATGTATTCCTCCTCCATTTTGTGGAACATTTCAGTCAGTTGTCAGTATGCGGGAGAAAGGGGAGTCGGGATATATCGGGTTACAAACGGACGTGATAACTGACACGGAGTGACTGGGCTTATAGCTTACACAGACAACGCGAGTAGGTACCTAATGCTTGATTTACATTATTTTGCTTTAGTTCAAGTAGAATGTATTTTTAACAATCTTCTGAATTGACCGTAAATTTTGACATGTAATGAAATTGATTCTTAATTGTACATTCAGCCGTAGTGAGCAGGGAAGTTGGCAGGGAAGTGGGCAGGAGTGTGTAAACGCGATACTTCTCATGCCACTGCCATTGCCACTCGCGCTGCCCGGCGCTCCCCAAAATGGCGGTATTTTGTGCGGAAGTCAAAGGACCGGCAACGCGAGCGGCAGTGCGTGTTTGTTTACATTCTGCTCCGACGCTCAGTACTCGCCGAGCGCCTGAAGGAGAAAGACGTTCGACAAAATTTATTTAATTTGCTTGCATGCACAATAAAATTATATTGTAATTTTATCATTGTAATTGAATACTTAGATCTCATTTAATTGTTTTTATTCATTTGAATGCTAATATTGGCAAAACATAGCGCACTACCATGTTTTTATTGTTGTCTATTTTTCCTATGTTTTACAAATAAATTATTATATTCTAATAGAATATAATAGAATAGGGTTTATTGTACCCAGTATTACAGCTATTAGTAGTAGGTACATAATACACAACTACAAATACGGGAAGCAAATGGCTAAATGACACCATTTTATTTATAACCAACTACGAAAAAAGGATGAGGTTCTCAATTCGAATGTGTAATTATTTGTTCGATAAAAAAACCTCAAAAAAAAACGAAGATCTCCGTCATCCCTACTAGGTAATATAATAAATGCGAAAGTAACTCTGTCAGTCTGTTACGCTTTCATGCTCAAACCGCTGAACTAATCGTAATGAAATTGGGCAGAGATATAACCTGGGATATGGAGAAGGATATATGCTACTTTTTTACACGATAACTGACATCCACGCGAGCGTAACCGCGGGCTAAAGCTAGTTTACATATAATCCGATTTGAAAATTCTTCTTTTGTTTAATCGTGTATACTTTTCGAGTGGTCCCATTTGGTCAAGTTCTGATAAATGATTATTGAGTTAGCTTCAATAATCCTACACACCAACCCACACTGCACACTTAGATATGCTTAGAAGGTGCTAGCATGACTTCCTGTTTGTTTCTGATGCATATAAGTACAGTTATTAAATTGTAAATCCGTTATTGGCTGTAACATTAGTTTATTTATTTTAAGTGAAATTGCTAAAGAGCTGTGGATTTTGTGAATAAATAAATTAAAATAAAATAAAATAATACGTAGTTTTTCCACAATAGAAGAATCTTTCACATCGGTTTAGAAATAACAAGAGTTTAGAAGTGTATAAAAGTAAACTACCGAATTGATAACGTTCTTCTTTTTTTGAAGACGGTTAAAAAGATAGCAATAACCTAAAATACCACTATATTCGTAACAGGTTCAATAGGCCCTTCATCGAAATTCATCATAAACAAGACATAAACCTATAAACACGACCCCCAAAAACCCTAACCTACATTAAACAACTCAATAAATTCAAAACCGACTGACCCCAAAAACAAAATGGCAACCTTCAAGTAACGATGGCTGAAGCAAAAACATCAAACTTTCGCCAGACAACGTGTCGCCATGCCAGATAGAAGGGGGGATATTGCCACTAGTTATGTTATGTTGGCTACATTTCAACTTCCCTAGTCGTTATTTTGTTTGTTAGTATTTCTTGGGCTAAGGGTACTGGTAGGGAATGATTTTGGTTCAAGTTTTGATAATTTTAGAGGTTAATTTCGTCATTTCTTAAGAATTTTAGCATTCTCATCTATGTCCCAAGCGGTACCTACATTTTTGTTGATTTGAGTTTTTTTGAAAATTCGTATTTTTTAAAGATAAAGATGTATTTAATAGGTCTTTACCTATGAAATTGCCGTTTTGTATGAAAAAATTTAAACGAATTTTTTTCATGAATTTTTTATTTGTATTAATCGAAGTAATCACCCATGCAATCAAGCAGTTTATTGATGCCCTTCTTAAAGAAATCAGCTGGACGGGAGGCAACAAATTCTTCAAAGGCATTTTGTACTGCCTCTCGGGTATTAAATTTTTTTCCCGCCAAGAAGTTATCCAAATTCTGGAAAAGTAGTAGTCTGTAGGCGCAAGGTCTGGTGAGTAGGGCGGATGACGGAGAGCTTCCAACCCCAGTTCTTGCAACTTGGACACCGTCTGCTGTGCAGTATGAGGTCGCGCGTTGTCGTGCAGGAGCAGCGGAGACGAGCGATTGACCAATGCTGGTTGGAGATGCGCCAGCTTCTCCATCATTGTGTTCAGTTCTTCACAGTACACATCTGCAGTAATGCTCACCCCGTTTGGTAAGAAGCTGTGATGAATCACACCGGCGCTAGACCACCAAACAGTGACCATCACTTTTCTAGGGGTAAGTTTTCGTTTAGGGCATTGTTTAGGTGCTGAACCAGGATCCAACCAACTTGCTGAGCGCTTACGGTTATCAAACAGAATCCATTTTTCATCGCAGGTAACAATGCGGTTCAAAATTCCTTCATTTGTGTGTCTGTTGAGCAGTGCAAGGCACGTCTCGACGCGTACTTCGCGCTGGCGATCATTGAGTTCGTGGGGCACCCATTTGTCAAGCTTTTTTACCTTGCCAATTTGACGCAAATGGACCAATATTGTTTTGACGCTAACGTCGAAAGCTGCTGCTAATTCAGCCGTAGATTGTGTATCATCAGCTTCCACAATCGCCTTTAATTCGTCATTGTCGACCAAAGTCTTCGGACGACCGCGAGGTTCATTTTTCAGGTCGAAATTTCCAGAACGGAAGCGAGCAAACCAATAACAGGTGGTGCGTTGGTTTGTAGTGTTAGCTCCGTAAACGTCGTTGATGTTGCGTGCCGCTTGTGCCGCGTTGCTGCCACGACGGTACTCATATTCCATAATTACTCGAATTTTTAACGTATCCATGATGACGAAAAAGATTGAAATGCGATGAAAATGTAACACTAATCAATAAAGAAATGACTACTTTTAGAAAAAAAATCCATGTTTTTAAAATAAAATTAATTTGAAATTAGAATTCTTAGCCAAACAAAAATTATTTTGATTTGAAATGGCCAGTACTGCAGAACGGCAATTTCATAGGTAAAGACCTAATATTAGTTTAAACGTGTGTAACATGATACATAAATATGCACATATGGATGGAAATTTGTTTAAAATTGTAGGTTCAACATATTTTGCCATATTCGGCGTACAAAATAGCTTATAATATTTCGTTAAAATTATAAATAAGAATCTTTTTTTTTATTATACTCAAAATTAAAACAATTCAATTAGATGCATTATCAGTCAATACAAAAAATATAGTCAAAAAATAAAAAATAAATTATAATTGAAACAGTAAAATTACTAAACTAAAATATTTATTAAATCATCTAAATTCAAAATGTCTCATAATAAAACTATTTTTTTTTCAATTTTGTCTTAGATATGAAGACTTAAAGTCTTCATCATCAACCTAGCCTTTTATCAACTAAGTTGATTTAGCTTGTCTATGTATTTTACACGGATGTCAATTGTGGATCTTTGACAGTCGTTACGGGTCGTCAGAAGCCCGAAAGTCTGACAACCAGTCTTCCCAAGGGGTATCGAATTAACCAGTAACTGGGTTGTGGAGGTCAGATAGGCAGTCGCTCCATGTAAAATACTGGTATTCAGCTGCATCCGGTTAGACTGGAAGCCGACCCCAACATAGTTGGGAAAAGGCTAAGCAGATGATGATATTACCTTCCCCTGGGATAATTTCCAACCTCCATGTAGAAAAAGCTGGTGGCATGAGCTTAGTAACCATCACTAAAAAATAGTCATAAAGTTTGATGGGTTTTGGGAACCCGGAACTAGGTCGTTGTTTAGTTTAGATACCCATGTTTATACTCAATAACAATTTAAAACCAAATCGTCTTTGAAATATCTTCAATTTTGAAGGCACCATCTTCGCGTGTAGAACAGTGCATCGTGTGGAAATGTAGTTCCGTTCAAATCGATTTGATTGCAATCAATTGTAGGGAACTTGTCTATAAATTCTAGGGAAAACATTCGAAACGCAATCATATTGTTTGTGGATCTAGGGGCATAGTGGATCCCTAGGTAATGATGCCGCAGATGAACTTGCGAAGAGAGCCTCAGATATGAAAGTGCTAGGCCCGTACCCACTTCTCCCCCTGCCTTTCTCACAATTTCGTGCGTGGATTCGCCAAAGATCAACCGAAGTTCATAACAACAGATGGTCACGGGCAACAGACTGTAGACAGTCAAAATTGGCTTTACCAATTGTACACCCGCGACTAACCAAAAAATTTCATATCCTGAGTAGAAAAAACCTTAGAATAATCATAGGAACAATTACGGGACAATAACATAAACATCTCTATATATAGACGCCACAGACAGCCCGCTTTGCAGGGGCTGCCTTGACGGCGCGCAATCAGCCGCCCACGTCATTCTGGAATGCGAGGACGTGGATTCTCAACGAGAAGAAATCCTCGGAACAGTGAGGTCGCTCAGCGAAGCCTGTGAAGCTCCCAGGAAGCTTCTATGCTTTTGGGCGGAGCTAGGCTGGCTTTGTTAGCCAGAACCCTCACGCACAACGGACCGAATGGGAGTCTACGTGCGGAAAATAGAGTCCCCATCATCATCATCATATTGTTTGTGACAATACGATAACATAGGAATCAAAAAATAATAAAACCATCTAGATCTTGATAAACTGAATACTTTATACGATGTTATTATAGTATTAACAAAACTTACATAAAGAAAAACAATTACGAATGAAGAAAGCATGCACTGTAATAAAATACAGTGTATCGTAGACATCAAAATAGAGTATAATTAAATATTTCTAGCAACTTGACGTGGCTTAACGCAATGAATAAACAATTATTGCCTCACACCGCTTCGTCGCACCTTATGCATGTGTGCATATACAGGGTAAATTTTTATCCAGTGCGCAAATTGTAACCATGAATTCAGCATATCATTCTAGACCCTCTAGCGCAGAAATTTTTCGCCAGTTATGCAAAAAAAAATCTGCTGATTCATAGAAAAGTGCAATACCTACGCGGTCAAAATGTATGGAACATCTGATTTTTTTTTGTATATTCGGAGAAAAATTTGTGCGCTAGGGGGTCTAGAATGATATGCTGAATTCATGGTTACAATTTGCGCACTGGATAAAAACTTTTCCTGTATACACACTAACTCCCAAACGCTTTGAGACACACCCACAATTACACCCACATAGTAACACCAGCATATTGTTGCCCCACTGCAGAACAAAGCCCTCTTCTCATACAGATAAACAAATGCGAGCAATAATCACCACGCTAGCTCAAGGCGGATTGGTGTTTTCTGACTTGACTTACTATTCTCATCATTATCATCATCATTTCTGGCGGAAGACGTCCACTGCTGGACTTAGGCATCCCCCAATTTGGGGGGGCTTGCCATAATCGCCACGCTTGGCAGGCGGGTTGGCGATCGCAGTATGGTGGTAAAATGCATAGAGAACGCTGCCTATTCTCTAGTAAGTACCTTAGTCGCCTTCTACGACACCCAAGGGAAGAGATGGGATGATGCTATTCTTTACGTCCGGCACCACACGGTACTTACTATATCATAATCATATTTTACAATACTCAAAATATAAAATTTTGTATGTTTGGATGTTTGAAACAGAATCTCGCAATTACGGCTGAACAGACGTGGGTGAAATTCGGCACACAGATAATTTGTAACCTGGATTATCATATAAAATATTTTTACGTTTCCGTGGGATAATTTTCGAAGCCGCTGGCAAAATTTTGTATTTATAGGTCCAAATTTCCTCACGAAATTTTAAATCTCCTTTAAGGGTTGTACACACGCCAAGGACCTTCAGCATTTGGACGCACTAAATTTGTGGGCGAGTGCGGGGTGATGTAGCCTTGCAGTCTTTAATCGGTTGCATTTATAATTATTATACCAAAAATAATGCATATTTGTAAAAAGTAACAAAATCAAATCATTTTCTTTTGTATTGCAAAGCAGTAGACATTTTATTTTTACTCTTTTGTAAAAAAATGAAGGAGTAAAATGGTTTCATCTCAACGATTTGGAGGTGATTTGGTGTTTTTTATTTTTTTTTATTTAATACCCATAGAAAAGTTATGCCTAAACCAAATGACGTATCATATTATGTAGATTACTAACTATGTTTTTCAAATGTAATTTCTTTGTAAATGCCGACGAAAAGTGGTTTCATCTGCATGCTGTTTTCAAACATTATTTGAGAGGGATCCTTAATGTGATGTCCAAGATAAACTAAGAAAGTGGATATGAATTTGAAAAAGGCACCTTGATACTTAGCCAGATTCGAAACCGCATTTTCATGCTTGAGACCACTTTATTCACACACACACACACACATTTAATAAAACCTTATTACAGATAAATAAGAGAACTTAATGAACGCTGCCTTCCGCCATTTTATTAATATGAAGCATACATGTGAATGTAGCTTGGTTTTCCCTATTTGGCTGAGTGCGCTCACAAGATATTAACCGTTTGGCCACTAATTTGGTAAATATGATGAAGGACAAAAGAGAGGGAGGGGCTTGTGACTAAACAACCGCACGGATCGATTGAACAGGTCAAGCTACGCTTGCCGCGGTTGATCCGTGGATGGGTGACCATCTTTACATACCGACGTCCGTCCGTATCTCGGATACCACTTTAAGGCTTTGGTCCCGGTTGTCATTCGTCGATGTTTGACAGTCGTTACGGGACGTCAGAAGCCCGATAGACAACCAGTCTTTTCATGGGGTATCGTATTGCCCAGTAACTGGGTTGTGGAGGTCAGAATTGCAGTCGCTCAATACTTACTAATATTATAAATGCGAAAGTTTGTATGCATGGATGTTTGTTACTCTTTCACGCAAAAACGGCTGAACGGATTTGGATGAAATTTGCCACACAGATAAATTGTAACCTAGATTAACATGCGGGATACTTTTTATCCCGGTAGTACGTTCCCGCGTGATAATTTCCGACTTCCACGCAAGCGAAGCCGCGGGCAGAAGCTAGTGTAAAATAATGGTATTCAGCTGCATTCGGTTAGACTGGAAGCCGACCCCAACATAGGTGGGAATCGGCTAGACAGATGAAAATGAAGGATAAGCCGGGGTATATGTATAAGAAATATGGCTACCATTTTTCTGTACGAACTGCCTCGGTGGTCTAGCGGTTGAAAGCTCTACTGCTGAACATGCTGTTTTGGTTTCCATACCCAGGTCAGGCAAAGTGTTAATGGAATATCTCAGTAGCAGTCTGTATTTGAGCGCGGTTGATGGCAATTGGTCCGGCCACTATTACATGTGAGATAAACATAACTGGGGTCGAACCCAGACAGCTTTTCTGTGCATAAATAACTTCCTCATCACATTTCAACCGAAAGACGTCCACTGCTGGACATAGCACTCCCCCATAAAGAGGGATTTGCTAAAATCACCTCGCTTGACAGGCGGGTTGGCGATGGCAGCATGGTGCTAAAATGAAAAGGGAACGCTGCTGCTCATTCTCTGGTAAGTCCCTTAGCCGCCTTCTACGACACCCACGGGAAGAGATGGAATGGTGCTATTCTTTACGTCCGGCACCACACGGAACACGACGACCACGTACTACAATACATTTTATGGATGTGAATGTCGCGTAAGAAATTATAATTCCATCACCACTGGTCTCAAAAACGGTGAAGGAAAACATCGTGAGGAAACCGGTATGTCTTAGTAACAAAAATTCGAAGACATGTGACATCTACCAACCCGCACTGGGCCCGCGTGGTGGATTACCGCCCACTCCCTCTCAAAGAGAAGAGGCGTGTGTCCCAGCAATGGAAACATTTTAGGCTGATTATGCTAAAAACAAAAAGGCGAAATGTGGGTTTACTGTGGGTTCACCTCTACCTAACCCTTTGAGGATGACAGGCGTGAAGTTATACTATGCTTTTTTGGTGCGAAATCATCAAATAACTTCTCCCGCTCCGGGTGGAGCAGGAGGGCGTGTCAGACTTTTACTGACTAAAACCCACCAGTGTTCCTTCTTGTGTGCCAGGGGCCACGACCATCTCTTTCGAACAACCCGCACCCCTGACAGCAATTATGTTACGTTTATGTTATGTATTTTGTACGGAAACTTGCAAGAACTTTACCGAATACCACTTTTATACTTTGAATATTTTCAGAACTCCTCCATTAAGAACCACGCAGTTATATGAATCCAAAAAAAGGCACTCTACTTAATAAACTGCTCTTCACAAAAATTCTGCTATATTCGCCAATTTTTCCACAGGCATTCCAAGTTTGGTAACAAGTTTTTACTGGTGAAAACGTCACAGTTGTTCAGCATTATTGTTATCGATGAGCCACCTTATGTTTAGTGGTTACATTTAAAGCCATGCTAAATTCCAAAAATGTTTTAGACTCAGGATTAGCTGGAAAGATTGGTAACAATATTTGTGCACATAGTTTGCAATAAACGTTTTGACTTATACAAATATCGTTACTAGAGATGCGCTAAATGTGTCAGTAAAAAGAAATGAATGAAGAAAGTATATCTTTTCGCTCAACGAAGTAGTCCACTCATTTACTTCAGTACTTCATTTAGTTCAGCAAATCAGAACGAGTCAAATCAGAATAAGATGACGACAGTGATTGACAAGTTACGACAAATGATGTACTTCACTAGTTCAGTTTAATACGTGTGTCGATTTTCCTTCATACTTTATCCAGGCTTAGGACTGTCAACCTAGAAAATTAGAAATATGTTTTTTTTTTTACTGATCCGCACAGTTTGTGCGAGCGAAAAGTAAGACTGAACACTCAGTGTTAAGAAGTCATTCAAATGTGTCTCTACTGTCTCTACTTCACTTAGTTCAGTCACAAAATAAAGAGAGTACAGAAGGCAATCACATGTATGTACTTCGATCTTCATACCTACGCTCGGCGGTCGCGCTAGGGTTGTCAACTTTGGCTTATGCACAAAAAACTATCGTGGTAGTGGCACTCGTATTAGGTCTTTGCCATGATCACAATTAATCTCAACTCTAATAGTTATGATCGGCGGCGGGTGGCGGCCGGCTCGCCGAGCAGTTCTATCTTAGCTATTTTTAATGAGGAAGATGAGCGTATTTTTTAGCTTATAAGTACTATACAATAAATACCTAATATAAATTGTAAAAATACTACAAGGCCAAAAAGTCATTTTCGCTTACCCACAACTAACTAGGTATTCTGTGTTACGTTAAAACGAACCATCGAAACACGAGCAAATACCTAGGTACTCACCTCTCTGATCAACTCAACAACTGGTAGCTTAAAAAAAGACAATTCACAGTATTTAAACCACCGTCCACTGAACAGTTATAGTAACTTTTTTGTTGCTCCGTTTTTGCATTTCACAGACGCGTGTCTCAGGGGCTGGCACTCGCGCTCGCACTGGTCCCAACCGGTCCGAGATATCGTGTCCGTGAGCGGTGTCTATGTGTGCGTTGCTCGAACGCACTTTGTATGTAGATTGCCTTCTGTACTCTGTGTATTTTGTGGTTCAGTGTTCAATACTGAACTAAGTGAATGACTACTGAATGAATGATAAGTTTATTTTGTGATATGAAGTAGTTCATTTCCTTCAATTGTTCGCGAACTACCCATGTCTAATCGTTACCGCATAATATCTCAGGCTGAGATGGGCTGAGATAAGAGAAAGCTCTTATCTTAGTTTGAGATATTATGCGGTATATTGGCCTCGTACAGGATTTTTTTTTTGTTTATTCTATTTTCAAGAAAAACTTTTTATGTATTTATTTCTTTTTTCCTGCCGTTACCCATTCAGAATCAAAAAGCTCACAGAATCTCAACACTATTAAGAGCTGCTCATTTAATAGTTTGTATTGCATTCCAACAGCAAATCGAATCGCTACATCCCAAGTGTTCATTCATTTTTAATCTTTTTTTTATTTTATTTTTTATAAGACGCCGCGTCTATGATTCAAATCAAGTCTATCTTCGGCGAAGAGAAAATAATAACACATAAACAAAAGAAAACTAAAAAAAAAAGAGCGGAAAAGTAGGTCTTGTTTGACATTTACTTAGCGAAGACTGTTGTTTGAAAATAAAACAAGGAATCGTACCCACGACGAAAGTTACTGTTATAAAAACTGAAATGAAATTCTGTCGCCATTTTTAGCGTTCCGCAGAGGTTAGGACAAAACCGTACAGACCAAGTAGACTGTAGATTTATAGACAATTTTCTATTTCATTAAGTAATAATAATAATATATTTATTTGACATAAAGTACACAGATACAGGAGACACTTATTTTAAACATGCAATTTAGCTTGGTACAGAAAAAATGATCAATGACCCCTATGCTAGGAAAACCTGTGTTACAGGGGTCATCCATCCGTCCATTATTAATGTTATAATGGTGAAATCCAAATGAGTAATGTGCACTTTACAAAATAATAAAACAAAAATAAACTAGATTAATACAATTAGATTTGAGGATAAAAAAGGAGTTTAAATTAATTAATAACAATGGAAAGGGAGTGTCTATTTGAGTGCCGGGTGTGAGTTAGTCTGAGTGTAGTTGTGTTTGTGCGAGTGTAGAGTGAATGTGTGAGTGTAGATGTGTGTGGGTGAGTGTAGGTGTGTATGTGCAAGTGGCTGTCTGATTTGTTTTGTTTAAGTTATGGTTTGAGCAATTCTTCTGTGTCGTCATAATTTAAGGTGAGCAGATATTCTTTTATTTTTTGTTTGCATAGGAATTTGTTCAAACTGTTAATGTTTAATGTGCTGTGCAGCTTATTGTATAGTAATGTACTTAAATAACGGTTATGCCGTCGTGCAAAGGTGGTATTTGTTGAAACCTTAGGACAAACGGGTTTGGGTCTTCTTCTGAGCGTAGGGCTTTGACATCTCCTGGGAGGGGTAACTTTATGTTTACGTGTAACCGATCGAAGCATATACATTTGGCGGACTGTCATTACCTTAAAGTCCGAATAAACTTGCTGAGTGGGATACCTAAATGGTTTGTTTAACAAGACCTTGATTACTGCACGTTGGGCTCTTTCAGCCGGAATGAGAATTGTTTTGGCTGCACCGCCCCACGCAACGATACAGTAACTAAGTGTTGGTTCACCGAGGGCTGTGTATACCATTTTTAGGATATCTTTATGGGCTGAGGTTCTTAGCTTTTTGAATACGTAAATAAGTTTCCTAGTACGTGCAGACAGAGATTCAATGTGAGTCCTCCAGCTGAGACTGGAATCAAGATATACGCCGAGATACTTAACGGAGGAGGCTCTCATCACCGTCTGGCATGTACAAAAGTTGTTGCGGTAACGCTCGTCACAAACATGGGCTTTGAGTTGTAGAGAGAGGTCAGATGGAAGGGTCGAGGGTCTGGAACCGAAGGTTACAAAGTTTGTTTTGTTGACATCCAATGTTAAGCTATTATTGCCCAACCAGATCATAACTTGGGCCAGCGACCATTCAGCGGCCTCCCGAGCCCTGCCCCAGTCGTGTCCACTGCACAATAAAACAGTATCGTCGGCGTACGCTATAATTTGAGTAGAAGGGAGGGTAAGTAAACAGAGTTCGTTTACATAGATTTGGAAGAGGAGAGGGCTAAGCAAACTTCCTTGTGGCACACCGAAATCGAGTAGTTGTTCCCTACTCATGTACTCAACTATTTTAACACACTGGGACCGGTCCGAGAGGAAATCCTTGAGCAATTTATAAGCTGTGCCACGTATACCAATGTGTTCCAACTTTTCGAGTAAAATAGGGACAGAGACGGTGTCGAAGGCTTTAGAGAGGTCCAGAAATATGCCAACACATTTTTGTTTGCCGTCAATCTTGTTAACAACCAAGTCGAGAAGGGCTGATACAGCGTCTTCCGTCGATACCCCCTTTCTGAAGCCGAACTGGTTTTTAGCGATGATTTCATATTTGGTTAGAAAGCTGAGGAGATTTTTATAAATGATCCTTTCCAGTATTTTTGAAATTGCCGGTAGCACCGAGATTGGCCGATAATTATTTACACTGCCTCTGTCGCCTGATTTAAAGATTGGGTGAACAATATAACAATATAAAGTACTTGTTGATAGGCCTCCCATACCTAATAACACTGTCCGTGTGGTGCCGGACGTAAAGAATAGCCGTATATATTCGCGTGGGTGTCGTAGAAGGCGACTAAGGGACTTACTGGAGAATGGGCAGCAGCGTTCTCTATGCATTTTACCACCATACTGTGATCGCCAACCCGCCTGCCAAACGTGGCGATTATGGCAAGCACCCCCAAATTGGGGGAGGTCTATGACCAGCAGTGGACGTCTTTCGGCTGGAATGATGATGATGATCTAATAACACTGTTATTTGAATTAAAGCCTATTAATTTTTAAAGAGTAACCGTGGAGTTTCTTGCCGGTTCTCCATAGCAAACGACCAATTGGAACCATGCACTTAGCTAAATAAATATTTTATTTCTCATAACTCATGAAACAGGTTTCATGAGATATGTGAAATAAACATGTTTTTTTTTATTGCAAAGTAAGCTGTCACAAGTCATCTAAAAGTTTTCAAAACCAACTTTAGTGCCTTGTCTGTGTCTAATTTGGCTGTAGGGGGAAAGCACACACTTTTTCTACAGTAAATATACTGTTGCGCACTATATTGTTACGCACTTTTTTGCATGAATAGTTTTTAACGTGGCTGTGGAACATGATAAGATCTTCATCATCATCTGTCTAGCCTTTTCCCAACTATGTTGGGGTCGGCTTCCAGTCTAACCGGATGCAGCTGAATACCAGTATTTTACATGAAGCGACTGCCTATCTGACCTCCACAACCCTGTTACTGGGTAATACGATACCCCTTGGTAAGACTGGTTGTCAGACTTTCGGGCTTCTGACGACCCGTAACGACTGTCAAAGATCTACAAATGACAACCGGGACCAACGGCTTAACGTGCTTTCCGAGGCACGGAGGAGTCTAAGATGATAAGATCTTATGTTTCGAAAATTAAAGAATAACAATATTATTAGATATGTAAATAAAATCACTACGCTTAATTTATCCGTCAGCACACATGTATAACTGTGGAAAATCAAGAAGACGTTAGTGAAGTTGCTTCCCTTTGCAAGATAGCGTCAATGAAACCTTTTGGTACGGAACCCGTACTCAAATTACTACCGCACATTGACCAGTTTTATTTTTTCTCTACAAAAAAATATATAATCTTATTTATTCGTCACGAGATTCAGATTAAGCGCTGTTGAAGGAGATTTATCTTATTTACATGTTTTTATATTATTGACCTACATTTGTAAGGGCTGTTGGGAAACACTTATTATGTATTTGGGTAATGCAGCTGTATATAACTACGTTCTTTGAAGGGGAAGAAAGGAAAGTATTAGAAGAGGATTTGCGTGTATTTCTTCCGTTGTCGTGTAAAACATCGGATTTTGATGAAATTGATATTTTAATAAAGAATTAATTATTAATTTTCATCATCATCATTTCAGCCGAAAGCCGTCCACTGCTGGACATAGGACTCCCCCAACAGGGGGTGTTTTGCCATAATCGCCACGCTTGGCAGACGGAAGAATAGACATGACTATTCACCTGATGATGTAAAATAGGAGAAGATTATGTTTTTCTATTAATTATCTCAGTTATGCGTTCTAAACGAATCATTATTTTGTAGATAATCGTTTATACTTTGTGGCCGTCAAGTAGAAAGATTGTTGTCAGTGTGATTTTGACAGTTTGGGAAGAAATATTCTTCTAAAATAGTCTTCATTTATAAGGACCTTAGACCAGGTGTTGGCAACCTTTTGAGTCGGAAGAGTCAAAAATTAAAATTTACAAAATTTTAAAGTTTTTAAAGACCCACAAAAATGTATCATACAGATTACGGAACAAGTCACAGTTATTTTTGGTTTCATAGTAAAATTGCGTGAAATCGGGGTTTCAACGAAAGGTGACCGAAAAGGGCCGTGGCCTAATCTACGCCATTTGCAAACTCGCCATTTTTTATTTGAAACGAGTAGCTCGCCAGGTGAAGGGAAAATAATATTTGCGTATGGAACTAAAAGAGCCGCAGCATCACATCCAAAGAGCCGCATGTGGCTCTCGAGCCGCAGGTTGCCGATCCCTGACCTAGACAAAGATCGTTAGAAACCAAAGGACAAGTGACAAGGAAAAATGACAGATTGTAGAAGGATGTCTACGGTGCGATGTCAAAAATGTAGGAACGAAATGTCACTTTGTACTGAAAAAGCACTGTCTATTCTTCGTAGAAATAGGAAGCGTTATGCTAAGCCTGCTGGCAGTCGCCATCCAGACACAACACCTATCTGGTCGGATGTTTCTCCTTTTACTAAAGAGGATGAGTGAAGATAACACCTGGTCCTCTATAGGGGCACTACTGCCTAACCATCGGCGGGAGCAACAATCGCGAAGTTGTTTTAAAACAAGATCCAATTCATCATCAATAAAAATACATCTGCCCCAACAAGTACCAGGCGCACATAAACAACAACGTATGTATACGAAACATGTTCATTCCATTGAGTAGTCATTACACTGATGGGAACTCGTATGCTAGCGAAATGTTGTAAAAGTAACGAAATTACTTGCAAATACTACGTGAAAATAGTTGCCCTGTAATGCGATTGAATTTTATTTCTACTTTGGGTAGAATATGTATTTTAAAGCAAGTGTTGTTATTGGCAATTCCATTTGCAATTTTTTTGTGGCGCTTTGTGCGATGAATTTTTTTATTTGAAAATTCTGTCGTATTTGGGTATCTGGAAGAGCTCGTGGATTAATAATTACAGCCACAAAGGTCGATCTTCAAGATAACAACGCTTGCCGAGGTCCGTCCGTGTTTGGGTGACAAAGTGACAAACCATTAGATACATATCATATGTTATTACATTACATTACATATGTTTTTCTTTTTTGGAGGGTGGGAAATCATCAAATAACTTCTCCCGCTCTGAGTGAAGCGGGAATGCGTATCAGACTTTTACTGACTAAAACCCACCCGTGTTCCCTCAGTTGCCTGTGTGCCAGGGGCCATGGTAGGTATGGCAGAAGGGTATCAATTGTGTTACCCAGTAACTGGGTTGTGGAGGTCCTATGGCAATCGATCCATGTAAAATACTGGTACTCAGTTGCGACCGGTTAGACTGCAGGCCGATCCCAACATAGTTGGCAAAAATCTATGCAGATTGTATATTGACCTTGAGTGACTTTAGTACGTACAACAAGCTGTAATAGCTACCTTCATTTTATTTTGCAACACCCATATCTAATTTTGAACTGTTTTTAGTTAACACCTTTGTCCACTCACCCCTTCAATTGTGTCTCATTAGCCGATCTTGAGCGATTAAACATTGTTTCACACATACTACCATTGCTGGTGTAGAAATATTAATTAGTAAACTAGGTTAAGGCAAATCAGAACTGGGTACATTATGAGATTATTATATAAAATTATGAAATCTTCGACTTTTACAAATTACTAGACTGGTTACCATTATTTATAATGTCAAAAATATTAACAGTTAAATCAAAAATAGGTATAAGTCATAATGTCGAAAATATTAATCATAATGTCAAAGAATAAATCATCTCAAAAATATAAATCACAATGTCAAAATTAAAATTACAATATCAAAAAGTATGATTTAAAAATTTATTGACGGAATAAAAACAGATAACATGTCTAACTCGTCTATCACTTTTGTCTTTTTACACTATTTTTATTTTATTTTATTTTTTTACTTTCCTACTATACGAATAAATACAAAAACAAAAGGGCACTCAGGCTTCGAACAACTCATCCGCATCGCATATGTCAACGTGCTCAAAACACTAGCAGCTTTGCCACGCTGTTTGGCAACGCTATTTCTATGGCCAAAAAACAACCCAGACCAGTGTTGCAGGATGTTCTTTTGGCCTGGTCACATGAAGTATCAGATCAACTAGATGTCGAGAAAATTTTCGCTTTTGACCTCAAACGGCTCAAAATTGTAGTTACCTATAAGGTTACAGTATTTGCGCCGCTTTTTTTTTTTTGGGTGGGAAATCATCAAATAACTTCTCCCGCTCTGGGTGGAGCAGGAGGGCGTGTCAGACTTTTACTGACTAAAACCCACCCGTGTTCCTTCAGTAGCCCTTAAGCCAGGGGCTGTGGTGTCTCTTTCGAACAAACCCGCACCCCTGACAGGCATCGACCCTTTCGGGTCCCATCACTTTTTGTGCTGACATCTCTTTGAGGCGCGCGTGGAACACAACGCGCCGTCGACTTGGGCTTGGTCCTTACCGGACAGCGAGCTACCCATTACTCGCCGTCCGCAAGCCCATGCCTACGGTGGCCGGAAATCGGCCTGGGATTCCCGACGCCCAGGGCGTCTCCGTATCCTGCGGCGGCTGGGGTCGCGAGGGCGCATATGCTGCCTCTCCCTCACGTGCGCCGCCTCCCTCTTCGCGAGCATTACTGCTTCGCTGAAGGAGGTGACGGCTCCCCAGTATTTGCGCCGCTTGAGTGTCTCGGCAGCTGCAGCAGTAGCGACCTCCACGCGGGCGAAACCGCTGGCAAAACCTAGTATGTAATATGTGAGTAACTACATGCTTCATAAATGAAACAAGCGAATCCGCAGCAGATCATTAGCTTTTCACTCGGTCGCCACGGATTGTTTAACTTAGTACCGTCAGCACAAAAGGCGTTGTTACATTCTGGCACAAAAATGTGCGGTATTTTTGCCTTTTTTCTAGAGAATAAAGGGTTTCTTTAAGGAGTTCGTATTTTTACATGTATAGTAAAATATATAGTGGTAACGTGTTTTTCTAAGGATTTCTTTCGTATTATTAAACTAGCTTATGCCCGCGATTTTAATATACTACAGCCTTTAATGTTCCCACTGCTGGGAGACAGGCCTCTTCTCTGTGAGTAGGAGTTGGCCATAATCCACCACGCGGGCGCAGTGCGTGTTGATAGATGTCACATGTCTTCGAGTTTTTGATTGTAGGTCATGCCGGTTTCGTCACGATGGTTTCCTTCACCGTTTTGAGAGCAGTGGTGATAAAATTGTTCACAATATTTCTACTGGGCCAACACTGTTCTATTCTGCTACAAATATAAAAAAAAAATCAAATCATACAAAAATTGTTAAAATGAATTTTATCAAAAATTAAATCAATATGCAACTGTGCTCTATTTTAATTGTTATGATACTTTGTAAATAAGCCCCTTTTATAAATAAACGATATTATATTATTAAAAAACCCAGTCTAATTCAATTTTATTTAGTGCATGTTATTTGATTTACTTATTATTTTATTTAATCCTAATATTTTGTTATCAATTTAGCTTTTAATAGCATAATTTTAGTTTTTTCAATGTATGTATTACTTGTTTTAATTAATTTACTGTGTTATTATATCTGCGCAGTAGGTATAATAGGAGTAGGAGGCGCTTAGACGTAAGTTTGTAATGTTTAAACTATAAAGTAACAGTGTACTCATTGTTGAGAAGCCTAATAATAATAAAACTTTTTAAAAAAAAAATTAAACCGCCGAAAAACCGAAAAGTACATATAATTAAATACATATCCAAAGTCACCGACTTCCGAAATTACTTATGAGGTTGGACAAAGCAAGTTTAATAATTTTTTACTTTTCGGTTTAATTTTTTTATTAAAAAGTTGTGTTTTATAATTTTTTGTGGCTATAATCTACTAATTACTACATGCTTAATTTTTGATTACTTTTTGTAATACACAACTCAGTTTTAAAATCTGTGAGTAAACAATCAATCATCCCCTGTTTTCTTACCCGTAGGGTTGGAATTTTTCTTCGAAATTTATATGGAACCAATTTCGGGGTATACCCTTTCCAATAAAAATAAAAAATATCTAAATCGGACTACTCTGGAAAAAGTTATGCGTGGTCATACATCAAAATATATATATATATATATATACAACGTGTTGTTTTGCATCCTCGTCAAATTTCAGGAGGCTGTTCTGAAAGACATAAATAATCAAATAAAATTACGATACTTACTCACTAATGAATACATACTTGTTTTTTTAGCTATTTAAGTTTAACAGTATTTCAGAAAACACCTCTTTCAAAGGACAGAATCGCCCCGTTCCGTATGCAGTAGGCAGTGTCGCACGACTATATCGCTGTGTGTTACAGTGCGGTATCACACGGGCCGCGTTTTAACACGAGTGACCGAAAAAAAAAATGCCAAACGCCGATTTCCGAAAATGTGGAAAAAAAAATACTTATTTTATTATTGATTCGTGTCGAAAATCATTAGCATAGTTACCTCCTTGAATTTGACGAGGATGCAAAACAACACGTTGTATATATAAATACGCGTCGAATTGATTTTCGTCGGTTAATAAATAAATACAATTTTAACCTATGACGCTCGGCAATACTGTAGCTTTCAATTGGTGAAAGAATTTTCAAAATCTAAATACCTAAATACAAAACCTCTAAATATTTATTTTTGTATAGATTACTTTAACTACGCCGAAGTCTTTTCCGAGTTTTTGTTTTTCTATGTTGTCCCGTTCCTGGATTATTTCATTAATACTCGTAACTTATGATGCAAGTGTAGTACACATCTCCCTAACCCTTGGGGAAAAGCAGGCGTGATTTGTTATACGGTACAAAAGATTTTTGTTGCGATTAATAATCGACTTCTTTGAGTATAGGAAGTCGAAATAGGTTCTATGCTCTAATGTTACTTTCTAGAAAAAAAAACGTGGAACAGATATTTAACCTTTGTTTTTTTTATTGTTACAGGTAAATCTTTCAAACTGACGGGTATCACCAGGTAATAACCATCTTTCTCGCCTCTTCAATCTGTATATCAATGCGCTGATCGAGGCGCTTAGCAGAGAGCGTGTCGGCAGTTACATTGACAAAGTATGTGTGAACAACATTATTTATGCCGATGATATGGCATTGCTGAGCGGCGCTCAGCAATGCACTTATGTGGCCTTAATGTGGCTTAGGAGATTGGTGACAATCTGTGAGGAGTACCTATGCGTTAAGTCACGGAATGGTCTACAACGTCACTAAAAGTAAAGTCATGGTCTTTGGTGTCAGCGGTCGTTGTACCGGTACTATACCGCCGGTCAAATTAAACGGAGTATCGCTTATAAGGGTATATAAGGTGAAATACTTAGGACATCTTTTTGACCGCCGACCTCAAAGATAATGACGATATTGAAAGAGAAAGAAGGGCGCTGTCAGTGCGAGCTAATATGATCGCTCGCAGGTTTTTACGTTGTTCTAGAGATGTGTTTTTTTAGTTCTCCATTGCCACGGCAACCGCTCCCGTATGCCCGCAATGGTTTGATCGCAGTAATCTCTTTAACTACCGATCAGATTTTGAAAAACTCTGTTTGTATTTAATAGCCCAAATCTTGAGAAAGGTTATAGTCTATTTAACATCACGACCTTTAGGGGTTGAACAGAAAGGCAAAAGAAATAATAACGCTAAGTGAAAGCGAAGTAATCACACGGGCGTGTGATGGTTGCGACGCGTTGGGCCAAGTTAGATTCTAAATAAATTCAACAAAACCAAACAAGTACCTATTGTATTAACGAACATTATTTTTTATCTGCATGTTGGATGGAAGCCATTACCTCTAAAAAGCAATATACCTAAGTGTTCTTAAATTAATCCGCCATTTTGTGGAAATGGCCTCCACGTTCCAAAACGCTCGGTCACCTAATGACTCACCTTTTTGCTGACGCTACAGAATCCAGGTAAATACTCTCGAAACGAGGTTAGTTTAAAATAATGTCAAACAATCTAGCTAGCCTTTTCCCAGCTATTTTGGGGTTGGCTTCCAGACTAACCGGGTATAACTGATAAATCAGTAAAATTACATGGATCGACTGTCTATCTGACCTCCACAACCCAATTACCGGGTAACACGATACCCCTTGGTAAGGCTGGTGGTCAGACTTTCGGGGTTCAGACGACCAAAATCAAAATCAAAAGTCGTTTATTCAAATTAGGCTGAGAATCAGCACTTTTCGAACGTCAAAATACATAAGACAGTCCCCCAAAAACGCCCACCCTTCGACACTTCCTAGTGCTTTAGCTGGGAAGTGTAGGGTATGATTATAAGTATTTTATGTGGGTATTAATAAATAAATCAGTTGTCACTCGGACTCGCACTTTTATTCATCGCTTCCCGCTATATTATTTCATAAATACAACTGGCGACGAGGAAATCAGTTAAATTCGTGTGGTGTACTTATTTTAAGTGTGGGACTTCAAGATGCCTATCGGGAAAATTGAAGAATTTGACCTATCAAGCAAAAAGTGGTTGGCGTATATCAGACGCGTGGAACAATTCATAACCTTAAATGAAATAAAACCAGAGTTACAAGTGGCAACGTTGGTGACGTTGGTCGGAGCGGCCACTTATGACTTAATGTGTGATTTATGTGCACCTAATCATCCAGAAAAAAAAACCTTTCGTGAATTAGTAGAAATAGTGGGTGATCATCTTGAACCAAAACGCTCAGAAATTGCGGAACGCCATGTGTTCAGACAAAGACGTCAGAACACGGGTGAATCGCTCAGTGAATATCTACAAACACTCAAACACCTGGCCAGTACATGTAATTTCAAAACTACGCTTGAGGAAAATTTAAGGGACCAATTTGTATCTGGGTTGGCTAGTGATGATATGAGATCACGCATTTTTGCGGAACCATCGATTACATACAAAAAAGCCGTAGAGTTGGCGTTAGCATTGGAAGCGGCCGAGCGACACTCACAGACCAGCGGTGCAAACGCCGCGAGTGCAGCTAACGCGTTGGCGGTTGGGACTCGAACGTTTGAGGCGGTGCATCAAGTGGCAACGGCAAAGCGGGCAGGCCGGCCGCCCGAGCGCGGAACTGCGAGCAGCGGCAACTCGTCTACCGAGGGGAGCGCGGCAACATCGCGCTCAACGCGTGCATGTTGGAGGTGTGGCAGAAACCATCGTCCAGAAGTGTGTAGGTTTAAAAATTATTCGTGCGACGTATGTGGCCAAAAAGGTCACATTAAAATAATGTGTAAATCGAACAAAACGCGAGGTGTCGAGTCAAGCCATGACAATTCAACGCGACGTAATAATAATTATCTCGGAAGTAGTGATAACGAGTCGGAATGTGATCTTTATAATCTAAGCGTGTGCGGCGTTAACGACAAACCGCATGGTTATGGCACAAGTGAACGGCAGAAAGATAAGTTTCGAACTGGACACTGGAAGTAAGTTATCAGTTATAAGTTTAGATTATTATAATAAAAACTTTTGTGATTTACCATTAATTAGCAACGATATTTCTTTGTACTCCTATGTCGGTTCAATCATAGAACCGGTCGGTTTTGTGTCTGTTCATGTTGTTATTGGTGAACATTCAGTCGGAAATCTCAAATTGTATATTGTTAAAAATGGTGGACCACCACTGTTAGGTCGGTCGTGGCTCACTAAATTAAAAATAAATAAGATTAGTATCGATGAATTTTTATTAAAGTTAAATGAAAATAATTTAGTAGAACAATTACAACGTGAATTTCCGACTGTATTTGCTTCTGGGCTTGGGACATGTGTAAAAAAAATTACCTTAAAATTGGTAGATAAAAATCCAGTATTTATCAAAGCTAGGCCATTACCGTTGGCGTTACGAAAACCCGTCGAGCGGGAGTTAGAACGACTCGAGGCTGAGGGTACAATTCGAAAAGTTGAGTATTCTGATTACGGTACACCTATCGTGCCAGTAATTAAAAAGAACGGAGAAATAAGAATTTGTGGTGACTACAAGGTCACGGTTAACCCGAAACTTATGCGCGAACCTTACCCACTACCACGAATAGAGGAGCTGTTCGCGGCGCTGAGTGGGGGTGAACAGTTCTCTAAAATTGACCTCACGCATGCTTATCAACAATTATTTTTAGAGGAGGAATCTCAGGCATGTACCGCTATAGCGACACATATAGGAACATTTGTGTACAATCGCACACCATTTGGACTTACGTGTATTCCAGAAAAGTTTCAGAAATTTATGGAACAAACGGTTAAAGGACTCAAAGGAGTCGCGGTTTTCATCGACGATATTGCATGTACTGGGACGACCCGTGGTGAACATATTAGCAATTTAAAAGCATTATTGAGTCGGTTGCGTGAGGTTGGTTTAAGGATCAAATTAGATAAGTGCGTATTTATGCAGGATAGTATTACTTATGTTGGGTTTGTTATTGACAAACATGGCTTGCATCCCGATGAGAACAAAATTAAAGCCATCGTGGATGCACCAGCGCCTAATGACGTGACGCAACTTAAGTCTTTCTTAGGTATGGTGAACTACTATGCAAAGTTTATTTCCAACTTAAGTACAATATTGTATCCCTTACATAAACTGTTGCGGAAAAATGAAGAGTGGATTTGGTCATATGAGTGTGACGACAGTTTTAACAAGGTTAAAAAAGCAATTTCAGGTAGCAAAGTATTAGTACATTACAACCCGGAACTTCCACTAGTACTAGCAGTAGATAGTAGTTCTTACGGCATTGGTAGTGTGTTGTCGCATAGATACCCGAATGGCGAGGAACGCCCCATATGTTTTGCATCGCGAACGTTAAATTCGGCAGAACGCGGTTATAGTCAATTAGATAAAGAGGCGCTGGCAATCATTAGTGGAGTGTTAAAGCACCATCAATATCTTTATGGTCGTGCTTTTATAATTAAAACCGACCATAAACCTTTGACATTTATTTTTGGTTCCAAGTTCGGTTTGCCGCAGACTGCGGCAAGCCGATTACAAAGGTATGCAACAAAGCTAGCAGCCTATGACTTCACTATAGAATTTGTAAAGTCCAAAGATAATTATAACGTGGACGCATTATCACGCTTACCACTGCCGTATGAACGTAAAACAAAAACAGAGCAACATACGGTGTCATATATTAACTATGTAGAACAATCGATTCCTATTAAAGCCAAAGACGTTTCAAACAAAACACAGGAAGATGAGGTTCTTAAAAATATCTATGATTATATTATTAATGGCTGGCCAGCAGCAGTTACTCGAAGTGAAGAAAAGCCTTATTTCTATCGAAAGGACAGTCTGGCTATCGACAGACACTGTATATTATACAATCACAGAGTGGTCGTTCCTAAGGTACTTAGGCAGCAAATTCTACAGGAATTACACGAGGGACACCTAGGGGTAGTCAAAATGAAAAATCTAGCTCGAAACTATGTTTACTGGCCACAATTGGACAATGAAATTGAAACATTGTGTCGAGAATGCAGTGCATGCCTACAACAGCGCGATGCGCCAGTGCGTGCACAGTTGCATCCGTGGGCTTTTCCTACACGACCTTGGCAACGTTTAAATATTGACTTTGCTATATTTCAAGGTAAATATTATTTAGTGACGGTAGATGCACACAGTAAATGGATAGAAGTTCAAAAAATGTTAGGAACTAATGCAAACTCCACTATAAATAAGTTAAGAGAACTTTTCGCACGTTTCGGATTGCCTTCTCATGTAATTAGTGATGGGGGACCACCATTTAGCTCGTTTGAACTAACTAACTATTTAAAAAAGAACCTAATAAACCACACAATCACCAGTCCATATCGACCAGCCGGTAACGGGGCGGCTGAAAATGCAGTAAAATTGGTCAAACGGGCTATGAAAAAGGCAATACATGAAGGTAAAGATGTAGAAGCCGCCGTCTCGAAATTTCTGTTTCAATATCGCAATTGTGAGCACGCCACTACCGGAGTGGCACCAGCGGTAGCTATGTTTGGTAGGAGATTACGAGGTCGGTTGGACATTATAAAACCGTCCACTGAGCGTACAGTGGAGTTGTCAACTGAGAGAGCGGGGCGCGCGCGGCCCGGCGCCGAGCGGCACGTGGAGCCCGGCGAGCAGGTGCTGGCGCGGGACTACCGTGCTCGCGCTGACAAATGGGCAGCAGCTACTGTGCTTGCACGGACCGATCCACTCACATACAAAGTACGCGTGTCTGATGGACACGAGTGGAAACGTCACATCGATCAATTATTACCACTAAAAAAACAATATTCTAGACATTCCATAACAAGTAGCACAGATAAGTCCGTAACTGAGATTGATGTTACTGAATCTAGTCCGGACAATCAAATAAAGAACACTTCACCATCATGTGAAGAAGAAACTGATCAGAATACAGCACAATTAGATATTAACACGGCTGCAGGCCCCAAAAATTTGACAGCAGTACCAGTACCGATTTCTGATATAGAAAGTGTTAAACTTAGACGTAAATGCATATACCAAGGCAAATATGCAAAGTAATTCATATGTACATGTTTATTAAAAAAAAATGTAACATTAGATACTATATATACTCGTAGATATAAGACGTATTTTTTTTTTTTGTTCATTGTTTTGTGTTTATATTTCTTTAACAAACTTAAGTATTAAAATAGATAGTTTATTTGTAAACTCAACTAAGTGCCCCCAAATTTTAAGTAATGTTTTAAAGGGGGAGGTGTAGGGTATGATTATAAGTATTTTATGTGGGTATTAATAAATAAATCAGTTGTCACTCGGACTCGCACTTTTATTCATCGCTTCCCGCTATATTATTTCATAAATACAACTGGAAGAAGAAGTGGCGCAACAAACTCCCCAGCAGCACAGCTGTCTGTTTAGTCGGGTGGACTTGATCCTATACATACATATGCAAGGTAATAAACAATAACGCATATTACCAAAAATAAAAGTCCCCTGGTATAAAGGGCCCCGCAGCAACTGTCAAAGATCTACGTATGACAGCCGGGTCCAAAAGCTTAACGTTTTTTTTTTTTTTCAAAAACCGAAGAGATAAGATCAAATGTATTTATTTGTCTAAACATTGTATACATACAAGAGCATGCAAGATATTAGATACATCGTTCGAGTCCATTCAGTTTAGCCGTAAGTATCGGCGTAAATGATAAATGATAAATGATTTTATTTCTGTAAGTAGGTTTGTACAAATACTTTTACACGTCAATCATATTTTTTAAACTAGATGAGGTCGGCGTTTCATATCTGACTACTCTGAGAAGAAAGGCCGAAACAAACTCAGAGGTCACAGTCTCTTTTAAAGTCCAGACATAGTCTTGGTCAGATCATGTGAAGACCATGTGGATTGGTACAAATATTTCCATAACATTAAAAGAACTACCAATAAGAAAAATCAAAAATGTACCTGGAATAGGCATTGACATCGTTTATAACTCAGAAACTTATAAATTACAAATTATTTTATGTTATTATGCCAAAAAATCATTTTTATATAAATTTAATATTAATATCAGGAAAAGATAAAATTAAATAAGTAATCAAACGAAAACTGTTTTCGTCTAGAAATTCGGAGACACTATAAAATGCCTTTTGCGAAAGAAACTTACTTTAATTGTCGCTTGAATGCCTTACTATTTAGTTCCTTCCAACGTTTAGGCAATTTGTTAAATATGGTGTATACATGTAATGGATGGTCCCATCCACGAACCGATCACGCCAAGTGTTATGATTTATCCACAAGCCCCTATTGCTGAGTTTCGTTTTAATTAATCTATAGTACGAAATTAAGTAGATTTTTATTACTTAATTTCGTACTATAATTAGAATTCTCTAGATAAGCTGGGGCATAAAATTGGCATGCTCGAAGCGTTTCTTTTGTAATTAAGTCGGTTTTAAATGGTCTTTGTGGAAAAATAGCCTTGATCGAAATGCTTTCTTGGTATTCATGAGGAAGGTACCTACAAAAGTTTATATAACATACTGCATTGTACGAAAAAGTGTGATTCTCGACTCGAGGCACGATCCTCAGAACAGTAAGAATACATCGCAAGAAGACCTTCATCCGTCAGTCTGATGGGAATGCAATCCGACACGACCCGAAGAAGAGATCAGAGGGAGAATTTTCGTAATTTTAAGAACGTTCACATTCTTATCTCAGTCTCAATCTGTCTCAAATACCTCGAGTTTTCATAAATTTTTGACATTTGATTGTCGCCGAGATGAGACTGCGAAAAGATTTTGAAAGTTTTTAATTACGATAATTGGCCTTTTTGGTGCAGGACCAACGGATTAACATGCTTTCCGAAGCACGGGGGTATCACACCGCCAACCCAACCCAACCTCCACGCTGCTAATAAGAAATTCCTAATAAAAAACCCCAATAACAAATGCGGTCCTAGATGAGGTCGGCGTTTCCTATCTGACTACTCTGAGTAGAAAGGCCGACAAAAACTCAGTGGTCACTCAGTGGTATTTAAAAAAATGCAGATATAATCTTGGTCAGATCATGTGAAAACCACATGGTCTTCAGACGCCAATCTACATAGATTGGTGTCTGAAATGGTCTTTTGAGGAAAGAACCACACAGATTGAGTTGACCCGTCCAGTCAGTGCACACTTTTGTCACTAATCGTGCAGCTCAACATAACTTTAGGAGCTCAACGATTCGACGAACAATACCAAAGAAAGGACATTTGGGTAGGCCGCATTAATTACTCAAACTATGGGTCGCAAAGAACTAGTCCACCAAATTTGTAAAAAATAAATGCTCCAGTAAAGTCTAGACTAAAATAACGCCTTTGTCACCTATAATACTACCTTTACAGCCCTGTGTGGGTGACTGTGTAACTTTGCACACAAAATGGCGGTATTCCTAAACTTTTACAACACGTGCGGGATCATAATCGCTTTATCGCCGTCATTATTCGGCGCTGTGAACAAATTTAACTGAATTTTTCGTCAATGTTACCTGAACGTGTCATATATAACTAGGTAGATATGTACTTGTGGACACTGGGGAACTTTCTGGGAAATAAATTTTCAGAGAAGAGAAAAACTTTGTAATTTGGGGAATTGTAAAGATATTCAATATACAGGATGTTTTATGTATAATTAGATAAAAAAAAACATAATTTTCCATTAACGACGGAAGAAAGACATAAGTGGAAGGAGAGAAGGGAGATCTCCCTATAGTAAGACAAAAACGGCTGATAATAATAATAATTCGTTAGGTATGAAAATACTGGGTTGTGGAGGTCAGATAGGCAGTCGCTCCATATAAAATACTGGTATTCAGCTGCGTCCGGTTAGGCTAGAAGCCGACCCCAACATAGTTGGGAAAACACTAGGCAGATTGATTGATTTTCAGTGCGTAGAATTTAATTATTTCTCCTTTTAAAAATAAAAAAAGACAGGAAGAAAATACAGCTATACGTTACAGACACAATACAAGAAAAAAAAACTAGACGCACTGCAAATATTTCTCCATCGAATACACATGACGATTGAGTGCTCTTATGTTCGTGTATGACGCGTCATTAGGTGTTGGTAGGTATCAACTGACTTTTCTAATATCGAAATATGACAAAGTTATTTTTGTCCTTCCAAAACAAACAGAACGAAAAGCCCAAATTACTTACGCTCAAAAAAATTAACAACCAAAAAACGTATTTTGTGTCTGTGAAAAGAAGAAATACAAAAGACATTATACAGGCGGTTCCAAAAATAGACGGAACAATTATTTTTAATTAGAACGCCAATTATAATTATCAGGCTCTTCAGAACAAAGGTCAAACACATATAACTTTTTGGGAAAAAAGCAATAAAAATGAATGTTCTTAAAGAAAGGTAAAAATAAAATAACGTTATTAGATCCAGACTATTCCAGACCCATTCACCATCATCAGCTGGCTTCCTGTGTAACCTGGTACAGCTGAATACCAGTATTTTTTACATAAAGCGACTGCCTATCTGACCCCAGTTACTGGGTGATACAATACCCCGTGGTAAGACTGGTTGTCAGACTATTGGGCTTCTGACGACCCGTTAAGACTGTCAAAGATCTCCGAATGACAGCCGGGACCATTAGCATTAGCCTCATAAAGCATGTTAAGCCGTTGACCCCAACCATCATTCGTGGATCTTTGTGGTTAGAAGCCCAAAAGTCTGATAACCAGGGGATAACCAAGGGGTACCTATTGTATGACTCAGTAACTCGGAAGGAGGAGTTCAGACAGGCAGTCGCTCCATGTAAAATACTGGTATTCAGCTGTGTCCGGTTAGACTGGAAGCCGACCCCAACATAATCGGGAAAAATTAAGTTATTTTTTTTTTAGTCTCTTTTAAAAAAAAAAAAAAAGTTAGGAAGAAAATACAGTTATTCGTTACAGACTTAGACACAACACAAGAAAATAACAAAAAACTTTAGACGCACTGCAAATATTTCTCCATCGAATACACATGACGTAATTCCCCTTCCATTTAACTAAAGTAGGATGTTCTAATTTGTATGCGTCTCACCGGAGCACCATGTGTGCTTTCAGCCCGGCAACCATTTACTGCAGTCTACTCTGTGTTAAATATAGCATTTTTGGTAGAATGAAGACAAGATTTAGGTTAAAAGTACCGCAGAAATACTGTGTGGGAAGCTGTTATTACTAAGTTGGTTACATAGTGGAATAAAAGTTTTTCAGTAAGATTTTCCTTTCCGTTTTTTCTTCTACTTAAAATAAAATGTTTTTCACAAACAAAAAACCCGATCTTTATTCATGTTAGACTTTTCTGGGGTGTAGCTAAATTACACATTAAGTAACAAACAAAGGTTTTCCCTCGGTTGCCGATTAATTCCACCGATTAATGCTCGGTTCACATAAACTAAACTAATAATTTTGCTTGACCAAGCCCAAGTCGACGGCGCGTTGTGTTCCACGCGCGCCTCAAAGAGATGTCAGCACAAAAATGATGGAGCCTGCAAGGGCCGATGCCTGCCAGGGGTGCGGGTTGGTTCGAAAGAGATACCACAGCCCCTGGCATACGGGCTACTGAGGGAACACGGGTGGATTTTAGTAAGTAAAAGTCTGACACGCCCTCCTGCTCCACCCAGAGCGGGAGAAGTTATTTGATGATTTCCCACCCAAAAAAAAAAATCGTTTTGCTTACAAATGGTAAAAAATATATATTTCCAAACTGGATATACACATAGATTCGAAAGCTAATTTTACCTTCCATATAGGAAGGTCTACTTATGCAAGGCTATGAGGGCTTTGCTTCATTACCGGTAAAGATACAAGAGTCTTCATTTGAACCAATAATGGTCCGTAAATTTTATAAACTGAGAAATAAATTACTTCCGCATTAAATTCTATTGAAACCTACTTTAATACAAAACTAATAGGTACCTATACTAAAAAAAATATGCAAATAAAGCTTTATCATTTTTCCTCGTCAAAGATATACCTACAACATAACATCACACCTTGTTTCCCCGAAAGGTTCGGCAGAGTTGTACCTACGTACAACCTTTTTTTTATGTGAGATATCATCAAATGACTTGGGAGGGCGTGTCAGACTTTTACTGACTAAAATCTACCCGTGTTCCTTCAGTTGCCTATGCCAGGGCCACGGTAAGTCTTTGAACAAATCCGCAACCCTGGCAGGATGTTTACCCACCATTTCAATGCTCTCAAAACGCCCACCAATCTATTGAAGCGTAACCCTTATTATTGCAGCATAAAATAAGCCAGTATCGATGCAAACCCTCTTTGCTCCGCAGTTCCGCTGCCGGTACTAAAAAATGCAAGAGCACAATAAATTTTAAATTCGAATGAAAAATTAATCTCTCAATTCCGCTGGCAGGCCCAACTCGACTTTTTTAACGACACTAATAAACGTTGATATAATTTTTATAGCTGTACTTAATCGACGAATAGGCTTAGTGAAAGAACTGCCATAAAAGAAAATTCGAATAAAAAAGAAAAAAGATTCGTGAATCTTTTGTTTGGACGCTAATCAGTGATCAGCCTGTATATTTAATGTGGAGACAATAATACAATTCTTAAATAAAAATTCTGGCAATACTAATGCATGAGTTATCAAATTAATCCTAAAAAGAAGTGGTCTTCCAAGATACAGGATTCTCCTAGTTTGAAGGGCAGATATCTTACTAAACAATCTCGGATGTTATCTTTGTTAAATAAACGATTACTTAATTACTTACTCTCATATCGTAGAATTCGAATTATAAACTTGAAATCGAGTTTAAAAAACAACAAAATAGGTACTGAATTCGTAAAATAGAATCATATTAAAATACTTTTCCTCTAACGAAATAACGTATTAGAACAAAAAACAAAATTCAATACGATTCACCCAAGAAGTAAATATCACCAAGGAGTTTTATCAATTCTTTTTTCAAATGTAACTGCGGGGCGCGCCATTATTATAGCATTATAAAACGATTTTATCTTTTACCAAGTGGGTATAATTAATCCCGATGTATGAGAGATTTAAATTGCTTATTAGTCTTATAGGCTATAGATTGTAACCACTTATTAAGATCCGGGTTGCTTATAATAAACAAAGCATTTAAAAAAATCTATGAAAGTAGATAATGTATCAAAATGCACATAACTAGGTGTTAAAAAACTAGTGTGACACGGACACCATCAAAAACCTCGCTTACGACTCGGTTTTTAAACACACACTCATGTTTTAATACACTCATTAACCAACAGTTTCATAAACGACTATTTGAACAGTTTCATAAACTAGTATTTTAACAGTTTCATAATAGTATATTATGATACTAGTGAGCTAAGTTGCTCATTATACACGAGGCTGTGGGTTGCAGCCCGAGCCGTAGGCGAGGGCGTAAATCAGCCGAGTGTCTAGTGAGCAAGTTGCTCACGAGTTTCATACGCACTTTTTCAACACACTTGCGAGGAAAAACAAACCTGTATTGCATAAATCGTTTTACCCAGTCTTACCACACAGAAACAAATGCTTTCCAAACAAAATATGAAAACTATGGGAAAAGGCGCGCAAGTTTTTTTTTTTTTTTGCACGCGCCAAATGCATGGTGATTGATTACTTAAAGCCCTATGGCCTACTTCAAAAATATCATTTTAGTGATAGAATTAAATTTTTCATAAAAAAATATTGTGAATTAAAAATAATTTGATGATGATGATGAATTTTTTTTTTCCTCTTAATTAAGGACATATTTATTTATTCCAAAAATTTTAATGTATTTTCAGCGGCATAAAACCTCTTTGTTGTTACAAAGAAACTATACTACCCGGTTAAATTGAAAATGCTCTGTTTACTCGCATATAATTTGCAGTTAGGTACCTACTAACTTAACTTTGTAGGGATAATTCTATTATGCACCAGTGCGTAATATTATTATGCACGTGTGTGTTATAGTTCGGTTTATTGCCCTAAGAACGATGTAATAAGGCTCACTTTACGAGCAAGTGTGTTGAAAACTACTATTTGCTCAAACAAACGATTTAGTAGTGATGGGGCGACTGTGGGTTTTTAGAATTTTTGGTTTAATTGAGTGTAGTATTCGTTGTCTCCATATTAAGCTAAATCTTATTATTCCATTAAATGAATAATGCATGTTATGATAAAATGTGTTAATTGCACTGGCAGCTTTTTATTCAAAAAAGCTGTGCGTTCCGTTTTTTACTTTATTTCTTACTGTTGAATAAAGTAGGAAAAAAAGCTTCGTTTCTTAGAGGTCGTGTTAGATTTGAATTAAAATAATTTAATATTATGCTACAGCAGCTTAAAGATAATTTTAAGAGCTGGTGCATAGGATATGAGATCGTATTCTCTTTTGAATTCAGTCTACGTTCGTGCGGCCATAAAATTGTCACGTCGGGAATTTTTGGCGCATTGTATCTTCAACGCACTGCTAAAGCACTGAGAGTTGAAAATCGAATAGTCTGTTTTCTCGACGCGCTGGGATGCAATATACAGGGTAAGTTTTTATCCAGTGCGCAAACTGTAACCATGAATTCACCATATCATTCTAGACCCCCTACAGCAGAAATTTTTCGCCGGTTATAAAAATAAAAATCAGCTGTTTCATAGAAAAGTACAATACCTACGCAGTCAAAATGTATGGAACAGCTGTTTTTTTTTTTTGTAGAACCTGCGAAAAAAAAATCCGCTACGGGGTTCTAGAATGATATGCTGAATTCATGGTAAAAATTTGCGCACTGGATAAAAACTTTTCCTGTATTGGATTGTCAATGCTATGTTCAAAGCCACTGGTAAAAAATCCATTGCGCGATAAAATCCCACCGCGTTATTTTTCGTCTATGTTAATGTCGACTTTAGATAGTTTAGATACCTCCCCTGCCAATCACCACACCACACCACACCCCATCCCACTCACACAGTCATCCCCCATACACATAGTCACACATTCATCATCATTTAGATTTCAGACATAGGCCTCCCCCAAAAGGGGGGTTTTGCCATAATCGTCACGCTTAGCAGGCGGGTTGGCGAACGCTGCTGCCCATTTTCTAGTAAGTCCCTTAGTCGCCTTCTACGACACCCACGGGAAGAAATGGGATGGTGCTATTCTTTTACGTCCGGCACTACACATTCATATTCATATTTTACATATTGTGAATGAGAGCACGTTGTAGGCCTTACAGACTGTAGATTTGTAGACGATTTTCTATTCTGTATTCGTCTAAGTACATACGTATACGTATAACCTACCAATGTGAAATGTATTGTATACAAAGGTATTTTATGTCAATAAATTTATTTTATTCATTATAGTAATAATTGGCTTTTAAAAACTGCACCCTAATATTATTACAAATGCATTCCATTTTTCAAACTCCTAACAGATATAAACTCATGAAAAAGTCAAGACAAATTCTCATAACTTCATAACTTTTTTATCAAATAATTCTGCGCGTACACTGAATCCTTGGGAAAATTGGGCAGCGCACAAATGGTGGGGCCCCCATTGTAAATTGTCTTGGTAATTGGAAGTGAATCCGTCAGGGGGTGTGCCGGGGAACAGTCGGGGTCTTTGTGAGATAACCATGTTTTGAGTGGGATAAAATTATCTTTTGTAATGGGTGACTGAATTTTCCTGAAAATATATTTATTTCATCATAATTTCAACCGAAATACGTCCCTTACTTAGTAGTCCGTGGACGTTATTTAGTAAAAACAAAAAAGCACACAGCATATTCTTCAAAATAAAAAACAAAAACAACGAGACAAAAAAAAAAAAACAGGAAATTTGCTTCACGTCTGCGCCCAGTTCAACAAAAATGCAAGCAAAGAGTAGTGATGGCTTAGTGGTATCGGCCAAAACTTACTAAAAATAATGTTGTATAAAATTATATACAACTAGCAGCACTCCGCGGTTTCACCCGCGTAGTTCCCGTCCCCGTGGGAATAAGAAGATAAAATATAGCCTATGTCACCTGGGGATAGTGTAGCTTCACAACAGTGAAAGAATTTTACAAATTGGTTCAGTAGTTTCGGAGCCTATTCAATGCAAACAAACAATCAATCTTCCCTCTTTATAATATTAGTATAGATATTAGGTATTTCTAGTATATGCGAAACTTGAATATAGTTTGTTCAGAATAAGTAACTGAATCGATTTCAGCAATTTTTACACCATGTTATTAAGTGTCATGGAAAGTGTTATCACCAGTTAATTACAATACAATCGCCGTACGGTTAGGTACGTACTGCCTAATTATTATCAATGAGCTCAATTCGATACTGGACGCGTGGGCGGTGCGGGAGGCCGCGTGGTGACCATGTTTATGTAAACGACTAGATAGCATTAAGAAGCTTTTAACTTTGTAATTTTTCATTATACAGTTTTGAAATTTCGAACACAGATTCTTTACATAAAAATACTAGACATGTGTTTCGGGTTTCGCATATACTTCTTCTTCTTATCGTGTCGATGGCACTCGTACACTTTTTATTTATATTATTAAAGCCCAGTAGGTGGCCACGTTTATTGCGGCATCAGTTGCTTTATTTAGGTCATCCAAGGTGCAGGTGAACGGGCACTTAGGGCACTCCAGCAAGTGGTGCATGGTCTGATCAGAAGCACCGCACTCGCACTGGGTGTTGGATGAGTCAATAATCCCCCAGTTTGACAAGTTGTGTCTACAACGCCCTACTTGGGTATATATAAAAAAAAAACATATACTAAAACTAGAGTTGTATAGGTCGTGAGTTCACACCCAGGCAGGCACTTATCTTTGTGTTGTTATTTTCATCACGATTACTCGCAAAACGGTGAAGGAAAACATCGTATGGAAATTGCCACGTCCGAGAGCCAAAAATTTCGCCGAGATATGACATCTACCTATCCTTATTTGGCTCGCGTGGTGGATTTTGGCCCACTACCTCTCACAGAGAAGTCTGTGTCCCAACTCATCATCATCATCATCAGCCTATAATGTTCCCACTACTGGGACACAGGCCTCCTCTTGGTGAGAGGGATTGGGCCGTAATCCACCACGCGGGCCCAGTGCAGGTTGGTAGATGTCACATGTCTTCGAATTTTTGGTTCTAGGACATGCCGGTTTCCTCACGATGTTTTCCTTCACCGTTTTGAGAGCAGTGGTGATGAAATAATTTACACAAAGTAAAGCGCCTGGCTGGGTTCGAACTCACGACCTACAACTTCTAAGTTACCACTTGGCCACCACCGCTCTCAACTGTGGGAACGTAATAGGCTAATTATGCAGAAAAAATGCCAGACATCTAGCGGAATCTTGATGTCTCTAAAAAAACATTGTTCCTTGAATGCTAAGCGTGGGTGAAAATATTTGAAAATACCTTTTTTAATTACTTCCGCCGGAGCGCATTAGAATCCAATTAAATCTCGAAAACTCGAACAGAATCCTGCAAATAGCTCTTAATTTTTTTCCTTAGTAATTTCCGGAGCTTTAATAGATACGATTAAATCACCTGCCACAGTTCATCTTCTGCCAAGCTTTGTCCCATCTATATCGAGGTCGGCTTTCAGTTGTACAAGGTGCAGCTTATCGCTCCGTATCAGAAGGACAATCTAGTAAAAAGCCCTTGTGTCATAAATGACGTTAAAGTAAAACGACCTACTAGTAAAACGTCTGAAATTAAAAATCGTCAAACTAGTAGAACGTCTGAAATGTATAAACGGCGTGATGGGCAAAAGGACTTTTTTTCGTAGGTATGTGACTACTAAAATGCGTTATTTTATCGTATCTATTATATTTTCAGAGGATTTAGCAATCGTCCCCAAAAATAGTGCGTTTAAGTGCGAAACACGTTTAAAAAATTAAGGCAGATATTTCGTCTTCTTGTTAAACAGTCTTGCCTTTTTGACTCGATATAAAAACAAACGGATCCTGATTTTCCTCCATTTTATTTGCAGAAACGTAAAGCAATTCCCCTACATCATAATAATAATAATTGAAATTGTGAATTTGATTGATACTTGATTGATTACTTCTACAAGTGGCCCGTACTAAATGAAGCGAGTCACTCTTATAATAAGGAAAACAAACGAGTATTTATCTGGAGTACTTTTAGTGGACTGTGGAGTACTTACACAATACACCCATAAAAAATCATCATCATCATTATTTCAGCCGAAAGACGGCCACTGCTGGACATAGGCCTCCCCCAATTGGGGGGATTTGTCATAATCGCCACACTTGGCAGGCGGGTTGGCGATCGCAGTATGTTGGTAAAATTCATAATTATAGAACCCTGCTACCGATTCTCTAGTAACCCCCTTAGTCGCCTCCTACGACACCCACGGGAAGAAACGGGACGGTGCTTATTCTTTGCGTCCGGCACCTCACGGAACCACATAAAATATAATGATTTTTAATTTTTTGCTCTTGAATGTACATTATAACATAGGCAAGTCCTTTTGCACAACATGCCATTCATACATTTTAGACGTTCTACTAGTTTCACGATTTTAAATTTCAGACGTTTTACTAGTAGGTCGTTTTACTTTAACGTCATTTATCCTACAAGGGCATTTTACTAAATTGTCCTTCTGATACGGAGCGCAGCTTATTACCGTTATTTTACATAAAGTGACTGCCTATCTGACCTCGATAACCCAGTTAACGGGTAACACGATACCCTTGGCAAGTCTGTTCACTCTTTCGGAGTTCTGACTACCTGTAACGAACTGTCAAAGATATACGAATGACAGTCGGAAGGGTCTGCGAACTGATCGCGGCAAGCGTAGCTTACCTTTGATCGACCACGAGCCCTCTAGCCGAGTTTATTTTTAAATAATCAATACCAATTCACCTGCCACCAATGACTTATTACAAATAGACGCGTCATACACGAACATTAGAGCACCCATAATCAACGTAAACCATGAATGTAGCTACCTACTAGTACATCCAATCAAACAGTGCGCGAAGAACAGGAAAGACCAATACCGATTCCTGTTGTTAGAAAGAGATAAACATATATATTTAGTTACGTCACTAGCGTGTCGCCACGTCACTGGATGGTACGTGACTCATAACACGACAGGCATTACCTGTCATTTATTTTGCCAAAATTGATCCATCCTGTTAAATTCTCGTCACGTCTAAATCCAGCAATTTAGGGCAATGGCAACACTTAGCAACTGTTGCCAGAGGTACGGCCATACAATATCAGGCAACATGGAGCAACTTAAAAAAAGTTCCGCCGCCGCGGCGGCCGGTTCCTGTCCCAAAAAACGAGACGTAGCTTGTTATACGTACAAACGATATAGGTAGAAAGAAAATTGACTAAAACTATCCGAACCGATCGGGCATTCGGCAACTCATGAAATATATGGAGCAAATAGAAGCAATATTCCCAAAACTTTTTCGCAATTTATTATTGTTGCTCTAGATTGCCCCACTTAATTTATCCAGATTGATCCATTAGTGTCTCCGAGCAATAATAGCTCAAAAGATTGCCCGTGTAAGAGCACCTTTAGGGTAATACATTAAATCATTGCCTACCGCAGTTAAACGCACCAATTTAATTAATTCCTTGAACATCCATTCTTTATCCCCAATACGGCAATTTCATTGCAAGTTGTCAGTCTTGAAGCCAACCAGCTATTACCTAGTGAATTAATAGAACCTTCATTGAACATTAAAGAATTTAACGTAACCTGGCTCTATACTTTTATTGGAGGACTAGCTTAAGTCCATGACTTCATCCACTAAACATTGTTCGTACCTATAAATCTGCCTAGTCTCTTCCCAACTATAGTTCGCTTACAGTCTGACTACAGGCAGCTGAATACCAGCAATTGTACTTAGATCAACTGTCTACCGGACCTTCAAAACCCATAAACTGGGTTATAAGTGTGATACCCTAGATAAAGACTGGTAGTCAGGCTTTCGAGCTTCTAACTACCCGTGATGACTGATCAAAGATCAGAAAAAGAAAAGAGATAGAGGCACGGACCATCCATCCACGATTTTTTTTTCTTTTTGGGTTTTGGCTTCGAACGGTTTGTGCATTTAGCCAGTGTCAAGTAATTTTACTTTTCAATCAAGTAAATGGCCATATCAGACACGAAGTTACAAAAAAGTCATAGTCAGTCAAGTCAAAGTTATTGTAAAGCGGTAGTAACTTTACAACAACCTATTAGGAGTTTTTGGGGGAACACGAAAAGTCCACGTTAGTCACTTATTTTCACTTTCACTACACTTGTGCACTTATACGTAACTAAACTGAATAATTCACTACAAAAATTATACAATTCGCTATTTCACGCAATTTCATGAAAATGAAAATTCGTGCGACATCTTCCAACGCGATCCCGCCAACAACTCCCATCCGCGAATTGACTTCGGAAATTGTAGCTTATCCTTCGATCGACCGGTGTAGCTGTTATAAATTAGCCAAGAGCCCCTCCCTCGTTCGCAAGCAAGCATTATAAAGAGTTAACCTTCAAGCTAGGGTGTGGAGTTCCGGAAGCTCGAACCTTACTGTACACTCCCAGTAAATTAGATGAAGTGGGTCAAAGATAACTGAGATAAATCATTTATAACAATCTTTTTCTATTTATGTAACCCAAAAATGTATTTACTGGGTGGATTAATAGGTAATTTAACTCTTGTAGTTGTAGATAAATGGTTTTAGGAGACTGTCTTTGATTTTTTGGGACATTTTAAAATATCTCAAAAATTAGCCTTGTATAGGTACGATTTTTCACATATATTTTTGAACTCGTTTGTATTTATATTTTTTTAGGAAAATGATCTTTAACACCAATAACAATTAAATGACATTAAAATAATACATAGCTATATTAATATTATGCATGCGAGTACCGGAGTTGGAGAAGTTATTTGGTGATCTCCTTGACCCTCAAAAAAAAACGCGGCAACGTGTGAACGAATCTGGATGAAATCATGATTTTATTTCTGTAAGTAGGTTCATTTAGGGGCTTGTGGCTAAATAACAATAGCTGCATGGGTCGATCGACCAGGTTAAGCTACGCTTGCCGCGGTTGGTCCGTGGATAGGTGACCATCTTTACATACCAAGACCCCTCCGTGCCTCGGAAAGCACGTTAAGCCGTTGGTCCAGGCTGTCATTTGTGGATCTTTGACAGTCGTTACGGGTCGTCAGAAGCCCGAAAGTCTGACAACCAGTCTTACCAAGGGGTATCGTATTACCCAGTAACTGGGTTGTGGAGGTCAGGTAGGTAGTCGCTCCATGTAAAATACTGGTATTCAGCTGTATCCGGTTAGACTAGAAGCCGACCCCAACGTAGTTGGGGAAAGGCTAGGCAGATGATGATGAGGTTTGTACAAACGCTTTCACACGTCACTAATATTTTTAAAACTAGATGAGGTCGGCTTTTCCTATCTGACTACTCTGAGAAGAAAGGCCGAAACAAACTCAGAGGTCACAGTCTCTTTTAAAGTCCAGACATAATCTTGGTTAGATCATGTAGATTTTGTGTATGAATTAGACCAAGACGTTGTGGTTAGGACATACGATACTTTTCAGGTAGGTTCCGTTCCTAAGGGATAATTTTCGACAGGATTAATTTAATAAAAAAATACATCATTTGCACAAAATAAACAACTAAATCAAAAGGGTACAAATACTTACTTATGTATAAACTTCAAAGAGGCCGAAATCCACCTCCAGCATAACATCACAGACAATTTCATGACAACTAATCACGCACTCGCTCCGTTTGCCTAGATCTAGGTAAAGATATCAGGTCAAGGACCTTTTAGACGTAACATCAGATAGACTAGGAATTTATTACAGACTGGATTGCGGGTAGTTTCGATTTGTATCATATTTTAAGGAAAGGTTGCTTGTAAAGTTCAGTTTATTTGACAAATAGCTGTAGTTAAATAAAATTCGGGAGTACCCCTGTCTTGTAAATTGTACGTCGTGGGTTTATACCCAGGCAGGTACTTTATGATATAATATAAAAATTATTATTGATTCTTTACAATTATTCCAATGCATGCATTATTACTTTAATAAAAAATAAATTTCAATTTAATTAAAATAAAATTCATAATCGTTAGTTTAGTTATTAGTAAGTATTAATAATTTTTTATTTTTTTTTATTTCGTCATGAGGACCGCCTAGTGCGGTAAAAGCCTCCTCCATCTGTCTCCATCTTGTTCTGTCTCTAGCTAGTCTGCTCCATGTTTTTCCAATTCATCCTGATATGTCTTCACTCCATCTCTTGTAGGGTCTCCCACGGTCCCGACAGGCACTTCACTTTGTGTAAATTATTTCATCACCACTGCTTTCAAAACGGTGAAAGGAAAACATTGAGAGGAACCATGAGGCATGTGACATCTACCTGCACGGGGCCTACTGTGTCTTAATTGGCACAAAATTATATATTCAATATTTTGGTTTATGTTTGCGCTACAGTAAGATTCACAGATATGTGATAATAATGTCAAGTCTATACTAATAATAAAGCTGAGGAATTTGTTTCTTTTTTTGTTTGTTTGTTTGAACTAGTTTTTCTCTGGAACTTGCAGTCACATTCGTAAAAAAAAAACAACCGACTTCCGGAAAAACACTACAAAGTGAAAAATAACTAAACTAAAAATAAGTGATAAACTAAGTGTGAAAAAGTTTTATTTTTCACGTTTTAGTTATAGTTCATTTCCACATTTCATCATCCTTATGATCAAAACAATGCATATTTATGCGATAGCAGCAATTGCGGTTGATTTGCTGCCATTTTTTGAAGAGTTCCGGTGTCTGTCTCCGAAACGCATCATCAGATCTACACGAAATTTAAATGGGACCATTTTGGAATAAACTTCTTTGGAACAAAATAATAATTTTGCTAATCCGTCTTTAAATGACGGAGTTACATAAAAAAAACACGTCGAATTGATAACCTCCTTCTTTTTGGAGTCGGAAAAAATATATTTTGCATTTGTTTGCCCAATTCATGAGAAAGGCTATTTAGCTTACTATTCAACATCTCGCCACAACTCTTAAAAGCCGAGTAAAAAGAAATCAATGTCAAGCGAAAACGAAGTAGGCAATGAGAATGAAATGAGAAGCAGGCAATGCGATGCGACGGGAACAAGACATTTTACAGCAGTATTTTTTTTTTTTTTAATATTTTCATTCTTTCTTCTTTTCAGCAACAAATTCGTAGGCTAAAAAAGAAAACCTAGTTAATTAATAAAGATAAAAGACTACGTTGAAGACAGGGAAGTTTGGCATTAATTCCTTCTGCACATGTGGCTTCCCTGGTACCTCTTTAACAGCATAGGTAACTATGTGAAAGTCTATTAACTGCTCCGAAATTACAATGTTCTTTTTATTATTTTTATTTATTACAATGTCTGACTTATTCTCGTCATTATTTGACATTATACATCAATTTTAATATCGACTATTTTTAGTGATTGTCATGGAAATCATGTCAGTTGGTTTAAATAGGTTCATTTTATTTATGTAGATTATTTTACTTATTGTGAATGAGAGAACGATGTAGGCCTTGCAGACTAGATTTGTAGACGATTTTCTATTCTGTATTTTCATTCCTCTAAGTACCTAGTAGGTACTTATTGACAAGCCTGCACTGTCCTCACATTCCTATTATCACTGTAATTTGAAAACATTGTAAAAGCCAATTATTTTTAAAAGAGTAACCGTGGAGTTTCTTGCCGGCTCTTCTCCATAGGAAACAACAATTTGGAACCGTGCTAGGTGCACGCTTCTGACGTTTCATAAGTGCCCGTGCAGGTTTATATGAAATAAAAATATTTTAATTTGAATTTATTTGATTTGAAAGCTATTCCAATTTAAAGGCTTTTAAACCTACACCAATTTATAGTTCACCCGCACCAAAAAACAAATAGCGCATTCAAAATACCAAACCGTCCCATTTTTTACAAATCGTCGGGTCAGCCAGTAATACTTTAAAATAGAACGGTCCGGGTCAAGCAGTGATGGATGGTGACCCCAGCCCTTTGAATCTATGAGCCGATCGATCTCCGGTACAAAAAGGGAACCTTTTATAGAAATAAAGTCGTTTTGTATCTTCGTATCATTTGATACGATGAAGTCAATTTGTGTGTGGTTTGAGGTTATGTTTTATTGTGGAGGGGAGGGAAATTGGATTGGTGTAGCTTTGAAATAATCTTGGATAGGGTTAGGCTGCGGTTTCCTAGAACAGGGGTTCCGTGATATTATAACGGGCGTCATGAAATTCTGTGATTTTCACCAGTATTTTGAGTAATTATTTAGCGCCCTTTATTATGTAACACGCTTTCAATTACAATACGAGAGTTTTGATGGATTATTTTTATTTATCATTGCGTCTTAGGTTTCAGAAAATCGTCTGTTAAACAGCGGAAATAACGCAATGAATGTGGCCCATTGCGATCAATTGTCGTTTTGTGAGTGTACGCAATTAGTCCGCTGGTTATTCTTGCTACATTCAAAAGTGATTTACGTCGAGAGTATTTTTTCGGCCTGATATAAAGTTGTAAGTCGGTAATTTAAAAAAAAAAGTTTATTACAAAAACAAACAACCGACTTTCAAGAAAAGCGAAAAATATCTTTAGTTTCGGAAGTCTTTGGTTTCGTATTTTCTTACTAAGTTTCAACTGTCAACCTATTAGGTTCATGAGATAGATGGTAATAGGGTTCCGTGACTATTCTTATTACATAGCTTAACCTTGCTCACAAAACAAACCGTGACAATAAGCAAGTACTGAACTTATTATTTAGATTAAATATCATCGAAATAAAACTATTTTCTCCAACAATTCCAACAAAATATCAATTAAAAACGAAAATATTTTAAAAATCTTGTATTCACATAGTGAAAGCAAAAAGTGCGAGCATACAACTTCTGCTATCGTTCGTCGGACACGCGATTTAAAACAAAAGTTAGCCATTTACGCGTTTTTTACCGTACAAAGCTGATGCAGGTAGTGTGTTAAAATATCGCAGTGGGATTAGATCGCGCATTGGATTTTATACGTTCTGCTAGGCACCGAGAGTCGAAAATTCAACAAAACAAAGTGTGTTTTTTGCGATGCGTTGGGACGCATTCTATTTGATTCCCAAGGCTTTTCACAACTCCGAGACTAAAAAATCCAGTTCGCGATAGTTTTACGTACGGCGAACGTGGGCTAAACATTTAGATGCTGAAAACAGATTCCTTTTACGGTCAAAAACACTCAATACAGGAAAAGTTTTTATCCAGTGCGCAAATTGTAAGCATGAATTCAGCGACCCCCTAGCGCAGAAATTTTTCGTCGGTTCCACAAAAAAAAAATCAGCTGTTCCAAACATTTTGTTTTAATATCCGGCGAAAAATTTCTGCGGTCTAGAATGATATGCTGAATTCCTGGTATCAGTTTGCGCACTGGATAAAAAAGTGCCCTGTATGTATTTCTGAAAACCAAATTGGCACCACAGCCGCACGGGTCGATAGAACAGTTTAAGCTGCGCTTGCTGCGGTGACCTACTGTACAAACTGTTCTGTGCCTCGGAAAGCACGTTAAGCTTGGTCCCGGCTGTCATTCATGGATCACTGGTTCGTGGCGCGAGAGCACATACTTACACTCTAACCCACATTTGATTTAGTAGGTGAAAAATTGAGCTGCGCAATGGCTTCTATATTTTATCGGTCGTTACGGTGAATGTTACGACTCATGCAACTGCTACCGTCATAAAATAAAGTCTTCATAATGTGGCATAGTAGGTATTAACGTCTCCCAAACTATATTGCCTTCGAGTGTTTTCTATGGAGCATTTGGAAATGCTACTTCCATTTTGGTAATCTAAGAAGAAAATCTAACAACTAATAGCGCCATCTACATTGCCACACGTGAACTACGCATCAAACTGACGTCATGAAAAATCCTGCATCGCGCAAACAAAGTTTGCCGTGAAAGTAGCATATGTACAACGTCCCGCCAACAATTGTCGGGCAGTTGTCCACAAGGCACGACGACCGTCTGGTCGGAGGATCTTTACATACGCTCCTCATATCTGTACAAACCTACTGCAGTACTGCTACCTACCCGTATTAGTTAGAAAAGCCATTAGTTTTGTTGAGAAACAGAGCGTAATGTAAAGTACTCAAGTTAGCCTAGTGATACATCAATAGGAAATAGGCGACAAAAGATCGGCGTAGGTACTTACTCCCACAATGCCTTTTATATGGTAATATAAAAGGCATTTTGAGAGTGAGCAAGTGCTTAGAACCTTATGTCAGGTGGAAAAGTCGTTACGGGTCATCAGAAGCCCGAAAGTCTGACTACCAATCTTACAAGAGGTATCGTATTACCCAGATACTGGGTTGTGAAGTTCAGATAGGCAGTCGCTCCATTAAAGCTGGTTTGACTAGAAATCGACCCCAAAATACTTTGGAAAGGGCTAAACAGGTGATGGTGTAATTTCAATATTTCTCATTTATCATCGCCCACCATTATTTCAGCTGAGTTGACTCTGCCCATCATAGACAAGCAGAGACTGCTAATTAATCAATCAATACTAATTATACCTAAAGGCTATGCACAAAGTCAACTGTGCCGGAAGCAGGCTTGGTTCGTTACATACCTAATTATGAACATCCGCTGGCAGTTAATTTACCTCTGTAGAGAGGAAATTAGGTTTTAGTAAAAGCTTTTTTTTGCTTTGAATAGATCGGTATGTACTACGAAACTTGTTGTAATGGAATTAGGTCAAACTCTCAAGAGTTTGAGCTAATATGATCCGAATATGATCTAATTATTTTATACAGGAAAAGTTTTATCCAGTGCGCAAATATTGTAACCATGAATTCAGCATATCATTCTAGACCCCCGCAGCATACCATTCTACAGCGCAGAAAGTTTTCGCCGGATACCAAATAAAAACAGCTGTTCCATACATTTTGACCGCGTAGGTATTGCACTTTTCTATAAAATGGGGTTCTAGAATGATATGCTGAATTCATGGTTACAATTTGCGCACTGGATAAAAACTTACCCTGTATAAACCTACATGGATACTTGTGAAACGGTACAAGCTAGGTGCACGGCGAGGCGGTTCCAATTTATCGCTTCCTATGGAGAAGAGCCGGCAAGAAACTCCACGGTTACTCTTTTAAAAACAATTGGCTTTAATGTTTTTAAAATTATGTTTTCAAATTACAGTGATAGTAGGTATGGGAGGACAGTGCAGGCTTGTCAATAAGTACCAGGTACTTATTAAGAGATGCGCAGGAAAACCAAGGTAACCAACATAGCCCGAAGAATTGCCAAACTTAAGTGGTAGTGGGCAGGGCACATTGCTCGCAGAACAGATGGCCGATGGGGCCGAAAAGTTCTGGAGTGGCGACCGCGTACCGGAAGACGTAGAGTTGGAAGGCCTCCCACAAGGTGGACAGATGACCTTGTGAGGGCCGCAGTAGTTAGCTGGATGCGGGAAGTACAGAGCCGGTTGAAGTGGCGGAGCTTCGGGGAGGCCTATGTCCAGCAGTGGACGTCTTTTGGCTGAAATTATGATGATGATGATAAATGATGAATGATGGGAATGGGGAGCTTGTGGCTAAGTAAAAACAGCCCCACGGGTGGACCGATTAGGTTAAGCTATGCTTACTGCGGCTGTTCCGCGGATGGATGACCACCTTTACACACCAACACTCCTTCCGTGCCTCGTAAAGCACGTTAAGCCGTTGGTATCGGCTGTCATTCGTGGATCTTTGGTCTAATGAAGAAAGAACCACACAGATTGAGTGGACCTGTCGTGTCAGTGCACGCATTTGTCAAAGTGCAACGATTTGAATCTTATCTAACTAGCCTGTATTGGCCCACTGCAGCAGGGCAAAGACTTCCCTCTCCCTTTTCGATCCAATTCTGTCTTTTGCTAGCTGGCCAGTTCTTTCGGAAGGAAGCAAACTCATCCCGAATCTTCGACTCGGCCTGCCGCGATGGCGTCGTGCTTGTAGTGGGGACCAATCGGTGATTCTTTATACCCATTTTTCGTCAGACTTGCGGCAGACATGTCCAGCCAACCTAAGCTGAGCACTTTTCTGAGTAACGTCTGTGACTTTGGTTATGGCGCGCAGTTTAGTGTTCCTTATTTTCGAACCCACAGGTACTGCGCTCCATGGCTCACTGGCAAGATTTGAATACAAAAAAGACAATGTTTTCATGTACACACGGCTACACATCAAGCTATACATTTCCAGTATAAGCTGATCTCACATTGTATAGGATTTCCGTACCGTGCGAGATCAGCGTAAACTGGAAATTTATAGCTTGATGTGTAGCCGTGCGTACATTGCCAATTTCTTACTAACATAACATTCCAGATTAAAACGTTAGGAAGTACAATAACGATCTAAATAAAACGCTTGCAACTAAATCATACAACTTACCTACACTAAGATCAACAAATAATATTTCGTAAGAGAAATCTGCTGAAATGTTATGAAACTTCCCGTAACGTATAGGTACTATCAATAGCTTGATAAATGACACAGGAGTTAAACAATCTATCATTGTACAAAATAACGACGTCAAAATACCGTCTGGATGTATCCCGAATGTTTTTTAGTCTCTGCTCGTCAAAGATAAAAAAGTGGGCAATTTATATCTATATTCTATATTTATTATACAGGGTGTCCAAGAACCTGGCGTCCAACTGGATTCCCACGATGCCCCAAGTTCTAACAGTACTCAGAAAAATATTTTAAAAAATCCACCCCATGTACTTACAGAATTATACTGATTTCAAAAAAAAAGGGGAAATGAGCACCCTGTGACATACTTTTGAATGCTGTGACTGCTAATGCTGATAATTTCGATATTTCTTGGAGGTTTTGTAATCTAGGGTATTGCTGTGTCTAAATAGAATGTAAAAATAATGTACTTATTGTACCATTTTAAAATAAAATATTATTTTAACTAAAGGTGATATGGAAAACTATTGAATTTCGCAACTTTGACCGACTGTAGTGTAAAAAAAATGTACCAAAATAGTATGGCAAGTGACGTCAAATTTTGACGCGTTTATTCCTCTTTTTAAAAAGGTGATAATATTTTTACTCAACAACCCAATTTTTACGAAGTGCCTACCTACTAACGGTAACTGTCGGACCCTTTCTTATCTTAGAAACTGTTATGTTACTACTATTATTTACTTCGGTTCCAAGAGTGAGCAAGAAGGAAATACACACAGGTAGATGGGTTCCCAGTAGAATAAAAGCAAAGAATGTTAGTTTAAAGATATTTTATTACAATAAATGTTCAAAATGTTGACCACCCGCGGCAATACAAGCTCTCACTCTCCTTAAAAAGGACCGCTTTATGTTTCGCGAGTAACTTTTTTGACGTATCACCTGCACTGCTTGTGTTATCTTCTCACGAAGGTCAGCGATGTCATTAATGGGCTTCGCATAAACGAGCTCCTTCATAGTTCCCCAGAAAAAAAAATCCAGCGGATTTAAGTCAGGTGAGCGGGCTGGCCACGGGATTGTTCCTGATCGCCCAATCCACCTGTTCGGGTATTGCTCGTCCAAAAACTCTCTAACGGATACGCGAAAATGTGCTGGACAGCCGTCGTGTTGGAACCACATATCTGGTGGGGTCTCTTCTAGTAAGTTTGGCAAATCATTTTGAAGAAAATTTAAATATGATTCGCTAGTCAAATTCTCGGGCATCTCAAATGGACCAATAATATTCCCACAGAGAATACCGGTCCACATGTTCACTTTGAACCGGTACTGGGATCTATCTTCTCGCATCAAGTGCGGATTTTCCACATGCCACTCGTGCAAGTTGTGTAGGTTCATGTAGCCATCCTTCTTAAATGTTGATTCATCTGACCACAAAATTTTGTCGATAAAGTTTTCGTCTTCTCGATGTTTTTGCAGGATTGTTTCACAAAACGCGACTCGGCTCGGATAGTCTCGAGGTAAAAGACTTTGCACTCGCTGTACGTGGTACGGATGATATTCTTCTTTTTGGAGAATACTGTGTGCTGTGCTCTTCGGTATCCCCGTATCAGCTTCTATTCCTCGCACAGAGATGCTTGGATTTGCCGACACCGCCTCTAAAACTTCATCGCGTATGAAGTCATTTACGGGTCGTCCTTCACCAGCTACTTGATTGGGGAACCGCCCGTCACATAATGATCTGTGCACATTAATGAAAACTCGATGGTCGGGATATCGCGTAGCCCTCGGATACCTTTCTCTGTAAAGTCTCGCTGCAGCTCGTCCATTACCTCTACATTCTCCATAAATGTAGTGCATATTTGCGTATTCTTGCGGAGTGTAGGTCGCCATGGTAGCACACACAAAACACAAACTGTCCAAACACAGGCAAAGGTCGTCGTAAAGAGTTCGTTTCAAAGTCCAGAGCACAAAGAGTAATCGAGTCCAATAAACAAAGCTTTAAATCGTAGTACGTGATCAATGGTAACAATAAGAGAGAGGTGCGTAGTAACGGCAGGAGGCAGTGACGCGTACTGACCGTACTGTTATCCTAAATAGCACGATCCCAGATAGCGTCACTATCTATCTCACTCGCACCTCTAACCTTTTTCTCCCTCACTCTTACCTGAATAATGGGGTACCATAAAGAAGAACCAGCAAATCGCAAAGATAGTTTCTGTCTTGCTCCCTCCTGTTGTAATAACGAATCACTATGGTGAGATGCATGCACATACCGTCCCTTACGGTCTAACCTGTTTTTTGAGAGGCCTGTTGTTATTTTTATGAGCATACAATAGTAATTCTTTAGAGGTTAGATTCAATTCGTCGTAAATTTTTCTTTCTAAGAATTCTGTAAGACATCGTAAAAATTGGGTTGTTGAGTAAAAATATTATCAAATTTTTTTTTTTTTTCAAATTAATGTGTAAGTATTATACCTTTTTAAAAAGAGGAATAAACGCGTCAAAATTTGACGTCACTTGCCATACTATTTTGGTACATTTTTTTTACACTACAGTCGGTCAAAGTTGCGAAATTCAATAGTTTTCCATATCACCTTTAGTTAAAATAATATTTTATTTTAAAATGGTACAAGAAGTACTTTATTTTTACATTCTATTTAGACACAGCAATACCCTAGATTACAAAACCTCCAAGAAATATCGAAATTATCAGCATTAGCAGTCACAGCATTCAAAAGTATGTCACAGGGTGCTCATTTCCCCTTTTTTTTTGAAATCAGTATAATTCTGTAAGTACATGGGGTGGATTTTTTAAAATATTTTTCTGAGTACTGTTAGAACTTGGGGCATCGTGGGAATCCAGTTGGACGCCAGGTTCTTGGACACCCTGTATAAATAAAAAGACAAGTCCTGACTGACTGACTGACTCATCAACGCCCAGCCCAAACCCTTGGACCTAGAAAGCTGAAATTTTGCACAGAGGTTCCCTTTATAACGTAGACAAGGAATTAGGAAGGATTTTTCGAAATTCAACCCCTAAGAGAGTTAAATAGGGGATGAAACTTCCGCGCGGGCGAAGCCGCTGGCAAAAGCTAGTCGTCTATATTTATATCATCATTAACATCATCTGCCTAGCTGCCTATGTTGGGGTCGGCTTCCAGTCTAACCGAATGCAGTTGAATACCAGAATTTCATTTATCGGACCAATCTAAAAGCATATCCTTTTGATTTTTTTGTACATCCACGCTTTCAAACAAGATTACAAGACGAAATTCTGAGGTTTGTTACCTCAGAATTTCAGCAAAACGATACGTTTTTTTTTAAAGGAACAGGGCATCGGCCTTCTCATACTGATCCATGTAACTGGAGTAACCTCGAACCCTGTCATTCAGGATGACCTAGTTTAGAGATCGAGACATCATTGATGTGATGTGTACTGAAGTTTGGAAATAAATTACCATCACTATCATATGAGAGCAGTGGTGGCCCAGTGGTAACGGCCGCGACTTGCGAGTTGTAGGTCGTGCGTTCGAACCCAGCCAGGCGTATTATTTTGTGTAAATAATTTCATAACCACTGCTCTCAAACGGTGAAGGAAAACATTGTGAGGAAGCCAGCATGTCCTAGAACAAAACATTCGAAGACATGTGACATCTACCAACCCACACTGGGCCCGCGTGGTGGATTACGACCCACTCCCTCTCACGGAGAGCAGGCCTGTGTCCCAGCAGTGGGAACGTAATAGGCTGACTATGTATGTGTATGTACTATAATATTATTCTAGAATAGAATTTTATAAAATCTTTATTTGTTCTTTGTTACAGGTAATTGGTGGTCTCTCGTTGGTATGTTTAAAGAACCTTGAGCTGCTGTTTTCTAACCCTGAAGGTAAATAGTGATTTATACCTTTTTAAATCTCTATGGTGACAAAGTAGGTAGTTACCTACGTTATTTTAGAACTCAAGAATCTTACCTCCTACGAATCGTATTATAAAAGTGTTAGTTTGTATGTTTGGATATTCCTACTAATTTCTATGTTCTATTCCAATAAATATACCTATTTATTTATATTCCTATATAACCCTTCTTCCTTTCCCCTTTCTTTTTTATATTCCTATATATTTAATTTCTTTCTATTTCTTATTTCTATTATATTATTTATTTATATTATAAATTACAAACTTCGTATGTCTGCATATTAAGATGTTTGGATTTTTGTTACTCAACCACGCAAAAACGGCATAACGGATTTTGATAAAATTTGGCACACAGATAAATTACAACCTAGATTAACACATAGGATACTTTTTATCCCGGTAGTACGTTCCCGTGAGATAATTTCCGACCTAAACGCGGGCGAAGCCAATGGCAAAACCTAGTAAAATATATTTCCTTGTTTTTCGAGAGCTTATTAGTGAAAACTCCTCCATCTGTAAATGGAGTTACGTTAAAAGCTTGGTTTTGATCGGTGGAAATAACTGAATAATTAAAAAAGAAAGTTTGTAAATGTGCTCGAACTTTTCAATCCATTTTAGGGAACGAGCCAGCGACTTTTTGGGTTTTAACGTTGCGTGATCCGTAAACCGGGTATTGGCCCCGATTTTAACCCTTCTCAAACCCGTGTTTTGTCCGTTTTTACTTATCCTTTAATATCAAATATACATACAATGTTATATGCTTATTTAACCAAAAAGTTCTAAACGTACTGCCTCTTTGGTCTAGTGGTCGCAAGCGCTACTGCTAAGCAGGGTCTGAATTCGATTCCCAGGTCGGGCAAAGTGTTATTGGGTTTATTCACCTGGAGTTTCTCAGTAGCCGCCTGCAGTCTGGATTTGTGCCCATTGGTGGCAAAAGGCTCGCCCTTATTACGTGGAACTTTATAAACATAACTGGCATAATTTGGATGTACTATACATATGTACACCTCTGCTCAACCCTTCGGAGAAAAAGGTGTGATGATAAGTTACGCGCTGAAATATATCGGGTGTAAAAAGACAGTTACCGAAGCTGAGAGTCACTTTTACTCCTCGTCAATATTTTTTTTTAATACTGGACCGTACCTGGGTAACTTCTGGTTACGCAGATATTGAAGTCAAAATTCAAATTTGAACTGTAATTTTTCTACGAAAACAAGTTTTTAATGATAAAACACAACTTTAAATAGACTGTACCGTTTTTTTTTTCTTTTTTTTTGGGTGGGAAATCATCAATTGACTTCTCCTGCTGAGTAGAGCAGGAAGGCGTGTCACACTTTTACTGACTAAAACCCACCCGTGTTCCCTCAGTAGCCCGTATGCCAGGTTGCTGACATCTTTGACGGCGCGCGTGTGGAACACAAGGCGCCGTCCCGTCTACCACTTTTCGGCCGCAGGGGATAGGGAGAGCGGCTGACGCTATACCGACACTCCTCTTCCCCTGCGGCCCCACCGCGTTCGCCATCAAACGGTGGCGGCCCCGTCCAGGCCACGGAAGGGAAGAGCGCTGCTCAGAAGCACCGGCACTCCTCCTCTACCGCAGCCCGTAACCCTCAGCCGCGATGCCTCCATTCGACATCGCGGCCCACCTCAGTTGCGGTGCACCTCACCGCAACCTACTTTTTGGCCGCTACGTCAATGGCTTGAAGGCAAAAGCCCTGACGAGCGGCCCCACCTTTGGGTTCCTTTGGCTTCACCGTGGCTGGAATCCACGGTTACTGAGCCCCCCCGCAACGACAATGCGGGAACCCACTCGGGGGGATAGACTGTACCGTGAGATGTCAGAACCAACTGGTGGGGTCCGCAAGGGCCGATGCCTGCCAGGGGTGCGGGTTGTTTGAAAGAGATACCATGGCCCCTGGGACACAGGCTACTGAGGGAACACGGGTGCGTTTTAGTCAGTAACAGTCTGACACGCCCTCCTTCTCCACCCAGAGCGGGAGAAGTTATTTGATGATTTCCCACCCTCAAAAAAAAAGCCCTGTACCATTACATGCATCCATAACCACAACGTTTTGCGTGCGTTATACTGCGCACTATCAAAAACATAAAGTATTGACATAAAAAATATTTTATTTTTATGCAATGTTACTTAGTTTAATGTACAGAAAGCGTAGTTGACGGCTATGTGATGTGTCTTTTACACCCTGTATGAATGTAGGTATACGTAAAGTATAAGTTAAGTTACCGCCAAAACTCTAACCAATCTAAGTAACGAAACACATAAGTTGAGAACAAACTTCAACAAAGATGTCACTGTGACAGAACGCAAGCCTTCCATCAGATACCCTCCCTCTCTAACACAACACGAGTGAAAGAGACAAAAGCCCCGCGAATTCTCCAAATGGATTAACACAAGAAGGAGGCAAGGAATTATACATGATGTTCTCATCCGTCACGTGGACTGGCGGCCATTTTGTTGAATATATACATGGTGTAGCGTGTCGGGGAAGGTGTATTCACTTTGAGGGGTTTAATACGCACGTAAAATGCGTGTTATATTTTGTAGATGAAGAAATAATGTATCATGTCAAGTGGAAAATGGGCTTGTGGCTAAGTAATTACAGTCGAACGGGTCGATCTATCAGGTAAGGTTACACCTGCCGAGGTTGGTCAGTGGATGGGTGACCACACTTAATACACCGGTACTTTGAGATACGGCTTTCATTAGTACATCTTTTGACAGTTGTGTCGGGTCGTCAGAAGCCCGAAAGACTGGTAATCAGTCTTACCAAGGGGTGTTACTGCCATGTGGAGATTAGATACGCAGTCGCTCCATGTATATACGTAATAAGTAAGACTGGAAGCCTACCTCAAAATAGTTGGGAAAAGGCTAAGAAGGTGATTTTTTAGCGTTTGACCGGTCCATCTGCCTAGACTTTTCCGAACAATGTTGGGGTCGGCTAAATGGATGCAGCTAAATGGGTACCTACCAGCAATTTACTTGAAGCGATCGCCTATCGCAATATCTTCTCGTACCAAATACCACAGTGTCTCAAGACGAAAGTATTTGACCAGTGTGTGTTGCTAGTGATGACCTATGGTACAGAGACGTGGTCGCTCACAATGGGCCTTATCAGAAGGCTTAAAACCACCCAAAGGGCAATAGAGAGGTAGCCCTCTCTATTGCTCTTTGGGTGGTTTGTGCTCGGAGTTTCCCTACACGATCGAATCGGAATGAAGAGATCCGCAGGAGAACCAAGGCAACCGACATAGCCCGAAGAATTGCCAAACTTAAGTGGCAGTGGGCAGGGCACATTGCTCGCAGAACAGATGGCCGATGGGGCCGAAAGTTTTTGGAGTGGCGACCGCGTACCGGAAGACGTAGAGTGGGAAGGCCTCCCACAAGGTGGACCGATGACCTTGTGAAGGCCGCGGGTATCCGCTGGATGTGGGAAGCACAAGACCGGTCGATGTGGTCCTCCACATCGACCGGTCTTGCTCCTGCTTGGGGGAGGCCTATGTCCAGCAGTGGACGTCTTTCGACTGAAATTATGATGATGATGATGATCGCCTAACTAACCCTCTCCACCCAGTCATGGGGTCATACGATACCCTTTGGGTAAAACTGGTTTGTCGTGATGACCCGTAACGACTGTGAAAGATCCACAAATGACAGCCGCGACCAACGGTTTGCCGATGACATCGTCATAATGGCAGAGACACTGGAACAGTTAGACCAGATGCTGCACAGCCTAAGCGGAGCTTCTCGGCAGGTTGGCCTCGGCATGAATTTGGATAAGACGAAAGTCATGTGCAATTCTCACGTCTTGCCGAGTCCAATCCACATCGAAGGGTCGCTTCTCGAAGTTGTGAAGGAGTATGTTTACCTAGGACAAGTCATCCAGCTCGGTAGACACAACTTTTAGAAGGAAGCCGACAGGAGGATCCGGTTGAAAGAAAAAGAAAGAAAGAATACCGTTTATTTGGACACAGTTCGTGTAACACAAAATAAATAGCAAAAAAAAAAGTGAAAATAAATAACTAGGTACTATAAATATGTGCCTCACGGCTGCGCCAAAAAGGTTCATTTCAGCATGAGGGTGAGGATTGGGTTGAGCAGCGTTTGGGAAACTACGTCAAGTCTTTTCGTCGCCTATTCCGCAATGCTTGAAGACTAAGGTCTTCAACCAGTGCGTCCTGCCCGTGATGACATACGGCGCCGAAACGTGGACACTGACAGTCGGGCTGGTCCACAAATTTAACGTCGCTCAGCGCGCTATGGAGCGGGCTATGCTCGGAGTTTCTTTGAAGGATAAAATCAGGAACGAAATTATCCGGAAAAGAACCGGAGTTACCGACATGGCTTATAGAGTGAGCAAGCTGAAGTGGCAGTGGGCTGGCCATGTTTGTCGAAGGACCGATGGACGGTGGAGCAGACGAGTCCTGGAGTGGAGACCGCGTCTCGGCAAACGTAGTGTGGGACGCCCCCCAACTAGATGGACCGACGACCTTAAAAAGGTGGCTGGGACAGACTGGATGCGGAAGGCGGAGGATAGAGTATTGTGGCGCAGCTTGGGAGAGGCCTATGTCCAGCAGTGGACTGCGATAGGCTGAGTTGATTGACCAACGGCTTAACGTGCTTTCCGAAACACGGAGCGGTCTTGGTATGTAAAGATGAGATGCTCACCCCTGCATTCTTACATATTATACGAGTACTTAAAACGTGACAAAGTTAACACTATAAATATTCCAACTTGTAACAATTCAACTTACGTTCAAAACAAACGGTTCCCTTGTTTTACAAGTAAGGTAACTGATTCCCCGTTCTTAAGTAATTCACGAGTAGGTACCTAGGTACTTAAGTACTTTGCTAATGGTCTAACGTTTACTCACGTCCTTATCGTAACGTATTTGTCTAGATACTTCAAGTGCTCATTTAAGGGAAATGTATCGTAAAGGCTTCAGGTAAACTGGTTGAAACTTTTCCAACTGCGAGAGATAGAAAAATGATTTGCACTGGAACGTCACAACCTAAACTGAATACACGCTTAGTTAACATCTATTTTCATAAGTAAGCACCTGTCAGTGTCAACGTCAAAATATTGACAAAATGGTTGCATTGGTAGCGTCAGCAACAATAGTTTAAACGAAAATAACAGTGTGCAGACTGTACATGTAGGCGTCAGCGGTGAGGTAGGTGGAAGGGAAGCGGGCGGGACAATTCAATCTTGAGAATATTTTGACTTTGACAGTCCCTAGTGCATAGATATAAAATTCTACTTTTATGTGTAAAAATAAATCATTTATATTTATTTTTTAAATGACAATCCTACTAATTTTATAAATGTGAAAGTTTGTATGTTTGTTACTCAATCACGCAAAAACGGCTGAACGGATTTATATGACAAACAGATAGTTTGTAACCTTGGTACTTTTTGTCACGAGAATACGTTCCGTTAGGATAATTTTCGACATAGGTACGTGCGGGCAAAGCCGCTAGCAAAAGCTAGCATCCAATAAACACAAAGTCCGAGACAGATTTCCAAAATATCATTTTTAGTTAATTTAAAAGTTGAATGCATAACATTTTAACTTGCAGCTATGCCGCTAAAAGATAAATCACAAAAATATCACGGAAAAGTAAATTAATGTTGAACCACTTCATAGGAAAATGCCATATTTTGTTCAGGCGCTATATAGCGGCAAGCTCAATTTTTTGGAACAACATTTTTCTGGATTTCTTTAGAAAACTGTTTGTTGACAAATGTTGTAGACATGACATCCAGCAACCCGCACTGGGGCCGCGTGGTTGATATAGCCCACTCACTGTCATAGAGAGGAGGCCTGTGTCCCAGCAGTGGGAACACTAAAGACTGACTATACCTACTAACCAACGGCGCCTCCCTGTAAATAAGTATCATTCAGACGTCAAAAGCCACTTTATTTGTATGAAGTTCACAGAGTAATGAACGAATAGACAGAGTCATGTCAAAATGCTATTACCTTGTCTAGACGTCATGTTGATTGTTTTGCGGTTAGTCTGGGTTGAAGACCTATTCAGGGAGACGTGGAATTTGTATGAATTTTGTAGATTGGTATGAACTGGTTTTTTTTTTTTTTTTTTGGGTGGGAAATCATCAAATGACTTCTCCTGCTGAGTAGAGCAGGAGGGCGTGTCAGACTTTTACTGACTAAAACCCACCCGTGTTCCCTCAGTAGCCCGTATGCCAGGGGCTGTGGTATCTCTTTCGAACAAACCCGCACCCCTGGCAGGCATCGGCCCCTGCGGACCCCACCAGTGGTTGCTAACATATTTGACGGCGCGCGTGTGGAACACAACGCGCCGTGCCGTCTACCACTTTTCGGTCGCAGGGGATAGGGAGAGCGGCTGACGCTATACCGACACTCCTCTTCCCCTGCGGCCCCACCGCGTCCGCCACCAAACGGTGGCAGCCCCGTCCAGGCCACGGAAGGGAAGAGCGCTGCTCAGAAGCACCGGCACTCCTCCTCTACCGCAGCCCGTAACCCTCAGCCGCGATGCCTCCCATTCGACAATGCGGGAACCCACTCGGGGGGGATGGTATGAACTGGTTTACAGTTTAATTAGTGTTTGTAACATATGTGCTAGTTCCCAACTAGGTTGGGGACGGTTTCCAGTCTAACCGGATGCAGCTGAATACCAGTATTTTACATGCAGCGACTGACTATCTGGCCTTCAACAACCCAGTTACTGGGTAACAAAATACACCTTGGTAAGACGGTCAGAATTTTGGGCTTCTGACTACGTAACGACTGTCAAAGATCTACGAATGACACTTGGACCAACAGCATGTGGCTTTTCGAGTCACAGAAGGGTCTGGGTTATGACAGAGCAGTGGTAGCCCAGTGGTAACGGCCCCTACTTTGAATTGTAGGTCGTGGATTCGAAACCGGGCAGAAGCTTTACTTTATGTAAAAAAAACGACGCGTTGCACTCCGGGAGGGCCGGCCGGGAAGTGAAAACTTGAATATTAACGTTGTGCATTTTTAATATTTTGGAATGGTTAGGGAATAATTTTGCACGAATTGCTTTAATTATCAGTATTAAAGTACTATAATTTATGTGGTAGAATACAATATTTATTTATTGCGCTATCGTACACAAACATGACAATTTATATTACATTAAAAAGTTTATCTCTCAGAAAAATCAAGCCATCAGCTGTCACCATCCATGGATGCGCGTGGCACGCTGAAACATAAACACACACGAACATTCGCGCAAGCGCCCTGCGCCGCCTAAACGAAACAGCAGGCGCAGGCATACATTGGCGCCACGCCGTAGAAAGAGAGGGGGATACTTACTCTCCTACGCCGCGCCGGCTGTCTACTCTCCATCCGTCTTACGAATTTTTGATCAGGTCACGTGTCCTGACGCGAGTTTAACATTTTTTACCCATTACAAAAAAAAAGTGTACAACGCCGCTAAAGAAGTTTTCACTTCAAAAATACTATAAAATGTCATCATCACAGCTCTCAATAGTAAGGAAACCGGCATGTCTTAGAACCAAAATTTCGGAGACAAGTGTCACCTACCAAACCGCACTGGGCCCGCGTGTTAGATTACGGCCCACTACCTCTCGAAGAGAGGAGGCCTGTGTTCTAACAGTAGGAACATTATATACTGATTATACTGATGCTACATGGACATTTTGGGCTTCATACTAAAAAATACCGATAATATATTTCCGTGTGTTGCCGGACGTAAAAGAATAGCACCATCCCATTTCTTCCCGTGGGTGTCGTAGAAGGCGACTAAGGGACTTACTAGAGAATGGGCAGCAGCGTTCTCTATGCATTTGTCCACCATACTGCGATCGCCAACCCGCCTGCCAAGCGTGGCGATTAACCGGTAAAACCCCCTTTTCGGGGAGGCTTATGTCCAGCAGTGGACGTGTTTCGGCTGAAGTGACTAAAAAATACCAGCCAAATTGTATGCTACCTTTCAATACAGTCAATAAGGATATTTTGATTTTATCGAAAATATCCACCAAATTAGTAAACGAGTAGGAAGCAGTTCATATTTTTCGTAAAAATCGACCTTCCTTTTGATATAGGTTTCTCAAGTTAGGGTTCGATCCGGTCCTTAATTAACCACGAAGTCGTTATTGGGGTCAAATGAAACGCCCCTGGGTGATCAAACGAATCGATGAATTTAATTTGGTTGTAACGTAGGGCTGTTTGTGCCCTTATTCTACCAAGCGATGATACTGTTTCTATTTTATTTAATTTTCGGAAAAAAAACAGGAATACAATTATATGTTACACATAATATCTTACTAAGGGCTTGTGGCTAAGTAACAATAGCTGCGCGGGTCGATCGATCAGGTTAAGCTACGCTTGCCGCGGTTGGTCCGTGGATGGGTGACCATCTTTACATACCAAGACCCTCCGTGCCTCGGAAAGCACGTTAAGCCGTTGGTCTCGGCTGTCATTTGTGGATCTTTGACAGTCGTTACGGGTCGTCAGAAGCCCGATAGTATGACAACCAGTCTTACCAAGCGGTATCGTATTACCCAGTAACTGGGTTGTGGAGGTCAGATAGGCAGTCGCTCCATGTAAAATACTGGTATTCAGCTGCATCCGGTTAGACTGGAAGCCGACCTCAACATAGTTGGGAAAAGGCTAGGCAGAGGGGGACATAATATCTTACTATAACAAAACACTTATTATACTATTAGCAACATTTTCCACTTACTCTTACTAGGGACCATGCTCTAAAAGCAAGTGAAAGTGGATTCTATCACCAAAAATATGCTCATGTATACAGGAAAAGTTTTTATCCAGTGCGCAAATTGTAACCATGAACTTAGCTTATCATTCTAGGCCCCCCAGCGCAGAAATTTTTCGCCGGTTGTACAAAAAAAAACAGGTGTTCCATACATTTTGACCGCGTAGGTATTGCACTTTTCTATGAAACAGCAGATTTTTATTTTTATAACCGGCGAAAAATTTCTCTAGAAGGTCTAGAATGATATGCTGAATTCATGGTTACAGTTTGCGCACTGGATAAAAACTTACCCTGCATAAAAATAGAGAGAAAAGATCACAGGGCATAAAAAAATCGTCCGCATCGCAGTTAATGGGAAAAGTGCCCAAAAGGCTTCTTTGCCCAAAACTAGGTCAGCTCTCTGGTTAGTTGAAGATAAAAATGAAGAACGTTTTTTAGAAAATAAAAACAAGTAACTTCTTAAAAAATACTACAAAAAGAATAATAATTTAATTAATTAATTTCGGACGTCGGATTTTTTTTAAGTTTTTTTTTTTTTCAGTTATGGTACTAACCTTCCCTACACCAATTTGTATACCACTACTTGTTATGTGAACAGCAGTGACAGGAAGTATGAGAACAATATCAAATACACAAAGTGGATTAAAAACGTACTATCGAAGCCAACGCAAAACTATCAAAACAATGGTGCCGATTCTGTTGTACACCGAACTAAACTAACTAAACTAAGTATAACTAAAATTCCTTACTTTTTACTATGAGAATCTAAACGCTATTCTGCAAAAAAAAATCTCTAAATTTAAAAACTATTTTGACACAACTAAAATCGAATTTGACAATCGCGACTCGCACGTGGTATGTTTTGGCTTCGCAACGTGGTACTTGTTTGCCCCACCCCGTGTTTTTTTTTAGAGCCAGCAGCGCGCCGGGTTCGGCAGCCTCGACGTGATTTATTTGGAATTCTCACTTTTTTCATGGAAAATATGAAAAATTATTATCCACATGTTGAGTTTTACATGTGTTTGGGGTTTTATAAAGGGGGTCGAAATTTTCATTATTTTTGCGATAGGACACACCGTTTTCGAGATATAAGCAAAAGAAAAGAAATAAAATACAGTACTATTTTTGCACCAGAAGTCGAGTTGTCGGTGTGAATTTTAGTTCTTGACAACTAATTTTATTCCACACCTATTTAAGGGCACACTTTGCGCGGGCTCGAACTCACTGGTGGGCTTGGCTAAAAATCACGCTGTCTCACCAGGCTTCGTACCCGACATAGATAGTATCAGTGGTGAGCAGTTAGACTCTAGTCTACACGCACAACGTTATTGAGTGAGATGCAGGAGCATTTTTGGCAAAAAAATCGCGAAAAAATTAAGAAAAGTCCTTCAGAAGATCGGGTTTTATGAAAAAAGCACTGCATAAATCAATGACCAATAAAGTTTATTGAACTTATTGTTAATTGAACTTTGTCGGTACCGTCTTGGTTTTCGAGATTTTACACTCCTTTTATTACTTAAACACGCTCAAAGTTAGGTTAAATTAGCAAGAAAAACGAATCTTTGTTGGCTCATAACTTTTTAATAGTTTTTTATTTTAGTATTCTGTTTCCGTACAGACAATAATAATAACTAGACAAAACCATACCATGTTTAATTTTTGATGTACATAGTCAAACAGTGGAGTAAAACCCTCCCGAAGTTTGTATGGAAAAAATGTGGACAAGTGTCACCTTAATCGCGATTAAAAATAGTCAGATTTAGTTAAACAACCAAAATTTTAGGTTGAATAGAATAATGAAATTGACAACAACAGAATAGCAAAATTACCATTTTCACTAAACTAATATTTCAGTGCAATCTTAGTGCTGTCAAACTAAAATATAGGTAAGTTGTGTCACTTTAGTCAATTTCAGAATAGGAAATCGTCGTTTGACAGGAATAAACTAAATTTTGGTGATTTTTTGTCTAGTTTCGAGAATTTTGTCACAAAATTCTCTAAACTTGTTTATAAAATTTAGTTGGGACCCCTGAGTCATACCCTATCTATTATCAATAACAATTTTTCAAAATAGTTCCACTGTTGCCGGAAATATCGAAACAAACACACGAATTGAGGTCCTTCTCCTTTTTGCGAAAAGGAATGCGTTTTAAAAGGAGACTAAGATAACTAACTAACGTACTTTTTCATAAAATTCCAATTTTCCATACTGTTAGAAATCTCCTACATTCCTTTTTATTCATATAAGCTTGTCTTGTGTCTTCAAACAGCAGTAAAACACAAGAACTCATAACATTCGATACGTCGCGGCGTCGTAAAACGGCGCATGCATCTCACAAAATATACCGCATTGTACATCACGACATAACTCAGAAGTTTCAACGGTTTTTTTTTTTTTTTTTTTTTTTTTTTTTTTTTTTTTTTTTTTTTTTTTTTTTTTTTTTTTTTTTGGGTGGGAAATCATCAAATAACTTCTCCCGCTCCGGGTGGAGCAGGAGGGCGTGTCAGACTTTTACTGACTAAAACCCACCCGTGTTCCTTCAGTAGCCCTTAAGCCAGGGGCTGTGGTGTCTCTTTCGAACAAACCCGCACCCCTGGCAGGAAGTTTCAACGGTAACATTCGGAACACACGATCGCTACTGAACTTAGAAGAAAGGAACAAACAACATAACATCATCGGTCGTCGGCAGCGCTACTGATAAGCATGAGGACCTAGGTACAATTCCCAAGTCAGGCAAAGTAGTTACAGTAGAATCTCGATTATCCGAACATCGATTATCCGGACTTATTCTTCGCGGCTCTGATCATTGATTTAGAAATGATTTGACGGCGTAGCGAGACATGTTACGACAAGTTTATTCTCGCCGTCGACGTGTAAACTCAAACTCAAAGCATTTATTTCAAATTAACCAATTAGATATAGGCACTTTTGAATTGTCAAGGTCGGTGAGTTAGAAAAATAAAGCTAGTTGCCCATTCCAAAGCGTAGGTACCTATGGAGAAGAACGGGCAAGAAACTCCATGGACACTCTTTTAAAACCATGTCATTCTTACAATAAGTTGGTTACATCATTATGTTGAAATTATCAATGTGAGAACACTGTAAAAAGATGTGCACATTAAAAGCGTCCGTAATTAAAACAAAAATAAAATAACAATTCAGAAATTAAGTGTTGGTACTCCCACTCTCATTTGTTTGCGCGATAGTGTTTCTCATTGTTTCATTTTATTTGATGGCTTTCAACTGCTAGGTTGTCTTTTTAATTATTGTTTGATTTAAGTTTAAAATCAATTATTCGGTTTTTCGATTATCCGGAATACGCCAAAAACTCAGCCCCTATTAGATGGAACTTATACATAACTAGCGAAATGTTGGTGAACTATAAGTACACCTCTGCCCAACACTTCGGGGAAACAAGGCGTGATGTTATGTAATGATTAATGTATTACAAATTAGAAACTTGAATTTCGGAAGTCGGTGACTTTGGATATGTATTTAAATTTTTTGTCACCGCCTTCCGAAATTAAAGTTATTTTTCACTTTGTAGTGTTTTTCCGGGAGTCGGTTTTTTTTTACTTTTTAGTCCATTTTAGGTAATAATTATACTCCACACCGATTCGAAATTTCATCCTTGAGGTCAAAACAATGCATATTTATGCGATAGCAGCAAATGCAGTTGATTTACTGCCATTTTGTCAAAACTTCCGTTATGTCTCCAAAATGCATCGTCAGATCTATAATTATGAAATTTAAATGGGACCATTTCGAAATAAACCCGTTTCGATCAAAAAAATAATTTTGCAAATTTGTCTAAATATGACGGAGTTATGCCCGATCATACATAAAAAATATAAATAAACATGCCAAATTGATAACCTCCTTCTTTTTGAAGTCGGTTAAAAAAAGTTCCTCGAATGTACATATATTGATGTAACCTTTAAGTCACGTCGTACTATTCTCTCTGAGTTCTGAATTTTATTTGGAGGAAGTCTTATTGAATTGTGTTGCTTTCAATATAAATGGGATCTGTCGTCGAATTTTATTGTTTTATTGGATATGTCATTAGGTTCTTGGCTAGATATTATGTAGGGTATAAGGTTTTAGTAAGTAATAATTTTATTTATATGGTTATTGGTAGCGGGTTTCTTACGTCATTACTTTTAGAGTCAGCTGCGTAGAACTTGCAACTTGCGTGTATGACTAGAGGGGTAATTGTGTAACAACGAGAGGCCTAACAGACTGTAGATTTACTTAGACTGTAGACTACGTTGAAGACAGGGAAGTTTGGGATTAATTCCTTCTGCATATGTGGCTTCCCTGGTACCTCATTCACAGCAGAGGTAACTATGTGAAAGTCTATTAACTGCTCCCAAATTACGATGTTCTTTTTTATTTTTACAATGTCTGACATATTCTCGTCATTATTTGACATTACAGGTACGTCAATTTTAATATCGACTAGTTTTTAGTGATTTTCATGGAAATCATGTCACTTGGTTCAAATAGGTTCATTTTATTTACGTAGATTATTTTGCATATTGTGAATGAGATAACGTTGTAGGCCTTAACAGGCCTTACAGACTGTAGATTTGTAGACGATTTTCTATTCTGTATTTTAATTTCTCTAAGTACCTGGTACTTATTGACAGGCCTGCACTGTCCTCCCATACCTATTATCAATGTAATTTGAAAACATTGTAAAAGAAAATTATTTTTTAAAGAGTAACCGTGGAGTTACTCGCCGGCTCTTCTCCATAGGAAGCGACAAATTGGAACCGTGCACCTAGCTTCTGACCTTTCCTAAGCGCCCCTGCAGATCCATGGGACATAAAAAAAATGATTTTGATTTTTGACACACTAAGAGTGGAATGTCTAGAATTTTGACAGCTCAACAACATTCTTTGCGTTACATGGACACATTTTTTTTTGAACATATGTATAAAGCAATGGATTAGAAATATTCTACATAATGATTTAGATTCGATTTAGAGGAGCTTGTGTCTAAGTAATACCAGCTGCACAGGTTGATCGATCAGGTTAAGCTACGCTTGCCGCGGTTGGTCCGTGGATGGGTGACCATGTGGTGAGTCATTCGTGGATCTGTGACAGTCGTTACAGGTCGTCAGAAGTCCGTAAGTCTGACAACCAGTCTTACCAAAGGTTATCGTGTTACCCAGTTACTGGGTTGTGTAGGTCAGATAGGCAAACACTCCATGTAAAATACTCGTATTCAGCTGCATCAGGTTAGACTGGAAGCTGACCCAATAAAGTTGGGAAAAGGCTAGGCAGATAATGATTATGAATGATTTAGATTAAGATTGATAGTGCGTTAGCATAAACAAAGCAAAAGGACTATGCAATGATCGTAACAGTAGGCATTCTGCAATTTCTGCCCACCCCCATGGAAAGAAGGCGTCAGTTTACGTATCTGCATATTATGTTTTGAAGTATGAAAATGTAATGAAACTCCACAAAAAATACATTAACATTTTAAAAGAAAAATTAAGAGCACCTCCTGTGTGTAACCTTTTTCTTCAAACCTGTTGATTACGAAATAAATTAACTTATAAACACAAAAACATGTCCTAGAAAACCTACTTTTAAATTAAAACCGCACCCAAATCGGTTCACCCGTTTAAGAGCCACAGACAGACCCACATAACGGTGAAACTTACGCCCCTCTTTTGCGTCGTGTCAATTTCTCTTCAAGACGTTTGAATTACTATTGATTCTAAGTCCAGTAATTTCTTCTTTTTCGTGTCACTGGCACGATAGTTATTAAATTTTGTTTGCCCAAAACTTCGCCACTTCGTCCACGGCGTTATCGGTGGCAGCGCAGAAGCTAACCTTGGCTGCGCTGCCGTCCCTTAACTAGACAGGCATTAAGACACAAAAGTTATTTCCGAGAAAATGGAAAAAAAAACGCACGAATCGTTATTTCTTAAAAACTGTGATACTTACATTACTGATTGTAGAAAACATTAATCTCACCGAAAACATTTTCATGTAAAATGTTTCCAAGACGAGACTGTAGCGGCACTATAAAAATAAATATTTCACAACAAATATTGAAAAACGCAAAAATAAAAGTGGCGCCATCTACAATGCCACAGGCGAACTATTCTCAGAAATTCTACATCGCGCAATCAGAGTTTACCACGACACTCAAACATATACAAAATCCCGACATCAACTGTCGGGTAGTTGCCCACCAGACACAATACCCGTCTGGTCGGAAGATCCTCCTTTACCATCATAGGCATGAGTGAACTTTACACCCTGTTCCTCATAACCCTATAAGACAATACGACTCGCACTGTCAAAAAGTTATGAGGGCCTAGAGACAAAATACATTTCTGTTAGCGCTCACGTCAAACACTATGCCAAAATGTATGGGAATGACATTACCTGCGGAAAGGTTACGTCGTGTTCTTACCGCAGGTAATGTCATTCCCATACATTTTGGCGTAGCGTTTGGCGTGAATGCTAAAGATAATGTGTTTTGTCTAGGCCTGCTGATCTCATGTAGAGCCAAGCTTCTAACTCTACACGCCCTAACTCTACAAGGCCTAACTTCACAAACTCTACACCTTAGTCAAAACATGTGGCTTGGCCATTTCGCTACATTCACCTATGTACACACAGTAACGTGAAAAAACTGCCAGCCCACTTCCACTCAAACTTGCTTGAAACTATAAAAGGACTGTGTAGTTTCAAAACCGTCCATTATATGTCCATTCACTCCTTAAAAAGTCAAACAAATAAAACAAACAAAATCTTGTTCCAACAAAGAAAGAAATTAAAATACAATTAGTAGCACACAACGGTAGCTGTTCGTTATGTTTCGATTTCCGGAACCAGGCGGGAGTGGAGAGCGTCACGCGATCTAGCACTATAAAAAATAATCAAAGACTTTGGTTTTTGTACGGGGAACCTAGATGAAGAATGTGTCTTGAAAGAGGAATTAAATGTATTGTAAAGTATAATTGGCAGATAATTTTCCCACTGCTGGGACACTGGCCTCTTCTCTGTGAGAGGGGAGTGGACCGTAATCCACCACGGGGCCCAGTGGGGGTTGGTACGAGTAGATGTCGCATGTTTTAGAATTTTTGATTCTAAGACATGCCAGTCTCCATACGATGCTTTTCAAAAGCTACTGTAAAATACTTCAGAATTAAAGGCCTAATAACTCTTGACGTGAATTTTTTTTTTTTTTTTTTACTAATTGTCATAATTATTAGAAAATGGCTGAGATGTGGTCGCACTTCATTCGCATTGGAATGTAAATAATCGTGTAGTTGGTCCTTCGAGCCGGATTTGAGGAGTAGAAGCAAGATGCCTGTCACGCGTTCCACCGGAAGAAGAGGCGGCCCAACGTCAACAACAGAAGCCGAAACTGATTCAGCGACCTACTCTACGGCAACAGCCGTGACTGCCACAGAAGAAACCACGACCCATCGCACAAATACAAAGCTAAGCTTGCCGAGGTTGGTCCGTGCATGGGTGATCTTTAGGTACATACCGAAACCCCTCTGTGCCTCGGAACGTAAAACCGTTGGTCCCGGCTGTCATTCGTAGATCTTTGACAGCTGATACGGGTCGTCAGAAGCCCGAAAGTCTCACAAACAGTCTTACCGAGGAGTATAGTGTTACCCAGTAACTGAGTTGTAGAGGTCAGATAGGCAGTTGCTCCATGTGTTAGGCAGATAATTTTTATTTATTTTTTATTTATTTATTAACACCAATAAGTACAACATCTAACAGTTGCCCAAGACGATGTTATACACACATATTAAACTATTTCAATCCATAAAATACACTTACATAAAATTTAACATTGAACATAAAAACAAAATTTTTTATAAAAATTACAACTATATATGTACGCCTTCTTCGATGCACCTTTGTGCTCCTGATGCAAATTTCGGCAGGTCATCGAAAACATCTTCCGTCGGCATATTATTAATAATATGAGCGGCCCTTGACAAAGGGGCAAACTTTAATAAATTTGTCCTAGCCCATGGCACCTCTAACAAAGCGGGGCGGCGGCGCGCCCCCACATACCCGTCCGGCACACGCAGCCGTAGCGCCTCCAGCACATCTGGGTGGTGCACCAGCCCGCGCAGCACCCTCGCCACGTACTTCACTAATGCGACGTCCCGCCTAACGGCCAGCTTAGTGTACCCGACCATGCCCAACACAAACAGGCTCGGGTACATCAACGGGTAGAATGGGTAAACCCCATATTGTTTTAAATATAAATACCTAGTGAATTTATTTTGTATTTTTTCAACCATGAGACTATATTTGGCTTCATGCGGGTTCCATATGATGGCACTTGTCTCGAGACGACTACGAACTAAAGCGTTATACAGTATTTTTACCACTGCTATTCTTGTAAAATCCGTACATTGTCTTAATATAAAACCCAGATTTCTAAACGATTTGCTACACAAATCTATAATATGGTTGCGAAACGTCAACTCGGCTACCATATGAACCCCAAGATCCCGCATATGCTTGACTCGCGGCATCACTGAGCCGTCCATCTCATACCGATTTTGTAGCGGCCCGCGCGCGCGACTGTACGTCATCACGCAACATTTGTTCACATTGAAGACCAGTTTATTTTCCTGGCTCCACTGTACCACCTTATCGAGATCCCGCTGAAGTCGCTCACAGTCCGAGGCACTCGCTACCGAGATAAATACTTTAAGATCATCTGCAAATAGCAAACACCTCGCACTGCTCACGACCCCAGGGAGATCATTAACCATAATTATGAATTCCAGTGGACCCAAATTAGTGCCTTGGCTTACTCCAGAAAACGTATAAAATGGTTTAGATTTATGCCCGGCGTACTCAACGTACTGCCGGCGCTCACTTAGGTAACTTGCAAAGAACTTTAGTAAATGCGGTGTAAAACCTAACGCAGCAAATTTTGTTAACAGAATGTCATTATCCACCATATCAAAAGCCTTCCGAAAGTCGAAGTACGCGACGTCCACCTGTCCTCCAGCGTCCACTAGTGGCGCCAAATACGACACAAACGACAGCAAGTTACTCACCGTACCCCGACCGACTCGAAAGCCATGTTGAGCATCATGCAGCAGTGGGCTCACTTGCCTGTAAATATATTTGGGTAACACTGATTCAAAAACCTTTGCGAACGCCGACAATACGGCAACCGGTCGATAACCACCGACGTCCGACCCTGAACTGAATAATGAGATGAGACACGGAAACAGACCAAGAAACAAAACACAATTAGAATAGCTAAGAGTGTCCCAAAACATATAAATAGAACAAAAAAAGAAAATTGTCTTTAATAAACTTGCCAATAGGTAACAGACAATGCCATCAATGCCACATCTAGTAAAAATCAAATACATACGTCCATGTTTTATATCTTCTATTTGTAATACTGTTTTGTTTCATGCTAGATTATATTCGAATGAATTGTTACTGAAATAAATTGAATTGAATTGAATTGTTGTGCTTGTTAACTTACGATCGAGTTTATGTTATCTGTTAACCCACATATTTTCTATTTTGTTTTGTTGTTTTATATACGCACATAAATCTGTGTGCTCTAATTATTAATCTTAGTTTTAGATATTGTTTCTCAGTAAGTGAATTATGTAGGTACGCAATTCTTTATGAGAAATAAAGTTGTTCCTAGACTTTCACGTTCACCCCAGAAAGTCCAGTTATTCTGAGCACATACCCCACGGACTGTAATTATTCTCTAACCTAATTTGTGAACCACGACCCACATACTGCAGTACGTAATAAAACATAACGTAAGCTTATATATCTTAACTTACATGCTGCATGACCTCGTTTGTAGAACTAGAAATATTTGGTTAATATATTTTACGGTTATTGTATGCATCATCAGCTATACATTGTCTCCACTGGCACACACAGGCCTCCGATCCGATCCGTAGGAAAACCAAGATAAATGACATAGCCCGAAGAATTGTCAAACTTAAGTGGCAGTGGGCAGGGCACATTGCTCGCAGAACAGATGGCCGATGGGGCAGAAAGGTTCTGGAGTGGCGACCGCGTACCGGAAGACGTAGCGTTGGAAGGCTTCCCACAAGGTGGACTGATGACCTTGTGAAGGCTGCATGATTCCTCTGGATGGGAGAAGCAAAGAACCGGTCGAAGTGGCGTTGTTGGGGGTGGCCTTTGTCCAGCAGTGGACGTCTTTCGGCTGAAATGATGATGATGATAACATCACACCTGTATTCCCCGAAGAAATAAACAAAGGTGTACACCTATTTTACGTCTTGTCTCTTTCTTATTTTTATTTTTTTATACAGGAAAAGTTTTTATCCAGTGCGCAAATTTTAACCATGAATTCAGCATATCATTCTGGAGCCCCTAGCGCAGAAATGTATGTGCCTAATCTTATTTCAAACGGAGTATAACTACTTTCGCTGCTTCCCCGCCTTCCCGCAAACTCCTTTTCCCACAAATTTTTCATACCAGCCAATTTTGGCTTACAATGAACCAAAACGTCCATTTACATTAGCCCTGTGGCTAAAAGAGGCCCATTAATCTTACTTAAGGCATACACGGCACGTCCACGGAAGTTCTTATTTTGCCCTACATTGGACTAGGGAATATAATGGAGGATAACAATACATTTAATTTCATTTCATTGTGTGATACCCTAATTATTTTTCTCAAAAAATGTAGCATTACCACTTAAAACATCAGCTATCATCAGATAGCCGGTTTTTGACAGGACTTTCAGTATCAACTGAAAGTCCTGTCAAAAACCGGCTAAGCCGTATCAGAGATTAGCTGGAACAAACAGACAGACAAAAACATTTATTTGTTAAAGTTTTAAATGCAATTGGTTAAAAGCTGTTATTGTGACATTAATAAGCCGACATTTCAATTTTATGTATTTGCATGTTTATTTTATAATAATAGCTTCGCAAATATCAAACTAGATACTGCTGGACCTCCATTTAAAATACTAAAAGGTGTTAAGCAGGGTGACCCACTCTCTCCCAAACTGTTTACAAGCACACTTGAGGAGATATTTCAGTCACTGGCAGCCTCATGGAAGACCAAGGGCATTGACATCGGCCAAAGGAGGCTGACAAACCTCCGTTTTGCCGACGATATATTCCTTTTTGCCCCCACAGCTCATGAAATTCAGACTATGCTCCAAGAGCTGAGCACGGCTAGCTTCAGGGCGGGACTTGCAATGAATTGGTCTAAAACTCAAGTTATGACTAACAGCACTAAGCGTAGAGTTGAGGTAGATGGGCAAGAGATACATTATGTCGACGACTATGTCTACCTGGGCCAGTTAGTTTCTTTCGAAAACAGACAGGAACGAGAAATCGATCGTCGAATCGAAACCGCCTGGAATAGCTACTGGTCCATGAAAACGCTAATGAAGGGGGATCTGCCGATCTCCCTGAAGCGCAAACTCGTCGACATGTGCATCCTTCCTGTCCTAACCTACGGTGCTCAGACCTGGTCGCTCACCGAATCACTAAAGTTCCGCCTTGGAGTTTGCCAAAGAGCGATGGAACGCAGCATTCTGTATGTGAAAAGACAGGATAAGATTCGGACACCATACTGCGTTCAGCACAGGTATAAAAGACGTAGGCAAGAAGGCTGCCAGGCTCAAATGGAATTGGGCGGGTCACATCGGCCGTATGCAGGATGACCGCTGGGCAAAGATCTCAACACAATGGGTGCCTGAAGATGGACGACGCCGCCGCGGTCGGCCCAGAAAGCGGTGGCGAGATGACCTGGATGCGTATCGCGAGGGCTGGTTCGAAGTGGCGCGGGAAAAGAGTTCCTGGAAGGATTTGGGGGAGGCCTTATCCCAGCAGTGGGACAGTATAGGCAATTTTTTTTTAATCTATAGATATAGTAGATAGTGTAAGTTGAGTTTTTAATATGAAAATATGGGATGTAAAGGAACTTTATCCTAATTGCAATCACAATCCACGGCTTTTGAAGAAATCCATTAAAAACAAACTGTGAAAAGAGCAAAGAAAAACCTCGCAAAAGTAATTACCTTAGCGAAAATGTATGGTCGGCTTAGCTATCACAGATCTTTACCTCAACCTGTAATCGTACCACATTAGTCACACAGTCGAAAATACGGCTTTCTGGCTTTTCCGTTTACTGAAACTAGATGTCTACCTAATATGGAAACATTACCTTCTTTTTCAGCTACATCCTAGTCGGATAAAAAGGCTTAGGTACTACTGCTGAATGTTTAGCGATGTGCTTTTATTATTAAATGAAATCACGACGCTATGATAATCTTTATATTTGTATAGAACTAGGAGAACCTATGTACTGTGCGAATTCCCGGCTCCGTGTGTTGCCGGGCGTAAAGAATAGCACTATCCCATTTCACCCCGTGGGTGTCGTAGAAGGCGACTAAGGGACTTACTAGAGAATGGGCAGCAGCGTTCTCTATGCATTTTACCACCATACTGCGACCGCCAAGCCGCCTGCCAAGCGTGGCGATTATGGCAAAAACCTATGTCCAGCAGTGGACCTCTTTCGGCTGAGATGATGATGATGATGTGCGAATTCGAAAAACTTGTGGAAATTTAACACCTTGGAAAACACACACACACACACCAACACCCACATCAGGTACACTCGGCACTTAACTCAAAATGTATTTTTCTACGAAAAGTTTATACGTTTTTCCTTTTAATCTTGTTTAAATACCTTTGTAATGTATTAGTCTTGGAACAACCTAGCCCTCTCACTAGGAGTCCGGTGTTGGTAGCTGCGCCACAGTTTTAATAAAAGCGCACCATTAAAAAAATACGCGTAAAACCATTTTATTTGATTCATCGTTTAAAGAAAACTGAAAAAGAAAATAGTAACGAACGTTTTCTGATCACTTAACAAAGTAGGTTTCGATAAAAAGTTTTCGGTGTATCAGTTTAGCTATCAACAAAACAATTTTATTGGAAAACTATCTGAGTTTGTTGCGTCACTTCTTCTTCCCAGCTAAAGCACTAGGAAGTGGTGAAGGGTGGGCGTTTTGGGGGACTGTCTTATGTATTTTTACGTTCGAAAACTGCTGATTCTCAGCCTAATCTTAATAAATGACTTTTGATTTGATTTGGTGCCCGTGGCTTCGCTCGCGTCGATGTCGGAAACTGTACCACGAGAACGTGCCACCCGGACAACTACACGCACAAGTAGCATAATTAAAGTTACTTCCTATAACATCAGCTATCTGGTAGTGAAAGTCCCTTCAAAATCGATCCAGCCGTTTCGGAGATAAGCAGCTTATAAGACGTGTAAAAGTGATTCCGATATCCTATGAGAATAAACAACTCAATTTAATTACTTAAGGGTACACGAGTCGCGGGCTCGAACTCTCTGGTGGGCCTGGCTAAAAAGCACGCTGTCTCACCAGGCATCGTGTCCGACAGAGGTAGTATCAGTGACGAGCAGTTAGACGCTAGTCTACACGCACAACGTTATTGAGTGAGCTGCAGGATCAGATATTAAAAAAAAAATTAAAATTAAAAAAGTTTATTGGCAATAAAATAGAACAACCTTACTTACAAATCCCAACAATCCTGTGATTTGCATCTACTAATACTAGTGTAATTACGTAGGTATGTGAATATAAATACCTGTGTGCGTTATGCGGTTGTTTGAGCTTAATTCACACTGACCTCCGTACTAGTGAAAACTGTATCACGGCAGGTCAGTCTTCCTCGTTCACAAACACCACACACTTCCACCCAATTACCAAACTTGACTGCTAAATAACAATGATTTATGAGTACGGCTAGAACAATACTGATACTTAGCAGCTATTATTTGATGATTCGGTGACAATAGAAACGAGGGTAATTATAAAATATTAAAAGTATATGCAAAAATTTCAGACAAAATGTGTGGATCCTACTAGTTACGATTTTGAACTTTATAACAATAAAATATCAAAATGAACACAAAAGTTGTGTAATGATGACTAATGCTACAAAAATAAACAAAACGTAAATTAAAAACATAAAGAAAAAAAGTAAATGAAAATATGGTCTATGTGTATGAAATGTAGGTTAGTGAATGCGCGTGTAGATTGTGTTTGGATGGAATAAGTATGTGTACGTTTTTGTGTAAATGTATTTAAGATATGGATTTTAATAGCTTTTCTGTGTTATTGTAGTTCATTTCGATGAGATATTTATTTAAAGTTTTTTTGCAAACAGAGACAGTCGAATCGCGTAAATTGATGGTCTTTGACAACTGGTTATATAAATGTGGCCCGAGATGGTCAAAGAATTTATCTGAAAATACCGTGTTACGTTTAGGTATGGAGTACACTAGATCTTTTCTTCGCCTGGATGTGAAATTATGTATGGGTAACTTGGAGTGCTGAAGTAATATAGCATTGTTTATAAATATTTGTCTTACTGTGAGCAAAGATAAATTCTTATATAATAGATGCGTAGGATATCTAAATTTCCTGAAGCTCATTACTTTTAATATTGCTCGCTGAGCTCTTTCAAGACTTATCATAGTGGTTTTTGATGCACCCCCCCAAACAGTGATAAAATATGATAATACTGATTGGCATAAAGAAAAATAAATAGTTCTAAGTAGTTTGAGGTCACATATATTACGAAGATTTTTAAATACATGGATCATTTTCCTAGCCCGAGTTATTACGGTACCGATATGTTCCCCCCAGTTAAGGTTTTGGTCTACTATCAGGCCCAGATATTTGATAGAGGATCCTTTTGTGAGACTATAGCAGGAACAAGCTACTGCACTTTTGCAAGTATGCAACCTTATTTGCAGGTTATTTGGTGGTTGCATGTTATTCCTAATGCTAAAGGTTAAATATTTTGTTTTTTGTGCATTCAATGTGAGAAGGTTATGATCGAGCCAAGACGTAACTAAAGCAAATCCCTCATTAGCCAAGCTGAACACTTCAGTCCACGTGCGTCCATGAAACAAAAGTACGGTGTCGTCAGCAAAGGAGATTATTTGTCCTTGTTTCAGATTGAGACTACTCAAGCCATTAATATAAGCGAGGAATAATGTAGGGCCCAAAATACTGCCCTGCGGCACACCGAATTGGACATTTTCCTGCTGACTGGTGTAGCCATCAATTCTAACACATTGAGTTCTATTCGACATGTAGTCTTTTATAAGTTCCAATGCAATACCGCGGATACCAAGGTGTTCAAGTTTATTGAGGAGTATGGGAACAGAAACCGTGTCAAACGCCTTTGCCAAGTCCAGGAAAATCCCTATGGTCTTATCTCCCTTATCTAAACCATCGACGGTAAATGATATAAGCTTATGTACGGCATGAGCAGTAGATTTTCCCTCTCTGAATCCAAACTGGTTTTCTGAGAAAAGCTGATTGGACTCAAAGAATTTTTTAAACCTAGTGTTCATAATCCGTTCAATCACCTTAGAAAGGGATGGCAGTAATGAGATTGGTCTATAATTCGAGACACAGTCTCTGTCCCCAGACTTATAAATCGGAATAATGACTGACTGTTTCAGAGCGTTGGGAAAGACACCTGTGGCGAAACACAAATTACAGATCCTAGCAATAGGTATGGCGAGAATGTCGACAGCCAGTTTGAGTAGAATGGAGGGAATTTCATCCCAGCCACTGGAATTGGAAGATTTTAGGTTCATTATGGTACTTTTAACTTATGTGTAGTAAAACAGGCGCGTATAAAATTAAGAAAAGTCCTTCGGAAGATCGGGTTTTCTGAAAAAACCACTGCATAAATCAATGACCAATTAAGTCGAGCTTTGTCGGTACCGAGTTGGTTTTCGAGATTTTACACTGCTTTTATTACATAGACACGCCCAAAGTTAGGTTAAATTAGCAAGAAAAACGAATCTTTGTTGGCTCATAATTTTTTAATGACTTTTATTTTAGTATTCTGTTTCCGTACAGACAATATTAATAATGAGACAAAACCATACCATGTTTAATTTTTGATGTAACATAGTCAAACAGTGGAGTAAAATCCTCCCGAAGTTTGTATGGAAAAAATGTGGACAAGTTGCACCTTAAAACCAAAATGATTTCCTTTTTAATTCTTGGCCTATCATCAAGGTTACCTTTACAAAACTATGTATGAAAACTCCTATTTTCCATAGCCACAGAAGTTTTATTTAAACTTTGTTTGCATAGAAGATTAATTAGCTACATCATGACGTTCACTTTATCCTCTTTGTTGGGACCTTTTGATGTTAAACAAATTAATGACCTCGGTGCGCCTCTCTTTTAGAACCTTTGTACGTCTAAAAGCATTTTATTGTGAGCGTTAATGTGTGTGGGATACTTCATTTTTATACTTTATTAAGGCAAAAAAAACATCGTCATTTTTTTAAATAGGAAATCGGGATACTTCATACTACTATAAATGATCCTAAAAAAATGTAAATGTTTGTATGTTTGGCTATTTGCTACTTTAGGATAATTTTTCAATAGCCAGATGAATTTTATCTGAAGAATAAATCAGACATATTTTCTATACAAAAGCTGTCAAACGGACATATTAATTCCTCATATAAAGATATCAACTATTGAAAAATCAACCCTGAATCACGTTAAACGGCCGAATGAATTTGGATGAAATTTGACAAACAGATTTTTTAGAACCTGGGTTAAAACATGGGGTACTTTTCATCCCGATCCCGATACCATACTCTGGTAGAAAATCCGCGATACCATAAAATAACAACTTCACAGAACTTAAGTTGGTTAATTTTTGAATTTCTATGATTTAATACACACATTTAGGTATAAGATAATTAAACTTGCCAACAGCGCAGACTAGACATGAATTTACCGGTCGTAGGTAAAAAAAAAAATTACTGGTGAAAACAAAATGACTGGTAAAAACAAAAAATAATGGTAAAAACATAAATTACTGGTAAAAACAAAACTTACTGGTAAAACAAAAATTACTGGAAAAAACAAAACTTACTGGTAAAAACAAAAATTTCCTTACACTTGACATGGACATCGCGACGGGTAAACTAAAACCCTGAATTTAGCACATGATTCTAGACCACTAGAGTAAAAAAAATGTTTTGATGTTTTTAATAAGAAGTCTGCTTTTTCATAGAAAAGTGCAATACCTACGCGTTCAAAATGAATAGCAAACACTGTGTTCCACGAGCAACAGTGGATATTGTTGCTCGTGGAACACAATAAAATCGGTGTAAAACAGCCTTGAGGCAAAACTAGTACTAAAGTTACTAAGAAAAAAGAAAGCAATTAATATTCTGTTCTTTTACTCGATCAAAATCATAAAACATTAAACAAACCTTTTCCACCTAAGTACAAACACTCGGATACTTTCACAACCTAAAAATACTCAAATAAATAATTCTTTGCAAAAAAACAAACTTCGTTCTAAAACAAAGCCCCTTTTTTGTACATTAAAAAAAGGAAGCGCTATCGATTTGGCCCGAAAAGGTTCCGTTTTCGACCCTCTGCCCAAGGTCAGGCGTGGCGAGGTCATTGCTTGATACAGCCCCACCCCTTAAGTGATCACCTTGAATGTTAGATAGAGACGACCTTGCAATACTGAGTATTTATTTTGTGATTGTTATTTAAATTGGTTACAAGGGTTGGTTTTACAGGGTGGAAGAGATATTCACGCGCAAACTGTAACCATGGATAGAGACGTCAGCACCAACGGGTGGGGTCCGCAAGGGACGATGCCTGCCAGGGGCGCGGATTGTTCGAAAGAGATACCGTGGCCCCTGGCACACAGGCAACTGAAGGAACACGGGTGGGTTTAAGTCAGTAAAAATCTGATACGCCCTCGGAGAAGTTATTTGATGATTTCCCACCCAAAAAAAATGAAAAAATACTGTAACCATGGATTAATCACACGATTAGACTAGAGACCATACCTGCGTTGAAATTTTTCGACGGTTATTACAGAAGAGAAGCTTTTCTATAAATACTTTTTTAACATGTAGGTAGGTTTTTTCACTTTTCTATGAAACAGGAGACTTTTTTTAACCAAAATCATTTGCTGAATTCATGGTTTCAGTTAGTACATCGATACCCTTGTCAAGTATAAGGGATTTTTTTGCTTTTACCAATAATCTTTACCTACGACCGGTAAATTCATGTCTAGTCTGCGCTGCTGAAAACTTTTCTTATACCTAACTACCATATGTGACCCCCCCGAGTGGGTTCCCGCATTGTCGTTTCGGGGGGGCTCAGTAACCGTGGTCTCCCACCCACGGTGAAGCCAAGAGGAACCCAAAGGTGGGGCCGCTCGTCAGGGCTTTTGCCTTCAAGCCATTGACGTAGCGGCCAAAAAGTAGATTGCGGTGAGGTGCACCGCAACTGAGGTGGGCCGCGATGTCGAATGGGAGGCATCGCGGCTGAGGGTTACGGGCTGCGGAAGAGCAGGAGTGCCGGTGCTTCTGAGCAGCGCTCTTCCCTTCCGTGGCCTGGACGGGGCCGCCACCGTTTGATGGCGGACGCGGTGGGGCCGCAGGGGAAGAGGAGTGTCGGTATAGCGTCAGCCGCTCTCCCTATCCCCTGCGGCCGAAAAGTGGTAGACGGGACGGCGCGTTGTGTTCCACACGCGCGCCAAAAGATGTCAGCAACCACTGGTGGGGTCCGCAAGGACCGATGCCTGCCAGGGGTGCGGGTTTGTTCGAAAGAGATACCACGGCCCCTGGCATACGGGCTACTGAGGGAACACGGGTGGGTTTTAGTCAGTAAAAGTCTGACACGCCCTCCTGCTCTACTCAGCAGGAGAAGTCATTTGATGACTTCCCAACCAAAAAAAAAAAAAAAAAAACTACCATATGTGAAACAAAAGTGGAAAGAACAATTCCCTACTCTCGCATTTATTTATGGAACAATATCTCTAGCTGCAAATTGCGACACTCACGTTTAAATTTGTATAGTAAAACATCAATCTGCCTTACCTTTTCACAACTATGTTGGATTAGGCTTCTAGTCAAACCGATGCAGGTGAACACCAGTAATTTACATGGAGCAACTGCCTAACTGACCTCCATAACCCAGTTACTGGGTAATTTGATGATCTGTACCACACCCTTATACTTAAAACCCTTAATTTATAAATGTTGCTTAAAGTTAAGTAATGATTAGCGGCTGTTTAGCCATACATTTTTGATGTTTAAACATCTGTTTAATTTAATCAACGATTGTAAAATAAACCCTTAAAATTCTTAAAAAAAATAACTTAAATAATGAAACAGTTTGAAAACCAAAGCGTTATTCTTTATTTTACTAGATAAACATTCTTAATGAAAAAACCCGCACTTCAATTTGCAATAAAAACAATACGTAACAACAGTTTTTGCCAATAACACTTTGACCCGCCATAAAAGGTAATTGCCGTAAACTTACCTAACCCTGAAACGCTGTATACATCCACAATAACGCCTGAAAGCTTTCACCTTTTCACAATAAGGGTTAACTATAGTTAAGGGGTATCTAGTCGCAGGCTATAACTCACTGGTGGGCCTGGCTAAACAGCACGCAGTCTCACCAAGCATCATGTCCGATAGAGGTAGTATCAGTGATGAGCATGGTTAGACGCTAGTCTACACGCACAACGTTATTGAGTGAGATGCAGGATCAGTTATAGTAAAACAGTCGCGTAAAAAAGAAAAGCCCTTCGGAAGATCGACTTTTATGAAAAAGTCACTGCGTACATCAATGACCAATAAAGTTTATTTAACTTTCGATATTTGAGCGTTGCCGGTACTGACTTGATTATGGAGATTTTAGACTTCTTTTATTACCTAAACACGCCCAAAGTTAGGTTAAATTTGCCAGAAAAACTAATTTTTCTTAGCTCATAACTTTTTAATGGCTTTTTATTTTAGTATTCTGTTTCCGCACAGACAACATTTAATAATGAGACAACACCACAACATGTTTAATTTTTGATGTACATTGTCGAACAGTGGAGTAATACACTCCTGAAGTTTATATGGAAGAAATGTCGACTAGATTCACCTTAATGTAATCGAGTTTATGCATCTGAGCGATGTATTTAGTAGTCTATACTTAGTTCTATCTAATTAATGCATTGTGGGTTAATTGTAGTTAGATCGATAGTTGTTTTAGACGGCTTAATGGACCTGCTTTGTAGTCATTTATGTTTGAGAGTGGTTGAGTGCGTTGTTGGCAAGTTTAATGGGGTTTAAATTAAATTAGGTGTCGATGGGTCGTGTAACACGACATCCGTAGTTTGCATGCTATTTATAAAAGAGCTGATAATCTTCAAACGGCTGAACTGATTTTCTTGAATCATAAGCTCATTCAATCATAGTGATCTAACAAAAAAAAAAAATCTGTTCAGCCGTTTGGAAGCTACGATGCCACAGACAGTCAAACCCAATATTTTCGTACGGGTTTTAAAAAATGAGCTTATAGCAGGATAGATAAGCATTAACAGTTGCACGGGTCGATCGCGCAGGTAAAGCTACGCTTACTGCGGTTGGTGCGTGGATGGTTAACAGTATAAATGTCACCGTAAGATTGTGAACACCGTTAGTTTATAATCTATCTCGCGAGATTGTAAATGTCGATAAATTATGAACTTCACCATACTGACCGACCGAATAGGTTACAACTGCGACCAACCGTGCGCGAGCCGAGCGAGCGAAGCGAGCGGTGCCGCGGTAGGGGCCGGCGAGCGCTACTTCCAAGTTAGTGCCAGTTACTTGACCATTAAGTAACAGCGCAAGGTACTATCCGTCTTGATACCAGTTCACAATTTGACGGACAGATTATAAACTATCGAAAAATAGTGCGTAAAATTGTAAATGGTTTTTGCAGTTCACAATTTATCGACAGCATAGAATCTCGTGAGTTAGATTATAAACCAAAGGTGACATTTACAAACCAAGAACCCTCCGTGTCTCGGAAAGCATATTAAGCCGTTGGTCCTAACCGTCATTCGTAGATCTTTGAAATACAGGCCGTCAGAAGCCCGAAAGTCTCAGAACCAGTCTTACCAAGGCATAGGATTATCCAGTAACTGTGTTGTGAAAGTCAGATAGGCAGTCGCTCCATGTATAATACTGGTACTCAGCTGCATCCAGTTAGACTGGAAGCCGACACCAACATAGTTGGGAAAAGCCGATGCTGATGATGAGCAGCATACTTAGGTCGGTGTATTTATTACCTAAACCTCTTACCAATAAACATAGAATAAAGTTATTCTATGACAATGTATGGTTATTCCTGGTATAACTTTATTCCGTATTTCTTAGCAAGAGGTTTTTTTTTTTTTTGGGTGGGAAGTCATCAAATAACTTCTCCCGCTCTGGGTGGAGCAGGAGGGCGTGTCAGACTTTTACTGACTAAAACCCACCCGTGTTCCTTCAGTAGCCTGTATGCCAGGGGCTGTGGTATCTCTTTTGAACAAACCCGCACCCCTGGCAGGCATCGGCCCTTGCGGGCCCCATCATTTTTTGTGCTGACATCTCTTTGAGGCGCGCGTGGAACACAACGCGCCGTCGACTTGGGCTTGGTCCTTACCGGACAGCGAGCTACCCATTACTCGCCGTCCGCAAGCTCATGCCTACGATGGCCAGAAATAAGCCTGGGATTCCCGATGCCCAGGGCGTCTCCGTATCCTGCGGCGGCTAGTGTCGCGAGGGCGCATATGCTGCCTCTCCCTCACGTGCGCCGCCTCCCTCTTCGCGAGCATCACTGCTTCACTGAAGGAGAGTTTTAGTTTAGCTTAAGTTAACAAATATATCTAAAACTACTATCCAGTGTTTTAAAACTAGCTGGTAGCACGACATTTTCTGAATTTGAAAAAGAAGTATCTAGGGACATGCTTTATTTTAAAGCTGTTTATTTTCAGTGGATTGAGCCAAAGTGGAACGATCGTTTGGGGAAAAAGCTGTAACAGTTTTTAGATTACAATTCTTCTTCTATCAGTTGATAACGAACTTCTGACATACAGCGCCGTGTTGAAGCCCATCTGGGCCTACGGAATCCCACTGTGGGGCAACGTCATTTACATCCGGCGTGTCCAAAACAAAATTCAACGTACCATCACAATGCCCCGTGGTTCACCAAAAATTACGACATCCACAAACATCTTGCCATTCCTACCGTCCAGTCTGAAATTGACAAATTCAAAAAGAAATATACTCATCGGCTCTCGGTTCATCCAAACACACTGGCAAATGATCTTGTAAAACCTTCCCTGAATCCAAAAAGGCTGAAAATGAAGGATATATGCTCTAGAAAGGCAGTCGAGACACTGGTCTGTTCACCTAAACGCCATTTTATTCAGCTCATCTGCTTATAGTCTTGCAACTGATTGCAGATAAAACAGAAAAAAAAAACCATTAAAAAGGTCACAAGTAAAGGTGAAATTGCGAAGAATAAAAAAGTTGCAAATTAAGGTAAATTTTGGTTCATACAACTTTTCCCGAAAATTTAAATTTGTCCATATCTTTTTGTCCGGTCGACTCAGGACCTTGATTTTTATACACCTAATAGGGACTATAGACCTCAGTATCTAGTATAAATTTCAACTTGCTAGGTCCACCCGTTCCTGAGAAAATTGGTGGTGACATACGGACAGACAGACGGACAAGAGAGTGATCTTATAAGGGTTCCTTTTTTTACCTTTTTGGATACGGAACTCTAAAAAGATTACAATTCTAAAATAAATGATTAAATATTTAATGAGTTGGCTTCTCTGAGGCTTTCCTTAGAGTAACAGGAAGAAGCATAATTATGCTGAAGTGGAAACCCTGCAATCGGGTCGCCCCCTGGGAAATGTGGGTGTACTAGTGATAAACTCAAACTCAAACTCAAAGCATTTATTTCAATTAGACCTTTCACAGGCACTTTTGAATTGTCAAACAAAAATCGAAGTTGAAGCTAGGTGCCCATTCCAAAAACGTAGATCTCTCTGGAGAAGAACGGGCAAGAAACTCCAAGGACACTCTTTTAAATCGTGGGTATTACAAAATTTGTGTGTGTGGGAACATTATTCTTGGTGTATGTGAGAACAATGTAAAAAAATGTAATAAAATAAATTAAAAAAAAATAAGATTCAAAATAAGCCATGGCAGATAAGAGATGACCAGTCTCAACCGACGGCGCCCGTTCACGAACTTGACGCATGGATCAGCACCATCCAGCTCAACCATTTTCTAGGGAACCGAATGATCCAACACACACGCCACCATCAGTGAGACATTTAAGTGAGCATGACATACTCTCAACTACCACGTTTTTTCAAGTCGACGTACATTAAAACAACATATTATAAGGATGCATGGTACTCACATTTACAAAAATTTGACAAAATGCTTCTAAATTATACAAAACTATAGTTTCAATCCTATTTGAGAAATTCATAAAATTTGACTTCCAAAAAGAAAGAAAAATATATAATAAGTATCTATTGAAATTTTAATAAATAATACTTCGTTCAGTAAAATCAAAAACAAAATCGTAATGTCACAAAATTAATAAAAATAGGAACAGAAATGTTCGCAATGTCAGAATAATAATTTTAATAGGAACAGAAGTGTTCGTAATGTCAGAAAACATAAAAAAAAAGGGGAAGCATCTCTTCCAAATATTAAAATGTTAATTAGTAAGCCCAGGTGGCTGTGGAGCAGGACCAGCATTAAGCCAGGCATTTTTATCTAAGATATAATCATCTAACTTATAATATGCTTGTCTACATAGTGTGCGTTTAATGCATGACTTAAATTTATTTTCACTTAGTTCAAGAATATCGACTGGTAGTTTATTATAACATTTTACACAGTACCCCATAAAAGAAGTATGTACTTTAGACAATCTGAAACGTGGTTGATCTAATTTGTTCCTATTTCTAGTGTTAAAATTATGCCTGTCACTTATCTTACTAAAAAGATGTAGATTTTTCCGAACATACATAATGTTCTCATAAATATATTGAGAAGGTACCGTCATGATGTTAATTGTTTTGAACAGTTCCCTTAGAGATTCGCGTCTGCGGAGGTTGTAAATGGCTCTGACAGCCCTCTTTTGCAGAATAAAGATCGACTCAACATCCGCAGCCCGTCCCCATAGCAAAATACCGTAAGACATGATGCTATGAAAGTAACTAAAATAAACAAGTCGCGCGGTATCCACGTCTGTTAATTGGCGGATCTTCCAAACAGCGTAAGCGGCAGAACTTAGCCGCCCTGCAAGTGATGTTAAGTGAGGACCCCACTGTAGCTTTGAGTCAAGCGTGATCCCCAGGAAAACCGTTTGTTCGACGAATTCTATTATCTCCTTATTCAATACAACGTGACATTCACTACTTCTGACATTCGGCAACGTGAATCTTATGCATTTAGTTTTCTTTCCATTTAATACCAAATTATTTACAGTAAACCAATTATGGACCTTAACTATAGCGCTATTTACCTCGTCAAGCTCCTGTGCGTGTCTCTTAACTTTAAAACACACACATACACATGATCAGCATTTAATGTTCCTACTGCTGGGACACAGGCCTCCTCTCTATGAGAGGGAGTGGGCCGTAATCAACCACTCAGGCTCAGTGGGGGTTAGTAGAAGGCACATGCTTTTAAATTTTTGGCTCTTGAACATGCCGGTTTCCTCACGATGTTTTCCTTCACGGTTTTGAGAGCTGTTGTGGTGATGAAATAATTTACACAAATTAAAGCGCCTGTCTGGGTTCGAACCTACGACCTACATCTCGTAAGTCACGATCGTTACCACTGGGCCACCACTGCTCATTCCACAATAGATAAACCTCTGCCTAATCGTTCGGGTGATACAGGCGTGATGTTGTGAGCTCCTTAAGTTCTAGGTTGAGCTGCAGGATTACTAAAAATGAGTACACTGTCTAGACAGGTCCACTCAATCTGTGTGGTTCTTTCCTCCAAAGACCATTTCAGCTGGTAAGGACCAAGCCCGGGTCGACGGCGCGTTGTGTTCCACGCGCACCGCAAAGAGATGTCAGCACCAACTGAAAGGGTCCGCAAGGGCCTATGCCTGCCAGGGGTGCGGGTTGTTCGAAAGAGATACCGTGGCCCCTGAGAAGTTATTTGATGATTTCCCAACCTCAAAAAAAGACACCGATCTACCAGGTCTTCACGTGATCTGATCAAGATTATAATATATCTGGACTGATTATAAAAGAGACTGTGACCTCTGAGTTTGTTTGGCCGTTCTTCTAGCAGTCAGATAGAAAACGCCGACCTCATCTAGTACTTAAAATATGGTTGACGAGTAAAAGACAAGTGTTTGTAGAGACGCCAGCACATCAAGCTACCCCAATCTGCCAAATTTCTTTGATAGTTTTTCAACTTTATCACAAAAGTGTAAGGTTCATTTTAAATTGGGAAAATTTGGGATGGCTTGATGTGCTGGCGTCTGTACAAAACTACTAACAGAAATAAAATAATTTATCAGTTACTAGTTTTTGCCAGGGACTTCGCTCGCTTAAATCGGAAATAATCCCACGGGAACGTAACGTGTAGCTTTGTTTTTATGATGTGCGTTTTGTTTGTACAGAATAAACATATTTTCTTTCTTTTCTTTCACCGAAACTAAAATTGTGCTGTGTTAAACAGGTTATTAAACTATCCGTGTACCAAATTGCACATAAATCTGTTTGGCCGTTTTTGCGTGATTGAGTAACAAAACATTCAAGCACGCAAACTTTCACATTTAAAATATTTGTGGGATAAGTAGGAAGTGTGGAAGAAACCAATTTCGTTGCAAACTGTGAGATAAATGAAACTGTTAAGTGTGTTTTAAGACTGTACTTTAAAAAAATAAACGTTGGCGATCGGCGGCGGCAACCTCTCGCGTCCGGCCCTGGTCCAGGCCATGGTTCGGAGCGAGAGTGCATGGGTAACCGTTACCTCCTTCTGCGAAGCAGTAATACTCGCGAAGAGGGAGGCGGCGCACGTGAGGGAGAGGCAGTATATGCAGCCTTACGGCTCTAGTCACTACAGGAGACGCCCTGGGCGTCGGGAATCCCAGGCTGATTCCCAGCCACCGTAGGCGCGGACTTTCGGATGGCGAGTAATGGGTAGCTCGCTGTCCGGTTAGGACCAAGTCCGGGTCGACGGCGCGCTGTGTTCCACGCGCGCTTCAAAGAGATGTCAGCATCAACTGGTGGGGTCCGCAAGGGCCGATGCCTGCCAGGAGTGCGGGTTGTTCGAAAGAGATACCGTGGCCTCTGGCCCACAGGCAACTGAGGGAACACGGGTGGGTTTTAGTCAGAAAAAATCAGAGTAGTAGAAGTTATTTGATGATTTCTCACCCTCAAAAAAATTAAACAAATAAAAGTTTTCTTTATTAGCAAAAGAGATCACAGATCACTGCCAGCTATCATGGCAAAAACCCATCAGATCATATTCCATACATGCAGGCATGCAACACAGAATTCCTCGGTTATGTTCGGTTCAATACATGCAACACACCCAAAGGCGTTTCACCCGGAATATCCGCCGGGAATTCACTAAAAGCGATCGTCGACAAACCACAGACAGGCTTCCGTTATGTCGTCGTGTGTGCATGGCTTAAGACGTCGGCAACTCGTATGTACAGGCCATGAGGGAAATACGGTATTTGCATTTTAACCTTCCACAGGGGGTTTACGTTAACCTAAATACAGTTACAAGACCAGTAGGTTTCAAGAACTGATTTCATAAATATACGTAGGTACAGATACAGGAGGAGCTTGTGGCTAAGTAACAATAGCTGCGCGGGTCGATCAATCAGGTTAAGCTACGCTTGCCGCGGTTGGTCCGTGGATGGGTGACCATCTTTACATACCAAGACTCCTCCGTGCCTCGGAAAGCACGTTAAGCCATTAGTCCCGGTTGTCATTTGTGGATCTTTGACAGTCGTTACAGGTCGTCAGAAGCCCGAAAGTCTGACAACTAGTCTTACCAAGGGGTATCGTATTATCCAGTAAAGACTGGGTTGTGGAGGTCAGAAAGGCAGTCGCTCCATGTAAAATACTGGTATTCAGCTGTATCCGGTTAGACTGGAAACCGACCCCAAGATAATTGGGAAAAGGCTAGGTAGATGATGACGTAGGTACAGATACAAGCGATGTTGGAGCATCGGATCTGGGTCGATTGATTAATTTTAATTGTAAAAATACAGTTTTTATTTACATTTGTATTTTTATTATATTTTCTCTTTTATTTATATAATCCTTTTTTTTATTTTTATTGGGAAATCATCAGATGACTTCTCGTGCAGAGTAGAGCAGGAGGGCGTGTCAGACTTTTACTGACTAAAACCCACCCGTGTTCCCTCAGTAGCCCGTATGCCAGGGGCTGTGGTATCTCTTTCGAACAAACCCGCACCCCTGGCAGGCATCGGCCCTTGCGGACCCACCAGTGGTTGCTGACATCTTTGACGGCGCGCGTGTGGAACACAACGCGCCGTCCCGTCTACCACTTTTCGGCCGCAGGGGATAGGGAGAGCGGCTGACGCTATATCGACACTCCTCTTCCCCTGCGGCCCCACCGCGTCCGCCATCAAACGGTGGCGGCCCCGTCCAGGCCACGGAAGGGAAGAGCGCTGCTCAGAAGCACCGGCACTCCTCCTCTGCCGCAGCCTGTAACCCTCAGCCGCGATGCCTCCCATTCGACATTGCGGCCCACCTCAGTTGCGGTGCACCTCACCGCAACCTACTTTTTGGCCGCTACTTCGTTGGCTTTAAGGTAAAAGCCCTGACGAGCGGCCCCACCTTTGGGGCCGCTCATATTTGAAATAAATGCTTTGAGTTTGAGTTTAGAGGGATTAATTGTTATATCCGTAAGTAAATAACGGGCCGTATCTAAATATTCATTACTATTTATTTTATTACAAATAACGCAGCATTATGCTGAGATAGCAACCTTTTCGCCCCGCACAGGTCTTCCACTTTTTTTCTTTTCACAATTTTTTTTTTTTTTACTTTAAAAAACTTAAAGGTTTTAATTTTCTTCTTTACATTTTTTATTTCCTGTGCGTGTATCATTTTTTTCTTTCTAGATAAATAGATAGATACATAGGATACTCTTTAATTTGTCTCACCGTTGCGAGTGACTTAACATTCTGGAAGTAACTATACCTACCTCTTCATAATGTCAGTAAAGTAAGATCAGTAACAATTTCTTAGTACAAGCATTTTCAGCGTTATGTCAGCTTTCATAAACTTAAATTGAGTAGAGTACAGCTCAAGACCTCGCCGCGTAATGAGCTTATGATTAGGACCGTTTTTGTGTAAAACTCGTCGAGCTAATCTGAAACACGTGCAACCGAAACGCCAATTTTCACGGAAACCTGGACAGTGCCTTAAAACCGTAAAACAGCGAAGCTGCTTAGCGGCATAAATAAGTACCTTTACCTCTTTCTGGTACTCGTTTCCCCAATAGACCGTAAAAAACCGGCCAATTGCGAGTAGGACTCGCGCACGAAGGGTTCCGTACCATTATAAAAACGGCAAAAAACACGTTTTTTCTAATAATTAATTTCTAAATTAAATATATAACTAAATATCATGTGAAGATATCTAAATAATAAATATTAATTTTATTCTGTTATTTAGTATTTGTTGTTATAGCGGCAACAGAAATACGTCATCTGTGAACATTTCAAGTGCCTAACTGTCACGGTTCATGAGATATACAGCCTGGTGACAGACGGACAGACAGACAAGGACAGTAATAAGGTCCCGTTTTACCCTTCTTCTTCTTAGCGTGTCGATGGCAAAGATAAAACTAAAGTATGTACATCATATGTACAGTTTTTTTTTTTAATTTGTTTGGCCCAAAATTCAGCAACGCGAATACCGTTCGCTGATGCTGCCATTATGTCTTATTATTATTTTATTTACCCTTTGGGTATGGAACTCTAAAAACATGATTTTCCACAAGAGAAAACCCGGAGGGTGATATATTTATATGGACTAATAATCGTTAATAGTGATTTCCCGCACATTGTGGGTATTTCGAACATAAATTCATTACTTACCAATAAGCTGTGTGAGCACAATATCATAACAGAACTGTCCGATGTAGGGTGACCATGAGGAATGGAGGAAAAAGTCAGAGGTACAAACATACATACAACCAACTTCAGATATTCATGTCCTGTCATCTGCAAATTTGATGAGTCCATTCATCTAGTCATGTTATTTTTGCAAAAATCACTTTTCACTTTTCACACTAGGAATTTCTCCTGTATTGTGGGTGCGTTTACAAACATTAAACTCACATAAAAACAGCCAGACCCGGAACAACTACTTTTAGACCATAAAAATATTTGTTCCGTGCGGGAATCGAACCTGCGACACGCAGCGCAGCAGTCAATCGTGCCAAATCGAATATAGTTTTTTTTTCTCTTTCTTTCTTTTTAAGCGATATATTTGTATCTTATTAATTTCAAAATTTCGGTTACGTGAAAGGGGTCGTATATACACTATACAATAGAGCCAAACCTACTAAACTTCATTTAAAGTTTTATGGTCGTGACATATAAAAAAATACTTCTGGTCACGTAGAGACCAGTTCCTGTCACCTGTGCATTTAATTATCTTACGACTTCGTCAGTGTAGTGCGCGAAACTGAATTTTGGGCCAAATATGTTGGAACTTTTTGCCAATGATATGCTAAGAAGAAGATATACTTTTGCAACATAAGCGGGCTTAGCATGACGCTTTGTATTTCTACGAAGAATAGACAGTGCTTTTTCAATACAAAGTGACATTTCGTTCCTACATTTTTGTTATCGCTCCGTAGATATCCTTCTACAATCTGTCATTTACTCTTTCGTTTCTAACGATATTTTTCTAGGTCCTTATAAATGTAGACTATTTCAGAAGAATATTTCTTCCCAAATTGTCAAAATCACACTGACAACAAAACTTTCTACTCGACGGCCACAAAGTATATACTAAAAAATCACTATTCGTTTAGAACGCATAACTGTGATAATGAATAGAAAAACATAGCTATCTTACCCTATTGTACATCATTTATATAGTTATGTCTATTCTTCCGTCGACAAATCGGTGCTCGTGCTAAGCCTGCTGGACATGCCTTTCCTAACAATAATGGCAAAAACGAAATATGATAGAAAAAGAATATCTAGAAAGAAAGATTGAAAAATATTTTATTTCAGTCACGCAGAGAAAATACAAACAATAAGAAACAACAACAACAATTTCTAAGTTAAGCTTTATAAGCCTCTTAAATAAGTTATGGTAGACACTTCACTCAGGCACATTTTTTCAATTTCATTCCTTTGTCGAAGTCCTACAAAATCACAAATTATGGTAACCACAACTCCCTGGAGGCAGGACACAGCATCGACAGCTCATAACTCACAGATAGGCTCGCGATTAAACAACAGTGATTTATAACACCAGCCTGTATACCCAGCGTTCAAAATAAATATACCCTGTATGTGCGAGAAGAAAATCATTTTTCATACGTGACCAGCGTGGACTTTTCGTGTTCGCCCCAAAAACTCCTAATAGGTTGTTGTAAAGTTACTACCGCTTTACAATAACTTTGACTTGACTGACTATGACTTTTTTGTAACTTCATGCCTGATATCGGGCCATTTACTTGATTGAAAAGTAAAATTACTTGACACTGGCTAAATGCACAAGCCGTGCGAAGCCGAAACCCAAAAAAAGAAAAAGATTGAAGCTAATTTGATTTGATGAAATCATTTTAAGATTGGTAATATTGGTATTTTTCGATTACTTTGCAAGTATCATTAATCTTCCCTCGCGATGGCAATATTCATTACAAAATAATATGAATCAAGCATAGATGAAGGCATAATTCAGGCAAGGCAGCAAGGTTAAGCAACACTTGTCGCAGTCAGTCTTCAGTTGGGTTATCAGTGATCGCTTTTATAAATGTTAACGTGGCGAATTATTGCGAATAGGAAAAAGTCAGAAAAACGCAAAAACAGTTTTAGCTGTGGCCGATGCGATGCGACGCGACGGGTTCAGGCCCAAACCAAGCGGACGATGGACGTTGCGAACAGAAGCTAGTTTAAAATAAAAACGAAATAAATTTTCTTTAGAGTCGAAACTCATTATTATGAACAAGTACCAAAGTCCTGTTTAGCCAAAAAATATTATGACATCTCACACACCATGTAACTACCTATGTTTACAAATAAAGATTCTTATTCTTCTTATTCTTATTCTTGACTAATTTGGTATGAGTATGAGGCTTGAAGTCGGCGTTTTCTATTTGACAAATCTGAGAAGAAAGGCCGAAACAAACTCAGAGTCACAGTCTCTTTTAAAGTCCCGACTATCATGGTCAGATCATGTGAAGACGACGTAGATTGTTGTCTGTAATGGTCTTTTGAGGAAAGAACCACAGTTTGAGTGGACCTGTCCAGTCAGTGTACGCATTTAACAGTAATAGTGCAGTTCAACTCAGAATATAAGCAGGTCAACGATTCGACGAACATACCAAAGGTACGACATTTGAGTAGGCTGTATAAAGTACCTACTCAAACCGCCAGATTATTTCATCAAAACCTCAGATTATAAAACAAAGGCAGATAGACCGCGCGGAACACCAAGAGTGAGGCCAAAAAACCAAAGACTAAAGCGTCGCATTGTACGTAACATACAATTAACGCTTCATGGCGTTCTACGAGTAACACGAGTTTTGAATCAGTATTTGGTGTTTTGGCCTCACTCTTGGTATCACGCGTGGTCTATCTGCCTTTGTTTTATAATCTCAGATTAAAACTAACTAAGAGAGACGTCCCATGTGGTGTCCGGGCGTAAAAGAATAGCACCATCCCATTTCTTCCCGTGGGTGTCGTAGGAAACGCTTACTAGAGAGTGGACAGCAGCGTTCTCTATGCATTTTACCACCATACTGCGATCGCCAACCCGCCTGCCAAGCGTGGCGATTATGGCAAACCCCCCCTTTTGGGGGAGGGCTATGTCCAGCAGTGGACGTCTTTCGGCTGAAATGATGATGATGATGAAGAATGAAATGCCGGAAATGGTTTTATAGGTGTGCGAGGTGCACACCTATAAAAACCATTTCGTCCATTTCTGTCTATCCGTTCGGGGATTATAGGCGTGATGCTATGTAGTTTTAGTTCTGCCCGCATTGAAGTCAGACACTTAGCCAACTTCACTAATCTAGTAAATTAGTATTTATGCTTAAAATAGCTAGCTATAAATCCAGAGTTGTCATAAACTTCAACTAATGCGATACTTGGACTCGAGCCACGATTGTAAGAAAAGTTAGGTGTATAACATACCGAGTACAATAACTACGGCGTTTTATTCGTCAATTTTTCGAAGACAGGTGAGTAGATACTAAACGCTGATTATCGCTAAATGCGATTTGAATAAGATTTAAAGATGATATGAACTAAGAGAGTTGTGTTTATGACAATAATTAAACAGGAAAAAAAAATAACCAGTGCGCAAACTCTAACGAGTAATTCAGCTTATGATTTTAGACGCACTCGGGTATGGAACAGCCAATTTTTCGATTGTTAACATACGAAAAATGTCTACGCTACGTCTACAATGATATGCTGAATTCATGGTTACAGTTTGCGCACTGGTTAAAATTGTATCCTGTTTTTAATACATAAATGTTACGTTTGCGAAACACGTTTTTTATAATAAACAACCTGCAAATTGAAGAAAACGTAAGAAAATTTGAATTTCACGGGCTACATTACATACTCCTTGATAAAATATTTTATTTATTTATGTAATCATTAATGCACACACATAGTAGGTTTATACAAACACTTTTACGCGCCAATCATATGACAAAAACTAGATGAGGTCGGCGTTTCCTATTTGACTACTCTGACAAGAAAGGCCGAAATAAACTCAGAGGCCTCTTTTAAAGTCCAGACATAATCTTGGTCAGATCATGTGGAAATGGTCTTTTGAGGAAAGAACCACACAAATTGAGTGGACTCTTAAGACATATTTTGTAAAAGCGACATCTTCTGTGCTATTTAATAACCGCCTGGCCGAGCAGCTTGAATGCCTGGTGTGTCGTCTGCCTAACGTATTGCAAACGACACACCGCTAGTTTCAATCATTTATCATCGTTTCTATTCCATTAAGTTTCTACAATTTTTCACCGAAATGGCTAACTCCGTTTATTTCCATAAGTTGTTCGAGAATAAAATGTCGCCTATGAATTTAAAGCTCGTGGCTATAAAATATTATCTCTAGGAAAAATACATTAGTATTTCTAATCTTACAAATTGCCTTTTCATAATTATTTATTAGGCAATTTCTGAGATTGTATTAAGTTTCTTGGCAATAATAATGATTTTAGCACTTGAATAAATTGAAATCTTATGAGATTATATATTGTTCGTCAAATCGTTGAGCTCCTCAAGTTCTGAGTTGAGTTGTATGATTAGGATTACTGATAAATGCGTGCACTGAATGGACAGGTCCACTCAATCTGTGTGGTTCTTTCCTCAAAAGACCATTTCAGACACCAATCCACATGGTCTGACCAAGATTATGTCTGGACTTTAAAAGAGACTGTGGCCTCTGAGTTTGTTTCGGCCTTTCTTATCAGAGTAGTCAGATAGGAAACGCCGACCTCATCTAGTTTAAAAAAAAAGATTGACGTGTAAAAGTGTTTGTACAAACCTACTTACAGAAATAAAATCATTTATCATTTATTGAAAATCAATTCGAATTAAATATTATAAGATTAAATTAAGTGTAATAAATTAATAATAATTATGAAATAGATTTAGGTATTACATTTTTGATGAAGTATTTTTTTTTTAATTTCAAGTCCATTCGAAATTCAAGACTGCAGGAATCCGCAGAATGCGAGAAGCACAGAACCGGTCAAAGTGGCGGTCAGTAGGCGAGATCTATATACAGCAGGGAACGTCTTTCGACTGAAATGAACATGATGATGGAGTCGATTCATTACTTTATAGTACTACATTAGAACACTTAAAAAATCTTAAAACCAAACAAAATTCATAATAGGCAACAAAACTAGGTATTCTGAAACAACCAGCATTTTTAATGAAGAAAGTCATGCAATCAAATTAGTTATATTAGTGGTAATTTCTTAGTAGTTAGGTGAGGTGACACCGTAAATCAAACACAATTGAGTTTCTCTGTAATATAAGTTGTGTGTTTGTTATTTACATGTTTTTATAACACTAATTACTAACCTGTAATAAAAGAAACGACATTTAATGCTATTTACAATATCAAATATCAATTTCTCCTAACAACGAAGTACCGAACTTTATAGTATTCACCAGAGCTGTCATTCGACCACAGATTAATAAAGGCGGATGACATTACGGTCTGCCACTGTAATGGCGCTAGTAGCGCGGCCTTTATTGTAATTATATAAAGTAGATTTTCTTTACAAGATATTAAATTAAAATCGATTATTAAACTGGCTTTACTTCAAAACAGGCTTAAAACTATTGGCAAATTGGACTAAATAAACTCATTAGAAGCCAGATGTTTGAGAAATACTCAAGTGCCAAAGTTACGAACTTTCCATGAAGAATAGGTAAGCCCAGGTACGCACTGGCGATTAATTATCGCGCACTGAATTTTCAACTTTCTGTATTTGAGCCAAGCATTTAGAATCTAACAGAATGCATCCCATCACGGGCATAACTTCGTCATATAATAATATAGACAGATTTGCAAAATTCTTTTTTGTTCGAAAGGAGATTATTTCGAAATGGTTCCGTTTAAATTAAATATTGACAACGGAACTCTTCAAAAAATGACAGCAAATCAACCTCGAATGCCGCTATCGCATAAATATGCATTGTTTTGACACCAAGGATGATGACATTTCGAATTGGTGTGATAGGTAGGTACTATAAATAAAAAGTGAAAAATAAAAAAGTTTTCAAAAAAAAAAAACCTACCTCCGGAAAAGCACTACAAAGTGTATAATAGCTGGAGGGCGTCCCACGCTACGCTTGCCGATACGCGGTCTCCTCTTCACTACTCGTCTGCTCCACGGACCATCGGTCCTTCAACAAACATGGCCAGCCCATTGCGACCACAGCTTGGTTAATCTATAAGTTAAGGGAGTAACTCATTCGGTAAAGTTGGATTATGGCAACTTTATCAGCGAATGATAACTAGGTACATATCATATTAGTTCAAACGTTCAGTATAAAAAAAATACGATCGGTTTATGATAGCTGATGTAAGAAACGAACAGTTTTGATTCGAACCTATTTAAATGTCTAATAAAGACCGCATCAATAGTAGTTTTGTATTTCGTTGTGCTAAGATTGCGATCATTTGACATAGTTAAACCAAATTCCACACACGAACATTCTCGCAAGCGCCCTGCGCCGCCTAAACGAAACAGCAGGCGCAGGCATACATTTTCGCCGCGCCGTAGAAAGAGAGGGGGATACTTCCTCTCCTACGCCGCGCCGGCTGTCTCCACTCCATCCGTCTTACGAATTTCCGATCAGGTCACGTGTCCTGACGCGAGTTTAACATTTTTTTCCCATTACAAAAAAAGTGTACAACGCCGCTAAAGAAGATTTCACTTCAAAAACTGAAAACCAATAGTCATCAAAACATATAGGTAACACGGAAAGGGCACCCATAGAGCGGCGTAGGAATTAGAAGCCTTGTTACATTAAAACAAATGAAAAACTGTATTTCCATTTCATCATTATCGTCATTTCAGCCTAAAGACATCCACTACATAGGCCTTCCCAAAGTACTGCCAATTAATTTAATTATATTTATTAGAATGCCCTAATACAGCATCCGGATAGACTAGAAGCCAATAGATTTGAGAACGACGCTAGATAGCAGAAAATGATTAATAGAATTCCCTTTGTGTATTGGCGTCAATTATTAATATAATAAACGCCCAATATAAACAGAGGACTATATCTAAATACAATTAAACAAAATAGTAATCTAATATAAACAGATCTGTCATTCCATTTATCCTCAGGATTACTCGTCAACCACGAACGGACCAGGCCCCAAACAACGCAGAAATAAAGGTCTTACGAATGAACGCAATCAATAGCAAACAGTAAGGTTTTATTTCAATGAGGGAAAGACGTAAAAGGGGAATAAAGTTTAACAATTACTAGCTTTGGGTATATCAGCTTTAGTTTGGGAAGGAAATCAATTAATTGGTTCTTTTTAGGGTTCCTTACGTTAATACGAAAACACGGCACCCTTGTAGGATCACTACGTTGTCCATCTGTCTGTCAAGTCTCTTTTCCTCAGGAACGCATGGAGAATCAAGTACGTAGGTCTACAAGCCCTTAAGAAATCAAGCTTCTAAGTCCACGCAATAATAAAATACGGCCATTTATCTATATGTATACGTACTAATAATAAAGAGGAAAGATTTGATTGTTTGTTTGTTTGCATTGAATAGTCTCCGAAACTACTGAACCGATTTGAAAAATTATTGTTGGGAAGTTGGGAAACTACACTATCCCCGGGTGACATAGGCTATATTTTATCCCCGTATTCCCACGGGAACGGGAAATCAAAATCAAAATCGAATATTGAATAGTTCTCGTTGACCTAAACTCATGAAATTTGGCAAGAAGCAAGGTCTCACAGCACAGACAGAAGTCTGAAAAAAAAAAAAAAAATTAATTGTGGTAACCATATGTACCAACACGAATGTGAATGTGTTTGTAAGCGCAAAAGCTTGCGGTACTGACCGAGACAATGGCGAAGTCGGAAGCGTGTGTGTGCGTGTATGTTATGTGCCGACGCTACTAGTCTTCACACACACATTCACATTGTGTTTGTACACTTGGTAGCCACAAAAAAACACGCGTGGCTTTGTGAGCCAAAAATACTGTACCCAAGTACTTGCGAGATTGCCCAGTAGAAATACAAAATTGTTTCCCCAATTTTTTGGCTACCGCCCCTTACCTAATTGGATTTGGATCGTGTACTGCGTATCTATAAACCGGTCCAATTATATTGACCGTAATTTAACATTGTTAGTCGACGTCAATACGCACGTAATAAAAACGTACCTAGCGGAATTTTATCGCGCACTGAATCTTCACCGACGTGTAAAATAACCTACTTACAGAAATAAAATCATTTTTCAAAAACAAATGCAAATAAATAATGTTGTACGGAGGCCAGCACATCAAGCTACCCCAATCTGTCAAATTTCTTTGATAGTTTTTCAACTTTATTGCAAAGGAATAAGGCTTATGTTCAATTGGGAAAATTTGACAGTTTGGGATAGCTTGACCTGCTGGCGACTGTACATAATTCTTCTATTTAGACAACATTATTTTTAGTATAAATGCGAAACCTGAATATAGTTTGCTTGGAATAAGTAACCGAATCGATTCCAATAATTTTTTTACCATATTTTATTTTTTCTCAAAAAAGTTTTGAAAGTAACGCTGAACGCGCGGGCGGCGCGGGTCGCCGCATAGTGACCATATTTGTTTAGACCACTACCTACATCACCTAACAAGCTCATAATTTTGTGATTTTTCATGATAAAGTTTTGAAATTTTATACATAGATTCTTTACATAAAAATACTAGACACGTGTTTCGGGTTTCGCTAAACCAAAACTGGGGTTGTATGTATAAAAGCGAAAGGTCACTCACTTATTCATTAAATCGAAGACGACGTCAGCTAAAGTATTTTAGGAAACTGCCCCCGTAAAGGGGAGAAATAGGGGCTGGAAGTTTGTATGGATTTTTTTGTTCCTTGGGCCAGAGAATCCTGTTCCAGATAATTTTCAAGATTGACGCAGGCGGGGCCGCGGGCGGCAGCCAGTAATAAATAAACATACATACTCGTTTATTGAAGAAATCTTGATGTCCAATCAGCACCCTACTTGCGTAACTCACGATTCATCATAATCTGTATCGTTTTGAAACGGATTGTTAAACCATTGCTTCATATGTTCGAAAAATGTGTCTGTTCGACAACATAAATAACGCAATGAATATTGTTTAACTGTGAAGACGAAACCAATTATGATCAATCGTAAGTTACGCAATTAGGGTGCAGGTCGTAAAAGTCAAAGTCAAAGTCAAAGTTATTTATTTGTAGTAAATACGGTACAAAAGATGGTAGTTACATAAATTGTTAGTTCAATGACACATTTCGCCATAAGTTGGCATGCAAATATTAAATTAAGATGCTAGGGGTAGCATGATAGGCAAATCGCTACACGAATGTACAGAATACTATTAATTTATTTAATGTCAATTTTAACCTTCAAAAACTCACCAGTTAAATAAAATAGGTAATTGCTATTCCAATATACAAACAAAGTGTGCTATTAAATAAAATGAGAACATATGAAAATAAAACACAACACAAAATGCAGTGCGTACAGTAGGGAATCAGTAGGTGACACTTTTTAATAGGTAAGATTATTTACAAAGCGTTTCTGTAAAGTTTTTTTGAGGAATTCAGATATAGAATAAAAACTATGTGAAATGAGCCATTTTTTTTTTGAACTATGCAAAATTTTCTGTAAGGAAGATCAGTTATAAAATTTGGAATTGAATTATAAATAAGTGACGCCCAATATACGCAACTACGTCGGAATAGTTCGATCCTAGAACAGTAAAAACCCTGCAAAGCTATAACGGCTCGCTAATCAAACCATATTGTGTTAACATTATTCCCTGGCTTCTCTCACCAAGATATATAGGTCAGGTAACATCTGCCACCTGACCCACATCGATGTTACAAACCTTACACGACCGACCGAACCAAACGGCCTACAAATTACGTTCGCTCCAGAAGATCGATTGTCGGACAGACATTTATTGACTTTGACAACGTGCTTCGAATTATAAGCTGATCCTTTTTACTTGAGATCGTGAGGAGATCTTATTATTGATGGCAGGGAGGCATATTTTAGCCGTCTTTTATTTATTTGTCTTTATTCAAACTCAAATTCAAAGAATTTATTTCAAATAAACCAATTACAGGCACTTTTGAATTGTAAAGGTCGGTGAGTTACAAAGATGAAGCTAGTTGCCCATTCCAAAGCGTAGGTACCTATGGAGAAGAACGGGCAAGAAACTCCATGGACACTCTTTTAAAATCATGATTTTGTTACTAAAAGTTTGTTATATCAACCTAGCCTACCGAAATTCAAGTTATTTTTCACTTTGTAGTGTTTTTTCCGGAAGTCGGTGGTTTTTTTTTTTCACTTTTCAGTTATAGTAACAACACCTATTCGAAATTGTATTATTCTTGGGGTCAAAACAATGCATATTTATGCGATAGCAGCAATCGCTGTTGATTTGCTATCATTTTTTGAAGAGTTCTGTTGTCTGTCTCCGAAACGCATCATCAGATCTATATGAAATTGAAATGGGACCATTTAAAATAAATCTCTTTCGAATAAAAAAGAAAGCTACAAATCCGTGTATATGTGACGGAGTTATGCCCGAAAATACATAAAAAACGTGTCGAATTGATAACCTTCCTTCTTCCGTCAACCGACTTCAAAAAAGTCGGTTAAAAACCTCTTTTGATTATTATCAGATTATCGCCCGTCACCTGTCTCCCGTCAGTTTTATTAAATAGGCCCCTGGCTTTAGATATTTTCGTCCCTTTTCTACGAAGTACAAGAAAAGGCCAATTCTGTTTCCAGGTGAAATATGGCCGACAGCAAGAACGATTCCACGTATTTCACCGTTCCAATTATATCACGAAAAATATGCCACGGAATAAAAGTTTTTGAAAATATTTCAGACCGAAATTCTTCCGAAGACTCGTGTAATATTTCAGGGGCCGTTAATATTCACAGTTTCAGTTCTAGAAGCTAATGAAGTAAAAATATGGAGCATACTTTGTTAAATTAGGATTTATTAAGGAGTGGAAAGTTTTAATTTTATTAGATACTTAGTTTCATTTTGTGCCAGTATTTGCCAATTGGTTCATAAAGCAGTCAAGACTTCGAAAGGCACAAGTTTTTCGATTGTTTTGATTAAATCTCTTTGTGGAAAATATTTGAGGGGCTTGTTGCTAAGTAATTACAGCCATACGTGTCGATCGATCAGGTTAAGCTACGCTTGCCGCGGTTGGTCCGTAGATGGGTGACCATCCTTACATATCAAGACCCCTCCGTGCCTGGGAAAGCACGTTAAACCAATGGTCATGACTGTCATTCTTGGATCTAAATGTCTGATAACCAGTCTTATCAAAGAGTATCAAATTACCCAGTAACTGGGTTGTGGAGACCAGATAGACAGTCCCTCCATGTAAAATACTCGTATTCAGCTGCATCCGGTCAGACTGGAAGCCGACTCCTACATAGTTGGGAAAGGGCTAGGCAGATGATAAGGAAATATTTTCATCAAAAGCTTCTTGTAAGAAATAAATACCTTAACATATTATTAGTCTACAGAAGGCCACTCGTCAAAGGTAACAAAACCAGTAAAAATCAAAAGTCATTTACAACAATAAGGCTGAAAGTCAGCACTTTTTGAAGGTCAAAGTTACCTCAGTCAGTGCCCCCTATTTTTTTTTCGTATTACGGTAGGCCAGCTCAAGGTCAAAGTGTTTAGCGTGTGCGGGTTATTCGAAAGAGATACCGTGGCCCCTGGCACACAGGCTACTGAGGGAACACGGGTGGATTTTAGTCAGTAAAAGTCTGACACGCCCTTTCGCTCCGCCCAGAGTGGGAGAAGTCATTTGATGACATCCGACCCTCAAAACAAAAAGCCTTCTGTAGGTAAATATGTGGCAAATACATACATACATAACATCACGCCATGATTTCCTGAAGGGTTGGGCGTCATGATTTCCTGAAGGGTTGGGCGCCATGATTTCCTGTAGTGTTGGGCGCCATTATTTTACTGAAGGTTTGGGCGCCATGATTTCCTGAGGGTTGGGCGCTATGATTTCCTGAAGAATTCCCAGGTAAGGTAAAGTATTAATGGAATTTTCTATCAGGAATTTCTCAATACCAACCCGAAGTCTAGATTTGTACTTGACTTTGTTGATAGCAATAAGCTCGCCCTCTCTATTACACGAGACTTAAACAGAAGTGGGCCCCAATTCTGTATCGTCATAATGATTCCCTGCGGAATCTTACTACGTTCAAACTACGTCAATACAGTTTTTTTTAGAAACCTATGTAACGGTAAGCAATCGAAGTATCATATTCTGTATGTTCCAAGATAATTTGTCGATATTATTAATACGATATTAGCAGAATTCGTGTGTGATTTACGTGGTTACGAGTAAGGAATCGTTTAGTGGTCATGGTGAATTCAGGCCCAGGTGAAATGGGGGTTTACTATAAGTACACTTGTGCCCATCCCTTCGCAGACACAAGGCATGATGTTATGGTGTGTTTTGTTTGACCATAACTTATATATTTATATTATCCTTTCTAATATAATAAACGCGATGTGTGTATGGATGTTTATTACTCTTTCACGCAGAAACGGTAGAACGGATTTGGATGAAATTTGGCACACAGATAGATTATAAACCTAGTTTAACACAAAAAATACTTTTCATCCCGGTGGTATGTTCCCGCGGGAAAATTTTCGAGTTCCACACGGGCGAAGCCGTGGGCGGAAGCTAGTAACTTATATAAAGGTGATGAAATAGACCGTTAATTTATGGAAATAGCCTTTGACCGAAAGCCTTTAAAACATTCAAACGAGCAAAAACCCGTAAGAGTTTCATAATTCATGTAAAGTGGGTAGTTGCGTGGTGAAAACCATTACCCAAACAGCCCCGACCAACCCTAACTTAAATTAGGAGGTAATTGGAAAAGTTGGGTCGAATCAAGGCAAATTACGATTGAACAAAAACATCACGGTGAATTGTGATTCATTTTTGCATGTGTGCGGCCTTGCAGGCCGGAAAAACTGTTGTGGAGGTTTCATGGATGGTTGGGATAAATAAACTTTTCTGGAGAATGAAGCTCATACCCCTCACGTCACTGAAATATACAAGTAACCATAGTCGTCGTTGGGCACGCCACGATTGCGGCGGTAAGTTCTCTCTTTGAGGAGTGGCTTGAGAGGCGGCATGGCGTCCTAACCTTCCGCCTGACGCAGGTCCTCACCGCACACGGTTGTTTCGGGAGGTTCCTGTTTCGGATAGGGCGGGAGGAAACGCCCGGGTGTTTCCACAGCGAAGATCGCCCTGAGGACTCGGTGGAGCACACGGTGGCGGTCTGCCCGGCTTGGGTGGAGCACCGCTGTGTCCTCGTGGAGGCGATCGGCGGCGGCGATCTCTCGCGTCCGGCCCTGGTCCAGGCCATGGTACGGAGCGAGAGTGCATGGGTAGCCGTCACCTCCTTCAGCGAAGCAGTAATGCTCGCTAAGAGGGAGGCGGCGCACGTGAGGGAGAGGCAGTCTATGCGCCCTCGCGACCCTGGCCGCCACAGGATACGGAGACGCCCTGGGCGTCGGGAATCCCAGGCCGATTTCTGGCCACCGTAGGCATGAGCTTGCGGACGGCGAGTAATGGGTAGCTCGCTGTCCGGTAAGGACCAAGCCCAAGTCGACGGCGCGTTGTGTTCCACGCGCGCCTCAAAGAGATGTCAGCACAAACCGAAGGGGCCCGCAAGGGCCGATGCCTGCCAGGGGTGCGGGTTTGTTCGAAAGAGATACCACAGCCCCTGGCATACGGGCTACTGAGTGAACACGGGTGGGTTTTAGTCAGTAAAAGTCTGACATGCCCTCCTGCTCCACCCAGAGCGGGAGAAGTTATTTGATGATTTCCAAAAAAAAAAAAACCATGGTCGAAAAAAAATCAGTTCTTCCCTACATTTTGACGAGTTATGCGAACATAAATTTGGGGAACAGCTGATAATTTTTTTCGCGATTTCAGGTTTGGTCCCATAGTAAAAGTCGTTCACAATGATGAGTACAATGACCCCTTAAGAGGTTGTGCGTTATTTGCTTTACAACTTGTATATCTATATTTATAAACTAGCTTTTGCCAGCGGCTTCGCCCGCGGGGAACTTTCATCCCCTATTTAACTCCCTTAGGGGTTGAATTTCGAAAAACCCTTCCTTATTCCTTGTCTACATTATAAAGGGAACCTCTGTGCAAAATTTCAGCTTTCTAGGTCCAAGGGTTTGGGCTGGGCGTTGATGAGTCAGTCAATCAGTCAGTCAGTCAGGACTTGTCTTTTTATTTATATAGATTATATAAGAATAGATGTAAAAGTCAGTTTGCTAAATATTCTAACGACTGAGAAATAAACTAATTTAAATTTTTAGTTTTATGACAACCCACTTTTGCATGCTGTAAAACTTTCATGTTCAACCAACAACAGTAGAGCATTTTATTTCGGCAAAACAGCATGCTATAACTATATTCATGCAAATTGCCATCATATATTATACGACCATACATGGTTTTCCAATGCAATTTGTAAGTCATATCTGCGACCGTCAAAATCCATCCTAATGTTATAAATGCGAAAGAAACATTGTCTGTTTGTCCGTTACCTTTTCACGTGTTAAAGATGGATCGGTTTTGGATGGGCACAAGAATGGACCATGACGTGGGTTTGGAGATGGAATACTTTTTTATCCTGGTAGAACGTTCCCGAACTATAATATCCAACCTCATATTTTTATTTAAGTGTTTACATCTATACTTACATAACAATTATAATCTATACTAATAATAAAGAGGAAAGATTTAATTGTTTGTTTGTTTGCATTGAATAGGCTCCGAAACCACTGAACCGATTTGAAAAATTATTTCACTGTTGGGAAGCTACATTACCCCCAGGTGACATGGGCTATATTTTATCCCCGTATTCCCACGGGAACGGGAACTACGCGGGTGAAACCGCGGAGCGCTGCTAGTCTATATATACTAACAATAAAGAGGAAAGATTTTATTTGTTTGCATTGAATAGGCTCTGAAACTACTGAACTGATTTGAAAAATATTTTACTGTTGGGAGGCCACATTACCCCCGGCTGACATAGGCTATATTTTATCCCCGTATTCCCACTGGAATGGGAACTACGCGGGTGAAACCGCGGAGCGCTGCTAGCACAGTATAAAACAGATTTACATCCGTAAGACGTCCTCGTAGCTTAGGGTCCAGTTGGAAACCAGCGTCAGGCACTAGTAGTCTGGTATTTATGCTGAACTGGACCTTTTTGAGGCAGTCATGAGGCACACAATTCTGTTTTAAACATTTGCATGTTTTTTTTTTTTTGTTTGGTGGGTAATCATCAAATAACTTAGCAGGAGGGCGTGTCAGACTTTTACTGACTAAAACCCACCCGTGTTCCCTCAGTAGCATGTGTGCCAGGGGCGGCGGTATCTCTTTCGAATAACCCGCACCAGGTTGAACGGGTTTTTTTTTTTTTGGGTGGGAAATCATCAAATTACTTCTCCCGCTCTGGGTGGAGCAGGAGGGCGTGTCAGACTTCTACTGACTAAAACCCACCCGTGTTCCTTCAGTAGCCCGTATGCCAGGGGCTGTGGTATCTCTTTCAAACAAACCCGCACCCCTGACAGGCAGCGGGCTTGGTCCTTACCGGACAGCGAGCTACCCATTACTCGCCGTCCGCAAGCCCATGAGGCTGAACAGGTTGGGATGAGGCAAACAGACAGTTTATAACCTAGATTAACACATAGGTTACTTTTATCCCTACAGTGCGTTCCCGTGGGTTAAATACCGACCTCAACGCGAACCGGGAGCAAAAGCTAGTAATAATAAATTAATGACTATCTTAACCTAAGTCAAAAGATAAAGATAATTTATTTGTCAAACATGCGTTTAATAAATTTATTTTCTTTTTTCTTTCGTTCAAGCGGGCGAAACCGTGGGGAGAAGCTAGTCTTATATGAATATTTTACGAGCTCTAACATTTTGACGAAACACAATGGTTTCAGCATGGCACGCAAATAAATCATAAGAACAATTTAGATTCATATCGTATGGAAATAAAATTATATGACCTTTATATGGTTGTAGCTCATTTGTTTTGGGTATTCTCTGGGAAATCGTTGAGGTCATAAAATGTCTATGGTTAAATAAGGAAAGTAGTTTTTAATAGAAATGGTCGAATTTGAAAAGATATCTACAGTTTTGTTGAGGGGCTCGTGGCTAAGTATTAACAGCCCCACGGGCTTATAGATCATGTTAGGCTACGCTTGCCGAGGTTGGTGCGTGGATGGGTGACCATTTCTATATACCAAGACCCCTCCGTGCCGTAGAAAGCACGTTAAGCCGCTGGAAATAAGTCATAAGTAATTTCATTAAAGCGTTTAAAAATAAACAATAAATAATTGCAATTAAAATTAAATTCATTATATACAGTTTGAAAAGTCAATAAAAACAACGTTATATATACCTACAATAATATCATATCATAAATAATAAATTTCAAAGTAATTAAATCAATCATAAGTTACAATAATACGGTAGTAAATAGCCTTTCCCCAATTAATAGGTCCTCAATTTGTTTTTAAATTAATTAACACTGTAATAATGGATTTGATTTGGTCCCGACTGTCATTCGTTGATCTTCGACAGTCGTTACTGGTTGTCAGAAGCCCGAAAGTCTGACAACCAGTCTTACCAAGGAGTATCGTATTACCCAGTAACTGGGTTGTGGTGGAGGTCAGGCAGTCGCTCCATGTAAAATACTGGTATTCAGCTGCATCCGGTTAAACTGGAAGCTGACTCTTTTGGCTATGCCGACGATGTAGACGATAATCTACCGTTTCGTATAGTAGAATACTAAAAAACAACTTGCTTTTCTGCAAATATTTGTATAACCTTTGATAAAGCTGTTAAAAAAGTCGCAGTTACAAAAAATAACACTTAATTCTAAACCAATTAATATTTAATCTATTTTTCAACGCTGAACAAAACTCTATTGAAAAATAAATTAAATCTAGGCATGCTTCATTCTTGGCTACTGAAACGATGTAAGAAACGCCACATGCACGTATTTCCCCATGGGTGTCGTAAAAAACGACAAGAGCTTCTATTAGGCATTTCCCTGATTTACCCTTTGACTGCATTTACCCCTGGGACCACCATTATTTGTCATAAAGGGGTAATGTCGAGTCGAATGTGATTCAATCAATTCGTCTTCCAAGATTGAAAAGGGAATTATTTAACTGATCCTCTAAAAAAGTTATTGTCCTTCTAACGGACAGTACGGTTGTGCAGGTTGGTGGATGACCCATGTCTTCGAATTTAAAGTTTTAAGAGTACATAGTGGTGATAAAATTAAATACAGAAAATAAAGTGCCTGCCTTTGTACGAACTCACGACCTAAAACTCATAAGTCGGGTCTAATTACACTGGGCCACCATTGTTCTTTCCTTGTTTAAATTATTGAAACTCTAAAAAAGTTTTTGGTGTCCTAATAATGCATACTTTTAAAAATAAATAAGCTTCTTTTTCATTCAAAATTAAAATCAAAATATTTTATTTCATATTAACCTGCATGGGCACTTATGAAACGTCAGAAGCTAGGTGCACGGTTCCAAATTGTTGTTTCCTATGGAGAAGAGCCGGCAAGAAACTCCACGGTTACTCTTTTAAAAATAATTGGCTTTAACAATGTTTCCAAATTACAGAGATAAAATGTATGGGAGGACAGTGCAGGCCTGTCAATAAGTACCACGTACTTAGACGAATACAGAATAGAAAATCGTCTAGTCTGTAAGGCCTACAACGTTTTTGTAATTGTCTGGCCCTACGTTCTATGTTATGGGTTTGGTGGACCATTGTGCGTGAGCCATGGCGACCGTCTGTTGTTATTCCAGCCAGCCCACCTCCCTCCAGAAGTTGGCTATAAATCCTAGTCTGTTGAGAATATCCGTGTAACATTTGGGTGCCCCGAGGGTTTCTGTCCTAATCTGGTAAATGCGCAACGTTTTTAGGGTTCCGTACCTCTAAAGGAAAAAACGGAACCCTTATAAGATCACTTTGTTGTCCGTCCGTCCGTCCGTCCGTCCGTCCGTCTGTCAAGACCGTTTTTCTCAGGAACGCGTGGAGGTATCAAACTGAAATTTCTATATGAGACTTAGTTCTACTGTCCCTGGAAGCTGTAGAAAAATCAACCTACTAAGTCAACGCAATCAAAAGATACAGCCATTTAGGCCGCAAAATTCCGCAAATTTTCGAAACTCGCACGGGAATCAAAACCTACAGGGTACTTCCCGTGAACTTAGAATCTTGAAATTTTGTACGAAGTCACGTCTTATAGTACAGATATAGGAAAAATTACGAAAACCGAAATTTTTTAGTTTCGTCATATAAAAAAATTTTTTTTTGACAATTTTGAACTTTTACTTATATACCCACAGGTTTGTACGGAACCCTCGGTGCGCGAGTCCAACTCGCACTTGACCGGTTTTTTTTTTATGCCTTTTCTCACACTCAGTCACAGTACGCTATGATATCCCAACTAGTTAGGTTAACTTAGAATGGTAACCAACCACACGTGAGACGAGTACAGAGGTAGGGCAATGGATAAGGTTAGGTTAGAACTGTGACCAACCCATAATCAGCCTATAATGTTCCCACTGTTGGGACACGGGACTCCTCTGTGTGTGTGTGTGTGCGAGCTGCATTCAAATTGGTCGCAGTTACTTGACTTTTTAGTATTTTTATGACCTCAAAAATACAAATCACTAGTTTTTGCCAGCAGTATCGCCCGCGTGGATGTCGGAAATCATCCCGCTGAAAGGTTCTGCTAGGATTAAAAGTACTGTATGTGTTAATAAAAGTTAAAAGCAATCTGTTTGCCAAATTTCATTCAAATTCATTCAGTAGTTTTTGCGTGAAAGAGTAACAATCACAAACTTTCACATTTATAATATTAGTGGGATTTGAAGTTCACAAAAAGAAGCGCAATCGTTATATTAGAGGGTTCAAAAGTGTTTAAGAGCGCATAATGGAATTATTTTACACTTCGGAATTCGAACTCGGTGTCTCTTTGGGAATCCGCAATGATTTACTTTTTAAACGAACGAGTTTGCTTTTGAATCGTGTAGACTCATTTGATTGAAGTTCGAAAAGAAGTTCACAGAAAAACACTTCGTTCCTTGAGCTTCAAAACTTCGATAATTCTATGCAAAAGGTAAGAAAACTTACTTTTCTTATGACCCAATTTCCTTTTTATATGCACAGCTGTTGCCCTAACAATTTTCGAAACGTGAATGAGATTACTGCGAATGGAGAAATTAGGTCAGTTCCTTTGTAAAAGCGGAATATTGTGGTTCTGAATATCTAAGTTATGTAGGTCTATTAATATATAATGTGGATTACTAAGTAAACTGCTATGTTGAGGTACCTGTCCCAGCGCTGGCAATTAACGAGAAGCGAGTAGAGCGAGCAACTAAAAACGAGTTGGCGAGCGACAAACGAATACTACCCGGCGCGCGGTGTGAACAATCAGCGATCAACTATTAATAATGAATAGGATAAAAATATTCTATTATCAGGCATGAAGGCCCATAGCGTGTTAGTATTATTAGGTCTTTACCTATGAAATTGCCGTTCTGCAGTACTGGCCATTTCAAATCAAAATAATTTTTGTTTGGCTAAGAATTCTAATTTCAAATTAATTTTATTTTAAAAACATGGATTTTTTTTTCTAAAAGTAGTCATTTCTTTATTAGTGATTAGTGATTAGTATAGTGATTAGTGTTACATTTTCATCGCATTTCAATCTTTTTCGTCATCATGGATACGTTAAAAATTCGAGTAATTATGGAATATGAGTACCGTCGTGGCAGCAACGCGGCACAAGCGGCACGCAACATCAACGACGTTTACGGAGCTAACACTACAAACCAACGCACCACCTGTTATTGGTTTGCTCGCTTCCGTTCTGGAAATTTCGACCTGAAAAATGAACCTCGCGGTCGTCCGAAGACTTTGGTCGACAATGACGAATTAAAGGCGATTGTGGAAGCTGATGATACACAATCTACGGCTGAATTAGCAGCAGCTTTCGACGTTAGCGTCAAAACAATATTGGTCCATTTGCGTCAAATTGGCAAGGTAAAAAAGCTTGACAAATGGGTGCCCCACGAACTCAATGATCGCCAGCGCGAAGTACGCGTCGAGACGTGCCTTGCACTGCTCAACAGACACACAAATGAAGGAATTTTGAACCGCATTGTTACCTGCGATGAAAAATGGATTCTGTTTGATAACCGTAAGCGCTCAGCAAGTTGGTTGGATCCTGGTTCAGCACCTAAACAATGCCCTAAACGAAAACTTACCCCTAGAAAAGTGATGGTCACTGTTTGGTGGTCTAGCGCCGGTGTGATTCATCACAGCTTCTTACCAAACGGGGTGAGCATTACTGCAGATGTGTACTGTGAAGAACTGAACACAATGATGGAGAAGCTGGCGCATCTCCAACCAGCATTGGTCAATCGCTCGTCTCCGCTGCTCCTGCACGACAACGCGCGACCTCATACTGCACAGCAGACGGTCTCCAAGTTGCAAGAACTGGGGTTGGAAGCTCTCCGTCATCCGCCCTACTCACCAGACCTTGCGCCTACAGACTACTACTTTTTCCAGAATTTGGATAACTTCTTGGCGGGAAAAAAATTTAATACCCGAGAGGCAGTACAAAATGCCTTTGAAGAATTTGTTGCCTCCCGTCCAGCTGATTTCTTTAAGAAGGGCATCAATAAACTGCCACTGCGATGGCAAAGATGCATTGATTGCATGGGTGATTACTTCGATTAATACAAATAAAAAATTCATGAAAAAAATTCGTTTAAATTTTTTCATACAAAACGGCAATTTCATAGGTAAAGACCTATTACATATTACTTAAAAAAAAAAACGACGGGTAGCACTCCGGGAGTGCCGGCAGAAGTGAAAACTTGAACATTAACTTTTTTATCAGTATTAAAGTACTATCATTTATGTGGTAGAATACAATATTTATTTATTGCGCTATCGTACACAAACATGACAATTTATATTACATTAAAAAGTTTATCTCTCAGAAAAATCAAGGCATCAGCTGTCACCATCTATGGATGTGCGTGGCACGCTGTAACTAACATAAACACACACGAACATTCGCGCAAGCGCCCTGCGCCGCCTAAACGAAACAGCAGGCGCAGGCATACATTGGCGCCGCGCCGTAGAAAGAGAAGGGGATACTTCCTCTCCTACGCCGCGCCGGCTGTCTACTCTCCATCCGTCTTACGAATTTTCGATCAGGTCACGTGTCCTGACGCGAGTTTTTTTTTTTTGCCCATTACAAAAAAGTGTACAACGCCGCTAAAGAAGTTATCACTTCAAAAACTATATTAGTAACATGCAGGAACACTAAAAAGAAAGAAATTATCATAATTTTGGTGATATCTTCTAAACGGGTTATCCGATTTTCATAATTCCAATTGGAATATTAGTTCTGGACTTAAACCAATCTTTTGAGACTTAAAATTATTGAAATACCTCTACTAAAAACAGAGGTGTCGGTAACGGTGTCGCGAGTTCGATTGTTTTTAACCATCTTGAGATGGGAAAAAACAATCGAACTCAACAAAATATGTCCAATGCGCCTTAAGAAGTTTTACTTCACAGGAAGGTTTGTTGCTATGTTGCCAACATGTAGCTTGGTAAATATGCCCATTGTAGGCCCATCCAGGCTCCCTACAAACACACCCTAAGAATACTGTTGCTGCTTGCCCTCACTTCGGTATATTACTGAGGCAACTTTCCTCCGCATTTTCGCAAAAGAGTCATTAGTGTGCGTCGTAGTAATAACAGCCACGCTGGTCGATATACCAGGTTAAGCCACAGCTGCTGGGGTTGGTCCGTGGATGGGTGATCATCTTTACATATCAAGAACCCTCCGTGCCCCGGAAAGCACATTAAGCCGTTGGTCCCGGTTGACACTTGTTGACAGTTGTTACGGGTCGTCAGAAGCCAGAAATTCTGTCAGCCAGTCTCACCAAGGAGTTTCGTATTACTTAGTAACTTGGTTGTGGAGGTCAGATATGCAGCCGCTCCATATAAAATGGTAGTATTCAGCTGCATATGGTTAGACTGGAAGCCGAAGCCAACATAGTTTGGAAAAGGCAGACAGATTAATACATAAACTTATTTACTTTTTACACGCTTTTTATTAGCTTCACCTGTATGTATGTTTGTAAGTTTGTAACCGACTTCTTGGGGCGCGATTTTGACCCACTTTAAATGGCCAGATTTCGTTCAAACTTTGTAGATTTATCGAGGACCGATGACAATCCTCTAATTTGATAAAATTATTCCATTTTTTCAATTCGCAAAATATGATTTTTGTTGATTTAAGTCGATAAGGTAAGAAACTTAATTTTATTTTTTATAATTTTTCTCTATAGTCGATAAGACAGGACTTGATGTTAATTTTAATTTCCAATAATTATCTTTAGCCGATTTCTCTAATATTAACAAATTTTAGACTAAGGAGAATTTTAATTCTACAAAACAAATAATAGTTAAAAAAACTAAAAATCACGCTTTTATAAATAAACCAAACTAAAAAATAGAAAATAAATTTTAATAAATTTAAATTAATAATAGTGTAAAAAAATTCAATAAATATAAATTAATAATAGTGTGAATAAAAAAAGCGTGTTTTTTAGTTTTTTAAACTATTATTTCTTTACACGCTTTTATTAGCTTCACTTGTATGTTTGTTTGTTTGTAACCGACTCCTTTGGACTTGATTTTGACCAACTTCAAATGGTCAGATTTCATTTAAACTTTGTAGACTTATCGAGGACCGATGACAATGCAATAATTAAAAAAAAAATAGAAAAACAAAAACCCAAAAAAAAAATGAAAAATCACGCTTTTGTAGTTAGCAGAAATAAAAAATAGAAAACAAATAATAGTTTAAAAAAAACACACTTTAAAAACCAAACTAAAAAAGTAGAAAATAATTTAATTCTATTAATAAGCGTCCCGTATGTGTCGCCGGGCGTAAAAGAATAGCACCATACCATTTCTTCCCGTGGGTGTCGTAGAAGGCGACTAAGGGACTTACTAGAGAATGGGCAGCAGCGTTCTCTATGCATTTTACCACCATACTGCGATCGCCAACCCGCCTGCCAAGCGTGGCGATTATGGCAAAACCCCCCATCCTGGGGGAGGCCTATGTCCAGCAGTGGATGTCTTTCGGCTGAAATGATGATGATTAATAAGCGTGTTTTTTTACTAATTTTTAGATTATTTCTTTGACTTACACGGGACCTACAATCTTTCTACGTTTCTTGAGCAATGAATTTGTATACTTATAGCTACTCGCTCCTCGGATGGTAGGGCAGGTGTCTTTGACTACCTCTTCCATCTCAACAATACTATTTTCAGAGCTATCTCAGATTTACGGTTTCGGGCTTAAATAATACCTTGGGGAAAGACTTTGTTAACTCTACAATATAAATTAATCAGTAGACGAAAGTAATAAATTAAACCGTTTAGTACGTTCCCTCGTCGTTTAATTCTGTTGAGAAGTTTTTATCTTTGAAACAGGCAGCCATACTTAAATTGTTTTTGTTCCGTACCGACTGTATCCGCTTACAAATATATTTTTTTCTTCACAGAGAATCGCTCAGTAGTTAGGTTAAAAATGTTGTCTGAAAACGATTTAAAAATATATCTAGGTACCTTTCCTTAGCCTTCTCATTATATGGTAGACCAGTATCCGACTTCTATACACGGTAGTAGGGACAATACAGCCCGACTCAGGTATCAAACCCAGAACTCCACTCACGATGGTCGAACTCGCGACTAAATTAGATGAAAAATGTACGGAAACATTTACAACGAAATTTTCACTGTAGAGTGTCTTGAATCTACTCAGATTATAAAACAAAGACAGATAGACCGCGCGGAACACCAAGAGTGAAGCCAAAAAACCAAATACTAAAGCGTCGCATTGTATATGTACTACAATGCGAGGCTTTAGTATTTGTATTTTTGACTCTTGGGTGTTCCGCGCGATCTATCGGCCTTTGTTTTATAATCTAAACCAAAAATAAAAACAAATACTAAAGCGTCGCATTGTATGTTACATAAAATGCGACGCTTTAGTATTTGGTTTTTTGGCCTCACTCTTGGTGTCCCGCGCGGTCTATCTGCCTTTGTTTTATCATCTGAGGTCTTGTAATATAATCTTCAATAAGCTATCTACACAATTTGTTATCTTCACTGGCTTCTTGTCTTACCTTATTAAATAAATAATTGTCTTATAGCCCTTGGTGATAAGCGCTCAAACTGATTGTTCAGGATTTCTGTTGTGGATTTCTGTATTATGTGGGTAATGTTTATCTATAGGCGTCTGTTGTTTTGGGAAGGGTCTTCCTCTTGTTTATACAGGAATATTGGTGTAAAATATTTTCAGAAACAATATTATGTAGATCAAGTCTTGCAGAAATTTAGGGTAGCATTTTTACGGTCAATTTTATTACCTGGCTTGCTTGGTCATCCTTTTACCCTTCTAACATTCAGCTGACTGTTGACTTCTTCCATACATCAGTAGCGACATCTACATCGCCACATGCGAACTACGCATCACACTGACGTCATGCAAAGTCCTGCATCGCGCAAGCAACGTTTATCGCGCATTAACATACAAAGTACGAACTTCAATCGTCGGGCAATAGCCCACCCAGGCACATCACCCGTGTGCATCGCGTGGTTATCGGATGTGTTGTTATCTATCCAATACCTTTAAACGAGCAATTCTTGTATTAAAGGTATTGTAATCGGAATCTCGGAAACGGCTCCAATAATGTTCATGAAATTTAGTATACAGTGTGTTTCGGGGGCGATAAATCGATCTAGATAGGTTTCATTTTTAGAAAACGTGAAACCAAAAAAAACAAAAAGAGCAAGACAAAGACCAACCATTACAAAAAGTTTTTTTTGTTACAACTGCCGTGTATACTTTCATATGCATTTAGTAAAGCTGTGATTTTCACTTAACAAACGTACCTATAGATCAATTTCTTGCTTACTTCAACCGTATTGATTCACCAAACTCGATAACACCCTTTGGCTTTGCAGCTAATCCGAATAAACTTCATATAAAACTCTTTATGCCACAAACCGACGGAAAACCGGCTGAAAGATTTACAAACTGGCTAAAACTAAGATTGATAGAGTGGGGTTAACGTTTTGAACATAATATGAACGAACCTATGCGAGGCGAAAACGATCTATCATCATTGCAAAAGTTACTTACATTAAGTCAATGGCTTGTATGACTTGTTGGTTTTTTTTGTGGTTGGGAAATCATCCAATAACTTCTCCAGCTCTGGATGGAGCAGGAGGGCGTGTCAGACTTTTACTGACTAAAACCCACCCGTGTTCCCTCAGTAGCCTGTGTACGGTATCTCTTTCGAACAACCCGCACCCCTGGCAGGCATCGGCCCTTGCGGACCCCATCGGTTTGTGCTGACATCTCTTTGAGGGGCGCGTGGAACACAACACGCCGTCGACCTGGGCTTAGTCTTTCCTGGACAGCGAGCTACCTATTCCAAACTGTCCGCAAGCCCGCGCGTACAGTGGCCGGGAATCAGCCTGGGATTCCCGACGCCCAGGGCGTCTCCTGCGGAGGCTAGGGCCGTGAGGGCGTATATATCACCTCTCCCTCACGTGCGCCGTCTCCCTCTTCGCGAGCATCACTGCTGCGCAGAAGGAGATGACGGATACCCGTGCATTCTCGCTCTGTACCATGCCCTGGACCAGGGCCGGACGCGAGAGATCGCCGCCGCCGATCGCCTCCACGAGGACACGGCGGTGCTCCGCCCAAGCCGGGCAGACCTCCACCGTATGCTCCACCGTGTCCTTAAGGCGATCTTCGCAAAGAAACTTGCGTCATGTACCTATTGTGCCACTAACTTAGCTGTTCAGATCGACAAAATTGGAACCACAACCAAACAACTAAATCAACAAATCAATTCTTTCAATGTCTGTGGGACTTTATATAAAGCTTTATTTTCTAAACATCACTTCGAAATTCGAACGGTCTGTCATTATGTGTGTGAATCCGCGATGATTTATTTTTAAAACAAATGAGTTCGCTTTCGAATTGTGTACGCGCTTTAAAATGAGACGGTTTTTTGACAGATTATAATTAAAATTAGAATACGTAACGTTCTTACAAATTCATGAATTCAGACGTCAACCCAATTACGGGAAGAAATCGATCTCGTAATACTAATTCTTTTGCTCGTCTTTTCCGGCTATCGTACGGCAATGCGGAAGCGCTCTTCCCGAATTTTAAGTGCCAGCTCGAAGACACATTTCAAATAGCAGATAAATTGTTAAATGAAATACGAAACTTGTACAGCCTCGTTGGTCTAGTGCTCGCAAGCGGTACTGCTGAGGTCCTGGTTTCGATTCCCAGGCCGAGCAAAGTGTTGTTGAGTTTTTCATTCTGGAATTTCTCATAAGCAGCCCGAAGTCAGGATATGTGCCTGATTGATGGCATACGTTCGCCCCATATTACATGGGACTTCTGGCACAATGTGGGTGCACACCTCTGCCCCCCCTTCGCGGAATCAAGGCGTGATGTTTTGTTTGTGAAACTGATAGCCTGAGATCCCAAGTAAGACCGGGTTTTTACTTGGGATCTTAGACTATCAGTTTTGAATGACTAACATAAAATCCTTGTTTAGCGATCTATAAATTCTATCTAATTCGTAAATTACAAACAATTAAACTGTTCCGGTCTACAAGATTCCAAGCCACCTCTGTATTTGCGAAAGTTGAGAACTTTCAACTTTGCATACAGGGCCGCTCCAATTTCGGGAACCGCCGTATTTTAGTTACGACCTCGTTAACGGCTGTATAAACTCGTGCGTGTGTTCTTGAGGGTAAGCAGAGATCAAAGTGAAGTGTAAATGATGAATTTTAATGGTAAACTTTGATGTTTTAATGTTTAGCGGCGTATTTTAGTGATGGGTTGTGACTTGTTGCTAGGGACATGCTTGTACTCAATTTCTAATGATAATATTCTCTTGTAGCTTGGTAAATATCTTGTCGTGGTTTCCATACCAGTGTAGCGGCACTATAAATAAAAAAAATGCTTCGCAACAAAATCCAAGAAACGCAAAAAGAAAAGTAGCGCCATCTACAATGCCACAGGCGAACTATCTGAGAAATTCTATATCGCGCAGTCAGAGTTTACCACGACACCCAAATAGGTACAAAACCCCGACATCGACTGTCGGGCAGTTTGCCCACCAGACACTATTATACCCGTCTGGTCGGAGGATCCTCCCTTTACCAACGTAGGTATGAGTGAACTTTACACCCTGTTCCTCATACCTCTAAAACAGTTTAGTGTTAAATAAAAAAATGAAAAATATACTCAGTTATTACTTTTTTTTTTTTTTTTTTTTTTTTAATTCTTTTTTTTCATGTAGTCGCAAGCAAGTCAAGCTATCCCTAACTGTCAAATTGTCCCAATTGAACATAAACCTTGTTCCTTTGTAATAAAGTTGAAAAACTATCAAAGAAATATGAAAGATTGGGGTAGCTTGATGTGCTGGCCTCTGTACTTAGTTTTGGTATTCTTTAGCCTACCTGTAATATTATAAAAACTTGAAATATGTAAGTGCTGTGCACACCTGTAAGAGACAAATTCACCCTAGATTTTAAGTTTAATTGTTACAGTACCCCAAAAATGTATTAGTAAATAAGTCGTTGGACTTTGGAGTGCCATAATTAACAAATAAATAAATGCATATGTCGTCAAGTAAAAATCTCGGCGCGATATTAATACGTGTGACGTATTAATACGTCACACGTATTAATATCGCGCCGAAAATTAATTATTTATTAGTATTTAGTGAAAGTAAAAATCCCGGCGCGATATTAATATCGCGCCGGGATTTTTACTTTCACTGCTTAAGGGACCTAGTCGCGGGCTCGAACTCACTGGTGGGCCTGGCTGAAAAGCACGCTGTCTCATCAGGCTTCGTGTCCGACAGAGGTAGTATCAGTGATGAGCAGTTAGACGCTAGTCTACACGCACAATATTAGTGAGTGAGCTGCAGGATCAGTTATAGTAAAACAGGCGCGTAAAAAGTTAAGAAGTCGTCCTTCGGAAGATCAGGTTTTATGAAAAAATCTCAGCATAAATCAATAACCAATAAAGTTTTTTGAACTTTTAGATAATTGAGCTTTGTCGATACCTACTTAGAATTGGAGATTTTACACTTCTTTTATTACTTAAACACGCCCAAAGTTAGGTTAAATTAGCAAGAAAAACGAATCTTTGTTGGCTCCTAACTTTTTAATGGTTTTTAATTTTAGTATTCTGTTTCCGTACAGACAATATTAATAATGAGACAAAACCATACCATGTTTAATTTTTGAAATACATTTTCGGACGGTGGAGTAACACACTCCCAAAGTTTTTATGGGAAAAATGTGGAGAACACTGTTTCTTCGCACTGATACACACTTGATGCACACACACGTGGGATTCTAAATTCTCGGTTCATTACCTTGGAAATCAAGTGGGTGATAAAATTCCACTACGATATTTTTGCGGCCGTATATAGGTCGACTAACGGGTACCCAATGGATATTTTAACAAAATTTTAAAGTAATATTACGATTTGTAAGTCCATTACAGCAGCACAATCAACCTGGAATGTTCCCACTGCTGGGACACGGGCCTCCTCTCTCTGAAAGGAACTGCGACACATTGTCTTCGAGTTTTTTGGTTATAGATCATGCCCGTTTCCTCACGATGTTTTCGATCACCATTTTGTGAAAAGTGCTATTGAAATAAATTGAAAAAAAAAACAGTAGTGCCGGCAGTAGTGAAAACTTGAACAATTACGTGTGTATTTTTTGAATCGTCAGATAAAACAACGTTTAACGTTGTTCGTTCGTTCGTTCGTGTTGACTGTGGTGTCGGTAACAGTGTCGCGAGTTCAATTGTTTTTTACCGTCTCAAAAAATGCCCAATGCGCTAAAGAAGTTTTCACCTCAGAAATATTGTCTTCATGACGCTTCGAACCCACGACTACCACCACTGCTGTCAGGAAAAGGACGAAAAACGTGTGCAAAAATACACCCTTTTTATATACACACTTTATTCACACTACACAACTTTAATTAAAGTGGTTAACCTCAAGGCAAGTCTACTCCGACACACTAGCTTAGAATACGCTATTTCAGCGAAGATAAAACAAAGAGAGAGAGATGGCTCAGTTGTCTGGCACTACGCCAGACTTGATGCATCTAATAACAGTCAAAATAAATTGGTTTGCCACAATGAAGACGTTGTATGTGTCGTGTCTACCTATCCCTTACAAATAAAAGGAATAAAAATAGGCTAGACAATTAAATTTATTAAGAGGAATATAAAAATACAGAAGTTCTATGAAAAGGTACCTGCCTAAAACGTGACGGGTGGTCAAAAGCCCAAAAATCTAATAACCTGTCTTAACAACGGGTATCGTGTTACCCAGTAACTTGGTTTTCGAGGTCAGATAGGCAGTCGCTCCTACTACTAAAATACTGGTATTCAGCTGCGTCCGGTTAGACTGGAATCTGAGCCCAAAATACTTGGGAAAAGGCTAGGCAGATGATGAATTGGGTAACAAATGCAAAATGTAACCAATTTCAGACCTCTATGGTTAGACTATTAACCCTGAAAAATCTCAAACTAAAGGTTTATATACAAAGCTACATAATTATACCGACAAACAACATTGGGATCTTGCGAGTATTCATTTTTTTTACGGTTTTTCAAGATAGACAAGATAATATTTATTTGCTAAGACATGTGTACACATACAAGAGTATAAACGTGCATGCAGGATAACATAATGAGAATTTTATAGGTTCAGACATTTTAGCCACATACAATGGCGTGCAAATATGAATAGTTCTGATTGAACAAATTAATTAAGAATATAATATTCTTTATTATGTAGGTACACCATGCGAAATAACTTCCTACAAAAAGCGCATTAATTGTAAACCTACATTTACTTAAACGACTTACGTGTTTATGGGTCGTAGGTTCGAACCCAAACAGGCACTTTACTTTGTGTAAATTATTTCACCACCACTGCTCTGTAAACGGTGAAGGAAAACATCGTGAAGAAACCGGCATGTCCTAGAACGAAACATTCGAAAACATGTGACATTTACCAACCCGCACTGGATCTACGTGGTGGATTACGGCCCACTCCCACTTACAGAGAGGAGGCCTGTGCCCAGCATCGGGATTATAGGCTGATTTTGTATGTTATGTCATGATCATCTGCCTAGCCTTTTCCCAATCACGCTGGGGTCGGCTTCCAGTCTAACCGGATGCAGCTGAATACCAGTATTTCACATGGAGCGACTGCCTATCTGACCTCCACAACCCAGTTACTGGGTAACACTATACCCCTTGGTAAGACTGGTTGTCAGACTTTCGAGCTTCAGACGACCCGTAACGACTGTCATAGATATACAAATGACAGCCGGGACCAACGGCTTACCGTGCTTTCCGAGGCACGGAGGGGTTTTTTTTTTTTTTTTGGGTGGGAAATCATCAAATTACTTCTCCCGCTCTGGGTGAAGCAGGAGGGCGTGTCAGACTTTTACTGACTAAAACCCACCCGTGTTCCTTCATTAGCCCGTATGCCAGGGGCTGTGGTACCTCTTTCGAACGAACCCGCACCCCTGACAGGCATCGGCCCTTGCGGGCCCCATCATTTTTTGTGCTGACATCTCTTTGAGGCGCGCGTGGAACACAACGCGCCGTCGACTTGGGCTTGGTCCTTACCGGACAGCGAGCTACCCATTACTCGCCGTCCGCAAGCCCATGCCTACGGTGGCCGGAAATCGGCCTGGGATTCCCGACGCCCAGGGCGTCTCCGTATCCTGCGGCGGCTAGGGTCGCGAGGGCGCATATGCTGCCTCTCCCTCACGTGCGCCGCCTCCCTCTTCACGAGCATCACTGCTTCGCTGAAGGAGGTGACGGCTCCCCATGCCCTCTCGCTCCGTACCATGGCCTGGACCAGGGCCGGACGCGAGAGATCGCCGCCGTCGATCGCCTCCACGAGGACACGGCGGTGCTCCACCCAAGCCGGGCAGACCGCCACCGTGTGCTCTACCGTGTCCTCAGGGCGATCTTCGCAGTGGAAACACCCGGGCGTTTCCTCCCGCCCTATCCGAAACAGGGACCTCCCGAAACCACCATGTCCGGTGAGGACCTGCGTCAGGCGGAAGGTGAGGACGCCATGCCGCCTCTCAAACCACTCCTCAAAGAGGGGACTTACCGCCGCAATCGTGGCGTGCCCAAGGCACGGAGGGGTCTTGGTATGTAAAGATGGTCATCCATCCACGGTTCAACCGCGGCAAGCGTAGCTTAACCTGATCGATCGACCCGTGCGGTTTATGCTACTAAGCCACAAGCCCCAATTTTGTAAGTTATGTATGTTTATGTATAATATCTATGTGTTGTGTGTCTAAATTCTAAAATCAAGTTTTCATAAAATAGTTTCGGGTAAATATTATAAACTATAAAAACCGTAAACACTAATTTAAAATCCATTCCGATATCCAAATAAAACTCCAAAATACGCCACTTCATAAATCCAATTGGAACGCCGCAAAAAACCATCCGATGTAACATCGAGTATAATTTAATCGATTCAATTAGCTTCCGCGCCATCGATTCTGTGGAGGCAGCGGTAACTCGGTTCGCTATCTAATCGATAAGATCGCATCGGTACGAGTCGGCCGAGCGAATCGATTCTGGTAACGAAATTAGCTTATGGCTTAGAAAGCGGGTTGAAAGATATGGAGTGTACTGATGTTTTGATTAATTTTGAATTATGGGTAAGTTACTTAATATTAAATTGAAGAATATTTTTGAGAGAAAATATCTCTTTACCCGAATGCGTCAAGGCCGCAGGAATCCGCAGGATGTGGGAAGCACAAGACCGGTCGAAGTGGAGGAGCTTGGGAGAGGCCTATGTCCAGCAGTGGACGTCTTTCGGCTGAAATGATGACCCGACTGCGTGACGCATACGAGGGTAAAGTGTTTATCAGCCTATGTAAGTAATATGTTGTGAAAAAGAAAGAAAAAAGGAGGCATCTTCTGAAAAACAACAAAGACTTTATTGCCTTCGACTGCATGAAATTGCTTAAAGTATTTTTAATGCTCAACCTCCATAATTTTTTTTTAGTTTTCTTTTTACATAGTCGGAAATTTCGGTTTTTTAATTTCCTTTTTTTATTGAAAAGAAACGGGCGATGAAAGAACCCCACACTCACTAACCGAGGGCAAGCGATTTTCCTCAAAATGTTTTCTTCATAGAAAATGATACTAAGTCTTTACAATAACTTTGAAAGTAGGTATAATAATCTAATTGCTGATTATAAAAAAAAAACACAATAAAAGTCTGACATTCAATTATTTTTCGCGAAAGGAATACAAAATATAAGAAAGACTTAATTTTTCTGCAGTCAGTGTTAATGTATTTTCAACTTTATCCCACTCAAAATTAAGTGCAAAACCGACTAAGACTTAATTTTTCAGTAAGCTTTATTCTATTTCCAACTCTATCCCAATCAAAATTAAGTGCAAAACCGAGAAAGTGAGACTCCTCCATTTGTACATTGGTTCCTGTCTTCCATTTCTCCGTGTATCATTTATCATTGGAAGGAAAACAAAGTGGGAAGATCCACACTCTATTTGTCATGAGTCAGCTAATAATCAAGTAGCGAAGCTTACCGGCAGTGGGGCTAATAAACGACGAAGATAATTTGATTTCTGGTCGTTACAGACAATTTACTTACTGACTATGTCAGTTCATCCGATACTTTCCAGATTGTTGTATTTTAGTTAGGTATGGAATTATATTTCGAACTCTAATAAAGGTCATAGGTTCAAACCCAGACACGCACTTTAGCGTACGTGAGTGTTGTACATAAATTATTTCATCACCACTGCTCTCAAAACGGTGAAGAAAAACATCGTGAGGAAACCGGCATATCCTAGAACCAAAAATTCAAAGACATGTGACATCTACCAACCCGCACTGGGCCCGCGTGGTGGATTACGGCCTACTCTCACCGAGAAGAGGCCTGTGCCCAGCAGTGGAAACGTTCAAAGCTGAGTATGTACGTATGTATATTGTCTTTTCGTCATCGATAGAGTCCACAATAAAATAGAGAACTCCGTAGCTAAGTAACAAAAGCCGCAAGGATCGATCGATCAGGTTAAGCTACGCTTTCTGCGGTTGGTTCATGGATGGGTGACCATCTTTACATACCAAGACTCCTCCGTGCCTCAGAAAGCACGTTAAGCTGTTGATCCCGGCTGTCATTCGTGTAACTTAAACAGCCGTTACGGGTCGTCAGAAGCCCGAAATTCTGACCACCAGTGTTACCAAGGGGTATAGTATTACCCAGTAACTGGGTTATAGAGATCAGATAGCTAGTCGCTCCATGTAAAATACTGGTAATCAGCTGTATCCGGTTAGACAAGAAGCCGACCCCAACATAGTACACTATAGCTTCTGCCACCGGCTTCGCGTGGAGGTCGGAAATTATCCCACGGAAACGTACTACCGCGATAAAAAGTATCCTATGTGTTAATTTAGGTTAATTATAATGTACCTGTGTGCCATATTTCCAGGAATAGACAAGATTTCAGGAATAGACAAGATTTCAGGAATAGACAAGATTTTGACGACGTAAACAGTGCACTCTCAATGCTTACGGATTGGTTTACGGCAAATAACCTAGTACTTAATGCCAAGAAGACAAAGTGTGTAAAATTCGCCTTACCGAATGTTAAATCTTGGTCCAAACATCGTGTTAGATAAAGAGGTGCTTGAAACCGTAGACTCGACAGTTTTTTTGGGCATAACAGTAGATGCTAAACTTCAGTGGGGCTCACACATATCAAGCCTAGCGGGAAGGCTCAGTTCGGCCGCCTATGCCGTTAGAAAAGTAAGACAGTACAATGACGTTGAAACAGCTCGGTTAGTTTATTTCAGTTATTTTCATAGCGTTATGTCCTACGGCATTCTGTTGTGGGGCAAAGCCGCTGATATTCAAAATATTTTTGTTCTTCAAAAGCGAGCTGTTCGAGCAATTTACCAACTGGGTGCTAGAGTGTCCCTAAGAGATTTTTTTAAAGATATCAGTATTCTCACGGTGGCATCGCAATTCATATTCGCTAACATCTTATATATTAGGCAAAATATACACTTATACACTAAAAACAGTGATATTCATAATATAAATACTAGGAATAAGGATAAACTACGTGCTCCCTTTCACCGGCTTCATAAGGTTCATAACTCATTTGTTGGGCTTGGTATAACCTTTTATAACAAGCTTCCCTCTTCTTTGTTAGATTTACATTTTAATGCGTTTAAAGCCAAAGTAAAATCCAACCTTTGTTCTAAGGCATACTATTCTATTAACGACTACTTAAACGATAAGAATAGTTGGTCGCTGTGATTAACTCAAGACAATGTTTGTGTTCTTTCACCAGAATTAGCTTACCTACTGACAGGTTGTATGAATTACATTCATATACTTAATTGTTTATTTTATTAGACTCTTTAAATCATTTTATTTTTTACTATTGTATTGTACAGTATCAAGTTCTTCTAACTGAACAGACAGCTGTGCTGCTGGGGAGTTTGTTGCGCCACTTCTTCTTCCCAGCTAAAGCACTAGGAAGTGTCGAAGGGTGGGCGTTTTGGGGGGACTGTCTTATGTTTTATTTTTTATTTTATTTTTGACGTTCGAAAAGTGCTGACTCTCAGCCTAGTTTGAATAAATGACTTTTGATTTTGATTTTGATTTTCATCTAAATCCGTTCAGCCGTTTTTGCGTGATTGAGTAACCAACATCCAAACATCTTCACAAACTTTCACAATAATATTAGATTATAATATTGGGATAAATTTGAAAATAGAATAACACTGCAGAAAAATGAAGTCTGGTAAGTATTTTGTATTCTTTTCACAAAAAATAATTGAATGTCAGACTTTTACGTTGTGTTTTTTTTTAATTTTTATAATCAACAATTATATACTTTCAAAGTTATTGCAAAGACATCGTTATCATTTTCTATGAAGAAACGCCGAAAAGTAAATGATAAATGATTTTAGTTCTGTAAGTAGGTTTTTACAAACACTTTTACACGTCAATCATATTTTTTAAACTAGATGAGGTCGGCGTTTCCTATCTGACTACTCTGAAAAGAAAGGCCGAAACAAACTCAGAGGTCACAGTCTCTTTTAAAGTCCAGACATAATCTTGGTCAGATCATGTGAAGACCATGTGGAGTGGTGTCTGAAATGGTCTTTTGAGGAAAGAAACCACACAGATTGAGTGGACCTGTCCATTCAGTGCACGCATGTATCAGTAATCATACGGCTCAACTCAGAACTTGAGGAGCTCAACGATTTGACGAACAATACCAAAGAAAGGACATTAGGGTAGGCCACATAAAGTACTCAAATGCCAGATGATTATCTTTAAAAATGAACTGAGAAAGAAACGAAACACAAAAACAAAAATACCACATAGTCCTCACATTCACAATAATTAACGCAAAAATAATATTATACATTTCAAAGTAAATATTCATGTCAAAGTGTATATAATAATAATCGAATGTCAAAGAGCAAAACAAAAAAAAAAAAAACATTCAGTATACAAAATTGGAGCAGGTCAATCCCAAGCTTTTTTGGCCTCAATATAATCTAACGCCATCTAGTGACGAGTTAATAAACATTTTTTCAACACACTTGCTCATAAAATGGCTCTAATTTCACTACAGTTAGGCACATAATGACACCTATTATCAAACTGTGACTTTTTCATTACTATTATTCACTAGTGAGTTATAGAATTGGTCGAGTTGCTTTGTTCTTAGTGAGTTATAGGTTGTTTTTTGTTTGAGTTGCTTTGTTCTTAAAAACGATGATGATGATGGATGATGCTGGATGATGATGGATGATGCTGGATGATGATGGATGATGATGATGGATGATGATGGATGACGATGGATGATGATGATGGATGATGCTGGATGATGATGGGTGATGATGAGTGATGATGGATGATGATAGATGATGATGGATCTGGATGACGATGGATGATGATGGATGATGATGGATGACGATGGATGATGATGGATGATGATGAATGATGATGATGGATGATGCTGGATGATGATGGGTGATGATGAGTGATGGTGGATGATGATAGATGACGATGGATGACGATGGATGATGATGGATGATGATGGATGACGATGGATGATGATGGATGATGATGGATGATGATGGATGACGATGGATGATGATGGATGATGATGGATGATGATGATGGATGATGATGGATGATGATGATGATGATGATTTAGTATTATTTTCTTCGCAAGTGTGTTGAAAAACGTCGTATGATACACGTGTGTATTGATGATTATCGTCCTCGGCTCTCTTAAGACCCTCGCCTGACGGCTCGGGTCTCAATGGCGCCTCAGCGATAATCACCAACGTTACACACTTGTACCATAATGTACTATTATACATTTGATATTACGAGCGCGGTTTAATAATATATTGTCTGTGTGCGGCTAAACACTATGCATACTTAAGAGACAGTATGAGGTTTTAAAGTAGGATTAAATCCACAGATCTTAACAATCAAAGTAAGTAATTTACATTCATCCGGTTATCTGTCATCTCGATCTTATAATACGAAAACAGAGCAATGATCAGTCATTAAACACGATTCAAAATTAGATTTGAATATAGATTAGAATTTAATTTGTGCCAGAACGCGGCCCAAGAATTTCGGTCGTGAAATTAAATCAAAACTTGCTTTTTCTATTAAAACCCATGGGATACGAAATTTCCCGGAAACAAAGAACAAATTTGTAATATTTAACACATGGACAGATTTCGGATACATATTGGATTGTGAGGAGGTTTGTCACGCGCGTCATATGGTGGAGTTTCGAGTGATGAGTTCCTAACTTTAGATTGGTATTTGTAGGTACAGTCGCCAAGCACATCAAGCTACCACAAACAGTCAAATTTTCCCAATTGAACATGAACCTTGTTAATTTGTGATAAAGTTTGAAATCTATCAAAGAAATTTGACAGATTGGAGTAACTTGATGTGCTGGCTTGTGTTCCTACTATGGGTTGTTACATAAAAAAAAAACACAAATTATCACTTCCCTAAGAATTTTCCGCATAATTTCATTTGCCAAATTATTACTTAGCAAATAAACTCTTCACAAATAATTGTAAGAAAAACCTAATTTTTAGCAAGTGAACGTTTAAACAATAACTTGCTCAGCAACTAGTACTTTCCTAATTTTAATGTATTCAAATAATTCAGTTGGTATAACATATTTTACGCAAAATAAAATAAGCCAAATATTTAGTACCGTCAGTTTTCAATTTACCTACTATTTATATTCAGTCAACGACGATGTTTTATTACAAGGGTATTTTTTCCACTGGGAACAAATTCTAAACTGGTAATCATAATATTTTAAGATTTTGGTAATAGTTTTAAGGTATATACAATACGTTCAAAAATACGTTGGGTGGTCACCAACCTAACCTAGCTGTTACATGACAAATCATTTGACTAAATGTTTACTGTCTAAAGATTGTTTGCTGTAATAAATCATTTGATTAAAAATACCTTAATGACATTATCCTTGGTAATATTCTGCCGAGTATAAATTTGACTAAATGAAAATGTACGTACTAAAATCGTTCCAAATATTGCATTGGTTTAAAAAATGTTGCTAAAATTTGTTTGGATAATGAAATTTTGTCAAAATCATTTTGGCAAAACGGCAGGATCCCAGGTAGGTACTGTACATGAAGGTTGACTACCCTATACTAAATTGTAGTCTGCTGTTGACTGCCAAAGTGGACCTTATGTTGTACAGTCTAGCGATAAAATTACTGTAGTTGCATTTGAACTGTCAAACAAATTTAAAAATGGAATACTATGTCTTTTTGTTAAAAAAAATCACCCTTTGTTCTTGTTAAAAGGGTATAAATCTAAAGTCGACAATAACGCTGTTTCAGATGTCCAAAACAGGTGATGTCTTTTTCCATTAGATGAAGCCTTTGATCTAAAATATATTGAAAAAAACCGGTCAAGTGCGAGTTGGACTCGCGCACCGAGGTTTCCGTACAAACCTGTGGGTATATAAGTAAAAGTTCAAAATTGTCAAAAATATTTTTTTTTATATGACGAAACTAAAAATTTTCGGTTTTCGTAATTTTTCCTATATCTGTACTATAAGACGTGACTTCGTACAAAATTTCAAGATTCTAAGTTCACGGGAAGTACCCTGTAGGTTTTGATTCCCGTGCGAGTTTCGAAAATTTGCGGAATTTTGCGGCCTAAATGGCTGTATCTTTTGATTGCGTTGACTTAGAAGGTTGATTTTTCTACAGCTTCCAGGGACAGTAGAACTAAGTATCATATAGAAATTTCATACCTCCTCCTCCTACCGTTTGATACCTCCACGCGTTCCTGAGAAAAACGGTCTTGACAGACGGACGGACGGACGGACGGACGGACAACAAAGTGATCTTATAAGGGTTCCGTTTTTTCCTTTAGAGGCACGGGACCCTAAAAAGGACAAAAAAACCCATATTTCCATACTATTCAACTATAATCTCGGTAGTTTGACATCAATGAACGACTATTTCTATTCAAAAATCTCAACTTCCATTCACGTTATTCAAAAAAACTTGTAATCTAAAAATGGTTTCACGAAAAAAGCACAAACTAAACTAATAAAACGGTATCAAAGGTTGCCCGGGCAACCCCCAACTTGGGCAGGGGCAGGCCCGGGTAGACCCGAATCGTGTGCTTTATGAAATTTTTATTTAATCTGCTGAAGAGTCGATGTACTCGAGCATTTGGATTAAAAAATCATAACATTGGATGACGGTTTTCTTTACGCAGTTTTTTTGTACCTATCTTTTGTTAAATATTTTGGCTGCAGTGAAATTTTGATTGATTGAAAAACAAATCCTAACTAATATTTTGGATGCGAAAGTAACTTTGTTTCTTTGTTACGATAAAACGGCTGAACGGATGCTAATAGACAAATTATAAATATTGCATGTTATGCCATTGATTGTGCTTTTTCAAGACCAAAATTCCGCTAACTCTTGTTTCAACCCAGTAAAGGTAATCAAAATAACATTAATCAATTTGTGATGACACGCTAAAAGGAAGACTAATCAATTGAATGAATTGTGCAAATTAATCACACACCACCACACTTCAGCCGAAAGACGTCCACTGCTGGAAATATGTGTCCCCAAAAGGGGGGTTTGCCATAATCACCATGCTTGGCAGGCAGGTTGGCGATCGCAGTATGGTGGTAAAATGAATAGAGAACGCTGCTGCCCATTCTCTAGTAAGTCTCTTAGTCGCCTTCTACGACACCCACTGGAAGAAATGGGATGCGGCTATTCTTTTACGTCCGGCAACACGGAACTACTAAATAACTAAGTATTCAACAATCAATAAAACATTTTGCAAAGCGTATTAAAACACTCTAATAATATACATAATGTAGTATAATATATAATTTAACACGCTCTGTGGTTTCAACTACGAATATTACATTTCATTTTTGTACTCGAGCCAAATATGGTTTGGCATTACATGTAGCTATGATTAACCTGTCAAGGGAAATTAAATTTAAATATTATTCTATGGTGTGTTACACCTTGTTAATTTTCACTGCTGAAAATTGGTTTCACAAATTAATCGTAGACGGGTAAATTTATATACGTAATGAAGGAATGATTGATGTTCGTAATGAACAGAAGGACCTTATTTAGACACATCACGCACGTCTTATCGAAATGCTGATTTTTCATCTACCCAATGCAGCAATCAGTAACCCCAGTATTTCCGAAAAAAAACAGTACAACGTTATTTTTAGTATATGCGAAACCTGAATATAATTTGTTCAGAATAAGTAAATGAATCGATTCCAATAATTTTTACACCATGTTATATTTATTCTCAAAAAAGTTTTTCAAGTGTGATATAAAATGTTATCACCAATTAATTACAATACAAACGCCTTACGATTAGGTAACTACTGCCTAATTCTCAATGAGCACAATACGATGCTGGACGCGCGGTCGGCGCGGGGCCCGCGTGGTGACCATGTTTATATATAGACCACCAGGTAACATAACAAACTTATAACTTTGTGTTATTTTGATACATTTTTGAAATTCCGTACATAGATACTTTACATAAAATACTAGGCACGTCTTTCGGGGTTTCGCATATACTAAAACTAGGATTGTATAGAACGTTTTTTATTAAAACCCTGATCTGTCCATGGAGTCACTACAATCGACCTCCCCCCAACCTTACCCAAAAAATATTTTCAATTCTCTAAATAATTCTACGATCGGCTTACCCAAAAACAACAACAAAATATTTACATTCCGAGCCCATCAAAAAGAAAAACAAAAGCCTATTACCTGAAAAAACAAAAATTCTATTAGACAACAAATTCTTTAAATAACCTCTCAAAAATTGCTATCATTTTCAGGGGACTTAGTCACGCACAACGGACCGAATGGGAGTCTACGTGCGGAAAAGGGAGTCCCATCATCATCAGGGGACTTAGTTGATTGGTGGCACAAATCAGATAGTAGCAGAAGGTTATCTTCATAACACGAGCGAAAAGCACGCACACTTCATTCAATGGAAAAAGTTGACAGAGTGTGACAATTATTTTTACTTGTTTATGTTTTCAATACTCAATACATGCATTCCACAATGTATATGGTTAGGTGGTAAACATTGGCTTAATGACACAATCATGGACCCTGTCGGGCAAGGCAAAAGAAAATTAGAAGGAGATAGAGAAGGACCTACAGTTTATCTTAAAATCTAACTTATTCTAAATACAATAAAAATATAAAGACATTTTTGGGTATTCTAAAAAATAGTTTTAGGGATTTATCATTTAGATATTCTTGTACACTGTAATAACATTTACTTAATAATAGGTTTTTTTTAATTTGTTACTGATTAAATGGGGTTTCTTTTTCATTTCTAATTGATTCTAGTAAATTATTATATAATTTTATTAACATAACCAGAGGGCTTGTTGAGTTGAGTTTTGTTAGTAGGTTTACATTGATACTTACACTACATACACTGAACGGTGAAGGATAATTGACGTTCACTACGATAGCATAGGAAAATTTTGTAAATTAATTATTGAATACTATTCTCATAGCTAAGACATCTTAATAATTGCCAATTTGTTAATTTTTGTACGTTTTTAATGTTATTTAATTTTACATATTTTCTAATGTAAACTTAGTTTAATTAATTTATTCTGTTAATTGATTTTGAGATTCCTGTCCTACAGTATTTTAACGAAATATATAGTATAAATAAATTAGTGCATGTGGTGTTAGCCTGTAAGTAATTGTTGCACTGATAAATGTTAATAAAAGTGCGTGCACTTGCACGCACTTTTAATTAAAATGTTACGTGTAAACAATTGTAGGTTAACCAAATAAATAAATAAATAACATCCGAAGAAAACCAGCATGTACTAGAACCAAAAATTCTAAGACATATGACATCTATAAGCCCGCAGTGGATGGATTACGGTCCACTCCTTCTCATTGAGCGGAGGCCTGTGTTCCCAGCAGTGGGAACGTTAAAAGCTGATTGTGTGTTGTGTGGGTTTAATTCATATAGCTTAATGTAAAATCTGTAAAATAAATGTATTTTTATGTGTAAAGTCTACAATACAGTAAAACCATGTTATTTTAGAAAGTGACAGCTAGATACTGTCAGATTTTTCCAGTGTATTAATAATGTCTGTACCGTCCTGACAGAGTGCACCGACAGCGTGTATTGTCCCTAAGTCCGGCAATGCTGCAGCAGACATACTGTTATGTTGTGAGTGTTCGTTTTGTCTTTTTTTTTTGTCTGTACTTATTATGCTGTCTGTATCATTTATGTATGTCTGTTTATGAGTCTTGTTACTTGAATTAAACACATTTTATTTATTTTATTCATAGCATTCGTTTGAGTAGTTTGAGATACACGACGTACCCGTTTATTCGTCGTTCCATACTTCTCTATACGTCGTCATCTCGGTACTCGCCCCTTTTCTCTCCAAATCATCTTTCACACAGTCCATCCATGACAAGCAGGTCAATCAGAATCTGAATCATTTTTGAAAGATGTATATTGATATTAATAACATTGCTCCATAATTATGTTCAAAAAATTCGTCTGCTCAACAAAGTAAATAATGCAATGACTGTTGGTGAACTGTTAAAATGCCATTCCTACCGTTAGTGTATTAGATAGATAAAACCTTTATTTGGTGCACACAAAAGACATAACACTACACGCAAAACACATAACACTACAGACAAAAGACATAATACTACAGACAAAAGACATAATACTACACACAAAAGACATAACATTACACACAAAGGTACAAATAAATCATAACAAATTACATGGCTAGTTCCGTGTGGTGCAGGGCGTAAAAGAATAGCACCATCCCATTTCTTCCCGTTGGTGTCGTGGAAGGCGACTAAGGGACTTACAAGAGAATGGGCAGCAGCGTTCTCTATGCATTTTACCACCGTACTGCGATCACCAACCCGTGTGCCAAGCATGGCGATTATAGCAAAATCTCCCTTCTGGGGAGGCCTATGTCCAGTAGTGGACGTCTTTCAGCTGATATGATGATGATGACTGCCTATCTGACCTCCACAACCCAGTTACTGGGTTACCCTATGATGATGACGGAGCCTACCTTCTGTATTTATTTATTTAGTGTTGACGGTGTACTTAATTCGAGCTTCCTATTAAGTTACTCTCCTGGCGTGGGAACAAAGGGCTGGCGGTAAAATGTGTACTTTGTCGATGCCGAGGCGATCGATACTATTGTGTACGGCCATTTTGTTAACGTATTGTTGTATTGCTGGTATTTCATATTCTTGTATATTTTTTTTAACCCCCGACCCAAAAACGACGGGGACGGTCCCCCGACCTTACAACGCCTTGATCAAAATATCACCTACAACTTAAAAGACCATTTTTTTTTTTACTTTTTAGAGTATTTTTTGTCGTAGGTTTTTTTAAATTTAGCTTTTTTGTTCGGATATTTTTGTGACTTCACGATTTCCCTTTCGAAGGAGTCAACTAAAATCGTTCTGATTTTATCTGGCTCGTCGTTTTCCTTACATAATAGACTAGGAGCGTCCCGCGGCTTCACCCGCGTAGTTCCCGTTCCCGTGGTAATACGAGAATAAAATATAGCCTATGTCACCCGGGGATAGTGTAGCTTCCCAACAGAGGAAGGATTTTTCAAATCCGTTCAGTAGTTTCGGAGCCTATTCAATACAAACAAACAAACAATCGAATCTTTCCTCTTTATATAATATATTAGTATAGATATAGATAACAGAATTTTCATATCTAAGAAAAACCCAGTGATGCGATAAGATAGCCAAAATAACTATTGAATTACAAAGTCACGTAAGAAACCTAAGAAAATTTTGATGCCCTTCAAATACCACTAGTAGGTACTTATAAGAAAAGAATTGTCAAGAAATTATAAATAGACTAGTTACTGGGTACCACAGTAACGGCTGTCAAAGTTACAACAATGACAGCCGGGATCAACAGCTTAACGTGCTTTCCGAGGCACGGAGGGCTCTTGGTGTGTAAATATGGTCACCCATCCACGGACCAACCGCGTCAAGCGTAGCTTAACTTGATCGATCGACTTGTGCGGCTGTTTATTACTTAGCCACAAGCCCTACTTCCTATCCGACTGTAAGTATAATTGATTTGTCGCCAAAATTTATTTATGTTTCCCCATCGCAAATAAAGGAGGAGCCTGGGGGAGGCCTATGTCCAGCAGTGGACGTCTTTCGGCTGATATGATGATGATGATGATGATGATGATCGCAAATAAATAAAAAACCCGTACAAGAAGATGTTCAGAAGTATTGCGACCGCAGCATTTTTGTAAATATTCATTTACGTATAATTGTATAAATTGTCGCTGATTTATCTTCCTTTTCTGTTTATTTTTGATACAGGGTGGGAATAATTATTGGTTTTGTAAGTAGCCGCCAATTTGTGGTATTTTTAAATAAATAATGGTGGAAGCGGTCCAGTTTAAACGGATGCCGACTGAGTCTTTTAATTTGTGTTTCATTTAATTTTATTCGTATTTGTTGGATGTACATAATTCTTGAGTTTCAGAAGGTTATTTGCACGATTAATTATAATTACTTAGCCTTTAGTGTTGAAACTAAACCAAAAATACAATGTATATATTGACTGACTTTAAGCTACGCTTGCCGCGGTTGGTCCGTGGATGTGTAACCATCTTTACATACCAAGACCCTTCCGTGCCTCGGAAAGCACGTTAAGCCGTTGGTCCCGGCTGTCATTTGAGGATCTTTGACAGTCGTTACGGGTCGTCAGAAGCCCGAAAGTCTGACAACCAGTCTTTCCAAGGGGTATCGTATTATCCAGTAACTGGGTTGTGGAGGTCAGATAGGCAGTCGCTCCATGTAAAATACTGGTACTCAGCTGCATCCGGTTAGACTGGAAGCCGACCCCAACATAGTTGGGAAAAGGCTAGGCAGATGATGATTTAATTTTATTCGTATTTGTTGGATGTACATAATTCTTGAATTTCAGAAGGTTCTTTGCACGATTAATTATAATTACTTAGCCTTTAGTGTCGAAACTAAACCAAAAATACAATGTTTCCAAATATTGACTGACTTGTGAACTAACACGTTTGGATTTCCCGGTTTACTGATAAGCGTGTCTTAAGACACATCGGCCTCTTTCAGCTGCTTCTATTCCTTTCTATTTTGGCTTTCCTTGACCAGCACCCTAATTGCATAACTCACAATTAATCATAATCCGTTTCGTTATGAAACAGATTGTTAAAACATTGCTTCATATGTTTGAAAAATGTTTCTGCTCAATAACGTAAATAACGCAATGAATATTTTTGAACTCTCAAATTGAAACGATTATGATTAATCGTGAGTTACGCAATTAGGGTACATTCCACATCAGTCATCGTCATCCGTAGTCCACCTTTTTTCCTGTCTGCCTCTTTTCATTTTATTGCCATTCTGTTATAATTTTTGTCATTTTAGTCTGTTTCTTGTCATGTGTCCTATCCAACTCCATTTTCTTGATTCACTTTCTTGATTATATGTTCCACCTCGGTTATAGATCGTATTTCTTTTGCTCTTCTGCGATCTGGTATCTATGATAGGTACCAACCTATCATACTTCTTTCCATTCCCCTCTGATATGTTCTCAGTTATTTTTTTACTACGTCCCAATTTGTGCATCCATATGCCAGGCATGTCAAGATGCATATCATTCAGAGACCATACAGAAATGGAAATCGAAAAAAGAAACTGCTGAAACCGACCCCAAAAAAGTTGGTAAAAGGCTAAGCAGGGGATAATAAAGTCAGATTTTCGTAAAGTTTAAGATGTAGCGGCACTACGAAATAAATACTTCGCAACAAAATCAAGAAACGAAAAAAGAGAAGTGGCGCCATCTACATTGCCACAGGCGAACTAAATCAAAAATTCCTACATCGCGCAGTCAGAGTTTACCGCGATACTCGAACATATACAAAATCCCGACATCAACTGTCGGGCAGTTGCACACCAGACAATACCCGTCTGGTCGGAGGATAATCCCTTTTCAATAGAGGATGAGCGAACTTTACACCCTGTTTGTAATTGCAAGGTTTAAAAAAAAGTTTCCTCTGAACTTTATGTTTGTTAACAAAGTCGAGGTAACAGACAACGCGCTAAGACGCAACGTTCAAGAGCTGTCATCATTGTGGAATATTTACACTGACAGTTCTTGAACGCGGTTAAGATGAGCTGATGCCGTTCAGTGTCGTCGATGAAACTCGCCCTAGTAATTCTTGGATTTGTTAACATTCTCCCGACAAAAACAAAAATAAAACATTAATCCATTCTACAAACAAAGGCAGTTAATGTCGCTGATGATATTTTACGATTTCATTTTATTGGACTCGAATCAATTCATGTTCTGTTTATGGGAGGCTATTTAATTGTCCCCCTTACCCTTGGCTGTCCCCCTTACCCCGACCTGTCCCCCAAACCCCAAGTTTTTATTGATGAAGCAATAAACGCCCAAAACAAGGGTAATTTATTTACTCTCTTACTGACTGTCGAAAGTAGTTGACCGAATTATATTTTACTAGCCCACAGCCCACAGCTTCGTCCACCTGCAGGGTGGAAATTATCCCACAGGAACCGTGATAATAATATTCTATGTACTAACCCAAGTCATGGTCTCTTTGTGTGCAAAATTTCAGCCAAAGCCGTTCAGCTGTTTTTGCGTGGTTGAGTAACAAACATCCAAATATACAAAATTTTACATTTATAATATTAGTAGGACTAGCTTTTGGCCGCGGCTTTGCCTACCTGGAGTTTGAAATTTATCCCACAAGAACAGGTTACCGTGATAAAAATTATTGTATGTACGTCCTAACCTAGATTATGGTCTAGTTGAGTGCAAAATTTCATCCAAATCCGTTTTGTCTGTAATTTATTTATTTATTTGGTTCACCAACAATTGCATACACTGGTATAAGTAAAGGAAACAAAGCAACAAATCAGAATAAAGTATAACAATCACTTATAGGTTAACTCTGCATGCACATAAAAACGTTCTTGTAACTTACTTAACTTACTTGTTTTTTATACAATAAAATAAACTCGAGTTTAAAAATATACGCCCTTACTAAAGCAAAGTGCAAACAAGTTGTCACCACGTATCTACTGAACCTTGATTACGCTAATACTGAAAGCCTCCTAATTGTTTTAAGATAAATGTGTTTTCAGCTGTCCATCACAACACCACACTGCAACACACCCACCATACCACACCACACCATACCACACCATACCACACCATACCACACCACACCACACCACAGCACACCATACCAAACCACACCACACGACACTACACTACTACTCTACACTACATTATACTACACTACACCACACCACACCACACCACACCACACGACACCACGCCACACCTCAACACGCTACATTACACTATACCACACCACACAGTATTACACAAACCCAATATTAACTTTTAATTTTGTATCGTTTTTCTTTCTTTTTTTTTAGTTTCGCTAATGCGTTACCTACCAAGAGGTTAAAAATTTGTTATTATCTTTAAGATTTAACTTATATTCAAACACAGTTTTGGGGGGGGGGGGGTGGCTGGTAATCTGTGTGACAGGTTTTTCCTAGTGCAGATACCAGTCTCCCACAAAGGATTTACTCGTATGTTGTAATCTTCATTTAGTTAATTAAGGTGCATTTCTGGAAGAGAAATAAACGTTCATTTATTATTATAATATTACAAAAAAAGTATAAATAAAACACTATGATAAAGTTGCATTTCATAGAAATTAATTAAACTAAAATTAGAAGAAACTTAAAAGAAAATCAAAACAAACAATGGTTAACAAAATTAGATAGGTAATACAAAAAAAAAGTAATAAGTAAGTAGCCTAAATGGAAAGAGTGAGACAACGCAGGGCCATGAAACTCAATGTTCGGGGAGATACATAAAAAAGCTGGCTTTCAATTTGCCTAAACTGTCAAAATGGAGGTCGATCCGATCACTGGAATCGTTCACAACCCTGCAAAACCTCGCGTAGGGAGAATTAGCACCCAGAACTGTTCTTCCCTGCGGAGGGCACAGAGGCGTTATAGGATTGCGAGGCATTCTGGAGGGGGCACGGAAGTTAAAGTTATTTAATATTTGCGGACAGTCAATTTTATTGATAGTGATTGAGTAACTAACATTCAAACTATGATAGCTATTTGTAATATTAAGTAGGATTTTAATGGAATTGTTCTATGTTAATTATTTTAAGGTTTATGTACTAAATTAGCACATATAAGGCACTTTATTATCTAATTAGAGTAACTAGCAAGCTTTTAGTTTGTCGATTATTAGTATAGAATTATCTTTTAAACTCAACAGTAAGTACTACCTGATTTTAATTACTTTATTTCTTTACTAGCTTCTACCTGCATCTTCGTCTGCGTCAAATTTCTTGCTCCCCGACCCAACCGAATCGGCTGGCCGTGCGATTACTTCGTATTCGTGACTTTTTTTTCTATTTCGGCCCTAGCGCGGTGATGTTTAGCCTTCCTCGATAAATGGGCTATCCAACTCTAAAATATATTTTTAATTCGATCCAGTAGTTCCTGATATTAGCGCGTTCAACCAAACAAACACTTCAAATTTATAATATTAAGTTTAGATACAAGTTAAAATTGTAACTTACAAAACCATGCCTTGGGTAGTAACTAATTAATGTGCCATGTGCCCACATAATGGTTACTACCATTGGTATTGGTTCTAAATAAATAATCATCATCTACCTAGCCTTTTCCCAACTATGTTGAGGTCGGCTTCCAGTCTAACCGGATGCAGCTAAATACCAGTATTTTACATGGAGCGACTACCTACCTGACCTCCACAACCCAGTTACTGGGTAATACGATACCACTTGGTAAGACTGGTTGTCAGACTTTCGGGCTTCTGACGACCCATAACGACTGTCAAAGATCCACAAATGACAGCCGGGACCAACGGCTTAAAGTGCTTTCCGAGGTACGGAGGAGTCTTGGTATGTAAAGATGGTCACCCATCCACGGGCCAACCGCGGCAAGCGTAGCTTAACCTGGCCAATCGACCCCTGCAGCTATTGTTATTTAGCCACAACAATAATAACAAGTAATAATCCTCCAGATCCAATCATTACAGTGGAGAAACAGGTGCATTCTCTCTTCTCACTCTCATATACGAAGTCACACGATTACACGTACACAAAATAGAACCAAGCGAGTAATGGGTAGCTCGCTGTCCGGTAAGGACCAAGCCCAAGTCGACGGCGCGTTGTGTTCCACGCGCGCCTCAAAGAGATGTCAGCACAAAAATGATGGGGCCTGCAAGGGCCGATGCCTGCCAGGGGTGCGGGTTTGTTCGAAAGAGACACCACAGCCCCTGGCATACGGGCTACTGAGGGAAGACGGGTGGGTTTTAGTCAGTAAAAGTCTGACACGCCCTGCTCCACCCAGAGCGGGAGAAGTTATTTGATGATTTCCCACCCAAAAAATAAAACCTACGTTAACGCAACCAAGGTATGGTGCAGGCGTTTTGTTTTTCTCTATTTTTGACTCCAGCCTGCGGCACAGAACTAGGTAAATAAATACAGTGAAAATTGCAGAATTTTCCAAATAACAGAGGGTTGGAAAAGTGTCAGCGTGACGCCGTTGTTTTGTTTCGATCCGAGGGTTGCGTTTCGACAGTGTTTTGTTTAGAAAATGCTATCATTTATTTTTGTGATTTGGTAAAAATAGAAACAATAGCTTTGCATGTGCTTCGGGAGGTTGTTATTCCATATTTAAATATCACGTCTTCTTAAATCAAATATTATGGCTTGCTTATTTGTTATCGCCATAATAAAATAAAAAATAATCTTACAAATTGAGAGTTTAAAGTTAAGTAAACATAAAATAAATTAAAAACCTTCATTACATTTTTTTTTTTTGCATTCAATAAGCATTATAAAATATGTAGTGTGCCTGATACTTTAATTAACAAAATAAATATCGGCATTCCATCGTTAATCTTGTAGAACTTGTCATTTTTTTTTAATTTATTGCTCAATGGTACTGCTCTTGACCTCGATCACGCCTGATGGAAAGAGATTGATGAGGTCTATAATAAATCAAGCGTGCCCAGAAGATGCTTGTTCACTCTTGTTTTAAGGTAGGAGGGTCAAATGTGGAGGGAACAGAGACGCAGGCAGAGTTCCGAGTGCGGATGGTACCCTGCAGTACGTCCCAGGCTGATTTCCGGGCACCGTAGGCGTGGGCATGCGGACGGCGAGTAATGGGTAGCTCGCTATCCGGAACAAAACGCGCCGTCGACCTGAGCTTGGTCCTTACCAAGCCCAGGTCGACGGCGCGTTGTGTTCCACGCGCGCCTCAAAGAGATGTCAGCACAAAGTGATGGGGCCCGCAAGGGCTGATGCCTGCCAGGGGTGCGGGTTTGTTCGAAAGAGATACCGCAGCCCCTGGCATCCAGGCTACTGAGAGAACACGGGTGGGTTTTAGTCAGTAAAAGTCTGACACGCCCTCCTGCTCCACCCAGAGCGTGAGAAGTTATTTGATGAATTCCCACCAAAAAAAAAACCCTGCAGTACGTCTGGTAATCCGATAGTAAAAGGGCAATGTCTTCCGACAAAAGCCTCTTTTAAAGATTTCCATTCTGTCCTGTCTATTGCTGTACGAGTCCACATACCTCATTAACAGCATAACTATGTGAAAGTCTATTAACTGCTCTCAAATACAATGTTCTTTTTTATTCTTTTTATTTTTACAATGCTGACATAATCTCGTCATTAATTGACATTATACATCAATTTTATTTAGGTTCATTTTATTTATGTAGATTATTTTACATATTGTGAATGAGAGAACGTTGTAGGCCTTACTGACTGTAGATTTGTAGACGATTTTCTATTCTGTATTCGTCTAAGTACCTGGTACTTATTGACAGGCCTGCGCTGTCCTCCCATACATTTAATCTCTGTAATTTGAAAATATTGTTAAAGCCAATTATTTTTAAAAGAGTAACCGTGGAGTTTCTTGCCGGCTCTTCTCCATAGGAAACAACATTTTGGAACCGTGCACCTAGCTTCTGACGTTTCATAAGTGCCCATGTAGGTTTATATGAAATAAAAATATTTTGATTTTGATTTTGATTTTGACATAGGACCCGCTTTTTTCCTGATGTCACCTTCCCATCTCTTAGTCTGTCTTCCTCTGTTTCTTTTACTGTCTCGTGGGTACCATTCAGTTATGAATTTTCACCACTTTGCCTTCTTTTTTAGGGTTCCGTACCTCAAAAGGAAAAAACGGAACCGTTATAGGATCACTTTGTTGTCCGTTCGTCTGTTTGTCAAGACCCTTTTCCTCAGGAACGCATGGAGGTATCAAGCTGAAATTCATATCAAATACTCAAATCTATAATACCTTTAAGCTGTAACAAAATCAAATTCCTATGTTAACGCAATCAAAAGAAACAGCAATTTAATCCGCACATTTTGAAACTCGCTAGGGAATCAAAACCTAAAGGATACTTCCAGTCGACCAAGAATCTTGAAATTTGGCATGAAGCAACGTTTTATAGCACACATAAAGGGAAAATTCCGAAAACCTTAAATTTTTAATTACATCACATATTTTTTTTTTAATAATTGTTAACTCATTACCCATTTCCTCATGAACGTGTAGAAGTATCAAGTTGAAATTCATATCAAATACTTAGGTCTAATTGGTGTATCTTTTTTAACGTTACTTTCACTTATATACCTACAGGTTTGTACGGAACCCTAGGTGCGCGAGTCCGACTCGCACTTGGCCAGTTTTTTTTTTCTTATCACATGACCATCTCTACTTTAGTTGTTTGTAAGTTAAGTTAAGCAATAAACACTATCTACTACTAAGATAGAAAGGTACGAACAAGATTACAAGTACCTAGAGTATCCAATCATCCCAAGCTTCTGAAACCGTTGCTAGACAACTATCACTGTTGCAACTATGTAACCCCAAACCTCTTAATCAAGTCTTATCTCTAGTAGCAAAACAAATCTCTATTTATAACACCGACTAATCTAAGGGCAGCCATTACACAAATAACAGGCGATGACACGATAGGTCCCGTTGGTTGGTACTGTTGGTAGGTACCCGTCCCACCAAGGCGAGGCAGAGACTAGCTATCAACGATTTTCTCGCTCAAGAAACGTATAAAAGATTGCTGGTCCCGTGTAAGGAAACGTGATATAAATATTAATAGTTGATCGCTGACTGTTCACACCGCAGGCCAGTAATATAAATTGCTTATTTTTTTATAATCCTCTAGTGGATTTATTTGATGTCCATAGGTGTGTCCATTTCCAGCACTGCGATTTTTGTTTCTTTTTTTCTTATATTGATGCATCATTCTGAGATGGGACCCTTTTGTCCTCGCACAGATATTTGCCTGCCTTTTTTGCTTTTGTTGTTTTTTTTTTTTTTAATTTTTTTTTTTTTTTTGTGCGTGTCCCAAATTAAATAATAGTACATTATGGTACAAGTGTGTAACGTTGGTGATTATCGCTGAGGCGCCATTGAGACCCGAGCCGCTAGGCGAGGGTCTTAAGAGAGCCGAGGACGGTAATCATCAATACACACGTGTATCATACGACGTTTTTCAACACACTTGCGAAGAAAATAATGCTACAAAATCATCATCATCATCGTCATCGTAATCGTCATCGTCGTCATCGGCATGTCATCGTCATCGTCATCGTCAACGTCATCGTCATCATCATCGTCGTCATCGTCATCGTCATGTCATCATCATCGTCATCGTCATCGTAATCGTCATCGTCGTCATGTCATCGTCATCGTCATCATCGTAATCGTCATCGTCAACGTCATCGTAATCTTCATCGTCGTCACCGTCATGTCATCGTAATCTTCATCGTTGTCATCGTCATCGTCATCGTAATCGTCATCGTTGTCATCGTCATCGTCATGTAGTCGTAATCGTCATCGTCAACGTCATCGTCATCGTCATCGTCGTCATCGTCATGTCATCGTCATCGTCATGTAGTCGTCATCGTCAACGTCATCGTCATGTCATCCTCATCGTCATCGTCGTCGTCGTCATGTCATGGTCTTCGTCATGTCATCGTCATCGTCATCATCATCGTCATGTCATCGTCATCGTCATGTCATCATTATCGTCATCGTCAACGTCATTCATCGTCATCGTCATGTCATCGTCATCATCGTCATCGTCATGTCATCATCTTCGTCATCGTCATTCATCGTCATCATCACCGTCGTCATCGTCATCATCATCATCATCATCGTTGTTTTTAAGAACAAAGCAACTCAACCAATTAAAAAACAACCTATAACTCGCTAAGAACAAAGCAACTCAACCAATTCTATAACCAATTCTATACCACCTCCGAGGTGCACCGCACTCCCACGTGGTGACCCACGTGGCAGCGGAAGCACCTCAGGGGTCTGGGTTCCAGCAGTTTGACCTGCGCGGATACCCAGCCCACCAGAAGCCTACGGCCCTCCTCGGTGATCTTCCGGGCCGCCGACACGGGGCAGCTCACCGTCATAGTGTGCATTCCCGTGTTGTCTGGACGGATGGTGCCTGCCCTCACCTGCTCGGCAGAGCACCCCCCAGTCCTGACGACGGCGGCCACCACCTCGCCCTCCGTCACGGAGTCGTCCAGGCCCAAGATGCGCATGTCGGCGCACTTGGTGGGCCTGGTCACCCGGGCCTCGTCCGCATCTAAGGACGCCCTGAGCTTTTCGGCTAGAGCGTCAGCGGTCGGGCCACTAGCCGCACCGGGGAGCTCCAGCATCCGGGCTCCGGTCGCAGTGACCCTCACCCGGATGCCGTTGGTGACACCTATGTCCGCCAGGTTCACCGCCGCCCTTGCCTTCGATAGCAAGTCCCGGTAGGACACGCCCTTCTTCTCCGCTTCCGGCTGTAGTGTAATCACTACAGCGGCGGACTTCGGGGCGCGTAGCTTAGCCGCGGCGGATCGCTTTTTGCGCCGCTGCCGCCTCTCCTTCCGTTTGGCCGCCCTAGCAGCCTTACCCGCCTTCTTCTTCTCCCCGGCCACTTCCCATTCGGCGTCAGCCACGGGAGATGGGGGAGGCGGGGCCGACCGTCCCGGTACCACGGCTGGGGCCGTCGCAACCTGAGCAGCCACCCCGCCCTTTTTGGGCTTGGGCGGCACCGGTTTTGCCGAGGTTCGCACCTCGGCAAAACCGGTGCCGACTGCGGAGCCGACTTGGCCGTGACAGTCGTGGCGACGGCATATGTGGGCCTCTGCTGGCCCGACGCCGGCTGACTCGTCGCTAGCGGGGGGCGCAGGACTATGGCCTCCAGGGCGGAAAACCGGCTCCGGAAGGTATCCAGCTCCTGCCGCACCAAATTCAGCACCCGGTCTTCCTCCGGTGCGGGTCCACCCTGCGCATGCCGCGCCCCCTTCTGAGGCACCACACTGGGGGGCGCCACACTGGGGCCAGCTCCTCGGAGGCCGGCCAGGTCCGCTCGGAGCTCCTCGTTCTCCTTTCGGAGAAGCTCCATGGCGGCTGCCAAGCGGGCGACCTCCGCCCGCATTTCGGACATGTTGTCCGTCGGAGGTCCAGTGTGCAGGTCCTCCGCTGCCGCCATAATGGAGGCTATGGCTGCTGTAATGGCCTTGCCTTTAGAGGCCTGAAGCCTCTTCAAGGCCACCCCCTTGACTGCAACAGCCACAACCTCCGCGAGCCTGGCCATTCGCTCCTCGTTGGAGCCGCCAACGGCATCCGGCTCGTCGCCAGACGACTCCGAGGGGGCCCTGCTACTGGTCCCCCCCGAGAGCTGCCCTCCCGTGGCCGAAGCCTCGGCTTGCTGGGTCGTGTCGGTGCTCGGCTCGCCGGGTACCTTTATGGTTAGGCCTTTGCCTAACTGGACCCCGCCCTGCCGACAGATCTTCCCCAGCTTACGCGCCGAGGCCGTCCCGCCGTCCGAGGACGACCCCTGGCCGTCCTTTCGTTTAGGGCGCTTCTTGAGGAACTCTGTCCTCCTCGAAGCGCCCACCGCCGCATGCTCCGGGCCCTTAATAGAGTCCTTCGCGCTTGATGCAGAGTCGGACTCCGACCCCGCATCACTCTCCTCCTCTACGATTTGTGTTTTTTGGTTTAAATTTTCCATAGTTGTTCCCACGAGTGTAAACTTTGTGTATTGACTCAAAAATTGGTGGTTCGCACTCGAGACTAATTAAGCTACCCATTAGTCAAGCTTGCAACCTCCCTCACGGTGCGCCGCCGCTTGGAGGTTTGGGGTAATTTTTTATAGAGGATTTCTTCCTCGCGGCCCGGGCGGTTAAGCCAAGGCCCTCGACCCCCGTCAAAAGTCAGAGACATGACCGTGACAATCTTCGGGGCTACGAGATTAACGGTGGCAGAAGGAGAGCACTCCTTCTTGCCTGCCCGGTGGCAGGGTGAGTGCACACCGAGCCCGCTCTTACTCCGCCGCTGTGCGTCTCTGCATGAGCGCAGAGATACACGCGTTGGAGCGTCCCGCCGACAGGATATTGGCATACGGGCAATGACACCCATTAGGCACACAGTACCCAATGGGGGGTATTGCCCGCATCCCAGGGTGCACCGTCCCGGAGACTGGCCTTTCCCCCAGACGTGTCCAAGGGAAACTCCAGCCCACGGGCACACGGGGAGGTTTCCTGTCCAAGCACCCCAGGGTTGACGGGTGACATTCATTTTCTAGTTTAGGTATATTCAACCTAGAACGAATTTTTTGGAGTTCAGCTGAGATTTAGCACAAAATGACAAACTTGAGCTGTTTTATTTGTTTAAACTGTAACGAATTAAAACATACCTACTCCTGGGGAGTCGCTAAGTAAAGCAGGTATGTAAAAAATGGTGAGTTCTTTCGTTTTCGCCAGAAAAATACCAAATAATATAGTAGCCTATCTTTTAAATCCCGTATGTGTCGCCGGGCGTAAAAGAATAGCACCATCCCATTTCTTCCAGTAGGTGTCGTAGAAGGCGACTAAGGGACTTACTAGAGAATGGGCAGCAGCGTTCTCTATGCATTTTACCACCATACTGCGATCGCCAACCTGCCTGCCAAGCGTGGCGATTATGGCAAAACCCCCCAAAAATGTCGAAATGGAGGAGCCTGGGGGAGGCCTATGTCCAGCAGTGGACGTCTTTCGGCTGAAATTAGGACGATGATGATGATTTTTTAAATCATATATTGGTATGTAAAAAAAAAAAAAAAAAAATTACTATTTTTAGTTCTTTAGGTTATTTTTCTATGGGAATAGAAAGACGGCTAAAATAACCATAATAATCAGTCTATAATTTTGACACAGGCCTCTTGTCTGTAATAGTGTTCATCCTTTCAAGTCCGTCATTTACCCGACGTCAAAATCGCGTAAATACCTTATCGTACCGACGTCATTTGACACTTGAGATTTTTTCGTCCGGCGAGCAAAAAAAACGTCCGTGTCGATTTTTTGTTGCCTCCAGCTACTTAGAGATAAGTTTTATGGCTTCCTGAATAGGCAAACCATAACATAAACATTGTGAGTCGTTCTAAAATACGTTTTGGTTTATTATAAACAATGGAAATTAGAGACAATGACTGAGCATGTCTTTGTTCCCGTTTGTTGTTGATTTGTCATAGAACTGCTGTCTCAATTTGCTCGAAATTTTGGATGTTACTTATTGAATAGACTAATAATCGAACAGCAGTATTTTTTTGGGAATCCTACTCAACATTTTCGTAATATTTTAACTCAAACTTCATATCGCGCGGAGGTCAACGCCCGTGTTGTGCACTCGAAAATTCAAATGATTTATAAAACTAGTTTTCTTATTGAAACTAGTTAGTTTTTTTCTCTAATAAGAAAATACATTGTTTACATACCATTTTATACACCAGGATCCACATAATTCACCATGAATCACTCAAAATAAACACAATTCTCATATCACTGCACATTGTTCACAAAGGTTTGTTTACGTTTCATATTTCGTCGAAATATAAGTTTTTATGATGCTATTTGATGCGAATATTACCTAAAACGATGTAATAACTACTTCTAAATGAATATTTATCCACTTATCGTCGAAAACACACAAATAATAAGAAAAAACACTATAAAACTAGAAAGCATACCACGAAAAAGTACCGATGACCAACGAGTTCGAAACGTCACTTTCAACTTTTTTTTTTCGTGTTACCAGATTATATTTTCCATAGAAATTTAGTTCAACCAACTGTGTGTGTAAATAGCATTACAGTAAAATTGTCGCAGACGATATAGAACTTTATTTATATTAAGAAATAAGGCTAAAAACCGCCTGAACGGCGCGGTCGGGAATGCGACCACATGGCTTTTGGGACCAAAAAATGGCGGTTTCGAATGCGACCAAATGGCGTTGAGCGGATCATAATAATATCCGTTCATCTATCACCTAACCGTTTAAGAAAAGCTGCAAATAATTATATTCTGAGGGATTTCGCGTGTGGAAGAAAAACGAACCACTATTCTTGGGACACTAAACCAAACACAATGTTCATTCGTAGGCTATTATAAACATAACATGTAGATTATCCAGTATATGCGTCAAAAATCGACCAGAATCTACCCACTGCCGAAGACCGACGATGACATGGCATGAAGTTTTGACACGTTCAGAAAATTGCCACATCATGCCATTCAATTGCCCCAGTAAGAGGATGAGAACCAATATGTATTCCATACGTGTGTTCCATTTATTGCAAGTTCCACAAATGGTGAAAGGAAATATCGCATCTTTATGTGAGAGAAAATTGCGCGAGTGTTACGCTTCTGCCCGTGACTTCACCCGCGTCAAAGTTCTTGCTCCCCTGGCCCACACCGCATCGCATTGAATCGCCTGCCTGTGCTAGTAGTTCATGTTCGTGTCCGTGTCTTTTTAAAACGAATTCAACCAAACAAACTAATAGTAGGTATATGTAGATTCAATTTTCTTGAAGTATATTGTATTTGTTTGCAAGGCATATGCCCGATGGTATTTCATTTTTATTACGATCTTCCAAACACACTTTCATCTCCTTTATAACCATCAGAATATTAGTAGGTAACTATTGCGCAAAATGTCATGCTTCTAAATCCAGCGGACTGTCAGTGAATGAATGAATGAATGAATGTGTGAATGAACAATATTGTTTATGAGGTAGATTCTTGCCACAAAAAAAATATCTGCAATCTATAAAACACACAACTCTTTATTTGGAGCGAGAATCCTGGCAATCAAGAAACTTACATTCAGCCATATAGACCTGCCAAGTTGGTAGTAAAACATCGTGCGACGTGCAATACGTGCATGCGTCGCGTGCCAAGTTTCCTTTAGAACAAATTACTGCAGTTACAGAGGTACGGGCTTGAATTGAATACTCATACTCCATTTTGGAAATAGTCTCGTGCGGTTTTGTACTAAATTGCAATAATATTTGTTTTAAATTGCTTGCGAGGATCGTTGTGGAGACTTACCTCTTGCCTAATTGTGCTTTTTACTAGTAAATGCTGCGGTGGATTCTATGAAACTGATTGACAATCAAATCCTACGTGACTGTTTGGATATTTAGATGTTAGAAGTTTGTTACTCAATTACTCAAAACCGGCCGAACGGATTTGGATGAAATTTTCCACACATATAGTTTATAGCCTGGATTAACACATAGGATACTTTTTATCCCAGGAATACGTTCCCGTGGGATAATTTTCAACCTCCACGTGACGAAGCAACTGGCAAAAGCTGTACCAATATAATAGGGTATTTTCCAATCTGATAAAAACTATTTTAATTTGAAGATTGGGATGATATATTTATGATAAAAATAAAAATAAATATCTTAGAATAATAACGCATAGAAACCTAGTACGAGTGCAAAAAGTGAGGCAACTAAAACTTAGCCATAGTGGCTAAGTTTACTCGGCGAGCCGTCAGTACTCAAGGTCACGTTCCGTCGAACACAGCTCGCGAGTTTTTCTTTTAAAATAATTGAAAAGGACAGTTTTTATCGTGAAGGGAAGTCATAGCACTTCAGAAAAAACTAAAAAATATGATCAAATTATATTTCACTAGTAAATACTTAAATTTTATACGTTATTTTTACGTAAATCGATCATCAAACAAAAATTCTAATAACCTAACTTATCACAATACAGTGTTGCAACTTGTGAGAAAAAAAAATGCCCACATTGTTTTCGATTTTGTTCTTAATTTTGTTTAGCAAGAAAATTCTTTTTGATGTACCTACTACCTACGCTATTAATGGTTAATTTATTTCCTTATATCCCTACTTCCCTACTAATAGGTATTATAAATGCGAAAGTAACTCTGTCTGTCCGTCTGTCACGCTTTCACGCCTAAACCGCTGCACCGATCGTCATGGAATTTGGCAGAGATGTAGCCTGGGATATGGAGAAGGACATAGGCTACTTTTTTACGCGATAACCGATATCCACGCGGGTACAGCCGCTGGCAAAAGCAAGTTATTAAATAAATTGAATTTTACCTTCCGTAAAAATATATCGTTTTACACGAAAAATCATCTGCATCTTATCCAGTTCCTGATAACATAAAATACTTTTCTTGAGCGTTTCCCATATTTTTGTGAGTAACGGTCCGGTTGCGGTATCACTGAAAGCTATATTTGTGTGCGTTTGAAGAACGTAGACTCATTCGGCTCACGCACACAAAGAAAATGAAATGGACACACGATATTGCTCGTGTTTTGTTCTAAACGCGCCTTCTATGCGTTATTATTCTAAGATAAATATATTATATCCATTTTCTCGATTAAAATTAAATCAGTTTTTCGTTGTTTTGAATTTACCGCGGAAAAGCTTCTTAAGATGACTTTTTATCACGTAACACCGTGACGTCAGCTTTGTGTAAACAGCACCAGTACAAATACTTAGTTTGGCGCAGTTTTAGAAGTATTTGTGCACAGAGGCACCGCACACCAGTGATTTCACTTTCTATCCATAAAAAATCTTATTAATTATAAACACGACACTCACTTGTTTACTTACTAACTACTTTAGTTTACACAAAGTTTACGTCACGTGATAAAAAGTCATAGTAAGGAGCGTTTTGGCGGTAAATGCAAAAACAACGAAAAATTAATTTGGTTTAAATCGTTTTTAAATGAGAAAATGGATATACCTGAATCGATTTACTTTTAATTTTTTAACCGACGAAAAAACGGAGGAGGTTATTCAAATCGTCGCGTATATTTTTAGAAAAACTTTTTAATAAAAATTTAAAAAAAAAAAATAAAAAAAATTATTAAAAAAAAATCTGTTACATATTTCGTCACAATCTTCAAATTAGAATAGTAAAAAAAAACCCTATTACTATATATACTACCTACTAAGTAGGCAGTAGGAAACAGTCACGAGACTTCGCGATTTTAATACACGAAAGTAATGCAGACACAATGTATAACAATAAAAATGTACTGGATTTGACCAAGACATTGTATTTTGCTTTTCAGTTGCTAACTTAACCACAGAACCTACATAAGTAATTGTAATACGTTAGAATCTAAAATACCTACATGCTCCGAGTTAGAGAAAAGTATGTACCAATTTTACAAGTCAACACACAACGGCTTATGCTCGTCGCGTATATCGGGCGTAAATCACTTTTACACAACATCATATTTTCTATAGGCGACTCGCATGAAGGTTATTTATTTATGGGCGAATTAACTATTCCATAAATACGTATTAGGCAACTGGCTCATTTTGAATAAAACCTTAAGGAAACCACGAAAAGGGACACTAAGTTTATCACATATAAAAACTTTTCCAAAAGAATAAGTATTTACTTTTTAGTTTATAGTACCTACCCCATTCGAAACATCATCCTTGCGGTCAAAACTATGCATACTTATGCGATAGCAGCAATGGTGATTGATTTTCTGTGATTTTTTTAAGAGTTCCGTTGTCTGTCTCCGAAACGCATCATCAGATCTATATGAAATTTTAATGGGATCATTTGGGAATAAACCCCTTTCGAACAAAAACAGAATTTTGTAAATCCGTCTATATATGACGGAGTTATGCCCGAACATACATAAAAATATATATAAACATGTTGAATTGAGAACCTCCTTCTTTTTGAAGTCGGTTAAAAATATAGTACCTAAGTAAATTCGTGTCAATCAACTAATAAGCCCGCAAAACAGCGTATCCACGTGCAATGAAAATACACCTTTACGCCCAAGCAACAAAAGCGAGTTAAATCAAGGTATAATATAAGCAATATCTCCTGTCAGCCCTGTTGCCACCGTCTACCCGCTGTCGGCGCAGATTAACGGGATTGATGAAATTCCGAGAGATTTCGCTTCAAGCCGAAATGTTTGATATTATCGGATACACTTCGAGGTGAAGCAGATAGTTTGACTACTGTTTGTGTATGAACAAATCGAAACCGAAGGCTTTAAGGGTACACTAGTCGCGGGCTCGAACTCACTGGTGGGCCTGGCTAAAATCACGCAGTCTCACCAGGCTTCGAGTCCGATAGAGGTAGTACCCGTGATGAGCAGTTAGACGCTAGTCTACACGCACAACATTATTGAGTGAGCTGCAGGATCAGTTATAGTGAAACAGGCGCGTAAAAAATTAAGAAAAGTCCTTCGGAAGATCGGGTTTTCTGAAAAAACTACTGCATAAATGGATGACCAATTAAGTTTATTGAAATTTTCGATAATTGAGCTTTGTCGGTACCGACTTGGTTTTCGACATTTTACACTGCTTTTATTACTTAAACACGCCCAAAGTTAGGTTAAATTAGCAAAAAAAAACGAATATTTGTTGGCTTTTTATTTTTGAACCGACGAAAAAACGGAGGAGGTTACTCAATTCGACGCGTATATTTTTTTTTTATGTATGACCACGCATATCTTTTTACAGAGTAGTTCGATTTTGATAATTATTTTTTTATTGGAAAGGGTTTATCCCAAAGTTGGTCCCATATAAATTTGGAAAAAAAATTGTAACCCTAAGGGTAGGAAAACAGGGATGATTGATTGTTCACTCACTGATTGTATAAGTGCTTACAGAGTAGTCCGATTTTGATAATTCTTTTTTTATTGGAAAGGCTATACTTCGAAATTAGGCCTATATAAATTTCGAAAAAAAATCAACCCAAGGGGAAAACACGGGATGATTGATTTTTTACTCACAGATTTTAATACCGAGTTGTGTATTACAAAAAGTAATAAAAAATTAAGCATGTATAACAAAAAAATTAAACCGCCCAAAAAACTGAAAAGAAAAAAATAATAAACCTGCTGTGTTTAACCTTAATAACTAAGTTCGGAAGTCGGTGACTTTGGAAATGTATTTTAATTTTATGAACCGCCTTCCGAACTTAGTTATTAAGAATCCGACGAAACAAGCTCGCAACTAGGATTCGAGCGGAGACAATATTTCGTCCGAATATTGCTATCTCTGTTTGACAAAAGAAGCACCGATGCGCAGCTGTGTGTGTGAGCGTAACGAGTCGTAGGCATCCTTATTTATTCGTAATTTATTAGGTATGTTCATAATTTGCTTTGTTTTGTTGACTTTTTTGGGGGAATCGTTAGTAAATGTACAGACTAGTAATGCGTTTTTTGGAAATTCCTCTACAGTGCCGGGATCTCAACATATTAGGATATCCCGAGATTTTGGCCTTGTAGAGAATTTAACAGATACATACGTCATTTACGAACTATTCCTAAATACCTACTTTTGAAAACCAATGTTGAATTTGTATGGTAAGTATTAGTGTTCTTGAACAAATAAAATACATGAAGTACCTAGCCACACATTTAGGGTAAACTCAAGTTTACAAAACTAAGGCGTTTTATTCCTTTTACTAAACTTTAAAACTAATAAAAAAACGACTACAAACCAACCTGTGTCAAGACAGATGTTCCAATAATTTATATGTGCCTAAAAACAGATAAATAACAGTATTCTGAGCCACTAATAATTGTGCCCACAGGCTTCATACTTAGATAACATCACGCCTTGTTTTCCCGGATGGTTGGGCAGAGGTGTACCTAATAGTACACCCACATTTCGCCACTTATGTTTTAAGTCCCATTTAATAGGGGGCGAGCCTATTGTCATCAACCGGACATAAACCCAGACTTCGGGTGGGCACGCCACGATTGCGGCGGTAAGTCCCCTCTTTGAGGAGTGGTTTGAGAGGCGGCATGGCGTCCTCACCTTCCGCCTGACGCAGGTCCTCACCGGACATGGTTTCTTCGGGAGGTTCCTGTTTCGGATAGGGCGGGAGGAAACGCCCGGGTGTTTCCACTGCGAAGATCGCCCTGAGGACACGGTGGAGCACACGGTGGCGGTCTGCCCGGCTTGGGCGGAGCACCGCCGTGTCCTCGTGGAGGCGATCGGCGGCGGCGACCTCTCGCGTCCGGCCCTGGTCCAGGCCATGGTACGGAGCGAGAGGGAATGGGGAGCCGTCACCTCCTTCAGCGAAGCAGTGATGCTCGCGAAGAGGGAGGCGGCGCACGTGAGGGAGAGGCAGCATATGCGCCCTCGCGACCCCAGCCGCCGCAGGATCCGGAGACGCCCTGGGCGTCGGGAATCCCAGGCCGATTTCCGGCCACCGTAGGCATGGGCTTGCGGACGGCGAGTAATGGGTAGCTCGCTGTCCGGTAATGACCAAGCCCAAGTCGACGGCGCGTTGTGTTCCACGCGCGCCTCAAAGAGATGTCAGCACAAAAATGATGGGGCCCGCAAGGACCGATGCCTGTCAGGGGTGCGGGTTCGTTTGAAAGAGATACCACAGCCCCTGGCATACGGGCTAATGAAGGAACACGGGTGGGTTTTAGTCAGTAAAAGTCTGACACGCCCTCCTGCTCCACCCAGAGCGGGAGAAGTTATTTGAAAATTTCCCACCCAAAAAAAAAAAAACACCCAGACTTCGGGCGGCTACGGCGAAATTCCAGTTAGAAATAGCCAATAACACTTTGCCCAACCTGGGAATAGAATCCAAGACGTCATGCTCCGTAGTAGCGCGTGCGACCACTAGATCAACGAGACAGTCCGAAACCGATAAAGCAATAATTAATTTCGATAAATCCTTTTCTTATCGAAATTAATTGTTTTATCGCTTTCGGACCGCATAAGTAAATCCTCTAAAATGTGCATTGTAAAAACAGTAGGTATCTAATTTAAATGCCTCTAGGGCTCACTATTTTTTGGCTATAACATAAAAGACAGATATAATTATGCTGTCGCGGACTTTTATTTAGAACTGTTTATACAATTGCACAATACAATATCTTCGTCTAATTCTACCCCTCTTACTAATCTAATAAACACAGAACGATGTTATACCAGGAAAAATAAAGGAAAGGAAAGGAATTACCATACATTTTCATAGGTTTAAACTTGGAATAACTTTATTCTGTGCTTTTATTAGTAATAGGGTTTACGGTTTAGGCAGCGCATGCCAAGATACCTCTCAGTCAGAGGGCAGGATTTTTTCCGACTTGATGATGATAATAGATAACGGAACAAACCCAGATGGTTTGATAGGTGATGACTCTATCATAGAAGTAACGTGTCCTGTGAGGGCAGCGAAATCTACACCTGTTGAAGGGATCTGGGACAAAAAACATTTGCGCGAAACACACTTGCGCGAACCCACATGCGCGAACAGACATTTCCGCGCTTGGACTTTTGCGCGAACGGACTTTTGCGCGAAGGGTCACTTGCGCGACAAGACATTTCCGCGAACAGACGTTTGCGCGACTGTACACACGGCTACACATCAAGCTATACATTTCCAGTATAAGCTGATCTCGCATTGTATAGGATTTCCGTACAGTGCGAGGTCAGCGTAAACTGGAAATGTATAGCTTGATGTGTAGCCGTGTGTACCTTTGCGCGAAAGACACTTGCGCGAACGATAGTTGCGCGAAGGGCACTTGCGCGAATCCTATTGCGCAAACGGACGGTTGCGCGAAAAAGTTGAGGAAATGAAATTTATTCATAACATCATTCTGCCTGTATTCTATCAAAGGGTTGGGGGTGTGGCAGACTGGAAATAAACAGTCCAACTAGATTTAAATAGCGTCGTAGCTTTATACGGCACATTTAAAAAAAAAATCTTCATATTTGTAGGTACCTACCTAAGGTACCTATATTTTCGACTTTTCCATCATGGGTGTCGTTTTCAGGGTTTTTGGGTGATCTAAAGCCGATGGTGAGGTCAAAATGTAAATCCAAGATGGCGGCCAAGAAAATTTTCGAATTTTCCATTATGGGTGTTGTTTTCAAGGTTTTTGGGTGATCTAAAGCCGATGGTGAGGTCAAAATGAAGATCCAAGATGGCGGCCAAGAAAATTTTCGAATTTTCCATCATGGGTGTCGTTTTCAGGGTTTTTGGAGGTTCTAAACCCGATGGTGGGGTCAAAATAAAAATCAAAGATAGCGTCCAAGAAAATTTTCGAATTTTCCATCATAGGTGTCGTTTTCCTCCAAAAACCCTGAAAACGATATCCATGATGTAATGTGTGTGTTAATTTCAAAAATATCTTGGCTGCCATCTTGGATTTTCATTTTGAAAACGATGAAATCGATATCCATGATTTTTTATTATTTATTCATTTACGTACATACGCTACCATTACAGTGTCCCCATTTCGGATGATGGAAAAATCGTAACTTTTCTTGGCCGCCGTGTTGGATTTTCATTTTGACCCCACCATCGGCTTTCTTCTTCTTTAATCGGTCCCTCATTACTGAGGATCGTGGTCACTGAACGCTTTTAAGCGAACAATCTGCCTCCATCGACTCCGGTCTGAAGTTGCCATCACCATCTGCTGAAATTTGCTGGATGAGGTAGCTTCCTTTATTTGGTCAGACCATCGTGTTGGCGACCGGCCCCGTGCTCTCTTTCCTTCGGTATTGCCAACAATGACCAACTTTTCAAGGCTGCTGTCTCCCCTTCGCATTATGTGACCGAAGTAGCTCAGAATACGCTGTAGGCAAGTTGTAGACAATCGGGTCTTGATAGCGAGCTGAGATAGGACAGACACATTTGTGCGTTTGGCCGTCCATGGTATTCGTAGCATTCGCCTACAGCACCACATTTCGAATAAAGAAAGAAAGAAAAAGTATTTATTAGACTCGCACAGGAAAATCACAAACATAACTACAACACAATAAAATCAAACACTAAAAAACTAAAACACAACTACGCTACGCTAGGTACTTAATAAAATTAAAATTAGATTTACTTGTACTTAAAAAAGTAAAAATAAAAACAAGATCCCGTACGAGACCAAAAGGCCACTATCTCAGCACGATGCTGCGACATTTAAAAAGTGTCGCAGCGCTGGTATTCTGATAGGGCCCGCTATAATGTCACGGACAGAAACATAAATAAAAAGTAATAAATGAAATAAAATAAGATAGGTAAGTGTGAAATTACTAAAAACTAAACAATAACGCATAATGCAAATAATTGTAATCCGCGTGTCTGTACGAATGCGTCTATCCTTTGTCTTTCTCTTGCTCGGATTGTCCAGGTCTCAACTCCATAGAGAAAAATCGGGAAAACTATTGCCCTAACCAATCGGGCTTTGGTTTTGTAACTTATACCACGATGTTTCCAGATGTTCTGGAGGCGTGTCATAGAATCTTTAGCCATGGCTATACGTCTTTTTACTTCTGGGACGCAGCTGCCGTCATTATTAATGACTCGGCATCGGCTTTAGAACCTACAAAAACCCTGAAAACGATATCCATGATGGAAAATTCGTAAATTTTCATGGCCGCCATCTTGGATCTTCATTTTGACCCCACCATCGGCTTTAGCACCCCCGAAAACCATGCAATCGATATCCATGATGGAAAAATCGTAACTTTTCTTGGCCGCCATCATGGATTTTTATTTTGACCCCACCATCGGCTTTAGCACCCCCGAAAACCATGAAATCGACACCCATGATGGAAAATTCGATAATTTTCTTAGCCGCCATCTTGGATTTTCATTTTGACCCCACCATCGGCTTTAGAACCTACAAAAACCCTGAAAACGATATCCATGATGGAAAATTCGTAAATTTTCATGGCCGCCATCTTGGATCTTCATTTTGACCCCACCATCGGCTTTAGTACCCCCGAAAACCATGCAATCGATATCCATGATGGAAAAATCGTAACTTTTCTTGGCCGCCATCATGGATTTTTATTTTGACCCCACCATCGGCTTTAGCACCCCCGAAAACCATGAAATCGACACCCATGATGGAAAATTCGATAATTTTCTTGGCCGCCATCTTGGATTTTCATTTTGACCCCACCATCGGCTTTAGAACCTACAAAAACCCTGAAAACGATATCCGTGATGGAAAATTCGTAAATTTTCATGGCCGCCATCTTTGATTTTCATTTTGACCCCACCATCGGCTTTAGCACCCCCGAAAACCACGAAATCGATATCCATGATGGAAAAATCGTAACTTTTCTTGGCCGCCATCTTGGATTTTCATTTTGACCCCACCATCGGCTTTAGCACCCCCGAAAACCATGAAATCGACAACCATGATGAAAATTTGTAAATTTTCGCAGTCGCCATCTTGGATTTTCATTTCGCCTCATATTGGCTTCAGCACCATAGAAAACCAGAAAAAGGACACCCATGAAGAAAATTTTGAAAACAGTCTCAGCCGCCAGCTAGGATTTTCACGTTGACCTTGCAATTGGCTTCAGCCCCCTTGGGCGGGGTACAAGGACAATTACAAAATAATAATCCGCAAAAATAAAGTATATAATTTTTATAGAATGGACGCCAAAAGGACTGGCATAATGAACAAAAAAATATATCTATGGGTAGCAGGGACATTGACGTGCAAACTGTAACCATGCATTCAGTACATGATTCTAGATCTCCGCGATCATTATGTATGCAGTAGCTATTTTTTTAAACAACCGAAGAAAAATCGATGTCCCTTCCACCCTATAAATTATATTTTTTTCATAAGCCAGCAGTCCTACAAAAAATTAAACGCGGAAGGATCAGAATCACAGGTTTGCGTCGATGTCCCTGCCACCCTGTATATCCAAATCCGGAAACAAAGAAAAGTTCGTAAGAATGTAGGTTACTCAATACTAAATCACAATTTTATATCCAAGTGAATACCGTCATGTTGCGCTAGTGTTAGTACCTGTCCGAGCGATACACACCTACAGCATCGATCACTAATAAAGAACATCGATGACCTACAGTGAGCAGTACGATCACACACACATTGACATTGGCTTGACGCGATAGCGCTACTAGCTACTGATATTTATGATGAATTTGGATGTGTTCCGTAATACCAAAAATGATGAATGAAAACTTATTGTATTTTAATATTTTTTTCGACATTTTACAACTTGATAATATGAGCTATGCTTCTGAGATAACAATATTACAAATATTGTTGGTTATAATACCAAAAAAATAGTGAGAAAACATGTCATTTACGCTGTGAAAATTTGCAAAATTCAATTCGCTTAAACTTCATTTTAGGTAAGAATTTTGGAAAAAAAAAACCTCTACGAGCCTAGATAAATACTGTCTGAATCCGAATATCACCATAATATGGTGGAAATATGCTCGAGTTGCAAATGATTTAGGTATTACGTTTGTATGGACAATTCGTTCTGCGTAGGCCTCTTAAGTTTAAACACAGCAGGTTAATTATTTTTTTCTTTTCAGTTTTTTCGGCGGTTTAAAATTTTTGTTCAAAAAGTTTTTATAGTATTTTGTTTCCGTACAGACAATATTGATAATGAGACAAAATCATACCTTGTTAAAATTTTTGATGTACATAGTCATACAGTGGAGTAAAACTATCCGGAAGTTTGTATGGAAAAAATGTGAACAAGTGTCACATTAAGAGTTTTATTCGACTCGATTTATGCTCGGTTCTTATAAACAAAACCGAATCGTTTTCCTTACAATGGTAGCATTTTTTATTTCCAAACTGACCAAATAAATAGTTTCGCAAGCTAATTTTACCAGCAGGCTTGGCACGAGAACCGTAAAGAAGCATTTTGTCGACAGAAGAGTAGACAAAAATGAGGTTTTCGTGTAGACAGTTGACAGTATTGTACCGAGAAATGTAGACAGGAAAGCGTCATGCGTCTGCTGTAATAGCTAATTCAAAGTATTTGCTTCATTAATGGTAAAGAAAGATACAAGTCTTAATTTTAAAACTAAAACTGTCCGTAAATTATAGGAATTGGCCATTAATGGATTCTCATCCAGTTATAGTTGCTATAGGTTGATGTGGAGGTGAGTTTTGTGCAGTAGACGAATGGCTAGCCAAGTATGTATAGACAAATCAGTTTTAGTATCTGAAGAAGATTTCCCGCATTTCGCGATAGAGAGCTAAAAAATGCCAGCAATTTTTTTTTTTATCTGACGAAGCGACGGGAGCTTGTGGTAACCAAGTGTTCAAATACGCAGCCTGCCAACCCAGGCAGGCAGTCAGTGTATTTAATTTCATCACCACTGCTCCTAAAACGGTGAAGGAAAACATCGCGAGGAAACCGGCATGTCCTAGAATCGAAAATTCAAAGACATGTGATATCTACCAACACGCACTGGGCCCGCGTGGTGGCCCAGTCCTTCTCACAGAGGCAGTAGTGGGAACAGTATATTGATGATGATGATGATGATGATGATGGGACTCCCTTTTCCGCACGTAGACTCCCATTCGGTCCGTTGTGCGTTGGGATACTGGCTAACAAAGCCAGCCTAGCTCCGCCCAAAAGCACAGAAGATTCCTGGGAGCTTCACAGGCTTCGCGGAGCGACCTCACTGTTCCGGGGATTTCTTGTGGGCGGCTGATTCCTCGGCGTCAAGGCAGCCCCTGCAAAGCAGGCTGTCTGTGGCGCCTATACACACAACAGTATATTGTGATGTGATGTGTGTGAATTTAGCCTACCAGTGCTACAACCGCTCCATGATGGCAATAGATTTAATTAATACGGTGCTAACATCTTCGTTTCTCTTGTCCACAGAGCTATGCAGCGCTGCAACCAAGATCCAGGCGTCGTTCAGAGGACACCAGGCGCGCAAGGAGAAGGAGCAAGCCGACCAGGCCGTGAAGGATCAGGAGCAGCAGGATAAGGTTCGGCTATATTTTATTTTCTTGCTATCTATATACACATATATATATATATCTATTAAATCTATACATTATTATGCCTCTCTATGCATTTTACCTTGAGAAAGGCCGACCGGGCTCGCGTAGACGCCTTCGAGATGTGGTGTTGGAGGAAGATGCTTCAGACACCCTGGACGGCATTCCGCACCAACGAGTCCATCCTACGCGAGCTCAAAATAAAGACCAGACTCTCTACGACCTGCCTCCGCAGAATTTTGGAATTTTTCGGCCATATAGCGAGGAAAGATGGCAATAACCTCGAATAACTGATGGTTACCGGCAAGGTGGATGGTAAACGTCCCAGAGGTCGCAGCCCTTTGCGGTGGTCGGACCAGATAAACTCTTCTATCGGAACGAAAATTCATGATGCGCTTCACTTGGCCAAGGATAGACAGAGATGGCGAAACATCATCAGAGAAAAAGTGATTTCAAGGGAGGATCACGACCCTCAGTCAGGGCCCGATCTAGCTATTTAGCCGCTCCGGGCAAAAATAATATTCGCCGCCCTTTACACTAACACTATAGAAATCATGAGCTTGCTTTTCCAAAGATGGGATATATATACCTACCAGGCCACTCATACATATATGTATGTGAGACTAGCCAGTCATAATCTATTTTGAAAATATGATTTTTTTGTAAGTTAAAATAGGTACGTTCCAATTTCAAAATTTCCCTCCACATTGTTTGCGAGCTAATTTAAATTATCGTATCTCATTAAAAAATGGATCTGCGCCGGAACATTTTCACGCTATGATTTTTTACGATTTCAAGTGTGGCCTGAAATCGGACGAATCGTACGATAGACTTCAAATGTCATTCATGGATGAAGACCCTTCTAAGGCAACCGTGTATCGTTGGTATAACGAATTCAAGCGCGGTAGACTAACTTTGGGGGATAAAGAAAGAAGCGGTCGCCCTTTGACGGCTATTACGGAAGAAAACGCATTAGCAGTGAACAATTTAATCCATGACAATAGGCGAGTTACGTAGCAGTTACAACCTGCCTCACACACTGCAGGTTGTATCGGGAAGCTTTCTACACGCGCATCTTCGCTTGAGGAGGATAGTTTCACGCTGGGTACCGCACAACCTCACCGATGCTCAGAAGCAGGCCCGGCGGAGTGGTGCAGTGATATGATTAACAAATTTGAAACAGGCTCGTCTCGCCGTGTTTACGACATCATTAGAAGCAGCATCGATCTAGAACCAGGGGGAAGATTTCGATCGCGAGCTTTTTCAATATGACTGGCTAATTGGTGTAAATTCCTTTATGGAACCAAAGAAGCATCAACGCTGAATGGTATACTACCAAATGCTTGGGAGAAGTTTTCTCTGTTGTGAGCAACAAGCGACCAAACAAAGGGCTCCGCGGGCTACTGCTCCACCACGACAACGCGCCTTCACACACCGCGCTCAAAACGAAGGATTTCCTGAGAGCTGGGTCACTCACCTTACAGCCCTGACACGGGTGTTTCCACTGCGAAGATCGCCCTGAGGACACGGTGGAGCACACAGTGGCTCTGCCCGGCTTGGGTGGAGCACCGCCGTGTCCTCGTGGAGGCGATCGGCGGCGGCGATCTCTCGCGTCCGGACCTGGTCCAGGCCATGGTACGGAGCGAGAGTGCATGGGTAGCCGTCACCTCCTTCAGCGAAGCAGTAATGCTCGCGAAGAGGGAGGCGGCGCACGTGAGGGAGAGGCAGTCTATGCGCCCTCGCGACCCTAGCCGCCGCAGGATACGGAGACGCCCTGGGCGTCGGGAATCCCAGGCCGATTTCCGGCCACCGTAGGCATGAGCTTGCGGACGGCGAGAAATGGGTAGCTCGCTGTCCGGTAAGGACCAAGCCCAAGTCGACGGCGCGTTGTGTTCCACGCGCGCCTCAAAGATATGTCAGCACAAAAAATGATGGGGCCCGCAAGGGCCGATGCCTGTCAGGGGTGCGGGTTTGTTCGAAAGAGATACCACAGCCCCTGGCATACGGGCTACTGAGGGAACACGGGTGGGTTTTGATTCAGTAAAAGTCTGACGCCTTCCTGCTCCACCCAGAGCGGGAGAAGTTATTTTTTTTTCCCACCCAAAAAAAATCCTAGTACCGTGTGAAGTCACACGGTACTAGGTATTTTTTTTATATTTTAAATTTTTGTCGTCGCCGGAAGATGTGCTGTCAGCGTTCGACCAGGCTGAAACTAGGTGTCTGCGGTGGACTGGAAAAAGTGTTTCGAAAATTAGTTCAGACACATGAAACTTTGTATAGATGATAGTGGAGAGTACTTTGAAAATATTTAATAAAAAATATTTACCTAAAGATTTTTTTTTTTTTTCGCCAAACTTTCGAGTGTCCCACGTACCTATGTGATATTGTTTTAATTGTATATTATTCTAAGTAAGTTATTTACTATTATATACTTACAAACATACTCTCATGATTTTTTGTATACTTGTTCAGAAGCCGTAGTAGACTAACGTATATAAATATTATACAATTTATACTTACAAACATACTCTCATGAATTTTTTTCTGTTAAAGAATTTCTCAGAAATCACTGAACGGATTGAAATATTTTTTTGATCGATCTATCTTTCAACTTCATCATCATCATCAACCTGTTTCCACTCACTGCTGGTTATAGGCCTCTTTTCCCTTTTGCCATTTTCCCTGTCCCGGGCTAATTTTGCCTATATTAATTTACGACCCTTTCATAAGAGACAATAAAATGTTTTCATCAAAATCGTTTCAGTAGTTAAAAAGATTAAGACCAAACTGTTAAAATTATATTTTTTAGGGTTTAAAAAATACAAGGAACTACTTGTTTTTTTTTTTTAATTTAATGCAATAAAAAAAACATTATTATATTAGGTTTTTTTTTGAGGGTGGCATCATCAAATAACTTCTCCGTGTCAGACTTTTACTGACTAAAACCCACCCGTGTTCCTTCAGTTGCCTGTGTGCCAGGGGCCACGGTATCTCTTTGGAACAACCTGCACCCCTGGCAGGCATCGGCCCTAGCGGACCCCAGCAGTTGGTGCTGAAATCTCTTTGAGGCGCGCGTGGTACACAACGTGCCGTTGACCCGGGCTTAATTGGTCCTTGCCGGAAGGCGAGCTACCCATTACTCGCCGTTTGCAAGCACGCGCCTACGGTGGCCGGGAATTAGCCTGGGATTCCCCACGCCCAGGGTATCTCCTGTGGCGACTAGGGCCGTGAAGGCGCATAGATTGCCTTTTCCTCATGTGCCGCCTCCATCTTCGGGAACATGACTGCTTCGCAGGATGTTACGGCTTCCCATGCACTCTCGCTCCGTACCATGGCCTGGACCAGGGCCGGTTGCGAGAGATCCCCGCCGCTGATTGCCTCCACGAGGACACAGCGGTGCTCCGCCCAAGCCGGGCTGACCTCCACGCGATCTACGCAGTGGTAACACCCGGGCGTTTCCTCCAGCCTTATCAGAAACTAATTATATTTCGTTACAAAACGAATCAGTAATTCTGTAAAATAATTAAATTAGGTAAATAAAACATTATACTCTACCTCGTAATAATTAAAATATTTTTCTTCGCACTTGCTGCTCTATTTTCTGATAAATTTTATACCGTCACAAACTTTATGTTCTATTGAAATCATAGCCAAGAAAACCTTAAAAATACTATTTTGTCGGGCTGCTAGGCATGGTAATTTTTATAAGATTTTTCACTCCTACCGATAAAATTTAGTACTTCGTGCAACCCTCAATTTTGCCGCCCCTCATTTTTGCCGCTCTGGGCATTTGCCCGGCTTGCCCCCCCCTAGATCGGGCCCTGCCCTCAGTAATGAGGAGCACGACTTGAGGAGGAGGATGCATTTTACCACCATACTACGATTGCTAACTCGCCTGCCAAGCGTGGCGATTAGGGACCATCCATGAATTACGTCACACGTTGAGGGGGTGAGAGGGGGTCAATTAAATGTGACATTGTATAACAAGGGCCAGGGAGTCAAGTCAGAGAATCAAAAGTGTTAAAGATTTGAATTAATATGACCCGCTTGGAATAAACTTATTTAATTACAGAAACTTGTTAGAAATTATACAAATCTAAATAGATAGCACGGTACGTGCGTCGATGGCTGATTCTGTAGGCGAGTGGTGGGGCACGGTCGTCGGCTCGATCAGCTGAGTGACCCCCTCCAACCGCGCGTCCCCCGCCGCTGCTGGATCACGCGTATGATGCGTGAACAAAAAGTTTTCTGACGTCACATGTTAAAATCACAATTGTCTAAAATATTTGACTATATGTTAATTTTGTTAAAGATCATTTTTAATTGAAATAAAAAAAAAATGATTTAATTATGTACTTCTAAATACAAAATTGAAAAATATGTGACGTCGCACAAGTGGGAAGGGGTTCCACAGGTGTGACCCATGTGACACGGACGGGGGGTTAAAAATACCCATAAAATTTGTGTGACGTAATTTTTGGATGGTCCCTTATGGCAACTCCCCTTCGGGGAGGCCTATGGCCAACAGTGGACGTCTTTCGGCTGGAATGATGGATGACTAAATCTCTAACCGTGTCAGACCAAAACCTAGGCAGATATCAAAACATAACCCTGGTTTCCTCCGAAGAAACACTGTTCTGAAGCCACAGTAGTAACAGATTGTCGCGTCGATGTCCCTGCCATTCTGAATAACCAATTCAGCGTCAACGGCCGACTGGACCCGAGTATACCCGATTCAGCGTCGGTCGTGGTCGTTCAGTTTCATTCACTGTCGGTTGACGTCACAAGGACGTAATAAAATCGCGGTCTGATTTCGCGTGCACTGGATCCTCAACGCACCGCTCAGCGCCGAAAGCTGAAAATCGAATACCGTGTTTTTTCGACGCGCTGAGACTCACTCGCGCTGCAGTATGTTTGATTCTCGATGCTCAATTCAACACAGATAGTTTAGAATCCAGCCAATTTTATTATGTCCGTGCGAATGTCGCCTTTAGACAAAGCGCAAAGAGAGCCTAAGGAAGTTTCAAGAAAGTCAAGCTAACCGCAGGTTCTGTTTGTTTACACATTAAGCCCTATATAATGTTTGGGCACGCCACGATTGCAGCGGTAAGTCCCCTCTTTGAGGAGTGGTTGGAGAGGTGCCATGGCATCCTCATCTTCCGCCTGACGCAGGTCCTCACCGGACACGGCTGTTTCGGGAGGTTCCTGTTTCGGATAAGGCGGGAGGAAACGCCCGGGTGCTTCCATTGCGTAGATCGCTCTGAGGATACGGTGGAGCATACGGTGGAGGTCTGCCCGGCTTGGGCGGGGCACCGCCGTGTCCTCATGGAGGCGATCGGCGGCAACGATTTCTCGCTACTGGCCATGGTTTGGAGCGAGAGTGCATGGGTAGCCGTCACCTCCTTCTGTGAAGCAGTAATGCTCGCGAATAGGGAGGCGGCACAAGTGAGGGAGAGGCAGTATATGCGCCTTCACGGCCTTAGTCGCCGCAGGAGACGCCCTGGGCATCGGGAATCCCAGGCTGATTCCCGGCCACCGTAGGCGAGTAATGGGTAGCTCGCTGTCCGGTAAGGACCAAGCCCAAGTCGACGGCGCGTTGTGTTCCACGCGCGCCTCAAAGAGATGTCAGCACAACCTGATGGGGCCCGCAAGGGCCGATGCCTGCCAGGGATGCGGGTTGTTCGAAAGATGATTTCCCACCCAACAAAAAAAAAGCTCTATACAATGTTAAAGTCAAAGGTCTTAGAACAATCTGGATAGCAATCAATCAATTAGGCCTGTCGCGATTAGCTAGACATTTGCTAGACTTAGGCATCTCCAAAGTTACACAAATTTTCATTAATCACAAGTTTTGCGTAGGTACCTAATCTTGGCCCATTTATCGGCTTACGTAGATTGACCTAATCTTGAAGGTCTTTTGTGTGAAATATAATGTATACTGTGATTCATCACTCAAATCATTATCCCAAGTATCTAAAGCGCCTTAATTTCGTATCATTGGCCATCAATCGCTTTCATTTTAAAATTACTAGAAAGTAATTTATAAAATTATTATTTTCGAACTTAAGCGATATTTTTAACGGACTTCAGAAAAATTAAGAAGAGTTCTCAATTCGATTTTTTTTTTTTGTGCAAAATAAAAGAGTATTATTACAAAAAATACAAATGACTTCTAAACAAAAAACACTACACAGTGAAAAATAACCATAATTTCGAAAGTCGGTGGCAAAAGCTAAAATTCAAAGATACGCGTGTTTTTTTTAATTGGAAGTCGAAATAATTGAATAAACTAATTGAATCTAGAGAACTATCAATATCACTCGAAATCACAATCGCGTTTATAACCAAAATGATCAACGTGATACTTATCCAAAGCGTTTTTAATTTCAACATTAATGCAATCACTGTTTTTAAACCTACCAAAATCAACCAAGCATCTAACATAACCTTTTTTCACCTTACAGGAAGACATCGAAAAGATTGACCTCGCCGATCCTAATCTCAACAAGGCTGCGACTAAGATCCAGGCCTCCTTCCGTGGCCACAAAGTGCGCAAGGACGTCAAATAAGGTGACCATGGGGTCTACACAGGGCAGGACCGTCTCTGACTTTGCAAACACGATATTTAGAAAAAAAAATCCCCTATATAATTATGCTTAAATAATATATATTGGACTTCTCCACTGTTAATTTCTTCTCCACTTAAATTCATTTTTAAGTAGTTTCCTCAAAAAAAAACTTAGTTTTCAGCTGTCAAATATGTGACACTTGACACTTTCACTGAAGATGCAACTGTCAAATTATAATATTTGACGAACTTTAATGAAGTTTAAATGGGGTGACATTTGAGGAAGCGTCTTAAAACAATATGGGCGTAAATTGTAATCTATGTATATTATTGACTAAATGTGTGAATTGAATCGTAAAAGATTGATAACATATTGTTTACGGATAGATGGTTTGATCGTCCAACTATTCGTTCGTGTCATCTAATAATGTGTTACCAATTTATACTGTTCCTTCAAGTGTAAATGTACGAATATCTATGATAAATCTTGAGTCAGAAAATAGTACACCTCTAGAACGATATATAAGGTTTGCTTTTTAATCTTTTTTGTATGAAGAATTCATTGCAAGTAATATGTATTACGATTTCGTGCTTGCAAAGTTAGTAACATTTGAAATGTTTACTAGTAAAGTAAAGTTAGTAATCGTGTAGAGTATGTCAATTCTCTACTGTTTGATTGTCAATTTATGTCTCATATTATTGTTGTTAATATCTAAAGGTTTCTGTTGTTTTTTGCAAAAACAAATTGTAAAATGTTTGTGAATTATTCCAGTTTGTGTTTTGTTTAAGACTTTCCTTACAAATTAAGCCACAGTATGATTTATGTAAAATGGTTTCCGTCAAATAATTTTTTTAACTTTTATTGTTAACGTCATATTTGCAAAAAAGTTTATTTTTAATGTTTTTCCTAACAATGTATTTGGCATTGGATTGACGTGTCTCATGAATACCAAAGAGTAGAAAATACTAAAAGGAGTGAATTGAACTATTTATAACATAATAGATATCTATCCCGTTTTTTCTATTATAAATTTTGATCACACCACTTCGTGTACCTATTCAATTAAAATACGGGCATCTTTTTATTATTTTCAATAATTAAATAACATTCCATCTTCTTTCAATGTTTGTTGAGAAATTAATATTTTAATTTAGATTAATGTAGTTTTAAGATTACATAGTTTTAGTAGCAAACCAAAAAGCTTCGTTTTAATTTATTATTTTAATAATTTGTTGTGTTAAAACCACAATAACTTTCAAGTGTTTTATTTATTATAAAGATATCATTATGTTTGTTTGTTATTACACAATTTCGCTGGATTTTCCTGTAAATTGCTGGTATATTTAGGGATTATATTAAATAAAATATTTAATATTCGCCTATATTACGTGTTTGTTTCATTTAACGTCTGTTTGTAACAATAGTAGCCAGGTAAATAGTAGGTAGGCAAAGGGGAGAAGTTAGAATTGTAAACTTAAACTTATGTACAGTATGGAAACTACATATATGCAACTAGGGTCGATCTTGGAATGACTGGTAGTGTTTGGCGGAAACCGCCAGACATCTAGCTGACACATAGCCACCTTTGTTAGATGAGCTCCTACCGAGTTTTGACAACCTGGTACTTCGAAGGCATAAAGCTTTTAAAAAGGTGACACAACTACATATGTTAGGTGACCTCCTACCGAGTTACGGCAACCTGGTACTTCGAAGGCATAAAGCGTTTTCTAGCTGACACATACCAACCCATGTTAGGTGTGCTTCTATCGACCTATGACAACCTGGTACTGTGAAGGAATAACGCGTTTTCCAGCTGACACAACTATGATACGTGTGCTCCTACCAATTTATAACAACTTGGTACTTCGAGAGGACACAACGTTTCCATGCTGACACAACTATGTTAGTTGTGCTCCTACTAACTTATGACAACCTGGTACTGTGAAGGCATAAAGCGTTTTCCATCTGACACAACTCATGATAGGTGTGCTCGTACCGACTAATGACAACCTGGTACTTCGAGTATCCCAGCCAGAACCAGTGGCCGAGTTTAGGGAGACAAATGATAAATACCAAATTGGAACCTTACACTGAAGATTTCCCACCCCAAAAAAAAAAACTGCTAGCTTCTGACGCTTTATAAGTGTCCATGTAGGTTGATATGATTTATTTCTGTAAGTAGGTTTATTCAAACACTTGTACACGTCAATCATATTTTAAAAACTAGATGATATCGGCGTTTCCTCTCTGACTACTCGGGGAAAAAGGCCGAAACAAACTCAGAGGTCACAGTCTCTTTTAAAGTCGAGACTTAATCTTTGTCAGATCATGTAAAGACCATGTAGATTTTTTATTTTATTTGGTGGGAAATCATTAAATAACTTTTCCTGCTCTGGGTGGAGCAGGAGGGCGTGTCAGACTTTTACTGACTAAAACCCACCCGAGTAACCTCAGTAGCCTGTGTGCCAGGGGCAGTGGTATCTCTTTCGAACAACCCGCACCCCTGGCAGGCATTGGTATCAGAAATGGGCTTTTGAGAAAAGGACCACATAGATTGAGTGGAGCCGTTCCGTCAGCGCACGTATTTATCAGTAATCATCCAACTCAAGTCAGACTGTGCGGCTCTGTACAGCTGCCCCCAACTTGTTGACAGCTGGTGGTACTACTGCGGTGTATATGTCCCTTATATCCGTAGCCTGAGTAGAAACAACCTTAGAATAATCATAGGAACAATTACGGGCCATAACCCCCTTAACAAACATCTTTATAACGTAGGCGCCAAAGACAGCCCGCTTTGCAGGGGCTGCCTTGACGCCGAGGAATCAGCCGCCCACGTCATCCTGGAATGCGGGGCCGTGTCTTGTCAATGTGAAGAAATTCCCGGAACAGTGAGGTCGCTCCGCGAAGCCTGTGAAGCTCCCAGGAAGCTTCTGTGCTTTTGGGCAGAGCTAGGCTGGCTCTGTTAGCCAGTATCCCCACGCACAACGGAACGAATGGGAGTCTACGTGCGGAAAAGGGAGTCCAATCATCATCATCATCATCATGTCCCTCATCACCTCCGGATGCGGACCCCAGCTGACCCGGGCTTCTGCCAGCTGCTTGTACATAATTATCGCCTCCTTGTTATGATGTTTGTTGAAAGTGAGTTTGGCACCTATCATGAGGCCCTTTATTTTAACATCTTCAAATCCATTCATTCAGATGTGCCTCACCCGTAAGGGCGGCAATATGGTAATACATAAAATGTGGAAAGTAAAGAATTACAGTCCAAATACTTTTATTAATTTTGTGAAAATAAAGTAAAAGTTATACAGATGTTATACTTATCCAATAATAAATGTTTGTCCATACTATGTCTCGCCAGAAGGCATACAAAATAGGGTAGGTGATCGAATGTCAAATAACAAAATTAAAACATAAAAAAGTCAATATCTAGGTAAGATTAAGAGAATTTCAAGCTAAACACTAATATTTAATAATAATTATGTCAATAAAATTAAGACAGTGCAAAACAAATAGAAAATTAATATTTAGTCACAATTTCGTTTATAAATGGTATAAGACAGATGTAAAATTTTGTAAATATTATTTTAATACATATGTCACTAACATATTCTTTAACGGAATAAATACGCCTTAGCATTCAATAATTTAAAAAGAAAGCTTACGTTTATTCATGCACGTTGCTGCTTGACACAATTTGATCAGGTGATTTATTATAGAGTTTTGGAGCCATTGCATTTAGATTGTATATATCTTGAGACTTGGTTTAGGAAAGGTTGTCAACCTAGTAATCGAACCCAGAACCTCATGCTGACCAAACGAGGACGCAATGAACAAACAAACACCAATATTTTGAACTCTCATAAAATAATGTTATGTAGGTCAAATGTTAACATCATTAATCAAACGATGGATTTCACCCATATCAGTGTCAGACTGTTGAATATTTGCATCATATTCTACTAATTGAATTTAAAACCTCGACCGATTATCACACTAACGCAACAAAAGATAAAGTTGAAAACTGCGTGAATGATTTCAATTCAATAATTAAAATCTGTGAGCAAATTTTTAATTATAGCCCATTTGCTAGTGCTTTTGTTTGAATATGAAAAGGCATTGTTTTATGAGCGAATATTTCATTAGTATTCCATGCTAGACTAATTAAAACTGTTATTATTCGGAGTTTATTTACTGTCGATGAAATATTTTCACGCTATTGTATAACATTACCACATCATCATCATCATCATTTCAGCCGCAAGACGTCCACTGCTGGACGTAGGCCTTCCCCAAGCTCCGCCAACTTCGACCGGTTCTGTGCTTCCCGCATCCAGCGGAAACCTGCGGCCCTCAGGGTAGGTGGGCCGCCGGGCACTAGGGGCCATTTATTTATGGTGCTTGTCATTTGGGGGGGGTTGCCATAATCGCCACGCTTGGCAGGCGGGTTGGCGATCGCAGTATGGTGGTAAAATGCATAGATAACGCTGCTGCCCATTCTCTGGTAAGTCCCTTAGTCGCCTCCTACGACACCCACTGGAAGAAATGGGATGGTGCTATTCTTTTACGCCCGGACACCATACGGGACAAAATTACCAGTAAAATCTATTTCTATGCTAAAGAGTAAAGATTTGATTGTTTGTTTGCATTGAATAGGCTCCGAAACTACTGAACCGATTTGAAAATTTCTGTCACTGTTGGGAAGCTACACTATCCCCGGGTGACATAGGCTATCTTTTATCCCCGTATTCCTACGGGAACGGGAACTACGCGTCTACTAGTTCGAACACTAAAACCCAAATACTGAAAAATTATTATGCTACAAAGTATGGAAAGAGCAACTATTCACATCTGAGCCGAGGTCTATTTGCCCTAAAGCTTAATTATGATCGCTTACAACTATTATAACATATTTTATTGATGGTATACGACCACGGCTGAGAATATTTTCTTTTTTGAGTGTGATTCTTCAGTGGCCAAGTTTTCGTTTGTCAAATTATGATTTGTGTTTATAAGTTATAAGGAACACATGAACATATATACATAGGTATATATAGTCAAAATCATAAACCTCCGTAGTCAGGTAAATTGTTCTTATGGCAACTAATGGTTCCCCTATGGCATAGTGATGACAAGTAGAGTATAGCTGTGATAGACTGAGGACTGGAAGACGATGTTTCGGGTGTCCGGCGGCGAGATGGGTGGATGACATTGTCGACAACGCGGGCAAAACCTGAATTACCCTGACACAGGAGCGTTGGGATTGTCACAAGACCAGAAGGCCAATTCTAGTAGTTGAAAAATGTGCAAATTCTCGTCGGAATCTCAGCGACAATTAATGTCACGAAAACTTGTCAATAATGAGAATTAACAAAATAAAATAATAATATAAATCATCTATCATTTAAATTCAGAACTAACAGCTCATGATTATCTCAATGAAATTACAGTTCTTCCACATAATATAGCTTGTAGGTATAAAGAACCCATAAAGTGGTATTATTGGATTTAGTTTAGATGTACGTTTAGCTACTTATTTACAGCCTCCTACTATTTTTTGCTGTGCCTGACGGGGTCCATAATGATCACTATTTTTTAATTATTTACCACCTAATTACACATTAAGGAATGCAAATAAAATTTGAGTACCTATTGAGTAATGTAGAGTAATTTTTGACAGATTGTCACTAAGATTAGAATGCGAAGTTCCTAAAAAAAAAAATACGGGAATTGCCCCCAAGACCTAACAGTGGGTCAAGTCGGGCTGTAGGCGATCATGATGATGACACCTTGCCCATTCTTCTCCATACGAAAGTACATTTTGGAAGGGGCGACTAGAATCAATTATATTTAAATGTAAATGTTGACGTTCAAAAGTGCTTTTTATGTGCCTATTTGAAATAAATGCTTTGACTTTCAATTCAACTTATAAAAATTGAAGTCATTTTAGTTGTGCAAATAAGCATGCCAAAAACAATATGATAGGTTTCATAAATACGTTACACAGTGTTGATTCAGTACACAACATGCCTCCAGAATTCTTTATTATATTTTAAATTAAATATTGCTTAGAACAAATCTTTGTTCTCTATGTTCTATGTATGTTATTGGGTTTGGTTTCCGCACTTAGTCCTTTAAGTGGACCATTGTGCATGAGCCATGGCGGCCGTCAGTGGTTATTCCAACCAGCCCATCTCCCTCCAGAAGCTAGCTATAACTCCTGGTCTGTTGAGAACTTCCGTGTGAGATTTGGGTGCCCCGAGGATTTCTGTCCTAATCTGGGCTACGCCTGTGCATTCGAAAAGCACATGCGCGACGTTTTCCTCAGCCTCCATGCAGGCCCTGCACAGGGGGCTGTCCGTTATGCCTATTGTGTAGAAGTGCTTGTTTAGCGAGCAGTGTCCCGTGATGGTCCTAGTCACCAGACGTAGGTCCTTTCTGTCCAGGCGTAACAGACGTCTGGTCAGCCTGCCATTCAAAAGTGGCATTGCTTCCCTAGATTGCCTGCAGCCTGGTGTCGAGGTCCACCAGCTCTCTGCTTGTATGTGTGTGTAGTCCTGAAGCCACCTGTGTATCTGGTTAAATGGGATGGACATGATGGGCTCGGGTCCACAGACTGACGCGCTGGACGCCCTCCTAGCTAGTTCGTCAGCAGCATCGTTGCCTAGTGATCCGCTGTGTCCTTTTATCCATTGCAGTGTCACAGTGTTGCGGTTAGAAACTGTTATCACTCAGGTGAACTACAATCAATCCCATATAAATTGATTATAATTCACGTGAGACATCTTTCATTCATGGCAGGGACATAGACGCAAAAACGTAAAAAGTGGTGCGTCGACGTTCCTAACACCCTGTATACTAACAATACAAAGCGGTAAAACTTGTGAATGTGTACGTAGAGGGTACATATGTATCTTCGGAACTACTGATCCGATTCCGAAAATTCTTTCACTAATGTAAAGCCACAGCATTTTGGAGTGTCCGAGGTTATACTTCACGTTAAAACAATAAATTTCACGTGGACGAAATCGAGGGCAGAAGGTGGTGAGCAATAAAATAGAAACTACAGCTAGACAAACATTAAAAATATAATTCAAACTAACATAAATTAAGCTACTTACCAAACTATACCCAATCAGCGCATAAATCGATACCCTGGATTCACATACGGATAAATTAGTGCACCATTGAGGTTGACGGGCAAAGAAGAAGTCGTGTAAGGGTTAACTACCTTACCGATCATATCAATTTTATTCTCATCGATTTTGTCATCAAAATTTCGCCTAATATCTATATCTAATGGTATCTCGGTATCATTGGTTTGACCTTTCCTAATCTTTATCTCAACGTCTTTCCAAGTTTTCCTGATGCTGTCCAACGAATTTTCTGGATGAATTTCTGAACGAAGTGGACAAGGAGTAGTGTCAGTTTCTGGTTGTATTTCATAAGCATAAGGATTATATGGATATTGAGTAGAATCAGTATCTGTTGCTGGATTTCCATTTGGATAGTAAGGCAGGGTAATTTCAGCTGGATCGATATTTGGTGGGCTATAAATATATGGATTAATTTTTGCTCCAAAATTCCTTGGGTCTGTAACGTCTTGTCCATATATGTTTGGTGTGCTTTGAGCTAAACCATAGTTTCTTCTATATTGGTCATAGATATTTTGGTAATAAGGATTGTAATATGGATTTTGAAGGTAGTTCCAAGATTCTTGAATTCCTGCGTTCAATGTCGGTGGGTAGGTAGATTGTAGAATTACTGGAGGTGTAATTGGTGCTTTTTCTTCAATTTCTTCATACTTATGATTTGTTATTGTAATGCAGTCGTGTTTATCTGAAACAGAAAACAATATATTAAAACAACTGCACAACATAGAACGACCAGCAAAATGATGGAATGCTTATATTTCTAAAAATCCAAATCAAGCATCAATATTCTCGAAAAGTAGTTAATGAAGATGATGATACAACACTTTAGACACACGAATTGCTATTTCGAACATCGTTTCTTTTTTTGCTGAATTGGGCAACCCCTTGAAAATAAATGTCATTGAAAACAAAATCATCAAAAAAGAACTTACCGAAATGAAACTAGTCTTTATTGAATATTTCGCTACTTATAATCGTCATCACAGGAAGGCTGAGCACCGACAACCGCCTGAAACGTTGGGACAAGGATCAGAAACTTACGAGTATACGCGGAACAAACCGAGACTAGTTTCATTTCCAGTACTAGGAGCTCTTCGTCAAGCAGTTTGCCCGGGCAAGTCGTCATCATCTGCCTAGACTTCCCAACGATTGTGGCGATGACTTCCAATGTAGCTTATTATCAATAAATCTAGCTGAATATCAAAATTCGCTGGATGCGGGAAGAACAGTGCCGGTGGAAGTGACGTGGAGCTTGCGTGGGGGGGCCTATGTAGACGTCTTTCGGCTGGTGATGATGATCAAAATCTGATATATGATGTTAATGAAGATTTTACATGGAGCCACTGCCTATTTATGCCACAGCTAGTTTCTAGTTTGAAGGGTGTTGGTGAGTGATCGCTGTACAACCCGGTGCCCACATGACACATTATTCTCTTTGTATCTGGGATGAGAACGCACCTGCGATGCTTGCGATGTTTAGCAAATGTCAGTGCAGCAGCGTTGAAGACTTACCACCAGACAGGAATTCGCCGCACGTCAATAAAATAATTCAGTTCTGTGTAATAATACAACTTCACTAACCTTTTTCCTCCTTAATTTTATTATCTCTAAACGCAAGCCCAGTTACACCCACGTTTTTTTCTTTGCCTATATTACTTTTCTCAGTGACTCTGAAAGAATGTTTGTCTGGTTCATCTGCAGCAGGTTTTGGTTTAGGTGGTTCGTGATTTATAATTCTTTCCTCAGTTGGAACAGAGATTTCTTCTCCATCACGTGAAACTAAACCTTCAATTTTATCCGTGTATCGGTCATGATTTCGTATCTTTTTTATACTGATTAGGTGTGTTCCATTTGATATTCGTACTACATCTGGATCATTTTCCTCATCATCACCATTTGTCTTTCTAGTTTGGTCTTTTTTAGATTTGTTACTCCCTTTTTTGCCAATCGGAATTTCTTTTATTTTATTTGGTGTATCGTCTTTATTTTTCACACCCTTATTTTCAGACTTTTGCTGTCTCCTCATTGATGGTGGTAGAGGTTCAGGTTCGTCCACAAAGAAATGAACTAGTTTTTGAACAGTTTCTGAAGAATTGGCAGAATTTTCATTCTTGTTACGGCGAGTTGCTTTTTTGTCTGGATTTGAAGTAACTTGGTCATTTTTACCTTCGTTTAAAGAACCATTACTATCTTTAGTTAGAGGATTTTTCCCATCATTGTCAGAACTATCTTTACCATCTTTATTTAGAGTTGCATTGCTTTCAAGATTTGGTTGTTCATCAACAACATTGTTTGGATTTGACTGACTTTCTGTCCTACCAGTTAATTTATCTTCAATAGTAAAGTAAGGTATACTATCTTTCAACAAAGTTGGTGGTGCAACTGTATTAGGACACAAAGTATTTTCCTTATTCAAATTCGATTTTGACTCGTTAATTTGGTTCTCTAGCAACTTCAATCGTAAAGCATGTGCTGGACCAGGTACGACCTTCGCAGTTTTAAGAATAACTGGAATTTTTGTCGGTATCCTTTGTGGTTTTGTGTCAATACGACAGTTAATTGGTTTTTGCAAAACATTAGGTTTTAGAGCTTGCTTGGGAGCTGGCTGAAGACGTATATTTATTATTCTTGAGTTACCATTGGGGTCTAGATTATGATTATTTGTAACTGGAGTACTTTGTCGTTCATCTCGTTTTTGTTCCGGTCCTTCGTTAGGATCATCTTCTATGAGGTACTGCTTCTCACGTTTCTGGACCTTTAATTGTTGCTCTAATTCCGTCTGGAATAAAAAAAGTGTTTTTTTTTTACATTGTATTCGAAAATGATATCGAAGAAAGAAACATATTCTATTTTTTTAAAGAACATTGCAGTTAAATATCGTGTTTGTTACAAAGTTTTTGGGAATTCGCTGTCTAGAATACTGAACTATATTTATTTTTGTACAATTATAATTCCCATCACTAAAATGTATGTAGGTAGATCTTTGATTAGAAAAAAACATTAAAATATTTTAATCAATGAGAAGGTCATGCTTTTATGTTTATATTTGAACGCCACATATAAAAAATTTAACGTCTACATTGAATTTAATTTATACAATCAAATCTCCATTACAGTATTTATATTAAATCAAGTCGTGTGTATCAAGATTTGATAAAAAAAAAAAATAATTTAACATGCCTTCTTCATGCATTTTTCTTTCCTATAAATGAGATGATAATTATTATTTCGAAACCACTTAATTATATGTTTTTTGCTGTTTATTATACATGTCCCGTGTGGTGTCCGGGCGTAAAAGAATAGCCCCATCCCATTTCTTCCAGTGGGTGTCGTAGGAGGCGACTAAGGGACTTACTAGAGAATGGGCAGCAGCGTTCTCTATGTATTTTACCACCATACTGCGATCGCCAACCCGCCTACCAAGCGTGGCGATTATGGCAAACCACACACCCCCCAAAATGACAAGTTTGGGGGAGGCCTATGTCCAGCAATGGACGTCTTTCGGCTGAAATGATGATGATGGTGATACACATAAACGTATCGGAATAAATTCTCTAATTTACAGTGAAAACCCCATAAATATCCATTGCGTAATTTAGAAGAAGAACACGTCACGACTTCGCACGAATTTACTCGCCCGAATTTGGCAAATCGTCACTTTAAAATATTATAATATTTTCTATTTAATTTTTTTTTTTATGGCGGAACAAACTAGACGTTTTCATGAGGGATTGGTCCATATTGGCCAAGAATCGAGTTGAGTAGAAAAACAAACTGGAGGCTTTTGTCCTACAGTGGGACTATACAAGCTGATTATTATTATTATCTAATAATAGGCGTTTCGAACGAAGTTAATTTTTTTGTGGGCGATTCGACAATTCCAGAAATACTTATTGGGCAACTGGCACGTCTTGAATAAAACGTTAAGAAAACAAAGAAAAGTCTACAAATAAATTAGCTTAGTGCGAGTCGCATAGAAAAAAAAATGTATTATTTAAAAACGAACGACTTATTATCTATATGTCATCAGCAGCCTATAATTTTCCCACTGCTGGGACACAGGCCAACTCTCGGTGAGAGGGATTGGGCCGTAATCCACCACGCGGGCCCAGTGCGGGTAGGTAGATGTCACATGTCTTCGTGTCTTTTGTTTCTATGACATGCCGATTTCCTCACGATGTTTTCCTTCACCGTTTTGAGAGCAGTGGTGATTAAATAATTTACAAAATAAAGCGCCTGTCTGGGTTCGAACTCACGACCTACAACTCGTAAGTCGCGGCCGTTACCACTTGGCCACCACTGCTCTCTCTATGTAAAGATATAGATTTAAAGGGTGTGACTACCAAGATGACGGCTAAAAGAGATGGGTTGGAGAAAAAGCCAGTTGCGCCGACCAGAAATGAATTGGAATACCTAAGGACAGGAAAATAATGATATATATAGCTATAGATGACAATATAATTAAAAATACTTACAGTTGCATTCTCCGAAGCAAAACACGTTGTCTTCACAAGCAAACACACTAGAAACAATATCTTCATGATTTTCATGTTATTTTCAATCAAAATTAAATCAACGCACAAGGGATCGTTCCATCGCAGCGAATGACGAATAATGACGGTCAACAGTGTAATCTTATGTTTGTACTAATTTCCAAAAACATCATTAATTGATTTATCATGGTGGCTAGAATTAAAATTATTTTACGTGACATGTGACTGCGTCTAACTCTTTACTAAGAAAATTAAGGTCTTTATACAACGTGTCGTTTTGCGTCCTCATCAAATTTCAGGAGGCTGTTATGAAAGACATAAATAATCAAATAAAATTACGATACCTGCTCAACTAATGAATACGTACTTGTTTTTTTAGTTATTTAAGTTTAACGTTATTTCAGAATACACCTCTTTCAAAGAACAGAATCGCCCCGTTCCATAGACAGTAGGCAGTGTCGCACGACTATGTCGCTGTGTGTTACAGTGCGGTATCACACGGGCCGCGTTTTAATATGCGTGTCCCACACATGCAGATAGCCGAGAATTTGAAATGTTTTAGAATCTGCAGTAGGATGCCAACAGGGTGACCCTCTCGGGCCTGTCATTTTTAGCTTAGCTATTCATCCCATTATCCAGAAACTAAATTCAAAATTTAACGAATGGTATCTAGATGATGGAACGCTAGGAGGTGACGTAGACACCGTTTTGAAAGACCTAAAACTCCTCAAACAACAATTTAAATTCATTGGCTTGGACCTTAACCCATCAAAATGTGAAATGTATCTCTCTGACGTCACCGACAGACAACTAACCTTGGAAAAATTTAACGAAATAGCCCCACAAATCAAAATTCTTGAAAAAAGTTCACTGCACCTCCTAGGTTCCCCAATTTTGGAAGACAGCTTTTCTCAATTCATCGACAGTAAAATTAAAAATTTCAACGACATTTCGGAAAGACTCTCTAAAATAAATGTACACTCGGCATTCACCCTGATTAGATACTGTTGTTTTGGCCCGAATTTTATATATTTTCTACGCTCCTCAGCTCTATGGAAACATCCACAGCTCTTGGACAAAATTAACCAAATTATTCGCAGCACACTTTCATCCACTTTAACGTGGGCTTGGACGACCGAGCGTGGCTTCAAGCCACTCTACCCATCCGTTTTGGTGGCCTCGGCGTCCGTAAAATTATTTGTCTTAGCTTACCGGCTTTCCTGTCCTCTGTCCACAGCACTGAAAAGTTGGCTGGGAAAATTTTAGCCCGCTGCCTGGTTGACTCTGAAGTGCCGTGCTTGACCGATGCGGTGAATGCCTGGAAAATGGCTTGCCCGGACACAGATCGGCCCGTGAACCCATCTTCCCAGAGACAGTGGGATGAGCCGCTCTGCAGGTTGGTACGGAATAAACTTATTAATACGTCCACCAATGCTGCTGAGCGTGCTCGCCTTCTGGCTATGGGTGAATGGGAGTCAGGCCTCTGGCTGCAGGCACTACCGTCACCCAACATAGGCACCATGCTGGGTGACTCGACCTTCCGGCTCGCTACATGCCTGCGTCTTGGAGCTCCTTGCGTGGCTCTGCATCGTTGTCAATGCGGTGAAGGTGTCGACTGCCTCGGACACCATGGCTTATCCTGCAGTAGGAGCGCAGGCCGGATAGCACGGCACGCCAGCATCAATGACATTATCCGTCATGCTCTTGTCACTGCCGGGGTGCCAGCTGTTCTAGAACCCAATGGCTTGGCACGCGACGATGGGAAGAGACCAGATGGAATGACCATAATGCCTTGGAAGTTAGGTCGGCCTTTGGTGTGGGATGCAACATGTGTCGACACCCTTGCGTCATCACATCTTTCTAGTACGGCGGGTTGTGCTGGGGCGGCTGCTGCAGGTGCGGAAAACCTCAAACGGCGACAATATTCCAATCTTATTGGAACCTATATGTTCGAGCCGTTTGGGGTTGAAACTCTAGGGCCATGGGGGTCCGAGTGCCCACTTGGTTTTCCGAGACATTTCCAAGCGGTTCGTCGACTCTTCACGTGACCAAAGGGCTGGCCTATTTTTCGGCCAAAGAATCAGCATTGCCATACAACGTGGCAATGCTGCCAGCCTTTTGGGCACTTTTCCCATTGACAACGATGCGGACGTATTTTTTGATGCTTTATGATTATTTTCTTTTTATATACCTGTACATATTATCATAAATTAGTAAAAAATCCCTATGAAATAAAAAAATCGTTTAACAAAAAAATTATTTTGCAAATTCGTCTAAATATGACGGAGTTGTAGCGGCACTACAAATAAAAATGCTTCCCAACAATTTATTGAAACGCAAAAAAAGAAGTGGCGCCATCTACAATGCCACAGGCGAGCTATTTTAAGAAATCCTACATCGTACAGTCAGAGTTTTCTACGCAACTCAAATATATACAAAAATCCCGACCACAACAGTCGGGCAATTGCCCACCAGACGCAACATCCGTCTGGTCGGACCTCAGAGTTATGCCCGAACATACATAAACATACCGAATTGATAACCTCCTCATTTTTGAACTCGGTTAAAAACAAAATGACGATCATTATTTCAAATCTTTATTGAGCATTAATAAAACTAATAATAATATTAATTAAGTGATGAAAAGTCGGGTAGAACTCCAACACAGCTGATATAAATAATACAACGAGAGTGACAACCCTGCTAATGCTTCGAATTAATGTTAGGGTTGACGGCGGCGTGTAAAATCTTCTTAAAGATTTCTGCTCAAACGTTGTCACTGCGCCTTCGGGTGGTGTTACCTGAAATTATAGAATGATTTTGTACAAAGTAAACTATGAAATAGGCCCGGAGGATAATGATGTCAAAATCACAGAACAACAGTTCTCCTTTGTTTAGGCACTGAGAACTAATGAATAAGTTTTTTTTTTTAATAAATTTGTTGTGATTAAGACTTTGAATTACCTTAAATCCTACGCCAGGCTCAATGTGTGCTGGACCACTAACTTTAGGGCATGGCTGGAAATTATCAAATGGTATACATGGTATACTACCCGTATAATATCGTAGCATTAATATATTTTGGATTCCGACTTTTGTTATTTCAGTTTACCTACTATCTTATGTTAAAAAAAAGTCTTTGCACCATATTACTAAAGTGTTGTTTTTTTTTTGAACAAATAAATTATAGTTAATATTTCCTTTATCTAGGCTTTAAAAAATTAATAAATAACTGGCGCTTTATTTTTTTTAATTTAATAATAGATAATGGCTCACTTGTTTTTACAATTGAGCTTATTTTTGCCCTTTTCTCACGGTTGGTCGCAGTTATTTGGTTATTAAGTTATTTGAGGTTCCCAAATAGTGCCAAATGGAAATTATTCAATTAAATAAATACGTTCCATTTCAAATTACAAATTCCTAATTTGATACTCCTCGTTTTGACTTTTACATCTAGCTTCAACTGTTTCACTGAGTGACAGTTGAAGAGTGCCTATTACTTAAATAAATGGTTTACTCGAAATAAATCCTTTTGAGTTTTAAACTGAGCTTTTAACGACCTCTTCGCTAAGTACTGTTTTAACGTCATCATTATTATTCTAAACTAAACCTATCTCTGGTTCAGGGTTTCCATGTTTCCTCTTTCCTAATTACTAATTCAAAAACTTTAAATCGTCATTCACCTGTTCACTGACAGCCTTCTCGTTGTTTTCGTTGGTGGTTTCAGATTTGACGTCGGCATGAATCGGCTGCGCATGATTCGTGACTATATGCAGTGCACCAGACGCCCCTCTTTTCATCCGGGGTTGAAAAAAGCGCTGAAATTACGGTTTCTCTTGAAGAATACATGTTCTAGTCACCTTTACATACCAAGACCCCTCCGTGCCTCGGAAAGCACGTTAAGCCGTTGGTCCCGGCTGTCATTTGTGGATCTTTGACAGTCGTTACGAGTCGGCAGAAGCCCGAAAGTCTGACAACCAATCTTACCAAGGGGTATCGTGATTCCCAGTAACTAGGTTGTGGAAGTCAGATATGCAATTCTGACTGGAAGCCGGCCCCAACATAGTTGGGAAAGGCTTGGCAATTGATGGTGATGTTCTAGTAACCTTATTTAAAATATTTTCATTGTGGAAGACTACAAATTGATCTTTTAGAACTTTAATTAATTAATATGTTTTAATATTATTAAATTTTGGTTTGGGAAGTCATCAAATAACTTCTCCAGCTCTGGGTGGAGCGGGATGGCGTGTCAGACTTTTACTGAAAAAGCCCACCCGTGTTCCTTCAGTTGCCTGTGTGCCAGGGGCCACGACGGTATCTCGTTCGAACAACCCGCACCCCTTGCAGATGTATTAATATTAGGGCCAATGATAAAATAAACTTTCAGAGGATTTAATTTCCGTAAAACGCATCTTATGCTGGTTACAGTTGTTGGTAAAATATGTTACAATATGATTCTAATACCTAAATCACAAAGAGACATCATAAAGTTTTCAAAGCCTTCACAACTGACGTGATGTAGAATTTTGGAGTAGGCACAAATTTCGCAGTACCTTCTGGGCCCCCGGAAAGTGTCGCTTGCACCTAAGTGCGTTTGCACCTAAGTCTAAACTTAGAGACGTAGCGACAAGGGGGCAACATACAGACGCTTGTTCAGTGGAAAGGTATTCCACGGCTATCAGGACAATCCCAAAGACCAGAAGGAGGTAAGGATAGGGATCCAGCATTTACATATACTTCCTTCCTCCGAGCACTTTTGCTCTTACGCATCTCCACTCAAGCCGGCCAATAAATACAAGAAACACATGGTAGCTCTGGTCCTCAACAGTCTTCACTCTAGCTGGTCTATTAAGGTAAGCCAGAGATGAGGAATAATCAAATCAAATCAAATCATTTTCAACAAATTCGCAAATCTGTTCTAAAGACTGAGAAGATCACCCAACAACTAAAAATACCGACAATATGCCACTAAGGTATAAGTCTTCTCACAAAATGGCTTATTATGGTGGAAGAATTATCTGCCGCCACAGCCTTCAGGATGCTATTGTGACTGCCTCTTATTCGGCTCAGGAGAGAGACCGTTTTTTTTTTTTCGGATTTTGATAATAAGACTTCTTCCGGGAGATAAATTGAATCCGTGGGGTTCGCTACTACTCAAAAACCTCGCCACATACTACCCTACGGGTTTTATTTTTATTATATTAATAGTAGTGGAGGTGGAGGGTCATATTGCACGTATGGACGAGGAAAAATGGACACAGAGAGTATCAACCTGGCAAGAACCAACAAACAAAAGGAAAAGAGGTAGACCAAAAGAAAAATGGGTTGATGAGATAATAAGAAAAGCCGGTGAAAATTGGATCACAAAGGCGAAGGACAGACAAACGTGGAGCAAAATGGAGGAGGCCTTCACCCGTCGAGGGGCTCCATATTGAAAAAAATATACAAAAAGAAAATTGTTATGTTTTGAAAATTGAATGTATTTAATATTTTAGTAATTTATGATTTAATTAATTTACAAACTATTCGCTATGCCATTGTAACTCAATAATCATGATATGAATTGTAATAATTTTCTTATTTTATGCATGTACATTTAATATAATTTTAAGATATAATAATTTTATAAGTTATTAATTATGGAAATAAAGAGGCTATAATAATAATAATATTAATAGTGTTACCTGGTCATCAACATCAATGTGAGCAAAAACCGAAGAAACAATTAAAAATAACACAACAGCAAACGTCATGGTTTTGTTCGTATTTTTAGAAAATCGTTCTCAGTTTTTTTTATTTTTTATGTTGAACATAAAAATGCATGTAGCAACGTTGTTATCGAGACATTCTTATTTATATGAAGTATATTTTATTTAATGCTCTTTTCCTGCTTTTTTTACAACTTCATTTATTCTGGCATGAGTAGTACCTAACTGAGATTTCACTATAGAACAATGTTTAAATTATTATATATTTTCCTGTTTTTTGCAATTTTATATGACGTGCGTGGACACAGTTTCGGAGTAAGTGATAAATGATAATGATAAATGATTTTATTTCTGTTAGTAGGTTTGTACAAACACTTTTACACGTCAATCATATTTTTTTAAACTAGATGAGGTCGGCGTTTCCTATCTGACTACTCTGAGAAGATAGGCCGAAACAAACTCAGAGGTCACAGTATCTTTTAAAGTCCAGACATAATCTTGGTCAGATCATGTGAAGACCATGTGGATTGGTGTCTGAAATGGTCTTTTGAGGAAAGAACCACACAGGTTGAGTGTGTCCATTCAGTGCACGCATGTATCAGTAATCATACGGCTCAACTCAGAACTTGAGGAGCTCAATGATTTGACGCAAGTAACAAATTAATTCACCTTTTGCCACCGGCTTCGCTCGCGTTAATCAATTTCCACAAAACATTAACAAATTATACATCTGAACCTTCTAGAATCACTCTGTCTGTTAGTGAAAACCGCATGAAAATCCGTTTAGTAGTTTTTGAGTTTTTCCCGACCAGACAGACAGACGCGGCGGGGGACTTTGTTTATAATATTTACCCTCTTATTTATAAACGTTGCTTAAAGTTCAGAGACGTTTATACGTCAAAAATATACAGTTAAATTGAGTCTAATCATTACTTAACCTATACAAACGTTGTTATATTTTACTATTTTTCTTTTTTACAATGTCGGACATATTCTCGTCATTATTTGACATTATACATCAATTTTAATATCGGCTATTTACTAGTGATTGTCAATTTAATTCTGTAGATTATTGTACATATTGTGAATGAGAGAACGTTGTAGGCCTTACAGTCTGTAGATTTGTAGACGATTTTCTATTGTGTATTTTAATTTATCTAAGCAACTGGTACTTATTGACAGGCCTGCACTGTCCTCCCATACCTTTTATCACTGTAATTTGAAAACATTGTTAAAGCCTGTTGTAAAGCATTGTTAAAGTTGTGGATTTTCTTGCCGGCTCTTCTCCATAGGAACCGACAAATTGGAACCATGCACCTAGTTTCTGACGTTTCATAAGTGCTCATGCAGGTTTATGTGAAACAAAGTTTTTTTTATTTATTTTATTTGAATTACCTGCATAATATTCATATACATTTCGAATACCCGTTATCACTAATTCTAGGCGACACCCAAATGAATTCCTAAAAAAGCGCTGTTTTATTTGCAACTTTCGGCACTAATTACTTACTTACTTATTACTACTTTCGCTGGCTAATTAGCCAAGCGATGCAAAACCCAGCAGCGCGCTAGTGTCTAGTGAAAAAGCGCATAAGACTGCGAAGGACAATGTAGAATGGAGTTTTCAACTGTGACGTAAAAAGTGACTGTTTATTTAAAAATCTAGTAATTTGACAGGTGTAATGTCAAACTCCTGTATTAAAAAGCAAACACACACGAAATGTCAGATTACTACGTATACGGGATAACAATATGAACATCAGGTGTTTTCTTGTGTTATATTATTGCTGCAGAATTTCTGATTCGAAGACTTTTGATATTTTGTTTTAAAAAGTTGAATAAAAATGACCATTTAAACAATATTAGTTAATACTTGAGCGATGGCCGCGGTGACGGTCGTCATGAACACCACACACACACACACTACTACACACACACACACACACACACTAACACTCACATATACTCCACACACACTCTAACGCTCTATAGGGAAACACACCAACTTCCTAAGAATTCTACCTAAGTACTACATTAAACTTTTACATAAACTACTTGTTAATTGCAATAAGTATTACTCTGCAACGTGACCATTTTACTTATAAACTTAATTTTCTATGTACCAGTAGGTACCTACCACCATATTCAGGGCTTCCAATATACAGGCGCGACGCAACGTCTCGTGACCGTTTCTGGTGAAACAATTTCTATGAAAACTTCACCGTTTGGCATTTTGTGTTGTACTTCGTAGCACAACCATGAACGCATTATAACTTTAGGTGGTAGGTAGTAAAATCCTTTTAATTTATCCTAATTTATACCATAATTTGAAAGTTTATACCTCTCAATTTTCATCGTAGATTTACAGGATTTCAAAAATCCTTCCCAACACGACCACGCTAAAATTCTAGCTGACATAAAAGTTGATGAAACGGGAGCGTGGCAAAAAAAAATGTACTCATTATGTACTCCTACTTCCTTTTCATTTTTAGTGGTGTTTAAACTTTATCCACATTTCCATACTAATATTAATTTCTGGATTATTTTTTGTTGATGATGTTTTCTAAAAATGATACAGCTAGCTAGATCGATTTATCGCCCCCGAAACCCCCTACGTACTAAATTTCATGAAAATCGTTGGAGCCGTTTCCGAGATTCAGATTATATAATATATATACAAGAATTGCTCGATGAAAGGTATTAGATAAAGCAGAAAATACCTTAGAGCTGTTGAAATATACAAATTAACAGTAACCACGAATTCAGTACCTAGGTACAGTACAGTTCATTATTATATTGGCACTGTCAAGAATTATAGTACATTATGGTACAAGTGTGTAACGTTGGTGATTATCGCTGAGGCGCCATTGAGACCCGAGCCGTCAGGCGAGGGTCTTAAGAGAGCCGGGGACGATAATCATCAATACACACGTGTATCATACGACGTTTTTCAACACACTTGCGAAGAAAATAATACTACAAAATCATCATCATCATCATCGTCATCGACATCGTCATCGTAATCGTCATCGTCATCGTCATCGTCGTCATCGTCGTGTCATCGTCATCGTCATGTCATTATCATCGTCATCGTAATCGTCATCGTCATCGTTGTCATAGTCATGTCATCGTCATCGTCATCGTCAACGTCATCGTCATCATCATCATCGTCATCATCATCATCATCATCGTCATCATCATCGTTGTTTTTAAGAACAAAACAACTCAACCAATTAAAAAACAACCTATAACTCACTAAGAACAAAGCAACTCAACCAATTCTATAACTCACTAGTGAATAATAGTAATGAAAAAGTCACAGTTTGATAATAGGTGTCATTATGTGCCTAATTGCAGTGAAATTAGAGCCATTTTATGAGCAAGTGTGTTGAAAAAAATATTTTGAGCGTATTTAAATTAACATCTTATAAATAAAAAACAATATAATAATAACTTAACTAATCTTAATCACAAATTAAAAAATGGCGTCGAAAAATGTACCCTCATCGCTGTCGACTGGTAATGTTCCCAAGAGACTGGCAGTATTACCACGTTTTATGGCAATGCTTAGCCGCTGGCCAAGGTAGAAACCAGCCCTTGGGTCACGGGAAGTGTCAACCAGCCTTTTCGAGATTTCCATAAAGAGGCCGTGAGCGGCTCGAAAATATTAGATAGATAATTAGATTAATCATTAGATAAATAACTTAAAGTGAAAACTAATACTGTCAGCTATTAAACTGACAAGTTACATTCGCGATCGTTAATCCAATGCGTCACTGGTTTATTTTATCAGAGACATAAATATCAGTGTTGCGACCTCTCTAAGCCCGGCTTCACTATAATAAGCCTACTGCTCACTGATTTCCCGAGGGCACTTTAAATTTACCGGGACACGAGTACCTGCCAACGCCTCTTTTATCTCCCGTACGCATTAATCATCATAGAGAATGTTTGTTTTTCTTTTCTCTAGATTTTTATTAGGATTTTTAGAACTTACAGGACAGGACATCGATGTGGAAATTGTAACCTTGTATTGTGCATATGGTTCTAGACATAGGGTAAAAATTCCACGTCGGTTATGTAAAAAATACAGTGGTAGTCCGGGAGTGCCAACAGAAATGAAAACTTGAACAATTACGTGTGTATTTTTTTAATCGTCAATATTTCACATTATTCATAAATCATAATTTTGGTCATATCTTCTAAACGGGTTATGCGATTCATCATGGTCGTCCAGATATTGGGAATTTTAAAACTAAGTAAGTACAGAAGAATCTCACTAATCCGGCACTATTAAAAACCAGAGGGTGCCGGATTATTGGAATGTTCGGATTATTAGATTATATAGAAAACTTCAAATAAAGAATTTCATAAAGAGAATATGATTTATTTGTATTAAAGTTCTAAACGCCTTTTTTAACTGTAACATATCTCCAGTGGCGTAGCGTGCCTTGTCGGGGCCCCGTATAAAATTTTTTTGGAGGCCCTTATTATGGAGGTAAAGATTTTTCACAAAAGAAAAAAATATTGTGAGAAGTAATATTTATTTATCACATAATTTACCCATTTTACAAATAAAAATCGAATTTTAAATATTCACTCTCCTTGCCTTTTTATCGGCAAACTGATTTATTAAATCATTTATGGCTGATGATGATTTTAGTTTTTCTAAAGTTTCTGCCTCTATGGACAATAGTGAGATGTCTGACAGCCGTTCTTGTCCCATCGAAGTTCTTAAGTAATTTTTTATTAGTTTTAATTGTGAAAAACTTCTTTCTGCCGTTGCGGTTGTAACTGGAAGGGTCAAGAATAAAAAGCATGCTGTGATTACCTCGGGAAAACTGGATTCAAGACTATTGAATTTTACTAGCAATAATTCAATGAGTTCTTTAATGGAATAAATTTTTTTAATTTCAGAATTTAAGCATGTTTTTGAGCCTTTAATTGGTCACAAAGATTAAGTGAGATGTCTTTACTGTATTTAGCAGACAGTTTTCCGGAAGCGTTTAATATCTCTTCGCTTGAAGAAGATAGGAGTTTCTCCGGTTGTAATATTTCGAATATACTACTCAGGTTGCAAAGGCTCTGAAATCTTTCTTTAGTTTGAGAAATTAATATATCTAAACAGCAATAGTATACATTGACTTTGAAATAGGATTCCGGGTCGGAAATTCTCTCATCTTGTGATAACTCATCAAAAAAACGCTTCGTTATCTTTCGCCTACTGTTTTTAAAAACAGTTGTTACCCCCCACTTTTTTGCTAAATCTTTGGATTCATTTAGCAAACTATTAAATGAATTCTGATTTCTTAATTGGCACAGTCTATTTAAAAGATTACTTAATAAAATACTAGATTTCTGTAAGTCATTATTATCATGCTGTAGAGCTTTAGAAACAGGATTAATAATTTCAAATAGTGAAGAAAAAAATGTAACGAGCACTAAGAAATCAAAACTCTCTAAAATATTAATTATACTTTTACATTCTTCACGTTCATCTTTTTTATTTGAAATTAAATTTAGTTGGTACAAAGTTTTCATGATTAGTAAAAAAAAATTCTTTACTGCTAATAAAGCGTCGTTCCTAGAAGACCATCTGGTAGGACATACCTTTTTAAGGGTAATCAAATATTTTTCAGATGAATCGTCACTTAGCATAGCCCAGCGTTTTATACTATTGCCAAAAAAAGTATATATTTTTTCTAAATTATCGAAAAAAGTCGATACTTCACGAACATGTCTCGCAGTCGCAGCATCGTTCAAAACCAAGTTTAAAGCGTGCGCAGCACAATGAACATAATCGGCATTTGGAGCATGCTCTTTTATTAGGGTTTGTAATCCTCCATACACACCCGACATAACATTTGCTCCATCGTATCCCTGTCCTCTACATTTAGTCAAATCAATTCCATATTCTTTAGTCAAATTTAAAATGACAGTTTTCAGACCTGCAGCACTGCAATCGGTTACTGCTATGAATCCTAAAAAGGACTCACAGATTTTTATTTCTTTAGGCACATTATCATCATTTTCTGTAATCGAGATATATCGAAAAACTACAGATAGTTGGTCAATTTTTGACAAGTCTTGTGTTGTATCCAGAATTATTGTCAGAAATGGAGCTTTTTTAATTTCTGAGATAATACTGTTCCTAACGTTAGTACCAAGCAAACTAATAATTTCGTTTTGAATCGTAGGGCTTAAATAATTTATTTCACCTTTCGGTTTTAGAAAAAGTTCTTTTAAAGTTGCATCATAGTTAGATAGCAGACGTGAAATTGCCATAAAATTGCCAGAATCAGAATCATGCCCCCTCAAAGGTAGATTACAAGATACTAAAGTAATTATAACATTAATTATACGATGCAGTACATCTCTCCAGAATGTAATTTTACTATCGATTTCACTTTTCAATAGAGTATCGATGGTATTTCCTTGCAACCAATTATTATAAGAGAGTGAGGCACTAATATGCTGCTGTGACTTTTCATGGTCAAGAATAGTTTGTGTGAAATTGCTTCTAACCGAAACACCGTTAACCCAAGCAGAGGAGTACGATTTGTTTTGACGATCTGCTAATAACCAACAGAAGTGACAGTACGGTTTGTTTAAAACGTTAGAATAACATAACCAAGGTCTTATAATTTTTATGCCTGCCTGATTGAAATATGAATAATAATAAGCTGAAAAAGGTCGGTTATTTTCTGAAACTTTTGGAAATGGTCCTTGTGGTTTAAATGGACCCAATTTAAAAATTATTTTTCGTTCGCATTCAGTTAAATTGTCACCAAAATTTCCTCTATCTGATGAAATTATATTACAATCTGCATTATCTGCAGATATATCAGAATCGTTGACTTGGGGTTCCTCGATTTCTGGATGGACATCCGATAAAGTATGTGCTTGGCTTTCTTCTATTTCCGGATGGATATGTGACGAAGAACATGCTTCAGAAGAATCTAAAAATAAACGAGTAATTGTAAAAAAATAAATACGAATGCTTTGATACTAAACTAAAAAGAGTTATATATAAATAAATAACGTTACTAAGGGTCACAGTTAGAGAGTGTTCAGTTCAGACGCACACAGATTCTACGCGGATTGTGCTCGTACCTATTAGTAGATACAAAATCACCTGCAGCCCGTCCGTGCATTACTATACACCTGCGTGCTATTTAAACGCAGCGCGTAGTGTAGTGGCCATACAAAACGAGAACCCGAAAGCGAGTCTGCACATCTGAAGTTCTCAACACGCAATTAACGATACGATACGGACTGATAAACAAACAACAAAACAAATCGATCCTATAGATAAGTTAGAATTTTGTTTTTTTTAATCAAGGCACGGAACCCTAAAACAGTATAATTGTGAAAATCGAGGGGGGAGACAACTTTTTGTGACGGACAGATGGACAGACCGAAATTAAAAGATTTCCTTGTTTATCACTACGGGCCCCTAATAAATGGGTTGGGTAGTAGTGTAGTACTTACCTTTCCAATCTAAATCACTCACAGTATCTTGTCTCTGAAAAAATGAAGAAATTTTGGGCACTTTTTTTATAACCTCGTCCCTTTTCTGTTTAATTTTTCTTTTCTCAGCGCCGCTGGGATAATCTCTTTTCCTTTCACTCATTTCTTTTACAAATCGTTACTAATACTGCTAAACCAGAAGAACAATATTGTTTGTACTGAATTACAATGTAATGCACATTTATATTATATAAAGCGCGTAAATAAACAGTGCACTGCACTCCGTGGTTTAACATCCAATGAAAAGTACAACAACGTACACGTACATCGCGATATCGATGAAGGATTCCCGGGGATTCCCCGCTGAGTTGAAGATGAAGTAAGTAAAACGGGGAAGTCCCGCAGCCCGCCATAACGATGTAGTGTTGCCAACTTTTGAACGCACGCTTAAGGCGGGAAAAAAAGGAATTGCTTTATAGAATTTTGTCATTTGTAACATAAAATAAATTAGAAAGTTTTTATTCTTTTTCCTTACACACTTTGGGGGCCCCCGTGGCCCGGGGGCCCCGTATAATTGATACGGCAAATACGGCGGTAGCTACGCCCCTGCATATCTCACAACTAAATAATGAAATCGTTTTATAAGAATCCTTGATTAAGGTCTGTTTTTTGCAACTTGTAGTCCTTGTTTGAAAACCTTTTGCGTGGGCGGCGGGTGCCGGATTTTGGTCTAGGATAAGTGAGATTCTACTGTACATCGAATGTCATAGGAAAATGTAGCCCCAAGATAACCACAAAAAAACAATCTGTGCCAACACGTTGTTTGTCTTTTGAACCAACTTCAAAACAACGAGGAGGTTCTCAATTCGGTTGTAAGTTTTTTTTTTTTTTGTTACCTCATAATTCCGTCATTTATAAGCTGATTTGAAAAGTTCTTGATGATTTTGGCCAATTTCTGATTACTTAATGGTTTTTGAGTTGGCTTCAATAATACGTATTTTTTCCATTTAGTGTATGTTCATGTTAATAGCACCTGTTAAAACCTGTCACTTTTTTGTTCATTTACTTGACACGTGAAGGTATACCGATTTGTATGGGATAGGTATCACAACTAAAAAGTAAAACATAAAAAGTTTACTAAAAAAATATCCGATGTCGGTGTCTTTGTTTTTCCACCGTCTACTTACCGAAATTAAAATTATGTTCCACTTTGCAGTGTTTTTTTTTGGAAGTAGTTTTTTTTTTTTTTTAATAATTTGTCAAAAGTTTTTAAAGGTTTATGTACCCATAGCTCTAAGTATATACCTATTGCAATAGCTATAATGAACTTTATACTTTGTCCCTAATTATGAGAAAATGAGCAATCAATAGACGATTATAATCTAGGTACCCTAACTGCCATTATTCAAATACCTCCCACTCCTTTTGCGTCTGTCATGCCTTTCGATATTATTCAATACAGCACGTTTCGTTCGCTGACACAGCAACCTATCGACCGCTGAATATATTAGCGAATTGGAACATGTCAAGACATGAAGGTTTTGTGGAGGATAATTGGTTTATGAGTATAGCCTTGTTGAGGCAGATATTTCTGAAGCTTAGAAACATAAATTATCGTGCGTGAACGTGCTACCCAGTTACTGGGTTGTGGTGGCAGTCAATACATGTAAAATATGGTTATACTGGAAGTCGACCCAATCAACGAATGACAGCCGACTTAATTGCTTTCCAAGGCACTGATGGGTGTCAATATGTACCCGTTCACGAACCTACCGTGGGAACTTTCGATCGACCCGTACGTACGGGTGTTTTTATTATTTTCAAAAGCCCAAACTTAAATCTAATGCCCAATTCTCAAAACGCAATCCCAGCAGGCTTAGCACGAGCACCAATTTGTCGACGGAAGAATAGACATGACTACCTATTAGCTAAATGATGTACAATAGGAGAAGACGGCTATATTTTTCTATTAATTATCATAGTCATGCGTTCTAAACGAATCATGATTTTGTAAATTATCGTATATACTTTATGGCCGTCGAGTAGAAAATTTGTTGTCAGTGTGATTTTGACAGTTTGGGAAGAAATATTTTTCAGAAATAGTCTACTTTTATAGGGACCTAAACACAGATTGTTAGAAATTAAAGACAAAATGACAGATTGTAGAAGGATATTATCTACGGTGTGATCTTTGCGAGGCTTAAAATGCAGGAACGAAATGTCACTTTGTATTGAAAAAGCACTGTCTATTCTTCGTAGAAATACAAAGCGTCATGCTAAGCCTGCAGGCTTAGCACGAGCACCGATTTGTCGACGGAAGAATAGACATGACTATTAAATAAATGATGTACACTAGGATAAGATAGCTATGTTTTTCTATTCATTATCACAGTTATGCGTTCTAAACGAATTATGATTTTGTAGATAATTGTATATACTTTGTGGCCGTCGAGTAGAAAGTTTTGATGTCAGTGTGATTTTGACAGTTTGGGAAGAAATATTCTTCTGAAATAGTCTACATTTATAAGGACCTAGACAAATATCGTTAGAAACGAAAGACTAAATGACAGATTGTAAAAGGATATCTACGGTGCGATAATAAAAATGTAGGAACGAAATCGCACTTTGTATTGAAAAACCACTGTCTATTCTTCGTAGAAATACAAAACGTCATACTAAGCCCGCTGCAGCTAAACAAACCAGCCTACTGTCACTTCTTATTCATAAAACAAGTCCCTACACGGAAAAAACCCCATAACACAGAATGACAAAACATTTGAGGATGAAACTACCGTTTTCAAACGAATATTTTATAAAGTAGTTCTCAAGCATAGTTCTCATGTGACCACGTGCATCTGTCATGTCGTCACTTATTCACTTACACAGCCAGTGTGCACTTGGCATTATTTTCACATGAAATGGTGTCTTCGTGGATTGTGTTATGTTTTCTTTTTATGTTAGAATCTGAAAACTGGGCATGTTAAGGTGACACTTGTCCACATTTTTTCCACACAAACTTCGGGAGGGTTTTACTCCACTGTTTGACTATGTACATCAAAAATAAAACATGGTATGGTTTTGTCTCGTTATTATTATTGTCTGTACGGAAACAGAATACTTAAATAAAAAGCCATTAAAAAGTTATGAGCCAACAAAGATTCGTTTTTCTTGCTAATTTAACCTAAATTTGAGCGTGTTTAAGTAATAAAAGGAGTGTAAAATCTCGAAAACCAAGACGGTACCGACAAAGTTCAATTAACAATAAATTCAATAAACTTTATTCGTCATTGATTTATGCAGTGGTTTTTTCAGAAAACCCGATCTTCTGAAGGACTTTTCTTAATTTTTTCGCGATTTTTTTTCCAAAAATGCTCCTGCATCTCACTCAATAATGTTGTGCATGTAGACTAGCGTCTAACTGCTCATCACTGATACTATCTCTGTCGGATACGAAGCCTGGTGAGACAACGTGATTTTTAGCCAGGCCCACCAGTGAGTTCGAGCCCGCGCAAAGTGTACCCTTAAGGTGAAACAACTCCACATTTTTTCCATACAAACTTCGGGAGGGTTTTACTCCACTGTTTGACAATGTACATCAAAACTTAAACATGGTATGATTTTGTCTCATTACTAATATTGTCGGTACGGAAACAGAATACTAAAATAAAAAGCCATTATAAAGTTATGAGCTAACAAAGATTAGTTTTTCTTGATAATTTAACGTAACTTTGGACATGTTTAAGTAATAAAAGAAGTGTAAAATCTCCAAAACTAAGTCGGTACCGACAAAGCTCAACTATCGAAAAGTTCAATACACTTAATTGGTCATTGCAGTGATTTTTTCAGAAAACCTGATCTTCCGAAGCACTTTTCTTAATTTTTTACGCGTCTGTTTTACTATAACAGATCCTGCAGCTCACTCAATAACGTTGTGCGTGTAGACTATCGTCTAACTGCTCATCACTGATACTACCTCTGTCGGACTCGAAGCCTGGTGAGATAGCGTGCTTTTTAACCAGGCCCAACAGTGAGTTCGAGCCCGCGAGTAGTGTACCCTTAAGGGAAGTTCTTTTCCCTAATCCTATTAAATAACTATTTCATAAAAAAAGTAATTCAATGGGATTATATGAAATTATATTGATGATTTTAATTATTATAGTTCTGCTAACACTGACTTAGAAGACTGAGAACGTCGGCACCTGGGCCCGAATTCACTCATCATCTGCCTAGCTATTTCCTAACTATGTAGGGGTTGGCTTCCAGTCTAACCGGATGCAACTGAATACCAGTATTTTACATGGAGCGACTGCTTATCTGACCTCCACAACCCAGTTACTGGGTAATACGAAACCTCTTAGTAAGACTGGTTGTCAGACTTTCGGGCTTCTGACGACCCCGTAAAGAATGTCAAAGATCCACATATGACAGCCGGGACCAACTGTTTAACGTGCTTTCCGATGCACGGAGGGGTCTTGGTATGTAAAGATGGTCACCCATCCAAGGACCAACCGCGACAAGCGTAGCTTAACTTAATCGATCGACCCGTGCAGCTATTGTTACTTAGCCACTAGCCCCGAATTCACTATGACTACTTAACGATTCCTTTCTTCGAAACCAGGTCAAGTCTAAAGATCACACACGAATTCTGCTAATTTAATATAATATCGACAAATTGTCTTGGAACATACAGAATATGATATTTCGATTCGTTACCGTTACATTGGTTTCTACAAAACACTATACTGACGTAGTTTGAACGTAGTAAGATTCCGCGGAATACAGAATTAAGGCCCTGTAGTGCTATTCCGTAAAAATCTCATCGAAGGTGAAGTGAGCTGTCAATAGTGCCAGTTTCTAGCATCATATAGAATGACAGCTCACTTCACGTTTCTTTCACGGTGATATTTTTACAGAATCGCCAAACTGCTACGATTCTAACATCACACTCCTTTAGTTTTCTTTTTTAAATATAATAATTGTCTAAAAACTACATCCAAATGGTTAAATTAAATTAACTAGTAAAAATTCACAAATGTTTCTTCAGAAAAGTCATGATAAACCTACCTATAACATTAATTTAAGAGTAATTCCTCACTCCTCACCAAAACTAGACTACAAGTCGATGCAAATACAACCTCGCTCTTAAATAAGTTATTAGCTAATCGATACACCCGTCGGCCATAATTGCTGCATTTGTTTCTTTCGAAGGCCGATTCAATCCATTACACAACATTAAACTAACTCGTTGGTCTAGTGGTTGCGTGCGCTTAACGCTGAGCATAGGACCCCATGCCGTTTCCGTGTAGACAATTAACAGTTTTGTACCGAGAAATGTAGACAGCGATTTTTATTCTACGGTAGGTAAAAGTTTTGAAAAGCACTGTCGATTCACCGACTTTTGAAAGTCGGTGAATCGACAGTGCTTTTCAAAACAAAGTGACATTTCGTTTCTCCATTTTTGGCATCGCACCGTAGATATCCTTCCACAATCTGTCATTTTGTCTTTCGTTTCTAACAATCTTTGTCTAGGTCCATATAAATACAGACTAATTTTCAGAAGATATTTCTTCCCAAACTGTCAAAATCACACTGACAACAAACTTTCTACTCGACGGCCATAAAGTATATACGATAATCTACAAAATCATGTTCCCGCATAACTGTGATAATTAATAGAGATTTTTAAAAGAGTAACCGTGGAGTTTCTTGCCGGCTCTTCTCCATAGGAAACAACAATTTGGAACCTAGCTTCTGACGTTTCATAAGTGCCCATGCAGGTTTATATGAAATAAAAATATTTTGATTTGATTTGAGCTATCGTCTTCTATTGTAACATCATTTAGTCATGTCATTTTTTCCATCGACAAATCGGTGGTCGTGATAAGCCTGCTGGTCGATTCCTGAGGACGGTCGGACGGACGGTAGGTACGGTCACCAACCCAGAAAAGTAACCAGGATCGTCAGATATAGTTGAAGTTTAGTGAGAAATCCCTGTATATACATTTTAGAAACATGCAAATTTGTGCGGAAACATCAAGAATTTTACTCAAAACGTGAAGACATTCAGACACGCTATCTACTCAGACACCGATCTAGGCTAAACATTCCAAGTTCTCGACTAAAAATGCACTCTACAAGTCCCTATGTAATGTCCATTAAAATATATAATAAACTACCCGCTCTAATAAAAAAAGAAGAGAAAATCAACGTATTTTTAAAAAAACTTAGACATTTTTTGCTTAATAAAACCTATTACTCGATTAACGAATATTTAAGTGACAAACTTGTAAAGTCATAACTTATGTTACGTTTCCCACAACTTTAAATTTTATTTTACCTGTTCATATTTTATTCATTTAAGTTCTTATTAAATACATTTTTAAATATTTTATAAAACAAAAATTTAAAAAAACATTTAAAAATATATAAAATAGGGATCCGCCGATATTGGGAGCAGGGTCCAAGCTACCGGTGGTTAGGGCTCCAGAGACAGGAACCTCCTCACGATGCGAGCCGTATCGAGGAGTACTGCCTTCTGAATCAGGCCTTTGATCCAGCCGCCTAACGAGAGCCTCGAGATGTGATGTTGTTCGAGGCTTTCGGCCATCAGTCCATTGGCTGATACGACAATCGGCACAATGACAGCCGAGTCCACATTCCACATGTCAACAACCTCGTGTGCTAAGTCGAGATACTTCATTTGCTTCTCTTTCTCAGCTTTCACGAGGTTCCCGTCATGCGGAATGGTAACATCGACTATCGTTGTGCGGCGCGCTAACCGATCTATCACCACTATATCAGGCTTATTGGCTACAATAGTCCTGTCAGTAATGATAGATCGGTCCCAGTACAACGTGACATGGTCATTTTCAAGAACTGGGTCGGTCACATACTTGTAATACGGTACCTCCGAATCCACAAGTTTATATTGCAAAGCAAGCTGCTGGTGAATAATCCTGGCTACTGTTACCTGTTCATTATTATTACAATTCTCATTAGTACCTGTTTATGTTTTATGTTAATTATATTTATTTTTATGTTAATTGATTATATTTTAGATTATTAATTGCATGTTATAATAATATAGTGATTTTGCTAAATGTTTAAAAATTATCAAATGCTTCCTCTCTAACTTACTTATTTTGCTGTGCCCGACAGGGTCCACATGATCTAATTATAAGTTTATCATCTAAGAATACCTACATGTGGAATGCAATAAAGTATTGAGTATTGAGTAAATCGAAGGAGGTTTTCGAACAAAATTAAATTAAATAATAGAAAACAAACAGTTATTTTATCAAATTAACGCCATTCATCATTCAACCATCATTAAGAAAAGAAAAACAATAGTGTGACTTTATGGCCTCAAGAGAGCACCATATTCAATTATTAATATGACGTCACATAACCTGTTACCAGGACAATCAAGACGCTTCCAACAATACCTCATTTGTCAAATTATGATAAGGAGTTTAGAAGTTATGAGGGAACAGATGAATATACAATATACACGCATACATACCGATCAAAATCATCCTCCTTTTTGCTTCATCGTAGTCGGCTGTGTTAGAAAACAAACAAACCAACAACAAAAAAATGTTGAGTGCCATCTATCTCTGGAGAGTTTATCGACGTCCAATCGTATTGCACTCCAGTGGATCAAAGGGCATAGCGGATCCTTAGGTAATGATGCCACAGATAAACTTGCGAAGAGAGGCTCAGATATGAAAGTGCTAGGCCCTTACCCACTTCTCCTCTGCCTTTCTCATAATTTCGTGCGTGGATTCACCACAGATCAACCGAACTTCATAACAACAGATGGTCATGGGCAACAGACTGTAGACAGTCAAAATGTAGACTTTACTTTACTGTACACCCGCGATTAACCAATACCTTCTCAGCATAAGTTGAAATAAGCTTAGAATAATCATAGGAACAATTACGGTCCATAACTCCCTTAACAAACATCTTTATAACATAGGCGCCACAGACAGCCCGCTTTGCAGGGGCTGCCTTGACGCCGAGGAATCAGTCGCCCACGTCATCCTGGAATGCGAGACCGTGGCGCGTCAACGTGTAGAAATCCTCGGAACAGTGAGGTCACTCCGCGAAGCCTGTGAAGCTCTCAGGAAACTTCTGTGCTTTTGGGCTGAGCTAGGCTGGCTTTGTTAGACAGAATCCCCACGCACAACGGATCAAATGGGAGTCTACGTACGGAAAAGGGACTCCCATCATCATCATCATTTGCCGTAGTCGGGTAAAAACACTACAAGGCAATGTAAATATAACCTCGCTCTTAAATAATTTATAAGCTAATCGAAACACGCGCCCATCGGCCATAATTACTGCATTAGTTCCAAGGCCGATTCAATCCATCACACAACATTACACTGTCACAAACATGATAAATATACCCTTTTAGTTGTGAAAAATGAGCTAGAATATTAATAAAAGGGGAAAATTACTTACTTTGTTGTATTTTTTTAAGGCTGTGTATGCTAATGGTAGATTTATAACGCACTGCGTTCGATCTAAATTCGAATTTGAAAGCCGAGTTCCAACCGAATTGAAAATGTTCTAAATTCGAACGGTTGGAGTTCGGATCGTATGCGCAACCTGTAATACAAATGTCATGCCAGACATGGCCCTGCATTGTAAGACTCGCATTGAATTCTATTAATATAATGTTTGGATTCTAAAAGAGCACAAATGACCTCTGAGTTTGTTTCGGCATTTCTTCTCAGGGATCACTCAGCTAGGAAATGCCGGCGCCATCTAGTTTTTAAATGTACACCAACAAAATATTGACATGTAAAGTTTCTTAAAAGATATATGTAAAATTTACATTTAATTTTAAATAGAACTATGGGTACTTCGAAGCGTCATTTTAGGATTCAGATCGCACAAATTTTGAAATTATAGGTCCTTAGAGCCACTGAGAAAATGACCACCTTGTTAAAATTATTAATTAATTTACTATTTTATAATTTTGCTCACAACAGCAACAGATGTGACATTACCTATTTGTTAAATTTTGCATGCCCAAACTCAGGCAGAATGTACCTGGCTCACTTTATTTTTATAACATCATTATTGTACAATACCTACATTCTATGCGAATAAATGATTTGATTTGATTTTGATTTGAAAGCAAAGCCAATATAGGTAATAGTTTGCCAGACTTTGCTGTACATACGTACAATTAATACTGATAAATAAAATAAATATTATGGTTATAATATAATAGTTTATGTACTATAGACACTATGCTGGCCTTCTGTGCTATATTATGGTAATGCCTTCGTTACACTTATAATCACGATCCCTATGTCCAGCATGCAGCATGCTTAGCATGACGTTTTCTATTTCTAGGAAGAATAGACATAGCTCTTTCTATACAAAATGAAATTTCGTTTCTCCATTTTCAACATCGCACCGTAGAATTTCTTCTACAATCTGTCATTTTGTCTTTCGTTTGTAACGATCTTTGCCTAGATCCTTTTTTATGTACCTAGACTATTTCAAAAGAAACATTTCTATCCCGAACTGTCAAAATCACACTGACAACTGACAGTTGTGACAGTGACGGAAAACGGAACGTAATTTTTCTCTACTCTCTTCCGTCAACAATACAGTGGTCTTCTAAACTAAGCCAGCAGGATCACAAAAAGCTCTCAATGTCACAAATCGCGTGCCAGAAAACTTGATCTGCGGTAACCTCAAATTTGTCCTAATCATTCACTTCTTGAAATTATTTGAATGCTTCTAGAATAAAATACTGAGCGATGCGGATCTCCAGTCAGCGCTGATGCCTCAAGAACTGAATCCTGCCATCGTGTTTGATAAGGTAATCATTGAATGTCCTTGCCACCTATCCTTAAAGTATTTAATTTATGGTATATTTACAAAAGTTGCTCAACATTGCTGCAACAGCATGAAATGAAAAAAATTCTAACTTTAGCACACACGTCTCGGTGTGGTTGCCCAAGACAGCCAGTGGTCCCATCACTCAACGACCATCTTCAACATAGTCGAATCAATGCAAAAACCGTTTTCAAACTGGCCTATTATTTTCACGTCAATTTTTATTTTCACGTAGGCCGTCTCTGCCCCGTTTACTATGTGGCTGCCACCGCTGTCTTAGAAAACCCAAGCTTTAGGCGATTTGATGATATCCATTATAAAATAAGTAATTATACCCGATTGCGTGAAAAGTAAACATTAAAAAATATGAAAAAAGGTAAAAAAAAAAATTAAGAGGGTAGAGGTAACTTATCGTCAGTTCATTGACTCTTTTTTTTTCTTTTTCACATTATGACGTCTGGTTGTCGCCATACTGAATTTTGTTTAGTGTCATGTCTTTAGTGACACTCGCAGGATTATAAATAGTCGATTGACGGAAGAATCATTAAAATAGAGAATTTCTCTAGAACAAACACACCCAGAGGCTAATAAATGTATTACCTTCTCTTGCGTTGCGCAGTCGGGTAAAAATAGCAAATAATATAGGTATAAACAGTTCGCGGCACGTAAGTTGAACCAAAATGTCGTATTTTGGTTCAACTTATGTGCCGCCATCTGTAATTTATTTCCAAACTTCTGTACACGTTATATCGATGACTATGCTAGAAGGCGACCTCATTCTTTTTCCGTGCGAAGCAACCAGTTCACGCTCGCTTCGCTAATTTTGGTTGAACTTACGAGCCGCGGTCTGTACTAGTTGTTCATAACAGTTTACAAAATGACAAACAATTCTTCCAGGATGCCCCATGGCGCGCAGTGTTCCCGCTCGGCCGACAACGTCGCGACGTAGAAATAATACCCGACGCGTCGCTGCCACCGCCAATCGCGACTGTACCACAGACTCTAAAGCTATACAGTCGAGTCGCAACTTGCGTGGCTCTCGCTGTGGGAGCGGTAATAGAAATTATACTGTATATAATTGAGTTTTATACCGTCATATGAATAAATTGGTAAATTAAATAAGTAATTAGTGTTTTTTTTTTACCAACCTTTTTTTTTTAAACCAACATTTGTGGCAATGGCGGTTATTAAACATGCGATTAACAAGTCTCATGTCATCTCGCCTCTGCTTTTTATGACCGCGGCTGCCATGGACGTTCCTGTAAACATACCTTCATATACCTTCCGTGAAGTTCTCCTTATACCATAAGTTACATAGGGAATGTTCGTAGAGTTTCGGCAATTTAAAAGGCAACTACTTGCAGCGGTTGTAACTGTACCACTGACACACTGGATGACTGTAGCTACACAGTCAAGTCACAACGTTAGCTGCCCTCGCCGTAGGAGCGGTGGTCAAAATAAAAGAGTTTTATACCGTCATCGTATGAATAAAAACCAGGACAAAGAGGTCAATCGTCGAATCCAACTCGGCTGAGAAGCGTTTGGGAAGCTTCGCAATATCTTCTCGTCCCGCATACCACAGTGTCTCAAGACGAAAGTCTTTGACCAGTGCGTGTTGCCAGTGATGACATATTGAACTGAAACGTGGTCGCTTACAATGGGCCTCATAAAAGGCTTAAAGTCACCCAAAGGGCAATGGAGAGGGCTATGCTTTGAATTTCCCTGCGTGATCGAATCAGGAATGAAGAGATCCGCAGGAGAACCAAGGTAACCGACATAGCCCGAAGAATTGCCAAACTTAAGTGGCAGTGGGCGGGGCACATTGCTCGCAGAACAGATGGCCGATGGGGCCGAAAAGTTCTGGAGTGGCGACCGCGCACCGGAAGACGTTAAGTTGGAAGGCCTCCCACAAGGTGGACCGATGACCTTGTGAGTCCGCTGGATGCGGAAAGCACGGAAGGCACGCAGGAACCGGTCGAAGTGCTTGGAGAAGGAGCTTGGGGTAGGCCTATGTCCAGCAGTGGACGTCTTTCGGCTGAAATTATGATGAAAATCGATATCGAATAGGCTACGAAACTACGAAACCGATTTGAAAAAATCTTTCACTGTTGGGAAGCTACACTATCCCCGGGTGACATAGGCTATATTTTATCCCCGTATTCCCACGGGCACGGGAACTACGCGGGTGAAATCGCGGAGCGCTGCTAGTGTATGAATAAATTGGTAAAAAAACAAACAGCCGAACATAGAACTTCCTCCTTTTTTGGACTCGGTTAAAATGGAATTAGAGCCTCATTTTACATCAATCTCAGCATGTAAATAGAGTAAACGTCAAGACTAGTGGCAGTCGTGGTCATAAAACTTATGACTAAAGCCTTCTTCAGACAGTTGCGACGCGATACTTGTAGAATAATTTCTATGAACACTTCACAGAAATTGTTATACGAGAGTAGAATTGTTCTGCGCCTGTTTGAAGGAGCCTTAAGTCACGTAAACGTCTCGTGTCATCTCGCTCTCGCGTTTTATGACCGCAGTTGCCACGGACCTGCGCTTACACTACTACAGTTCCTTGTGGTTCTTCCCAAACATACAAATATCTGTCTCATTAACTCAATTAATAATATTATCATCAATCAACGGACAAAGCATAGCTAAATTTGAAAAAATATATTTTACTTAACCAAAAAACTCTTTAGGAATGAGAAAGGCAAATGGCGTAGGTTGCAGCCTATGTGGTTGCAGCTCACACAAAATAGAAACCAACATGTTCAAGTCAACCTCTTCACTACTTTCTCACAAGCTGTATTGATTCTCACGACATTATCTTTACAAAATGCACCATTTCTCACTGTTATAAAAGAAACATTACTGCAGTGAGTGCTATCGATCGATCGTGGAGGAATCAACATGAAATATTCATTGACGTGAATAGTGGCTGCGTGCAATGTGAAGGTATAGTGGGTAGATATTATGCCTTTTGAGACTGAATCGTAATTTAGAAGTAGTGTAATGGAAATGGAAAATGGTTTGTTATTTTAACAAGAAGCAGTAGTGGCCCAGTGGTAAAGAGTTGTAGGTCGTAGGTTCGAACTCAGACAAGAGCCTTACTCTGTGTAGGTAAATAATTCTATAATAATAATTCTCTTACAACGGTGAAGAAAAACATGGATGAAGTCTCTAGGACTACCCTAAGAATTTGAGTTGGACATTCGCTAACCTGCACTGGGCTCGCGCGGTAGATTATGGCCCCCTTCAGCTCAGTGGGAACATTATAGGCAGATTATGTGTTAAGGATTTATTTGGGTTAACATTTATCTACGCATGTTATTAGGAAAATATTATTCAGGGAGTGGAGGGGACAGGACTCGACAATCTCGAAAGAAATTTCAATAGTCAACCCATTCAAATTTTCTAATGCTCAATACAAGATTCCTCCCAGTCCGAAATATCAACAATTTCAAACATAGACCATATTCCAACAAGTTAATTTCGTAGAAACTACAGAATTCCCGAAACGTTTCGATAGATATCGGCTGTACGTTTGACATCCCAAACCGCAGAGCTATCTCCAGGCGCTATTGCTTTTCAACCGACTTCACAGATGCTAATAACGGGGTTGTGTTTGAACTTTCATGTTGCTTGTACGAGAATGTGGTGAATACATTCCAAGTGATGTGAAGACTTAAAAAAAAAAACTTAATAGTCATTCGAAGTTGCGAGCATAATATAAATGAAAGTTAGTAATTCGACTATAAGGCTTTGACAGAACTAAGTTAGAAAGACAGGTTTTTTTTAATAGGAAGGTTATGGGTTCACCTCTACCTAACCCTTCGGGGAACTGGGTGCTGCGCGACGACCTCGGCGGCGGGCCTCCTTGCCGGATTACCGCCATGGGATCTGGAGGCAAAGGTCCTTGCGCAAATGTGGGAGTGGCGCGAGGAGGCCAAACGCCGGGGCGTAACTCCGCTGCCGCGGGAAATCGCGGCACAGCGGACAGAGCTCCGGCGGGATCTCATGGTGACATGGAGAGAGCGATTGTCGCAACCCAGTGCTGGGCACGCCACGATTGCCCCCTCTTTGAGGCCACTCCTCAAAGAGGGGGCAATCGTGGCGTGCCCATTTGAGAGGCGGCATGGCGTCCTCACCTTCCGCTTGACGCAGGTCCTCACCGGACACGGTTGTTTCGGGAGGTTCCTGTTTCAGATAGGGCGGGAGGAAACGCCCGGGTGTTTCCACTGCGAAGATCGCCCTGAGGACACGGTGGAGCACACGGTGGCGGTCTGCCCTGCTTGGGCGGAGCACCGCCGTGTCCTCGTGGAGGCGAGCGGCGGCGGCGATCTCTCGCGTCCGGCCCTGGTCCAGGCCATGGTACGGAGCGAGAGGGCATGGGGAGCCGTCACCTCCTTCAGCGAAGCAGTGATGCTCGCGAAGAGGGAGGCGGCGCACGTGAGGGAGAGGCAGCATATGCGCCCTCGCGACCCTAGCCGCCGCAGGATACGGAGACGCCCTGGGCGTCGGGAATCCCAGGCCGATTTCCGGCCACCGTAGGCATGGGCTTGCGGACGGCGAGTATTGCAGAGTGTTCCACGCGCGCCTCAAAGAGATGTCAGCACAAAAATGATGGGGCCCGCAAGGGCCGATGCCTGTCAGGGGTGCGGGTTCGTTTGAAAGAGATACCACAGCCCCTGGCATACGGGCTAATGAAGGAACACGGGTGGGTTTTAGTCAGTAAAAGTCTGACACGCCCTCCTGCTCCACCCAGAGCGGGAGAAGTTATTTGATGATTTCCCACCCAAAAAAAAAAACCCTTCGGGGAAAGAGGGCGTGATGTTATGATATGTGTGTATGTCATAGATTATAATCGAACTGATGATAATAATCGGTAACTGAAAGGCGGTTGGGACGGCTGGGAGGTGGTTGGGACGGCTGGGAGGCGGTTGGAACGGCTGGGAGGCGGTTGAGATGGCTAGGACGCAGTTGGAACGGCTAGGAGGCGGTTGGGACGGCTGGGAGGCGTCTGGGATGGCTGTGAGGCGGTTGGGACGGCTGGGAGACGGTTGGCACAGCTGGCGTGGGACTGAAAGTGTGTGTTATTCGCATTTGCCTTCCACGTCCTGTTTCTTTATTTCTTTCATTCAACCTTGGGAGAGGTATACCTATGCCCAGGAGTGAACAACGACTGGCTGAGTTGGTTGAGTGGCACATGCCGAGCAGTGGACATTTACGGGACTAATACATAATGAAGTTTGATTGCAACAAAAATATTTTCTCAGGCAGAAACACGTCTCTTTTATTTATTTTTCAAGTAAGAATGAGGCATTTTAAATGTTTCACGACTATGTGACTCACTTTTAATCAAAACCGTAATAAATCCGTGAAAATCGGAGTATTTTATTATTGTACATCCGAGGTTATTATGAAGGTACATATCAGACACAGCTTCGTGGTCCAAAATAAAAAATTGGCAGATAACATTCAAAGTCAAATGCGTACCAGTGGCGAAAGCACCATATAACATGATTCCTATAATAGGCTTCCCTTCGGGGATTCGCATCGGCAATTATGTTGCTATTGAAAAATGGTACGTCAATATTGGCTACTATTGTTAAAAAATGTAGTTAAACTACGGGTTTTTAATTCACAATTAATAATAATTTAATTCTTTTCATACCTATATTAATTTTAGAATGATAGTAAGTATTCTTTATTGATAAGTCAGTCAGTTAAAACCGACTTCGCTTCGGCTTCTCTTAGAAAAATGGACACCTCGCCGCTGATGCGTACAGAGACTGATCAGGTCCACTCAATCTGGGTGGTTCTTTCCCCATAGGCTATTTCAGACACTAATCCGCAAGGTCTTCACGTGATCACTTATTCACTCTGTTCGAACCTCAATGCTCCGGTCAACACCGAGAGAATACATCCAGTAGGTATTGCGAGTTATCGTGGAAGGATGTTTATCCTGCCGCGATATTTTAAGTCCATGTGGACGTTGTCTTACAGTAATCTGTTTTCCAATTTATATCAAAGTGTATAGGAGGAAAATTCAGGTGGGCCGGCCATATGGCGCTATCTAGCGCGGATAAAAGACAACAGATGGAAATCCGCCATAACCAGATGGAACGGTCCACAAGGAAAAAAACGCACGGACAGACCTTATACGCGTTGGGAAGACAACATAAAAAGATAGCGGACCACATTGGATGCAAATAGGAAAAAATAGAGACGAATGGAAGTCTTTCAAGGAGGCCTTCACCTAACGGGGGTCCATGCATGAAAACAATCAATAAAAATTTAATCAAAATAAAAAGTCATTTATTCAAACTAGGCTGAGAGTCAGCTCTTTTTGAACGTCAAAAACATAAGACAGTCCCCTAAAACCCCCTTCACCACTTCCTAGTGCTTTAGCTGGGAAGAAGAAGTAGCGCAACAAACTCCCCAGCAGCACAGCTGTCTGTTAATTTAGAAGAACTTGATTTTATATATGTAATAGTAGGTAATTAACATTACGAAACACTTGAGTAATACTTGAATACTTTTCTAAAATTCATTTAAATATAGAAAAAACTAATTTAAAAAAATTCTAATTGTATATTGAACTGCTTTGTAAACCTTAATTTGCTTGGAATATAAGGCTTTTTTTATATTTTATTTACATATACATAGGAGTAAATACAATTCCTACCGACATCCATTTTTAAACTGCCTGATTCTCAATTCTTTGGTCCCGCAGCTCGATTCCCGGGTTGGGCACACTGTTATTGCAGTTTGGAAGTTAGCGGTGTGAAACCCCCGTGTCTCGGAAAGCACTTTAAGCCTTGGATCCGGCGCCTGCTCTCCACCCTCTCCTCCCTCCAGTCGTGTCGCATGGCACTCCAAACGGACTATGAGAGTGAGGCATTTGGCGTGGGAGGTATTATAGTGCAAGGTGTGTTTGCGCTGACACAGGTGCACTAAAGCCTGACCGATACCGCTGTACCGCGCCTTAGGTATGTGCGCGGCACGACGGGGGAGCAGTGCATGCCTCTGATTCGTCATTGCAAGCCGCTCATTCGTCATCACTCACAGCGTCCCGTCCCCCGCCCCGCGCATACCTAGGGCACGGTCCAGCGGTAACGGTCAGGCTATAGTGCACCTGTGTCAGCGCACACACCTGCACTATAATATCTCCCACGCCAAAGGCTAGTCTCAGCTAAGATTGGTCGCAATTGGCCGTATTCAGTCTGGAGGATTAAGAAATACAATGTAGCCTACCAAAAACTTTATCATAATTATAATATGATAGTAGGTACTACCTACCTATCGTAAATGTTCCACACAAAGTAGGCAAAATAAAAACATAAACCATAAAAAATAATCAACAAACAAAATCCCGTAACCAATCGATCCGCGTTCCTTGGATATTAGGTTATAATTAAATTGTAGCATAGTTCTCGAGTGGTATAAAATGGTGGTGGCGACGTGGAGGCAAGTGAACGAGGTTTAGTTGCACGATGAAGTGGCTCGCGTTCCTGTGTCTGATGCTTGGCTTGCTGTCAGCTGCTATGGTAAGATAATATAATTATTTTATTGTGTGTACTTTTAGGATACAGGTTCGAAAACAGGGTCCGCTTGCGTCCTTTGATGAGAATTACGTTCTGTGTACCTTTTCCACATAATCAATTTATCCATTTATGATGCATATATACCGTAGTATTTTTTTTTTTTTTGTATGAACGCGCTTTTGATAGTCCAGTTTTTGAGACAGAATAAAGGCTATTTAACTTCACGTTACAATTCTTAGAAACCGAGCTAAACAAAAAGAGTCAGAAAAAACACTTAACGATAATGCGGGGGTTTGATAGGATGCGACGCGATGGGTAAGGGGAGCAATAACTTAGACGCGAACGAAGTCACAAGTAGAAGCTTGTCTTAAATATGACTATAGTGAAATTGTTCAGCCCAGCCGCTTACCCTATAGAGGTATGAGGAATAGGGTGTAATATTCACTCATACTCTATAGAAAAGGGAGAATCCTCCGACCATACGGGTGTTGTGTGGTGGGCAACTGCCCGACGGTTGATGTCGGGATGTTGTACACATACGAGTCGCGCGGTAAACTCTGCTTGCGCGATGTAGGATTGGTGTGACGTCAAGTCTTTGATGCGTAGGTCGCATGTGGCGTTGTAGATACCGCTACAACCCGATTTAATAACTAAATTATTACTGTCTACCGTACAATACGTGTCTATGTAGCTTTGTTCCTGCGATATTGACATCGATAGAAGTCCGAATTACATAAGCCATGCATCGCTTGTTAAGGCGCTACCTTGGTAATAAATGGTAGTTTGATTGGCATGACTTATTTCCACCGCACGCGGGAGTGACAGTTCCATCTACACTACCACATACGGTGAAATAGTTATTTCTAGTACAAGAAAAAGATCACTACATTCTATGAGTAATTTTAACATTAAATTCTTCCACAGGCTGACGAGGAGGAGTCTCGTGCTGGTCCAGCAGATTACACCAGCAGATATGCTGAGTTAGCGTCCCCTGTACCTTCCCATGTCAATGTACAAGACCTGCTAGCCTCCCTAGCAAGTTATCACCACTAAACAACCTGGGGCCGAGGACCTGCAAACGCCTGAAATCACTCATTTAACAATATTTACCTTAAAACTGTTTTTTTAGACCACAAAATTACACCACATAAATGAGCCTTGCGTTCGAGATTTTGAAATGTTTCATTATTAACGTTATTGGTTTCTGGAAATTTTTAAACGCATTTAATTCTGTCTATAGTTGACAGATACATTTAATTATTAAAGTGGTCATTTAATTACTGTGTAACCCACTAGTGCTAGCTTGTCATTGAAATTACTCTGTATTTTAATAAGTTTATTTTATTTATAAAAATGTGTATTTTTGATCAAAAGTGTAAATCGCTTCTGAATCTGTTTATATTTGTTTATTAAAGTATAAGTTCGCTCGTCTATTTGTTTTTGTTTCATTTTCTTATTTGTATGTTCTTAGAAAAATATTTCTTGGAGTTATTTTCGATGTGGGTACCTAAGGCAACGGTCCCACCGCTTCGGACGAGGGAGCGAATAACTGTAAACGATTTTCTCGCTTATTTATTTATTTTTAAATAGAACGGCCCAAGTCAATTACACTATTTGAACATGTGAATATATTCATACAGTACAATCTATTTAACAGTCATTCTTCTCACGAAAATTCAAACCTTCAGACAGCATCATCTTCCATTCATTCGCAAAAATGTCGAGATCTGTATTCGAGTTCAGGAGAGCGTTAACAGCAGTTAATGTCCGAGGAATAGGTGACTTGGAATGTGCAACAGTACGGCGTACAATAGTAAATTACGATACGTATGACTTAAGTAGTCCATTATTGCACGGCGTGAAATTAGCGCTAAAGCGCAATGAGGATTACGTCATACGTTTCGTATAGTTATTTTACAGCTCGTGTGATATAAACCCGCACATAAGTCACTATTTTCCGTGACTTAATTTGTGGAAAATAGACTACTTAAGTCAGAGAAAAGCGTGACTTAAGTAGGTACGGGTTTAGCCCACACAGTGCTATAAAAGATTGTAGATCCCGTATAACTTAAGTAAAAGACGATGCTATTTTTTTAATTTGTGAATAGGTTTAGTTCAGTTAAGACATAATTGTTATTTTCAATTAATTATTTATCATATTTACTAATAAATAAAGGTTAGTAAAAGACATCGTCATTTCAGCCAAATGACATCCACTGCTGGACATAGGCCTCCCAAAAGGGGGTTTTGCCACAATCGCCACGCTTGGCAGGCGGGTTGGCGATCGCAATATGGTGGTAAAATACATAGAGAACGCTGCGGCTCATTCTGTAGTAAGTCCCATAGTGGCCTTCTACGACGACCACGGGAAGAAATGGGATGGTGCTATTCTTTTACGTCCGGCACCACACGGTACGTAAAAGACATACCTACATATAATTATATTCATAATGGATCACTCGCAGTTCACACGACCGGCCAGTACTCGTTTCTCACAGTGCCAAGAGCTGACAAAGAGAGTACTCGCTCTCGAGCGACACGACGCTTGCTTGGCGAGTAGAACACTTGCTAGACTCATACTTCGTATTTTAACCTGTGAGCGGAACTTCGCGGCGCTTCGTACCGGTACCTACTTAAAAGGAGTAAACGAACAGTTGCGATGCGACAGCGCGACGCGTCTCTCGTATAACAATTTCTATGAAAACTTCATGGAAATTGTTCTCAAAGTCTCGCGCCTACACGTCGCGCTGTTCTAAGGAGTGGTTTCTTTAGAACAGCGCTTTGTCGTATAAGTTTAATAATTATTCCGGAAATCGTTCTACATTTTTAACTGACAATTATTTTGCAATTTTAACAGATACTAAGTACACAGTGTGAATTAATAAAGTAGTCTTGTTATAAATAAAATACTAATTACATTAGAAATATTGATAATGTGGCTTCAGAACGATTTTACGAACAAATAAAACAATAAATGTTTTATTATAATTTTCATCGGTCCTTTCGGCAACCAAACAGCTGGTCCATGGTGGCGAACGGGCACTGGTTAACGGCGGACCACAGCGATAGAGACCTGAAGCTATCCGCCCTTAAGTCTGTAGCGTTCTGTAGCCTGAAGAAAGGCCGAAAGAAACTCAAACGTCACAGCTTCTTGTAAGTCCAGACATAGTCTTGGTCATATCATGTGAAGAAAATCTGAAATGGTCTTTTGAGGAAAGAACCACACAGGTTGAGTGGACCTGTGCAGTAAAACCACAGAACACTATTAGATACTCGTAGTGAAAAGCCAATTTGTACCTACTTTTTTTTTTTCATCTTTTCTTGTCAGCTCATCTGACGCCTGCTTTTCTACTATTCTTTTTCTTTGTAAATTAATGTTTGTCTTATAATTCAGCCATCTAAGTTTTAACGTTTTCATAAAGGTTGCACTTAGGGACTACTCACACTTATTCAGCTCTGTTCAGCGTTTGTCCATAGAAAACAACGATTTTGATAAAGTCCGTTCAGCTTTCCTCGGCTGAACGGACGCGAACGCATCTCATACAAAATCGTTGTTTTCTATGGACAAAAGCTGAACAGAGCTGAATAAGTGTGAGTAGTCCCCTAAGCACCAAATAGGTGAGGCGACTGATCGCTCGTAACCGTCGCGAACACGCTGCTCGTTGCTCGCCTACTCGTTTTTAGATGCTATCTATACTCGCTTCTCGCTAATCGAAAACAGTAGGACTGTTGCCTAAGTAAGCTTTGTTAGCGAATACATTGTTTTCTTATCTGAATGCAGTTAATTAATTTTGCTATGAAATGTAGAGCATTGTTTTAAGAATCTTGCTAAAATACGAATTATCAACATTGCAGAACTTTGCACTAACATTGCGTTCAGCAATGTTGATAATTCGTATTTTAGCAAGATTCTTATACAAGAAACGTACCTATACAATGGTCAACAATACAAAAGTAATTTCGAAATCTTCATCTGTGTATAAACGTTGCTGGCAGTTTAGCATTAATCGTAACGCAATAACAATCCAACTGAACGTCGGTCGTCGGCGTCGTTCAGCTGTGTTCCATAATTATTTGAACTGTTTCGTAAAAGACGTCTCTTCAAAAATTCAAGCGCCAAGACCACCAGAATATCTAGATAGCTACTTACGGTCTTATTCATAAACGCCTTGTAACTTTTAATCAATTGGTAACTAACTGATTAGCAAAATTCTTATTTATAAACGCTATTTAGCGCTATAAGGTCGCTAAGCAAATGATTTGTAGCTGTCATATTTAAACACCACCGGTGCCCTGTTTAACTTGCTAAGAGGCAACATGGCGGATTTTATTTTAATCAGCTGATCGATTCAAAATGATTTTTAGTGTACTTCAAGGTTATTTTGTTCTTAAATATGGAATTATCATTAGTAAATGTGGATTTCGATAATATTTTACGGGATTTCAGAACGACACCGAAGAATTAAATAGTTTTGAAACGCCGCGGGCGCCTATTGTTAGTAAATGGAGGAAGACCTACAAGACTCGTTCAAATCCGCTACGAAAAAAACATATTCCTCATTCTAAGTACACGTGATGATAGGATTTATAGGGTAGTTCAATCAGTAGGAGGTTCAGTCAGTTCGTGAGGAAGCTCATCGGAGATAGTGATTATCCATTGTTATCCCATGTAACCCTCGTTTTATGACGCAGAGAGTACTTTATACGATACTGATGACGCCTTCTAGGGCCCAGAACTAAAGAAATGCCACGTTATGGCAGTCATGCATAATAAAACAAGATACTTTTTATAAAAACTAATTTATTTCGATACGCAATAAAGCCATATTTGTGTTATAATTTCATTATTTTTGATTTCCAATTCTTCTTTGTCCAAAGACGGGTGCATTTATTTTCTCATGCCACTCTCATTCCTCATCTTTTTCACTTAGCATGGTAACCCCCGTTGCCACCTTTGCAAGGTTGAATAGTAATGGTGCTAACTGCTAAGTAGTGGCTTTCATAGCAGCAGTCAAAATTGTAACTGTAAACAAGAATAATAATTGTTATTTAAAGACACTGAAACCCCAATGCAAAAGCAATAGGAAGTTATATAGAATAGGCACAAGTACCTACATATGTTTCTCAAAGAGAATATCCATGTTAACAAGTTTAAAGAACATGTACCTAAATACATAGCTGTATCGGCTACTGTGTTATCATTCATTTGGTCACTTTACAATAGAAAGTGAATAGGTACAAATTCAGAGATACATTACCTTTTCCTGTTAACTCCTTTCTTGGGAGCATATTATTATCATTGCTCATCTTTTTCACGTAGCATCATCTCCATCGTTGCCATCTCAAGATTGAATAGTATTGGTGCTACGTGCTAGTAGCTTTCATAGCAGCAGTCAAAATTGTAACTGTAAACAAGTATAATTTTATTGTTATTAAAATACACTGAAACCCTGCAAAAGCACTAGGAATTTTCATAGAATATACATACATATATACGCATATGATTTTAAAAGATAATATCCATGTAAATAAACGTAAAGAACTTGTAAATACATAGTTATTATCAGCTAATACGATAGCATTAAATTGGGTCACTTTACAATAGAAACTAGATAAAAATTCAGACGATACATTACCTTTTCCTGTTTACTCCAATCATGGGAGCGTATTATTTTCATTGCTGATTTGCTTCCATCGTAAACACAATAAATTATTTTATTCAAATACAAATAAATCAATGAAATTTTTGACATAGGTCTGTCGAAGTCACGACAGATACAAAAATCATGCATTTGACAACTTGATTCTTAAAATCCTGTTTTTTAGGCGACTATTTTGATTATAATCTGTGCTGAACGCATAATTTCACCTCTATTTCGTTTCGCTACTAATCACCTGCAAACTAGCGTTTATAAATAAAGAAAAGTTAATCAATGATTAGGAGGTAACCAATTGATAAGCTAAACAGTGGCTAGTGAGTGATTAGCGAGTTTTTTATAACTAAGGCTGTATTTGTAAAGCAACATTTTTATTTGTGTTAAATTGAGTACCAATTATGCGTCATTTCTGTACTCAATGTTATTTATTATTTTTATATACTTACTATTGTTTTTGCATGCTGTGTGTATCAGTTAATGTTGTGCACTTGGCTTGTATGTTGGCTTGTGCTAATTTGTTTGAATAGTGTAACGATTGTAGATATACCAATAAATAAATAAAACAGCTAGCGGTAATGTAAAACAGCAGATTTGGTCATCCATCTGCGATACACTGTGTATAATATTTCTCAAAAGTATTCCTGTCATAACTATCGAATTTAAAAAAAAAAACAACCATCACCAGAACCCAAATTTTCTTTTAATATTCATTCATCATTAAAACTAATCATTTAGGTACAGTAGGCCGCACGTCATTGGTAATATCACCAACCACCAAACCAACCAGTATAAGCTGGCCTCTTAGTCTATTGAAACTCTGTACTACGCAAGACTCTCATGGTCACAGTATGACCATCGACGTGCGGACGACCGTACAACAAAATTAATCACTTCTTAAAAGATTCGAAGTCAGGCTCAACGTGGACGGCGGGCGAGTCGACAAACTTGCGTCTGGCTGGAAACAGGCGCTCATAGTTCAAGTTGACGTCAAGGGGGTGGCCGGCGTCGCGACGAGACTCTCGACCGTATGGCACGTAGTCGTATGGTACCTGTGGAACGCAAATTTCGATTAAGTAGACACGCGACGGCAGACCGCAGAAGGCAACGGCAGTGCCGTCTTACCATAATGTCTGACCTCAGCGACTCTACAGAGGCCTAAAGCTTCGGTTTCCTAAAAGATCGTTCGGTTATTCCCCGCTTTCACGCAAGATCCACTGGTTTCTTTGTATGTCTGTGGTTCGAACAGCCGACAGTTACGGAATCATACTGGAGTCACTAATAAACTTCAGGACCTAATCCTTTTTTTGTCAGTGAAGAGATTTATGAGCTCAGCACTAAGTACTAGTAAAGTACTTACTAATAACTGTAAAAAGAAATATTTTCGATTTTTTGGTTCTAGGACAGCCGGTTGCCCCACGATGTTTTCCTTCGGCGTTTTAGGAAGAGGTGGTGACACAGTTAAGCGACCAGTTGTATGAAACGGGTAGATATAATAGGTATGACAAATTAACTTAGGCTGTCAATTTTCTTAATGATGAATTTCTCTGGCTGTGCTACTATTTAAAAAATATAATTCATGTGTGTATACAAAACTGAAACAAGTGACAGCAGGTTTAATTCAGCTCGACTTGAACGACGGTAGTTATCCAATCAATTAAGAAATTGCAGTGCTAATTGGAGTGATTGGGCTATAAAAGTGAAACGGCCAAGTGCGTGTCAGTTAACATAGATGACAAATTGAAGCCCCAATTTATATAATCAAGTAGATTTAGAACCAAGGATTATCTACTTAAGAGATCTTTATTATCCCGCAATACTCTGCAAGTTCCAACATATTTACACCTGTAGCCCAGAGTCTGTATTTGTCTGGTTGATGGTAATAGGCTCGGTCCATCTTCACCCTCCTGGCACCAGTGTAACAGCCAAACCCATGGGGGATTACAAGCGTGATGTTATTATGTTTACCAATATATCATATGGTAGAATTTAAAACGTAGAGACCGAAGACATACGCCAGACTAACAAACGGATGATAAAAATGAATTAAAACCTAAAATTACCTGCGGTGCAGAATCCACAGAAACTAATAATAAAACAGAAGTTAACAACAAATATATCGGCTCCATATTCGATCGTTCAGCAGCGTGGCGTATGCGCTCTTCACGGGTCTTGACTTGCTTTTAATTAAAATACCACGTACGATTTTATTACTTGATTTTATTGCTTTTGCACTCGACAATATTTTCTTTTTTTCTAGACTTTTCTATCAAGTTTGCTCGCTCTGTTTTATTTGAGTCAACCAACACTGAATGGCTTGGAGAAGTGGTGGTTATGAATATGAACTACCAACACATTATTATGTCCATAATTGTTTTATTTTATCAATATCTATGATAAATTACATATACCTATTTAATTGGATTTTGAAGATTATACATATACCTTCTTACACCTAAATCCTAATTTCAGTCAAAATTCTAAGCTTTTTAAAGCATTCAATCAATATAACAGTATGATTGACTTCGTCGATATCAAAGAAAATTATAATAAAATAAAGATTTATAACTTCCTCGATTATAGTTATTCGTTTCTAGAATTCAGCTACAATATATTTGGTATGCAATATTTTATATGAACCTAATGTGAGTGTGTGTATTTATAAAATGGCAGCATTTCATACGACCATCATTGTTTTATTGTCTTACACATCATTAGCAGCAGTGAGTTTATTATCATTATAAACAATATAATTTATAATATAAGAAACGATAAGAGCATGAGCATTTTCTTAAATCATTTTATCACCGTCATCAAAAATCTTGGACCTAAAAGATCTTCATCATAATCAGCTTATATTTTTCCCACTGCTGGGACATAGGCCTCTTCTCCTCTGGAGGGAGCGTGCTGTAATCTACCACGCAGGCCCAGTGCGTGTTGCTAGATGTCACGACCTTTCAAGACCTTAAAGAGTCAAATTCTGATACTTGGATGATCCTTCGAACAAATCCTGCTTCTTAGCCTCGGAAACAATGATATATGCCGATTATTCTGAAGCGAATTTCCAGTATTGCATGTCAATTAGACCGTGACAACAATTCCCAGTCGATTTAAGCGATTAACATATTGACTACATGTTGGAATGGGATTGCGTATTAATGCATACGAGATGCATCTGGAATCCTATCATGTGCTATTCTGTTTAGCTAATGCTCTGTGTAGGATATGTGATGTATATTGTAAATAGGCATTATTCTAGACTCCCAGACATTATTCACTAAAGGTTCCTAACTTTCATCAACTGTTTTAGTTGATGTTATCTACGATCCACCGAAATGTGTCACTAAGAAATCCTTATTTCATAATAATAACTCTATTATTATTTAATGTACTTCCTTGAAAATAAATAAGATGAAAATAATTCGCACCTCTTATTTACCTTAGCCTCAACAACCAGAAATAAACGACCAATTCAAAATAACTGATATAATAACTGAAAAACCAATTTCAACCGTATTGCCAGACCAACCCGCTCAACAAGAACTACTGCCGATACAACCAGAATCAACTCCAAAGCCAGCTGTTAAAACTATCGGCGAAACAGCAGTTGAGATTGCTGATGCAGAAAGCTATACTCAACTAGCTACACCAGAAGTCAGTTTCACAGTGAAAGTTTACAGGTTCATATCGGAACCCATCATAAAAGTTGTGAACACTCCCAAAGTAAACGAAGTACTAAGAAACATTGGAACATGCGTTGTCAATGGAGCAATGGAATTGTTTTCTTACTACCTGCCAGCTCCATTTATGCCCATACTCGCCTCTGCAGCAGGACTAATAATTCCATTCGAACCAGTTGTTATGTTGAGAGAGAGAATGCCAGTGACGAGCTATAGAAGAGCCTTCCAAACTGCAATAGGCACATTTCTTAGGACCTTTGAAAAGTATAAGGTAGGAGAAGAATATGATCCGTACATGACGAGACGGTTCAACAGAAGATTTATGAATGATGATCATGACAAAAAGGAAATCGGAAGGACACCAGAACCTGCAGATACTTAATAAAAATTTAATGTATTTTTCGAATATTTTCGTTTTTATTTTCACTAAGCCGATTATTCCTAAGCGAATCATCATCAATCACTTATAACAGATTATGGATTAATTTTAGCCAAGTCGAACCGTATCCAACTTGGCACGACACGTATGACGCTCGGGCAACCCACGCCATTTGTAGACTGCGAAATTTTTTCCGTTGATCGATTTATTTTTAAAATAATGAAGTGGCATTAGAACCCGTACTTTTTAGTTTTCTTGTTATATCAGTATCTGTATTATTGCATAGCCCTCTAGCTAGTATGTCCCTGAATACCCTCCGCCTTGGAAAACGAAGGGTTATGTCGGACTTCAACTACCATGAGTCGGGGGCCCGGGAAGCAGTATGTACCTATCTTTATGTATATAATTCTTCTGTACGTGTGTATGTCACTGAACTCCTAAACAGCGAGACTGATTCTGATGAAATTTCTTGTTTGTTGTGAATGGGTCCCTGGATGGTTTAGATTCACAATTGGATCCACGATCCACGATTGGTTAGGTGGCGAAGGTAGGGCAGGACAACGTCTGTCCGGTTAGCCAGTCTATAATATAAATCTTCATCTCAATAAAAAGTCTTTTCAACACGATTTTATCTAAAACGACCGTGGTCGAACAGCACACTGATAAGCCATTCGAAGGATACATTTTAATCAAACCAAAAAGCTTTTTCTTAGTAAAATCTTTATCAACTTAGAAAAATAAATTCAATCAATAAACGCTGACATTGTTATAGTTCCAAAGTAAGGACAGAAGAAGGTGGTTGTAGCAACCGTCTTTTCTTTCTCGTCGGTTTCCTTCTCGTCTTTTTTTTCATGTATGTGTTTATTGTGTTTTTTTGCTTTATCATGTGAACCAGTTCTTTTGCCCTTCTTTTTACCGTCTTCTTTGCTAGCTGGAGCTAGTTTTGTATCTTTAGCATCATCGTAACCTTGACGTAAACTTTCTTCAATCGTTATTTTGGTGCTTGAATTGTTTTTCTTCTGTATTGTTGGGAATAAATTAATAATTGTTGTCATTTCTCTACTCTCCGGAGCTTTAGTATTTTCTTTTGTTATATTATGAACTGTGTTGTTATTTTCTGAAGCATTATTTTCTACTTTATGTTCATTTTCGATACTAGATACGTTGTTGTCGCTTCTATCTTTAACTGTAGCTGTGTTATTATTATCATCCTTTGAAATTATATCAGATTTAGGAATATTTTCAGAAGCGATTTCGAAACTTCCTTTTAGATGTTTCAGATCAGTCTTTCTTAAACTTTTGGTTTTTTCACCGAAACCAGACCAATCGTGTCTGAAACCATTGTGATCGATGAAAACTCTTTTTGCAGGATGGTAACTTTCTGTCCTTAACATAAAATCCTTGAAATGATCCGTGACTCTGTGAGTTGTTGGCTTAAGAATATTGAATTTTTCATTATTAAATATTGCTTCACCGACTTTTTGTAAATCGATGTGAGGTGGAAATTCTGGTTCTGAAACTGATGTTTGCAACTGAAAATAAGAAAGAGCGATTTATTTTTGAATACATGTATGAAAAAGTAACAAAGCTTGGGCATAAATTGGCCTCTTTTAAAAGTGATTACTTTTTTGCTGTGTAATTTTATATCTACGACTTCAATCAACAATCAACTCAGCTTATCGCAGTCCTGTGCTAGACATAGGCCTCTCCTAGGTTGCGTCACAACACCCTATCCTCCGCTTTTCGCATCCAATCCGTCCCAGCCACCATTTCAAGTTCGTCGGTCCATCTAGTTGGCCGACGCTTGCCGATACGCGCGCTCTTGTACTTATCTGCCTTCAACGGCAATTCAATCCAACGAATGTAGATAGCCAGAAAATAACATCACGCCTGTATCTCGAAGCGGTAAGCTGCGATATCCCAGTTAACCTCCATTTCGTCAGCAGAGTTAGTCTTTTGAAACTAGGAGTGTGCCACTACCACCGCTGACCGGGCACAAATCCGAACTCCGGGCGAACTCATAATGGAAAAATCAAATTACACTTTGCCCGTCCTGATGGTCGAACTCAAACCCACGTTCAATGAAGAACGAAATAAAAGGTGGGGTGGCTGAGACATCAACGTACAGACGCCAGCAGGTCAAGCTATCCCAAACTGTCAAATTTTCCCAATTGAACATGAACCTTATTCCTTTGCAATAAAGTTGAAAAACAATCAAAGAAATTTGACAGATTGGGGTACTTGATGTGCTTGGCCTCTGTACAACCTGCTATCGTGGATTCCGTAGGTACTTAATTCGATCTTTGCCTTTTTGTGAACAGATAGCCTCAAAAAGTTGTATCCATCCACAGGCATTATATTTAATTAGGATTTTCATGAATATTCAAGCCACCAGTTGGCGCCACTTTGACAAGAGGTCTTCCAGTTCGACAATGAACTTAAAATATTTGATGTCATTCGTTTCATTCATTCGTTCACCGTTCAGTCCGTAGGCGCTTTGACACTTTTGACAGGTGCCTGGACCTGACGTCTCAGTGCTGCCACCTAGTAAACGTTATTTCAGAAAACCCTCATTGTCTAAAATCTCTGTTGAATGTGTAGCTACAAAGCTTATCACACATCATCATCTACCTAGCCTTTTCGCAAATATGTTTGGGGTGGGCTTCCAGTCTAACCAGATGCAGCAGAATACCAGTATTTTACATGGAGCGAGTGCCTATCTGACCTCCACAACCCAGTTACTGAGTAACAATCGTGTTACTCAGTTAGTACCTAGTACCTATTAGTAAGACTGGTTGTCAGACTTTCGGCCCACTGACGACCCGTTACGACTGAAAAAGATCCACGACTGACACGGAACTCCAGCAGTTTTCGAGGCACGGAGGGGTTTTTTTTTTTCTTTTTTGCGTGGGTGATCATCAAATAACTTCTCCTGCTCTGGGTGGAACAGGAGGGCGTAGCAGACTTTTACTGACTAAAACCCACCAGTGTTCCCTCAGTAGCCCGTATGCCAGGGGCTGCGGTATCTCTTTCGAACAAACCCGCACCCCTGGCAGGCATCGGCCCTTGCGGGCCCCATCACTTTGAGGCACGGAGGGGTTTTGGTATATTAAGATGGTCATCGATCCACGGAAAAACCGTGGCAAGCGAAGCTTAACCTGATCGATTGACCTACGCGGCTGTTATTAATTAGCCACAAGCCCCTCACAAAGCATATTACCTACACATTGGGTACTTAATTGTAGACCTAGTAACGGTTGCACCTAGCTTCTATTTTGCCCCCAAACAATGATAAATGATTTTATTTCTGAAAGTACGTTTGTTCTATGATATTTTAAAGCAACATGAGGTCGGCGTTTCTTATCTGATTAACTCAGAGGCCACAGTATCTTTTAAAGTCCAGACATTAGTTAATCTTTATCAGACCATGTGGATTGGTGTTTGAAATGGTCTTTTAAAGCAAGGACACACAAATACTTCAATATAATTATATAAGGCTTACCTTTAGAATAAAAATTCCGAATACGATGATATACATTTCTTGCGATTTCATAAATCCATGTTGAGATTTAATAATGATTAACTGGAGTCAAGTCATTGCAATGCCATTTCATAACGAATAATGCAAACGGTAATAAAATTATTTTAATCAACGAATCATTTTTACACTAATCAAAAATCCTTCCGGGCGTACACAACACAATTTAAGTGACTTGAGAGTGGCCGTAGTCTTCAGAAGGGCTCGTCATGAAAAAGAAGCACAAACTTGCCAAGGACTTACGAGCAAAGAAAGATGAAAGCACGTTATGCCGTAGGCCCCGGCAGTCATTCTTGGATCTTTGACAATCGTTACGGGTCATCAGAAGACCGAAAGTCTGACAACCAGTCTTATCAAAGGGGTATCGTATTACCCAGTAACTGGGTTGTGGCATTCAGGTACATCCGGTTATACTGGAAGCCGACCCCGACTGTCAAAGATCCAAGAATTACAGCCGGCACCAAAGGTGTAACGGGGCTTTCCGAGGCACGGAGTAAGTTCATCAGCAACCTTAATGTAACGAAAATAGAGATCATGATATGGTATTTTTTTCCAGGTATGTTCACCGATCTCTCAGTCAATTGTAGGTGGATTTCAAAAATTCTTTTTTTTATGGATAGGCTTCAGGGATGGTCCCATATAAATTTTATTAACTTTGCTTCAGTAGTTTTTACATTAGCCTCGATACGTTTTTAATCCACTTTTTGATATGCTACTGCTTCCTGTCACATAGCCAATAGTGGTATACGAATTAGTGTGGGGAAGGTACTGTAACTAAAAACTCGGAAGTAGGTGACAAGAAAAAACTAAAATATATATCCAAAGACACCCACTTCCGAAAATTTAGTAATTTTCGGAAGTTTAGTTTTTTTTGGGAAGCATTTTAGTACCTAATCTACGATTTGCGTCTTAGAACGCAGTATCGTGTGCCGTTTCCGGTCGGTAAGTCGAACTACAAGAATACTAAGTTCAAAATAATTTAAAATAAACTCAAAACGAACAATAAAAACTCATATAATAATTGATTTATCCGTTTATTGACGCCAGCGATTATATACAAGCTAACTCCTGCGCATACCGTCGCTCCATACCTCTAACATTACTTATTTTAATACCTTTTATATGCCACAGACAAAAACAATCGACGCTTAGGTACTTACGATTAAATTCACTAAGTTTTATAAAGGTACTGTTAGAAAAAAAGGTATCAAAAAGTGCAAAACTAATAAGTAGTTATTGAAAAAAACTTGGCTAGATAAAAGTCGTTTTTGGTATAAAATATCAGAGAAATTAGGGATTAATTATGTGCTGTCTAGGTAGCATTGTTTATGTATGGATTGGCAGTGTCAGGAGTAACAAACAAACACACATACATTGATGATTAAAACATAGAGCTACCATTTCTTAACACAGCACCGTATGATGAGCTTGTGTCAATAAAAAATACTTAAAAATATCTGCAGGCCTTTTATAGTCCTGTTATAATTTATATCGATTAATATATTCGATTAAAGATCAACTAAGAATAAAAAAAGGATGAAAATAAAAAGAAAAAGATACGATCACAAAAAAATATAATTCGTTACCAAAAAATTCTATTTACACGATGTGACTTGAACATAGATACATTACAACACATTATGGTAACCTACTTCTAGCGACAATACATATGATGAGAGATTATGTCTCACAATAAATTACACAGAACTTCCTTTCAATATACACTCTGTAAAGTGTGAAAAATATATACTAGAAAATGCAAAAGAAAACATAGAAAATAAATTTTAATATTTCCTTATATTATTATGTATTTTTATTATCAAACTACAGTGCCTAGGCTTTTATCTAATCATGTCTTTTCTTCTCTTTCGCATTATCTTAGTGAAAGTAAATCTATTCAGTCATTCAGTGATTCTTATTTCATTCTTGACTAAATATTGGCTTGAAATTCATTTTTTTTTATTTAATATTTGAAAATAAAAATTAAAGAATAATATAAAAAGGTAAGGAGAACTCGGGCACAAGTCAAACCCACAAATTCGAGACTTATTTTATGAGTATTCGTAACAATGTGCCACTGTCAAGTTGCATTCTCTAAGTAAATATATTTTTCACACTTTACAGTTAAATTCATCTTACATTATTAATGCACCACAAAAAATTACTAACAAAAATATGAATTTAAGTTTATTATAAACAAAAATACTGGATAATTCTCTAAGTAGTCGATTTTCTAGAGGTTAGTGCTCAACACTTTAGTTTTATATTAGTTTCCTAGCGAAGTTAAAAATGGCTTAGTCATCTTTCTATATATATTATATTCGTTCTAATCTTTGAAAATGTCAGATAATATATCATTTTACAAGGTTCGACAATTCAACTAACCTAAGCCAAAAATAACTTCAAAACTAGTGCATGAATTAGAAAAATCGACTAAAACATCGGCAGTTCTCACAGAACTGTTTTATATATTTCAAATAACCACAGACACTCCTATATAATATCTAAATTATATGGAGTCAATGCGCTATTAAACACTTCAGCATTCCTCTCCACATGGCATACATTCTTTTCTATCTTTGACATAACTGAGACCAATAATAATAAAATTAGTAACCCAACTAAAATTTGGTTAGATTATTTTTAACATTTTAATACTTAGCCTTACTTATTACAATAATATATCACTACAATTTTTTTAATGTACGTTTTTTTAGGGTATATCATTATATTTTGGGCGAAAAGCAAATCTAAATAAAAATATTTGTCTATACAGTAAATGCGTAGTCAGTCGATAACTAAACATGGAATAAATACTTGATTTGAGCACCAGTTCTAAAACTCAAATTCAATGTATAGGGACACGTTATATTTTTGCTTGTCATTGTGTGAAGAGACTTTTTACATTATGTGTTAATAAGGACAGTATTTTTATTACATAAAAGGGGTTCTTTATACATTTTTCAGGTTCCACTGTAGGCGACTGCAGCGTACGCAAAAGCGAACTGCCCTAATGATTAAGAAATCCCAAAAGAGGATTTTACACCTACGTAAAACATTTAAAAAAACCATCTGTCCGTATAATAACATCATGTAGTGTAGTGTTTAATTTTATACATATAGGCCGATTGTGGTCGGTCTAGGGCGAGTGACATTTAAATACTTAAAAATAGTTTTGACGTAATTTTCCCGCTTTTTTCGCTCTATGTCAAATTCTTCTATAAATATGACGCTACTGTGTTTGAGGATCCCGATTCTAAAAAAATTAAATTATACTTGGCGAATCTTCTACAAAATGTAGATTTTTTGCTTCGAAATCACAGTAGCCGTTTGTCAGAAAAACCTTTAGCCATAATTTTACTATATTTTTTTGTGTTTACACATAACAAAGTCATCAAATCAAATGTATTAAAGATTAGAAAATTTACGTCAAATAATATCGGGACAGAACTAAATAAAGGTTTACATGTTGGCAACACTATTACCGTTTCACGAACTTTCCGTTTTTACACGGCGCCATTTTGAAAACTTTAGTCATACTGCCGTATAAAAATTTTTGCCAATCCAATTTCAACAAATCCAGAATTCCACTACTGCTTAGATAATCCCACAAATACATTTTTCTTTGTCAAATTGCTCTAAGCGTGATTGACCGATACTGTCATAAACAGAGTTAAGCTAAGCTTGAGAAACTTCAAATAGTTCTGTGGAAAAGTATTAGGTAAGGCTCGCGAGACGATATAGGGCGCTTTTATAATATTGCGCGGCAAGCTACTACCACGACTAATGGCTTAAAACGGATTTGCGTAAAAGATGGAATGGTCAACAGCATTCATCATTGAGTAATGCCATATTTTAATGCCGTTGCGTTACTGTGGCGTAATTTTACTGTCAAATAAAATAGAAGCCACACACACTTACCACAGCGTAACTGATTCAGGGTACCAATTCATTACTCAAAGCATTCGAAGATGTACACTGCAGTTAAATATATAGGAAGTTAAAGAAGGCTTTGGAACACTGTATCAGGTGCACTACACTGTCGCAAGTCATTGGATGATCCACAGTGTAGATTTTTATGAAGCAAAACAGTTCTGAGACACGGGAACAGTGCCTTAGTGACAGACTATTGATAATCCGTAATGTTGCCAACATTAAAATAAATGCACGTACGGAAATTATTAAGTAATGGTATGCGTCGAAGACTTGCTTTTGGTAATGTCGTGCCAAAACTTTTGAATCTCTTTAGAGCACCTTACATAAATTGTAAAATTTATTGAAGAAGGAGCATCAAAAACTATACTAACAGTATTGAAAATAAACTGCTAAAAAAATAGTAAACGTCACAATTATATCGGTGGAATTGAAACGTTTACCATTTATTTTTATTTGAGTCCTCTTCGCGACACGGTGCCCCGTAACGGCTCAAACGTAATTTAGGAATAACAATTAACGGCAAAATTAATGATAGTATAACGTACAAATAGAAGGCGAAAAAACCAAATACAGATTAATGCGTACTACAAAGACAGCGAAGACTTCTCAAGTTGAAAATGTACAAAATCGCTTACACTTCCCTAGATTTCACAACGAACTGGAGAATTGTTTTAAACTCTTTAGACATTCACCTCGGACGTATGCCTAGCTCGTAAACTGGGTTCTAAATATCAACGCGGCCATACCCAGAAAAGTGTAAACACGACATCGTCGCTATTGACACAAACACTACTGGTTTATTTACAAAGGAATTGAACCAATGGCATTTACAGATGAGACGACTTAGGCTAATGGTGCAAAAGTAACCAGTATCTGACGTCTTTGGGGCCAATGCTGGGTTGAGGGTCAGGTCATCCCAACGCCTCAAATACGGAACCTTAGAAGATTGCGCACGCAACCTGCTAAGCGACCACCAATTCATCGTACCTCCAGATCTGGATGTCTGTTAGCAGGAAGCCTAAAAAAAACTGAGAATGGATATTTGCGCACTATGATCAAATGTATCGCAAATATCCATTTTCACTTTTTTTTTTTTACAAAAAAATGGGTTAAGCACATACGATTGGAAAATCAAATAGACTTTAACTTAAAATAATAAAAAGATACCGTTTCTTTAAAAAAAAGAAGACAATGATGTTGACATCACATTAAGACACCATCTGCATACAAAAACGGATTTTAAAGCCGATATCCTTAACAGACCCATCTAGCGGCAACTAAGGAATTAATTATGGGTTGCATAGCTATATTATCTCAATTTAAATTCCTCACCCGTAAATATTTCAAAAGGATTTCTCCTACGTATAAGTTTCTGGATACCTAGTCATTTGTAACTTCATTATTGTTGCTTGCCACAAGGAAGAAACTTGCGTCGTGTAAATGGGGGTTAAAAATATTTTGTTTCCTATATTTCACAATTCTGTACGCTTTTACTGTGTCTCTATATTCGAATCTGTATTTGATTTTCTTCAAACCTAATTAAGCAAAGTTTTTGTGCATAAAAGATTGCATGCGAAAGATTCTGTCTTTTAAGAAAGGAATGGCAATAGTTCAGTCGCAGCTTAAAAGTAGTGAAGCGTGTAGGAAGCTGTCAGTGCTAAAGAGGCAATACAAGTCTAAATTCGTTTTTAGACATCGAATTATTTTTAATATGGGCCTATAGCCAGAAGTTATTTTTTACAAGAAATTCAGATGTTTTATAAGTTAGACTAACCCTTTTGTTTATGTCTGAATGCTTACGAAATGAAATGGTATTTGCCCACCGTAAAAGTTTATATAACTATTGCGCTTAAAAGCAAATGTTTTTGTATCGCACTTAGAGCTCCATACAGCATCATATTTGTAAAAATCACGATTTTATCATAATATTGTCAATAGGAATGTCTTAGCAAAAGTTGAATAGAGATAGCCAAGTATGAGATGGAAGCAATTAAGCACCAAGCTATGTGAACGAACAGTAACGGACAGATTAGTCTAAACTTATGACAAACTGTCTGACCAAGAATGATTAATGAAAGTCGAAAAGTATGACAACTAGTCTAACCAGACATATTTTATGTAAGATAAAAAATGAAATGCTGTTTTTGGCCAGCCGCATCACTTGAGTTGAGACCGATCGGACCGATTCAGCTATTTTTAGGGTTCCGTACCTCTAAAGGAAAAAACGGAACCCTTATAAGATCACTTTGTTAGGGTTCCGTACCTCTAAAGGAAAAAACGGAACCCTTATAAGATCACTTTGTTGTCCGTCCGTCCGTCCGTCCGTCCGTCCGTCCGTCCGTCCGTCCGTCCGTCCGTCCGTCCGTCCGTCCGTCCGTCCGTCCGTCTGTCAAGACCGTTTTTCTCAGGAACGCGTGGAGGTATCAAACTGAAATTTCTATATGATACTTAGTTCTACTGTCCCTGGAAGTTGTAGAAAAATCAACCTTCTAAGTCAACGCAATCAAAAGATACAGCCATTTAGGCCGCAAAATAAAGCAAATTTTCGAAACTCGCACGGGAATCAAAACCTACAGGGTACTTCCCGTGAACTTAGAATCTTGAAATTTTGTACGAAGTCACGTCTTATAGTACAGATATAGGAAAAATTACGAAAACCGAAAATTTTTAGTTTCGTCATATAAAAAAAAATATTTTTGACAATTTTGAACTTTTACTTATATACCCACAGGTTTGTACGGAACCCTCGGTGCGCGAGTCCAACTCGCACTTGACCGGTTTTTTTTTTTAATGTTCGTTCTTTAGGAGTTTAAATTAGGTCCTTTCTTCTATGGGATTTTTGTATGAATTGTTGTAATTGGGGCAGGACAACGTCCGCCGGGAAAGCTAGTGTATGTTAGTTTTAATAGGCTGTGCTAATGACAAATGGTCATACATTTTATGACCGATAATTTATTTCAATGAGAACATTTACGGTATTGATATACAAAAAACCAAAGATTCACAATAAGCGTCTCAAAAATGTCCGCATAAATAGAGCGCAATGTGCGCAGGTGTCAAATAGTATCGTCAATCATCTTCAGTCTTTGTGGACTTTGCTTTGTAAAACCCACTTTAAGTCAGGCGTGTAAGGTAGAATTTGCAAAAAAAAATGTGTTTTATCCTAAAACTAAAATCAGTGACGTATTAATTGGGGACAGTTTTGATTGTTACTATTGTTCGAGACTGCATCTTGGGTTTTTTTGTTTATCAATGATTTACGGTATTTATTATGGGTACCTTCGTATTGTACTTGACAATAACTCAACGTAATCTACATAATAACTCTGTTCTATAAGGTTTAATGTAAATATCAGATATATAATTTGGCAGTATCTGGTAAAACTTGTAACGACTTCAAGAAAAAACAGTTGATGAATGAAAAATTGAAGCTTAATGTTGCCACTACAAAATATATGAAAATGTTGCCACTACAAAAATATGCATAATTAGTTAGATGGATTAAAAACTTATGTTTTATGGAAGACGTTCTAATGGAGAGTGTAAAGGATGTCCTCGTTTTATCTAGTGTTATAGTACATCCGGAATTAGTTAAGGTAATGAACAGTTAGCTTCAGAATAACAGATTCGCAATAATATTACTGATTTGCTTGGTATTCTGATTTAGAATTTCAAGTTGATGTGCGTGTAACTACACTACATAACTTTTCAAATTCAAAACGTTTTATTTCACATAAACCTACATGGGCACTTTGCAACTTTAAAAGCTAAATAGGTGCACGGTTTCAATTGGTTGTTACCTATGGAGAAGTGCCGACAAAAACTCAACTGTTAAAAAAAAGATAACAGCTGGTATAGAATCACTATGCATAGTTTCAGCTCAAAATAAAAGACTCTAAGAATTGATACCAAATTTTCGGTTTCATGTGTTTCTTAAATTCAAATCATAACAAACGTGTCACCGCACTACGTAGGTCAATAACTTTCCACGTTACCTGCCAATATTACGATAAATTTCTTCCCAGTGATGTGTTTATTTCAATTTGAAAAGTTCGGTTTCTGGTATCAATGTATTAAAAATTGTCATAACTTCCGAACATGTAGGAGGTAGGATTAAAAAACCCTTCCAATATCGTTTGATATCATCCAAAGAAGCCGTGCCTTTGGTACGTATATTCCTTTTCTCGGCAGTTTTGGCATTTTAATACGATACATGACCGTGTTGTTATCATTTGAATAGTGAAATCATTCAGTTCATATGATTATGTTAATTATAACTGTTAAAACTCAATTTCATCTTTATTAGCCTGAGTATGATTTTATTATATTTTATTTTATTATATTCCCTTTTATACATATTAAGTATATTTTTAAATATTTTTACAAAAATCATTAAAAAACTTAAAAATATAAAAAAATTGTGGCCCATCGGCATCAGGAGCAGGGCCCAGAATGCCGGTGGCCAGGGCTCTAGAGAAAGGAACCTCCTGACTATGCGTGCCGTATCTAGGAGTACTGCTTTCTGAATCAAACCCTTGATCCAGCCGCGCAATGAGAGCATCCTGAGGTGTTGGTCGTTATTATATTATACTGTGGTTGGTTATTATATTTTTATTATGGCAAGCAAAGCTGATGTCGACCAATGTGGCAATGTCTAAGAGTAAAGCTTTCGATGTTTAACATCGAAAGATGGATAGGACCACAAATAAGTGTGTCATTATCTTACTTGTGCGGTAATCATATTTTTTTTTTAATACTAAATGCGTCTGCTCTTGACCTCGATCACGCCTGATGGAAAGCGATTGACTCATCAATCGCTTTCCATCATAGATTCTTAGTCTATGATGGATCAAACGTGCCCCGAAGATACTTGTTCACTTTTCTATTTTGAAGGTAGACGATAGATAAGGTAAGGTATTTCTTGCAATACTATTGCGAATCTGCTCAATCTGAGTAGTATGTTAATGTTTAAACTGTAATTGTCACAGTTGTCAGTTAGTTACATAAATGCCACTATAAATAATCGGTATAATTAACGCCCATTACTAATGTATTTATTTAAGGACTTGTTGTTTTTTGTAAATATGTATATGTGTGCTAGTTGCACTTCTGCTGTGTTCTCATATTTTCTTAGCCACGAAAAGCTAGATCCTGTTACTTCAATGATGATAAATCATTAACTTAATTCCTTTGGACAACAGTTGTATGAAAAATGAATATTTCTTAATTAAATATCATATAAATCATAGATACATAAAAAAATCCTCGATTTTTTTTAAATTACGCTAGTGATGTACTTATCGATAAAAATAAATTAGTCGATTATATGTAAACGATTATTCGTCGATTCTTGACTGCTCATTACCTATCATATTAGTTACATTTATTATAATAGTTTACCCATAGCATAGTATGTATATATGTCACCTAATCTAACGTGGCGTCGTAAACGCTTATAAGACAATAAATATAGAATAATACTAATATAACTTGACGCTAACTGGATATTACAATTATATATTTTTTTAATATTTTATTTAAAAACTGCTTGTTTTGAGTTTTACTTTTTGGGGGATGAAATTTAAAATGGCTTACAATGTTAATAAAAATGTAATATGGCCGTGTAGATAACAAAATGTACAAACTCTGTACTTAGTTTTTTTCTTATTGTACAATAATTTTAATTTACTGTAATTTTTTTACCCAAAAAGTAAAATTCAAACAGCTACTTTAATACATGTTATACCTTATCACTACGTACATAATACGTATCCGAATAAATATTTTATTTAAGTATAAAATTAAAAAACACAACTGCTTTTATGCTTTCGATATTCGTGCGTTCATTGCTAATCGATTCCAAGTCGATTGATTCTTTACAACATTTTTAATCGATATCCAATCACATTTTTAATAGTGACGTTCTAGACCGATTGTGAACTTGCAACATTGAATATGGTGTTACCATGTTTTATCGTTGTTTTTTAACACGTCCACACAGACCCTTGGCGGGCAACCCTAAATTACGTAATACGTCATTTTGATCACAAAAATCCGCGCCTTAATTTATGAACATATATTTTATTTAAAAATATTCCCCATAAATAGTTGTTACAGTAAACACAGAACTAAATCACTTTATGTGCCTTAAATTCATATAAAATGTCAATAATACACATCACGAAAGCGTTGTTGTATGAAAAAACTGTCGAAAATTCAGGCCTTCACCAAAAAAAAAAAAACTATACCTGTAAAATAGGTCGTATTTAATTTAATAGGTAATTTAGTACTTCATTAAAAAACTGTAAATCTGTATGTTATTTCTTTTTTTTAGCTACAATTTTTTTTTCACATTATTATTTCGAATACTAACTCTTGAGAGCAATATATTGATTTTGTATTTTAATTAATGCTTTATTTATTGTTTAGTTATATGACATAATTATTTCAACAGTCGTACAAAATGGCTACTTCCAGTCGCGCAAGTCTCTCTGAATAGGCCACTACAAAAAGAATATTTAACTCTAAGTGCGACTGAATTCACTTTAGAAAAAATCATGAGTACAATATAGCCAATTCATATCATTATAATACTTAGCAAAAAAAATTGTGTCGATTTACAACAAAACACCTGTTAGTAAATTTTAAATAAATGGTGTAGAAAAACCATTGTTCTGTGATCTAGAAAGTGTCTCTGTTTTCTATGCCTTTCGGTAAGCCACAGGTGCCTGTAGCCGCTCCTAGTGTAGTGTAGTATGTAATAAAATATGTGTTCATTCGGCGACGGGGACTAGCTTCACTCGGCGCGCCACGCGGCCTTACCTGCGTGCGAACTCCGCTTTCATTGCTGAAATAGTATAAGATTTAATGTTAATTTTGTGCTATTTTATTAACAGTTTCACTTTACTGTGGGCAATACAAGCTGGCAGGGATATTGGCGGCAACCTGTTACCATTGATTAAAAAAAGATTCTGGAACCCCGTTTGGGTACGGGGGACCCCCGTCAGGAACGAAGTATTTATTAAGGCTTTTTTCAACTCCGAATGTAACGTCGTTTACTCCTAGTTACTCATATTTAATAAAAAATCTAACTTCATTTTTTCTATCGGCTTCAGTACCCTCAAAAACCATGAAAACGACACCTATGATGAAGAATGAGAAAGTATTCGCAGCCACCATCTTAGATTTTAATTTTGACTTCACTATCGGCTTCAGCAACCTCAAAAAAAAAACGTGACCTATGATGAAAAAGAGAAAATATTCGCTGCCGCCATCTTAAATTTTAATTTTGCCTTCACTGTCGGCTTCAGCACCCTCGGAAACCATGAAAACGACACCACATTGGTGTTGTGTCGTTTTCGTGGTTTTCGAGGGTTCAGCTTGGGCTGCGAGTGGAAACTAGTCGATAATAAATCCGTACCTTCTAGTATCTCCTTCTTGATCTGGTTGAGTTGCTGCCTCATCTCGCGCATCATGTCCTGCTTGAAGGCGTCCCACTCCGCGGCCGACACGCACCCGCCGTCGTTGCCGCCGTTCACTTGCTGGGGACGTACAATGTTGGAGTTTTTAACTGGCTGCTAAGTTAAAGGCGAACCAAAAAGTTGTGCGCTTCTGTAATAATCGTGTTTCCGAATTAGCACGAACATTGCCCCATAGAAGTAATACTTCTAAGTTGAGTACTGCCGCGCTTTGTAATAGTGAAGTTTTGTCTCTTTATGGTAAATACATGGAACCACTGCCACCATTAACTCAATAAAAAGATTGAGAAAAAACTTCAGAACTAAGTTGACATTCACAAGGACGTAAAAATATCGCGACGGAATTTTGTAGCACACCGAATTTACAATTCTCGGTGTTGAATCGAACATTGAAAGAAAATGCATTTCAGTGCATCGATAAAACACACTGTACGATTTTCAACTCTATGCGCTAATAAGTACGTTGAAGATCTAGTACGCGAAAAAATCCCCCCCCCCCCCCGATATTATTACTTCCGTATAAAGGTCGACAAACCCTTGCAGTCGGATTTATACAGGAAATGTTGCGCCGACCCCAAATAAATTGGGGGTAAGGGCGGCCAGAAGAATAATGATGACAGAATATGACCAAGCAATTTTTTTGCCGGACGTAAAATAATAGCACCATCCCATTTCTTCCCGTGGGTGTCGTAGAAGGCGACTAAGGGACTTACTAGAGAATGGGCAGCAGCGTTCTCTATGCATTTTACCACCATACTGCGATCGCCAACCCGCCTGCCAAGCGTGGCAATTATGGCAAAACCCCCCTTTTGGGGGAGGCCTATGTCCAGCATTGGACGTCTTTCGGCTGAAATGATGATGATGATTTTTTTTTCTTGGGAATGTTATTTCGCAGGTCAGCCTAGGAGGTTGTCAGCTACTTAACCGGACTTGGCAAGGCATGAAAACTTAAAACTAAGCGACTACACGCTAAGGGCACGCCCTGTGCGGTACGAACCTTGGCTTAGGGGTCGCTGGAACAGGGAAGTAAAGGACGTGCTGGATCGGTATGAAGATGCAAGTATTCTACCCAACATTAAAAAAGGCCTGCCTATGCCCCACCATAGAATTGCTAAAACCTTACAACAAAGCTGTCTATAATTTCGTCTCACCTTAAGTATAGTCTCCTCACTGGCCGAGCCGAATCTTTTACGAACAGAGCGCGGCGACTGTGGCTGTTGCTGAGCGTTAGACTCGGAGTTGGCTGCAATGGATTATTGTGTTTATTGTAATGGAGGTAAGGTCGTATGTGGTAGATGTTGAAAACTGCGTTAGCTAGCAAGCGAGCTCTTAAAAACTGCTAGAAAATAAAAGCCGTTAAGACGTTTTCATATAATTTGAAAAATCTGCAAGTGGCGATAGTAGAAATTCGTAAATGATATATAGAGCATAGCCAGGAACTACTATCAATTCTAAATGTACACGAATTATCGATGTGGACCGAAATATTAATTTTATTGTTTTAGTCAAATGTTGTCAGATGATTAAATCGATAAAAAATCGGAACAAAATATTCCACAACTACCGTTCTCCTCTAAAACTCAAACTCAAAAAAAAAAAAACATTTATTTCAAATAAACCAATTACAGGCACGTATTTTCAAGAAGTTGCTCAAGTTGCCTATTGTAATTAGGGCTGGTTTTACCAAAGTCAGATATCTTTTATCCGTAAAGTAAAATTTACGTCTGACAATTCTACTATGGAAGATCTGTCAAAAATTCAAAATTTATTCTCAGGACAAGACTTATTCTAAGTATAAAAGTTTGGTGAAATTCGCCCTTAGCGTATTAGGGTTCTATGGAGAACACGGAGTAAGAAAGTCATCATCTCAATATACCATATTTATCTCGTTCCTGAAATCCCTGGCTATACCTAAAGTTTCTCTTACATACATAATGTCTACCAGCAAATCATAAAAGCGATGCGACTCACAAGCGTTGCCATTACATGCGGCGGGCAGGCGGTGTGGCAACGTCGCGGAGCGCTCCCACGTCTTCATAGGTGTGTTGTTGACTGAGTTGTCCGTTGACGACTCCTGTACAGCGAGAAATTTTTATTTGAAAAAAGATTTTTCTTACGAGACATTAACATTTCAACAAAAAAAAAATGTGTTCGGCGGGCTAATTATTGTGTGACACACTTCGTTCGTCACACAATACGTCACATCGTTTGCAATTTTTCAAACATATGAAACAATGAATAAGGTATTTCCTTTTGGGTTATAAAATAAAGTGTGTTATGCAATTTAGAAGCTGCTTTTGCCAGTGATCAAAGATGGAATGAATTGTACATGGGTGATATGTAACTTGATTCACGTTTCAGGAAATAGGCTCCTCCTAAGTTTTGCCACAACACCTAAAGGCATTTCCATTCACATCTGCCGTTCAACTTTCATTCATCGGAACTTATCCTTGGGTTCTAGTAATCAAAATGAGTTAAACCTTAGGCACCTCAGCACGATCTAAGTGCGCTCGACGCCTGGCCAAGGTCCGCGCCATCTCGTTCATCATACAGGACAGCGTGGGCCCGGGCCGCGCCGCGGCCGACCCGGCCGACGACGACGACGAGCCCGAGTGCTCCGCCCCGCCAGGGGGCGAAGCCGCTTCGGCGCTTGTTTGACCACTTGCCTGGCCGTTTGTGGCTTGCTGAAGTTGAAAAAAAGGGGTTTAAGAGACTAATAGTGTCAGCAAGGTCTAAGAAAAAGACCAATGACCACATAAGGAGGACGTTTTCAATCGGTAAACGTAATCTTTTTTAGAAAAAAGATGTCAGGGCCGCGGAGCCGTACACAATCCTTACCTTAGCTTGTCTCTTCAGCCTCGCCTGCTGCAGCTGCGCAGCCAGCCCCGACACGTCCTGCGGCGGCGCCGGCGCCGGCGGGGGCGGCGGGGGCGGCGGGGACGTCACGGGCGCCGGCGCGCTGGGCCCGGCCGGCGCCGCGGGGCCACCGGGGCCCCCGGGGGCGTACGCCGGGGGCGCGCCGGAGGGCGGCGGTGGCGGCGGGGGCGGCCCGGCCGTGGATACCGCTTGCGGCACCACCGCTTGTGTCTGCTGAGGGTTTTACATTTTCCGTTCAGTCACTTAGTTCTACGAGTTTATTTAAACGTAAATACAAATAACATTCATGATGGTTTGACGACCTAAAACTATTCCTGTATACCATATAACTGCATAGATGTGGCGCCACGTTGACCCTGCTGTGATTAAAATACACCTCTCACTAAGAATAAAAAATGTTTTTATAATCATAAAATACATATATCACTATTATGTGCAACACAATAATTATCAATCTCACAATACATATAATTGCTACTATTTACAATACATACATACATTCATACATACATATTAATATTATGTGCAATAGAATTGATAATAATAATAAATCTCACGTTACATAATTTTAAGTACCTATATCGTTAATATTTAGAATACAATACGTACATTCATATATATATACATATGTTGCTACTATTTAGAACATATTATCGACATTCACACATCTACCAGAGGTGTTAAAAACTTCAAATAGCCATGGAATCGCCTCGTCTTCTTTATCTGCCGAAGGTATAATCTTCAGCAGAATTTAGGCTTTCGTGAAGAGTTGGCACCGCTTGCAGTTCAATACTCTACAGGTTTTCGGCATTGCATCAAACGAAGCTACCTTATCAGCGAGGCTGTATCACACGCTTTTAATTTCGTACCTCCTTCAGTGTTGTGGCATTGGTGTACCAGCAACGGAAGTAACTCCTATGATGTTGTCTCTTTCACTATTCCCACAAGATATTCTACAGATACAGCGAAGGACAGCGCCATCTATTCCTCCGATGTAGTTCAACAGTCTTTTTAGCGTGTCGATACCAAAACCAACACGAAAAAAATGTATGCGAATGTAAATTTTTCTAAATTTGATTAACCCAAAATTCAGCAACACGAATACCGTTCACAGACGCAGCCATTTGGTCCTCACGTGTGCAGGTGACCGGGCATGCGGTGCAAGATGGCAGGTGAACCATAGTCTGTTGAGAGGCCGCATACACACCGGAGGTCTGCGCCTTCCATGAATTTGTGGAGGCTGTCTTTGCTGCGACATACTTGGGTACGAAGTCTGTTTAAGGTTTTCCAAGTAGGCCACGGTAACTTGCGCCCGGGTGGGAGGCACTCTGATGGTTTCATGAAGAAATCAGGAAGGAGGCTTGAGCAGTTCTTGTCCAAGATCACATATTCCTGTGGAGGGGTTGCTATCGGCTGGACTCGCGCACCCAAGAAAACGTTTGCGACTTTTAAGCCTCTCTGGCACTGGATTAAAGAGGTGCATTGGGTGGCGTGGATCATCCTTTAGCTTCGCCCTATCGATGCGGCTGGCTATAGGATATGCCCTTCCATGTAAGCCAATGAAGTTCCGATCGTCCGTCCGCACTCAAACACCAAACACTCAGAAACTAATTATATATGAATAAACATTTTCCCTGGATGTAGGAAGCACAAGACCGGTCGAAGTGGGGGAGCCTGGGGGAGGCCTATGCCCAGCAATGGACGTCTTTCGGCTGAAATGATGATGATGGTGATGATACATTTTCTCCATGGTCGCCTCCTAAGCAGTAGGTTGCAAACTTGGTTTCCTAGATGCTGATGAATTACCATTCACTCGCTGATACATGCCAAACTTAGATTTCATAAAGTATAAAACAGGACGGCTTAAGAGGCCTACGTACAATGAACTGTCCATACATACGTAATACCTAAATCATTTGCAACTTGAGCATATTTCCATCATATTATGATGATATTCGGATTCAGACAGTATTTATCTAGGCTCGTAGGGGTTTTTTTTTCCAAAATACTTACCTGAAATGAAGTTTAAGCGAATTGTATTTCGCACATTTTTACAGCGTAAATGACATGTTTTCTCACTGTTTTTTTGGTATTATAACCAAAAATTTCCGTAATATTGTTGTCTCAGAAGCATAGCTCATATTATCAAGTTGTAAAATGTCGAAAAAAATATTCAAATACAATAAGTTTTCATTCATCATTTTTGGTATTACGGAACACATCCAAATTCATCATAAATGGTCAGTAGCCAGTAGCGCTATCGCGTCAAGCCATTGTCAATGTGTGTGTGATCGTACTGCTCACTGTAGGTATGTATCCTCGACAGGTACTAACACTAGCGCAACGATAGCAATTTTCAGACGAAATATTGTCTCCGCCCGAATCCTAGTTGCGAGCTTCGGTCGTAGGATTCTTAAACCTAACTTAAACTCGACTACGAAAATCGTGATTAAACGAGCGCGCAAATTACTTGAAATGATATGATATATATCGATAGCTTTGGGACAGCATAATATTTATATATGTATGAACCGTCTTCTCACTTCCACCCTCCACCCGGTTTTGAGCCAGAGTCTGACCAGATTTCCGAACATTCTAGAATTAAAAGGGGGTAATTCATAGTCGAGTGAAATTAAAACTAACCATTGGTGGAGGTTGCGGCGCTGCCGGCGGCGTCGGTGGTGCTAATGGACCCTAAAGAAGAAAAAAAACAAACATGAGAACAAGTATTGTGCTTCTGTCTATTCTGCCGTGCTTTAACTAGACAGGCGTTAAGCCACTAAAAGTTGTTACCGAGAAAAGGGCAAAAAAAAACGCGCGAATCGTTGTTTCTTTAAAATACTTACGTTACTGATTGTGTAGGCAGTGGTGGCCCAGTGGTGACGGCCGCGACTTACGAGTTGTAGGTCGTGCGTTCGAACCCAGCCAGGCGCATTACTTTTTGTATATAATTTCATCACCATTGCTCTCAAACGGTGAAGGAAAACATCGTGAGGAAAACCGGCATGTCTTAGAACCAAAAATTCGAAGACATGTGACATCTACCAACCCGCACTGGGCCCGCGTGGTGGATTACGGCCCACTCCCTCTCGCGGAGAGGAGGCCTGTGTCCCAGCAGTGGGAACGTATTAGGCTGAGTATGATGACTGATTGTAGGACACGTCAAATGATATGTCTTTACGTTTATACTAAAGAATCTTTTTCAGTTAACGGCCTACGAACTCTCATATCTTGGGAACTATTTGAATTGTAAAAATGTTTGTTAGACAGAAAGACAGAGAATTGACAACTCTCTTAGATTCTATTAAAAAGTAAAAATTTACCAAGTGAGGGTTAACTCCTTTTCTTGTTAAGGACAGTGTTGTCAAACCTGACGTCTTTGGATTGAGTGGTAATTTTTTACTTAAGGGCACACTGCGCGGGCTCGAACTCACTGGTGGGCCTGGCTAAAAATCACGCTGTCACACCAGGCTTCGTACCCGACAGAGATAGTATCAGTGGTGAGCAGTTAGACTCTAGTCTACACGTACAACGTTATTGAGTGAGATGTAGGAGCATTTTTGGCAAAAAAAAATGGCGAAAAAATTAAGGAAAGTCCTTCAGAAGATCGGGTTTTATGAAAAAACCACTGCATAAATCAATGACCAATAAAGTTTATTGAACTTATTGTTAATTGAACTTTGTCGGTACCGCCTTGGTTTTCGAGATTTTATACTCCTTTTATTACTTAAACATGCTCAAAGTTAGGTTAAATTAGCAAGAAAAACGAATCTTTGTTGGCTCATAACTTTTTAATAGCTTTTTATTTTAGTATTCTGTTTCCGTACAGACAATAATAATAACGAGACAAAACCATGCCATGTTTAATTTTTGATGTACATAGTCAGACAGTGGAGTAAAACCCTCCCGAAGTTTGTATGGAAAAAATGTGGACAAGTGTCACCTTAACATCTTAGTATCATTTCATAACTGATGATGAAGTCAAATGGCAAAACTTTCTGGCTTGAGAACTAAGGGGAAATAAATCTAGAACGTTTGATTTACTCTTACAAAAATTACTAAATTCTAGTGTATCTCTACGATTTACATTTATTGTGAAGTATTTAGGGCAGAAAATAAAGGTTAGAACTTCAATGCCAGAAGCTTCCAGCCTAGTAAGTACTGACAGCTTGTATTTTCAAATGATGAGTTGATCTAGGTCTATGACTTAAAGATCAATGGGACTCAAAGACGGTGGTAGGGTAAGTACTTACGTTAGCGGGAGGCGGCAGGTTTTGATGTGGTGGCACAGGGGGCGGCGCAGGCGCTCCAGTCGCGGCGGCCGATAACGACATGTTCGGGGGCATTGGTGCGCTAAACCATTTGAATACAGTCAACAGAAGTAACAGTAGTCCATGTATTAGGGGGCGAGCCTATTGCCATCAACCGGGCACAACTCCAAACTCCGGGCTGCCACTGAGAAATTCCAGACGGGCAAACCTAAAAACACCTCGACATGGGAATCGAACCTCATGCTCAGCAGTTGCGCTCGCGACCAAGAGACCAACGAGGCAGTCATGAGTCAAAAGCAGGGCTTACACAATTTTGAAGAAAATATTGCTGGATTTGACGAGTCCTTGTGGAACCGATTCAGTTCCTTAATCTGAACAAAATATATTCAGGTTTCGCGTAATATATACTAAAAATAAGGTTGTAGAGAATTCGATTCATCACCAAACAGAATAATCTTTAACTACACATTTTTTTATTGGATGTGAATGGATAGGCTTTTGATAAAATAATGGTTGTTGCCTGTAGACTAGATCAAATTTTAAAAGTTCCAAGTTAGCAATGGTCTGATATTAATTACCAGCACAAATTTATCTGAAATGCTTGGCTACTTGCCTGGGCTGAAGTCCTTGGTTCAAAGATTGAAAAGTAGTCCGTTGGTACAATACATTTTATGACGAAGATGATTTTTCTTGCACCTGGACTATCCAAACTTTCACAAAAAAAGCAATTTTCTAAGCCAAAAAAAATCTTCCTTCTGTCATTTCCAAGTTACTTGGAGTTGGCATTTTTGCTCTTATTTCTAAACGAAGACTGCTGGCTTGATAAATCCTTACCTATTAGTGCGATGATGCCCAGGCGTGGGTTGACTGGGCTGATGCGGCAGTGTGTGATGGACGCCGTGCGGGGGAGGCGCGGGAGGTGTCTGCTGTTGCGGCTGCTGCTGCTGCAATATTACCGTCATTTTACAGAAAGGGTGACAGATAGCATGATTGAATGAGCATGGACTTTGGTCCAACGTGTCGAAGATGATGCGTGAAAGTGAATTGAAATGGACGGGAGCAAGGAAATGCATTGTGAAGGATTAGGCTAGTAAATCAGGCTGCAAGAGGCAGGCAACCCGTTTAATTTTAACAGCACCGAGGACAAATTACGGTAGAAAGACTCTAAATGAGGGGGCGGTGCGGGTTTGTTCGACAGAGATACCGCAGCCCCTCGCATACAGGCTACTGAGGGAACACGGGTGGGTTTTAGTCAGTAAAAGTCTGACACGCCCTCCTGCTCCACACAGAGCGGGAGAAGTTATTTGATGATTTCCCACACAAAAAAAAATAAAAAAAAGGGGGCTCAACTCTACCTAAACTAATAAAATAATTGAAATCACTTCCAACTTTTAAAAGGCTAAAACACCGTGTACTAAATAGTGTTTAAATTGTATGTTACTTTGATTTTATAACTCAATTCTAGTTTTTATTTTAACCGAGCAAAACCGTCGCATAACTCGGGTTTTTCCTCATAGGAGTGAATAATTGTATTCTTTCCGAGTGAAATAAATTATTTTAAACCGTAAATCTGGGACATAGGACCAAACAGAGATATGTTGTGAAGAAAATGTGACAAGGGAATGAAACAAGTGAATGAAGGAAGGAGAATGAATGCAAGTGAATGGGTTGTGAGAGAGTGATCTAAAAACCGAAAAGTAAAAAATAAAAAACTAGCTTTGTCCAACCCCAATAACTAAGTTCGGAAGGCGGTGACATATAATTAAATACATATCCAATGTCACCGACTTCCGAACTTAGTTATTGGGGTTGGACAAAGCTAGTTTTTTATTTTTTACTTTTCGGTTTTCGGCGGTTTAATTTTTTTATTAAAAAGTTTTTATTTTATAATTTTTTGTGGCTATAATATACTAATTACTACATGCTTAATTTCTGATTTAATACACAACTCAGTATTAAAATCTGTGAGTAAACAATCAATCATCCCCTGTTTTCTTACCCTTAGGGTTGGAATTTTTCTTCGAAATTTATATGGGACCAACTTCGAGGTATAATACCCTTTCCAATAAAAAAAGAATTATCAAAATCGGACTACTCTGGAAAAAGTTATGCGTGATCATACATAAAAAAAATAATAATAATATATATATACGCGTCGAATTGAGTAACCTCCTCCGTTTTTTCGTCGGTTCAAAAATGAGCATTTATACAAAGAAGAAAAAACTATGACCTTTTTGTGTATAGAAAATAACCTAAGGAATCTACATGAAGACGGCGACACATATCCGTGAGATTCTTCTATAGCTGAAAATTCTTTAACAAATACTGCAAGCTATCTGTCAGTTCCGAAACCACCGGATACTCGATCTTCAGCAGTAGGCTATACGGGCTGTAAAGGAATCATACCTGATGATGATGATGTGGCGCATGGTACTGGCTTGGCGCCGCGTGGTACTGTGGGTGTTGCTGGTTGTGGGGCGCGTGGTATTGGGGTTGTTGGAATATCGCCGCGTCTTCCCGCGTCATTGTTCTGTTTAGATAAGTTCGGGATAACGTGGCTGTTTTTGGGGTAACAGTTAAACATTCTGTTGACCTTAAGGCGAAAACGCGAGGATAGCCCGCAAAATTTAATTAAGTATATATTTCATTAAATTGAATTGAAATTGTATGATTTTAAATTGTTAAATAAAATTAATTTATTATTAACTTTTAATTTAAATAAAATTCATAACTTACATTTTTATATTATACATATATTTAATAATAAAAGAATAAATAATATATTGAGGAAAAATAATAGAATTAAATAATAATAAAAAGAAATTAATTAAAATTTCTTTTGAGAATTTTCAATTCAAAATTAGGTATATACAGTTTCGATTTTGTTTTTACGTTAGTTGGCATTTTCGGGTCAGTATCGGGTTGTTTGTTGATCAAAATATGCTTCGCAACCGAAACAAAAATGGCATTAGAATAAAACAAATTAATTATACAACTCTTTCAAGTTAAATTTCGCGGGCTACATTTAGCGCATCGCTCTAAATGTTGATGAGCGTTGGCGAAACTAGTATGGCGAATTTTACTGTAGATGAGTCTAGTAATATGGAGAATTTTACTGGAGATGAGTCTAGTACTAATAGTGATGAAATGAAAAGATGAAAGTTACTAACTGCAGGCTTAGCTCGAAAACCGTAGAGAAGCGTTTTGTCGACGGAAGACTAGACAAAAATGACGTTTCCGTATAAACAATTGACAGTTTTTTACCGAGAAATGTAGACAAGCGATTTCTATTCTACGGTAGAGTAGAAATAGAAAACGTCATGCTAAGCCTGTTGATCCCGATATGTTAAGAAGTCACTGCAAAAACGAGTTCAGTAAGAACAGTGTTACTGTATTACCGAAGATAAGATCAAAATGATTTATTTGATGTCGAAAAACGTGTGTTATTCGATTTTCTGACATAGATACATACGTTCCAAGTGAAGCTATTTTCAGTGTGTTAAAAAGAATCAGAACGTCTTTCAAACAATTGAACAAGGGATCACAGTGCAGGTGACTTCGATGATTCTTATGACATATTACCTGTACCCCATATCTTCGTCGTATGTGTGCGCGTTGTTGTGGCCGTTGTACGGGACAGGGGGGTTGGGAGGCTGCGGCGGAGGTGGCGCTGAGTTGCCGGCGGGCTTGTTGGCCAGTATCTAGATTAACGTGTTCAGGTTAGTGGTATATTCAGACATACATATATGTATACATAACTCACACCTTCCCACAGAAAGGTAGAAACTACAGAACCCCTCCCGCTCGTAGCAGGAGGCGTTCTGTAGTTTCTGCCTTTTAGGCTCGTGCCTTAGGTATACAGGGTGTTTGGCAGAACGTTGAACATACGAAAATGGTGGATAGGTAGGGTCATCTGCTACTTACTCAGCCTTAATTTATTTGGACCCTGGTTTTTTTTTTTTTTTTTTTTTATTTCTTCTAGTTTCACCACTTTCTTAACTTTAAAGTTTATTTTTATTAAAACTGGGTAAAACAGGCATTTTTTTTTTCTTTAATTTTGGCAGATTCTTATAAAATTATTACTTTAAGTTAGCTAGAAAAAACGTATGAGTCCTCAAACTTACAGAAAGATGAAAAAAATACTTAAATGTTAATTTCAACTTTCATTTAAAAAAATATCCAGGGTGCAAGGGCCAAATAAATTAGGGCTGAGTAAGTAGCAGATGACCCCACCTATCCACCATTTTCGTATGTTCAACGTTCTGCCAAACACCCTGTTTATTTCTTTTAATGATAGCGCTCCTTTTTTCAGGCACCCGTATAACAATGGAGTCTACTACGTTTTAAAAAGTTTGAAGATAAAGAACCTGTTTGACAGACGGACAAAAAAGCGATCTCATTAAGGTTTTTCCTTTTTAGGTCGAATCCCAGAATATCGCAACGTTTTTCTACTTATTAAAATCTATAGAAGACCTACCTAAACAAAAAATGGAAGAATCTACTTTTATTTTACCAACAGAAAAAAGGTTTTTAACACCGTTTTGTAAAATAATCCAATCGGCAGGCTATTTTCTAACATTCCAGGTTTTACAAAATCGTTGAATTCATTTCCAGATGGAACCAACTACTTATAACCGATCACGTATTTTTCGTAACCTATGTTCCATGTATGGAAAAATGGACATGTTGCGCCGACCCCAAATAAATTTAAACAACAGGAGAATGATCACGATATCATCTACAACGTATCGTTTTGCATCCTCGTAAATTCAAGGAGGTAACTATGCAAATGATTCTCAACACGAATCAATAATAAGTAGGTTTTTTTTTTTCAGATTTTCGGTAATCGGCATGTTTGGGACACGCATGTTAAAACGCGCCCCGTGTGATACCGCACTGTAACACACAGCGACATAGTCGTGCGACACTGCCTACCGCATAAGTGGAACGGGGCGATTCTGTTCTTTGAAAGAGGTGTATTCTGAAGTACTATATAACTTAAAAACAAAAAAAACAAAAAAACATGCAAGTATGTATTCGTTAGTGAGCAGGTATCGTAATTTTATTTGATTATTTATGTCTTTCATAACAGCCTCCTGAAATTTGACGAGGATGCAAAACGACTCGTTGTATACGAATCTCTCCTACTGCTGGGCAAAAAGTCTCCAATCTCTTTCTGCATCTCTTTATGTCCAATCCGTACCCGATCTCAAATCAAGTCCTTAGTAAGACTTACCTCTAGGGTATGCATCATAGCCCTGGCGAAACTGTCGGCATCTTCTCTGCATGAGAAGTTCAGGCCATAGACATGTCTCGCATCCCGCCATTGGTGGAATGTGGCGGTGGCCTGGTTATACTTGAGGCCTCGGACGATTCCACAGTTTATCACCACCTAAGAAAGGAGTAAGCGTTGAAGAAACTTATAAGACACAATAATAGAAGATTTTAAAGAAATCCTCCGATGTAAGGAGACAATTGAAACGAAGTTGTGTGATCGAAGTAACCACAAAATTTACTTGTTTCCTCCAAAATTTGGAGAAAATTCCACGTGGCTCATATTCCGTAGTGAAGAATTGAAAATATGCTCCCAGATAGAGAGAGAGACAAAGTACATATATAGAAAAATAAATTCCTAATTTTACTGTCACTCGCTTTCAAAGACTAGGACGATTCGATACGTCACGAAATATCGGTCATCAACTCATGATGGCTCAATCTGAACCAACCACGGACTACTGTTTTATTCCGTGGAACCAACACACTACGATCACCTTTTGAAAGTTTCAGCCTTTTTTTTTGTTGAGGATGGGAAATCATCAAATAACTTCTCCCGCTCTGGGTGGAGGGCGTGTCAGACTTATACTGGCTAAAACCCATCCGTGTATTTTCAGTTGCCTGTGTGCCAGGGGCCACGATGTCTCTTTTGAACAACCCGCACCCCTGGCAGGCACCGGCCCTTGCGGACCTCACCAACTGTTTGAAAGACAACGCGCCATCGACCCGGGCTTGATCCTTACCGGACAGCGAGCTACCCATTACCCGCCGTCCGCAAGCCCGCGCCTACAGTGGCAGTATAGCCTTTAGTCCTATTTTTAAATAAACAGAGAGTAATTGCTGCAGAATGTTAGAGCTGCAAAAAGATGAATCTAAAACAGATATTCAACTAACCTCATGATCATTCAACTTCCTTCCGACAACTCGGAAGGTATTGTGTTGCGTGTGGTGGTAAATGTGGACCTTCGACAGCCCCGAGCTGGAGCCCGAAGGCACCCAGCGCTTTAATCCGTCGTCGTAGACCATCACGGAAGCCCGGGCGCTGCTTATTGATTGCTCGCTGTGGATAGAAAGGAGATTGTTAATAAAGGACATAAGATTTGAAATTTGTCATGTAAATTTTGAGATATCGGGAAGGATAGAAAGAAAAGAAGAAATATTTGAGGTAAAAGATGCAGAAAAAGAATGGAAACACAAAAAATAACAAGAAGTTGGGGAAAATATACGTCACATACACGTAAGACAGCCATCGCTCAGCATATTTTTACGACCCACGGAACAGAGACCCAGCGCTGGTTTTCAACGCCGACTTTGACGAAACGACGTCAACCGGTGCAGCATATGGTATGATAAAAAACAACATGCAGCACGTTGCGGTCCAAGGCTTCTGTGCGTAAGGACACTTTGTCGCTCAGAACGCAAACAGAGGTAAACTCAAACAGATGGACAACATTTGGAGAACCAATAAGACGTAATAACTGTTTACTTGGACAAACCGAAAATAAACGACAGTTTAATATATTATCTGAAGCGTTAATGATTAAAAATAGAAGATTAGAATTATCCGGTCTCTTCATGCGGGCCATTGTATGTGCTGAAGACGACCACCGAAGTCAAAAATCTCACAATAAAGGTAATAAAGGACAGTCAAAAAATTTTTTACGTTTATATTTTTGTCAAAAGGGCCTACTATTATAACTTCTTAAAGAAAGAACCAACAGGCGTGTTTCACACATCCCTTAATTCGTACAAAGTAATAACGAATTAAATTCCAGTCTTTCACCGTTATAATTACTAATTAATATTTCCACACGAAAACATCTCCTTATTTGATATCTCCTTGTGAGTGGGTAACTCGAAGGCTGTTCTTGAAACGTCGCAATCTGTCAGATATTACGTAAAACTCCGTAGTTACACAAACCGTTGCTACCTACGTAAGTCCTACGTATTTTCATACGCCTACATAAAGGGCAAGCATTTGTACTTTTTTTTTCTTTTTTATTAATCACTAGCTTTTGCCCGCGGGTCCGCGCGAAAAAGTAGCTTATGTCCTTCTCCATATCTATGCCAATTTCATGACGATAGGTTCAGCGGCTTAGACGTGAAAGCGTAACAGACAGACAGAGTTACTGTCGCGTTATTTTATTATATTAGTAGGGAAGTAGTGATTTATGTCCCACTGCTGAGCGAAAACTCTACTCTCTTTCCACCTCTCTATGTCCAGAGATGCCAAGGGTCAATCTTTATTAAAGGAGTCGAGCTCGTCAGGTTAAGCTCCGCTTGCCGCGGTTGATTCGTGGATGGGTGACAATCTTTACATACTAAAACCCCTCCGTGCCTCGGAAAGCACGTTAAGCCGTTGGTCCCGGCTGTCATTTGTGGATCTTTGACAGTCGTTACGGGTCGTCAGAAGCCCGAAAGTCTGACAACCAGTCTTACCAAGAGGTATCGTATTACCCAGTAACTGGGTTGTGGTGGTCAGATAGGCAGTCGCTCCATGTAAAATAATGGTATTCAGCTGCATTCGGTTAGACTGGAAGCCGACCCCAACATAGTTGGGAAAAGGCTAGGCAGATGATGATGCGGTGTTCAAAGGAGAAATAATTGTAATTTGAAGATAAAATTACTGCAAGTTTTCACCCTCTATAAAATCGTCTTTTTGGGACGAAAAGGTGCGGTGGGCGGGGGGGATAGATACACTCACATGTACAGTCACGAGCAATAATATGTATACGCTTACCAACTTTTAAAAGTGATTTTCTCCACTTTTACTCATTGTAATCTTATTTTATTATGAAAATAATATTTTGGGACCCACCCTATAATGGAATACCCAAGTTATCTCAAGGTTGCAATCGCTATTTAAAAGAAAATCGCTTTTGAATTTGGCGATGTGTATACATATTAATGCTCGTGACTGTACCTAACATGTGAGTGTATCTATACTCCGCCCACCCTACCTCTTCGTCCCAAAAATAGGATTTTGAAAACAAATCATTGCGAAAACAAATACTTCATCTATCTCATCCGACCGGAAAAAACAAATGCATTTTCTGCATAGAGTAATAAAAAAAAAACAGAGACGTCGATTGAATCAAGGGCATATAAAACCTTATGTAATAGTGTATAAGGTTACATTTCCACTACTGACACACAGAAGGCTGGCTGTTACTAATTTACAAGGCAAAACCGCAGGATGGCAATGAAATTATCCTGCTCGACTTATATGTAACTCGGATAATTATACTGCTATATATTTGGCATTACAGGTTTTACTTAAGTTTATGAGTTTTTCCTAATAAATCAGACCGCATCCTCTTTTAGTTTTTACCTCACTGTGACAAAAAAAAAAACTGAATTTTTGTTCAGCTCCCACCAAGAACAAGCAGAGAGAAGAGTCAGACTGAAATAATTTGCTTATTATATTGCGCAATATCTCCTTTCTAAGCATATCTCCATTTTTATTTTTAACACTAGCCGCTCCGCGTTTGCACCCGCGTAGTTTCCGTTCCCGTGGGAATACGGGGATAAAATATAGCCTATGTTACCCGGGGATAGTGTAGCTTCCCAACAGTGAAAGTATTTTTCAAATCGGTTCAGTAGTTTCGGAGCCTATTCAATGCAAACAAACAATGAAATCGGAAAGATTTTATAATATTAGTAGATATAGTAGATTATTATAGTATAGATAAACAGCACTTAAAAAGCACAAGTCTTTGAGCTGATTAATAACTTACTTTATGATTAATTTTATTGGCGTTTTTTTACCGAAAACTTAAATACGACGAAACATTCTTAATTAAAGAAACCAACAAATGCAACGAGACTCTTACTTATTGCACCCATTTTTTGCATGTTAGCAATTAATAACCAATTTATGCATACTGAACCACTTTTGACTTGAAGCCGACCATAAATTAAAGAAAATGCCATCACGATCTTTACCAAAACTGCTCAGTTACGTAAGAGATTTTGCCGAGAACGGACGTGTGGGCTGATTGCTACAGAAGGTCACATCGGTAAAATGAAACGTCTTTTTCTTAACACCGGGTGTAAGTAGGAGGTACTTAACCTAAATAATGCGCTTACATTCAAATTGGTATTTTATAGTACTATGCTTGTCTTGTTTATGTAATAGTTGATAATGGCCCGCATATGTGGGGAAATAAATTGTTTTAAAAGTTTTTAATTAAGTTAGGAGTTGATAATCTAGAACCTTCGGGTTCTGAAAGGCCGATTATTTGATCAATTATGGTAACTCTAGTATTAGCTGATTATATAGCTAACTGTTGTGATCGGTAGTACACATTAATATGTTAGTGACCACTTTAATATGTAGTGCTATTTATTTTAATTTCATAATAATAACACTAAATTACTATGAAAATGCTAAATGCTAATGAAGATGCTATTTTATCCATGAAGATGGATAAAATAGCAAGTCGTGTCCACAAACTGTTCCTTTTATTTGTTTTTTCTAATCAAATTTATTAATGTATGATCATCTTATATTAAAAATGTGTTTTTTTTTTCCTTTCTTTTTGTTAAATTTTTATTATTTTGTGTGTTGTTGCTCAATTTCACTCTTTTTTTTTTTGTAAACAGGAGTCAAGGGTTTAAGCCGAAAACCAGCGCTTAGCAACCCGCTAGGGGGACCGAAGCATAATGCTGACACTTAACCTTTTGCTTCCGGTATTATAGTTTTGTGTATAAGTGTAACTACTACTTCTAGCTGTAATACCGGAGACAATAAACGTTATTCTATTCTATTCTTAATAGCAGCAATCAACCAAATAACATATTCAAATAGGGTATATATTGTAAAATAGGGTGCGGTTTTTAGATGCATCCAGTTAGACTGGAAGCCGACCCATACATAGTTGGGAAGAGGCTAGGCAATTAATTAGTGAAGTCAGCACTTAAAGTGAATCTTGTCGACGTTTTTTTCATTCAAACTTCGAGAGTGTATTACTCCACTGTTCGACAGTGTAAATCAAAAATTAAACATGGTATTGGTTCTTCCTCATTATTACATTGTCTGTACGGAAACAGAATACTAAAATAAAAACCCACTCAAAAGTTAGGAGCCAACAAAGATTCGTTTTTCTTGCTAATTTAACCTAACTTTGGACGTGTTAAAGTAATAAAAGAAGTGTATAATCTCCAAAACCCAGTCGGTATGTTTTACTATAAATGCTCCTGCATCTCACTCAATAACGTTGTGCGTGTAGACTAGCGTCTAACTACTCATCACTGATATTTTCTCTGTCGGACACGAAATCTGATGATATAGCGTGATTTTTTGCCAGGCCCACCAGTGAGCTCGAGCCCGCGACTAGGTTCCTCTTAACGTCACATCCTCAAAGGACATACAAGACTTACATTGCGCAACCGAAACACATCACAACGCATTCACTCTATACCAAAAACACATCGATTTCCGCCCACCTATACAAAATATACAGCTATCCACTCTATCACAGACGGTTCAATATTTCAACATATCTATAGTTAGAATACCGTTATACGACCCCGCATCCCCCTTCTGTCTGGCGGATTAATTACTGTACGCCAATCACGACAGATAAGTGAACCATCAGACAAAAAGACTTAAGGAACACAGGATAAACTCTGGAAAGGCTTTGATAGAAATTCATCGTCTGGGTGTTTCTAATTGGTTTGGTAAGCTGAGACACTGCCCGTGTCAATTTAGAATAGAGCATGTTTTTGCTCTGTAATGTACACAAACTGTCAAATTTTTCCAATTGAAAATCAACCCTAGGTTTATGTTATAAAGTTGAAAATCTATCAAAGAAATTTGACAGATTGGGGTAGCTTGATGTGCTGGAGTCTGTACATTCACATAAATTTATTACAATAAAGTTTATTTTTATTCTTAAAACGAGTATGCAGCTTATTAGTTGCGTTGTTCAAAATGGATGTTTTAAATGGATCTTCATTATTAATTATAATAACTATGATTTTTGTTGTCTGACTGATATTAGCATAATCAACCTATAATGTTCCCACTGCTGGGACACATGCCTCGTCTCGTTGAAGCGACGCGGGCCCATTGCGGTGTCACAATGTCTTCGAATGTTTAGTTCTAGGACATGCTGGTTTCCTCACGATGCTTTCCTTAACCATTTGATTGATAATAATGAATTTTAATGGTATTTTAATTTCAATGGTCCGAACTGTAACTCGAGTATATTTTTTTTATTTTTTTCAAATAACCAAATACTTTTTTATTTACTTTTTTTATATATATACAAACAAAATGTTTCAATGAAAAAGGCGAATAAAAAAAACTATCGCAACAAACTTTATCATCATCATCATCATTTCAGCCGAAAGACGTCCACGTAGACATAGGCCTCCCCAAGCTCCTCAAATAAACATTATAGCTTAAATAAAGTTAAGTTTCCGCTATAATCTATTTATCATATTTAAAAATAATATCCGCGGTAAGTATTTTTTTTCTTTGTCCCAACATTCCGATAATAATTTAACAACTGTTAATTTGATGCTACCTCTCACTGAGAGGAGGTGTCTGTCTCAGCAGTGGCATTATACAACGTGTTATTTTTTTCGATATCTCATAACTCTGGAGTTATATTTTATAAGTAAAAATAATACAAAAAGTCCCAGAATATGTGGCCCGAAAATGCATAGTTTCGAAGATATCTTCAATCATAATTAATTAAGGTCAAAAATTGTCACCCGTTTGACGAATCTGCACTTTTGCTATGTTGCCAAATTTCGCAGAAGTGAAGTAAAGTACATTAACTCTAGACTCTTGATGTGTGTAGGTGTCTAAGTTTAATTGATAAATACGAGTAATTCATTTTCATTCAAACAAAAAAAAAAAAAATACCGCCACATACTCGTCAAGAGGAAGACGGAAAGGATTTTTTTCCAGGAACCGAAATATAATAACTGCATCAAAGTCATGTTCATAATCACTGCAATATTGTTCTTCGTTTTTATTTACAAATAAGTATACAAGTAATGCAACACAGAAGTTAACACATTGTCTGTTTCGTATTTAATATTCATGATCACAACACTTAACTATAATTCATAAAGTACGCTTTCATGAAGCTTCTTCTAGGCCACTTCAGTCATTTCAATTTTTTGCGAGGTACATATAAGAATTCGTTTTCAATTGCAGTTCGCTAGAAGCTTCGTTTTCTTGTTGCCCTGCATTCGCGACTACTGTTTGGAAATGCTCTTGCGAAATTTTGCTATCGCTTTTTTCAGATGGGTCAGTTAAATCTGTTGTTGGTTGGGTTCGAATCGCGGATCCAATTCGTAACTGCTCGAAACATTTCACGAGCACGTCGACTTGACCATTTTCTTTATTCGCAGTTTTGAATCGTCGTATACGCTGTATCCGTCGAAATCGACGAATCGCCTTCTTTTGCTTCGCCCAAGTGGCACCCATTTTGGATTGCTTTAAACGCCTCGCAATTTTATATATCCTTGTATACACTAAAAAAAGGTCTTGCATTTTTATCGCAGCAGCTGAATTACGCATATTAAACAATTTTAAAATTATGCTTGGCATTGTTACTTTATTATAATCGGGAGATAATGTTATTGAGCTTGCCTTCCCTGCATTACCAATACCCCTAATTGGATGGTGCCCTGGCCAATCTTGGTCATGCACAATACAGGTGCAGGCCATTTTTTAGGTACGCAGGTCATATCCGCCTCATTCGCCCTTCCTCCCTTGCCTTTCTTCACCCTGGGGGTTGCGTTATATAAAGCGATTTTCCAATAAATTGTTAGGTCAGAATTAATTAATGCTCGTTTTAATCACAAAGACGGGCATTCACAGCTCACTTCACGTAAAAAAATATCACCTCACTGAACACTGCATTCGTTATAATCACTAAAAACAAACACATTGTCCCACTAATCAATGTACAGAGTCGTATATGTCCGAGTTCATTGCGATATTCAACGTTTTTCGACACACGGTATACAAACTCAGCCACGGGAACTGTTAAAAACCGACGCATCGGCCAGGCTATAAACTAGACTGCGCCGAAACCTAGGCTCGTTCGATTGAGCCCAGATTTATAAGGACATGCGCAGAAGAGCTGGCTGTAGCAGCTCCCACCATTTGCAACCCACTTTCCAGTTCCCGGAATCGAGATCAATGCATAAACTGCGATATATTTTATGGAACAAAGAGCTATGTGTTACCAAAATTAACCTCACTGCATTTCTACAAAAACTAACACCTTTTCACAAACATATTATTATCACTAACGACGAAATCAATATCAACTACTAACATCCTATTTTAACATGTCATCAAGATGGACCATTTGAAATAAAGAACCGAAAAAATCAATTGAAAAGAATCACTTTTTAAGAAACAACAGTCGATGACTACGGCATTATATCAAAAAAAGAAATAAAAACCTCGTTCCCAAAATTCGCAAGCCAGTTCGAAAATCCAAGCCAAGCCGAGCGTCTCATTTCGCGCCTACTTTCAACCGCTTACCGACTCATCGCCATTGCGAATTCCCCCTACTAAGTTTTCGACATCTTGAAACAAAGGCCGTGACTTTGGCATTTTATAAACTATTATATAATTTTATACTGATAAATTCTAGCAAAATTTTCCTAGAATTGTTTAGATTCGTCTGAAAAAAAAAACCTCCACTTTTTTTTTCTCAATGTGTTTTCTGTTAAGTTTTAGCTTGACACCGACGCTGTTTAGAGCAACAGATTCGCTACGCCCGCGCCAGTGAAAGATGCTAGCCATGTGTGGGGTTGGCAGAAAAAACAATGGAGCTTGTGCAAAAATATTTAACGAACACAGTACCTATTTCATCGTTTTCTCTAAATTAGAAAGGCAGATTTCGGTATGCGAAATAATTGATGACACTCAATTTACTGCTTGATAAAACTATCGTTAAATATTTTTCAAATTTTTTGAAGCACTATGATTTGCCAAAAAAAAAAATACAACGTAATTGAGATCCTCGTCCTCCTGTTTTTGAAGACAGTTAAAAATAAATAAGTAGTAAAAAATAATACAGAAATATTTACCGAAAATCTGATGAAATCGCCTACAAAACTGCATTTAAACCGAATTATGAAGCACAATCGATAACTTGAAAGACAAAAAATGTCTACGAAAAAAAAAAAAAACAACGTATAAAACCAAGAAACGCAGCAACAAAAAATCACAAAGATCATTCACAAGTCACTTACATATTACAAATTATCACAGGTGAGGATTTGTACTGAAAGTTAAATTTAGAATATTGATAAGGCACAACCATTGATCACGGGCACCCCGTGACACTGTTGATTGTGCTTGCAGCCCAGGAGAGGCTCGACGAGAGATGGACGTAACGCGCATGCATCGTATGATTGATTTAGTGCAAGGGAAGGGGACCCAGGTATTGCGTTATGATTTATTTATAGTAACAGGTCAGGTACCTAGCCCGGGTGGGCTGACAAACGTGCGTAAGGGTGCTAGAAAGTTCCGCCCGGGCCGCTGCAGCGGCCCAATTATTGTCACAGGGAGATCAATATTCACTTTGCTTGGTTATTATTTGTTTGGAGCGCCATTTTCTTTGTGCAAAGTTCGATTTCAATTTTGGCCAGATGGTTGATTTATGACTGCAACTTGCACTTTAATTAGTACCTACTCAATATAAAGTCTCAACTATGATTTAGACAACAAAGGAAAACACTTCAAATCAAAGAAAGTTACTACTTTTAAGTTGTTTAAGACCACAAAGTGAAGACTAACCACCTGTAAGCTAGCTTAAGATACTTTTCTTGGGTCTGCTCCACAACACTGCCCTGCTAATTGTAAATGCAGCACTTGCAAAAAAGCGGTTTCGAGAAAAACGCGGAAATGTAAAAGTAAAATTTACATGCAAGTAATGTGAATCTCGTTATCAAAAAAATCATACTTCCAGTACCCAAATATTTTTCGTGAAAATTATTTTTTCCATATAGCTTTGCCAAGGATTTCTGCAAAAATGTGAAAAAACTAAAAGATTACGGTAGATACAATTAGCAGGGCAGAACTGCAGTAGTTGGTTGAAAGGGTTTACTGGTATTGTTCCAAAGACTCTTTACTACTACTTCTCAAGATCTTTAAGCTTCTCCGAAACACATTTTCAAAAACCACAAAAAAGATTATCTGGGTTGGATCATCACTGAGGAGACGATCTCAATTCTTTATTGCATTCCATAATATTGGCAAAATAGCTGGTAGGCTTAAAATTAAATAAACATGGCCCATGTCGGACAGACTTTAGTAGGAGGAGAAAAACAAAGAATGGAAAAGGTAGCTCATTCCCAAGATGCCAAGTACCATGAATCGGCAACGTTCAGCTAAACCTTAGGGGATTCGAAGTCCCCAGCACGTGACACGTGGTTCTTGTTTGAAAACACGACGCTGCAAGGCATCAAAGACTTGTTCGCTACTGGTATTCACGTTTAGAAGATCTTGTTACGGGCAGTGATACGGAGAAATGTCGTGAGGCAAGTTTTGAGTATGAGTGTCGATGGCTATAAGAGTATGAGGAGACCAAAGAAACGATGGATGGAGTGTGTGAATGATGATATGGTTAGAAAGGGTGTGACTATGGAGATGACGACTAATGGAGAAGTGTGGAACACACCACACTCTTCTGTACATGGACCACAAATGGATTGGGATAAGGGCAACCCGAATGATGAAATGGTGATGCATGAGTATTTTACTGTTAAGAAATCTCGACCTCAAACTAGTAACAGCAATGGTAAGAAATGTTTTTCTATTAGACAGGTAAATCATGAATCTCACATTCAGTCATCACAATGCAAAGACGCCATAGCAACACCAAACAACCACATGTCTCTTATCAGTACTCGCTGGTCACATTACCGGACAAAAATCTCACTCACCCAAATTATTCCGTGAGTGGAATTATGATTTTTGAGTTTTTTTTTTATTGATTCACTCCTATGGGAGTGAATCAATAAAAAAAAACTTTCAAACAAAAAATTTAACAGACGTATAAATAAACCTTTTAGCATAACTAAGCTCCTATATATCCTTTATGTAAAATACTAATTTTGAGTCGGCGCCTAACAAACAAAAACAGATCAAAAAAAGTTTCACAACATACAATATGGCTAATCAGTAAAGGAATACATTGGCATTTTTGTTTTATTTTTTCAAAATTAGATACTTGCAGCACATTTACAGGTTAAGCTGCAAAAAAAATATTAATTTAAATTGTTTCTGGAGGTGAGTAAGATTTTTCTATTTTCATTCGCCATCTTGAAATACCTTTCCGTACTCCTTGAACATTTATGGTGGTTAAACAAGTTATTGGCATCGTTCCAGTAAACCTCAGGAGACCGGGCATCCCCAAGCACGTGGCAACAGTTTGTTTGATAGCGCCCCCGCCTGCAGCTCATAAATTATTCAAGACTTACCTACTGCTAGTATCCCAGTGAGCGAACTAGTGTTCATTTTGATTACGAAACACACGTGTGGGTTATTAAAATGCTACTATAATTATTAATTTACCCGTCATTATTTTTACCTATTGTGGTATAGTATTTTTACTCATGGTGCATCGTTTTCATACATAATTAATGTACAGTCCCGGACTTTAATTGATGAGCCACTTTTAAACTTTCCAATTTTGCAGTTTTATACACTCACGAGATTACAGAAACAAGATGAAATCGGAGATAGTCTTATTCATAGAGGTTGAAGGTTGACTTATAAGTTGTCAATGAATGTTACGTCAATACACTGTTGCATACGTTTATCCAATCTATTTGATACTGACCTCCTTTGAATTAGAGCTCATTAAATACTCGTTATTTCTGAAAACCTATCTGAAGACAGTGACAGTTGAAATGTCAACTACAAAACAGAAATAGTAAATAAAATTCGTGATCAATTGTTCCAAGATGGCGGAAAATAACACCTAATTTATGTTTATGTGCAACAGTTATCATGATTGTCATGAACGTTATCTTGGGCGCTATTTGGATAAAATCGTGGATACGAGTTTTTCCGATGTCGAAATGACCAATCATAATATTTCTCCGTACGCTAACGTTACTATCACTACGCTAAAACAATTGTCGCTAGGTTACGGTTGCTAGCCCTGCAATTGGTTGACTTTGGGTTGTCACTGTGGACTATATACGAGTATAACCGACTAAACCCGATTTGTATTACACGGCTAAAATAGGAACTGTGGCAAGTGGCTCATCAATTAAAGTCCGTGACTGTACATCAAGCCACCCCAAACTGTCATATTTTCTCAGTTGAACATGAACCTTATGCTCTAAAGTAAAGACCCGAAAATCTATCAAATAAATTTGACAGATTGGAGTAGCTTGACGTGCTGGCGTCTGTACCTATGCACAATATTTTAAAAACATTTTAAAAGTGTAATGGTGGTTTCAGTTTCTTGCCCATTCGTTTCCTTATGAAACTACGTTTTGGAAGGCGCAACTAGAATTGTCAATTTTTTTAGCTTAGACCAAAAAACCTCTCATCTCTTCCTAGCATTTAAGCAGAAAATACTCGTAAATATTAAGAAAAAAGATGTCACACAAAAACATGAAGCACTTTATTGGCAAAGCGAGTATTTAATCACTAAAGCTACAAGTCTTAAAGCACAATGCTTAACAAAGCACCTGTTAACTGAACAAACCATTAATTATTCATGGGTCGGCTCTGGGTCCCTAATGAGCTATAAAACAGGGATCAGTGTTAATGAACGAGGTTAATTTGTATGCTTTTGAAAATAACTACAACAGTCTTGTTTAAATTTGATGATTTATTTTTTATCCGACGAAAAATTCATGGGTCATGGTCTACTCGTGCACCAAATTTAATCCAAAACCGTTCAGTCACTGTAGCGGGAAAGCATAGATAGGAAACACACAAAAAAATATTTAATCGGCATAATAACAGCATAGACAACAACGAGGACTATTTTTCAACACAGTTTACTTTTGAAGATTTTTTTTTCCAAATCGACACCATCTGATTCAACCCTCGTTAACTATCTATCACAAAGAAATCACAACGCCATCTGAAAGACTAACTATGACGGCACAAACCTACCCTGTTAATTACAACAAAATACAGTCTTACATGGAACTAAATAAACGTGGATGGTGCATGGAGGCGCTGTTGGTAAACATCAAAAATCGGTCCCATCCAGTACATTTCACGTTAGTTCTCTATAACCACGTAACACTGTATAAATCATCGCCTCAATGCTCCAAGTAACTATAGTTCGGAGCTCTGTTAAGGGGAGGCGGTTGCATAGCGATACGGATACACGATGCAACAACCCCAAGTCTGTTAACACTTCATAAATCAAACGACAGGTGGCGTTGACGCGACGTCAGCGCGCGATCGCGCCGCGCCGGAACTACAGAGATGTTTGCTCGGGGTGAAAATTGCACTGGAGTGGGTTTATTTAGCTTGTTACTTATGGGCAGAATTTATTCTTGCTTAAGAAACTGTCTAAGAAAGAACAGTTGAATGAGGGATACTTAACCAGTTTTAAGTAATTAATAGAAGAACACAAATGCTATTGAAGCGCCTTCACTTTATGAGGTCAACCAATCAAAAACTGCATTGGAAGGACGGCTCGCTACGTACGGCTACGTACTGCGTAAACTAAACGGTAAACTATCTAGTGATAAAAAAATTACAACGCCATCTGATCGACCCTAGAATTACTAACAATCACTGCAAAGAAGCAAACCTGTCATACAACAGATACCTACAGCGTAAGGCGGCGCTGATAGTAAAGCAAAATGTTAAATCCAGACCATTTCACTTTAGTTCTCCATTTCGCCAAAGCCACATAATAGGTCAGCGCCTCCATGCTCCAAGTAACTTCAGTTCGGAACGATGTTAAAGCGAGGCGGGTGCAACGTTAGAGTACACGGTGCAACCCCTAGTCTGTTAACAGTTCATAAATCAAACGACAGGTGGCGTTGACGGAACTAAAAGATTTGTATGGGGTGAAGAAAGTGTACTGAAAAGTGGGTTAATTTACCTGTCGCTACTTTTATAGGGACACAATTTATTCTTGCTTAAGATAATATACAAGAAAGAACAGTAGAATTAGGGATACTTAACGAGTTTTAAGTACCTAATTAAAAGAAGGACACAGATATAATTGACGGGGTGGGTCGGCGAACAAGCAATTTCTAGTGGCCGAAGTCGCGGACAGAAGATAGTCTAATCTAATATTTTCATACTAAAACGACTCAAAGGATTTGTATGAAATTTGGTACAGACGCCAGCCTGCAAATCAAGCTACTCCAATCTGTCAAATTTATTTGATAGATTTTCAACTTTATACCGTAAGCATAAGGTTCATGTTCAATTGCGAAAATTTGACAGTTTGGGGTAGGTTGACCTGCTGGCGTCTGTACATGGGTGGACTATGATCTGCGGGACATCTACATACCAAACTAACAGTAAGAATGGATTTCGTTTTGACAGTTCAACAACATTCATTGCGTTATTCACGTTATTGAAGTGACGAATTTTTCGAACATTCGAAGCAATGGATTCAGATTGTGTTACGTAATCAGGGTGCTGGATTAGGACATAGGGTAAATTCCCCGATAATCCCACGGGATCGACTTATGCCCGTGAAACCGCGGGGTGCAGTTATCTATACTAATATTATAAAGAGGAAAGATTAGATTGTTTATTTGTTTGCATTGAATAGGCTCCGAAACTACTGAACCGATTCCAAAATTCTTTCACTGTTGGGAAGCTACACTATCCCCGGGTGACATCTTAGGCTATATTTTATTCCCGTATTCCCATGGGAACGGGAACTACGCGGGTGAAACCGCGGAGCGCTGCTAGTTGTGAATAAAATGATAACGTGTACTCGTACCAACAAATTCAATCAGGAAAAACAACACTTAATGCGTGCACGCCTTCACATTTTCGTGAGCGGCTTTTTTCACGATTTCCTCGTTGCATCCTTGCCCGGATCGTGTTTTAAACGACTGTATCCTCTTTTAATAAGGATCTTGCATCACTTTGATGGAAAACAATGTTTTCTAAATAGATACATGCTTGTATTTGAAATTGAACTCGTAAATTGTACATGAGCCAAGGAGTAAATACAAAGAGGAGACGGTCTAAGCAACTGTGCACTGTGATTCTCAACCAGGTCCTGACGTCATCACACAATCAAATGAAAATGTAAAATGAAAATTCATTTCTATGGCACTAATCGATTCATTAAAAATGTTGTGTTTTTTTAGTGGTTTATTACCATTTTAGAATCTAATTAAAGACACTTTTCAAAAATGGTCTAATATCCTATTCTGAGTACGACCCTGTTGCATCATGCACTTAGTGACATCTAGTATGAGATAGTTACGTAACTTCAAAGTAAAATCTACAGAACGAGCGAGTAGTTTAGCTATTGACCGGTAGATGGAAAATAAAGAAGTGGGCGGGATCTAACACCCCCTCACCCCGCAAATTGTCACACATTGTTTCTTAGGGAAATCTGATTACAACATCTCCTTTTTGTGTTTGCTCCGTGTACGTGAGCTTACTTTACATTCTGGAATGAGTAAGTACACACGGCTACACATCAAGCTATAAATTTCTAGTATAAGCTGATCTCGCATTGTATAGAATTTCCGTACAGTGCGAGTTCAGGTAAACTGGAAATGTATAGCTTGATGTGTAGCCGTGCATTCACATTTTGGAATAAAATGTAATTCTAGTATGTGACCAAATGGAATTACAGATTGGAGTGATCAGCACCCTAATTACGTAACACACGATAAATCATAATCCGTTTCAGTTTGACAGTTCAACAATATTCATTGCGTTATTAACGTTGTTGAGCAGACACATTTTTCGACCATATGAAGAAATGGTTTAGCAATCTTTTCCAAAATGATTCAGATTATGATTAATCTTGCAGTACGCAATTAGGGTGCTGGAGTGTTTTGAGTACCTACCTACTTCTATTTAAATGCGCACACTACAGTTTCTGGCCATTTTTACGAATTCCGCTAATATTCCGCTTATCTACAATTCTAACAAATTTTTATTTTCATGCGTCTGAGAAAGTCAAACCGACACGATATGCTGTTACCATTGATAATAGAAATAAAACTTCTACCTCTTCAAACATAATAAGATGTTACTCGCAAGTAGTCGCAAGTTACCCGAAAGATTTCCCTCGGTCGCGTTTAAAATAACAAAACCACTCATTGTATTGACTACAGACGACACCGCGTTGCTGAACCCGTTTCATTCGCACGTGTCGACAATGACCTTAAAGGTACAACAGGTACACCTGCCCATCTTCCCACGGAAGCTGAAGGTCAGATGAGGGGGATAGATTAGCCAGGAAATACCAAGTCCAGTTGTCATGGGATGAGAAATGTCGATGGAAAACGTGCTGAGAAAATAAAAGCGCCCAGCTAGCTTAATTGGAAATATGAAATTCGATGGCGAACAACGCAATGGTGATGAAATGAAAACGTTTTGAAGACGAGGTTACTGGGAAGGACTAATGGCCGATTCCTATAATTTGCGGAAAGTTGTAGGTTAAAATTATGATTCTTGTATCTTTGCCAATAATGAAGCAAAAATCTATTACCTTCGCATAGTAGAGCCCCCCCCCCCCTATTTCGAAGTACAGTTGCCAGCAGGTCAAGCTATCCCAAACTGTCAAATTTTCCCAATTGAACATAAACCTTATTCCTTTGTAACAAAGTTGAAAAACTATCAAAGAAATTTGACAGACTGGGGTAACTTGATGTGCTGGCCTCTGTACATAGCTATCACGAGTGAAATTAGCTTACGAAACTACAATTTCTAAGCCCAGGGGCCCAAGTCTGCTATTTCTATAAATTCGTCATTCCAACACGATCCCAGTGTCATTTTGGTAAAAGTTAATAATCTGCTAAATTCATAATGGTCGATCAGTGGTCGGTCAATGGTCTCGTAATACAATTGTGTCATAATGGCATTGTCGTATTGCCATTATTATAAAACTCGTTAGTAGAAATGATTTTCGAAAAAATACTACTAAATTTGAACATTTTTTCATGCCAGATTTTGTTTGTCTATTTATTTTAACAAATTATTTTTTTACATAGATATGATTTTAGGAACTTTTAAAATTTTAACAGATTACCGCCTTAAGTCAGTCATTCATTTGTCATTATGTACGAGATTACCAATAAATGCCATTTATTTCAATGGAGTGTCGCGCCATTATATTAGTACATTACCAAACCTGTCAAAATCAACAATTATGAAATCAATGACAGACCATTCTAACACTATTGTAATAGCAGACTTGAGGCCCTGTTTGGAAACATAAAATGCTACCATTGGTAAGACAAACGATCGTTTCTAGGAACCGAGCATAAGTCGACAATCATCATCTCATCTGCCTAGCCTTTTCCCAACTATGTTAGGGTCGGCTTCCAGTCCGGATGCAGCTGAATACCAGTATTTTACATGGAGCGACTGCCTATCTGACCTCCACAACCCTGTTACTGGGTAATACGATACCCCTTGGTAAGACTGGTTGTCAGACTTTCGGGCTTCTGACGACCCGTAACGACTGTCAAAGATCTACAAATGACAGCCGGGACCAACGGCTTAACGTGCTCTCCGAGGCACGGAGGAGTCTTGGTATGTTAAGATGGTCATCCACGGCCCAACCGCGGCAAGCGTAGCTTAACCTGGCCGATCGACCCGTGAAGCTATTGTTATTTAGAATCATACGGACTTAATAAAATCGCTGCGGGACTTATCGCGCACGGGATTTTCAACTCTCGGTATTGAGCTGAGCATTGACAATCCAACTGAGTGCAGCGCGAGTAAGTCTCAGCGCGTTGAAAAAATACTATGTTCGATTTTCAACTCTAGTCGCTAAGCATTGCGTTGAAGATCCACTGCGCGAGAAAGACCCGCTGCGATTTTATTATGTCCGTGAGAATTTGGGATATGACAAGGCTCCTGCAAACTGGGCCCCAATTCTGTATGGTTATATTGATTCCCCGCGGAATCTTACTATGTTCAAACTACGTCAATATCGTATATTTTTAGCAAGCAATGTAACGGTAAAGAATCGAAATGCCAAGACTATTTGTCGATATTATTAATACGATATTAGCAGATTTCGTGTGTGATTGACGTGGTTGCGAGTTAGGAATCGTTAAGTGGTCTTCGTGGATTAGGGCCCAGGCTCTTACGCGACAGCATGATGCGACTCACGTAGAACAATTCATATGAAAACTTCATGGAAATTGTTCTACTAGTGTCACGTCGCGATTATTTGAAGAATCCTGTAAACTAAGTAGCTGGGACTCGTGATAGAGATATGATAAATGCTGACAAAATAATAGTAATAACAGCCCAACGGGTCGAGCGATCAGGTTAAGCTATGCTTGCCGCGGTTGGTCCGTGGATGGGTGACCATCTTTACATACCAAGACTCCTCTGTTGTACGAAATCAAGTTAATGTGGTTAGCTATGACAAACCTAAGATAAAATAATTTCAAATTACATATAATAATATTAATAATGGTAACAGTTTGTACCTAACCACGCACACGTTTAATATTATTATCCTGGTATTTTTTACATAGTCCTAACTACTTTAATGTATTTTCGTAATTTGGGTTAACTTTTCGCAGCTACACATTAAAAAAAAATTAGTTGAAGTTCCAGTAAGCCTAACAAAACAATTGAACTATAAAAATAACTAATTACCCTAAAAAAACACAATCACAGACAAAACTAGCCAGCGATAAGGTATATTCCCCTGCCTAACAAAAGAATTTCGTTGTAAGAAGGAAACCTTTTTTTTCTAATCCCGATGCAAAAATTACCACGTGGAGGACAAAAAAGGCTTATTACAATAAAAAAAAAAACAGGGATGGACTGAACATTTGGACAATACTATTATAATTGTATGCCTCTCTATAGAAATCGGTTGCATTTGATGAATACTAAGCAGAAAGTGAAAGTATAATTACTGTGAATGCATATTAAAGCCCATAATATATGGGTCAGAAGAGCTATAATAATGGATGGTAGATCGTGAATGTTACAATTCTAAACGGTTTAATGGATCCATTAGAAAATAGACTATAATTTGGACATAGATTTAGAAGATGAGACTTCGTGGTTACAAATGGAGATATCGTGAATGATTATTGTTACAGGTACGTAATATAATTGCATTGTCTGTGAAAAGGGCCTCCATAAGTGAGTGTGAGTATGTTGGACTACGTAACCGGGCCGTTAGCCATGATATCAACCTTATTGGCTAAGCTTCCAATCACAGCTGTTTCTTTTTTTTTCGTTTGTTATCGTGTCTAAGAAGATGGGTCAGGATGTTGGGCCGCAAAAGGGATGAATGAAATGCAATTGCATGCAGCTGAGGTAAGAATGTTAAGAGTGCTGTGTGGCAGAGGTGTAACTAGGGTGGGGCAGGCATGGCACGAACCCTGGGCGCCTATCGAAGCCAAATATTAAGAAAAAGCAAAACTTGAATAAACCATTTGATGCTGTGTCTATGAAATCTGTAGAGCTACTTGAATTTATTGTTTAGTATGGATGAAAGCGTATTTCCAAATCTGTCCCTTTCTATTCAAATTCTGCTTAACATTGCAGCATTGCACGTTGTACTTCAAGGTTCCGTGTGGTGCCGGACGTAAAAGAATAGCACCACCCCATTTCTGCCCGTGGGTGTCGTAGAAGGTGACTAAGGGATAAGTCCCTTGAGTCCCTGAGTAAGCTAGAGAATGGGCAGCAGCGTTCTCTATGCATTTTACCACCATACTGCGATCGGCAACCCGCCTGCCAAGCGTGGCGATTATGGCAAAACCCCTAGGCCTATGTCCAGCAGTGGACGTCTTTCGGCTGAAATGATGATGATGATGAAGTTGTAAGTGGTTTTTTAGCAAGTTGAAATTAATACCTTCGTTATTGAAGGCTATAATTGGTCAAGAAAGGTTATGCGACCTAGCTTTGCTCTGTGTAGACCGAGAAGATAATTTACAAAGGGGCGCAAATGTGATGCGTGCCCTAGGCGCCATTTTCTATTGGTACGCTCCTGATGTGTGGTTTTATACGAATGGAGGTGGAAATCGATTGTCATGGTATGGGCATCTGATACGGAGCAATGAGGAAAATGTCGTGAGGAAAGTTTTGAATATGAATGTCGATGGCTAAAAGAGTAGGGGGAGACCAAAGAAACAATGGATGGACTGTGTGAATGATGATATGGTTAGAAAGGATGTGACTACGGAGATGGCGACTAATAGAGAATTGTGAAAAATAGACATGTTGCACGACCACAAATACATATATATATTGGGTTATGAACTGTAGAATGATGATCGTATCTCAGAAGCCCACTTTTTAGACACAATCTCAGAAGAAGCCAAGAATTTCAGAAAAATATCTACTTTGTAGCTTATTTACGACAAAATATGTAATTGACAAATTAGTTACACAAGACAAAAATGATTTTGGATTCATTGGTAGAATAGCCGAAGACAGCGGAATGAGAGATGTAGAAGTCTATGGACCCTCAATTTTTTCACAAAAATATACATAATATAAATACAGGATAAGTTTTAAACCAGTGCGCAAACTGTAACCATGAATTCAGCATATATCATTCTAGACACACCAGCGCAAGTAAATAACTGACGAAAAATTTCTTCGCTGGGGGTGCTAGAACGATATGCTGTATTCATGGTTACAGTTTGCGCACTGGTTAAAAATGTATCCTGTATTCATTATCAAAATATTCACAAAACGTTTATAAAATGTCAAGTTTCCACAAACAAGATTAAGTTATCTAACGAGAGCAACAGATAATCCCTTATCGATATTAATCATCTTATCAGACTGGCAGTCAGATGATAAATTATTACGTTTCAATGAGGCTGCGCCTGCGCATATACGACCGACAGTGTTTTGTTACATCAACGACCGCCATTTGTAAGCAAAGACTATGCTACCTAGTCTTGTCGTATGCACGTGCAATAATAATGAGAACATTAGTATGTAAGTGAATTGAGATGGTGAATTTAATCATGTAATCTTGAAACAGGATAATTTATATGAAAGGATGAAAAATGTCCAAGGATTGAGCACAGTAGTCTGCCCAGCAGTAGACTGGGCAATGTATTCTGCATCATTGCGATATATTCTTGAGGCCTCTATATTCGTAGCTTGAGCCGTATCCATATTATAATTGTCCTAAGCATCATTATAAATGCTAAATTCCGTTGCGTTCTGCTTTCATAATTCGACAAATATTATACAAAATATGTAATACGTAGTCGACGCAGTGAAGCCGAAAAATATAGTTTACCTCAGATTCAAATTCTACATATATTCAAATAGTTTCTAAAGGCCTAAACAGGGGCCTAAATCTACTAATTTATAAACGTCACAATGGTCTCTCAATGGTAAGTTTTTGACAGATTTGCCATACAAAAACTGTCAAAAACACACCATTGAGAGACCATTGTAACGTTTATAAATTAGTAGACTTAGGCCCCTGGCCTTTTGAAACTGTGGTAGATAACAGTACTGTCAAATCTTTAACTGTAGCGATCGATCAATTCATCGAATAATAAAAACCATTTTAAAAAGTACCATGACAATTCCCAATCAATATATAGGGGTTAATTTATAAACGTTGATTGTTGATGTTTAACGGCAAAAATGTATGGTTGAATAGTTGCTAAGCATTACTTTTTAAGCAACATCTATATCTATCTATATCTATACATATAATAAATCTGTAAAGGAACTTTTTCTGTACATTTAAAATATTTCGAAAATAATTGCTTGGGGTGGTAAGGGATAATCAACAGATGACATTTTAACCCTTATCAAAATTTTTGTCTGTAGCTCGGTTTTTCAGTTTCTATGTTGAATAGATCAAGTATCACGTCAAAAGAACGAAACTAATATGGTTATCTTTCATACTCAAATATTGTTTATAACTCAGAGTTTATATTAGTTTTTGTTTCATCGCAATCGCTTCGGTCAACCTATCTAAATAATTTAAAGTGTTCAAGAAGAATTTATTTACGTAATGTTGAAACACTTAGCGACATCTATTGGCGTGAAACGGTACTAACGAATACTTAATATTAACACGTCATTCTCATTTAAGTTACTTACTGTGTCTGTGTTATTTCAAAAAGTAATGATACTGATTACTAAAATCGCTTTCCGTTGGTGGTTGATTCCCACGAATCAAAAAAGCTAAAAGAATTTGAAATAAAAAGTTGTGATAATATTAACTGACGTGGTGTTCTGAGTCATATACCTAGAATGCAATGTTAGATAAATATTTATTAGTTACATATAGAGGGGAAGAAATCTAATTTTTCATTGTGATAAAAGTCTTAGTAGCGCCATCTAGCATAATGTAGCAAAATTAGAGCGGCTAGAGGAACATCTCCAAATTCTTAATCTCTAGCGTCAGTAACGCCATCTAGGTTTGAATAGCAAACATGCAAAGACAACAACTTGATTTCGCGCGAAATTTGATAATGTTAAATTTAAATGCGTGTTTACAGCATTACTCGATTCAAATAATGGGAGTTTTGGGAGTAAAGAGTTGTAAATACTTATGTGCTAATTTTCGTGATGTTAGTTTTCGAGGTGGGGAGGGGTCCAAGCGAGGTCGGATGGTGAAAGTCAGGAAAAAAAATCCAAAATTGCGACCATAACTACTGGTGGATTTGAATAAATAGATAGGTTTTCACACGGGCAACTGGAGTTATGTCGATGCTCTTCCGAGCAACATCGCTTACAGAGAAGCATTTTCTTAGTTAAAACAAGTCAAAAATGTATTTATTTATCCATTTGGCATCTCCAACAAAGGATACATTACCTACACAGGAACAATAGAAATCACAATAGTAAAATATTGACAATTTTAAAGTCGCTTCTTTAAATATAATTATTTATTGGTCTACAAATAAATGTATGGCTGAACAAAAGAAACACTGAAACATTTTTGATTACAATTTACAATAAAAAGGCATCGCAACTGAGAGTCGCGGAGGATCGCTCTGTTACGTCCATTATCCTCGGGATCGGGCTCTCTCTCTTCCTGCTGCCTGCGTCAGCAGCGGGGAGAGAGGTGGGGGCGCGCGCGGTATGGCACTACGTAGCAACAACATCGTACTTACTATGTTCATAGAAAACCCGTGCTATACAATTAAATAGTTTTTTTTGCCTGCTTTGGTTTTTTTTTTCAACAGCGCTTTTAATGTGGATAATGACCGACGTTGCGGGGCGTAGGTAATGGTAACATTCGCAGCGAGCATGTCTTTACGCCGTGTGCTAAAATGAGTGTTGCTCGCTCGCATGTTTTGCCGTAGGTACTACTGACTCCACGAATACTTGCTTGGTAAATTATTAGGTGCATTTTGACCCGTGACGCCGGTCAGTATCCACCTTTACAGCGTGATCTTTCTTCATCGTGATAACGCCATGGTCCCACGGGCCGTTAACTGACAGGTGGCGTCAGGTGTTACTGCACTGCTACCTGTCGAGGCCTATCGCAGTCCGTGCAGAGCATTCCCACTGCTGTGGTTTTATTCAGTGGTCAACGTTTGATAAACAAAGCTAAAAGACACGCGCCTGTACGGGCCGAGATAGGCGCCCGCCCCCGCGTGGAATAATGCTTCAGCACACTCAACCAGACGCGCAGTCGATTTATTGAGTAAGTACAGTAAAAGCTCCTTATTCGTGCTTCCTTCATTCGCGTTTTCACTACTCGCGGATTAAAAAAATGCGACCCAATTCCTATATCCGCGGCTAAAGATTTATTTATTTGCGGGTCTAATCGGTACATCGGTACATACATATTAACAAATAACAAAAAGGATTCCAATAGGTATCCAACCCAATATCCTTTGTAAACGCGTCGTCAGATGGACTATAAAAAAGTGAAATAGACCTTATTACAACTTCGCCTAAAGTACATTGTCAAATGATATCGCCGCTGTATTGGTTCGGCCTTTGACATCTACAATAGCCGCCTTCGCCGCGGTCGGTGTTTTTAACCGACTTCAAAAAGAAGGAGGTTATCAATTCGACATGTTTACATTTTTAATGTATGTTCAGGCATAACTCCGTCGTTTATAGACGGATTTGCAAAATTCTTTTTTTTTTCGAAAGGGGTTTACTCCGAAATGGTCCCATTGAAATTTCATATAAACAGGGCCCGATCTAGCTATTTAGCCGCTCCGGGCAAAAATAACATTCGCCGCCCTTTGCACTAACACCATCAAAGATGGTATGACCATAATAGGGAATATGCAAAAAATTTAAATTTGTCTCAAATATTTTTTTCTAGATTCTATATTGTCTTTACATTATACTTAAAAGGTATTTTTTTAATTTAGTTATTATTTAAACCCAGAAAATATTATATAAAAAGTGAAAAATAAGGGAGGGAAATTCAAACTTACAAAACGCGTCACCATTGGTCGAAACGAAATGTGACGTCAATGGTCATGTCACGTCATCGGATTTATCGGCCGTCGGCGTCGATATTCATAATGTGTTAGTAGTGTTTGTGTGAAAAATTGTTTCAAACTGTATTCCTGTGTAACTTGTGAATATTATATTTGTAGTCAATCTAGGACGATGACACACACTGGTTTTATCAAAGCACAATCGGATAATCTACCGAAAATAGATGCATTTAAAGATAGTTTTCAATAAACTTTTGTAAACTAGGTTAGGTTAGTTTTAGACCGAATCTTCTACTGCTTAATAGCTAATTCACACTAAGCTGTACATATGTAACGTTAAAAAGATTTTCACAACAAAATACCTGCAATCGATAATAATCATCACCTCAGCCGAAAAACGTCCACAACGACATAGCCTCCCGCAACACGTTTTGCCATAATCGCCACGCTTAGCAGGCGGGTTGGCGTTGGTGGTAAAATGCATAGAGGACGTTGCTGCCCATTCTCTAGTAAGTCCCTTAGTCGCCTTCTACGACCGACACCCACGGGAAGAAATGGGATGATGCTATGCTTTTACATACGGCACCACACGGAACTGATAATGGAGGTACATAATCCCTTCTCATCATCTTATACCAATTTTTTTACTTAAAAATTACTTTATCGGGTGTACTAATAATACTGTTTTTGCGCTTCGGTACCATATAATACTTGTAAGAAGGTTTTTTAACTTCTTTCATGATATGTAAAGCAATTAAAACTGAAAATAAGCATAAAGTAACTAAAACGCTATAGTAAACAAACACGGGACACAACCAATGACGTCATCAAAAGCGCGCGCAAAATGGTGGCGTTTGAACGGCTCAAATTTATTAAATGTTTTAAATTTCTCTTTGAAAAAAAATTTGACTCTTTTCAAGCCTATTTATATTTTTTTCTATGTTATAAAGATGTAAATGATTAATTTTAGAAATTAAAAAAAATCATGCATATTCCCTATTATGTGATATTCTTTTAACTATATAATATTCACATACGTTAGTCTACTACGGCTTCTGAACAAGTATACAAAAATTCATGAGAGTAGGTATGTTTGTAAGTATACATTTTGCCGCCGCTCATTTTTGCCGCTCTGAGCATTTGCCCGGCTTGCCCCCCCTTAGATTGGGCCCTGCATATAGATCTGATGATGCGTTTCGGAAACAGACAACGGAACTCTTCAAAAAATTACAGCAAATCAACCGCGAATGTTGCTATCACATAAATAAGTATGCATTGTTTTGACCCAAAGGATGATGAAATTTCGAATTGGTGTATGGTAGGTAACAAAAAAGTGAAAAGTAAAAACTTTTTTCAAAAAAATAACAACCGACTTCCAAAAAACACTACAAAGTGCAAAATAACTTTAATTTCGGAAGGCGGTGACAAATAATTAAAATACACATCCAACGTCACCGACTTCCGAAATTAAAGTTATTTTGCACTTTGTAGTGTTTTTTGGAAGTCGGTTGGTATTTTTTTGAAAAAAGTTTTTTGAGAATGTAAACAAACATAATGAAACCAACCTCATCACCATAAAGTATATTTATATATCATCATCATCATCATTTCAGCTGAAAGACGTCCACTGCTGGACATAGGCCTCCCCCACATTTATAAATGCTGCGACTTAATAGACATTCCATCCTTTGGTACGAGCCGCTTTGCGTGTTTTACCTATTGTTTCATCTTTCCATTTATTGCAAAATGTTGAAATTTTTTTTTTACTTAAAAACGATTTTCGACTCGAAAAAATCTGTTTAACGCATAGAAATGCTTGATCGTTTACGCCTTGGAGAGTCGCTTGCATCCATATCACGCTCATACAATTAATCAATATGGTCAAAAACTTCAATTAAATTGTTTTTTTTTTTGTCACTTAGGAACGTATCCCCTATAATCCCATATAAATTACCATTCCATAGTCACGGTTTCTGTATTCGCGGTAGGTATTTTACGGAACGTATACCTCGCGAATAAAGAGCTTTTACTGTACCTACGGCAGGTGCACATTTATTATAAAATGAGCCTCGACCAGGCGCTTTGATCTATATTTATTCTTAAAAATCTGAGTGAGACTTCGTCGCAATATCATTATAACCCCTAAAGACGCCTGCAGGCCTAGACAAAACACCTTTCTGTTAACGTTCACGCTAAACTCTACGCCAGAATATATGGGAATGACATTACCGTGTCCTTTCCGCAGGTAATGTCATTCCCATACATTTTGGCGTACCGTTTAGCGTGAACGCCAAGAGTAATGTGTTTTGTCTCTAGGCTCTGGACTGCATTCGAAAGCTGTGGTAGATTCCTACCAGGATAGATCGGAAGATCGGAGGAGTGTTACCTACACCGTCAAAGCGACACATTATTGTTTTCCGACATGCACGCGAACGAAGTCGCGGGCACAGCTAGTTTATAAATAAATGGGATAATGTTCCCACTTCTGGGACACAGGTCTGTTCGCTCTGAGAAAGAGTGGGCCATAATAATCCACCACGCGGGCCCAGTGTGGGTCGTTGGATGTCACATGTCTTCGATATTTTTGTACTAGGACATGTGGGTTTTCTCACGGTGTTTTCCTTTGCCGTTTTGAGAGCAGTGGTCTTAGATTATGAAACAAAGGCAGATAGGCCGCGCGCGTGCGTAGTATTTGGTTTTTGGTTTCTCTCTCGGTATTCCGAACGGTCTATCTGCCTTTGTTTTATATTCTGAGGCAGTGGTAATACAATAAACAGACAACTGTCCATGACAATTAACAACAGATAGAAAAACAATACTCACAAAGCCCAATATTCTTCCCAGTTCTTCTCCTTCGTGGATCCATATCCCCTCGGCAGGGTCGCAGTCTTGGAATGCCTCCCATTCAAAGAAGCATACGATCCCCTCTTCTCTTGCAAACTCATCACTGAAAGCCTTGAAAGAGGCTCAGAACGGAAAGACTGTAAGGAGCTCTGGGAGCCTTCATCAGATTTCAAACTGGTTTGAGAACCTTTGAATTTGCCATTTATTTCTGGCTGAGAATACTGCTGTTCCTCAGATTTATACTCCTCAGTGCTGCCGTTTCGGTACTCCCCGAAATTTCCATTCAGGGAGCGACTGCCCGAGTCACTTCGGGCGGGTGGAGGTCTGGGGGCAACTCGACGATAGTCGTAACTGTCTGTCCTGCTGAATGACGAAGTTCTCTTCACCATTTTCGGCGACTCCTGGATGTTCGTTAGAGACGGCATCTTGGATTCTTTTTCCAAGTCTATTTCGTGTTCTAGCTGAGTCTGGACGTGGGCTAGCATCTCCTCTAAGTCTCCGAGATCTGGGTCTATGTTCATCTTCTGTCGACGCATTTTGATTTTGGTATGTTTAGTTTTCGTTTATCACAGTAGAAAGTCACTGTCACAGTAAAGGAACGTTTTTATTTATGGGTTCTTTGTTTTTATCACAATTTAATTTAAAAGCTCAGTTTTCAACCGTCACATGATTTTTAGCACAAACTTGTGAAATAACCTAGCTAAAATTCACATTAACTTAAAATATAACACGTCACTTAATGGTTCAGTACGCAACAAACAATTCTACAAATTACAAATGACTAATTTTCGTATATGGAATGAAATAATCATCGATGACGAAGACGTGCGTACGCGACGAGCGACGGCGCGCGAATACGCGAACGCGACGCAGACAGATAACAAAGTGACTGACACGCACAGTGAACCTCATCCGTTATCTTCAACTGACATCCGATAGTGGGCAGATAAGTAAACAGATAGCTATTTACAACCTTATGACTCAGAAAATAAGAGCTTAAAAATCTTTGTAATCAATCGAAGGGACATTGATCGATCAAATGCTTTGCCGAGATGCATTTGCTGTTTTCGTAAAGCTTATTCCTGTGAGATAGGGTTGAGAATTGAATGGTTTAGAGACGTGATGGTTTTGTTCAGTTTCTGGGTTATTGTAAAGTAGTGCAGTGTAACAGGGTGGGAAAGTAGTAATTTTATACGTTTATGTCTGTTTCAATGAGTACTCAAAGACCGTGTTCAGCAGAAAAAAAACTATGAAAACCAGAACATGGTTAAATCAGAAAAAAACATGTATATTGTATTGTGATGCAATAGAACATTTATTATTGTTTGACCGTCTCCAAAGTGTTTTCAAAACGGTTAAGGAAAACATCGTGGTAAAAAAAAAACCGGCATGTCCTAGAACCGAAAATTCGAACACATCTGGCATCTTCCAACCCGCAAAGGGCCCGCGTGGTGTTTTATAGGCCCGGTTCCCAGCACTGGGAACCTTATAAGCTGATGATGCATCGCCAAAGTACTGAATGAAAAATTGAATATGATGATTGAATAATCAGATCTTTAAAAATATCTAGATATTGTGTTCGATATTTTCCTATTAGAATCTGCCTAGCCTTTTCCCAACTATGCTGGGGTCGGCTTCCAGTCTAACCGGATGCAGTTGAATCCAGTATTTTACATGGAGCGACTCCCTATCTGACCCCCACAACCCAGTTACTGGGTAGTACGATACCCCTTGGTAAGACTGATTGTCAGAATTTCGGGCTTCTTACGACCCGTAACGACTGTCAAAGATCCACAAATGACAGCCGGGACCAACGGCTTAAAATCAAAATCAAAATCAAGCCCTCTGTGTTCCTATTATCATAGTAATAATACTATTAACATGTTAATATTAACAGTATAGTAAACTTTATAGTAGTCATGGAACAGTGCGTGTTATGATTACATCATTTCACTTTGAAATAAGAGACAGCACACGTTGTGGGACTATAAACGCGAATATTGTTAACGGAAAAGTATGACGTATTTTTAGGGTTCCGTACCTCTAAAGGAAAAAACGGAACCCTTATAAGATCACTTTGTTGTCCGTCCGTCCGTCTGTCAAGACCGTTTTTCTCAGGAACGCGTGGAGTTATCAAACTGAAATTTCTATATGATACTTAGTTCTACTGTCCCTGGAAGCTGTAGAAAAATCAACCTTCTAAGTCAACGCAATCAAAAGATACAGCCATTTAGGCCGCAGATTTCCGCAAATTTTCGAAACTCGCACGGGAATCAAAACCTACAGGGTACTTCCCGTGAACTTAGAATCTTGAAATTTTGTACGAAGTCACGTCTTATAGTACAGATATAGGAAAAATTACGAAAACCGTAAATTTTTAGTTTCGTCATATAAAAAAAAATATTTTTGACAATTTTGAACTTTTACTTATATACCCACAGGTTTGTACGGAACCCTCGGTGCGCGAGTCCAACTCGCACTTGACCGGTTTTTTTTTTTTTAAGTGGAAACTTCTTTAGGCGCGTTGGGCATTTTTTTGATGGGAAAAAACAATCGAACTCGCAACATTGTTACCGACACCACTGACAACACGAACATACGAACGAGCAACGTTGAACGTTGTTTAATCTGACGATTCAAAAAAGATTTTCCTGACGATTCAAAAAATACACGTGTAATTGTTCAAGTTTTCACTTCTTTTGGCACTTTCGGAGTGCCACTGTTCTTTTTTTTTTTTCAATCATAATGCTCGAATAAAAGATTGGCAACATGCAACACCTATCAGGCATTTCAACACAATCTGTGGAGAGTGGGGTAATTACCGTAGTGCCTTTCATTTCGACAGTTCTGTCTGAACTATTCATTAAATTGCGTTAAATTTACGTTGTGGAGCAAACGAATTTTTGAAACCTACGAAGCTGTATAAAGAATTTCCTTCATAACCCTTGGATTGTGATTGGAAAATGTGTTATGCAATGAGGGTGCTGAGAAAAGAGTTGACGACAGATGAGAGAATCGAGCTAAATTCACTTCTTAGACACAAAAGTCTAGGTAAAAGCCTAATTAAGGCCTCAGTAAGTACCTAACTGGAGAAAAACTACGATCTAGCAATCAATCCAACCCTGTATACTTGCCTACATGCCTCAAAGAGATGTCAGCACCAACTGGTGGGGGCCGCAAGGACCGATGCCTGTCTGGGGTGCGGGTCGAAAAACACCAAGGGTGGGTTTTAGTCATTAAAAGTCTGACACGCCCTCCTGCTCCACCCAGAGCGGGAGAAATTATTTGATGATTTCCCACGCACAAAACAAAAACCCTGTATACATAATATTGACGCATATTAAAAAAGGTAATACAAGAAATTGCATATAATTTCAGCTTTCTCTATGCAAAGTTCATCAAATGATTGAAACTCGTCTTAGTAATAGATTTTGCTTTCACTTTTGTGGTATTAGTTAGGGTTATTCATTACTATTACACACAAACATATTACATAATCATATCATATTCATGGTTCAACCTGCACCCTAATTGCGTAACTCACGATTGATCATAATTGGTTTCGTCTTCACAGTTAAACAATATTCATTGCGTTATTTATGTTGACGAACAGACACATTTTTCGAACATATGACGCAATGGTTTAACAATCCGTTTCAAAACGATACAGATTATGATGAATCGTGAGTTACGCAATTAGGGTGCCGTTAACCTCTGATGAGCATGGGTTTTAAAATTGCATTAGTATTGCTGCCTAGAAAATGATTTAGACTATATTGGTCGTCGGCAACCTTCCAATTTGAATGAATACATGACTTTATAACGGTGGTTTTGAGTGTTTTGTATATATTTGGTTTTCGCCAATGTCCTCCAGATCTGGTAGCGACTTGTGACGGGTCGTTGAGCTCCCTAAAATAGAATTGAGCTACACGGTGACTGATACATACATGCCATATGTTGGGAAAGGTCAGCTCAAAGCTGCAATGGCCCTTTTTTTTAAAGGGCCTTCCATACATGGCCCTGCATTGTTAGACTTACATAAAGTCCTAATAATATTAATATTCCCCCTTATTCATAAACGTTGCTTAAAGTTAAATAGTGATTAGCTTCTGTTTAACCATACATTTTTGACGTTTAAACATCATTTAACTTTAATCATCGTTTATGAATAAGGCCCATAATGTTTGGATTTTAAAACAGTCCATGACCTCTGCGTTTGTTTCGGCATGCTCATGGGTCACTCAGCTAGAAAACGCCAGCGCCATCTAGTTTGAAAATATAGACCAGCATGTAAAAGTATCATAAAATATATCTACTTAAATATCTATCTATCTGTCTAGCCTTTTCCCAACCAGGTATGTAGGGTTCACATTCAGTCTAACCGGTTGCAGCTGAATACCAGCATTTTACATGGAGCGATTGCCTTTCTGACTTCCACAACCCAGTTACTGGGTAATACGATACCCCTTGATAAGACTGGTTTCTAACGACCCGTAACGATTGTCAAAGATCCATGAATGACAGCCGGGACCAACGGCTTACCCTGCTCTCCGAGGCATAGAGGGATCTTGGTATGTAAAGGTGGTCACCCATCCACGGAGCAATCGCGGCAAGCGTAGCCTTACCTGCATTGCTATTCTGTAAACATCTCACCGCGTGAAGTGAGCGTGAGGTGAGCTCTCCGTCTATTTCCACCTGATGCTTGGTAAATCCGTAGCATCAGTGCGATGACACTGACAGCTCACTCCACGCTCACTTCACGCGGTGAGATGGTTACATAATCGACATGCTGATGGATACACCCGTGCGGCTCTTATTACTTAGCCACAAGCCCCTCGTGGCATGGTAATTAAACTTCACCGTGAAAAACAGGCTCAATAATCCCAAAATCGTAAAGTATGCGCCAACTCTTTAACTAGCAACAGTTTTATCAAATTGTTTCGTGCTCCTAATTGGCAAAGATTTGTTGCGCACTCAATCTCTGAGTTAATTGGTCTTCATTGAGACGTTTCATTTGTGACAGGCCCGTGACGAGAGTTTAGCATTGGTGCTCATTCATTATTGGGAGCATTGTACTGTATCTAACATGTCGCACCTTAAAATTAAACAGACATAATGCGAAACTAGCCGGAAGCAAAATTGGTCTCTATAATTCTGAATATTATACAGACCTATTTTGCTTCCGGCTAATTTCGCATTAAGTCTCTTTAATTTTAAAGGTGCGATGTATGCTAAATGTTTTTCGCATTATTTTTAGCATCCTATCCTATTCCACTAATATCATAGATGTAAAGGTTTGTAAAACTTTACATTTATGAAAGTTTGGCACACAGATAGTTTATGTTCTGGATTATACACATTTTATCACGGTTATACGTTCTCGTGGGATAGTTCCAGACAAAGCGAAACCGCGGACAAAGGCTAGTAATAAATAAAAAAAATAATCATGATGTGGGCCTCAAGTCTGCTATTACAATAGTGTCAGAATGGTCTATCATTGATTTCATAATTGTTGATTTTGACAAGTTTGGTAATCTACTAATATCATGGCGTCATTGTGACTTTCGAATGGTCAGCCACTGACACTCCATTGAAAGAAATGGCATTTATTGGTAATCTCGTACATAATGACAAATGACTGACTGACTTAGCAGTTTTTTTGACAGTTCCTAAAATAATACCTATGTAAAAATATAATATGCTTATAAATGAAATCTGGCATGAATAAATGTTAAAATTTAGTAGTATTTTTTCGAAAATCATTTTCTACTAACGGGTTTTATAATAATGGCAATACGACAATGCCTTTATAACACATTTCTGTTACGAGACCATTGACCGACCACTGATCGACCATTATGAATTTATCAGATTACGAACTTTTAGCAAAATGACAATGGGATCGTGTTGGAATGACGAATTTATAAAAATAGCAGACTTTGCCCTGATCCTTCCTCAAAAGACCATTTCAGACACCAATCCACATGGTTTCCACAGGATCTGACCAAGATTATGTCTGGACTTAAAAGAGACTGTGACCTCTGAGTTTGTTTCGGCCTTTCTTCTCAGAGTATTCAGATAGAAACGCCGACCTCAACTAGTTTAAAAAATATGATTGACGTGTAAAAGTGTTTGTACAAACCTACTTACAGAAAATAAATCATTTATCATTTACGTCAAAAAGCCTAGCAAAAGACAGTTGACTTAATTACTTACTATTATCACGGTAATATTATAGATAATATTACCGTGCTATTATTCCATATGACATATTTTTTTATTGTATCGTTGATGCGTCTTTTGTTTTTTTTTTCTAAGTATTAAATAACCTTGTTGACATTTGTCACTTTAAAGATAAACAATTTTAAATATTTTTATCCGCAAATCATAAAAATTGTTGTTTGGCTTATTATTAACAGTATTATTTATAATTGCAATATCATTCCAAAAGGGAAGTGATTCATAACGATACTTGGCAAAATCTCGATACGTCATTTTATTTCATGTTATTTTGATACAAATCGTTTCTATAAGGATAAGGGATAACTCATTCTAGGAAAGATTATTAATATTATTGATTTATTTCAACATGATTTATGTGCTCTGCATCAGGTAAACTAAAAGCGGCCAAGTGCGTGTCGGACTCGCACGTGAACTGTTCCGTACCACCGTACAGAGGCCTTAGTGTGAGTTTCATTTTACCATCTTGATCAAGCGCGTGGAGCGCGTCTGGCACTCCGATTGGCCCTGGATTGGTGACGGACCAATCGGAGCGCCGAACACGCTCGATGCGTTTGTTCGAGATGGTTAAATAATAGTCACATTAAGGCCCCCAGTATTTAACACTAATAAAGTTAGAAGGCACGTTTGGCGCAATGGTTAAGTGATTGGCTGCTACGCTGCGTGTCGCGGGTTCTATTCCCGCACGGATCAAATATTTATATGACCTGCAAGGAGTTGTTCCGGATCTGGCTGTTTGTGTATGTGAGTTTAAATGTTTGTAAACGCACCCAGAATACAGGAGAAATTCCTAGTGTGGGGCAAGGTTTTTTTTTAGAAAAGTGTGAGTGAGAGAGCGAAAGCGTCTGGAAGAACCAATATGATTACGGTGTGTGAGCACGATAGAGAGTACGGTGCTGAAATTAATTTTGTAATTCGAAAAATTCATGAGAAAAACGATCGACTTGGCATAAAAGCGATTTTATTAATACTCAAATCCCAAACACTACATTGATTTCAGTTTTTGTAGTTATACCCGCCAAAGTTGTACAACCTCTGTGTAAATTTGAAGTGTCTACATATTATGGTCAAAAGACGGACGGACGGCCAGCAGAGCCTTTGTAACGGTACCCGTTGCCACTCTTTGGATACGGAACCCTAAAAACGAATCAGCCCTACATATTAAGGTAATATTATGAAATAATTATGTAAGTATGACGGTATTATTTTACCTTATATGCTTGTTATTATTACTGGTGATCACAAAGGGTTTTTTATTATTATTAGCACATGGAGTTACATTACCTACATAAATCATTATCCAGGAAAAGTTTTTATCCAGTGCGCAAATTTTTACCATGAATTCAGCATATCATTCTAGAGCCCCTAGCGCAGAAATTTTTCGCCGGTTATACAAAAAAAATCAGCTGTTCCATACATTTTGACCGCGTAGGTATTGTACTTTTCTATGAAACAGCTGTTTTTTTTTGTATAACCGGCGAAAAATTTCTGCGCTAGGGGCTCTAGAATGATATGCTGAATTCATGGTAAAAATTTGCGCACTGGATACAAACTTTTTCTGTATATTTAGCTGCCATAATAACATGGATATCAATACGTCAACGCTTTGGAATATTGCCCTAATTACGACGCGGAAAACGGTTAATTTGTGATTGCAGTATTTTATTATTAGGTACCTAACGAATTACAGATAAGGAAGTTTCTGTTTATATGCTCGTATTAATTAACTAGCTGCTGCTCCCGGCTCCACCCGCGTTAATGTTGAAAATTATCTTGAACAACTTTCTCTAACCCAAGGAATAAAAATGTTCATACATACTTCCACCCCCTATTTTACCCCTTTACGGGGGGAGTTTCCTAAAATCCTTTCTTATCTGACGTCTCCTACTCATAATCTACCACTGTGCCAAATTTCATCTTCGTAGCTCCAGTAGTTTTTGAGATTTCGTGTTTAATCAGTGTGTTTTTTTTTTTTTTTTTTCAAAATCAAAAGTCATTTATTCAAACTCAAGTGATTGAATGAGTGACCTTTCTTTTTTATATACTAGCTGACCCGGACCGAACTTCGTACCGCCATATTTTACTTCTCCAGTCGCGACTGAGGAAATATAACCCTTCCGGTAAACTCAAACTAGTTGGATTATCAATAATTTCACAATAATTCTGATCAAATCTATCTACTTTAAAAAAAAATCTTATATACAAACCTTGTCCTGACATTAAGGAACACATAAAAAAAAAGAATCGTCGTTCAGAAGTAATGCGCGTACATACATTTCGGCGATTCATTTTTATACATTTAGATTTAGCTAACTAGCGACCCGCTCCTGCATTGCACTGTTTATACGACCCGCACCCTAATTGCGTAACTCACGATTCATCATAATCTGTATCGTTTTGAAACGGATTGTTAAACCATTGCTTCATATGTTCGAAAAATGTGTCTGTTCGACAACATAAATAACGCATTGAATATTGTTTAACTGTGAAGACGAAACCAATTATGACCAATCGTGAGTTACGCAATTAGGGTGCTGATTGTATCTAATATTAATGTATTACTAGCTTTTGCCAGCGGCTTCGCCCGTGTGGATGGCGGAAATTACCCCGCGGGAACGTACTACCGGGATAAGAAAGTACCTTATCTGTTAATCCAGGATACAAAACTATCTGTGTGCCAAATTTCATCCAAATCCGTTCTGTAGTTTTTGCGTGAAAGAGTAACAAACATTCATCCATCCCCACAAACTTTCTCATTTATAATATACACTACCTTTTGCACACAACTCCGCACGCGTAGATGTCGGTTATAGCGTAAAAAAGTAGCCTATACATGACGATCGGTTCGGAATAAATTCTATTAATAATGACAAAAACCATTAATCGCGGGATCTTTGACAATCGTGACGGGTCGTCAGAAGCTTAAAAGTCTGACAACTTTACCAAGGGGGGTTCGTATTTGTATTACCCATTAATCGGGTCGTGGAGGTCCAATGGCAATCACTTCATGTAAAATACTGGTACTCAGCTGGTACTTGCGTTTAGAATGGAAGCCGACCCCAACGTAGCTGGGAAAAGGCTAGTGATTGATAAAAAATATGTCATCATCGTCATCATCATCATATCAGCCGAAAGACGTCCACTGCTGGACATAAGCCTCCCACAAAAGCGGGGGATTTGCCATAATCGCCACGTTTGGCAGGCGGGTTGGCGATCGCAGAATGGTGGTAAAATGCATAGAGAACGCAGCTGCCCATTCTCTAGTAAGTCCCTTAGTCGCCTTCTACGACACCCACGGGAAGAAATGGGATGGTGCTATTCTTTTACATTCGGCACAACACGGAACGGGAAAAATATGTAGGTATTCTTAAATATTGTACGGTGTTAAGGTAACGAATCCTTCCTGTGCGAGTCCGACTCGCATTTGGCTTTAGTATTGAAATGCGATGCCCTGAGGCCCGATACCGCAAACAAACTGGCCCGAGAATAATTTCTATGAAAACTTCATGGAAATCGTTCTACAAGTGTCGCGTCGCGGTTGCCTAAAGAAGCCTTTAATCTGCAATATCCACCTTTATTCATATTTTTCTCCTAATCAGTTTGTTCCAAAAGATCTAAACAAACAAGGTTGACGAACTAACAATTATCTAAGGAATCTTCATGAGGATATTACCGAAAACATTACGAGTAGTCAAGCAATTAGCGTTAAAACAAATATGGTAGATAACTCATTATTTGTTTACTGATGATAAGGCAAGTAGGCCGCCGTTTACCCGGTCAGGTGATAATAAATTGTTCAAATATTATGTTTGGCATTCCTAGGTTACAAATTCAAATTTATTTTGGGACAACAAGATCTAAAGGTTAGTTTACAAAAAAGAAAAAAAAACTTAGAAAACTATTGTTAGTACCTACTTAATTACACACAGTTCTACACACAGATTCCCCTGCGCTGAGACACCCCGCCACGTCATAATAATCAATAGGGAGATGCCTCCCTAAAAGATCATCAGCCGAACGAAATGCCTCAACACAGGGGCACGTACATCTTCAGCTATAGTTTTCAGGATGCTGTTGTGACTTTACGCAGGTAAAAGTAAAATAACTGTAGAAGATTCAAAGGGATCAGAAAATAACCAAGAAGAAAAGATAAAATGTCTTGGTTGATGTTCAGCCGAAAGATGTCCACAGCTGCAGAGAGCAGCGGTGGCCAAGTGGTAACGGCCGCGACTTCCGAGTTGTAGGTCGTGAGTTCGAACCCAGACAGGCGCTTTACTTTGTGTAAATTATTTCATCACCACTGCTTTCAAAACGGTGAAGGAAAACATCGTGAAGAAACCGGCATGTCCTAGAACCATAAATTCGAAGACATGTGACATCTACCAACCCGCACTGGGCCCGCGTGGTAGATTACGGCCCAATCCCTCTCACCGAGAGGCCTGTGTCCCAGCAGTGGAAACATTATAGGCTGATGATGATGATGTTCAGAATTCTGGGGGCCTACTCCCTAAGCACGAAGTCCGTCGTTTCGGTCGAAGTAACGGGTGTTTCCAACTTCCGAAGATTAGTTTGGACTCCGAACTAAGAATGAATGACAACGCTATTCGACAACTGTCCCTACTTCCGATATGTTTTTGCCCGTCCATAGTTACTTGGCTGTAGGATTCACTAAGTAGTTTCGAACTACTTTTGGGACGGGCCCGTGTCTTCTTTGACGGAGTTAGAGACTAGGCCCCCAGGTTGACAACTGTTAGACGATTATTCTACACTATGGGGTAATTCCGCTACACACTAACAGTAGGAATGGCACATTTTGACAGTTCATAAACTTTCATTGCATTATTAACGTTGTTGAGCAAATTCGAACATATGAAGCAATTGAATTAGCAATAATCTTCAAAGTGATTCAGAATCTAAATGATCAGAATCTCGTGTGTCAAGCAAATACGGTGTAACCGGAATAACTAACTATTATGACATATTTTTTGTACAGGGTACATTTTTAACCAGTGCGCAAAATGTAACCAAAAATTCAGCATAACATTCTAGACCCCCAACGCAGAAATGTTTCGTCGATTAAAAAAAAAATCTGCCGTTCCATACATTTTGACCGCGTAGGTATTGCACTTTTCTATGAAACAGATGTCTTTTTTTTTTGTACAACCGACGAGTTTGCGCACTGGTCACTGGCACCCGACAACAATAATCAGGCAAATAGCCCACCAGACACAACACCCGAATGGTGCTGATCCATACGTCATGTCCGTGAACGGGCGCCGCCAGTAGGGACTGGTCATCTCTTAGCTTCCACGATTTATTTTAATTTCTGAATTGTTATTTTATTTTTGTTTTAATTGCGGACGCTTTTAATGTGCACATCTTTTTACATCATTCTCACATTGATAATTTCAACATAATGATGTAACCAACTTTTTGTGAGAAAATCATGATTTTAAAAGAGTGTCCATGGAGTTTCTTGCCCGTTCTTCTCCATAGGTACCTACGCTTTGGAATGGGCAACTAGCTTCATCTTTCTAACTCACCGACCTTGACAATTCAAAAGTGCCTGTAATTGGTTTATTTGAAATAAATGCTTTGAGTTTGAATGGTTCGAAGATCCTCCCTTTCCTATGGAGGTTGAGGAACGGTCCACTCAGTTCCTCTTCATTACCTCTATAGACTATGTAAATTTTGACTAACTTTGAAGCTGAAAATGGTCTTTATTTCACACACAGAAGTGACTACTGCAATTAAAACAAAATAAAGTTGTAAATAAATATTGTACTGTTATCGTAGCAGGGACATTCGGACCATTGAGTGCGGAAGTCGATGTGGCAACGTGAGATAAGCGGAGAGGCGCAAAACAGATTACAATGTGTTGCGTTTTTTTTTTTTTTTTTGTTATTTATAATACTGGGGACTGGGACCTGCGAGGTCGTAGCTTATCTGCTGAAAGGTCAGCTCAAGTCGAAAATCTACAAATTTAATTAAAACTATACACGATAAGTTTTTATCCAGTGCGCAAATTTTAACCATGAATTCAGCATATCACTCTAGAGCCCCTGGCGCAGAAATTTTTCGACGAATATACAAAAAAAAAATAGCTGTTTCATAGAAAAGTGCAATACCTACGCGGTCAAAATGTATGGAACAGCTGATTTCTTTTTGTACAAAACCTTTACAAATTATACACCTAAACCTTCCTCATGAAACACTATCTATTGGTGAAAACCGCATGAAAATCCGTTCCGCAGTTTTTCAATTTATTGCGAAAAGACAGGCAGACGCTGCCGCGTCTGCCTGTCTTTTTTTTACGACTTTGTTTTATAAAATATAGTGATAGGGATATGCTCTGTGGGCCCAGTGGTAACGAACGCGATTTACTAATAGTAGGTCCTGGGTTCAAACCCTGACAAGCGCGTTTTTCTTTGTGTAAATAATTGCATCACCACTGCTCTCAAAACGGTGAAGGAAAACAGCATGGATGAAACCGGCATGTCCTGGAACAAAAAATTCGAAGATCGCACTGGGCCCGCGTGGTTGATAACAGCCCACTCCCTCTCACAGAGAGGAGGCCTGTGTCCCAGCAGTGGGAACGTTTTAGGCTGATTGTGTATGCTCTAAGTATGTCATATATCCAAAGGCGCTCACGCTTCACCTCTTATAGTGTTTAAGCTGGGCAGGGGAAGGGGCTCAGCAAACTCCACAGCAACAATTTTAAGCCGAAACTTTTTATAGTACTCGTAATTTGTGCTTTTTCGGTATCTTCAAACGCACCTGTTATCAGGTTGTAAACAATTCAGGGCCAGTTCGTATTAAAATACATTAATTAAGAGGGTAATGGACTTAACTATTTCTAGCTAGCTAGCTACATACTTACGTAAGATTTAGTTCACTTATCAAATTCGAAATCACTTTTTTAGTATCGAGATTTGATAGTTAAAGGGGTACGCGAAATGATGGTGATTAGTCTCTGGTCTTATGGCAGATTCCTATAATTTACGGACAATGTAGGTTAAAATTAAGATTCTTGTATCTTTACTAGAGATGGGCCGACTATGACGGGCCGACTAGCCGACTAGTCGGTTGCAAGATGGCCGACTAATCGGCCGACTGGTCGGCCAAGCCGATCATTGCTTTCGGTTGAATTCGGATGACATCGGCAATGTTCGTGACTACGCTTTCGGCTCGTACTCGTAGGTGGTAGTTGGCGGCGCCCGGCGACCAGGCGGAATTGTCAGGACATGTTTTTATTTGCTTTGCATTTATTCTATCATTGTATAAGCGCATGGCCGGCGTTTCAGTCATCATCTGCCTAGCCTTTTCCCAACTATGTTGGGGTCGGCTTCCAGTCTAACCGGATGCAGCTGAATACCAGTATTTTACATGGAGCGACTGCCTATCTGACCTCCACAACCCAGTTACTGGGTAATACGATACCCCTTGGTAAGACTGGTTGTCAGACTTTCGGACTTCTGACGACCCGTAACGACTGTCAAAGATCCACAAATGACAGCCGGGACCAACGGCTTAACGTGCTTTCCGAGGCACGGAGGGGTCTTGGTATGTACATCGCGTCAAACTTAATGGCGGCTCTGAAGTGAGCTACACGCTGCGCAGTACCCCACCCCTCAACCCCGCTGACCCATGAATTTGTTACTGCGCAACGACTCGCCTCGTGTTCCGAGCCGCCATAAAGTTTGAATCGAGCTGTATGTAAAGATGGTCACCCATCCACGGACCAACCGCGGCAAGCGTAGCTTAACCTGGTCGATTGACCCGTGCAGCTATTGTTCAAACAGAAAAGATTTCAAATTAATTTCAATCGGTCTTTTAAATTTTTAAGCATATTAATACAAGTAAAAAATGGGCCGACTAGTGGTGGTTTTAGCCGACTAGTTGTCAACTAATCGCCGACTACAAATATGGCCGACTAGTCGGTACATCACTAATCTTTACAAAAAATGAAGCAAAATATTTTTCCTCATAGCGTTGCAGAGTTGGCCGTCCTATACATATGGCGGTAACTTTCACAGGTAAAACTAGCTAATGAAACTATTTATTTTCCCAGTTTGAAAATAAAAAATGCTACCATTAGTAAACAAAACGATCCGTTTTCGTTTATAGGAACCGAGCAATAGTCATGTATGGACATCTGCACTACCAGAGACATCTCTGGTTATATTATATCCACCATTATTATTGACACGTCTTGCGTAAAGCACGTGCTATCAATAGATTGAGACAAAAACAATGAGATACTTGAAGAACACAATCGTCAATATTAATTTAGTGGCAGTAATAGCTGTTGCAGAACTCCACTTTGAAGGGAAATATTGAAAGTCAGCCTTTTAAAGATGACTGACCAAGACTCAGCCAAGTGATTCAAATTAAGTTCAGTTTTTTCCACTGCGGCGCTAGTAGTCACTAAAACAAATATGGCGTCAATAGCGCAAACCGTGAATGTTAGTTTTCATGTCATCGTCAGGTGGATGAACTCTTAACCGTTTAAGAGGTGTACCTTCCTTCATCAGCTCAGCGTCATGAGATGATGATAACTATACGCAAATGTATCAATAGCTTTAGAAAATATATGAAAAACATTAATAATGCTATACAATTTGAGGGTTGCCCTCGATTTCCCTGGGATTCCATCATTCAGATCTTGACTTGGTGCCAATGGGACCACCTCAGGCGTATACTCTTTCAAATAAAAAAAGAATTTTGAGAATCGGTCTACGAATGAGGGAGAAATCGATGAACATAAATAAAAAAGAAATACATACAGACAAACATATAACCTCCTCCTTTTTGGACGTCGGTTAAAAATGACCCTGAATCCCTAAGAATGAAATGTCCTTGTAGCAATAACACCGACACCGATAGGAAATAATCATTGTGATAATACGACCCCAGACGAGCTCGTTCACAAAGAATTCTTCACCACGCCTTTTTTCCCCGAAGGGCAGCGCAGAGGTCTACCTATAGTACAACCATATTTCGCCAGTTATGTTTAAGTCCCATGGAATAGGGGGCGAGCCTATTGCCATCAACCGGGCACGAATACAGACAGCGGACTGAGAAAATCCATATAGAAAAGCCCGAGCTAGGAATCGAACCAAGAGCGTCATGCTTAGCAGTAGCGCTTGCGACCAACGAGGTAGTCAATTATTCCAAGAGTTTCTCATAATGAGAAGTTCAAACACCAACCACAGCATCTAAGTTCGTCTTCCCACAAATTGAAGACGTCGGCAGATTCCTGTAATGGCTTCTGACGTCAGTGAACCTGATGCCTCGCTATTGTTTAAGTAGTAAACAAGCGATGTATTCAATTGTCATCCGTTATGGGTATGTTGGGTAGCAACCTAGAAACTTCTTGACGATAGCCTCAATTGATTAGATTCATTCATTAGATTCAGATTTTAATTATAATAAAAATGAAAAATCAGTAAGCAAAGGAAAGGAAAAAACATCTTTCTTATAAGTACAGTCACGAGCAATAATATGTATACGCTTACCAACTTTTAAAAGTGATTTTCTCCACTTTTACTCATTGTAATCTTATTTTATTATGAAAATAATATTTTGGGACCCACACTATAATGAAATACCCAAGTTATCTCAAGGTTGCAATCGCTATTTAAAAGAAAACCGCTTTTGAATTTGGCCATGTGTATACATATTAATGTTCGTGAGATAATGAAAGTTTTATTGAGGATCAAATAAACAGAAGCAAAAAATTCAGTAACAAAAAGAAAAGACAGAAAAATAGAATAAAAATCATTGTTTTAAAGAGAAAGTTGTAAGAGGATCAAAATAATTGGAAGAAAAAACTCCACATCTAACTCTAAACGACTGAAGCTCAATGTAATGATTTTTGTCCGAGATTTATATTACTTAAAAACATGGCAAGATGATTTTTGAGGCTCAAAGACTCGTTTTTAAGCCTCAAAAATCAACTTGCCTAGTCTGTAGCCAACTATGTAGGGTCGGCTTGCGGTTTTACCGGAAGCAGCTGGGAACCAATAGTTTACATGGAGCGATTGCCTAGCAGTTGCTGGGTAATACGATACCTTTTGGTAAAACTGGTTTGTCTGATTTACGGACTTCTGACGACCTGTAACGACTGTCAATGATTATACGACATACCGGGGCCAAATGTTTAACGTGCTTTCCAAGGCACGGAGAGGTCTTAGTATGTAAAGGTCACCCATCCACGGACCAACCGAGGCAAGCATAGCTCATCATCAATGAGGAACTGTTACTAACCACTTCAACATCCACCATCAACTATTGTCACCACTCTTACTACGCACAAACGTGAATACAAAACTGCTGACAATTGGTAAACCGTCTAAAAACAAGTTAACGTTCCACCTAAAGTGAATTCATCACACCACCAAATTATGCTCTCTCAGCTTCTGCCAGCCTAGTACTCTAAACTGTTTGAGCTCATTAGGCACATCCTTAGCACAACGCCCCTTGAACCGTGTGACTTGCAAGCTCATTACGCGTCAACGTTCTTTAATTGCCGGTCAATGGGAGCTGAGGATTGTCAGCTTCCTGCTTTTATACACCAACGCAAGAATGTCAGTCTCAGTTTGACTTGGTCAACTCTTATCTTCATGGATCAGTTAATCTTTGTTAGAGAAATGGGTTCTTAGAACGAGTTGGCAGAGTGGGCTAGCCCTAAATTCTATACATAGGTAGTGGGGCAGTAGCATCACAAACGGAAGAAGTGTCTTTGAAAAAAATAAATGAATATCGATGATTTCAAATAGGATTAGAGACGGTTTCAATTCCTATTTCTGTCTAGTTTTTTCCAAACTATTTTGAGGTCAGCTTCCAGTCTAACCGGATGCAGCTTGGTAAGACTGTCAGACGGTTTCAATTGTGGAGTGACAAATAATGATTATTCCGTAGAAATAGCGTTCTAACATAACTTACTAAAGAATATTACTTATCATGCATCCAAATTAACGTCTTACTCGGTGGATGTGTCGTGAACTCGTGACAAATTTTTTTGTTGAGCGGGTTTCGTTATCTAGCTGTTCCCAATCTCAATTAGAACAGCCTCCATAATATCTCTTTTCACCCATTTTAAGTTTCAAACTGGGTAGACAATATTACGTCAATGCGTCGTCTAGGAATGAGTGAGCTAAGATTTTCGCTCGCTTAGGTCTCTTCAAAATCGCCACAATGTGTTTTGTTGCAACCTTATCCCAATCCACAAATCAGCAAAATCTCCCGCCAATGACCCTAATGTCACCGTGTCAGTGCACGACTAATTGTCATCCAATGGGGGCGAGCAGCGAGATTGCCGTCTTCCTGCGTGTACGCACATCCGGCGTATAATTGTGACGCTATTACTGCCACATCGAGGTATTATGAGCAGATAAAAACTGATCTGCTTCCTGTCCTGCCGGCTTAAAGTTGTTCAGTTTTTGCGAGATCACGTTATTAGAAGCAGGAAGGTCTTGTTTAAGTGGATATGGTTAAGGATTGTAACCGTAATTACTCTTGAAACTGTGTGGGTTTTAATCTGGCGTTTGACAGCTCATCAACATCACGCTTGTATGTACTACAACTCCAAAAGTTGAAATCATACCTCGATTGTTTCGAAATTATCTAGACCAAAATTCAGGCAACATAATGGAAACGTCATGTCGAAACCGCAGTCAAAACTGCGGAAGCATTTATAAAAGCAAAGAACGAGACGGTTCAAATTAACAAAACAAGGCAAGCGCAATCCATCACTGGTGACGATGTGGCAAGCGTCAGCGAAGTAACTTAACTATCCCTTCTTATCGGTACGAGCTTCATCCTTACTTTCAAGTCTAGCTTGCCTGACAGAGCTAGTCTGAATCCAAGCAGGCATTTTACAATATCATCAACCCAGCTCTCAAAGTTGTAAAGGAAAATGTCGTAAGGTAACCATCATGTCGTAGAACCAAAAATTCGAAGACATGTGACATCCGCGAACCGTAGGTAATTTGGCCCGCGTGGTGGATTATGCAGTCCCTTTCACAGAGGGAAAGGCCTGTGTCGCAGATGATTATGCAGGAGGTCTATAGACGTTTCCTCGCCATTAGTAAAGGCTATTCGCTAATATTGAGGCACGAAACCTTGTCATTAAACTGGCAGCTATAAACAATGGTTAAGTCATAATCACTAATTAGACTGCGGTTAAGTAGAGCACGCGTATGAAAGCGAGATTTAATGAGCTGTGACCACTTTCGATTGTAAGATGCACATGAATTATTGGTCATGATACCGATCGATGTATCGATAAGCGGTTTAGAGTTGCGTTAAAAGAAGTTGGGAGTTCTTAGAGTAAGACAACTGTACATACTATCTGTGACGCTACGATTTCATAAAACTGGCATAAGCAAGTGTGTAATTTCAAGGCATAGGGTAAATTGGAACAAATTCCAATGCCGTAAAACAATCGGCAGAAGGTTTTATGGCACCACACATATACACGAAACTCAATAGCCTACACAAAATACTAAAACAAACACAAAAAATATGCAGACTGACGGTAACAAATTGGCTTCTTGCAATGGACTATGATATGAAAGAAGATTTTTTAGTCTAAGTTAAAACTCACAGTACTGTTCACATATTATTACAATTCACAAATACATAAACATATACACACCTATACATATACAGACCTATATCATAAACACCAACACAACCGACACAAATTAAACTACAGTGTACTCACTCTTTTTTACTTTTTATGCCTATTATTAAGTTAAAAGATGTAAGTACCTTATTCTACAAAAATATTAACGGAACGAAGTAGCCTGAATCTCACAACACAGGGAATCCTAGTGTGAGGTCCAGGAATTCAATCCATTTGAATGTAGGTAATCTTGGCAAAATAAATTTATTCTTATTCTTAAAACGATCAGATAATATCGCTGAAGTAGAAGAAAAATAAACTGTTGATTTTGACAAGAACAAGCAAGGAAAGTTAGCCAATGCATGACCATGCAATGCATCACCTAAAACTCACATAATATCAATATGTAATAAAATGGACTTTATTTGTACATCAAAACAGAACTCTATTCAACATCGATTTTTCCCAAGAATTGCCATAACAATCGTTATGTGCCTCTTGCAACAAAATTACTCCGCAAAAAAAGATACATACATATTATCAAAGAGTGAGTACCTGCTTTAAGAAAGCATTTTGATTTGGGAAAAGTTTTAAATCAAAAATCAAATGAAACATTTAAAAAAAACGAATGGTGGTCGGATAGAAGTTAACGAACTCAACCAGACAAGAATTAATTGTTCTTAAAAATATTTAATCAGCAGTGGGCAAAAATTTTAATATCCTGTAGGTGGATGAATCAACGGTAAAGAAATCTCATACGACAAAGCATTAGCGTGAAAATACTTATCGAGCAAGAATATTGAGAACGACAGTGAGTCATCAAGAATATCGAAATTGCGTTTCCCGAAATGTCAACTATAGGAAATTCATGACGCATATCATAAAGATGGAGTATAACTACGTCATCAAGTATGAATCCAATAACATTAACTATGTAATGACGTGTTCTGTTTCCATGATTCAGACAATGCAAGGACTACCGTTTCAAGGATTAGAAACAGTAATAATTTATCTGCGGGAGATATAAATAAAAGCAAGATGAATGAAGAAAAGCGGAAGAATAGAATTTAGAAGGTAAATGGCCAGAGACTTTTTTTATTGAACCTGATGACCGGATTTAGTTAAGTATTTATGATATCAAGAGTGGTAATTTCATAGCCCGACTATTTACTTAGCACTTAAATAAAAAACGTTAAGTAACATTAAAGTTTTCACATTACAGGATTCCTTATAAAGGCCTAACACCAATCAAATATGGTCACACATAAATAACCAATACTTTAAGCTTTTTGGCAAGCGAATATACATTTTGGAAGTCAACACTGAATCTTGTTCCCATTACTTTTAAAAAGCAAGTCATCAAAGCCTTCGCAAGCCAAAAGTCCTCATGCCAGGTTGTTTTTTTTTTTTTTTCAATTTTAGTGCAATCAGGGCATAAACATTCCAACGTATCAGTCCCTTCAATACGGAACGAAAGTTCAATAGCAGTAGCTTTTTGCCCAACTTAATCGAACCAAACAAAGGTTTCCCGAGCACTGGAAACTAATTCACAAAGGAGTTCGGAAAACCACCTTCCTGGATTAACAATGGATGACACTGACAAACTTAGAACTGAAGATGTAGTAAACGAATATAGGCTTTAAAGTAAAGATTTAAGAGTGGAGTCAAACGCAAATGCTGTGGTTATTACTATGACATCGACAAAGTTAGGCTTAGGAATTGGATTGTTAGAATATAGGCTGTATTTCTTGGTGTTAAGGGTGAAGGTGATTGTAAATGGCTTGGTTATTTCTTGCGCCATCTGTGGCATAACAGAAGTGTGTTCTATCTAGTGCATTGGAGCGGAACTAGAGGTTGGTACAAGTTTTAAAATGTTGGCTTTGAAAGTTTTGTTGGCGGGAAGGCAAAGTTAGGCACGCTAACGTTACCAAATTATGCAGAGATACAGTTTTTGGACTACATTGACACAGGTGTAAAAGGATTGCTTTTTAACTGCAGTACGCAGTACTTCATGCACACTTATCTCACTGATGGTGGCGCGTGTGTTGGATCATTCGGTTCCCTACAAAATGTTTGAGCTGGATGGTGCCGATACACGCGTCACGTTCGTGAACGGGAGCCGTCGTTTGAGACTGGACATCTAACATCTAGGGCTTATTTTTAATCTTATATTTGGAATCGGTTTCTTCATTTTTTTATTATTTCACAATTCTAGGTGGCTAGACAATAAATGCTTTGAGTTAAAACAAGAGAATGGAATTGAAGAGTGGTTTTTTCCGAAGATACCGAAACATCCCCCATACTTATGAGTTACATTGCCAACGTTGCTTTCTCAAGAGGAGTAAGTTTATACTTCGTGCTTGCTTTGTGCAAGCACGAAGTATAAACTTACTCCTCTTGAGTGGATGACGACACAATATTCGTAGGAGAATATAGTGTAGGTGTAAGTAGGTAGCTTAACAATAAACAGTTTGCCGTCTAGCACTATTCTGCAGTAAATCATTGGACTTTTAGCATAGCCATATTTGGAAAACAAGAATTAATGGGAGAAAGAACACTGTTAACTATTGTGAAAGATACATCGAAAAACTTTAACGAGAGACGGATTAGAATAACGAGAATTGATTAGGGAAAAGAATGAGATTGCTAGCAATTATTGTCAAAAGTATAACATGCAAACTGAGTAGAGGTTATGCAAGTTTCAACCTAATTGCAAAAAGAATAACCTTGCTGATAGCCAAAAGCAGTGCTAACATTTAAACTGATTGTATTCAAATAAACACACTACAGAAAAAGGTAGAGGAAACATCGTGGGGCATCCTAGAGTTATAAGTCTGAAATTGGCAAGCTTTCTGAGCAAGAGTGCTGATTGGTATTTTTAAAGATTAACCGTGTAGTTTCTTCTCCATAGGAAACAACCAATTGGAACCGTGCACCTAGCTTCTGACGTTTCATTGGTGCCCATTGATATGATTTGATCAATGCTCCTGCCGTCTGTGTAGAAGAAGCCTTGGCCCTGCATTTGGACACAGCCTAAGATTCTTAGACTGACGCAAATTACGCCCATTTGTGTACCCTAAAGCCGGTTGCCTGACTTAGCCTGGGTAAGCTCGCATAGCTATAACTGAGGTAATTTTGATGAAAAATAACCTTAGCTATACGAGCTAAGCTAACCAAAGTTTCCATAGCTCTTGGTCTGCATCTGCAATCAGGCATAAAGCAACACAACAAGGGACAAAAGGAATAACAGCACAAGGAAATGGTAAAATATCGATTGTTCTGTCTAACCGTTGAAAATTATCCTTTTCTGGATTTTTTCTAATAGACACCAAAACAATATCAAGAGTCTAGTACTCACGCATACATAATAAATAAGACCTTTGCCTATAAATAGATCATGCGACAGACAGGCAAATCAATCAGCTAAGACATTTGTAACAATTGCTCCAACAGCTGTCACCTTGAAACAATGTTATAGTCATGAAGCTTTCGAAATGACGTTAATATGATCAGCTGTGTGTTTATTATTCAGTGGTACTTGCTGAAGACGAAATATGGTGTTGAAATGGCTACGTTATTGACACGTGATGTTTTGATTTCATCAGATTTTAATATCATCATCTGCCTAGACTTTTCAAAATTATATTGGGGTCAGCTTACAGTCTAACTGGATGCAGCTGAATACCAGTATTTTACATGGAACGACTGCCTATCTGACAATCCACAACCCAGTTACTGGTTAACACGATACTCATTGGTAAGACTGGTAGTCAGACTTTCGGGCTTCTGACGACCCGTAACGGCTGCCAAAGATCTACGAATGAGAGCCGGGACCAACGGCTTTCCGAGGCACGGAGGGGTCTTGGTATGTAAATATGGTCACCTAATTCGTCAATACAGGATTTCACATTGGGTCCTTGGGTCCTGATTGCTCTCGAAGAAAAATTATAAACGAGCGATCGACTACGACAAAAACTACGACTACGATAAAAATACGAATGGAAAGAAAGGGCTAAAAGAATTAGAATTTCCTAATGAAAGAAAAGGACTTTTCCAAAAGACATCAACGCGCGACTCATCCTGTGTGCTCGTTCACCCATACAAAGTATACATATAGCTCATGGAGAGCGTACGGTGACGGTGACGCGAGATTTTTATTCAACCAAAAATTGCTCAACGCGCCTAAAGAAGTTTTCACTCAAAAAAAAACCTTTACTTGGTTTGCCAGAATTGCTTGTCTAGATACACAAACATAAACTCACGTCTTCTTCCCATGGGGGGTAGGCAGAAAATACAGAAAGCCTCCTAATACGATCCTTAAATACTCCTTTTGCTTACTTTTAAGTTCATACGTCTGCTGTTCATTCCACATTGTCTATATTTATTTATCAAAAAAAATATCTGGTTAGCACAGCAGCCCCATTTTGTTAACAACTCGACCCCGAAAATGTATCTGTTTTTACCATCGATCACTAATAAAGAACTTTTACACATCAAAATCACGATTCGAGATCAAATCAGATGATCGTGCTTACATCTCAAGTCTTGTACCACACAAACAACGTTTTTTTCTCATCCCGTGTCCCGGTCACGGTGTGTTCCCAATAAGACACGCGTGCTATCACGTTCTGTACAAGGACAGTTTACTGAGAACGATCAAATTCCTTAGATGCTTCGTAAAAACTTATGTTTTTGTTAAAATGAAGAAATATTTCGTTTAACACACCTTATTGGGTTTGATTTGTAATTAAGAATTGCTTTATAGAGGACTAGATTCTGACCGCGACGTTGATCGACTAAGACCCGTCGAGTCGTACGTACCCTACCCTATCGGTCGTCCGCGCTAATACTTCGTTTACACTTGGCGTTCTTTAAATTTTTCGGCTCGGCTCGGCTCCTCAGAGTCGTAGCGTGATTTTAAATAGACTTTAAACCTTCCTCAAGAATTGGGCTATCAAATGGATAATGAATCCACATCCAAATCCGACTGATAATACTTTTTCTTTTGGTTGGTAAATCATCAAATAACTTCTCCCGCTCTGGGTGGACCAGGAGGGCGTGTCAGACTTTTACTGACTAAAACCCACCCGTGTGCCCTCAGTAGCCTGTATGCCAAGGGCGGCGGTATCTCTTTCGAACAAACCCCGCACCCCTGGCCGGCATCGGCCCTTGCGGGCCCCATCAGTTTGTGCTGACATCTCTTTGAGGCGTGCGTGGAACACAACGCCTATGGTGGCCGGGAATCGGCCTGGGATTCCCGACGCCCAGGGCGTCTCCTGCGGCTGTTAGTGCCGTGAGGGCGCATATACTGCCTCTCCCTCACGTGCGCCGCCTCCCTCTTCGCGAGCATTACTGCTTCGCTGAAGGAGGTGACGGCTACCCATGCACTCTCGCTCCGTACCATGGCCTAGACCAGGACAGGACGCGAGAAATCGCCGCCGCCGATCGCCTCCACGAGGACAATTGTTTAAAACAACTACCTTGCTGGCTGGTGTGTGTTTAGCCAGATTTTGAAATCAATGAACGAACTATGTTTATTTATTTTGCGGTGTTGTTGCGAAGCCGTTGACTTACAGAAAAAAAAAACGATTTCACGCGTGATGAATTGTAATACGGTTGCCGAAATACACCGGTGAACGAACTCACAACAATATAAATCTTTCTAAACATCACCAAAAACTCCAGAAAATGTTCTAACAGAAATAACAACGCTCCATATACGAAAATCCGCTCAATAAAAGGCCATTAAAATGATTATCTTCTTCCATAAATACAATCGGCTCTCGTCCATATAAAGACGTCCGTGCGCGTTAAACGCCAACGCATGACTGACCAAAATGTGACTTGCCTCACGTTCAAAATTCAAACTACCCACATAAAACAAACAAAATGGCGCGTGGGTGCAGTTTAGCGCCAGATATCCGTTTTGAATATTCGAATGTAGCCTTTATTATTAACATAATGAAAATCTATTAACATATTGTTGCAACATTTACTTTTAATAAAGTCAAAACTTTTGCAAGCTTCGCGTGTCCTTTGTATATTAAAAGAACCAGTTTATCTTTAGCTCCACTATAGATAGTGACAGGAAATGTGGTGCTTTTAATTATGGAGATAAACAATTTCCACCTGCTTGGCTAATGGATTCACTGCCCTTTAAAGTACGTGTAAATTCTTTGAAAAAGTATGACTTGCTCTTGCTGGTAAGGAAAGAACTAGATATTCGATTTAGAATGTCATATGTGTTTTAAGTAAATTTTTAGGGTTCCGTATCCAAAGCGTAAAACGGGACCCTATTACTAAGACTCCGCTTTCCGTCCGTCTGTCACCAGGCTGTATCTCATGAACCGTCATAGTTAGGACAGTTGAAATTTTCACAGAGGATGTATTTCTGTTGCCGCTATAACAATAAATACAAGAAAACGGAAAGAAAAAATATTTAAGGGGGCTCCCAAACAACAGACATGGATTTTTTTTCCGTTTTTATAGATATTGGTATGGAACTCTTCGTGTGCGAGTCCGACTCGCACTTGGCCGGTTTTTTAGGTTATTCAGCCATAATAGGAGAACCTTATTTTATGTATCCGAAGACAAATAGCTTACACCTGGGTAATAGTAATCCAGTTTTACCACATTTGCATCAGGTAAAGTAAAAATGTAACTAATTCCTATCAGGTGGTAGCAAATCACTCAGCATAAAGAACAAAACGTACCTAATGCAGTATTTCTGAGAAATTCATAACGGCGTTATTGCCAAGCCAGCAAAAAGCAACAAATACTCACGGTCTTATTCATAAAAACTTATCGAACACCTAAACAGTTGCTAAAGTCTGGTTTTCAAAAACGAAACCAGATTTTAGCAACTGTTTAGATAGTTGGTGTTCAATAGAGTGAATTCAGTACATTAAGTTCAATATTTGAAGCCAAGTTCTGTATGCCAATACATATTGGGAATAAAAGAACGTGTATTCAATATTCAAGGTACACCTATACCCCAAGAATTTGGCATCAAAGAGCGTCTATCTATTCAAATCCAAACGCGCATCCTCAAATAATTCGGACACGTCTCGAGGCGTGATCCCAGACTATAGAGCGCCTTGTCCTGCAGGGTAAGGTGGAGGGCACTAGACCACGCAGCCGCTCGCCCATGAGATCATCATCATCATTTCAGCCGGAAGACGTCCACTGCTGGACATAGGCCTCCCCTAATTTGGGAGAGCTTGCCATAATCTTTTTTGTGACGTTCGAAAAGTGCTCTCAGCCTAGTTTGAATAAATGACTTTTGTTTTTGATTTTGAATCGCCACGCTTGGCAGGCGGGTTGGCGATCGCAGTATGGTGCTAGTTAGTCCCTTAGTCGCCTCCTACGACACCCACGGGCAGAGATGGGATGATGCTATTCTTTACGTCCGGCACCAGACGGTACCCATGAGATGGACTGACCAAATTAAATCTGCACTGGGCGATCCCTTGTATGTATGAATGCACAAAATATATAGATTTACCAAAAAACGGAGTTGATGCCTTGATGGTAAGAAATTGTGAGGCGAATCACATCAGCCCCTGGGCAACCAAATATCACGACCACTCTGACGAGAGTGTTACAAACTCAGATTATAAAACAAAGGCAGATAGACCGCGCGGAACACCAAGAGTGAAGCCAAAAAACCAAATACTATAGCGTCGCATTTTATGTAACATACAATGCGACGCTTTAGTATTTGGTTGTTTGGCTTCAAGGCTTCTTCAAACAGGCGGGACGCGACAGCGCGACATGTCGCGGTGGCGATTCTGCGATAATCGCGACGCAAACCCTTTCACACAGGAGCGACAACGCGTCGCGCCGCTACGACTCGTGACGCCGCGACGTCGCGAATCGCGCGCGACGAGTAGCGCGACAACAATGTTACATTTTGTATGGTGTCGCGGCTGCGCGGACGCGACACGCGCCGTCGCGCGCGAATCGCGCGCGACACCGGGTATAAATAGCGGTGCATTCCAAGCTGAGCTCAGTACTAGACGAACTTTCGTCAGAGGACAAAGGTAGGTCTGTGCCCGTTTGCGGCGTGGGGTTATGTTAGGTTAGGGTAGGGAGGGTGAGGAGGGTCTCTCCTCTGAGGAGGGATTTCCTCTTAGGAGGGTCGTCCCTCTGGGGAGGGAATTCCTCTTAGGAGGGTCGACCCTCTTGGGAGGGATTCCCTCTGAGGAGGGTCGTCCCTCTTGAGAGGTTGTCCCTCCGAGGAGGGCCAAACCTCTGAGGAGGATTTCCTCTGAGGAGGGCCCCTCTCCGAGGACCTCTCTCGAGATCCGTGTCTCCCTGAGTTAGGTGAGTTTTTTTTTTTTTTTTTTTTTTTTTTTTTTTTTTTTTTTTTTTTTTTTACGGGAACCGGCCGCTGCGTCGGTGACAGTAAAGGGCAGCCACGGCTACTGAGCCCCTGTAATGAACGCTCAACCCACCGGGGAGGTAGGTTAGTGACCAAACCTACCCCTGGTGGGCTAAGTACGGTAGGAATACAAACGTTTCTTCTCTTAGTCTTCAATTTATGTAATTTCGTAAAAGTAGTGGCCTGCAACTCATTTTATGATCCAAAAAAAAACTGAGCGTTTACTGGGCGTGGTCTAATCCACTTGGAATAATATTAAAAACATAGATATTTTATGAAATAAAGTTAGCGTGAAACAATGATTAGTGTAACTGGGCGCTTTTTAAACCCTGGAAAAGATTCATATATACAGACGCCAGCACATTAAGCTACCCCAAACTGTCAAATTTTCCCAATGGAACATGAACCTTAAACTTATGTAATAAAGTTGAAAATCTATCAAAGAAATTTGACGAATTGGGGTAGCTTGATGTGCTGACGTCTGTACAAAAGCCAAGTTCTATATATCGGTTTCGGCCTCATCGTCCAAATTTTGATTAATTATTATTATGCTTTGTGCAGCTCTTGAAAAATGTGTGCGAAAATCCTTATTCCTAGATTCAGAGGCTTCCTCTGACAACTTTCCACTTGTTGGAAGTAATCCGAACCTACTTTAAAAGTATAAATAAAGCCCAGCTTTTGCCCGCGGCACCACCCGCGTGGATGTAGGTCATCACGTAAAAAGTAGTCTATATCCTTTTCCATATCTCAGGCTATATCTCTGCCAAATTTCATGATGACCAGTTCCGCGGCTTAGGCGTGAAAGCGTAACAGACAGACAGGCGGTCAGTCAGACAGAGTTGCTTTCGGATTTATAATATTACTAGAGATAATCCCCCTTATTACAAAACAAGTGTTTTCTTAAGGTATGGTTTAAACCACCGAGCCTGTTTATGGAATAAGAACTTAGAACTGAAATAGAATTACAGCTCTTTTTACAAAACTGACAATTTAGCACTGGACTAATAAGAGTTTGATCTGCGAATTCTTTGAAATACCTAAATTCCTAAACTCCGCAGAAGGGTATTATCCTTCTGCGGAGTCCCCTCTCCGAGGAGGGACTCCCTTCTGAGGTGGGTCCTCTCTCCGAGGAGGATCCGCTCTCTGAGAAGAGTACCCTTTTCGAGGAGGGTCTCCCTTATGAGGAGGGGAGCCTCCGAGGAGGGTCCGGAGACGGACGTCCGCAGCAGATTCGCGGATGTTCTCGTGTCCCCGTCACAAGCGGCACATTTTTTGTCACTAAAACTCCACAGTGACCTCCAGTGCCGCTTGTGGCTGGAACACGGGAACATTCACGACCCTGCCGCTCCGTCCGACTAGAAAACATGGCACGCCGTAACCACCCCAGGGACCAAATAGCACACGGGTGCCAGACGACCCTCTGCATGGCACCCTTGGTTCCCCTGCGACGGGTCAGCACACTGGCACCACCGCCTACCAGTTTTCGGCTGCAGGAGATAGGGAGAGCGGCTATACCGATACTCTTCTTCCCCTGCGGTCACACCGCATCCGCCATCAAACGGTGCCGACCCCGTCCAGGCCACGGAAGGGAAGAGCGCTACTTAGAAACACCGGCACTCCTCCTCCGCTGCAGCCTGTAACCCTGATGCCTCCATTGAGGTAATATGTACTAACGTACAGTACATATTACCTCAATGGATGCCTCCCATACGATACTCAGTTGCGATGCGCCTCACCGCAACCTACGTTTTTGGCCGCTACGTCGTCGGCTTGGCAGAAAAATTCCTGACGAGTGGCCCCACCTCAAAAAATATCTTGTATTTAGTTTTAATTAATAAAATTGTCTCAGAATACAGAAATTGTTTTCGAAAATGTGATTATTTCGAGACAATATGATGACGTTTAATTGTCATCTTAAAATAGTGTTGACACATTACAAATTTACTATCGATAAAATAATAGTCAAGTGAGAGTAGTCTTTAATTTTTTATCGCCGTTTATGAAGAAGTTTGTACAAAACGCAGTTTTCTAAGAAGTTTTTAATCAGATTTATCCGTGATAGTTCCTCTCCACCGAATTGTCTTCCCTACTATCATATCCTACATTAATATTACATAGTATACAATGTGTCCGGTTGTCGGTTGTATACCTAGATTTTTTCTCGAATCCGTGATTTTAAAATATTGGCTTTCAATTTTGAATTCAAACACACAGACACTGACACACGCAAACAGTCACTGTCACTATTGTATACGATAAAATATTATAACGTGCTTGAAAAATAGCGCCGTGCTAACGCAGGCAGGTTATGCGCTGACAGCATAACTCGGTGCTCATGTTCCCAATCAAGTTCGTATCTATGCCATATACTCGCATCTATGACACTTGGTAAATAGTCCAATGCGTCCGTAATCCGACAAGACCGGGGACGGTTATATACAGGGTAAGTTTTTATCCAGTGCGCAAATTTTAACACAAAAAAAAATCAGCTGTTCCATACATTTTGACCGCGTATGTATTGCACTTTTCTATGAAACAGCAGTTTTTTTTTGTATAACCGGCGAAAAATTTCTGCAGTAGGGGGTCGAGAATGATATGCTGAATTCGTGGTTAAAATTTGCGCAATGGATAAAAAAAAAACCTGTATTATGTACTAAATTAATTTTGATGTCCTAAAAAATAGATTCGATAAATTACAACTGGAGCAGTAGGTTCGTCACTAGACAATAAAGTACGGTAATTATTTCTTCATATGTTGTCACAATATTTAAGGTTCTTTCTGAGCGGCGGCATCATAAGCAAAAGAATATGGTTACAGTGTAAGCGAAACAGTACGACCATTTTTAGCCTATTCTCAAAAAAAAAAACAAAATCAAAATATTTTATTTCAGATAAACCTGCATGGGCACTTATGAAACGTCAGAAGCTAGGTGAACGGTTCCAAATTGTTGTTTCCTATGGAGAAGAGCCGGCAAGAAACTCCACGGTTACTCTTTTAAAAATAATTGGCTTTAACAATATTTTCAAATTACAGAGATAAAATTTATGGGAGGACAGCGCAGGCCTGTCAATAAGTACCAGGTACTTAGACGAATACAGAATAGAAAATCGTCTACAAATCTACAGTCAGTAAGGCCTACAACGTTCTCTCATTCACAATATGTAAAATAATCAACATAAATAAAATGAACCTAAATAAAATTGATGTTTAATGTCAATTAATGACGAGAATATGTCAGCATATTAAAAATTAAAAGAATACAAAAGAACATTGTATTTGAGAGCAGTTAATATAATAACATAGTTATGCTGTTAATGAGGTACCAGGGAAGCCACATGTGCAGAAGGAATTAATGCTAAACTTCCCTGTCTTCAACGTAGTCTTTAATCTTATAATATGCTTTTTTGATAATGCGTTGATGTGCGTTTTAAACTTTCCATCGCTAAGTTCTGTAACTGACTTTGGCAACTTGTTATAGAAGCGGATACTGTTTATTAGAAATGACTTGCTAGTTTTAGTCAGTCTAAATTTTGGAATCACAATTTGATCTTTACTACGTGTATTCAGGTTATGGAATCATTCATTATTCTACTTAACCAACTCATAATCAGCCTATAAGGTTCCCACTACTGGGACACAGTCCTCTCTGTGAGAGGGAGTGGGCCATAATCCACCACGCGGGCCCATGAAAATTTGTATGGAAATCCACCATCTTTGTCGAAGAGAATACCGTCGGGCTCACGGCTTGTTTACTTGATAAATTTCTTAAATTCACTGACAACTAACGCTTAGCCCCAACCTCTGGGTCTGGAAGCATGAGTTTGGTTTAAAGACATTTATTTTCTCAAAGAAAAAATTGCTCAAGGGTTCTTATTGCAATGTTAAAACCATTGCATTTATAATTTTCACCTAACAACCGCAAAACCTGTAACTAGTGCTATATTTGTAACTAGCTTCTGCTTGCGACTTCGTTCGTGTGGAAGTCGTAAGACACCAACGACAACCACGGCCCTAACCGCCGCAGGAGACGCCCTGGGCGTCGGGAATCCCAGGCTGATTTCCGGCCACCGTAGGCGTGAGCTTGCGGATGGCGAGTAATGGGTAGCTCGCTGTCCGATAAGGACCCAGCCCAGGTCGACAGCGTGTTGTGTTCCACGCGCGCCTCAAAGAGATTTCAGCACAAACGGATGGGGCCCGCAAGGGCCGATGCCTGCCAGGGGTGCGGGTTTGTTCGAAAGAGATCGCAGCCCCTGGCATACAGGCTACTGAGGGAACACGGGTGGGTGTTAGTCAGTAAAAGTCTGACACGCCCTCCTGCTCCACCCAGAGCGGGAGAAGTTATTTGATGATATCACACACAAAAAAAAAAACACATTATACAAGGTGTAACAGAAACCCTATTGCTATCCTTAAGACACCGATATCAGCACAATAGAGGTGAGACAACTGGCCATTCTTTCATTTGATCACACTTATTCCCACTGCCGACTTCAAGACGTCGATACTTACTATACTGTGATCGTTAGGTGAGTCGCGATGGTCATCGATATTCACCAATATCATCAAGCCGATAATAATTATATCGGTTTCGAATCGGTATGCGTATAGCTGGCAACATATCGGTATCGGGTTGGTGTCGATATCTGATAATATGAAAACGCTCAATAGGTAACTTGCAGGACACTTACCCAACATAGGGCATTTTAAGTAATAATATTAGTTCTACCATAAAATGTAGGTACCTAAAAGTAAGGAAAAAATATCGAACCTAAGCAAAATTAATTTAGTTGATCAACTGCAATATGATATACTGTGGCATGGATTTTCCGCTAAATGGTTGGCAGTTCATCGTAGGCTCCGGGAGCCGCTCACACTAGGGTGCCGTACAGGGCCATCCATCGAGTGCACCACCCCCGTGCTAGGCCGTCGGCACTCCGCACTCGGTCCAGCCAGATTCCGACTTCGAGTGGAAGCTGTGCTGATCAACTTCGGGGCAAGTCGGTAGACTCAAACTCAAACTCAAACTCAAACTCAAAGCATTTATTTCAAATAAACCAATTACAGGCACTTTTGAATTGTCAAGGTCGGTGAGTTAGAAAGATGAAGCTAGTTGCCCATTCCAAAGCGTAGGTACCTATGGAGAAGAACGGGCAAGAAACTCCATGGACACTCTTTTAAAATCAAGATTTTGTTACAAAAAGTTGGTTACATCATTATGTTGAAATTATCAATGTGAGAACGATGTAAAAAGTGCACATTAAAAGCGTCCGTAATTAAAATAAAATAACAATTAAAATAAGCCGTGGGAGCTAAGAGATGACCAGTCCCTACTGGCGGCCAGAAGTGCTGGCCGAAGTTTCACCTAGCCCAAGTAGGTATGTCATGTGATCCCGCTCCATGATTAGCTCACTACCTAAAGTGGTGCCCGCCGGTGGTCGATGGTGGGGTCCATGAAACACCAGGGCTTCCATCTTTTCGAGCGCGACACGTCCTCCCGACAGCACATAAATGCGCAAAAAAAAAAAAAAAAAAAAAAAAAAAAAAAAAAAAAAAAAAAAAAAAAAACTATCACTCAACTCAGGGAGACACGGATCTCTCAGAGAGGAACCCTCCTAGGAGAGGGATCCTCGGAGGAGGAATACCCTCCTCAGAGGAGTGGCCCTCCTACTCGGAGGGGTACCCTCCCAAGAGGGTCGGTCCCTCCTCACCCTCCCTAACCTAACCTTTTTTTTTTTTTTTTTTTGATTACGGGGGGAAATCCTCATGGATGTCTTCCGCCCCGGGGAGGGCGGAGGGGTCTGTCAGACTCTTACTGACTAAAACCACCCCGGTGTTCCGTCTCTCACTTACGCCGAGGATCACGGGAACTAGTAAGTCTTCCGCGATCCCCGGCTAGTGCCGGCCCGCCTATGCAGGCCACCTCGCGATAGGGGGGGAGTGAGGTGTTAAACTCCCCCCCACATCCATGAGAGGCGCGCGTGGAACACTACGCGCCGCCATCTCGGGTCCTAAGAAGTAGGGGGCGACGGATTCCCCGGTCCGACACGTCCTCCCGACAGCACATAAATGCGCAAAAAAAAAAAAAAAAAAAAAAAAAAAAAAAAAAAAAAAAAAAAAAAAAAAAAAAAAAAAAAAAAACTATCACTCAACTCAGGGAGACACGGATCTCTCAGAGAGGAACCCTCCTAGGAGAGGGATCCTCGGAGGAGGAATACCCTCCTCAGAGGAGTGGCCCTCCTACTCGGAGGGGTACCCTCCCAAGAGGGTCGGTCCCTCCTCACCCTCCCTAACCTAACCTAACCTAACCCTACGCCGCAAACGGGCACAGACCTACCTTAGTCCTCTGACGAAAATTCGTCTAGTACTGAGCTCAGTAGAGGTAATCGCAGCGACCCCGCAAGGGGGCGCGGCAGGCGGTGTCGGGGCTTCGCCCCCTGACCGCAGCAGCTTTACAGTGACCCGTAACGACGGGTCAATCGTTGTGTTGGCCCTTTTTCTTGGGCCGTCGGTGTCCGTGGCTGCTGCTCTTCCACTTCCGCGTGTGGGCGTCCCGGCGGTAAGTCAGCGCCCCAGCGGGTGACGTCACGCACAGGGGAACCGCGCTGCACAACGCAGTTCGACCCCGGCAGTCGTCTCCCTGGTGCCGGGTGGACCCGTTAGGGTCCTGCAGCCGACGAACCAGCACAGGGACACCACCGAGCAGCAGCCGAGTTATGTCCGATGGAAGCTGTCCCTGCGTGGACAGCTTCGGTGTTGGGTCCGGGGTGGCGGCTTCAGTCGCGGGCGGCGACGCGAGGCGGGCAGCGCGACGCGAGGCGGCGGCGCAACAGAGCGCACGGGGGGGGGCGCGCGGGTGGCGCGAGGAGGCACAGGCGCGTGCCGCGCAGTGCGGTTTCACACCGCGCGGCGACGGCGCAGACTTCGGTCACTTCCGGTGGTGCAGCGGCCTCGGTCGAGGGCAGCGCCGCGTGGCTCAAAGCGGCGCGGCGCGCAGCATCGGCGAGGCGTGCGGGAGGCTGGAGGGGGCGCGTGCACCGCGCGGCGCGCGGGCACGCCGCGCGGCGCAGCGCAGCTGTCCGTCCAGTTGGAGGGTCCGGGGGGGCCGGGCTTCGGTCGCAGGGGCGGCCGAGGCTCCGGCGGCAGGTCCTGTGAAGCTGCTGTTCGTGGACTCGGCACCCCGGCGGTCAAGCCACCGCCAGGTGAGACCCCCACTGCCGTGGGGGAGGCCCAGCGGATGGCGACCAGCGACAGGGGGCGCCGTGTGCGGCGGCCGCCAGCGCAGGGCTGCGGCGACAGGGGCCACAGGGTGCGGGGCGGCGCCGCATGCACGAACAGCAGCTGGTAAGTCCGGTTCATCGTAGCCGGCCCAGCTCGGGCCAGCTTCGGGAGTCGTCTCCGCTCGCGCGCCGCACGGGCGGCGCGGGGGCGCGCGGCCACTGTGGGGGGCGCGGGCGGGCAGGGCCGCGGGGGCTGGGGTGCGCGGGCGCGTGCGAGCGCGGTCGGCGCATCGCACGGGCGGCGCGGGTGGCACGCGGGCAGCGCAACGGTGCGCGCAATCGGCGCAGCGGAGCGCTCGGTATGGGGACACGCACGGGACGAGCTGCGGCGCTCAGTCCGTTTCGCGCGCGATGAAGCGGACGGCGCCGGATGCCGGCTCGGCGACGGCGTGGACGCAACGCGCGCAGGCGCCGATGTCGTCAGCGGGCCGGCGGGTGCAGCTGGTCTCGGCGTCTCCCCTCCTCTTCGTCCCTTTGGGGACACTCCAAATTTTGGGGCGCGTTGCGCCGGGCGGCGCGCTGTCGATGACCGGCAGCAGCGCCACCCGGCACCGCAGGTCAGTCCTCTTCAGGCCCGGCGCGCGCTGCTCGGGAGCGGCGCGCGCCGGGCTACAGCTTCAGGTGGGGGCTAGGCCACCGCGACCGCAGGCGGCGACTAGACGCCGGGCAGCTTTTCCGGTGCCCCCCCTGCACCCGCACAGCCCGCAACGCAGGCCGCACAGACGCAGAGGGGACACAAAGGGGGCGGTCCGCGCGGTGAGGGGGGTCACAAGTCGGCCCGTCAGACTCAGACCGACTTGCGACTAGCCACGAGCCGATCCACTGAGCTCAGCTTGGATTGCACCGCTATTTATACCCTCTCGTGTGGTGTCGCGCGCGATTCGCGCGCGACGGCGCGTGTCGCGTCCGCGCAGCTGCGACACCATACAAAATGTAACATTGTTGTCGCGCTGCTCGTCGCCGCGATATCGCGTTGTCGCCGCGATAACGCGTCGTCGCGCCGCGACGCCATACAAAATGTACCAATTTGCAGTCGCGCTAGTCGTCGCGGGGCGACGGTGTCGCGGCGCGCCAGATCGCCCCTGTGTGAAGTGTCGCGCGCGTTTTCATAGAAATTGTTCTAAGGATATAAATCGCCGAATCGCACGCGACCGTCGCGTCGCGCTAGTGTGCACGAGCCTTCACTCTTAGTGTTCCGCGCGGTCTATCTGCCTTTGTTTTATAATCTGGGGTTACAAATAATAAGAGCAAATTGGTGGTAAGATTTGACCACAAGCTGGCCCAGCGTAGTACAGAGTTTCAACAGAATGAGAGGCCAGCTTATATTGGTTTAGAACAGATGGTGAATGCCCTACCGTAAAAAAGAATCTAAATGAACTAATGTCTGAGAAGAGTGAGGAGGATCGTATGACAGGAACTAACAATGGAAGACTAGAAGCAAACGCAATGATGTGTCCTTTAGAAACAACAGTACTAATTCAATAATCCAACCAAAATGTATGAAACAGCTTTATATTTAAATGCGAAGAGTTGAACTGCATGCTAATTGCGTAACTCACGATTAATCATATGTTTCTAAACGAAACACATTTGTTAAACCTTCATTTGTTCGAAAAATGTGTCTGCTCAACAACGTAAATGACGCAATGAATACTGTAACTGTCAAATTGAAACAGATTATGATCAATCGTGAGTTACGCAATTAGGGTTCTGGTTTCCAAAAAAGTTAACACCTTTTGGTGACCTCTTGTGCCTTCAACCATAAAGGTAGAAGTTTTCAGTTAGCAATAAACACGTAGATAACTTGGAAGTTAATCCTTGCAGATGTCAATCTAAGTTGTTTCCAAGTTTTCAAGCTAGGTAAGTCGCCTTAACTTGTAAGTTACTTAACTCCCAAGGTAGCGGCAAGGTATCAAAGTCAAAGAAGACAAACTGATAAGTAGCTTAAGTTGTATTTATAAATCATCGTCTATCCTTTTCATCTGCTTAGCCTCTTCCCAGCTATGTTGGGTTGGCTTCCAGTCTAACCGGATGCAGTTGAATACCAGTGTTTTACATGAAGCGATTGCCTATCTAACCTCTACAACTCAGGGTACGTGGTCGCTCACAATGGGCTTATCAGAAGGCTAAAAGTCACCCAAAAGGCAATGGAGAGGGCTATGCTTGGAGTATGCCTACGCAATCGAATCAGAAATGAAGAGATCCGCAGGAGAACCAAGGTAACCGACATAGCCCGAAGAATTGCGAAACTTAAGTGGCAGTGGGCAGGGCACATTGCTCGCAGAACAGATGGCCGATGAGGCCGAAAGGTTCTGGAGTGGCGACCGCGTACCGGAAGACAAGGTGGACCGATGACCTTGTGAAGGCCGCGGGTATCCGCTGGATGTGGGAAGCACAAGACCGGTCGAAGTGGAGGAGACTGGGGGAGGCCTATGTACAGCAGTGGACGTCTTTCGACTGAAATGATGATGATGATGACCCAGGGTACTACCATACCCCTTTTTTAAGACATGTTCTCAGACTTCTGGGCTTCTGACGACCCGTAACGACAGCCGGGACCAACGGCTTGAAGTGCTTTCGAAAGCACGAAGGGGTCTTGGTATGTTTTATTTATATATTTTATTTTATCATATTACCTATACCCATTCTGTGTGCGGAGTTCAGCTAGCTAATTTAATTTGATCCTGTTTATCTACGAGTAAACATTACAGTTTCTTATCACAAAATCAAATTCCGATTATCTTTGTTCTGATGGCCGATAAGTACAATCTAAATTACCAGTCGCAAGTCAAGTCAATAACCTAATTGCGTAACAAAATACATAAATCACACTAATCGCTTTTCTTTCGACAACCAAAAGCAATTACTTCATATTTGAAAAAATCGTCTTATCAACCATAAATAAACGTTATATCATTAATTGTTGTTTTGACGGCTTCGCCCAATATGCACCGTTTTAACCCCAAGGATGATGAAATTCCGAATTGGTTTGGGGAAGGTACAGACGCCAGCACATCAAGCTACCTCAATCTATCAAATTTTCCCAATTGAACATGAACCTTAAGCTTAAGTAATAAATATGAAAATCGTTCAAAGAAATTTGACAGATTGGGGTAGCTTGATGTGCTGGCACCTGTACTATAACTAAAAACCGGTCAAGTGCGAGTTGGACTCGCGCACCGAGGGTTCCGTACAAACCTGTGGGTATATAAGTAAAAGTTCAAAATTGTCAAAAATATTTTTTTTTATATGACGAAACTAAAAATTTACGGTTTTCGTAATTTTTCCTATATCTGTACTATAAGACGTGACTTCGTACAAAATTTCAAGATTCTAAGTTCACGGGAAGTACCCTGTAGGTTTTGATTCCCGTGCGAGTTTCGAAAATTTGCGGAATTTTGCGGCCTAAATGGCTGTATCTTTTGATTGCGTTGACTTAGAAGGTTGATTTTTCTACAGCTTCCAGGGACAGTAGAACTAAGTATCATATAGAAATTTCAGTTTGATACCTCCGCGCGTTCCTGAGAAAAACGGTCTTGACAGACGGACGGACGGACGGACAACAAAGTGATCTTATAAGGGTTCCGTTTTTTCCTTTAGAGGTACGGAACCCTAAAAAGTGAAAAAAAAAAAACCACTTCCGTAAAAACACAACAAAGTGAAAAATTACTTAATTTAATTTCCGAAGGCGGTGACAAAAAATTTCAATACATATCCAAAGTCTTCGACCTTCGAAATTAATGTTATTTTTCCCTCTGCTCAGCAGGCTTAGCATGACGCTTTGTATTTCTACGAAGAATAGACAGTGCTTTTTCAATACAAAGTGACATTTCGTTCCTCCATTTTAAGCCTCGCAAAGATCACACCGTAGATAATATCCTTCTACAATCTGTCATTTTGTCTTTAATTTCTAACAATCTGTGTTTAGGTCCCTATAAAAGTAGACTATTTCTGAAAAATATTTCTTCCCAAACTGTCAAAATCACACTGACAACAAACTTTCTACTCGACGGCCATAAAGTCTAAACGATTATCTACAAAATCATGATTCGTTTAGAAAGCATAACTGTGATAATTAATGGAAAAACATAGCCATCTTCTCCTATTGTCATCATTTAATTAATAGTCATGTCTATTCTTCCGTCGACAAATTGGTGCTCGTGCTAAGCCTGCTGTATTGTTTTTTCCGGAAGTCGGTTTTTGTTTAAAGGAACCGACCGTAGGACCTTTTTAAGCCTCTAAGAAATCATCCTCAAACTCAAACAGAAAACTTAACTTTGTTATAGCCAAAGTTACCAACTTCTATTCCAGTTCCAGTTGAGAGCAGTGGTGGCCCAGTGGTAACGGCCGCGACTTACGAGTGGTCGTGCGTTCGAACCCAGCCAGGCGCATTACTTTGTGTAAATAATTTCATAACCACTGCTCTCAACCGGTGAAGGAAAACATCGTGAGGAAACCGGCATGTCTTAGAACAAAAAAAAAATCGAAGACATGTTACATCTACAAACCCGCACTGGGCCCGCGTGGTGGATTACGGCCCACTCCCTCTCACGGAGAGGAATCCTGTGTCCCAGCAGTGGGAATGTAATAGGCTGAGTATGTATGTATTCTAGTTTAACTTCAATCCCAACTTCTCTAGGTGCATTATCTAGGTCTATATCTGATCACCGATGTCCTCTAAGACCCATTCATTTAAGCTTTTAGAAATCTTCCTTCGAACTCAAGCAGAAACCTCAACTTTGCTAAAGTTTTAGTTACCAACTTCTATTCGTGTTCCGACTTCAGTCCCAACTACCCTAGGTGCATTATCTAGGTCTTTATCAAAGTCAAACACTGACGGATCGGTTTCGAGGCTCACTGGTCGGGTGACCGCAAACCGGACATCGAGCACGATATTGAGGACAAGAACTGTTTGTCTTGATGTTTGGATTGAAGTTTGTTTATTTATTGTTGTTGAGTTTACTTTTGAATGGAAGATAGGGAATGGTTGGTAACTGGAGTAATGAATTCGGTAAGTGACAAAACTCATCGTTATTATCAGTAAAAATTACGACTACATTTTCTAATTAAACGTTTTTACTAAAACAAACAACCGGCACCCTAATTGCGTAACTCACGATTGATCATAATTGGTTTCGTCTTCACAGTTAAACAATATTCATTGCGTTATTTATGTTGTCCAACAGACACATTTTTCGAACATATGAAGAAATGGTTTAACAATCCGTTTCAAAACGATACAGATTATGATGAATCGTGAGTTACGCAATTAGGGTGCTGGTCGGCTTCCAGTGTAATCGGACGCATCTTAATACCAGTATTTTACATGGAGCGACTGACTATCTGACCTCCACAACCCAGTTATTGGGTAACATGATAGTATGGATATGCTCTTCACCTGCCTAGTCTTTTCGAAACTATTTTGGGGTGGTCTTCGACTCTAATCGGATCCAAACGAATACCAGTATTTTATATGGAGCGACTGGCTATTTGACCTCCACAACCCAGGCACTGAGCTGTCCCACAGGGATCGGTCCTGGGGCCGTATCTGTGGGACATCGGGTACGACTGGGTGCTGCGCGCCGACCTCCCTAGCGGCGTCAGTGTAGTCTGCTACGCTGACGACACGCTGGTCCTGGCGCAAGGGAGGTCGTACCAGGCGGCGCCCGACTTAGCGACACAAGGGGTTGCGACAATCGTGGATAGGCCTCCTTGCCGGATTACCGCCATGGGATCTGGAGGCAAAGGTCCTCGCGCAAATATGGGAGTGGCGCGAGGAGGCCAAACGCCGGGGCGTAACTCCGCTGCCGCGGGAAATCGCGGCACAGCGGACAGAGCTCCGGCGGGATCTCATGGTGACATGGAGAGAGCGATTGTCGCAACCCAGTGCTGGGCACGCCACGATTGCGGCGGTAAGTCCCCTCTTTGAGGAGTGGTTTGAGAGGCGGCATGGCGTCCTCACCTTCCGCCTGACGCAGGTCCTCACCGGACACGGTTGTTTCGGGAGGTTCCTGTTTCGGATAGGGCGGGAGGAAACGCCCGGGTGTTTCCACTGCGAAGATCGCCCTGAGGACACGGTGGAGCACACGGTGGCGGTCTGCCCAGCTTGGGCGGAGCACCGCCGTGTCCTCGTGGAGGCGATCGGCGGCGGCGATCTCTCGCGTCCGGCCCTGGTCCAAGCCATGGTACGGAGCGAGAGGGCATGGGGAGCCGTCACCTCCTTCAGCGAAGCAGTAATGCTCGCGAAGAGGGAGGCGGCGCACGTGAGGGAGAGGCAGCATATGCGCCCTCGCGACCCCAGCCGCCGCAGGATACGGAGACGCCCTGGGCGTCGGGAATCCCAGGCCGATTTCCGGCCACCGTAGGCATGGGCTTGCGGACGGCGAGTAATGGGTAGCTCGCTGTCCGGTAAGGACCAAGCCCAAGTCGACGGCGCGTTGTGTTCCACGCGCGCCTCAAAGAGATGTCAGCACAAAAAGTGATGGGACCCGCAAGGGTCGATGCCTGCCAGGGGTGCGGGTTTGTTCGAAAGAGACACCACAGCCCCTGGCTTAAGGGCTACTGAAGGAACACGGGTGGGTTTTAGTCAGTAAAAGTCTGACACGCCCTCCTGCTCCACCCAGAGCGGGAGAAGTTATTTGATGATTTCCAACCCAAAAAAAAAAAAAAAACCCAGGCACTGAGTAATACGATTCCCCTTGGTAAGACTGGTTGTAAGCCTTTCGCGCTTCTGACGGCCTTGTAACAACTGCCAATGATCCACGTAGGGCATCGGAACCGGTTTTTCCCGGTTCCAAAAGAACCGGGAGTTCCCGGTTCTGAGGATCCTTAAAAGAACCGGTTCTGTGAATCGGAGAACCGGTCCTTTCGGTTCTTTCGGTTCCTTCTTAAAATAAATTTAGAAATTCATCTCTTTACGCTAAATATCAAGTTATTATCATATCATGATATTGTTTTCGCTTGCCTCTCCCATATAATGACATAAACTGATTTCAAAAGTGTGGAGCCAGCCACATTTGTGGAATCAGTTTCAACAATGTGTTTATTTTTTTGACCTATAAAATACACCATAATTACTATTAAATCACTGTTAAGTTAATAAATAACGTTACAATTTTAATATTAGAAAAAAACGAATTTGTTAAGGGATTCGGCAACGTTAACCTCTGGTTGTTAACACTGGCAGACGCGCTGTCGTGTTTTTGTTCAGTTCGACACAAACGAACGTTGTGAGTGGGTATGTTATTTTGTTGACGCCGATTTGATAAGTGAGTAACTTTAAACGTTAATGCATTTTGTTATTATTATTTTTATCAATCAATTGAGAATACTTGATGTCATTGCTATCAGTAACGCTTTCACTCTTGCGGGGCAAACATATAGGGCGGAATAGATAGAATAATAACTACACCAGACTTGGCTGGACACGCGCCCGCGTGTCTTGATAACGTTCGTTATACCTATTTATTTCTCTTTTCTCACATTACCTTGTGTTTTAGCATCCAATATGATAATTGTGTGTGATTTGAGTTGTATGTAGTAGATAATTTCTCAGTTTTGGCACTTGGTGGAACATGCGATGCGTGTTACATTAAACTACTTATTGCTTAATAGGTAGGTATGAACTAAATAAGCATATAAAATAACAGCGTCACTTAGGACTATATTAAACTGGTAATGTAAATGGGCAGTGTTAATATTATGTGATCGTGCCGATTTTTGGACTATTGGACGTGCCAGTTACCTCACAATGTTTTCACAACTTTTTTTAGAAGTTCATTTGCAAGCCGCTTGGCCACCAAGTGCTCAAAGATTCGACCAACTTGTCTGATGTCAATAAGTTAACTAAGAAAGTTTATTGAATTTCAGACACATCCTTCAGTTGACTGTGTGATGCTGCACAAAATACAAAAGAATGGATTTCGAATAAGGCAGGAGACAAAGCCTCCGTTTGGCATCACTTTCTACGAAAGGACTGATTTGAAAGAATTGGTTGTTGCTAAATAATACTTAAAAACGATTTTGTAATTTTGAGTATAATTATAAAAATAATAAATAGGTAATGTGATATCCAATAAAGTGTGTTTTAGTAAGATCTATTCTCCTTAATTCGTTTTGATAGTAGAAAATCTATATAAAAGATAGTATTGTTTATCAACTAGAATTTATCAAAAGAACCGAAAGAACCGAAAAAACCGGGTACCCGGTTCCGGGTTGAGTTTGGATCCGAAAGAACCGGTTCCTAAAATAGGGCCGGTTCTCGATGCCCTAATCCACGTGCTTTCCAAGGTACGGAAAGGTTTTGGTATGGAAAGATTGTCACATACACCGACCTCCAGAACCCAATTACAGGGCAAAACAATCACGATACTGTTGATAATCATGATGAATCGAATATTCTTCTTAGCGTGTCGGTAGCAACCTAAACACAGTCAGCCCAGAATTTGGCTACAAGCTTGGCATTTTCAGCAGCGTCCATCAATTCCTGTAGCGTGCAGATAGTAGGGCACGGTGGACAAGATACTAAATGCCCCATTTTTTGTACAGCATTTCATTCATACTCCAAGGCGGAGTCATCTGTGAATCTAGCTACCTGAGCAGGTGTTCTTTACTCCGGCCTAGCTGAGTCTATTTAAAGACTTCCAGAAAAGCTAAGGCAGCTCGTGTCCGGGAGCGAGATTTTCAGCAGGTGGAACGAATGGGTATGATAAATGATTTTATTTCTGTAAATAGGTTTGTACAAACACTTTTACACGTCAATCAAATTAGATGAGGTCGGCGTTCTTATCTGACTACTCCGAGAAGAAAGGCCGAAATAAACTCAAAGGTCTCTTTTAAAGTCCAGACATAATCTTGGTCAGATCATGTGAAGACCATGTGGATTGGTGTCTGAAATGGTCTTTTGGGGAAAGAACCACACAGATTGAGTGGACCTGTCCATTCAGGGCACGAATTTATCAGTAAGGAAGCACCATCTCGCCACAGGCTCAGCCGTTTCTTAGACCGTTCGTCAGTAAGTTGACACATCTACATGAATATAATACAATTCGTGTAGAAATGTCTTCGGTCAAAGAATCATATTTCATAATCTAGCTGCATTTACAACTCAGCATACCAGTATTTTATAACAAACCACAAAAAACAAGCAAACCACAAATGTAGCGTAGAAGGTAATTACTGAAGATGTTCCGTGGGAACCTTTAATTGTGGGTAGTACCGTTGTACGCATTGTTGTGCCGGTACCCACGGCTGTAAGACTTAAGATACTGATGCGTCCGGGTTATTTGTTAACTTGTGATTGAAAAACAAATGTTGATGACCGGAATTTGGTTGAATGGAGTAAGAAAGATGATATGGTTGGAAGTAGAGATGTAAGGAAGAAGCAGTGATGCGTAGGTACTCGTAATAATAATAATTGGGGTAAGGACGAAGGGGCTTGTGGCTAAGTAATAACAACTGCACGGGTCGATCAGGTTAAGCTACGCTTGCCGGGGTCGTTCTGTGGATGGGTAATCTTTACATATCGAGATCCCTTCCGTGCCTCGGAAAGCACGATAAACCGTTGGTCCCGTTAGTGGTTGTCGTTAAGGGCCGTCAGAAGCCCGAATACCTGACAGTCTTACCGTGTCGTGTCACCCAGTACTTTTCTGGATTGTGGAGGTCAGACAAAAGATAAAGACAGAAGGGCAATGGGCAGGGCACATTGCTCGCAGAACAGATGGCCGATGGGACCGAAAAGTTCTGGAGTGGCGACCGCGCACCGGAAGATGTAAAGTCGAAAGGCCTCCCACAAGGTGGACCGATGACCTTGTGAGGGCCGCAGGAGTCCGCTGGATGCGAGAAGCACAGAACCGGTCGAAGTGGCGGAGCTTAGAGGAGGCCTTTGTCCAGCAGTGGACGTCTTTCGGCTGACATGATGATAATGAAGATGATGATGAAAGACAGAAGGTTGAGATATGTTACCCAGTAACTAGTTTGTAGGAGTCAGATAGGCAAACATAGTACGTAGACCTTCCTTATAAATCATTCTGTTTATTGGTGAAAACCGCATGAAAATTCGTTCAGTAGTTTTTGAGTTTATCGTGAACAGACGGACAGATACGGCACGGCGGGGGACTTTGTTTTATGATATGTAGTGACTAATCGCCTTAAATTATTCCCACTGCTGGGACTGAGAATTCTTTTTCAAACTATGTCTTCGATTTTTCGGTTCTAGGACATGCCAGTTTCGGCACGATGTTTTCTTTCGCCGTTTTAAGACTTACGTTTCATTAAATGCATAGAATCATGACTCCCAGTTCAAATTTGGCCAACTCTAAACCAAATACATGCCCAGATGTTTTAGCGGCACAATCAACAAAACAAAGCTGGTATCAAATTGCGAATTGATTGCACGCCGTACGTCGTAGACAATTGACACAAATTGTTCAAAACGAGACGGGACACGCGTCCATGACGCATCATGGCTGAATGACAACATATGAGTGTGGTCAACTGGTTTGAATGATTACAATTGTGAAACTCGGAGCAGCGTTGATGAGAGAGAAATTCATCATCATTTACCTAGCCTTTACCAATTGTGTTCCGGCTTGGAATACCAGTACTTTACATGGGGCGACTGGCTATCCGACCTCCACAACCCAGTTACTGGGTAACCCGATAAGTTGGTAAGACTGGTTGTCAAACTTTTGGGCTTCTAGCGACTCGTTACGACGATCAAAGATCAACAAATGACAGCCGGGACCAACGGCTTATCGTGCTGTCCGGCACGGGGGTGTCTTGCTATATAAAGATCACCCATCCATGTACCAAGCGTAGTATAGCCTAATCGATCGAACAGTGTGGCTGTTATTAATTGGCCACAAGACCCTCCTGATGAGAGAGACATTATGATCAGCATATTATTATAATATTGAAAGGCAAGGCAGTTGAATCTAGAAACAAAAGTTCTAAGAGATGTGACATCTACCAACCCGCACTGGGCCCGCGTGGTGGATTACTGGCAGTCCACTCCAACTCACTGATGAGAGGCCTGGGTCCCTGGGGAATAGGCTGAAGATGATTAATATCTGAACGATTACCAAACATTTATCAATCTCTCTAGAAAAGCTCAAGTAATCAACTCATGAATAAATTATATCATTATTCATGCACATAATTATATCGCTACAAATCAATCCGAACTAAACGTTTATCTAAAGCTCAATAAATTCCATATTTATGATACAAACAATCAATAAAGTTGAGTACATCACAATCGTTACTAATAGACCGTTAAGACACAACACAGATGGAATTCAGAAGTTTCATTCTCACAGATAATACAACTGGTGCTTTATACCTGGTAAAGAAGCCGTCTTCTTCTTTGCAATCTGTGGCTCTCGTTAAAAATAATGAAAGACTTTGCCAAGATGAATAAAAGCATGATGCATTCGCTCCAGACGATGCCCCACTTGCTGGAGTGCAAGTGCCCGTTCACCTGTACCTTAGACGAACTAAAGAATGCCTCTGCTGCCACAATCATGTGAACACCTACTGCAGGCTTAGCACAAGCACTGATCTGTCGAAGGAAGAAGAGACATGACTATTAACTAAATGATGAGGAGAAGATAGCAATGTTTTTCTATTAATTATCACAGTTATGCGTTCAAAACTAACAATGATTTTGTCGATAATCGTAAATACTTTGTGGCCGTCGAGTACAAAGTTTGTTGTCACTGTGATTTTGACAGTTTGGGAAGAAATATTCTTCTGAAAATAGTCTACATTTATAAGAAATGAAAGACAAAATGACAGATTGTAGAAGGATATCTACGGTGCGATGTGAAAAATGGAGAAACGAAATGTCATTTTGTATTGAAAAAGCACTGTCTATTCTTCGTCGAAATAGAAAGAGTTATGCTAAGCCTGCTAAGCTCAAACATAGAAGAAGAGTACAACCGACACGAAAAGAAGAAGAACAGGTCACCTGGTTTTATGAACCATTGCCTCGTGATGCCGGTGATAAGTCAAAACAATGCAATTTTTTTCCTTTCTACCCATCATGGGCTTCGATGTCTCTGCTTGTGTTTGTCAAAAACAAACGTGCGAAATCTAGTCGCAATTTCATCTCAGCAACAATCATTGTCATAAACTTGTCAAAATTTAGGGAAACTGGAGGTATTTTTGACAGATTGAGACTGAGAACGTTTTTTTTTTAATTACGGGAATAGACTCTCTGGTCTTTTCTATCATATATCATTTAAGCTATGGATGCTAGTTTATTTATTAACATTTACTAACTTTGTCACAGTTAACTACCAAAATCCATATTAGTGTCTCCGCAGTTCCGAATTCTAAGATTCTGTGAAGTATTTGAGTTTTACGTGCATTCATAATTTGTTCGCCAGTCGGCGCCAGTAAAGTTTACGAAGTATTTTAGAGGTGAGGTGCGGCAAAGAGGGAGCGAATGGTCAAGGTTATTTGCTCGGTGAACCGCCTTAACTGTCTACATCGAAAACCAATATTATTTACACGTGTAGTGTGTTATACCAGCCCCCTTATTGCGTAACACATTATCAACCACAATATGAAGCATTGTGAAGTATATTGCTAATCCATTCCTTACATTATGTTCGTAAATAACGCAATTAATGATGATAAACTACCAAACTGAAAGCAATTCCTCGTGTTAGTGTTTCGCAACTAATCCATAAATTACGTCACACAAATTTTATGGTTTGTTGCCCCCCTCCTCGTCCTTGTCACACCTGTGAGGGAGGAATATCATAATAATACCATAATTAAGAAGGGAGAGGGCGATTCAAAAGTGTGACCGCGTGGTCACACTTTTGAAACGCCCTCTCCCTTGTGTAAAGTAACGAATTTTAAAATTTTATATTTAGAAATAATTAAATTAAAACAGTAGTTCTTCCATTTTTTTTATTGAAACAGCACTCGCCGACTACTTAAACCTACATATATATATTATGAGCCTTATAAATATAGATCAAGTTAGTGATATTTTTTAAGTTTTTGGTTTAAGTACATACAAATTTCGACTTTCAGTATATTTGATTTTAACATGTGACGTCACAAATCTTTTGCCTCTCCTCTGTCCCTTGTCACACAATGTTACATTGCGTTGACCCCCTCTCCCCCGTAACGTGTGACATAATTTATGGATGGCCCCTAACCCCGCAGTTTGTTATCGAGTCTTGGCTCCTTTCTGTATGTTTGTGCGTATTAGACCTTCTTCCCTTCTACTTCGTACTGCCAATCGCGTGTCTGCCCACTATCTATCATTACTATGCTAACATATTACGATTGATGGGTAATTTAATTTATTTACACGGAACGTACCACGACATGCAAGCCAATGAGTGAGCAGAGAATTACAAGTTCTATCCGATTATTATGCAATCGTTAGCTATTGAAAACCGATTAAGCGATCTGATAATCGACGCTCATGTACAAGCTAGTTTATTGCATAAGGTAAGTAAGAAGTTAAAACTTAGTAGTATTAGTTAGTACTTTGTTTTTATGCCGTTTGAGCCCAGTCGGCAGACGGCGAGTACTGGGTCGCTCGCTGTCCGGTTAGGACCAAGCCCAAGTCGACAGCGCGTTATAGGCCTACCACACGCTCAAGCTTCACCACAGTTTTGCCTGCGCAGGCCGGTTTGTACACGGAACACCGTGTAGAAATCGGCGAGTTTTACCAACCACACGCACGGTGTTCCGTGTACAAACCGGCCTGCGCAGGCAAAACTGTGATGAAGCTTGAGCGTGTGGTAGGCCCATTATGTTCCACGCGCGCCTCAAAGAGATGTCAGCACAAACCGATGGGGCCCGCAAGGACCGATGCCTGCCAGAGGTGCGGGTTTGTTCGAAAGAGATACCACAGCCCCTGGCATACGGGCTACTTAGGGAACACGGGTGGGTTTTAGTCAGTACCAGTACAGTGTCCTATTAATTGTTTGAGGCACCGGGCGACGTCAATACGTCAAAGCCGGCTGTCACTGAAAACCAGCGCTGGGGCTATGTCTTGCATAGGGTCGCAGCATAATGCTGAGCGATAGCCGTTTTGCGTGGATGTGACGCATGTTTCCCTCAACCTTTTCTTATTTTTGTATTCCTGTTCTTTTTGCGTCATGTTTACCGCAAATAAACGTTTTTTCTTTCTTTCTTTCTTTCTTCTTTCAGTAAAAGTCTGACACGCCCTCCTGCTCCACCCAGAGCGGGAGAAGTTATTTGATGATTTACCACGCAAAAAAAAAGCCCAGTCGGCAGGCAGGTGGATTGCGGCATCAAAGGCATTCTTTAGGTCATCCTAGATGCAAGTGAATGCGCACTTAAGACACTCCAGCAAGTTGGAAATGGTCTGATCTGACACTTAAAACTCATAGGTATATTCAACGCAGAGCAAAATGGCTTACAGGCGAGGTGACGTTGGTGGCTTGGCTTCACAGTCTGGCTTATCTGCGTAATGTTGCTTGCCTGTCGGTCTTCTACAGACTGTACTTCAGAGAATGTGCGCAGGAGCTCCACGACCTCATCCCACCATCGCCCTTTTACAACCGGATTATCAGACGTACTGCAGGCGTGGCGCAATGTATGGATAGTTTGAAGAAAGTTCAGGGGCTGCTGAAGTCTGTTGAGGAGGAGCTTGTGGAATTTGAGGATATTTTTGAGAGGACTAAGATGGAAAATTGCAAACTAGATCATCACTACCACCTAACTGTGTATAAGACAAGTAAGAAGATCCGCACTTGGTTGATATCCCGCTTTCTATTTCTATTCTACCGTAGAATAGAAATCGCTTGTCTACATTTATCGGTACAAAACTACCAATTGTCTACACCGAAACGTTATTTTTGTCTACTCTTCCGTGGACAAAACGCTTCTGGTTTTCGTGCTAAGCCTGCAGTCGTATTAAGCGCTTCTCTTCCACATTCATTATGCGTACTGCAGGCTTAGCACGAGCAGCAATTTGTCGACAGAAGAATAGACATGACAATTAACTAAATGATGTACAATAGGAGAAGATACCTATGTTTTTCTATTAATTATTGCAGTTCCTATGCGTTAGAAACGAACCATGATTTTGTAGATAATCGTATATACTTTGTGGCCGTCGAGTAGAAAGTTTGTTGTCAGTGTGATTTTGACAGTTTGGGAAGAAACATTCTTCGTATTAATAGTCTACATTTATAAGGACCTAGACAACGATCGTTCGAAACGAAAGACTATTTATGACAGACTGTAGAAGGATATCTACGGTGCGGTGTCAAAAACGGACACCGAAATGGCACATTGAATTGAAAAAGCACTGTCTATTCTTCGTAGAAATAGAAAGCATCTTGCTAAGCCCGCAGCCAAAGTGTGGAACTCTCTGCCAGCTTCTGTGTTCTCTTCCACTTGTAGCCCGTCTGCCTTCTTCGTAAGGTTATTTTACAGGCAAATGCTTCCGATGTAGGAGCGCCTTTAGAAGTATCACCGAAACAAATTTGAGTGGTATTTTGCTCTCCTGAATAAGGCACGTAGGTCATTCCCCGGGCTTTGAAAGATCTGTCTAGATGTTGAACCGACTTGGTTCTTATCTCTATCGATTGATAAAGAGTCAATCGAAGGGTTAATATTTTTACCACGGCTTTGAACTATTATTTTGTTGTGTAGCAAAAATTATTTTAATAAATATTATCTAATCTAATACCTTTAAACGAGCAGTTCTAATATTACAATCTGAATCTCGGAAACGGATCCAACGATTTTTATGAAATTTAATATACAGGGGGTTTCGGGGGCGATCAATCGATCTAGCTAGGTTTCATTTTTAGAAAACGTCAAACAACAAAAAGATGTTAAATAATAAAGTTGTTTGTAACCTCATCACGTCTATACCACTGAACCGTAGAAGATTGATTTTGATTAATACAAAGCCACCTGTGTGAATGAGTAACAAACATCTAAACATACCTACAAACTTTCATATTTATAATATTATATATATATACTATATAAGTAGGAAGTAGGATGATCAAGTTAATCTGCCTATCTGTATGTTTGTTTGTTTGTAACCTCATCACGACTATTCCACTGAACCGATGACAATGAAAACACATTTTTTTACATAGAAGTAGCCTGGGACCTGTAAAACGACAGATTTGGGGTACTTTTTATCCAGAATATGAATGATGTAAGTAATCCTTACTAATAACGAGAAAGTTTGTAAGCATGGATGTATGGATGTTTGTTAGTATTTCACGCAAAAACGGCTTAACGGATTAGGATGAGATTTGGCAGACAGATAGATTATAACCTAGATTAACACAGGATACTTTTTACCCCGGGAGTACGTTCCCGCGGGCTAATTACCGACATCCACGCGGGCGAACCCACGGGCGGAACCTAGTACAAAATACAGGCAGATAAAGTGACAAACAATAGCTGGTAGGTAGAAGATAATCTTAGCTATGTATAGTGGGTTAATATGAAAACAAATCATCAAACAAATATCACAGAAAGAGTCAAACAAAAGTTCAAATGTTTGACCTACATTCTGAAACGCACAATCGATTCAATTTACACTGAAATCGGTTTGTTTATTCGCGACTGCATTCACCGCAGTGTGCGAATGCTGTAAACTTTTAAAACACGTACTAATTAGTTTTGTGAGACATTCTGAAATGCGGCCAGACTAATCGTGATTTATTTTCATGCCTGAATGAATAAGAATTAGAGATGTACCGACTAGTCGGGAAAGCCGACTACCATATTTGTAGTCGGCGACTAGTCGGCTAAAACCGCCGACTAGTTGACCCATTTTTTACTTGTATTACTTTGAATTTGAAATCTTTACTGATGTTATTTTTATTATAGAATCAGTTTTGCAGTTTACTTTCAGTGCAATCTAGAATAGGATAGGAAATTTAGATAGGAAGGAAAGGAATAGAAACCCTTCGTTTGGTCCATTAATTAATTGGTCTAGATCCAGAAATGAAATACCTTAAATCAAAATAATTAATACTTCTAACAAAAAAGAAGAACTCTATGCAAAAAATTGGCAATAAGTAGGTATGCCCTTTTGAACATTGCCGATGTTACCCGAACTCAACCGAAAGCAAAAATCGGCTTGGACGACTAGTCGACTAAAGTCATAGTCGGCCCATCTCTAGTTATCATCATCTGCCTAGCCTTTCTCAACTATGTCCGGGTCTACTTCCAGTCTGAACAACGGATGCAGTTGATACCAGTATTTTACATGAAGCGACTGCCTATCTGACCTCTGCAGCCCAGGTACTGGGTACCATGATACTCCTTAATGACAGCCGGGACCAACGGCTTTACGTGCTTTTTGAAGCACGGAGGGGACTCGATATGACTGTGTTCGGTGTCCTATCCAACAACCGACCGCGACGAGCGTAGCTTAACCTTCAATCGACCCGTGTAGCTGTGTGTTATCATTTTACCTCTAACTAACCCCTCCTGCCAGGAGTGCGGATTGTTCGAAAGAGATACCGTGGCTTCTGGCACACAGGCAACTGAATGAACACGGGTGGATTTTAGTCAGTAAAAGTCTGACACGCCCTCCCGCTCCACCAAGTTATTTCATGATTTCCCACCCTTTAAAAAAAAACCATTAAACGCCTCCTGAATGAATTGCAGTGTGGAACTAAAACTTCAATGTGTTTAAAAAATATCTACAATACTCCTGAAAAACGCCTTTAATTGAAGTAGGTTATGTATTCAGACCATTACAGTGCCACAATTACTTAGATGTCGTTTGAAGCATTTAATTATTACAAATGGCTGCCAAGTCTCTATTTAAGGTGACACTTGTCCACATTTTTTCCATACAAACTTCGGGAGGGTTTTACTCCACTGTTTGACTATGTACATCAAAAACAAAACATGGTATGGTTTTGTCTCGTTATTATTATTGTCTGTACGGAAACAGAATACTAAAATAAAAAGCCATTAAAAAGTTATGAGCCAACAAAGATTAATTTTTCTTGCTAATTTAACCTAACTTTGAGCGTGTTTAAGTAATAAAAGGAGTGTAAAATCTCGAAAACCAAGACGGTACCGACAAAGTTCAATTAACAATAAATTCAATAAACTTTATTCGTCAATGATTTATGCAGTGGTTTTTTCATAAAACCCGATCTTCTGAAGGACTTTTCTTAATCTTTTCGCGATTTTTTTTCCAAAAATGCTCCTGCATCTCACTCAATAACGTTGTGCATGTAGACTAGCGTCTAACTGCTCACCACTGATACTATCTCTGTCGGATACGAAGCCTGGTGAGACAACGTGATTTTTAGCCAGGCCCACCAGTGAGTTCGAGCCCGCGCAAAGTGTCCCCTTAAGGGTCGGCGGCTAGGTTTAAATAAAAGTTAAAGTTCTCTATCAGTCGTCATCTCCTTATTGACACCCTTTCTAACCAAGACATCGACTAAAATCGTCATCATCATCATCATCATCATTTCAGCCGAAAGACATCCACTGCTGGACATAGGCCTCCCCCAGGCTCCTCCACTTCGACCGGTCTTGTGCTTCCCACATCCAGCGGATACCCGCGGCCTTCACAAGGTCATCGGTCCACCTTGTGGGAGGCCTAAAATAAAAACACTTAATTCAATGTTCTTCTAGATGTAAGTATGTCTTTGTAGTAAGTAACTTACACTTACATATGAGATTTCGATCGAAATCTGTGCTAAATGTAAGAGTTATGCAGATTTTGGTATGTTTGTAGACAACCCAAAATTCACTTATCATGCCAAAAAAACGTAAAAAACACAAATTTAAGGCTCAGTAAGAGAACTAATTAGCATTCGCGACAGTTGCCAACAGTTCACATAACCAGGCTTTTGCAAGCATTCCCAGCCTTTTTGCTCCTTCCCCCTTTCATGAGCCCAGAGCTATCCGACTTCTCAATATGAAACTGTGCACAGTAATTGGTCCTTTTCATGATGTTTTTTTTTTGTACAAAGAGGAAGTATTTTTGTTTTTGTAGAAGGTTTTCATTTAGTACGGAAAACGTTCCGGATAATAATTTACTTTTTAGACTTTTCCTAGAATGTAATTATACGATGACGTATTCGATTGCAATTCTTGAAAAGCCTATATATTAATCTTATATTAAAACCAAGATATAACCTATACACGAAATAACATCACGCTTTGTTTCTCCGAAGGGTTGAGCAAGGGTGAATCTATAGTACACCTATATTGCGCCAAGTCCCACCCAATAGCCTAATGCCACCAACCCGGCACTAATCCACTCCTGCTACTAAGAAATTCCAAATACAAAACCCAATTACACTTTGCCCGACATGGGAATCGAATCCAAGACCTGGGCCCCAATTCTGTATGGTTATATGATTCCCCGCGGAATATTACTACGTTTAAACTACGTCAATATCGTGTTTTTTAGAAACCAATGTAACGGTACGGAATCGAAATGTCATATTCTAATATGTTCCAAGACAATTTGTCGATATTCATCTTCAGCCTATAATTTTCCCACTGCTTGGACACAGGCCTCCTCTCGGTGAGAGGGATTGGGCCGTAATCCACCACACGGCCCAGTGCGGGTTGGTAGATGTCACATGTCTTCGAATTTATGGTTCTAGGACATGCCTGTTTCCTCACGATGTTTTCCTTCACCGTTTTGAGAGCAGCGGTGATGAAATAATTTACACAAAGTAAAGCACCTGTCTGGGTTCGAACTCACGACCTACAACTCGTAAGTCGCAGCCGTTACCACTTGGCCACCACTGCACCACTGTCGATATTATTAATACGATATTAGCAGATGTCGTGTGTGATTGACGTGGTTTCGAGTAAGGAATCTTTAAGTGGTCATACTGAATTCAGGCCCTGGTGCGCTTGCGGCCATTAGACCAACGAAGCAGCCAAGATACCCAGTAACTACAAATTCTCGTACATGAACTTCTGGTGTATACCACACAACAATTTACTTACATAAATACTTCGACACCGCACCGTGCAGTAACAGTTTCGCAAAATAAAAATACCGTTTTTATTGGAATATCGCAAGCCTTTTATGACCACTAAATGGTGCTACGTAAAAAAGGAATTTATTTTAATGACAAAACCAGTAATACAGTAAAACATTGTGGTTTAGTGAAATAATTTACGTATACAACAAAAATTGTCTTCGAGTACTTGTGTGATTTGTCCCGCTGTGGGATGCAGTAAAAAATAAAACAAAATAAATAACTGATCTATAGTAGTACGAGTATACTGCCGACCCCTACTGATAAAATCAAGAGAAGATTAGGTTTTAAAGGAATTGACATCGTCTGAAGCAGCATCTCATCTCATCTCTCATCATCTGAAGTAGATGTTGCTTTCTAACCTATCTGAGGGTTGTACAGGGTAAATTTTTAGCCAGTGCGCGAACTGTAAACATGAATTCAGCATCAATCAAAATCAGCTGTTCCATACATTTTGACCGCGTAGGTATGCACTTTTTTATGAAACAGCCGATTGCTTTTTGCATAACCGACGAAAAAATTCTAGGGGGTTTAGAATGATATGTTGAATTTATAGTTACAGTGCGCACTGGTAAAAAATGTACCCTGTATACAGGGTTGCTGAGACTTCGACGCACAAACTCGAATCACATGTTTCTGCATCCCCTAGAGTAGAAATTTCCGTTGGGTATCAAATAAAAATCTATTTTTTCATAGAAAAGTGGAATACCTACGCAGTCAAAATTTATGAAAAAGCATTTTTTTTATGGCCGACGAAAAATCATGTTAACGTACGCATCGCACACAAAATCGTTGTTTTCTATGGAGAAAAGCTGAACAGAGTTGAATAAGTGTGAGTAGGTAGTCCAAAGTCTGTCAGGTAGTCGTGACAGTGGCGTGCTGGGCACGTTATGGTTTGTCATCTATACATGACTGTGGCGGTAAAAAGGTTGAAAGGATTCAGTATCATTTACAGATCCAAAAAACAAAAAGTGTCATGCAATTTTGTCCGCCGACCAACTCGAAACTGTCAAATGTGCTTGCCCTACAATAATAATTGACTATGGTGGAGACCTTTTACTTGTAATGTATATTTTTATCCACTACGAAATTATGAAATGGTCGAAAATGGCCTGAACTGCTTCGAGAAAAGGATGGTAAGGCCGTGCCGCTTTTTTGCTCGACTAGGCCGTGCCCACAGATATACTCGTGTTTCGCACTTTACTGCGTCATTCAATCAATCAATCAATGATTTATTTGCAATGAATGTAGGTTACATTGAAATACAGGTGGAGTAGATAAGAGAGTGCCTTGTATATTCTGCCTGGAAATAGGCACGCAAAAATTATAAAAATAAAAATAAAAAAATGTTAAGAAGCTAATTACAAATTAAAATGTCACAGTTAGAATTATTACAATTATACATACTTACATACATTCATTAATATTGAAAAAAAATCAAATTAAAATGTTGCTATAGGATAAAATTAAAAATAAATGTATATTAGGTCCATATTTTCAAGGTAACACTAATTATATTTATTATACACATTGCTGTTTAACAAGTTTTGTCCATTAAAAAATCATTAATCGAACGATAACATTTATCTATTAGAAAAGCCACCAATTTTTTTTTTTTTGAGTTTTTAATTCTAGCATTTTTCATTACATCTGGCAATTTATTGTATATGGTAGGACCCATACAAATAACACTTTTTCTCAACAGCGCTGTGTTACAGGACTCGATTTGTAATATTTTTTTGTATTGGCTTCGGACAGGTCGTTTTCTAGTTTCTGACATAGTAGGAAATAGGTTTTTATCAGTCTTGGCAACAAACATGGCCCTTTCCAGAACATACAATGACGTACCCACCTCGTCCTGATTCACCTAACGTTCTTGTTAATTAGTACCATTACAAAGAGCTATTATCCTCCAACTAACAATAGCGTATTTAAGTTATAATAACAGCTGGCTAGGACACCATAATACTGTCATTGGAATGTTGGACAGGTTTACAATGTCGTTAGTAAGGAATGTCAGTAAAAAGGGTAAGCACATCTGCCTTACTTGTGTTAGTTGATGTAACTTGACTTGGACTTACAATTTAAAAACTTCAGTTGTATTACAATGTACAGACGCCAGCACATCAAGCTACCCCAAACTGTCATTTTTTTTCCAATTGAACATGAACCTAATGCATAAGTGATAAAGTTGAATATCTATCAAAGAAATTTGACAGATTGGGGTCTGTACACATCGATACTGAAAGTCCTACACACGCTGAACAAAAACAAAACGTGTAGGGTCGGGAGAACTTCCGTCATGAACGAAGTTATTTGTATGTACGTATGCCCAGTGGTCTACACAACAATTTATTTATTTATTGACACGAAAAATATTATCATTACAACAACCATATTAGTGCAAGATAATTAGAAGCAGGGGCGGATCTTGAATTTGTGGGGCCCTGAGCTAATACTGCTTAGGGGCCCTAGGGCCGCCTTAGCTAATTACTCAACCAATTGCCATTTTGTCAAAAAACTTTTTAATTCTAGAATTTTTTTATTATTGACAATATCGTTTAGTTTTAGAATTTAATATTATTTGCATGCCCATGAGAGGGTAGAATATGGAGGATAGCAAAACATCTATGTACCAATTGCCCATGTTTGCAAAAGTAAATGGATTTGAAAAAAACATAATCGTGGTGTTAAAAGCATGGATTCGGAAAAGACAAGTGTCCTGTACGAGCTAATTTGCAAAACTTTATAAAATCATATAAGGAATCTTCTTATTTGTGAAGCGTTACATTAGAATCCCAATTCTGGAAAGCTATTCAATTCAATCTCTTTGCAAGTTATGTATTTGATTCGCATAATTACAATAACCACTGTCAATGGTCATCGTCGCAATAAAAAATATTGTGAGTTGTTTTAAAGCTTTTCCATAAGACTAAAAGTTTACAGGTTTTTTTTAAGGATTCCGTAGTGGACGCACGGATTTGTCAGTAAATGGTTAAGGGCTCCCGCGACGCGACTCTCGTATAGGGTTGCCATCCGTCCGGGTTTCCCCGGATTTGTCCTAGTTTAGAGGGCATCCGGGGAGCGTCCGGGCGGGGCTTCATTTGTAGTCCGGGTTTTAAAAATTAAGTGTTGAGCCGCCGGGACATACGCACTGTGCCCGCACGCCGCGATCAACCGACGAAGGTAATAGATTCTGTTTTGTTAGGTACATTTCAAATGATGATAAAAGATGACTAAATTTAATTTTAAGGTCTGAAAATAAATAAAAAGGTGATTTATGACATTTTCACCTGTTGACATGTCCGGGTTCTGGGCTTTAAAATCCGGGGTTTTCACGCGTCTTGTCCTGGTAGCCAAATTTTAGAGATGGCAACCCTACTCTCGTAGGACAATTTATATGAAAACTTCATGGAAATCATTCTACAAGAGCCTGTCTGTGGAAGTTTTACTGTAGTGTTCTTCCTTCAATAACTTAAATTGACGTGACTTTCACTTCGACAGCACGATCTATTGTTTAAAGGTGAAAGGATATTATCAATACTGTTCAATTCGTTTCGGCGAACGCACAATTTGAAAGTCTTACCCATATTTTTATAACAAAAGGTCCAATTCAATGTTTGATTAGATTCATTGTGAATATACATTCTTTATAGATGTTTTTTTATTTGTTCATCTTTGACTCAGGCACCTTACCGAAACCGGCATGTCCTAGAGCCAAAAATTCAAAGCATGTGACATCTACCAACCCGCACTGGGCCCGCGTGGTGGATTACGGCCCACTCCTTCTCACTTAGAGGACGCCTACGCCTGTGTGACTGTGACCCAGCAGTATGCATGTAAAAGTGTTTGTATGTACGCACGGCTACACATCAAGCTATACATTTCCAGTATAAACTAATCTCGTATTCTATACGATTTCCGTGCAATGCGAGATCGGCTTATACTGGAAATCAATAGCCTGATGTGTAGCCGTGTGTACCAACGTACTTGCAGAAATGAAATCATATTTTATGATTCAACATTAAAATGCAGATAGCAAATTATGTTGATTTATTCTATCTTAGGCCACTGAATCAATGGTACTATTTGTATAAGAAATTAATCGGACAAATTAATAAAGCGCTCAAAATCTCAAACCTACGTAATTATAGTCTTTCCAATCTGTATGAGTAGCAGTATTTGTGGATTGAAATGCTGCTGCAATGTTGTTTAAACTGTTTGAGCACGTTACTGCACGTTCGTTGAAGAATAAGAATGATTTGTTTGTAAAATATAGGTTATTAGCTTTTGGCCGCGGCTTAGCCCGCGTGGATGTCGGTTTTCGCGTAAAAAGTTAGCCCATGTCCTTCTCCAAATCTCAGGCTATATCTCTGCCAAATTTCATGACGATCGGTTAAGTGGTTTAGGCGTGAAAGCGTAATAGACAGACAGAGTTACTTTCGCATTTATTATACAGGATAATTTTTAAACTAGTGCGCAAACTCTAACCATGAATTCAGCATATCATTCTAGACCCACTAGCGTAGAAATTGTTCGTTCGTTATAGAAAAAAAAAAGTTATTTCATAGAAAAGTGGTCAAAATGTATGGAACACCTGATTTTTTTTTTTGTATAATCGACAAAAAATCTGCGTTAGAATCTGTCTAGAATGATATGCTGAATTCATAGTCACAGTTTGCACACTGGTTAAAAAATTACCCTGTATTAGTAGGGATTACCATACAAAGATCTTAAAAATAATAGTGCGCTATGTTTTGCCAATCATCATCATCATCATCTTTTCAGCCGGAAGACGTCCACTGCTGGACATAGGCCTCCCCCAATTTGGGGGGGCCTGCCATGATCGCCACGCTTGGCAGGCGGGTTGGCGATCGCAGTATGGTGGTAAAATGCATAGAGAAAGCTGCTGCCCATTCCCTAGTGAGTACCTTAGTCGCCTCCTACGACACCCACGGGAAGAAATGGGATGATGCTATTCTTTACGTCCGGCACCATATGGTGCACGCGGTGTTTTGCCAATAGTGGCACAATTGTCATCAGCGTAGCCTTTTCCCAACTATGTTGGGGTCGGCTTCAATCCTATCCCGATGCAGCTGAATACCAGTATTTTACATGAAGCGACTGCCTATCTGACCTCCACAACCCAGTAACTGGGTAATACTATACCCCTTGATAAGACTGGTTGTCAAGATTTTCGGGCTTCTCAAGACCCGTAACGAATGTCAAAGCTGCACGAATGATAGCCGGGACCAACAGCGAGGCACAGAGGGGTCCTGGTGTGTAAAGATGGTCACCCATCCACGGAACAACCGCGGAAAGTGTAGCTTAACCTGACCGGTGTACCCGTGCGGCTATTATTACTTGACCACAAGCCTAGTATTCTTTCTATGGTACAGACAGACTACATAATATTATGAACAGACAGAAACCAGAGTAAAACACATCAGTACAGGAAATTGCACGTATGTATGTACAGCTATAATGTTTATAATAACGGATAACATTGTGCCGCGGTTATCGTCGCTAGCCGCAAATTGTAATGAATATCACAATAGTCTGTGTATTGTTGCCCTGAAAATCTAGGATTCATGTGTTTAGCTTTGTATTATTATAACCATCAGTCTGTTCTGACGCAGTTTTATTGTTTTATATTAAAGAGCGTTTCATTCCACGCCGACTGGCAACAACGCATTTATAGTAGATTTTCGTGATTATTTCATTAAATACAAGCAAAAGTACTGTGTATATTATTTTTCAGCCATCACTACATCGTTGGTACTTTTTTACATTAACTCTTTAATAAAACATTTAATCGTACTGAGTAATGCTAATAGAAAATAATTGACGGTATATTAATTGACGTTATGTCGATTTTTATAAGTAAATACTAAAAGAAAAATAGCATACAAACTAGAACATACAAACGATCAAGTGCTTGACTAAAAAAAATGTTTAGTTTTGTTGGTATTTTTAATGAAATAATCACGAAAAACCGCCAGAAATGCGCCGTTGCCAGCGCGCGTGGGGAGAACGTCAATTTTAGGGTTCAGCGGGCTGTATCTCGGTATAACAAAAACAACAAAAAATTAAGGGGATCTCCATACAATAAACGTGTTTTTATCGGCGTTTTTTTTCCCCTTTTAGGTACGTACCATTTTTTTTTTTGTGTGGCAAATCATCAAATAACTTCTCCCGCCCTGGGTGGAGCGGGAGGGCGTGTCAGACTTTTACTGACGAAACTCACCCGTGTTTCTTCACTCGTATGCGAACCGGGCTCATAATTGACCGGTTTTTTTTTTTCAAATAGGCACATAATAGGCACAGCGCAATAAAATTAGCGAAACTGCTTGTTGCAGTAAAATTAATTACACTTAGAAGACCACTTTAGTACGCCAAAGTATCAAAGATATTTAAGTAACCAAAAAGAAAAAAAAAATCTAATAAAATCGAAGGTTAAACAAGTTAAATAGGGATTTAAAACGACACATTCGTATAAAAACAATTAATAGTCATACGAAAATAGTTAACAGCGCAATTATACAAAGTATTTTAAACCACAAAATCGCATTTCAACGGGAAAATATAAATAAATCGCTGACAATGCCTACATGGGGAAACTAATCTACGTATTACAATTATTTTGTTGTATGTACCGCAAAATTTATTTAATTTAAATCAGAGCTATAAAGTGCGAAACCAATTAATATACGATATTGTAAGACTGTTATGGCTACCTCAAAAAGGCACGACGCGACTTTCGTAGAACAATTTCTACGAAAACTTCATGGAAACAGTTCTACAAGTGTCTCGTCCTGTCTGAAGAAGCCTTAATATACGAGACAATCAAAGTCATCGATGTATAAAGATAAATTAAAAAGTTGCACAAGGAGTTGGAACAATAAAGAGTATATCCAAGATAATGTTCTTTAGAAAATTATCGTATAAATCGAAAAGACGAATGAAAAAACCCTGAAAACTTTTATGAAACCTGTTAAATTTTCAAAGTGACAATCAATTATTTTCAAAAAAAAATTGTGTTCACGAAAATTACGATTTAATATTAATTAATGCCTTGAAAACTGAGCTGTTAAATTATATTTTAGAAGAAATTACACAAAATAATTAAATAATTCCGTTACCAATAACCCAAAGACGAGCACAAAACGTTCACTTAATCAGTATCACTTAAAAAGAACGCATCAATAAAATAAAAAATGTAATTAAAAATACATCACAATCTGGAATGCATTCTATAAACGTTGCAAACACAATGGTTCCTTGTCACCACACTATCACACATACATAGATTGCACTCAATCCAATAAAAAAATATCGATCTCCGGGCGATCGATACGGGTATCTGCGCACGCGTCTACCGCGGGACTGGAGCCGTGAGCGGGAAAATTGTAAACATCGCGGGGGAGAAGGACGGAGATATTGTAGAAGAAAGGGATAAACAGTGATTTGTTTATGCCTCGGCAGTGTAATGTTTGTAAGCTCGTGTGTAGATGAAGTCGGTGTGCAGAGGGGAGAACTGGAAAAAGGATTGGGGGAGACACAGATGGAGTATCTGTGAGGCAAAGTACGAAATTTTGTCTTCGTCATCATCGCGTGTTGAACCACAAGAAAACCAGGCTTACGCTCAGCAGTGGGTGACGATGATTTCTTTAAGGTCGATATGATGATGAATGCAATGAATTCTATCTTGACCAAAATAGGGGCTTTTTTTTGGTTGGGAAATCATCAAATAACTTCTCCCGCTCACCCGTGTTCCCTCAGTAGCCTGTTATGCCAGGGGCAGCGGTATCTCTTTCGAACGAACCCGCACCCCTGGCAGACCAAGATAGGGGCTTGAAGCTAAGTTATAACAACCGCTTATGTCGATCTCTTGCCGCGGTTGATCTTTAAATACAAAGATCCCTCCGTGCCTCGGAGAGCACGTTCAGCCGCTGGTCTCGGCTGTTATGGATCTTTGACAGTCGATCTTTGATACACGAGTGAACAAGCATCTTCTGGGCACGTTCGTTCCATCACATACTTCACCCATCAGGCGTGAGCGAGATCAGGTCAGGTAAAAAAAAAAAAAAAAAAGAAAGTAGTTCAGTGTCATCAGAAGCATGAAAGTCTGACAATCAGTCTTACCAAAGCGTATCGTATTGCCCAGTAGCTGGGTTGCGGAGGTCAGATAAGCAGTCGCTCTATCTGAAATACTGGTATTCATCTGCATCAGGTTAGTCCGGAAGCCGACCCCAACATAGTTGGGAGAAGGATGATAATGTTACTTGAGTTGGTATTCAATTAAAATCATCATATAACACAACAGATGATGCGTAAGCAGTTCGGTGTAGAGCTACGTTTTGTCACGCATTTCTAAGTAAACATTCCACAGTCCATAATAGCCGAAAGCATGTGAAAAAATGTCCCAGTAACCATTTTAAAAGGACAAATAAAACCGTCCATTATTCATTTCCTCGCCATAAAAGCGCAACAGCAAACAAAAAACCTTTCAAACGGACGGACGGTGTTAAAACAACGGGAACAGAATCCAAGCTGCAAGTGTGAACCTTTTAAAACTGTTGGCACGTGGTACACCACTCGCCCAGGGGATTACCGCTAGATATCCAAATGAAATGTCAGGAAAAAGTTTTTAAAACTGCCAGGAATATCAGTTTGCGCAGCGAGAGTTTAATGCAGTTTCGAATCCAATTTTCATGTTCGGATACGGAATACGGTAAATGGGATGCATGGACATGAAAACGACTGAATCGTACGTAGTTTTATGGAAATCGTAAAAAAAAACGTTATGAAATGTTTCAGTTTAAGTACTGCTCGAGAAAAGTTTAAGATGAAATCCTAGACAACTGTAAATAACAGAAAATAACGCTGATTTACGCTAAGTTTAAATATATATGTATTGTATAGCGCACAATAGTGGCGGTACACACTGACATTTTTTTTTTACACTCATCTTCGCAAAGCTTTTACCACTTACAGAGCTGGCTTTTCTGCCCTTTGGTACTAAAAAGTTCAATTTTTACTTGCATTAAAAAGCAACTTGAGCAGGCACGAATATCTTCTTTCTAATACTACCCGTCTCCTCTACATCCACCTAGTCTTTGCCACGCATGTTTACACGATGTGACATCTAGTTATATTGAGATGAATCTGCGATGGAAGGATGTTAGTGACAAGGGAATGTATATTGTGTTTGTTTAACGTCTAATTTATGCGTTGTATCCTTTAATTTGGGATGGCATTTTGATACTTCATACAATATGAGACTGGTTTATCAGCGTACGAGTATATAACACCCAACATTATTGTTCTTCTTCGTCGTATCGATGATTACATTTGTTTGTTTTAAATACGCTTCGACAAGATTTGAGCCATTTCAACAGCGTTATCGTTCGTGTTAGTGCACAGAGAGCACGACAAGAGGGGGCATAGTTTGCGATGTGACTTCACAGTCGCACTGCGGATGATCGGAATACTTCGACCCGACCAAGTTGTGCCGGCAGTGGCCCACCTTGCTTCTTAAGCGATGCAGGTTTGCTGTGGTAGTTGGTTGCCCGTTGGAAGCCTTTCTGCTGGCTTAACATAGTCAGCTGGAGGGGTATGTTTGAGATGCCACAGTTTCGATCGTGGCGCATTAAAGCTACCGTCATATACTAGGATGGTCGACTAGAGAAAGCGGAAACATTATTGTCCAACTGCTGGACAGAAGATCATATTCATTCAAAGAAGAAAGTATCGACCATCACCTTCTCATCGTGCTTTTTTTTTTTTTTTTTTGTTTGGGATATCATCAAATAACTTCTCCCGCTCTGGGTGGAGCAGGAGGGCGTGTCAGACTTTTACTGACTAAAACCCACCCGTGTTCCCTCAGTAGCCCGTATGCCAGGAGCTGTGGTATCTCTTTCGAACAAACCCGCACCCCTGGCAGGTTCTCATCTTGCTTGCCATTTCACTCCATGTTCTATGCTCACGATGTTTAAGTTCTGTGTGAATTAGACGATTTAAACAATTTCGGAATGGCATGTCTGTTTGATGCTGTTAGCAGTCGCTGAGGGTTTATTTTCTACTAGTTTATGCCAGCGGCTTCATCCGCGTAGAGGCCCGACACTATCTCACGGGAAACTACTGCCGCCGAGACAAAAAGCATCCTGTGTTAATCAGATTATAAACTGTGTGCCAAATTTCTTCCTAATACGTCTGCCGCTTCTGCGTGATTCAATAACAAACATACAAACTTTCATACCTACAATATTAGTAGGATATTTTTGGTCTTCTCGTCCCAAATACCACAGTGTCTCAAGAAGAAAGTCTTTGACCAGTGTTTGTTGCCAGTGATGACCTATGGTACAGAGACGTGGTCGCTAACAATGGGCCTTATCAGAAGGCTTAAAGTCACCCAAAGGGCAATGGAGAGGGCTATGCTCGGAGTTTCAATACGCGATCGAATCAGAAATGAAGAGATCCGCAGGAGAACCAAGTCAACCGACATAGCCCGAATAATTGCCAAGCTTAGGTGACAGTGAGCAGGGCACATTGCTCGCAGAACAGATGGCCGATGGGGCCGAAAGGTTCTGGAGTGGCGACCGCGTACCGGAAGACGTAGAGTGGGAAGGCCTCCCACAAGGTGGACCGATGACCTTGTGAAGGCCGCGGGTATCCGCTGGATGTGGGAAGCACAAGACCGGTCGAAGTGGAGGAGCCTGGGAGAGGCCTATGTCCAGCAGTGGACGTCTTTCGGCTGAAATGATGATGATAATGATGATTTTTGGTCGCCAAATAATCACGGTAGACATTTGCCTCCTAGTTTCACCCAGATATCGGAGACTTAGCAGAATGGCTGCCCTCTAAGAAATACTGATCTTGTTTTGGTAAAATTTCTTCTAACAGGTCCTGAAGCATTAGAAGCTCCTTTAGTGCACTATTTGCTACTACTAATCCAACAAACCTCCCCCATTAAACGAACTACTCTTCAAGTATTACCACAACAAGTAACTTTAACTACGAATAGTTTGAACTAACGCTACGTCAATATTTGCCGGTATCGGGAGTACGGCATTGTTCAGTTGTTCAGCGGTGTTACGCGATCGGTAATGTACGTGTGTAAGAAGAAATATCTACAGATGTTGCAATTGGTGTAAGCAGGTGTGTTAGTAATAACAGTGACATGTTTATTGCATAGGAAGATGTAAGAAATTATAAATGATTTTATTTCTATGGGTAGGTTAGCATGCACAGTGACCGCAGGGCAATTGTCGCCACACAGGGGGTGCCTGAGGATGGACGGCGCCGCCGAGGCCGGCCCAAGAAAAGGTGGCGTGACGACCTAGACGCGTATTGCAAGGGCTGGATCGAGGAGGCCCTGGAAAAGGATGCCTGGAAGGATTTGGGAGAGGCCTTTGCTCAGCAGTGGGACAGCGTAGGCTAAATGAAAAAAAAAGTAGTTTTGTACAAGCACCAACAACATATTATTATAAAAACAAGATGAGGTCAGCGCTTCCTATGTGACCGCTCTGAGAAGAAAGGCCGAATCAAAATCGGTCTCAGTCTTTTTTAAAGCCCAGACATATCGCCAGATACGATAAGAAGCTCAATAAAGGACTAGGTTCATTCGAAACTCCGTCTCTGGTCAAATTGTCCAACCACCATCTTCTACGCCGGGGACAGTTCATTTGAGACCAAGACCTATACGGTAATGCATCACAGATGTATTCAGATCCCGTGCAAGATAAGTCTCATGTCACGATAGTCCTTGCTACTTGCTATGCCGCCAAGTGTCCGCATTCCGACTAAGATTCAGACTAGATTATTAAGCAAATTACTCATTAAAAGCCAGGTGGTTGCTAATCGGACGTAGTACCGCAAACTACGGTAAAAATCTGGTGATTAAAGCAACTTAGTAACAGAGGAAAGAAGGAACAACTACTGATATGAAAGAGACGAAAATATCTCTATTTTTTAATGAATTAAGTAATTATTTTAATTACTGATTTAAAAAAATAGTTGTCTGGAAGGAGGGGCTGCGTAGATGACTGAGAAATGTGAAAGAAAATATATTTTGTACCGACCCCAAATAAACTGGGTTAAAGGCAAGGGAATGACGATTTAAAAAAAGCATTCATTCATTCATTTTTCAAATATACATAAGTACATTATTACGTCATTAAAAGAAACATATAACAATAATTTTAAAAAAAATCAACTTTACGGCGCTCACGGCTAGATGGCGCTACTAGTAGCGTGCCTGAGGACGATAAAATAAGTTTGTAAAGAAGAACAATGGAATTCGCAAGCGATGGCAGATGGTTAGTTTGTAACAGATGGTCTTACACTTATTGCCTTTCAATTAGAAGCCAGGTAAGATTGCCGCGATGCCAGATGGACTTGCAAGAAAAGCAGGTGCGACAGATTTAATAGCCGAAAACCAAGTTTTTGAGTTTGAGAGGGTTCTATAGGTATGTATGATATATAAATGGCATGTCCAGCTGTGGACTGCAATGGTTAATTAATTAAATATTGCAATAATATAAGCCAGTGCGGTATTTTTTTATTACAATTTTAAGCGTAATCTACAGGTTTTCTGTAAAATACCGCTTTTATGTATACGACCACAACCACATAGTATATTTCTTATTTAAAGGAGTTTGCGTTTTTCTGTCCCTTACAAGTTCCATAATTGTACCTTAGCTTCTTTAAGCCATTGTAAGATCTAGTTAAAATTATGGACAGACTACGCGCTACGATCAAGCAAAAGGAGTGTTATAATTTTAACCGGTATGGGTGTATCCCTTTTCCTTTCCCTTACATCTAAACTACATATCACGATTTGACAAATGAGGTACCGTTGGACGCGTCTTGATCGACCGCTGATTGACTGTATAACGAAACAATAAATTCTAACAGTAGTTCGCAATCATAAAGCTTATGGCAAAGTGACATACGACCACGACTTTCACGGCCCCAATTCTGTATGTGTATAATCTTACTACGTTCAAACTACAGTGCGACATAAAAGAGTAGAAATTAAATATTTTGGAACTAACAGATTTCATTTCCTAGCAACACTAAAATTAGTCTTGACCTGTCAAATCTTCTCGATCGGTTTCGTTTTGCGTTAGAATTTTGATTTTTGTGTGTTATTTCTGTGTGTGGACAAGAAAACAGTGATACATCATGATTAAGGTAATTCGTGGTGGTGCCCGTGAAATAATTTATAAAGTTTTCAATCGGTGAATGACAGAATTTCAAGTTCGAAAGCTGCAGCCAACTTCGAAGATGTTTACACATGTGCAGCAGATTTTAATGGTAAGTAACTATTGGAAGTTGCACCAAACATTCATTACAGACGATTAATACATTCAGGGAGCCAAATTTTAGAATGAAATGTTGTTTGCAGATTATTTGTCTATAATTTTTGAGGTTACGTTTAGATAAACAAATACTATTGTAATTATAGCGCGACTAAGCAATTTTGAAAGTAAGGCAAAAAATATATGTTATTTGTATTATACATTTTACGAATTGTTTTTTTTTTTTGCTATAGCACATTCGTGGAAGCAACATACTAAATGTAAAGAAACATAATTTGAAAATATTTTCACATTAATAACATGTTTTCCGCGGGACTTCTGTCGTCAGACTGACAATTTTTTTTTAAATGTTAACTCTATGCTTTGTTTGTTTTAGGTGTTTCTGTAAGCACAATGCGCAGAATCGAATAGGGTATTTTCCAATTTATTGAAAACTATTCAAATTTGAAGATTGGGATGAAATATGTAACAGAAAAATAAAAGTAAATTGATTTATATCCACTTTCTCAATTAAAAACGATTTAAACCACATTTATTTTTTGTTGTTTTGAATTTACCGCCAAAAGCTCCTTACGATGACTTTTATCACGTGACGTCAACTTTGTGTAAACTAAAGTAGTTAGTAAGTAAACAAGTGAGTGTCGTGTTTATAATTAACAAGATTTTTTATGGATAGAAACTGAAATCACTGGTGTGCGGTGCCTCCGTGCACAATTACTTCTAAAACTGTGCTAAACTAAGTATTTGTACTGGTGCTGTTTACACAAAGCTGACGTCACGATAACACGTGGTAAAAAGTCACCATACGGAGCGTTTTGGCGGTAAATTTAAAACAACGAAAAAGAAATTTGATTTTAATCGTTTTTAATGGAGAAAATGGCATAAATAAATTAATTTTTATTTTTCTGTTAAATATATCGTCTCAATCTTCAAATTAAAATAGTTTATGTCAAATTGAAAAATACCCTATTGAATTGAAATTGAATAAAAAAAAAAAGAATTGCTGTGAGCATGTTATGAAAATTGAGAAGAAATATTACGAGCGTGGAAGAACATTGTACAGTCACCAGCAGGTCAAGCTATCCCAAACTGTCATATTTTCCCAATTGAACATAAACCTTATTCCTTTGTGATAAAGTTGAAAAACTATCAAAGAAATTTGACAGATTGGGGTAGCTTGATGTGCTGGCCTCTGTACCAGGACACAGACCATTTAGTTATGCAGGTTGGTGCAGACAGCAGTGACGATGAGATTGGTTGAGAAAACAGTGACGAATCAATGCCAGAGCCGAAAATAGACACGAACTTAAGTGATCCCATGGAAGATCTATAATATTTAGATTTTAATTTATTCGATTAGTGTACTTTCCTAATTAAAGTTTACATTTGAGTGGAGTTGTTGTTTTATTACTACTACATACATACCTCCTTACTAAAAAAGTATTATCTCAGATGAATAGTTACACAATGCTTTGCCTTCTTCTTTCGAAAGTCAAATTACTGACGACTGAAAAAGAGAAATCGGTGTGTAACTATTCTTCATAATTTTTTTCATCAGAATAAACAAACACTTTACTCTACACTTTAGTTCACACATATTAATCTAAACACACAGCAACTCAAATAATATCCAATCACTCACCACTACATCTCAGATTCATTTTACATACATCACGCCTTACTGTAATCCCTTAATATTGCTTCTTTTACCTGAAAACCAAGAATCACTCTACGAACTGTCCCCCAAATCATTTTTAACTAAACCTAAACATTCAATCACATAAAATTGTTAGGTGACAACCTAGACGATTTTTCTGTATCTAAAGTGTATCAGTGCACACCAGAGGACTGTTTATCTACCTTAAATTCTCCGCATAGTTACCTAAAAGTTATCTCTCAAAATATCAGATCAATTAATCGAAACTTTCATGATTTTGAAACACTACTTTCCCGTCTTTCTTTTGAGTGTGACGTAGCTGTTCTAACAGAATGCTGGCTTCCTTGTCTCAGTAATACTACCCTTCCCCAGCTCCAGGGTTATTCTTCGATCCACACTACTAAACACCGTAATCAGAGTGACGGTGTAGTAGTGTACATCAATTCAAATCTTGAATTCAAAGTACACGAACCTGAATTTCATGACTCTGCTTCTGGTTTAATCATCGAACTTCCGTCTGATGTTGCTATCCTCTGCGTTTATAGATCCCCTTCTAACGAGAGTATTGAAATCTTTTTCAAATCCTTAAACGAAATACTTTCTTCCTTGACCACCTTTCAAACTGTAGTTATAACAGGTGACATAAACATAAACATAGATAGCACAATATCAACTATGAACCATTGGTCGCACGAATACCTTAACTGTCTTTCTTATCACGGGTTTTTACCTGCTCACCACCTACCCACAAGAGGTAATAATTACCTTGACCACACAATCCTTAAAACTAAATTACCCTCTTCTACCTTTATTTTTGATTCCACAATTACTGATCACTTTTCTACCTTCCTTTGTTTAAATTTAAAATTACCCTGTAATTTTTCCAATACCTCAATCATAAAGACCGACTTTGCCTCACTTGACAACTCTATGCAAAATCTGGAATTGACGCATATTTATTCCATGGATGATCCAAATGCTGCTACTGACTGTCTAATCCAAACTCTATCGCAGGAGATTAATAATCACTCAACCCTGAAGCCTACAGCTAAACGCAAGAGAATCCTGAAACCATGGATTACTCCCGGACTCCTCCGATGCATGAGGAACAGAGACACTTTACACAAAAGATACAAACAGTCCCCTGATGATGATGATGGGACTCCCTTTTCCGCACGTAGACTCCCATTCGGTCCGTTGTGCGTGGGGATGCTGGCTAGCAGAGCCAGCCTAGCTCCGCCCAAAAGCACAGAAGCTTCCTGGGAGCTTCACAGGCTTCGCGGAGCGACCTCACTGTTCCGAGGATTTCTTCGCGTTGAGAAGCCACGGCCTCGCATTCCAGGATGACGTGGGCGGCTGATTCCTCGGCGTCAAGGCAGCCCCTGCAAAGCGGGCTGTCTGTGGCGCCTATGTTAAAAAGGTGTTTGTTAAGGGTGTTATGGCCCGTAATTGTTCCTATTATTATTCTAAGGTTATTTCTGCTCAGGCTGAGAAGTTTTTTGGTTAATCGCGGGTGTACAGTTGGTAAAGCCAATTTTGACTGTCTACAGTCTGTTGCCCGTGACCATCTGTTGTTATGGAGTTCGGTCGACCTTTGGCGAATCCACGCACGAAATTGTGAGAAAGGCAGGGGGAGAAGTGGGTACGGGCCTAGCACTTTCATATCAGAGCCTCTCTTCGCAAGTTCATCTGCGGCATCATTGCCTAAAGATCCACTGTGCCCTTTGATCCACTGGAGTGCAATACGATTGGACGTCGATAAACTCTCCAGGGCAAGATGGCACTCAAAAATTAGTTTGTTGTTAGTTTGTTTGTTTTCTAAAGCTTTGAGCACAGATAGGCTGTCGGATAGGAATTTAATGCCGTAGTTCCGGATGCCTAAGCGCTTTACTGCTGTAGCGGCTTGTGTTAAGGCAACACATTCACACTGAAAGATTGAACTGTGTGTGCCTAGCGGTATGTGAAAGTTGATGTTGAGGTCAAGGGAGTGTGCGCCAGCACCTGAACCGTTTTGTGTTTTTGAGCCATCTGTGTAGATGCGCACTTCATTGGCTCCCGACTGATCCCTTTCTTCCTCTACTGTTTGTATAATATAGTTTTTGTTGAACATAGGTTGGTTTGGTGTTCTATCACACGGGGCAGCGATGAGTGGCTGGTACTCAATCGCCCGGTCCAGGATTTTAGCGTGTGGGCTGGTTAAATTCTTGCCCCATATGCCCAGATGCATTAGCCTGATAGCAGCTAGTGCGGCCTCCTGCTGTATGTACAGGTCCAGGGGAGTTAATTGAAGGGCTATCTCCATGGCTGCTGTTGGGGTGGTTCTCATGCAGCCAGTGGTAGCTGAACAGGCCAGTCGTTGGAAGCGCTGTAGTCTAGTAATGGTGGTCGAGAGTTCGGTCCTCGTCCACCAAACCAGAGCGCCATAAGCCAACATTGGCCTGATCACCGCTTTATATAGCCACAGGGTAATCTTCGGAGAAAGCCCCCATGTTTTTCCTAACATTTTTTTACATTGGTATAGTGCAATTGTGCTTTTATTGAGTTTGTAGTCAAGATGCTTGTTCCAGAGCAGTTTGCTGTCAAGGATCACCCCCAAGTACTTGACTTCGTCTTTGAGTGTTAGTTCTGTGTTGAAGAGTTTTGGAAGCCTATGGGGTCCCAGGGTTCTTTTGTTGGTGAACATTATTAGTTCTGTTTTCGAGGGGTTAACCGATAGATCGTGTTTCGTGCACCAACTCTCGATTATTTTGAAGGCACTTCTCATGAGATCACACAAGATGCCCTCAAATTTCCCCGAGATTAAAATTGCTATGTCGTCCGCGTATCCCACCGAGTACAGACTGCTGGCGTTGAGCTCTGCGATGAGCTCATTTACGACCAAGTTCCACAGTAGTGGTGACAGCACCCCACCCTGTGGGCAGCCTCTACTTACGATACCTCGCGTGGTGGTGTTCACGGTAAATCGAATAGCACGGTATTTTAGCATGTTATTGATCCATTCTATGAGTGTTCGCGCAACACCGTGCGTGGCAAGTGCCTGTTCGATGCTGGCGAAGTTAGTTTTATCGAAAGCACCTTCTATATCAATGAAGGCGCCTAGGGTTGGGGTTTTTGCTTTAAGAGCACTTCCTATGCGTGAAACTACGCTATGGAGTGCTGATTCAGTTGATTTGCCTGCACAGTAGGCGTGTTGATTAGGATGTAAGGGTCTATGTACCGAAATTTGGGACCTAATCTTCCTATCCCCCAGCCTCTCCAGTGTCTTCAGGAAGAACGAGGAGAGGCTTATGGGTCTAAAAGACTTGGGTTGGGTGTAGTCACCCCTGCCCGGCTTCGGTATGAAAATTATTTTTACTTCCCGCCAGTTCAAGGGGATGTAGCGGTGGGCCAGGCAGGCTCGAAATACCTTAAGGAGGTAATCAGCCAGTAGATCTTGGCTCCACCTGAGCAGAGCTGGGAAAATACCGTCCAGCCCTGCTGCCTTGAAAGGTAAGAAGGTGTTGATTGCCCATGTTATCTTGTCTTTGTCAATTACTTCTAACGCCACCTCCCAATCCAGGCTACTCGTGGCCCTCTCCCTATGTGGTTCCCAGCTTTGCTGGGTGGCAATCTGGCATCCTGGGAAGTGGGTGGTTAGAAGTAGTTCGCTTGTTTCAGCGTCGTTTGTAGTGTAGGTGTTATCTGTTTTTTTCAGGCATCCTATTGAGTGGTCTTTGTCTTGAGCAAGACAGGTTTTACAGAACAGTCCCCTGATAATGTAATCCTTAAAGCTACTTACACAAGATACAGAAATTTCTGCAACAAGATTCTTAAAAAAATTAAAAGACAGTTCGACTCAAATGAAATTTCCAAAGCTGGTCGTAACACAAAAATGTTGTGGGATACAGTCAAGCGTGTCACGAACACAACTAAAATTACTCACCCTCCCACGGAGTTACTTTCCTCCTCGGAAACCCCTACACAATCTCTTAACGATGTTAATTCATTTTTTGTAAATATAGGCAAAGACCTCGCTGATCGTGTTCGGAATGTAATGGATGACTGCCCTCCTAATTCCCAGTTCAATAACTCCAATAGTTTGAGTTCTTTCGTTCTCTTGGAAACAAATCCGGATGAGATTGCTTCTATTATTGGTCCTCTAAAGCCCAATGCTGCAGTGGGTTTTGATGGCATTTCTACAACCATGATAAAAAGGTACTCTACAATCCTCGCACCCGTACTTTGCCATATTTTCAACCTATGCCTCGTCTCGGGTACCTTTCCATCTTCTTTCAAAAAATTCATCCCATTTTTAAAGGGGGGTGACCGTGCATCTGTCAATAATTACCACCCTATTGCGGTGGTGCCTGCCATGTCCAAAATCTTAGGACGACTGATTAATAATAGACTGACCTCATACCTTGAAGGAAACAATTTATTGTCAGCCAATCAGTTTGGATTCAGGAAGAAAAGATCAACTTCTGATGCAGCCTTGGCACTGATAAATGGAATAGTTGATAAACTAAATCAACGCAAAAAATGCCTCACAGTGTTCATTGACCTTGCAAAGGCATTTGACACCGTTCCTATTCCCTGCCTTCTTACTAAACTAGAATGTCTCGGCGTACGTGGTATGCAGCTCCAGCTCTTCCATTCATATCTTTCAGACCGTAGGCAGATAGTCAAAATCGACGGTTGTCTTAGTGAGGAGCTGCCCATTGCATTCGGAGTACCTCAGGGTAGTGTCTTAGGCCCTACTTTGTTCCTGGTGTTCATAAACGACCTGTGCAATATGCACCTGAGCACTGGTAACATTGTCTCTTTTGCCGATGATACTGCAATTACCTTTCATGATGAATCCTGGGCTGGACTGAAAACAACTGCTCAAATTGGATTTGATATAATATATAGATGGCTTATCTCTCACTCACTCACGCTAAACACGAATAAAACTAAACTCATAACATTCTCTCTAAACTCCACTACGCAACCCTTGACACCCATCACTCTAAAAGCTCACTCCTGCCGGGCCAATCTGACTACTTGCAACTGTCCTACAATTTTCTCTACTGACATGACTAAATACCTCGGTATCATCCTAGACAAACACCTTAACTTCAAAGCACATACTTACAGCTCGAGTTCGTAAACTCATATATATTTTTAAAACACTCAGACACATTGCCAATACTTATGTGATACGCACCATGTATCTTGCTATTTGTCAGTCAGTGATTTCGTACTGTATTAATATTTGGGGTGGAGCTGCGAAAACTACACTCAAACCTCTGGAAGTGGCTCAGCGAGCCATTCTTAAGGTTGCTACTTTCCGACCAATGCTCTTCCCGACCTTTGAGCTGTACAAAAAATGCAAAGTTCTAACGGTCCGGCAAACATTCTTTCTCAACACTTTATTACAACAACACACACAAACTCCTTTTACACAAACTCAATCCTTACTTAGGCGAAAGAACGAAATTTGCAAAGTACCCTTCACACGCTTTGCTTTTACTAAACGTTTCTTTTACTATCTTGGCCCATTTTTATATAACAGAATAAACAAAACTATCCCTTTACATCAATCCTCTTATGAAATGAGTAAAAAACTGATAACAGACTTTTTAACCACTTTAAACTACGACGACACTGAATATCTGCTCACTTCACAATCGTAATGACTTCTCTAATACCCCGTTTTTAAACTCATCCTCTTTCACTTCCGTTTACACACACTACACCTACATCATTGAACACAGACACACACAGCTACATCACAAAACACACAAACAAGCACCACACCAACATCACAAAACATACACATACGTACTAACACTTAGTATAAGTCAAATGCGTTTGACCCTATAGTCTTAAGCAGTCTATTAAAATGTTTGTACCCCTGTGGGAACCCGGGCTGGCGAACCTTAATACAGGTTACCATGTAAGCTAGCAAGTCCTAGCTAGGACGCCAGATTCAATAATGTTACTTTCTATTCAATTTAACCCTACATTGTAAAATTATATTTATTGTAACAGACTGTACCACACTTTTTGAAATAAATAAATTACAAAAATAACTTACAAAATAAATCATCTGATACAAGGATAACATTAACACACATTGTGAAAAAACTAGGAAACGTTCGGAGCAAGGCAAAATTGCAATCACGGACATGTCTTCTGGAATCGCTATCACACGCGTCTTGGTAGCAAAAGACATCCGCAGCAACAAACACATGATGGGTGGTATCACAGTTCTGTTTAGTGGCGATTTCCGGCAAACACTACATGTGGTGAGCCAAGGAACTAGGACTGACGAGGTGAATGCTACGTTGAATAGGTCGACTGGACGCAAGTTTATAGACTGCGCTTGACCATCAGCATGGGAGTTCTTTTTAAAGTTAGTGAAGACACTCTACCAGAGGAGAGCATTTGTAGGTGAACCTACCAGAGGCTCTTGGTAGCGTAGTTCCCACTTTAGAAGATCAGATTCGTCTGATGCACTTCTAATTCTCGGGTGTGTGAACGGGTCATTTTAACGTTCAAAAATTATCAAGCTGCAGCGCACAACCACAGTATTCTCTAGAAAATTGAAGGCCAATGACCATAAGACCGTTGGGCGGATGTCGAGTTCAGGACACGCTGCTACTTACACGGTATAGTGTACTGTAACCAAAACTGGAAACGTAGTATATGGAAAGTTTTATAAATTGTGGCTGTTAATTTAGTAAATTGTTGTGACTTACGACTTCCACGCGAACGAAGTCGCGGGCAGAAGCCAGTCTGATATAATACGTTTATTAGTAAGGAGGCTAATCTTTTATCTATGTCTGCGGAACTTATTGAAAGCAATGTATACAAATAAATAAAATTTAAGTGTCTGTTTTGCCATGTCAAAATAATAATAATTGTGTTGTCTTACGACTTCCACGCGAATGAAATCGCGGGCAGAAGCTAGTTTAGAATATTGTCTCATTATTTAAATGTAATAAATAAATCATATTATTCAAGTATCAAAATCAGCTGGGTCGTACTAACTGGGTTGCTACCTGAGCAATTGTGGCGCCCTCATTTATTTTCTACTCTTTAATGTCGCACTGTACGTCAATGTCGTGTTTTTTAGAAACCAATGTAACGGTAAGGAATCGAAATGTCACATTCTATATGTACGCACGGCTACACATCAAGCTATACATTTTCAGTATAAGCTGATCTCGCATTGTATAGGATTTTCTTACAGTGCGAGATCAGCGTAAACTGGAAATGTATAGCTTGATGTGTAGCCGTGTGTACCAAGACAATTTATCGATATTATTAATACAATTGTAGCGGCACTACAAATAAAAATGCTTCGCAACAAAATCGAAAAACGCAAAAAGAAAAGTGGCGCCATCTACAATGCCACAGGCGAACTATTCTTAGAAATTCTACATCGCGCAATCAGAGTTTACCACGACACTCGAATAGATAAAATATCCCGACATCAATTATCGGGCAGTTGCCCACCAGACACAATACCCGTCTGGTCGGAGGATCCTCCTTTTCAATAGAGGATGAGCGAACTTTACACCCTGTTCCTCATACCTCTTTACAATATTAGCAGATTTCGTGTGTGATTGACGTGGTTACAAGTAAGGAGTCGTTAAGTTGTCATAGTGAATTCAGGCCCATACGTGAATATTTTCTTGTTTAGTTTTTAGAGCGTGACTTTTCAGAAGTCGGGGTTTTAGTTTTTTAGCAGTTTATCTAATGAAATTTCCTCAATCAATTTTCCACGTAGGTATTATCAATCCAATTGGTTTAAGTCCTTGATAAATAATTCAATTTGCTACTAACTAAATACGTAGTAATTTTACTAATCACCAACAGTAATCAGTGTTACCGTACTATTAAATCATTTTTTATTAACAGGTTAGATAGAAATGTATAATCACTATCTTTACGCAATTAAAACAACATTAAGGACCTATCCTAAACCAACACTGGGTTAAGTAATTACGTAAAAAGTAATTTAAATTAGTCTTCACCCTTATTTTCAATGCCCATAAGGTTGATTTTAGCGTGTTTTGTTAAAACATACGGGGAAATAACAAACTTTGCTGGCTTTATCTATAGCTCTTATGTGTTAAAGAATAAGGTTGTTTTCCGTGTGACTGCAAACCAGGTATTTAGGTCAACGACTTGATAATACTGGATGCGGTATGTGCACAAACTATTACATAACAATAATTGTATGCTTAATTTGAAGCCACAAGCGTAAAGATTAGGGTTTTGATAAAGTTATTTTTGATAAGTTTTTTTTTTTTAATTTACTGCCTAGGACTTCCCTAACAACTCTAAGGGACGTGCTTCGTGTCCAGCTAAATGCATAAAACACAGGGTCAAATAAAATTTGCTAGCGAAACTTTGCAGACCAAAATAGGTATCGAATCCATGTCTAAACATGATTTTTAGTGGGTCAACGACCGCATTGTAATTATTTGAAAGTATAAGTTTTTTAAATCTTTCCAGCCAGAAAAATAATCATCTGCTACATAACATTTACGTTCTCATAACTCGACAAAATGTAATGAACAGCAGATATTTCCGGTTAGTGTCCTTAGAAAATGTTAATCATAAATAAAGAGTACAATGACCCCAATGAGGTTTTCATTTATTCCGATTGTAACTTTTACACATTAAAACTAGATACATAGTTGTCTTCAGCACATACCTAGATGAATTCTGGGAACAACACAGGTGCTTTCCCCGTTCCCCTATATTTTGAACACACAAGGCGTATGAAGAAACTGACCTTATCCTCCTCCATCACCAGGTCCACTTTACCTAGCGATTGTATACCCTGATTCTGGATGATGAGATTCAGACGAACTTAGCAATATTCTGTTCATCCGTGGTTCGACCAGGCTCTAGATTTTCTACAAAGTGTACTCACGAATTCACGACCATAATGATGTTAGAAGATTATTACCTGGAACAGAATAAAATATTAAGTAAATTATTTTGAAAAAACAGTAAGTGAACCACCTTATTAACTAAAGTAAGAGTATTGCTATTTCTTACACAGAACGCAAAATAAAAAGACAAGTGACGCTTTAGGACTGTCAAACTAAATGACGTTTCGATTGCCTTGAATTTGGCGTGATTTTAAGCATTTTGTTCGTCGTAGTTGCGTCGATGCAAATCTTAGTTCAACTGAATTTGACAGCTTTTATTTATTTGCGTCTCTTTCTTGTTGTATATTAGAAGGAAAAAGATAGCAAAATCTAAAGATATAAAAGTTAATTTGGTGCACAACACAACAATCACAATTGTTCATTCCTGCCAAAAGCCTTGTATTCAATTTGGTAATAGCCTGTCCATTCCGAATTATAGATGGCGTTAGCATCCATTTAACAGGGGGTTTTAAAAGTGCCTGCTATCGATAAGATATAAGCACTATGATTGTGTGATGATGACATGATCACTTCCAGTAATTGATGAGTCAGTTGCACTGATATAGTTATTATTTAATTGATAAAACGAGGAATTTGTTTGAGCACCATATTTCAATGAGTTACTTCCGACAAGGGTTAGGATGCCATTCCGAAGGAAAAAGATAGGTAGGAGATAGAATAGTCTTATAATTTACACCATATACATAACAGATACATAAATAGGGTAATTTTTTTACCAGTGCACAAACTGTCCCCATGAACTCAGCATATCATTCTAGACCCCCCCAACCCAGAAATTTATCGTCTGTTATACAAATTAAAAAAAAAAACTGCTGTTCCATACATTTTGACCGCGTAGGTATTGCACTTTTCTATGAAACAGTTTTCTTTTTTGTATAACCGACGAAAAATGTCTGCGCTGGGGGTCTAGAATGATATGCTGAATTCATGGTTAGTCTGCACACTAACTAAATTACTCTGCTAATATTATTTTCAACCTAAATCACGTCTTACATCCCACGCACTAGACGAAAATTTCAAACAAGCCACAAGATTGACCGCGGTTTGAGGTTTCGCTACTGCTTCAGGGGCAATACGTCATAGGTATACCAAGATGGCCGCGGTATCCATTACTGGGCAACTAATAAGCTACTTTATATTGGATTAATCTTGTCAAGTTCTTGATTGTATTGCGGTTTTCTAGGTCGTAGTAAGTTCCAAGGCTTGGTTCAGTGGGTAAGGCGCTAATTTTACTCTGCGTAAAATAAAGCATATGTGAATGGCATAGTAGAAGGTTTTTCAATACAATTCATTTATTTAATCTCTCTTCACAATAATGGTTTTCTTGAAAGTTAACAATGTTTATGGTAATGTTATATTCCACCATTGTAAGAGACTGGTGCCTGAAATAGGTTTTCGAAAAAGCCTGTGTTACAGGTCACCAGGGCAAAACACCCCGACAGCAAAAAGTATAGTAAAAGGTTTAGAGACGATCTTATGTGAACATCGGTAAAACAACCAAAAGGATTAGACAACAGTGTTGAAAGTCAAAAATAATAACAAATAGTAAAAAGACAAAATTAAAATAGACAACTAATGGTTTATACGAAACTGGTTATTTGTAGACTTGTAGTGCCCTGTATAAATGTATGTTGGGGTGTATAAATGTATGCTGTAGTGTATGAATGTATGATGGAGCGTGTGAGAGCGAGGATAAGATGTAAATCAGCCACGGGAGAAAGGAGGGAAGGAAATCTATTTGAGAACTGTCAAAAGATTTGTAGTTTTTTGATAGTCAAGGGTGGCTAAATAATACCAGTAGCAGAGGTCGATCGACCAGACTAAACTACGCTTGCTGCGATTGTTTCGTGAATGGGTGAGCATTTTACATGCCAAAACCCCGCCGTGCCTCGGAAAGTACGTTAAGCCGTTGGTCACGGCTCTCATTCGCGGATCTACGATACCCCTTGGTATGACTGGTTTTCAGGGGCTTCTCACGACCCGTAACCCGACCACAAAAGACAGCCGGGACCAACGGCTTAACATGCCTTAACCACTGAATTGTTAATATTTCTACCACAGCAAGAACTATTCTCAGATAGCTCGCAGGGATGCGTAAGAAAAAAGCGTAGTTTAAACTTATTGCTTATGAATGAAATCAACCCAAACACACAAAAAAAAAAAAAAAAAAATAAAAAAAAAAAAAAAAAAAACCCAAACACTGGCAATACAATCTCCAAATGTCTCAACTTTACCACTTGAAATCCCATAAAATTCAACATCCTCAATCCAGTACACTATCTACCACAACGCCACTTATTTCAAGCATTCTGAAACGAAGCCAGAACGCTTAGCGCCCCATTCTGGAAAGTGGTGCGACTGTGGCGCAACTACATGTTGCTATAAGGAATTCACTCGCTCTGGGCAATGTTCCCAATTACTAGCAGAAAAACTTAAGGTTTCCCAATTGGAATCTGTCCAGATGTGTAGCGAAACCGAGTTTTTGTCTTTCTGGTGTATCCTACTAATATTGTAAATATGAAAATTGGATGTTTGTTACTCAATCACGCAAAAACGCCCGAACGGATTTGCATGAAATTTGGCACACAGATAGCTTATAACCTGGATTAACAAAGGATATTTGTTTTTATCCCGGCAGTACGCTCCCGTGGGATAATTAGCGACCTCCTTGCGGGCGAAGCCGCTGGAAAAAAGCTAGTGATAAATAAGGCCGAAGACAGACTGCGACACGCACAAGCGACTAGATGTGTAAGCGTAGTCATCTCAGTTCTATTTAGGAATTCCTGGGTTAGATGTAAATACTGGCATTTATTTAGCTGGTAAGATTCTTCAGTAATATTTAAGCTGACTAAAGCCGTCTTTTCAGGTCATTGAGCGACTATAGAGTTACAATGGGTGAAGTCTATAAAGAATTCAACAGCATTTCGAGCGCGAAGCAACGTTGCAGCATTCCAAGTTAATGTTGAAGAGCATTTCGTGAAGTCTTGAGGAGCTTCGTTCTAGTTAGATACCTTTAGTTTTAAACTTGATATTCTTGATTATTTATCCCCGATTCTTTGGCCTGACTTACGAGTTGTAGGTCGTGCGTTTTAACCCAGGCAGGGTTAAAACGCACGACCTACAACTCGTGGCAGTATACCTACTTTGTGTTACTAATTTCACCACCACTGCTCTCAAAACGGTGAAAGGAAACATCGTGAGGAAACCGGCATGTCCTAGAACCAAAAATTCGAAGACATGTGTCTGAGCCCGCGTGGCGCTGTCTTAGCAGCGCTAACATTTTAGACTGATTATAGAGTAATTTAGATAGTTTCGCATTCAGTGCAGGGCTGTTATCAACAATAGAAAGAAAAAGAAAGAAAGAAAAATTATTTATTGGACTTGCACATGAATGTTACAAACAGTACAATACGATAATTTAACACATAAAAGAGAAAAAACTAAAACACTACTACGCTACACTACTATTAATAACATAAGATTTATACAACAAAATAAAAGTAAAATAAAAAACAAAGTCCTGTACGAAGCCAAAAGGCCACTATCTCAGCATGATGCTGCGACATTTAAAAGTGTCGCAGCGCTGGAATTCTTATAGGTTGAACGCGTCTATCTACAACCCTTATATCAGCGGCAAATAGTTGAATTCGCTGCCGTTGCACGATTGATCGCCACACTCGATCCCAAAAATTAGGCCGGCCTAGCTACCGCCACACACAGCAACACTATCGCAACAATAGTTGTCGCCCATAAAGAATTCACCAGCGCTTCGGGCAACGTTCCCAATTACCGCTGGAGAATGCTTTGTAGGTCTTGAGGACGGCCTGTGGAGCACCACTCGTGTGCGGAGCGGATTTAAGTTTTAAATATCTTCTTTTTTTCGAGAATTATGAAAGCTGTTATGGTTTATTCTGTAATTAAGGACGGTAGGATTTGTATTGGTTTTATAACGAATTTATTTAGAACTAGCAGCGCTCCGCGGTTTCACCCGCGTAGTTCCCGTTCCCGTGGGAATACGGGGATAAAATATAGCCTATGTAACCCGGGGATAGTGTAGTTTCTCAACAGTGAAAGAAATTTACAAATCGGTTCAGTAGTTTCGGAGCCTATTCAATGTAAACAAACAATCAAATCTTTCCTCTTAATAATATTAGTGTAGATGGATAGGTATAGGCTAGCTTATAAAAGATACATTATGTTATTGTCTCTGAACAGAGAGGTGGAAAGAGGGTAAAGAGGCTTTTTCCCAACTATGAAACATTAATGGCCACTTTTTTTAAAATATTCTTTCGTACGAACCTTAACAGTTCCTGAGTGAACCTACTGGTTAAGTTTACAACCATTCAAATCGATACCAAGATCGAATTCCTATATTGCAATAGCACGTTTAACTTGACAGTTCTCTTCTTTTTAGAATAGATAGAAAAGATACGAATGTCGTTCACGCCAACGTTAGTCTAGCTGTTCTTTCGAAATGGTTTCCTGCTAATAATCTTTTACTCAATGCGAACAAAACTAAACGACTTAAGCTCTCGTTACCAAATGTACCCCAAGTAGGTCTAAACTTAAAACTTGATGGCAAGAAACTAGATGCTATTTCGGAAACTGTATTTTTGGGAATTACTTTAGATTCAAAGTTGCAATGGGGTGCTCACATTAGAGCTCTTTCATGTAGATTAAGCTCAGCTGCTTACGCAGCCGCAGTAAGAAAAATGAGGCAGTTGACTGATGTAGCCACGGCTAGGTTAGTTTACTTTGCTTATTTTTAACAGTATTGTTGTCTTATGGCGTTCTGCTGTGGGGATCGGCAGCTGACGTAGATTTATTTTTCATTTTACAAAAGAGGGCAATCCGCGCAATCTATAAAATGGGGCCTCGCGAGTCTCTTTGAAAAAAATTCAGCGAAATTGATAAATAACTCTGCCTTCTCTTTATATCCTAGAAAATATCTTGTATGTTCGCAAAAACTTAGGCCTTTTCAAAAAACGATGCGATTTCCATAATCTGAATACACGTAGTAAAGATGAAATTGTGATTCTAAAATTTAGATTTACTAAAACTAGCAAGTCATTTCTAATAAACAATATCCACTTCTATAACAAGTTGCAAAAGTCAGTTACAGAACTTAGCGATGAAAAATTTAAAACGCACATCAAACGTGTCCTTATCAAAAAAGCATATTATAAGATAAAAGACTACGTTGAAGACAGGGAAGTTTGGCATTAATTCCTTCTGCACATGTGGCTTCCCTGGTACCTACTATGTGAAAGTCTATTAACTGCTCTCAAATACAATGTTCTTTTCAATTTTTACAATGCTGACATATTCTCGTCATTATTTGACATTATACATCAATTTTAATATCGACAATTTTTAGTGATTGTCATGGAAATCATGTCACTATGTTTAAATAGGTTCATTTTATTTGTGTAGATTATTTTACATATTGTGAATGAGATAACGTTGTAGGCCTTACAGACTAGATTTGTAGACGATTTTCTATTCTGTATTTGTACCTGGTACTTATTGACAGGCCTGCACTGTCCTCCCATACATTTTATCTCTGTAATTTGAAAACATTGTTAAAGCCAATTATTTTTTAAAGAGTAACCGTGGAGTTTCTTGCCCGCTCTTCTCCATAGGAAACAATAATTTGGAACCGTGCACCTAGCTTCCGACGTTTCATAAGTGCCCATGCAGGTTTATATGAAATAAAATATTTTGATTTGATTTGAAAACAGGTAAAAAAAAAATTCTACATTTTTCCGTCAAGCAACAACAATTTATTATTCAATATGTAATTTAAAAATTAAATTGCTGTGCGCTTGTCTCACAAAAACTCGGAAATGGCCACATATTAAAAAGGCATTAGCTATAAAGATATAAAAAGACAATACAGCAGTCGATCCATATACAACCAGAAGGCTTACCCTACCTAACCTACACTTAAACGAAACTTACCTTTCCAACAGAATATCCTTCTCAAATAAACAATAACAGCGAAAACACTTTAATCCTCTCAGCTCCGATATGAACTAAACGTTGCATTTATACATTATACATCCAACGCACGGGGCGGAAATTAAACGCTGCATTGGCGGAGAATTGGAGCGACCCGGGCGATGCCCCAGATACGGCGCGTCCTTAGGATGGCTGCACATGGAGCGACAGGACCAAGCAATAAACTGTCTCCGAAAACTTAAAGATGATTTATTATCTAAAAGTTGGAAGACCTCTCACAAGTTGGACTGATGACCTTGTGAGGGCCGCAGGAGTCCGCTGGATGCGGGAAGCACAGAACCGGTCGAAGTGGCGGAGCTTGGGGGAGGCCTATGTCCAGCAGTGGACGTCTTTCGGCTGAAATGATGATGATGATCTTTCTAACTAAGAATGACAGACAGGATATCGCCATCATGGCCAAACCAGTAATAAAAAATGTGACTTAGGTATAATTTCGCAATAGAAAATGGCTTGGTATTATTTTCGAGATTTTTTATGGCTGAATTCAGTCATACACTCACGACTTACTTAATGTTCATCACCTGGTGTGATTTTGCAACACCTATAAAAGTCGAGAGGATGAAAACATTGAAAGATAAGGGCGCACGCAACCTGTATTTACAAAATATAACACTGAACATCACCAACCTAAGGAATCAAAATCTTCAAGACGAAAACCAACAATAATACTTTATATTATTCAAAAGATTCCATTCAGTCCATTGTCAGAAAAGTCACATTGAAATCCTTCTTCAAAGCAAAATCGCGTGTTACTGCAGTGTGGTTGCAAAATTGTTCAGCGTGCAAACAGCTTTACTTGTGGAGACGCCTGGCATTTAAGTAAAGAACTTTATTTTATGGAATTGCATTTTGTTTTTACCTCGACTTTAGATTGAAGTAAGTTGGGATTTTAATTACTTAAATTTAAAGGAGTTAATTTGGTTGAAGGAATAGCAAGCAGCTTTTTTATAAGTCATGAGGACTTAAAAAATACTAAATACAGTATGTAAAATACCAGCAATGGACCACTTAATATCTTGTCCAGCGTTTCCTGTTGTCTGCATGCTACAGCAGGCTTAGCACGAGCATCGATTTGTCGACGGAAGAATAGACATGACAACTAACTAAATGATGTAAGTACAATAGGAGAAGATAGCTAAGTTTTTCTATTAATTATCTCAGTTATGCGTTCTAAACGAATCATGATTTTGTAGATAATCATTCGATAAAAGTTTGTCGTCAGTGTGATTTTGACAGTTTGGGAAGAAATATTCTATTGAAATAGTCTACATTTATACCTAGACAAAGATCGTTAGAAACGAAAGACAAAATGACAGATTGTAGTATCTACAGTGCGATGTCAAAAAAGGGAGAAACAAAATGTCACTTTGTATTGAAAAAGCACTGTCTATTCTTCGTAGAAATAGAAAGCCTCATGCTAAGCCTGCAGGAGTTGATGGACGCTGCTGAAAGTGCCAAGCTCGTAGCCAAATTCTGGAGGGACTGTGTTTAGATTGCTATCAACACGCTAAGAAGAATAAGAAGGAGTACCACAAGCAGTGCGGGTAATTGTGTTACACAGTAACAGTAAGGGCCTTATCACACTAGCGGTTTGCGAGCGTCTGCGTGGGGGCGCTCAGCGGATGCGTCGCGAATACGCCGCGGCTGCACATCGAAGACGTCGCGCGCGGACGCGTGGCAAATTCGCAAAGTTTTCGTCGCCTGTTTGTAGCAAGTCAACGACGTACACTCAGTAACAGAATGTATTCCGTCGAGGAGACACTGCTGTTGGCTTTGTTACTTCGAAGACGAAAGCAAAAAGACATGGCGTCCACGCTGCTATTCGCGGCGATCTCGTTGCGTTTCGTGTTCGTTGCGCGCCCGCTCCGCTTTGACGACGCTCGCATTTCGCTAGTATGATAAGGCCCTAAGAATGACTATAATTTTGACTGTTCGACAATTATTAAAATAATGCGTTATTTACGTTGTTGAGCAGACAAATTTTTCGTAAATAATGAAGCAATGTAATTAGCAATATCTGTCAAAATGATTCACATTGCGATTGAAGTGAAAGCCATTTCTTTTTTGTGGGTCATTGAGTACCTTCTCCCGCTCTGGGTGGAGCAGGAGGGCGTGTCAGACTTTTACTGACTAAAACTCACCCTTGTTCGTTCAGTTGCCTGTGTGCCATGGGCCACGGTATGTCTTTCGAACAACCCGCACCTCTGGCAGGCATCGGCTCTTGCGGACCCCACCAGTTGGTGCTGACATCTGTAGACTAGGATTAGCCTAGGATTCTTCTAATGCAAAACTATCGTACTTCCAAACCACTAGGTAGTCATAAATCAAAGATCCCTCGTTATCAAAGTCAAGTTTTTCACAGAACGACTATGACGTCAAAGCCACCTACGGATTAGGGTTGCCAACCGTACTCTAAAAATTAATATTGTACTCTTTTTCTTATAAGTTTACTCTTTAATCTATAACAATAGACTAGGTACGTCCGCCAAAATACTATTTATTCATAAACTGACTTTTTTGAGGCAAGTGAAAAAGTGATTTCTTTTTTCTGCGGTTTTTCTATATTTTCTACTGTGAGGCTAGATCATGAATGTGAAGTGGCGTGAAGAGAGGAACAGGGCTTTATATATATTAATTAAAATGAGCTCCTGATCTTACATTAACGTAGAATTTGAATGTTTTGAGTCCTACAATTCCTGTAAAAACAATGAAAAAATGTTTTGTAAGTACCGCAAAACGTGCTCGAAAATACGTAAAGAGGAATTCATTATAACATACGGCATTACCAGCAAACAGCGTGTTTTAGTTATAAACATTACGTTAATAAATGGTACTCTATTTGATTTATCTGTACTTCTTTATTTACTCTCTGAAATCAGAATTAATATGCTTCTAGAAAAAGTTGGCAACCCTAGTACTGATAAACTTAATTCTCGTAGACACAGTCTACACATCATTATTGACAAAATTCGTGGAATACCGTCTATTCAGCGACTGAACCCTGAAGTCGAAAAATTTCAGTACGGAGCTATTTTTAAAACGGTCGTTTATAAGCGTTCGTGGAATAAAGGCATGAATGGGTAGGGGATTTACTGGCTCTTCATTCGTCATACTTGAGAATATGTACTCGTACACCTGGAGATTTCTTGTAGCCTGAGCTCGCACCCCTGCTTGGTAGAGTTACGTTTACGAGTTGCTCAAAAACGTAAACAACGAAATGAATGATAAAAGATTTTATTTCTGTAAGTAGGTTTGTACAGACACTTATACACGTCAATCATATTTTTTTAAACTAGATGAGGTAGGCGTTCTGAAATTAAGCTTCATTTAAGATGTGTAAAAGCTATATTTATTTAACTAAACTTGCAACTTGAAAATTTGGTAATTGCACGTTTAGTTAAAAATAGCTTTTACACATCTTATACAGGATAAGTTTTTATCCAGTGCGCAAATTTTAACTTACTGAAGATGTTTCCCAAATACCGGGAAAAAAATTTTTGTCCTAACGAAGTCTCCGTTTCTTGTCTCTGTTCTTCGAAGTTTAGGCAAATAGGCGCTACCTATTCCTATCACTGGTAATAAGTCACTTCGAGCATGCAATTTATTTAGAGTGCACATAGACTTTTACCAATTTTGTAGTGAGACATCTGCCTAGTCTTTTCCCAACTATTCTTGGGGTTGGCTTTTAGTCTAACCGGATGCGGCTGAATACCATTATTTTATGTGGAGCGGCTGCCCATAACCTAGTTACTGAGTAGACCAGCAGATTGTGTCAGTGATTAGTTGATAACACATGCATGTTTCATTTCAACAGATGAACGTGGAAGTTGAATGTAAATAATAATTCATGAACGTCTAAAGACTTCCGTAAACATCGGATGCTAGACTCCGGAATTGCTCCACAAATATACGTCAAAAATCATAATATCCGGACAAATGTCAGACCACCTGGAACTTTCCAGTTTAGTGAAATCTATTCGTATTAAATAAATAACTGATGAAGTCGGTTAAAATAGGAGTCGATATCCGATGACACACATTTTGAAATACGAGCAAAACAACTGTGACCACCACGATCTGCTGGTCACTCTGTTTATGACGTACTTACTAGCTTCTGCCCGTGACTTTTCCCGCGTAAAACTCCTTGTTTAACAAAAAAAAGGTATTGCACAGCAGTATTAAAGCAGCACATTTTTTTTTAACCATCGGCGAAATAACCCGATCTTCCGAAGGACTTTTCTTAATTTTTTACTCGCATGTTTTTCTACAAATGTTCCTGCATCTCACTCAATAACGTTGTGCGTGTCGACTAGCGTCTAATTGCTCATCACTGATACTACCTCTGCGGGACACGTCGCCTAGTGAGACGGCGTGCTTTTTAGCCAGGCCCACCAGTGAGTTCGAGCCCGCGACTAGATTCCCCTTAAACCCAATAGAATGCATACCAGCGCGTTGAAAAAATACACGGTTTGATTTAAAACTTTCGGCGCTAAAAAGTGCGTCAAAGACCCAGTGCGCGAAAAAATGCGAAAAAATCCTGTTGCTATATTTTTACGCAGTCGCCAAATCGACAAGATGCTTTATGAGCGTTCATTCCACGCAGGCTGGCAACAACGCATTTTTAGTACTTTTTCGTGATTATTTCATTAAATACACACAAAAGTACCATTTTTTTTTCAGCCATGTACTAGATCGTTGGTATTTGTAATTATTTTTAACATTTTCTTTTTAATAAAAACATTTTTATAAGTACATACCAAATAACTTAAAAAAAAATGCATACAAACTTGTAAATAACAACGATCTAGTGCATGGCTGAAAAATAATATTATTTTTGGTATTTAATCCCGCGTGGAACAAACGCTTTTAACACCACGGCATAGTTAATCGTTCTATACTTCTATAGATTTAATTTTCCAACTTTTTTTTTAATTCAACTAAGAATTGTAACAAATCAAACTTAAACCTAAGGGAAGGAACAAAAAATGTAAGTATAAAGAATAATCATTGTAATGATTATTCTTTATACTTACATTTTGTTAACATTAACCTTGAAATTTAAGCATTCTCTATGTACCTTCATACTCATTTTCTGGAAGGAAATATAGTATTTGCGTGTTACAATAACTATTTCTTTAATATCTGTAATAAAATAAATTTGATCTTTGTAATTTTCTATGTTGTGACATGTATGTCAAGATTTGTCAAACTGTCAGTTACTTTTCTTTTTTCCCATAGAGTTTCTCACTAATCTATGAAGAATTACTTTTTGGTTTAATTATTATAAATTATTTTTATCAATATTAGCTGAAATATTGTATTTTATTAACTATGATTGTTTACTTCTTAATTTTAAATTATATCTTTAAATTCTTTACACACACATGGTTGTATAATATGTGCTGGCTGGTTACATGTGTCTGGCCACTGGAGGATATAATTTTAAAATGTAAAAAATGTTCTGGAACGGCTGAAACTAGTATAAATAGAGGACGAAGCGCAGAAAGCGGGACTACTACGAGAGGGAACTACGAAGAGGGACAGCGACGTAATTTGATGTATGGAGGTGCTGTTTATTTTTCTGAAAAGCCTCTACTAATAATACTACTACTGCTACTACTACTGCTGCGGCCCTACTATTGAGCTTCGGAGTTTTGTCGGGTCCCTCCTGTTTCCACTGCTCGTCTTACTGGAAAGTTCTAGAACCGAGCACCAATAGACAACAAGGCGCTCATACCGGATCCTCCTCACGACATATCCTCCTCCCAGTGTGTGTGACTTAAGAACCCTCCTCACAATATATCCTCCTCCCAGTTTGTGATACTAAAGGACTCTAGTGAAATAGGTAATTTTTATAAAACTATTTGTATTTTTTATTAATTTAAATTAAAAATGTAAAAATCTGCTTAAATCTTTATTTCCCTTAGGTTTAAGTTTGATTTGTTACAGTTTTAAACTGTAGCTCAATAGTAGGGCCGCAGCAGTAGTAGTAGTAGTAGTATTATTAGTAGAGGCTTTTCAAAAAAATAAACAGCACCTCCATACATCAAATTACGTCGCTGTCCCTCTTCGTAGTTCCCTCTCGTAGTAGTCCCGCTTTCTGCGCTTCGTCCTCTATTTATACTAGTTTCAGCCGTTCCAGAACATTTTTTACATTTTAAAATTATATCCTCCAGTGGCCAGACACATGTAACCAGCCAGCACATATTATACAACCATGTGTGTGTAAAGAATTTAAAGATATAATTTAAAATTAAGAAGTAAACAATCATAGTTAATAAAATACAATATTTCAGCTAATAATATTGTTAAAAATAATTTATAATAATTAAACCAAAAAGTAATTCTTTATAGACTAGTGAGAAACTCTATGGGAAAAAAGAAAAGTAACTGACAGTTTGACAAATCTTGACATACATGTCACAACATAGAAAATTACAAAGATCAAATTTTATTTTATTACAGATATTAAAGAAATAGTTATTATACTATATTTTCTTCCAGAAAATGAGTATGAAGGTACAGTAGCCCTCACTAATGGTGCCCCAATCTCAAAAAGCAATAGATTGACACTTCGCTTTAACTTACGACCTTCTTATAATAAGCAATTTCTATAGGCTATAATACTATATACACACACACTCTCAAACGTTTACGAATGAATGTATTTCCTAAATTCAACCGTTAAAGCAAATGGCATGATAGCTGAGCGGTTACTGCACTTGATTATCGCGTTTGAGCGCAGCGAGTCGCGGTTTCGAATCCCACTCGCTGTGTGATAGTCTTTTTATTGTTTTAAAAATCACTTTTGAGTATAGTTTCTTGTTCTGTTCTTCTTATTCACTAAACTCGTAAAACTTTATCATTATACCCACAGAAACCTAAATAAATTTAAATGATTTACGACTCATTCACCGCGACTTATAGAACGGTGTTGGTTGATAATTGTGTGCTAGTGACGTGTGTTTCATCTATTAGCGTCCTTCTAATTCATTTTAAAATGTAAGCAAATTTAAATATAGAAATGAAAGCGAATATTATTGCGCTGCATAAAAGTGGACTTAATAATCACAAATACCTATGTGATGAAACCGGACTGAGTGTGAGTATTATGATTTAAATATAAATATTAAACATTTATTTAATTAAAGTGTAACTGCTGATCCTTGTAGTTATTTTTAAACGTTTTATAAATATCACAATGTCTAAATAGAATAAAAATATAAAATTTCAATGTAAATTTATTTCCTAGATTATAGAACGATGAAAATAACAATAAACTTAATATCTATGTGAAATTGCCCTTTTAAATAATTTTGTTTCTAAATAGTAGGTAATACATAAAGTGTGTATTTTGCTTAGTAGCCTAACAGTACCCCTTTTTTGTTTTAGTGAAATACTGTGAGTCGGTGGGTGAAAAGATATGAGGAAGGCGGTAGCCTTGCCCGTGGAAAGCAAAGTGGAAGACCCCAGCTCCTATAACAGGCACACGTTCAGCGAATATGAAACAAGTGGTTTCAAAACGACAAGACATTTTGCCGAATTATTCGACACATCTTTACGAACCGTGCGCCGTGCACTCCACGCAGAAGGTTCATGGCAAACAAGGCATCATGGAAAACCAGCTCGAGAATCAGCTTAAAAAACATAGTTAACGGAAAAAACATTAACATTAAGTTATAAATTACAAATATTTATTTATTTTAGTAATATTCAAATAATATTTTGTCTTATCCGTAATCTGGATTATTTTGAGGTTTAGTTTCAATCTTCTTTTCGGAATGAAAATGAACACTTAAGCTATAACCTCTTTAAGTCCTATTAAATACGATTTGTTAACTTTGAGGTTTGAGTTAAAACGAACTCACTCGCAGTAGAATAAAAGTAGTACTACTGAGTCATTTAATTGTATTGTGACAACTTGTCTGCATTTGTTACTTTTACGTGGGTAGATTTTTGTAGAATATTGTGATTTATTTAGAGTACCGACACACAGTAGTAATCAGCACAATATTATTATATTACTAAGATACAATAGCCTGATTATCATAGTTCACCAACTAGCTTATTTACTTCAATAAATTGTTCTTTATGAGAAAATAAACTGTTTTAACAAGAAGTTATTATTAGTTATTTTTATACATTCTTCATGAAGTTATAACGAATAAACATTTTGTAATCATTTATTATTGTTAAACCTTTATTTAAATAACAATACGAGTAATGAAACAAATTTGTTACATTATTATTCTGGTATATTAATAAATCGAATAATAAAAGAACAGATGAAGATGATTGTTAAAAAGAAAAATTAAAGCTTCATCGCGAGATTTGAACCCAGACCTATGAGTTTCTTAATCCAAGACGATACGCTGCACGCTACCGGAACTCAAATTATAAAAGTAAATTTTAGCAATGGTATGAACCGACCAAGGTCATGTCTGTCGTCGCCGACGGTATGTATAAAATACAAAGAGTAACGCCAGTGTGTGAGTAGAGCGGTGAGTTTTGTGTTAATACATCACTTATACACACAGCTGTAGGTACGGCCTGGACCGCCACTTCATAGCAATATAGCCCTTAGTATGCGACTGCATTAGTGAATCTTGATAGTACATAGAGAATGCTTAAATTTCAAGGTTAATGTTAACAAAATGTAAGTATAAAGAATAATCATTACATTACCCCGAAAACCCCTGATTTTTTTTGAATACAATGAAAAAAAATTCTTGTTTAGAAATAAGAGAGCATTAATTAGCATAAATTAAGCTAAATGAGTATTTACAGTGGTACAGTAAGTTTAAAAAAAATTAACACTAGTTTTCCCCATATCCCCAGAAAATTATCAACTAGAAAAATTTTGATGTTATAAATAAGACCTTGCTCTTTCATACATCTTTCATTAACCTACCTTACACACTTCCTCAATCATACATCACCAGCATACTTAGGGGATATGGTTCACATTCAATGACGCATACCCCACAAGGAATTATTTTTAAGGTTTACGAAGGCTTATTTATTTAATTTAGGTGTCGTAACCGGCACCTTTTTTTAAAACCCGTTAAAATTAAAAGAAATTATTTACAAAGTTTTTCTGCTTAAGAAAAGCAGCCAAGCATAAAGTGCTTAAGAAAAGCCTTCAAGTCAAGGATCAAGGAGATCAAGGATTACAAAGAATAAACCTTCGAGTTACAAGTAGTTTAAGTATCTAAAAAAAATTATTATACAAGTTAGTTTAAGATGAAGATACACTAAGGCTTATTTTACGAGTTGTGAGACCGCTCGACACAATGGCTTATTTTAAGAGTTGTGTACCGCTCTAAAATAAAAATAAAATAATCTAGATATAAATAGTGGTACCTAACTAAGCCAATTTTTTTTTTAATTTTGTGAAGTACAAAACTTAAATCTAAATGGTTTTTACAAGAATAAATAAAAGTTTCAAAAATAGAGCAGATATCTATACTTTAATTAACCCAAAATTAATTTTAAGAAATTTTACCCGACAATTGCAAAACTCAAAAAGAGGTTTATGTGTTTTCTACAGGTTGCACTAGCTGTGGAAAAGTGTTGGTAGTGAGAAGTATTAGTATTTAGTGTAATGTAGATGTGTAGGAATGTATAAGCGTCCACAGGATACTCTCCTGTTTCTGCCGTGAAGTGTCCTAACAACCAACTTGGGAGTGTCCACGAATGGATTATCACATCAAGCGGCCGTTAGGTACGAATACCAGAGGGTAGACGTAGTGGTGTGCAAGTCTGTGGGATGCAGTGTAGGCGATGTTTTTGTAGAGAGTAAAGTATAATGTGAGATAAACGACTACGGGATATTGTCCAATAGCCGTCGTAGAGTAACCAATCTCCAACCTTGGCAGTGCCCACTAGTGGGTTAACACTCCAAGAGGCCGAAAGGGTGCCAATTATCTTTCGATAATGGAATGTGTAGAGTACCTAGATGAAGTTTAGTATAAAGAAGAGTCGAGTAAAAGTGTATGAAAAATAATAAAATGCTTACCAAATTAAAATCCAAATATACTCACTTGAGAAAGTGTAATTTAGAATTTAGGAAGATGAATATCTGAAAATCTGAGGGGTGGGTTAGTATAAAATTGGGCGCCAAACTGTAACAAATCAAACTTAAACCTAAGGGAAATAAAGATTTAAGCAGATTTTTACATTTTTAATTTAAATTAATAAAAAATACAAATAGTTTTATAAAAATTACCTATTTCACTAGAGTCCTTTAGTATCACAAACTGGGAGGAGGATATATTGTGAGGAGGGTTCTTAAGTCACACACACTGGGAGGAGGATATGTCGTGAGGAGGATCCGGTATGAGCGCACAGTGTGAAAAAATCCCGGTTTTTGTGTCATCGTGTTTTTATTGAATTAATCGATAAAGTCTACAATTCTGAGGGTTAGAGTAAAACTCCGGGTTCGCCAAGACTTGTACTTTTTTTTTAAAAAAATGTCAAAGTTTCGGAATATCCGACTCATGAAAAACGAAAAAAAAATCACTATAATTTAACGGAAGTACTTATTCCAGAATGTATTTATCCTAACGAAAAAAGGTATAATAGCCGACTGTTCCACCAATTCCTGTTGCTTTAGTATGAATGGGTCGAGAGATATGATTTTTTTTCTCATTTTTCGTTTTCATTTTTTTATTCATCTAAACCGCCGTAGTAGGTAGTCATTCCTACATCAAAAAAATGCTGATACTTTCTATTATGTGTAGTATTATTTCCAAAACCTAACTCATTGGTTTCCAGGAGTTATTGGAAATTTTAGTAATATCCGAAATATCTGCACTTAGGGCTGCCACTTCAACCAAAACATAATTTGTTTATTTTTATTAAGTTTTAGCTTTCTTATCACGACCAAAACAAGATATCATTTGTGGCTTAAAATGGCAAAGATTGAGTAATTTTATAAAGGAAATAAAAAAAAAACAAATGGAGAAATTGGTATCATGTTGATTGATACACCTTTTTTGGAAACCGTCTATAAACTTTAACCCAAAAGACTTAACTAATAGTAAATAAAAGAAAATCCTTTCCGATGTCTCATAAGTAAATTAACATGAGTATTATATATACATTTTGTCAATTTTTTAAATATTTTTAGTCAATTTTGTTCTTTTCATTATTAATTTTACAATTTTTTTAAAACCAATTTTGGTTTTACTTTTTGATTTTACAACTTATTTTGAATAAATTTTAGTAAACTTTTATATTTTACAATTATTTTCTTTTTGATCAATTTTATTATACTTTTTGTGTTATAACAATTTTTTAGAATAATGTATTTTGTATTTTATTTATCTATATGAATTATTTACCTATCTAATCATTTTAAATCAATTTTCATTATGTATTTACATCAATTGTATTGATTTTTAAAAATACGATGAGAGTGCGCCCCTGCTTAAATTATTTACGTGAACCATTTCTATTTATTATTAAATAATAATAAATATAAAAACCACACAAAAACCATAAACCATAAAAAAACTACACATTAATAAATATAGTTAAATATTGTATATAAATATATACAATATTTTCCTATAAAGCAAAATCAAAGGTTGTTCCACCTGGACTTGAAACAATTTCAGGGGACTGAGCGCCAGTCAACGTTTATACCGTAACCGTACTCTGCACTTCAACAACCTCAGTAAGGCGTGACTGAGGTACGTCGTGCAGAACTACGGCCGGGGGGCTTGCCTTAACTGGCCGGCCCGCGAGAAGAATGTTGAATTAATTGTAACTAACAATGGTGCCGATTCTGTTGTACAGTCGCCAGCAGGTCAAGCTATCCCAAACTGTCAAATTTTCCCAATTGAACATAATTCTTATTCCTTTGTAATAAAGTTGAAAAACTATCAAATAAATTTGACAGATTGGGGTAGCTTGATGTGCTGGCCTCTGTACACCGAACTAAATTAACTAAACTATAACTAAAATTCCTTACTTTTGACTATGAGAATCTTAACGCTATTCTGTAAAAAAATATCTCTAAATTTATAAACAATTTTGACTACTAAAATCGAATTTGACAATCGCGAGTCACACGTGGTATTTTTTGGCTTCGCAACGAGGTACTTATTTGCCCTACCCCGTGATTTTTATTAGAGCCAGAAGCGCGCAGGGACGGCAGCCTCGACGTGATTTATTTGGGATTTAGACTTTTTGCATGGAAAATATGAAAAATTATTACCCACATGTTGAGTTTTAGAGGTGTGGGGTTTTATAAAGGGGGTCGGAATTTTCATTATTTTTGCGATAGGACACACCATTTTCGAGATATAAGCAAAAGAAAAGAAAAAATACAGTACTATTTTTGCACCAGAAGTCGAGGTGGCGGTATGAATTTTAGTTCTTGACAGCTAATTTTATTCCACACCTATTTAATCGCGAGTAAAAATAGTCAGATTTAGTTAGATAACCAAAATTTTATGTTGAATAGATTAATGAAATTGACAACAACAGGATAGCAAAATTGCCATTTTCACTAAACTAATAACTCAGTGTAATCTTAGTGCTGTCAAACTAAAATATAGTTAAGTTGTGTCACTTCAGTCAATTTCAGAATGGTAAATCGTCGTTTGACAGGAATAAACTAAATTTTGGTGATTTTTAGTCTAGTTTAGAGAATTTTGTGACAACAGAATCGGCACCAATGAAGATGAATTTTAGTTCGGTTAGCCCATATAATATTTTGCAAATTCATATACATTTTCCTTTGGAATTGCCAACTCCATATTAATTATTAGGAAGTATTTAAAACACCTCTTTTTTCAATTAAAATATATTCTTGTTGTTTTGTTTTTTCGGATACTGAAAGTGACAACCCTAAGGAAAATTTTGAATTTCCAATAACTCCTGGAAACCAATGAATTAGGTTTTGGAAATAATACTACACATAATAGAAAGTATCAGCATTTTTTTGATGTAGGAATGACCACCTACTACGGTGGTTTAGATGAATAAAAAAATGAAAACGAAAAATGAGAAAAAAAATCATATCTCTCGACCCATTCATACTAAAGCAACAGGAATTGGTGGAACGGTCGGCTATTATACCTTTTTTGGGTAGGATAAATAAATTCTGGAATAAGTACTTCCGTTAAATTATAGTGATTTTTTTTTCGTTTTTCATGAGTCGGATATTCCGAAACTTTGACATTTTTTTTTAAAAAAAGTACAAGTCTTGGCGAACCCGGAGTTTTACTCTAACCCTCAGAATTGTAGACTCTATCGATTAATTCAATAAAAACACGATGACACAAAAACTGGGATTTTTTCACACTGTGGAGCGCCTTGTTGTCTATTGGTGCTCGGTTCTAGAACTTTCCAGTAAGACGAGCAGTGGAAACAGGAGGGACCCGACAAAACTCCGAAGCTCAATAGTAGGGCCGCAGCAGTAGTAGTAGCAGTAGTAGTATTATTAGTAGAGGCTTTTCAGAAAAATAAACAGCACCTCCATACATCAAATTACGTCGCTGTCCCTCTTCGTAGTTCCCTCTCGTAGTAGTCCCGCTTTCTGCGCTTCGTCCTCTATTTATACTAGTTTCAGCCGTTCCAGAACATTTTTTACATTTTAAAATTATATCCTCCAGTGGCCAGACACATGTAACCAGCCAGCACATATTATACAACCATGTGTGTGTAAAGAATTTAAAGATATAATTTAAAATTAAGAAGTAAACAATCATAGTTAATAAAATACAATATTTCAGCTAATAATATTGTTAAAAATAATTTATAATAATTAAACCAAAAAGTAATTCTTTATAGACTAGTGAGAAACTCTATGGGAAAAAAGAAAAGTAACTGACAGTTTGACAAATCTTGACATACATGTCACAACATAGAAAATTACAAAGGTCAAATTTTATTTTATTACAGATATTAAAGAAATAGTTATTATACTATATTTTCTTCCAGAAAATGAGTATGAAGGTACATAGAGAATGCTTAAATTTCAAGGTTAATGTTAACAAAATGTAAGTATAAAGAATAATCATTACATTAACACACTGGGAGGAGGATATGTCGTGAGGAGGATCCGGTATGAGCGCCTTGTTGTCTATTGGTGCTCGGTTCTAGAACGAGCAGTGGAAACAGGAGGGACCCGACAAAACTCCGAAGCTCAATAGTAGGGCCGCAGCAGTAGTAGTAGCAGTAGTAGTATTATTAGTGGAGGCTTTTCAGAAAAATAAACAGCACCTCCATACATCAAATTACGTCGCTGTCCCTCTTCGTAGTTCCCTCTCGTAGTAGTCCCGCTTTCTGCGCTTCGTCCTCTATTTATACTAGTTTCAGCCGTTCCAGAACATTTTTTACATTTTAAAATTATATCCTCCAGTGGCCAGACACATGTAACCAGCCAGCACATATTATACAACCATGTGTGTGTAAAGAATTTAAAGATATAATTTAAAATTAAGAAGTAAACAATCATAGTTAATAAAATACAATATTTCAGCTAATAATATTGTTAAAAATAATTTATAATAATTAAACCAAAAAGTAATTCTTTATAGACTAGTGAGAAACTCTATGGGAAAAAAGAAAAGTAACTGACAGTTTGACAAATCTTGACATACATGTCACAACATAGAAAATTACAAAGATCAAATTTTATTTTATTACAGATATTAAAGAAATAGTTATTATACTATATTTTCTTCCAGAAAATGAGTATGAAGGTACATAGAGAATGCTTAAATTTCAAGGTTAATGTTAACAAAATGTAAGTATAAAGAATAATCATTACAGAATCTACTCGCTTTTCGCACGTTAACAAAACCACATGGTAACAGCCTGGTAAACAAAACCATAGCACATGGTGGGCTTCACTTTTACACACCATTTCACCCCAATATGGCGACGTATTGGGTTGCGGAAACAGGTGTTGATAATAAGCGGGTGCTTTAATGGCATTTTTTTTTTTTTGTGTAGTGTGTGTAGTACAAAAGGGGTTGGCGAAAAGGCTAACCTATCATCTAGGGTTGGACTACCGTAGGGGTTCCCTATAGGGGTCTTAATGGTCCACCAATAAGGAAAGGAGAAATACTTATGAGTATAAATAAATTAGCTAAAACAAAAAACAGATTTTCTGAACTCATACTTGAAGTAAACTACAATAATAATAATAGGTATATAACCTATCATCCGAAAGCTAAAGTATTTGGGTATGTCGGAAGCGTTAGGCATCAACGCTGCTGACATGAAGCAATCGTTGACGGAGCGCTTCTTTGGTCGCCTGAAGAAGGTATTATAATTAGTCTTCTTTCAGGCGGAAACAAGGTACGCGCCTTCAACGGTTGGGTCATGGCAGTTTTGATGTACTTTTTTGGCATACTCAAATGGACTCAGACTGAACTCGACGCCCTGGATCGACGGGTCCGTACACTGCTGACTGCAAACCGGATGCATCACCCACGATCATCGGTGATGAGACTGTACATCCCGCGGTAGTGGTCGAGGCTTTCTGAATGCCAAGACCCTCCACAACCGCGAGGTGTGTAGTCTCAGGGAATATTTTATAAAAGCCGAAGTGGGTATGCACCGTGATGTGGTCGCAGTGGACAAGGGACTCACCCCACTATCCATGGCTAAAGAGAACTGGCGCAAACCTGTAATACTAACTACCGATGACCGCAAGGAAGTATGACGAAACAAGGACCTTCACGGGCGCTTCTATCGGGCTCTTCACGAGCCCGGTGTTGATTTCTTAGCGTCCGTATCCTGGCTACGTTTTGGTGACCTTTTCGGGGAAACTGAAGGTTTCGTCTGTGCAATCATGGATGAAGTTATCTTGACGAATAACAACCGGATACATATTATGAAGGACGGGACGGTGGACGTGTGTCGGGCATGTCACCGTCCGGGTGAGTCCATCAGACATATTATCTCTGGTTGTTCTCGTCTGGCTAACGGCGAATACTTGCACAGGCATAACCAAGTAGCCAGGATTATTCACCAGTAACTTGCTTTGCAATATAAACTTGTGGGTTCTGAGGTACCGTATTACAAGTATGTGCCCGACCCAGTTCTTGAAAATGACCATGTCACGTTGTACTGGGACCGATCTATCATTACTGACAGGACTATTGTAGCCAATAAGCCTGATATAGGGGTGATAGATCGGTTAGCGCGCCGCACAATGATAGTCGATGTTACCATTCCGCATGACGAACCTCGCGAAAGCTGAGAAAGAGAACCAAATGAAGTATCTCGACTTAGCACACGAGGTTGTTGACATGTGGAATGTGGACTCGGCTGTCATTGTGCCGATTGTCGTATCAGCCAATGGACTGATGGCCGAAAGCCTCGAACAACATCTCTCGAGGCTCTCGTTGGGCGGCTGGATCAAAGGCCTGATTCAGAAGGCAGTACTCCTCGATACGGCTCGTATCGTGAGGAGGTTCCTGTCTCTGGAGCCCTAACCACCGGTAGCTTGGACCCTGCTCCCAATACCGGCGGATCCCTACTTTGTATATTTTTAAATGTTTTATTTTTTTTATTTGTTTTATAAAAATACTAGCTTTTGCCAGCGGCTTCGCCCGTGCGGTACTTTCATCCCCTATTTAACTCCCTTAGGGGTTGAATTTCGAAAAATCCTTCCTTATTCCCTGTCTACATTATAAAGGGAACCTCTGTGCAAAATTTCAGCTTTCTATGTCCAAGGGTTTGGGCTGGGCGTTGATGAGTCAGTCAATCAGTCAGTCAGGACTTTTTTTTTTTATATAGATTTAAAAATGTATAATAATAAGAACTAAAATGAATAAAGGAATATAACCTATAAAATAAAACCCAAAAAAAAAATATTGTCATGTTTAGATATGCCTACGAGTACCTATACATATACCGATACCCATGACATCAATTGCGTTCCGCTAGATAATTTAATTTGACTAATAAGATCTCTTTGTTCTACAAAATGGAGAAAAGAATACATCTCCGTGAAATTCGTTAATTACGAGACGATCTCTCCTCTCATCAAATTCGTGAACACACAAAACCCAAAGAAAACATATAACCATTAATCGTGTAAACCAATTTAAAACCAATTACCAAAATTATCATAAAACACAATAGCTCATTATATCGAGAGAATGTATAACCCCACTGGTTTAAAAATCCCTCGAATTCGTGTAACCTGCGCACGCGCATAGCTTACCGAATTCGGTCGGGTAGCACCGGTGAATTGTGGCACAACAACTTCCGGACGGATGAGTCTATTAAATCATACGTGGTTAGGGGCCTTAACTGTAAAAATGTGGTGTAAATGAAGAGAGGTAGCGATTTGCGTTTATTTATATTTTACTTTATCTTCTTCTTTTGGTGTCGATGGTACTCTTCTTCGATTATTCATATTGTTACTTGTATTAAAGTAATAATATAAATGCACCGCATGCCCTATTACCTGCACACGTGAGGACCTAATGGCTGCATCAGTGAACGCCCGAACGGTATTCATGTTGCTGAATTTAAATAACTATACATTAGTGTACTACAGCGTCGAAATTTTTAGTCGGTTATACAAAACAAAATCAGATGTTCCATACATTTTGACCGCGTAGGTATTGCACTTTTCTATAAAACAGCAATTTTTTTTTTTGTTTAAACAAACAAAAAGTAATAGCCGTTTCATAGAAAACCGACGAAAAATTTCTACGCTGGGGGTCTAGAATGATATGCTAAATTCATGGTTACAATTTGCGCACTGGATAAAAACTTATCCTGTAGAATAGACCAACGTTCGTGGCAGCCACTGTCATATAATTCGTGAGAGCGGCATGATAGTGATACGGAACATTGCATATTATATAGGGTGACTGGTAATTAGTGACCGACATTTAAACACATGAATGTACTCATCATTATGAACAACTTTTACTATGGGACCAAACCGGAAATCGCGAAAAAAAATCATCTGTTCCCTACATTTTGACGAGTTATGCGAACATAAATGTAGGGAACAGATGATTTCTTTTTTCGCGACGTGTTATCCTGATGGATGCAGTAAATTTGTTGAACAAAAAATCAGAGTCCTGCTAGAATTGAACTTCTATAAGTAAGAACATGGAGTTAGAAGTCATGACATATGGCTGAGAAAAACTTGCACATGTGTTTGTGTTTATATAGATTCATTTAGCACACAGACATGAACATAAACGAGTGACGGAAGATAATTAACAATAACTATGAACATCATATTATATAACACATATTTTATTCATAACAGATCACACTTATACTTCTCTTTTTTTTATTTTGTTTTTAATCTGTGAGTTTTTCTTGTTTTTTATGTTATCGCTTCACATTTAAATAACTGATTATGTTTTCATACCGTGTCGTGGGACCCCGGCGATATGCTATACACTAGGTATTCCTATAGCAAACACCAGTCTCACACAAACTAGTGTCACATGGTGTTTAAGCGTGTCTAATTTAATATGATGCCATTGTTTGTGAAGAGAAAATACATTATTTGAAAACCCTACTTCCTATTAATCCTACTAATATTATAAATGTGAAAGTGTGTATGTGTAGCGTGTCTTTGAATGTTTGTTACTCAATAACGCAAAAAGGCTGAACGGATTTCGATGAAATATGGCACACAGATAGTTTGTAACCTGGAATAAAACATAGGATACTTTTATCCCGATGGTACGTTCCTGTGAGATAATTTTCGACCCACATGCGGGCGAAGCTGCTGGCAAAAGCTAGTCCTACTAAGTACTAAGTAGTAGCAGTAGCTAGTACTAAGTTTGGATGTTTGTTACTGAATAACTTAACAACGGCTGAACAGATGTAGATGAAATTTAGCACACAGACCTGGATTAACACATAGGATAGGACTTTTATCACTCTATGATAAAATTTTCAACACCCACGCGGGTGAAGCCGCTGGCAAAAGCTAGTTTAAAATAAAATAGCGAATCCATACTCCAACCAATCCCGCTACCTGCCAGGGGTGCGGGTTTGTTTGAAAGAGATACCACCACAGCCCCTGGCATACGGGCTACTGAAGGAACACGGGTGGGTTTTAGTCAGTAGAAATCTGACACGCCCTCCTGCTCCACCCAGAGCGGGAGTAGTTATTTGATGATTTCCCACCCAAAAAAAAAAAAAACACAATCCCGCTAACAAAAAATACTTTTTAACCAAAAATTAAATCGCCGTAAAACTGAAAAACAAAAAATAATAAACCTTCTTTGTTTAACCTTAATAACGAAGTTCGGAAGTCGGTGACTTTTGATATGTATTTAAATTTTATGTCACCGCCTTCCGAACTTCGTTACCGTTCTGAACCCATTCCAATAAAAAAATAATTATCAAAATCGGACTATTCTAAAAAAAGTTATGCGCGGTCATACATTAAAAAGAAAACGCGTCGACTTGAGAACCTCATCCGTTTTTTTGTCGGTTAAAAATGCTACTCAACCTACATTCCCCCGCTACCGCTTATGACTAGGCCCACACTTAATTGCCTCGAATCGAGCATTGAACGGTGGCAGCAAAAAAATTGGCCAAGCGTGATGTTAGCACGATGAGCTACGCTATTAGCTTCATCATTATTCTGTGTATCTGCAGAATCAATTCTTTTACTAATTTTTATTAACTCACAATATCTTCTCGACCGAGAAGAACCGCAGTATCTCAAGACGAAAGTCTTTGACCAGTGCATGTTGCCAGTGATGACATATGGAACCGAAACGTGGGCCTTATAAGAAGGATTAAAGTCACCCAAATGGCAATGGAGAGGACGTCCCTGCGTGATCGATTTAGAAATTAAGAGATCCGTAGGAGAATTAAGGTAACCGACATAGCCCGAAGAATTGCCAAACTTAAGTGGCAATGGGCAGGGCACATTGCTCGCAGAACAGATGGACGATGGGGCCGAAAAGTTCTGGAGTGGCGACCGCGCACCGGAAGACGTAAAGTTGGAAGGCCTCCCACAAGGTGGACAGATGACCTTGTGAGGGCCGCAAGAGTCCGCTGGATGCGGGAAGCACAGAACCGGTCGAAGTGGCGGAGCTTGGGGCAGGCCTATGTCCAGCAGTTGGCGTCTTTCGGCTGAAATGATGACTACTTTCATGTAGTTCTATGACAATTTTCGAAACTTGGATGACTAAATGCAGGTAGGTATGGTTGAGATGGCCGAGGTGACGCTTGGCTCGCATGATGAATTACAGCCAACCCCCCTAAAAGAGAGAGGAAGCTTGAGTCCCAGCAATGGCAACATTATAGGCTGATCCCATGGCACTACGGTGCATCCCGGATTGTATGTGAAAAAAAAAGAAGATACTCGAGATAGGCAAGTAATTATGGAGTAGCCATGTCCAGCAGTTGTCTGTGGCAAGTTGATTTTGATGTTTTTATTTCAACCCTGTGGATGAACGGAGTAAGAGTGGACGTAACTGTTTGGGGCGTCCATTAATTACGTGAGGCAATTTTGGCGATTTTTCGACCCCACCCCTGCTCTGGTGAGATGTCGTGAGATTTGGCTCGACATAATCTCACGTGAGATATTTCAAATACGTGTTTTTAGTGTAAAAACGTTAATCTGTGCTTTTTTTGTTGGATTTATGGGTTGCATTTGGCTGGCGTGGCTGGTCGGTGGCAGTTTAACCATTGAGAAGCTACTGTGCTACTTTGTGGCGTTCGCATAACTGCGATAAATATTATTTTGTAGGATTTAGCCATATTGGCGGTAAAACTAGTTTTACATAATATACCCCGGTTTTCTCGTAATGTTACATTGTTTCTTTGCAGAATAATAAATAAATTAGGAACGTGATATTGGTCGAGACCACACCCCTCTCCCCCACTTGCGATTGGGTGAGATTCGACTCGACCCCCTCCCCCCTAAAACACCTCACATAATTAATGGACCCCCTTGTGGCACTCAAAACGTATGTTTTATTCCATTGTCAACAGCTTTCTTGGCAGTGGTGACGCAGTGGTAGGTATCGGCCCTGGCGAACGAGGTCGTGAGTGCGAACCGAGGTAGGCACTTTACTTTGAGTATTTAATCTCATCATCACTGCCCTCAAAACGGTGAAGGAAAACATCGTTAGGAAACCGGCATGTCCTAGAACCAAAAATTCGAAGAGACGTGACATCTACCAACCCGCACTGGGCCCGCGTGGTGTATAATGGCCCACAGTCTCACAGAGAGGAGGCCGGTGCCCCAGCAGTGGGAACATTATAAGCAGATTTTAAGTTTAACAAAACTTGCTGCAAAAAGAGGTGGGCTACAAAACGAGTGACAAAAATAGGTTTCACTTATTTCGCAACACAACTAGGTACTGATAAATGCATTCACCATCCCGAATCCCAACAACCGGTTGACCAGTGAAAGTCTTTAACTCCGTAACGAAGCACAAAACCATCAAAACGCCATACAATAAACGAACATTACATGTCCAAGCCCCATTTACATTGCCATAAGAGACCAACAGAATAGCATGACGGATCGGTATGATGTATGACCGATGGGAACGATTACGGACCAACGGGCCGTTCCCAGTCAATCTTGGTAGGAATTTCTACACGTTAGTTCAGGAAGTGAATTTATACTTTACAGTTTTGATGCAGGTATGAGGAAGTGGCGAGAATTCTTTGTGCCAATAAATGGGAATCAATTATTACATTAAAATTGCCGGCACAAGTGTCCGGCGCACCCCGGTTTGTCAGCAGGCTTACGAGGTGCATTCAATAAGTACCTAGCCTCATCGCCAGAGGGCGCTGTAGTTTCAAAAGAGTTTTAGCACAGTGTAGCACATTTAAAAAAAAAAAAAAAATTTTCATTCCAATCCCTTCATTTGTTTTAATTTGACAACTTATGGAAGCGAACGTGTCGATCGGTTTTACAAAAATGGAAAAAGAGCAATATCGTTCGGTGATTCGATTCCTTTTTTTGGAAGGGAAAACGCGCATCGAAATCAAAGAGCGCTTGGATGCTGTGTACGGTGACTCTTCTCCATCGATGGCCACCGTCAAGAATTGGTTCAACGAGTTTGCACGTGGCCGTACGTCGGTTTTTGATGAACCACGTCCAGGTGCACCGAAAACACCTGCTACGGAGGAAAACATTAAAAAATCCATGACCTCGTATTGGCAGATCGCCGATTGAAGGTTCGGGAGCTAGCTGAGACTGTAGGCATTTCAGAAGGAACAGTGCATCATATTTTTCACGAGGAAATCGGCATGAGAAAGCTGTCGGCGCGATGGGTGCCGCGTTTACTCACACCAGAAAACAAGCGCAACCGTGAGACCACATCGGAGACGTGTTTGGCGCTGTTTAAGCGGAATCCAGCGGAGTTTTTGCGTCGTTTTGTGACCGTCGATGAAACCTGGATCCACTGGTACACACCAGAGACCAAGGAGCAATCAAAACAATGGATCCAGACCGGGGAACGTGCTCCAAAGAAGGCGAAAACTGTAAAATCGGCCGGAAAAGTTATGGCCACCGTTTTCTGGGATTCACAAGGTGTGATCTACATCGATTACCTCGAGAAGGGTAAAACAATTACAGGGCTTTACTATGCCGATTTATTGGGCCGATTCGACGCCGAATTAAAGAAAAAACGACCCCATCTCACCACGACAACGCACCGGTTCACACGTCTGCCGTTGCCATGGCCAAATTGGTCGAATTACGCATCGAAATGCTGCCCCATCCACCGTATTCTCCAGATTTGGCCCCTTGTGACTTCTTTCTGTTTCCTAATCTGAAAAAATCACTCGCCGGGAATAGATATGGATCGAATGAGGAGGTCATCGCCGCCACGGAGGCCTATTTTGCAGAGTTTGATAAAAACTATTTTTCGGACGGGTTAAAAAAGTTGGAGCATCGCTGGGCTAAGTGTATCGAACTAAAAGGAGACTATGTTGAAAAATAAATTGCCACTTTTCCAAAATTTTCGTTTACTTTTTGTAGGCTAAGTATTTATTGAATGACCCTCGTAGTTAGCATTACGCTTCCTGTTTCTACTCTACCTTATAGTAGAAATCGCTTGTCTACATTTCTCGATATAGAACTGTCAATTGTCTACACGGAAACGTCATTTTTGTCTACTCTTCTGTCGTTAGTAGTATAGTTTATAACTTGCATTAACACAGGATACTTTCCATCCCGGTAATACTTCCCGTGGGGTAATTTCTGAAGCGCGGGCGAAGCCGCTGTCAAAAGCTAGTGAGATATATTTTGGACTAGTTTTCTTCAAGATATTTCCTAAGAATAGAAAGTTTTCAAAGCTTTCAGTATAATTTCGCAGGAAATTCAAAATTTGGGAGCTTCCTTTGAAGAACTCCGGATATCCTGTCCTATTTACCTACCTCGCTTTTGCGTGAAGTTTGCTTTGGGCACTAAAAAGGACTGGAATTCTATATAACATTTATTATTAAGTTTCTGGAGATAAGAAGATTTTCGTAGAGAAGAAATACTTAATTAATAATAATATGTTCATTTATTTTCCCGCACAGTGATTTTGTAGGACTTAGGCTCAGATTATAAAACAAAGGCAGATAGACCGCGCAGAACACCAAGAGTGAGGCCAAAAAACCAAATACTAAAGCGTCGCATTTTATGTAACATATAATATAATGCGACGTTTCGTGGCGTGGTACTCGAGTTTTGAATCAGAATTTGGTGTTTTGGCTTCACTCTTGGTGTTCCGCGCGGTCTATCTGCCTTTATTTTATAATCTGAGGACTTAGATAGCAATTCTGAATTAACATCTAAATATTAATTTTACTTTTTGATGAATCGATTGATGAACTGTTTTGCAGATCTCGTCAATACTCGTCATCTAATACACTATCCTACCAATATTATAAATGTGAAAGTTTGTACGTTTAGATGTTTGTTCTATTCTATTCTATTAACGACTACCGCTGTGATTAACTCAAGACAATATTATCGTTCTTTCACCAGAATTAGCTTACCTACAGATAGGTTGTATGAGTTACTTTATATACCTAATTAATTGTGTATTTTATTAGACTCTATAAATCATTTATTTTTTATTATAGCACAGAATCAAGTTCTTCTAACTTAACAGACAGCTGTGCTGCTGGGGAGTTTGTTGCGCCACTTCTTCTTCTTCCCAGCACTACAAAGTGGTGAAAAACTGGCGTTTTGGGGGGACTGTCACGTGTAATTTTGACCTTCAAAAACTGCTGTTACTCAGCCTAGTGTGAATAAATGACTTTTGATTTTGTTACTTAATCTCTCGAAAATGGCTGAACAGATTTGGATACAATTTGGCACACAAATAGATTATAACCTGGATTAACATAGGATACTTTTTATCCCGGTAATACGTTCCCATGGGGTAATTTTCATTCTCCACGCGGGCGAAGCCCCTGGCAAAATGTAGTAAAGAATATATTTAGTAATCAAAAAAACCCGGCTGCGTAAAAAGTGGAAAGATAGAAACAAGAAACTTTTGTTTTAGAGGTTGACTATCTCAGATTATAAAACAAAGGCAGATAGACCGCACGGAACACCAAGAGTGAAGCCAAAAAACCAAATACTTAAGCGTCGCATTGTAGATAATGCGAGGCTTTAGTATTTGTTTTTTTGACTCTTGGGTGTTCCGCACGATCTATCTGCCTTTGTTTTATAATCTAAACAAAAAACAAAAAAAATTAAAACGTCGCATTGTATGACATAAAATACGACGCCTTAGTATTTGGTTTTTTGGCTTCACTCTTAAGTGTTCCGCGCGGTCTATCTGCCTTTGTTTTATAATCTGGGTTGACTATTAAACTGAATACTATAAGCAATTTCATTTAGTCGGAGGCAATAAACGTCTAAGAAGATGCCAGCGACTGCATGAGAATGAAAAATCTCCATGCTTGATAAGTAAAGATGGTGACCCATCCACGGACCGACTTCGGCAAGTGTAGCTTAACCTGATCAATCGACCCCTGCGACAGGCGTTACTTACACTTAAAATTACAGTTTCCTGTTTCAATATTGAATCTCATTTCCGAACCACTTGTCCGTCACAACGGTACTAATATCAGACAGCGAAGAAAAAAACTCTTTGACCAAAGTAAACCACTGAATAACACTCTGACTCCAATATTTTTTTTTATAATCTATCTGTATCTAAAAATACTTCGCTGGATAGTTAGGTACTTCAGACCAGGTCATTACTCATTTCAACACAATGTCTTGATGACGCCTCTTGCCCGACCGCGGCGAAAGAAAGACGGTAATGTTTTTTTGACTTATTTGTATGCTGACCCTTAATGTCAAAGCTTTCTTTCATGTCTTACAAAATGGTGGGAATTCTTTTGATAGAGTGATTTATGTTGGGTTTCAAAGTAAAGCAAGTATTGAAAAGGTAAGCGTTTGCGATATTTGTGGATGGATGAATTGCTATTTAAGGACGTTGAAAAGTTGAATCATATTTCAGAAAGAGTCCCTGTTCAATCGCGTCCATCTTGAGAATAAACTATTTTTGTTTCTAGCTTTTATGCAACGAAATGCATTTTCAACAGCATTTTGTATCATCTGAAATATTAATCTTGAAATCTGCTATGCTGTATTGATCATCAGAATTAGAAGTTTGATTTGTCTGGAGCAGCTCTTAAGAAATGATGCAGATCAAGTCATATGAGAATTAAATGCAGTAAATGAGCGGCCCGACAAATAAACATGAAAGAAAACGAAGTAACAATTGATGGAACAGGACAAAACCTCAAAAAAGGAAACGAGCTAATGGATAACGAAGGCGAAAGGAAAAACGTATCTATGTACATTTACAAATACATAAACTTGAAGTGTCTGTTTGTATTGAAAAAAAAACAGCTTTATAACTGACATTAATACTAAATGCATAATTATGAAAGTTTATACGGTATTTACAACAAAGCAGCATTTTTTTTTGTTCGTCTGTCTACTTGTTCGGGTTAATATCCGAAAAGGCTGGCCCGATATTGACGGGACTTTTTCTGGTAGATGGCTGATGTTATAAGGAGTAACTTAGGCTACTTTTAATTTAGAAAAAGAATTTGGAATCCGCGTAAAAAAATAAAAGCTTTGAAATCCAATTTGCCCGCGAATGAAGTCAGGACAGTCCCCGAATTTCTTTGCGTGCCTAATCAAATGGCACAGCTAGCCATTTATATGTAGACTAGCAGCGCTCCGCGGTTTCACCCGCGCTGTTCCCGTTCCCGTGGGAATACGGAGATAAAATATAGCCTATGTCACCCGGGGATAGTGTAGCTTAACAGTGAAAGAATTTTTCAAATCGGTTCAGTAGTTTCGGAGCCTATTCAATGCAAACAAACAATCAAATCATTCCTCTCTATTAGTATAGATGATGAACCACGAACCAAAATCAATAATATGCGCTCCCTCTGAATATCAGGATGGCAACCAATCGGTTTTCGTTTAAAGTAAAGGCAAGTGAGCATATTCGTAAGAAGTTGGCCGAATCATCCCAGCGCTGAATTACTCGGTTCGTTTTCTCCTCTACCTATCGTTATTTCTCAAGACAAAGTTTATTTTCGTTATAAACAGGAAAAGTTTTTATCCAGTGAGCAAATTGTAACCATAAATTCAGCATATCATTCTAGAACCCCTAGCGCAGAAAATTTTCGCCGGTTGTACAAAAAAAAATCAGATGTGCTGAATTCAAGGTTACAATTTGCGCACTGGATAAAAACTTACCCTGTATATGTATGTATCTATGTATTAGTATTATCTTTCTAGTAACCTATCCCTCATGTTGCACCTGCCATGTTTTCTCTCTGCATCACCCTAAGGTTGACTGGTAGAAAATGCCTCAGGCATTAAGTCCGCCTTTGTACAGTATTTTTTTACTTGTGATTAAGTTGTAATAAATAAATAAATATCTGACCATTAACTAACAAGTACAAAAAATACCGTCACTAACCTTCGCTAAATCAAATCGATTGCATCAAGTCTATGCCTATCCCATGCTGATGGAACAATTGATGCTATACCGAGCACATTTCCTGCCTCATTGTCATATTAATATGTGGATGCACGTACTTATTGTCGTCGATATAATAGCTGTATGGGAGCTTGTTCAAAAATAAACTTATTACTTGTATTGTCTCATTACGATGCGGTAGTATTCAAATTCGAGTTTTTGTGGTGGGTGCAATTCTTTACGTTTTAGATTGAATGATTGTTATTCATTAAAGAACTTATTTATTGTGCTCTTTTTATGAACTAGCAATAAAATACTAAGAGTTCTCTGGGCCGTGGCTAACAGTCTTACTAATCGGATATCGTATTACCCAATTGCTGGGTTTCCGAGTTCAGATAGAAATTCGTTCCATGTAAAACACTGGTATTCAGCCGCATCCGGTTAGGGGCGATCCATAAATTACGTCACACGTTGATGGGGTGGGAGGGGGTCAACGAAATGTGACATTGTGACAAGGGGCAGGGGTGATCAAAAGCTTTGTGACGTCACATGTTAAAATCACCATTAAGTGTCTAAATTATTTGACTTTATGTTAACTTTATTAAAGATAATTTTTTATTGCAAAAAAAATTGGAAAAACTGCTGTTTTCATTTAATTCCTCCTCTTCAGTCGTGCATTCTTGACAGAATGGTCGTAGTTGACGATGATGCATTTTTCCTGGATAACGTAGCCTTCGCGATGCGCCTCCACTTGTTGCGGTCTTCAGCGTCTCGGGAGCTTTGGACTATGGACGTTTGTGTTGCAGCTTTTATAAGGTCTGTCCAACGCGTAGGTGATCTACCGCGTGACGTCTTGCCTTCGACTTTCCCCTGGACAACAAGTCGTTCCATGGAGGATTCATTTCGAACAATGTGCCCGAAGTATTTAAGGATTCGCATATGTACAGTCGATGATAACCTCTCCTTGATTCGAAGTTCCTCCAAGATCGAGACATTGGTCCGAAACGCCGTCCAAGGGATCCGCAGCAGTCGCCGCCAGCACCACATTTCAAGTGCATCGATTTTGCGTCGCTCTTTGAGACGAACCGTCCATGTTTCTGCGCCATACAGAAAAATTGGAAAAACCAAACTTCTCATCAGGCGGGCTTTCGTGGCTTTGGTGATATTATGATTGGCCCAGACTCTTTTGAGCTTATCAACGGCAGATCTTGTGATAGCGCATCTCCTTCGAATCTCATTTAATTACACAGGTCTGCAAATTTGAACTCTTATTTTCCCCTTTTGGATTTGATTGCTGATCTTGAGGTATTTTGGTGCGCTGATTACGAATATGTACTTGGATTTGTCCTATCACCCTCAGTTTTTTTGAAAAATCCTTTTATGTGAAATCGGAAAAAAAGGCCAACTTTACAAAGTTTTTTTTTATTACAATGAAGTAACAATTATATTACTAAACTTAAAACATTAAAAATACATTGAAGGGACAGTAATAAATAAATTAAAAATATTAAATACTTTTATGGTATCTTGCTTTTTTTTCACCGAAGCTCCGATTGTGAGATTTTCGCTTGAAATTCCGACTTGGATCATCACGCTTTAATAGCCAACAGTAGTCTGCCATCATTACTTTATTCCACTTTCCCTGATAGCGACGTTCCATCTCCTTCAAGTCCTGGTGAAATCTTTCGCCTTGCTCTTCACTTACAGCTCCCAAGTTATCAGGAAAGTAGTCCAAATGCGAATTAAGGAAGTGAAGTTTAATGCTCATCGAACATCCCATTTTGCCGAAATTTTCAATCATTTTCTTTACAATTTCCTCATAATTTGGACTTTTATGGTTTCCTAGAAAATGCCTCACTACTTCCTTAAAAGATTTCCAGGCTTCTAATTCAATTTCACTCAATTTTTCATCGAAATCTATAACGTTCATCAATTTTCTTATGTCCGGGCCAACGAATGAGAACTCATTCATTAATGTCTACTTCAACCATTTAGTGTGTTTTTTGTTCAATAAGATACGATTAAAATAATTAATAAATTACTAGGAAGGCTTAAGTAATTTAGGCAAAAAAAAGAATGATCTATAACTAAAAATCCTGACGTGATGGATTTTTTTTAATATTTTTCCCGTAATCAGCGCCCCAAAATCTATCCAAATCGCTCATCAAAACTGAAAGGGGAAAACCATTGCAGACCTGTGTTATGTACTTGTAAATAAAAAATTGAAAAATATGTGACGTCACACATGGGGGGAGGGGGTTTCACAAGTGTGACCACATATGACAAGGACGGGCGTCAGAAAACCATAAAATTTGTGTGACGTAATTTATGGATGGCTCCTGAGAATGGAAGCCGATCCCAACATCGGAAAAGGCTAGGCAGATGATGATGATAATTTGGAGTATGTTTCCAGACTAACCAGATGCAGCTGAATTCCAGTGTTTTACATGTAGCGACTGCCAATAGGACCTCCACAACCCAGTTATTCCAACATTGCTGGGAAGGCCGATGTAAATTCTCTGTCCATTCTCTAGTACTCGTAAGTCCCTTAGTGGCGACTAAGGGACTTACGAGTTCTACGACACCCACTGGAAGAAATGGGATGGTGCTATTCTTTTACGCCCGGCCACCACACGGGACAAAATAAATAGTTTCAGCCAAATTATGATACAAATTAAGGAATGTCCTAATGAACAAAATAATTACTGGCCATCACATGTCACAGATTTATAACCACCACCATCGCTGGCGCACTCCGCAGGAATGCAAAATAATGACTGAGCCACTCTGACGCATCGATGTTATAATAAAACGGACAAAAACGCAATCGAAAGCTTCGGCTCGACGGAAATAACTGACGGAGCGATTAATCGCAATGCCTGGACGTATATTGTATAAGGCTGCCTTACCACGAAATAAGTGCGAGGAAGCTAAGCTAACCAGCAGAAGGAGAAAATAACGAAAATGCGTTTATTGGCATTGGAGTGCACAACCCTTCCAATATTATTTTTTAACTAACACTATAATTTGAAAACATTGTAAAAGCCAGTTATTTTTTCTAACAGTAACCATGGAGTTGCTTTACGGTTATTATCCACTATCTTTTGCCAGCGGCTTCGCCCGCGCGGAACTTTCATCCCCAATTTAACCCCCTTAGGGGTTTTTTTTTTTTTTGGTTGGGAAATCATCAAATGACTTCTCCTGCTGAGTAGAGCAGGAGGGCGTGTCAGACTTTTACTGACTAAAACCCACCCGTGTTCCCTCAGTAGCCCGTATGCCAGGGGCCGTGGTATCTCTTTCGAACAAACCCGCACCCCTGGCAGGCATCGGCCCTTGCGGACCCCACCTGTGGTTGCTGACATCTTAGACGGCGCGCGTGTGGAACACAACGCGCCGTCCCGTCTACCACTTTTCGGCCGCAGAGGATAGGGAGAGCGGCCAACGCTATACCGACACTCCTCTTCCCCTGCGGCCCCACCGCGTCCGCCATCAAACGGTGGCGGCCCCGTCCAGGCCACGGAAGGGAAGAGCGCTGCTCAGAAGCACCGGCACTCCCCCTCTACCGCAGCCCGTAACCCTCAGCCGCGATGCCTCCCATTCGACATCGCGGCCCACCTCAGTTGCGGTGCACCTCACCGCAACCTACTTTTTGGCCGCTACGTCAATGGCTTGAAGGCAAAAGCCCTGACGAGCGGCCCCACCGTTGAGTTCCTCTTGGCTTCACCGTGGATGGGAGACCACGGTTACTAAGCCCCCCCGCAACGACAATGCGGGAACCCACTCGGGGGGGACCCCCTTAGGGGTTGAATTTCGAAAAATCCTTCCTTATTTCTTGTCTACATTATAAAGGAAACCTCTGTGCAAAATGTCAGCTTTCTAGGTCCAAGGGTTTGGGCTGGGTGAGTCAGTCAGTTAGGGTTTTTTATTTATATATAGGAAACGACTATTTGTAACCATACTAACCATGTACCTAACTTCTAACGTTTTATAAGTGCCCATGTTTTGATTTTGAAACAATTAAAGAAAAACAAAACACACCTTATCTCTATTAAAGCAGAAAAAAAAATCAATGCCATAGTCCCTGAGCTAAGCTTAATACTCATCTGACGCCAATTTTCAGCTGCAGTCCACAAGACAAGTGTCATACACTCTAACGGTCTTATTCATAAAAAGTTATCGAACATCTAAACAGTTGTTTAAGGGTACACTAGTCTGCCAGGGGTGCGGGTTTGTTCGAAAGAGATACCACAGCCCCTGGCATACGGGCTACTGAAGGAACACGGGTGGGTTTTAGTCAGTAAAAGTCTGACACGTCCTCCTGCTTCACCCAGAGCGGGAGGAGTTATTTGATGATTTCCCACCCAAAAAAGAAAAAAAAAAGGTTGCAATAGTCGCGGGCTCGAACTCACTGGTGGGCCTGGCTAAAAAGCGCGGTGTCTCACCAGGCTCCATGTCCGACAGAGGTAGTATATACATATAGTGATGAGCAGTTAGACGCTAGTCTACACGCACAACATTATTCAGTGAGCTGCAGGATCAGTTATAGTAAAACAGGCGAGTAAAAATTAAGAATTAAAAAAAGTCCCTTCGGAAGATCGGGTTTTCTGAAAAAAAAACCACTGCTTAAATCAATGACCAATTAAGTTAATTGATCTTTTCGATAATTGAACTTTGTCAGTACCGACTTGGTTTTCGAGATTTTACACTGCTTTTATTACTTGAACTAGCCCAAAGTTAGGTTAAATTAGCAAGAAAAACGAATCTTTGTTGGCTTATAACTTTTTAATGGCTTTTTATTTTAGTATTCTGTTTCCGTACAGACAATATTGATAATGAGAAAAAACCATAACATGTTTAATTTTTGATGTACATAGTCAAACAGTGGAGTAAAGCCCTCCCGAAGTTTGTATGGAAAAAATGTGGACAAGTGTCACCTTAAGTCTGCACCCTAATTGCGTAACTCACGATTCATCATAATCTGTATCGTTTTGAAACGGATTGTTAAACCATTGCTTCATATGTTCGAAAAATGTGTCTGTTCCACAACATAAATAACGCAATGAATATTGTTTAACTGTGAAGACGAAACCAATTATGATCAATCGTGAGTTACGCAATTAGGGTGCAGGTTTTCAATACAAAACCAGAGTTTAGCAACTGTTAAGAGGTTCGATAACTTTTTACGAATAAGACCGTAAGTCGACACTCAGACGGACGTAATCGTGATGACAAAAGTTCACAAAAGAAACTGGCGTCTATACTAGGATACCCTGTTTGGCGTATCACCAGGCTCTCACCCCAAATTTAATCTAATTAACATTACAGGGGTCAATTTTGAAAACTCTAATAATAAAAACAAAACCATCCTATTTGGCTGACATCACACACATTCATCGCTACGTAGCTTAGCACATATCTGATGGAAAGGCATCTTTAATGCAGTTCCACGACTTTTTAAGGGCATCCGTTAATGGGTTCAAGATTTTTTCGTCGAGATGGGATGTCACAAGTATTTGGAGTTTGGCTTACGGTACTTAATAAGGAACGAAAGTTCGAGATTAAAGGTGTCACTAAAGAATTGGCGAGTTTGGTTGAACAATAATCCTCTTATTTATAAACGTTGCTTATAGTTAAGTAATGATTAGCGTCTGTTTAACCATACATTTTTGACTTTTAAACACCTCTTAAATCTAAGTTACGTTTATAAATAAGGGGGTAAGTTCTTAAGACTTCGATAAGGGGATTTGAAAGTAATGTTCTGTATCATCCCATTGCTGGACAAAGTCCTCCGTGACTTCCTGTGCTTGCGAGCCATGGCTTATGTGGACCACTGGCCGTTTGTTTTTCGAGGTTGTTCCGCCATCTTCTACGGGGATAATAGGGGGCGAGACACAGACTCCGGATGTTACTGAGAAATCCCTGATGCAAAAACCCAACAGCGCCTTTCCCGACCTGGGAAATAAACCCAGGACATCATGCTCAACAGCAGCACTCGCGACCACTAAACCAACGACGCAGTCAAACTATTCTGCTAGTTTTAATAAGTCAGTTACATCCACTAAACTAGGGCTTTTTTTGGGTGGGAAATCATCAAATAACTTCTCCCGCTCTGGGTGGAGCAGGAGGCCGTGTGAGACTTTTACTGACTAAAACCCACCCGTGTTCCCTCCGTAGCTTGTATGCCAGGGGCTGCGGTATCTCTTTCGAACAAACCCGCACCCCTGGCATTAAATTAGGACTTGTAAGCAATTTTCGACAGAATACACAATTTGTGTTCATTATTTGAAGATCAGTTGCGTAAACAATCTGATCATTATTTCTGCTTTAATTAAAACAAGTGAAGAACCCTATTAATTGCAATGCTTGGCGCCTAGCCAACTCTCTCTCAGTAAAATGTAGAATGTCTGTATCCTTTACTGCTCGAGTAGTAAAGGCGGTTTTCTACTTAATCCGATCTAAGTATAGGATATAGGTAAGACTAAGTTTCTGGCTGTGAAGGTCATGTGGCAATCGATCCGCATTAAATATGCATTAGCAGCCGCATCTAACTTGGGGATATCAATATTGGAAGTCGGCATATCGCAAAGTCAGATGGCTCGCATCTGACTTTGCAATATGCCGACTGCCGACGTTCCATGTAAAAGCTGCATCTAGTTTCGACTAGCCTGATTTGTTTTCGTTTGACTAATTCATACAGAGAGCAGTGATGAGTGATGACCCAGTAGACAAGTGCTTTGCTTTGTGTAAATTATTTAATCGCCAAAACTCTGCTCTGCTAATAGTAAATGCTGCACTTGCAAAAAGAGGTTTCGAGAAAAACGCGGAAATCTAAAAGTAAAAGTTTCATGCAAGTAATGTGAATATCGTAATCAAAAAAACATAATTCCAGTACCCAAATATTTATATTTTTCCCATATATGTGCCTATAAGGATGCAATTTCTGCAAAAAAGTGAAAACCCAAGTGTCGATTACTGCAGATACAATTAGCAGGACAGAACTGCTCTCAAAACGGTGAAGAAAAACATCGTGAGGAAAGGGCATGTCAAGAACCAAACATTCGAAATATGATGAAACCTCCTGTATAAATTAGTTTTTTGGTTTATGTATATGCCCATGTTCAAGCAAGAAGCAACGTGATCTCCGATCAATGTCATTGGTTCATGTTATTATTTACCGATAAGCAAACCTCGGATTTGGGATGTATTACGTAGAAACCTTGCCTTAATTTCCACGAATCGAACATCAATCAATGTTATCGTAGGAGTGATTCCCATAAATGCTGTTCACAAACCCAAAACCCGAAAATTTTGTCACTTAAAATTAAATAAATGACCACTATCCGAAAGCTGTTTGCCGGGGGTCTAACGAAATGTGCCATTTTCGACACGATAGCCTGTCGAATGGTTGTGAATAGCTATGCAGTTGTGAAATATATCATTATCATCCATAGCCCGACTTCACTAACTGGGCCTGAATTCACTATGACCACTTAACGATTCCTTACTCGTAACCACGTCAATCACACAAGAAATTTGCTAATAGACTTAGAATATAGATAGAGAATATGACATTTCGGTTCTTTACCGTTACATTGTTTTCTAAAAAACACGATATTGACGTAGTTTGAACGTAGTAAGATTACGCGGGGAATCATTTTAACCATACAGAATTGGGGCCTTGCTGGGCATAGGCCACCATCCTTAGTCTTTGGTTGACTGGTAGATAATGCCTAAGGCGCGAATTACACAGAAACGGCGTAAGGTGAAGCCGCGGCGCAGGCGCAGCGTACGCAGTACATTTTGTATGTAGGCTAGGCATGATGCCGCTTTTAAACGTTTTATACAAAATGCCTTTGCACCTTTATTTTGCAAGTTTAATAAATAAATAGTTCTATTTTTGTTTGTGCCAGCTTCATTCAGGGTGGATCCAGGATAGCCGCAAAATCGTGCGCCCATCTCACCGCGAAAATGCAACAAATCTAATCAAATACAAAATCAAGCCCAATTTTATCATCCACTCCACTTTCAAGCTCCACCTTAACAATTTCTAAACAATTAACAAGCCGTCTGCCATAGTGTTACATAACACACCGCTCGTGTACAACATCATATATTAAACTAGGCTAGATCTGATCTGGACTGGCGTATTCAACTGCGTTTCATTTCAATATGTTCTTGTTGGAGAGTTTACTTTTGTGTGCAAGTAGGTGGTGTATATTGTAAAATTGTTTTGTGAACGGTGTCCTGATAAAGAGAGCATTTGAATGAAACCAAATAAAATCATTCAAAGTAGGCTAAGATTCAGCACTTTTTCAACGCGAAAATTACATAAGACAGTCCCTCGAAACGCCCGCCCTTCGCCACTTTCTAGTGCTTTAGCTGGAAAGAAGAAGTGGTGCAACAAACTCCCCAGCAGAAATGCGCCTTGTTTTCTTTCTAGCAGAGATGAATTTTCAGAAGTTGGCACACTTCCTGCTCTTCTTGTAGTATCTACAGCCTATTGTGTCTTCAGCACCCTAATTGCACACTATTAATCAGAATCTGATCGATATGATTTGACTATCAAAATTAAAGCCAATCGTACGCAATCACTGCGTAGGTCGCCAAAAGCGTCTCGCGATATCGCGAAATACTTGACTGCAGAAAAGCATCCATACTGTAATCGTGACAAACTATGCAAAAGTAGTCAAAAAGTCAAGGAATAAACATTTCCGGCTCACAAAAACCAGATTTACAATGCAAAAACATCCACAACAAGGCCAGAAACACAACAGCGGTTTCCCTTACAAAACTAGGGCGATCATAACTAACAAAACACATTTCTCTTCGCCTGTACTCCGAACAATGAACCGACTATCCAACTGCGGATGTACTAGTTTATACCTCTAAGTATGATCAGGCGCATTCCAAAGGGCACTGTGATAATCGACAGCTGGGTAGCAAGGTCGGTCAATGCGCAAGGGTCAGTGATAAACATGTCATTGATTGTGGAATTTGTTTATTGATTGACTAGCAGCGCTCCGCGTTTTCAGCCACGTAGTTCCCATTTCCCTGGGAATACGGGGATAAAATATAGCCATGTAACCCGGGGATAGTGTAGCTTCCCAACAGCGAAATAATTTTTCAAATCGGTTCAGTAGTTTCGGAGCATATTCAATGCAAACAAACAATCAATCAAATATTTCCTCTTTGATACAGATATAAATAATATAGTATAAACAATGTAGATTTAAATGAACGTGGCGAAGATGTCGGGAGGTGCTGGATAGAAGTGCATGGTCTGAAGCTGGACTCCCGGGGGAAGACTAACAATTTAAAAATGTTCCAATGGTCCCTTCATTATCAGTTTTTGACAATTTTGCCACTCAAAATCTGTCAAAAATTCACAATGTAACAACAACTTTTGTAAATTAGTAGCCTGTAGCCCCTGGAGATCATAGAGGGAGGGCTTTGCTTGGCACTGAGATGATGAGCCTATTATTTAACACGAGCTTTTGCCAGCAGCTTTACCCGCGTGGAAGTCAAAAAATCTCCCACGGGAACGTCATCATCATCATCATTTCAGCCGAAAGACGTCCACTGCTGGACATACGCCACCCCCAAGCTCCGCCACTTCGACCGGTTCTGTGCTTCCCGCATCCAGCGGACTCCTGCGGCCCTCACAAGGTCATCCGTCCACCTTGTGGGAGCCCTTCCAACTTTACGTCTTCCGGTACGCGGTCGCCACTCCAGAACTTTTCGGCCCCACGGGAACGTATTACCGTGATAAAAAGTATCCTATGTGTTAATCCAGGTTATCATCTATGTATGTGCCAAATTTCATCCAAATCCGTTCACCCGTTGGTGCGTGCGTGATTGAGTAACAAACATCCAAACATACAAATTGTTGGAAGTAGGATAATGAAAATTTTGCCCAGAAAAAGGATGCATATATTCATAGATCGACCTCAGTCATGCATGCGTGCATTTAAATAGCCTCAACGAGTGGCGTCACCTTGGGGAGTCTTACCCTGCTACCATCTGATTATTATCTGTTTGTCGTGACTGGCGAATATTTTTGGGTACTGCTCGAGTTATTCTTGTAATGTACCTGTGGAGGTCAGATAGGCAGTCGCTTGATTTAAAATACTGATCTTCAACTGCATCTGGTTAGACTAGAAGCCGACCTCAACATAGTTGAGAAAAGGCTACGCAAATGATGATGATGACGAGTATAGATTGATTCCAAAATTTAGACTGACTAAAACTAGCAAGTCATTTCTAATAAACAGTATCCGCTTCTAACAAGTTGCCAAAGTCAGTTACAGAACTTAGCGATGGAAAGTTTAAAACGCACATCAAACGTGTCCTTATCAAAAAAGCATATTATAAGATAAAAGACTACGTTGAAGACAGGGAAGTTTGGCATTAATTCCTTCTGCACATGTGGCTTCCCTGATACCTCATTAACAGCATAACTATGTGAAAGTCTATTAACTACTCTCAAATACAATGTTCTTTTTTATTCTTTTTATTTTTACAATGCTGACATATTCTCGTCATTAATTGACATTATACATCAATTTTATTTAGGTTCATTTTATTTATGTAGATTATTTTACATATTGTGAATGAGATAACGTTGTAGGCCTTACTGACTGTAGATTTGTAGACGATTTTCTATTCTGTATTCGTCTAAGTACCTGGTACTTATTGACAGGCCTGCGCTGTCCTCCCATACATTTAATCTCTGTAATTTGAAAATATTGTTAAAGCCAATTATTTTTAAAAGAGTAACCGTGGAGTTTCTTGCCGGCTCTTCTCCATAGGAAACAACAATTTGGAACCGTGCACCTAGCTTCTGACGTTTCATAAGTGCCCATGCAGGTTTATATGAAATAAAAATATTTTGATTTGATTTGATTTGATAGAAACTTCACTAAAAAGCAAGGCCAAAATCCTTTGAATACAACATTATATGGAGTAAAAAAGCTAAGATACTTGCTGAGAAGAGATAGTTGGGATGATGATAAGCTAAACGTAGTTCCTGCTGGTGCTGACACAAGAAAATAACCTCAGTCTTGGCCCTGTCCTTGGCCAAGGTTCAGATCAAAATGAGCATGTTGATAATTTGATAACTCAATCAGAGAGGCAGCAGCAAAACGATCAATATTTGTTAATAGCTGTGAATATAATTGGTTCTGCGAACTCTTTGATGAAATAGGAGAGGCGAATGATATCGCCTGGTTGCAATGAGATAATCTGCTAGTCAGCTGTGTCTGATTTGATTGCAGACGTATACCAACGTATCTGTTTTTTTTTATTGTTACTTTTTTAACTAAACTTGCAATTACCAAATTTTCGGGATTTTCAAGTAAAATCCAACTAACCGTTGTATCAAATCATGAATTAAAGTTAGATTATTTATTTCGGGATTTTACGTGAAAATCCTGAAAATTTGTTAGTTGCAAGTTTAGTTAAATATAGCTTTTACACATCTTAAATAAAGCTTATTTTCAACTTACTGAAGATTTTTCCCGAATGCCGGGAAAAAAAATTAGTCCTAAGGAAGTCTCCGTTTCTTGTCTCTGTTCTACGAAGTTTAGGCAAATAGGCACTACCTATTCCTATCACTGCTGATCACTCTTGATTTGAAATCAAACGGGTTAAATGAGAAACGGAGCAGAGACGTCCACACTTTGCCTGTGCGCATAATATATGTGGAGCAGAAGCGCTGAATACGACTGGTCGGGATATGAACCAAGTGCGGATGGTACCCTGCAATGCTTCTGGTAGTCCGGTAGTAGAAAGACGATGGTGGGATCAGGTGGTGAAGCTCCTGCGCACACACAAACAATTATGATTCATTGGAAGTAAAAACTGGTAGAACAATAACCACTTAAATAATGTATTCTAGATAATATAAAAATGTATCAAGTACACTCGATTCATTTTTATATATCTAGTACTACTGTGTACTTGATACATTTTTATGATATCTCCTTGACAATCATTGAGTTTTTTCATGTTGATGACAAATCGATGTGAGTAAGCAGATATTAAGTAGGCTTCAGTTAGTTGTTATACCAAGCAATAGTTTAAAAGAGTTAGGAGAAACATCAGGAAAAATATTTGAATTTCGCGGATTACCTTAGCTCATCCACCTTAATTGCAATTGAAGACCACCTTAAGACAAGAAAGACAATTCTACTAATTTAAAACATACAAAATCTAGTCGCAGTCTCACCTTAGCAACAATCAAATGTCAAAAAAATTACAAAAATGTATGGAAATGGAAACTAGAGATATTTTTGAGATATTGAGACTGAGATCGGACTGTGAACTTTCTTAAAATCACGAGAATTCCCATCAGATCTCATCATAAAGATTTAACAACAACTCACTCTATTGTAAATAAGCACTCTTTCAAACTCTCCGATCGTTTGCAAAACCCGCAAATATCGCTGACAGTAAAGAACACAAAGTAAAAGTGATCACTTACTTACATCACTTAGAACAATCGTAAGTTTTTATGTTATCACATTATGCAAGAAACAAGTACTGTTACAAGCAATTTGCAATCTGTACCGAGAACCTCTTTAGTGAGCATTGCGTAGCACGTGTGTATTGCAAGATCATCGATTTTAAAATGCAGCAATGTATTGCGAAATTGTGAAAGGAGGGTGGGAGTTGGTGTTATATTTTTGATAGTAGCTGAACTCGTGGTCCTAGAGCAAAAAGCATTGTGCATGCGTTCACAGAGAATATGCAGGCTGAAAAAGTAAATAGGCCATAATAGCCGTGGAACCGATGACCCTTGGTGTAGACATAGTTGACGTACCTACCTACTAGAATGGAGATCGCGAACATCGATCGCGATCGGTAGTCTCAGATTATAAAACAAAGGCAGACCGCGCGGAACACCAAGAGTGAGGCCAAAAAACCAAATACTAAAGCGTCGCATTGCGAGGCTTTGGTATTTAGTTTTTTGACTCTTGGGTGTTCCGCGCGATCTATCTGTCTTTGTTTTATAATCTAAAAAAAAAAAAAAAAACAAGTACTAAAGTTTAGTATTTGTTTTTTTTGGCCTCACTCTTGGTGTTCCGCGCGGTCTGCCTTTGTTTTATAATCTGAGGCCATATTAACTTTAAAAAGTGTCGTTATGAGCGATAAATAATCGTTCTCACTGAAATCCGATACGGGTTAAAATCTGCTGTAATAAATTCGAATAAAAAAATCGTATTAAATTAGACACCTATTTAATAATAAATAATCCATAATTGAATGCAGTTTGGCATTTAAAACTTTATGGTAAGTATATTTTTAATTATAATTGTTATTGAAGGGATACACTGCTCTTAAAGATAATTAAGAGGCGACTTTGATTATTTTTTGATGCATAAAGTATGCATAATTTATGTTTTGAGCTCCATCACTGTATGCAAAAAAGATTTGAAAATAGGTACAATATATTTTTTGCTTACAAAATTATTTACGGTTAAAGAGATACACTGTTTTTAAAAAACCACCTTTTTGTCCGCTTTCAAGAAATCTCTGCCTTAAGAGGACGCACTCAGACTAGGTGGAACGACGCTTCTCGGAGGGTGGTAGCAGCTGGATGAGAGTAGCCTAGGATCGAATTGAATGGCATGCAATTGTAGAGGTTTGTGTCCAGCGGTGGACTGCTATAAGCTGATCCTGGTGACGTGTGAGTCATCAGTCTTCAAAATAGAAATCGACAATAGGTTCACAGAATTGAGAAATGAATGAATGAAATGCACCGACCCCAAGATTCGCACTAGCCCTTGAAGCAGGGGCGGATCTACTTAAAGGCTTTTTGGATTACAGCCCAGGGCCCCGTGGATACAGAGGGCCCCCAACCGAACTGGAAACAATAGACGATATTGTCAATAATCAAAATTACCTAGAATTAAAAAGTTTTTTGACAAAATGGCAATTGATTGAGTAATTAGTTAGGGCCCCTAAGCAGTATTAGCCCAGGGCCCCAGAAATTCAAGACCCGCCCCTGCCTTGAAGCCTTATGCTTCATGGTGCTACAAAGACCATTGCATATCAACGAGTAGACCGGGAGGCGCCGTTATGGTAGGGAATACTTGCCCTTACGATCGGGAAGGAATGCGAGCCATAACGGAATGTTTCCTGGAGTAGGCATTGGAATAGTGGAGAGACGGGTGATAACTCGTCATTCAAGACATTTTTTATTTTACCAATATGCCCAAAACATAAATGATGAGTACGACTATCAAAATAATTATTGTATTAAGTACGTTACACACACCACATTACGACATAGACAAATCTTGTTAACGATATTTCGTTAACGAGTTATGCCCGTTTCGGTTTGTTTCGTTTAAAATACTACAAAACAGTTGCTTTGCAGAAGGCTAGGTAATGTAATCACGAAAGGCCTCATAAGAAGGTTGAAACTCACACAATGCGGCAACAGAGATTGATTTAATTGGAGTTTCACTATACGATCGAATCAGAAATAAAGAGCTCCATAGGAGGACCAAAGTAACCGACATAGCCCGAAAAATTGCCTGGTGTGGGCAGTGCGCATTGCTCGCAAAACCGATGGCCGATGGCGCCGAAATGTTCTGGAGTGGCGACCGCGTACTGCAAGACGTAGCGTTGGAAGGCTTCCCACAAAATGGACCGGTTGAAATGGCGGTGCTTGGGGGAGGCTTATGTCCAGCAGTGGTCGTTTTTCGGCTGAAATGATGATGATGAAATATGAAGTAATACAATCAGTTAACTAGTACCTACATTACTTCTTAGCGTATCGAAGGCAAATTGTAACTATCTAGATCCTAACAGCAGCTAGCATCCAGAAGTTATCTACAGTTGACATGACGTAATGACAGCCTAAGGTTACCGCATTGGGCACGCCACGATTGCGGCGGTAAGTCCCCTCTTTGAGGAGTGGTTTGAGAGGCGGCATTGCATCCTCACCTTCCGCCTGACGCAGGTCCTCACCGGACACGGTTGTTTCGGGAGGTTCCTGTTTCGGATAGGGCGGGAAGAAACGCCCGGGTGTTTCCACTGCGAAGATCGCCCTGAGGACACGGTGGCGGTCTGCCCGGTTTGGGTGGAGCACCGCCGTGTCCTCGTGGAGGCGATCGGCGGCGGCGATCTCTCGCGTCCGGCCCTGGTCCAGGCCATGTTACGGAGCGAAAGGGCATGGGTAGCCGTCACCTCCTTCAGCGAAGCAGTGATGCTCGCGAAGAGGGGGGCGGCGCACGTGAGGGAGAGGCAGTATATGCGCCCTCGCGACCCTAGCCGCCGCAGGATACGGAGACGCCCTGGGCGTCGGGAATCCCAGGTCGATTTCCGGCCACCGTAGGCATGAGCTTGCGGACGGCGAGTAATGGGTAGCTCGCTGTCCGGTAAGGACCAAGCCCAAGTCGACGGCGCGTTGTGTTCCACGCGCGCCTCAAAGAGATGTCAGCACAAAAAATGATGGGGCCCGCAAGGGCCGATGCCTGCCAGGGGTGCGGGGTTGTTCGAAAGAGATACCACAGCCCCTGGCATACGGGCTAATGAAGGAACACGGGTGTGTTTTAGTCAGTAAAAGTCTAACACGCCCTCCTGCTCCACCCAGAGCGGGAGAAGTTATTTGACGATTTCCCACCCAAAAAAAAAAAAAAGGTTGCCGCATAATATGCTAAACTGCAACACAATGGGTTGCCAATGCATTGTCAGCTTATATAACATTTTTTTAGGACCTTTTAAGCCAAAGCTTTTGCGTGTTTATAATTGGCGGAGGCCATAGCCACTGCAGACTAAAGTCGATTGACAGAAGTTTTTGAACGCAAAGTTCTTCTGGCAGCACCGCTTGCAAATAAACTAAGTGTGGCAAGATACCAGACTACACATTTCCGAAGTATTTTGATGCGCTGAATCCGAATCTGACCACAGAATTGCTCTATCACGTCTGGATTTTGAGATTTCGTAACTTGGAAGAGCCTTTGTACCTTTTTTGTGTGCGAGAAGTTTAAATAAATAAACCACCGTTATTGAAGTATGGAAAGCTAAATTTGAACGATAAGAATTGTTGGTCGCTGTGATTAACTCAAGACAACGTTTGTGTTCTTTCACCAGAATTAGCTTACCTACTGACAGGTTATATGAGTTACTCCATAGCATTGTTTATTTTATTTGACTGTATTTAAACCATTTTTATTTTTTTATTAATGAAATTTCCATTTTTTGATGAAATTTAATTACTTACCTATTATTGTATAGAATCAAGTTCTTCCAACTTATCAGACAGCTGTGCTGCTGGGGAGTTTGTTGCGCCACTTCTTCTTCCCAGCTAAAGCACTAGGAAGTGTCGAAGGGTGGGCGTTTTTGGGGGACTGTCTTATGTAATTTTTGACGTTCGAAAAGTGCTGACTCTCAGCCTAGTTTGAATAAATGACTTTTGATTTTGATTTTGACATTATTCCGAGGTAACATAAGCTTATATATTTCATGCGGATAAAGTGGGTGGCTAGGTGTTTGATATTTCGATCCGCAAAAGAACCTAACTTTGGACGAGCCCTATTGTTAGGAACCTGTCTACAGGGGTCAGCCGTCGAAAGATAAAGACATGGTAGGAATAGAACGATTAAAGCGCCTAAGAGGTAAAATTGTTATTAGCAAAGGCCCATTCTTGTTTGGAGATAGTATCTTTTTGCAGAACAATAAAAAACAACATGGCTTTGTTTTACTTTCACTGTATTTGTTGTCACAACCTATGGGAAAATCGCAATATTATTATGATGACATTTGGATTAGATCACAATCGTGTAGACTGAAATCTATTGTAGGTAATCTAGTATTTTTTTTTTTTTGGGTGGGAAATCATCAAATAACTTTTCCCGCTTTGGGTGGAGCAGGAGGGCGTGTCAGACTTTTACTGACCAAAACCCACCCGTGTTCCCTCAGTAGCCCATATGCCAGGGGCTGTGGTATTTTTTTCGAACAAACCCGCACCCCTGGCAGGCATCGGCCCTTGCGGGCCCCATCATATTGTGCTGCCATCTCTTTGAGGCGCGCGTGGAACACAACGCGCCGTCGACTTGAGCTTGGTCCTTACCGGACAGCGAGCTACCCATTACTCGCCGTCCGCAAGCTCATGCCTACGGTGGTCGGAAATCGGCCTGGGATTCCCGACGCCCAGGGCGTCTCCGTATCCTGCGGCGGCTAGGGTCGCGAGGGCGCATATGCTGCCGCTCCCTCACGTGCGCCGCCTTCCTCTTCGCGAGCATCACTGCTTCACTGAAGGAGGTGACGGCTACCCATGCACTCTCGCTCCGTACCATGGCCTGGACCAGGGCCGGACGCGAGAGATCGCCGCCGCCGATCGCCTCCATGAGGACACGGCGGTGCTTCACTCAAGCTGGGCAGACCGCCACCGTGTGCTCCACCGTGTCCTCAGGGCGATCTTCGCAGTGGAAACACCCGGGCGTTTCCTCCCGCCCTATCCGAAACAGGAACCTCCCGAAACCACCATGTCCGGTGAGGACCTGCGTCAGCCGGAAGGTGACGACGCCATGCCGCCTCTCAAGCCACTCCTCAAAGAGGGGATTTCCCGCCGCAATCGTGGCGTGCCCAAGGTAATCTAGTGTAAATATTCATCTAAAACAGCTTTTGAGTTTTATAAGTACTTAGGTAATTTTATCATTTTCTGTAGGCTCGCTCGACACTATCCTAACTTATACGCGAAAATGCGGTCGACGATGATGCATGCTTACCTAGCAGCTAGAAGGAACCTATTCATTCGAGACTGACATCACAATATAATCAGCCTATTATGTTCCCAATAGGCCTCCTCTCTGAGAGAGGCCGTAATCCGGAACCGCGGGCCCAGTTGGTAGATGTCACATATCTTCGATTTTTTGGTTCTAAGACATGCCAATTTCCTCAAAATGTGTAAACATTTTCAGTTTTGAGAGCAATGATGATGAAATAATTAACACAAAGCGCCTGGCAGATGTCAAAACGACGACCTAAAAATCGTGACCACTGCTCTAAGCGTCATATCTATCTAATCTCTAAAAAATCTAGAATATCTAAATTACTCTTAAACTTACTATCTAAGGTATTTAACTAAAACGAGGCTTTCTCATGTCGCGATTGTTACTACTAGGCTACCACTGTTCCAGACTGAAATTCTACCAGCTCCAATCCTTCCTTATGAAAGCCAACAGAAAAAAAAAGCTAAGTTACGATTTTTGTTCTTTGTTGAACTTCTGTTTATTTTCTGTCTTGTGGTCAATCAGCTGACACGAAGTAATAAAGTTCTATAGAAAACGATCCAACATCTCACCTTGGCATATTTGAGTAACAGGCAATTGCCCCAATGGCCCTTCTGTTCTTTATGCTCTAGTACTACTTGAAAAGTATTGCATCGGTATAAAAATATTATCGATTTAAAAATCGATTAAACTGTTATTTTTTGTTATTGCATTGTATTTTTTTATTTGATGTGTTGTCGATTTAATTTAATGGTGGCCTTATGCTTGAAGGGAATAAGAAAAAAACTGAGGTCACACATTGAAAAATGGCTAAGGTTTTTTTGCCCTTAGGTTGATTGTCAAAATTAATTAATTAACTATTTATTTTATGCGAAAAACCCAAACCAGGTGGCACCCTGATGGTGCCCGAAAAAAACAATGCTGTTAATAGAAAAAATGCAATGCTTATGCATATGTATGGCCAAAATGTATGATTTTTTTAAATGACCGATAACAAATTTCTACGTTAGAATCATGTGCTGAATTCATCGTTACAGTATGTGTCTTGGGGACCGTAGTTGTGATTCTGTTGGTTGTGGTACTTAATTAATATCAAAGTTAAAAACAATGATCATAGAGTTTTTTGTGGCAATTAAGTACGTCAGACGAAACGTACCAGTGTCTCTTGCTTACTACGTATGAGGCACGAGGGCCAAATAAAAAGTTATTTATTCAAACTAGGCTGGTGTGAGCACTTTTTGAACGAATACGAATCGGTCATATTTATATACATCTTCTATTAACAAACGTTGCCAGCCCTAAAATTATGTAAAATAAACTTTAGTTAGCAATTTTTGAACGATTACGAATACGAAACGGTCATATTTATACACATTTTCTATTACCAAACGTTGCCAGCCCTAAAATTATGTAAAATAAACTTTAATTGGTGCTAATTGTCCCCTCCGTTTGGGAGGAAGTAGTGTCATTTATGTTATTTTCGGATGTTGTCTATTATCATCCTGTTTTAGATGCAGGTGATAACATTGTTTCGCGTTATTACATAATGATGTAAATAGAGTAATTATTCTAGCATTTGACACAGTGCGAGCTCAGAAGTAGTTGGTCGGAGGTTTGAAAAAGCTTGCAGCAGCTGTACCATTGCTGACTGGCTTAAATGTTAACCGACTACGGCGAAGCAAAAAGGAGGGTTACGACTTTAACCAATATGTCTACGTATGTTCATCTATTCCTTCATAAATTCTAAAATACTTATTAGAATTTGACAAATGAGGTATCGCTAAAGCGGCTAGTTATTTTCCTGTTTAATAAATTTCGTCGGTTACACAAAAACAATAATCTGCTGTTTCATAGAAAAGTGCAATACCTACGCGGTTAAAATGTATGGAACAACAGATTTAAATGTATTATTTTTTTTGAGCTGGGTTGTCTAGAATGATATGCTGAATTCATGGTCACAGTTTGCGCACTGGTTAAAAATTTACCCTGTATATACATCTTTTACAATGGTAAATTGTTGAGCTCCCAAGTCCCAATCACTAGAGTGTCTATTTTCTGGTAAGAACTTGAGTGTAGGTAAGTATAGTATCTGGCAAAAAAGTAGCTAAAACTATCCCGATACGAACTATAGAACCGTAAATATACATGCTGAGTATATACCCATTCATTCCTTAATTTTCAAGACGATGGCAAATAAATGTACCATTATAAATTAGCTCAGTTCTTTAGGTCCTCATAAAGTACAGGTCCCCAGGGATGGACCACATTGACAACTACAATGACCATATTGTAGGGCTATTTACAGGATAATTTTTTAACCAGTGCGCAAACTGTAACCATGAATTGAGCATATCATTTTTCGTCGGTTATACAAAAAAATAAAAAAGTTGTTTCATAGAAAAATGCAATAAGTACCTACGCGGTCAAAATGTATGGAACAGCTGATTTTTTTTTCCGATAACCGACGAAAAATGTCTGCGCTGGGGGTCTAGAATGATATGCTGAATTCATGATTAAAGTTTGCGCACTGGTTACGACTAAGGGACTTACTAGAGAATGGGCAGCAGCGTTCTCTATGCATTTTACCACCATACTGCGATCGCCAACCCGCCTGCCAAGCGTGGCGATTATGGCAAATCCCCACCTTCGGGGGAGGCCTATGTCCAGCAGTGGACGTCTTTCGGCTGAAATGATGATGGTGATGATGACTGGTTAAAAACGTATCCTGTATACAACCATATCTACGGGAGAACGTTGCTCAGCTCTGCCCCATATCGTAATGTGTGAGTCGCTATTTACGACACCAACGGGTTATGAGCGAATGGGTAGGGTTGACCTACTGTTAACCGGAAGCTACACGAGCTTTTAAACAAATTAAAACCAATGGGGCTGAACCGCCGCCCTCTACAAAATGGCTATCGAAATGTAATAGGCACAAAATGGTAGGCTGTTAAGTGGAAATAAAGGCAAGTATAGTAAAGTTTCCCAGAAGAACAAGTGTACGCTTCGGCAATCATAGTCTATCTATAGAACTACGAACGCAGGATGGTTAGACCTGCTTCCTGTTCCGAATTGTTGACAAAAATTATCAGCCGTCATAATCGTGATATATCCAAATCGGAACGCAAATTATTGATGTGAGCGCTCGCTGTGAGGATTTTTTTTTTAATTCGGGAATCGGCCTAAGAGACCCAACACAAAGAAACAAAACTTTACAAGCTTTGCTTCTGTAGTGGGTTATTCTGTGGCGCGCCGTTCGTGCTAATTTGAAAATACAAAGATTACCAAAGCAGACACCTTGTCTGGTTAGGGGGCGTCCATTAATTACGTGAGGCGTTTAGGGCGGGGGAGGGGGTCGAGTTGAATCTCACTCAATCTCACGTGGGGGAGAGGGGTCTACGCAATTATCACGTAATTTAAAAAAAAACCGCAAAGAAACAATGTAACATTACGAGAAAACCGGGTTAAATTATGTAACAAAACATATTTTTCCGCCAATATGGGTAAATCCTACAAAATAATACTTATCGCGATTATGCGAACGCCACAAAGTAGGACAGTAGCTCCTCGATGGTTAAACCGCCACCGGCCAGCCAAGCCTGCCAAATGCAACGCATAAATCCAACGCAAATAGGCATTTTATAAATTAACGTTTTTACACTAATAGCACGTAAGTGAAATATCTCACGTGAGATTATGAGGAGGGGGTGAGGGTCGAGCCAAATCTCACGACATCTCACCAAAGCGGGGGGGTCGAAAAATCGCCAAAATTGCCTCACGTAATTAATGGACGCCCCCTTAACTGTACGTAACCTATTTTTAATTGTAAGACTCACGGACATGATAGATCATACCTTTTTTAACACAGGTAGGCACTGCTATAATAGGTAGGTAATTATTACTAACACAAAGAAAAGTGACTCAATCCCTTGTAACCTTGACTTTCAGAATACGTAAGTAATGTAACATGACGAAGTACTTAACTATTTGTCATATAAGATGTTTATAGCCACTAAGTAAGTATCAGGTGAAAATGAAAAATATTTGTAGGAGCATTAAAAAAAAATGACACAATCAGCATATACTCGTAATATACCCACTGTTGCGACACAGGCCTGCTCTCTTCAAGCAGTAGGCCGTAATCGACCACACTTTAACTTTTGACTTTGCGGTGATGAAATCTCAGATTATTAAAACAAAGGCAGATAGACCGCGCGGAACACCAAGAGTGAGGCCAAAAAACCAAATACTAATGCGTCGCATTTTATGTAGCATACAATGCGACGCTTTAATATTTGTATTTTTTTTTTGTTTAGATGATAAAACAAAGGCAGATAGACCGCGCGAAACACCCAAGAGTCAAAAAAACAAATAGGTACTAAAGCCTCGCATTATCTACAATGCGACGCTTTAGTATTTGGTTTTTTGGCTTCACTCTTGGTGTTCCGCGCGGTCTATCTACCTTTGTTTTATAATCTAAGGATGAAATTATTTACACAAAAGCAAAGCGACTGCCGAGTTCGAACCCACGATCTAGATAGAACTCGTACGTCGGGGGCGTTACCACTAGGCCAAAACAGTTGAAAAAATGTTTGTACTTACCTATGTGTCATTAACAAACTCATTTTCTATTCAACTTCAAATATTACTAATTACTTTGACGTTCCTATGACAAGAAACCGGTTCATTATAATGCAATCAATGTGCTACGTCAGGTGATAATGATTAATTCATAATTTCTTGCTATGACATTTACGTGGACCCAAAATCATAGCCATAACCAGAACCATATTAGTAGAAAGTTTTGCAAGGAAACAAGGCTAGTAACTACTCGTACACTTCTTCTTTCTTCTTCTTGGTTCCCTCAATGCTGAGGATCGCGACCACATACGACGCGTCTCCAAGTTATGCGGTCTTTTGCAGTGTGGACCGTTCGGTAGATGCTGCCTCAAACAGCCCTCTTAATTGCGTTTGATTTTTATTCTGATCTAGGTCGTCCCTTGCTGTCGACACCCAGCGACACCCTAAACCGAGGTCCGTACCCCACAAGGGATGCCCTTAGCATGTAGTTGCTTAGTTTTAAGTTATCAAGCCCTGGCTGGAGGCCTTAATTTATTGAGGCCACAGGCAAGTTTGGTTATGACCTCACACAGGTGTAACGAAAAGCAAGCCTCAAAAACCGTTGCAACAGACTATCAAAATGTCACAACTGAATATTTCAACAATATCTTTAACTGTAAACCACCTTGAACAAACCTGTTCATTAATATAGGATGGCCAGTTGACAGGTGGGTGGGAGCGGCCAAATACTGAATTATTTTGCAATTATTAAAGTGTCTCTCTTGGGTCTGAGTTGACAGTTTTTTAGGTAACACCAATTTGGTAGCAAAATGATTGTTTGATTACAGAAATATTATTATGGCACAGCTGTCTCATTGTGTAAATGGAAATGTTCAATTTTCAGGGTGAAATCGTTTTCCTATTATAGGTATGCCTCGAAAATCACGTTGAGCTGTGGTCTCAGCAGTCATGCGTAGATCTTTGACAGCCATTACGGGTCGTCAGAAGCCCGGGCTGTCAAAGCCTGACACATACCTTAGTCATCATCATCATCTGCGTAGCCTTTTCCCAACTATGCTGGGTTCAGTTTCCAGTCTTACCAGCTATTCACCTGAATACCAGTATTTTACATGGAGCATTTGCCTATCTGACCTCCACAACCCAGTAACTGGGTAAAGCGATAAACTTGCTTCTGAACAAGAGTCTCTAAATTTTGTGCAAGAGTTTCTTTAAAACAGAAGTGAGCACTAAACAAGAATTTTTGAATATTCATCACCTATGGAGGTTAAAAAGAGTAGTATTGAAATTAATCATGTTTGCCAATGGAAAATCCAATCGGAAACGCGGTTTACAGTTAAATAAATTTAATAAATGTAAGAACATGATTCAGCATCCATGGCTGGTTGGTAGCTCATTTCAAGTATTATACATAAACAAAGTATGAATTGGAACTTATGACACTATTTAGGTCATTCACAAACTGTTTTAAAGGAAAATAACCTGGATAATTAGTAATTAGGTGCAATTCTAGGTAAAAAACTTCAATTATAGAAAGACTAATCATATACACGGTTGACTAAGTGATGACTTTTAATGTAGTAAATTCCCAATATTATCCCTACATCATTCACAAAATTTCCTTGGAATATTTTGAATTAGTAATTGCCGAGTATCCATTAGTTTATTAATTTAAATGATGTCAAGGCTGAATATAGAAGGTAACGTTGGTAGTGCATTATAGTATTACTTGAAAACGGTTTTACTTTACTTTATGGGCAGCAAACTGGCCATGTGAAAGAATTAATGGTTTATGTAAATAACTTAATCTCTTGTGTAATCTTACATAATTTGTTACCAATATTTGGAATAGCTAGCTTGGTTTGAGCAGAAAAATTTACTAATCTGACTTACAGTCTTATTCTCTAACATCACCAGACTTACATCTGACTTACCTGGTGGTAATGGAACTGTACAACTGGAGTATATACAATTTGCAATGCCCTTACAGGGTGCATGTAATAAAATACTGTGTCATAAAATTGTAAAGCATGCCTACTAATAAGTGTTAAACATGTAAGTAAATAAAGAAACTTTTATATTATAGCCAGATAAAAATTATTCATTTACAAAAATATCACCTCCCACATGGATTTATATGTTTTTGTTATGACAATGTCAAGTAGGTATTTACTGATACTGTCTGTGTACATCCTGTGAGGATGAAATTATGTGGCCACATTACCACAGGACCAAGCATATCTGCCATTATCTGCCTTAATACTGTAACACTTTTTTATGAGCCAATAAATAAAAATTAATCATACTAATATTATTAAGAGGAAAGATTTGATTTTTTACTTGTTTGTTTGTTTGCATTGAATAGGCTCCGAAACTACTGAACTGATTTGAAAAATTCTTTCACTGTTGGTAAACTACACTATCCCCTGGTGACATAGGCTTTATTTTATCCCCGTATTCCCACAGGAATAGGAACTACGTGGGTGAAACCGTGCAGCACTGCTATTTTAGAATATTGAGACTGAAATGAGAGATGAATGGAAGTAGAAGACATTGTTGTTCTTGTTCAATTCTATCAGCTATCATCTCAGTATTAACCCCATTTCTTGCTTCATTTTGTGCCCAACCAAAGTAGGATTATAAACAAAAAACATTTAAAACTCATCAAGGAAGAGATTCAAATGATGATGACCACATTTAACCATAAAGTTGAATACAACCTTCTTTTCATCCTCATCTGTTCTTTTCCTAACTTTTTTACATTTAGCTTCCAGTCTAACTGGATACCCATAGAGCAACTGCCTATCCTATACAACCTTCTTCTATCTTTCTAGATTCTATAATTCTAGATCTTTATAGTTAGTATAGCACCTATTTTGTAATTACTATGAACATGTAATATTTAAAGATAGTATACAAATTCATTCATGAATACTACAAACCCTTAATTTACCTTGGATAATTTAGTCTGTAATAAATATTAATTAATTACAAGGAAATGTTTTATGATTAGAAGTAATTTCATTCAAATTGACTGATTACTTCCTAAATTACTTAGGATAGAGAATTAGGCAACTTGTTTACATAGTGATGTCATACAGGATTTACTCAATGACAAAATGTTTTATGGATAAAATGAAAAATTTTACTATCTCTACTTTATGACTTAGATGTAAACAAAATTATCACAGATTCATTTACCTGGCTTATCTTACAGAAAAATAATTACTACATAATCTGAGATAAAACTAAGTGATATGTTAGAATTTTAAGTAATCAACTAACATTGCAATGCAATAAGAAATTTATGTTTACGCAGAAATAGAGGTGGGGTGTTTATTATTAGTCATATGCATTCGTTTTAACGAGACACCCTTCCAGGGGGTCTCCTACACCCCAATTCGGCGAAACATTACGCATATGGTGTTATGGGACATCCCTATTGGACAAACCATGCCCCAATTTAACAAATTACCTTTGAACCCTCACAAGGTCACTGCTAAATTCCTATTTACACCACTTTCTCAGAAAATAACATGAAAATACATCGTGTGGGGGAACGCAACGCGAAGAAAAATCGATAAATGTCTTCGAAACGCACGTATTTTTTACAAATGCATGCAGGGATGATCAAGGCACACTTTTTTACAGCCTATAATTACGATGTCATTCATAAACGTATGTAATTACGATCGTAATGAAGTAATCGATGAACCGTAACGACCGCACGCCCGTGCTGTGTTTACGTTGTAATATCTATGAAAAAAACAGTCTACAGAGGAAAAGGAAGCCCGCTGGTGCAGTAAATACTATATGGACGTAAATAGATCGACGCGTGCATGATCATCTTTGTAATTATTTATTTGTTTTGCTAACGAAAGCTCCGAGGAGCGATGAACTCGATATATTGTACATACCTCATTTTGACGCTCTTATCCTTTGTCGTGACAAATCCGAATGCACTACTGCACAGCACGAAACAATTGTTCACTTATAAACTGCATATTTCCACAAACACAAACGAGCATTTCCTTATTATCGACTGGTGTACACGTCTGGCACACTTTCGGTAGCCATTTTTGTCAAAAAACACTTTTTACGTCCCGATTCCCGATTTCGGAAAGCTATGAGCGAGATGAAGCTAGCGCCGCGCCGAGACAACGAATGAAAATAAATGGAACATTGAACCGGGCGGTCGCGAATCCTAGTATATTGCTGTCCGATTCACATTATTATACTCGAGTTTACTCGACTTTGCTTCCGCCAAAAGCTTCCACGTCGAACGTTATGCCCTTATTCACTACTTGACTAACTTGCAGCTTTGAACTTCAGTATGCGAATCGGAATGCGAATTTACATTTCTCGTCCTTATTCGAAATTTCTACCATACTTGGGCGGGTTATATCCTATTCCCGTGCACCCACCAATCACCATTTAGAATTATATTTCGAAGCGATACTGGTCCTGCCATCTTTTGACTAGCTGTAGAACGAGTATTTCGTTAAACATTTGGTTAAGCTTTTCCTGGCAACACTGGTTCAACAAGATAGAAACAGTAAAACCATCAAACAAATTAAAAATAGTAAATTTACGAAATTAATTGTACTGGATTTAACTTATGACGATTTTTTGCTTCGACTTGTAATCTACAAATGACAGATGTGTGTTTACAAAAGTAAACAAAGAAAGCCGGAAACAATTCTTGCACTTAGTGATGTTACTTTTAGTAAGTTCAATGACATTAAAACTAAATTATGTTAACGGGAGTAACATAGCATCGCGTTTTCATCCCCAAAGGGTACGTCAGAGTTGGGCCTATAGTTCATCCACATTTCATCAACTGTCAGCAACCAGGCATAATGGGGATGAAAACTGCCACTGGCTCACTTCAGATGTCGCTGCCATTGAAGTCCGAGAATTTGACAGCAAGTTGTCACTTTATATAAAAGGTAAAAACGAGTGCGCAAACTGTAACCATGAATCCAACATCAATTTTCTCATACAAAAAAAAAATGTTTCATAGAAAAGTGAAATACCTACGCACTCAAAATTTTTGGAACAACTGATTTTTTTTTTTATATCCGCCGAAAAATTTCTATGTTAGGAGATCTAGAATGATATGCTGAATTCGTGGTTACAGTTTTCACACTGGTTAAAATTTTATCCTGTATTTTTTGTAAGCAAGTGACTGTTTTAAGCATAATTAGGTAAAATTACCAGTTCCGCAGCTGTTTACTGCAAAAGAACGGGGATATATTTATCAAAGATGTCAAAAGACGAAAACCGTGGCAGAAAACTCTACGAAAAAAAAATGGAGGCCCGAAATTCCATGAAGACCATCTGCTATTATTGCTATACCTATAATATACTAGCATCGGTAGACGATCAATTTGCGCATCAGTGTGTACACACGGCTACACATCAAGTTAGACACCCTATATATCTATAACTACGCTACCAGCAATACAGAGAATTGTACGAAAGGGACTGCGCATCGTGGCATCGGCCAATCATAGCATTTGCTGCGTTGGCCTACGCAACCACACACACAGATGCACATTTTTTGCCAAAAACTTTAGCTTCAAATATTTCAAATTCTTTTTGCTCGTGTTCAGTGTTTTGTTGCATGCCATGCCAGTCAGTTCCCATTTCCCAAGTATCGTTCGGGCTTCACGTAATTACGCGGCAAAGGCGTCGGTTATTTTTTTGATAGTAGTTTGTTGTATTTCTTGATAACATTATTTGATTGTTGAATGTTTTTTAATATTCTATTTTTTTGATTTTGTTGAAGAGTTGGTTATTTTTTTTAATAGTAGTTTGTTGTATTTGATAACAATATTTGATTGTTAAATGTTTTTAATATTCTACATTTTTTTAAAGTAATTTCAGCTGAATGTTTGTTTTTATTCAGCTTAAAGCCATAAATATAATTGATCTAAAACTATGTATTTACATAAAGTTACTCTTGCCTAGCGTGAGGGATTTCTCATACTTAACTATTATTGGCATAGAATAATAAACCATGTCAAGTTTTATTTGTCACGATGATTATGGGGGTTATGACTGTGGAATATATCTCATATATACCTACCTATTGTGTTGATTAAAATGCTCACATAAATTTCAACTGTGATGTTTTTATGTTCATTGTTGCTTTTCTTTTTTTTTGGGTGGGAAATCATCAAATTACTTCTCCCGCTCTGGGTGGAGCAGGAGGGCGTGTCAGACTTTTACTGACTAAAACCCACCCGTGTTCCTTCAGTAGCCCGTATGCCAGGGGTTGTGGTATCTCTTTCGAACAAACCCGCATCCCTGGCAGGCATCGGCCCTTGCGGGCCCCATCATTTTGTGCTGACATCAGTGACATCTCTTTGAGGCGCTCGTGGAACACAACGCGCCGTATGTTCATTGTTGGTTAGATTTTTAATTGTTGTTGGCTCCTGAGGAAGCTTTTAGTATTTTTATAGTATTTTCAGATTGTGATAGTTATTTAATATTATCCTTACAAACGTTTATAATTAATCATTATCTGTTGCTGTCGACGAGGACCGTGCGTAGCTTTGTGAATTTATGTTTTAAATTTCTAATTCTTTTTAAGCTTTCCTCGACTGATTTCGTTCCCTGTCAAGTCATTTCGGAGACACATTTATAATGATCCATGCATTAAGGCGACGATAGCTGACAGCTACCTAATGCGATGCACTGCCGCCCGACGCTCGCAAGAGACCCCGCCTGAACGCGCATCAAGTTTTACGAAAAACAACCCATGTTGATTTATCAAACACATATCAAAGAAAAACCGTATACTAAATTTTGGGTCATTAAATTGTCTTTTAGATGGTGAAAGTTTCATGGAAATACGCCCGATAGTTTTTGCGTGATTATCGTTTTTATGTCCGCGATAGACATTATTTTACCAATTAATTACATTATGTTACAAAAATATTATTTAAAATATTCATATATCAAATGACGAAGAAAATTGTCTAGTTTCACATATAATTTTTTTCAAATACATAAGACAAGCCGTTTAGGCGTGATCTTCAATAAAACGTCCTTAAAACTCGGCTGTCTGCGCCTTAAGTGACTATATGGGGCTATGGTATGGCCTAGGTTATTATCTCCCGCCGCTTGCGCGAAACCAGAATACGAAAACCTACACACCCGGCAGAATACTGCTCGAATTTCGCTACCCACAAAAAGGTATCTAGCGAATATCGCTTAAAAGTATCTGAATAGAATAGGCCTCTAGCTAACGTTTTTAGTTAATAAGTTTAATGTGCCACCTAAAAGGTAACGTTGTGATTTAGTTGAAACACTAAAGAGTTCGTTTTTAATATTGAACCTAACTACGAAAAATAAAGCTCGTATTCTTAGTAGGTATAGTGTATCCATGTTGACCTATTTGAAAACAATTTTCTACCTTTAAGTATCAAGTAATTTAACACAATGGCTTTTCTATTATTATCAGACTCAATGAGTCTGCCTATCATCCAAGGGATTAACCAATCCAAGCTACCCCTAATTTATTCAGTCCTCATCATCATCAGCCTATAATGTTCCCACTGTTGGGACACAGACCTCCTTTCGGTGAGAGGGAGTGGGCCGTAATCCACCACGCGGGCCCAGTGTGGGTTGGTAGATGTCACATGTGTTCGAATTTTAGGTTCTAGGACATGCAGGTTTCCTCACGATGTTTTCCTTCACCGTTTTTGAGAGCAGTGGTGATGAAATAATTCACACAAAGTAAAGCGCCTAGCTGGGTTCGAACTCACGACCTACAACTCGTAAGTCGCGGCCGTTAACACTTGGCCACCACTGCTCTCAGTATTCAGTCGTTTTACTGTAAAAGTTAATGAAGCAGATATACTTGCTTGCAATTTTTTTTGCATTTAAATAGATATCAGTAAGGTATTTTCCCTTGGCAATGAGAATTTCCAGCACCCTAATTGCGTAAACTCACGGTCAATCATAATTTGTTACAATTTAACAGTTAAACCATATTCATTGCGTTATTTACGTTGTTGAGCAGACACATTTTTTCGAACATATGAATCAATGGTTTAGCAATCTGTTTTAAAGTGGTTCAGATTATGGTTGATCGTGCGTCAAGCAATTATTGTGCAGGCTTCTAATATCGTCTGTGCAAAGTCACCCTATACGTATTGAATTTTTGACTGTCGTGAAGAATTTTGATTACAAATCTATCTATCTAAAAATGAATCGCCGAAATGTATGTACGCGCATAACTTCCGAACGACTACACCGAATTGGATAATTCTTTTTTTTTATGTGTTCCTTATTGTCAGGACAAGGTTTGTATAGCTAATTCCAATTTAATATTCATAGATAGGGCAGGACAACGTCTGTCGGGTCAGCTAGTTGATTTTATAAAATCAATGGTGGCAAAAAAGGGATAAGTAGTAAGTTTGTTTGAAAACCCAACATGAACTAGATTTCCAAATTGCACGCGTGCTAACCGCGTGTAACAGCTAGAAATTCATAATAATATAGGTATATAAAAATGAATCCCTATTTCCCTTGGTCACGGCATCACACGTGAACGGCTGGACTAATATTTTGTTAATTCTTTTTTTGTTGTGTTTGTTATTGACAGGAGAATTACAAACACTTTATGGTTCTGATGAAAGAAAAAATAAGAAAGTTGCGCGTAACATAACCATATAATTTTCTAATATTATACCAATGACAATTCAATATTCATAGTTAAGACAGGACAACGTCTGTCGGGTCAGCTAGTTGTTAATAAATGCCTAATGGATGTATTGGTGCAAACTCACAGGCGCAGCGCAAATCGAAAAATAAATAACACATATTATCGTAAATGAACGTAACGAGAGCTTAGCTTGTTTACAAAATAATATACACACCTAGGTATAGAATAGAACGCCGTTTGGTGGTGGTAGCGGCGCGCTCCCGCAGGCGACGTGCGTAAGCGGGACGAAATAAGAAAAACATATCGTACCCTCTCGCACTATTCGCAGCGTTCAACTTCTAATAGTTCAAAGTCCAAACAGTCTAGGTTGATGTGTAGCCGTGTGTACCAATCACGTAAAAATTGGCGAACGTTTCTGGAGGCCTTTTTTTGCATATTCAAAAATTTTTGTTTATTTATTTTTTGTTGATATGAAAATATCAACTATGAAAATCGACTAAAAATGCAATTAGGCAATGCCTATGTATTACCTACAGCAAAGCGACGTAGTTTGACAAATGACACCGGTTACGGTTTTCGGGGAAAAAGTCAGCCTGTTTTTCTTTTGATAAACAGTTCCTTTTTCGAAAACAAGAAAATAATGGTGGGCGCAATGCCTGTTAACTTAATTCCAAAATTTTGCAACGGTACCATGGATAGCCGCAATGGTACCGACGAGAGCGAAATCCCAGTGCATATCGGTAGTCGCATAAAGAGTAATGATGATTTTGGTACGGTGAAGTATATCGGCGAAGTGCACGGTTATAAAGGTATTTGGTACGGCGTCGAGTGGGATGACCCAAAGCGGGGTAAACACGACGGTTCTGTGGACGATGTACAGTATTTCAAGACGTCCAAACCTGCAGCAGGTTCTTTCATTCGTCCGAACAAAATTTCTCCGTTTAACACTTGTGCTGAAGCGATCAGGAAATACTACGGAGATCGTGAGGTGAGTAAGAGCAACTGTGCTAACAAAAACAAACTTTTTTTAAAATCTTCTTTCTAAGTGCACACGCATTAGGTCATTCCACCTACATAAAGACTTGGCTAAATAAGTGTTCGCGTGGGTTGTATGCTTGTTTTGAATCCGTCACTGCATGTCAAGGCTGTTTTTTGTCTAGATTTCTTGTTAATCTTATTAGAATGACTTTTTAATGCCACACTAAGTTAACAAAAAAAAAAATGTACTTGAATAGGCACATTCTAAGTAATAAATAACAGAGATAAAAATGCACTTTATTCTTGAGTTTATGGTCAAATAAAAGAGTTACAACTTAGTTGTATATTCTGCTTCTGTTTTCAGCTGATTCGCTTACAATGTGCTCACACTACTGCGAGCACGCATTATTACTATATCCATAAAACATTATGAAAGAAAAGTAAAAAAAAAAAGAAAAACAATGTCCAAGCTATTGCCATAACACACTGGTCTATCTGCTAGAATTTCCATTTTCCTATAACACATTAGTCACGTACGTGTTAAAGTGAATTCTAGTCAAGCAGGCTGCGGACTGACCCCTCAACGCAACAGACTAGAGTTTGAAGAACGAGTGTCACCATCCTTCCGCATAATTACCTCCATACTTGACTCACACTTACTTTTTCTTTTTCTGTGTCCCGTTCTGTCGCTGAGAAACATCATTCCCTTCTTTCCAGTTCATTCAAATGACTCAATACGATGAAGTAACAAGAAGGACCGTAGACGTAGACCCTACGTAAGTTCCTTATTTACTATCCATCACAATTTCTCTATTCCAGGATGAGACTGTAGCTGCTCACCGCAGGACTGTTATCAATGAATGGAAACGGGAGATGGGCGCTCCGTTCATTGAGATGGTTGGCTTCGAGAAAATTCATCAGAAACAGTGAGTGGCATTGTTTTTTTTTTTTGTATAACAATGGTTGTGTTAATCATACATAATTTAGTGAGTCATTCATGAGTCGCAGAACTTATTGTCTGTAAATATGCAGAAACCCACATTGGGCTCATGCATATTTTAAGAATATTTGTTGGATTTGGTTGAGTATTATGGGTGGTGAAGATCAGATAGACAGTTGCTCTATTGATATTTATCTGCTTCCGGTTTGACCGGAAACTGACCCCAGAATAGTTGGGAAAAAGCTAGGCAGATAGTGATGAGCCAGAGAACTCCTTTGTTCAACATTTATCAAGAATACTTGTCAGTTTTGACAGCCTATTTGACCTCCACAACTCAGTTACTGGGTAACACTGGTTGTCAGACTTTCAGGCTTCCAACGACCAGTTACGACTGTTGTATATCCACGAATGACTGGTGGAAACAACAGCTTAACGTGCTTTCCTATCCACGGAGGGGTATTGGTATATAAAGATGGTCACCTATAGACCACCTGCAGCAGCAAGGCCTGATAGATCGATCCATGCAGTTACTTAGCCTCTAGCCCCTCAAGTAGGACACAACATAGACTACAAATAAAATGTTAAATTAGATAGCTGTACCTACTTTCACAATCTTTTACTGCAATCCACTGAGTTACCATGAATTAGCAGTTCTTATACATTCCACTTATCGCTTGTTGATAATATGTAACCTTTTTTTTATCAACTTTTATCAGTATTTTTTGATCCAAACTACAGTATATACCTTGTTATCACGAGCATTGTACATATATGTGCAAGAGTCATTTTTTCGTAACTTAGATATTGAAATTGGTATGAAATGCGATTGAAATATGATCATCTTTGGAGTTGATGTAGCTAGCATAGGAAATGGGTAGGTAGGTTCACATAACAAGTATCAGTAACATAATATGTCATATTATGTTGCCCTCGTAGATTTTATTTCTGGTCAGATTATTATTAATGAACTAATAGCACCTTACTAATATTATAAACGCGAAAGTTTGATGTATGTTTGTTACTCTTTCACGCAAAAACTACTGAATGGATTTGGATGAAATTCGGCATACAGATAGATTACAACCTAGATTAACACATAGGATACTTTTTATCCCGGTAGTACGTTCCTGCGGGATCATTTCTGACTTCCACGCGTCACTTTTGCCTCGTTATAAACGTATCTAAAAGTCGCCGTGCCTGTTTGAACAGATGTATACGATACACCTGTTCAAACACGCACGCCGATTGCGAGTACTATACCTACAGTTGCACATTTGACCTTTCTGAAGAACATTTTTATTTTTTATAATATTATTATTTAGCACAGATTAAAAAGATACAATTTTTTTTTTTTTTTTTTTTAATAAATAAAATTTATAAAAACCAACAGCAAAATGTGTAAAGTGCGATGTCTGAAACTAGCAATCGTGTGCCTCACGGCTGCGCTAAAAGGGCCCAGTTGAGCAAAAATGCAGGCAACTTGTGCCTGACGCTGGTTTTCAACTGGACCCTGACCTCCACACGTTACGATGTTTCACTCACGTCTTGTATACCTTTTGTTACACACTTTTTCTTCCTCTCCACATGACCAAACTATCAAAGACCATAGTCTTTTCAATTTTTGTCACTAAATAATCTTACGAGGACGTAGCGTTGGAAGGCCTCCCACAAGATGGATCGATGACCTTGTGAAGGCCTCAGGAATCCGCTGGATGCGAGAAGCGCAGAAACGGTCAAAGTGGAGGAGCTAGGGTGAGGCCTATGTCCAGCAGTGGACGGATTTTAGCTGAAATGATGATGATTTTGAAATCATCTTTTACACTGCACTGTTACCTTATCATATAATCATTCCCAGGCTGATTTCCGGCCACCGTAGGCATGAGCTTGCGGACGGCGAGTAATGGGTAGCTCGCTGTCCGGTAAGGACCAAGCCCAAGTCGACGGCGCGTTGTGTTCCACGCGCGCCTCAAAGAGATGTCAGCACAAACCGATGGGGCCCGCAAGGGCCGATTCCTGCCAGGGGTGCGGGTTTGTTCGAAAGAGATACCGCAGCCCCTGGCATACAGGTTACTGAGGGAACACGGGTGGGTTTTAGTCAGTAAAAGTCTGGTACGCCCTCCTCCTCCTTTCTTGTTTTGATGATTTCCCAACCAAACAAAAAAAGTCATTACCATCATTCATAGTCACAGGCTCACAGCACAAATGATTCGCAAGGTACGCATTTCCACGTGAACTAACTTTGTCTCGATATGAGAATTATTTGTACGTTTACTAGCTTTGTCGTTACAGGTAGTCAGAACCCTAAAACATAGATGATATTACCGTGCCCACGCCTACGGTGGCCGGAAATCATCCTGGGACGCCATCCTCGTCCAAAGCGTTAAATTACCGTTTAAAGTAATCACCACATAGCCTTGCCGCTCATCTTGGTTTCCAATTTTTTTTGGCGTGCTTGACCCTACAGTTCTTCTTTCTTCATCCCTCAGGTTGCCAATATTATTATAAATAGTGGTTGTTCAGCGGTCGAAATTCGACTATAAATAAAAAATATTAGGTTTCTGCACTCCATATAAACTTTAACTGTGCCAAATTTCGTACTTCTCCGTTCGCGTAACTTTCGTAAAAAGGGGTACAAAGTTTTTGCTTCACGTATTAATACAGGATACATTTTTAACCAGTGCGGAAACTGTAACCGTGAAATGTTCCATTCACTTTGACCGCGAAGTATTACACTTTTGTATGAAACAGTTCCGTGTGATACCGGACGTAAAAGAATAGCACCATCTCATTTCTTCCCGTGGCTGTCGTAGAAGGCGACTAAGGGACTTACTAGAGAATGGGCAGCAGTTTTCTCCTATGCATTTCACCACCATAGGTACTGCAATCGCCAACCCGCCTGCCAAGCGTGGCGATTATGGCAAAATCCCCCATTTGGGGGAGGCCTATGTCCAGCAGTGGACGTCTTTCGGCTGAAATGATGATGATGATGATGAAACATCTGATTCTTTTTTGTATAACCGACGTAAAAGTTCTGCGCTGGAGGGTCTAGAATGATATGCTGAATTCATGGTTACAGTTTGCGCACTGCTTAAAAATTTACCCAGTATATAGATTTACTTATTCCAGTGCACTACATAAAGGCATTATATTACATAACTAGATTTTGCCCTCGACTTCCTCCGCGTGTTTTAACATAAAACATATACTACTAGCTTTTGCCAGCGGCTCCGCCCGCGTAGGTATCCGTTATCGCGGAAGAAAGTAGCCTACGTCCTTCTTCATATCCCAGGCTATATCTCTGCCAAATTTCATGACGATCGGTTCAGTGGTTTAGGCGTGAAAGCGGGACAGACAGACAGATAGATATAAGACAGACAGAGTTGTTATCCCAAAAAAATATCATTTAATTTAATTTTATTGTAAATATCCTTTTTCGTTATGTTTATTATGTAAAAACCATAAATTGTACATGTTGTGTTAGCCTATAAGTAGTAATTGTTGCACTTGTGAACGTAGGTATCATTAGTTAAATTATTTTAATGTATTGTGTAAACAATTGTTGGCCAACCTAAATAAATAAATAATTAGTAGGGAAGGGATGGCACTCAGCAATAGTATAGCTTGCTATAAGTCAAAGATTTTTTTTTTAACATCGGAAGATTAGTTTCGAAGTTCTCCTACATAATAACAAACTTTAAACCCTTTAAATTGGTAGTACCTCTCTCCCTTAGTCGCTTTAAAAATGTGTACCTAATCCTTGAAAACGAATGTCTATTTATTTCCTTTTCAGAACATTCGACCGCCTCCTAGAAGTGTGCGTCCACGACCAGAACATAGCCAAGCCAGGAGACGTAGCGTCCTTGTGTCCTGGTGTGCGTAGTTTGGATGTGTCGCGCAACTTGTTCTGCAGCTGGCGCGAGGTGATCCAGCTGTCTGCGCAGCTGCCGGATCTTAAGGAGCTGGATGTTAAGTATGTAGCAGATAGATAGATTATTCCTTAGAAGAAGTTTTAGCATTATCAGCCTATAAAGTTCCCAAAGGCCTCATGTCTGTGAGAGGGTGCAGGCCGTAATCCACCATGCCCTCCCAGTGCGTTCAGTACAGTTCATGTACAAAAATCGACAGTAATATGTTGTAAAATGTGTGATGTGCATGAGAGTAAATAAATATACATTTTTTTTTTTAAATGGCTGATTTTTGGTGCCATAATGTGTTTTCAAAATTTTGTTTTCTCAAAACCTATTGAATTGGGTATCAAAATAAAGGGTTTCATAAATAGGTGTCATTAACGTCAAAAATAATTATATTAACTAAAAACTGTGAAATAAAAAAATAATTTACAAAATCAAAACCCTTACTGCGTAAATAAAAGGTTTTTATTGTTGAATTAAGAAGATGCCTCCGACTGCATGAGATTGCTTATAGTATTCAGTCTAATAGTCATCATTTTAAAACAAGTTTCTTGTTTCCATTTTTTTAAATTAAGGGTACACTAGTCGCGGGCTCGAACTCACTGGTGGGCCTGGCTAAAAAGCACGCTGTCTCACCAGGCTTCGAGTCCGACAGAGGTAGTACCCGTGATGAGCAGTTACCCGATAGTCTACACGCACAACATTATTGAGTGAGCTGCAGGATCAGTTATAGTAAAACAGGTGCGTAAAAAATTAAGAAACGTCTTTCGGAAGATCGGGTTTTCTGAAAAAACCACTGCATAAATCAATGACCAGTTAAGTTTATTGAACTTTTCGATAATTGAGCTTTGTCGGTACTGACTTAGTTTTGGAGATTTTATACTTCTTTTACTACTTAAACATGTCCAAAGTTACGTTAAATTATCAAGAAAAACTATTTTTTGTAGGCTCATAACTTTTTAATGGCTTTTTATTTTAGTGTTCTGTTTCCGTACAGACAATATTAATAATGAGACAAAACCCTACCATGTTTAAGTTTTGATGTACGTAGTCAAACAGTGGAGTAAAACCCTCCCGAAGTTTGTATGGAAAAAATGTGGACTTGTTTCACCTTAAAGTTCAGTTTTTAGGCAGTTGGGGTTTTTGATTTTGTAAATTATTGGTTCTAGGAGATGCCATGCCGGTTTCCTTACGATGTTTTCCTTCACCGTTTTGAGAGCAGTGGCGATGAAAACATTTACACAAAGTAAAGCGCTTGTCTGGGTTGGAGCCTGCGACCTACAACTTGTTGTTACGGGGAAGGGAAAACTAAATGAGGTCGTCGTTTCCTATCTTGGTTAGATCATGTGAAGACTATGTAGATTAAATTATTTTATTTCTGTAAGTAGGTTTGCACAAACACTTATACACGTCAATCATATTTTTTAAACTAGATGAGGTCGGCGTTTCCTATCTGACTACTCTGAGAAGAAAGGCCGAAACAAACTCAGAGGTCACAGTCTCTTTTAAAGTCCAGACATAATCTATGTCAGATCATGTGAAGACCATGTGGATTGGTGTCTGAAATGGTATTTTGTGGAAAGAACCATTGAGTGGACCTGTCCAATCAGTGCACTCATTTATCAGAAATCAGAGATTTGACGAACAATAAAACCAAAAAAAGGACGTTTTAATCATCGTAAACTAAATGAAAAAAAAAACTAAACAAACAAACAAAAACCCACATTGTCTTCACATTCACAGTAATTAAAACATTATAATCAAAAAGTAAAATATTCATGTCATTGTATCGCTGATGTACAAAAAAAACCATTGTGTATATAAAATAAAATTTTAAAACATGGATGACATGTAACAGTGTGTGTACGAACTTACTTCCTTACTAATATTATAAACGCGAAAGTTTGTATGTATGGATGTTTGTTAGGTACTCTTTCACACAAAAACGGCTGAACGGATTTGCATGAAATTTGACACACAGATAGATTATAAATTAATAACCTAGATTAATACATAGGATAATTTTTATCCCAGTAGTACGTTCCCGCGGAATAATTTCCGACGTCCACGCGGGCGAATCTGCGGGTGGAAGCTAGTACAGAAATAAATCATTTACAAGTGGTCGCCCAGTGATCTAAAGGAGAAGGGTTGATAAGAGGCTTTTTTTCGCCCATCACAAACTCGAAAAAAAAAGTTACAGTTGAAGATGTGTATTTTTTTATTCAATAAGATTTACGTGATAAATAATATAGTAAATCATACCAATTATTCCCCAAAAAGAGAGTGTTTGGTATTTTTTGTTTATTTTTGAAATTTTTTCAATCTAAATTAATATTTTTTAAATGAAACTACTGTTTATAAGCTTATATGCAGTGGCGTAGCGTGCCTTGTCGGGGCCCCGTATAAAAATTTTTTTGGAGGCCCTTATATGGAGGTAAAGATTTTTCATAAAAGAAAAAAAAATATTGTGAGAAGTAATATTTATTTATCACATAATTTACCCATTTTACAAATAAAAATCGAATTTTAAATATTCACTCTCCTTGCCTTTTTATCGGCAAACTGATTTATTAAATCATTTATTGCTGATGATGATTTTAGTTTTTCTAAAGTTTCTGCCTCTATGGACAATAGTGAGATGTCTGACAGCCGTTCTTGTCCCATCGAAGTTCTTAAGTAATTTTTTATTAGTTTTAATTTTGAAAAACTTCTTTCTGCCGTTGCGGTTGTAACTGGAAGGGTCAAGAATAAAAAGCATGCTGTGATTACCTCGGGAAAACTGGATGCAAGACTATTGAATTTTACTAGCAATAATTCAATGAGTTCTTTAATGGAATAATTTTTTTTTAATTTCAGAATTTAAGCATGTTTTTAGAGCCTTTAATTGGTCACAAAGATTAAGTGAGATTTCTTTACTGTATTTAGCAGACAGTTTTCCGGAAGCGTTTAATATCTCTTCGCTTGAAGAAGATAGGAGTTTCTCCGGTTGTAATATTTCGAATATACTACTCAGGTTGCAAAGGCTCTGAAATCTTTCTTTAGTTTGAGAAATTAATATATCTAAACAGCAATAGTATACATTGACTTTGAAATAGGATTCCGGGTCGGAAATTCTCTCATCTTGTGATAACTCATCAAAAAAACGCTTCGTTATCTTTCGCCTACTGTTTTTAAAAACAGTTGTTACCCCCCACTTTTTTGCTAAATCTTTGGATTCATTTAGCAAACTATTAAATGAATTCTGATTTCTTAATTGGCAGTCTATTTAAAAGATTACTTAATAAAATACTAGATTTCTGTAAGTCATTATTATCATGCTGTAGAGCTTTAGAAACAGGATTAATAATTTCAAATAGTGAAGAAAAAAATGTAACGAGCACTAAGAAATCAAAACTCTCTAAAATATTAATTATACTTTTACATTCTTCACGTTCATCTTTTTTATTTGAAATTAAATTTAGTTGGTACAAAGTTTTCATGATTAGTAAAAAAAATTTCTTTACTGCTAATAAAGCGTCGTTCCTAGAAGACCATCTGGTAGGACATACCTTTTTAAGGGTAATCAAATATTTTTCAGATGAATCGTCACTTAGCATAGCCCAGCGTTTTATACTATTGCCAAAAAAAGTATATATTTTTTCTAAATTATCGAAAAAAGTCGATACTTCACGAACATGTCTCGCAGCATCGTTCAAAACCAAGTTTAAAGCGTGCGCAGCACAATGAACATAATCGGCATTTGGAGCATGCTCTTTTATTAGGGTTTGTAATCCTCCATACACACCCGACATAACATTTGCTCCATCGTATCCCTGTCCTCTACATTTAGTCAAATCAATTCCATATTCTTTAGTCAAATTTAAAATGACAGTTTTCAGACCTGCAGCACTGCAATCGGTTACTGCTATGAATCCTAAAAAGGACTCACAGATTTTTATTTCTTTAGGCACATTATCATCATTTTCTGTAACCGAGATATATCGAAAAACTACAGATAGTTGGTCAATTTTTGACAAGTCTTGTGTTGTTTGTATCCAGAATTATTGTCAGAAATGGAGCTTTTTTAATTTCTGAGATAATACTGTTCCTAACATTAGTACCAAGCAAACTAATAATTTCGTTTTGAATCGTAGGGCTTAAATAATTTATTTCACCTTTCGGTTTTAGAAAAAGTTCTTTTAAAGTTGCATCATAGATAGCAGACGTGAAATTGCCATAAAATTGCCAGAATCAGAATCATGCCCCCTCAAAGGTAGATTACAAGATACTAAAGTAATTATAACATTAATTATACGATGCAGTACATCTCTCCAGAATGTAATTTTACTATCGATTTCACTTTTCAATAGAGTATCGATGGTATTTCCTTGCAACCAATTATTATAAGAGAGTGAGGCACTAATATGCTGCTGTGACTTTTCATGGTCAAGAATAGTTTGTGTGAAATTGCTTCTAACCGAAACACCGTTAACCCAAGCAGAGGAGTACGATTTGTTTAGACGATCTGCTAATAACCAACAGAAGTGACAGTACGGTTTGTTTAAAACGTTAGAATAACATAACCATGGTCTTATAATTTTTATGCCTGCCTGATTGAAATATGAATAATAATAAGCTGAAAAAGGTCGGTTATTTTCTGAAACTTTTGGAAATGGTCCTTGTGGTTTAAATGGACCCAATTTAAAAATTATTTTTCGTTCGCATTCAGTTAAATTGTCACCAAAATTTCCTCTATCTGATGAAATTATATTACAATCTGCATTATCTGCAGATATATCAGAATCGTTGACTTGGGGTTCCTCGATTTCTGGATGGACATCCGATAAAGTATGTGCTTGGCTTTCTTCTATTTCCGGATGGATATGTGACGAAGAACATGCTTCAGAAGAATCTAAAAATAAACGAGTAATTGTTAAAAAATAAATACGAATGCTTTGATACTAAACTAAAAAGAGTTATATATAAATAAATAACGTTACTAAGGGTCACAGTTAGAGAGTGTTCAGTTCAGACGCACACAGATTCTACGCGGATTGTGCTCGTACCTATTAGTAGATACAAAATCACCTGCAGCCCGTCCGTGCATTACTATACACCTGCGTGCTATTTAAACGCAGCGCGTAGTGTAGTGGCCATACAAAACGAGAACCCGAAAGCGAGTCTGCACATCTGAAGTTCTCAACACGCGATTAACGATACGATACGGACTGATAAACAAACAACAAAACAAATCGATCCTATAGATAAGTTAGAATTTTGTTTTTTTTAATCAAGGCACGGAACCCTAAAAACAGTATAATTGTGAAAATCGAGGGGGGAGACAACTTTTTGTGACGGACAGATGGACAGACCGAAATTAAAAGATTTCCTTGTTTATCACTACGGGCCCCTAATAAATGGGTTGGGTAGTAGTGTAGTACTTACCTTTCCAATCTAAATCACTCACAGTATCTTGTCTCTGAAAAAATGAAGAAATTTTGGGCACTTTTTTTATAACCTCGTCCCTTTTCTGTTTAATTTTTCTTTTCTCAGCGCCGCTGGGATAATCTTTTTTCCTTTCACTCATTTCTTTTATAAATCGTTACTAATACTGCTAAACCAGAAGAACAATATTGTTTGTACTGAATTACAATGTAATGCACATTGATATAAAGCGCGTAAATAAACAGTGCACTGCACTCCGTGGTTTAACATCCAATGCAAAGTACAACAACGTACACGTACATCGCGATATCGATGAAGGATTCCCGGGGATTCCCCGCTGAGTTGAAGATGAAGTAAGTAAAACGGGGAAGTCCCGCAGCCCGCCATAACGATGTAGTGTTGCCAACTTTTGAACGCACGCTTAAGGCGGGAAAAAAAGGAATTGCTTTATAGAATTTTGTCATTTGTAAAATAAAATAAATTAGAAAGTTTTTATTCTTTTTCCTTACACACTTTGGGGGCCCCGTATAATTGATACGGCAAATACGGCGGTAGCTACGCCCCTGCTTATATGTGAGTACTATTTTATTTTGTTTCACTGTGCGCTTCTACCCTAAAAGGAAAAATATATTACGCGTGAGAGTAGGATAGACTGGGTACGATTGAAAAAAAACAATGAACATAACCGGGTTCTGGGCTCAAAAATCCGGGGTTTTCATGCGTTTTGTCCTGGTTGCCAAATTTTAGAGATGGCAACCCTATTTATAATTTACAGACTAGCGTCTGTACAGACGCCAGAACATCAAGCTACCCGAATCTGTCACATTTCTTTAATACATTTTCATCTTTACGCCTTAGGAATAAGGATAATACTATAGAATAGAATAGAATATTTTTATTTCAGACAAAGTCCATAGGGTTAGTAACAATTTTGCTTATCCTCTAGTGTTAGTACAAATACAGATTAATATTAAATAATTAAAAATCAGCGTGGAGCTGCATCCACCTTCGCAACATCAGGGAATCCCACCGATCTGCGAATACACTGAGAACACTGTTGGTGCTGCCGCGAACACGTGACATCAGGGATGCACATCTCTTTCTAATGATGGCGGCAAAACCATCAATGTTGTTATCTGCAAACATCCCTGACGCACTACAACGCCACGGCAGCCGCAGCAGCACTCTCAGTGCATTATTATATTGAACACGTAATACTATAATACTATTCTGAATATCAATCTGACTTGTTGACTTCTTCGTTCGTCCCTGTACCCCTCTCCGTATCGCACACTATTGAGAGATAATAACACTGTTCCAACCATCGCATATTGCTAAAAGTATCTCAATCTTTCTGATTATTTTTGATTATTGATTATTTCCCATATATAAATATTGAAATAATTATAGTTAATAAACTTCTTTTATCTTAATTTTGCATTTAGTGCTCTAATAACAGTTGTTGTTGGTGCTAAAATGCGTGACAAAATCGTTTATAATAATAAATGCTCATAATAGATACATAAATATTTATTTTACTTATCCCATCAATTACAGGATTTTATTTTAAAACTATTGTTTTTTTATGTTTGTCATGATGTATACTATTAAATAAAAATTTATATCACATCAAGTGGCTGATGGGCGAAAAATGCCTCTTATCCCTCCTTCTTTGACCATAATTTATTTAAGACCATGTATTTCTATTGCATTATTATTTAATAATACTAGCTTTTGCCAGCGGTCGGAAATTATCCCACGGGGTCCGTACTACCGGGAAAACTATCCTTTTTGTTAATTCTGGGTATAAAGTATCTGTGTGCCAAATTTCATCCAAATCCGTTCAACCATTTTTGCGTGATTTTGTAACAAACATTCAAACATCTAAATATACAAACATAATAAACATTCACATTTATAATATTAGTAGGATTCGCTTTCTTTACTCCTCCAAACTTTAACTGTGCCAAATATTATTTATTTATTTATTTCACATATTAATAAATAATAAAAAAGTTGGTACTTAAACTACACTTTTTCTCTTCCCCAGCAAAAACCGCATGGCCATCGACATGTCAGAAGAAACAATGGCCCAACTCTCCATACATTTCGCCAAGCTTGAAAAACTCAACATCTCAGTATGCGACTACGAATGGACGGACATTCTCGCCCTCTCCCACTTATGGCCAAAACTGAACGAAATGATCGCTGCCTACAACCGAATTAAAAAAATAATACCACCGTCTGTCACATTGAAAACTATAACCATTTTAAAATTGGATGGAAACCCCATAGACCGTTGGTCTGAAATTATGAACCTTGGCAGTTTGCAAAACTTAAAGATTCTAAGTTTGAATGACTGTCAGTTGACTGAAATAAGGTTCAATGACGTCCCAGATGAAAAGGTGGATATATTTGAACAGCTGGAAGTTCTGTTTTTGAATAGGAACATGATAAATGACGTGAGTATGGTAACACTTTGTTTTGTCTTGCCATGTGTCAAAAGTTTATTATTTGGGTGTGTATAAAAAAAGTAGTTCAAGCGTGATGTGATGTAGTTTTAAATCGTAATTCAGGCTTGAGCATCGTTCTATATATAGATTAATCTAAAGACTGCGAAGGATTTTGAAATAGTTTTCACCATCATTTATTTAATGTATTCAGGAAGATTTTTTGTGTACAGACGCCAGCAGGTCAACCTACCCCAAACTGTCAAATTTTCCCAATTGAAAATGAACCTTTTGCTCATGGTATAAAGTTGAAAATCTATCAAATAAATTTGACAGATTGGAGTAGCTTGATGTGCTGGCGTCTGTACAACACGTTTTTATAAGCTTAGTACCTTTTTTAGATATTAAACTTATAAACAACCTGTGCAGTCGGTGATCCTCTTAAGGGGAATCTAGTCGCGGGGTCGAACTCATTGATGGGCCTGGCTGAAAAGCGAACTGTCTCACCAGGCATCGTGTCCGATAGAGACAGTACCCGTTATGAGCAGTTAGACGCTACCCTACACGCACAACGTTATTGAGTGAGATGCAGGATCATTTATAGTAAAACAAGCGCGTAAAAAATCAGAAAAGTCCTTCGGAAGATCGGGTTTTATGAAAAAACCACTGCATAAATCAATAACCAATAAAGTTTGTTGAACTTTTCGATATTTGAGCTTTGTCGGACCGACTTGGTTTTGGAGATAAAAAAATCCAACCCTAAGGATAGGAAAACAGGGGATGATTGATTGTTCACTCACAGATTTTAAAACTGAGTTGTGTATTACAAAAAGTAATCAAAAAATAAGCATGTATGATTCGTAGAATTAAACCGCCGAAAATACTGAAAAGTAATTAGTTAAATGTCAATGTTAATTGTATGTCACGGCCTTCCGAACTTAGTTATTAAGGTTAAACAAAGCAGGTTTATTATTTTTTACTTTCAGTTTTTCGGCGGTTTAATTTTTTTGTTAAAAAGTTTTTATTGATGTACATTGTCGAACAGTGAAGTAATCCACTCCCGAAGTTTGTATGGAAAAAATGTCGACTAGTTTCACCTTGAGGAACGTAGTTCCTTACGAGATGCTCGTATATAAATTATATAATAGAAGACAGAGGGGGAGAAAGCCACATGCATAACGCTGTTTTTTTTGTGTCGATTTCTACCAGTCAACTTCTAACACATGTCCCATTAAAATAACTTCGTTCCAATATAAATCACGATGTTTTGCTGTGCGAAGGAGGGTCGGGTTCTTTTTTTTTTGGCTTCGCACGGTTTGTGCATTTAACCAGTGCCAAGTAAATTTACTTTTCAATCAAGTAAATGGCCCGATATCAGGCACTAAGTTACAAAAAGTCATAGTCAGTCAAGTCAAAGTTATTGTAACGCGGTAGTAACTTTACAACAACCTATTAGGAGTTTTTGGGGAGAACACGAAAAGTCCACGTTAGTCACTTATTTTCACCTTCACTACACTTGTGCACTCACACTTAACTAAATTGAATAATTCACTACCAAAATTAAACAATTTAATACGCTGATCCAACGCGATCCCGCCAAAAAAACGGAGGGTCGGGTTATTAGTATACTATATTTATAATAAATTCACATGTAATTTCACGTTAGTTTTGGTCATCATCATCATCATTTCAGCCGAAAGACGTCCACTGCTGGACATAGGCCTCCCCCAAGCTACGCGGTCGCCACTCCAGAACCTTTCGGCCCCATCGGTCATCTGTTCTGCGAGTAATGTGCCCTGTCCACTACCACTTAAGTTTGTTCTGGTATGAATACTATAAATAAATGTTACAGTGGCGATCGCTGGGCGAACTAAACAAACTGCACCGCCTGAAGAAGCTATACTTCCTGAAGAACCCTATACAAGAATCTGAAGACTACGATACTGGATCAAGCCTGGTTACTGCTAAGATTGGGACGATACAGGTAAAGAAATATTAAGACCTTCTACATTTTGTTTTTAAAAGTCTGACAGCGAGTCTTATCGTGTTACCCTTGGGTTTTGAGATGGGCAGTCGCTCGATTTAAAATTCTGGCACTCAGCTACATTTAGTAAAACGCTATGTAAATTCAACAGCATCAACATTTTTGAACCGACGAAAAAACGGAGGAGGTTACTCAATTCGACGCGTATATTTTTTTTTTTTTATGTATGACCACGCATAACTGCTTACAGAGTAGTCCGATTTTGATAATTCTTTTTTATTGGAAAGGTTAGGTTAGTCCCATATAAATTTCGAAAAAAAAAAACCCTAAGGGTAGGAAAACAGGGGGTGATTGATTGTTTACTCACAGATTTTAATACCGAGTTGTGTGTTACAAAAAGTAATAAAAAATTAAGCCTGTAGTAATTAGTAGATTATAGCCACAAAAAATTGTAAAATAAAAACTTTTTAACAAAAAAACTAAACCGCCAAAAAAACTGAAAAGAAAGAAATAATAAACCTGCTGTAGGTTTAAGTTTATTAACATGGCAAGTGCTAGTATGTTTAAACGAGCAATTCTGAATCTCGGAAACGGCTCCAACGATTTTCATGAAATTTAGCATGGGGGTTTCGGGGCGATAAACCGATCTAGCTAGATTTCATTTTTAGAAAACGTCACACAAAAAAAAAAAAACCGAGCGTAGCTTCATCCAGATATATCCAGAAAAATAACTATTCCGCGCGGACAAAGTCGCGGGCACAGCTAGTTTCAATTGAAAATACTGTGGTTTTGAAAGGTTATTTTTTTTAACAATTTTAACAGTCTTCATAACCAGCCTATAATGTTCCCACTGCTGGGACACAGGCCTCCTCTCTGTGAGAGGGAATGCTCTGGAATCCACCACGCGTTCCCAGTGGGGTTTGGTAGATGTCACATGACTTCGAGTTTTTGGTTCTAAAGTCTGTTCGCCGAGAGTTGATAAAGTCAGGGTTTCGGCCCGCTAATTATTTAAATGGCATGGAATGGCAATATGGCCGCCGCGTCCGCTCGCCGTTCGGGCCGCAGTTCACAACATATGCGTGCATCGTACCGCGAAAACGGCGAAAGCGGGAGATAAGTGACAGCTGCTGCCAAACAGTTTGCGATAATTAAGCGACGGTCGCAATTCAGAGACGTATCATAATATTTATCAACTCTCAGCGAACAGAGTTTAGGACATATCGGTTTCCTCACGATGTTTTCCTTCGCCGTTTTGAGAGCATTGGTGATGAAACTTAATACATAAAGTAAAGCATCTGTCTGGGTTCGAACTCACGACCTACAACTCGTAAGTCGGGGCCTTTACCACTGGGCCACCACTGCTCTGCTGTAACTAGAGTTGCCAGGTCTTAAAACCGAAAAGCCGGACAAACGAGTCTGATTAGCCGGACATTTGAGTAAAAAGGCCCGACACCCTTAATTTTTTAGTCTTAGTATCAATACAATAAAAAAAAAGTAGAACAAGGCTTTTTTATCATTTACCATAAAACCTTCTTAAATTCTAATGAGACAAGTACAAAATTTAATGAATCAGTCTTGTTTATTATGGACAGTGCTACACCGCTCGCTTGCGCTAGCGATACAAGGTTAGGCGGGCGGAGCGGAAACCAACACATAGCAAATTAAAAAAAAAAATTGACAAATTTAAAAAGCCTAATTTCAGCCGGAGAGGCCGGATACCATACAATTTGGCCGTACACGGCCAAAAACCAAAAAGCCTGACTGTGTACAGCTTTATCCGGACGCCTGGCAACACTAGCTGTAACAGACTATCGTTTAAAATTTTCAGGAAATAAACGGCTCCATAATAAGTCCGGGACTACGTCGCGGCGCTGAATATGACTACATGAAACGGTACGGAGCTGAGTGGAAGCTAGCCCAGGCCGACCCGGCCGCTCAACGAGCCTTCAGTTTGGAACACGCTCGGTTCGCCGAGCTCGTTAACAGTAAGTAGTGCATATTGACCCGCGCAATGCGGGTTATTAACGAACTTCTCTTGAAGATTGATGTATTTACATGCCATTTGAGTGAATTCGCAAAAATATTGTTGTTTATTTTATGATATAGTGTAGATTAGACTGTATGTTTTTGTTTTAGTAAATAAATAAATATTCATTGATATACAGGGTGAAATTAAATTACTTGGTATCAATATCGAATACTAATGACATAAAAAAAAACATCGTTCCAACTTTGACTTTAAAGGACACTGACAGGTACAGTAAGACAACCAAACGCCTGATAAGTTATGGTTTTTAGAAACGCGTAAAAAAAAATTAGTTCCACGAAAAATTACAAAAGCAGCTGATCAATTCCAAGACCTTGCTATCAAATGATTTGTTTTCCTCAACACGTGTAACAAAGTATTTCCAGCTAATTTAATTTGATCCTGTATATCCATACCGAGGTCCTCCCTCCGTTTCTCGAAAAGCCCGTTAAGTTGTTCCTCCTCCTGTCATTCGCATATTAAACTAACAAAATCGTGAAAACAGTATAATAATAAATAATTTCATTAATTTCTTTATTTGTATAGAATGCAGGTGTTACAATAATGGTGTTAATTTCAGATTCGTACTCCCAGTACAGACGCCAGCACATCAAGCTACCCCAAAGTGTCAAATTTTCCCAATTGAACATGAACGTACGCAATAAAGTTGAAAATATATCAAAGAAATTTGACAGATTGGGGTGGCTTGATGTGCTGGCGTCTTGACATTCTGCCTGTTGGAATACAAAAATATTGTGGTTAACTTACAGATAATTTATAAACTAGGTACTTAAATTCAAAATGAGATCATGAATCAGAAGTCTAAAATAATTTACATATAAATGAGATAAAGTGAACCAAATATTACAATTTATCGTCGTTGCTGATAGAGTAATAACATTTCTCTATCAGCAACGACGACAGGAGTTTCTTGAATTTCATTGAAAACAAAAGAACATTCAAACCAACCAACGGGCATATTATTAGCCAATAACTGGGTTGTGGCCTTGTGGAGATCAGATAGGCAGTCACTGGTACTGGTACCTGAATCCAATAAAGGTTAAATTTTTAACCAGTGTGCATGCAAACTGTAACCATAAGTTCAACCTACTATTCTACGAGTAGCTCCAGCGCAGATATTTTTTGTCGATTATACAAAAAAAATCTGCTGTTCCATACATTTTGACCTCGTAGGTCTCACATTTCTATGAAACAGCAGTATATTTTTTTTTGGATAACCAACGAACAATTTCTTGCGCACTGGTTAAAAATTTACCCTGTATAGTTGACAAAAGGCGAGGCAGACGATGAATCTTTGATATATAATTCAGCGACGCAAAAACGTCAGCGAAACTGATCCTTATATTTTTGGCTTTAATCGGATCCAACGACAGCTATCGGCTTCACGTTGCTGAATATCGCAATAATAGCCTTAAAAATATCAAATGAAATTATATGAGCAACCTATTGAGCTTCTTAACTGCAGAAAATAGATTAATTTATTTAATAAATAATATTAATAAATTAATAATTTTACCCCCAATTAAAGCTATTTTATTTCTTTATTTCAGAATACGGCATCCCAGAAGACAGCTTGCTCGAAAACAAACCGATAGACACAACGCTCTCATCACAATTGCTAGAAATTACACTAAAAGACGAAAGCGGCAAACAATTCAAAAAGAAATTCCCATCTTCCATGTATGTTCAAAAGCTGATCATACTCGCACAAAGATTGTTCCCAAGGGTTGCACACACTGGCCCACCAACATTATATATACTCGACGATCAAATGCAAGGAGCAGAAATATGCATCGACAACGTAATGAAAGAGCTCGACTATTTTTCTATCAAAAATGGGGACACAATACTCGTAAAATTCAGATAAATTACATTTTTCCCGACTGGCAACACAAATCAAGATGGCCGTTGAATTTAATTGGCGCGCATTTTATTGTATTTACTTTAAAAAATCTATTGAGCTTTGTAAATAACGTTATCTCGAAATTGTACCTGTATTTATGGTGAATATTATTATTCTCAAAATAAATGTTCAATTGTGTATTTTTATTTGCATCTTTTATTTACGATTTCATAGAAATGGTAATTTTGAAATAGATTTTGGAAGAAAAAATAATTTTCTAGATTCAAAATCTACCACAATCCAAGAAGTATTGTGGTAGATTATGAATTTTGAAGTATTTTTCTTCGAAAACAAATTAGTAGTTTTCCGTTTACTTTTCGTTCACAGTAGAATAAATAATAGATAAAAAAAAACTTAAAAAAACACGCTTTAAAAGCCAAACTAAAAAGCAGAAAATACTTATTTATTAATAGTTTTTATAGCGTGTTTTTTTTATGTATTATTTTCTGTTTTTTAGTTCTGCTAACTACAAAAGCGTGTTTTTTTTTGTTTTTCTTTTTTTTTACATTATGGAACAAAATTATAGAATAGCGTATTTTCCAATTTATTAAAAACTATTCTAATTTGAAGATTGGGACGAAATATGTAACAGAAAAATAAAAGTAAATTGATTTAAGTATATCCATTTTCTCAATTAAAAAGATTAGAAAAATAAAAATAAATTTATTGATGTCCATTTTCTCCATTTAAAACGATTAAAATCAAATTTTATTTTTCGTTGTTTTGAATTTACCGCCAAAACGCTCCTTACGATGACTTTTTATCACGTGACGTCAACTTTGTGTAAACTAAAGTAGTTAGTAAGTAAACAAGTACCTAAGTGTGTTTATAATTAACAAGATTTTTGATCGTCCCAAATGTATCGTCCCAATCTTCAAATTAAAATAGTTTTTTTATCAAATTGGAAAGTACCCTATTGTCATCGGTCCTCGATATGTCTACAAAGTTTAAATGAAATCTGACTGAAGTGAGTAAAATCAAGTCCAAAAGAGTCTGTTACAAACAAACATGCAGGTGAAGCTGTGGGTTAAAAATTCTTAAATTATGACCACGCTTCTGATAGTAAGATGCATCAGAAGGTGCCGTAACAGCGTAGGTCAGGGGTTCCCAAACATATTTTGTCTACTGCCTACTTTGAGAATAAATTATTTTTTAGCGCCCCCATTTTTTCACCTACTTAAAAACCATTATAATTTCAAATTAAATTAACTATTGTGAGCTATATTAGCGGAGATTGAGCGGAATTAGCGGGTCTCTTACCGCTCCCCTTTAGGCCTACAGCGCCCACAAGGGGGCGTTATCGCCCACTTTGGGAAAAGCTGGCGTTGGTCATTTGAGGTAGGTAAATACTAGTTTAAATGTTCACATAAAAACAAACTTCTGGTAATTTTTTTTTAAATTAGTTTTATGGCCTGGTTACAGAGTTACCTTTTAGCCAAGTCTTTATTAATAACTTCTACAGTACAGTCACCAGCAGGTCAAGCTATCCCAAACTGTAAAATTTTCCCAATCGAACATAAACCTTGTTCGTTTGTAATAAAGTTGAAAAACTATCAACGAAATTTGACAAATTGGGGTAGCTTGATGTGCTGGCCTCTGTACACTTGAATGTGTGTTACAAGTGTTGTGATAACGAGGAATAAGGCAATGACACACCCCACATTCTGCTTACCCATAAGAAAAGCATACAAATTGCAAGGACATTATAACAGAACAGATGTGACCTTTCATTTTATGAACGTTGTTTATGTGGAATTGTTCAAATACAGCTGTCGCCTTGGGGTAGACAAGCGTGCCAGCCGATATATTACCTAATGTTGTAGGACCGCGTTTGATAGTCGTGGTCATTAAAGATTGAAAGAAATTTAACGCAAAAAAATTAAATTGCATAAACAGAAAACTTATGAAAATTGGAGAATAAAAATCACAAGGGTTCTACTTTTTATCAAAGTATTTTGATTTTTTCTGGTTTAAATAAATAAATAAAAAATCAGAAAAGAAAACAAAAGTGTAATAAAATAGGGTATCGAGAACAAACCAATGCATAACACTGGCCACATCGAGCTCGATCGCTATTGGTAACCGTTGTGTCAACAAAACTTTTTTGTTTACAAATGGCCACGGGTGACAAATTCAAATTTGAAACACGTATATTTTGTGATATGAATAGTGATTTTTATCGTTAATCTAGTTGTGTAAGTCGTGTTTATTATGGGTAATTGTCTGCGAAGTATTTTTCGGTGTCGAAAACAACGTCGCCAGATCGTATTGATACTAATAGGACTGGATAACGCGGGAAAAACAAAAACTGTGAACAATTTGGCCGGCGAAAAAGATGATAAGGTTTTGCCGACTGTGGGATTTAAAGCTGTGAATTTAGTGCATAAAGATACACCAGTGACGATATATGATTTAGGTGGAGGCCCTCATTTCCGTCAAATATGGTCCCAGTATTATAGCGAAGTACATGGAGTGATATTTGTCATCGATTCGAGTGATTTTTCACGCTTGGATGAATGCAGAGCCGTTCTTGAAGAGGTATTATCGCACGATAAAATATCAGGTAGGATTTTTATTAATATTTTGCAACTATCGTCATGGTAACTCGGGGCTAAATCACGTTTAGATTTCGTAATTTCGCTCGGAAAATGCGATTTTTAAGCAAATTTTTCTGCAATAAAATACGCATGTTATTCGTTTATTTAAACTAGAAACTTTACATGCATTTACATCTTAAACTAGAAAATCTAACTTACAAAAAAATTAAAGAACTACAAATTGCAGTTAAAGGTAGATAGGTAAGTACCACAAAAACGTAAAAAAAATTGGGTGCGAGGTTCGTCTTGGGGTCGTCAGATCTAGAGGGCTTCCTGAATCAAAATTGTGTTAATAAGCCATCATAATCGAAAGGTTTACTTCTGCCTCATAGTTACATTTTTTAAGCAGATAATTAAGCGTGCTACAGTATTTCCGCGCTTATCAAAAGATCGCCATAAACTATAAATAAGTAGGTAAGTAGGTACCTACCGACATTAATCCACACGCACCTCCACTTCTAGTTCTAGGTCACGTTATTTCTTAGTATTTCTAAGTCATCGTTTAATGACCTACGCTTATGTTTCTTCTATTTGATACTAGGCAGGTAGTCATCATCACCTTAGCCGAAGACCGACCACTGTTGACATAACCTCAAGCATCACGGAAAAATAATAAGGTGCAAATAAAAATAAATGGTCTGCCCGGCTTGAGCAGGGCACCTCCGTGTTCTCGTTGAGGCTATCGGCGGGCGGCGGCGATCTCTCGCGTCCGGTCCTGGGGCTAGAGACAAAATACATTTCTGTTAGCGTTCACGCCAAACGCTACGCCAACATGTTTGGGAATAACATTACCTGCGGAAAGGACACGACGTAACTTTTCCGCAGGTTTAATGTCATTCCCACACATTTTGGCGTAGCATTTGGCGAGAACGCTAACCGAAATGTGTTTTGTCTAGGCCGGCTGATCCAGGCCATGGTACGGAGCGAGAGTGCGAAGCAGTGATGCTTGCGAAGAGGGATGCGGCGCACATGAGGGAGAGGCAGTACCTATATGTGCCCTCACGGCCCTAACCGCCGCAGAAGACGCCCAGGGCGTCGAGAATCCCAGGCTGATTTCCGGCCACCCTAGGCGCGGGTTTGCAGACGGCGAGTAATGGATAGCTCGCGCTCGCTAAGGACCAAGCTCGGGTTCACGGGGCGTTGTGTTCCACGCGCGCCTCAAAGAGATGTCAGCTCCAATTGGTGGAGTCCGCAAGGGCCGATGCCTGTTGCCCTTGACAAACAGGCAACTGACGGAACACGGTTGGTCAGTAAAAGTCTGACACGCCCTCCTCATCCAAAAAAATCATCAAATAACTTCTCACGCTCTGGGTGGAGAGTGTGGAGATCCAGAGCGGGACAAGTTATTTGATGATTTCCCATCTTCAAAAAAAAGGTAGGTAACTAGGATACCTAACTACCTACTAAACATGTCGGAAAAACTGCCATTATTTCCCAATTTCATTACGATTCAAGCATTCAGTTATATTTATCGACTTGCATTGCTATTGTGGCGCGCGGAAAATCTCGTCTTCCCTCAATTAATTTTCCCTCATTTAATTTATTATGGCAGTAAATTATAGAGATGAAGACCTGTACCTATTTGTATGCAACAAGATTTTACCTACGTAGGAAGACATAATTTTAATGCTGCACGGTCCCCATTAAATTGTGATTAGGTTCACGAGGATCATGATAAATTGTGTCATCGATTGACATCAAAATTAACAAAATAGGTTTAAGTACTTGCCTAGCAATGTATGTAACGCTAATAATGATGTTAAGATCACTGCAATTTTAATTAAAATGCTTATCAGTTACAGTGAAAATGGCGGGTAGGTAGTAACTATTTATCGTGCTACTGAACCGTGTCGGTTGCTGTGGTTAATATCGTAAATACACGGTACTTACTAAAGTACAACTTATTATTCTACTCCACCTACCTTTGACAGAGACATTCACGACTGCTATCATCGTCAGAGGTATTAGCAGAGTTTCTTTTGAAGGAAGTTAGGGGTGAACCGCTACCGTCGTTATTTTAGAAGCGTGTTGACGGAAGAGTAGACGTAGAAAAATGACGTTTCCGTGTAGACAATGACAGTTTTGTACAGAAAAATGTAGACAAGCGATTTCTATTCTACGGCAGAGTAGAAATAGAAAGCGCCATGATAAACCAGCAGGAAGCAATCAATGTAGCCAGTTGGCGGGTGCTGGCTAAATTGATTCAAAATCAAAATATTTTATTTCACATAAACCTGCATTGGCACTTATGAAACGTCAGTAGCTAGGTGCACGGTTCAAAATCGTTGTTTCCTATGGAGAAGACCCGGCAAGAAACTCCACGGTTACTCTTTAAAAAATAATTGGCTTTGACAATGTCTCCAAATTACAGAGATAAAATGTATGGGAGGACAGTGCAGGCCTGTCAATAAGTACCAGGTACTTAGACGAATACAGAATAGAAAATCGTCTACAAATCTACAGTTTGTAAGGCCTACAACGTTTTCTCATTCACAATATGTAAAATAATCTACAAATGAACCTATTTAAATATGACATGATTTCCATGACAATCACTAAAAATAGTCGATATTAAAATTGATGTAGAATGTCAAATAATGACGAGAATATGTCAGCATTTAAAAAATAAAAAGAATAAAAAAGAACATTGTATTTGAGAGCAGTTAATAGACTTTCACATAGGAGGTACCAGGGAAGCCACATGTGCAGAAGGAATTAATGCCAAACTACCCTGTCTTCAACGTAGTCTTTTATCTTATAATATGCTTTTTTGATAAGGACACGTTTGATGTGCGTTTTAAATTTTCCATCGCTAAGTTCTGTAACAGACTTTGGCAACTTGCTATAGAAGCGGTTACTGTTTATTAGAAATGACTTGCTGCGTTTTAGTCAATCTAAATTTTGGAATCACAATTTCATCTTTACCTACTACGTGTATTCAGATTGCTTGCTACCCTGGGGTAGAGCGAGAGGGGCGTTCGATCAAGTGGCAAGGGGCGCGGTTGCATTTATTTTTTGTAATCGAACCGACGAAAAAACGGAGGAGGTTACTCAATTCGACGCGTATATTTTTTTATTTATTTTATTTTTTATGTATGACCACGCATAACTTTTTCCAGAGTAGTCCGATTTTGATAATTCTTTTTTTATTGGAAAGGGTATTATACCTCGAAGTTGGTCCCATATAAATTTCGAAGAAAAATTCGAACCCTAAGGGTAAGAAAACAGGGGATGATTGATTGTTTACTCACAGATTTTAATACTGAGTCGTGTATTAAATCAAAAATCAAGCATGTAGTAATTAGTAGATTATAGCCACAAAAAATTATAAAATAAAAACTTTTTAATAAAAAAATTTAACCGCCGAAAAACCGAAAAATAAAAAATAATAAACTAGCTTTGTCCAACCCCAATAAATAAGTTCGGAAGTCGGTGACTTTGGATATGTATTTGATTATATGTCACCGCCTTCCGAACTAAGTTATTGGGGTTGGACAAAGCTAGTTTATTATTTTTTATTTTTCGGTTTTTCGGCGGTTAAATTTTTTTATTAAAAAGTTTTGAATATTATAAATGCGAAAGTAACTCTGTCTTTCTGTCCGTTACGCTTTCACGCCTAAGCTGCTGAACCGATCGTCATGAAAGGCAGAGATATAGCCTGGGATATGGAGAAGGACATAGGCTACTTTTTTATGCGAAAACCAACATCCACGCGGGCGGAGCCGGGGGCAAAAGCTAGTATTTTTATAATAAAGGGTTGTAGGTTGATTAAAATATGACTCGCGATCGTAACAAGGCTTTCAAGCAATCAACTTAGCCTATCCATCACCACCATCTTCCGCATCCAGTCTGCCCCAGCCTTCTTTAGGTCGTTGCTCCAACAAGCTGGGGGTCGTCCCACGTAGGACTCGTCTGCTCCACCGGCCATCGGTCCTTCGACAGACATGGCCAGCCAATATAGCTTTTCATAATTATAATCATTAGAATCCTCAATACAACCCGCTAAGATCATAAACACTTGTTTTACGGTCGCGGACCATATTTATCACCTGCAAATAGCTGTTTCGGGAGGTTCCTGTTTCGAATAAGGCGGGAGGAAACGCTGGTGTTTCCATTGCGAAGATCGCCCTGAGGACACGGTGGAGCATACGGTGGAGGTCTGCCCGGCTTGGGCAGAGCACCGCCGTGTCCTTGTGGAGGCGGCCTATGTAAGTAGGTGGTCATTGCAAATCATGAGTATCATGTGAGGTTTACGTCATTGCCTTATGGTTTAGATTGCAGTGATTGGCGTGAAAAACGTGGGAGCGGGCGGGCGTGTCAAACTTTTACTGACTAAAACCCACCCGTGTTCCGTCAGTTGCCTGTGTGCCAGGGGCCACGGTATCTCTTTCGAACAACCCGCACCCCTGGCAGGCATCGGCCGTTACGGGCCCCTTCTGTTGGTGCTGACATCTCTTTGAGGCGCGCGTGGAACACAACGCGCCGTCGACCAGGGGGCTTACTCTTGAAACTAATTTTAATTTCAATCTAAACCCAATACAATTCCAATGTCAATTTTGCAGTCACGTGATTCGGTACTCTTGAACACAATAGTGTCAACATTGGATTGAAATTGGGATTGCCCCGCCATTATTTTATTCAACGTGAAGTTAGCTACGTTACGGGCCGCAATAGTGTTGTTCGACTCATTACAATAAACCGGTAATAGAGAATTAAAATGCTTTATCCTTTAAATAACGCGGACAATAAATAAATATCTTATAGATAGTTGCTTAATTGAGTAATTGTGACGTAATCAATTCATTTGGGCGTAAGAAAATGATTAAAATCATAAAATTAACCATGACTTTGGCTGCATGCGGTAGGATCGTTGCCATGCCCTACACTATCTACTAATAAAAAAGACGGCGTAGAAGGTCTCAATTTTCTATAGTAAAAGTAGTCAAGTTTTAGTTTGTTTAGAACAGTTAGATATTGTTCGCGTTTGGTTCCTTTGTAGTAAGAAATACCCAATGGCGTTCTTTATTTTATTTATGTAAAATAACAATATTGAGTGTGTCTAGTAATAATAAAAAAACCTAGAAGAAAACCAATGAAAATGTAGTGTGGTGTATTTTCTCTCACATTAAATCTTGAATATCTTTGGAACCCGTGGTACGCTTTACATAATTCCAACTGTAAAAATGGTTTTATCCATAGATCTATCGTTTAAAACCAAAATAAATAAAAACTGTACTTAAATAAGAAATCTCATTTTCAACTTACGTAATTATACGCGAACCTTACATTATTTTCAAATATTCCGTATAAAACCAAATTAGTACAACTGGATTTTATTATGAAAACTATGTAGATAGTAATGAGAGCAAATTAAATTAACTAGTTAATTAGAAACCTATACATTGAGTTGAGCCAAAATCTCTTAACATTTCTCGTCTTTGTTTCCATTTTTTTTTAGGGAATTACGTAAAACACTGTTTAATACTGCTAATCGTGCCATATTAAACTCCTTTTACTTGTTTAGAACCACCTAAAACGCAAAACAATTTCAAAAAAGTTACACTTTTGCTATTGGAAAAATCACAATCTACAAACAATCCCAGCGTAATATTGATGCAATACACAGCTGTCAAAAAACTCAAGAGTAGCGATTACCGCGCGCCAAGCCCGATCCCGATTTCATTTAGTTCTCCAAAAAGACACGCAATTTAAACACGATTTGGCGCTAGCGTCGAACTCAAGAGTACGAAACGTCACAATTCCAATGTCGATCGATCGGAATTGAACTCAAGAGTAAGCACACTGGGCTTGGTCCTTACCGGATAGCGAGCTACTCATTACACGCCGTCTGCAAGCCCACGTACGGTGGCCGGGAATCAGCCTGGGATTCCCGACGCCCAAGACGTCTCCTGCGGAGGCTAGGGCCGTGGGAGCGCATATACTGGCCCTCCCTCACGTGCGCCACCTCCATCTTCGCGAGCCTCACTGCTTCGCAGAAGGAAGCGTCGGCTACCCATGCACTCTCGCTCCGTACCATGGCCTGGGCCAGGGCCGGACGCGAAAGATCGCCGCCGCCGATCGCCCCATGTGTGGACACGGCGGTGCTCCGCCCAAGCCGGGCAGACCACCGTATACTCCACCGTGTCCTTAGGGCGATCTTCGCAATGGAAACACCCGGGCGTTTCCTCCCGCCTTATCAGAAACAGAAACCTCCCGAAACAGCCGTGTCCGGTGAGGACCTGCATCAAGCGGAAGGTGAGGACGCCGTGCTGCCACCAGTGTTCCTTCAGTTGCTTGTGTGCCAGGGGCCACGGTATCTCGAACAACCCGCACCCCTGGCAGACGCTTGCTTTGGTTGTTCCGCAAGTGACCATCGTTACATGCCCCGTTAAACCGTTGGGGCCGGCTGTCATCCGCGGATCTTTGTCAGTCGTTACAAGTCCCGTCGTGCCTCGTCCCGGCAGTCATTTCAAATTTTCGACAGTCGTTACGGGCCGTCAGAAAAGTCTGACAGCCAGGCTTACCAAGGTTTATTGTATTACTCAGTAACTAGGTTGTTGAGGTCAGGTAGGCTTCTCTCCATGTAAAATTCTGGTGTTCAGCTGCATCTGTTTCGACTGGAAACCGATCCCAACATAGCTGGGAAAAGGCTAGACCACGGACTACCTTCGTGGGCTAGACAGATGATAATTTGTTTATAAGTAGGTACATATTTTATTCCTCTTATTTATTCCACCTACCAATGTTCGTCTCTGCATCACCCAAAGGTTGACTGGTAGTAAATGCCTATGGGATGATTAAGAGGGCTATTACAAATCGAAGTGCTCAATTTTAGGAAAATTATACGGCGCGTGGAAGCCGTTCGCGGGTGTGTGCCTAGTGAAGTACGCTACGCACATATGCTATCCGCTATGCGTTGGACGCGTTTTTCTAGCAAGCTGACTTAGTAACCTTAGTTAATACTTTTTGTCTTTTTGTTTGTTTTTCGATTAAACATAATACAGATACAAAATATAATTTAGACGAAACGTTATCATAAATTCTGTGTTTTACGGAATTATTTTTGGTGAATTACTGTATGAAACATAAAAAAATGATTTGAGCAATCCAAAGAACAAGATTTAGTCCTACCATGGACATTTTTATAAATTACTAAACTATTATATGTTCCATGTACTAAAGCATCTGAAGATGCCCAAAAGTACAATTTTATGAAACATCATTTGCCGAGACAAGGATTTTACTGACGTATGTAAACAAATTAAAATATTTGTTTAGAACACTCCCTAGACCAATACTGAAATTTTCCATAATCACTCATCAAATATCGAGTAAAACGTTCAAATTCAAGCAAAAATGTGATAGCGCCCTTAAGTCCTCTGTACATTTGTGTGCTTAAAGAATTTAATAAATAATAAAACATTTTATAGCGAGTAAGCGTATTTAAAATATTTATTTTTTCTGAAAGTTCTAACACTATATTATTACTTCACGGAAAGCCTTCATGTGGTAGTAAATAACGTGTTATTGGCTGACAGCCGGTAATCGAGGTGTCTACCACCCTTTGATTTATTTATTCGAAGCCCACTTCATTCTGTGAATCTTTTAAGTCGATAACACTTTACTAGGAAAACGTTAGTTTTATTCAAGGGGTAACCCATGAATAATCGGCGTACGTTTTCAGTCAAACCATTTATTTTAATTAAACCAATTACAGACACTTTTGAACTGTCAGGGAGTCAGTCATATAGATGAAGCTAGTTGCCTATTCTTAAGCGTAGGTACTGAGTAGGTTTGATCGCTTTCTTACGACTACTGAAAAATTACGCTATAATAAGTATGAAACAAGAAAACATGTTACATTTTCTTGCCTTGAATAGATAAGAAACGCCGACCACATCTAGTTCACCATTTGGATCCAATTCGATCCACAACAATAGAAAACCAACTGTCTTAAATTAAAGGTACTTGACCGATTAAAAAAATATGATTGACGTGTAAAAGTGTTTGTACAAACCCACTTACACAAATAAAACCATTTATCATCATAATCATTACTGTTAATACATTCATACTGTCTCGGGTTGCACCTACACGTAACGTATGTATTTTACATGTTAGTTGTCTAATGTATAAATAAATTTGTACTTGAATTGCTCTTTAACAACTTACCCGCATTACTTTAAAATATAGGTACGTTTGTTTCTTAATTGAAAACAATTTTTGTTGTATTAATATTCAAATTAAGCATATAATTTCTTTTGTATACTGCCGTGCACACAACCCCTCCCCGGTAATCAAGGCGTTACAAAAATGAGTATATATTATATGTATTTACCCGCAAGTTACGGGTTATAACAAACTTTATGATTTCTCTTTAAAATTTAAACTTAAGTACTTATATTTTTTAAATTGAACCTTTTGTATTTATGTACGTTTCTTAGTCTGTAGTCCGGTCGCATGTTTTGTACTTATCCTAGTTTTAAAGGGAACCTATTATTAGCCATATATATAACACTGTAAAACACATACTTTGTAACTGTAACACACTATATGTATCGCTGTAAGTAGCCTTAATAAAAAAATAAGAAACATTCTCATCTGAAAGCCGTGGTCGTATTCGTATGCCACACCTAAACAATACGTTCAAACAGTAGTAGGCAAGTCTGCAACTTGAGTTATTTAGGTGAGCAACGACAGCTGTTGATTTACAAAAACAATTTTGTGAATGAAAGCCATTCCATTGCATGCCTGTTTGTTGGCAGAAATCAGTAAGTGTTGTGGGAATAATTCTTTCACAAATAATTTTTTTCTTCTTTTCGTCTCGATGGTAGGAACCTGTCTTGGTTTTATTTTTAAATAGTTTGAGCCTAGCAGGTGGCCACATTGATTGCGGCATCAGGAGCAATCGGCATCATTAAGGTCATTCGAGGTGCAGGTGAACGGGCAATTAGGACACTTAGCAAGTGAGGCATGGTCTGATCAGAAACACCACTATCGCACACTTAGTGTAGGATATGTCAGTAATAAATAAAATAAATAAATAAATCATTTAATTCAGGCAACAAAGACCCATAACATAAATACCTTATATACTAACATACATAATTATATAAATCCAAACATTAGTAGCACTTCACTTTGCACTAACTTCCCCCACATCGACAAATCGTGTCTGCAGCACCTTTCTTAGGTTCCCAATCGCTTGAGACCTTTTCATGTAGGCTAAAAAAGGCAATAGCTTTTCATGTAGGCTAAAAAAGGCAATAGCTTTTCATGTAGGCTAAAAAAGGGCAATAGCTAAAAAAACAAAGCTAATATCGTTTACTTCGTTTCAAAAGAATATTTAAAACAGTATTACCTACCTACTTCATTTGGTAGGTCCTTGGCCTTATCCTATCGTGAATTCGTGACTAAGGCAATGCGTCACTCATTTATGAGTAGGTAATTATTTCGTTCGTTAACACGATAGAACTCCTGTCGCTAGACGATTAAGTGTCAGTAAACTTCTTGAAATGTTGCTTAACAAGCACGGAATCCTGGGTTATAATTACGACTAGCCTTTTACTGACTATTTTGGGGTCGGCTTCCAGTCTAACCGGATGCAGCTGAATACCAGTTACATGGAGCGACTGCCTATCTGACCTCCACAACCCAGTTAGTGGGAAAAACGATACCCTTTGTTACCACCAAGAAGTTATCGTATTACCTGATAGGTAGCGTAGAGTCTGCTGTATTGCTGTCGGGGGCTATGCAAATCAGGTTAGCGAAATGTGACATTTTCGATACGATAGCCTGTCGAATTCTTGTGAATAGATATGTCGAAGTGGTCTTATCCTTTAAAACTAATTGAGTTTCACTCAAGGTTTCACTTTACCAGGTAAACCAGTGCTCGTGCTAGCAAACAAACAGGACAAGCATGGAGCCCTTGACGACATCGATGTGGTCGACAAACTTAACATTGAGCCTTTGGTTAATAAGTAAGTAAACTAATACATACCTCTCAAATCTTTATGTTATTTCCAGAATTTGAATAAGAATAGCATTCTTAATAAAAGGACTGATTGTAGTAACATCGAAGATACCTATGCTCTTTCCGCCCAAATATAGCACTTTTGGAACAATTGAATCTAATACCTTTCACCGAGCAATTCTTGTATGTGTATCATCTGAATCTCGAAATCGGCTCCAATGATTTTCATGTTTAGTATGCAGGGGGTTTTGGTGGCGATAAATCGATCTAGCTAGGTTTCATTTTTAGAAAACGTCAAACGGTCATCCAGATATTTTGATTTAATGGAGCATGGAGAATGGTGCTCTTTAAAAGGCAGAAAGAAAACTCAGTCGGCAAAATACAAGTATTAGCATAATCAGCCTATAATTTCCCCACTGCTGGGACACAGGCCTTAATTCTCTCTGTGAAAGCGAGTGGGCCGAAATCCATCACACGAGCCCAGAGCAGGCCGGTGGACGGCACATGTCTTCGAATTTTTCGTACTAGGACATGCATGTTTTCTCACGATGTTTTCCTTCACCGTTTTGAATGTATTAGCGATGAAACTAAATACACAACCGTATTATATACACATGCACTAAAATAACCACAAGATTGACTAAAATCTTCAATCTTAGTAATTTTTTTACAGGTATCGATGTCCAACGCTAGTCGAATCCTACAGCGCTTACGGAGAAGTCCACCCAACATCCAAAAAGCCGAAACTTGACCCCGGCCTTCGCAAAGGCTACCAATGGCTCCTAAACTATATCTGTCGACGTTACGGAGACATCAACTTACGCGTCCAAACAGACATACATGCAGACCTGGAAAGACGCAAACGAATGCTCAACAAAGCATCTAATACTAACTCTCAAACTTTCACAGCAGTAAGCGACGATATAGCCACACAAACTGGCTTCGAAAATCCCAATTACGATTTAGGAAAATCGTCTAAACTCGACGAGGAAGAAGTCCACAAGGGGCTGATAATCGTTAAACCGATTAAGCATAAACCGAATAGTATCGATTCAACTATTACAATCGAGAGCGTTGACGAATCGGAAGAGACTAGTGTGGTGAAGCCAAAACTGTCTCCTCTATTTGGAAGGGCTAGTAACTCGACAGTTGAAACTGTTAGGATAGAGTTGGAGCCAAGGAGTGAATATAGGAAATTGTCACCGATTGTAAAGAATAAGAGTGACAAGAATCAGCATATCGATTTTAAGAATAGACCACAGTCGAGTCCTACTGTGAAGAGGAAGATAAAGGTAAGAAATGATATCATTTAAGTTTTTTTTTTTCGACGGTGTGGCAAATAAGCCGACAGTCTATCAGATGCTAAGTGGTCACCGAAGCGTATGGAAATCGGCAATATCTCAGCAACAAAGCAACACGCTAATTGCGTAACCCACTGTCAATCAGAGTCAGAAATATTTTGAAGAATGTTGCTAATCCAAATCCTAAAGATTGCTTCGTATAGATATAAAAAAAAAATCTGTTGAATAACGCAATTATTGTAGTTGAGCTGCCAAAATGACACCCATTCCTGCTGCTGCAATGTCTCATGCATTTGTGATTACACCCTCCATATTATGTGAAATCGCAACACAGTGAGCCTTCCCCGCGATATTTTCACGTTCGTCCGTGGTCTACTCAGATTGCCATCAATACTAGGAACAAGAACATACTCCGAAGTACCAAGACTTGCTAGAGTTCCCTTTTCTCGCGTTACCAGGTCGAGCCCCAAAGCAACAACGCATCATTCCAAGACGAAGACTTAAAACAGGAGGGCGACCTAACCGTCGTCATTGGCGACCGCAACCGTTCCTGGGACGGCTCGGAGAAGAAGCACACGGTTCAGGTCAATGATGCCGAGCTGTCGCTGAAGCATCGCGAGATTGTGCTCAATGAGAGAGGTGGGTTTTTCAGAAAATACTAAGAATAAAGTAACGTTATTTTTATTATTTCCACCGTATGCCTTATAAAAGGTCAAATTAAATTAGCTGGCAATATTTTACCCACGTGTTGGGTATCGATCGAAAACTAAATAAACAAAAAAGAAAACATATTTCGATGGGCGAATGTCCGTAATAGGTCAGATCGCTCAGCTGTTTTTGCAATTTTTTATGGAACTTTAATACCTATTTATAAAGTTTTAACAAATTTCCATAAATCATAATAGAACAATCGTTTGGTTGCCTTAATGTCAGCTAGCACATCAAGCTACTCCAATCTGTCAAATTATTTTCAACTTAATTTCAAAACGAATAAGGTTCATGTTCAATTGGGAAAATTTGTCAGTTTGGGCTTGATGTGCTGGCGTCTGTACATGTCAGTGTCATTTAAATTTAGTTTAGAAAAAAGTTCAATAAATTTACGACCATACATACATCCGCTAAAAAAGAAAAAAATAGCGCAACGAAATGAAATAGCTTATCATTTCGTTGCGCTATTTTTTTCTTTATTTACATACATTCAGCGAAGAATTGAGCTCCCATCGGCTTTAACACCTTCCGCTCTGTTGCCTTCTCTTGCCATTTTCTTCACAAATACCCAACTCAACGCGTTCTTACTTATCGCCCTTGTGCGAGTCTACTATTTTAAATATTTACATTGCTTTCTAGACTACACAAGCAAGACAGCATATTCAGAGGTGACCCTGCAGCCGGCCACTCTGCCGCTGAGCGCTCGCCCCGCGTCGGCCTCCCAGCTGGTGAGGAGGCAACTGGAGCTGTGTGGGCAACACAAACGACGCCTCAGTCTCAGATGTACGTATCACATAAGTCCTCGCCCCGCGTCGGCCTCGCAGCTGGTGAGGAGGCAACTGGAGCTGTGTGGGCAACACAAACGACGCCTCAGTCTCAGATGTACGTATCACATAAGTCCTCGCCCCGCGTCGGCCTCGCAGCTGGTGAGGAGGCAACTGGAGCTGTGTGGGCAACACAAACGACGCCTCAGTCTCAGATGTACGTATCACATAAGTCCTCGCCCCGCGTCGGCCTCGCAGCTGGTGAGGAGGCAACTGGAGCTGTGTGGGCAACACAAACGACGCCTCAGTCTCAGATGTACGTATCACATAAGTCCTCGCCCCGCGTCGGCCTCGCAGCTGGTGAGGAGGCAACTGGAGCTGTGTGGGCAACACAAACGACGCCTCAGTCTCAGATGTACGTATCACATAAGTCCTCGCCCCGCGTCGGCCTCGCAGCTGGTGAGGAGGCAACTGGAGCTGTGTGGGCAACACAAACGACGCCTCAGTCTCAGATGTACGTATCACATAAGTCCTCGCCCCGCGTCGGCCTCGCAGCTGGTGAGGAGGCAACTGGAGCTGTGTGGGCAACACAAACGACGCCTCAGTCTCAGATGTACGTATCACATAAGTCCTCGCCCCGCGTCGGCCTCGCAGCTGGTGAGGAGGCAACTGGAGCTGTGTGGGCAACACAAACGACGCCTCAGTCTCAGATGTACGTATCACATAAGTCCTCGCCCCGCGTCGGCCTCGCAGCTGGTGAGGAGGCAACTGGAGCTGTGTGGGCAACACAAACGACGCCTCAGTCTCAGATGTACGTATCACATAAGTCCTCGCCCCGCGTCGGCCTCGCAGCTGGTGAGGAGGCAACTGGAGCTGTGTGGGCAACACAAACGACGCCTCAGTCTCAGATGTACGTATCACATAAGTCCTCGCCCCGCGTCGGCCTCCCAGCTGGTGAGGAGGCAACTGGAGCTGTGTGGGCAACACAAACGACGCCTCAGTCTCAGATGTACGTATCACATAAGTCCTCGCCCCGCGTCGGCCTCGCAGCTGGTGAGGAGGCAACTGGAGCTGTGTGGGCAACACAAACGACGCCTCAGTCTCAGATGTACGTATCACATAAGTCCTCGCCCAGCGTCGGCCTCCCAGCTGGTGAGGAGGCAACTGGAGCTGTGTGGGCAACACAAACGACGCCTCAGTCTCAGATGTACGTATCACATAAGTCCTCGCCCCGCGTCGGCCTCCCAGCTGGTGAGGAGGCAACTGGAGCTGTGTGGGCAACACAAACGACGCCTCAGTCTCAGATGTACGTATCACATAAGTCCTCGCCCCGCGTCGGCCTCCCAGCTGGTGAGGAGGCAACTGGAGCTGTGTGGGCAACACAAACGACGCCTCAGTCTCAGATGTACGTATCACATAAGTCCTCGCCCCGCGTCGGCCTCGCAGCTGGTGAGGAGGCAACTGGAGCTGTGTGGGCAACACAAACGACGCCTCAGTCTCAGATGTACGTATCACATAAGTCCTCGCCCCGCGTCGGCCTCGCAGCTGGTGAGGAGGCAACTGGAGCTGTGTGGGCAACACAAACGACGCCTCAGTCTCAGATGTACGTATCACATAAGTCCTCGCCCCGCGTCGGCCTCCCAGCTGGTGAGGAGGCAACTGGAGCTGTGTGGGCAACACAAACGACGCCTCAGTCTCAGATGTACGTATCACATAAGTCCTCGCCCCGCGTCGGCCTCGCAGCTGGTGAGGAGGCAACTGGAGCTGTGTGGGCAACACAAACGACGCCTCAGTCTCAGATGTACGTATCACATAAGTCCTCGCCCCGCGTCGGCCTCGCAGCTGGTGAGGAGGCAACTGGAGCTGTGTGGGCAACACAAACGACGCCTCAGTCTCAGATGTACGTATCACATAAGTCCTCGCCCCGCGTCGGCCTCGCAGCTGGTGAGGAGGCAACTGGAGCTGTGTGGGCAACACAAACGACGCCTCAGTCTCAGATGTACGTATCACATAAGTCCACGCCCCGCGTCGGCCTCGCAGCTGGTGAGGAGGCAACTGGAGCTGTGTGGGCAACACAAACGACGCCTCAGTCTCAGATGTACGTATCACATAAGTCCTCGCCCCGCGTCGGCCTCGCAGCTGGTGAGGAGGCAACTGGAGCTGTGTGGGCAACACAAACGACGCCTCAGTCTCAGATGTACGTATCACATAAGTCCTCGCCCCGCGTCGGCCTCGCAGCTGGTGAGGAGGCAACTGGAGCTGTGTGGGCAACACAAACGACGCCTCAGTCTCAGATGTACGTATCACATAAGTCCTCGCCCCGCGTCGGCCTCGCAGCTGGTGAGGAGGCAACTGGAGCTGTGTGGGCAACACAAACGACGCCTCAGTCTCAGATGTACGTATCACATAAGTCCTCGCCCCGCGTCGGCCTCGCAGCTGGTGAGGAGGCAACTGGAGCTGTGTGGGCAACACAAACGACGCCTCAGTCTCAGATGTACGTATCACATAAGTCCTCGCCCCGCGTCGGCCTCCCAGCTGGTGAGGAGGCAACTGGAGCTGTGTGGGCAACACAAACGACGCCTCAGTCTCAGATGTACGTATCACATAAGTCCTCGCCCCGCGTCGGCCTCCCAGCTGGTGAGGAGGCAACTGGAGCTGTGTGGGCAACACAAACGACGCCTCAGTCTCAGATGTACGTATCACATAAGTCCTCGCCCCGCGTCGGCCTCCCAGCTGGTGAGGAGGCAACTGGAGCTGTGTGGGCAACACAAACGACGCCTCAGTCTCAGATGTACGTATCACATAAGTCCTCGCCCCGCGTCGGCCTCGCAGCTGGTGAGGAGGCAACTGGAGCTGTGTGGGCAACACAAACGACGCCTCAGTCTCAGATGTACGTATCACATAAGTCCTCGCCCCGCGTCGGCCTCCCAGCTGGCGAGGAGGCAACTGGAGCTGTGTGGGCAACACAAACGACGCCTCAGTCTCAGATGTACGTATCACATAAGTCCTCGCCCCGCGTCGGCCTCGCAGCTGGTGAGGAGGCAACTGGAGCTGTGTGGGCAACACAAACGACGCCTCAGTCTCAGATGTACGTATCACATAAGTCCTCGCCCCGCGTCGGCCTCCCAGCTGGTGAGGAGGCAACTGGAGCTGTGTGGGCAACACAAACGACGCCTCAGTCTCAGATGTACGTATCACATAAGTCCTCGCCCCGCGTGGGCCTCGCAGCTGGTGAGGAGGCAACTGGAGCTGTGTGGGCAACACAAACGACGCCTCAGTCTCAGATGTACGTATCACATAAGTCCTCGCCCCGCGTCGGCCTCCCAGCTGGTGAGGAGGCAACTGGAGCTGTGTGGGCAACACAAACGACGCCTCAGTCTCAGATGTACGTATCACATAAGTCCTCGCCCCGCGTCGGCCTCGCAGCTGGTGAGGAGGCAACTGGAGCTGTGTGGGCAACACAAACGACGCCTCAGTCTCAGATGTACGTATCACATAAGTCCTCGCCCCGCGTCGGCCTCCCAGCTGGTGAGGAGGCAACTGGAGCTGTGTGGGCAACACAAACGACGCCTCAGTCTCAGATGTACGTATCACATAAGTCCTCGCCCCGCGTCGGCCTCCCAGCTGGTGAGGAGGCAACTGGAGCTGTGTGGGCAACACAAACGACGCCTCAGTCTCAGATGTACGTATCACATAAGTCCTCGCCCCGCGTCGGCCTCCCAGCTGGTGAGGAGGCAACTGGAGCTGTGTGGGCAACACAAACGACGCCTCAGTCTCAGATGTACGTATCACATAAGTCCTCGCCCCGCGTCGGCCTCCCAGCTGGTGAGGAGGCAACTGGAGCTGTGTGGGCAACACAAACGACGCCTCAGTCTCAGATGTACGTATCACATAAGTCCTCGCCCCGCGTCGGCCTCGCAGCTGGTGAGGAGGCAACTGGAGCTGTGTGGGCAACACAAACGACGCCTCAGTCTCAGATGTACGTATCACATAAGTCCTCGCCCCGCGTCGGCCTCCCAGCTGGTGAGGAGGCAACTGGAGCTGTGTGGGCAACACAAACGACGCCTCAGTCTCAGATGTACGTATCACATAAGTCCATCGTGGCGTAATATGGGTTACTGAAAACGGGCGACACTGTTTTAACATGTAGGTATACTGACGTACCGAAAAGGTTTAAGAAATAAATAATAAAAACATTTACATTACCTTTTTAAACGTCATTTATGATAATGACATTTATAAAAGGTACACTTACCGTTATCGATCACTACTACTTTTTTAAATGTCATATGAAAATGATATATCAAAAAGGACCACATTACCTTTTTAAATATCATATCTCAAAATGACATTTAAAAAACATTTCAGCAAAAAATTAAACCGCCGAAAAACTGAAAAGCAAAATATAGTAAACCTTTTTTGTTTAACCTTAATAACGAAGCTCGGAAGTCGGTGACATAAAATTAAAATACATATCAAAAGTCACCGACTTCCGAACTTCGTTATTAAGGTTAAACAAAAAAGGTTTATTAAATTTTGCTTTTCAGTTTTTCGGCGGTTTAATTTTTTATTAAAACGTTTTTATTTTATAATTTTTTGTGGCTATAATCTACTAATTACTACATCCTTAATTTTTGATTACTTTTTGTAATACACAACAGTCATCCTCTGTTTTCCTACCCTTAGGGTAATTTTTTTTTTTTCAAATTTTTTATGGCACCAACTTAGGGGTTCCCTTTCCATTAAAAAAAGAATTATCGAAATCGGACTACTCTGTAAAAGTTATGCGTGGTCATAAAGAAAAAAATATACGCGGCGACTAGAGAACCTCCTCCGTTTTTTCGTCGGTTAAAAAGGTAATGTATCGCACCCAATTTACCGAAAGGTACTAAACTTTATCATTCTACGTCTGTACGTCATGAAATAATAACCTGTGGAATTACTTTGCTGCGACTAATGCCCAATTTATTGCTTTTACAAACGTTTGCCTGAGCCTGTTTTGTAACCGATTCAATCATTTTCTTTCTCGAGGGTAGAAAGACTCTTCTGTCATTCTAAAACAGCATTTCTTCCAGACATGCAACGTAACAAGACGAGTCCGGAGCGCCCGTCCATGTTGATTTTCGAGCCGTCGAAGGCTCCACAACGACATCTGGACAAGGGAGACTTTGAGCACTCCGCTACCATCAACTGAACGTGGTAAATATACCGAACAATGTCAATTTTCTTACGTTTTTGGCATTTGTAGGTCAATGTTGTATCAAAATCAAAAGTCGTTTATTCAAACTAGGCTGAGAGTCAGCTCTTTTTGAACGTCAAAAATCACACAAGACAGTCCCCCAAAACGCCCGCCCTTCACTATTTCCAAGTGCTTTAGCTGGGAGGAAGCACTGGAAAGTGGTGGAGTATCAATGGAGCTGCATGGTATTTGACCTCCACAACCCAGTTACTGGGTAAAACCATACCCCTTGGTAAGACTGGTTGTCGGACTTTCGGGCTTCAGACGACTGGTAACGATTGTCGAAGATAAAAAAAATACAGCCGGGACCAACGGCTTAACGTGCTATCCGAGTCGCCCATCCACGGGCAAACCGCGGCAAGCGTAGCTTAACCTGATTATTCAATCCGTGTGGCTGTTTACGTCCGGATCTTTGACAGTCGTTTCGGTCTGCAAAAGCCTTACCAAAGGGGTCACGTACCCAGTAACTGGGTTTTGGAGGTCAGATATTCAGTGGCTCCAAATAAAATACTGATATTCAGCTGCATCCGGTTAGACTGGAACCAACCCCAACAAAGTTAGGAAAAGATTTTAATTTTTTTTTGACTACCATTATTATTACCTCATGTATTTAGGAATTGTAAGACAAAGATTTTCCAGTCTTTAACTAGGTACTTGCATATTCTATCGTTTACGTTCGTTTTATATTGCCACTTCCAGCTAGGATTGTTGAAATGTAACGAATATATACGTATAAACTCACCATGACAATAATTTTGTTACAGGTATACAAAATGTGAAAACGGTACATTCACAGTACAATATATTTAGTCTTCTATATTTAGTAGTAAATATTTATAGTAAGCAAATAATAATATATTAACACAGGGTATAGATAATAATAGCAAGGTGCTCCTGTTTGATAACTTTAATGAGCGACACACCCCATTACTTAATAAACCCTTTAAATGTCCACTGATTTAAAAAATAGGCATTGGTTACAAAAGTAAACGTTCAGGCAGGGAAATTCTGTACTATTCTACATATTTTATTAAATGGCAAATAAAACCGATGTGGACTATTCTGCCAATGTCGTAAGTGAATGAGAAAAACAAGTGTAAAGACGCCAGCACATCAAGCTACCCCAATCTGTCAAATTTCTTTGATAGTTTTTCAAACTTTATCACAAAGGAATAAGGTTTATGTTCAATTGGAAAAATTTGACAGTTTGGGATAGCTTGACCTGCTGGCGACTGTACTTGATAAAAAAAAAACAACAACAGCAGTAAACCAAATTGATGTTTTTCTTTGACAGTTGCATGAAATGGTAACATGACGAATTGACAAGTGTCAATATGTCACGTTGCGATTTCAAACAACTGTCAAAGAAAGACATCATCACACGGCAAGCACTTTCTATATGTGTCCTTATTCCATCAATACTTTTAAGTATTGATTGATTTGATTATTAAATAAAAATACTTTCAGTTTCAAATGTGAAGTCGATAAAAAATTGTTGAAAAAGAGAAAAACTCACATTGTGATTAGATTATAGGCTGATTACTTAGGCATGATTGTATTGTTATATTGTCATTTCAATTGGATTAAATAGAAGAACAAATAATTTAAGAAATTTAAAAAAGTGTTATCTGTTTGGATGATTTTCCACGTGATTTGATTCTTTAATCATTCTTTTTTATTTCTTAAAGAATTATGCTTTTTACGAGAAAAGCAGGAAATAAACAAAGTCTCAGACTGTATTATAAATGAAAATGTTTAACCCATAAAATAAAAAAAATATGATTATTTGCTTTGAGGTTAATGCGTTAAGAAAAACATGTCGTAAAATACGACGCGGGCATTTGAAGGGTTTGGCTTGTTTATACAAAATGTATAAATTGAAACAGCTATTACAAGGATCTTTTTGTGCCTGAATTATATTGATAGGGGGCGTTGTTGTTAAACATTTTTTGTAAAATGTCTATATAAAAAATAGCTTTACCCAGCGGTTTCGCCCGCGCGGAACTTTCATCCCATATTTACGGTAGAATTTCAAAAAATCCATCCCTCTGTGCAAATTTCAGCTTTCTAGGTCCAAGGGTGTGGGCTGGGCGTCGATGAGTCAGTCAGTCAGCCAGGACTTTTCTTTTTATTTAAAAAAGATGTGTGGAACAACACGGCATCATAGATTTTTTTTTGTATTGCCTCTATAGAGGGCGCCATATTCAATTCAATGTGACTCCATATAACCAGCGAGCGATCTAAATGCTTCCAGCGATACCTCATTTGTCAAATTATGTTTTGTAGTTTAGAAGTTATGCGGGAGCAATATGATCATATACATACCGGTCAAAATCATAACCCTCCTTTTTGCTTCGTCGTACTCGGCTAACAAGATGACGGCGTTAGTTCTGATTTTGGCCACGCATCAATAGATCCTTGTAGCGTTGTACTGTATAAATGAGCCGCATGGAATAAAGACTATAGTAATATAATATATATTTAGATATAGATAAATGCAAAAATATATCGTAATATAATACTTTAGTTTTGTATTTTGTGTACTGCAAGATAATATTGATAATAAAAGTTATGTTATGAATTTCTGGGTTTTATTTAATTGCAAGCTGTGGCCCGATAGGACTTCCACATCGGCAAAATTGTCGTATTTCCATACAAACGTTCATGTTTAACACCCCCCTATGGGATGAATTTTCAGAAATCCTCCCTAAGTTTTCCTCCGTTATACAGAGTTATTTTAAATTGGCTAGCTAAACTCCTCAGAACTGATGGTTATCTAAACACAATAAAATAAAAAGATTTGAATGTTTAATAATGGGTGCGCACCCATTATTAAACATTCAAATCTTTTTATGACTTTACGACCGTTGTTGTGGTAGTCTTGAAAACCTATTTTCTTATGTTAACGTATCTGATACACGTCTGAGTGAATAAGAAAAATCTCCCCTGAAAATATTAATTTAATGTTTATTTAATCATGGTTAGATTGATACCCATTGCGTCTAAGTAGTTAAGCTAGACAATTTAAAATAACCCTGTTTAAGAAACTCTAATGCAAAATTTCTAGCTTCTAGACCCATTCATTGGTTTAGGGTTTGCGTTAGACATGGGTCGTAACGTCTTTTGGGCGTAATCGGTTATACCGTACCGGAAAGAGACAATTGGCTAATTTCGGCTTCGTAGAGCGTTATCTCTGTCGCACACTACTTAGTGATGTTTTGTCAGTCGTTGTTCAAGTGCGATAGAGTGCGGTCACGTCCAGTTCAAAATATATATTTAGAGTTGTTAACCAAATTTAAATAATTTAAAGTTGTACTATGGCATCTTTATGGCATCTCTTTTTTATTTTATTTTACCCCAACCTAAAGCCACCACTTATAGAAAAGTTGGTGTATTTTATACAAAGAATAAAAAGAATTATCAAAAGAAGCAAATCATAATTGTTTTAACAGCTCCTAATACATACCGGACTGTTTGTATTTCGTGCGACAGAGATAACGCTCTACGAAGCCGAAATTAGCCGATTGTCTCTTTCCAAAGGTCGATGTGCAATATTTATCGCCGGATACTGTATGTTGTTTCATGGATATGAGTAATTAGTTTCAAAACCGATTATTTTTGTAACTTGTTACTTTTGTATACAGTTGGTTGGTTTTGCGTTTGTATTATGTTATGATTACGAAAATGTTACAGGTTATACGCATTATAATATCAGTTTTACGTGTGTTATGTTACCTATCATTACGAATATGTAACAGTTTATAATTCCGAAGGGACGCTACTCTCGTTGTGCGAGTCGTAATATGTAACGTACCTATAATCATTTTAATAATAATCTGTTGAACGAAACTATTACGCGTACGCCGTTCGTTGTGCGAGTTTCATGTCGACTGTGAACTACGTGCGTAAAATAATCGTTACATTTTTGTCCACGAAACTAGTTACATGATTATCAGCCTCGTAAGCAGTTTCTGAACCCGATTACGTTAAATAACGCATACCTCTAGTGTGCGTTGTCTGTCAGTAAATAAAAAAAAAATTATAACGTAGGTAGATCGTGGGTAGATCTGTGTCCCGGACGCGCTCGAATTGCGCCATTACAACTTAATTAGGGCGTTTGATGCGCCCAGTTCCATATAAATTACAATCTTGATTAGACGCATTGAGCGCGTTTGATCCAGATGGTTAAATAAAACTCACACTAAGGCCTCTGGTAGGTATGATATGTTGGATAAAAAAAATACGTAAAAAGTGTACAATTGTTTATTTTCACAATGTTTATAATCATTATTTTAATAAATATTCAGATGTTTATGGCAGTGTGTTGTGGTAACATTTTTAATTCTTATCAATTAAACTTACAATATTCGCTAAAACCCGCGACTTTCGCTAAAAAACATTGCACATAAGGAAGACGAATTTATATAAAATAAGACAAAATACTAATAAATATAAGAGAAGTGTACTTGACTTTTTCAATTTACAATGTAAATAAATATTAATAGACCAAAATTTACACACATTGATTTAATTATATACATTTATTTTATTTGAAATAAATTGATAACATTACCAACTTATTTATATACCCAATAATATCTACCACTTTATGCTACATATATAAGTTTAAAAATTAACTAAATAGTGACACTTTCCTGGTTACAACACAAAAATATTATAAAACTATATAATTGCCTACGGAACTAAGCTAAAGGAAATTAAAATAGATTCTTTTAATTGCAACATTAACGTTTTGCTATAGTTTGGAGACTCCAGTGATAGTTTTTAACGGACTTAAAAAAAGAGGAAGTTATTTTCATTTATAAATGCTTCTATGATGGTAGACTAGATAATTATTCACATGATTAATAAAATATGTGTTACATTATTTCTAAAAAACACATTAAAATAAAATTCTCTAAACATAGGAATATAAAGTTGTACTTAACTTAAAATAAAAGAATTAGTGACGCATTTATAAGACAGTCAAATGTCTTATAAATGCGACAAGCTTTAATAAAAATATTTTTCGCGATATACGGGCCTTCCTTCTAATCATACAAGGAGTCTATATTGAGATCACTAAAAAATCTATGTACTTATACTAATAAATGCTATTTATGTATGTACAGATTTACAAAAGAGAGCCTCATTTAAGAGTTTAAGAATAAAATATTAATAAATAGATAAAAAATTGTTATAATGAGCATTAAGTGACAAAATACTCTAAAAATCATCTAAATAACATACAATAAAGTCAGACTCAATTGAGCAAGACGTAGATTTTTAAATAAATAAACAATTTTACAAAACAGTCTTTACTTTGACACAAGTTAAGGTATGCACATTACGTAAACACTTCGAATTATTTATCGTAACGTTTAGACATAGTGTGCGCCTACCTTTAGTCATATTTCGCTAAAAAGATCAAATGTACATAATTATAAAATTTAGTTTTAAATACTAAATAATTTCGTTCGTTATATTTTTTGTGACAATTTTGAATTATACAATTCGTCTCTTGCAAAAGACGAGAAAGTTAGGAAGACAAGACAAGTCGTGTTTTCCGCCGATATATGTGTATCTATTTTTTTTTTTTTTTTTCGAAAATGAATAATATATTTAAAATGAACCAACTTCTGTGAGTAAAATATTACTACTCACATTAAGTAAATTAGTTAAAAATTGTCTTTGATTTAATTCATTGGGATATAATTTCTCTAGCAACATTAGATATAGCCGCATTACACACAGGAAGCCTTTCTCTAGAAACAAATAGGATGTAGGGACATTTACGCATAAATTGCTTCCTTAATTTCAATACATGATTCTCACCCCACAACATTTGATAGGATGGGCAAACAACTATGGACTCCGTCCCCAATTTTTTTTTTTTGATGCGTCATACTTCATTTTTGTCTCATATTTTCTGTTACGGGCTACTAACAAACCGTTGGTTTCAAGTCTTAAATATTTGGAGTTTCCTGAAAAAGTCATCCTTCAGTTTCATTTTCTTATCAATTTAAGGGTTGTAGGTGCACAATCTCTACCAACGCCTACGGGGTATACAAGCTTGAACATGTTATTTCATTGAAAATATAATTATCAGTAATCTCAAGTCTGTTGAGTAAGTTTCAATTTGAAAAAAAAAAAAAAAAAAAAAATTTTGGGGACGCTAGAGCCCATCGTCCTTTATCGTGGGGTACAAAAAAAAAACTGTTTCATGTATGGAACAGCAGAATTTTTCTGTTCCTTGTCCCTTGAAGACTTGAATGTTTCGAACCCTATTAAACCCAAAAACTTTCCTTGTTATCATTTATTCACTCCCAAAAACTTTCCTTGTTATCATTTATTCACTTTTCACAAAGTTATTATTAGTATTGTCAGTCTTAACTCTGGCATTCTACTAGATTGTTAATAAGACGTTAAAGGAATGTAGTTTTATGAAATGCAAACAAATACAACGAAGATTATTCATAAACACTTTAAAGAGAAGGCAGAATATTGTACCTTTTTTATGGCACAATATTATGGCGAGTTTAAATGTAATTTGCTTCTGTCTAGTTTTAGTAAATAAATAGCTTTTGCCAGAGGGTTCGTCCGCGTTCCGACTACCGGAATAAAAGTACCATACGTGTTCATTCATGTTATAAATTATCTGTGTGCCAAATTCCGTCCAAATCCGTTCGGCCGTTGTAGGTGGCGTTCTGTAGTTTCTAACCTACCAGTGGCAAAGGCTCAATACAAATCGATTCCCATCGGCTTTAAGAAATCCCACCTCCCACCGATTATTTCAAACAATTAATTTTTATGTGTTTCTAAGTTTACTGAAAAAACGCATGCACACAAAGAAAACCAAATCATCTTAAAAAATTCTCTGATTCCAACTCAGTATGAGTGAAAAAGCGGCTGATCCCCTGAGGAAACTAAGCTTGCATACCCGCGGTGAGTGTTTTCTTTTTGGAACGGCTCACCCTGGCCATAGTTACACCCCTCACCACTACTACCTACCCATACATGAGAAGAAGGCGTGAGATTATGTATGTATGACACCCACAATGAGGGTTTTCATGAATATTCAAGCCAACAGTTTGTGGCAATTTGACAAGAGGTCTTCCAGTTCGAACATGAACTTAAAATATTTGATATCATTCGTTTCATTCTTCCGTTCACCATTCAGTCCGAAGGCGCTTTGACACTTTTGACAGGTGCCCGGACCTGACGACTCAGTGCTGCCACCTAGTGAACGTCATTTCAAAGGGATCGCCAAGGGATCTTGTTACCTAATAACTGGGTTCTGGAGATCAGCTAGGCAGTCGCTCCATTTAAAATACTGGTAATATTAGGACAAAGAGATGTCAGCATCAACTGGTGGGGTCCGCAAGGGGCGATGCCTGCCAGGGGTGCGGGTTGTTCGAAAGAAATACCGCCGCCCCTGGCATACAGGCAACTGAAGGAACACGGGTGGGTTTTAGTCAGTAAAAGTCTCACACCCCGACCCTTATTCATAATATACAAATCCGAGGCCTGCGTGGTGGATTATGCCCCACCCTGTGTCCCAGCAATGGTAGTATTGGCTGATAGTGTATGTATAAGTGTGGCAACAATGGTGGTGATTTTATTGGCCGCAAACGCTATTGCTGAGCTAAGACTTGGGCTCGATTGCCAGTTCGGGCAGTGTTATTGGGAATTTGTCAGTAACAGCCTGGAGTCTAATTTTGTTACCAGTTGATGGCAATAAGCTCTCCTCTATTACACAGGTCTTAAACATAACTGGTCAAATGTGGGTGTACTAAAGAAAAGTTGTATAAAACTTTTCGGGGAATATAGGCGTGATGTTACGAGTATATTAGTGGCACAATATTATTTATCACTGAAGTGAAATCATGACTTTAAAATACTACTTGAAAGAATAATTAATGGCAATCTCAAACAAATGCTAAGTTTAATTAACATTTAACAGGGCTGATTTTACAATAGTCAGATAACTTTATCTGAAGAATAAATCTGTCAGTTATTAATCAGAAAGGTCATTGATTTACAAAAAAACCCAAGACACACAATCAGCGTCTCAAAAACGTCCGCATAAATAGAGCGCAATGTGCGCAGGAGTCAAATAATTAATCTTTTTAGACAATGCTTTGCAAAAATCACTTTAAGTCATGCGTGTAAGGTTGAATTTGCAAAAAAATGTTTTTTATCATATAACTATAACCACTGTAGTATAATTGAGACTGTGCATCTTGAGTTTTTTTGTATATAAATGCGACAAGCATTTTCTATGCAAAAGCTGTCAAACCGAAATATTTATTCTTCAGATAAAACTATTAAAAATTCAGCCCTTAAGTCAGATACTTATATAAAATTATTAGCTAATTCACTTTATATGTTTAATTCATACTAAAGTTCAATTAACGAGTCGCTATTGTTAATTTTTGCTCCGATAATAAGATAATAACATTTTTAGAGGAAAAAAATAAAGAAATAATATGTTTTATCAGTGGTTTTTTTTTTCTATGAATTCATTGTTCTGTTTAAAAACTACAGCTATATTAAATTTTCCTTAAGCTAAAATTTTATGCAAATCATAATAAGTGTTGCTAGTCATGATCTATGGCAATTAATCGTGGTCGTTTACAATGGGTCTTATTAGAAGGCAAAAGATCACCCAAATGCGGGTTGTTCCTGCCAGGGGTGCGGGTTGTTCGAAAGAGATACCACAGCCCCTGGCACACAGGCTACTGAGGGAACACGGGTAGGTTTTAGTCAGTTAAAGTCTGACACGCCCTCCTGCTCCACCCAGAGAGAGAGAAGTTATTTGATGATTTCGCGGCCAAAAAAAAAAAGAAGGACAATGGAGAGGGCTAAGCTTGGAGTTTGCATACGTGATCGAATCAGCAATTAAGAGATCCGCATCGCTATTTTCATTCTTAAATACCTTTATTTTTAATCGATAGTTCACATCGGCATAGAATAGTACAGACGCCAGCATATCAAGCTACCCCAAACTGTCAAAATTTTCTCAACTGAACATGTACCTTTATCTTTTGTAATAAAATTGAAAATCTATCAGAGAATTTTGACAGATTTGTATTTGACAGATTTGGAGACTCCTGCAAAACACACTGACATTTAATTGTTGTCATAGACATTTTACGTCACATTGGCCGTTATCAATGACTTCTCGATTAAAAAAAAAAAAATATTTCCCACAGTTTTATTGCACTTTTTAAACAGTAATTTCTTGGTGCAAAAAGAAACAATAAACAAAAAAATATTAGAAAATTATTTGACCCTTATTTAAATCACATACATATTCTCTATGACACTATAGTATGAATCAAACATTTTAACTTATCAGACCAAACTATCTTAACCACAATATTCTACCTAGAACTCTGTCTAATTGAGTCGTCGTCTGCAAAACTAGCCCTATTTCTCCTCTCACACCGTTTCTGATGCTGCCTTATGAACGCACTCAACCTATTCAGAAGAAACTGCTTATCATGTCCTTCTAAAACGAGCTGGTTCTTCAGAACCGTCACCATATGTCTATTTGCCGCCGCCACAGCCCAATAATAGTACAAAAAGAACAGTAATACTGCAAATGCAGGAACAGCGAAAGTAGCAGTTCCCATTCGGAATATAAATTCTCTTATCAGGAATGGGAAACCATCGAATGTTTCTACAACAAATTCCCATACATTGTTATAGCCTCGGTAAGGCCCACAGTTGATTGAAGGGATTATTTCGGCCACGGAATATGCTACCGGAGTAATGGAGGCTATGAATCCTAGAAGCAAGACTGACATGAAGAGAGATTTCGATTTTGACGCTTTATACACAACAGGGGATGGCGTACAATTTGTGAGACAAGTAAACTTTTTGATATAGAAAATGAGGAAATAAAATATCGTACCAATTATAGGGAGGAACGGACAGAAAAATGAACCCATCCAAATTATAGTTTGTGTGTAAACTATGTCTAGAACATGTTTTGGTAAATAGAAGTCCTGTTCACCAATTATTTTGAAACAGCGACTGTTTGTATGCCTCGCTAAAAACGCTCTAGGCAGATTAATGAAAAATGTCATCACGAATTGTACTGCGAAATCTGTTAAGATTAATTTGTATAACTGTTGTCCCACATACGTCTCCCAACAATCCAATTTTGAGGACAATTCATCTTTTGCATTATCATAGGAACAGACAAAACCATTATCCCTTACGTAAGAATACATTTGACTTAATAACACAGCCAAAGATGACAATCGAAGCAACACAGTCCTAAGCAAACTGATGATCAAAACATGCGCAGGAGTGTAGGTCTCAATTTGTATTAAATAACTAAATATCTCTGGAACTATTAAGTTTAAAACTACTATACATATGAATGGCAGAAATTCTAGTAAAGTGTTTTCTAGCTGTCCAAAGAACATTCCACCTTGTTTATATAACCTTAGAGTAAATTTTTCCGGGTAAGTAACATTAATATCGGTATTTTCGACTTTAGAGCTATCGTTTATTTGCTCATTTTGATCAGGAACTTGACTCAATTTATCCGTTGAATAGTTGAAAGCGAAATAAATGAGAACGCCTGAAGCTATCAGAATTATGAAAACGATAACATTTATTAATAATCTTTTGAAGTAAATCAAAATTTGAGATTCTCTACTCCTTAATTGCCTTTCTTCATTATATTTCTCCTCTTCCAAATATCCTTTAATTTCGTTATATAAGGCTTTGTGTTTAATTTTAGCTGATTTTTCGTTATGGATGCAGAAATCCCATCCACCGAAGACTAAGTTACAATATTTATAAAACTGTCCTTCATTTTCGACGAGCCTCTCTTTGAAACCTTTGGCAGCAGTTTTTACAATAGCTATCAAGGATAATAAAACCCAAGAAATAGCCACAAGAATATAAGCCATGGGCATGTTGAAATAAAGCTCACTTTTGAATACATTTTTGACATAGTACTTATAAATTTGGTCAGAATACACTCCATAGAAGAGTATAGTTCGTTCCATCCACCCGGTTCCTTGAATGACGTCAAGAAAAACGTTGGTATCTGACAAATTCTTCGTCAGATAAAAATGTGAGCAGCAATCTGTAGAATTTTCTTCATAATCATCGCAAGTTACCTCTGCTTCGGTCAACAAAGTTTTTGGTAATATCATGAAAAGTATAATTAACATTGAAATGGCTACGTTTAAGAATAGCAACCATCTTAGGAATAGGAAGTAGGAGACTACGCCGGTTCCAAACTTGCCTTCGATCTCCCTCATGGGGGACTGCCACAGCTCTAACTTGCCGACTAATTCAGAGAATCGTATTCGGAAGCGATGCCAGACTTTGCGTTGTCGCCATTGTAGTTGCTCGAAGCCTTGCAGACGGAGTTTTGTGGCGTTCTGTGGATCAAATAATGGTTTATTAATATATAATGAATGATAGAAATTCTAGTAACGTTTTTTCTAGCTGTTCGAAGAACATTCCACCTTCAATAAATAACCTTAGAGAACATTTTTCAGAACGAGTTTCATTTATATCTGAACTAGCTTTTGCCCGCAGCTCCGCTCGCATGGATGTCCGTTATCGCGTAAACAAGTAGCCTATGTCCTTCTCCATATCCCAGGCTTGAGGCTATATCTCTGCCATATTTCATAACGATCGGTTCAGCAGTTTAGGCGTGAAAGCGTAACACATTTACAGACAGAGTTACTTTCGCATTTATAATATTAGTAGGATGTTTGTAATTATTGTTTGTATTTATTTGCTCATTTTGTTCAGAAACTTGACTCAATTTATCCATTGAATAGTTGAACGCGAAATAAATGAGACCGCATATACAGGAAAAGTTTTTATCCAGTGCGTAAATTTTAACCATGAATTCAGCATATCATTCTAGACCACGGAGTTAATACAAAGAGGAGCTGTTGTAATCAGATTTCCCTAAGAAACAATGCGTGACAATTTGCGGGGTGAGGGGGGTATTAGATCCCGCCCTTTAACTCGGTGATCCCGCCCACTTCTTTATTCCATCTACCGGTCAGTAGCAAAACTACTCGCTCGTTCTGTTTATTTTACTTTCAAGTTACGTAACTATCTCACACTAGATGTCACTAAGTGCAGGATGCAACAGGGTCGTACTCAGAATAGGGTATTAGACCCATTTTTGAAAAGTGTCTTTTATTTAGATTCTAAAATGGTAATAAACCACCAAAAAAACACAACGTTTTTATTGAATCGATTAGTGCGATAAAAATGTATTTTGATTTTCACTTTTCGCGCGTTATTTGACGAAAACGCTGAACGCAGTGGACGCCATATTGCTCTGAGGGTATGACGTCAGCTTGCTGTGTAAACAAATGCGCTGATATTTTGTGTGTTAATTGTTTATAAATTAAAAAAAAAAAAAAACTACTAATCGTTGGTTTGCTGTTCCTGAATGTAAGATAAGATTTCAATGAAGATTACTTTGGTTACGAAAATAGTAAAAGTAATAGTACTGTTGTTCAGTTGATTAGTTTAAACAGCGTTATTACGTAATAGCACGGCGGTTACAATTTTATGGTGTTCAAAAACAGATTAAAAAAACTGAAATCTTTGAATTGAAATTTATTTTGTTATTTCATGAACTAAAACGAACATAATATATTTATAAAATTTTTCTCATATAGAGTAAAATACCCTATTGTCGTACCGGGAGTACTCCGGTATTTTTACTAATTTTGCGAACTATCCATATTTGTATTGAAATAGTGATATTAATTTTTGTCATCCATTCAGCAATGGATGACAAAAATTAATATCACTATTTCTTAGATCATATTCGGAAAGAAATCTGAACATACTCGTATATCATTTAAAAAACTAAATAAATTAGGTAGGCTTTAAGATCTTTTAATTAAGTAAACAACAACTACCATACTTAGTTGTCTCACGGAGAGAAAGTACTTTAAATACATTTTTGTAGATAGAATATTTAATTTATAGGAGATTGTATTTTTATGAGTAATTCCATATATGAGACAGCCGCGGGACATTTGGTACACTAATTGGATTCTAATTACGGCCCTGTCTTTTTGTTATGTATCCGGTTGTCGTTCATAGTTGACGACAAATGGCGGCCTGTTTACAAAATGGTCTATGAACTACAAAAATATAATTTTGGCAACTAAAGGGTATTTAAGAATGAATGTTGAACAAATCTCAATACATATGATTTTAAAATATGTTAACACTGAGCTCTACGTACCTAAATATTTTTATTTCCCATAACACAAAGTGTCGCCATCTAGTGTCTGGTAGAATTATATACTGAAAAGCCCGACGCTTAGAGATTTTTCTAGAACTATGTTGATAAATTACTCATAAAATTACTTAGAAATGAAATGTGATGCCATCCATAGCAACAGAACGTCTATCTGAGTAGTTTTTACAAGATAAAACACAACATTTCTTTCTTTTTTTTCTTCTAGCTCGAATATGCTATAAAATGGGAATGTGTACAAAGTTGTGCACAGAACTTGACAGGACGAACACCCAACAATACACTGACTAAGGCCACGCCCACGTGATGACGTCAGGACCTGGTTGAGAATCACAGTGCACAGTTGCTTAGGCCGTCTCCTCTTTGTTTTAACTCCGTGTTCTAGACCAAAAAAAATCAGCTGTTCCATACATTTTGGCCGCGTAGGTACCTATTGCACTTTTCTATGAAGCAGCTGTTTCTTTTTGTACAACCGGCGAAAAATTTCTGCGGTAAGGGGTCTAGAATGATATGCTGAATTCATGGTTAAAATTTGCGCACTGGATAAAAACTTATCCTGTAGGTATAATAATTATGAAAACGAGAACATACTGTAATCTTTTGGTTTTTACATGATTTTGGAAAAAAAAAATGGATATTTTTTTGGCAAGTTTGGTAGGTACCTATGTTTTTTTCTTTAATTTCAAATTCATTTATTTGAGAGGATATAATAGGTGTACAACTGTGGTTTAAAGTGTATGATCTTAAAACTATAATGGCTCTATGTTGTGCTAGTCAATAGTCATACATCAATTAATAGCGATAACTAAAATAAACTATCGACCCTAAATGTACTATTACAAAGGATATTGTTAAATAACAAGCTTCGTATTCGTTTATTAAGTTGATAAACAAATTGGTTATCGCAGCGAGTCGTGGACGATGCTTATCCCATAAAAAAAACTTCTTTAAACAGCTTCTACGACATAAAATAAATAACGACAAAATGAGCTGCTAGCCTACGACTCCGTCTGAGTGTATTTTGTATTTCATAATTTTTAGGGTTCCGTAGCAAGTGTCAAGAACGGAACCCTCATCCTTCCGGATGTTACACAGCCATTTTACTTGGGGATCATTAGCACTCATCTTCGTATACTTATTCCAAAATATGAGGGGCTTGTGGCTAAGTAACAATAGCTGCACGGGTCGATCGACCAGGTTAAGCTACGCTTGCCGCGGTTGGTCCGTGGATGGGTGACCATCTTTACATACCAAGACCCCTCCGTGCCTCGGAAAGCACGTTAAACCGTTGGTCCCGGCTGTCATTTGTGGATCTTTGACAGTCGTTACGGGTCGTCAGAAGCCCGAAAGTCTGACAACCAGTCTCACCAAGGGGTATCGTATTACCCAGTAACTGGGTTGTGGAGGTCAGATAGGCAGTCGCTCCATGTAAAATAATGGTATTCAGCTGCATCCGGTTAGACTGGAAGCCGACCCCAACATAGTTGGGAAAAGGCTGAGCAGATGATGATGTTGGCTTGACTTCCAGTCTAACCGGGTTCAGCTGAATACCAGTATTTTACATGGATTGACTACCTATCCACAACCCAGTTGGTGGCAATAACGATACCCCTTGTTACCACCAAGAAGTATCGTATTACCCGATATGTAACGTAAAGTCGAGGGCAAGGTAAATCAGGTTATCGAGATGTGAAATTTTCTATACGATAGCCTGTCGAATGCTTGTGAATAGCTATTTAATATTGTTATTGAATAGTGCTCACTTTATTGTTTTTAATCATTTGTTTAACAAATAAAAATATTATATTCTAGAGTCTAGATTAAAATCATTCCAGCATACCTGTAGTCTAGCCTTCAGCTCCCTCTTCTGGTTCATCGGGACCGGCATAGCCTTGATCTGCATGATCTCCTCCCATGTTCGCTCCTCATTTGATAGGTTCTCTGAAATAATACAGACAAGACAAATATTTAATACTAGCTTTTGCCAGCGGCTTCGTCCGCGCGAAACTTTCATCCCCTGTTAACTCTCTTAGGGGTTGAATTTCAAAAAATCCTCATTCCTTGTCTACATTATAATGGGAACCTCTGTGCTTTTTCAGCAAATTTCAGCTTTCTAGGTCCAAGGGTTTGGGGCTGGACGTTGATGAGTCAGTCAGGTCTTTTCTTTTTATTAATATAGATTTTTCTTGATTAACGTCCCGCCTATATTCAACGAGGGGTTAGGCAAAGATGTGCAGCATTTACACATTTCACCAGTTACGAGTATATTTAAGTTTCTGTAATGGGGCGTAATCCTATTTAATACTAGCTAACATATTTTTTTTAAATGTCTGCAGGTATAAAGCATAAAGCGTTTAAAAAGCTGACTAACAAAATGTATTTACCATATAAATAAAAATGAATATTGCTAAGCGCAAAACTCGAGAACGGCTCGACCAATTAGGCAATATTTTTTTTCGTATGTTCCTTGAGGCACATGGAAAGTTAAGAAAAAAAAAAAAATTGAGTGGACAGTAGTAAAAACAACACTTTGATACTTTTTATAGTGGTAGTACGTTCCCGTGGGATAACTTTCGACTTCCACGTGGGCGAAGCCGCTGGCAGAAGTTAGTTATTTTTATAGTGTCATCACCACTGCTCTCAAAACGGCGTAGAGAAACATCGTGAGGATACCGTCAAGTCTTAGAACCAAAAATTTTAAGATATGTGACATCCACAGCCTGTCTTGGCATATCTCACGAATTTTTTAAAAGATCGATATGTTTCAAAACATGTGTTTTTAGGGTTTTTAACCGACGAAAATATACTACTTACTAACTAATTTGAATTATTTCTTTAAATTTAATGTAATTTAGTGAACTTTGTTCATTGATTGTTTGGCGCCGACTCAATATTACTTAGATATACTTACATTAGAAAAAATATTTATTATTTTTTGCTTTTCAGTTTCTTCGGCGGTTTTTTTTTTGTTAATTTTTTTTTTTACCAAAAGGTTACCAACAGAGCCTTATTACAAGCCTCCGTTGTCTGTTCGTCCATCTGTCTGACAGCTGGCTGTATATCATGAACCATAGGTACACAGTTGAAATTTTAACAGTGTACACCACAAAGAATAATATTAAGTTAATAAGAAAGGGGGTACCCCACACAGAAAACGTGTTTTAAAACAATATATGTAGTTTAAAATATTGTACGGTGGTACAGAACACTTCGTGTGCTAGTCCGACCCGCAATTGGCCGGTTTTATTAATTTTTCTTGTAAAAGCACTTACCATAATTTTTCCTAGCTGCGAACCGAACTTTCAAAGGTGTGCTTGCGCAACGGGCAAACTTTCTTTTGCTTATATTCTTCGCCATCCTGTAAGACCTCATCAGAATCGGTTCGGTTATCTAGTCACAAGGACTAAATGACACTTTCACAATTTTTGTGTCAATATTAACGTCTCATGTTACCCAGTAACTGGGCTGTGAAGGTCAGATAAGCACTCACTCCATGTAAAATACTGGTATTCAGTTGCATACGGTTAGACTGGAAGCCGAACCCAGCATAGTTGAGAAAAGGCTAGACAAGATGATGATAAACAATTTTAAGAAACACTTTGACACTGATTTACTCGCAAATGATCTATATGTATAAAAAGCACGCACTTTTCATTTCAAAAGAAACGCACACTACAACTCAAGTTCTACGGATAAATGTGAAAACTAAACTGATTATCATGATAGCAAAAAACCCTGACCCGTTTGTTCATAGCACGTTAATTGAGCCAGTTCATTCCCATGCGTTTCCGTGACTTTGTCGGTAATTGCTCAAATTGTGGTGTTTTTGTGTCAGATGTACTTATGAAAATCTAGTTGGTTTAAGACCGTTCGGGAACTATATTGTGAGTTCGAATCGAGAGACTTGTGGCTAAGTAACAATAGCTCATAAATGTGACGAGCGCCGTTATCGAGGCAGAAGCGCTGCGGTGACAACTTGGACTCATTTATGACGGATTGCCCAGGGAATGAATCCGAAAAAGATACGCGTGGCAGAAATTAACTGTTGCTGGTCCCACTGCTGGACAATGGGAGACACTAGCCATGTTAAACGAAAATGAGTTTCTATAGAGAGAACGAAGACGCGCTTTTTGCGTGTGTTATGGTTTTGAACACATGCGTTGTTTTCATCGCCGAAGACGCAAGCGCATAAGGCACAACGCATGCGTATGAATTATGAATACACTAGAAAATACGTCTGACGCAAATTGAAGCACAAACGTGTAAATACATGTATTATTACGTTTTTTTTAGGTAATAATAGGAACAATTTTACACTTATACTGGGAAAGTTTTATTCCAGTGCGCAAACTGTAACCATGAATTATTCGCCGGTTTTACAAAAAAAAAAAAATTGCGGTTTCATCGAAAAGTGCAATACCTACGCGGTCAAAATGTATGGAACAGCAGATTTTTTTTTACTGGCAAAAAAAAAACTGCGTTTGGGGCGTCTAGAATGATATGCTGAATTCATGGTTACGAGTACCTACTTTTCCTGTATAGGTTATGTTTGTCATCTTTATCCTCGCATCTGCATATAATAGGTACACTAACAATGAAACTGAATGGTTCTGGGTTGAGGTCGTGACGAATTTTTGCTTCTAGAACATGTCGGTCTCCTCAGGATGTTTTCCTTCACCGTTTTGAGAGTAGTGATGAAATATTGTATACAAAGTAAAGCGCTTGTCATGTCTCGAACATACTAGCATCATCATAATAATAATTTCAGCCGAAAGACGTCCACAGTTGGACTTAGGCTCCAAGCTCCACCACTTCTACCGGTTCTGTGGTTCCCGCATCCAGCGGATTCCTGCAGCCTTCACCAGGTCATCGGCCCATCTTGTGGGAGGTCTTCCAACACTACGTCTTCCAGTACGCGGTCGCTACTCCAGAACCTTCCGGCCTCATCGGTCATCTGTGCTGCGTGCATTGTGCCCTGCCCACTGCCACTTAAATTTGGCAATTCTTTGGGCTATGTCATTGCAGTTACGTTGATTGTCCAGCAGCTCTTTTCATTTCTGATTCGATCACGTAGGGAAACTTCAAGCATAGCCCTCTCCTTAGCCCCTTGGGTGATTTTTTACCTTCTAATAAGGCCCATTGTGAGCGTCTAGCATTTAATGGGACCCAATCAGTGTTTTTTTTAGTTCTACTCTATCCCATACAAAATAAAAACAATGCAGAGTAAACCAAGTTATAATGAACAAAGACTTAAACTCACCCGACAAATCCGGCAACATAGATAGATGTATATCCCTGCTCTGCGTGGTTCGTGCGTACGTCGATTGCCGGCGTTCATTCTGCGAACGAGCTCGCTTCACTGTGGTCGCTGGAACAATAGGATTCATTGTTAATTATAAATTATAAGTAGAAAACTCGCTCAGAGCAATAGTGGCAAAATCAATCAAAATCAAGTCATTTATTTAAACTTGGCTGGTGTCAGCACTTTTTGAACGTCAAAACGTGCTGACCCAGTGGTAACGGCCGCGACTCACGAAATGTAGGTCGTGAGTTCGAACCCAGACAGGCGCTTTACTTTGTGTAAATTATTTCATCACCACTGCTCTCAAAACGGTGAAGGAAAACATTGTGAGGAAACCGGTATGTCCTAGAATCAAAAATTCGAAGACGTGTAACATCTACCAACCCGCACTGGGCTCGCGTGGTTGATTACGGCCTGTTCCCTCTCACAGAGGTCCCACTGCTGGGACACAGGCCTCCTTTCTTCAAGAGGAGTGGACGCGTGCACAGTGCGGATTAGTAGATATCACATATCTCCAAATGTTTGGTTCTACGACATGCCGGTTTCCTCACGATGTTTTCCTTCACGGTTTTGAGAGCAGTGGTGATGAAATAATTTACACAAAGTGAAGCGACTGTCTAGGTTTGAGGTTCGAAGCTAGTTATGGATACCTACATAAATAGTACCTACAGGAAAATAACATTTATAAATTGTTGTGTGACCACAGTGGGAGTTTGAATATTAGTTTTCCCCAAATGTTTTTAGAAGTATGATGGTCATGCTTCGTGGTCATGAGATTGAGAGCGTATTAATCTACTGCGTATAAAGCTACTGACGGTACTGTCGATAAATTGTGAACTCATATTGCTTACCGAACAAATAGGTTAGATTAGGTTAGAACTGCGAGTAAAACCGCGCGAGCCGAGCGAGCGAAGGGAGCGGTGCCGCGGCAGCGGCCGGCGAACTTTACTTCCAAGTCAGTGGCAGTTTACTTGACTATTTAGTAACAGCGCAAGGTACTGTCTGTCTTGACACCAGTTCACAATTTGACGGACAGATTATAACTATCGAAAAATAGTGCATTAGCGAAGATCGCCCTGAGGACACGGTGGAGCACACGGTGGCGGTCTGCCCAGCTTGGGTGGAGCACCGCCGTGTCCTCGTGGAGGCGATCTCTCGCGTCCGGCCCTGGTCCAGGCCATGGTACGGAGCGAGAGGGCATGGGGAGCCGTCACCTCCTTCAGCGAAGCAGTAATGCTCGCGAAGAGGGAGGCGGCGCACGTGAGGGAGAGGCAGCATATGCGCCCTCGCGACCCTAGCCGCCGCAGGATACGGAGACGCCCTGGGCGTCGGGAATCCCAGGCCGATTTCCGGCCACCGTAGGCATGAGCTTGCGGACGGCGAGTAATGGGTAGCTCGCTGTCCGGTAAGGACCAAGCCCAAGTCGACGGCGCGTTGTGTTCCACGCGCGCCTCAAAGAGATGTCAGCACAAAAATGATGGGGCCTGCAAGGGCCGATGCCTGTCAGGGGTGCGGGTTTGTTTGAAAGAGATACCACAGCCCCTGGCATACGGACTAATGAAGGAACACGGGTGGGTTTTAGTCAGTAAAAGTCTGACACGCCCTCCTGCTCCACCCAGAGCGGGAGAAGTTATTTGATGATTTCCCACCCAAAAAAAAAAAAAAAAAGGGCGCTATCACATTCTTGCTTGAATTTGAACGTTTTACTCGATATTTGATGAGTGATTATGGTTTAGGTATAGCCAAAAATTCAAAACAAAATATGTCCTAGAAAATTTCATTATTGGTATAAGGAGTGTTCTAAACAAATATTTTAATTTGTTTACATAAGTCAGTAAAATCCTTGTCTCGGCAAATTATGTTTCATAAAATTGTACTTTTGGGCATCTTTAGATACTTTATTACATGGAACATATAATAGTTTAGTAATTTATAAAAATGTTCATAGTAGGACTCTATCTATACCTTGTTCTTTAGAATGCTCAAATCATTTTTTTATGTTTCATACAGTAATTCAACAAAAATAATTCCGTAAAACACAGAATTTATGATAATTTTTCGTCTGAAATTATATTTTCTATCTGTATATGTTTTAATCGAAATTCAAACAAAAAGCATTTTATAACTAAGGTTACTAAGTCAGCTTACTAGATTTTTTTTTTATTGTTTATTTAAAACTAAAACTAATACGTTTAAGCAATTGTTGAGTGCAACGCTGTAAATCAGTAATAAAACTCGGGACACGCGGGATTTAGCTTTTAGTCCGCGCTGGTTTGTTCCTAGGCGTCCAACGCATAGCGGATAGCATATTATGTGCGTAGCGTACTTCACTAGACACACACCCGCGATCGGCTACCACGCGCCGTATAATTTTCCTAAAATTAAGCACTTCGATTTGTAATAGCCCTCTTAAATTGTAAATGGTTTTTGCAGTTCCCAATTTATCGACAGTTTACAAACTCGCGAGATAGATTATAAACTAACGGTGTTCACAATCTTATGGTGACATATATAAGCACGTGAGCACTGACACTAGAAGCCGACCCCAACATAGTTGAGAAAAGGCAGATCATAAAGGTCTTAGGATGATAAGGTATTCTTCTTCTATTGTTCTTGAGGGGAGGACCTAAGCTAGTCATCAAGGTAGCATTGTGTTTTCTGCCCAAGGTAAGTACTTCATTGAAGACCAGCGTGAGGCACTACGCTGGCATTTTTGTTGAACTGGGCCTATTTGGCGCAGCCGTGAGGCACTCATCAGCCGTTGTGGCTGCTTTTTTAAAAGAACTCCAAGTTTGATTTGAGCGTAGGCCACGACGTTGAGGCGAATTTCGGGAGGTATAGACCTCCCGAGATTCGCCGAGTCCAGCAATGGACGCTCGGCTTTTTTTTTCTTTCTTTTTTTTTAAGGTTGGAAATCATCAAATAACTTCTCCCGCTCTGGGTCGAGCAGGAGGGCGTGTCAGACTTTTACTGAGTAAAACCGACCCGTGTTCCCTCAGTAGCCTGTGTGCCAGGGGCCACGGTATCTCTTTCGAACAACCCACACCCCTATGGACGCTTGGCTGAGGTGACAATGAAGTATGAAGTAGGTCGCCCATAAACAGACATCCACGCACACACATACCCACACACAGTTTAGCATAATCACATCCATTTCATAGTTGTGGCAAGAAGAATGAGCTGTGGTTTTTGCCATAGTTACAGGCGACGCCGAAGGCAGAAGCTAGTTCTTCATAATTAGTGTATAATGCTCCCACTGCTGGGATACAGGATCTACCCAGCGGGCCCAGTGGGTTGGTGGATGTCTTCGAAACTTTGATTCTAGGACATGCCGGTTTCCTCACGATGTTTTCATTCACCGTTTTGAGAGCAGTGTTGATGAAACAATTTACACAAAGAAAAGCGCCTGTCTGGATTCGAACCTACGACCTAGAACTCGGTAAGTCGTGGCCGTTACCACTGAGCCACCCCTATTCTGACTAACACATTGTAAAATGCAATAAATGATTGAGTATTTATTCAAATTTTGTCAACTCACATTGTTTGTCCATTAGGGGAATGCGCAATAGGCAACCTTTTAGTATCAATACCTGTATTATACTGACGCAGTTATTTGAGGATTTAAAGCAGGTTTCCTCTTGATTGATGTCAATAGACCAATAAAACTGATTAGCGATATAATACAGATTATATTATTGTCTGATAAGGACAATCATTAGAAAACAAAGTCATCCTTATCAGCTATTAGCAGGTATTATCCTATCCTACTAATATTATAAATGTGTCTGGATGTTTGTTACTCAATCACGCAAAATCTGCTGATGGGATTTGGATAAAATGTGGCACACAGATATACAGGGCGTCCCACGGATATGCCACATGGAGGGAAATTACCTTGAATATTGTAGATGGAATATTTTACTGAAAGACATTATTTGAATTTTAAAAACATTTTAAACTGCATTCATAGATATTTAAATAGTTAATGGTTGAACCGGGAATCGAACCCGTTACATGAGAAAAATAATCACCCTGTAGATTTGTCATACCGATCGAAAGGCTTCATCATAAGGATTTTGTTTGCTAAATAACATAGTGTCACAAATAAAAGGAAGACCATGAATTTTAAGATTTGATGTGAAATTTTGTTCAGAAAAATTAAAAGCTGACATTGCCTTAAGGACATGCAACTAACATTATCATAAGTACCTATTACTAATAAAATGTACCCACATGAGAAGGACGCATCATTTCCGGTTGCAGAACGACATAACCTTACTTTTCAGCAAGATGGGCCGCCGCCGCCGGTTCATAACAGTCACAGAAGAAGGAACTATCTCAATGAACACGTGCATCCCTGGATCGGGACAAATGGACAAATAAGATGGCCGCCGACATCCCCAGATCTTATGTAAGAAAGTTGTTTACAAGAACCAGTATGAAAGTGTCCACGAGCTACAAGCAAAACTTAGACGTATTATTCTAAATATCCACCACAACAAGATCAAAAAATCGACAGGGAGCGAAATAACCAAGAGTGCAAGTTTGTATTCAACAGGAAGGGACGCATTTTGAGCATTCGATAAATTGATTAATTTTGTATTCAAAATGGAAAAATTCATGGTCTTCCTTTTATTTTTGACACTATGTTATTCAGCAAAAAATAATCCTTATGATGAAGCCTTTCGATCGGTATGATAAAGCTACAGGGTGATAATTTTTCTCATGTAACGGGTTCGATTCCCGGTTCAACCATGTAATTATTTAAATATCTATGAATACAGTTTAAATTGTTTTTTATATTCAAACAAAGTCTTCTTTCAGTAAAATGTTCCATCTACAATATTCAAGGTACTTTCCCTCCATGTGGCATATACGTGGGACGCCCTGTATAATAACCAGGATTAAAACGGGATATATTATATCCCGGTTATACATTTATCCCGATTTCAAGTTACCGTGGGACAATTCCAATCTCCACGCGGGCGAAGCCGCTAGCCAAACCTAGTTCAAATTATACAACGTGTAACGGAAAGGGTTTATACATACCAAGGGCACGGCTTCTTTGGATGATATCAAACGATATTGGAAGTGTTTTATAATCCTATCTCTATATGTTCGGAAGTTATGAGAATTTTTAATACATTGATACCAGAAACCGAACTTTTCAAATTGAAATAAACACATCACACGGAAGAGATTTATCGTGATATTGGCAAGTAATGTGGAAAGTTATTGACCTACGTAGTGCGGTGACACGTTTGTTATGATTTGAATTTAAGAAACATAGTGAAACCGAAAATTTGGTATCAATTCTTAGAGTAATTTATTTGAGCTGAAACTATGTATAGTGATTATATACCTGCTGTTATCTTTAGTACTGAAGGATAGCAATAGCGTTTTTGTTACACCCTGTATACTGATGAAGTCGCGGGCGAAATATGCCTAGTAGTGGTGGAGTTTCTTGCCGGCTCTTCTCCATAGGAAACAACAATTTGGAACCGTGCACCTAGCTACTGACGTTTCATAAGTGCCCATGCAGGTTTATATGAAATAAAAATATTTTGATTTTGATTTAGTAGTCATAATAATTATTGTTATTGATCTATTTCTAACTAGCTGTCCCGACAGACGTTGTCCTGTCCATCCAAAAGTCATTCATACAAAATCCATACACTACCTACCCTACCTACTCTACCCTACCTACCCTACACTACCCTACCCTACACTGCCCTACCCTACACTATCCTACCCTACACTACCCTACCTACCTACGCTACCCTACCTACCCTACACTACCCTACCTACCCTACACTACCCTACCCTACACTACCCTACCTACCCTACACTATCCTACCCTACCCTACACTGCCCTACCCTACACTATCCTACCCTACACTACCCTACCTACCTACGCTACCCTACCTACCCTACACTACCCTACCTACCCTACACTACCCTACCCTACACTACCCTACCTACCCTACACTATCCTACCCTACCTACCTACCTACCCTACCTACGCTACCCTACCTACCCTACACTACACTATCCTACCTACCCTACCTACGCTACCCTACCTAATACCGGGATAAAAAGTATCCTATGTCCTTCTCCTGGCTCTAAACTACCTCCCTGCCAATTTTCAGCTAAATCGGTTCAGCCGTTCTTGAGTTATAAGTGAAGTAACTAACACGACTTTCTTTTATATATATAGATTTAGAATGTCACAGGAAAAATGTCTGTAGGTATGTTTTGTAAATAATACTTGGCATTGTATTATTTTGTATCAATGACAACAATGTGAATACAATAATGTGTGTGTTGCTTCACGCCAGACGATTAAAGAGAAGCAACAGATTGACGAGTGGCGGTAGGGAAAAAAAATAAGTATACATACATGTAAAATATTGTAAAACATTTCAAAAGAGTTTCTTGTCCATTCTTCTCTATAAGAAACTAAATTTTGGAAGCGGCGACTAGAATCAATTCTATTTTAGTGTAAATGTTGACGTTCAAAAGTGCCTTTTATGTGCCTATTTGAAATAAATGATTATTTTCCTTTTTTAGTAATCCACCACGCGGGCCCAGTGTGGGTTGGTAAATGTCACATGTCTTCGAAAAAAATTCACAAAAAATTTAGTCATACCAAGTTAGGCCAATATTGTGCACCATCTAGAATACAGGGTAAGTTTTTATCCAGTGCGCAAATTGTAACCATGAATTCAGCATATCATTCTAGAACCCCTAGCGCAGAAATTTTCCGCCGGTTGTACAAACAACGCGGTCAAAATGTATGGAACAGCAGATATTTTTTTGTGTATCCGGCGAAAAAGTGCATATTGACCTCTTTCACTCACCTGAAGGGTAATGTATGCTGCATAGAAAGAGCACAAGTGAACATTAACCTCTTCAACTCATCTGAAGGGTAATGTATGCTGCATAGAAAGAGCACAAGTGAACATTGATCTCTTTCACTCATCAGAAGGATGACTGCGTAACACACAAACAAGGGCCACGTTCCGAGATACGATAATATCGATTTGAGCACACTCACACCCGTTCCGAATTGGCGTGAGCTGTGATTACGGCGACCATGCGTTTCATACAGTAATTCACCAAAAATAATTCCGTAAAACACAGAATTAATGATAATTTTTCGTCTGAAATCATATTTTTTATCTATATAATGTTTAATCGAATTTCAAACAAAAAGTACTAAGGTTACTAAGTCAGCTTGCTAGAAAAAAAAATTGTATATTTAAAAGTAAAACTAATGTTTAAGCAATTGTTGAATGCAACGCTGTAAATCAGTAATAAAACTCGGGACACGCGGGATTTAGCTTTTTGTCCGCGCTGGTTTGTTCTTGGGCGTCCACTGCATAGCGGATAGCATGTGTGCGTAGCGTACTTCACTAGACATACCCGCGATCGGCTACCACGCGCCGTTAAATTTTCCTAATATTGATCACTTCGATTTGTAATAGCCCTCTTAAGAACATTACCCAAATAGAAGAAAAGTTGGTAATGCAAAAACTGACTAAGGGTTTTAGGCTAGAAGTCTAGAACCAAAGTTAGATCGCGTCTTGTAATAAGACGGCCTAAGTTCATATAATCTCATATATTTATTTATTTCAGGGAAAATGTCGCGGCCTACCTTGACGCTTTCGCCTGAAGTCCCATTGAGTACCTAATACAGAAATTAACCCGAGGTTGAACTAGCTAAAACTATCATGCTTCTAAAAACTATTGTGTTTTATTTTGCCCTCTTTGTCGTCAGTCTTTTATTTTTACGTAGCGAATGATTATTAGTATAAAAAACAATATCAATAATTGTCTCATATAGGTAAAGCCGAATTATCAATAAATCACGTTTGATTGTATACCTACCTATACGTTTGATCAAAACCCCACTATCAGGAACAAAGTAAGTAGTCATAAAAAGATGTAAACGGTCGATTATCGGAATCAGAGGACCCAATCCAAATGATAAGATAAAGTTAAGACATTTGTGACTATACAGGAACTATTGGATTTGGAATCAAGGATCTGACGTCATTTGTCTGGCGGGGTTGCTGACTTTTGAATATATAAGTACAGTTACATAACCGGGCTATTGCAACGCTGACGAAAAATAAATTCTTGTTTTTGTCTGTCTATATTCACTAACAATGCAGGAAAAGCTCTGCCTAATGCTTATCGGACCACTGGAACTATTAGGTTCGAACCCAGACAGGCGCTTAACTTTGTGTATTAAATCTTTCATCACCACTGCTCACAAAACGGTGAAAGAAAGCATCGTGACGAAACCGGCATGTCCTACAACCAAAAAAACTTTTTAACAAAAAAATTAAACCGCCGAAAAAACTGAAAAGTTAAAAGTAAGAAACCTGCTTTGTTTAACCTTAATAACTAAGTTTGAAAGGCGGTGACATAAAATTCAAATACATATCTAAAGTCACCGACTTACGGTTAATATTTTTTAAGTTTTTATTTTATAATTTTTTGTGGCTACTCATTACCGAATGCTTAATTTTTGATTAGGTACTTTTTGTAATACAAAACTCAGTATTTAAATCTGTGACTAAACAATCAATCATCCCCTGTTTTCCTACCCTTAGGGTTGGATTTTTTTTTCTAATTTATATGGGACCAACTTCGGACCCTTTCCAATAAAAAAGAATTATCAAAATCGGACTACTCTGAAAAAGTTATGCGTCGTCATACATAGAAAAGGCAATGTTTAAAAAAAAAAAAAAAAGAAATACGCGTCGACTTGAGAACCTCTTCCGTTTTTTCGTCGGTAAAAAATTCGAAGACATGTGACATCTACTAACCCGCACTGGGCCTGCATTGTGGATTACGGCTCAATCCTCACCGAGAGGATGCCTGTTTTCCAACAGCACGAGACCATTATAAAGGAGGCGTTTATATGGAAAATTATTTAAGAAAGAGACTACCTATTAGTCTACGTAGGGCGAGCGTTTTATTACCATATCCAGGATTTTCAACTTTAGAGAACTTCTCTTTTTCTATAACTCAATGCGGCTCTATTTTGCTAGCATAGGAGCCATCCATAAATTACGTCACACGTTAAGGGCGGTAGGGGATCAACGTAGACTGTAGATTTGTAGACGATTTTCTATTCTGGATTCGTCTAAGTACCTGGTACTTATTTACAGGCCTGCACTGTCCTCCCATACATTTTATATCTGAAAACATTGTTAAAGCCAATCATTTTTAAAAGAGTAACCGTGGAGTTTCTTGCCGGCTCTTCTCCATAGGAAACAACATTTTGGAACCGTGCACCTAGCTTCTGACGTTTCATAAGTGCCCATGCAGGTTTATATGAAATAAAAATATTTTGATTTTGATTGATTTTGAACGAAATGTGACATTGTGTGACAAGGGTCCGGACGTGGTCAAAAGCTTTGTGACGTCACATGTTAAAATCTAAAATATTGTAACTCAACTTACCTACTCTTACTTCTAAACATAAAATTGAAAAATATGTTAAGTACGTCACAGAAGGGGGAGGGAGTTTTACAAGTGTGACTACCTGTGACAAGGACAAGGGGGTCAAAAAACTATAAAATTTGTGTGACGTAATTTATGGATGGCCCCATATCAAACCAAACAATTAGAACAAATACTTAGGACCCAAGGCCATGACATTTAAAAAAAAAATAACTCACTATTCCTCGCCTGCTTCGAAGGCAGCAACGTGGCCAGCTTAGCAGCATCAGCTCTCTGCAGGTTGTCGAACAGCTCCTGTTCCCCACCAGGGTAGAGCTCCTGGTAGAACTCTCCCCCAGCCTCCTCCCATCCTTCCTGCTTCTTGGACCGAGCCTTGTTTTTTGAGTTACCGCCTGACATTTTTCAGAGCATCTGCAGATAAAAGATGAATTTTATATTAATAACAAGCCTGATGAGATCGACCATCGGCATAAATCGCAAAGTTCCATACAAAACTTATTGCCTTATTTAGGCACTTAATTTTACCACAAACCCGTCCTTAGTGCTCACTTTCATAAGCAGAGGAATGCTTCATAATCATGCTTCTAGAATCGAGACCCACCAGTTAAGAATGTGTGTTATGCATTTAAGAATGTATTTAATTTACAACGGACCGAATGGGAGTCTACGTGCGGAAAAGGGAGTCCCATCATCATCATCATCATCATGCATTTAAGAATGTATTTAAGTGGAAGATAAGGTGCATATTATCACACCAGTATTCCTCGCTCAGATAGGAGGAAGTGTACCTATTAGGACAACTGCGTTTTGCAAGTTCCATGTTATAATCAAAATTATAGCTAGGTGTTACTGTTCAAATTATATGTTTCTATTTAACATAGATTTATTTTAACTGTGGAATGTGGCCTGTATAAGTATTAGGCTACTAAATTTAACCAGGATAATTATTATTAGTACAGGACGTAACAAAATATGAATTTGATAAAGTTAATAAGGTTAATGAAAATAATAATTACAAAAATCTGTCTTGATTCACACAGATTTATTATTTTTATTTTTGAGTACTGGGCCTACCAAAAAATATTTGCTTCTTTTCAAACGATATTTGCCATCAAACACGGTAAGAATTGTTTTGAATACAAAACAAGTATTTTGAATGTTTCTATTTCCTACTTGTATTGTAGAGATATATTTCCTAATAGTGGATGACTTGTTCATGTTCAGCGGCTTTATTATGTTTGCATTTTGAATGAATGTAGTTGCCCAAGTGAGTCACAATGTTTCTTTGCTAATCACAGTATTTCACTACTATGAGAAATAATCAGCAATTTTCGTATAGTTTTGAGATAAGCCCGGTGACATGATTTGATCTTTGTAGTGGCACCAATAACTGAAAAATTGTGTGGAAATCGGCATTTGATACAGAGAAATACTAAAGTTACAGAGGAGTACTAAAGGTACATCACTGCCCAAACTTTCGGGGAAACAACGCATGATGTTATATTGTTGTTGGTTTTATATTTATTTTTTTGCTGTATATTCTGTACCTTTTTAGTCTGTGCTAAATAAATGTGTTGTTTTTCTTAATTTTGTTTGGCTCAATATTAAACAAGGTTTATCTTTAAACTCAGGTGTAAACCACTGAGCGATTTTTAATATCATACTTTGATGATGATGATGGGACTCCCTTTTCCGCACGTAGACTCCCATTCGGTCCGTTGTGCGTGGGGAATATCATATTTTATTCCAGCAAAGTTATAATTTTATTCTAAAAACTGTTTTTATTAAAACCGAATCTAAGTTGTCAATTTTGTATTTACAATTTTAAACCAGTCGGAACTAGGTTTGATATACATACAAACATGGTCTTGCTGGCTTCAACCTGATTTAGAACTTGTTTTGTAATGAGATGGTAAGTACTATGTTTCATAAAACCTGATCTAACAAAAAAATACTGTCAAATTGTATGTTAGCTGTAAATAATAGGACAACCAAAAAACTGCATCTAATGAAATCAGTTGCTTAAGTTTTTAATTTGAGAACAGATTTAAAATAAAAGAGGCAAAAAATTGAAGTGCAATTAATATTGAAATACATTTTATACATCACATATTCACTTCAGAATCATCTTCATTTTGAAGTGAATTTTAACAAAAACTATCAAGAACTCACACAGGTATAAACAATTAGTTCAAGGACCGCTGTGAGAAAAAAATTGATAGCTTTTTGTGCTACCTATTTTAAATTCATTGTCATGGGTTTTGAACATAAATTGATAACAATTTTTAAACAGTACATTCAGTAAACAGGTATTGTGTATATAAACTAGATTGAAACAAGGAAAAAAAGAATGACCAATAGATAGTATGAATAAATAAAAAATATTATTGGAATTACCTGCTTTGAGAGAATTGAGATGGGAAATAATTGAAATAAATGTTGAGTTTTAATGTCAATCACTGCAATTTAAAATAGATCTAATCCTGTCATTATAGTGATACGAGTTAAGAAAACAAACCATTTTAATTCATGATTCATGCTGAACTAGATTTGTGATAGAAATTGGATTATGTATCTAGGTACCTACTTAAATGCCAAAAAACGCAATGAACTTTTTGTTTTATTGCACAATACAACGATGCAAGAGCAACTTCATATTCAGAACACAAAGCATTGATAACCTTTCCTACTTTTTTCAAAATAAGGGCAAAGGTACTGTTAGGACACTCACCGTATAACATAAACAATAGATTTCTATCCCACTGTTAGATTATCGATGTCACTTCACGGGCACCACACATTGTTAGGTGTTAGTTATTCACAAATTCTGTAAGATACATAAATTAACGTTCTAATTATCTATAAAATGCATGAATTTCAAACCCAAATAGTCTACATCCACAACGCAAGGAGTGGTACGTACTGCATGATTGGATTGTCTGTCTGCATTCGTTCGGAAACTGTGAAAAGACGTGATATTTTTTATCCGTCAAATTATTTATAGCTTTCCTAAATGTTATGATTAGATACGCTTTAAAGATTGTTTATCGTTTATTTACAGATGTTTATATGAACTCTCACTATTACGTTGTTATTTATTTTATGAAATGTTTTCGTTAGCAACATTATGTTGCAGTTACGTGATTCGGAATGTTCATTATTAATTGCGGTAATCTGTCACTCACAATGCACTAATTTAAACTCTTCTTTTGTTTATGTTAACGAATTAGCCACTCATATGCTGATTGTATCATGTTATTGCCAAAAAAAAGGAACTGGTAGCTACCTATTTCATGGGAACATTATTTTATAATCAACAATAAACAATGGAATCCATATCGATCACTTTTTTAAATGGAACACGTCGGTCGCGCTTGTTACAAATGAGATTTGAATCAATCCCACCGCACAGATCGTAATGACGTTTTTCTAGGGAAACGAACAGCAACGGAGCCAATAAAAACACTAAATTGATATCCGCAGTCAGCAAAAACCCGACGACCACCCGCCGTTCGCGTAAACAAATTTCTGAGGAAATTTTCTTCATGCAATATCCGGTTCGGCTCACGATTGGAGCATTTTCGCGGCATTTTCACCGTCGACCTATCACGATGGGCCACCTGTAGTTTTGGCCAATCGGAGGTATCTTACGTGAACAGTGATCCTAATTGAGCCAATGCAATATCCGGTGAGCGATGCGACTACATCCTGCGCGAAAAGCCCGGGAACGGTCCGGGGTGGGACGACACCTGCGCAGCATCCCTACAGACGCCGCTCCAAGATCACATCTCGCGAAAAGTAATGATTATTTCTGTCCGCGGGCGTATAGTTCCGCATACTCCCGCGGTGGCGCTGTGCTCGGGAGTCCGACCGCGAATACGTACCTTGTTATATGGATTTTAAAACGTATTAATTGTATTGTAAATTGATAAATTATGTGTAAAAATATATCAAAGTGAAAAATTAACAAACCGTGTTGCGTAGTTGTGTGTAAAAATATAATAGCTGATGTGTCTGGGCGTATCACGATGCTAGCTTATGTACGATCGGTGTCCTCCATTAGAAACGATTTTCCAGGGGCAGTGTAGGGTGTGCGAATAAAACGGAAAATTCCCCAGTGCGTTACAATATATTAGTGTAAAGGCTAGATGTAGTGGAACCAATGAGTGTTTTTGCAACATGTATCTGTCCGGGAGTGTATCGACCGCGCCGAAAGCACGGCTGGCTGTTTTCCAAAGCCGCGTCGTCCGCGCTCGCCCGAATCTACACGCTTAACGAGATAATCACTGACGATTTCGCACTGAACTCTGGTTTAAACTATTGTTATGAGTGTTAGCACGCATAATGCCCGCTGTACCGACCGCTCTGTGCGGCCATATCATCTAATAACAAAACGAGATCACTAAATGGCGTTTGGAAAGGTTCTTTCTGTGCTGGTCGTGGTAGCCATCGTTCTTGGCGACCATGAGGTCGAAAAAGCGAATAAAACAAAGAAAACCGTGGCGACGGAGACGCAACAGAAGTACAGGAGTGCCAGTCCAGGGAAGGAGAAGGGATCCTTTCACAAACTGACGACGTTGTTGAATCGGACCGAAGACCGACGTCAGAATCGTCGGGGAGACAAGTCTGCCGTGGACAAGTTGTTGCAGCTCAACCAGCGGTACAACCATATGATGAATGACAACGAGGGGTCCATCGCGATCAACCAGAAGATTAATTCCAACAACGACACTTTCTCATTGACTGATAAAATGAAGATTTTGCGGCCGTACGGTCCGATGTATGAGGCGGTGAACAAGAATCCTTTCATTTCTAAAGCGACAGGAGTTTATTGCAGTTTTGAGAAGAACGGACCAGAAAATCCTGTAAACATGTGCATGTGGCAGTGGAACTCCACGGTGTCGAGCCACGGGCTGGGTTTCAAGGTGGTGACCGCGGCGGACGTGGTGGCCATGAACCAGTCCACAAGAGGATTAAAATTCTCCGGACCTTCGGCTGATGCGGACGGGAATGAAGCAGGTGGGTTATACGACCTTTTTTGTTCGTGTTTTTGTTTTTAGTAATGCTGGTTTGAAGGCGTGGCGAAGAACCGAAGAGTTTTAGGTGGTGGAATACTGGGTCGGAAGTCGGCTCGTTTTTAACAACATTTTTTGCATTGGTAATTCCACCTATTGTCGAAAAATTTGTGGTTTAGACGCGCAATATCACTCACATACAGGATGTTAAAATCCTTCATTTGGTTTAGAAAAATCAGCGAAAAGTTTATTTTATTGCTGGTTGGTTAGGTTAGGTTAGGTTAACAATAATACTACAAAAATATGACTACAGGGAAGTGATCTTCTTTTTTAAACAGTGACATTATTTGGTGTCAAAAAAATCCCGCTACCTACTAAATTTTTACGTCCGTGGGAACTTCGACTAACTCTTTCCAGATTATTCAAAGACTTGAATTTGAAAAGCATATTATTATTTTTTTGCTGACGATGCCTATACTTGTTGACATCTTACTACATCCTATCATAACATGGCAATGTAATCAATACTATTAGGTAGCGGTAATCTATTACACATTACCTTTAAGACTATCACAATACAGATCAACTAGGTATGAATATTTTGAGTAATAAAAAGTCAAAACACCACGTAAACAAAAATATTTTGCAACAAAACTTACCAAAGAAAATAGGTTAGGACTCTCTATGCGAAAGAAACCTACTGGTACTTATGGCTCGCGTTCAAAGCAAGTCGAAATGTACAACTCTTGTACATTTACGCGTACGAAAAGACTAGCGAAATTCCGACATTTTTTCCGCTAAGTTTTTGCTCCACGACTACCCATCATTCTCTCCCAATCCCCATAGCCCTCCCAGCCTTCCGACATTTCATAACTTGGAACCCCAAAACATTGTTTTTTTCTTAAACGTCCATCCCATCCATAATATATTAGGTCTTTACCTATGAAATTGCCGTTCTGCAGTACTGGCCATTTCAAATCAAAATAATTTTTGTTTGGCTAAGAATTCTAATTTCAAATTAATTTTATTTTAAAAACATGGATTTTTTTTTCTAAAAGTAGTCATTTCTTTATTGATTAGTGTTACATTTTCATCGCATTTCAATCTTTTTCGTCATCATGGATACGTTAAAAATTCGAGTAATTATGGAATATGAGTACCGTCGTGGCAGCAACGCGGCACAAGCGGCACGCAACATCAACGACGTTTACGGAGCTAACACTACAAACCAACGCACCACCTGTTATTGGTTTGCTCGCTTCCGTTCTGGAAATTTCGACCTGAAAAATGAACCTCGCGGTCGTCCGAAGACTTTGGTCGACAATGACGAATTAAAGGCGATTGTGGAAGCTGATGATACACAATCTACGGCTGAATTAGCAGCAGCTTTCGACGTTAGCGTCAAAACAATATTGGTCCATTTACGTCAAATTGGCAAGGTAAAAAAGCTTGACAAATGGGTGCCCCACGAACTCAATGATCGCCAGCGCGAAGTACGCGTCGAGACGTGCCTTGCACTGCTCAACAGACACACAAATGAAGGAATTTTGAACCGCATTGTTACCTGCGATGAAAAATGGATTCTGTTTGATAACCGTAAGCGCTCAGCAAGTTGGTTGGATCCTGGTTCAGCACCTAAACAATGCCCTAAACGAAAACTTACCCCTAGAAAAGTGATGGTCACTGTTTGGTGGTCTAGCGCCGGTGTGATTCATCACAGCTTCATACCAAACGGGGTGAGCATTACTGCAGATGTGTACTGTGAAGAACTGAACACAATGATGGAGAAGCTGGCGCATCTCCAACCAGCATTGGTCAATCGCTCGTCTCCGCTGCTCCTGCACGACAACGCGCGACCTCATACTGCACAGCAGACGGTCTCCAAGTTGCAAGAACTGGGGTTGGAAGCTCTCCGTCATCCGCCCTACTCACCAGACCTTGCGCCTACAGACTACTACTTTTTCCAGAATTTGGATAACTTCTTGGCGGGAAAAAAATTTAATACCCGAGAGGCAGTACAAAATGCCTTTGAAGAATTTGTTGCCTCCCGTCCAGCTGATTTCTTTAAGAAGGGCATCAATAAACTGCCACTGCGATGGCAAAGATGCATTGATTGCATGGGTGATTACTTCGATTAATACAAATAAAAAATTCATGAAAAAAATTCGTTTAAATTTTTTCATACAAAACGGCAATTTCATAGGTAAAGACCTATTATGTGTCCCAAAACTCCCAACGTAAATGCAATGCAAGCATACCTCCCGTCGTTCTTTTTTCTCGTTCTACCTAAATGTCTGTTGTTATCTGTGGTCAATTCTCCAAGTGGGAGTCTAACTTGTCCCTCAAAGCATTAGGCCTATCAAAATTAAAAAAGGTGTCCTGCCATACGTTCACCTCTTGTATCCTGTACACCGTGACATTATTAGTCGTCGTGACATTAATAAGTACGTGAAGCCAAAACTTTGTACCCCCATCATCATCTGCCTAGCCTTTTCCCAACTATGTTGGGGTCGGCTTCCAGTCTAACCGGATGCAGCTGAATACCAGTATTTTACATGGAGCGACTGCCTGTCTGACCTCCACAACCCAGTTACTGGGTAATACGATACCCCTTGGTAAAACTGGTTGACAGACTTTCGGGCTACTGACGACCCGTAACGACTGTTAAAGATCCACAAATGACAGCCGGGACCAACGGCTTAACGTGCTTTCCGAGGCACGGAGGGGTCTTGGTATGTAAAGATGGTCACCCATCCACGGCAAGCGTAGCTTAACCTGGTCGATCGACCCGTGCAGCTATTGTCACTTAGCCACAAGCCCCTAACTTAACTTTGTACCCCTATTTACGAAAATTACGTGGACGTACGAGTATAAAAGGGACAGTTATAGTTTATATACTCGTAGAAAACGAGTGCAGAAAGCTAATATTTTTGATTATAGTTGATAAAAATTTAAATGAATTTTGGTCGAATTTCGACCACTGGGTGACCATTTACTCGTACTAATAATTATAAATCAAAGTAAGAAGTTGTTTGTTAGAACGCGCTAATAGCTGAAACTACCAGTCGTATTAAAAAAAAAAAACGTTTTGAAATTAGATATCCAAAGTCTAAGAGAAAAGACAAGCTACGCTAGAACCCATAAGCACCGAACAAAAAGAGAAAAAAACAGAAAGAATACTAAGCGAAAACGAAGTAACAGTGTGATGCGATGCGACGCCGCCGACGGGGTTGTTCGGGGGAACAAGAAGTATCTAACAGACGAACAAAGTGGCGGGCAGAAGCTAGTATAATAATATTATTTAATAATGATAACACCCACAACACGAGTGGGGGTATCTTTTGCCAAAGCTAACTCATGTTTATTTATAATTGGATTAATAGCCTTCTGGGTGTTGACTGCCAAAAGGTCACAGGTTCGAATCCCTGCCGGCGCACTATTGTTACTCCTACACGTATTAAGGCTTAAGGTTTATGGGAATATAGGGAAATGGGTAATTTGGCGGTATATATGACTATCAGCGCCTTTTTGATGTGTTAGAAATAAGGAGTGTCTGCAATGTTAAATGATTCGATTTCTGTAAGTAGGTTTGTACAAACACTTTAACACGTCAATCATATTTTAAAAACTAGATAGGTCGGCGTTTTCTATCTGACTACTCTGAGAAGAAAGGCCGAAGCAAACTCAAAGGTCACAGTCTCTTTTAAAGTCCAGACATAATCTTGATCAGATCATGTGAGTAAAGAACCACACAGATTGAGTGGAACTGTTCAGTCAGTGCAAGCATTTGCCAGTAATATATAACCTCATTCATTCAATATGAATGAGTTCGATAGACATAGAAAACATATCTAAAAAGGAGGTACCCTAAGAGACATTCCGTTATTCCGTGTTGCCGGACGTAAAAGAATAGCACCATCCCATTTCTTCCCGTGGGTGTCGTAGAAGGCGACTAAGGGACTTACTAGAGAATGGGCAGCAGCGTTCTCTATACATTTTACCACTATACTGCGATCGCCAACCCGCCTGCCAAGCGTGGCGATTATGGCAAAGGGAGGCCAATGTCCAGCAGTGGACGTCTTTCGGCTGAAATGATGAAGAGACTTTCTATCAATCATCACGATGATGGAAAAATCCAAAATGTATCATCAACTGCCTAGCATTTTCCCAACTATGTAGGGGTTGGATTCCAGTCTAACCGAATGCAGCTGAATACCAGTTTTTACATGGAGCGTCTGCCCATTAGAGATCCACAATACAGTTACTCGTACTATGTAATACGATAGATACGAGTACTCCTTGGTAGATACTGGTTGACAGACTTTCGGGCTTCTGACGAGTCGGAATGCACTGAATTAACATAAGCATTATCTATAATTGTTGCTTTACGATAAGTAATGATTAGCGTCTGTTTAACTATACCTAAATTTTAGACGTTTAAACACCTCTTATCTACAGGATAAGTTTTTAACCAGTGCGCAAACTGTAACCATGAATTCAACATATCATTCTAAACCCCCCAGCGCCGCTGCCGCGGGAAATCGCGGCACAGCGGACAGAGCTCCGGCGGGATCTCATGATGACATGGAGAGTGCGATTGTCGCAACCCAGTGCTGGGCACGCCACGATTGCGGCGGTAAGTCCCCTCTTTGAAGAGTGGTTTGAGAGGCGGTATGGCGTCCTCACCTTCCGCCTGACGCAAGTCCTCACCGGACACGGTTTTTTCGGGAGGTTCCTGTTTCGGATAGGGCGGAAGGAAACGCCCGGGTGTTTCCACTGCGAAGATCGCCCTGAGGACACGGTGGAGCACACGGTGGCGGTCTGCCCTGCTTGGGCGGAGCACCGCCGTGTCCTCGTGGAGGCGATCGGCGGCGGCAATCTCTCGCGTCCGGCCCTGGTCCAGGCCATGGTACGGAGCGAGAGGGCATGGGTAACCGTTACCTCCTAGTGATGCTCGCGAAGAGGGAGGCGGCGCACGTGAGGGAGAGGCAGCATATGCGCCCTCGCGACCCTAGCCGCCGCAGGATACGGAGACGCCCTGGGCGTCGGGAATCCCAGGCCGATTTCCGGCCACCGTAGGCATGAGCTTGCGGACGGCGAGTAATGGGTAGCTCGCTGTCCGGTAAAGACCAAGATCAAGTCGACGGCGCGTTGTGTTCCACGCGCGCCTCAAAGAGATGTCAGCACAAAAATGATGGGGCTCGCAAGGGCCGATGCCTGCCAGGGTGCGGGTTTGTTTGAAAGAGATACCACAGCCCCTGGCTTACGGGCTACTGAAGGAACACGGGTGGGTTTTAGTCAGTAGAAGTCTGACACGCCCTCCTGCTCCACCCAGAGCGGGAGAAGTTATAGAAGTTATTTGATGATTTCCCACCCAAAAAAAAAAAAAAAAACCCCCAGCGCAGAATTTCGCCGGTTACACAAAAAAAATTTGCTGTTTCATACATTTCGACCGCGTACGTATTGTAATTTGCTATGAAACTGCAGATTTTTTTTTTCTATAAATGACGAAAAAAAGTTTTTCAACACACTTGCTCATAAAATGGCCCTAATTTCACCGCAATTAGGGACATAATGACACCTATTATCAAACTGTGACTTTTTCATTACTATTATTCACTAGTGAGTTATAGCTTTTTTTTTTATTGGTTGAGATGCTTTGTTCTTAAAAAGTTTCGATACAAAAAAGGTCGTGCTCAATAGAACAAATAAATTAATATACCTATTGCTTGCTCATTTCATGCAACTTCGTAATTTAATAGATAATTTCAACTTGTACGTTTTTAATAAATAAAACTTTCACTCAAATATAACTTTGTTTTTTTTCTGTAATAAAGAAAACTTTGAATTCCCCATTTTGTACGTGGCTAAAGCCCTATCCGCGAAAAGCAAAAAAAAAGAAACGTCATTCTTTTAGGCCACGTTCCGAGTTACAATAATATCGATTTGACCGCGCTCACACACGACGTCCCGCGAATCGTCATAGATGACGTCATGACATGCGCCATTTTGTCAAAAATGACAGTTGTGCTGTTTTGTTTTAAGTCACGTCGAATCTTAAGTTAATTTAGATTTATTTGAAATAGTGCTACTATCTAAGAAGAAAAAATGTGTGGTGTATACAAGTTTAATTTATGGTGAATATATGTTTTAACGTTGAGTGAACACTTTTATCGCGATCACGAGCGTTCCGTATTGATGACAAAAATGACGGTTCTTAGCTGTCAGAATCGTGATATCTAACTCGGAACGCAAAATATCGAATTAAGCACTCACAGCGTTATTTTTCTAATTCGGAATGCGGCCTTAGTATAAGGCCGATCGCCATTTTTAGATGCGCGCGCATTGGAAAACTGATTACTTTTTCCCGCCATTGACAAAAAAAAAACTCAACTCGTTTTCATTGTTGAAATTATAGTTATTTATTCATTTAAATGACTACAAGTACTAATTATGAAGAAAATTATGTATGTTGTAACACCACCCGATATAAGATGTGAAGCCCTTAACGTTATGGAAATTTTACTACCTAAAAACTCCAAGGACAAAATGATTTTTTAGTATTATTTTCTTCACAAGTGTGTTGAAAAACGTCGTATGATACACGTGTCTATTGATGATTACCGTCCTCGGCTCTCTTAAGACCCTCGCCTGACGGCTCGGGTCTCAATGGCGCCTCAGCGGTAATCACCAACCTTATACACTTGTACCATAATGTACTATTAAGACTTTAAAAAGTTAATAGTAATTTATTTTTTTGGTGCCCAAACACTATACCTAGCGATATATAACAAGAAGGTTGAATATATTGTCCAACTACGAATACGTTTAAAGGTCACTAAAGTGGGAGGAATATTGTAAAGGTCATGATTGCCGACAGTAAACAATAACAATATGGGCGTGGTGACATAGTATGCTAAGGCCAAATAAACTGTATCAATTAGAAAACCATGGATCAAGAGGTATACTCCCTCTGCACGAAATCCCAAAAGTTTCGGGCCACTCCGACTCCGTATCACCTACGGACATAAGATTAGTTTGGGCACCAAAACCTTGACCTAAGCATGATTGACAACACGATTTGACAGTTGTTCCTACTACCGATGTGTTTTTGCCCGTCTGAAAAGTTTTATTAATCGGGAGTAGGGTTCACTCCGAAGTTTCGAAATACTTACGGACAGGCCCGTATCTTCGTCGACGGTCTTAAACAGTAGGCCCCTAGAGTAGGTACAAGGAATACTCTTCAATGATCGTACTAGCAGTAATAAGTAGAGACGAAAATGATTCGAAAGAAGGAACAACAAATTAAGTAATAGGGTATTTTCCAATTTAATAAAAACTAATTTAATTTGAAGATTGGGACGATATATTAGGTCTTTACCTATGAAATTGCCGTTCTGCAGTACTGGCCATTTCAAATCAAAATAATTTTTGTTTGGCTAAGAATTCTAATTTCAAATTAATTTTATTTTAAAAACATGGATTTTTTTTTCTAAAAGTAGTCATTTCTTTATTGATTAGTGTTACATTTTCATCGCATTTCAATCTTTTTCGTCATCATGGATACGTTAAAAATTCGAGTAATTATGGAATATGAGTACCGTCGTGGCAGCAACGCGGCACAAGCGACACGCAACATCAACGACGTTTACGGAGCTAACACTACAAACCAACGCACCACCTGTTATTGGTTTGCTCGCTTCCGTTCTGGAAATTTCGACCTGAAAAATGAACCTCGCGGTCGTCCGAAGACTTTGGTCGACAATGACGAATTAAAGGCGATTGTGGAAGCTGATGATACACAATCTACGGCTGAATTAGCAGCAGCTTTCGACGTTAGCGTCAAAACAATATTGGTCCATTTGCGTCAAATTGGCAAGGTAAAAAAGCTTGACAAATGGGTGCCCCACGAACTCAATGATCGCCAGCGCGAAGTACGCGTCGAGACGTGCCTTGCACTGCTCAACAGACACACAAATGAAGGAATTTTGAACCGCATTGTTACCTGCGATGAAAAATGGATTCTGTTTGATAACCGTAAGCGTTCAGCAAGTTGGTTGGATCCTGGTTCAGCACCTAAACAATGCCCTAAACGAAAACTTACCCCTAGAAAAGTGATGGTCACTGTTTGGTGGTCTAGCGCCGGTGTGATTCATCACAGCTTCTTACCAAACGGGGTGAGCATTACTGCAGATGTGTACTGTGAAGAACTGAACACAATGATGGAGAAGCTGGCGCATCTCCAACCAGCATTGGTCAATCGCTCGTCTCCGCTGCTCCTGCACGACAACGCGCGACCTCATACTGCACAGCAGACGGTCTCCAAGTTGCAAGAACTGGGGTTGGAAGCTCTCCGTCATCCGCCCTACTCACCAGACCTTGCGCCTACAGACTACTACTTTTTCCAGAATTTGGATAACTTCTTGGCGGGAAAAAAATTTAATACCCGAGAGGCAGTACAAAATGCCTTTGAAGAATTTGTTGCCTCCCGTCCAGCTGATTTCTTTAAGAAGGGCATCAATAAACTGCCACTGCGATGGCAAAGATGCATTGATTGCATGGGTGATTACTTCGATTAATACAAATAAAAAATTCATGAAAAAAATTCGTTTAAATTTTTTCATACAAAACGGCAATTTCATAGGTAAAGACCTATTATTTAACAGAAAAATAAAAATGAATTTATTTAAATCCATTTTCTCAATTAAAAACGATTAAAATCAAATTTCGTTTTCGTTGTTGACTTTTTCTCACGTGACATCGTGACGCCAGCTTTGTGTAAACGGCACTGGTACAAATAATTAGTTTGGCGCAGTTTTAGAAGTATTTGTGCACAGAGGCACCGTACGCCAGTAATTCCACTTTCTATACATTAAAAATCTTGTTAATTATTAACTCGACATTCACTTGTTTACTTACTAATTACTTTGGTTTACACAAAGTTGACATCACGTGATAAAAAGTCATCGTAACGATCGTTTTGGCGGTAAATTCAAAACAACGAAAAGTGAATTTGATTTAAATCGTTTTTAATTGAGAAAATGGATATAAATCAATTTACTTTTATTTTTCTGTTAAGTACATATTTCGTCCCAATCTTCAATTTAGAATACTTTTCAGTAAATTGGAAAATACCCTATTGACTTTACATCCCTACGTATCCCTACTTCCTTACCCTTACTAATAATAAAAATGCGAAAGTAACTCTGTCTGTCTGTCTGTTACGCTTTCGCGCCTAAGTTGCTGAACCGATCGTCATGAAATATGGCAGAGATATAGCCTGGGATATTATGGAGAACGACATAGGCTACTTTTTACGCAATAACCGACATCCACGAGGGCGGAGCCGCGGGCAAAAGTTAGTAAAGAATAAGATAGTGGTTACCTACTCAATTACGGCGCAACGAATTGGGCACGCCACGATAGCGGCGGTAAGTCCCCTCTTTGAGGAGTGGCTTGAGAGAAGGCATGGCGTCTTCACTTCAATAGATAGCAGTAGGTATCTGACTTCCACAACCCATGCAGCTCATGGGTAAAATTATACCCATTTGAAACAATAAAATGTCACAACTTATACAATTTGTTTGAAGTCCCTGACATTTGACACTTAGGAAAGTGGTTACCCACTTTCTTTCGTTTCGTTCATAAGATTATGATATGTACGATGTTAAAATAATATGTACCCTTTGTACTTGTGTTGCCATCAAAGTATCCTCCCCTCTGCTTACCAAAACACAACAAAAACATTTCCAAGTGTCATTAAGCTATACATACAGCGAAACATGTAAACGTCAGATATTCTTAGCTTCCCTTTGTTATGTGTATTTAAACACCGCCAGACACGGATTTGGAATAGACACGCACTACGTTATAAAATAAAAGTTATAGGTTAGCTGCAGACGCTTCAGTGACATGATGTGCTCTATTTTCAGCCGATGTTTTACAAAGTGAGTTCTAAAGATTGTTGAGTTCTAACTAACATTGTGTTTTTTAACACACTTTTATTAGCTTCACCTGTATTTTTGTAAGCATATTTGTAACCCACTCCTTTGGACTTGATTTTGACCCACTTCAAACGGTCAGATTTAATTTAAACTTTGTAGACTTATCGAGGACCGACGACAATTCAATAATTTCATATGTTTTTTCCATAATGTAAAAAAAAAAGAAAACTGAAAAATCACGCTTACTTAACAGAACTAAAAAATAGAAAATAAATAATAGATTTAAAATAAAACTAAAAAAAAAACGCTTTAAAAACCAAACTAAAAAGTTTTTAAAGCGTGTATTTTTTTTTTTTTTTTTTGAGGTAGGAATTATTTTGGTTTGACAGTTATTTTTAAACTCAGTTTTATAAAAGTCGTACGCCAAATCATCATCAAGGACAGGTACTGAAGGCAATAAAACAAATAGGTAATCATAAAAGCTATTTAGGAATTTTATTTGCCAACTAGTTTTGAAATAAGCTCAGGGTAAAAAGGAAGGTCAAAAGTAAAACCCGACTACTGAACAATTACGCTCTTGAAAGTATGAGACAAGAAAATGTTCTCTAAAATCAGTGGTCTCCCGGGTCCCGCGTCATCATTAAAAAAAAATGTTCGTCACTTTATGTCCTCTAGAGGGCGCCATATTCATCTTCGTTCAAGACGTTTACAACGAGACCTCATTGTCAAATTATTATCATAACTTAGTAAAATATTTGAAGTAGCTTAGAAATTATGTCAGGGTAAATTTTTAACCAGTGCGCAAACTGTAACCATGAATTGAGCATATCACTCTAGACCCCCAACTGCAAAAGCATTTTGACGGTTATACAAAAAAAAAATCTGCTGTTCCATACATTTTGACCGCGTAGGTATTGCACTTTTCTATGCAACAGCTGATTTTTTTTTTGTATACCTAACCGACGAATGTCTGCCGTGGGGGTCTAGAATGACATATTGAATTCATACAGTTTGCGCACTGGTTAAAAACGTATCCTGTAGGTATACATACCGATCAAAATCATAACCCGCCTTTTTGGTTCGCGTTAATCGGGTAAAAAGTAGAATAAGATTTAGGATAGTTGCTACTAAGTAAACCATAACACTGTAAGCCAAATGTTTTTTATTTATTTGCTCTCATGCACATCACACATTTTAGTACAATATATTACCGTCGGTTTTTGTACATACATGAACCCTGTCAGGGCACTGCAAAGCACAATTTTGGTTTGCTGTTGAGTTTATGGAACATCGAATTATTATAATTAACGAAAACTAATCTTATTACAATTTAAACCCAATACAATACATTTCAGTAACAAAAACATAAAAAAAACATGTCTCGAAGTCATTCTGATGTCCAATTTAACAGTAATAAATAATGTATTTCCATAGTTATCCAATCCGTTCAGCAGACGGAGCTATTTTTCTATAAATGTTAGTATGGATGTGTTCTCAGCCAGCCCATTTCATTAAGAGAATTAACAGCTAATTCTAAGTAGAGAGACTAACGTTTGCATCTAAACGCGCGTTATTTTTAGCGTCCCTTTGTTATGTGCATTTAATTATACCCACAGGCACGGATTTGGGGCCGACAGTTATTTTCTTTAGTTTCACACAGTTTAAAATTCAGGTAAATAAAGCACATTAAGCGTTTTAAAATTGTAATTTACAAACTTCCACCAATTATTACAGCCATTATTTATTAGATTCCTTGATATCATGTCCAACTTATCCTATAAGTAGTAATTAGGTTGTGTGTAGCTAGATTACTTATAGGAAATGTTTTAGCCCAGATAAGCAAAGATCTATAAACGTTAATAGGGTCCCCGAAACGATCAATTGCAATGGTCAATGAATATGTGATACATTCACATTGCTACCCAAACTGATCGTCACCAATATGCAATTGAAGCGATTGACAACAAAACATTGACCATTGCAATTGACAACTGCAATAAAATGGATCGTTCACCCTTTATGCCACGTTCGCACAGACGTAAAAATATCACGGCCAGCGGGATTTTATTGCGCTCTGGATTTCCGACTCTCGGTGTTGAACCGAGAATTGATAATTCAATATAGTGTATCCCAGTGCTTCGACAAACCACACTGTTCAATTTACAAATCTTGGTGACATAAGCATCGTTTTGAAGACCAAGTGCGCGAAAAAAACCCTGCCCCGATAGTATTATGTCGATATTATACTATGCCTTCTTAGTTTTATGTTTTTTGAGCATATTATCTGTAATGGCGCCCGAAGCCTGCCAGCCTTTTAAAAGTAAGTACACCTAATTAATATTTTAACCTCTCAACTGCACCGCCAATACAAACAGTTTTGTCATCCTGTTTTCGTCTTTCTCTCAAGGCATTATGACGACACGTCTGGCGGTAATTATAGAAATATATTTTTGACACCTTTTCCTATACATGTGGAAAACCAGTCAAAATATTATGTCTGCAGCACAAATCTTTGTGATGTATTAGAATGTACGAAATATAAATATGAGCAATTACGCAATTACTATTATCTAGGTATTTAAATAAAAATAAAAGTCCTGACTGACTGACTCATCAACGCCCAGCCCAAACCCTTGGACCTAGAAAGCTGAAATTTTGTACCGAGGTTCCCTTTATAATGTAGACAAGGAACAAGGAAGAAATTTTCAAAATTCAACCCCTAAGGGAGTTAAATAGGGGATGATAGTTCCTCGCGGGCGTAGCCGCTAGCAAAAGCTAGTACAGGAAAAAAAAATAACCAGTGCGCAAACTATAACCATGAATTCAGCATTAGACCCCATAGTGTAGAAATTTTTCGTCGGCTATACAAAAAAAAATCAGCTGTTTCATAGAAAAGTGCAATACCTACGCGTTCTGAATGTATGGAACAGATGATTTTTTTACCCTGTAGATTTCGACAGTTACGTTTAATATGGGACCATATAAGAGGGGACGAGCCTATTGCCAACAACCAATACACTTTGCTCGTCTGCTCAGCAGTAGCGACCTCTAGACCAATGAGGCAGTCAAACATAATAATATCAGCATTAACCAAAAAATCGTGTAACATCTGCTTTTATTCTATATACAACTAGCGACCTGCCCGTCTTCGCACGGGTGCAATCTGATGTGGCGAATTGTACTTAAATGTATGTGAATAAATATTAATGCATTATACACATAAACCGTCCGCTTAAGGGCAGGAGACTGAAGATGACACATTAGTTATCTAAACATTCCGGAAAAAAATCTCTAAATGATGGTCAGTGGAAAGTGTAGGTATCAAAATCAGAAAAAAGTTTTGTGTGTGTGCGTGTTTAGAAGTTCTACGATCATAGAGACAGACACAAAAAGCTTTTACTTTTCTTTATGTTACAACTTTGTTTAATAATATTTATAGATGTGTATAACGTTCCAGACGCCTTGAAATTCGTAAATAAACACGCACGTAACAGACACGTCGTCTACGACTATTTTAAAAGGATATGGCCTATAAAGCTGCAATTTGGACAGCCGGACAGACCGTTGATATTAGAGATCCGTGGTACAAACATACATGAGTTGTGTGAGTAGTAAAAAACACGGGAAGTTGGGTTGCCGACCAATTGAGATTATTTTTGTTTATCAATTAGAAACAACTACAACATTTCAAATTTCATTCTACATAGTTCTTCGTTCTGTGTAATATATATACTATCAAGTACTTACACAATAAACAGACAGTAATTAATTTAGATTAAACTAGCTTTTGCCAGTGGCTTTGCCCGCGTGGGGGTCTAAAATTATCCTACGGGATGCACTACCGGGATAAAAAGTACTGCATGTGTTGATTCAGATTATAAACTATTTGTTTGCCAAATTTTGATGTCCCAACTTTTTTTGTTCACCCGTTTTTTGCATGATTGAGTTAGAAACATCCAAACATACAAACTTCCACATTTATAATATTAGTAGGAAAGTAGTTTTTTTTTTTAATTTGTCCTACTTCAAATAATGATACATTTTTATATATCTCAGTAGCATATTACAGGAAATGCACAATCTTAAATTGATAAAGGTGTCCTGTCTTGGATAACAAAATAATTAAGCACACTAAAGTCCGACCCTGCACACGACGTCACGGATTTCGCCATTTTCTAAGCAATTATTTTAGATGCAGCGTCGAGACGATCTAATAATAGATTTAAACTCTTGCCACTCCAGTTAGACGCACTGTAATATTCTAAGAGGAATAGTGGGCGGTAAGCTCCAAGCTACGAGTTCTACAAAGCATTTTCAACACTTCGTTTTAATTCGACAAAGAAAATAAAGCAAGTGTTCAAGGGAGACTATTTTCAGAGCAGTCTACGAAACTATAAAAATATTTTCTTTATGATAGACGGACAAAAATATGATCCTATATTAAAGTGTTTCCTAAAATAGATGATTTACACGTGGTGATAGGGACATCGACGCCTAAACAGATTGGACAGGTCCACTCAATCTGTGTGGTTCTTTCCTCAAAAGACGATTTCAGACACCAATCTACATGGTCTTCACATGATCTGACCATGATTGTCTCTGGACTTTAAGAGACTGACCTCTGAGTTTGTTTCGGCCTTTCTTCTTTGAGTACTCGGATAGGAAGCGCCGATCTCAACTACTTAGTTTTAAAAATATGATTTATCACATCACGTCCATCATATTTCGTCTACTTACAGAAATAAAAACTTTTCTCATTTTTCATTTAAAAATTCTGTTCCTACGAATTCAGCATATGATTCTAGAGCTTGCTAGCGTAGATGTTTTTATAGGTTAACAAAAAATTAAATAAAAAATCTGCTGTTCTAATCTGCTGTCACAATGTATAGCGAAAAGGATGCAATCTGAAAGTCAACAATGTCGCAAAGAACTGTCAAATATAATATTTTATCATTACGTATTACTAAAATGAAATTATGAAATATCGCTCTATGGTGGACCCTATTGAACCATTAAAAAAAATCTGTAAGTAGCTGCAGTCTAATAGATACTGAAGTCTGGTTTGAATGACGGCCTCGATAGGGTCTTACCTACAGTAACTTATACAAGTTGTAACGTAAATAACGCACAACCTCTTAAGGGGTCATTGTACTCATCATTATGAAAAACTTTTACTATGGGACCAAACCTGAAATCAAGAAAAAAAAAAAATCAGTTGTTCCCTACATTTTGACGAGTTATGCGAACATAAATGTAGGGAACAGCAGATTTTTTACACCTTGTATAGGTACCTAAGGGAATAGGTGGCTGTGTGTTATTTATTATAACTTAGCTCGCAGTGAGTGGGCGGCTAAGCAATTTTACATTTTTCACACGGATCGGCACGAACGTTATAAGAATAGCTCATATTACCGTGGTAAATATAATGGTCAGCCTCGTTGCCACTGCTGACTGCATTTTACCATCCCTTGTTGCGTTCATGTTTCATCATCATCATCATCAGCCTATAATGTTCCCACTGCTGGGACACAGGCCTCCTCTCGGTGAGAGGGATTGGGCCGTAATCAACCACGCGGGCCCAGTGCGGGTTGGTAGATGTCACATGTCTTCGAATTTTTTGGTTCTAGGACATGCCGGTTTCCTCACGATGTTTTCCTTCACCGTTTTGAGAGCAGTGGTGATGAAATAATTTACACAAAGTAAAGCGCCTGACTGGGTTCGAACTCATGACTTACAACTCGTAAGTCGCGCCCGTGCCACATGACCACCACTGCTCTACGCGTTCTCTGCGCGTTCAAGTTTACAAGTTTTTTATTTCATAATCAACAGGTTTTAACCAATAAGTTGGAGATACCTGTAACAGAAAACTTCCCTCTTTTAAATCTATGTGAACAACATACAAAGCCTGTTCAAAATAGAATTTAACAAAACTAAAAGAAAAATAAAAACAGAGAAATTAATTAGATACAACAAAGGCTTTTGTATAGATATTTACATAATTTAAAAACGACTAGTCTTAAACTAATAATATGTACAAGAATATAAAAAAGAAAATAATCGTAAGGCATCAAAAAGTTAATCCGCATCAAAAAAATAATTTTGGCCGAAAAATAGGCCAGCCCTCTAGTCACGCGAAGAATCGACCAACCGCTTGGAAATGTCTCTGAAAACTACGTGGGCACTCGGACCCCATGGCTCTAGAGTTTCAACCTCTAACGGCTCAAACCAATAGATACTTGAATTCGTAATCTCAGATAATTTATGTTTCATCCTCATCCACTCAACTGTAGCAAGCAGCATTAGGCATACCTACTAGGTTTGTTTGTTCAATTCTCTGAGTAAGCTACTAAGGGCGAATTTCATCAATCGTCTTCTTCTATCGAATCTATGGTAAAAAAATACATGACTTTTCTCAATAGTTTGGATGATGTATTTTTCTTTTGCACAAGCGGTGGTGGCCAAGTGGTAACGACCGCGACTTACGAGTTGTAGGTCGTGAGTTCGAACCCAGCCAGGCGCTTTACTTTGTGTAAATTATTTCATCACCATTGCTCTCAAAACGGTGAAGGAAAACATCGTGAGGAAACCGGCATGTCCTAGAACCAAAAAATTCGAAGACATGTGACATCTACCAACCCGCACTGGGCCCGCGTGGTGGATTGCGGCCCACTCCCTCTCACCGAGAGGAGGCCTGTGTCCCAGCAGTGGGAACATTATAGGCTGATGATGATGATGATGATGATTTTTCTTTTAATGGTTTTTTTCTTTTTGTTTAATACTTACTTACAAAAAAAAAAGTTTTATTTCGCTGTTCAACAACATTCATTGCGTTGTTTACGTTGGCATACAAAAAAAGAAGCAATGGATTAGCATTAGCAAAAAATATTCAGATTGTGATCGATAGTGTGTTGCATAATAAAAGTACTCAGGTATTTGCTTTCCTCCTTTCTTTAAACCGCAATTTTCACTTCCCACTCCGAACTAACTCCCGTCCCCCGTTGTCAAACACGATCATGTTTCAATTAGGCTAAATTCAGTCACTTTATGTTTTATTATCTAAATTGATCGTTTTCCCGCCCACCGGCAGATGTCCCTTCTACAACTATGCAGAAATATTGCAGAAGTTCCACAGCGCAAGGTTTTTGGATGGTCAAGAAAAGTGCAAAAATTCCAAAAAAAAAAATATTTGTAATTTTAATGCTATGCCGAAGAATAATTTTTATTATATAGTACTAACTTTTGCCAGCGGTTCAGCCCGCATGGAGGTCGTAAATTATGCCACGGTAACGTACTACCGGGATAAGCATGCTATATGTATGTTAATCCAGCACCATAATTGCGTAACTCACGTTTGATCATAATTGGTTTCGTCTTCACAGTTAACCAAAATTCATTGCGTTATTTATGTTGTCGAACAGACACATTATTCGAACATATGAAGCAATGGTTTAACAATCCGTTTCAAAACAATACAGATTATGATGAATCGTGAGTTACGCAATTAGGGTGCAGGTTATATTTAACTGTATACTGTATGCCAAATTTAATTCGTATCTATTTTTATTTCACATTTATGATATTAGTAGGATATGTCACCGATTACCGATACTTTTTTTTTTTTTTTGCAAGGTTTAATTAAAAACGAAAGAAATACAGAATGCATTTTTAAAAAAAATATTATTTATTGCAATCTATATAATTTTTTTTTTTTTTTTCCCTTGTCCTAGGGTTCATCAATAGGATGGACCCTAATCTTATTACAATCTAGCCCTATAGATAGACTAATAAGTAATTTAATTATAACCTAAACTATTAAATTGTCTTTACTAAGAATGTGTCCAATAGCACTTTTCTTATTGTCTCTATTAAGGCGAATACACTTCTTTCTTGTGTTTGTTTACACTATTCACTAACACTAAACACTAACTCGAACGGTTTTGTTCTTTTAAGTCTTCTAATTATGTTTGTGTGGTCGAGAAGCTGGATTGCCTCGACGTTCACATGCTGATGAAGTCTCTTTTCGTGAGCTTCTGCAAATTTCTGGATCACTGTTGCGATGAACTCAACTTTTAGGTCCCGATGGAGGTCATCATTTCGTATGTACCAAGGTGCATTTACAATTTCCCTTAGCACTTTGTTTTGGAATCGTTGTATAATTAATATATTTGTCTGTTTGGTGCAGCCCCACAGCTGAATACCATAAGTCCAAACTGGCATCAGGACTTGTCTGTAAAGCAATAATTTGTTTTGCACGGATAGCACGGAGTTTCTTCCAAGCAGCCAATACATTCTTTTGAATCGGAGGTCGAGTTCATCTTTTTTCTTCGTGACGTGGGCTTTCCAGCGTAACTTTGCGTCAAGGGTCATACCGAGATATTTGGCTGTATTCTCGTATGGTACTAGTTTATTGTTGATGTAAACTGGAGAATACTGATGTTTTTTGTTGGAAAAGTCTATGTGAACAGATTTGGATTCATTTAGTTTAATCCTCCATTTTTTGGTCCAGTCGTAAACTTGATTTACAGCTAATTGAACCTTTTCTGCTGCTTCTTCGTGGCTGTTTCCTACAGCCATTATAGCTGTATCATCAGCAAAGGTCCCAATCGTGTTTTGCCCTAATTCAGGAATATCGCAAGTATATAGTAGGTACAGGACCGGACCTAACACGCTTCCTTGCGGTACGCCAGCATTAATTTCTTTCAGTTCTGAGTAGGTATATAATTGATACTCAGCAATAGTTCGGTATTTGTTTGAGTTAGGCTTGTGCGATACATATCCAATGGCACGTCTGTTTTGTCTCAGTCACATACAGAATGCATGAATATAAAATTTTAATTTCAGTTTCATAAAATTAGCTATGCTTAGGTATACTTTTTACTGACTATGATTTCATAATGAACTCAATAAATCAACGCCATTAGCTGACAGCCATAATCATAAAATATTACACCACAATACGAGTATATACCCCCACCTATCGAAACACGTTACTCTTCAATTTATTTTCACATTCACATTACCTACCACAGTTCGTCTGAGTTGCATCCGTCCCCTTTGCGTGCCTTTTTTTAATAATTAACTAACTGTTCCAACAATTGATCTGTTTGACCAGCGGCAGCGGCAAGCCGTGTCGTGTCGTGAGTAATGTCCCTTAATCGCCCTCATGAACACACTCAGAAGTGCTATATTGCTAAGTCTTCATCGAACCTCACTCAAGTGACATCTACAATATTCAAGAACGAACTTACTCGGTTTTAAAAACAGCGATTTCACGCCTCTTTTTGTCTTTTTGGCACTTGGGCACACCACGTTCGCACCGACGGCGACGGCGACACTCACACGGGCATCGCAGCGGGATTCTTTCGCGCACTGAATCTTAAACGCACTGCACATCGTCGAGAGTCGAGAATCGAACTGTGCGTTTTTTCGACGCGCTCTGTTGGATTCTCATTGGCGACAAAATCTTGCCGCGAGTTTTTTACGTCGTTGTGAACGTGCCTTTAACACTGTATATAAGTAATATTCGACTTGCTGACACGTTTTTTTTTGTATGGCTATAGTCTCGGCCCTTATTACTTTCTTGGGACTTTAAACTAGTCAAATGTGGGTTTACTTTCTCTCCATATCTCATATCCGTTTCTTGGGAAAAGCCCATTACTGGCGTGTCTTATGCTACATTTTCACTTTCTTCGCCAGGCTCCTACTAAATCAAATGTTTCTGGCAGTTTAACCTTCTACATAAAAACTGTGTATTCCTACTCACAGTGGCTACCATTCATACCCTTAATCTACCCACGAGGTAAATCTCGTGGGAAAATCCATACGCAACCATTGCCAGTTCCGCTGCCCGCCCACGTGCTGAACGTAAAATGTTCACTCTGCATCGTTTAATACACAGAAATAATATGTTATGAAGCTAATTAAATTGTTCAAATACATACAGTATGAGTAGGAAATATGGAGGGCTGAGATTTCTATTACCGTTGGAGTAGACGTGTTCTTGAATGGAGACCGCAAATCGGTTTTTGTACGTAGGTTAGCGTAGGACGCGTTCAGGATAGGTGATAGAATGACTGGATGCAACTGGAAGAGAGTAGTCTAGGATCGAGAAACGTAGAGGTAGGACTGCGCAGGCTAGGTGGAGTGACGATCTTAACAAGGTGGCTAGTAAAAAAATAAAGACGTGTGATTGGAGAGAGCAGTGGACTTCTAGAGTTCGTATTCGCCGGTATTTTTTTGCACTTACGTTCGCAGTTTGAATCGTGGAACGTATGATATGTCACCGTCCCTGATTGGTCATGTTAGCGGAAGCCGCATTGGTCGCACTAACTAGGCCAGGGCATCCTGACCAAATGGGTTAGGTTTTTTTTTTTTTTGGGTGGGAAATCATCAAATGACTTCTCCTGCTGAGTAGAGCAGGAGGGCGTGTCAGACTTTTACTGACTAAAACCCACCCGTGTTCCCTCAGTAGCCCGTATGCCAGGGGCCGTGGTATCTCTTTCGAACAAACCCGCACCCCTGGCAGGCATCGGCCCTTGCGGACCCCACCAGTGGTTGCTGACATCTTTGACGGCGCGCGTGTGGAACACAACGCGCCGTCCCGTCTACCACTTTTCGGCCGCAGAGGATAGGGAGAGCGGCTGACGCTATACCGACACTCCTCTTCCCCTGCGGCCCCACCGCGTCCGCCATCAAACGGTGGCGGCCCCGTCCAGGCCACGGAAGGGAAGAGCGCTGCTCAGAAGCACCGGCACTCCTCCTCTACCGCAGCCCGTAACCCTCAGCCGCGATGCCTCCCATTCGACATCGCGGCGCACCTCAGTTGCGGTGCACCTCACCGCAACCTACTTTTTGGTCGCTACGTCAATGGCTTGAAGGCAAAAGCCCTGACGAGCGGCCCCACCGTTGGGTTCCTCTTGGCTTCACCGTGAGTGGGAGACCACGGTTACTAAGCCCCCCCGCAACGACAATGCGGGAACCCACTCGGGGGGGAAATGGGTTAGGTTGGGTTAGAACCGTGACCAACAGCGCGCGAACTTAGATAAGATAAGATAAGATATTTTATTTGCATAAAACATGGTATACAAGGTGTTATTGGAAAAATATAGATCAAACATGTTTTGCTTAAAACTAAAGCGTGCAAACTTACTTACTAAAAATACATTATTACATTGAATACATTACATTGATTTCACATTAAAAAATTCATGAATACTATAGAAATTATTATTATTAAGCCATTTTATATAATTGGGTTTTAATTATCGTACAGTTTAACGCACAACTTAGCTAGTGCAACTTTCAATTTGATCGCAGACACTTGGCTATTTAGTATTAGCGCAAGTCGCGTTCCGTCGCATGCAAGTTCGATCATCATCATCATTTCAACCGTAAGACGTTCACTGCTGGACATAGGCCTGCCCCAAAGTGGGGGAAGTTTGAAATAATCGTCAGGCTTGGCAGGCAGGTTGGGGATCGCAGTGGTAAAATACATAAGGAACCTTGCTGCCCATTCTCTGGTAAGTCCTTTAGTCGCCTTGTACGACACCCATGGGATAGTGCCGCCATTCTTTACGTCCGGCAGTTCGATACCAGTTAATGCGATAGTAACTCTGTCTGTCTGTTACGCTTTCACGCCTAAACTACTGAACCAATCGTCATGAAATTTGGCAAAGATATAACCTGGGATATGGAGAACGACATAGGCCACTTTTTACGCGATAACCGACATCTACACGGGCGGAGCCGCGGGCAAAAGCCAGTTTGTATTAAACTATCGATGTTCATCATCATACGCTGACATTTAAACACTTGAACCCGAGTCAAGAAGGTTTATGTCGATAGGACTCCTAAATGTGTCCCTATTAAAGCAGATCATGCAGGACTTAAACTCGCAATGCTACTGACTTTATTTGATAACTAGCTTTTGCCAGCGGCTTCGCCCGCGCGGAAATTTCATCTTATTTAACTCCCTTAGGGGTTGAATTTCAAAAAATCCTTCCTCATTCTTTGTCTACATTATAAAGGGAACCTCTGTGCAAAATTTCAGCTTTCTAGTTTCACGGGTTTGGGCTGGGCGTTGATGAGTCAGTCAGTCAGTACTTTTATTTATATAGATTATGACATGATTGTACTTCTTGTTACAGGTCGCTTCCTCTACTTGGCTGTGGACCCCACGATGGAGAACATGGTCATCAAGTCTCCACCATTCAGAGGCCTATGGGAGTTTTGTCAGGTACAGTATTCTTCCGTATATCATGGGATTTCGATTTGGAACTTTTAATTCAAAGATGTACAAAAAATTAGCTTAGGTAGTTCTTACTAAGCAGTTCAGGCACCTTCCATCCATCCATCCACCAGCCATCTTCCAGCATACATGCGACAGGAAAGTAGGTCTCTACCTAGATTAAAAGAGATGTATACCAGTGGCGAAGGGTCAATTCAAACCGATTCCCATCGGCATACCTTTAAGAAGTCCCATCTCCCACCGATTATTACAAAGTACAATTAATTTTTATGTGTTTCTAAGTTTTACTGAAAAAACGCATTCGCGCAAAGAAAACCAGAAAATATCTTACAAAATTCTCTGATGCCAACTCAGTATGAGTGAAAGAGCGGCTGGTCCTCTAAGGAAAATAAGCTTGCACCACGCGGTGAGCGTTTTTATTATTTGGAACGGCTTGCCCTGCTCATAATTACACCCCTCGCCACTGATGTATACAATACATCCTGCGTGATGTAGGTTATTAATTTACTTCACGTTTTTAACTGCATCTTCACTAAGGCGGGATCCAAAGGGGGGTGGTCCTGGATTACATTAGGTACTACTTACCATATCGGGCGGACTATTGGGTTAGTGGTGATATAGGTCCGCCCCCGAATCTAAATATACATATCAACAATAATCCCAAAGAGTTTCGTTTGTTTGAACGCGCTAATCTCTGAAAGAAGTCAGAAAGAACGCTTAGCGAAAACCAAGTAAGAACGCGGGAGGGGGGTACGGGGCAACAAAACATTTTACGCAGACGAAATCTCGGGAAAAGCTAGTAAGTGGATATAACTGACAAAATATGGGTGTAAAATACACCTCTGCCTATGCATACCAGGAATACAAGCATAATAAATAAAAACATAATCCATACAGTCCAATTCAAATTTAACACATAAATATAAAATAACATGAAACTTATATCAGTTCAAAATTACAACCAAATTCAGGAATTAAAATTAATATAAATTTAAAAATTAAAATTACAATTTAAATGAAACTTAAAATTAAAATCTAATGTTTTAAAATGTGATTTAACGTGTCATGTCTTTGTCCTACAGCTGGAAGCCAATCTTCACCAAAGCAAGATGCAGAACGCAAGTATCAAGCTGGTGTCAGAGTCCACGACGACTGAGGTGCAGTGGATCGCCGGGGAGATCACTGGCAATAACTTTGATGTGTGAGTAAAATTTTCATCATCGTCCTTGCCTATATAGAGGTATGAGGAACAGGGTGTAAAGTTCACTCATACTCTATGGAAAAGGGAGGATCCTCTGACCAGACGAGTGTTGTGTGGTGGGCAACTGCCCGACAGTTGATGTCAGGATGTTGTATATAAACCAGTCACGCGGTAAACTCTGCTTGCGCGATATACGATTTGTGTGACGTCAAGTCTTTGATGCGTAGTTCGCATGTGGCGTTGTAGATGGCGCCACACCTTTGTCCCAATCTTTTCATCCATTTATCTAAAAGCTGTCATCTCGGATGTCATCCCCGTTATCATCATCTGCATAGCCTTTTCCCAACTAAATATGATGATGGGGTCGGCTTCCAGTCTAACCGGATGCAGCTGAATACCAGTATGGAGCATCCCCTATATAGCCATACTTATAATCATCTTTTAGGAAATAGTTACGCGCGAATTTTGAAAATGTTAAATTTAGATGAGTTTTACGGCACTAATCGATCAAAAAAAAATGTTGTGTTTTTTTTAGTAATTTAAAATCTATTGAGGACACTTTAAAAAAATGGGTGTAATACCCTCTCCCTCTCAAAGAGAGGCCTGAGTCCCTGCAGAGGGAATATTAAAGTCTGTTTATGTATATCATAATTTTAAATCTATCCTCTCTTTTCAGCTGGCAACCCTGGCGAGTCATGATCGGCAAGGTTCTACAAGAAGTCCGGATAATCATTGAGATCACACGGCCGAACTACGTCAGCCTCTCGCAGCCTCTGCCGCATATCGCCATAGACAATATAAGGATGATGGACTGCGGGCCTGAGCCCCCTGTCTATGGCGGTAAATGTGTGCCAGGACAGCTGAAGTGCAAGATTATGAATGTGAGTTTATTTTAGACTAGTATTTTTGGTAGAAGAAGAAAGAAAACATGATTGTTTAGTACAGAGGCCAGCACATCAAACTACCCCAATCTGTCAAATTTCTTTGATAGATTTTCAACTTTATTCCCTAAGTCTAAGGTTCATGATCAATTGGGAAAATTTGACAGTTAGGGATAGCATGATGTGCTGGCGACTGTACTTGTCATAAGTACAATGAGGGGCTCAGTATAATAACTGCAGCACGGTTCCATGGTTCTGGTTAAGTTACGCTTGTCGCGGTTGGTCCGCCCAAGCACCCCCACGCTTCTGCGCCAGCCTCATCCATGTTTTCCCCGCGATGGCATGAATGTCGTCCACCGACATCTCGTCTCCCAGGCCTTGGACGCCACTCTGTCACAGCCTTACGCCACCTGTCATCACTGCACCTTGCCAGATGTCCTAGCCGACTCCGCTTCACTCGCACTCCACTCACACTTCGACTCACTTCGTACGTCTTCGAATCTCGACGAACTCGTTCTATTAGCTTGATGCCAAGCATGGAACGCTCCATGGCTCTTTGTGCAACTCATGGTCGGCAGAACACATTGGTTGGGACTTCAGAAATTGTGGGATTTTGGCTGATCTCAAAATGTCGTCCAGCGTTCTAAATACGACCCACCCAAGCTGTATTCTTCTCGATGTCTCTAATTGTTGATGATCTTTGGCAAAAGAAAGAATATGACCAATTCAAATTACCTACTTAGGTATTAAACAGCTAATCTATTTGTTTCCCTTTTCAGAACGATTCTTGCATCAAGTTGCAGCAAGTCTGTGACTTGGTCAAAGACTGTGATGATGGAATTGACGAGACACGGAACTGTGGTACGTACAAATGTACAATATAAGGGTACATGAAATGAAATGAAATGTTTGTTTATGTCAATAGATGTATAAATACACATTTACAAGTCCCGATCCTTGATAAGAAATGCCGAAATAAACTCATGATCAAAGACAAATCTCTTTTAAAGTCCAAATATTATTATAGAATTTAATGTGGGTATAACAATGCGGGTCTGGAAGAGCCTTTTGAAGACCCTAGGTTTTGGGGAGCTCAACAACCCGTCACAAAAAGCTACCAGATCTGCAGGAAATTTGCGTAGGCCGTATACAAAATACTCAAACCGCCAGACGGTTAAGTCATGTTTTCAATCTAGCATTCAATTTAAATTAAATTAAATGGTGGCGAGGTGGGAATTTTGTCTTTTGTGATTGATTTTAAAAATGACTTTGTTTCAGACAAAATGCCGTATGGATCATACTGCAACTTCGAACAGGATGCGTGTGGTTTCGAGAATATTCCTCAGTAAGTAAATATTAGCTTTATGACTTTATAGAGGGGGTGGCATACATTGACGCGAAAATTGTGAAATTGATAAGATAAATTCTTCGTCTTTTATTAAGAAAAAAAATAATTGAACATCTGGTGTTCCATAGAAAAGGGTAATCTGGGTGCAAGCGGTCGAAATGTATAGAATGGCATTTTTTTTTCAACACACTTGCTCGTAAAGTGAGGCATAAAACCTCTTTGTTATTACAAAAAAAAAAACTATATTACCCGGTTAAATTGAAAATGCTCTGTTTACTCGCATATAATTTGCAGTTAGGTACTAACTTAACTTTGTAGGGATAGTTCTATTATGCACTAGTGCGTAATATTATTATGCACCCGTGTGTTATAGTTCAGTTTATGGCCCTAAGAACGATGTGATAAGGCTCACTTTACGAGCAAGTGTGTTGAAAAACGATTTATGCAATACAGGTTTGCTTTTCCTCGCAAGTGTGTTGAAAAAGTGCGTATGAAATTCGGGAGCAACTTGCTCACTAGACACTCGGCTGATATACGCCCTCGCCTACGGCTCGGGCTGCAACCCACAGCCTCCTGTATAATGAGCAACTTAGCTCACTTGTATCATAATATACTATTAAATAACCGAAACTACATTTGACGCATAGTAAGTACCTATACATGGTAACAGGCTGAGCGTCGATGTGATGTCTCCCTGTAATATGTAGATATGATTAGCAAGTTGACTTTTGGAGATATTTCATTTAATTTACGTATAAAGAAAGACTGCAAAAGTCCATTTTGTAGATGCGAAAATTTATCTTGTTATTGTATTAGTCTCCACGTAAGAAAGAAAATACGTTTATTTGCGGTAAACATGACGTAAAGAAATAACACAAATACAAAAGAGAACCAGTTGGGGGAAAATATGAGAGACCATTACATCGTCTGGGGAAATATTATATCAACATTGTTCTGGCTGGATACTGACTAGCTACATATTTATTTATTTCACCAACAATTGTTAACACTGGTCAATGTAAATGAAACAAAAGCAACAAATCAAAATAAAGTGTAACAATCACTTAAGTATAGGGAAACTCTGCATGCACACAAAACGTTGTTGTAACTTACAAAAAAAAGTAAAAATAAAAGACTATGTTATCAAGTTGCACTGAATGGAATGAACTCAATAAATTAATTAAACTTAATTAAAACAAATTTAATACAAAATCAATACAAAGTATGGTAAGCAAAATTAGGTAATACAAAAAATTGGTAAGTGATAAATAAGTAGCTTAAAGACAACGCAGGGCCAAGAAGCTATAAAATACTCGTATAATGCACCCACAGACCCATCCTGCGCTGGTCGCGCCACTCGGGCCCCACGCCCACCGACAAGACGGGCCCCGACCGCGACCACACGTGCGGCGACGCGCCGCGCGCGCCCGTGCTGCTGCCCCTGTACCCCGCGCACCTCAACCACTCCTGCGTGGGGTACTACTTCTTCGTCAACATGAACGTCACCGGCCCCAACCAGAAGAAGGCGGACTTCGCCTCGACTGCAGTCATGAGGACGGTGATCTTCAATCCGCCGCCGAAGGTCCACGGGAATATTACGTCGAGATATTACAATTGTTGTATGGTGAGTTTGTTTCTGCTTATGCTCCACTTGCGTTTGACACCGGCTTCACTCGCGTGAAAGCCAGAAATCATCTCGCGGAAACGTACTACCGGGATAAAAATACCCATCTAGGTTATAAACTATCTCTGTGCTAAATTTCACCCATATCCGTTCAGTACTTTTTGCGTGGAAGAGTAACAAACGTCCATCTATTCATCCTCACAAACTTTCACATTATAATAATAGGTCTTTACCTATGAAATTGCCGTTTTGTATGAAAAAATTTAAACGAATTTTTTTCATGAATTTTTTATTTGTATTAATCGAAGTAATCACCCATGCAATCAATGCATCTTTGCCATCGCAGTGGCAGTTTATTGATGCCCTTCTTAAAGAAATCAGCTGGACGGGAGGCAACAAATTCTTCAAAGGCATTTTGTACTGCCTCTCGGGTATTAAATTTTTTTCCCGCCAAGAAGTTATCCAAATTCTGGAAAAAGTAGTAGTCTGTAGGCGCAAGGTCTGGTGAGTAGGGCGGATGACGGAGAGCTTCCAACCCCAGTTCTTGCAACTTGGAGACCGTCTGCTGTGCAGTATGAGGTCGCGCGTTGTCGTGCAGGAGCAGCGGAGACGAGCGATTGACCAATGCTGGTTGGAGATGCGCCAGCTTCTCCATCATTGTGTTCAGTTCTTCACAGTACACATCTGCAGTAATGCTCACCCCGTTTGGTAAGAAGCTGTGATGAATCACACCGGCGCTAGACCACCAAACAGTGACCATCACTTTTCTAGGGGTAAGTTTTCGTTTAGGGCATTGTTTAGGTGCTGAACCAGGATCCAACCAACTTGCTGAGCGCTTACGGTTATCAAACAGAATCCATTTTTCATCGCAGGTAACAATGCGGTTCAAAATTCCTTCATTTGTGTGTCTGTTGAGCAGTTCAAGGCACGTCTCGACGCGTACTTCGCGCTGGCGATCATTGAGTTCGTGGGGCACCCATTTGTCAAGCTTTTTTACCTTGCCAATTTGACGCAAATGGACCAATATTGTTTTGACGCTAACGTCGAAAGCTGCTGCTAATTCAGCCGTAGATTGTGTATCATCAGCTTCCACAATCGCCTTTAATTCGTCATTGTCGACCAAAGTCTTCGGACGACCGCGAGGTTCATTTTTCAGGTCGAAATTTCCAGAACGGAAGCGAGCAAACCAATAACAGGTGGTGCGTTGGTTTGTAGTGTTAGCTCCGTAAACGTCGTTGATGTTGCGTGCCGCTTGTGCCGCGTTGCTGCCACGACGGTACTCATATTCCATAATTACTCGAATTTTTAACGTATCCATGATGACGAAAAAGATTGAAATGCGATGAAAATGTAACACTAATCAATAAAGAAATGACTACTTTTAGAAAAAAAAATCCATGTTTTTAAAATAAAATTAATTTGAAATTAGAATTCTTAGCCAAACAAAAATTATTTTGATTTGAAATGGCCAGTACTGCAGAACGGCAATTTCATAGGTAAAGACCTAATATTAACAGGAAGTAGAATTTCTAGCCAGTGAAATGTGCGTGTACACCTTCACGAGCATAAATGACAATAATAAATTTTGTAAATAAATTTGTACAAACACTTTTACACATCAATCATATTTTTTTTTAAACCAGATGAAGTCTGCGTTTCCTATTTGACTACTCTGAGAAGAAAGACCGACACAAACTCAGAGGTCACAGTCTCTTTTAAAGTCCAGGCATAAATTTTGATCAGAACATGAGAAGACCATTTGGATTAATTTCTGAAATGGTCTTTTGAGGAAAGAACTACACAGATTGAGTAGACCGGTCCAATAAGTGCACCAAACCCTTAGACAAAAAAATCTGAAATTTTGCACAGAGGTTCCCTTTATAATAGGCATAGAAAAGGAATAAAGAAGGATTTCTCGAAATTCAACCGCGCGGGCGTAGCCGCTGGCAAAAGCTAATATACATATTATGACATTGAAGGAACACCAAAATTATATGACGAGACAGATGTTGCCAAAATGTAGGATGCTGCATCGGGTTCACAAAGATGCCTTCTACGAATGATTTAGGGCATTTTCCGCTAACTTAAATCATGGCCTTTGTCAAGAACCAAGATCTCACAGCACAGGCAAAGGAAAACGGAAAGCGAATTTTCAATCAAATACTTTTTTTTTGCGATTACAAAATTTTCAGTGCAGTTTGAGAATTACCCGGATTAAACGTATTGTCAACTAGCGTTTATGAATGTAAGCGTTGCTCGCAAGAGATGACTTTCCAGGATACTCCCAACATTGTTTAGAATTGAGTAGTTCGTTTCCTGTCTATCCATTTTTCTTTGTTTGACTTTACGTGGATTTTTTTATTTTCTGCCCATCGCTATCCCGAGACATTAACTTGCCTCTCCCATCCGCAGATACGTTTCTACTACACCCAGTACGGCCGTAACTTTGGCTCCCTGAGCGTGAACGTGGTGGAGCTGACGAAGCGCGGCAACATCACCACCTCCGTCTGGTTCAGTACTAAGGACATGGGCCAGCCGTGGTACAGGGCTTCTATCTTCCTGCCTAATGTTACTAGAAGGTAAGTAGTTTTCCTAGATCCAAGTCTTGTTTCGGGATGTTTCCGAAACGTTGAGTCAATGTGACATGTGTGTCTATAAATTCGCGAACACCACAACCAGCCAGATGGTTTGCCCAAAGGATATTTCGTTGCCCCTACAGGTTATATCCATCGACGTCATTGGTTTTTTTTTGAGGGTCGGAAATCATTGGTCCATTGCCTTATAGTGCTTACTATATGGTTATACTCGTATAAATGGTATTTTCTAAGTATTTCTGGCTTATAATTATTTGGTTTTCATGTGCAAAAATCATATGGGAAAGAGTGACAAACAAAAAAAAAAAAAAGATTTAAATACTTCTTTTAGCCCATAAATGTGACGCTACGTAAACTGTATCGTTGGACTAGAGTTCACCAGCGTGATAGTTTTGAGCTGTGATGAGTTCGATTCTCAGGACAGAAAAAGTGTTATTGGATTTCCATCCAGAATTTCGCAGTAGAGCTCGGAATATGTGCCCGTATAAACTTAATTCGAATTCAAAATACTTTATTTCACGTTAACCTCAGAAGCCAAGAACATGGTTCTAATTAGCCTTTTCATATGGAGAAGAGCCGGCGAGAATCTCTTTCCTGGCAATAGGCTTGCCCGTATTAAACATTACTGGCGAAATCTGTGTATACTATAGGTACAATTCTGTACTCCTCATAAAAACATGGCTTTATGTTATATGATAAAACTCTTTTTTCCAGATACTTCCTAGAGTTCAAAACTCGTATGGGCATGCGGATATACTCGGACTCCGCGATAGATGACTTCTCGATGGCTCCGGAGTGTTTCGGTCTCAATATGGATCCTAAAGAACTCGGGGACTATAATTATTACGATCCGTCGTTTGAGGAGCAGACCACGCCACATCCTGCTTTTGCTGAAAAGCCTTGTAAGTTGATTGTTACATTTCATATAAAAATTTGGCAACCTAGGTACGCAGAATCACGATTGCCGGAGCCATTTTCGCTCGCATTTCTTCTTCTCACAATATTTCAATATTTTCTCAAATGAATATGTGCGAGTACTTCAGATAAATAGGCGCAGCTTTGCAATTGCATAATTGTTGCTATCCAACTTTCAGAATAGTCTAGTTTAAAGCGCCCGATGCGGCAGCTTTTTGCTCGAAGCGTATTATTTCATACGTTGATAGGAATCATTGAGGAATCAAAGGGAAACCCCCTAGCGGATAAATTCTTCATCAGTTATTTTTTGCTGTTTCATAGAAAAGTGCAATCCGGTGCGAGCGGTCAAATTGTATTGAATGGCATTTTATCTTTTCATTAACCGACAATACTTTGCGACGTATGGTATCTAACAGGTTGCGTGTCTAGTCTGATAAGGATCATTTTTTTAGTGCTGTAGCTCCTAAATCACAAAATCTTCCTTAATAATAAGGCACCTATGATAAACATAATGTTTTAACAAATTCTACATTATTCTTCTCCAGTCTACCGCTTCACGACCTGCGGCGCGACCGGACGCTTGGGTCCCAACCAGACCATGTGCGACGTCGCCTACAACAACACGCCGGTCACCGTCAGCGTCATACAGAGCCCTCCCTACCAGGGCATCCAACTGTGGGAGGTGCCTGCTGAAGGGTTGTATACGTGAGTATATTCCATGTCTATACCCAACATTATGGTCGCCTATGCATTAACAATAGTAAAGAAATTGGGATATTTGGGACAGATTGGGATAGATCTACCCCATTGTTTGTGATCATTGTCTGAACTTAAAGTGCACATATTTCAAACGGTTAGATTCGGGAAAATGTGTATATTTTTGTAAAGAAAGGAATACATAAATCAATGAGTGTATAACAAGCACAGTCGCTTCAAGACAACGAAAATATTGCATACTGGTCCTAATGCGATGCCACGAAAACTCCATGAGAAAGATTGGGTTAACTAAGTGACACGATTACTAAGAAAAACTAACATTTACGGCCATACGACTCTACTTTAGTAACAATTTAATTAGATAGCTTGAAACACCACATGGCGATCTTTGGACATTCATGAACTTCATGATCAAACGTGTTAAATGCTTCCCATAAAACCAAAATTATCTGTAGCTCTTTTACTATGGGTATTTTACCAACAATTTTTTTTATGCGTAAGTTCTCTTTAAATTACCTACGTAAAAGGTAGAGGTAGGTGTAGAATTACGATTTATGGAAGATGAGAGAAAAGGGATGAATGCCAAGGATAAAACTCAGAAGCGTACTTTTCGAGACGAGACTATGTGAAACACAGGGATTCTATAGTAAGATAACATTGTATCTACGTGTATCTTCCATTATTTTACAATCTACCTTCCCATGTCAGGTTGATAGCGACAGGCGCGAGTGGCGGGCTGGGGTCTGCCTGGGCGGGCGTGTCGCATGCTGCCTCGGTGAGGGCACTCGTCGAGTTGCACAAGAGTGAACGAGTCTATGTCCTCGTGGGACAGCAGGGGACCAACGCTTGTAAAAAGGTAAGGAAAACACTAATCGTAGATATAAACAGGAACGTGAATGATTATGACCTTTTGAAAATAGGTGAAGTGAACATGTTTCAAGATGTGATGTAATATGAGGTGAGTGATGTTCTTGTAATGATGATAAATGATTTTATTTCTGTTATTAGGTTTGTACAAATAGTTTAGCATGTTAATCATATTTTTAAATTAGATGAAGTCGGCGTATCTGACTCTGTCACAGTCTCTTTTAAAGTACATAACCTTGATTAGAACATGTGAAGACTATGTAGATCGGTGCCTGAAATGGTATTTTGTGGTTATTTTTTTTTTGTTTATGGCATCTCGCAGTTGACCTTGAGAGGCCGTAACTGCTCAACCGGACTTTCCTGTGAAGGCATTTTTAGTGAAACTAAAAGCCTCCAGCCAGGGCATAAAACCTACTTAGACTAAAGCCACTGCACGCTGAGGGCACCTCCTAAGCTGTGGGGTACGGGCCTCGGCTCAGGGCGTCACTGTAAATAATCAAAATGTTATTATTATAAATCGGGGAATTTAACTCTACTGGCTCAACTGAGGCGCGGGCTGGGACGGTCGGGAGTCTCATCGTTAACTCGGGGTCTTAGCAGGGCGCGAGGACCTCGGCGGCGAGGTCGGAATGACGGTTGTCTGTATTTGTATATTGTACTGGTGGCCCTATTGCTTTCTTGGAGAATAGTTATGGTGTCATCTGGGTCGGAAAGGGGGGGGGGGGGGGGGTTTGTGGGGAGAACCGCACAGATTGAGCGAACCTGTTGAGTCAGTGAACGCATTTGTCACAAATTGGGCAGCTCAACTCAGAACTAAGGATTTGACGAATAATACCAAAAAAAGGATATTTGGGAAAAAGTAGATGTGTAAAGATGCACTTATTATTGCAGTGTTGGAATTTTGACTCTCATGCGTCAGAAAGAGCATAAGTTCACAGTCAAGGTCTTCGTTTATGCCTTACACTTTATTCTCACCAGTACTTTCCTCCCAACAGACGCTCTCAGCCCAAGAAGCCAACCACGAGTGTTCCCGACGCCAGTCCAACGACTCCTCAGGCCAAGTGTTCACCAGCAAGACCCACGAAGTGAGAAGTATGCAGGTCAATGATGGAGGGGGTGGCGGTGGTGGGGCTACCTATGTGTTCCTGGTAAGTTCTGATAGCCTTCATGATCAAGTCTACTTTGCAGCTATAATATATTGGACAGGGTTTAATAACGGAAATGTTTATGCCTTTGAAGACCAGCGGCAGAGTGACCTCGATGGCGAGACCTCCTCAAGAGTTAACGATCCTGTAACAAACAAAACAATTACCAAAATGGTACTCTAACATGTCCGCACTCTGCACCTTTACAGCAAAGATGGTTACGTCATTAGCCACATACGAGCAAACACTCGTAAGCATAACCTATAGCCGTTAAAAACAGAAATTGTCGCCGTAGCTGTATGACAGTGATATAAGGTCTCGATTTGAGGAGTTATCTTGTATGCACCTAAAAGACGAGCAAGGCACGGCGCAGTGATGGTATGTGGAATGAGGCTGTAACAGAGTGGCTTCCAAGGACTGCCAAACAAGATGTCGGTCGTACGGTTACGACATGGGCGGACGACATTGTTGCTTTTTCGGGCTAAACCTGGATGAGGCGCGCGTGGAACACAACGCGCCGTCGACTTGGGCTTGGTCCTTACTGGACAGCGAGCTACCCATTACTCGCCGTCCGCGTGGGTGGCCTATGCTAAAGAGCAAAGCAATCTGGAGATTTCGAATATCCAAACCATTAAAAAAACACACAAACTGGACACACATTTTATACTCCGCCTTATAGAGTGTTGTGGCTCAACCTGTGATAGGCCTATGTCCAGCAGTGGACTGCGATAGGTTGAGTTGAAAACCATATACAGGGTGTAACAGAAACCCTATAGATAACAGCTGGTATAGAATCACAATACATAGTTTCAGCTCAAAATAAAATACTCTAAGAATTGATATCAAATTGGTTACATTTATGTTTCTTAAATTCAAATCATAACAAACGTGTGACTTTCCACGTTACTTGCCAACATCACGATAAATCTCTTCCGAGTGATGTGTTTATTTCAATTTGAAAAGTTCGGTTTCTGGTATCAATGTACTAAAAATTCTCATAACTTCCGAACATGTAGAGATACGATACAAAAATACTTCCAATATCGTTGGATATCATCCAAAGAAGCCGTGCCCTTAGTATGTATGTAGTATATCTTTCCGTTACACGTTGTATAGTAAATCTAGTTTTCAGGATTGCATTTTTTTTTTTAATTGAAGTGTAATCTCATAGTTCGAATGCCACTGATGCCGAAATACACGTGACCACCTACTTGGACTCAAACTATAATAAACAAAACTGTACTAGTACCATCGACACGAAAAGAAGAAGAAGCCATGTGCTCCCATCTCACACGCAAAAACTTAGGCCTTTTCAAAAAACGATGCGATTTCCATAATCTGAATACACGTAGTAAAGATGAAATTGTGATTCCAAAATTTAGACTGACTAAAACTAGCAAGTCATTTCTAATAAACAGTAACCGCTTCTATAACAAGTTGCCAAAGTCGGTTACAGAACTTAGCGATGGAAAGTTTAAAACGCACATCAAACGTGTCCTTATCAAAAAAGCATTTTATAAGATAAAAGACTACGTTGAAGACAGGGAAGTTTGGCATTAATTCCTTCTGCACATGTGGCTTCCCTGGTACCTCATTAACAGCATAACTATGTGAAAGTCTATTAACTGCTCTCAAATACAATGTTCTTTTTTATTCTTTTTATTTTTACAATGCTGACATATTCTCGTCATTAATTGACATTATACATCAATTTTATTTAGGTTCATTTTATTTATGTAGATTATTTTACATATTGCGAATGAGAGAACGTTGTAGGCCTTACTGACTAGATTTGTAGACGATTTTCTATTCTGTATTCGTCTAAGTACCTGGTACTTATTGACAGGCCTGCGCTGTCCTCCCATACATTTAATCTCTGTAATTTGAAAATATTGTTAAAGCCAATTATTTTTAAAAGAGTAACCGTGGAGTTTCTTGCCGGCTCTTCTCCATAGGAAACAACAATTTGGAACCGTGCACCTAGCTTCTGACGTTTCATAAGTGCCCATGCAGGTTTATATGAAATAAAAATATTTTGATTTTGATTTCACAGAGAGGAAGCCTGTGTCCCAGTAGTGAGAACATTATACGATATTACCATTGATATGGGTTTTTTATTATATCAATGGATATTACTAATTAAAACTAATAATATTTGCTTATATACAAACATACTAAGCATAAATGTAAAAAAAAAAAATGAGACAGTCATCATCATCATCAGCCTATAATGTTCCCACTACTGGGACACAGGCCTCCTCTCTGTGAGATGGATTGGGCCGTAATCCACCACGCGGGCCCAGTGCACTCATCGTCGCGCTCAGTAGTCAGCATGTTGGCTGCCATGTTGATGATGTATGTGTTAACAATCTGAGCTATGCTGATGACATGGTGGTGCTGAGCGCGTCGGTTTGTGGATTACGCAGGCTATTGAAAACCTGTGAGGAGTACGCGGGCAGCCATGGTCTTCTGTATAATGTCGCAAAAAGCCAATTCATGGTATTTCAGGGAGGCGCCAAATGCCCACAACAAGTACCCCCTATTCGATTGAATGGTGTACCGTTAGAGAGAGTGAGCGAATTTAAATACTTGGGGCACTGGGTAACAGCCGATCTGAAAGACCATGCCGACATTGAGCGGGAGCGGAGGGCACTGTCTAAGAGAGCAAATATGATAGCCCGTAGGTTTGCACGTTGTTCAAATCAGGTGAAAATCACACTTTTCAAAGCTTTTTGCACCTCCCTATACACGTGCAGCCTATGGGCATCTTACTCACAAGCTGCTTACAGTGCCCTTCGTGTCCAATACAACAACGCGTTCAGGGCAGTGTTGGGGCTGCCCCGCTACTGCAGCGCCTCGGGCATGTTTGCGGAAGCGCGCACCGACTGTTTTCACGCCGCCATGCGCAAGCGGAGCGCGTCCTTAGTGCGCAGGGTGCGGGCTAGCTCCAACACCGTCCTGGCAATAATTGCTGGGCGATTTGACTGCCCTTATATAAGCCAATGCTGTAACAGACATGTGTAGCCCTTAATTATTATTATTTTTAATTTTTGTTTTTATTTTATTTGTTTGACACTATATTATGACTAGATTTTTATTATTATATTAGCTTTGTGTGTTTAATAACTCTGACCGTTCAATCTGACATTTGATTGAAAATCCGATTTTGTTCCATGATGTTTTATTTCAATTCTGTGATTTTATTTTTTACTCTCTTAATGAAATTTTGTTCTTTTCTGTTGCAGTATGGTAAAATGTTATCTTATTTTAATTTGAAATATGGGTTTCTTGCCTGAAATAAATGAATTTTAAATTTTTTTTTAAGTGCGGGTTGGTAGATGTCACATGTCTTGGAATTTTTGGTTCTAGGAAATGCCGGTTTCCTCACGATGTTTTCCTTCACCGTTTTGAGAGCAGTGGTGATGAAATAATTTACACAAAGTAAAGTGCCTGTCTGGGTTCGAACTCACGACCTACAACTCGTAAGTCGCGGCCATTACCACTTGGCCAATTAGACAGTATGTAGGGGAAGGTAGCCCAAAACGGGTAAGCTAAGGGTGATGATTAAAAAAAAACATTTTTAGATATAAATTTAACTTTTATTTGTACACACATTTTGAAATGTTTAGTTATCAAGGACTTTATAACAAATAACATATTTATTAGTTTTGTACAAAAATAACAAAAAACTTTACCATTCGAATTACCCGTTTTACCCGTAGGGGGTGCCCAAAGCGGGTAGGGCTTTTGGGCAAAACGGGTAGGGACTAAATTAAATGAGATCAACGTCAATCAATGACTAGAACTGTTTCATAACAATCATAACTCCTAGTTTCTACTTATAATTAACAGTTAGGGTTCACAACCATAATCATAATCAGTCTTCTGACATATTTTGCAGTCTCAATAATACTTAACTTATTCGTGACACAAGTGCAGGCCTCATGAGCCCACATCTCGCAATCATCACACTTAATCCAGTCTTCTGCTGGTGGCTCTCTGTAAAGCTCGCTGCATACCAAGCACCGGTACTCCACTTTCTCTTTTTTTTTTTTTTGGACCTCGTTTGGAGATTTTTCTCCTTTGTGCACTCGTAGTAGGTTTTAAATGTTTTGATCCCTTTAAGTTCCTTTTCACTACATCAACTTTTTTTGTTAAATCTATTTTTTTAGCCTCTTTTTCTCTTTGTTGATCCTTTATAGGAGTGCTTGTCAATATTTCCGCTTTCTGGGTTTTACGTCTCCGAGCGGTTTTGTTAGGTTCAATTTTAGGTGATGGCCGAATATCCATTGGAGTCACATGAGATGCTGTAGTTATAATTTGCTCATTCATAATTTTTTCACAGCTTGTATCAATATTTAAGGAGCCAATGGGATCTTGAGTCACGAGTTCATTATCTGCTATCGGCGTTGGAGTTTTGCAGATATAATAGCTTTCTATGATTCTGTCCAGAACAGATGGCGAAACAGTGCGGTCAGAATCAGTAGATTCACGAATCTCGTGCGTACGCGTATCAATTTTATAGTTAACATTAAAATTCGTCTCAGGCTCACGATAAATCAGATCAGCTTCAGTATCCACTGGAACACTGGAAGGATCAGGTCTGCCAGTCGGCTCATAAGAAATCAGATCAACCTCAGTATCCACTGGAACACTGGAAGGATCAGGTCTGCCAGTCGGCTCATGAGAAATCAGATCAGCCTCAGTATCCACTCGAACACCGGAAGGATCAGGTCGGTCAGTCAAATTTGACGGCATATAATCAGAATCGTCAAATACGTTCCTATTTGTGGGCCATATGGCCGGTAGACGAAAATCCTTTTACTGTATTCTGGGTACTCGCTGCCTTCATATATGCTTCACCAAATAGTCTTGCTACTTCATACTGGGAAATAATGCGTCCAACATGTGTTCGTTGGAACACAGAAACTGCCTGCTCGAAGTAAGTTTTTAATGGTCCATAGACACACGTATCAAGCGGCTGCATACGATGTGTTGTGTGTGGAGCAAGAGAAACAAAAATTACATGATTTTGCGATGCATACTCCAAAGCTCCGAGGTACTGGTGGGACTCATGGTTGTCCATCACCAAAATAACTTTTTTTTCTAGAGTTGGTCTAACGTTGTCTACAAAGTGCCGCAACCATTCCAAGAATACTGGTCCGTTGATCCAACCATTATCACTGCAAGTAGCTGATGACCCTGGAGGAGCTCCATCTAAAAGTCTGTCTACCATTCGTTTTCGGCCAAAGATGAGAAATGGTGGTACAAAAGAACCTGCTGCATTACAGCAGCATACAACCGTCGTCAGCTTGCCTCGTTCGACGCTGGATATAACACCAACCTGTTTTTTTCCAGACCTACATAATACTCTTGGAGGTTTATTACTCGTGGTTAAGATGCCGGTTTCGTCAACGTTGTATATTCTCGTAACATCAATGTTGTGCTTTTCAATTTCTGCTTCCAATAAATCGAAAAATCTTTCGACTTGAGGTCTATTGAAGCCTCTGGCACGTGCTACTGATGTTGGTTCTGGACGGCGCAGACTAACTTCGGAATGACGCATCTTAAAGCCAGCGAACCAATCTTCACCTGCGGCTCCGTTTTTAAAAGGGTGTGTAATATTGTTTCTCTCAGCATATTGGTACACTAGTTTCAGGAATTCTGTTTTCGTCAGTCCAAAAAATAGATTATCCATATGAAAAAGATACTCCATTAGCTCTAATTCTTGAGCTGCTGTAAAAACTGTTGTGAATCTTCCTAGTTTTTTTTTTTTTGGACAACCTTTCTTAACTTGTCTCTGTAATGTCGAAAGGTTGATGCCATATTTTTTGGCTGCACTATTGACAGATGTTTTGAGAGCGAGTTCTATCGCAAGCTTCATAACTCCCTCATCCCACGACGCATTTGCAGTCTTTCTTTTATGTTTATTAACCATCTGCAAAAGCAAAAGAACTAATAAAAACTCAATAAAATTATACAGGGCAAATCGGGTATGGGTAAAACGGGTACCTGCTTTACCCCTACCCGTTTTGCCCACAAGCATGCATTTTTTTCAATGGACTCATAACCTTAAAACCGAAATAATAAACGCCAACCTGTTACACGAATAAAACGTCTATTTATTGCAAAATAATAACACAAAACTAGTAAGAACATATTGTAGACCATTTTCGAGTATTCAAAAGTAAGTTAACTCAATATTTTTTAGTGGAAATAGCAAAAAACTTTGTTTTTGTCTTACCGTGAACTCGTGTCCGCCAGAGAAGCGCGCCGACTGCCTGTGATTGGCGAGCGGCAGGCGCCGCGCCCTGCACGCACACATTCTCAATAGCACTAACGGTGCGCAATTTAAAATGCTTACCCGTTTTAGGCTTACTTCCCCTACAAGTATATATAAAGTAAAAAAGGGAAGAGCTCACTGAGCATCAAAGAATTCGTCCGCATCGTTGTCAGTGGGAAAAGTGCCCAAAAGGCTGGCAGCGTTGCCACGTTGGATGGCAACGCTGATTTTTTGACCTAAGAATAGGCCAGCTCTTTGGTCACGTGAAGAGTCGACCAACCGCTTAATAATATTACTTAATCGATATCTTTATATAACAAACGATAAGAATATGATTAACTCAAGACAATACTTTTGTTCGTAAATCAATGGGAAGGTATCACTTTCTAACACCACATCTTTCCCACCAGCTCGACAAAGACGGCCAGGCTTTCCCCCTCATAGTAGCGGGAGGAGGGGGAGGCATATCCGTGGGCAGCTTCCGAGATGATGGGTCCCAGCACGCGCGACCTCTGACCAATGCGACACCGGAGTCAGGGTATATGTATGGACAGCCGGGCAAGACCTCAGGTAAGGATGGAGTTAGATTTTGTATGCTAGAAAATAACAGTGGCACAAGATATTGGGCTCGCCTTCTATTGCACTTAAACATGGGGAATTTAAACAGTGTGTTTACCATAGTAAATAATCACAAAGGTTAAAAATAACTCATCCTATATCATCTCCAACGTCACATACGCAAGTGAAGTTTTCCGCGCAACTAGCATACAACGTCCCGTTATCAATCGTCGGGCAGTAACCCACCGGACATAACACCCGTCTGGTCGGAGGATCCTCCCTTGCCCATGGCGGATGAGTGAACTTGACACCCTGTTTCTCATTATTCAATTATCGTATTATATTGGACGATGTCCTCATTTCAATTCGAGTGTGACGACGACCAGAAGTTTTATGTTTTCGCAATTTTCTTTCCAATCTAAACTCAGAGCATTTACATCAATTACACGCACGCATGTATAGTTGCCCATTCCAAAGGGTTGTAGGTTGCTATGGAGAAGAACGGGTAAAAAACTCTATGGAGACTATTCATGGACTTGTTGTGTATTGTGAATTATACTTTATTGATGGAAACTATACTCCAATAAACCTCGGAGGGCTACTCAATAAAGACGTAGTATAATTGCCTCATGGTTTCACACCAATATCGGTCAAACCCGATGATTGTACAGTCGCCAGCAGGTCAAGCTATCCCAAACTGTAAATTTTTCCCAATTTAACATAAACCTTATGCCTTTGTAATAAAGTTGAAAAACTATCAAAGATGACAGATTGGGGTAGCTTGATGTGCTGGCCTCTGTACAACATTGCATACTCCAATCCTATTGTATCATCCACGATTAGGTTCCCATTAACTTCTTGGCAAATGATTTCTACATCTGACATTATATCGTCTTTTTGACCTAGGTGCTGGTGGTGGCTGGCTGGCCCGCGCCGGGCCCACGACCCCCGGCTTCGAGGTGGTGCGCGGCGCGGCGCTGCACGAGGGCGGCGCGGGCGGCACCGCGTGTGCCGGCCTGGCGCACGGGGGCTTCGGGGGTGGCGGGGGCGGCTGTCTGCGGGGTGGGGGCGGCGGGGGCTGGCTTGGTGAGTTACTGTACAGTGTATAGTGTACGTAAACAATAACTAATTAATAAACAAAAATAACAAAATGACACACTATCAACAATGTTTATGGATCTCACAAAGGCTTTCGATTATGTGGACCACATAATTCTCTTAAATAAATTGTACGCTTATGGTGTCAGAGGAAACGTTTATGACCTGATTAAATCTTATTTCAGTAATAGAACACAAATTACAAGGATATGTCCCTATGCGAAAAAAATTACAACTTACTCATGCAGATGTTACATCCGGCGTTCCTCAAGGAAGTGTATTGGGTCCGCCTCTTTTTATAATATACATCAATGACCTTCCAAAAGCGACAAAATACAACAATCCTATTTGCTGATGATAGTACTGTTCACAGGACATAATAAATCACACATGGAACCTGAGATAAATATGACTTTAGATAGCATTATAAACTGGTTGGCATCAAAAAAATTACACATTAATCTCGAGAAAATAAATTTCATGAGTTTCAGAAGTAGAGTACCTAAGTAAAATAGCATACATGAACATTAATTACCAAAATTATAAGATCCAATTATTAAGATTTCTGGGTATAAAGATAAATAATAATTTGAATTTTGAACATATCCGTACATTATGCACCAAATTGAAAACCTTCTCTTATGCATTGTTTAAACTTAAACGAACGGTCAGTACTTCTACAGTCCTTACAGCCTACAACGGCTATATTGCACCTACTCTAAAGTATGTGTTATTTTTTTGAGGTAATTCTACTGACAAAGAAGCGGTAGTTAAAGCCCAGGAAAGTGTTAACGAGCCATATCTAGTGTAAAAGTAACTGACAGCTGCAGACCATCATTTATAAAATTAAATATTCTTACGTTACCATGTATATTAGAGGTTATAATGTTTGTTAGGAAAAATACAAACTCCAATAAATAAAACAGCGTTATTAAATAAAAGTATACTATGTGTGGCTCCACGCATATATAACCATTTACCACATTCTTTTCTGGAGATAAGTGATAAAAATGTATTTAAAAGCAATATAAAAACACTGTTACTAAGAAAACCATATTACACTGTCACTGAATATTTACAGGATAAATTTATATAATGTTATTCCATACGATATTTTATATAATGTATTTTTATTGTAATAGTCTAGCTTCGTACCTGTGTGTTCGTGCATTTGCATGCCTTATGGTAGGCTATGGCTAATGGACACTATTGTTCGTAAGACCTTTTATTTTGTACCCATATTCGCAAATTAATAAATGATTAAGATTATAACTGATCTAAAACCATTCACAAACTAAAATAGAGCGTTGAAAAATTTATCCGCATCGTAGTTGACTGGTAATGTTCCCAAGAGACTGGCGACAAAACCACGTTCTATGGCAGTGCTTAGCCTCAGGCGAAGGTAAAATCCAGCCCTTGGGTCACGGGTTTTCAACGTGATATAGTTCGTGGAACCTAAGTTTAACTCCTATATATCAGATTATTAACTTTTCCGCTGTCTCTTAACTTTAACACTGACATATGCAACGATTCCTCTAACAGAAACACAACGATAGTTATGTGGCGTCGGCTGTACTATTTTTAGTTTGTATAAGTTTTTATGTTATGTAGTTTGTTAAGTGGGAACACTAAGCTACGATCCGGGGCGCTACCCCTAGCGTCCCTTTCTCTCTCTTGGTTGTCAACCGTCACGGGATACGGACTGGATTTTAAGGCATTATTTTATTCTGTCCCTACTAGTTTAATTAGTTTTAGGACTATGTTAGAGACTGTATTCTAATTCTAAAATTTATGACGCGTGTGACAAATATAATCCTGCTATCAACAAGTTGCGAGTTTCACTTCCACTCTTCGACCACAACCTCACTTCCAAACAACGTAGAGGACACAAGTAAATACCTGCCACCTACAACCCCAAAGTAATATAACCAACTGTCCTCCCACAGGTGGCAACACCAACGACAATGGCGGAGCACACGGTGGCGGAGGCTGGTCGTACGTGGCGGCCAGCAGAGCTGTGCGGGACTATAGCGACGCCGCCGTAGCACCCAGGACCGGCCCCGGAGAACTCCTTATATTTCCTGCTATACATGTGAGTATTCACCATAACTTAACTGCTTCGAAAATGTATTGGATTATGCGATACACAGAAGAACACCATTCACCCATCATTAATATACGAGGTGCATTCAATAAGTACCTAGCCTCATCGCCAGAGGGCGCTGTAGTTTCAAAAGAGTTTTACCACAGTGTAGCACATTCTTTTTAATTCTTTTTTCAAATTTTCATTCCAATCCCTTCATTTGTTTTAATTTGACAACTTATGGAAGCGAACGTGTCGATCGGTTTTACAAAAATGGAAAAAGAGCAATATCGTTCGGTGATTCGATTCCTATTTTTGGAAGGGAAAACGCGCATCGAAATCAAAGAGCGCTTGGATGCTGTGTACGGTGACTCTTCTCCATCGATGGCTACCGTCAAGAATTGGTTCAACGAGTTTGCACGTGGCCGTACGTCAGTTTTTGATGAACCACGTCCAGGTGCACCGAAAACAGCTGCTACGGAGGAAAACATTAAAAAAATCCATGATCTCGTATTGGCAGATCGCCGATTGAAGGTTCGGGAGCTAGCTGAGACTGTAGGCATTTCAGAAGGAACAGTGCATCATATTCTTCATGAGGAACTCGGCATGAGAAAGCTGTCGGCGCGATGGGTGCCGCGTTTACTCACACCAGAAAACAAGCGCAACCGTGAGACCACATCGGAGACGTGTTTGGCGCAGAGACCAAGGAGCAATCAAAACAATGGATCCAGACCGGGGAACGTGCTCCAAAGAAGGCGAAAACTGTAAAATCGGCCGGAAAAGTTATGGCTACCGTTTTCTGGGATTCACAAGGTGTGATCTACATCGATTACCTCGAGTAGGGTAAAACAATTACAGGGCTTTACTATGCCGATTTATTGGGCCGATTCGACGCCGAATTAAAGAAAAAACGACCCCATCTGGCGAAGAAAAAAATGCTGTTTCACCACGACAACGCACCGGTTCACACGTCTGCCGTTGCCATGGCCAAATTGGTCGAATTACGCTACGAATTGCTGCCCCATCCACCGTATTCTCCAGATTTGGCCCCTTGTGACTTCTTTCTGTTTCCTAATCTGAAAAAATCACTCGCCGGGAATAGATATGGATCGAATGAGGAGGTCATCGCCGCCACGGAGGCCTATTTTGCAGAGTTTGACAAAAACTATTTTTCGGATGGGTTAAAAAAGTTGGAGCATCGCTGGGCTAAGTGTATCGAACTAAAAGGAGACTATGTTGAAAAATAAATAGCCACTTTTCCAAAATTTTCGTTTACTTTTTGTAGGCTAAGTATTTATTGAATGACCCTCGTATTTACGGGTTAAATGGGCAAGTGCCGCCAGACAAAAGAATTATTACATTCCACATAATACGTTTTTCTCTTAATTTTTTACTAAGACACAAACTGTGTAAAAAACATGAGTTCAAAAAATATTCCATGGCAATCTCTAATTAAATCATCACTAAAACTTTATACGGTTTCAACGGTGGTGGTAGCTTTTTGGTTGTCCATAGTAGGTACACATATAACAATTTTATTATCAATTTCAACTGTTTTCGAACCGACGAAAAAACGGAGGAGGTTACTCAATTCGACGCGTATATTTTTTTTTTTTTTTTTTTTATGTATGACCACGCATATCTTTTTACAGAGTAGTTCGATTTTGATAATTATTTTATTGGAAAGGGTATACACTAGGGCTTTCAGTCTCGATGCATTACTGAGTCCCGGGAAAAAAATAACGAGACTAGGTGTGGTCTCGAAATTCCCGAGGAAAACGAGACTTTCGAGACTATTTCAAAACTAGGTTTTCTTACTTATGGGCTATGCAATTAGAAAGTCAAAACATGATATTTTTAACCGACTTCAAAAAGAAGGAGGTTATCAATTCGATATGTTTTTTTTTTAAATGTATATTCAGGCATAACTCCGTCGTATATAGACGGACAAAAATATTTTTTTGTTCGAAAGGGGTTTCTCCAAAATGGTCCCATTAAAATTTCATATAGATCTGATGATGCGTTTCGGAGACAGACAACGGAACTCTTCAAAAAATTACAGCAAATCAACCGCGAATGTTGCTATCGCATAAATATGCATTGTTTTGACGCCAAGGATGGTGAAATTTCGAATTGATGTGGGGTAGGTAACTAAAAAGTGAAAAATAACTTTAATTTCGTAAGGCGGTGACAAATAATTAAAATACACATTCAAAGTCACCGACTTCCGAAATTAAAGTTATTTTGCATTTTGTAGTGTTTTTTTGGAAGTCGGTTGTTATTTTTTTTTTTTTTTGAGTTTTTTAATCAAGTACCTACTTTAAACAAACGAAAATAAAAAGAAAAATCATTTGTTACAGTTTTTTCCATTTTTGTAGTGGGCACGTAAAAAACAAAGAGCGTTTAATGTCGTTTCAGACAGAGAGGACCTAATTTTGTTAAAAAAGTAACCCGCGTTAGAAAAAGCTCTTTCTGCTTCTACACTAGTGGGGGGAATAGATATTAAATAGTTGTAGCAATAATTTAGGTATTTCCCTCTGTCGCCCCCATTTTCAAAGAGAGCTTTTTCTACGTGCATGGTTGTTTGCAAGTCATGGATAGACGTAGAAGTTGTATTCTGTCCTTTGTGTTTAACATATTATTTAGCTCACATTCCAGCTGTTCTTCTGTAGTTACATTTTTGACCTTCGCAATCGTTGCATCATTTAAATAACTGGTCAGATTTGTCAGTTGTGGATGTGGATTTATTTAGCCTTTCGTACAATTCTTTTAAAGACACTGTAATTTCGTCGTTGCTTAATGTTTGAAAAACTGTTGCATCAAGCTTCTTTTCAAAAAACTGAGAAGGACTGTGCAAGTATTGTAAGATACTTGCCTCAATCAGTCTAATTTCCATAATACGGATGCGCAGTGAATTGGCGAGTTTTATTGTATTCCCTCCTGTGACTCAAGTATCAAAATTCTCGTTATTCCTGTGACCAAAAATGTTAGTCTCGAGTCTCGAAAATACCAAAAAATCGTCGAGACTCTCGAAATTTTCGAGACCGAGATTCCCGGGATGAAAGCCCTAGTATACACCAAAGTTGGTCCCATATAAATTTGGAAAAAAAATTCTAACCCTAAGGGTGGGAAAACAAGGATGATTGATTGTTCACTCACTGATTGTAATGTAAAACTTCGCATAACTGGTTACAGAGTAGTCCGATTTTGATAATTCTTCGGAGTTAGTCCCATATAAATTTCGAAAATAAAAACCAACCCTAAGGGTAGGAAAACAGGGGATGATTGATTGTTTACTCACAGATTTAATACCACCGAGTTGTGTATTACAAAAAGTAATAAAAAATTAAGCATGTAGTAATTAGTAGATTATAGCCTCAAAAAATTGTAAAATAAAAACTTTTTTACAAAAAACTTAAACCGCCGAAAAAACTGAAAAGAAAAAATAATAATCCTGCTGTGTTTAACCTTAATAACTAAGTTCGTAAGTCGGTGACTTTGGAAATGTATTTTAATTTATGTCACCGACTTCCGAACTTAGTTATTAAGGTTAAACACAGCAGGTTTATTATTTTTTCTTCTCAGTTTTTCATGCCCAATTATTACATTACCAGCCCACTCTAATTCCGAAACTCACGATTAATCATAATCGGTTTAATTTTAACAGTTCAACAATATTCATTGCGTTATTTACGTTATTGAGCAGACACGTACATCTTTCGAACATGTGAAGCAGTGGTTTAACAATCCGTTTCAAAACGAAACAGATTATGATTAATCATGAGTTACACAATTAGGGTGCTGAGGGCCTCGCAAAATGTATGTTGCCCACTAGATAACGATGATAAAATCAATTTCTTCTCCATGATAAACTATTGTTTTTTCAGGATTGTGACTGCGACTACCGCTGTGTGGCTCTCAACGAGTACCGCAGTGAAGTGAAGTGCTACTGCCCCGCCACGTGGACCACAGATGCTCATGATCCTACCAAATGCATACGTAAGTTCACTCATGTCTTACTCATTTTCTTCTTCCATTCTCCCCTGTCCACCATCACGCTATCATTCACTCCCTTCTCTTTCATATCATCTTTGCTTTGGTCTTCGTCTCCTTCTCTATCCTTCAACATTTGTACTCAACACATTTATATTCATATGCATTTCTTCCCTCCTCATCACATGCGTATCAAGCCAAACGATTTCCTTTTAAATTTTTGTCACAAATGATACCATTTCGAAATTTTTTAAATCTCACCTTCGTCACTCCACACATCCATTACAACATTGTCATCACGGCTGCATTTTTTTTTTTTTTTTTTTTTGGGTGGGATATCATCAAATAACTTCTCCCGCTCTGGGTGGAGCAGGAGGGCGTGTCAGACTTTTACTGACTAAAACCCACCCGTGTTCCTTCAGTAGCCCTTAAGCCAGGGGCTGTGGTGTCTCTTTCGAACAAACCCGCACCCCTGGCAGGCATCGACCCTTGCGGGTCCCATCACTGTTTGTGCTGACATCTCTTTGAGGCGCGCGTGGAACACAACGCGCCGTCGACTTGGGCTTGGTCCTTACCGGACAGCGAGCTACCCATTACTCGCCGTCCGCAAGCCCATGCCTACGGTGGCCGGAAATCGGCCTGGGATTCCCGACGCCCAGGGCGTCTCCGTATCCTGCGGCGGCTGGGGTCGCGAGGGCGCATATGCTGCCTCTCCCTCACGTGCGCCGCCTCCCTCTTCGCGAGCATCACTGCTTCGCTGAAGGAGGTGACGGCTACCCATGCACTCTCGCTCCGTACCATGGCCTGGACCAGGGCCGGACGCGAGAGATCGCCGCCGCCGATCGCCTCCACGAGGACACGGCGGTGCTCCGCCCAAGCAGGGCAGACCGCCACCGTGTGCTCCACCGTGTCCTCAGGGCGATCTTCGCAGTGGAAACACCCGGGCGTTTCCTCCCGCCCTATCCGAAACAGGAACCTCCCGAAACAACCGTGTCCGGTGAGGACCTGCGTCAGGCGGAAGGTGAGGACGCCATGCCGCCTCTCAAACCACTCCTCAAAGAGGGGACTTACCGCCGCAATCGTGGCGTGCCCATCACGGCTGCATGCAATCTCTTTTCATTCGTCTTCTTCACGGCCCAGCATGTGATCCATGCAATAACTTTGACCCAACCAACCATTGCAGTTTAATGTTGGTATATTTTTATTAGTTGATAAGCCTATTATATATATAAACTTCTTGTTCAAGATTGATCTTTGTTTCAGTGGAAGACGCGTGGCCACGAACGCCGTGGGTGGTAATAATAGTGCTATCGGTCGCCGTGTTTGTGTGTGCGCTCGCTGTTCTCTGCGTTTGTCTGTATCTGTGTAAGTATGTCTACAACATTGTTGTAATCACTCGATTCTGATGTTTAATTCAGTATCACGATAACTACTAACACCCTCAACACCATCACATTACTCTATTGCTAAAGCCAGCTCCACGGGTTGACCGATCAGGTTAAGCTACGCTTGCCGCGGTTGATCCATGGATGCTTGACCATCTTTACATTCCAAGACCTTACCGTGCCTCAGAAAGCATGTTAAGCCGTTGGTCCCGGCTGTCATTCGTGGATATCTGAATGTCGTTATGGGTCGTCAGAAGCCCGAAAGTTTTACAACCAGTCTTACCAAGGAGTATCGTATTGCCCAGTAATGAGTTGTGGAGGTCAGGTGGGCAGCTCAGTTACCCCATGTAAATATACTAGTATTGAACTGCAGTCAATAAGACTGGAAGCTGACCCAAAGATAGTTGGGAAAACGCAAGGCAGATGATAATTAAAGAGTACAATTTGACTCTTACTTCAATGACGATTTTTTCTCCATCAGACAACACATACCAACGCAAGAAAGAAGCAGAGCAGCAACAAAAGCGTCTTCTAGAACAGGACGTACAGCTGCAACGGCTGAGGAGTGCCCCGGGAGGGAACGACAACCTGACCATGGCCTTCAACCCTCACTACGGGAGTGAGAGCATACTGCCGCAGGGCATCGACGTCAGGGGCTTGCCGCAAGTGTCGCGGGAGAGTCTGAAGCTGGTTAAGTGAGTATTTATTTATTTTATACTTTATGCACACACATGTACAGAGGCGGACTTAATGCCATAGGCATTTTCTACCAGTCGACCTTTGGGTGATGCAGAGACAAACAGTGGTAGGAGCAATAAATTAGAAGAATAAATTAAGTGCACAAAACTATCTATTGTTTAAGGAATAAATGCTTACCCCCTTATTACGAAACAAGGTTTTTGTTTAGATCAGGTTTAACCTACCAAGCCAGTTTATGAATTAAGAACCAATATACACAAATGCAGTTTTTTTTTAAGAATTTAGAACCCAACGTTTTTAAAAACGCAGTTCTTTAAAACAAGACTGACAACATAGCCCGGTGTTAAGTTAGATCGTGTTTTGTAATAAGACGGTAATGTCTAGGAATGGAATAAAAGAAATACAGCTCAGCAGCTTTGTTTACCTTCTACAACTACATTCATTCAGCAATGAATGAAGTCAAGCTCCTGTAAAATAAAATTGATGCAATTTTTACGTTGAATTTGAAACAATTCTAAGTGCTGTGCGCATGTCGCCGGTGTCGCGTCCAACCTTGTCTGTGGCACATTTTTTGTCTGTGTCCCAGCACGAACCTAACCAAGACCATAAACATTTTGTAGTCTTGGTCACTCTGACATGTGTTTCTAAATGTTAGCTAAAAAGGTTACTACGTATAATTGAAAGGACTGGTCTGGTGGTACCTACTCTCTAAGCACGGAATTCGTAGTTCCAGCCGAAGTACCCTCCTCCGTATCACCTCCGGATCGAAACAGTTAATTGATTAACTCTTTCGGACAGGTGAAACCGGAGTTAGGACAACTGTCAAATCTTGTTGTCGTTCATTTTTAGTTCGGGCCCCAAACAAATCTTACGTTTGGAGGAAATCCCGATTAGGGGTAGGGTTCATTTCGAAGCATCTAACTACATTCGGACGGGCCCGTTTCTTCGTTGATGGACGTTTAGGTAGAGTAGGGCAGGGGTTTCGCAATTACGCCTGGACAAGCGTTTTTAAAGCGACGCATTTCATAGCTGCTTCTCTGATAATCGGCGATACGCCATTTTAAGAGGCTGTCTATCGTCAACGCGAGCGTTATTGAAAAGCTTGTTGTTTCATCCAACGCAATGGGAAATGAATGAGAGCGCGATAACATCGAACGAAAACTGGCGCGCTGAGATTTCATAAAACTTGTTACAGGAAATGTTGTTTTTTTTTTTTAAAATTGCCCTACAAGTTTTTGGTAAAAATGTTTGTAATTTAGAATCCACATTACATGTGCGAGGTCCCTAGCAAGACGTTTACTTTATTTTTCCAATGCATGAGTAGGTACATTATAGACGGCTTTGGGCGCGTATATTTTATCTGTTTTTCGGAACAGATAAAATGTATGCAAAAACGCTGATTTTCAGAAGTCTTTACTGAATTTGTTTCTCATTTTTTTTTATTGCATGGAAACCTATTTATGCCTCATTAATTGACACTATTTCTCCAAATTGCTCCATACGGGTGGGGCACATCTGAATGAAAATAAATTCGAAAATCATAATCATAAAATCATAGATATAAACCACGACTCGTTTTCACGTTCGAGTGTTTGTATGCGAATCATGACGGGTTGGCCGCTCTTAACAGGGCAAAGTATTAAGGTGACACTTGCCCATATTTTTTCCATACAAACCTCGGGAGGGTTTTACTCCACTGTTTGACTATGTACATCAAAAATTAAACATGGTATGGTTTTGTCTCGTTATTATTATTGTCTGTACGGAAACAGAATACTAAAATAAAAAGCCATTAAAAAGTTATGAGCCAACAAAGATTCGTTTTTCTTGCTAATTTAACCTAACTTTGAGCGTGTTTAAGTATTATAAGGAGTGTAAAATCTCGAAAACCAAGACGGTACCGACAAAGTTCAATTAACAATAAATTCAATAAACTTTATTGGTCATTGATTTATGCAGTGGTTTTTTCATAAAACCCGATCTTCTGAAAGACTTTTCTTAATTTTTTCGCATTTTTTTTCGCAAAAATGCTCCTGCATCTCACTCAATAAGGTTGTGCGTGTAGACTAGCGTCTAACTGCTCACCACTGATGCTATCTCTGTCGGATACGAAGCCTGGTGAGACAGCGTGATTTTTAGCCAGGCCCACCAGTGAGTTCGAGCCCGCGCAGTGTCCCCTTAAGAACACATTGATCGCAAGGAGACAATTATAAATTAAAATAATAATAGGTCTTTACCTATGAAATTGCCGTTTTGTATGAAAAAATTTAAACGAATTTTTTTCATGAATTTTTTATTTGTATTAATCGAAGTAATCACCCATGCAATCAATGCATCTTTGCCATCGCAGTGGCAGTTTATTGATGCCCTTCTTAAAGAAATCAGCTGGACGGGAGGCAACAAATTCTTCAAAGGCATTTTGTACTGCCTCTCGGGTATTAATTTTTTTTTCCCGCCAAGAAGTTATCCAAATTCTGGAAAAAGTAGTAGTCTGTAGACGCAAGGTCTGGTGAGTAGGGCGGATGACGGAGAGCTTCCAACCCCAGTTCTTGCAACTTGGAGACCGTCTGCTGTGCAGTATGAGGTCGCGCGTTGTCGTGCAGGAGCAGCGGAGACGAGCGATTGACCAATGCTGGTTGGAGATGCGCCAGCTTCTCCATCATTGTGTTCAGTTCTTCACAGTACACATCTGCAGTAATGCTCACCCCGTTTGGTAAGAAGCTGTGATGAATCACACCGGCGCTAGACCACCAAACAGTGACCATCACTTTTCTAGGGGTAAGTTTTCGTTTAGGGCATTGTTTAGGTGCTGAACCAGGATCCAACCAACTTGCTGAGCGCTTACGGTTATCAAACAGAATCCATTTTTCATCGCAGGTAACAATGCGGTTCAAAATTCCTTCATTTGTGTGTCTGTTGAGCAGTGCAAGGCACGTCTCGACGCGTACTTCGCGCTGGCGATCATTGAGTTCGTGGGGCATCCATTTGTCAAGCTTTTTTACCTTGCCAATTTGACGCAAATGGACCAATATTGTTTTGACGCTAACGTCGAAAGCTGCTGCTAATTCAGCCGTAGATTGTGTATCATCAGCTTCCACAATCGCCTTTAATTCGTCATTGTCGACCAAAGTCTTCGGACGACCGCGAGGTTCATTTTTCAGGTCGAATCTTCCAGAACGGAAGCGAGCAAACCAATAGCAGGTGGTGCGTTGGTTTGTAGTGTTAGCTCCGTAAACGTCGTTGATGTTGCGTGCCGTTTGTGCCGCGTTGCTGCCACGACGGTACTCATATTCCATAATTACTCGAATTTTTAACGTATCCATGATGACGAAAAAGATTGAAATGCGATGAAAATGTAACACTAATCAATAAAGAAATGACTACTTTTAGAAAAAAAAAACCATGTTTTTAAAATAAAATTAATTTGAAATTAGAATTCTTAGCCAAACAAAAATTATTTTGATTTGAAATGGCCAGTACTGCAGAACGGCAATTTCATAGGTAAAGACCTAATATAAATTAAATACGAATGTATTTCTCAACTTATCCGCAACATTATCATATACCTATTACGGCATTGTTATTAAAATAACACTAACTGCAAAAAATACCATTTACTTAGGGGATATAGCAGTATCTTTTGCCACGGGTGCTTTAATGAATGGACGTTACAAATTTACTGCTGGATAGTTTTTTGCGCCACTTCTTCCCGACTAAACCACGGGCGGGCGTGCTGGGGGTCTGTTTTATACGTAATTTTGACGTTCAAAAAGAGCTGTCTCTCAGCCTAGTTTGAATAAATGACTTTTGATTTTGTTTTATCTATACTATTATTGATCGAAGAATCTATATGAATAAAAAGAAAAGTCCTGACTGACTGACTGACTCATCAACGCCAAGCCCAAACCCTTGGACCTAGAAGGCTGAAACTTCACACAGAGGTTCCCTTTATAATGTAGACAAGGAATAACGAAGGATTTTTCGAAATTCAACCCCTAAGGGAGTTAAATAGGGGATGAAAGTTCGGGCGAAGCCGCTGGCAAAAGCTAGTTTATTTATAAAAGCTCACATTCGATTTTTGAATATATTTTCTTTGGAAAAGTTTTCATGCGAATTGGTAGTTGATGTTCCAAATTGAAATCATATTATTGATTAGCTATATTGAAACTCAGTACAGTATTAATAGCCGAGTTTAATTTGCATAAAAAATATTTGACATTACCAAGCAGCAGTGAGCAGTGGTGGCCCAGTGGTAACGGCCGCGACTTACGAATTGTAGGTCGTGCGTTCGAACCCAGCCAGGCGCATTACCTTGTGTAAATAATTTCATCACCACTGCTCGCAAATGGTGAAGGAAAACATCGTGAGGAAACCGGCATGTCCTAGAACAAAAAAATCGAAGACTTGTGACGTCTACCAACCCGCACTGGGCCCGCGTGGTGGATTACGGCCCACTCCCTCTCATGGAGAGGAGGCCAGTGTCCCAGCAGTGGGAAAGTTTATAGGCTGAGTATGTATGTATGAATGCATGTACGCAGCAGTGTTTACTAGAAATATTTGCACGACTGATATGTTGAATATAGTGAGACAAAAATATTTTACCATGTTACCATGTAAGTAGGCTATATTCTGGCAAATAAATACATTTCAATTTCAGCATAATCACGCTATAATTGTTAAGTATACCTATGTCTATGGCCATGTGGTGTGAAAAAAGAATAATATAATTGTCAAGGTAATTCAATAGAAGATGGCTCACGTAAAATAAATATTGTAAACCTAAAATAATTGTTTCTCTAACAGTATGCCCTCAGCTATATCATAAAAGGTTATGGGCCGCAAATTTGTGCTGATATAAAGAAGAAAAATGGTAAATGAAATGGAAATATAAAAATCAGAAGAGAATTTTGAGCTGTCAAAAATGGAAATGAAAAAATATGAGGCGATGCCATTTCTGAAAGAGGAAGTAAATTTTCAAACACGGAAATTTCGAATAAATTTTGCTGTTGGAGGAAAAAGGAGTTATAAAAATTATAGAAGCGATAAAAAGTGAGAAATCAACTAAGGAAATGGATATTAAAGCAAGGTCAATAATCGTACAATGTTTATCAGATAAGTACATATCATATATAAAGAAGTGTACAACATCATTAGAAATGATGAAATGCTTAGAAGCCATCTTTGAAAGAAAATCTGTTTTCAATAAATTGCAACTAAAGAAAAGATTGCTGAATTTGAAATGTCAAAAAGATACAAAGCTTCAGGATCACTATCTAAAATATGATAACATGATTAATGAAATTGAAATTGGAGAAAGCATGTCCGAGTCTGATAAAGTGTGTCACTTATTATTAACACTGCCAGATAATTATGAAAATGTAATAACATCACTAGAAACAATGTCAACAGAAAGGAAATCACAATTGATTTTGTGAAAGCAAGATTATTAGATGCTGAGCTAAAAATGAAAAGGGATAGTGAAAATAGAAATCACGAGACAAGTTTTACTACGGAAAATATAGTATGCTATAAGTGTAAGCAAAAAGGACACAAAGCATATCAATGCAGGAGTAACCAAAGAGGTGGTAGATACTTCAGAGGAAATATTTTTGGAAGAGGCAGAAGAACTGATAGAGGTAGAGATGGACAAGCGAACATTACAAAACATATGTTCACAGCATATGATGGAACAATAAACATAACAAATGAGTACATTGAGTCAAACGTAATAGAGTTTATAATAGACTCAGGAGCTTCAGACAACATGGTACAGGATAAATACTAAGATTATATGACAAAAATTAAAACATTAACAGAACCAGTAAGAATAAAAGTCGCAAATGGCGAATATTTAAAAGCAAATGAGAGAGGAATATTAAAAACAGATTTAGAAAGACAGAAACAAAATAAAGTAAAAAGGATAAGATGCGATAATGGTGGCGAATTTAAGAATAGAATAATAAAAGAATTTGCGATACATAATGGGATAAAAATAGAGTACACGAACTCCTACAGTCCACAAATGAATGGACTATCTGAAAGAATGAACCGGACTGTTTATAATAAAGCAAGAGCATTAATGATGGAATCCAACCTTCCGAAAGAATTATGGGGAGAGGCAGTTAAGTGTGCTATGTATCAAATAAACAGATGTCCATCAGCAGCTATAAAATTTAAAACACCAGCAGAGTTATATTATGGTAATTATGATATAGATCATATGAAAATATTTGGATCGAAAGCATGGATGATTGTATTGCCAAGAAAGTCAAAATTTGAGGAAAGAGCAAAAGCAATGAGATTTATTGGATATAGTCCAAATGGATATAGATTGTGGGATCCAGAAAGTAATGAAATTAAAATCTCCAGAGATGTACATTTTGATGAAACAAATGTGAGATATGATGGAATAAGAGAAATAGAAAGAGACAATGAAAGGTCAGTAATATACAGAGAATTAGATGAAAAAGAAAGCAAGCCAAGTACATCAGGACTAAAAGAAAGAAAAGATAAAGATGAGATTAAAGTTACACAACGTCCTACTGTGACTGAAAATGATCAAGACAGTGATGATGAGGATAAATTTGATGATGCAACTGATAAGGTGAAAGTGGTAACACAGGAAAAATATACAAGAAGTGGAAGAAGAATTGTTAAACCAAAAATACTACAAGAATATGAGACACACTATGCTTATAATACAAATATGGAAGATGTTCCTAAAAGTTACAATGAAGCTATAAAAATGGGCTGGAATGAAGCAATTGTTAAAGAGTTGAAAGCTTTAGAAAATATGAAAACATGGACAATCACTGATTTGCCAAACGGAAAAGAAGCAATTGATGCTAAATGGATTTTTGTGAAGGAAGATAATAACCTAAAGAAGGCGAGACTGGTTGCAAGGGGCTTTCTTCAAAGAGATGATGGTTTTACAGTTAACTATTCCCCTGTCGCAAGAATGAGCACTGTCCGCACTTTATCACATGCAGTGCAAAATGATTTTGAAATCCATCAAATGGACATTCCAACAGCATTCCTAAATGGAATACTAGAATCAGATGTATACTTAAAGATACCAAAAGGAGTAAAATGTCACCAAAAAGATAAAGTTCTAAAGCTGAATAGAAGCTTATATGGACTGAAAGAGAGTCCAAAATGTTGGAATGATAGATTAAATGATTTTATTCTGAAAATAGGACTAATAAGATCAAACAATGATTTTTGCATGTATTATAATGATAAATGTTGGATTATAGTTTTCGTAGATGATATTTTGGCAACAGGATGTACAAAAGACATAAATTATGTAAAAGAAGAGTTAAAGAATTTCACGCAAAAGATTTTGGTGAAGTTAATAAGTTTCTTGGAATGGAAATACAGAGAAACGGAGATATTCTAAAGATAACACAAGAAAGGCAAATAGATAAAATGTTGAAAAAATTTAATATGACCGAGGCGAATGGAACGAAAAGTCCCATGACGAAAGGTTTTCAAGCGGATTCAGATAGTAAGTGTATTGATTTACCCTACAGACAATTGATTGGAGGTTTAATGTTTTTAGCGACGGTATCAAGACCTGATATTGCCTTTAGTACAACATTTCTGTGTCAATACTTAGATAAAGCTACTTTAAATCTGTGGACACAAGCAAAACGAGTTCTACGTTATTTGAAAGAAACAAAGACAAGTGGTTTGACCTATGTCAAGAATAACAAGAAGAATGTTATTGAAACCTACTCTGATGCAGATTGGGGAGGTAATCACATTGACAGAAAAAGTATCAGTGGATCGGTTACTTTGTTAAACGGTCATGTGGTAGCATGGTTCTCGAGGAAGCAGAACTGTGTAGCTTTGTCGACAGCAGAAGCTGAATATGTCGCTGGAGCCACTAGTGCGTGCGATTTAATAAATATAAAGGGACTATGCAAGAATCTCAACAGAAGCCAAGATGTGAAATGTGTTCTCTATGTGGACAATAAAGGTTCTATTGATATGACTAAAACTTTTGAAAATAGTAAGAGAACTAAACATATTGACATAAAATATCATTTTATAAAAGATTTAATATTCAAAAAGGAGCTAATAATTGAATATGTAAATACTGTTGAAAATTTAGCTGATATTTTTACAAAAACTTTAGGAATAGATAGATTTCAACAAATGTGTAAGAAGTTAAATATATGCTAAAAATATTTTTAAGTTTTCGCATAATAGGGTGACCAGTAATTTTATTTGGAAAATGTAGAATGTATTGATTTTATTTTTATTTATTATTTTAAGCGATGAAGAATGTTTGATCTTCGATAAAACACTATTAATCGAGGTGGGGTGTTAAGTATACCTATGTCTATGGCCATGTGGTGTGAAAAAAGAATAATATAATTGTGAAGGTAATTCAATAGAAGATGGCTCACGTAAAATAAATATTGTAAACCTAAAATAATTGTTTCTCTAACAGTATGCCCTCAGCTATATCATAAAAATAATATTCCCACTGCTGGGACACAGGCCGCCTCGTTGTGAGAGGGAGTGGGCCGTAATCCACCTCGCGGGTCCATTACGGCTTGGTAGATGTTACATGTCTTCGAATTTTTGGTTCTAAGACACCGGTTTCCTCACGGTATTTTCTTTCACCGTTTTGAGAGCAGTGGTGATGAAATAATTTACACCAAGTAATGTGCCTCTCTGAGTTCGAACCTACGTCCTAAAACTCTTAAATCACGGCCGGTACCACTGAGCCACAGGAGGCAAAGGAATGTTCACACAACCTGCGCCGAAGAGCACTGGCTCTTCGGCGCAGGTGGTGTGAACATTCCTTCGCCCTCGGGTAAAAGAATAAGAAAATACGAAAAGAGTATAGTGCGATATTTTAATCTGTGCCTATTTATTTTCTAATCATATTATGAATCGGTTCCCAGGGCTCTCGGCCAAGGCGCCTTCGGCGAGGTCTACCAAGGTCTCTACCGGCACCGCACCGGCGACACGGTAGAAATGCCGGTAGCTGTGAAGACACTCCCGGAGCTGTCTACCGGACAGGCTGAGTCCGACTTCCTAATGGAAGCCGCAATCATGGCCAAGTTCAGCCACCCTAACATCGTGCATCTTATTGGAGTGTGCTTTGATAGGCATCCGAGGTTTGTATTTAGAATTTTATACAGGTTACAAAATTTACCAGTGCGCAAACTGTAATCATGAATTCAGCATATCATTCTAGCGTAGAAATCTCTCGTCAAAAAAAAAATTGCGGGTTCATTCCGCTGTCAAAATGTATGGAACAGCTAATTTTTTTTTGTATAACCGACGAAGAATTTCTACGCTAGGGGGTCTAAAATGATATGGTGAATTCATTGTAATAAATAAATAAATAAATTTATTATAAATACCATACACCATAAATTATTACTTAATAAATTATGGTGACTGTAAGAATGTTCCCAATCCATTATTTCATATGTTCGAGCAAATTGTATGCTCAACAACATAAATGACGTTATAAATGTTGTTGAACTGTCAAAATGTTAGACATTCCTATCTACTGTTAGTGTGGTACGCAATCACCCCGTTTTTTAGGTTGGGAACTCAGACCAATATTTTTTTTTATTGGTCTGATGTTGGGAAATCATCAAATAACTTCTCCCGCTGTTCGTGTCAGACTTTTACTGACTAAAACCCACCCGTGTTCCCTCGGTAGCCTGTGTGCCAGGGGCCACGGTATCTGTTTCGAACAACCCGCTCCCCTGGCAAACGCAATCACCCCTTTGAAATACATAATTTCTTATTCAACTTTTGTCTTTACGACAAAAAGCATTACTTCACGTATATTCGTGATATATCATATTTAAACATTTCATCTATAAACCACGATACAAATCTACAATTTGATATAAGAAAAATTCCACCACCAGGTTCATAGTCCTGGAGCTGCTAGCAGGTGGAGACCTGAAAAACTTCCTCCGTGAGAGTAGACCGAAGCCCGAGCGAGCCAGCGCGCTCACTATGAAGGATCTACTGCTGTGCTCCATAGATGTGTGCAAGGGGTGTCGGTATCTGGAGAGCAAGAGGTTTATACACAGGTAAGTTTCTTGATCAATGGGCCTCATAAGAAGGCTGAAAGTCACCCTAAGAGCAATGGAGAGGGCTATGCTTGGAGTTTCCCTACGTGATCGAATCAGGTATGAAGAGATCCGCAGGAGTACCAAGGTAACCGACATAGCCCAAAGAATTGCCAAACTTAAGTGGCAGTGGGAGGGCACATTGCTCGCAGAAGATGGCCGATGGGGCGAAAGGTTCTGGAGTGGCGACCGCGTACTGAAAATCGTAGCGTTGAAAGTACTTCCACAAGGTGGACAGATGACCTGGCGAAGGCCGCAGGAATCCGCTGGACGCGAGAAGCACAACACCGGTCGAAATGGTGGTGCTTGGGGGAGGCCTATGTCCAGCAGTGGATGTCTTTCGGCTGAAATGATGATGATGATGAAGTTTCTTGAAGAATTTTATAAATATCCTACGCATATGATTAGCGTCTTGTGATGGGTTGTTGAGCTCCCTAAAATATGGTTGAGTTTCACGATGACTGATGCTTGTATGCCGTCTGTTGGGACAGCTCAGCTCAAAGCTGCAATGGCTCTTTCTTGGAAGGCCTTTCCAGGCACAGTCCTGCATTGCTAGACTCTCATAAAATTCTAAAAATATAATATTTGGACTTTAAAAAGAGACCAAGATCTTTCAGTTCATCTCGGGGATCAGTTAGCTCGGAAATGCCGGCGTCATCCAAATATTGATATGTAAAGTGTATCAAAAGATCTACGTACAAATAAACATTTGCAACCAGGATTTCGATTTCCAAAAGGTAGATTTGCACATAGCGCGAAAATGCTGCTTTCCTAAATACTTTCTAATTAATGAGCGAAACATCAATCGCTATTAAACGATAAGTACTAACTTTATTCAAGCTGGTTTCCATACATTACTTCTAAGGCCTGAAACTGCGTTAAGCGGACGCCCGCACGGTTTTATACAAATGTGCCCCGTCGCGGTCCCAAGCGTGGGTGTCCGTCGCGGGGTAGCGGTAGCACGTTCCCGTGGGATAATTTCTGTCATCCACGCGGATCTCGCGACGCCGCGGGCAGCAGCTAGTCGTAAATAAAATGTCCCCGCGACTGGCATCGTCCCGATCCCACCTCGCGTGTCCACGCACAATTAGACCCGCGACGGTTGACCGCCGCGGTCGCCCGCATAACGCAGTTTCAGCCCTAAAGGTTTCAGGTCGAAACGTTATTATTACAATTGTTAGGTTCCTTCTTGTGAAAATGTAACTCTCTGTTCTACTTCTAAAGTGAGAATTATACTATCCAATTTTTAGGAAATCCAATTATGAAATCGAAAGATGTAATCGCAGTTAGAACAGTTAGATCCGATTTAGTGAGATTGGAAGGTCCCGACCGCACTACATTGACTAAACTGTTGCATCAGAAGCGCATAAGAGTCATCTGTCCGGTTATGAATTCGATTTAGATATTCCAGTGTGATCACCAGCTCCCAATTTCTTAATTAGAGTGTTCCTAGTTAGAGTTTAGATAGATAATGTAATACGTACTTAAGATGGATTTCAGAAGCAACATGTTGTGTTAACATTTAGGCCGCTTGAATTTTAAAAACAAAGGATCGCACACCCATTCCGTGTGGTGCCAGACGTAAAGAATAGCACCATCCCATCACTTCCAGTGGGTGTCGTAGGAGGCGACTAAGGATCTTACTAGAGAATGGGCAGCAGCGTTCTCTATGCATTTTACCACCATACTGCGATTGCCAACCCGCTTGCCAAGCGTGGCGATTATGACAAACCCCCCACATTGGAGGAGACTTATGTCCAACAGTGGACGTCTTTCGGCTGAATGATGATCACACACCCTAAAAGCACCTTTATCTACTTATCATCTCCACTCCCAGGGACATAGCAGCCCGCAACTGCCTCCTAACGTCCCGCGGGCCGGGCCGCGTGGTCAAGATAGCCGACTTCGGCATGGCGCGCGACATCTACCGCTCCGACTACTACAAGAAGGGCGGGAAGGCCATGCTGCCCATCAAGTGGATGCCACCCGAAGCTTACATTGATGGAGTGTTTACTATTAAAACTGATGTTTGGTGAGTGGTTTTGTTTGTAAGTCATGATTTTGATCACAATAATCCTTTGTTGTAAGATTACCAATATCTTGTTCCGTCGCGAATTGTGTCATTGTTTATTTTCATATTTTTTCCAAACGTTTTCTTGTCTCTAAGTCATAACAGCTGCACGGGTCGATTGATCGGATTAAGATATACTTGCTGCGGCTTGTCCGTGGATGGGTGACCAACTTTACATACAAAGACCCCTCCGTGCTCGGAATGCACGTTAAGCCGTTAGTCACGGCTGTTATTTGTGGATCTTTAACAGTCGTTACGGGTCGTCAGAAGCCCGAAAGTCTGACAACCAGTCTTTATCAAGGGGTATCAATAGGCAGTCGCTCCATGTAAAATACTGGTATTCAGCTGCATCCGGTTAGACTGGAAGCCGACCCCAACGTAGTTGTGAAAAGGCTAGGCAGATAAAGATATAGTTTTCAGCTCAAAGGCTAGTAAGCTAGTGTATCTTATGGAAGAAAAACGGTGACTTCTGTCATACGCCGAAAATTCATTGCTATCATTAAAACCACATTTCCAAAGAAGGACAAATGATTAACTTCGAAACTCTTTAATAGTTATTTCTTCCTTTATCCAACTCATAAGCCTTTTAACAGCGGCTTAGCACGAGCACCGATTTGTCGACGGAAGAATAGACATGACTATTAAAAAATAAATGATGTACAATAGGATAAGATGGCTATGTTTTTCTGTTCATTATCACAGTTATGGTTCTAAACTAATCATGATTTTGTAGATAATCGTATATACTGTTACGAGCTAGGGGTTCGTGACAATTAAAAACTGCCGATATGAATTACCAAAAATAACACTTTAATAAACACACTAATAACACAACACAATAGCACTACGGATCACTCTTAAGTCGCACTTGAAGATTGCTTTAGATGTTCTCGCATGTATCGTTTCCAATGAACTACCCCGAGACGCGCTTCGTTCCCGCTTATATAGGGCCCTCGGATAGTTCCAGAACCTTCTACCGTAGAAGCATCTAAAATTTTCGAGTACATATCGGCCCTGACCGAACACATGTCGATAGTTCCAGAAAGTTCTAGCATCGAACTTTCTAGAAAGCTCCTGACCATTAATTCCGCTCTTCGATAAGAGATGGCGCTAGTGGCAACCAAACATTAATTGTGCGGCGCAACAATACTTTGTGGCCGTCGAATAGAAAGTTATAAGATTAACCACGAAGCAAGAGTAGCAATTGCTAGGGGCCCGCGCAAAAGGCGGCCCCGCCTATTTAACCTCCGCCTGAGTGAAATTTATGTACCTACCTAATGGAAAATTTCTAATTGTGACTTCTAAATATCAATATTAAGTGCTCAATTTTTTTTGCCACTTTATACTTGAGAGCCTACAACACATCAAGGGACAACAGAATTAGCTACGGGCCCCACACTTGCTTAATCCGGCACTGCTGATGAACCTTCCTCATAAATCACTCTGTCTATTAGTGAAAACCGTATGAAAATCTATTCAGTTGTTTTTGAAGTTATCGCGAACAGAGAGTCGCAGTTTTAAAATTTATGTAGAGATGATTGGTGTTGCCCAGTTTCAATAGAACATCGTACACTCGCAGGTCTTTCGGAGTGTTGCTGTGGGAGGTGTTCTCACTGGGCGTGATGCCGTACACCGGCTGTGCAAACAGGGAGGTCATGGAGATGGTCTCCGGAGGAGGCCGGCTGGAGAAACCTTACGGTAAGTCAACAAAAAACAAAAGAGCTCGCGTTACATAAATATAGTTATACAAAGTGTAACAGAATACAACACACACACACAGTGTAAAAAAACATACCTACCACCAATTAAGCCAAAGAAAATTCAAACTTATTTCAAGGTTGTAAGACTCAATTTTAAATGATAATGCTTGGGTCAACACGATTTTTTTAATAATAATAGATAGCTTTAAAAAATGTATCATTATTCTATAACATTATTCAAAGCATTGACGGAAAGTACCTAAGTGTCTTCGTCGTCAAATAATACACAAAGATGACAAAGATGCACAATATTAGATATACTCACATACATTTTCATCTTATACAGGGTGTCCACAAGAAATTTACAGGCTAATGTGCGAGTGTTGGAACCCAACGCCGACCGAGCGACCTTCATTCGCGCACATGTACGAGAGGATGCAACGGTTTGTGCAGGTATGTGGGACACAGAAATAAGCTTACTGCGATGTTGCAAGCGATAATTATTAATTCCAGGCGAACTGTATTTAAGGTGGTAGGGATATCAGATATATCAGCACATGATTCTAGCTACACACCCTAGGGAAATTCCTCACGAGGGGGTCATTTCGTCGATTATTAAAGAAAATAACATCTATGTCATAGAAAAGTGCAGTACTTACGCGATCAAATTGAATGGAACTGCCATTTATGTTTTAAATAATTGACGTGAAATTTAAACGCAGGAGCGTTCAGAATCATATACTGCGTTTAGGATTGCCAACATATTTTCGACAAAATATATTATTTTTCGAAATAACCTGTAAAACATATAATACCCTTCAAAACAATATAGCAATTTTTAGAAAGAGCAAAAAATGGACAAAGATAATACTTGTTACTTATTTATCTCATAAAACTATTCTTTTTTGCATTGCTTGCATTTTTTACATTGTTTTGTCTAAAATAATAGTGTCATAATATGTTTTATTACATTCAATTTTTTTTATAAATCAAAGGCTCAGTTTTTATAAATGAGATACTTCTGATTCTTTCTTCTTATTGATTTGACATTATTGAAAAGTTCGGAACGCATTATGACAGATGAGTATGGATACATGCTATTGCATCGGCCAAAAGTTAATTAAAAAGCGCGTTCATAATTTTTTTAATGAAGGAGTTTTTTATTAGTTTTTAGTATTGAAAATATAGTATTTTTACGTACTATATATTTTTTCAACAGTAAATAGTACGCATACCCGAAATATAGTACAATACTATATATTGGCAACGCTAACTGCATCCATGGTAACAGGTTGTGCATCGACGTCTCTACCATCCGGTTTTTTTTTTAAAGATGTCATCTTCATCATAGACTCCCGTTTAAAAAAAACACTTGTCATAGAAGCGCTTATTCCAGGAATAAATACTAATTCATGTAAAGCTACCAACAATAATACTGTCCCATTTCCTCACTCCACCCACCATTTCCCCGCAGGACCCTGCGATAGTAAGCGCGCCGCTACCGATAGTGCGGTCACTGTTACCGCCGCACACGGAGATGCCCACCAACGCCAACGGACCGCAGGTGAGTAATCGAGTTTGATTTATGATAATAATCAATTTTACAAGAGGCATTGTTCCGGAAAAAAGTAATTGAAAAAAAAATAGATTTGTAACAAAAAGAGATTTAAAAAAACTTCATGAAAGAAATAAGAAAATTTGTATGTGGGTAGTCATAAATGTTAGCCGTAATGTGGTCGTTTTATTTGTAAATATATTATTTTTGTCACAGTAAAAATTATTAGTTAAATAATTTCAGTAGTTTCACGGACACCTTGTATACACTTTGTAGATTTACCCCGATTTAGTTGACCGAATTATTATATATTTTAAGTTCGAAAATATTATTAGTAAAATACCCGTATAATTTTTATAGAGTCTAGGACCACATTAAGAAAATATTTCTAACGGAACAACGCCTCTAATAAAATAGTAAAATTCTAAAAAAAAAAAACTGTAAAAGGTCCCTTTCACAAATGAGTGTATAGCCCACCTAATGATAAAAACAAAAATAACTAATGAAATCAAAAATACTAATACGTACAACATTTTTCTCTTTTTTCCAAATGTTTTCGCTCTGGCTACTAGAAGCAAGTAAATGGATTTTTTTATTAATAAAACATATAATTATACATTTTATTTTCTAATTCGGTGTTAGCGATCCTTTTGAGAGCCCGTGCTTACGAGTTCGCATGACTACCTCCATTTTTATTTTTATTTTCTGAAACTACCCGCCCTCTCCTTGAATGAAATTCGCGTAGATAACTAGATCCCCAGTAGTTTAGCCAGAGATTCATTGGAATGTGAAAGAAAATCATCAATATAATCGCATGTTTTTCCATAACATGGTTCAGTTCATTTAATTATTTATTAATTTTTTTCGCCACCATCATTGCTTACATTTCAAAGAATCTCTAAGATCGGTTATTTCAGAGACTTGGGTGTTTACTTGCCTAGTAGCTATAGCGGGAATCTATTACCTATATATCTATTTTCTTTTATTACCTTTGTCCCTGCCTCTGGGTTTTGTAAAATGAATCTTAAGGTTTATGAATTAAAGTTAAATGTAAGTTATTTTTAGTTTCAAGTTTTTACAAAACACAGTGGTATGCACGCGTAGAATTAAAAGTGAAACACAGGGAGATTATTCTAATCAATTAAATTGTCATATAAAAAAGCTTTACCGCAATTTTTTGACAAATATTTCGTCGTTCGATTTGATAAAGGTTCAACTTATCAAATATTACTGAATAATGATTTTTATATAAAAATTACAATAAAAAGTTAACGTAAAAACGAAACGATTTTTTTAAATTAATAATATTAAGTTGTCTCATAATTAAATGCGCAAAACAACCCTCAACTAACTCTAGAACAAATAATACTATCTCAGGTAACGCTGCTATTGACCTGCCAATTTATCATGTTAAAGAAAACCTGAAAAAGATAGCCAGAATTGCCTCACCCCAAATTAACCAAAATGGATGAGTTGTTTAACACAATGAGCATATACTACGAGTACCACTGAATTTAAAGATGTTACTTACTATATAAACTTGTAAATAGTAATATTGTTTAGCATCAACTTGAGTCGCCAGAAGTCCACAATCTGACAATTAGTCATACCAAGGAGTATCGTATTACCTAGTAACTAGGTTATGGAGGTCAGATAGGCAGGCGCTCCATGTAAAATACTGGTATCCAACAGAATTCTGTTAGACTGGAAGCCGACCCCGACATAGTTGGGAAAAGGGTTGGCAGATGAAGAGGAATGAAGTGCTTGTATATTGTATTTAAGTAGACGAGCCATTGATTGAAATAAATAAAGTTAAAAAACGTAACCAAAAGATATCGGAAAGCTCGTACCTAAAAATCTCCCTGTGGTCGTGTGTACTGAGCGTGGCATGTTGGCAGCGACCACCGGTGTGCGACTACCTCGTGCCGATGTCGCCGCAGGACAACCCGCCGACCAGCAATAGGTAACGCCTTTTCATATCTGAGGGTGCTGGCAGAAAGAGAGAAGTCAGGGGTATAGGAATAAGAAGGATGTAGACAAAGAAGTGGGTTAAAAGAATTTGGCTCCATTTCGAACAAGGGCCTTCTCAATCAAATAAAATCAATAAATGTATGTCGAAAATAATATACCTAGCAACAGGAACAAAATATACATTATAATTATCTTTGTAAGTTATAGTCTTAACGTATTTGAGTATGTCATCTTGATAAATTATTATACCTATATTGTCATAAAACCGGCCATTTTTACCAATTTCAACGATTAAATTATCCAAATAAAGATATTTAGGATGTTTTATACACCAGGAAATATCTTGAATTTTAAATTTACAACAAAATATAAATTACTACTACTTGATAATAAGTCGAAGCCGTATTGAGTAAATTGTATCAGTACTGTACTGAAACTTATTTGTACTATGGATATAGAAGTGTTCGAAATAATACATTACAAACCTGCCAGTATCCTCAAATACTAATAACTGAGCTACTTCTAAAATCTAACTTATATGTGGCACCTCCTTTCACAGTTCGATGTTGTACTTACAACTGTCAGATTACTCATGTGTGTATATCAAAATTTTCTCAAATATTAACAGGTTTTCTCTAATAAAAAAACTAAATTCAGAAGAAAATGAGTTTCAATAGTGTTAAAAATAATAATGTGTTTGTTGAGAACATTTCGATATGAATGCAAGCAGTAACAAAATTTCAAACTGCTTTAGCAAGACTGAGCAGTGACAGCATGCAATAGACGCTGAATCTTCCTTACCAGCTGATGTTTATAATTTAAACAGCGATTATGATAAACAATCAAATAATATGCTACACTTAAATCTATTGCCAGCAGAATTCTTGATGTTATTACAAGATTATTTTTTATATCATGCCAGTTGCTTCGATGCTTAACTGAAACTGTACATTGAACAATCAAATATTAATCTTAAAACATTTTTTAGATCTGGCTATTAAAGATCTACCTTTCCTCCCGTAAGTTTAGTTAAAACGAAACATCATCTAGATTGCATATATTAAGCAGCACTTAAAGTAAAATGAATTAAGATCGTTGACACCGTCTTTTGATAAATGTTATGAACTTGTTACATCCATTTATATTTTCCCTTTTAACTGCCAATCCAAGCAACTCGGCAACCCAATCACAATTTCTACAAAGCTTGTCAATTGCACAATCAATGTACCTGAACCCAAGCCTACTTACAACCTATACCAATGCAAGACACTTGTTGTAGCCCAACGGAACCGCTGGTCCCTCATAGCAAATCGCAAACGGTGGTGCAGGATCAACCAGAAACGGAGGATTCACAATTTCCACCTCTTCTGAAAGGTATTTTGATTATAGAAGAATTTGTGTGTAGGAGCGAAACTGTGTTTGTGTCGATGATCGAGTGCTGAAAGCAACAATATAAATTATGTTAAAGCTGTCATACATAAACTCCTTAGATTTGGGGCGTTCCAACCTATAGCCTCTAGTCTTCACTAGAGGCCCAATTTCGAATGCATTTTGGGGTTTCGCTTCTTCACATTCTTATTCTATGTATTTTACACGATTTTCTTTAAAACTATCGCTCAACGTGTCTAACAGTCCACCAAGGTTCTTCAGGTAACATTTTACTGATAATTCAACGAAAAACCCTTTGTTATGTGAACCGAATGAAACCTATTTATAATTTCCACCATCAAAGAAAATGAACCCACCTAATTTTTTATTGCATCGTGTATTTCATAAGTTGGACAATTTTAGACAAGGATTGATTAAAAGTAAGCTAATACAGTTTGTAATTAAATTATTTCTAAAATAGCATCACAAGAATATGGCAACATTCCAACGGCGTCCCGGACAGGCGCAAACGCAGCAAGACGCGATGTTTGCGCTACCTCCGGCGCCGAGACAAGGACCACAACAAAGTTTCTGCCGTCTAACTCAACAGATAGGTTAGTAATTTAATAAGTAACCCTTCTCTTAAGGTGAAACAAGTCCACATTTTTTCCATACAATCTTCGGGAGGGTTTTACTCCACTGTTTGACAGTGTAGATCAAAAAATAAACATGGTATGGTTTTGTCTCATTATTAATATTCAATTCAATTTATTTATTTCAGATAAATTATCATCCATAGGTAGATACTTACATGTTTTTTTTTAAATATTACAATAAGAAAGGGAATACAAAAATAGACACAGAATTGTAGAAACATTAAACATTTGATCAGGACCGCACTACTCGTACATGTAGTTTTGTCCAATGCTCCATGAGGGAGCAATCTGCGTCCATTCTCCCTGCAATAAGCTGCAGGAAGCTGTTGGGGCTGCCCCGTATGCGGCGCATCAGAGACGCTATTCTTTTGCGATGTATCGCTTGAAAGGTATCCACTTGAGCGTCTGCAAACATACCTGAAGCGCTACAAAAGCGTGACAACCCCATCAACATCCTGAACGCGTTATTGTATTGCAGGGCACTGTAAGTCTTCTGCGTGTGCTTCACCCATAGGCTACACGTATAAAAAGACTGACAGTATGCCTTGAATAAACTTATTTTTACCTGAGCAGTACAACGTGCAAACCTACGGGCCAGCATATTAGCTCTGACTGACAATGCCCTGCGTTCCCTTTCAATATCCAGATCATCTGCGAGTGTCTCGGTGACCCAGTGGCCCAGGTACTTAAACTGTGCCACTCTTTTGAGAGCACTGCCGTCCAAAGTGACCTGTGGTATGGTGTCATAACTCTTCGCACCGGACTTGAAAATCATCATTTCACTCTTTGCCGTATTATACCTGACCCCGTGGGCCTCCGCATAGCACTCGCATAACTTTAATAAGCGCCTGAGGGCACTGATCGATGGGCTCAGCAGCACCATATCATCGGCATAACTTATATTATTAACAAGAACTCCATCAATCGAGCACCCTACCGGAGTGCTGCTGAGCTCACGGACCAGCCGATCCATGTACAGGTTAAAGAGCTTGGGCGAAGTTAGACCACCCTGTCTTACACGCCACACTCCAACCTATACGCATCCGATAGTGATCCTACCTGACGTTGTTACGCTAATTGCCATACCAGTATTTAAGGAGCGATGTAAATTCGTCAGGAAGTTCAGTCTCACTCGACAACTTCTGCCACAGCTTGTCATATACAACCAGGTCGAACGCCCTAGAAAGGTCTAAGAAACAGGCATTATTGTCGGTACGGAAACAGAATACTAAAATAAAAAGCCCTTAAAAAGTTATGAGCCAACAAAGATTAGTTTTTCTTGCTAATTTAACCTAACTTTGGGCGTGTTTAAGTAATAAAAGAAGTGTAAAATATCCAAAACCAAGTCGGAACCGACAAAGTTCAATTATCGATAAGTTCAATAAACTTTATTGGTCATTGATTTATGCAGTGGTTTTTTCATAAAACCCGATCTTCCGAAGGACTTTCCTTAATTTTTTCGCGAATGTTTTGCTATAAATGCTCCTGCATCTCACTCAATAACGTTGTGCGTGTAGACTAGCGTCTACCTGCTCATCACTGATACTATCTCTGTCGGATGCGAAGCCTGGTGAGACAGCGTGATTTTTAACCAGACCCGCCAGTGAGTTCGAGCCCGTGAAAAGTGTCCCTTAATACAACCAGACAACCAGATGAAAAAGCATCGACGTTTTATGATAACTAATAGTCATGGTCGAAATTCGAACATAATTCATTTAAGTTGAATAATGTAAGAATATTAAGTTTCTGCATTAAATCTCCATATAAACTTTAACTGTGCCACATACTCCTCCGTCCGCGAAATTTTTGTAAAAAGGGATACAAAGTTTTTGCTTCACAAATAAATATTATACCTAAAGATTATCGAATGCTATGTAACCACAAGGAAGCTAGTGGAAAGATATAAAGACAGAAATAGTCGATATTTTACGGGTTTAACAAGCGTACCCACAATCCGGACCAACCGAAAATTCTTGTCAATAGTTATCACATCTGTGGAATCTAAAGAATATAGGGACCCTGATCGTTCATATAAGCAAGTGACGATGGCGAAAAAAGTTGGAAAATCTACCTTGATAATATATTTTCCATGTTTTTAAATCATTGCTAACAATAACTTTTAACGACACAAGTGGCTCATTGAAACAACCGACAAACCACTACGTTTTAACTGCCAAAAATCATACTATAGTTCGTTTTTTAAACCCAGATACTAATTTGACAGGTGTCAAACTAAAGCAAACACATAAATGATGAAATGTCTGATTAGTATTTGGGATTTAAAAACGAATTTTATTTTACAAACATTAGTTTAACACATTTCCAGATTGCTAAGCTCAGCAGAGGGTCCGTCACTGGACGAGATAACCTCGGAGTGTGACGACAAGCCAGTCATTTGGGAAACATCGTTCACCGAGCCACCGCGCCTCGCGACGCCGCGCCAGAGCATCGATAATGGACCTGCCGTGAGTTACACTATATTATTGCTGTCTTAAATCTAGCCAGGATTTTTTTAACAACCGACCACCTTCGATTTTCTTTAGATCCTTTTATTTCACAAGTTTTTGACAAAATACATAGATGGAGGTAGAGTTCGTATGCCTAAAAGTATTTCCAGACAGCCTCAAGCCTAAAATTGACTGCCTTAATTGAATGATCGGTGACAGTTTAGAGAGTTGGATCATTGACATGAATGTTATGAACGAACAACGTCATTCTAATGTAATCTAACTTACAGGTCGAGAAACTAATAAGCATTACCCCAACCTCGCCCAAACCACCTGAAAATGCCCTAACAAAAGCAATAGAGACAAATGTCATAGACAAAACAAATCACAAGAACACTTTGATGCCGGAAAGGAAAACAGCGCCCATAGCATCCCCAGACCCACCCCGAATTAACGCATGGGCAAAAGAATCAGTGAAATACACTCCAAAACCGAAACCCCTTTGCCTCGATGCGGCACAACTTGAACAAAACTTGAACGCGTTAAAAAAAAATAGCGGATCTGTCAACTTGACAACGATGAACATGAACATTTTGCCGCCATACATCAACGTTGTAACACCAAACAAGTTATCAGAATCAAAAACCATTCAAATAGACCCTAAAAAGGCGGTCATAGATGACCTGCCGAAAGAAACCGAGCCGAAAGAGGAAAAGGGGAAATTGAAGCAATCGAATTCTGCGGCGAGCTTGCTCAACGGACCGATGACTGATGTGCCCTACGCTGACAGTGATAACGCGTCTTCGAGTTCCAGCAGTAACCAGATGAACAAGAAGTTCGATGATAGGAATATAGTGAACAAACAGGGTAGTAATGGCGAATATGTCGGCGACTCCGAGATTAGCTGTTAGACGATAGATGGCGCCAGTGACAGTGGTTGTGTTAAAACTGTGCCACCGAGACACTCAGTGAAATGTTACATATTACTAGTTGTAAATATTTTAAAAATAAATAGACTTTGTGATGATACAGATATTATAAATAAATATTTTATTTTGAAATTTTTGTATTTTTATCGTACGTGTACAAAATGTTTTTTATTTCCGTTACGGATAGTAGTTTATTTGACAAAATGGCTTCCTCGATGCTTATAGTCATAGTTTATTGTTGCTCAATTAGCTCAATGTTTTGCGAACAAAATATTACCTAGAAGAAATAAAGGCAGTTAGTTTTTCTACTTAGATATTTTATCGGAAAATCAGTTGTGTAATTTTAAATAAAACTTTTTGTAAATAAACTGGGCTTCGTAGCTATTTATTTTATAAAATTTTGTATAATTATTTCTGGCGTATTTAAATATAACGACTTCGGACGCACGTTTGGTCTCAAACATTTCTACAAATGTTTGTGAATTAGACACAATTTTATACAGAATTTTAAACAAATTTACACCCGGTGATACATTTGTTTAAAGATTTGAGAGTAAATGTGTTCTGAAAATGTTGAACTTTACATATTTTGAAAAACAAACGCACAGGCGAAAATTATATTGCTTCTTAAATATTTAAAACTTAAATTAAGACCACGGGAACGAATTATACGATTCTGTCTTTATGTTAAACTTTCAGGACCTTTCGTAGATTTTCGTAATTACATGACACAAAACATACAATATCAGTCTCATTGTAAACTACTTATGTTCATTATTATTGTTTTTCATTTAACAAGAGAAAAATCACGAAAGGCCCTTTTCTCATTCCTAGACTAAAAATAGACACCGTAGGCGCTTAAAATGTTTGTAAATAATAATAAAAATGTAGGTATCTATGTACATCCGCCCTTTAAATTAAACATACGAAATACATATATAACGTTTCACGTAGATGTACAACAGGTAAAACTGTTTTTCGTTTGTAAAAACTTTATGTGATGTTAACTAAGATATTCTGGAGTTTTCTTTTAGTGTTGTTAGATTTGCCATAATATATAAATATACACTTTAGAAAATATAAAAAAATAGATTTATTATATATATTTATGAAATTAAAAATGTGAAAAAAATACTCACATGAATGCTTTAATTACTGTAAGATAGTTTAAGATAAGGGTTCTGTTATGTTCACTCGTAGTAGTGCCATTTTTTTTAGTTACGCCAACTTGGATGTGCATTTAGTTTCGTTTTAGGCATGAAATTACAGGGTATCATGGTAATTTTCCTTTCTATTCAGTTAAATAATCCATCAAATCTTTTGTTCGGTTCAGGTATTGATTCTCTTGAGCACCAACTACACTTAAACGACAGTATTCTATCCTATTCTAAACGACAAGATGAGAAAGGGATGGTGACAGTTGAGCTGTCACACTAACCCAGGACATTATGTCACTCATTTTGAAGTTTTGACTCAACCCTTGAAACGTCATAAACATACTGCTTTCTCTTTCTTGTTATATCTGCGAGGAAAGGATAGCAACAGTTTAGTTCGTGCTATGAGAATCACCTTTCAAAAATACTTAAATGTTTCTCTTGTGCCAAATCTTGACTTCTTTGTGTGATACTGAAATCATTGTGTAGTCTTCGACTTTTATAGCTTAGTTTAGAGTTGAGGTGTAAACCTCCTTTCGGACCACAAAAGAAGTTATGGTGACTACCCGGTATTATTTTTAGTCACACATAACCTAGATCTAAACTAAGCTATGAATGTCGGTATTAAAGCTATGCTGAATTATATTCACATTAGATTTTCAGTTCGTTTTTCGATAAAATATTTGAGGATGTAGGTACACTCAAAATTATTTGAATAAATACCAGTATTAGTAAGGATATTTAAAATAGTTTTTAACTATATTTAATATTGTAAAAAGGATGTACAGATACAGAATGTTGTTTTTTGTATTTTTCTGCGATGTATAATTGTATTAAATAGGTAAAAAGAAAAAACTCGGAGGATTGTCGTTTTGAGTTAAGCCATTTTTTAGCATCTTTTAGTTGTCATTATTTAGCATTAGTATAAAAAATCCTGTTACTAATTTGAATAAACAAATCAGAATTACGAAAGCGTCAATCGTAGTCGTAAAAACGACTCTAAATTAAAGACACAAAAATATTACTTGACGAATAACGTTTTACTGTCACTTTAACTTTGCTCAATTTAGAAATTACTTTTGAACTAGTAATGAATCTTTTTAAACCTTTTTTTAATAAAAAAAATATGTAAAGTGGTTGTGAAGTAAGTAGGTTACGAATGAACAAGAGAACGAGCGATGTAAAGAGTTCCTTTTTATTGAAAAAAAATCGAGTGACTTTGAAATGTTATTCTTCATAAGTTTTTAGTTACTTATAAAATTAAGTGTTGTGTACTGGTGTAAAACAACGAAAAAAAATATTATCTAAACATTAAAACAGGAGTTTTAATTTACTTTACGAGATGCAGTATTTCTTTATGTTTTCTAATCCCTCTTGTATTAGGTAATGTAATGCTAAAATAATTAGTATTGAAACTTTATATATTATACGGTATATAAAATACGAAATGAATATGTAAAGTTTATAAAATAACAATAAAACAAAAAAGTGTAATTGATATTCAAAGATAAAATCAATATTATAATAAATGTAAATGTTGTTTTTTTTTACCCTTACCGTCTTGCAAACACAACACTGCTCGTCAGAAATGTCTTCCTTCACTTCAACTAGCTCTCTGTAGCGTGCAATATTATAGGGTGTTTTTATTTTCCAAACAACATCGAGCGATCTATTCTTTAAAATTCTCGCCGTGTAAAGTTGAAAACTTTGGTGAAGTGAATAAACTCAAAACATTTATTTCAATTAAACCATTTACAGGTACTTTTGAACTGTCAAAGAGTCGGACAGTAAGTAAGTTTAAGCTGTTAAAGCCCATTCCAAAACGTTGATGATCTCTATGGAGAAGAGCGGATATGACTCTTTAAAATCAAGATTTTAAATCATGGGTACATGTCAATTCTAAAGGGTCAAATTAAATTAGCTGGCAATACCTACTTTTCTCACGCGTTGATTAACGATGTCGAAAACGAATGAATAAAACCTGACCTTCGTGGGGGAAGGTAAATGCCAGTTGGGGAACCGAATGATCCAACAGACGCGCCATCATCAGTGAGACATTTAATTGAGCATAACTGAGATTAAAGTAAATTGTAATTTGCCAGGGATTTACACTATTTTATAGGTCACTTCACTTAAGTTTTCACGGTGTGATTTTTTGACTGAATACATCGGCTTTTGTCTTCTGTCATAAACTCTGTATAGCCTTTTCTCAACAATGAGGTCGGCTTCGAGTTAAACCGGATGCAGCTGAATACCACTATTTTACACTGCCTATCTGACCTCCACAACACAGTTATGAACTTATGAGGTAATACGATACACCTTGGTAAGACTGGTTGTCACACATTCGGGCAGCGGACTTACTACCCGTTAGGACCATCATGATCAAATTTACAAATCTTCCCCATTCATAAATACAATCGTGAGAGAGAGGCTGTATATGCGCCCTCACGGCCCTAGGCTCCGCAGGAGACGCCCTGGGCGTCGGGAATCCCAGACCGATTACCGGCCACCGTTCCCGGTCACCAATTTAGGGGTATGAGGAACAGGGTGTAAAGTTCACTCATACCTTTGTTGGTATCGGAGGATCCTCCGACCAGACGGGTATTGTGTCTGGTCCGGGAAGTGGTTTTGAGGATAGGTAGAAATAAAGAACCTTCTGACGAAGTTATGTCTTTATATTTTTCCTATTCAGACACTTCCTTTACAAACTGTTATACTAAACGTTAATTTGGACAATACAAGTTATACGGACGAAACAAAAATTAAGCGTAGAACATTCAAGACTAAAATACGAGAGGAACAGAGCAGGTGTGTATCGATACAGGTGAAGGTCGAACACTTGCTCTGTTCCTCTCGTATTTTAGTCTTGAATGTTCTACGCTTAATTTTTGTTTCGTCCTTATAACTTGTTCTACCTGTCCTCAAAACCACTTCATTGGTGACCCCGAAGAAGAACACGGAAGACAGACGCAGCCATCATGTCGACCGGAGCGGCGACGACCGAAGCAGCGACGACTGGAGCAGCAACGGCAGAGAAGCAGGACGTCTGCAGAGTCAGCGTGAAGTTGCCGCCATTTTGGCCAGAGGAGCCAGCACTTTAGTTCGCCCAGGTTGAAGGTCAGTTCACGATCGCCGGTATTACTGCCGACAGTACCGGTGCCGTATACGTAGGCTGGCGGACGGCGAGTAATGGGTAGCTCGCTGTCCGGTAAGGACCCAACCCAGGTCGACGGCGCGTTGTGTTCCACGCGCGCCTCAAAGAGTCAGCACAAACCGATGGGGCCCGCAAGGGCTGATGCCTGCCAGGGGTGCGGGTTGTTCGAAAGAGATACCGCCGCCCCTGGCACACCTGGGTTTTAGTAAGTAAAAGTCTGACACGCCCTCCTGCGCCGCCCAGAGCGGGAGAAGTTATTTGATGATTTCCCACCCAAAAAAAAAGGAAATGCAATTAATTGGTATTTAAAAATGACGTTTTCCGACTTCCATAATTCTGATGACGATTTTTCAAACTAGCTTCTTAGGATACGTCGGAAAAATCCAAATCCAAAAAGTACCAAACAAATGCAAATTTCAAGAAGACAAAACGACAAAAAAAATTAAAACACTAACAGTACTACCATGTACAGTCGCCAGCACGTCAAGCTAAACCCTATACATAACTATAACTACGACGCGCCATGCAGTGTTAGAAAGAAAGTGTCTTTGACGTGATTGGTGGAATTTTAAACATTTCTAAAATTGCCCAATTGCTGCACACACTCATATTTGGGAGCCAATTATCATGTTTTACTAGGAATAAGCCACACCCACACCCCACTGCGCGTACGTCACCGCTCCCTAGTTTCACTCATCACATCGTTCGTTTATTCTTTACGTCAGTCTGTGATTAAAAATACGTGGAGCCGTACTGTAGTCGTCGTGTGCGTGATTTTAGTAACTCTTATACTATTAAATTAAATAATATTAATATGGCGACTGGCGCCTCAGTTGACGCAAGTTGAAAGAGAGTGTATGATAGCGCTTCGATTGAGTGGATTCCGGGTGAAAGAGATTTGTCAGCAGACGGGCATAACGGTGAGTAATATATTATTATTATGTTTTTATTTAAAATAATCAAAGGCTAATAAAAAATGAAAAATATGTCTTGTGTTTTTCTATAGAATATTCGAAATAAGTTAACAGAAAGGTTAATTACGTAGGTATCGTCTTTGTGTTCTTTCTTACGAGTTTCTGATATTGTAAGTTTTTAATTGTGAGCGCTGTTCCAAGTAGCTTATAAAGAGTTATTTTTTCCATATTTAACTGTTTTAGGAAAACGCAGAAGTGGGTAATTCGTTTCTATTTCTTAGGTTATGTGTGTATGTCTTTTTTGTAAGTTTAATGTTGGTTTGTGTAGTGTTATCTAAAATCTTTTTTTATTATTATGCAAGTATTATAATATAAGTTGTATAGTTGACAGAGATTGAAATGTTTGGTTTTTTCGTATAACTGTTTGGTAGGTGTTAGGAAGTCATAACAATATAACCGTTTTATAATTTTATTTTAGGTCCTCTGTATGGAATTGAGGTTAGTCTTGGATGCTGATCCCCAAATCTCAATCAGGTATTCTAGATTAGGTTTTACTAAAGAATCGTATTTAGTGCGTTTAATGTTAGGTGGTAAGCAGTTTCCCATTCTGCGTAGAGCTCCAGAAGTAGTGATGCGTCCCTCACTCATGAGGCCCCTCATTTGAGGAACTCGTGATCGCAAATTGAAAGAGTTACTCGAATTTCAATATTGAACCACCTCATTCCTCATCACCCCTCATTTAAAAATTGACATTGACATTATTGACAATGGGAAATCGAGGCAAGCGAGTTCGTAACTCGCGAATGAGGATTGAGTAATTGAGTGAGCTCAGTGAGCGAATGAACCGACTCAAAAATTGTATGGAGAATAGAGAATGAGTGAGGTGAGGTGTGATCTTGAAGTTTGGACAACACCGTGGCACAGTAAACATTATTTAAAATTATTTCAGCTACGATTAATTATTATGAACTCTAAAAACATTAGCATTAGATTGGTAATTAAGGGGCATTGATTCGTTTATTTTGGCGGTCTAAAATTTATAAGCGAAAGAAAATGATGTGTGTGAGAGAGTGAGGACGTGAATAATCGGATTACTGGAGAGTCGTGACTCGTGAGTACTCGTGAGTCGTCGTTGCACCCGCCCGCCTCGCTCACTTGGAGCTTCGTTTGAGTTCGGCTCGGGCTCGCGAGTCGTGAGGCGAATAATCCGTCGTACGATTCCTCACCTCAAATGAGGGGTCCCTCGTGAGGACCTCACGAAGCAAATTGAGGGGCTCCCTCATCCTCACATAAAATTGATGAGTTACCCATCACTGTCCAGAAGTGACACAAGTTTGGTTTTTACGTGCTCGATAATTATGAGGTTTCCAGAGGACAGTTTGTCATCTAATAGTAGACCAAGATACTTTTCTATACTGGACTGCTTGATAGTAAGATTATTAACAATCAAGGGGGCATGGGGTGGAATCTTTTTGGTTTTGGCTGCAAATATCATGTAAGATGTTTTCGAACTATTTATAGTAAGTTATATAGAAACCACTCATTTATTACGTTTAAATCGTTTTGCGCCTCACTGATGATATTGAGTATGGATTGACCACGGATGACCGAAGTAAAATAATCATCTGCGTAAAGTGTTAGATAACCTGTTAACCCTATCTGATTGATGTTGTTCACATAAATTTGAAAAATAATGGTGGTCCCAGAATGGATCCTTGTATTGTGTGTTGTTGTTGTGTTATGTATTACCCAGTAACTGGGTTGTAGAGGTCAGATAGGCAGTCGCTCCATGTAAAATAATGGTATTCAGATGTATCCGGTTAGACTGGAAGCCGACTCTAACATAGTTGGGAAAAGGCTAAGCAGATTATATTTTGTAGGGAATTATATTCAAGTTTTAATACATGTTTGCCTGTAGTAATAAATTCAGTAAAAATGTGCAAATAAACTATAGCTATTTGTTTCGTTCCAGAAAAAAGAAAACTTTTTACTTCTGGCTTCGGGCGGCGCGGCGGCGGTGGCATGAAAGCGGAACCCTAGAAGCCCACCACCGCCAACTCTAAGCGAGAACCACGACGGCGGCAGACGATGCGACTATGGTCGGTGTCGATCATTTGAGCACACGAGCGTACAGCGTGAGTCCATGCATAGCTTAGCTTGTAATCACACTTATCACATTAACTTATTCATCATTTACATAAAACATGGTGTTCCTAAGAAGTGAATAACAAACTTGATTAAAATAGGTAACACCTACTACATAATAGACATGTAGCTGTAAGAACGCTCGGCGCGCACTCAAACCGGTTTTACGCGCGCCGCCAGACCAGACTCAGTAAAAATTATTACTGTTAGATAAAATGTTCAGTTGTTTACAACCCGCCTCAACAAAGGTGGAAGTTCTCAATACGACAGATTATTTATCTGTCTATGTTTATATTTTGAAGAATAATATTTTTAACCGTCCCATACTTACTCATTTAGCTATAATAAAGAATTTTATGTAAGTATTGAAAGGAGCCTGGGGGAGGCCTATGTCCAGCAGTGGACGTCTTTCGGCTGATATGATGATGATCATGATGATTGAAATTGACAACATTTATTTGTTTTAGATTTCAATAGACACCGGAAGGCGCCTGAAGAAACGTCGGAAAGAAATGCCGCCGACCTGCCAAGATTTTAATGACCTAGGCGCAGAGGAAGCACACTCTGTGCCGGATACTGAGTGCACGGTGTTGAGTGTCGTAGCCTTAGCTATAGATGACGAACTCCGATTCTAGGCACTAGTAAATAATGCACTTTATTCACCCGGTTTCCGTAGGAACCAATCCTATGTGTTCATCCAGGTCATCAATTTAAGTGCCAAGTTTCACTGAAATCCGTTTTTTCATTGGCGTGAAAAAGTAACAAACAATATCCATCCATTCTCACAAACTTTCACAATAAATAGTAGCACAGTTTTACAATCCTTAAGTAGTATTTTAGTTTTGTAATTATTTTATTTATCAAAATAAAATAATCATCCTTATGTCTACGGAATAGAAGCCAAAATCGGTTGAATCGATTGTAAAAAAGGTTTGTTTGTGTCTAATCTTATTTCAAATGGAGTACGCCGCCGCGCCGCCGACCCGGTTTGTTGAGGCCATAAATCATGCACAAAGGATTAGTAAATAACATTTCTCAAAATTAGTATCACACCTGCACAGTTAAAAGGATGGTTTTTCTGTTATCAGTAAACTGTCGAAAATTCTCAGTAACATATTGTGGGTGTAAAAGATATGCATTTAATTACTATCTTTTATTATTTTATTAAGAAACATGCGATAAGAAACCTAATCTAAAAAGTTCGAAAAAGAAAAAAATATTTAACTTATGTGTTAGTGTTCCCACTAACTGGGAATGTTCTCGGGCACCAGCCCAGTACATCATACTAATCTATCCTCCGTTTGAAATGACATTAGACAGTTAAATAAACCTTTTTCTACAGTCCGTTCAACTGATTTTGACTTCTATTGCGTTGTAAGCATGATAAATGGTATCTGCAGTAAACAGTTGGTATTGTAACCACTTTTTGCTTTTAATGCCATCCTTATGCCTAGGGAATAGAAGTCACAATCGGTTGAACTGATTGTAAAAAAAGGTTTGTTTAAATGTCATAAACAAACCTTTCTTATTTCAAATGGAATATAGGTAACATTTTACATTTGTTTCGCGGCAGCATTTAATATTGCTTGTTAGTCACTGGTAGACTGTATAATTAATCTGTTACAAATATCAATAAAAATATAAACTTGTAAAAAAATAATATCAATTTTGTTTTTAATCTATTTTCTATTTGTTTAGTTTGGTTTTATAAATTTTGTTGTAAGTATATTTTAATTTAGAGTAGGTGTTGGATTTGTTTTTAAGTTTTCAATAATATTAATGTTTAAAAATAAAAGGTTATGATTTTTATTCCCCATTTTATTTTTTCCCGCGGTTTCACACTTGTTTCCGTAAAAACGTATCCCTTCTCACCGAGCGGAGGCCTGTGTCCCAGCAGAGAGAACATTCAAAGCTGATTATGATGATAGGTAGGTGGGTACGCAAAATGCCGAGATGATCGGTTGTGTAGTTAAGGCGCTAGAAGCAGGGGGGGGGGGGGGGTGGCGGTAGCTCTAATAACAAACAAAGAAACTCATATTCTAATTTTCAAAATATTTAGAATGTAATGAAGTAACGATAATAATTTATAGATTCGAATTTTATTTGATGATTCATAAGTTCATAACCCAAGAAATCGTATCTTATTTCTTGCGCAATAAGCTTGAACTAGCATGTAAAAGCAAACTTCGGTAGGTATAGGTTTCCGTTTCTAAGTTCAACCTTATTACTATGGGAGTAAGATCGTGTCAAACGTTAATCTCAAATAAGGCGGACTGACAAGAGGCGTTTTGCAGGTTTATTTAATTAAAAGTTCATACACGTTTGTGATGGGTACTTATCTATATTTTTTTTTTAAATTTCAAGCCGATTGTGTCATGGGGTTTCAGCATTCAATTTCGTAAAAATACTTAGAATAGAAGAGCAAGGAACGCACGAAAACAGGTGACCGCCAGCCCACCAGTAAGTAGGTATCAAAACCCGGAAAAAGTAATTAAAAACTGCGTAAAATTAATAAAAACTGTTTTTCTCACATCAGATTATCTACCTGTCTATTTTATGCGGCTTCACCCGAGTTCTCATAGGAATAGGTATTCTTATGACAGATTGGGTGTAGCCGCAAATGAACCTCGTATGGGAACCCATGTCCTTCATGATGATGCGTAACAAACAAAGGAACTCATATTCTCATTGACAAAATGACAAAATATTTTGAATGTAATGAAATAACGATAATAAATAGATTCGAATTTGATTTCCCTAGAAATTGTATCTTATTTCTTGCGCAATAAGTTTGAACTTTCATGTAAAAGCAAATTTCGGTAGGTATAGGTAATTCCGTTACTAAGTTCAACCTTATTACTTTGGGAATAAGATCGTGTCAAACGTTAATCTGAAACAAGGCGGACTGACAAGAGGCGTTTTGTAGGTAGGATAATGAATTAGAACTTCGTTCACGTTTGTGATGGGTATCTACGAGTATATTGTTTTCGAAATTTCAAGCCGATTGTGTCATGGGTTTTTGCATTGAACTTCGTAAAAATACTTAGAATAGAAGAGTAAGGAACGCACTAAAACAGGTGACCGCCAGCCCACCAGTAAGTAGGTAACAAAACCCGGAAAAAGTAATTAAAAACTGCGTGAAATAATAAATAAAGTGTTTTTCTCACATCAGATTACCTACCTGTCTACTTAACATTATTCTCCGAGAGCGTGAAATTTCGCTACCTACCTGTTTAAATATATGAGTAGGTAACACCTACTTAATACTTACAGATATTTCCAACTATTATTTAAGTAAAAATGAAGAAATAAAATATAAAAAACGATTATATCTAAGCTTTCTTAAGTAGTTTAGGCAATGCGCCGTGCCCTGCTACGCTATTTCTTATCGCAAAGTATTCTTATTCTACACCACGACGCGCATACGCACACACTCTCACGTACGCACTGCAGCACGAAACATTACGAGTAAGAACGGACAAAAAGCTATATATCTCTTTCACACGTTTCTCGCTGTTGCTGCTTATAAAGCGTTCAAGGTCAAAGTGGGGTAACTTGATGTGCTGGCGACTGTACATATAGTATATGTGAATATGCAACACAAAGGTACGATTCCGAACTCAGCTGCACGCAGCAGTGCTGCCTGCCGTGCTGATTCCGAGCAAGGCGGCAATGTTGCGCTGTCTGCGCTTCTGAATCAGAGAAATTCATCTTTTTGCTGCCAATTTCATCATCATCATCATTTCAGCCGAAAAACGTCCACTGCTGGACATAAGCCTCCCTAAAAGGGGGTTTTGCCATAATCGCCACGCTTGGCAGGCGGGTTGGCGATCGCAGTATGGTGATCAAATGCATAGAGAACGCTGCTGCCCATTTTCTAGTAAGTCCCTTAGTCGCCTTCTACGACACCCACGGGAAGAGATGGGATGATGCTATTCTTTACGTCCGGCACCACACGGTACTGCCAATTTACTTGTCAACATTCACGTCGCTACCATCGCTGGGGCGGCAGACGCGTCATTACTAGTCTGCCGCAGCGGTGGGGCGACATTGCCGCGCAGCAGTGCTGCCGCTGCATTGCTGCCGCGACATTGATGTGTAGCTCGGAATGGTATCTCATTTAAAGTTATGGAGTATATGTTGGGACCAGTAGTGCTGCGGCAGCATTGCTTCGTGCAGCGGAGCTCGTAATCATACTTTGAGATAATCAGCCGTGTACGTTACCCCAGCAAGAAAGTGTCTCCTAGAGTTATATGAGTAGAACGTATAATGTGTGCCTTATCTGCTGTAAATGTATTTTGGGGGCACATTTTGGCACACATATAAGCTCTCTGGCCATGCACAATTTTTCTCTCTCCGATCATTCGTTTAGAATTTTCCTGCTAGAAAAACGTTACCCCAGCAAGAATTGTTTTTTCCGTTTTCCTCCAAAACGACAGGGGGCACACATTTTTTATGTGGGGGCACATTTACAGTAGATAAGGCACACATTATACGTTCTACTCATATAACTCTAGGAGACACTTTCTTGCTGGGGTAACGTACACTAATCAGCCGGTATTATCCGATTGCTAAGGACGCCCTTTCCTTTTTCCACTCAACTCGATCATTTTTTTTTTGATGTCGGGGGAAATTCTCATGGGTGTCCTCCGCCCCGGGGAGGGCGGAGGTGTCTGTCAGACTCTTACTGACTAAAACCACCCCGATGTTCCTTCTCTCACTTACACCGGGGATCATGGGAACTAACGAGACTTCTGCGATCCCCAGCTAGTGCCGGCCCACCTCGCGTTAGGGGGGGAGTGAGGTGTTAAACTCCCCCCTACATCAAAGAGAGGCGCGCGTGGAACACTTCGCGCCGCCATCTCGGGTCCTAAGAAGTAGGGGGCGACGGATTTCCCCACATCCGTTGCCCCTGGACCCAACTCAACTCGATCCTGAGCCAACATGGACTAATGTCTCTTATAAACCTCAACTTCAAAGGGTTTTTCAAACGAATTAATAATGATGGACCAACTATGGGTTTTACAGATCAGTCAACTCGTTTTAATGACTAAACTATTTATTGAATGTATTCGATTGAATTTTTATACGCATTCTAAGAACATCACATGTTTTCTGTTGTACTGTCGCCACTTCATCTTTAAATAAAACAAGATCAGTAATTTTAAACGTTCTTTTTATTGTTTCCTATTTAAATAATATTTTTACAAAATTCTAAACATCAAATATGTTTTACAATAATATTAACGCTTGCAGCGTCTATGGTAGTTTCGCGCTAATTGAAATAAAGCCAGGCTTACTATTAATCAATAGTAAGTGACTACTCAAAATTGAGATATCGAACCTGCAATTTTACCACCGAAACCCGCCATCTTGAACTATCTGTCAGAAATGAAGCAAAGGCAGTTGTGGTAAAATTGTAACACCTTAGAATTTATTTAAAAATATTTCAGCAGACTTTTTAGAATTATAATTTAGATTTGCTTCTCTTTACTTTAAAATATTACCTATTCATGAAAAATTTACTAAGAACTTAAAATTAAAACAAGTACTTTTTATTTGCATTTTATTAAAAACATGGAAAAAAACAACGTTATTGTAAATAAAATTAACCTTTTTAACTCGAAGACAAACCTAAGTAATATTTTTCAGTAAAAAGATTTTTATTTTCATATTTTATTTAGCAATAAAGTTAGGTAGGTAGGTACATTATATTTTGCGTAAAGCTTCATCAAGTGTGGATTGTATAGCCTGGCAGAACTAAACCAACAATGCAATTTTCTTACGTCATTTTTATCGTATTTTTTCACAGCGCCATAATTCGCAAAAAATACTGTGCTCATTCTTCTTATGTGCTGTGCAAAAATCTAACACGTAAAAATAACTCTTGCTTCTAAACTTGAGTATTCCGACCGATAATATATTTTAATACTCAAAAAAATACAAAAATATCATAAACGAAGACATTTGTTCATATTTTAAGCTGGTAATAAATGTGATGTGGTATTGCACTATAGAAAAAATACTAAAACTAAAAAAGGTTAAATATTTCTAAAATACATCGATGTATGAATGATATGAGCAATATAAAGGGATATTTAATATAAGTTCAGCAAAGATTTATCCTACATTTATGTAAATCGGACATTTTAAAGAAAAAAACTAATCTCATACACTTTTAGTGGTAAATAATAATAGCCAATCCTAAAGATACTGTAGGCATTATTAATTAAATCACATTTAATTATTATTTAATATGTTTCCTTAATTAAACCTTAACTTTACGAGAAAATATTTTTACAAAACAAGATATCAAGTACTTTAGTGTAAAAAAATATAATTAAAATAAACGGCGATGCATTTTTATAGCGTTTAAACATAATTTTGATTTGTGCGGAAAAACTTAAAAACAGTAAAAAAAAATTGCATCGCTCTCAATCAATGAACATTTTCATTTTAATCGTCAGGTTATTAAAAATCATGACTTTAATTCCATCAATAACGTAAACTTGCAGAAAAATAGAGGAACAATTCTGTATTTGGCGGGAAATTAATAAGTCGTCAATTTGACGTCTTTTATTTATTTAGATAACAAAAAGTAACAGTTTTTAATACATAATTTTACCATTGTTTATTAATTAAATAAATTAACAACTATTTATGTTTTTATGGTCTTTTCTTCATACTTTTCACTTTTTTTCAATAGTCAAGTCGTTGACTACTTTTGGACTAATTGCAATTCTGCTACTACGCCTAAATGCATTGAGACAATTAAAGTATGTTCTATAACATTTTTTTTTCAACAATAGTAACTAAATATTTTTTTGGTAGAAGTATATTACTATTATTTCATTTTTTATTATCTCTAAGATACTATGATCCCCAAATACAGAAATACCTCAAAGATGTTACAATATCGCTTCATAAAAAAGCATTCCTAATCGAAAATAATAATTTACTACCGATTAAAAATAAAATAAATTATGTACTTCTAGCCTTTTCACTTCAATACTTATTGGCGAAATAAAAAAGCAAAACGAGCGTAAAAGAAAGAAAAATCTCGTTCTTTACGCTAGTAAAATAGGCGATATTGTAACATCCATTTTACAATCAAAATAAATAACAGAGGGACTTGTTTTAAACTATTTTACCGTGTGACTATAAAAATTTAGTAGCCCCAACAATATTATGCATCACATTGCACATCACACTACTAACTGGTCTTATCCACAGTTTGTGTCAACACAAATAATACACAATTGTACCTAATTTTGTGTCGACATCAAACCACAATATAACACTAACAATTAGTATGAACACACTGCGCTGTACCCTTAATTTGTATAATGATACAAAAACCACTAACTGTCAAAAAAGAGAGATCATTTTGACATTAGAGTAAAATTATTTGACAGTTCTAAGACACGTTTACACGAGAGAGTTGACTTGACTGTCATAAAGCGAGAATGGAATACATGCTAGCGATTCTTACTTACGAGTCTCGCAAACATTCTCGCCCTTCTAGAGTCAAGCTACTCTTCTCATGTAAACGAGGCTTACCTCGACAATTTAATGGCTTTTGTATCACAACAAAAGACTAGTATATCTCAAATACAAACACGGTTATATCACAAGTCGAAGTCGACAGTGTCGTTAAAAATCGTTGTCGCTAGAAGCGTCATACGTCTCGCAGATCTGGTCCGGGGGCAGGGGACGGAGCCCTGAATATGCCATCACCGGGCCATGGAAGGATTGTGAGCGGAGCACGCTAGAGGGAAGAAAAAAACCGGTTATAACTTGATCCATTTGTCTGTGATGTTTTTTTTTTTTGTGTTAGAACAGTGTTGAAGCTGCTTAGTCAGATGTTATCAGTTTTTCGACCGTATTTCATCTTGTCTTTTTCTGCTTGTTTTTTTTATGTTTTGAGGTTGTGCGTGGGGTGACTTACGTATTATGCTATTGGACGCCACTACAGGCAAAATAGTAAATCTCTACGAAACTCAAAAATTAACATTTGATTAAGTAGGTATAGTATTTTATTGAACATAAAAAAGGGATTTTTATCTCACCACAAAATAACTTTTTTTTAAATTGCATTTTTGAGATAAACATTTAGCTAAGGGGTTAATTATTTAGCTTAAAATACACTAATGAAGTAACAAAAGGTAAATCCTTAAAATAGAGAAATAAAGGTACTAAGAAACACACATATTAAGCGTTATTAGAATTGCCAGTAAATAAAAACTATATTTACACATTGCATCAAAGAGTTCCTATACATATACTCGTAATAGTCAAATCAGCCAATAGAAAAGAAACTTTTAATTTTGTTTTGTTTTTCTTACCAATTCAGAGTGGACCAAGCATTAGAAAAGCAGATATCTTGATTCTTCATACAAAATACATAGATAATAAAAATAAAAATATATTATTACAAAAAAAAAAAACATAAAGAAATGGTAATTTTAAAAATACTGAGATGAAAAACCAAGAATTTTAGCGGCATAGTCGTGTTAAGCTCTTGAAGCAAAAATAATACACCAAGTGCCAATAATTTTGACAGCTGTCAATTTCAAAATCCGTGGTAGCCACAGCTGTCACTTTTGACATTTGACTAACCTTACACGTCAAGATGGCGGCCATCATGTCACTTACACGGAATTGCATGCATTTTGAGATTTGTCACGCTCTAAAATTTACAACAAATTATGATTGAATATTATTTTACCTTACTTAAATGTTAAATGAAATAAAAAGTATAAAAAAGTTTTTTTTACAACTGAAAGGTAGATACTTTACAAAAACAAAAGGTACACGGCAAACAAAAAATATGTTAACAACTTATAATTTAATCCCCAACTTAGGCCCCTTTTCATAAAACAAAAATTACTTCCATTATATTCTGTTAAGAAACGTTAGCTTATCCCAAATACCAGTTAGGTTAGTAACTGTTAACTCTGGATACATTAAAGTCAGTTTTTATTTTTATTAATATATGTAAGGTCGTTAGTCAACCATTTTGGTAGCAACCGTTTTTTTTTTACAAATTGATCTACTATTCAAAACTACCCCAACTTTTTCTACAGAGCCAATAATGACGAGAGCAGTCATCCCGAATAGCCTACCACAGACTATCAAGACTTTAAAAGCAAAGTAATCTTACCTAGCGGTCTTTGACGGCGTCTTGTTCGACTTTCCGAGTGCAGCCGCCTTCCTCGGGTCGTACGAAGCTCTTCGTTTCCACTTCTCTAATTCTTGTTTCTTTTGTTCTGAAAAATAATTAATCAACATCTATAAAGCAAGGTGAGCAGTAAAATAAGACTTAGTACGGAGCAAGATTAATAATGGTCCAAAAGTAGTGCCTTGTCGCATACCAAAACATACTTGCGCACTTTGTTTAAAATTGATTTACACAACTGCCATACTTGCTATTGGGGTAGATTGTGTCTATTATGCAGATCACCTCAGTATTGTATTAATTAAACAACTTCTCGAGTAAGCTTGCTTAACCGAATCAAATGCTTCCCTCAGGTCTGAATTTTGCAGTATGATTGTAATATAACCGTGCTGAATAGAATTCACACAGCAGGAGTTATTCTTATGTAAGTAATGCTTTTTTTGCCAAAATGTAGGTGTACAAAGTGGTACATTATTAATGTGGCCCATTGACATTCTACCATTACGTGTGGTGTGCAAATATTTAATTTCAGAATACATTAAATTATTAAAAATGTCATAATATTCCTTCAGTTATCACTAAACGTTACAAAATGTCTGATTAAAGTAGTGCGTACCGATGAAATATAAAATTATGTTATGTCAGCATAAGCTACTCAACAATAGCTAACAAAAAAGATTTACGAGTATATTCACAAATCTCACCCATTTCATATTGCTGAGCACTCCCCTTACTGATTGCAGCCTTGTCGGTGTTCAGTACGCCCACGTAAGTCTTACTCGGGTCCCTTCGGAGGAAGTTCTTCGGGGACTGTTCGTTCTTGTACTTGGAGATGTCCATGTACCGGGGCTGGATTGACGGCTTGCGTTGGCTAATGGAGGTCGTCGACGATGACATTGAGTAGTCACCGCTGTACCTGGAATAATAAGGATTTAGATGAAACATGTTATTTAAAGACTAGCGCATAATACAGCTTCATTAGGCCGCGAGCCACATCGTATTCTCATAAAAAAATCGTAGTAACCACCCAAACTGTACGTCAGTCTTATGCATTTAAAAGTGAGGTAACTATTTAGTATAGTTTTCAATGTTTTGTTGGTATATTGGCGTGTCGCTGACATATGGCGAATAATCGAATTTGTAATATTGTGTTTTTTTTGTTCACTTCTTCATCCTAGCTAAAGCACTTGGAAGTGAAGGGCGGGCGTTTTGGGGGACTGTCATATGTAATTTTGACATTCAAAAAGTGCTGACTCTCAACCTTTTTAGCATAAATGACTTTTGATTTTGGTACTGTGGCTTGTTTCAAATATCTGAACCTCTCTTTCATTTGTGTCTCATTGTTCGGAACATTGATGTTGAGGTGATTTAATACAATTATCTACTCACAATAAGGATTTTTCTACACAAATATGGTCTAATTTTTATAAATGGTGCAACACTTTTCTTCATTGGACCTTTACCAGATGACAGTAAATTAACTTTTAAGTGAAGTAGTGGCTGAGCAAAAACAGTCAAGAACCCAATCTATGGCCAAAGAAACGTGAGGTGGCAAACATAAAGTGGAATATCAGAAATGAAGCTTAAAGAGAACACGGTGACAGAGATGCTAAAATGATAATTCTAGTAACTCCCGCAGACTATGACAGCCTCATGGTTGAATGTTGAACTAACCTCTGTTTAGCCTGCACAGGCGCACTCCTCTTCCCTCCCTGATGCCTCATCACAACGGGGGCACTCTCCGTACCACTCTCGCCCTCTGTATCACTAGTCCCAGTTGTCAACGAATTCTTCTCATGGCTGAATATCGACGAATTCCTAGGACTACTACCATTCGTTGTAGAATTAGTATCACTATCGAGAATAAAAGTCTTTCGCTTGTCTATGACTGAGTCCTCTCTTGTCTTTGTCAGGAAGTCTATGTTCTCTTTGGTTGGGGTAATGTCGTCTATGATGAATGTTTTTCTTTTGTCCGCGTCTCTGGCTTCGCGGCGTTTCTTTTCGTGCGTTGATTGGTTTACCTGTGAAATATTGTTGAAATTGTTAGATCTGGATTAATAGTTGACGTAGATTGAGGGTCCATAGCACGAAACAAGACAAATCGAAAAATCTCAGCGTGGAAACTAAAGTGAAGTGAGCATGAAGTGATTATATTGATGACTGACAGCGGTCAATCCTTAGAATCAGAGGGGCAATTCTACTAATTTTAAGAACGTTCACAGTCTGATCTGTGTCAGTCTGTCAAAAATACCTCGATTTTTCATACATTTTTGACATTTGCTTGTCGCTGAGATGACACTGCGACTAGGGCATCGGAACCGGTTTTTCCCGGTTCCAAAAGAACCGGGAATTCCCGGTTCTGAGGGTCCCTGAAAGAACCGATTCTCCGATTTACAGAACCGGTTCTTTCGATTCTTTCGGTTCTTTCTTAAAAGAAATGTATAAATACATCTCTTTATGCTAAATATCAAGTTGTTATCGTACAATATTGTTTTGACTTGCCTCTCCCACATAATGACATATAACTGATTCCCCAAGTGTGGATCACCTGCTGTCGCCATTTTATTTAGTTCGACACAAACGAAATGAGTGGTTGTGTTGTTTTGTTGTCGCCGATTTGATAAGTGAGTAACTTTAAATATTAATGCATATTGTTATTATTATTTTTATCAATTAATTGATAATACTTATTGTCATTGCTATCAGTTAAGTATTACGCTTTCAGTCCTGCGGGGCAAACATATTGTACGAATAGATAGGATAATAATTACACCAGACTTGACTGGACACGCGTGCTTGATAATGTTCGTTATACCTATTTATTTCTCTTTTCTCACATTACTTTGTTTTTAGCATCCAATATGATAATTGTGTTAATTTGAGTTGCATAGCAGGTAATTTCTCAGTTTTGGCACTTGGTGGAACACGTGACACGTGCTACATTAAACTACTTGTTGCTTAGTAGGTCGGTATGAACTAAATAAGCAAAAAAATAACAGCGTCGCTTGGGACTAAATTAAACTGGCAATGTAAATGGACAGTGTTAATATTATGTGATCGTGTCGATGTTTGGATTATAGGACATGCCAGTTGCCTCACGATGTTTTCACAACTTTTGCATTAGAAGTTCGATTGCAAGCCGCTTGGCCACCAAGTGCTCAAAGATTCGACCAACATGTCTGATGTCAATAAGTTAACAAAAAAAAATATTGGATTTCAGACGCATCTCTCGGTTGACTGTTCCTGCACAAAATACAAAAGAATGGCTTTCGAAGAAGTGATTAATAAGGCAGGAGCCAAGGCCTCTGTTTGGCCATCACTTTCTGAGAAACAAATGTAAAAGTGAAACAAAATGTAAATTATGCCAAAAGATATTAAAATCAGGCGGCTGTAAGAAAGAAAGAAAGAAAGAAAGAAATTTTATTTGCTTGAACATGTGTATACACACAGAATTAAAATAATACATGCATGCAAGATCTTAAAAATAAAGAGTGATTCACGACATGTCTGCCATTTCTCATGGCGTGCAAATATCTTAGGTACAATTATATTATTTATTATTTTTATTATCAATGATTTTTAACTTTTACGCACTACGTACGCACTTTTTCGTACTTTTATTTGTTTTTTTTTGTAGCACGAGCAGTTTACAAATACATTTTAAAAATATACATAAAATCAGTTTAGAAACTGCAAGAGTTACAACTTCGAAACTGCTACAAAACCGAAATGCCGAAAAATAAATCTAAATTGACCCATTTTTTTGAGAGTGATGCTAATCCAAACATGGAAGTAGTGGTGTCTTGTATTGCTTCCATGGATGACATTCCACTTAGAAAAGTGCAAGTTCCTATTGGTATCTTGTAAGATTGTTTTTATTTGGTGTTTAATTTCAATTCATAGATACTTTTTGATCTCTGTAGTGAATTATAAACAACTACGAAAATACTGTGATTTTATAGAACTAATTGTTGCTAAATAATACTTAAAAACGATTGTGTAATTTTGTGTAATTTTATAAAAAATATAAATAATATGTTTTCCAATAAAGTGTGTTTTATTAAGATCCATTCTCCTCTTTTCGTTTTGATAGTAGAAAATCTGTATAAAAGATAGCATAGCTTATTAAATAGAATTTATCAAAAAACCCGCAAGAACCGAAAAAAACGGATACCCGGTTCCGGCTTGTGTTTGGAACCGAAAGAACCGGTTCCTAAAATAGGGCCGGTTCTCGATGCCCTAACTGCGACTAGATTTTGAACGGTTTTAATTACGAGAATTGGCCTTCTGGTGAAATGACAGCTCAATTATTCACGGTTTTTTTTTCGGAATAGCCCGATTGTTATCACTTACGGAATAAGGAATTAAATTCAGCCGTCAACCACGTAATTATATTCTTATCTTAATCTTATGCTCCTCACCACTGGTCCTTTGATATTTCCTCTAAGAAAGTTAAGGCATAATACTGTCTGATTGGACACACATATTCAACATAGTGAGTATAAGACAGAAACATGTATAAGAGCGCTGTCACGGGTCCACTAGCGCCACCTCCTTTAAAAAATTATTATCTCGTGACTGAAAAGGAATTATGAAAAACGGCTCAATCAGCTGTCTCGGTAAGTGTGCCTAGAATTTTCTAATACCTTTTATAAAGTTATTATTGAGACACGAAGCAACAAAATACGATCTAGACGAATGTGACCGTTTTTCTTTAGATCGTATTTTGTTGCGAAAAGGTTAAATTAGTTCCATTGTCTGTCTGACCCTTCGGGGATAATAGTCGTGATGTTATGCTATGAGTCCTTACCTGAAAATTAGTGACGTAATCCCTCGACAGCACCACATCATTAGTCATGGCCTGTCTCCTCAAGTTGCCATAGTCTTTAGGCCTGAGATCCAGTATGTCTGAGTGTGTCGACGTGATCATGGGGTCTACGGGCAAAGTAACCAGGAGCTGGTCATCCTCTGTCTCCTCTGAGGAGTAGTCGAGGGTCTCCAGGTCTGCTATGTTGGTGGTGTGGAACGATTGGGATCGGTGGACGGGTGACGAGTGGCTGGAATAGAGAAATGCTGTTTAAAAAGTGAGATTAAATGCAAATATGATTTTTATTTTACATTTCCAGAAATAGGGTTGCTCGTTTCTTATCCTGTTACTCTTAACATAATATTTAGTTCTAGGAGTCGATCTATGAAAACAGGGCGACATACTTCAACGCGCAAACCGTTACCTACCATTAATTCAGCATCTGAAACTCCCCTGTGTTGAATTTTATCGGCAATAAAAAAAAAGATTTTTCATTAAAAAGTGCGATACCAACGCGGTATGGATGGCACAGCAACTTTCTTTTTTTAATCTTTTGCTGAATATCATGGTTTAAGTATACGCGTCAATTTCCCCGTCACCCTGTAAAAGTGACCCAGTTGGGCCTTCCCACTTCGTTGTGATCTCGAAACTTTAACAAAAATTCCAATAACAGTTCAGGAAAGTCTAAAAGGTGGTTTTCGGAATTCGAACGCCCACTGTTCGAATGCCTTTTATTATTCCTTACGAAAGAACTCAGTAAAAACATTGTCTAGCCATTTACCTAGGCGAGCTCAGATCGTCCTTACAATCCTGTCTCTTCGCCATCTGCTTCCTTCTCTTGTCTTCCTGTGCCGCCTTCATGGGGTCATAGGACGCTCGCTTCTTCCAGTTGGAGAACTCGATCTCTTTGGTGGCTAGCGCTGAGGATGAGCGGTGCTGACTTGGCTTCTTTGGACCTGGAAAAGTGAATTTAGAATAATATGAAAGGATATTTTTGTTACGTCAACTTTCATAAGTAATCCTACTATTTGTTATGTTTGACTGCGGGGCTAACAATCATGGCGAATTTCAACTAGCGACTACCTTCCCTCCGAACTACTAATAGAAATCTCACTGTTGTCTAATACGTACCTATTTGTAGTTAGATACAGTCGATACTAAAAAAATCGGGTGTAATCGCTCTCTATAAAGTTAGTGTAGGAAATCAGTACTCATACACACGAGCGACACGCCTCAACGGTAGAGTCGGTGTCTTATCGATCTTATTTTCTAAAGCAAATAAAAAGTCACCAAATAAAAAGTATAGATTAGGTTTTTCTCAATTCCATGGGTCAATCTGCAGGATATACACTTTTCAATCGCGAGCCTTCTTCTATTTCTAGGTCATCTAAAAGAAAAGAATTGAACAAAAAACCTTCCTATTTTCATAAAAAACTAAGTCGGACGTTATTTCTTTTATTGTATTATAAGGTACTGCAGCAGAGAAAGGAAAAACCTATCATCAAATCAGCTATTCCTTCTAGCGGAAACGTACAAGACAACCGCCGCAAAACGATATTGAATTTTGAATTTAAGAGAATTCAAAAATTCAAATCGAATGTCAGTTTGGAACGAATCGAATCAACGACTTATTCAGTGTGTCATTCGAGTAATAAGGGCTTTTAAATCGAAAATATGTTGGTGTATTTGTAATCGGAATCGATTAGGTACACCATTCATTCGTTCCCGTAATCAGTAATGGCCATTAAATGGCTAGTGAATGGTCCTATTATTTATATCGTAGTATCACTAATCTCTTTCGATTTTATGCGAGGATTTAGAAAATTTTCGAACTTTATGGGTAAATTATTTGGTACTTCTATGATTTTCCGTTATAAAAGGAAAACAAACAGCTTTCCTCCAAAAAAAATCGAAGAGCTCAAAAAAATATTCTAAAAATAAATATCTAGGTACCTAAATAAAAACATTTCAACCTTTCCTATAACAGAAAATAAATCGAATCCATAATAAAAGAAATCAAAAGAAAGGGAAGCAAATCTCTCCAATCAAATCACAACTCAGACCAAAACAATCTGTCAAAATCAAAGCGTAATTTGGCGCCAAATTGCATTCCAATTCATAATGGCCACCGCGCCGTGTTGCAAGCATGACGAATCGATAAGTGCCACAGCCTAATAGACACGATTCAAGGATAACTCGATTCACTATTAGTAACGGTGTGTGTGTTAAATAGAAATTATAATCTATTGTATTCTTACTTGAGAAATTAGTCAATGAAGGTTTTGTAACTTGCAAGTTACAACCTCCTTTGATTTCGTTTCCTTTATCTAAGGGCAAAGGTTGTATTGTTATTGTGCCTCATTGTATTAAGGGCATTTGGTAGGATGTTAGTCAATGTTGAAATTCAGTGTTATACGGCATATTTCACAAATGAAAACAAAAAATGCCTTTCGAAACTAACTAAAGAATAATGGCAAAAATAAGTTCAAAATACATAAGTATTATGTTGATATGCTGTATAGGTACATCATATGCAACCTACTGTTACGTATACACAATGTATATATGAAATCGCCATGGCACTAGCCTATTTACTTACTGCATAATGATACCTTGTCGTTTGAATAGACGTCATGGCGAACTACCTATGAATTACAGCGGCAGCGGATATCTATTTATTAGATGCAATAGGAAGACACTACGGCACTGACAAACTATATTTAAAAATAACATTGCAAGGCAATTTATTTGTATAACGGGAGTCCGATACAAGAACTAAATACCTAAACAACAATTACGTTGACAAAAACGAATGTCAAAGGTACCTTTCACTACAGCTATAAATAGATAATGAATGATTTGTTTGGACCTACAGAACTACACAAAATGCAAACCTGGTAAATAAATAACAAATACTCGAATAAAAGGAAATTCTGTGTCATCAAGAGTGGTATGTGTTCGGGATTTGATTGAAATTGAAAGTAAGAAACAAAACACATTTATATAGCACAGACTAAAGGCACACAACATACAGCAGGAAAGAGTAAAATAAAAAATGTAAGGTGCGATATCGGAAACTAGCATTATAATGTGCCTCACGGCTGCGCCAAAAAGGCCCAGTTCACCAAAAATGTCAGACTAATGCCTGACGGTCAGTCATCCGGGGTAATTAATCTACGTGGCGTCCGTCATCAATACAGGTTTTAACCATACTGGGAACGGTCTGTACTGTATTAAGAAGATTACGCGAAGAGCAGGATTTACAGTAGCTAAGCGTATAATATGCGAGTATAAGGCACGTCACGTTTTGGAAAGAGAATGTCAAATAGGTATGAGTAAAAAGCATTTTTTTGTTCTTAGATCTCTATGGTCATATTTGCGGCCCATTGAGGTCTAAGAAAGACTAAGAAGAAGTAGGAAGAATCACAAATAAAATCACATAAAATTTAATGCTTTTCTACAAGTTATTCTGCGGTCGACACGCTACTTTCAAATCGGTAATAATCTTGCCTAATCGATCATCGTCATAGAACCGTAACCTACTTACAAACAATAGATGTAGCACTAACCTTTATCTAGATGTCTTTGAGGCTGGACTTCCCGCGTCGAAGACCTAGATTTAGTCAGTCTATTCAACGTTGTCTGTCTTGGCTCAGCTGACCTCCTGCTCTGGTGATTGGTCGGTTTCACTCTCTCCTCTCTCACGATTGGCTGCTCAGACACCCTCGGACTCATCAACCTCTCCTTATTGGTCACTCTAACAGAATTCCTGGTCAATCCTGGCCCAAATTTCCTATGCATTTCAGGAGTGTTCGGACATCTTCTTGGCGAATTGGCGGGCACTATCGATTTCAAATCTGGAGAATCGATCCTTCCCCTATTTATTATCTGTCTCTTATACCTAGATTCTTGCGATTTATCGTAAGACCCATTATCTGATTCGTCCGAATAATCTTTATACTCTTCGGAATGACCACTCGATCTTCTTGATGTAACTCTAGGATCGATATAATTGTTGTTCTTATTAACAGTGTTGAAGGAACTCGATCTTTTAATCGACGATCCGAAACCGATGTTATTCGATTTATACTTGAGTCCGTCGCTCAGTACTCTCTGGTGACTTTTCTTGTCTCCTTGACAACGTGTTGGTTCGATACGAGGGTATTTGGAATCCAAGGCGTTGTTTTTCAAGACAGTCTTGAGGCATACTGTCGGGTTAGCGTTACAAACATCATTCGCTTGGCTTTCAAACGCTCGGTTCCGCGTATGTGTCTTTCTATGAGGAGACAGAATTGCTTCTACATCATAAGGAGGCCTATTAGACAGTGTTTTGTCATCAGAACTGTTACTTAACAAACCTTTATCTGAAGACGGACTGTTCATATTCAGATCATGTCTTCTATCCGTATCTAAAGACCTTGACGCGGAATTTAAAAGAATCTTAGTACCAGGGACTTTTGTAGACCCAGTGATGACGTAATGGCCAGGACTTCTTAAAGGACTGCTGTCATTCGAGTGATCTTTTTTCCTGAGGCGGTAATTGAGTGAGTTGGAGCGACTTAGCTGTGAGATAGGGAGACGGGAGATCGCAGTCTTCTCACTGATGAGACTAGAAGTGAGTGCGCAGGGAATGACACTGAAGTTGTTGGTTCTTGAAGACTGGAGCTTCGCTTGCAGGTTGGTGATTGCATTTTGCGTTTTTTGAAGATATAATTCCGTGTCTTGTGGGGGGATGAGGTCCTGTAACAAGAGAAAGGTAGCGTCAAAATATTGTGTATGCGTTACATAAAATCTTGTGAATAGCTATTACTTATTTAAATATTAGATTTCCGCATTATTGAGCATTGTTTGACTTGTAGATGTTTATTTAGAGGATGTTTGTCGTCCACGTAAGATTTATTTCCGTAAGCTCACCTAGTTGCGAGCTTTCTTAAAAAATATAGATATACATTTTTTTTATTACTCTATAGTCTAGACTTAACCTTTTATGCTCTACAGAACTTTATAAATAAATAGTATGTGTCAAATATATGACAGTACAATATATCAAGTGTCATTGCCAAGGGGACAAGCCAAATACCACACTAAACTTTCGCTTGGAAAGCTATTAGTTTAATGAATGTATTATGCAGGTGACCCTGACAAACCCACGGCAGACATTCCGAACATGTGCAGTGCCTTGAAAACACCCGTATGTTTCAAAATAACTTAATTCTTATTAGACCCCCTAAAGAGTTGGAAAATCTTCCATCTCTTTACGCCAAAGACAGTTAAGCCCACTTGCATCAATCACATTTAGCGCCAACCTTATTTAAAACATCCTTCTTCATCTTCAAAAGATTGACAGAAATGGAACGATATTTTATTTAAACATATGTAGCCCTAAATTAATGTAAGGGGGGCGCGTTCCTTCCTTTTTTTTTCAATTTGCAGGCCAGTAACAGGTTGTATGTTGATTAAAATATTTATCGCGACCGGAACAAATATAGCTTTATACAATTATTATAATTAAAAACATCAATATAACCCGCTAAGTCCATATAATCCCACTGAATGACAGAAGTAAAACAAAAAAAGTTAAGTCTGTAGACTGCGCCGGACGTACTCAAGCATCATTACTCATTTCATTAATTACTCGTAGTGTTTATGTTGCACCTATGCAACCATGATCCTTGTTACTGGGATCTACTCTTTAAGTCCGTGAATGAAGATACGGGCTCATCCGAAAGTAGTGAATCAGTCAAAACAAGTAACAAATTAAAGTTTTCGAGAGATAAACACATCGCGAGTAAAGACAACTATCCAATCATGTTGTAATTAATTCTTACTTTGGGCTCGCAAGTCGCATATAATCTTTTGTCCGTAACTGATTCGGAATAGGAAACGCTCGTAACTTCGGCCGAATCTACAGATTTTGTGCTGAGTTAGTACTTGGAGTACATACTGTTCAAATTATTTTCTAAGAGTTCTAACCACGTTTCATACAGTGTGAAAACCCCCATGGAAAACAAACACCTTTCTCAGACGGAGAGTTATGAATAAAAAACCACAAGGATTTCAGCTTTATGCAGATGACCTACATTGAATAGCACTGGTGACGGTGGCCATACGGTGCTACGCATATACTTGACTCATTATGTCAGTTTTCCGTTTAACCATATTATATGACGTATTATTATTATATGTATCTTCCATCTATCTTTACATGATGTAAAGATACATTTAATAATATATCATCACAATGAAATCATAATCATGATAACAGTAATAAAAGAAAAACCTTAACAATAAAGAAACAAAGTGTAATTTTTCCGCATGTCTTACTTAGAACTCGCTGTCAAGATGGTAACAACAATCAGGGTTAGACTACGGTAAGGTATGGCAGCTAAACAATGGATGCGTTTGAATTATTATCGCTAAAACAGCCATTGTTCGAGTGCAATGTTAAGATATTGCTGGCAAAGAGTTGGAAAATAAATATTACAGATGCGACTTATTCATTCTCCTGCCGAATTGATTTGGGGTCAGCTCAACATGCCTTTTTCTTCCACACTTCTGTATTAGTAGTCATCTCCGTAGTCCTTTCACACAGTCCATTCATCATTTCTTTGGCCCTACTCTTATGGCCATCAAAACATTCATACTCAAAACTTTCCTCACGACATTTTCCTCATTCCTCCGTATCACATGCTCATACCATGACAGCCGTTTTCCACACAACTTTTCAGTAATCGGTGCCACTTTCAGGGTTCCTCTTCTTATTACTGCAGATGCAACACTTGTTGTTAGAGCATGTTATGTTTTCGGCCAGTAATGGTGTCCTTCTTGAACCTTCTATTTGGGTTTTGAACGTCAATATTGTAAGAATGTGTCAATTTTTTTGCATTAAATGAGACTAGTGGGTAATAAAGCGCTTGGTATCAACTAAAATTGATGAATTATTTTGTCGGCCGCTCTTTAGGGAAAATGTTTATATGGGTCAAGGTTTTTAACTTCAAATATATGTAGTTCGATGTGACGTTAGTCACTACTACAAAGATTTATGGCAAAAATAAACAATAAGATACTGAAATCGACATAAAAATAGTCACAATATGTAACAACTACAATTCTATTAAACAGGTCAAGTTTTTTATTACCTGTTAAAACAAACAGAAAAACTGAGGAAACCGCGATTAGATTGTTACAAAATTGTGGCACCTGGCTTTGGGACATAGTAGTTATTTACTGTTTAATACTGTGCTATGGAGAAATTGTAACGTAATAAAAGAAGTACAACCAAAATCTGGACTTCTTTGTCATAATTTAAAGTCAGCACCAGCGGGCTTAGCACGAGAAACGTAGACAAGCGTTTTGTCGACGAAAGAGTTGCCAAAAATGACGTTTCAGTGTAGACAGTTGACAGTTGCGAACAGAGAAATGTAGATAAGCGATTTATATTCTACGGTAGAGTAGAAATAGAAAGCGTAAGCGATAAGCCTGCTGCTATGAAAAAACGATGTCTATTGAACTAATTTATAATTTGTAAAATCTCCTGTCACGCGATTTGGTTGGTGGCAATCACACCTGTTGAAATGAATGTGACAGAATGTCGGTATTGCTTAACCGGGTATAGGCATTCTAGACCAACTAAAAAATATCCTAATATTTTCAAGAAAAGAATCCTACGACATATAAACTCTTGAATTTTAAGAGTATACTGCAAATTCTGCATTGCGATGGTGACGTAACGCGTGCCAGGAAAAAGACGATCTGGCGCGAATAACACGACCTACTTCATAATGTGTTATTTTCGTGAGGTAGGTCAAATTTTGAGCAGGTTCTTGGACGAATAGAGGTGCAGTGGCGACGCGGGAGACCGTTTATAAAGAGTTCTAATTATGAAATGGTGTGATAGTTCGAAAATAAACTAAGAAAATATCGTAAATTGTTAAGGAAACTTGGGAAATCCCTATAATCGTCCACATGTAGTCGTGATTATCAATGTTTACTTTCAATTGTTTCAGAAGAGAGAGAGAGCTGTGAGATATACAACTATACAATATACAACAGGCCGGTATTATTAGATAAACCATATCCCTACTATAATATCCCTACTATATTAATATTATAAATGCGAAAGTAACTCTGTCTGTTTGTTACGCTTTCACGCCTAAACCGCTGAACCGATCGTCATGAAATTTGGCAGAGTAATAACCTGGCATATGGAGGAAATAGGCTTTACTTATTTAAGCTATAGCCGACATCCACGCGGGCGAAGACGCGGGTCAAAGCTAGTACAATATAATTCTTGCTGTCACTTCTCTGTACAATTACCTAATCTTTGCATCGGAGCAAGAAGCGCGTGTAAAAAAGCAATAACATATGAAATAACATGATGTAACACAACTACATAATATACACCGTAATAAAGAAATGCATTGAGACAATAGCCCAACGATTGAAACTAATGAAAGCGTGATGAAAAACGGGCGGTCGAGATTGATCCCCAATCCTGTCAGAAACAACATGATATTAAAGTAAAGTAAATTTATTAAGACACGTTTTTTTGACAACAAATAAAATATAACAAAATAAAAAGGAAAAAATAAATAAAGATAAGGTGCAATAAAGTATCCCTAGCTCCCACACTAGGAAACCCTGTGTCGTGGGATCAGAAGGCCAATTCTCGTAATTAAAACCGTTCAAAATCTAGTCGCAGTGTCATCTCAGCGACAAGCAAATGTCAAAAATATATGAAAAATCGAGGTATTTTTGACAGATTAACACTGAGATCAGACTGTGAACGTTCTTAAAATTAGTAGAATTGCCCCTCTAGTTATTTCCAAGTTAATAGATCTGTTACAAGAGCATTAGTGGTTAGTTCACTAATAATTTGGTTGCTTACTCTAAACAACATTTAAACTTACATATCTAAAGGAAACATGCGAAATTACTATATATAGTTAAATGTGTTAAACAAGAATTTTAGTAGGTATTTGGGAAGGTTTGTCAGGTAGGCAGTCGCTCCATGTAAAATACTGGTATTCAGCTGCATCCGGTGAGACTGGAAGCCGAACCCAACATAGTTGGGAAAAGGCTAGGCAGATGGTGAATTTGGAAAGGTTTGAGCAACTTTCATAGTATACAACGTGTAAAAAACGATGCATACACGATTCTAGACCAACAACTATTGATTTTTTTTCTGCGGTAAACCCAAGTTTGTTTATTTAAAAAAATCTGCTGTAATACAAAAGTGCAATACCTACACGGTTTTTATAACAAGCCACAAAAGTTCAACAACAATTTTTCCTTAAATCCGTGTATTATGTATAAGATAATATCTAGTAATTTAAGATGGGGCAGCATGGTTGACCATCGTAGTTACACTGCTACAGGAGAAAACATTCTTAAAAACCATTATTTAACAATCGAAGCAAACTTTTTGTATTGTACTGTAGAGGTTGTTCGCTTCACGAGGAACCTCACGTACGCACGGCTACACATCAAGCTACACATTTCCAGTATAAGCTGATCTCGCATTGTGTAGGATTTCCGTACAATACGAGGTCAGCGTAAACTGGAAATGTATAGCTTGATGTGTAGCCGTGTGTACATGCTGGCAGCCAATAATTAGGCTGTCTATGTTCGAATAATCGAGGAGTTTTTTATCTTTAGAATGTCAAATAATTTTACTTAGGTTTTGTTGCGGAAACTTCACTCGATTGTCAGGCGCGACATTGTAATGAGCTAATTCCTTATTAAAGGTGGGTAGCCCACCGGTAAAAGATCACCAAGTATTTTATTTATACACACCATAATTCCCGGTACCTTGAGAGTTCGGCAGAGTTCTCACAGTACACAAGACAAAGAATAACAAATCGCGTCATACTAAAATATGACATAAGAGATAATGCAATGATGCCAATGAATCAATGAACTGATAACCTGCAGCCGCTTTATGTAAGACCCTGATCTTTTGACCCAACATGTGCAGTTAGTTATTTAATCGAAATATTGACACAGTTATCATTGTAATAGTTGTAGATAGTATTATTATCTATGTAATTAGTATATCATAAGTGTACTCACACTGTATGTTGACGAGTAATCTTCGAACGACTGATCCCACTCCGCAAATTGGAAACTACAGTATTGCCGAGATTTATATATTAAAAGGTTAAAAATAAGGTATATGCAGTTGAAATTGCGGGCAGACGCTAGTCATCACCACAAATCAGTACTAAATGAGTTTCTGTCAATCGACTGAAGATGGCAGAGACTGAATGATGTGTGCATTTTGTGGTTTTTGGTGCAAGCAACTTTAAGTCTTCTGCTTTTCGAGTTGACGGCTATACCTTCTTTTCTCAAATCCTTGAGTATATTTAAGGTGGCCACAATAGGCATCAGTGGCGTTTTTTGCCTCTAAAGTGTAAGTGTAAGGACACTGGACCGTCCGTATTGAAAGCCAAGCTACGTTTTTATAGGTTCTTTTGTACGAGACTTGAACATTCAACGTTGTCATTGCTTGTCATTGTTTGTAATGATCCCCATTTTGAATAGGAACGAAATTGCCGTTTGATTCCGTAAGGGGAGATATTGCTGCCATTTTTAAATTCTTGGGTAGCCGGATTTGGACTCATCCTAGCACAGGAAAACGATTTAATCAGGCTGATGATCAAATGACGTATGGTCTCGACAGTCGAATAGAATTTAACAACTATTTCCTTACTTACACTTATTTCTTCCAACAATAATAAGGAAAAGATAAATCTATTTACCAATAGCGACGAGCAATTCAATCTATTTTTTGCACCCATTAGGCAAAGATATAGCTATAATCCGCCTCGCGAATAAAATGAAAACATATTTTAAAAGTGAAAGTCAGTTACGTGTTGGAATGCAACGTGCCTAAACGGACCTCATTCGTTCAGATCTATGTGATGTGTTGTGAAATTAAAAACTATTTTTATCATAGACAATCATTGTGAGATAACCTTTTTGCAAGTGCGTTATGGTGAAGCGGGATAATTATGAAGTAATTTTCGAAAATTACGTGTTAGGGTGAATACGCGGAAATACGCATGTCTACAAATTCCGTATACACATACAACTTGGTAGACCTAGGGTGCAATCTCTGACATGCGGTTACCTTAGGATGGATTTTTGCTTTGGGTGGATTTTTTGGTGTGGATAAACGAATTAACCGGTCGTTTTCTATTTAACATATCGTGTAATTTTTCTATGAGTCTGTTATAAAAATAAAATCTAGCAATTTTCATTAAATCGAATAATGTTCGAAATTTTAAGTATATCCGATACCTACAGTAATACAAAATGCGCTTCATTTAATCTTTACGAATAATCTGGGGATTTACAAACGAACACCAACGTAACTAAATCCAGACTGAAATTAACGAGTCTTCAGTTATAATAGCCAGAGAGAAGTTAACCAATGGAGAATTTAATACCTACATCCGATATTCATAAACTTATATTCGACCTAATTTTATCAGCCTTGCAATTGGAACTAAGCAACTTTATAGAGGTATGTAGTAACTTACGAAATAGGCAAGATTGTGCCCATAAAAAATATAGACGAATTAAGAACCTCCGCCTTTTTGAAGTCAGTTAAACACTTCGTATTTTTTTAATTGATACCAATCAGATATTTATTCAGAAGGTAGTTTCCTTCGCATTAGAAAATGTGCCGAGATAAATCAACCACACAGTTGAGAAAACCAAACCACAATTACCTCTACCATTTACGTTTTTACCATTTAAAAAAGGACAGTGTGTTGATAAGAAATTGGAACATGCAGGCATTGTTTAAAAACAAACAAACCTCACAATGATCGACAGATAAAAAACCGTAAAATGAACTAACGGAAAACTTACTAAAAGTCACGTACAACTCGATAACGGTAATGTAGTACAATACTAAGTAATTAATTGCAAACTATAATACGTGAACGTGTTGAAATAACATAAGTAGTTATGAGAGATACAAAGTATTTTATTAGGGAAGTCTTAATTACTTTGAACTGTCAAGGTAAGTAGTAACTCTATAGTTTTACGTTACATGATTTGAATTAATTTAATTTCACCACTTGTAATTGATAAAGAAGGTTAATAAAACTGTAATTTTACGACAAATTGAAATAATTACCTTTTTCCACGATGAATCTGGTCATAAATGAGACACAAGCATAACAATATTAATAAAATTGAGATCGTTCAGCGATGTTATGCTGTCGTTAGACATTTAAATTCCTTATGTCGGACGCCACCCTCCAATAAAGCACGCACGCACACACACACTACACTACACTACACTACACTTATAGCACTATTTATAACTTTATAACACAGTTACTACACACTATTTTAAAGGCTGCCCGTGCAAAAAGTGAGGTGGACAGTCCAAATATGTGGGTATCTGTAAATTATTTACGTTGGGCACCAGGTACTCTACATTGGTGCCAGTATAGGGTTCCTGGCGCCCAATGTGGGGCCAATGTAGGGTTTCTGGCGCCCAACGAGGGACTAATGTAGGATTTTTAACTTCCTGCCGCCCAACGTACATTAATAATAATAAGCTGTTCAAGCAAGTCGGTGATCGCAAAGCCACCATTTTACATTCTAATTAAAATCTAACTGTATCACCATTTGACTGTACATATATTACCAATTTACCAATGCTAGTGAGTCATATAATTTTACTAGACTAACATTAACCATTCTTTATTCAGACACAATAAAATTTGAATACCTAGTTTTAAAACAGCGGACCCAACAGCGTGATTAATACATTTTAATTAATTATAAACCGTTGCTCTCTTTGTTTACATCGTTCTGGTTTGGTTTCTGTCTGTTTTGTGTTAAGACGATTGAGTCATACTTAAGAATGCTGCAAAGTAAATAAACCTTTTTGTATGCAGACTTTCTGGTATGCGAAACTCTACGAATAACTACTACGGATTTTTATAGCTAGGTTGTAGTAAACACAGGTTGGAGTTAGAAATACACCTTGATGATTGGAAAAAATAAAAAGTTTGGAGATGGCGGCGCGTAGTGTTCCACGCGCGCCTCTTTTTGATGTGGGGGGGGGGGGGGGGTTAACACCTCACTCCCCCCTAACGCGAGGTGGGCCGCACAGGCGGGCCGGCACTAGCCAGGGATCGCGGAAGTCTCACTAGTTCCCGTGATCCCCGGTGTAAGTGAGAGAAGGAACACCGGGGTGGTTTTAGTCAGTAAGAGTCTGACAGACCATGACCAGACGAGGACATCCATGAGGATTTCCCCGCGTAATCAAAAAAACAAAACAAAAAGTGGTAACGGCAGCGACTTACGAGTTGTTGGTCGTGGGTACGAACCTAAGCAGGCAGTTTACATTGTGCAAATTATTTCACTACCATTGCTCTCAAAACGGTGAAGGAAAACATCGTGAGGAAACCAGCATGTCCTAGACTCAAAAATTTGAAGACGTGTCATCCGCCAACTCGCACTGGGCCCGCATGGTGGATTATGGCCCACTCCCTCTCACAGAGAGGAGGCTTATGTCCCAGCAGTGGGAACATTATAGGCTGATATATTGTTGTGTCTCCATAACAGATATGAGCTTTGACTCTTGTCCAAGTCAATTTTAGCTTAATATAACTGAATGGAAAGCACGTTAAGCCGTTGGTCCCAGCTGTCATTTGTGGATCTTTGACAGTCGTTACGGGTCATCAGAAGCCCGAAAGTCTGACAACAGTCTTACCAAGGGGTATCGTATTACCCAGTAACTAGGTTTTGGAGGTCAGATAGGCAGTCGCTTCAGCTGCATCCGGTTAGACTGGAAGCCGATCCCGACATATTTGGGAAAAGGCTAGGCAGATGATGATGATAACTGAATGGAAAGAAACCGCCACGGTGACGATATTTAGCACCTCCGGCGTACTTTAATTCTTTCTAGAAGAAGAAACTTGATGATGATGTAAACAGTAACTAACACCCTTGAAAGCATGCGAAAGTATGATTACTAAAGCTACGTTAGATTCCGCAATTACTAGACATATGCGAAACCTACAATTTCAGCGAGATCTGCTAATAGACGCGAAAAAAAATCGCAATGTTTCATTAACGAAATCTTCTCATAGACCAAAATTTTGTTACTAAAACAAACGCTCAATTCAGCCTACATAAAGTTGCTAGTGCCATAAATGCTCTAACCTGTCACATATGGCAACATTATGACTATTTTATCTGTGTCAATATGACACGTGCCGTTTAGGCGAGTTTTGGTCACAGCCGTCAAGGTTAAGTGAAAGTTAGACTGAGCGGTCGTTGTCATACTAATCTAGATCTTACTGAAATTCTAGGCAAGACCACTGAAATTCTAGATTGTTCGATAAAGGTTAAGAAACAATTGAATTCGAATTGGCAAAGTTAAGAAGTTAGATTACTGTTATGAGGGCAAATTGTTATAAGCGTTCTCATCGATATAATCCAGATCCAGACTTCAGTATTAGAGATGCTAATTTGAGTTTTACAGTCTTTTTAAATGCCATTTTACAGCTTCATTCAAATCGTAACACTCCTGCCCGTATCCCAATTTATTTGGAGTCGGCAGAACATGTCTTATTCTTCCACACTTCTCTATTAGTCGTCATTTCCGTAGTCACACCCTTTCTAACTATTTCATCATTCACACAGTCCATCCATCGTTTCTATGGTCTCCTTCTAGTCTTATAGCCATCGACATTCATATTCAAAACTCACTCACTTAACGACATTTTCCTCATTCCTCCGTATCACATGCTCTTACCTTGACAACCCATTTCCACACAACTTTTCAGACATCGGTGCCACTTTCAGACTTCCTCTTATGTGCTCATTTCTTATTCTATCCATTTGTGTAACACCACACATTCCTCTTAACATTCTTATCTCAGCTGCATGCAACTGCCTATTCCTTTTGTGGCCCAATATTCTAACCGATACAAGAAATACGAACTTCATTCAAATCGACTTAGCAATTTTTGGTAATTGCAAAAAAGATGGAATATTTCGCTCATCCTTACTTTCGGGTTAAGTCATTTAATTAATACAATTAATGGGTAATTTACCCCCTTTTGACATGAGACTAGCTTGACAAAAACAAACGCATCTAAGTTTCCCGTGCACTTTCAAGATAATAAATCAAAAGAAAAAATGTACTTTTATAATTGCGGTCTAGGTCGTTCAGTAATTTACTTAATCCATATTAGAAGCTACTGTAGAGAAGTAAGGCTTAATAGTCTTGCTAAGGCAATCCCGACTCGGTGATATTAAGGTCAAGTTTCAATTAACTCGTCTTCGCCTTTATCCGGCTTTTGCATCCTTGAGAGAAACTTCCATTCAATTAAGTTAAAACCAGCATAGTTATTTATATGCAGTCTTTATTTTGAAAATATTTTTTTCTAGCTAGACCGACAGAGACAACCAAAACATAGCTGGGAAAAAACTCATTATGTAAACAATTGACAATGTCAAAAATATCTTCCGTCTCTTTGATAAAAATCACAAAACAATCATCATTAAGAGAACAATATAATTAACACTACCATAATGTTTTGTTAACTATTTCAAGCGTGATTAACTGCTATTTTAAAATCTACTTTTTCTCGAGTCAATATTTATTCAAATAGGTCGACTTACTATAATATAATCACATCACTACCTTATACGGAAAACTTTATTACGATTCCACTTTTTATTTATAACCTCTCTTAATTAATTATATCGATTTATTGGAGACGAATTTAATCGATTAATCAATCGATTCTTCTGGAATAAAATCTCTGCTATCTTCATCGTGTAATTTACGATTTACAAATAAAGCAATGACCACAATATGATGTCATGTGCTACATCGAACATGACTCAGAATTCTGAATCACACCTCTTGACCAAAAATGGCGAGTCAAGTCAAGATTATTTTGTGCTTATTTGAACTTGGCCTTCGCTGTTATGTCATCTGCTTTTGAGAGTTTAATTTTAAATAATGATATCTCCATGCCCATTTCATTGCTGGTCCATAAGCAAGATAGACCAAGTTTCTGTTGTTTTTTTTTAACATGGCAGTTGTTTTTTTGCCATTAAATTACGCGGGAAAATCTATCTTTGTCAAAACTCGTTTTTATTTAGGTTAGGAAGCGAATACGAACGATTTCGAGAAAAATAAATGGAGTTTATGTAAAACTTTAGTTAAAGGAATATAAAAAATGTAAAACATATTGTTTTAAAGGGACAAAGGGCCGGTGGCGACAATGACGGGATGTGACGTCAGCAGCAGGTGCAGGTAACATTAGATCGCCCCTGCGCCGTGAGATGGTGTAAGTTAATAGAAAAGGCGTATTACAGAGGAATTTTAAATTGCCTGCCTCTCGTTGGTGTACTGGTCGCAAGCACTATTGCTGAGTGAGGTCCTGGATTAGGTTCACCCCCAATTACATGGGACCTAAACATATCAGTGCAAATGTGGGTGAGGGTGTAGAGAATACAGGCGTGTTGTTACGTTTTGTAATAAAATTTAAAATATGATGTGGCGTGAAGTTTCAAAATTTTTAGCCTAGCACTATTAACTGTCAAAACTTTGATGGATAATAATTTGGATGCAAGAAAAGTCAGACAACTTCAGAACGCATAGAACCTGTTGTACCGTTTTAAACGAAGCGATACATCATGTTTCGATTTGATTCAATATTATAACGACTCAAGTACTTTGTCAGACTAGAAGACAACGCCAATTCTGTTCTATACTAGTACTTATGACACCGTTATTAGGCACAGGAAAACTAAAGTCATTCACATTTATTCACGGAAACGAAAACAGCTGGAAATAAAAGCTAATTTTTACAATGGGTGAATAATAGACCACATAAATGAAACTATTCAATTAATTAACAACAAAAGCATACTTTAATGTTTTATAAAACTGTGTGTTACTCAAACAAAGGAGTTTATTTTAGTATTTATAATTTTATGAATACGTGATAGACATGTGTTTCTGACGGCTAAATAGGAGCGTCCGTCTGGCTGCTGGCCCACATTTTGTACAAAAATGTGTCGGCCATATTTGTCCACTAATTACTAAAATGTACCATAAATGAAAGTTTTATGGGTCAAACACGTAAATCGACTAATAGGTTAAATTAATCGAGTAGTCGATTCCCAAATTGGCTTTTTTATTGACTTATAGGTGTGATACTACTCCCGCGCAAAATAATTATGTCATTTTTCATAAATGGCCATGTTGCGTAATTTTTTGAAGTGTATTCGCTGATTATTTTTGGCTAAGTATATAATGACCTAATTTGGATTGTGATTATGAGTTTACATAATAAATTAACTTTAAATAGATGTAGGTAAGTTACAGAAATTGGTAGATCTGTGTCAGTTTATTCATATTCTTTCTCTTCCGATGCCCTGATACGTTTTTGTAGTTTCCAGTTTGATAAAATTGCGCGAATTGGTAGCTCATTTATTTATCCCTACTTTATTTCAAAAGAAAACTGAATGTAAGTTAGAGTAAATTAAGCACCGGCCAGCAATTTTATTGCAGCTGATTGCATTGCTTTTACCTCATGGCCTTCTTTAATTAGAAGTAATTTATTGGTCTCATTCGAACAGCTGTCACTTGATCTGTCTTTCTGTCACCTTGCAATCTTCTAAGGCCCCCGTAACTTGGACCACACTCCACACGCTTGCATCGTGAATTTCTGACGTGACCGCCTAAGCGTGATACCTGGATCGTTATTGTTATTGTCAATTCGTGTCAAGTTACTTTTTATAAGACATGGCCACACAGCCACACTTCCGTCACAATTACAACCTCATGGTTCAGCTATTTTGGGGTCTTGGCTTTGATATCCTTATTAAGAAAATAGTACGGGTCGAATTCGATTAATTGAAAGTCATTTGACCTATACACTTCTAAAGACCAAATTATAAGTAACTTTTGTGATAGGACCATAGATAATGCTCTTTGATGTCAATCTTCCAATAGAATATATAAATAGAGTAACATTACAGGCCCTAAATAAATAATGATCACTTCAGCAAAAGTGCCTATTCTTTTAACTTCGAAAACGATTTTGCAGCTGGTTTAATAAAATTGACACAGCCTGCGAATACAGTCGGTCCATTAGGTCCACAATACTAATTGAGAAACAGACGCTCCAAAACACACGGCCCCAAGATAATTCCAACATTTTCTAAATTATCTCCATAAAAAGTAACAACTTTCAAGTTTTCAACTGACCCACCAAAGCCAGCACGTAAACAGCCTTGGATAAGTCATTAGCCAAAAATTAAATTAGCTTAATTTCACCATCCCTCCCACACTCACTCGAGGTCGTGTAGCCGAACCCTAATATTGCATGTAAATGGCAACACATGTTCTATATTGGATGTTCGAATTTTGAGGTTTCGAAAATTTTGGGAATTAAATTATTTTAAATTTCGTGGGAAATTTGTTTTTAATTTGTGTGTTTGTTTTGGTTTTGATCTTAGCTACATTACGAGTAGCTTGTAAGTAACTGAAATCCGTTTGATTGATTTTTTGACAACCAAGTTTGTCCAGTGTTCAAGTTAATTCTAGTTATTTTTGACTGAATCCTGCTGACAATACAACATACTGCGTTGAATTTACTTCTTTTGTTTTGGTTTTATATGCTGTAACGCCAATAAACGCTTCTTTCTTTCTTTCTATGCAATAGACAGTTACACATACAATAGGTAGGTTTATAAATCCCTGATAAAATTCTTTAGTCTTATTTATGAATTCATTTGTTTGTGGCCATAGGATACTCTTTTATCTCTGCTGAATCTGTTATACCTACGCTTTTACAAGATTTTACGTAAGTTTTGACCAGCAAAACGAGGTAAAAACTTCAATCTGTTTAGCCTTTTCCCAATTATGTTGTGTTATGGTCGTCTTCCAGTGTAGCCGGATGCAGCTGAATATTACATGGAGCTACTGCCTATCTAACCTCTACAATCCAGTTACTGGGTAACACGATACCCTTGGTAAGACCTGTGGTGCGATTTTGGGCTTATGACTACCCGTCACAACTGTCAAAGATCCACAAATGACAGTCGGGTCAAAAGGTTTAACGTAATTCCGAGGCACAGAGGTCTTGATATTAACCTTCTATCGCCCTGTGAAGATGTTATAATTTAGTTACGAGGCCCTCTTTACGTAAAAACACTTGTTGAAAGTTAATCACATAGTTATCATAAACAGCAAAAAACCAAATATTTTAAGGTCGAACGTTGATTGCGTGTTAGTAGTTACATAATTTGAATATTAAACTATAAATACGCGTTGCACTGAAAACAACAAGAAATAATAACGTGTGTGCAAACTTTACTGCAAAATTATAGTGTTAATAACGACGCACGCACCTTCTCTTTTTGAAAGTAGGTACTTAAAATGCACATTGGCAAAACTCATGCCAAATCTTGTTTTCTTTTTCAGTGCATTCATGTAATGGCGTTTATTCCATCAATAATACGTACAAGCGTAATGTTACGAGGTTTTTCAAAACTTTTCCAGATATTTATAGCACCATAACGAATTTTCTCATTTTTAATTATGACCTCAGACAACGGACAATGACTTATTCTGCCTAAACAAAATACCCTAGTTGAATGGACAAATAAAACATCGACTAATTTCTTCAGATTATTCCATGTTTGAGCAAGATTTAGCAAGAATACGCTAATATGCGTTTTTTATTTATATTTTAGAGTCTAATTGTTAATAGGCGTTACGGTTCGATTCAAACTTCTTGCGGGAACTATGAGTCAACCGTAAGTAGGTACTAGAGGTGAAAAAAGTTTGTATTCTACTGTTTTATTTGCAAGTGTTTAAACGAAAGGAGGTCAATTTTATTTATTAACACAATTCACGATTATTTGATTTTATTTGCATGCATAAAATGTGTAAATATGTTTGGTGTCGCATAATTTTTCAATATTATTTTATCTCTTTAGATTAGCATGAATTTGGAATTTTATGAACACTAAAATACAAGTATTAAACGACATGACCTCTCTGATGCCTTGAACTTTCGGATAAAACGTTAAACGATGTCTTACTTCCGCGGATTGTTAGTTTTGTTTTGATGGCAATATTGTTTCAAATCTATCAATTCTTACACGAAGTACCTATCTTTGAAGATACAATGTGTTATTACTGGCACATTCAACAGACTAGGGTTTTTCCTATCTTGACCAGTTGCAATAATTAGTACAAAACACTTGTGGAGGAATTATTTGAATTTCAATGCTATTCATAGACGAGAATGTCCTCAAATTCACATTATTAAAAGAAACACGTTTCTACATTAGTTTGGGACAATTATTGTGCTTATCAGTAAAACGCCAACATGCTGTTCTAGAAACATACGGCCAAATATTATGCAGTGTTCGTTTTCTAGCTTTAATTGGCCAAAAACAACGACTTAATGTCTTCCACTCATTTCACTGTCTTAAACGCAGTGAAATTGTGTTATTACATTTATGTTGACGACTGTACATTAAAAGATGATTATTTAGATAAAGCATTACAGAAATTGCGGAAGCGCAAAGCTGGGCGTGACGGTGAGGATTTATACCACTTTCCTTTGCTCTTTTACACGCGTGTCATGAGCTTGTCTGTGGTTATTTGTATAATCTGTGGAACACTTGTCATTTTAAACGTTTTATGTTAAATTATAGCGGGAAATGTCGAGTTTAATCTCGTAAGATAGAAAATGTTTGTTAAATCTACTGTTAACTTATTCTGCTTGACCGCGTTAAATATTGGCCGCCGTAGTAGACGTAGTAATTTGGGGAAATTTATTATTGCTGTCGCCTATTTATACGACGTTAGCTGTACACTTTATTAATACCGTCTTGATTCGTTTACGTTTTGATTATTTTGGCCTAATTTTTGTCACCTTGCGAATAATACGTCGTTTGCAGGCGGGATACAATTTAGCTGATAAAATCTCGGCGGCACAAGTAAAATAATGTATGAATATGTATAATTATGTTCTATTAAACTCTTAACCGCTTTTAAAATAACCGTTTCATTTATGAAGTGAGTGAGTGTGTGTGAAGTGATTTGTGAGTTTTTTTTACTTGATAAACTATTTAACGGTGAAACTATACTTGATAAATCGACGTGTCAATTTATAAGTGTGTAAAAAACTGTAAAAAGAGGTTGCAGTCACATAGCGGTTTCTAAACAGGACAAAAAAAGAACTCCCACGTCCCTGATCTATCTGACAGAACAACGATAAAAATACTAACTTCCTAATGTTTTGTAATGTGAGCCTTATTTGTATGAGTTTAAGATTAAAATTTCGTACGGTGTCAAAGTTCGCGTGGAAACATAATTTCCTCATTTTTCTTTTACTGTGTTGTGCTCAATGACAGGTCATTACTTTTAAAATGGCGGTCAAGTTCAAGTTTCATTCGGGTCTCAGTTGTATGTTTTCTTTTGGTATTCTACTACTTATATTTATTTTTGGGTGTGGAATTCAAATATGTTATTTATTTGAATAAATTAAATTAATAATTTAATACAATTTTGGGGTTTCGTTTTAACAATTTAATTATGCGAAGTGTTTCAAATAACCGTAAAACTAATAAAAACCACATTTTATCGATGACACCTTAAGCCGAACAGAAAAAGAAATCCTTAATCTTTACGCGCTTCAAAATACATAATGCGAAATGTCAAACGTCGAATTCCATTTTCAAATCGTGAACATAGCGAGGCCGCGCCTAGACTGCTTATTGACATGCTTATTCCAAAATCGACCTTGTCAGGTCAACGATAAAGTTTATTTTGCATCAATAAGTAGTGAATATGACATCAAAAGTTCAACAACAAGCCACTCCTTTGTGCTTTCAAGTTATTTTATTTTAATGAAGTATTTATGAACAGAATATATTTTATGATTGGATTTTGAGAATTTTCCATGAATGTATGCAAAAATCAATGCCGCCGCTACTGATTTTCAGACACAGTCACTTAATTCCTGTAAGCCGAAAGCTAGTGGCAAGTGTGGCGACAAACCCGCAGTGTGATAGTTAAAGGGACATTATTCCACTGTCCTGACAAAAAGGTCAGACAAAAATAATTATTAAAGCGAAAAAAATAACCCAAATTTCCACTTCTGACGACATGTTAGTCAGATAACATCTCCTAGCCAAGCTAATCTACCGCTTGGGCATCATTCTGGAGTCTTACCATTGTTAGATTCCCTAAACCACTACGAAATCCTAACAAAAAAAGTACTACATATTACCTCTTAGTCATAAGGAAAAGCTTTTAAAACAACACACAATATATTTTATTACAACAATGACCATTGACAGGAGTCACGCGCATGCTTACATTTTTAAACAGTCGTAGACAATGGGTACGTAAGTTTTTTAACAAGATGTGTAATCTCTCTTTGAGGACTACTATGCATTGAGTCATTTCTGTCATTCGAACTAACGACTTGTAGGTAAGAAAACGTTTAAGAATTAATGGCTCTACACACTGACTTTTTATGTTACATTAAAATTATTTTACTAGCAATGCCCACAGTTTTTTTTTTCCAGCTTGTACCACTCTCGGCAAAGGTGCCCCCATAATTTTAAAACTGTTCCTAGTGTGTTGTCTTTTGGGCCAATCTTCAGATACCGCATTTAAGTCAACACGCCAGCTTTTCCTTCGCCTCCGTCGGCGACTACACCCACGAATATACCATTGCAAAAATATCATATCCAGGAACTAACTGATCGTTCTTTTAAAAGACATCAAATTCTGTTAGGCAGTTTAGAGACGTAAAATCGTAGGAAACAGACGACAGACCCGCATTCTCAGTTTATTTTAGTAAATAATATTAGTGAGGAGATGGCAGAAGCTTAAATTAAGGAGACGAGAAGTTCTAAACATTTTAACACGAATGACATCATACAATCATCACTAACTCGACTACAAATTGTAATGGTTAGTTTCCAGCTAAGATATCTCTTCAAATTATCTATGGAGCACTTAGATCATTATAAGTACTTATTTACGGTTGGTTCGTGTACGGATGTTCATCTTTCCATACCACGAACCCTCCGTGCCTCGGAAAGCACGTGAAGCCGTTGGTCTCGGCTGTCATTCTTGGATCTTAGACGCGTCGTCAGAAGCCCGAAAGTCTGACAAACAATTTTAACCAAGGGGTATCGTATTATCCAGTAACTGGGTTGTGGAGGTCAGAAAGGCAGTCGCTCTATGTAAAATACTGGTATTCAGCTGCATCCGGTTAGACTGGAAGCCGACTCCAACATAGTTTGGAAAAGGCTAGGGCAGCTGATGATTAACAGTAGGAATATCTGATCAAAGATGGAGCATATTTCTTTTGATATTCAGAAGGGAACAAAAGAGCTTACATAAGTGACGGTACAGAAGGGTGTACGACAGTGCAAAGATAAACAGTTGGCCTCTGATTCTATTGATAGTTCAGCTCAATATCGAAGAGATACCGGTTTGCGGACGACTGTTTTAAGAGTTCATTCGACGCACCCTGACCATTTAGCCGCGCTACTAACTTGTTGACAGGCAAATCTTTTTACCGTAAAGGTAGCTCATGCCACCGACATGAAAAAAAAAGGGATCGGCCTTTAAAAGACCGGTTAAAATGATCGAACCGTAACTTTTCACAATAACTGGCACTTCACTATTTCTAGGGAATGTTGCCAGCGTCATTATCCATGGTTATTTAGGTTAGTTGGTCACTGGTGGGTTAGTCAAGGATTATTAGTCATGTCTAGATTTTAAATAAAAAATCATAGTTTTATTAACTTGATATCTAATCGATCTCTGAAATAATAGGGATTTTAATAGTCATAAAGGTATAATTTCAACCAAGGCGCGCGTGGAACACAACGCGCCGTCGACTTGGGCTTGGTCCTTACCGGACAGCGAGCTACCCATTACTCGCCGTCCGCAAGCCCATGCCTACGGTGGCCGGAAATCGGCCTGGGATTCCCGACGCCCAGGGCGTCTCCGTATCCTGCGGCGGCTGGCGTCGCGAGGGCGCATATGCTGCCTCTCCCTCACGTGCGCCGCCTCCCTCTTCGCGAGCATTACTGCTTCGCTGAAGGAGGTGACGGCTCCCCATGCCCTCTCGCTCCGTACCATGGCCTGGACCAGGGCCGGACGCGAGAGATCGCCGCCGCCGATCGCCTCCACGAGGACACGGCGGTGCTCCGCCCAAGCAGGGCAGACCGCCACCGTGTGCTCCACCGTGTCCTCAGGGCGATCTTCGCAGTGGAAACACCCGGGCGTTTCCTCCCGCCCTATCCGAAACAGGAACCTCCCGAAACAACCGTGTCCGGTGAGGACCTGCGTCAGGCGGAAGGTGAGGACGCCATGCCGCCTCTCAAACCACTCCTCAAAGAGGGGACTTACCGCCGCAATCGTGGCGTGCCCATGCCTGCCAGGGGTGAGGGTTGTTCGAAAAAGATACCGCGGCCCTTGGCACACGGGCAACTGGCAACACGGCCACACGGGTGGATTTTAGTCAGTAAAAGTCTGACACGCCCTCCTGCTCCACACAGAGCGGGAGAAGTTATTTGAGGAATTCCCACCCAAAAATAATAGCTCTTTATAATGGGTAGACCGCTAGACGATAGTAGTTTAATTACAGACTCAGTAACTCAAAGAAAGGCTCTCTGGCTGGTTGGTTTAGAATAAAGCACTCTAGAGTGAGTCATAGTATAATCATAGATCATCGTAATTGTAAGTTTGATGATGAAACTTTATGCTGTGACTAAAAAGTTACGTATTTTTTGTACTGGTGCATGTTAAAGTTTGACTCAAAAAATCAGAACCTCTTTATTATGTAAATAAGTTAGCAACAAGCTACGTGGTTATTATTGTACAGACTTACATAACTTCTTCAATACGAATAGAAGCTTGCCCAAATTATTTTTAATTTTGGAACCAAAGATTTTGGAAGAATTTCTTAGGCGATATTATATTATTCGATAATTCGACGAGAGTTGAAAACGATTTTTCAAAAGCGCGATACGTTTAGGCATATTTCGTTACACGAAAGAGAAGACAACTCTATTTGTCTCCCACACGAAATCTCTCTTAATCTTATTTTTTTTTCGAAGTTATACTTTTTATCACGTTTACAGCGTACTTTTTTAAGAATAGAACTCGGTATACAAAATAGCCTATTTGAAATTATGATTGATTTAGACTTTTAGCGGCATATTTAATACTAGATCAATATTATAATCTAGGAATTAGATACCCTGCATTACAAGTCTAGATTGAAAAACTTTTAAAATAATATCACGGTATATTAAGGATTATTATCTTTAGTCATGCATGCTCGATAAGCTTTCTTATTTAAATGTAACTTAATATTTAGGTGAGTATAAAAGGAAAACTTGTGCATGAAAAGAAAAAATACATAAAAAGGCTACTAAATTCATAACACAGGAAAATCCTACTAATATTATAAATGTGAAAGTTTGTGAAGATGTTTGAATGTTTGTTACTCATATCATGCAAAAACGGCTGAACGGATTTGGATGAAATTTGGCACACGGCTAGATTATAACCTAGATTTGTCTCCCTTTTATACCCAACTGGCATCCGCCCGCGACTTCGCCCGCTTGGAAGTCGGAAATTACCGGTACCACCGGTATAAAAAGTAAGTAAAGTCCTATGTGTTAATCTAGGTCCTATGTGGTAATCTATCTGTATGCTAAATTTCATCCAAATCCATTCAGTAGTTTTTGCGTGAAAGAATAACCAACATCCATACATACAAACTTTCGCGTTTATAATATTCATCATCATCATCATTTCAGCAGAAAGTCGTCCACTGCTGGACATAGGCCTCCCGCAATTTGGGGGGTTTGCCATAATCGCCACGCTTAGCAGGTGGGTTGGCGATCGCAGTATGGTAGTAAAATGCATAGAGAACGCTGCCCATTCTCTAGTAAGTCCCTCCTTCTACGACACCCACGGGAAGAATGGTGCTATTCTTTTACGTCCGGGACCACACGGAAGTAGGAATATAAAATTTAATTTATTTAAGTTTTATAATATTAGTAGGAAAGTAGGAATATAAAAAGTATCGATACTATCAAAAACTACGATTTAGGTACCTTTTCAAAATTATCTCTCTCCATGCCCTGTATTACCACATTTCTTAAATTCTTATAGGTATAGAAATCTCATGGTTTTTGGCATGGCTAGCTAGAACAGTTTGCTGCCAAAAAATAACATCGATACTATACTTTGGAAGTAATCCAAAGCTATTTACATAGTGCAACAGTCATAAAACCTATTGAATATTACTTCAGAGACCGGATTTAAATAACTGCCAGTAGATAATATAAGTATATTAGTATTGGGAAGTCAGATCCATTCTTAACACAGTCAATTCCAACTGTCAAGGAAAATGACACCCTACGTCATTTCCACAGATTACCCCTCACCATTTCATAAAACTTGTCAAAGAATTACAGTTGTAATTTGAATTTACGGATAATTTATGTGGGTAACTAGTCATTTATTTTTGCATCATTAGTATAATATCTTGTACCATTTTTTAAATTCAAATGTAATTTCATAATCTTGAAATTAGTATTTTCTATAATATTTGCTTCATTTGTTTTCCCTGCCTTTACAAAGTGTCTTCTACTAAGGTATGTATTTAAGACATTTCTGAAAACGCATTGCAAATTACTGAAAAGTAAAAAAAAACAATTTGAATGCAATAGTCGGATTCGCGGATGTAATATCTAAAAATATTAAATGTATGACAAAAAAAAAACAACTAACCTAAATAAAAATTCAATTTACAACGAAACATTTTAAGGCTGGCAACTCTCTCCAATGCTACCAACCGCTCAAATATTTATCCCTTGTTTCCCAGTATGCTCGTTACTTCTTGAATATGCATATGACCCGCTCTTTCTGAACATCGTACTTTTAACTTTATACATACGAGTTTAGAGTTCTAAGTTGAATAGATTTGCATGGAGTTGAGGCTATTGTTAATTCAGCTTAGGTTAGTTGAGCGGTCTGTATTTTTGTTTGCTTAAACATTACATTATTGTGAAGTTGAAATTAAATGGCTAAAGGAAATGAAGTTAGTATAATGTATGAATGAGTCATTTAAGTTAAACACAGTTAAACATTGGCAAGGCTTTACATGCTTGCTATAAATCTTTTCTCATTGGTCTTCACCTATTTTCATAGCCATCTTCATAGAGATAGCTCCATAATACTAATTTACAAAGAAGTGAAATTTGTGAGTTTGTATGTTGGGGTAATCTTCGGAACTACTGATCCGATTCCGAAAAATGTATGTAAAAGGCTTCCGCACACATGCGCAACGCGACTCTTGAAGAACAATTTCCATGAAGTTTTCGCGTAGCGCCTGATTACGGGGAGCCTTAAAACAAGAAATTTCATGCGGCCGAAGTCGGGGCCAGAACCTATTTGTCTCTAAGTTCAATAACATCACCACTTTCTCACAGTGAATTCTAAACAAAATTTTAGAAGTACTCGTATGGTCCAGTATTATATTTTACTACAGTTCCCATACTACACAATGGAAATATTTAGAATAATCTTGACAGTTCCAAGCACCATGTAAATTGTAAGAAGGTTACATTTCCAAGTCTCGTCATGCATTCGCCGTTCGTGTGTATCTCACATTCCGAACCGTGGAACCGGGCAATAATGGCGTCTATAAAATCGTGTTGTTGCAATTCTAATGTTTCGTATCCCATCCATTGATTACTTGTTACAAAATAGATATATAAATGTTTTGTATTATGCAACTTTGTGGCGGGTTATTGGACCTTGGTTTGATTTCGTTTTTTTACTCTGCGCTAATGTTGTTAAACTCACCATCAACTACCCTTTTCCCGACTATTTTGGGGTCGGCTTCCAGTCTAACCCGATGCAGCTGAACATCAGCATTTTATATGGAGCGACTGCCTAACTGACCTCCACTTTTAGTAACTGGGTACTTGCTTGTCAGACTTTCGGGCTTCTGACGACTTGTAACGGCTGCCAAAGATCCACGATCTTTAATAACGTGCTTTCCGAGGCACGGACGGACGGAGGGGCATTGGTATCTAAAGATGCAGAGGCGAAAGCACCATATAACACGATACCTACCGGCTTCCCTTCGATGATTTGCATCTCTATACCGCTTGAAATATTGCACGTCAATAGTGTCGTCAATATTCGATTCTTTGAAACCGGCTTCGCTTCGGCTTGTCTCTTAGAAAAATTGATACCTCGCCGCTGTAAAATTGGTTACACATCCACGGACCGACCGCGGCAAGCGTAGCTTAACTTGATCAACCAACATGGGGCTGTTATTACTTAGAAACAAACCAAGCCTTTTTAAACTTTTACAAAAAGAATATCGGTTGCAATTTCAGCTGCAACAAGGCACGGTCGCCATTTCAAGTGCTATTTATCAGAAACTTAGAAGGAGCTGTGGAAACAGCTTACCGGAACAACTTTCTATTATACTGCAATTATGAAAACGTCCGACGCTCTCTGAACAACTAGCAAAGTTTAGGGAGACAATCCATTTTCAAATTCGGTCTAATCGACTAGCTACTCTTTTGGAAGAGTCGTAGTCTATTAGATGCGAGGAATTGACCTCCACAACGAATTAAAGTATTGGGAAATCTTTGCTAAATCTCAATGAATTGCATTTACGACACAACCTACTACATTTTTATGTTTTGAAGTCTTTCTATTTATTTTATTTTCATTTAATTTCCAAAATAATATGTAAGTAATAATTATATTTACAATACAATATCGAACCGGAAATTTTCAAATTGTTTAACACTCTCAAGGACTACGAAACAAGCTCGACCTAGTGTGGAGTCCACAAGATAAAATACCTATTAAAATTATGTTTCCCTTGTAATAATAAATTTCGGAGTAGTTTATTTGTACTTTAGATAAAACGTAATGTAAGAACACTATTTGGTTAATGAACGATATTTAATTAAATCCATATCCAGTAGATCCCCTTTAAAAAAAACTACAAATCAATGACATAATCAAACGTAAACATTTCGAACAAGTTTCAAATCAAGAACACGCGTTATTACACATAATACAATGCTGCCAACATACTCATACGAGATATCTTTGACGTCACCTGATACTGGTTGAAAGGCTAAGCGGCCTTGCGTTGCTTTCAAAAGAAAACGCAAGTGAACGAACGCTTATAATCGTATACGTCACAGTTTATATATGGATATTAAGATATTTCACGTATTGTACGGCAGATTAAGATTTGTAGAGGAATTTTGTTATGCTGTTGAAATAAATGCGAGGTTCTCTCACTATTTCGACCCAGGATAAGATTTTTAAACGTTAGGTAGGTAGCTCGTGCTTTTTTAGATATGAGTGGCCTAAAAATAACAGCAGTACGGGTCGATCTTCAAGGTTAAGCAACTCTTGGCGATGTCAGTTCGAGGATGGGTGACCATCCATTACACCCGAGATTACACACGGAGGGGTCCGTGTCTCCGAAAGCCCGTTAAGCCAATGGTGCCAGCTGTCATTTGTGGATCATTGACAGTCGTTATGGACAGTTAGAAGCCCGAAGGTCTAGTCAAAGGTATCGTATTGCCCAGTAACTGGGTTGTGGAGGTCAGATAGGCAGTCACTCCATGTAAAATACTGGTATTGAGCTGTATCTGGAAAAAGCTAGGCACCAGATGTTCTAGCTCGTGCATTGACTTATCATCGTCGTCATCATTTCAGCCGAAAGACATCCACTGCTAGACATAAGTCTCTTCAAGCACCACTTCTTCGATCGGTTCTGTGCGTCTCGCACCCCGCGGTTGTTCTGTGGCCTTCACAGGGCATGTTAGATGGATATCTACATCGAATAAGTATGCTTTGTGTTTACAATACACAATTGTCTGTTGTCCCGTCTCTATCTTGTATTTGCAGTTTAACATTTGTGCGACAGTGTCAGGAATCAAGCTTAACCTAAGTGCTAAACTCAGATTATAAAACAAGGCAGATAGACCGCGCGGAACACCAAGAGTGAAGCCAAAAACCAAATACTAAATCGTCGCATTGTATATAATGCGAGGCTTTAGTATTTGTTTTTTTTGCTCTTGGGTGTTCCTCACGATCTATCTGCCGTTGCTTTATAATCTAAACAAAAAAAATAAATACTAAAGCGTCTTTAGTATTTGGTTTTTTGGCCTCACTCTTAGTGTTCCGCGCGGTCTATCTGCCTTTGTTTTATAATCTGAGGTGCTAAATTACGATTGATCTCGGCATCAGAGTCAAAAAAGTCTCTAACTTGACTTGAGAGAAATTCCGAAATAAATTTTAATGAGAGCTAATACTACTTTAGTAATATTACTAAAATTTTAAATAATATCTTCAATTTCCGGTAAAGGCCCTGACCTTGGAATACCTACCGGTATCAATAAATTAAATTGTGGAGGTCATATAAACATTTAAAATCGGATGTATTTTTGAATGATTCCAAGGTCCGTATTCGAGACAGATCGCAAAACTGACATATATAGATTTGCACAGAAAAAAACGACAACAACAATATATTATTTTCGATAACGACACGAGCTTAAATTAAACGTCGTTATCTTTTCATGTATTTCATATGGCTGTCATAGGAAAAATTGTTTAGTATGGTGAATAATGGACGAATAGAATCAACTCCTATAATTTTTCAAGCATGAATGTTAGGACATATAAGGCTCCCATTATATGTGAACTGGCGAAATGTGGGCGTACTATAGGTATACCCCTGCCTAACGGGAAATACAGGCGTGATTATGTTAGGTAGGACCTATAATTCGTACCTACACAAAAGAAGAATTTCGTATAGTGGCCAGTTCTCGCAAGAAATGGCTTAGTAAAAGGCTGATGTTACAAGTGCTCTCACATCAAAGGAACAAGATAGTAGGTCAAAGATAAGGCAGTATTTTCACATGAGCCTAGCTTTATATTTAAAACTATTACGATTATAATCAAAGAAGACGTAGGTATGGTCTGTACCGAAAGTCTCTCACGAAAATGTAAATAAATGGATCAGAAAACGGGCTTGTGGATGCCAATTTGTAGTGCCACTTGCAAATTGAGTAAATAGATTTAACAACAATTAAGGTTATGTTATGACCTCAATTTTCATCGATGATTTTCTGTTACAAATTATTCAAATAATTGCTGGAATAAGGTAGTGAGAAATTAAGTCAATACCTTTCTAAATACTGACGAGTGAGTATTTAAGTAGAATTTTACCTGCACAAAGTTTGTTTACACTTTCGTAAGATCCTTTTGTAACTGATTATAGTCGTAGGTAGAACGATGTAAGTAACATCTTCCCATGCCAGTTGAGGAAAACATTAACTTGTCCATGACATAATATAGTAATGATATCACTATCTTAATAACTTTTTATTACTCATCATGTCTTGTTTGTTTTACCTGTATTTAGGTCATTTGTGACACGTTTTGGTTTAATAAATTTCCTTTTGTGTGCTCCATTCTTCATAAGTAGGTAATGTTCAGTATACAGGGTAAGTTTTTATCCAGTGCGCAAATTGTAACCATGAATTCAGCATATCATTCTGAATCCCTAGCGCAGAAATTTTTCGCAGGAAAGACAGGCCTATACCAGCAGTGGGTGAAGTCGGGCTACGGTTGATGATGACGATGAATTTATAAAATTCTATGTTTCCGGCCATTATTATGTGCATCAGTCCAACATCAAATTCTAACTAAAGTTACGAAAACCATAAATCACGAATCAAAAATAAAAACTCCAATTGTTCAACCTTGCATTCAACTGTCAAGTCATCAAGTGTCAACTTAACTTTTTAATTTTTATTTTTTAACACGCAAGACAATGCTGCTCTTGAGTCATAGACGAGATCGTTGCCCCCGACTCCCGCGCAGTCAACATGGCGCAGGAATAATTTCCGGTAAGCTCTACAGTGTTTATTTATTTATTTAACTATCATTTTATGATTTACGATTTATTGTCGTATCGTAAATTTTTACAAGTTAATTTTTATAGCGACGTTATTTTTTTATTATAAGGTTGGCAATAGCTTTTAAATGAGTTTAAGTACGTAATTTGGGTGGTCTATTATCTTTAAAAAAAGGTACATTTTAATAAAAAAAATTACCCATTTTAAATACAGTAATATGGCTACATTATTGTATTGCCCTGGATTTAACAAGATAATTGAAGCTAACAGCCACAAATCTACTGCCATTCATCTTCATTCTCCTGCCCTGTGCTGCCTTATTTGGGATCAGCGTAACGCAACTCTACCGTAGAATAGAAACGTCGACAAAACGCGTTTCTACGGTTCTCATGCGCCTGCTGATTATAAAACAAAGGCAGATAGACCGCGCGGAACACACAAAGAGTGAGGCCAAAAAACCAAATACTAAAGCGTCGCATTGTATCATGTAACATACAATGCGGAACTTCGTGGCGAACTAAATTCGAGTTTTGAATCAGTATTTGGTTTTTTGGTCTCACTCTTGGTGTTCCGCGCGGTCTATCTGCCTTTGATCTGTGTTTCTGAGTTGTGTGAATCTGAGTTTCTTCCATAGAATAGAGTTTATTTGTAAAACATACGACAAGATGTTAAAGATAAGGTAGTGCGCTATGTTTTGCCAATATTGGCACACAAAAAAATCCCCATTTTAAATACAGTAATATGGCTACGTTATTGTATTGCCCTGGATTTAACAAGATAATTGAAGCTAACAGCCACAAATCTACTGCCATTCATCTTCATTCTCCTGCCCTGTGCTGCCTTATTTGGGGTCGGCGTAACATGTCTACTCTACCGTAGAATAGAAACGTCGACAAAACGCGTTTCTACGGTTCTCATGCTAAGCCTGCTGATTATAAAACAAAGGCAGATAGACCGCGCGGAACACACAAAGAGTGAGGCCAAAAAACCAAATACTAAAGCGTCGCATTGTATCATGTAACATACAATGCGGCACTTCGTGGCGAACTAATTCGAGTTTTGAATCAGTATTTGGTTTTTTGGTCTCACTCTTGGTGTTCCGCGCGGTCTATCTGCCTTTGATCTGTGTTTCTGAGTTTTGTGAATCTGAGTTTCTTCCATAGAATAGAGTTTATTTGTAAAACATACGACAAGATCTTAAAGATAAGGTAGTGCGCTATGTTTTGCCAATATTGGCACACAAAAAAAGAAAAAAAACACATTAGCAAAAAAAAAAAAAACATTAGCACAAAAAAGAAAAAAAATGCAATTAAATGACCGTTCTCTATCACCCTTTGTAGCAACAAATGCACTGTACCATAACTAAAAACAATGTAACTTGCGAATAACCTCTTCAGTTGACCGAATGACACACATTGTCTAAAAAAGATGTTAATTCATTCAGTAACAAGTAAATGTATTACATAACATACACGGGGGACAATGTACTGCGTGTTTTGAAGAAAATACATGAATTTAAATTATTTATACGGCAAGTATGGTCCATGTAACGTTTTTACATTATTTTACGTTGTGGTGTTCACAGACATGTTTATAATTTTAATTGGATTAGAATTTAGAAGTGCATTTTTAACCGGCTTCAAAAAGGAGGTTATGAATTCGACGTTCGGGCATAACTCCGTCTATAGACGGATTTGCAAAATTATTTTTTTGTTCGAAAGGGATTTATTCCGAAATGGTCCCATTTCATATAGGTACATAGATCTGATGAAGTGATGATGCGTTTCGGAGACAGACAGTAGTTCCGCTCTTCAAAAAATTACAGCAAATCAACCGCGATTGCTGCTATCACATTTTATAAATGCATTGTTTTGACCCCAAGGATAATTAAATTTCGAATTGGTGTGAAGTAGGTACTATAGCAAAAAGGGAATGATAAAAACGTTTTCCAAAAAAAGAGAAAACAACCGACATTCGGAAAAACACTACAAAGTGAAAAATTACTTTAATTTCAGAAGGCGGTGACAAAAAATTAAAACACATACCTATCCAAAGTCATCGACTTTCGAAATTCAAGTTATTTTTCACTTTGTAGTGTTTTTCCGGAAATCGATTGTTTTTTTTTTGCAATAAGTTTTAATTGTTACAAAATATTTTATCATCAAGAATATCCACAGCCCGAATCCACCCGCTGATGGGCATAGAATGAACCTCACATCACGTCACATCCAGCGGGTAATTGAGTAACACACTAACAGCAGGAATGTCTTTCGTTTTGATGTTTCAACAGCATTCATTGCGTTATTTACGTTGATTTAATGTACAATTAGAACATAGGAGATATTTTTTCGAACATACGAGTATAAAGCAATTAAACTTTTCCTATATTAGTTAGTAATACAGGAAAAGTTTTTATCCAGTGCGCGAACTGTAACCATGAATTCAGCATATAATTCTAGACCCCCACCGCAGAAAATTTTCCCTGTAAATCATCTTCAAAATTATTCTAATTCTGGAATTCTGGTGTGGGTTTTAGCTGACATTTTTAAACCTTTCAGTCAACAGTGCAATTCAGCTTGCTTATAAATCGTGATCGCGTATATCGCGAATAGAAAGAAGAGTAATATTATAGCAGTCTAACATCAAAAAATAAACAGAACAGGCACTCCGAATGTAGAAAACTAACACACTCCAATAAAGAAAAATGCTTTTTACAGACATCATTAAAGAAATCACTAACACCCGAATTAGTTTCGAGAACAATTCAAAATGTCAGCATTTCAATTTAATTCTGTTCTGTCATCGCCCGAAAGTAAACGTTTTAGTATCAACCGCAAATAAAGTCTCGGAAGAGAGAAAGTTACATCAAAAATGGTTCAGTGATTCTTGAGCCTGTAATTTGAGCGTGCAAAATTATTCGTAATATGTAACTATGTAATAACATATTTTCTCATGTTAACAAGAAATAAAATGTCGTAAATGTCCGGCGTATGTACAATTAAGTTGTTACATAAAAAACTTGTTCACATGAAAAAAACATCCAAAAAACACTACAAGGTGAAAAACCCAAAATTTTGGAAGACTGGTCATTGGTGTTCTGTATTTTCGTTTTTTTTTTTTATCTCCGCCTTTGATTATATAATCCGCCTCCTTTATGAGGTTGCTCAAAAAGTAACTAGTAGCTTTTTTTTTTTGTTTATTGGCTTCGCGGGGTTTGTGCATTTAGCCAGTGTCAAGTAATTTTTCTTTTCGATCAAATAAATGGCCCGTTAACAGAAAATTCACTTAATTCTAGACACACTTACCGAGACAGCTGATTGAGCCGTTTTTCATAATTCCTGTTCAGTCACGATATAATATTTTTGAGGAGTGGCGTTAGTGGACCTGTGACAGCGCTCCTAATACGCGGACAGCAATTTTTGTTTTTGGTAACCGCCCAAGTACTTCAACACAGGACATTTTCAGAATCAGGAACTGAATCTATGGTAACAGGCTACGCGTCGATGTCTTTGCCACCCTGTATTTAATATCTAAGTAATATTAAGGAGTTTTTGGCGGGATCGCGTTGGAGCATGTCGCTCGAATTTTCATTTTCATGAAATTTCGTAAAATAGCGAATTAAATTGTATAATTTTGGTAGTGAATTATTCAATTTAGTTACGTGTCAGTGCACAAGTGTAGTGCAGGTGAAAATTAGTGACTAACGTGGACTTTTCGTGTTCCTTCCAAAAACTCCTAATAGGTTGTTGTAAAGTTACTACCGCTTTACAATAACTTTGACTTAACTTTGACTTGACTGACTATGACTTTTTTGTAACTTCGTGCCTAATATCGGGCCATATACTTGATTGAAAAGTAAAATTACTTGACACTGGCTAAATGCACAAACCGTGCGAAGCCAAAACAAAAAAAAAGTAATATTAACTTCAAACGCAAGCAAATCAAGTGCATAAAGTAGTTCGAAGCACTAGCAGGCAAATCTAATAGGAAAATTCCTTTCAGAAATTCTGCTTTTCCATGAATTTCATTTTCATATCAGCATTTTTCCAGCCGATATGAATATTCATGATATTAACGTTCTCTGCGTGGACTGCAAGTGGATAAAAGCCGATTTAAAGTGCAATATTATAAAATATGAGGTGTTCGTGGCTAAGTGTTAACAGTTGCACGGGTCGATCTATCAGGTTAAGCTACGCTTGTCGGGGTTGGTCTGGGGATGGGTGACCATCTTTACATACCGAGACCCCTCCGTGTCTCGGAAAGCACGCTAAGCCGTTGGTCCCGGCTGTCATTCGTGGATGTTTGACAGTCGTCAGATGCCCGAAAGCCTGACAACCATTTTTACCAAGGGGTATCATGTTACCCAGTAACTGGGTTGTGGAACTCAGATAGGCAGTCGCTCCATGTAAAATACTGGTATTCCGCTGCATCCGGTTGGACTGGAAGCTGATCCCAAAACAGTTGGGAAAATGCTAGAGAGAGATTTTTTATTGTAACACCTCAATAAAAAATCTCTAAGAAGGAGGAAGAAGGTTTTGACAGTTTCGTTAAACACACGGCTACACATCAAGCTATACGTTTCCAGCAGGCAAAAAATACATTTCTGTTAGCGTTCACGCCAAACGTTACGCCAAAATGTATGGGAATGACATTACCTGCGGAAAGAAACACGACGTTACATTTCCGCAGGTAATGTCATTCCAATACATTTTGGCGTAACGTTTGGCGTGAACGCTAACAGAAATGTATTTTGTCTCTAGGCCCTGATAAGCTGATCTCGCATTGTATAAGATTTCCGTAAACTGCGAGATCAGTGTTAACTGCACCCTAATTGCGTAACATACGATCAATGAGAAACTCTTTCATTATGTCAGTTCAACAATATTCATTGCGTTATTTACGTTGTTGAGCAGATACATTTTTTGAACATAAGAAGCAATGGATTAGCCATCTGTTTCATAATGATTCAGAGTATGAAAGATCGTGAGTTACGCAATTACATACAACCACGTTTGCACGTAACGTGCATTGAATTTTCAACTTTCGGTGTTTTTTTTTTTTTTTTGTAGGCTGGGAAATCATCAAATGACTTCTTCCGCTCCGGGTGGAGCAGGAGGGCGTGTCAGAGTTTTACTGACTAAAACCCACCCGTGTTCCCTCAGTTGCCTGTGTGCCAGGGGCGACGGTGTCTCTTTCGAACAACCCGCAACCCGCCTGGCAGGCATCGGCCCTTACGGACCCCACCAGTTGTTGCCGGCATCTCTGACGGCGCGCGTGGAACACAACGCACCGTCCCGACTACCACTTTTCGGCCGCAGGGGATAGGGAGAGCGACCAACGCTATACCGACACTCCTCTTCCCCTGCGGCCCCAGCGCGTTCGCCATCAAACGGTGGCGACCCTGTCCAGGCCACAAAAGGGAAGAGCGCTGCTCAGAAGTACCGGCACTCCTCCTCTGCCGCAGCCCGTAACCCTCAGCCGCGATGCCTCCCATTCGACATCGCGGCCCACCTCAGCTGCGGTGCACCTCACCTTTGGATTCCTCTTCGCTTCACCGTGGCTGGGCGACCACGGTTACTGAGCCCCTCTGCAACGACAATGCGGGAACCCACTCGGGGGTGTGGAATTTCTACTTTCGATGTTGATTCGAACATTGTGAATCAAACGCAGTGCATCCTAGCGAGTTGAAAAAACTTTGTATTCGATTTTCAACTCTCCGGGCTAAGCAAGGGCGTTCAAAATCCAGTGCGCGAAAAAATCCCGTCGTGATATAATTATTACGTCCGTATGATGATAAGACTATCAGGGCCCCAATTCTGTATGGTTTGTAATGATTCCCCGCGGAATCTTATTACGTTCAAACTATGTCAATATCGTGTCCTATAGAAACCAATGTAAGGAATCGGGGTGCGGATTTGTTCGAAAGAGACACCGCCGCCCCTGGCATACAGGCTACTGAGGGAACACGGGTGGGTTTTAGTCAGTAAAAGTCTGACACTGACTTCTCATTCATGAGTCATTTGATGATGTCCCACCCTCAACAAAAAAAAAAAACGGTAAGGAATCGGAATGTCATATTCAGTATGTTCCAAGACAATTTGTCGATATTATTAATACGATATTAGATGATTTCGTGTGTGATTGACGTCGTTACGAGTAAGGAATCGTTAAGTGGTCATAGTGAATTCGGGCCCAGCAGAAGGAGGCAGAATTCATTATTCATATTGCAGCGCAATCTTCAACAATAGTCCCGCCACCTAAATACTTTCGAAACCGGAATATTATGTTTAAACACATTCCATTGCGTTTCGAAATGTCATTGTGACAGTACCTAAGCTTTGCATAACATGAATTGTGAAATTGTTATAACTGCATTTACTTCAGTGTGTGAAATTCTTTGGCCTGATTACTTTGCAAATTATTTTGGGTGAGTGCATCATATCTCCTGCAATCTGTTATACAGATTATGTAGGACTAGGCCGGACATATCGCCCGCATATCATTTGACAAAATAATGGTTGCTATGAGAACCACCAATTGGGGCCCAAAAAACGCACGACGCCATCGCGGCATGCCGAGACGACGACGACGGGCGGCGGGACGAACTTGACTCGTACCGAAAAGAGTGGCAAAAGACAAAAAGAATTGTGTGGAAAATGGAGAGGGAGGCCTTTCCCTGGAGTGCGACAATACAGGCTAGTTAGATGTGATATTAGCCGTCGTCTCAGTATTTACCCCCTTTCTAATCATATCGTTTTTTTTTTATAACAATACATCCATCATTTCTTTCGTCTTCCTCTATCCCAAATAATGACGCTCAATAGTCAAAAACATCTGTTCACCATCATCTGCCTAACTTTTTCCCAGTCGGGGTAGGATTTCAGTCTAACCGGATGCAGCTGCTGAATATCAGTATTTTACAGGAGCGACTGCATATCTGACCTCCATAACCCAGTTACTGAGTACGTAACCCCTTGGTAAGGACTTGTTCTTAGCTTTTCGGGCTTCTGACTACCCATATTACCGTTTACTAGTAAAAACGTCTTTTATTAGACGTTTATAATTGTTGCATCACTAAACATAGTTTAGCCGAAATAATCATTTTGCATTCAATTCGTTCACTCTCTTTGGATTCCAAGATTCAAGTATTACGAGCATAATTAATATTCAGGTTTCATTCTAGGGATCTGTGCTAATGTCAAACAAAGCAATTAGTATTCTACAACGGGCGGTATTGGCGATACCGTGTAGAAATGTAGATACACGCTACATAGGCCACCTAGACCTTCCCACAAGCATTAATTATTGCAGTATGACTACCTCAGATTGTGTATATAATGCGAGGCTTTAGTATTTGTTTTTTTGACTCTTGGGTGTTCCGCGCGGTCTATCTGCCTTTGCTTGATAATCTAAATCAAAAGAAAAAAATACTAAAGCGTCGCATTGTATGTTACATAAAATGCGACGCTTTAGTATTTGGTTTTTTGGCCTCACTCTTGGAGTTCCGCGCGGTATATCTGCCTTTGTTTATAATCTGAGATGACTACCATCTCCCATTTCGATATTATTATTTAATTTATTCTATTTTGTGAATTTGAGAACGTTGTAGGCCTTGTAGAGTCATAGATGATTTGATTTGTTAGCCATTTCCTATTTGATTAAGTAGCTGGTACTGGTTGACAGACCTGCAGTCCTATCCTCTCATTCCTAATAACAGTTTAATTTGAAAACCTTATAAAAGCCAATTATTTTTAAAAGAGCAACTGTGAAGTGGAGTAGCAAAACAAGGATAGCTGATGTGGCTCAAAAGGCTGCCCAACTTAAATGTGACTAACTGGGCAGGACATGTCTGCCGCGAGCCGACCAAACTGTGGGCCAAAATACTAAATAGCACAAAACTGGTGCCCTGAGAGATGACGGGGTCGCGGCAGACCACGAATGACGGGACGAGTTGGATAGGTTCTGCCGAAAGACGGCCAATTTGAACTGTGTACTAACATTTCATATGCTTCTAACGTTTCATAAATTGAAAATAAAATAATATGAATTTGATTATCTTCTATCGAAGATTTCAGGGTAACCAGATACAAAACTTTGTTTAGTAACACAGGATGTAACTGGATATTCTGTGAAAAACTGTTTTCTTAATGGTTATAAACTGACAACTGTTTATGATCAAGAAATGACGAGTTCCTTTACGTATATAAATGCAGGAAGGCGTTGTATTAGTCAATCTGTCGACATGTGTCAACAGCGCGCAGCGTACGAAAAATTGAGTGACGAAAACTGACTGCATATTCTGTTGTTGACTGACTGGCAAATCAGACGGGACTGTTTAGGCGTTGATTCGATTTAGTCACTTGGAATTTCAAGTTGGAGGTTTCAATTGTGGACAATAAAAATGGACAAAGTATACCAATTCAACACCCCGATTGTGTATAACATAATATATGTATCTATTTATCTATCTAATACCTTCTTGTAAATATGTATATATATAATCTAAATCTCGGAAACGGCACCAACGATTTTCATGAAATTTAATATGCAGGGGCTTGCGGGGGTGATAAATCGATCATCAGATCAATCGGTCATCCAGATATTATTACTTTATATCACAACCCGAAGGATTTATAAAGAAATTCGTAAGCCATTGCTTCATTAGGTTTAAAAACTTCGTCTGTATGACAAGACAACGTAAATAACACAATTGCTGTTGTTAAAGCATTGTCAAAATGCATAGGTACATATCATTGCTATATAGCAATGGTTGCGTAAGTCTTACACAGCCCTGAGGACATTTCGCACCCGCTTTTAAAACTTTTCTTTATAATCCTCAATTACAACTCCGGTGGCACCAATAACCCCACAAAAGATATTTTTATTCATATAACTTTCTCGTAAAAACTCGATTAGACGCAGACACAGGTAATGGCGGTAAATCTTTAATTTTGCGGAACAAAAAAAAAATACAAATACATCAAAAGTGTCTCGGAATGCGGCGTTGAAACAAAATAATAATAAAAAAAATCGCCAAACCGCAATCTTCGTGATTCACTGGCCACCACCGCCGTCGCCATTTTTGTCGTACGCGCCATTTTTCCCGCGCGAAAGTTTGACAGGTGAGTCACGTTTGACATTTGTCAGGGTTACCACATAATGCATAAAATTGCAAAAGGGCGCCTGATTAATTTTATTACGTTTCCGCCACAATTAAGAAATATATTCAAGGAATATTGTTACTGTTACTAGCTCAGAGTTGGTGGATGATACCTCTTCCACAATGTGGCAGTGTTATCGAGATGGTGATGACGGTAACGATATGTTTATCACTGCAATTTTCACAAGCATGTTAGATCCCTAGAGCATTAACAAAACACACCAATTAATTGTAGACATAAGCAGCATGCATGACTATCAAGATTGCTTAAGGAAAGCTGGACGCTCTGTATGCTTTTCCGGCTACACGGAATAGCTTTCTGTATTCTAAAAATATGTGTTTTTACTAATGCACTTGTTATTTTTATCGTCTGAGATATTTTCTAGGAAGTATGGAGATAAGATTAGTCAAAAATTTCTTCAAGTATTCTTGTGTGACAGATAAAGAAATCATCACAAATGTCAGCTGGTATCTGAACTAAATGTGGCACTCTAGTTAACGGCTTGTCCCAGTACTCGAAAGATATAGTATTGTATGTTGCATAACAACAAAACATTTTTTATGAATACAATGAGGTATTTCGAAAACACAGACGCACACAAACACTCTCACATAAACAATGACTCAACCCGTGGACACACACACAAATATTACAATATGTAAATAAGTAGCATACGAGTAATAATTGTAGTTTATAAAATTTGGTTTTATTACATACTTTTAAATTACTTCTACTGTCCATTTTCTATATTTTTTACAAGTTCACCATGTAGCACGATTGAAAAGTTTTGTTTTGATTGTTACCTAGTTTGATAGGCGATGTTTGTGTTACCATGAGTTTTTCAGTAGTAAAGACACCAACGATACGCTTCTTTCTGGAATGTTCTATAATTTTACTAGGAACATTGTTTTTGTGAACCGTAAATGTGTTTTTCTGAAATAAATTATTTATTCATGTGAAAAAAAAAAGAATCTGTAATTTTAATAAATTCTTTTTCAAGTTCTCGCATCTTGCGTGAGCCACGTGAATCACTATAATTACACTGATGTAATGCAAGATTTACAGGTTGATAAGCGAATGACATGGTGCTTCCTCACACGTGAACAAACACTGATAAATATACTTATCTAATGCGGCTCTTTTGAGTACATTTAGATAAGAGAGCAGCCCATTAGGCTAGTGGCCAGTTCGCAATATTGTTTCCAAACATGTAAACAAATATGTGTTTTTGAAATATAACTTTAATTTCCACACATAATGTTCAGTTTTCCCAGCAGCTTATGATATTTTTTAGAATAGTACTAATCATTCTGAAATTAACGTAACTCACATCAACTGAAGTTGATTTTCGTTTCAGTGCAACTAATTTCGAAGGATTTGAATAGACTTTCAGCGGAAAATCACGTCACGAACTTGCCAGATATGACACTTTTAGGACAATTTAACTTGCTATGACTAACCGAACTGACATACACGAAATCCCACCACGTTTTTCGTTTTCCTGCTCAGATTATTTTGTACCTCGCCTAATATGGCTCTTTTGAGTACAATTTGATAAGAATAAAGCACATAATTCGTTGCTGAACGCACTGTTGCATCTCATACGCTTTCTTGTCGCGTTAATAATAAGGTGCCTTTAATAAAAAACGCGAGAACATCGTAAATATTCACTATCGTTTCCAACATCTTTTATGACTCTTTAATCATTTTTAATTATGTAACTAAAAGTATTTGATATTATAAATTAAAGAACAAAAGAAGGAAAACATTTTACATCATTTGTTTTTGTGGAAATACCTAAATATGGTGCTCTGTTTTTTCCAATTATTTCACTTCTTTAAAATGCGTAATAAATAATTTCGATACTCTCGCAAATTATAAATTGGCAACCCTATCCAATGAACTATTTTTTGTACGGTGGAGACGACGGTGTTTCGTTTTGCAGCCAAGCCATTGTTTCCATCGATGTTCCATGTTCACTCGATTAAAATAACCGTAATTACGTTGCTATGCAACGAATACTTTTTCGAATAAGCTTGATATAATTTAGCATGTAATTACAGCCATAATTGTTTTTTTATGACGCCATTTTTCATTATTTTTTACGGTTTAATTCGTTGATGACATTGTTAATCTATTAATGAGGTTTTGTCGAAAGTGTAAATTGAAATAAGTTGATGTTATCGTAATATTTATATAATTTGAAAATCAGACTGGTTGCTTCATCAATGTATTTTCCTTATTTTGCGACGACTAGCGACTAGGGTCTCTTTTTCAAAGCGTTCAAACTTCGTTGGAACTAATAACCTCCTCCTTTTTTGGAAGTCGGTTAAAAATTAAATTACTTTAAGTAAGTTCATTTCGCATGTGGTTAATTTTTACAGAATTTGTCTGTTTACTCTTTTTTTTTTCTACATTATGGACTATTGTCCTACTGTGTCTATTGTCCTATGGTGCACCTACTTAATTATTCTGAAGTTTGTTTTTAGTTTACTATTCTAATAAATAATTTGCAGTCAATTTTAATTAAGCTAATTTAGAGCTAACGCTTTTCAAATTCACTAAAGATGGATATCATGCGTTTTATAAATTCACCGTTCTTTGTATAGGAAGGCATTTAAAACGCATGATATCTATCTTTTCCAGCAAGTAAAATGGGTATCTCACCATCTTTTCTTGTCTCATTGTTTAAAAGCATTGCATACAGATAAGAATGATGTGGGTAAAGCAGAATTTGTATTTTTTAGCTAACTATCGATTCTAACTTTACAAGACAATATCGTAAAATTATGTCATTTTTAACAAAGCTGTCAGAAATTCGACACCTGATAATGAGCTAGCAACACTATGTCGAATTGGACACCACAAGGTACCTACCTCAGTATAGCTAAATGCGTGACTCTTATAATCCAGAGTTTTTTTTCGAGGGTGGGAAATCATCAAATAACTTCTCCCGCTCTAGGGTGGAGACCCTAGAGCGGGAGAAGTTATGTGTCAGACTTTTACTGACTAAAACCCACCCGTATTCCTCCAGTTCCCTGTGTGCCAGGGACCACGGTATCTCTTTCGAAACAACCGGCACCCCTGGCAGATTATCCAGATAGTTCAGAGCCCAATAATATCCATCGTGTATCATACTCCCAATTTTAGTAACATTCGCATCACTGGTCGCGAAAGTCGCCTAACGACAGCTGAAACTCACCTATTAATATCTGTAGACGCAAATACAATGCTTCCTTGTTTAGTCACGATTTGAAACAAAACGTATAAGTAGTAAGGGACCGCTTGTTACTAAATTTAACCGTAATCGGTTGAGAATAATTACGGTTGTCGCTGCGTTGTCGTGTTTCGTATTTAATTTCTGTATGGAGCTTACTAAGGAGGACTGATGTTGATAGATTGTTTTGTTATTTTATTTTTATGTAGCATCTGTTTAATATAGTAGCAAAACTCAGGAATCAAAATACTTAGAAAGGTATTTCGAAATGGATTTAAGAAAATTTTCACTTATATCACACGCATTTGAGGGTTGAAACGCGGTATGGTGCGCTGCCGCAGGGTTAACGTGATGTCGCGTCGGCCGAGAGCCGCGCGCATGCGCTGACAGCCCGCGCGCCGCCTGCGGCGTCCCTCCCGCGCACACAAGTCGTATGACGCCCGCTCCAACGCGCGCACGTTACGTCCTTCCGCGGCTCTCGTTCGCTCCCGCCAAAAATTGTGAAACTATATGTTACCTATTCTATACGTGTTGCTGATATCGTTGTAACAAGTTGTGTATCACTTGTGTATGTATTAAACTGTTTAACTTGCGAGAACGATCGTCTTTCACTCGTATTAACCACCGCCATGACAGTGACGCCCAACTCGCGGCCATTTTAACAGCAGCTAAACGAACCCAGTGAAGTGTGGTTATTACATATTCAGTGACTACAAAGACATTATCATGCCACGAACGACGCGAGCAACCCGAGCAGCGACCGATCGCAAAGCGGAGGAGCAAGGAAGCGACGGTTACTCAGACGCGGACTGCGACGTCTGCGACTCAGTGGTGGAGCCGCGCGCCAGTGCCGGCGCCGCTACCACCCATGCACGTGATTCAACTGATGCGGCCGAGGAGATGCGCGCCCAGGGGGGCGCTGCCCTCGAGCACGCGCTCGGCGGGGCCCTCACCGGCGCACCCGCCGCAGCGCTCAACACCGAGCGGCTGCTGTCCACTGCGATGGAGTCCTTCGCCAAGATGCAGGCTGAGACTAACCGCACGCTAGTGGAAACCCTACGATCCCTACATCATAGCAACCAGCAGAATCCAGTTGCGTCGACATCGGCGGCATCGCCCACGGCGAACGCGCCTGCGACCTCTGGCGGTAACTTTTCAAAGTGCACCGCGAGGTTCGACGGGCAGTCACGCGATCCCGAGGTACTGGAGGCGTTCATCGATGCAGTGGAGGTATACAAGGAGTGCGCCGATGTGACCGACGACCACGCGCTACGCGGCCTCTCCATGTTGCTGAGCGGCGACGCGGCGGTGTGGTGGCGCGGCGCCCGGGCCTGCGTCGGCTCGTGGCCGGACGCACTCGCGCGCCTGCGCGCTACCTACGGCGTGCACAAGCCTGCGTACAGGATACTGCGCGAGGTATTCACGTGTGAACAAAGTGAGTGTGAACGCGCCGAAGTTTTTATATCAAAGGTACGATCTTTATTAGTTCAATTACCCTATGTAGTACCAAGTGCGATGATAGTGGATATTGTGTACGGCTTATTACATCGTCGAATACGTAAACGGTTGTCGCGAGACACCATTAGCGATATTGATCATTTGTTAGAGAGAGCGAGACTCGTGGAAGATTCGATAACGGAATTAAAAAACTCGATCGTTTCCGCGAATAACCCGAATATACCTACCGCTCCCGACCGCGGTACTACGAGTCCGAGCGCAACCACAGGTTCCAAACTCACCTCTAACTCGAACGAAAGCTCGAAACGTATTCGCATTAGATGTTCGTTTTGCAAAGCGTTCGGTCACGCGGCTAACGAATGTCGTAAGGCTACTAAAGTCGATAGTGACAATAAAACTAATAAAGTAGGTACTAGTGATAGTAAAGGTAATCCGATACGTTGTTATGGATGCGGCCAACCAGGGGTAGTCAAGTCAAAGTGTGAAACTTGTTCGATTAAACCCGCGCCCGCCAAACCGTCCGATTTTAATGTCGTAAGAGGTGACTTCTATGCGACATCGACGTCACATCCTTTGATAACTATAAGCGTAGTCGGTAAGGAAGGGGTCGCGATAGTCGATACCGGGGCTACGCACAGTGTTGCTAGCCCATTATTGTATTCGTTGTTAGTGAATAACGGCGTTGAATTCCAAGAAACCGAGCGTTATATCGGGCTCGCCGATGGCTCGTGTCATAGGAAAATGGTGAAGACCGCTACCGTAGCTGTCACCCTAGATAGTCGAAGAATCGATACCGAGTTTATGGTATTCCCTGGTGATGACACCAGAACACTTTTAGGTCGTGATTTTATCGCTAACGCGGCTATTGTTTTAGACATAGCGCAGGAGTCATGGCATTTTGCAGATAGTCCAGGAGACCGGTTCCCGTTTTTGCAGTCTTATGTACTGAACAGCGCGGCTGTGATGCAAGCAGAGATCTGCGACGTATCACTGCGCCAAGATGAAGGTACGAGCTTGTCACCGGAGCACAGGGCCGCACTCAACGAGTTCTTGCAAGGCAGAGTCGCTCAGTTCGCTTCGGCTGGACCTCCTACAGACTTCGCTGTTCATAAGATTAAGGTAAGCGAGACACAGGAACCTTTGGCTTCTCCGCCCTATAGATTGTCGCCGCCTAAGAGAGAGGCACTTGAGAAGGAGCTGCACAAACTTGTCAACGCTGACGTCATTGAGGAATGCGAGTCACCGTGGGCATCGAATGTCGTGCTTGTCAAGAAGAAGGACGGCAGCTTCAGACTGTGTATTGACTACCGCAAGCTCAATGCTGTCACCGAACCTGACCGGTACCCTCTCCCAAGGATCGAGGACATTCTTCACGACGCAAAAACTGCTAAGTACATGACTACCCTTGACCTCCGAGCTGGCTACTTTCAAGTGAACGTCGATCCTAATGACAGGGACAAGACAGCTTTCACGACACCGCTCGGCACTTATAGATTTAAACGCATGCCAATGGGTTTGCGCAACTCAGGCGCTACGTTCCAGAGGCTGATTGACAGATTCAAGTCGAACTTGCCAGGTACCACTCTTCTAGCGTATTTAGATGACTTGTTGATATTGTCCGATGAAACCTTCGAAAAGCACCTCGCCGACTTAACCTGCGTGTTTGATCGACTCGCCTTGTTCAACCTGCGAGTAAACCGCGAGAAGAGTCATTTCGCGAGGAATTCGGTAAAGTTCTTAGGGCACATTATCTTACCAGGTGGTATTCACGTCGATCCAGGAAAGACTGCAGCAATCGTGGACATGCCGACACCTCGGAACGTAAAACATCTAAAATGTTTCCTGCAGACCTCCAGCTGGTTCAGGCGCTTTATCCCTGACTACGCAGAGGTTGCCAAACCGTTGACAACGCTACTAAAAAAGGTAAATATATGGAAATGGGGCCCGGAGCAGCAGGCAGCTTTCGAAAAGATTAAGCAGCTGCTAGTATCGGCGCCGATCCTGCGTCAGGCTGATGCGACGTTACCCTTCGTCCTCAGAACCGATAGCAGTGGGTATGCTCTCGGGGCGGTTCTCCTCCAGGGGGAGGGGACCGACGAGCGCCCAATAGAATACGCCAGCCGACTCTTGAACGCGGCTGAAAGAAACTACAGTACGACGGAGAGAGAGGCTTTAGCAGTCGTCTGGGCAGTTTCCAAGTTCAGGGGGTATATAGATGGCGCTGAAGTCGTGATCAAATCAGACCATCAGCCGCTTAGGTGGCTGATGAGTATGAAGTCTCCGAGCGGTCGCCTAGCAAGGTGGGCCCTGAGCCTTCAGGAGTATAACCTGAAAATAGAATACACACCAGGTAAGGCTAACGTTATAGCCGACACCCTGTCCCGTCCGGCATGTGCCGAAGACGTCGATTGTGACCTGTGCTGCGCTGCGGTCGACGTGCCCTCTCGTAGTCTGAAGGACCTGCGCGAGAACCAAATAAAGGACCCGGAGGTAAGTAAGATCGTTGAGGCACTGGAATCCGACGATCCCTCCAGGGGGAGGGTATGGGCAAACAAAGGGTATGTACTCGCCGAAGGTGTGTTGTATAGATATTGCCCTGAGAACGAGGAACACGACGACGCTAGTCTGGTGGTCCCCGAACAAGAACGCGCCAAAGTACTGGCCGAATACCATGATGCACCCACCGCTGGTCACATGGGCGCGGAACGTACGCTGCAACGCTTAGTCGGTAAGTACTACTGGCCGGGAATGCGTTCCTACGTTACGCAGTACGTTAAAAATTGTGTACCTTGTCAGCGTTATAAAGCAGACACTAGGAAACCAGCTGGGTTGTTACAAACGCCCGCTGCTACACGCCGGTTTGAGGTGTTAGCCGTGGACCTGTTCGGCCCTCTACCTGAAACAGCGAAAGGAAGCAAATGGATCCTGATAGTTGAGGACACCTGCACGCGCTGGGTGGAGCTGTTTGCTCTTGCTTCAGCTACCAGTGAGGAATGCGCAAAGGTACTTGTATCAGAGGTATACTTACGGTTCGGAGTTCCCAGGCGCCTTGTTAGTGACAACGGTGTCCAATTTATCAGTGAGGTAATGCAGCAGACCTGCCACGCAATGGGAATTACGCAATCACTTACCTCATTTTACCACCCCGAGGCGAACCCGGTGGAACGTAAAAACCGGGACCTTAAGCCACAGCTGGCAATTTTGGTAGGTAAAGACCATGATACGTGGGATATCCACTTACCTGCAGTCCGCTTCGCCATGAACTCAGCAGTCACATCAGGAACAGGCTACTCGCCCGCCTATCTGAACTTCGCGAGAGACATGCGCGCGCCAGCAGATGTCATGTCAGAGATGCGCACCATTATCGAGAACGATAATTATGTAGGTGACATAACTAATTATCTTAAGAAGATTTCATCGGTACTCTTAGATGCTCGTGACGTCTATGAGAGTGCCCAGGCGGCACATAAGAAGTACACCGATGAACATCGTCGACCAGCTCCGGATTATAAGGTTGGTGATCTAGTGCTATTGAAAACCCAAGGGGCTAATGACACCGGCAGAGGGCAGACGTCAAAGTTTATCCCTCGCCGTGACGGACCATATAAGATCCAGGCTGTAGTCAGCCCCACTACATACATCCTCGAGCGCCTCAGTGACGGCACGGTGTTAGGGAAGTACCATGCTTCTGTACTGACTCCCTTCGTTGGTCGCATCCAAGCTCCAGTACAGGAGAAACGTAAAAGAGGGAGGCCTCGTAGAAACTAACCCAAACACGAGGGCGTTCGTTCGGGTTAGAGGGGGAGACTATCACACGCATTTGAGGGTTGAAACGCGGTATGGTGCGCTGCCGCAGGGTTAACGTGATGTCGCGTCGGCCGAGAGCCGCGCGCATGCGCTGACAGCCCGCGCGCCGCCTGCGGCGTCCCTCCCGCGCACACAAGTCGTATGACGCCCGCTCCAACGCGCGCACGTTACGTCCTTCCGCGGCTCTCGTTCGCTCCCGCCAAAAATTGTGAAACTATATGTTACCTATTCTATACGTGTTGCTGATATCGTTGTAACAAGTTGTGTATCACTTGTGTATGTATTAAACTGTTTAACTTGCGAGAACGATCGTCTTTCACTCGTATTAACCACCGCCATGACACTTATTATTATAAATGCGAAAGTAACTCTGTCTGTTTGTCGCGCTTTCACGCCTAAACCGCTGAACCGATCGTCGTGAAATTTGGCAGAGATATAGCCTGGGATATGGAGAAGGACATAGGCTACTTTTTTACGCGATAACCGACATACACGCGGGCGGAGCCGCTGGCAAAAGCTAGTGTGTTATAATTATAGAAATTCACATACTTATTGAACCCCAAAAAATAACAATAACAGTTATTTTTTGGCCAGTCCTATAATAAAACGCGTCCTTTCAAAAAACAAGGTTAAAATTGTGAAAATATGGCCACCCTCTCCGCGCATTTTTTTTTTGTATATTCCTTTCTCTCACTTGAGAAACATGCCGTTTTATAACTAGTCCAAATTTCTTACACTATCCGCTGAATTGCGACGTCTTTGAAGACAACAACTTCACATTCCACAAACCTGAATTAAGGTATTCTATGAATGGTACTGCACGACGAACGCTTGAAATAATATTTACGGTCTTCAATCATAATATCGAGACAGTTGTAAACGTAAATGCGTGAAGTTTGTTTGACAACACGTACTCTTTGGCACTACTCGTGTTTATTAAGTATGCATGAGTTGGTGTGCAGACTAATTAGGCCTACTTTCCAAGTCCGTCAACAAAGATACGGAACCGTCCGAAAATAGTTGAAACCCTACTCACGATTGTTAACTTTTTCGGACGGGCAAATACAACATCTGTCCAGAAGTAATAGGGAGTAGGAAACGCTCGTAACTTCGGCAAAAACTGCGGACTTCGTGCTTAGAGAATAGACCCATCAGATACGTGGATTTAAGGGGTAAACATAGTTTACTTCGTGGCGTAGCTCGGAGTTCATTCACTCTACTCCACGGAGGATAACTCTTCTCACTCGTCACGTTACTCAAGATCTTGATCAACGCCTACGTTTCTACTTTAACTAATTAAAAAGAGTTTCTTCAGCTTGTTCTTTCCTAGTTATGGACAAGGACGTCTTCTAATGCAGACAGGGATCAAACATTGATCACCAGGTGTGGTTACTGCATGGTTATGTTTTTCTTCCCCACGATGTTTTTCTTCACCGTAAGTAATATTTTAGTCAATTGAATATGCTAGAACAAAGCTGGGGGGCAATCTCAACGAAAGCAGCATTTGAGTAGCATAATCGGCCTACAATGTTCCCACAGCTGGGACACAGGAGCCCATCTACCACGCCGCCCCAGTGCGTGTTAGTGTGTCACTAACCTTCGATTGTTTCGTTCTAGGACATGCTGGATTCCTCACGATATTTTCGTTCGCCGTTTTAAGAGCAGTACTTAGTGATAGTATAGTATTTTCACAAAGTAAATAATTTCTTCACTGCTGTCAAAATTTAAGTAAGTAGATTCATTTGACATCTAACAGTGCCAAATAAAGAAAGGAAGAGTAAGTACCTGAGCCTACTACCGAAAATAACAAGGCTGTTCTTCGTGCAAAAAAAGATAATTTTATTTAATTATGCAAGCAAGCCAGCATGTAGAGTGGAACAGACTGGAAAGCACATGATTTCACTTAGCTCTGTACTGTAATTATGTCTAATCCGTACTTACTTAGCGAGACTTGTTTGTTTGGGTCGTTTACTCCAAAACTGATGGGTAGATTCTGATAGACACAGTTTTTATGATGGATGGCTCCCAAAGGGCTAATAGTAGTTTTTGTAATAGTTGCATAATGAGGGGTTATGTGCATTCACTTCTTTATCTACTCTCATACATTGGGATTGAGCCTATTAAATAAAAAATCTAAGTAAAAAATATGAGAAACACTTTTTAAATGTTATAAAAATGGCGCGCGCCGCATTTGCGTACCATTAGAAAAAAAAAACTATGGAAACTCCTTGGTGAAATTAACTTCTTGGATTGGCCGTTTCGTATTGATAAGAACTAAAATATAGTCTTCCGTCATATGTTTGTAGGCTACTGTTATAGATTCAAGATTGACAACGGCAAAGCACAGCACAGCCTCTTCTATTTCTTGGCTAAGGCTACTCAGGAATAGAGCCCTGCAGCATTTTCTTTTATGAGTTTTTATCATACACTGCCCGATGGAATTGCCTTTTGGCAATACGTATTGACGAACGTCCATACAAACTTTCATCCCCTTTATATGCATTTTCAAAAATCTTCCTACAGTTTTTTTTTTTTTTACCTTCGTTAAAATATACTTAGGTCAGGATTTTTTTTTACAAATTTTCGTCCTTCTATATATACCCAGTGGTTTAAGGTGTGCGTTGTATGTCTGTGAATAAATTTAAGGTTTTTATTACGTAACTAGAAGATACTACGAACACCAATTGATTCGTGTTTGTATTTAAACTCATAATATCATAACATGAATGTTTAAATGATTTTTTTTTAAAATGCCATTTATAAAACAAAAGAGGAAGTGTTGCCCTCAATAAAACAATCTGAATAAGTGATATCTGTACTACACACTGAACTTTGACACAAAACAATGTTTAGTTTCCAATAATATTCTATATTTCCAAAAGTTATCTTGTAAAATATTAGATAGAATCCCACAAGTGATTTTTTGAACTTTGGCCTAATATTTTTCAGAAACGAATAACGCAAAGCTAATCATAAGTAGGTATATTAGATACCTACATAAATCGATAAAGGAACTAACTTTTTACTATTCAAAAGTTTCAAATTCAGAATTCATAAAGTTGGACCCACAGTTTTACAAATGGGAACATTATACTTCACTCATAAAATTGAGCAGTAAAAACTTAATCGATCGTAATCTATTACAAGGTAAGCTCATCTGTTATGTTATAGTTATTTATTGATCGAACATTACACCTATTGGTTGACTTTATTTGTATTTTTATGGTCCCCGCATCGTATAATCCGAAAACCATTTAGATTGAAGGCAATAATTTTGACAGATGTCTTCAGAAATGGCGCGATTGACGCAATAAAAGGCGCCAAAAGCATTGTATATTTGTATATACAGAAGAGATTAACTTCTAAACACATTCATAGTTAACTATCATTTTATGGTACGATTTTATAATGTTTTTATAGCCTTTATAGACTTTTTGGACCATAAAGTAACGCACATCTATTTCAAGTATATTGCTGTACCTACGATCTTTTTCAAATATGGTTTGAGACTAATTGCAAACAAACCTTATATGAGTTTATTATGCTTATAATCAGGAAAGCAATGATAATAAAAACAATTTTATAGACTTATCCTTTAGGGCTGAAACTGCGTTATGCGGGCGCCCGCGACGGTCGGCCGTCGCGGGTCTATGTGCGTAGACACGCGAGGTGGGATCGTAATGATGCCAGTCGCGGGGACATTTTATTTACGACTAGCTGCTGCCCGCGGCTTCAAGAGATCCGCGTGGTTGTCGGAAATTATCCCACGGGAACGTGCTACCGCGACTACCGCGCGACGGACGCCCGCGCTTGGGACCGCGACGGGGCACATTTGTATGAAAGCGTGCGGGCGTAATTCAATAATTAATCACAATATCATTATTTAATTATTTTTTTTCATAATTCAAAATAATAGGAATTAAATGTAGATATTAATATTTTAGTTAAATAGTTAATGTACTTACTTACTTTTACTTTAGATTCTTTTATAACTTTTTAATTTTATTTTATTGCTTTAATTATCAGTGTTGGAACACCGACGTCTCCTCTCTCGGAGGTGGGCGCTAATGGCTGCAACACATTTTTTTAAACTATCGTAGCTGTTAACGAACACTAAAAATTTGTAAACCTCTTTCTAGTTCCAATAAACATTTGATTTGATTTGATTTAAAAAAATCTTCGAATCATTGTCTGAATTGGGTAGCCAGTGTTTTGGCAAGTCTAACCTAAATCTCATTTTTAATTTCGCCGTGTTCAGAAATAGATGACCGAAATAACCTACTTTAAAGAAAATTGTTTGAAGTTTTACCCGGTCCTCTTCATCGCTAAGTACTTCGAAGGCAATTTTAGTCAAATCAGAAGCTGTTACAAAAATAAGCACCGGCGGACATTCTCGTTACAATCCAACAGGATATTTCTAGGATAATCCAAGAAAAGATCATCAGATACTTTCGTAAATTCGACTTAATATGGCGACTAAGAATTGCTCTGAATTCTATATTTGTTTGTCTTCGAATTAACTTTTATTTTTATCTGCTCGTGTTTCGTGTCAATATTTTTTTCTGAATAGATTGCACCAGTATTAAGGATTACCATAGTTACGCATCCACCTTTTAAAAATAATGGTAGTAGCCGCGAAATTCGCGAGCGAGTCCGAGGGAGGACCGCAGACCGCCGATGATCGATATTATGCGGGCTGAAATAGACTGCATGAAATCTATTACTACGGCAAGAGCTATAATTTGGATTGTCCTTGCCAGTACTAGTGAGAGAAATTAAGGCCGAATTTCACCAATAAAACTGACCGCGATCATAAAATCCAAACCGCATACTAAACCTAGCAGTGTCATAAATGTCATAATTGACACTGTCAGCTCCCAAACGCGGTTTCGATATGCTGATAGCGGTCTGTTTCATTGGTGTAATTTGCCCTAAGGCCGAGATTTATAAACGCTACCAAAATGCTCCTTCAAACAGGTGCGACGCGACTTCAGTAGAACATTTCCCGTTAAGTTTTTATAAAAATTGTTCTACTACACTCACGTTGCGCCGATATGATCCTTAACTCGTGCTTTGACTTTTAAAGGTCCCCGTCTCGATCTTTAACTTTTAATTTGACAGTTGTGACAGTGACAGGAAAAACGCTTGGCTTAACTACGTGCTAAGTAACACTTTATAGATCTCGGCTTAAAGGTAGCGTGGCAAATGCCACATTCATAGTATTATAAGCCTGTGTGGTCCCACTGCAAGACAAGGCCTCGCTTCCCTCTTTATACACTTTTCCCAGTCTACCACCTCCCGGTCTACCAGTCTATAATATAGCCATAACAATATAAACGTGAAACATCAAAACATAAACACGTTTCTCGCAGACGTAACCTTGATTACAAAAATAGATGGAACAGCTTTGAAATCAAACAAGATTTTATTTGAAAACAGTACAAACGTTATATTCGACTTGGCCACGATTCACTCTTGACTAATCATTTGGGAACTATGGTAAACGTCCTTAGGAGTTGGGACCTAGAATTAAAAAGAAGTTGGTTAGTAATTGGTTAATCTAACTGCTACGGTGAGAGAGGTAATGCTAACTACAAGAATTGGAGACGCTAGAAGGAATCTGCCCGCCTAGCTTTTTCCTATTTTCGGGTAGGGCTTCCAGACTAACCTAATGCAGTATGAATGCCGGATGAACATCAATACTTTACGTGGAGCGACTGCCTATCGAACCTCTATAACCCAGTTACTGGGTAACAGTATTCCCCTGGTAAGACTGGTTGTCAGACTTCTGACGTTGTTCCGGCCTCTGACGACCCGTAACGACTGCCAAAGATTCACGAATGGCGGCCGGGACTTCAAGGACTACTTATATATGTATATGCTAACCACATTTCTAATCTAGGACCTTTCGCAGTTCACTGCTGGATATAGAATTCTCCTAGGCTGTACCACAACACCCTGTCCTCCGCATTGCGCATCCAGTATCTCCCAACCCAATCCCAGCCACCTTTTTAAGGTCATCAGTACATGTACCGTGTCCGAAATCCCACACTACGCTTGCCGATGCGCAGTCTCCACGGCTCTAATCTGTCAATAATGTCCCCACTCCTGGAACAGGCCTCGCCTCTGTGAGAGGAAGAGGGCCGTAATCCACCACGCGGACCCAGTGCGGGTTGGTAGATGTATCATGTATTTAAATGTTTGGTTATAGTACATGCCGGTTTCCTCACGATGTTTCCCTTCACTTTTCAGAGCAGTGGTGTTAAAATAATTTATGGCAAAGTAAAGCGGCTGCTTATGTTCGAAACTATAACCCGAAAGACGTGGCCGTCACCACTACCCCACCACTGTACATTGAGCCCTACTATCACTGCTTCAAGGACAATCATGACCAGAGATCGGATACGTGAGGGTGAGGCAGTCTATGCGCCCTCACGGCCCTAGCTGCCGCAGGAGACGCCCTAGGCGTCAAGAATCCTAGGCCGATTTCCGGCCACCGTGGGCATGAGCTTGCGGACGGCGAGTAATGGGTAGCTCGCTGTCCGGTAAGGACCAAGCCCAAGTCGACGGCGCGTTGTGTTCCACGCGCGCCTCAAAGAGATGTCAGCACTAAGTGATGGGGCCCGCAAGGGCCGATGCCTGCCAGGGGTGCGGGTTTGTTCGAAAGACATACCATCGCCCCTGGCATACGGGCTACTGAGGGAACACGGGTGGGTTTTAGTCAGTAAAAGTCTGACACGCCCTCCTGCTCCACCCAGAGCGGGAGAAGTTATTTGATGATTTCCCAACCAAAAAAAAAACAACAACTCCAATCTATCTGTCTCTATTTTTTTAGCAAATGGAAGATGCTTTTGCCCATAATTACTACAAGATCTTTTTGTTACTTCTTACGACACTTGCAAGAAGCAGGGTATTTTCTATTCCAGCACCTACCTCAATTAAGTCCCTCAAAAGGCTTTAGCAAAGTCTCCAAGGATTAAAATTATTTCCTCGGATTTATAAGACATACTACATAAACTTGCTTAGTCAGGGGTGTGACTTGAAGCTGGTTCTAATTACTATAACAACGACAACATAAAGATTCTCATTATTATAACTTCCCAGAATAACTTGCAGTGTCAAATCGCATATTATTGCAATTTATGAAAGAATTCAATGGCGTTGTTGTCACAGCAATAAATATTACCACGCTTGGATTCTGTTTATTTTCAACATAAAATGTTTCAGCTCTAAAGAGGTCACAGCAGGGATGGAAAACTTTTTAGAACAGTGTGCCAAATTCATTAAAAATATTGCGTCAGCAAAAATTTGGACTTGTATTGCAAATTAATTTATGTTTGGTCTGTTCCAAAATTACCCGATGATAATGTAAACGTTATGGATCAGAAAACGTACCTTTGGATGTCAATATGTAGAGCGATTTACTAATTAAAGTACTTTGATTTCATTATTTAAATCCTTAAATACGAAATTCTAATTTAAAATAACCATAAAGAAGTGACAGGTTGACAGTGAAGTTGGCTCCAATTCTCGTTGTTCTCCAAAACTCCAATTTCCGTTGATGATTTTTCAATCAAATTGTTATTACTAGCAATAATGGTTGAAAAAAGTGGTGTCATTAAGTTGAAACTTCTTATTCTAAATACGGCTGTGCTACTAATTCCCTTCTTCCAAGCGTGATGATAGCAATCTACATAAAGTCAGCCCAGAATTTGCCTTCGAGCATGGCACCTTCAGTAGCGTCCATCAATTCTAAGACTAATTCCCTTGAAGTGAGTGATAGCGTAAGAATTTCGCTTGAATAGGGTTTGTTTACACTTTCATCTGATAGTTTTGGAACAGGCAGTTTGTCAGAACGACCTTAACTTTCATATTTTGGACCTTATATCTATACAGCTGACATCACTATCGCATGCCAAGTGTCAACTATAGAACGTAAAAGGTTCAGCAACCCTGACCAATGTTATGATGACCAGACAAGCACGTGGCGCTAATAAAGTACTTAACTACTTTATGTCCGCCATGACAGATGGCCTGCCCAGTACTATAGCAGATACAGCCATATAACTAGTTAATATAACACAGTATTGATGTAATAGAGACGCACATGGAGCGCTAAATATGTACCCTAATTACGTTACACTGAAGGATCTTGATGTAAATCGCTAATCCTTTGCTTCTTATGCTTGAAAAATTCGTCTGGTCAACAACGTCAATATCGCAATGCATAATTAAACCCATTCTTACTGTTAGTCTGTTACGCAATTAATGATGATCTCCAAAGATCCCTTGGTTTGGCGCCATTTTTCGATCACCGAGGACCATTCTCCTGCCATTTTCCCAATTTATTTGGAGTCGATGCAACATTTATTCTTCTTACATTCTTCTCTATTAGTCGTCATCTCCGTAGTCACCCCCTTTCTATTCATATCATCATTCACACAATCCATTCAATATACATTTTATTAAAATCTGGAACGCTTTCCTCAGCCATCTCCTGATTTTGGCTGTGCTTTCGAAAAACGAGAGCACTCGAAGCATCCATTTAGAATATTTCAATACGAATACGTGTATTAACGCTCTAATATCTATTTAGAGTACATCTGATTGTCACCTAGGATACCTTCAAAGATTTTTGTTAAATTGAGCCCGCTGCGTACACCAAGCTGGCCTTCTCTGAAAGTCGAGAAGATACGTGTCCGTCCTAAAGTAATTAGACATACTTGAATGAAACCAACTCTCAAATTAATATTTTTTTCTGACGGGCAATAACACATCGGAAGTAGGGACAACTATCAAGGAGTGTTGTCAGCTGTTCATAATGCGGGCCCTGAACTACGTAATCTTATATCCGTACGTGATACGGAGTACGAAACTCCCATTACTTCAGCCGAAACTACAGATTTCGCGCTTTACGACCCCAAGGGCTATGATTATGTGGCGATAACTAGATAAATAAAATTTCAATTACTATTTTTAAAAGCTGTGAAAGTTTAAAACGTTAAAATATGTTAAAAGTAGATATAAAACTCACCGGTGTTCTCCTAGATAGCAGAGTGCCAACGGGACTCGGTATCTTTGTGGGCGTCGCCGTATGCGGGCTCCGAGCTGTCGACAAAAACATAGCTGTTACTGATAATTAGACATCAGACTATATGCACTAACAAAATGCCAAAATATGCATACAAATATGCACTAAAAAAGGCTGAAATTTGATTAAAAACGATTGATATACCTAAAATATGCACAACACAAAATCAAAAACCTTTTATTATTTTTATATATTTTAATCATAGAGTAAAAAAACAGCGAAATTCTCTTAAAATTAAGTATAGTTTTAAAAGCAAGCTCTAACTCTGGTGGTAAAAAATAAGATCCTCGTCGAATAAGTCAAAGCTCAAAAGATACAAAAATATAAAGACATAAAGCCGCTATATTTGAGATTTGTCTCTTGAACTGTCTTATCGTTTGGAAAAAGGAAAAGTTTTCACATACATACATCGTAGCTGGTGGCGTGAGTATATGTATGTAACATTTACTAACGCCACCTGCTACGATCCTTACGTACTCCTCTCCTATTGCCTCGTTTATGTTCATACATCTGGTCATACACGCTCGCTGGTTGCGAGTACTATGCACCTGACTTTTCTGAAGAACTTCACCAATAAGGTACTATTTATATTCTCCTCTGTTAGTTTTCACATTTAAACCCAAATCTTTCCAACTGGCATTGCACCTACGAGCTTTTAAACACTAAACCCTTTGTGTCTCAATGAAAAGCTAGGAACTCTTTTCAACTTATTGCCAGATGAAAGTCAGTTTTGAATATCACAGCTATAAGGCAAAAACTCCTCTTCTTTGTTCTGGAAGCCGTTTACTTCGTTCTTTGAAAACTTAAAAACTTTGATAGTGGATACTTCTGGATATTTGTTAAATGTTCAGTTTGTTCGAAGCTTTATTAAGCTGCTCGACGTCTTGGAAGTCGAGTACAATTGTATTGTCGCTCTTGAGGCTTAGTAGTTTAATTGAAGTTATTTACATGATATCCAGTGTTATTGTTATTTTAATAATCTTTTTCGTAGAGCTTACTAACACCAGGATAATTTAACGAGGCAGATGGCTAACCATATTTTTTCTTTGCATTATAGAGGTTCAGGCCGTAAAGTTCACTTAACCTACATAGAAAAGGGAGGATTCTCCGACCAGACGGGTGTGGTGGTGTCTGGTGGGCAACTATCCGACTATCGTTTTTTTTTTGGAATATCCTACGCTTAGCCGGACTTGCCTGTCTGCCTCAGTAAATAAAGGCCTCTAGCCAGGGCTTTAAAACTTATAACCAAGCGAATACAAGGTAAGGGGTGTGCGGACGTGGGGTACGGACGTGAGCTAAGGGCGTCGCTGGAAGTGGGCAGCAAGGGAAAGCCTCGATCGCAGTGACCAGACCGCTAGATGTCGGGACGTTGTATCTAAGCTACTCGCGCGGTAAACTGCTTGCGTGATGCAGGATTTAGGTGACGTCAGTGTGATGCGTAGTTCGCATGTGGCGACGTAGATGTCGCATACTACATACTACACATCTTCAAGTTCCAGTGTAAGCACAGACGCCAGCAACATCAAGGTACCCGAAACTGTGAAATTGTCTCAATTGAAAATGAACCTAGTTTATTTGTTATAAAGCTGAAAATGTATCAAAGAAATTTGACGGATCGGAGTAGCTTGATGTGCTGTGGTACTAACCAATTTTTAAAACTAAGGGCAATTTTGCGTAATCTAAGAAGATTAGCCTAGAAACTAAAAACATTGTATCATTATGACAGTGACTGACCTTAGCGTGCTATATTGCCACAACGGCCATGAAAATATACAATTTTCTCGACTCCTTGTTTGTTTACTGCGCAAAATCGGGCTATGCCAACTTGCCAATTTTAATGCATTTTTATGCTAAAAAGGCTCGACCGGTTGTTTACAATGGTGTGCTGGTGCCTACGCTTATGTATGGAAGTGAATGTTCAGTATGGCAATAGAAGCATGGAAGTAGAATGTGATCGCGAGAAATGCGATCCTTGCGAAGCATGTATGGTGTGACTATCAATGATAGGCTGAGGAATGATTTGATAAGACAACGGTGCCGTTTAAAAAAAGATAATGACAAAAAATGTAAAAGTGTATGCTTAGATAGTTTTGTTATGTTGAGAAAGAAAGAAAAATAAAGAAGATAAAAGAAGAAAAGTATTTATTGTGACTCGCACAGGGAGATCACATACTAAACTAAACACACAATCGTACAAAAATGTTAAAATCCAAATTTCTTGGAAGCAATAAAAATAAAACCTCCCGAAAGTCCTGCACGAGGCTAAAACGCTCCTCAGGAGGATGCTGCGACATTTAAAAAAGTGTCGCAGCGCTGGTATTCTGAGAGGATGAATGAAGGGCAGCTAACAAGGCAGATATGAAAATACATGAACTTTTCCGTTTCATCTACAATATACCTATGTAAATTAATTTAATTTATCTAAAGAACAAAAAAAATACGGGCAAATGTGAGCCAAATAATTATGAACCAAAAAGGCACTCCATGATAAAATAAACTAACGCTGAAGTTTATCTAACAAAGATTCTAGAGAAAGAAGGATATTCTAATGCTAAGCTAGAGTGACCTAACAGCTCTGTACACAGGGGTGACAATAGAGCTCCATTGATTGCTTGAAATTGATCTCTCGCTTGTGGACAATACGCCTAATACAGCTTAATTCGTCTTCACTTAGGAGAAACGTTAACAGCTGAAGAACCAATGTGGAAGGACAAAGTTCACTAAACTCTTGCAATAACATCATTAACTCCGGCTTAGGAGAGCCAGACCAAATCTTTGATCAGTTATTCTGCTGCCAAACTTCATATTACCTCTTACTTAGATCAGCAAACGATTAAACAACAACCAGTGATCATTTAATGGCCCGGTGGAAACGGCTTTCAAAACGGTGAAGGAAAACATCGTGAGGAAACCGACGTGTCCTAGAACCGATAATTTGAAGACATGTGGCATACATCAACCCGCACTGGGCCTGTGTGGTGGATTACAACCTGCTTCCTCTCACAGAGAGGCCTGTGTCCCAGCAGTGGGAACATTCCAGGCCCATTAAGTATGCCTATGTAATTGAAACAAGGTGTTCGTGGCTAAGTAGTTACATGTTGCAAAAATTGTAAGATTTAAAAGAGCGGCGCCTCCTGGCACAGGCATTGAATAATAATGAAATTAAATATTTTTGATTTTTGAAGTATCTAATAGCCGGCACGGGTCGATCGTTCAGGTTAAGATACGCTTGCCACGGTCTATCCATGGATCTTTCTACCATACCGAAACCCCTCAGTGCCTCAGAATGCATGTTAAGCCGTTGGTCCCGGCTGTCATTCGTGGATCTCAGTCGTTTCGGGTAATCAGAAGCCCGAAAGTCTGACCACCAGACTTACCAAGGGGTATCGTATTGCCCAGTAAATGGGTTTTAGAGGTCAGATAGGCAGTCGCTCCATGTAAATGCCATGCTTCGGTATTCAGCTGCATCCGAGTTAGACTAGGAAACCGATCTCAATATAATATGTAGTTGCAAAGATAGATGTTAAATATAGATGAAAACAAATGACATAACAACTTATTGAATGGGCTTTTGGAAACCGGGTGTAGGTAAGTCAACATGACGTTCATTACTTCGCAAGCCGCAACATGACAACATATGACCGTAGCGGTTCCCATTAAATTACCATAATGACCATGAAGACTTGAGCCGTGTGGGCAGTGTATTATGCAAACTATTTGTTTGATAATTCAATATTTTTTTGTTCTAGACGTCCTATTTCTATTGCTGGCCATCATCAATTCAGCCCACGGTATAGTTACTGGCTGTTTTTTATCGTTTTGTGCGAGATTTAAATAATTTTAGGAATGAAGATGTGGGTTAAGGCGGAGATTTCTTGAAAACGGTCAAAATTGAGGATAAAAATCCTCAATTTTAAATAATTACCGTAAGTAATTTTGAAAGCTAAAAAATACGATATGTTCAAGTCTTTTTTGAACACAGTGATGGAACTCAAAACATAATTAAACACACTATAATGCATCAAAAAAATCATCAAAGTCACAGCAGTTTATCCCTTCAAAAATAATTACATTTAAAAATATGCCATAAAATGTCAAATGCCAAACTGCATTCAGTGATGGATTATTATTTATTATTAAACGGTCAATATCTATTTCCATACGATTTTATTTGCATTTTTACGACATACGCTTGCTCATAATTGTACATGTTGTGTTAGCCTATAAGTAATTGTTGCACTTGTGAACGTAGGTATCATTAGTTAAATTATTTTAATGTATTGTGTAAACAATTGTTGGCTAACCTAAATAAAAAAATATCGATGTACTACTACTACTATACGATGTACTATTATGTTGCCAAAAATAAATGGTCTATGGTTTGGTTATGGTTTGACAGCCTCGTTGGTCGTGTGGTACTGCTGAGCACAAGGTCCTCGATGCACAGTTCAGGCAAATTATTATTGGGTTTTTCTATCTGGAAAGAAATTCATTCATTCATTCTGGATTTGTGCCCAATTGATAGCAATAGGCGCGCCCCTTTTTACATGGGACTTGAAAATGTAACTGACGAAATATGGGTGTACTCTAAGTACACCTCTGCCTAACCATTCGGGAAAACAAGGCGTGATGTTAAGTTATGTTTAAATCAAACTGCAGTATTTCTACTCTACTGTAGAATAGAAATCGCTTGTCTACATTTATCGGTATAAAACTGTCAACTGTCTACACTGAAACGTCAATTTTGTCTACTCTTCCGTCGACAAAAAGGTTTTTGTGCTAAGCCTGCAGAATTCCACATTGTCGTTGTCAAATTTGTTCCGGCAATGCACATTGAGAAAAGATTGTCGAGAATGTGATATATGATGGATATATGCCAATTTTATAAATTGTAAACAGAGTGCGCTCGATTTAGTTATTCGGTATCACTCGCAAGCTATCGTAGGAGACAACGCTCAAATCGATACGCATCGCAGCGACTAAGTGCAGCAATTGTTCTTTGCACAATTTCCAGGAAAAGTGCCTTAAAGTGCACTTTGGAAATTGTTTCACGGCTTTGACAAGGAGCACAATATGGCGGCGTTTTAAGACGTTCATAACAACATGGATCATTTAATGTCAGCTTTGCAGACGTAACAGGGATATAGTCCATTAAGTAATGGCCTAACGGGGCTGGAAGGCACTTTAATAACGTATTTCCTTAAGGCAACACTTATGAGTTAGCTGGAAAACGATTAATGTTTGTGTAACTGTTTTAAACGAGTTCTACTTTACAATTGTTTAGCTCAGCTAGAGTGTTGTTCTTCTCAAAATCATAAACATGACTACGTCCCTACTTATTATTATACATGCGAAACTAACTCTGTTTGTTACGCTTTCACGCCTAAACCGCTAAACCGATCGTCATGAATTTTGGCAGATATTATAGCCTGGAATATGGAGAAGGACATAGGCTAAGTTCTCCGCCGCGTCTGTCTGTCTGTTCGCAGTAAACGCAAAAAATCCTAAACGGATTTTCATACGGTTTTCACCAATAGCCGAAGTGATTCATTAGGAAGGTTTAGGTGTATAATTTGTTAAGGTTTTGTGTAAATTGGTTGAAATATGACGGACATTTGTTGAAGATGTCGGAAAAAATCATGCCGACATGGGATCGTTACTGGCATGCGCCGCGTAAACATGAAAACAATGTATTACGGAATTATAGGTTAACTACTTTTTATCCCGGTAGTACGTTGCCGTGGGAAAATTACTGACCTACACGGGCAAAGCCGCGGGCAAAAGCAAAATATAAAAGTCTGGGAAGTCCGTGTCTTCTCCGTGAGACAGTGTTATAGACCCACCCCTAGTTGAAGCAAATATATACGCTGTGGTTGGAAACGTTTATGCAATTATGGAGTGTAGTGAGATCTGCATCTTGAGATGAAGTTCAGTGGGCAAAGTGAACCGCCATTGTAGCCAATGTGTAAAGACTGCGTGGGTTCCAGTCGATATTTGAAGTCTAACCAATTTTATCAAATTGGGGAATACTACATGATTCATTTCAAGTAACGCCTAAGTATTATACATTACTAGTTTTTTTTTCGTCTGCAATCCATGATAAAAGTACGTAATCTACGTGCTTCCAGGTCATGGTCGAACTGTGTGCCAAATTTCGTCCAAATCCGTTGACCTGTTTTAGCGTGAAAGTGTAACAAACAAATAAACTTACTTTCGCATTTATATTATTAGGATTAGAATGAAAGGTACCGAATAAAAGGTGCTCACCAAATCCACTAATGATGAAAAGAAGCATTCAATTTACTGAGTAACAACACAATAAACCTCTCAAATTACACACCCTTTTAATCAACAGCATATACTAGAATAGCCACATTCTCAAATGCAATTTCCAATTTCAAAATGAAAACATTCCATTCCCGCGTGTGTTACAAATGGCGGCGATACATTTGAAATAAGAACCAAAAATGTCGGTGCAGTAGCTCACGTACAAACTACTCGTGTAATAGCATTTCGACCTTGCAGCGACCTTGACAGAAGCATTTAGAATACAGAAAGCTTTTACCAATTCAACATAATAGAGATACAAAAATTACAACAAAGGAAATTGAATAATATGAGGCATCAACAACAGACTATTTCTTACAAAACTTTGTGCGCAACTACGCCTCGAGGTGCGAGACTATGGAGATTTGGACGAGCTACGACCTACGACCCTTTTGTCCAATATTTTTGGGGTCAACGTCCTCTCTCCAGACTAACTATATTCTTGATATGACTTCAGAACTGGGGATATCTTAATACATAAGCTCCTGCTCTTCCCGTGGGGATAGACACTACAAAACACCACCTGCTACAATCCTTACATCCACTTGCTCTTCGATCCACCTTTGACGGTGTGTACGTCCATACATCTACATAGCTATTCACAACCATTCGATATGCTTCTATACCGAATCAAACTTCAATCAATGTTATTTATCACAAATCCAAAACCGGACGTTTTTGTTATTTTAAATTAGATAGACGACCGCTATTCTTCCGGCATCTGTTTGCTGTCGGGGGCAAGGTAAATTAGATTATAGAAATGTGTTATTTTCGATACGATAGCCGGTCGAATGCTTATGAATTGCTATGCTAATTATACACGCACGCCAGTTGCGCGTAACGCACCTGCAGGCCTAGACAAAACACAATATATTTAGCGTTTACGCCAAACGCTACGCCAAAATGTATGGGAATGACACTGCCTGCGGTAAGAACATGACGTTAGCTTTCCGCAGGTAATGTCATTCCCATACAATTTGGCGTAGCATTTGGCGTGAACGCTAACAGAAATGTATTTTGTCTCTAGGCCCTGACCTTTCTGAAGAACATCACCAATATTAAGTATCAACGAATGAAATATAGAGCAGTGGTGGCCAAGTGGTAACGGCCGCGACTTACGAGTTGTAGGTCGTGAGTTCGAACCCCGTCAGGCGCTTTACTTTGTGTAAATTATTTTCATCACCACTGCTCTCAAAACGGTGAAGGAAAACATCGTGAGGAAACCGGCATGTCCTAGAACCAAAAAATTTCGAAGACATGTGACATCTACCAAACCGCACTGGGCCCGCGTGGTGGATTACGGCCCAATCTCTCTCACCGAGAGGAGGCCTGTGTCCCAGTAGTGGGAACATTATAGGCTGGTGATGAATGAAATATTCACCCTTTTCGGATTTTAAGAATGGAAATCCAAAACCGGCCAATTCCGGCCAACCAATCCAATTCAATCCAGTCCAATTTCGGCTTAAGAAAGAAATATCAAAATGATATGGTAATATGATTTAATAATGTCTTTCTTAAGCCAAAATTGGACAGCTGCAACTACGCGGTTACGCTCTCTGCAAGGTTACAATCATTTCCGATCAACAAAACTATAACAAGTCCACCTGTTTCCGAGTTTATAGCAGACAAACAGGTTGCCATCAAACAGTTTCACAGATGTTAGATGTGCGTCAGTGCGTAGATTATCACAAACATCACGATAACCTTTGAAGCCAGTATTTATTTGACTTGTTGGCAACACTAGGTTTTACTTTGAGTAGTAAGAAATTGTTTTTGTTTATTTACTTTCTTTATGATTCACAACACGATGAAAAAGATTTAAATATTAATAGTTCAGCTCGAGTTTGATTTGAAAAGACGTCCAGCAGTCGTCTTAGCACGAGAACCGTAGAGAAGCGTTTTGTCGATGGAAGAGTAGACAAAAATGACGTTTCCGTGTACACAGTTGACAGCTTTTCACCGAGAAATGTAGACAAGCTATTTCCATTCTACGGTAGAGTAGAAATAGAAAGCGTCATGCTAAGGCGTGAATTACACAGATATGGATATTGTGCGCAGGCATAATACCGCTATTCAACGTTTTCATACAAAATGTACTGCGTACGCTGCGCCTGCGCCGCGCCTTCACCTTACGCCGTTTCTATGTCATTCGCGCCTAAGCCTGCTGGATATCAAAAGCCCGTAATTTGAATAATTCTTGAAATTTGTCATCGTTAGAATCGCAGACTTATAATGCCACGATATAAAGCATCTGTATTCATACGTAGATACACACAGACACATACAAATACATAAAAGAGAGTCCATGAAGTTTCTTGCCCGTTCTTCTCTATGGGAACCTACTAATTATGCTTTGCATCTTTCCGACTGGCGGACTCGTAAATACTTGGAGCGACTGCCTATCTCACTTCCACAATCCAGTTATTGGTTAAGACGATACCCCTTGGTAAGACTGGTTGTTAGACAATTGAGCTTCAGACAACCTGTAACGATTGTTATTCAATGCAACACTCGCCATTCTCCTGCCCTTATTCGTGCCTTATTCCAATTTATTTGGCATCGGTAAAACATGTATTTTTCTATTTCTTATCTATTACTCGTCATTTCGATAGTCACCGCCTTTCTAACCATATCATCATTCACACAGTCTACTACTCTACTCTCTCTACTCTTAAAGCCATCGAAATTTATACCCTATGGTCTATGTTAAAGTGTTTGGTTTCCGCACTTAGTCCTGCAAGTGGACTATTCTGCGTGGGCCATAGCGGCCGTCGATGGTTATTCCAACCAGCACACCTCTCTCCAGAACTTGGTTCTATCTCCTGCAGGCTTAGCATGACGCTTTGTATTTCTACGAAGAATAGACAGTGCTTTTTCAATACAAAGTGACATTTTGTTTCTCCATTTTTGACATCACACCTTAGATATCGTTCTAAAATCTGTCATTGAGTCTTTCGTTCTTAAAAATCTTTGTCTAGGTCATTATTTCAGAAGAATATTTCTTCTCAAACTGTCAAAATCACAATGACAACAAACTTTCTACTGGACGGCCACAAAGTATGTACGATTATCTACAAAAACATGATTCTTTTAGAACGCATAACTGTGATAATTATTAGACAAACATAGCTATCTTCTCCTATTGTACATCATTTAGTTAATAGTCATATCTATTCTTCCGTCGACAAATCTGTGCTCATGCTATGCCTGCTGGTCTGTTAAGAACGTCCGTGTAAGATCTGGGTGCTGGGTTACTGTGCTCACGACATTTTCCTCATTCCTATACATACCAACCGATTTCCACACAACTCTTCAGTTACCGGTGCTACTTTCAGACTTCATTCAATGCAACAATATAGACGTAAAACGAAGTAGATAAACTTGCCCCAGCCGTAAACAATATGAATAAGGTCAATGAAACTAAATTGTGACACAAACGGCCATTGATTGGTTCACGCCCTTAAAGCTTACGCCCTAGGTTCAATGGTCCAAGCTATTTATTTTGTTTACTTTGTTTCTAGACGTCCTACAAATAATAATTGATTTTCTTTCTGCAAGTAGTTTTGTTCAAAAACTTAGAGACGTTAATCATATTATAAAACTAGATGAAGTTGACGTTGAGGTTGAGGTTGGCCGAAACAAACTCAGAGGTCACAGTCTCTTTTAAAATCCAGACATAATCTTGGTTAGATCATGTAAAGAATATTTAGATTGGTATCTGAAATGGTATTTTGAGGAAAGAGCCACACAGATTGAGTGGACCTGTGCAGTCAGTGCACGCATTTATCCGTACACGCAAAACATTATTGAGTGAGATGCAGGATCAGTTTAGTAAATAAGGCGCCATTTTTTTTAGAAAAGCGCTTCGGAAGATCGGGTTTTATGAAAAAACCACTGCCATCACCAATGAAGTTGATTGAACTTTTCGATATTTGAGTTTTTTCGGCACCGATTTGTTTCTAGAGATTCTATGCTTCTCTTATTACTAAAACGCCCAAAGTTAGGTTAAATTAGCAAGAAAAACTAATCTTTGTTGGCTCCTAACTTTTTAATGGCTTTTTATTTTAGTATTCTGTTTCCGTACAGACAATATTAATAATGAAACAAAACCATACCATGTAAAAAAATTGATGTTCATTGTCGAACAGTGGAGTAATACAGTCCCGAAGTTTGTATTGAAAATAATGTCGACCTACATGACGACGATGATTAACACTTCAAAAGTCCACTGTGAATCGACATGCAAAAGATTCATTACTCTTTAACTATACTGATCGGTTAGATATAGAAATCCATAAGACAACAACGCCCAAACAACCACACTTAAACCTTTTGTTCGCCCGGTCACTCACAGAACGCTCATAAATTCATCCGTATGGTGCACACATACTCATAAATATTTCACGAGCTCGTTGGAAAGGCAAACGAACTGAAAGGTATGTATGTAGTGGTTGCTGACGACAATACCGCTTTAAGTGGTTACAAGTTATAGGAATGTATTGTTATAATAGAAAGGAGAAATTGTTGAGTTATGGGAAAAATACGACGGTTGAAGTAATGAGATGGTACTTTGAAAACCATCTTTACATACCAAGACCCCTCCGTGCCTCGGAAAGCATGTTAAGCCGTTGGTCCCGGCTGTCATTTGTGGATCTTTGACAGTCGTTACGGGTCGTCAGAAGCCCGAAAGTCTGACAACCAGTCTTACCAAGGGGTATCGTATTACCCAGTAACTGGGTTGTGGAGGTCAGATAGGCAGTCGCTCCATGTAAAATACTGGTATTCAGCTGCATCCGGTTAGACTGGAAGCCGACACAAACATAGTTGGGAAAAGGCTAGGCAGATGATGACTTTGAAAAAAAAATACAACCGACTTCCAGAAAAATACTACTAAGTGAAAAATAACTTTAATTTCGGAAGTCGGTGACTTTGGATACGTATTTTTTTTACCGCCTTCCGAAATTAAAGTTAATTTACACTTTGTAGTGCTTTTACGGAAGTCGGTTTGGGCACGCCACGATTGCGGCGGTAAGTCCCCTCTTTGAGGAGTGGCTTGAGAGGCGGCATGGCGTCCTCACCTTCCGCCTGACGCAGGTCCTCACCTGACACGGTTGTTTCGGGAGGTTCCTGTTTCGGATAGGGCGGGAGGAAACGCCCGGGTGTTTCCACTGCGAAGATCGCCCTGAGGACAAGATGGAGCACACGGTGGCGGTCTGCCCAGCTTGGGTGGAGCACCGCCGTGTCCTCGTGGAGGCGATCGGCGGCGGTGATCTCTCGCGTCCGGCCTTGGTCCAGGCCATGGTACGGAGCGAGGGGGCATGGGGAGCCGTCACCTCCTTCAGCGAAGCAGTGATGCTCGCGAAGAGGGAGGCGGCGCACGTGAGGGAGAGGCAGCATATGCGCCCTCGCGACCCCAGCCGCCGCAGGATACGGAGACGCCCTGGGCGTCGGGAATCCCAGGCCGATTTCCGGCCACCATAGGCATGAGCTTGCGGACGGCGAGTAATGGGTAGCTCGCTGTCCGGTAAGGACCAAGCCCAAGTCGACGGCGCGTTGTGTTCCACGCGCGCCTCAAAGAGATGTCAGCACAAACGTGATGGGGCCCGCAAAGGCCGATGCCTGCTAGGGGTGCGGGTTTGTTCGAAAGAGACACCACAGCCCCTGGCATACGGGCTAATGAAGGAACACGGGTGGGTTTTAGTCAGTAAAAGTCTGACACGCCCTCCTGCTCCACCCAGAGCGGGAGAAGTTATTTGATGATTTCCCAAACAAATAAAAAAAAAAAAACCTCCACGGCCCAGCTACTTGGTAGGACTGCAGCAGAAATAGATAATGGTGGTGAATGTGATGGTACCATACTTCCCCGGACGAGCATTTTCACAAAGAGCACTATCTAATGCTACCAAGGTTCCAGGGATTCCACTCATTCATCATCATCATTTCAGCCGGAAGACGTCCACTGCTGGACGTAACCCTTCCCCAGGAGGGGGGTTTTGCCATAATCGCCACGTTTGGGAGGCGGGTTGGCGATCGCACTATGGTGGTAAAATGCATAGACAACGCTGCTGCCCATTCTCTAGTAAGACCCGTAGTCGCCTTCTACGACACCCACTGGAAGAAATGGGATGGTGCTATTCTTTTACGTCCGGCAACACACGGAACCAGGGATGCCACTATCGCAAATATATACCAGTTATCAGACCGACCAACTGACATGACACACTTTCGAACCAAGTTAGGAGCAAAATGATTACAAACATGACAGTCATTTTCTAAGTCTCGCTCCGTTTGTCTCAAATAGGGACATTGTTGCATACTAGCAACTATTTTCTAGTACACGTATTATAAGTGGCTCAATTTTGTCATTTAGAACAACAAATTTACATGTACTTTTAAGGGTATATTTGATAAAATTACGCTTTCTATCGCGTATGGTTATTCAGTTTAATTTTCCGCTTATGGGTCGTTGTGGTTTTAAGCCATGTAGGTTTTATGGCTTACAACTCAAGGCAGTTACTATCGTAGTGGTGGATACATACATTTTCTTAGCGTGTGGATGGTAAAATAACACGAAAAAATGTACATATAGCTATTTAAATATGTTGGGCCAAAAATTCAGCAACGCGAATACCGTTCGCTGATGAAGCCATTGGATCCTCACGATACATACACATAAAGTCACTCCTTCTTGCTATGTGCGTAGCCAGAAACTACAGAACGCCAACTATGATTCGCAGTGGTCTTCCTAAAACATTGGTCTATTAGTCTATCCACCCGCATCGCTTGCATTACCGATAGGCAGAGCTTGTTTTATCAACATGGTATCCTCGGTTATGATCATCAGTCTCTTGTCTTTATCCCAAATTATTTGACTTTGGCGCAACATGTGTTCTACTTCCATACTCGTCTATTACAAAATACAAAGATAAAATTTATTTATTGACAAACAAGTACACTAAGTTGTAGATTTCGCTGACTCCTGCGCCAGTTATATTGATTAACTGTGTTGCAGGAGCCAGTCTATTAATCGTCATCTCAGTAGGCTTTTAAGCCGGAGATTGACTTGCAACGCTTGTTTGTAATGTATCATTCGAGGCGAGATTGGTTACAAAGCGGCGATACACAAGACGTGGTGAACGCTCGCTTCAAGCACTTAACTCAAGCTAGCTAGGTTGAGTGTGCGTTTATTTTAACAAGTATATTTTTATTTTGGAAAAGAGTGTAGGTAAGACGAGATACGTTGTGCTTGCGACGACACGTCATCCTGCACCGACTTGTTTGTAAATATTCGCTCGCAATGATCGGTGCTTGGCTCGCTGCACTGACTACTGTAACGCGTTAAGAAATGTTGTAAGTCAGTCTCCGCATTTAGCCATGGTCATGGAAAAAACTATATCGCCTATAAATAAGTAATAAGACAGTCATTAGAAGACGTAACCCAAAGTCCCAAAGCAAACATTTTTAGGTACGTTTAAATACAACTAATGTCGTGTTCCGAAATGCAACAAAAGTGATAATATCGCGAACCCGACCAAATTGAAAAGTCAAAAAATTTAAGAGCTATCAGATCATTAGTACTGATTTTTATTTTGGTTGGCTTCGCGATATTATCACTATTTGTCTAATACGGAATGCGCCCTAAGCATTATTCAAAACGTCCTTCCTTATCTACGACAACAACTTCATTTACAATCGGGCAGAACCAAACGCATTTAGATAACGTCGTTATCTTTGCAAATTAGCTGTAAACGAGCAATATAGAACGATAAAATTGTAAATAACCATATAAACTTGCCCTCGCATAACAGAAAATCCCTTTCAGAATGCACTTTATGAATGCGAAGATTTAACGACAATTCCCAAATAGCCTAACGCCTACAGTCCCGTTACCTCTTTTTTTTTTTTGAGGATGGGAAATCATCAAATAACTTTTCCCGCTCTGGGTGGAGCAGGAGGGCGTGTCAGACTTTTACTGACTAAAACCCACCCGTGTTCCTTCAGGTGCCTGTGTGCCAGGGGACACGGTATCTCTTTCGAACAACCCGCATCCCTGGCAGGCATCGGCCCTTGCGGACCCCACCACTTGGTGCTGACATCTCTTTGAGGCGCGCGTGGAACACAACGCGCCGTCGCCGTCGACTCGAGCTTGGTCCTTACCGGACGGCGAGCTACCCATTACTCGCCGTTCGCAACCCGTCCCTTTACCCGTAAGTTTGCATCGCAGTGGTCTTTATTTTGATCTTTACTGTAATCCACATAGGATTACCTTTTGAAGAGCAGTGGTGGCCCAGTGGTACCAGCCCTGACTTACGAGTTGGTCGTGAGTTCGATACCTTTACTTTGTTTATTTAATTTCATCACCACTCTCACACAACGGTGCAGGAAAACATCGTAAGGATACCTATCATCATATCCTAGAACAATAAAAATCGAAGACCTGTGACATCTACCAATCCACACTGGTGGATTACAGCCCACTGCCTCTCATAGAGAGGAGGTCAGTGCCCCAGCAGTGGGACCATTATTTAACCTGTTTATTAGCTGCTGTGAGAGTCAAAATAACTGCAACAGGACTGTAGGTGTTTTAGCTGAGAAGAACTGCGGGCTTAGCACGAGCACCGATTTGTCGTCGGAAGAATAGACATGACTATTAATTAAATGATGTACAATAGGAGGAGATAGCTATGTTTTTCTATTCATTATCACAGTTATGAGTTCTAAACGAATCCGCCACTACGGGATCCGGAACACCGCTCTGGATCTTCTTATTTCATACTTGTGTAATAGGATTCAGTGTGTTGATGTAAACGGAAAAAGATCTCCGGGATCCGTAGTATCAATGGGAGTCCCACAGGGCTCAATTCTTGGTCCTTTCTTGTTTCTTATTTATATTAATGACTTGCCTTACCTCATAAAGGATAATCATGATATAGTGTTGTTTGCGGATGACACTTCACTTTTGTTTAAACTTAAACGTCAGCAACTTGTTAATGACGATGTAAATAGCGCAATCTCAAAAGTAGTTCACTGGTTCAATGTTAATAATTTGCTTCTTAATGAAAAAAAGACCAAATGCATTAAGTTTACGCTACCTCACGTTAAGCAGGTGAAAACTAATGTGTTGATAAAGTGCGAAGAATTGAATCCTGAAGATAGCACTGTATTCTTGGGCTTAACTTTGGATGCCAAGCTTCAGTGGGGCCCACATATAGCTAAATTGTCGAAAAAGCTAAGCTCTGCAGCATACGCTGTTAGAAAAATTCGTAATTTAACTGATGTAGAGACAGCCCGCTTAGTGTACTTTAGCTATTTTCATAGTGTAATGTCGTATGGTATTCTATTGTGGGGAAATGCCGCCGACATTCAGACTATTTTTGTCTTGCAGAAAAGAGCTGTCCGATCAATTTATAAATTAAGTCCGAGACACTCTCTCAGAGATAAATTTAAGGAGATAAATGTAATGACTGTGCCTTCACAGTATATTTATGAAAATCTTTTATATGCTCATAAAAATATTAAATTGTTTAAAAAATACAGTGATATCCATAGTATAAATACTAGGAACAAACACAAATTTGTTGTACCATCAACAAGGCTCAAGAAAATAGGTGGGTCATTCAGATGTCAATGTATACGCTTTTATAATAAACTTCCAAGCCATGTTCAAGATCTAAGTCTCAATAAATTTAAATCATTCATCAAACGTAAGTTGTGCCTGAAAGCCTTTTATACCGTTAAAGATTATATTGAGGACAAAAAAGCTTGGGATTGACCTGCTCCAATTTTGTATACTGAATGTTGTTTTTTCTTTGTTTTGCTCTTTGACATTTGGTTATTATTATATACACTTTGACATTTGATTATTATTATATACACTTTGACATGAATATTTACTTTGAGAAGTATAATATTATTTTTGTTTTAATTATTGTGAATGTGAGAACTATGTGGTATTTTTGTTTTTGTATTTCGTCTCTTTCTCAGTTCGTTTTTAATGTTAATCTGGCAGTTTGAGTACTTTATGCGGCCTACCCAAATGTCCTTTCTTTGGTATTGTTCGTCAAATCGTTGAGCTCCTCAAGTTCTGAGTTGAGCCGTATGATTACTGATACATGCGTGCACTGAATGGACAGGTCCACTCAACCTGTGTGGTTCTTTCCTCAAAAGACCATTTCAGACACCAATCCACATGGTCTTCACATGATCTGACCAAGATTATGTCTGGACTTTAAAAGAGACTGTGACCTCTGAGTTTGTTTCGGCCTTTCTTCTCAGAGTAGTCAGATAGGAAACGCCGACCTCATCTAGTTTAAAAAAATATGATTGACGTGTAAAAGTGTTTGTACAAACCTACTTACAGAAATAAAATCATTTATCATTTATCATTTATCATTTATCAATCATGATTTTGTAGATAATCGTGTATACTTTGAGGCCGTCGAGTAGAAAGTTTTGTTGTCAGTGTGATTTTGACAGTTTGGGAAGAAATATTCTTCTGGAATAGTCTACATTTATAAGAACCTAGACAAATATCATTACAAACGAAAGACTAAATGACAGATTGTAGAAGGATATCTACAGTGCGATAACAAAATGTAGGAACGAAATGTCACTTTGTATTGAAAAAGCACTGTCTATTCTTCGTAGAAATACAAAGCGTCATATGCTAAGCCCGCAGGTGTAACAAACTCCCCAGTTTTTGTTAGCAAAAGTTGGGGAGTTTGTTTGGATAGGCGTCATTCCACGTCATTACTAATGTAATTACATGTAAAAACATAAAATGTAGGTCATTATAAACATTGCTGACCACATTTTTCCCGTTGTCCAAATGTCAAATATTAAATGATGGAATAGCAATGAGACAACTTTGCTTTTTCCTTTTAAATGAGGTTGAATGAATGTTAAGATCGTGCATTCAAATAAAAGGACTAAGACGATTTACTTCAATGTATGTGTGGTGTATCCTTCGGGGTAATTCATATCGACAGTTCCACAACAGTTTCAGTAGCGCAAATAAAACCCGCCGAACTCTCTGAAGCGCGCCTGAGGTGGTATGGCCATGTATTGAGCCAAGCAACACATGACTAAGCTAGTCCTCCACATGAATCCAGGTCCAAAAAAGCGAGGTAGACCCCCTTCTCACTTGGATGTCTGTTGTCAACGACCTGAAGCAAGCCCAAGTGAATGACTCGACCGCCCAGAACCGAAACGTTTAGCGAAGAATGACGAGGAGAGCCGACCCCAATTGAAATGGGATAAGGCTGAAGAGGGCAAATAGTGACAGAACGTGGGCTTATAGACATCCAATCCAACGGAATACCGACGTGACAGCTGTATTAATTGGTAACCACTTTTGCCAAAGTATTATTTATGAGTCGTCAGGAGCTGAGGGGCAACTAAATATTGCAGTTGTCTGTATAACGCGCGCAAAATTTCGCCGCTCTTTTTCCGCTTACGTTTTGATCGCTACCTTATGAATCATTTTTATACATCTACGTCTTCGTTATCAGCTACTATCACTGATAACAGAGTTAACATTAGCCTAGAAGCGACTGCATATGACCCTCGCTTCACTTTACCTACTTTTGTGTTTTGGCTTTAGCAAGTTCGCTTCTTCTTCATAGACTAACTCATTTAGCACCCTCCTGTTGCGTCACGTATACAAAGCTACGAAATCTCCAGCTTAAGCATCATCATGCATAGAAATTGGAGACTATATTATAAATCTCGGAGTTGGTTTCGCTCGGTTCATGAAAGAGATGACTCTGTTTTGTAACCAAAATACCTCAAAATACCTATGAGTATGTCACCATTAGAGCTTTACGGTGGAGGAAAACATCGTGCGTAAACCCCAAACCTTGACTAGTCTGAAATCGCAGTGACGAAGCGTGTGATCAATGCGTGTTTATTTCAAGTATGAGAAGAGGCAATGGGCTTTTATTTTCCAGTGGGATATTTGTTCTTCTTTCTGCCCCTCCTATCTCAATTCAATTGGAGTCGGCGCAGCCTCTCTAGTTGCAGTGCTATGGGCCCCGCCTTACCAGTTGTTGGTCGTGGATTCGAAACCCGGTAGGCGTTTTAGTTTGTGTAAATAATTTCATCAGCATTGCTCTCAAAACGGTGCAGCAAAACATCGTGAGGAAACAGGCCTAGAACCAAAATTAGATTCGATGGAGATGTGACATCTCCCAACCCGCACGTTTCTTTTTGTTGGTAACATATTGACACCTTGTTTTTATTTATATTCATGTTATTTGTTACCATTTTATTGTGACTGTATGTCGTGTTGTCTTTGGGTGTACTAAATAAATGTTTTATCTATCTATCCACATTCACACGAACCTCATTCTTCCGCATCACATACTGACTGAATAGTGTAGTCTAGTGGACTAGTGGTACTTCTAAAACTAATCTGTTTACTGCCTGTATGCAATCGTGATTGATTACGACGCCGGTAGATTTGGTAAGGTTAATAGCGTATTGCAAATGATTGGTGAATGTCTACGCGACATGTTGTAAGCAATAAGGTGAATGGATGTGGTTTGAGCGTCATTAAATCACTTCACAGTGGTTGATGACAAAAAGCTGTTATTTTGACGGCACAAGAAGACACATATCTTATTTATTTGCATAGATTGCTTTACACCACGCAACGTGTTGTTTTAGGTGCTTTTCGGCAGTGACTTAGGTATGAAACTACAGCATTTCAGGCACACTAAATACGCAGTAAGCGACAGCAGTATAAGTGCACATTCAAATCCAAAAATCGGAGTAGATAGCGAGATATCGTGAGGCGAATCACTTCAGCCCCTAGACAAGAAATTTCATGAGGCCCATGACCGCTCTGGAAATGTGTTACGAAGAAGAACGAGAAGATGTCAGGCCCACAGGTCCGCAGACCTCTGGGTATGCGTCCCAGAGTATGACTCAAGATTTCGATGGGAAAAATGTAAAATACGATGTTTGCCTTAAACTAAATATCCCTAACATAATGTTTTCCGTTTATTTTTATTTTCAAAGGTTTGAATATTTATCCCTTTTATGAGATACGGTAGTAAAACCTAACACTAAGGCGCAGAAGATGGGCAACAGAGTCAATAATAACCAAATACGATCACGTCGTATGCTGAGCTTAGTGATGAAAACTACTAGCTTCTTCCCACGACTTCGTCCATGCGAAACTTCTTGTTCCCTGACCCTGACCATCGCACCGCCTACTCGCGCAAAAACAAAAAGTCACAAAGAACGGTGAGCGAAATCGAAGTAATTTTTTTTTATTTTTTTTATTTTTTATTATTTCATATAAACCTGCATGGGCACTTATGAAACGTCAGAAGCTAGGTGCACGGTTCCAAAATGTTGTTTCCTATGGAGAAGAGCCAGCAAGAAACTCCATGGTTACTCTTTTAAAAATGATTGGCTTTACCAATGTTTTCAAATTACAAAGATAAAATGTATGGGAGGACAGTGCAGGTAATAACTTCGTTTTTGCTCACCTTTCTTTGTGACTTTTTGTTTAACTTCGGCTCCTAGGATCCTAACGTGATTTTAAGCAGCCGATAGTCTTCCTCAATAAAAGCGATTTTTTCAAACCGACTGGGATATTCAGAGATTAGCGCTTTCAAACAAACAAATGTTTCAGCTTTTTTATTAGTAATTATATAGATTAATAGTCTTTGTGCGACTTGTTTTATGATAGTAGCAGCCATGTTTTGCTATAAGATCTAGCTAAATAAAGAAAATTAGGTTTCTTATTTGTATTGTAGCTATAGCTCTTTTTATTTCAAATTATTAGGAATATTTCTTACATTGCAAATAATGACATGGAGACACGTAATTTCACATCAACTAAAATTTCTATTTTATCGTTTTATCATCCACCGTCGTAGGCATGTCATTAAGCAGAAGCACACAGGGAAGGATTGCACTAAAAAAAAAAGAAATTTAAAAAAGAACTCACGTTTCACAGGTCTTGGACTTACTGGCGGCCTATCGTCCAGCACTACAACCTCTTTAGTCAAAGTATTTGTGTTGTAATTCTTTACGCTCTCGGCCCAATCCTGAATCCAAGTCTTATCTCCTTTACATCTATTCAGGCTCAAATAAGACAGTTTTCCAACAACTTGCTCCGGTGTCATGTCTGCAGTAACCCCACATTCGTCCCTCAAAGCTTTCTGAGCATTCTTCAACGCAGTACTCTCAAATTTCGTGTCCTCCAACCCTATCTTATTACTTGGTAATGAAACTGGTACGGACGTTTCTCTTGACAACCGATGGATGTAATCCGTCTGGTCTATCTCAGATTTAGTTAAACTACACCTACGTAGTACGGGTACTATTTTGGGAGGGGTTCGAGAGGATAAGACTCCTGAAGTTGTGACCGATGTGAAGCTACCAACGTCACAGTCATCATGTTTTGGTGGAGATTTTGCAAATGTTTTTTCTGTGATGGTTCTCACTCTATTTTTTATTTTTTCTAGGTAGCTTCGAGTAGATTTGATCTGTTTTGAGGTTTGAGCTGCCAAATCATTGTCAGTAGGTGATTCGTAACAACAAGAGATTTCTAACACATTTTTGTCTTTACAAGATTTTGGTATTTCAAAAGCTTGGTTTAGTAAGGGACTACGGAGGCCTACATCTCTCCTAGGCTCTTTAGTTATTACTCTTTGGGAGTTAGGCGAGTCAAACACTAATTCTGGGTCTCTTTCACTGCCTTTTTTCTTAAGATTTTCTTCTATGGCTTTTGTGAGGGTATTCGTGCCGAAAGTTCTATCAATACTCATTCTAGCCTTCTGTTCTTCAGTGTAATTATCCCCTTCTATTGTGTATGTACCAGTTGAAGAGTTATCAGACTGTCCATCGACATCATCTTCAATATACAAAGGTTCTTGCGTAATACACTTCTTGAACAGATCAGGGGTTTCAGAAGATGCTCGACTTTTGCGTACTATTGGACTTTTAGAGTTCTCTGGGGTGGACAAACCGTTATCTGGAGTTAGAATATCTAATTCAGGACTTGATATGTCAGTCAACATCACTCCCTCAGGGCTTTGGTCAATAATATTGGCCATAGCATGCCTATTAATATTACCGTAGCTTGGTGTTCTATGTACTTCTCTCATGTATGAATTTCCCTTCAAAGGTAAGTTCAGGCCCTGACGAGACGTGAAGTTGTCACTCCTAGACATAATACTATCAACTATAGGACTTTTGGACGTGCGTTTTGGCAGGACAGTGTCAGTAACAGGTGATTTAATATGTCTATTTGTAATAGGAGATGTTATGTGCGTAACATTTTGTGCTAATGGACTGTTCCGGAGCTTCACGGAACCGGATAGGCCACTATCTTCCTGGTCTGATGAGAAGTAACCTTCAGAGTTGTACCCTTGAGCTTTGCGGGGGAGCTTGGCGCTCATCGGAGGTCGTGCGAGCGTAGGACTGGGCCTGGTGAGACTTGCCGACATTGACTGGACTCTCTGATGGCGAGCCTGCGATTTTTTCGCTAGCTCTTCCAGCTTCCGAGTGTCAACGGGCTTTGCAGCACCGAAATCAATGGTAAAGGCCATCGGGTGGAGTTTGGGGGTGCTAGCTTCCGATTTCTCATCCTGACAAGGCTCCTCATCTATCTTCAAGCTGTCCGACGATGATTTGGAGATCGTCGCGTCCTGCCCGTCCGACAGGGGGCTCGACACGTCCCCCTCAACACTAACACTCATAGTTTCAAGGTATAATGCAGAATAAAAGTGACATCATATTCACAATCCGACTTTTGTACAGCCTTCACACATCACTTTAGAAACCAAACATCAAGGTAATCATACCACACAGCACTGAATTTTGAAATGATATAAGATTTCTTTCGAAAAGTGGAACGAGAGCGCAAAAACTAAAAAGATATGAACTCCACCTACAACATCGAGCGCAAACGAACTATGAAAACGCGAAAGGCTCCGAATTCCCAACAATAATGTCAGACGTGACAGCTGCTAGTGACGTCCGACACGACACTGCGATTTAGCGATGGGCGTTGAATGAACGAACTAGTTAATTCGACCGTCGACGTACTGTGAACGAGTCGACGGTTCACCGTTAATCGATGGACTAGTCGAATCCGTCGACGCTAGACGCCGAAACACGGAACGCGACGAGTTGTGAACGAGTCGACGATGCGACGGTTCACCGTTAATCAATGGACTAGTCGAATCCGTAGACGCCTCTGACGGCGTAACTGAAACGTCGACGAGAACGTAATCGATTCATTCGTCCGTGCGCCCTTGGAAATAAAATAATCGTGCAAACAAATTTGAACTTTAAATCTAGTGTGAGGGAGTTGATAATTGTACGGGTCGAATAAAATTATTGTCATGGGAAGGAAAGGGTGCAGTTATAGTAGCTTCTCGTGTGCGAAGAGGAAGGCGATGGACTGGTCGGGCGATGCGAGACAAACCGGTTTGTATTTGTTTAAACAAACTGTGTGTTTTCATATTGTTTTGATTTTTGAATTTGTAAATATTTAACGAAATAATAATTAATGTACATAAAATCAATTGATCTTCTAACTAAGCCAGAATAGTGCATCATCATCATCATCAGCCTATAATGTTCCCACTGCTGGGACACAGGTATAGTGAATACGACTTTATAATTAACTCTATTCAGTATTCAGCCAGTCCTAAGCACCCGATATATTACTCTCCTCTATGGTCCTAAGCCTGGAAAAGTATGAAGGGAAGTTCCAATGAATAGGTACAGCCCGCGAGAGATGAGACGTCTACCGCCTGCGTTCACACCGTCGTCGTCGACTGCCGTAGACGACGTCGCAAAGTTTATTAAGTTAACGCGTAAACTAGTCGACGAATTCGACTAGTTGATCGACTAGTCGATAAACGAAAATGGACGGTCTAGTTGCGTCGACGCCAAATACGTCGACGACCCATCTCTACTGCGATTCATAATTGATTGTTTAAATTGTTTTATTGATTTGGCAACACAAAGACATTGTGCAAGATCAGTGACCTTATTTTATCAGGGAAGTGTTTCCAAACTGCAAAATTACAATTGTTATGACAATTTCACACTCCCCTAAATAATATTTTATTAGTCTGATTATTTTAATGCTTCAAAATTTATCATGGTTTTCGAAGCTTATAATTTTACCAGTATTCAATTATCTGAATCGAGAAAAGTGAACGCACCTGCATTATTTTTGATTCTGTCAACATTTGCCTGTCAGTTTCCCAGAAGTTACGTTACGTTTTCAATTATATCCATTTACCATTTTATATTTCATCATAAAATTATGCATTGTTTTTCGTGAGTTTTCGGTATTCAAGAACTTCATAAAAACCAAACTGAAAACTGTATAAATCTTAATTTAATATCAAACGGAATACTAGAAAATATTTTTCGTTAACAGATGTTCAGATGGACCTTTGAAATCATCACGTGGTGATGAATTCATGTATCTTCAGAACGGAACGTCAGCTGTCAGTTCGGAATGAACCATGGCAGAGGCGGCGTTTTCTGATGATGGAAAATATTATTCTGCCATCACACAGGATGGTAGACTGAGGATATGGGACACAGAAACGAATGTACTCAAACAGGAGTATACACCAGACTTACATTTGACCTCACCGCCTTCATGTTTGCAATGGATTTCGGCCTCACAGTCAGTGGTACGTACAACACGTGGTTTTTTTAAATTATTACACACAATTGCTTTTACCACGACGTTTGTTGTATTCATAACCTTTTATTTTCATCCAAGTCCTTATAAAAATGATTTACGCCATTTACTTACGAGTTTGGTTACAAAATATTTGTTTTGGTATTCCCTTTGAAATCTCCTCTGTTTGAATGTGAAACTATTATAATGTTTACCAACTTGTGTCTAGTTTCCATAAAACCTCTATTTTCAACTTAAAATCTCTCTACAAACTGTCCTCAATAAAATAAACAAGATGATATGTAAATATAACCTCAATACATATTTTGGGCACATTATAATTTGAATAACCTTGATACACTACTTCATTCAAATACCATTCGTTCTTTGTTATTTGTGAACATGGAAACTTTCAAATCAAACTATTTCTTTGAGATAAGCATCTGATAACTATAAAAAACTCTATTGACTGATAAAAACATTAAAACACCTCTAAAAATCACAATTTTTTTTTCAGGGTTCCGCACAAAAGGGAGGAAAACGGAAAAGCCTATCTGAAGAAACACATTGCATAGCCCTCGGTACAACAAGTGGAAAGATTTTAATATATTCTGTAGCTCAAGCTAAAGTGGAAACGGTTTTAACAAATGAAAACACAAATAGCGCCATAAGTACACTAGATTGGCACCGGAAGTACGGCCTGTACAGTTGTAATAAGGAGAATAATGTGTGCGAGTGGGACTTGCATAGCTCGTTAATTAGATATAAGTATAATGTTAATGTTGACAGTAAGAATAAACACGGGAATAATGTCAGTGCCATCAAAATTGTGCCTCATAAACAGGTGAGTTTACATTATCTTTTGAACTACTAGCAATTCCAGTAACTACAGTAGAATCTCACGAAAAATCTAACAATGCGGCACCCTCTGGTTTTTAATAGTGCCGGATTAGTGAGATTCTTCTTTAATAACAACAAACAAACATTTGAAGATTAGTAGGTGTATAAGGAGGAGAGAACCAAGCCTTGTTCCATTTACCTCATTAACCACATTTCATAAATTTACATCTGGCGAGATCCAGGTCAATCACAGGCCCATTCAGCAATTCAAATAAATAACACTTTATACCAATTTTGAACCCAATGTCTAAGTAAATTGAGAAGAAAAGAGACACCAATACAGAAACCATTTCCAAATCCATCTGGTATTTTCTAAGAATATGCCGTCCAATTTTTTTTTTTACGAAGAGCAGTAGTTATTTCTAATATACTTAAAAAGCGTCCTCATGGTAGCTTTATTTAAGAGGCATTGCCCCCTTTCTTAGCAGTTGGAATTGCAATATATCATTGAAGCTAGCGCAAATTAGCGCTGGCCACACCGCAAGGCAATGCATTGCAATAATCTTCCTTCATTGCTTTGATAAATTTTGTAATTTTGTATGAGCCATCATACACTACAAACTGGCCACACTGGACCGCAGTGTACTGGCGCATGGCGGTTCACTCGACAGTTGTATTGTTCCGGCCCTTGTTACGTGTTGCGATCCAGAATCGTGAAAGCGTTGGAATCTTTGATATAGGGAGCTGTAGTTCCACTGTGGTACTTGAAAACAGATAAAAATGCGTAACTTTGCTGCAGGCTTAGTATTTTTTTTTTTTGTAAGTTCTCTTATTTACTACAATCTGTCTCCTTTGTGGGACATTCAGCAGTATGTTGGTTGGTGCTATCGCTGGCGCGTTCGGTATGTGGCCTGTGTCACACATCCTCATCGTTAAAACAGTAGCTGTGTTTACTGTGATTTTATTAAATCTTGAGGTATTTTACGCTTTAAACGTCGCGCTTTGTTGTGGTTTGCCATAAGTGGCCGGGCTAGAGAATTTGGGTGTTTTTCGATGCGCTCTTTATAGGTTCTGGTATGGCGTACAATTTCCTGTTTCACAGTGGGCAGGCGTAGATGACGGTATAATAATTCGTTGGGTACGAACCAGGGGGCATTGGTTATCATGCGAAGTGCTTTATTTTGAAACCTTTGTATGATTTCAATGTTTGAATGGGATGCAGTACCCCACAGTTGGATTCCATACGTCCAGACGGGCTTCAGTATTGCCTTGTAAAGAAGTATTTTGTTTTCGAGAGACAGTTGAGACTTTCGTCCAATGAGCCAGTAAAGTTTTCGCGTTTGAATACCAAGTTGCTTAGTAAAAATATGTTTTTGCCAGGTAAGTCTTTTGTCCAAGTGCAATCCAAGGTACCTCACGTGATCTGCTTGTGGCACTGCAATGTTGTTTAGTGTGACTGGAGGACAAGAGTCTCTTCTTAATCTCAGTCAACGTAACATTCACCAATGTTACGTTGACTGATTTTGTTTCATTTGCTTTTATCCGCCACTTTTTGAGCCAGTGGGATATTTCATTTAGGCCTTTCTGGAGTATTTGTGAGGCTATTTTAGGGTCGCTATGTGTAGCTAGTATAGTGGTATCGTCAGCAAAAGTTCCAGTAATTAAGTATTCAGATGTCGGCAGATCCGCAGTAAAGAGTAAGTACAGTATGGGGCCCAGTACGCTGCCCTGCGGTACTCCTGCTTTTATAGGGCAGAGATCAGACAGTGCTTCCCCTTGTTGTACTATGAAGTGGCGCTGCTGGAGAAATGATTTTAATATTCCGTAAAGGTGTTTTGGTAACCCATTTTTTAATTTGTATAACAATCCTTCATGCTATACATGGTCAAACGCTTGAGATATGTCCAAGAGGCTTAGTATGACGGTTTCTATTTCTACTCTACTGTGTAATAGAAATCGCTTATCTACATTTCTAGGTGAAAAACGGTCAACTGTGTATACGGAAACGTCATTTTTGTCTAATCTTCCGACGACAAAACGCTTGAAAAACCGTAGAGGTTTTCGTGCTAAGCCTGCTAACAAGTTCCAAGTCTTCGCGGCCCAAAGAGTCGTATTTATTCCTCAGACTACCTTCTGCCCGCGACTTCGTTTACGTCAAATTTCTTGCTCCACCGCCCCATCCCGTCGCATCGCATCGCCTATCCGCGCTATTGTTTCTTTTTCGCTCTTTTTGCTCGTTTCCTCAGGGTCCTAGCGTGATGTTAAATGACCCATAACCTTCTTTATGAATTGGGCTATAAAAAATCAGAAACAATTTGTCATATTCGAGTCGGTAGATCCAGAGATTCGCGTTCAAACAAGCTCTGTAGCATTATGATTTTTAGTCATCATCTGCCTAGTTTTTTCCCAACTATATTGGGGTCGGCTTCCAGTCTAACCGGATGCAGCTGAATACCATTATTTTATATGAAGCGACTGCCTATCTGACCTCCACAACCCAGTTCGTGGGTAATACGATACCCCTTGGTAAGACTGGTTGTCGTTATACTTTCGGGCTTCTGACGACTCGTAACGACTTTCAAAGATCCACAAATGTCAGCCGGGACCAACGGCTTAGCGTGCTTTCTGAGGCACGGAGGGGCCTTGGTGTGTAAAGATGGTCACCCATCCACGGACCAACCGCGGCAAGCGTAGCTTAACCTGATAGATCGACCCGTGCGGCTAATATTACTTAGCTACAAGCCCCTCGGATCAGCTTTATTATTAGTATTATATAATTTTTCGTCAGTAATACAAAAAAAACCGCTGTTCCATGCATTTTGACCGCGTAGGTATTGCACTTTCTATGAAACAGTTGATTATTTTTTTTTGTATAATCGACGAAAATTTTCTGCGCTGTGGGGTCTAGAATGATATGCTGAATTCATGGTTACAGTTTGCGCACTGGATATAAACTTAACCTGTAAATACATATATATATGTCAGATCCAGGTATATAAGATTCTAATCAGACCAACTTATTGACATACATAGTGTCAGAATATAAACTCGTGGGCGCAGAATTGGGATACGGGTAAACGAGAGAAATAAATAGCTCCTTTAACTTCTGCACAGTTTATTGTTACAGAGCCAATTATTAAGACTCCTGTACCTACTATAATTCTCTGAGCTTAAAAAGAGACACAGTACAGTTCCTAGGCCAGTATGTGTCAGGACCACGTCTCAACGATCACTGTCGCTCTATGCGTCCGTCCGTATCGACACCATACTCAATCCTAGACTCTGCACAACGCTAAACAGAGGCGCTTTGTGTCACATTTTAAGTGCAAACTCATGAAAGATCCGACATATATTTTATCAGATTATTATAAATCACCCCTTAACTAAAAATATTTTTTGGTAATCTCAGTATCTGTTCTTTTAGAGCACAACCGCCCGATTCCTGGTGGCAGCATCATACCAAGTCCGTGTATGGCGACTGCACGACGGAGACGCGACTGTCGTCAAGAACTTGGGACACAATGCGGCACCCACTGTGCTGCTGACGATAGCCACGTTGAATGATGTGTGCTGGCTTATCGAGGGTTCACAGTGAGTAGAAAGTGCTTCTAAATTTATGGTTTATGCCTTTATGACAAGGTAATCTACTTGGATCAGCAGCACATAACAGTAGTTAATGGCATACCATTACACGTTTTATATAGCAAACTGCAGCATATTTTGAATTACTTCATACAGGGTCAAATTAAATTAGCTAGCGAAATTCCTCATATATCCAGATCTAAACATGGAAAAAGCAAGAGAAACGTTTTTTTTTTTGGGGTATGAGTTTCGAAAATCTGTAATTTTTTTTACCGCTCAAATTTCGCTAGTTAATTTAATTTGACAATTATTTGTTAATGTGACATTGACAGAAAACACAGTATATAAGATGTTTTGATGGTATATAAATGCTTTGTCATTACAAAATTTTGTTTTCATGTATTTGTTAAGCTTTGCCAAGCTGGTAAAGCTACCAACTTAAGAATTTTATTCAACTTTAAAACTACGGGTGCCAAAGCAAGCACATCAAGCCACCCCAATCGGTGAAGTTTCTTTGATAGTTTTCAACGATTACAAAAGCATAATTTTCATATTCAATTGGGAAAATTTGAGAGTTTGGGATAGCTTGATGTGCTGGCGTCTGTACATTAAATTCTACAAAATAGATGTCGAGTGAAGTCGCACAACGTTGCAAGATATCTTTGGGGACGCTTTGTGATACACTTTTTGTGGCCTAATGTAAAAGTTATCACAAGCTAGCAAAAGCATCATTTCCACCACAATCTTCCACAGAAATGAACGCCTTCTCTCATTCTGGGACGTAACAATAACACAAGACAACATCCCCCAACTGAACGGAGACGAGACCCCACACAAGAAGCAACGCAGGAAATCTATCACCAAAGCTGTGACCACCACCACACCTACGTATAACTTTGTGCTGGAGGATGCTCCCAGGATTGTTGATGTGGAGTTGAAGGAAGAAGAAGGTGCTACACGGTTGAGTCTGGCAGCAGCCACCAGGAGTGGTGTAGTGCATTATTATGGGCATTTGTTGAATGGGTGAGTTACTAGTTATTGTAGTTTAGTCAATGTTGGGTTTATTTACAAAAACTTATATTGAATTCCGTTAAAAGTACAAATCTGATCGCGCTTAATAAAATAACAAAAATTTAAGCAACCTCGACTAGCATAAGATAATACTACATACAACCTGTCACTGACCTCCAAATTGCAAAAAAAATTAAGAAAATTTGAATTCCACTGGCGCTTCTCCCTTACGTGGAAACGAGGATTTAAACAGACTTTAGGTACTTTGCCCTGGCAAAAATACTTTTGAAAAGCATTGTTCTTTAATGAATGGGGCGACTTGCTTGGCTTACAGATAAAACTTCCGTATTGGTATTTTTCAAGCTCAAACCAATGTAGAGATCGTCTAATTCAAAACTACACGCCCCTTCACAAAAATGTGTATGCAATCAGCTGTGCAAGCGACAAATGGAACCGTGCACCTAGCTTCTGACGTTTAATAAGTGCCCATGCAAGTTTATGTGAAATAAAATATTTTGATTTTGATTTTTTTGATTTTGTGTAGAGGCGTGCAGTTTTTTCAGGCGACCATAAATAAACCGCGAACTTGGGCGGGAATCTAGAAGTGAAACTTGTCTATTTTTGAGGGATTTCAGGTCTTCATAACGTACTCCAATTCCACCCCCAGGTCATCAACAAAGCCAATAAAACCATCAGTAACAATTCAAGTATCAAGTGGTGAGGCGCGACCCTTTCCTCTCCAGTGTTGCAGACTGCCCCCCACCGGGGATCTACTGCTAGGATACTGGAATGGACCCGTCATGACTTTTGAGAAAGTGGTGAGTTCTAATCTATACATGTATTTATATTATACTAGCTCTTGCCCGCGACTTCGCCCGCGTAGGAGTTAAAATGGTTCTAATAGGAACGAATAAAGCGTTTTCTAGCTGACACAACTACCTGTGTTAAGTGTGCTCCTACCGAGTTATGACAACCTGGTACTTCGAAGGCATTAAGCGTGTTCTAGCTGACACGCCTATTTTGCTACTTTGGGTTACATTGTTGAAATTTTCTTAAGGATCTCTATTTTTTTTAAATAAATTATAGTCTATGTTACTTCCTGATAATCTAGCTTTCTATTGGTGTAAAAATGGTTAAAATCAGTCCAGTAGTTTCGGAGCCTATTCGGAGCAAGCAAACAAACAAAAAAATGTTTCCTCTTTATAATACAAATGTGGACAGTGCAAACACGTTAGACTGCCATTATGGTAATTATATTGTACGTTGGAGGGTAGTTTACCCTTGAGGTGATCTAGGTTGCTGTCGAGATCTCTCGTCCGCTGGTCCAAGTCATAAACATTTTGTTTTACCAAACGCCTCCAGACAGCTATATCTTCGAGGGATCTAAGTTGCATCTCTTCATATATCTTGTCTGATCATTTTTGTGTCTGGGGAACTGGCCGCCTGGTTTCCGCTTCCGTCCTTGAGTTCAGAAAAGAAGATGCTGATAGCTAAGCGCCTCTTCTGAGGATGCCTGACGAGAGGATTTTCGTCAGGCATCCTCACAACATGTTCAGACCAACGGACGACGCGTTAACTATGCCTCAATTCCGCACATATTAGCCCATTAAAATATGATAGCTATAATGTAGCCAGCACATCAAGCTACCCCAATCTGTCTATTTGATAGTTGTGTATTTCTTTGATAGTTTTTCAACTTTATCACAAAAGAATAAGGTTCATTTTCAATTGGGAAAATTTTACAGTTTGGGATAGCTTGACCTGCTGGCGTCTGTACAAAAATACATACTATTTATTTCACAGACTCCCGACCTAAAATCAAAAACCCAGATCCTTATCCGAGGCGACAGTAAAGAATCAAAGAAGAAGATGAAACAAAATAATGACGTGAACAGAGTACGAAGTGAACATGACACGTCACAGGTCACCTATGTGGAGCCTATGGGCGGCGTCGCCAGGAAGCGGGCCACGCCGGGGGATAAGGTTAGTAATATTTAATATTATATTGGGGCTTGGCTCCAGAGGGGCTAGAGGCTAAGTCACGACAGCCGCACGGGTCGATCGTTCAGGTTAAGCTATGCTTGCCGCGGTTGGTCCGTGGATGGGTGAGCTTCTTTACATTTTAATTGACCTGAATATTGACAAAAGTGTCTTAAAATATCTACTTACCTAAATAAACATTTCATATAATTACCAAGACCCCTCCGTGCTTCGGAAAGCACGTTAAGTCGTTGGTCCCGGCCTTTGACATTTGGGATCTTTGACAGTCGTTACGGGTCGTCAGAAGCTCGAAAATCTGACAACCAGTCTTACCAAGGGGGTATCGTATTACCCAGTAACTGGGTTGTGGAGGTCAGATAGGCATTCGCTCCATGTAAAATGATGGTATTCAGTTGGATCCGGTTAGACTGGAAGCGGACCACAATATAGTTCTAATCTTTGTAACTGAGTCGGTCGCTTTCATACTTACCTAATATTGTTAAATTGTATTAATTATCACTAATAGATGTAGTATTTAGATGAGGTTATCTCGTTTAAAAAATATGATTGACGTGTAAAAGAGTGTTTGTACAAACCTACTTGCAGAAATAAAATCATTTATCATCTATCAAAAATGTTTAACTGTGAAATCTTGTAACTCACAGGTAGAAGTACCAATGGAAGCCCGACTAGCCAACCTCGCGCTCGACGTGAAAGGTCGCGGCAAGTCTGCCGTTAGTCAGAACCTGACCAAACTGTTGATGCAGGGATTACACTCCAAGGATAAAAGGTAAAAATCAAAATCAAAATATTTTTATTTCATATAAACCTGCATGGGCACTTATGAAACGTCAGAAGCTAGGTGCACGGTTCCAAAATGTTGTTTCCTATGGAGAAGAGCCGGCAAGAAACTCCACGGTTACTCTTTTAAAAATGATTGGCTTTAACAATCTTTTCAGATATAAAATGTATGGGAGGACAGTGCAGGCCTGTAAATAAGTACCAGGTACTTAGACGAATCCAGAATAGAAAATCGTCTACAAATCTACAGTCTGTAAGGCCTACAACGTTCTCCCATTCACAATATGTAAAATAATCTACATAAATAAAATGAACCTAATTAAACAAAGTGACATGATTAACATGACAATCACTAAAAAATAGTTGATATTAAAATTGATGTATAATGTCAAATAATGACGAGAATATGTCAGCATTGTAAAAATAAAAAGAACATTGAGAGCAGTTAATAGACTTTCACATAGATATGCTGTTAATGAGGTACCAGGGAAGCCACATGTGCAGAAGGAATTAATGCCAAACTTCCCTGTCTTCAACGTAGTCTTTTATCTTATAATATGCTTTTTTGATAAGGATACGTTTGATGTGCGTTTTAAACTTTCCATCGCTAAGTTCTGTAACTGACTTTGGCAACTTGTTATAGAAGCGGATACTGTTTATTAGAAATGACTTGCTAGTTTTAGTCAATCTAAATTTTGGAATCACAATTTCATCTTTACTACGTGTATTCAGATTATGGAAATCGCAACGTTTTTTGAAAAGGCCTAAGTTTTTGCGAACGTACAAGATATTTTCTAAGATATAAAGAGACGGCAGAGTTAGAATATCAATTTCGCTAAATTTGTTTCTAAGAGACTCGCGAGGCCCCATTTTATAGATTGCGCGGATTGCCCTCTTTTGTAAAATGAAAATTGAATCTACGTCAGCTGCCGATCCCCACAACAGAACGCCATAAGACATAATACTGTGAAAATAAGCAAAGTAAACTAACCTGGCGGTGGCTACATCCGTCAACTGCCTTATCTTTCTTACTGCGTAAGCAGCTGAGCTTAGTCTACTTGAAAGAGCTGTAATGTGAGCACCCCATTGCAATTTTGAATCTAAAGTAATTCCCAAAAATACAGTTTCCGAGATAGCATCTAGTTTCTTCCCATCAAGTTTTAAGTTTAGACCTACTTGGGGTACATTTGGTAACGAGAACTTAAGACATTTAGTTTTGTTCGCATTGAGTAAAAGATTATTAGCGGCAAACCATTTCGAAAGAACAGCTAGACTATCATTGACATGTAAGACATCTGTATCTTTTCTATTTATTCTGAAAATAAGAGAAGTGTCATCAGCGAATAAAATTATATCCGAGAAGTTATCCATCAGGTAAGGAAGGTCATTAATATAAACTAGAAATAAAAAAGGGCCAAGAATTGAACCTTGAGGCACGCCCATCTTAACTAGAGACCCCGAGGACGTCGCCCCATTAACGTTTACTTTTTGCTGCCTGTTTGATAAGTAGGAAAGTACAAGATCAGCAGCCTGTCCACGAATTCCATAGTGGTGTAATTTACAGATAAGTGTATTGTGGTCAACGCAGTCAAACGCTTTTGAGAGGTCACAGAAAATGCCAATCGCGTCCTGGGAAGATAAAGATATATTATTGCCTTTTATTCTCGACTAGCGACCCGCTAAGTTTTACTGAAAAATGTCTGAGCGTAAACCACTCCAAAATGACTGAAATCCAAACTCCAATTCTTTCGCTCCATGTAAATACTGGTAGAGTGTTAAAGTGGAAGCCGAATCGGTAAGAAAAGGCTGAGCAGACGAGAGGTCTTTAGATAGTAAAATGTATACTGACGTAATCTCCAGTTTAAGCACATTTTTTTTACATCGTTGTTTATTACTATTTTAATTTCGGTTTCCTTTGTTCCCAGCATTATCCTTACAGTTCTCCAGAAGGACGACCCGCAGGTCGCGCTGCGCACAGTCAGCAACCTGCCGGCCGACTACGTGCCGCAGCTGTTGGAGCAACTCGCCGACATGGCCACGCGGAAGACTAGCCAGTAAGTAGGGCAATAGCTGAATGGGCCTAAGGCATCAAGTTCGCCTTTGTACAGAGGCCAGCACATCAAGCTACCCCAATCTGTCAATTTTTTTTGATCGTTTTTCAACTTTATTCCAAAGGAATAAGGTTCATGTTCAATTGGGAAAATTTGACAGTTTGGGATAGCTTGACCTGCTGGCTACTGTACCTTTTTTTGTGCCAAAAAGTTCAAATAAATCGAGGTTCACTTAAAGCATGAAAAAAGATAAAACGCCATAAATCCGAGGCGAGAATTTATGGGATTCAAGAAAACCTAATTTTAATGATTTTTTGAAAATTTCCCAGTGTTCGTAACTCGTTCGTTTGGGGGGGGGGGGGGGGGTACCTAGTACTTTATTTCTTTTACTTTACCCTTCAATTATCCAATATTTCTTAGACATCAAACAGTTAAAACATAAAGGAAGAATTTTCAAAAACCATTAAAATAAGTACAAGAACTTCGTCTCCAGTTACTCAAAATTTTACCATTACATTACGGGAAAAACATCTTCATTTAATCAGCTATCTAATGAGGTACAGAAGTCATTGGTACATAGGATTTCCATCCCTATGTTCCCACGCGATCGAGAAAGTGAAACCGCGGGGCGCAGCTAGTACTTGAAGCGAAACTGGGCGTATCATACGCCCTAAATAGGTATTAAACGTGATTTTGATCGCGTTCGTAGTAGGAGTTTTGCTTCGATACAATGTATTATTTATTGAAATTTTGGATTCCGCTCTAACACTTTGACTTTACTAAGTATGCAAAGATGAATCTTATTTTTATGCAAATAGTGTTCATTCATTAGTATAAGCGTATATAAGCAAGCGTTTCATTCGAATATAAACATTAACGTTATACTGTTACCCTATTATTAATAAACGTTGCTGAAAGTTAAGAGATGTTTATACTTCAAAAATGTACGGCTAAGCAGACGCTAATAATTGCTTAACTTAAGCAACGTTAATAAATATGGGGCTATTGCTCGCATTCATATGCGCCTTCTTAGCAAAGTGCAGTCAAACTTCTAGTTAACCTAAATTTCAATAAACCAACTACAGGCACTTTTGTCAAAGAGTCGGTAAGATGAAGCTAGTTGCCCGTTACAAAGCGTAGGTACCTATGGAGAAGAATGGGCAAGAAACTCCATGGACACTCTTTTAAAATCATGATTTTGTTACAAAAAGTCAGTTACATCATTTATGTTGAAATTATCAATGTGAGAATGATGTAAAAAAGACGTGCACATTAAAATCGTCCGTAATTAAAATAAGCCGTTAAGAGGTGACAAGTCCATTATACTCAGTGAAGTTCAGTATCTGTGATATTTGTCGTAAATCCAGATAAAGACACATAATTTCTCTACTCCTATTCTAACTGTGTATTGTCTTTTTACCAGATGCGCGTCAGTGTGCACGTGGCTGTCTGCAGTAGTACGATGTCACTCGGCACTACTACTGGCCACGATGGGCTCGCGCGCTTCAGACCATCTCACACAGCTGCTAGCTATATTTACACACAGGTCAGTATTCATCATCATAGCCATTTCGCAACTATGTTGGGGTCGGCTTCCAATCTAACCGGATGCAGCTGAATACCAGTATTTTATATAGAGCGACTGCCTATGTGACCTCCACAACCTAGTTACAGGGTAATACCGCTTGGTAAGACTGGTTGTCAGACTTTCGGGCTTCTGAAGACCCGTAACGACGGTCAAAGATCCACAAATGACAGCCGGGACCAACGACTTAACGTGCTTTCCGAGGCACGGAGGTGTTTTGGTATGTAAAGATGGTTCCCCATCCACGGACCAACCGCGTCAAGCGTAGCTTAACCTGATCTATCGACCCGGGTGGCTGTTTATTACCAAGCCACAAGCCCGCTCACACAGGTCGGTAGTATATGCTTTATTTATTACCACTTACATATTCATAATTTCAATAAAATATCTACAGGAAAAGTTTTTATCCAGTGCGCAAATATTTTTCGCCAGATATACATAAAAAAATCAGCTGTTCCATACATTTTGACCGCGTAGGTATTGCACTTTTCTATGAAACAGCTGATTTTTTTTGTATAACCGGCGAAAAAATTCTGCTCTAGGGGTTCTAGAATGATAGGCTGAATTCATGGTTACAATTTGCGCACTGGATAAAAACTTACCCTGTATGTAGAAAATGTAACTGTAATGTGACCAGTTGTTACACTTAAGTTTATTTATTTTCTTTCCAGACGGTCCCACCTATGCCAGCTACTGAACCTCAAGGGCCGGCTCGACCTCACGATATCGCAGCGAAGTGCCGCCGACATCGCGCTAGATGAACAGGAACCAGTGCTTAATTATAATGGTGAGTTTTATCATAATACTAGCTGTTACCCGCGTGGTGGTTGAAAATCATACCACGGGAACGTACTGCCGGGATTTATCTGTATAGATATTAATAAAAATAATTAAAAATTCTAAAATAAAAGTAGCCTAAAATACTCCTTATTACATCAGCTATCTGCCAGTGAAAGTCCCGTCACAATCAGTCCAGCCGTTTCAGAGATTAGCCGGCACAAACAGAAAGAGTTTTTTTTTTTTTTTGGTATGTGTACCGTGTATATGCATTTAGTAAAAAGGAGTTATTTTAATTATTACAAACAAACACTTTTATTTATCTGTGTGGATATAAATAATGTAGTACTATTAGCGCCCCGCAGTTTCACCCGGGTAATTCTCGAGCCCGTTGGAATATCGGGATAAAAAGTATCATATAAGTTATGCCAGGTTAAACTGTCTGCCAAATTTTATCGAAATCTGTTTGGCCGTTTTTGCGTGATTGAGTGACAAACATACAAATGTTCACATTTATGATATTACTAGCTTTTGCCCGTGGCTTCGCCCGCGTGGAGATCGGATATTATCCCACGGGAACGTACTACCAAGATAAAAAAATATTCTACATGTCACGCCGCCCAATTTCATCTAAATCTATTGAGCCGTTTCGACTTTGAGATTTATAATATTAGTAGGATTGATTTCTTCTTCGACGGATTCGTGGCTAAGTAATAACAGCCGCATGCGTCGATTATAGGTCAAACTACGCTTGCCGCGGTCGGTCAGCGGATGGGTGACCATCCATTACATATTGGCACCCATCTGTGCCTCGCAAAGCACATTAAGCCGTTGTTCCCGAACTCCCTACTATCATTTGTAGATCTTTGCCAGTCGTTATGGGTATTCAAAAGCCCAAAAAACAACCAGTCTTACCAAGGGGTATCGTGTTACCCAGTAACTGGGTTGTGGAGATCAGATAGGAGTCGCTCCAGCTATGTTGGGGTCGGCTAGGCAGATATTATTGTGCTTCCTTTAAAATGCCCTTTCAGACATGGCCCTGCATCGTTAGACTCACATAAAATTCAAATTATCTATTGTTTGGACTTTAAAAGAGACCATGACCGCTGAGTTTGTTTCGGCTTTTCATCTCAGGGAACAGTCAGCTAGGACATGCCAGCGCCATCTAGTTTTTTTAAATATTGACCAACAAAATATTGAGGTAAATAGTGTCATACAAGATAAACATTTACAGTGCCCGGCGATAAATATTTCACATCGACCTTTTGAAAGAGACAATCGGCTAATTTCGGCTTCGTAGAGCGTTATCTCTGTCGCACGAAATACAAACAGTCCGGTATCTATTAGGAGCTGTTAAAACAATTATGTATTTTTTTTTTTTTTTATTATTTTTATTGTTTGTATAAAATGCACCAATTTTTCTTTATGTGGCTTTAGATTGGGGTAAAATAAAATAAAAAAGAGATGCCATAGTACAACTTTAAATTATTTAAATTTGGGGGTGTTAACAACTCTAAATATATATTTTGAACTGGACGCGACCGCACTCTATCGCACTTGAACAACGACTGCGACAGAGATAACGCTCTACGAAGCCGTTGTCTCTTTCCAAAGGTCGATATGCAATATTTATCGCCGGGTACTGTAATTTCATTATTGATATCTTCTTCTTATACCCTGATAAAGTTATTAACCTGTCTCTTCATTCCAGATTCATCATCAGACGAAGAAATGGAGGCTGAAGCATACCAGTCAGACAGCGGCGCGTCGTGGGGAGACGACAAGTTTGACAGCGAGGCCAGCGCCGCAGAGGACGACACCGACGGAGATTGACGCTATGTAATAAATAGATCGTTTTCATATGACTGTGTTTTCATTTATCCAAAAAAAAAATAGTCAGGCGCGGATCCAGCCCTCAAAAAAAGGTTGTGGTCACAGCCACCCGAAAAACGGCCCAATGCGAGTCGGATTGGCGCACCAAGGGTTCCGTACCATAAGGCCAAAAACGCAAAAAAAACACGTTTCTTGTATGGAGACCCCTTCAATTTTTAACTTTGTTTTTATTATTTGTTGTAATATAAGCCTATTGATCTCAATAGACCGCGAAAGTGTGACGTCACAAGTCTATTAGAGTTGTGGGCATGCCACAGAGTACTTTTTTATATGGGGCATGCCCATCGTGCACACAACGGTGGATCCGCGCCGGTGTATCACTGCAGAAAAATGACCTCTTTTCATACAGAGGAGGCACTGATCACCTCGCTTGCTCAAAACGGGTTGGCAATTTAGGCCTGAAACTGCGCTAAGCCGACGCACGCACGGTTCCATACAACAGTTCTCCGGTGCCAGCCTCGCGGGGTAGCGGGCCTTGCGCCCGTTTCAGTGCGACGGATTCCGTCACAGGCCTAAAAATAATATTACTATCGCCATCGCCGTATCTCTACGTCAACGTAGTCACGATGTCAACATCATGGTGGGGCTTGCGCACTCGCAACTCAACGTCTGTGCCTCGTTGGAACAGGTCTAGGATGAGGAGTCAGACGAGCTGAAAGAGGTGTACCTTCTCATTTCTGGTCGGCTGTTGTTTAACAAAGACTACCAAATCGAATGTGCCGACCCGAGGAAATGTGTAACACCCTGTATAATAAGTACCTATTCATAGGTGTTTGACAGTGCTTAGCGCTCAACTTAGCAGTCATGTAGGTACGTATTCACGATAACCAATTTGGTTTCCGTTCAGAACTATCCACTGACAGCGCTGTATTGAGTGTGAAGCACACTGAAATACTACACGGACACTCCAGTTTACGCCTGTTTCCTTTATCTGAGCAAGGCTTTTCACTAGGTTTCCTGCGACATTTTATGGAGGAAGATGTAAAAGGTAAAGGAGATGGAAAACGGTGGGCCCAAATGTAATAAGTTGAGATATGATCTAAAAAATTAGTCATATTTTTTTATCTTAGAATATGAAATATCACCTCAATTCTCAATCTGGAAGCGGAGAAATATGAGAAAGATCGTTTTCGTGAGATTATCGATTGATTAATCGATTACACAGTTCCGTAAATAAAACCTTTGCACTAAATAATTAACTCAAAGTAATTAAATGCACTATGTATACTTAAATGCAATCTAGTGTGTATCATTATAGTCCTATTAATAAATAAAATATCAATTAATTACTGAAAAACCAATATTAGTGAATTTCGATTTCATATCGATTTAAATCAGTCTTTTATTTTTAGTCTGTCACTAGCAAGATCACTGACTGACATTGACACTAGACAGTTGCCGATTGCTTATGTTTGCTGACTCGTTTTGTGTTTTCCCATGCGTTTTGAGTGCTTTCCCTATTATTATCCTTCATTTTTCACGACCACTGCTTTGGATTTTACGGATTCCGACCCTGTCTACCTTATTTGACCCTGGCTTTCACACTGGAAAACGAAGATCACTCACACGTTTGACTAGGAATTGTTATTTTGGATTTTGCCGCCGGCTTGTGGATTGGATATTGTTGAAACTATGGATCGCTGTGTTGTGTGAATTGTGGGATAACAACTGGGCACTACAATACACTGGGCCGATGACCCTTACACGATGAAACAATTCTGCCAGTCAAAGATTGTAACATAACCTCAGTTTTACTTAATCTCTTATATCGCTGTTCTCAGATTGACAAAATCCACAGAATTTTCAGTGAAAGGTTGATAATATTAATGCTATTAATTGACACCACTGCCATCTTTTTACATCTAGGCCCAAGATTGTATGTAATCGTTTCAGTCTCCTTTGCCGCTACGGGTCACAAATACTCTAAAATACTGGTATGGAAACCAAGTCAATATTGTGAGGTGAGCGGGTGCTGTCTAGGCCGTATGGGTTGGAGTGCGGGGTGAGGCAGGAGGGAGGGGGAAGTATGCTCGCCTACGCTATTCAACCACCTTTACGTGAAAGATCTGATTGGAGCGCTTAGCAGCATGCGTGTCGGGTATCATATTGATGGCGTTTTAATAAAATAATTAGCTACGCCGATGACATGGTGTTGCTGAGCGCGTGTCTGCGGGCTTGGGACAATATGGAGCAATTTGCCAGATTGCATGGTCTGGCATATAATGTTAAGAAGAGTGTGGTCATGGCCTTTGGGTCCAGGGCACAGATGATTTAATACATTTGAGTCGTCGTGTTGCCTGAAATTAATAATTATAATAGAACCTAGCCTACCTAATTGTTGTCGCCATTCTCTTTATTCCATTTAAACGGCTTCGCTCACATGGAGGTCGGAAATTTCCTCTGGAACGTGCTACCGGGATCTGTTTGCCAAATTTCATCCAAATCCGTTCGGCCGTTTTTGAGTAACAGACATCCAAGCTTTCACATTTATGACACTCCTACCTACTACTAGTGTCACAATCAACCTGCAAGACCAAGGGCAGATCTCACTGCAACGCGCCACCACCCATCAGGGCGCGGAAAACGGAGCAAAATAGCACGCTCGTAGGCGGGTTTTTATTGAATTTGAGCAGGAATGTTGTGCCGCGCTTCGAACAATAGTAGTGTCAGATCCTGCCTAATCTGCAGGTAGTATGACGTGTATTTTTTGGTCGTAAATAAATGAAAAACTAAAAATATAGTCATTCGCAACATCATATATTTCATACATCACTTAACTAATTAACATACACATTTCGTATGTATAAACTTACAAACTAATACTTTGATAGTCAGAACGTATCATTAAAAAAATAACTCTTTAAAATTGTGTTTAGGGAATGAGGTACCAGCAGCGTTCTCTTGCAAAGTTTTATTTATTACCGACTTACAATGTGATTACCTACCTACTTAGGGAGCCTTAGTTTAGATTTAGCGTTGAAGTTTCATTATGGCAATATATTGCACGATTCAATAAAAAATATTGTTAAATGAAAAGCGCCGAATTGAATGACTCACTTCCACAATTCAATATGGTTAGTAATGTGTGTAAACAACATAAGCATAATAATAAAATCAGCCGATGTTCCCACTGCTGGGACACAGGCCTCCTCTCATAGAGAGGGAGTAGACCGTAATCTACCACGCGAGCCCAGTGCCGGTTGGTAGATGTCACATGTCACAGATTTTTTAGTTCGAGGACATATCGGTTTCCTCACGATGTTTTGTGAGGACCACTGGGCCGCTAATATAGTTCTTTTTCCATATTAAAAAGCGAAAGTGAACCGCGAAATTCCAAACACTAGATGCAAAAGGTACCTAAGTTACAAAACTCTTACTGGTATCAGAAACCACGACTGGCTAATAAAAAAATCACGACATTAAAAATTGCGTCAGCTTATCTAATAATATTACTCTATCCTTTTTTTGAAGGTGGCGCCCTAAAGATGCCTACTACGACTGCGTGATCTCTTTCATAGGGTTCCAAAGTCAACTGTTCTTGTGGCTTAAGTTTATCGGCTTGTAGTTTCTTTACTTCAGCTGCAAATACGGCTTCGGGCTGCGCTGTGGAGTCTATGCAGGAGGCCTACAAAGAAATATTTGTGGTTAAATTGTGAAAAGGTTTTAGAGGGTTGAGCTGAAGTTGTGTTGGCATCAGTGAGAGAGTTCAATCTATCAACATGTGTGATTTAGAGTGTTGTTGTCATCATTAGAAAGATCTAAATATCGCCTGAAAATTATTGACAGAAACTTGGAAAATTCAGAACTGTCTAATAATATAGAATCATCAACAAAAGAAGTAAGGGTATGTGTGTATATGCTTCGGTATGTCACTGGTAGATAAATAAAAAATGTATTAGAAATTATCTGCTACATAATACACATAGTATGTACATATAATACACTTATCTGTCAGTAGCGAAACATTGCCGTAGCCTATTCAGAGTTTAATCGCAGTAAATATTCCAGCTTTTTGTATACTTTTTCTATCCTTACTTTTATCAAATTTGAAGAAGAAAAACTCACCTTAATAGAAATAACAAAATGTCCACCATTCTTCAAGAAGTGTTGTGCATTCAGACTGACTATTCTAGCCTGGTCGGGTTGAGCTACATCAGCGAATATGCAGTCGACCATGCCAACCAGCATTCTGTGAGAGAAAGAGATAGATTATAGCAGGTTGTATAGAGTTAGAGGGAGATAGGTAATGTTGGGTACAGTCAGAGAGAGAGTTCAAATGTATCAACATGAAAGATTTAGCTCATTGAGATCATCATTGTAAATTTAGATAAGAGTGGAGACTGAAAAATATATATTTAATACAATTTTACCTGTATTTAAGTGGATGTCTAGCATCTTCAATGATAGGAATAATATTTGTCCTCTTCTTTGCCACATTTATTAAGTCTCTGCCCGACCGATGTGAGAACTCCACGGCATATACCAGGCCTTCCTGTGAGACAAACAATTTGGAACAAATGTTAATACAAGTAAAATGAAGGTAATTAGATGATTTTTTTGTAGATTATATCAGAAGTGGGTATGTGGACATAGTCTTCATGAATAGGTCTAGATTAGAGGGACCACGATCATCATTTAGATATTTTGTAAGTCAAGTATACAGATGGTTAGTATTTTAACAGCAAAACGTTTAATGCAAATGATTACTATACAACATTATTTTGAGTATAAGCGAAACCTGAATATAGTTTGTTTAGAATAAGTAACTGAATCAATTCCAATCATTTTTACACCATGATATATTTTTCCCCAAAAAAGTTATGCAAGTGTGATGCAAAATGTTACCACCAGTTCATTACAATAAAATCGCCGTACGGCTAGGTACCTACCACGTAATTATTATCAATGAGCGCGGGCTTGTGATGATGTTTGTGTAGACAACCAGGTAACTTATGCATAAAACTTTATGATGTTTCATGATACAGTTTTGAAATTTTATACATAGATTCTTTGCATAAAAATACTAGACGCGTGTTTAAAAACTAGGGTTGTATAGTACCTATATGAAGTTTTTTGCCCTTTTTTGTTCATGGGAAACTTGTTTTCCAAATTTACAATTTTGTTTCATTCTTGAACTTCAACAGTGCCTTTGGAACAGTCTGAATAAATGATTCGACTTTCGTTCTTCTGATTTTTGTCTATTAGTTAGTAATCGTTTACAATTTTGAGTCTTGTGTTTGAAGTTTGACAGATCACCTGTATACACTATTTCACTAAAACTTTTGTTGTTAAAAATGTACATAAGTTTTTGACAACAAACTTCTATCATGCCATATTCAGCCATAATATCCCTATCAAACAAATAAAACTTAAACGTACCGGTCCAACAACATCGGAGACATGACTGACAGTAGTACCGCTAGCTGCACCAAGATATAAAACCCTGGACCCCGGAGGCATATGTATAGCATCAACACCGCCCATGATTGCAGCTGCTAACTTTGATCTGAACGGGTTCCATACTCTGTATTCAACCTTTTCTCCATCAGTCTGTGAAAAGGGTAATGTTGGTAAGTAATGGTTAGGGTAAGAAGGGGTAAGGGTAATAAGAGGCAGTGAATCAGAAGTGGGTATGTGGACATAGTCTTCATGAATAGGTCTAGATTAGAGGGACCACGATCATCACTTTAAAATTATTTATTTATTATTTCATATTTTTTTTGGTATAGTAAATTAATCTATATGTTGGTTAGAAACAAAATGAATACAAACCTCAACAGATATCCTTTTTTCTCCATATACTTCTGATCCGGGCACCAAATTCTTAGTTACCAATGCATCTTCTTTGCCTCTCGCGATAAATACTCCAGGGTGTCTATGACGGAAGAAAACAAAAGTTAGAAAGGGTATATAATCCATAAGCTTTTTAGGGTAAGAAGGGTAAAATCAGAAATATATTTTGGCTTCAAGCATTCGCTTTCAGAAGAACGAAAGTTATATTAGGAAACATCATTGGAAAGTTTTTTTTTTTTTTATTATATTCGTTACCCATGCCCTTTTCGTGTTTGATTACAAAAACCTTACACTTGGTTGGTTTGGTTATATTTAAAGGCTCCTATAGACTGCCGCCAACAAGCCCGGTGCGTGGCATTATAGTTGCCTGCGGCTAGTGCTGGCGGCCTGATAACGCCAGGATCATACTCACACGGCAAAAAACCGCCGGGATAGTATGTAGGAAGACCAAACCCATAAAAGTAATCAGTCTGACCTAAAAAGTTTTGATAAGAATGTTTGTGTTACCTACCCTACCCCTAATTACCTACCCTAAAAAACACAAAACTATAACATACCTGTGAGGTTCAATAATAACTTGCTTGCCCCCCTTAAATCCGCCGCCACCTCCTCCCCTGCCTCTACCGCCTCCAGGGCCACCGCGGCCGCGACCTATGACGACAAAAGAGGTTTTAGTACCCAATAATACATATTTTTTTTGTTTTTTTATCTGTATTTGATATCAGAAGTGGGTATGTGGACATAGTCTTCATGAATAGGTCTAGATTAGAGGGACCACGATCATCATTTAGGGTTCTTTTGGTCATTCTTAACATTCTCTCACCCTTATTCAAATTAATTTGGAGCCAGCGCAAACATATCTCATTCTTCCATACTTCTCTAAAAAAAAAAAAAAAAAAAAAAAAAAAAAAGTTTCTTTATTACCTTCAGTTGTACAAAAAAACACTTATTTAAACACTATGCATCGTTACAACTAGGGGAAAGAGTGTTTTCGATGAACTCTGGCACCCAATGTAAGATTTAACTTGTGTTTAGGGTTCTATTATTTAGTTCTATTATTTAGTTGGTGTGAATGGAAGCCATTGTAGATTTTTGTTACCAACAATAAAGTGACCTTCAATTTTTTATTATGTTAAATTTATAATCAACTCGTATCAGCCTTGAAATCACCATACTTGTTTAAGTTACCTTGGCAAGTTGGATTTTACCATTAATTCAGTGGTGTCTCAGCAGAAAGCCATAATTTGTGAATGTTTCTGTCTATAAGCGATTCTCTACCACACTTCATGGGTATAGTTTGACTTAGTTTTTTATTTTGTTGCCATTTCATATTTCAGGTTCATTATAACACTATTTTTTTTGTGTATTGGTCAAATTGGTAGTTAAAAAAATATTTCTTGTTGAAGAATTGCGACTGACTGACACTATGGTGGTAGTTTTATCCAACAATGACTTGTATAACACATATTACCATAACATTCATATCACTCCTGTAAAAACACGAGTATCTTACCGCCTCCACGTCCGCCGCCACCGCGTCCACCAAAGCCGCCGCCGCCCCCGCGGCCTCCTCCAAAACCGCCTCGGCCTCCGCCCCCGCCGCGGCCCCCGAAGCCTCCCCGACTACCTCCACCCCCGCGACCGCCGAACCCGCCTCCTCCGCGGCCACCACCGCCTCCGCGACCGCCATTAAATTCTGTTGGGAGAAAATGGACACATAAAAAGTCGTAAAAAGGCACCACACGTGAAATAACCCTAGTCTGAAAATTGAATAAAAAGTCTAGAATTCTAAGATATTGAACTAACACCCAATACAGGCGAATAACCATTTCTTAGGATGTGTTAGCGCATATCTAACTTGCACTTAATGTAGTTTAACACACTGTCGCTGTGGCCAAAGCACATGCTACAATGTATACTAACCTCAGTCTTAAATAGCGAGGCTAAAATCTACCATAGAATAGAATAAGACAGTACAGCGATACTGCCTTCACCGAGTACAAGTCACTACATATGGGATTTTCTAACAACAAGAAGTTTAGAAAGAATGGAGCTAGAATCATCGTGTTTCATAGAAAAGGAGCCAACCACTGTGCAGTTAGTGGAAAACCTAATTGTCGTTGTACATGTGCACTTTTATTTCCAGTAATTATTATTAAGGATAATGGAGCAATTTAGTCAACTGCTTCAATCTTTGAATCAAGCGATATACCTCTCTGATAGTAACTCAATAGCAACTACATTTTGTTTACTTAATATCATGTGTATTTACACAACCTGAGGTCAGTTGGTCTTATGGGCCTACCACACGCTCAAGCTTCACCACAGTTTTGCCTGCACAGGCCGGTTTGTACATGGAACACCGTGCGTGTGGTTGGTCAAACTCGCCGATTTCTACACGGTGTTCCGTGTACAAACCGGCCTGCACAGGCAAAACTGTGGTGAAGCTTGAGCGTGTGGTAGGCCTATTAGAGGCACGACTGCCTCTTTGGTCAGTGGGTCGTCTTAGGGGCGGAGTTTTATCTGTGGTTAGTCTCTCTTTGAAGGGGGAACCAGCTAGCTTTTACTTGGGTATGTTACATAGCTGCACAACAAAACAATAAATATAACCCTAAAATGGGACAAACAGGTGGGGCCTATTTATGATAAATGGTCTTGTGCTGGGAATTTAGAGCAAAGATAACCCGAATGCTTTACAATTGAAGTACCTAGACCACGTGGTGGCAATGTTTGTCAATGGTCCACGAACAAATGAAAAACGCCAAGAATTCTCCGAAAATTCACAATTAAATTACTGTGACAGATTGGATTGAAACATACGATGCGTAGATAGGTATCCGTTTTAGCTTTACATTTAGGAAAACCGGGAAGTCTAATGCGATCGCATGGTTTCGGCATGGTGTGGCCAATAACACATTTCACTGAAATTATTATGAAATAGAACATATATGACTACGGTAGCCTAGGGATTTCATGGATATAGAATACTAGGTAGGTTTTACTTAGCCCAAATCAAATCTACAAAAATCAAATCGTCAAACTAACCTAAAAATTAACATGTGAAATATGAAGATTTATGATAAATCTAGGGTTCCACATAAATATCGTGTGGTAAACAAATATTGAGCCGCGTAAAACTATAATATAAAAGTATTTCCTCACAATAGTTTATGAGATATCACACGCGGCGACTGCGCATGTGTCGAACGCCGATTGTGCTAATGCACTATGTGGATAAAAATCTTACCTGGCTTTCCCATTTTGATATCACTAGTTTCTTGAACAATATACTACTGTTTAAACAATTAACTTTTGCTATCTATACACAAAAATAAACTGTAATTTCTTCATAAACCGCGCGGAGCCATCACGCCGCGCAGCCGTCCCCGGAAATGACGCCATCTTAAATGACCAATGTTGCTGCTTCGATCAATATAATGATGATTGAAAAACTTGTATAGAGTTGCTACTACGAAAAATACGTTTTTTCTCAGAAAGATTATTGTTTTTAGGTTTTTTCTGATTTTTTGAATATTTGAACGACAAAATACTAAAATAATCTTGAAGATATTTTTAAGTTTAAATAATTAAATTGTTTACGTAATCACTGACGCTACAGCATAGAGGAGAGTAATATAACGGGTAGCTACAGTCCCTGCCCTGATATTTTAAGAACAACCAACTTTCCACTCGGTGTAGGTAAACAAAGTTATAAATAGAGTAAAATCAATAAATAAGACGAAAACACTGAGTTGAAATGTTTGAATCTGATTAGTTGAAAAGATATAAATGCACTTGCTTTTGAACCTATACAAAGTGTTCCACAGTATGTTTCGTAACTTGTTCAATAACTTATGACAGTTTAGTGGGGTTAAAATAAAAAATGGACTCAAGTAAGTTCAATGAAATCCATCTCAATGATTTCAAATGGTTAAATGAGCCCAAAAAATGGAACACCAGCGATACTGCTAACATCCTTGAAGTAACAACAGATAGAAATACAGATTTCTGGGAGGGCACTTGGTATAATTTTCATCGTAAATCGGGCCATTTATACGGAGTAGAAATCAAAGAAGATTTTACGTTTACGGTGAGTTTTTTAAATATATTTCATCCATTATTTCGGTAGTAAAGTTTTAAAACACTACGGACTGGGTGCCAATTTTGAAAACATTTATCACAGCCCTCGCCAATATAGTTTCTGTTTTGCCGAGTTGTATCCGTATTAGATGCCAGGTTTAAGCCAGGTGCCAGCTTAAACTAATTGTCAGCATTATTTGATGTTCTGACTTTCTAAAATAAAAGGAATGACGTAATGGGCCAGTTTGACTTTGTAACTTTCAGGTATGCGTAGAAGCAAATTTCATATCCCACCGACTAGATTACGATCAAGCAGGACTTATGATTTATATGGACGCTAAGCATTGGTTGAAAGCTGGCATTGAGTACTATAATGGTAATCCATTGATCGGCAGCGTTCTTACTAACGACGTCTCCGATTGGGCTACAGGTAAGACAAATGACGCTCTTTCGGCGAGAACATCATTCAAACGAACTTTACGGAATTCATTCAATTTTTTAAGTAGATACGCGTCCTATTCGCAAGAAAAGTTGAATCACAGAACACATATACTCCTAACGGAGAGTTGAATTGTCACCAAACCTTTTTCCTACTGGACGTCCGGTCAGTACCTAATTAATAACGTTCACAGAGTACGTTAAATGATAACGTTATTGGTAGGTTTTTTTTTTGTCATTGGTTAAAGGGAACGTGCACGACGAAAGGTCTGCCACCTGGTGGCGCAAATCCTAAGTTTTTTCGTAATCAGACACACGTTCACGTTATAAATTATCTCATTATAGAAGTGAAGAATCATAATTACTAAGTGAAAATGTATTGTTGTCTTTCTTCTGAATGCTTGAAACCTTCAAAGAAAAAGAAAAATAAATCAAATTCTATTACTTTCCCACGCATAGAACTTACTTTCGTTGGTTACGTGATAAACGACAAAAGTGGATAAATGCAGTAAAAAAACATGTGTAATTGTGAGTTTCGAAACATTTAGAAATTACTTAATAACGACATTTGCAATCAAGCTGAAAAGAAGGCGACATGGACATAAATAATAAAATAGACAAACTATTAACGTGAAAAATGAGATCAGAAAATACTTAACAGTAATTTTTACGTCATAAAATCGTCGTTTGAGCTATAATTTTGCCAGTTGTTACTGCATTTTCATGATTCCTGTTTCTTCTACATCTTAGACATGCCTGGACTCAACGAGTTTTTGGCCTTTTGACATATTCCACGCTGCTGACGATGATTATTAATCGGCCGAAACCCATATTTTACCATTTTAATCATTAAAAACGATTTAAATTCAATGTAAACATTAACACAACAGTGACGGCAACACGATGATAGATCTGAAAAGTTCCTTTTTTGAACACACCGGGGCGCTCGTGTCGATTTGTGCTGCTATCTATAATTCATGCACGTTCCCTATTAAAGTTGATCAAGTAAACTTAATAATCTTCAAGTACAAAACTGACACAAAATGATTCGTTGAACTGCCTAACAGCATACAAAAGATAGCTAAGAGAGCTATCCTACATTTCAATAAAAATAACGAAGGATTTATTATTATTATTTTCAGGTGTTTTCACCGGCAATCCACAGAAGTTGTACCTGCGGATGACAAGAAAAGGAGACGTTGCCTGCGTGAAATATTCCACAGATAATAAAATCTGGACTATGCTCCGATTATGTGCAATGCCATTTTCTACAAATCCCAATCCTTGTTTGGTGGGTCCAATGTGTTGTGCCCCTTTGAGAAGAAATGGCCTGAACGTCAAATTCAGCGAAATATTTCTTACTGTGCCTGAAAATGATTTAGTGCATTCCAATTAAGTCACTGAGGCCAAGCGATGTCCTAATAGAACGACAAATCGCGACCATGTATCGCAAGTTCGTTGCGGCACCATGATCAAACGTGCAGGTATCGAATAAGTGTCTTAATACATTTATCTTTTCGCCCTCCACAGTTACGGCCTGGCCACGGGACAACCGCCATGGCGAAAATTCGCGCGGTGCGACCGCCGAGGCGTCTAGCGACTGAAACAAACGCATAGAAATGTACTTATCAAGCCACGCGGGGCGGCGACCGGCGGGGCGACCGGCGGAATGTACCCAGCGAATGGCACGGGCGACCGGCGGCGCGGCCGGCGAGTGAAACAAATACATGAATCAGAGTACGGCGCGAGCCACGGCGTCAAGCGGCAGTCGCGGCGACTAGGGCAGCGATCAGACGAGTTTAGTTGTTTTCGCCGCGAATAATCATCACCGAGACTTTTATTGCTGAAATACTAGCAGGGCCACCTATTTGGAAGTCTGGTCACCCACAGCATAAATATAAACATATAGTGAAGTGATTGTGGGAAGAAATTAAAATAAAATTTCCAGATTTTCTCGTACTTCTTGTGGAATTCTCCATCTATACCTCGATTCCTATTCAACTTTATACTCCACAATCTCTTCAAAATATTATATCTTGAACCAAAAAACTATTACTTTCTAAGCAATATCGAGATAACTTTGTTAAAAACATTTCGCTCTCGGACTTCCTTACTGGTCGCGGCGGCGACCGCGACTCCCCGTGGCCTGCAAACGATGCCGCGCGAATTGTCGCCCCGCCTGCCGCACCGCCGTACGCACCGCCGATCCCCGTGGCCAGGCTGTTATGTATAGATGACAAACTAAAATCTGCCACGGTCACGAATACATGACGGATTCAAAAAGACTTTTGGCGCCGAGGGCACGTTTTTGTTTTTTGACATGGTGGTCAAAAAGATAAGAACGATGGTCACATATTCGCGCTCTATTTGGACAACGACATAAGAGTGAAGGAATATAATTTGTGACATATTAAATAATATCAAAAAAATTAAGTTAAAAATTATTTTTAACTAACTGCAAAAATACCCGACGACGTCACTGAGGGACGGAAGACTTTAATCACTCTCATCTATTATTTTTCAACGCAAACTACCTCCCAGCATCGAATCTGAACGCACTTGCGTTCAGATTCGATGCTGGGAGGTAAGGTAAGTAAGGTAAGGTTAGGTAAGGAGGTAAGTATATGATAGCATTTTCGCGCGACAATTGCTTTCAGTTAGGATAAAGGGTATGAAGGCAATGCGGTCGAAGAATGACGTCCGCTGACAGGACGGGTTCTGCTTGATCATCCAGTGGGCTACTACTATCCGCCAGGGGTGAAGAAAATTGCGCGAAAATATGCGGCCCCCAAAGAAGAAGATAAAGAACACCGAATGGTTAAAGTTGGTAAGAATCTAAAGACTCTTCCGTCCACTCTAGGGTGCAGAATATCTATAAGAACGTTCACAAGAAACAAAATGATTTATGTAGATACAGTCGCCAGCAGGTCAAGCTATCCCAAACTGTCAAATATTCCCAATTGACCATAAACCTTATTCCTTTGGATTAAAGTTGAAAAACTATCAAAGAAATTTGACAGATTGGGGTAGCTGGATGTGCTGGCCTCTGTACAATACATCTTAACTTTAAGCAACGTTTATTTATAATGGGGAACATAGAGTATAATAAAGTTATGGGGAATGTCGTGAAGTCGCAATCCCTGCTGATGATGCTTTCACGTAAGTACAGACGCCACATCAAGCTACCATAGTCTGTCAAATTTCTGTGATAGATTTTCAACTTTATTCCAAATAGTAAGGTTGACAGTTTGGGGTGGCTTGATTCTCTGTACACGCAGAGAAGCAATATTTCCAACGTAATATTTTTCTAGTCGCTGCGACTAAAGATGAGTCAACCGAAAATCTGAGTCTGCGACTCATAAGTATCTCTATCTCTCTAGTCTGTGCTGCGATTGCTACCTATGAACTTCTGTGCCCATGAAGTGCGACCTATGTGCACAGACTACATAAAGATACAACTTTCTATCTTAGGCGATTAACACACGGCACCGCAAACCTAGGCGGTGAAGCGGATCTCATGTCGCATTGGTCTCTAACAAATCCGTTGATGCCTAGTGTTAGGCATCAACAGATTTGTTAGAGACTAGAGATGGGTCGTCGACGCAACTAGACCGTCCATTTTCGTTTATCGACTAGTCGATCAACTAGTCGAATTCGTCGACTAGTTTACGCGTAAACTTTGCGACGTCGTCTACGGCAGTCGACGATGCCGACGTGGACGGCGTGAACGCAGGCGGTAGACGTCTCATCTCTCGCGGACTGTACCTATTCATTTGAACTTCCCTTCATACTTTTCCAGGCTTAGGACCATAAGAGGAGAGTTATATATTATATCGGGTGCTTAGGACTGGCTGAATACTGAATAGAGTTAATTATAAAGTCGTATTCACTATACCTGTGTCCCAGCAGTGGGAACATTATAGGCTGATGATGATGATGGTGATGATGATGATGATGATGCACTATTCTGGCTTAGTTAGAAGATCAATTGATTTTATGTGCAATTATTATTATTTTGTTAAATATTTACAAATTCAAAAATCAAAACAACATGAACACACACAGTTTGTTAAACAAATACAAACCGGCTGGTCTCGCATCGCCCGACCAGTCCATCGCCTTCCTCTTCGCACACGCGAAACTACTATATCTGCATACTTTCCTTCCCATGACAATAATAAATATTCGACCCGTACAATTAACAACTCCCTCAGATTAGATTTAAAGTTCAAATTTGTTTGCACGATTATTTTATTTCCAAGGGCGCACGGACGAATGAATCGATTACGTTCTCGTCTACGTTTCAGTTAAGCCGTCAGAGGCGTCTACGGATTCGACTAGTCCATTGATTAACGGTGAACCGTCGCATCACAGAACACTATTACTCCTAGCGTCGCATCGTCGACTCGTTCACAACTTGTCGCGTTCCGTGTTTCGGCGTCTAGCGTCTACGGATTCGACTAGTCCATCGATTAACGGTGAACCGTCGACTCGTTCACTGTACGTCGACGGTCGAATTAACTAGTTCGTTCATTCAACGCCCATCGCTATTATATTAGAGACACACCGCCCGACCGTGCGGTCGAATTGTATGCCACGGCGGCATACAATTCGACCGGTGGGCGGTGCCGTGTGGAAATCGCCTTATGTGATCTAGACGATCACTGTTTGCCATTTTGTCGATGGGTTATAGAACGAAACTTTTGTCATTTTTGCCAATGGGATAGAGGTTGTTTTTGTCGGTTTGTTGTTGGTTTTGTCGATGAGATTGAGGATGAAAGTTTGTATTTTTTTTTTGTGAGATTGAAATAATTGCAAAGTTACATAACTGTGGAATTTTATGTAGGTACAAATTATAAAAAAATGGTTACGTAATCAGTGTAATCACTGACGCTACTGTCAGTGATATTGAATGACGAATAGAAAACTTTCCACCCGGTGTAAACAAAGTTATAAATAGAGTAAAATCAATAAATAATATAAAAACACTGAATGGAAGTGTTTTAATCTGCTCAGTTGATAAGATATAAAATTACCACTTGCATTTGAAGCTATACAAAGTGTTCCACAGTGTGTTTCGTAACTTGTTCAAGAGTTTTAAAACAGTTCACTAGGGTAAAAATAAAAAATGGACTCAAGTAAGTTCAATAAAATCTGTCTCAATGACTTCAAATGGGTAAATGAACCCAAAAAATGGAACACCAGCGATACTGCTAACATCCTTGAAGTAACAACAGATAGAAATACAGATTTCTGGGAGGGCACTTGGTATAATTTTCATCGTAAATCGGGCCATTTATACGGAGTAGAAATCAAAGAAGATTTTACGTTTACGGTGAGTTTTTTTAAATATATTTTTGATCCAAGAATGCGAGTAAGTAAAGTTTTGAAAAATACTGCAGGATGCCTTTTTTAATACATTTATCACACCCCACGCCAATGTAGTCACTGTTTTGCCTAGCTGTAGCCGTATAACATGCCAGGCACAGACGCCAGCACGCGCATCAAGCAATGACATCAAGCTACCCCAATCTGTCAAATTTCTGTGAATTTTAATATAAAATCATAAGGTTCTTGTTCAAAATTGTACAGTATAGGGTAGCTTAAAGTGCGACTGTAGGTACATACATACCAGCAGGCTTGACGCTTTCTATTTCTACTCTACCGTAGAATAGAAATCGCTTGTCTACATTTCTCGATACAAAACTGTCAATTGTCTATACGGAAACGTCATTTTTGTCTACTATTCCGTCGACAAAACGCTTATCTACGGTTCTCGTGCTAAACCTGCAGCTTACTCGCATTGTCTGTATTATTTAATAGAACGACTTTAATTGACTTCGTAAAAGAAAACTAATAACGTAAGGCTGGTTTTCCACCAGATGTGTTTTAAGAAATAATAGAATCACTTCATTTACCAAGCCTCGCTCAGCCCAACGGCGATGTTCTAGTAGAAACGGCTCGCCGCCGGAGCGAGGTTTTTGCACGTTCAAAACAAGGGAAGAATGTGTGATAAGGATATGTTGCGAGGAACGTGCGCTAGGGACTGACGCAAGCGAAAAAATATCAGTCAGTAGACGATGTTTGTCAGTGAGGTTTAGCAACGCATCCTCGCACTACACATTTGCACACCGTTCACCGCTAGCATATTTCTGGTGGAAACACTCACACCGTTTCACAGCCTCGCTACGCATACTCGCACCACCCAGCTATCTCGCACATCGCTGGTGGAAAACCAGCCTAGTGGCCTAGTTTTACTTTGTAATTTTCAGGTGTGCGTAGAAGCAGAATTCACACACCTTTACGATCAAGCAGGACTTATGATTTACATGGACGATAAGCATTGGTTGAAAGCTGGCATTGAGTACAATGACGGACAGCCAATGATCGGCAGCGTTCTCACTAACGAGGTTTCTGATTGGGGTACAGGTAAGACGATTGACGCTTTTTGGCGGGAACACCATTCAAACTCTGCAGAATTCATTCAGTTTTTGAATATACACAAAGGGGCGTCATAACATCCGTTGTTACCAAACCACTGTCTTACCTGAGTAATTAAAGTTGATCAATATTAATGTGAATCCAGTAGAGTTTTTTTTCCATGCATACTTCGGGAGTGTATTACTCCACTTTTCGACAATGTACAGACGCCAGCACATCAAGCTACCCCAATCTGTCAAATTTCTTTGATGGATTTTCAACTTTATCACATAAGCTTATGGTTCATGTTCAATTGGGAAAATTTTACAGTTTGGGATAGCTTTATGTCCTGGCGTCTGTACATCAAAAATTAAGCATGGTATGGTATTGTCTTGTTAAGAGTATTGTCTGTGCGGAAACAACACTAAAATAAAAAGCCATTAAAAGGTTATGAACTTATGAGCCAACAAAGATTCGTTTTTCTTGCTTATTTAACCTGACTTTGGGCGTGTTTAAGTAATAAAAGAAGTGAAAAATCTCCAAAACTAAGTCGGTTCCGAATTACCGACAAAGCTCAAATATCGAAAAGTTCAATAAACTTTATTGGTAATTTATTTATGTAGTGGTTTTTTCATAAAACCAATCTTCCGAAGGACTTTTATTTATTTTTTACGCGTTTGTTTTAGTATGCATCTCGCTCAATAACGTTGTGCGTGTAGACTAGCATCTAACTACTCATTACTGATACTATCTCTGTCAGACACGATGCTTGGTGAGACAGCGTGCTTTTTAGCCAGGTCCACCAGTAAGTTCGAGCCCGCGTCTAATGTCCCCTTAACACTTAGTATGTTCAAGTTCAAAATTGACGCAAAATGTATCGACGAACTTTACTGCTTTGCAGCAATAAATGTAGGATAGCTTAGTGTTAATATTTTTCAATAAAAATATTTATTTATTTGTTTATTACTTCCAGGTGTTTTCACCGGCAATCCAAGTAAGTTCTACCTCCGGATGACCAGAAAAAGAGACGTGGCGTGCGTGAAATATTCCACAGATAACAAAAACTGGATTCTGCTCCGATTATGTGCAATGCCATTTTCAACAAATCCCAATCCTTGTTTGGTGGGTCCAATGTGTTGTACCCCTATGAGAGAGGGCCTGAACGTGAAATTCAGCGAAATATTAGTTACAGTCCCGGGAAATGATATATTGCATTCAAATTAAGTCACCGAGGCCAAGCGATGTCCTAATAGAACGCCAATTCGCGCCCATGTATCGCAATTTCGCGCGGCACCATGATCAAACGTACAGGTGCCGAATGTGTCCTAATACATATTAGAGTGTCACGCGATGGTCCTGTATTCGCGCTAGATTAAGACACCGCCATACGAGTGAAGGTTTTAATTTGTGATTTAATAAATGATTTCAAAATATTGTACTTGGTTTTTTATTAACAACAGAAGAGATTTTAATACAATAATACAATCTAACACTGTAGTAAATCTATTATTTACAAGTAGGTATGTAAAGGAAAAAAGTGAAGAGCTCACTGAGCATCAAAGAATTCGTCCGCATCACTATCAGTGGGAAAAGTGCCCAAAAAGCTGGTAGCTTTGTGACATTGGATGGCAATGCTGATTCTTTAACCTAATTTAAGTAAACGTTACCTTCAGAGTCCGCCAACCACTTGGCAATGTCCTGAAATACTCGATGAGCACTTGGATCCCGAAGCCCTAGTGTTCAACCCCAAATGGCTTAAACTTAAAGCTCCCAATAAGGTTTTTAATATTGTTAATAATTATTTTTAAATAATTACTAAAATATACAACAACGTCACTGGGAAACGAAGACTTTCATCATTCCCATCCATTAGTTTTAAACCACTTCCCAGCACCCAATAGCAACGGTCGTGCGAGTACGCGATCATAGCACTCGTTTATATGAATATACCTTTTGCCCGAGGTTTCGCCCCCGAGGTTTGGAAATTATCCCACGGGAGAATACTACCGAGATAAAAGCATTACCTACATGTAAAGTAAAGTAAAATGAATTTCCCATCGGTAATAATGACGATCTTCCAAACAAAAGGCTAGGCATATGATAAATCGGTAGGCCATTTTTTTTTTCAGTTTTTGTGTAATAGTCACTCAATGTGCCTAGCCTTTTCTCACCTCTGTTGGGGTTGGCTTCTAGTCTAATCGGATGCAGTTGTGGACATCGTTCGAGAAGTAGCGTGGAAATGAAACCAAATTTTATAAAATATTATTTTTTATTTCAGCGGTATACAATCCGTGATAATTTCTCGTAAATCTACAATATTCCTAACTAAAGGAATGTACAGACAACACAACACAATATTGTATCAATTTTTTTTTGACATCTTATTGTGTTTGATACAATATTAACTTGGCCTGCACACAATGACCCAAGATTACCGGTTTTTTAAAACGCGTCGTTCGCGCGCGCGCGAGTAACGCATTTGGTTAGGACGGGGGTTCGACTGTCAAATATTGGCCCACATCCACCATTGCATGCTAAAATAATTAAATATCCGTACCTATTACAACTTTTATCTTGGTGCCTGGGACACTATTCTCCCACTAACTAAACACAATATATTTTGACAGACATTTCATTATGTACTAACGCTTATCAAAAATTAACTACTAGAAAATGCTTTTCGATTAAGCCAAAATATTTTTTTTGCTTCATATTGACGCGTTTTGCGGTAAAATTATGATTTAGCGTGGTTTTTATAGAAAAACAAATTCATAAGACTTTTCCCGCGCAATAATTTTCAGAAAACAAAATGGCTGCATCTATCTTTCTTAATACAATCTACATTATCTTTTTTTTAAATATTCACGTTAACGACTTGCTGGGACGCTATGGTTCCAGCCGACCGAAAACAGTTTAATTCGCGGCTTTTGAGATCTGACTTTTTGATCGGTCTACGCCGCGTATATATGTGCGTAAAATTATATATTATTATTGTATATTACAACGCTCATTTTCCTTTATGAGACAAGCAGAACCATAGTCAATCATTTAACCGAAAAATAAGCCTAAAACACACTGTCTGAGCAAACGCCATATACATGTTACGGTTTTCTGCACAATAATGGGTTTTCTCTCAAGAAAATATACATTTATTTAAAATTAGAACCTTAAAATAATAATTACATGGCAAAACTAAAACTATATCACATTTCATTCACCACACTCAACTGGCAACATACAGATGATGATAAAATTTCCATTATTAAAAAAAAAAACCTACAAGAATAAATATTCCACAGATACCATTTATCTATAGATATCACGGCATAAGAAGAAGAAATGTTGCCAACGTGATATTATTCTGGTCACTGCGACAAAAGATTTACCTATTCAAATACATTTATTTATTGTTATTTATCTAATGAAAATCAACAGTCTGCGACCAAGCCTTGTCGCTTTTTGGACTAAGTGAGTTTTTTTTTTTACTATTGATTATCAACGTCTTTTGGCATTGAGCACTTATTTAACTTTTTCGTTCGAATGAAAATTTTATTAACATCTGTTTCTAACAAATTATCATAGTGCAACAGTTGCTCAACATACTAAAAGCGATTGTGTTCCAACTATTTTAGAAGTTTCGATAAATTAGCCCGTCACATCGTCCTGCCCTCATCCCAATTAATTGGGGTTAAATGCTATTTCGTCGTATTTTAGATTTTGTAAAAAACATTATTTTGTGTATATCTACATAATATATTTCTAGATCCAGTCAGTCTGAACACTAAATAGTATGCTTTCTAAATATTAAACACCTTTTAACATCGACATAATTATATAAACCAACATTTACCTACAACATTTATATATTTATAGCTCATATTCTACTTGATAACCAATATTATAAACAAATCTACCATTTTTTTATTCTCCCATATTTTGTGTTATTTGCACATATCCTGATAAATTCATTCTTGGTTGTAAACGGAATACCAACAAAATGGAGTTCTAAGCAAACTTTTGCTTCGATGGGAAAACGCCAAAACCGAGAATAAACACGTGTCATTGGACAATAACCGTCACATGGAATTACGCTGCATTCTGATTGGCCGTTACGACATACAGAAAATCCATCTCGCCAAACCTATACCCACTAACGTCTGCCATTGGACAAAAAACATCCGACGGAAGAATGCTGCGTTCGGCCGTTTCCACAGACGTCGTTTTATCGTGTTACTTCTACAATAGTGTCAGGAGTATAGTGATAGCTTAACTTGATTGTGGCTCCGGGTCTATAGGTTCCGTTTTGATGGACACCTGCAAGCCTTGCGGGGTTGGTGGTAGCGCTGGTGCAATTTTGGACCTCTCCAAGTTGTATATCTGAAAGGAAGAAAGAGTTACATTAAGAATTGGTCATCCTATAAAACGTAGTCTTAACATATGATTATTTCCATTTGCGGCAGATTTTATTGTTGAGACATTATTTATCAGTTTTCTTTCCTTACTGACACTGGCGAGCCAGACTGTCTCGGGAATGAATTTGAAAAAGAAATAAGGGTTTATAACAATAAAAATAAACTATTTTTAAAGCGTTTCACTGCAAAATATTATTGCACACGAACTTAGCACTCCATTTAAATGTTATTCTGTGCTCGCATGCCACATAATTTCTTTAGCGTTAGGGGTTTCTTCAAAGACCTAAAAGCGGTGTAGACAACTGTAGGTGTAACTATTCTTCTCCACACGACACTACATACCATTTGGAAGAGGCAATTAGAATCAATACAATTTTTTGTAAATTTTGACGTTAAAATTTTGAAATAAATGAATTTTACTTTGACTCTATGCAGTCATTTCTTGGACTAAAGAACTGTATTAATAAGCTATCGTTGCTGTATTGTTGTTGTGTGTAATAACAATAGTACGGATCTATCGAATCATCGGTCGGTTCGTGGATAGATGGCACTTTAAGCCGGTCGGTCCCGGCTGTATGTAGCCGTTTTTCGCAGGATATATAGGACATACATACATACTCAGCTTATTACGTTCCCACTGCTGGGACACAGGCCTCATCTCCGTGAGAGGGAGCGGGCCGTAATCCACCACGCGGGTGCGGGTTGGTAGATGTCACATGTCTTCGAATGTTTTTGTTCTAGGACATGTCGGTTTCCTCACGATGTTTTCCTTCACCGTTTGAGAGAAATGGTGATGAAATTATTTACACAAAGTTATGCGCCTGTATGGGTTCGAACGCACGACCTACAACTTGTAAGTCGCGGCCGTTACCACTGGGCCACCACTGCTCGCAGGATAGGAACTGCCTAAATTTGGCCTAACTGAAGGTGTTTGTAGACACAGATAAAACCATATTAAAAGATTACCTAAGGAGAAAAAGATATTTAAAGTGTCATTCGTAAATCTTCCAGCGGGCCACCAACTGCCATGGCCCACCTGGAAATCTCTTGATCGACTAAGAAGCCAGATGGGCCGTTGCCGGTACAACTTCGTCAGGTGTGGGTACTCCGATGGGATGCAGTACGTCTGTGGAGCCACATCGCAAACTATGCCACACCTCTTGTCGTGCTCTCTTTGCAATAACTCCTGCACTGTGAAAGACCTTTGCGAGGCCAACAATAACGCTCACGATGTGGCAGAATTCCGGTCGCAGCTTATTAGAGCTTAATTGGAATCATCGACACGACGAAGAGAAGCAACATGGTTGTGGAGGTCAGATAGGCAGACGCTCCACGTAAAATAAGTATTCAGCTGTATCCGGTAAGACTGGAGACCGACCCAAATATAGTTGGGAAAGGGCTAGGCTGATGATGAAATAGAGTTCTACCTTCATAAATAGTGGTGTAGACAATTGGGCCACGCTAGTGGCATGCCTTAGGCATTCCTCATCAGATGGAGCTTCACACACCTTCAGTTTTGGCAAGCGCTTTTTGGAGATCTGTTCCTCGTCCGAATCTGAGGGTGGTGGTCTAACCTGAAAAGGAGAAACGAATAGTTTTTAATTTATTTACTAGGAGTCACGGGTATTTCCATCTGGAATTTCTCAGTCGCGGCCCGAAGTCTGTATTTGTGGCTGATTGATGGCAATAGGCTCGCCCCCTTACATGGGACAAACAAAGCTGGCGAAATGCGCGTAGAAACCTCTACCGAACCCTTCGGGGATAACAAGGCGTGATGTTATGTTGTTTACTTTGTTGGGTCCACAGATTATAAAACAAAGGCAGATAGACCGCGCGGAACACCAAGAGTGAGGCCAAAAAAACAAATACTAAACGACACTTCGTTAAAATCAAAAGTCATTTTTATTCAAATTAGGCTGAGAATCAGCACTTTTCGTACGTCAATATTAAATAAGACAGTCCCCCAAAAACGCCCACCCTTCGACACTTCCTAGTGCTTTAGCTGGGAAGAAGAAGTGGCGCAACAAACTCCCCAGCAGCACAGCTGTCTGTTTAGTCGGATGGACTTGATTCTATACATACATAGGCAAAGTAATAAACAATAAGAGACACAGAACATTAATAAAAGAAAATTAGTCATTATGTCAGTTAGCCATGCCAAGATAACAACAAATAAAACGAAACCTTTACTCAAGCACAAAGAATAATTAAAAAATAATAATAAATAAAGCATAATGATAGCCAAGAGCCTCGACCAACATCTGAGGAGGCTCTCGTTGGGCAGCTGGGTCAAGGGCTTGATCCAGAAAGCGGTACTCCTGGACACGGCTCGCATCGTTAGGAGGTTCCTCTCTCTGGAGCCCTGACCGCCGGTAGCTTGGACCTTGTTCCCGATACCGGTGGGCTACTATTTTTTATATTTTTAAATGTTTTTATATTTTTATAATAATATTTAAAAATGTATTTTATATGTTTATTTAACGGAATAAAGGAAATAAAGCATAATACCAAAATAAAAGCATCCTGGTATCAAGGGCGTGATAGCTTATTTAAGCAATGCTGGATTATGTTCACATAGCTGTTACTACCCGAGTTACAACCCGAGGTCACAAATGATAACCTAGGACATCGATGTGGCGATGGCGTACTAACTCGAGTTTAGAATCAGTGTTTGGTTTTTTGGCCTCACTCTCGGTGTTCCGCGCGGTCTATCTGCCTTTGTTTTATAATCTGAGGTCCTACTGTGTCTATTGTCCTATGGTGCACCTACTTAATTATTCTGAAGTTTGTTTTTAGTTTACTATTCTAATAAATAATTTGCCGTCAATTTTAATTAAGCTAATTTAGAGCTAACGCTTTTCAAATTCACTAAAGATGGATATCATGCGTTTTTATAAATTCACCGTTCTTTGCAGAGGAAGGCATTTAAAACGCATGATATCTATCTTTTCCAGCAAGTAAAATGGGTATCTCACCATCTTTTCATTATTTGTAATCTGAGGTTGGCTCAAATACATTCTATTTCATCTTGAATCACTGAGAAAATCAAAGTGATCTTAATACTCGTTATATGATCATCATCTGCCTAGCTTTATCCCAACTATGTTGGGGTCGGCTTCCAGTCTAACCGGATGCAGCTGAATAACATGAAGTGACTGATCTGATCTCCAGTACCCAGTTATTTTAAAAAAATATTTTCTTTAGGAGTTAAATAAGGGATGAATGTTCTTGTCAGGGGTGCGGGTTTGTTCGAAAGAGATACCACAGCCCCTGGCATACGGGCTACTGAGGGAACACGGGTGGGTTTTAGTCAGCAAAAGTCTGACACGCCCTCCTGCTCCACCCAGAGCGCGAGAAGTTATTTGATGATTTCCCACCCAAAAAAAAAGGGATGAATGTTTGTTATTTTTGCAGATGAGATAGAGGATGAAAGTTTGTCATTTCTGCTGTCGGAATAGAGGATGATAGTTTATAATTTTTGCCGTCGGGATAAAGGATGAAATCCGTCATTTCTGCCGTCGGAATAGAGAATGATAGTTTGTTATTTTTGCCGATGGGATAGAGGATGAAGTTTGTAATTTTTGTCGTCAGAACAAAGGGTGAAGTTTGTCAGTTTTGCCGTCGGAATAGAGAATGAAAGAAAAAAATAAGTATTTGTGTGACTCGCACTGGAATCTCACAAAGTAAACTTAACTCAATATACTTAATAAAAAACAGACGGATGAACGGATAGAGGGTGGAAGTTTCTATGGAAATTCCGCAGGGAAATGATGGGCCTCCAGCCAGAGCTTGAAACTAAGCGACGTTAAGGGCATACCCTGTGGGGTACCTACGGTCTCGGGCGTTGCTAGGAGAGAGCAGCAAGGGACGGGCTGAATCGGAATGAGGTGTACAGATTCTTCACTTTACGATATTTATACTTTGTAGTCGTGGAGCTTTCAAACTTCGAAATGAATGAATAAGGTTAGATCAGGGATGGCGAACAAACGGCACGCGTGCCTTAAGTGGAAAAATGATTTGTGCACGGCATCAATTGAGGAATTTAGGTACGTATGTAGGTCACAGTAACGAACAGAAATCTGAGTACGATAATATATACCGATGCTTGTGAGTCGGTGTTTTTAGGAAGAATAACATTAATAACTCGCTTAGTATTGGTTTGTTAAAAAAATCTAGTTCAGAGGCCTTAGTATAATTTTACCATCTCGATCAAACGCGTCGAGCGCGTTTGGCGCTTCGATTGGCCCTGGATTGCTGACGGACCAATCGGAGCGCCGAACGCGCTCGTATAGCGTTTGTTCGCACACTAGAGCCACAGTTTGTATTCTGCTAAAAGTAACAAAGACGAACCTGGGTGCTTACTCTGGAATATAATTCCGATAGATCGACATTGGTCAAACGTCAGTTGGTTGAGTTAAACGTCAGGGATTGGCTGGACTCACTCCCCCTTATTACAGAACAAGGTTTTCAAACTGACAATTTAGCACTGGACTAACTTGTCAGTTTTGTAAAAGGAGCTGTATTCGATTTCAGTTCAGGTTCTTATTTAATAAAAACTTTTTTCAAAAAAATAACAACCGACTTCCAAAGAAACACTACAAAGTGCAAAATAACTTTAATTTCGGAAGGCGGTGACTTTGGATGTGTATTTTAATTATTTGTCACCGCCTTCCGAAATTAAAGTTATTTTGCACTTTGTAGTGTTTCTTTGGAAGTCGGTTGTTATTTTTTTGAAAAAAGTTTTTATTTTTCACTTTTTAGTTATCTACCCCACACCAATTAGAAATTTCATCATCATTGGGGTCAAAACAATACACACTTATGCGATAGCAACATTCGCGGTTGATTTGCTGTAATTTTTTGAAGAGTTCCGTTGTCTGTCTCCGAAACGCATCATCATATCTATATGAAATTTCAATGGGACCATTTCGGAGTAAACCCCTTTCGAACAAAAAAAGAATTTTGCAAATCCGTCTATATACGACGGAGTTATGCCCGAACATACATAAAAAAAATATATATAAACATGTCGAAATGATAACCTCCTTCTTTTTGAAGTCGGTTAAAAAACAGGCTCGACGGTTTAAACCATACCTAAAGAAAAACCTTGTTCTGTAATAAGGGGGACTGAGTCTAGCCAATCCCTGACGTTTGACTGACAATTCCAATGTCGATCTATCGGAATTATATTCGAGATTAAGCACCCTGATAATAGTAACTTAATTGGCATCTAGTTTGGAATAGCAGAAGTTAGACTAATTTGTTTTTTTACTTAAATTAAAAAAGATTGCTGTATTGGAAACGTTTACATCTTATTGTCAATAAAGAGTACTTAGGTCTTATTGTGAAAGTATTTTTTTCAATAATGTACAGGGTCAAATTAAATTAGCTGGTAATACTTTACCCACATGTGGGATATCAATATCAAAAAGGAATAACATAAAAAATGTCTTCATTCCAACTTTGTTCTAAACTTTAAATGACACTAACATGTGCTTTAAGGCAACCAAACCTCTGATATCTTATGGTTTTTGGAAATTCGTAAAAAAATATCGATGTTTCACGAAAAATTACAAAACCAGGCTGATCGTTTCTGGACATGCACCTTCAGCTATTGCATGATGTGTTTTTTTTTTGGTTCCTTTATTTTCGGTACCTATCTATACGCAACACGTGGGTGGGTAAATTCTAGCCAGCTTATTTAATTTGACCTTGTATATTATTCTTTTGTACCTGCATTATACTCACTAACGGTCTTATTCATAAAAAAAGCTTATACTCGATGAGGTTATAAAACCTCTGATAAAATTTTGTATCCATAAACGTTTCGTAAACGTTCTATAACTAATATGTCATTCATAAATATAAATAAAAATTAAGAACAAAATTTTAATGAAGTCGCCCAACAAATTGACCAACACATCGAATCGTCAAACGTGAATGTGTACATACTCACCGAATAATTGTGACCATAGGCATTATTCAAATCAAATAAAAATATTTTATTTCACATAAACCTGCACGGGCACTTATGAAACGTCAAAAGCTAGGTGCACCATGGTTCCAAATTATCGCTTCCTATGGAGAAGAGCCGGAAAGAAACTACACGGTGTTTTTAAAAAACAAAAATGGCTTTTACAGTATTACGTAAGTACCATTTTAATTGTCTACAGTTTCGACAGTTCTGACGCGGTGACGTCATTGTTATTTAAATTTGACAAATACCTTATTTTGAAAAAACGTGACATTGGCTAAATGCAAAAACCGTGCGATGCCAAAACCACAAAAAAAAAATTGTAACTGTCATTGTTGCTTGAAAATTGACATTTGGTGACACACAATATTTTGCGTCAAATGGTCAAATGTAATTTTCTTTGTTATCAATCAGCTGCGTAGTGTCGGCCATTTTTTTCCTTAAAACACTGTTAAAGTAGGGTTCTGGCTTCTATAACTTTATAGAAGGTTTATAGAACGTTTTTGTACTAAAATGTGTTTATGAATAACACTTTTTGACAACCAGATATTTTAGTGTCGGCCATTTTTTCCTTAAAACACTGTTAAAGTAGGGTTCTGGCTTCTATAACTTTATAGTAGGTTTATAGAACGTTTTTGTACTAAAATGTGTTTATGAATAACACTTTTTGACAACCAGATATAAGCAAGGTTTTAGATGTTGGATACTTGGATAACTTTTTAAGAATTAGACCGTAAGTCAAGAACTGTTTGTTAATGTCATGGCTATGAAAGAATTACACGCGGATGTACAGAAGTTCGCCACACCTGGATTAGAGAAAGTTCCTATTATTTTATACGAAGGAGCCTGGATCTCACGACACAGGGAATCCTAGTGGGAGTTCCAGGAAGCAACGCATTTGAATGTTACTTTCAAAACAATAAATTATTCTTATTCTTATTTAATGTGTACCTTTCTAGGACGACCTGGACCTCTTTTTTTCGGTGGCGCCGGTAGTGGAGACGGTGATCGTGCCTGAAAAAGAGACAAACACAAAATAAGTTATTAGTCTAAGTGCGGATTTCATCAATGTAACTGACCGCGATCAGTGGCCCTAGTGGTAGTTTCATATAAACATCTCGATCAAACGCATCGAGCGCGTTCGGCGCTCCGATTGGTCCGTCACCAATCCAGGGCCATAAAAATCAAAAGTCATTTAATTCAAACTAGGCTGAGAGTCAGTACTTTTTGAACGTCAAAATTACATAAGACAGTCCCCCAAAACGCAACGGAGGACGCTAAATGTAATGTAAAAAGTTCTTATGTAATGTTGTGGAAAGAATTTAAAGTTAAATGTGTAAATATTGCGTCATTTCATATTTAAAAAATACAAATAAAACAATAAAAGAGTTTCGGGCGCCGTGGAGATGACACTGTTTGTATTAAATAAACAAAATTTGCCCTATAGAACACTTCGGAGAGTCAGACTTTTAATCTGCCCTTCAGATCTTCAAGTCTTCTCAAAACAGGCGCGACGCAACACTTATAGAACAATTTTCATGAAGTTTTCATAGAAATTGTTCTACGAGAGTCGCGTCTGTTTGAAGAAGCCTTTATGCTCTCTCTCACTTCATTCCTCATCCTGAAACATACTGAAACTTACCCTCCGTTTCCTAACCGGTCGACTACCGTCAGCTGACCTCGTGGTCATGGCCAACCTCGACTCCTGACTCTTCTGCGTACTCGTCGACACATTTGCCTCGTCTTTAGTCAAGATTCCACTCATATGGTCTTTGACAAACGAATCCTCTGCCAGTTTCAACGCTTCAAAACACTTATGACCCTGCAATGCATATCGAATGATCTTCAGAACTTCAATCCGACACAGCAGTCTCGTATCATCATCCATTTTCTTGAACAACGGTATAAGAGAATTCATGAATAATTTGTCGTCATCGAAATGGTCTTCGGGTAGAATAGAGTTTGCATCAATTTTAATTTCGAGGGAGTTCGGTTTGTCCATACACGTGGCTTGGTTGGCTTTGTCCTGTGTCTCTGGTTTGTCTTCGTGTTTAGTTTTGAGGTCTAATGGTTTGTCCATGATTTCGGTCTTTATTTTTGGTAGGATGTCCTCTGGTGGCGGATGCTGTGGCGAGTTCGAGAGCTCTGAGAAAGACTCGTATTTGTCTTGTGAGTATCTTGGTTTCCTGGAATGAAAAGATTTATGATTCAACTAATCGTCTTCAACTTTAACAAGAAGATATTTTGGTGTTTAATATAATTATAATGATGGTATATATCTATATATAGATTACTATCTAAAGACAGTTTCTGGTCATTATCTACTATCTGAAATTACAACCAGATGGATATGAGCCTTGTTCCAAGGTAATCTATGTAGATAAGGGTCTCTTTTGGCTGTAGGTATACATATATCAGGTTGGTATTTTTTAGCAATAGTTCACATTGGGGTTTCCATCTATATATGGACAGTGAACTAACTTATCTTTTCAATCTTGCTGTTTCAACTAAGGTCGAGCAAATCAAAGATGTTTACTTGGAGGCCTGAAATTCTCAGTAGCAGCCGACAGTCTGGATTTGTGCTCGGTTGATGACAATAGGGGATTAAGTGGGACTTAATAATCACTGCGAAATGTGCGTGTGCTATAGATACGTCTCTGCCGAACCCTTCAGGGAAACACGGCGTGATCCTATGTTTTATGTTTATGATAAAGATAGTGTGTCAACTCACTTGTTCTGCAAAGCCTTTAGCAAGAAGGACATCTGCTGGTGGTACTGGTACCGCCTGCTGCCAGGGGGGCACTGCTCTGGTAGCACACACTTGCCTTGCCTGTAAGTCTTTGTGTAAGAGTCGCGAATCGAGCGCCATCGCTTCTGCACCTCTTTACCTGAAGACAAGAGAAAGTGAAGTTGTAATATAGATTTCTATCACACAATCGTACAATTTTAGAGAATGGTTATACATATAGCAAGACATCACGCCTGTGAAGTTTGGTATAGCCTAGTAAGAAGAAAGAAAGAAAATTAATTGATTTGAACCAGGTTAGTAATTGTTGTAGTAATTCCATGTTCAATATTGCCATCCACTTCTTCTTTTCAAACACATGATGGTGAAGAAGGGTGACTTTTGAAGGCTGTCTTTTGTTCTTAATCCGCGAATGTAGCTACATTTTCTTACGTTTTTTGATATAATATGCCTTTAGGTAGTTCCAGATTGTATGTTGATTAAAAATAATTAAATAACATATGATTCGCGATTGTATCAGACATAGCTTTACCGTTTTATAATAATTGAAATCATGAATACAACTGTCTTAGTTCTTTGAATGTCATTAAATTACTTTTTCATGATATAGTAATTCAATGGGAATAATTGATGATTTTAATTCTATAAATACATACATGTTAAAGTCGCATCATCATCATCATCATATCAGCCGAAAGACGTCCACTGCTGGACATAAGCCTCCCCCAAAAGGGGGGGATTTACCATAATCGCCACGCTTGGCAGGCGGGTTGGCGATCGCAGTATGGTGGTAAAAGGCTTAGAGAACGCTGCTGCCCGTTCTCTAGTAAGTTCCTTAGTCGCCTCCTACGACACCCACTGGAAGAAATGGGATGGTGCTATTCTTTTACGCCCGGACACCACACGGGACTTTACGCCCGGACACCACACGGGACACGCCCGGACACCACACGGGACTCTAAAGTACTAAAGTCGCATACCTATCATATTTTGTTCGACATACGACCTGACACTGCGCATCAAATTCCAAAAAACGTAAGAATATTTGACGCGAGCTACCTTATCCCATCCTCCATAATGTCAAATTTCCAAAGTGTTTTAATAATTTGGTTGAGAATTATCACTTCAATTTAGAACTGATATTTAGATTGAAACTGAGTATTTAGTCACCCCAAAATGGTGCAAACTATATTTCTACAAAGTCGTGTTTCGTTTAACATTTTCAGTAGTTTCAAATTCCAACTGTCGAGTTTCTCTGGCATTGAAATGTTAATGAATCTATTACTTATCGTATTACTTAGACGCAGTCTGCCTGACGTCACGCACGACTAACTTATTATTGGAAATAGTATTTGGTAGTCTTGCGTTGCAATTGCAACTTGCCACCTCTTACAAATGTAACCCAAACATTAAACGAATTATGTTATTCAATAGGACTTACTACCACTTATATAATAGTGTTCAGATTTAAGGGCTTATAAATTTTGCACACACCATTTTACCCCACATTTTTTTCTTAACCAAACACGAAAATAAAACAGTTTCAAGATACCTCACAATAACAATAATTCGATAAGACAAAACATTTAAAAGTCAGAAAGCAAGCGAGGTCGCTTGTTGGCCGGACGAGTCAAGTTGAAGGCCGTAGATAAACATAATAATGTACATGGCTACGATATTGTTTTGTATGAAGCGTTCAAGAACGTAAGTATGCGTTTTTTCTTGTATCCTCTTAGTACGGGATAGGGGTACCCATGGGGAGAGTTCTGGGGCCCGCGTTAGTAATGAAAAGCTGTCTATGAATGAAGAGTAGCCTTAGAATTTAGCAGAATATAGTCGGATACATTTGAGTAAGGAACACGGTTATTGTTATTTTTGAAAACACTGGTTCAGAAACGTTTTCAGGAATAGTGAATGATAAATTGGCTCAGCAAATAAGACAAAAATCCTTCAAAATGGTGTAGGCTAGTATTAATTTAGTTCTTGTTTCTCGTTTCATGTGACCAGTAAGTCTAGCCATATGTAATCCTAGAGAATCAAGTTTATTATTCAACGTTTTTCTATTGAAAAATAAAGGCTTAATTTTTTGCTTTTTGCAAATTAACATCGACCTTTGGCTTTCGAGAGTTTTCGTTAACAAATAGCAAGTTTTGAAGGACTTTTTGATGTTAAAAGTAATGTGTGAAGAACATTTTAATTCCTGACAGTTTAATTTTTTTTTATTTGTCATTCGTATTACTTCAAGATATTTTTATGCAGTAAAGTATTTTTTTTTAACTATAATATCTATAAATGAACCTTCAAATCTTTATAGGAGAGTTGTGAGTTATTAAAAATAATAATGGATCTAATTTAATTATTTTACGCGTGAAATGAAAATAAAACGTTCGCAAAAAAATCACTACGCACTGTTGATAAAATATTTTCCAACCGATAAAACCAGCCGCCATTTTAATCATCGAACTCTAAATTCAAAATACAAAACAGACAGTTGTCAGCACCGTGCGCAGTGGGAGCAACATTACATAACAAAAGCAGGTGTGTTTGCGTTATGTTGGCACTACTATCGGTTACTATCGCACGATTGATATAGGTATGTACCTACTTATCTAATAACGAAGTTATGTGATAAAATAAAATCGGTATTTCACTCGATTATATCGAAAATAGTTGGTTTTACGATGCTTTGTACAAAATAATGACCGTTAAGAATGACCTTGGGTGATCGCTAATATAGCAAGCGCGAGATTTCACATTTATAAATTAGGTGAGTAGGTGCAGTTGGTAGCACGGTTTTCTTATAAATTAGGCCATTCGATTGTTTTGTAAGTAAACGCGTATCGCGGTATTAAAAATTATAGTGGAACGGTATTATAGTGAAACAATTGACTTCGTTTTGTATTTTACTTTTGTATATATTTTTTTACTTTAGCCTTTCACACTCTTTTACTTCGACGCTGTTATGAGAAACCCGCGTTTTAGTTGTTTACGAAAATGTTTAAAGGATTTAAATTCATTCTATCCTTTTCCCAAAAATAATTTTCTCAGCTTTGTCTTTCATTTTTTTTTTTCGATTTCAGATTAAGTACCTACCTACGTACCGTTTTCCAATATTATTATTTTTTGTATGGCGTCTCGTAGGTCAACCAAGGCGATGGTCGGCTGCTTAACCGGGTATGTCTGTGAGTGCCTCAATAAATTAAAGGCTCCAGCCAGGGCATTCTGTTTTCCTAACATAATTTCCCTAACCATGATTTGCTCACTCTATTTCATCATAATCATATGTTTGATTGATAACTCACATAGCCATTACACACCGTTTGTCCATCTCAATGCAATTTTTTTGGCGTATGCGATGTCGGTTCATAAGCTCGACCTAGTTGCAAGCTTGCAAATTGCTTCTGAATAATATCAGGGGGCAATACACGTAGGTATCTTTATGAACGTTCGCATTTGAATTTCGATGTCAATCCGTCAAAATACCTCTTATAATTTACCTACATTTTGAAAAGTATATTACTGTCGCTGATATGAATAAATTAGCGACGATAAAATACTTTTCAAAATGTAATAAAATACTTTCACTTTACTTTCGTAAACACGAGATTGCGGCTAGATTTTGAATGCAAGTGTCTTAAGTTTTACGGGGTGAGGGGAATGGAGACAGGATTTTTAACTGACAGTTTTAACTTTTAACGCTGTCAGGTTTTTTTTTCATTTACTTTTTCTCTTTGTAGGTACTTATAGATATTTTGGAGTATTTCCATTTTTACACATATTTTTTTTAATGCATATAAGAGTACCTACACACGGTACTTTAATTTTTTTTACAAAAAAAATGTCTCTTTGTTTGTTCCGGCTAATCTCCGTAACGGCTGCACCGCTTTTGACGGGATTTTTTCTGACAGATAGCTGATGTTATAACGAGTAACATAGGAATTTTGTCCCGGGAGCACATTCCCGTGGGATAATTTCCGAAATTCACGCGTGCGAAGCCGCGGGGACAGCTAGTAATAAGTATTTTTGTTGTACTTAAAGAAAAACAGTTTGCCAAAAGGGCTCTACATCGTCGTATTGGTTACGTATGCGACATCGCAAAGGTTGACTGTGGGCGTCTTGTGAAACGTGAGCTTATAATTAGTTTGAGTTGCTTAACGAACGCTAGAGGTGGTGATTTGTTTCTCATTATTTAAGAGTAATTCTAACGGTCTAGTATACACTATACTGGCTTACTTTAAAAGCATTAGCATCCTTACAGAAGATGAAACTGATCATGAGATAATGAATGTGAAAAATGTAAACTAAAAACATAGCTGCTGATTTGATGGAAAGGTATTGTACCTATTTGTTATATCAGCCAAACTTCCGCAATGTCTGAAGTCTCGCCTCTATAGCCAGTGTGGTTTGCCCACCGTGACTTACGGTGCTGAGACGTGGACACTCACGCAGGAGACTGTGTACAGGATGAGAGTTATACAGAGAGCCATGAATCGTTTCATGCTTGGCATCCGGCTAACAGACCGAGTTCCAAACAACGAGATACGAAAACGTACGAAGGTCTTCGATGGCACGAGCCCGAATGAGCCAGCGAGATGAGCAAATGACATTGTTGCTTTCACGGGCAAAACCTGGATGAGGCTGGCACAGGAGCCAATGCCCATCTGTGGGTATAGTCGGGCTTTGGTTGACGATGATTGTATTTTTGTATTAAACAACAGTATTTTTTAATGTTTCAGTGTTGATCCCACAGCAACAGTTGTTTGTATGGATGAGTATTTTAGCCAAAGGATGCCAATTGATACAAAGTCAGCCGGTATAAGACGTTATTTTTGATAGCGTTAAAATAAGTTGAACCACCTGCTGTTACGTTAGTCAAAGGCGAGGCAGTGACATTCAAAAACCATGACTCAGATGACTCAAAACAGTGGAAACATCTATGTTGGCTTATTGCTCGACTCGCACGAATTAACTCGCCCTAATCGGGCGAATCGTCACTTTTAAATTAAGGCGCAGACAGCCGACTTCTAAGGACTTTTTATTGAAGATCACGTCTAAACGTCTTATGTATTTGAAAAAATTATATGTGAAACTAGACAATTGTCTTCGTCATTTGATATATGAATGTTTTAAATAATATTTTATTAACATAATGTAATTAATTGGTAAAGTAATGTCTATCGCGGACATAAAAACGATAATCACGCAAAATCTATCGGGTGTATTTCCATGAAACTTTCACCATCTAAATGACAATTTAATCACCCAAAATTTAGTATAGGGTTTTTCTTTGAATTGTGTTTGATAAAACAACATGGGTTGTTTTTCGAAAAACTTGATGCGCGTTGAGGCGGGGTCTCTTGCGAACGACGGGCGGCAGTGCATCGCTGCAGGTAGCTGTCATCTATCGTCGCCTTAAGTATGCAATATTTTTTATAGGCGACTTGCACGAAGTTAATATATTTGTGGGCGAATCGACAATTCCAGAAAAGTGTATTCGGCATCTGGCACGTTTTGTATTTTTTTATGTAAGTGGCTACTGAAGTCATTGTACCTTTTCCTTAACTTTTCGTTGGTTCTTTAACGTTTTATTGAAAACGTGCCAGGTGCCTAATACGCATTTCTAGCATTGTCGATTCGCCCAAAAATCAAATAAACTTTTTGCGAGTCGCCTGTAGAAAATGGGATTACTACTATTAAAATTTAAAACTACTACTACTAAAAGGTACTATTTAAAAGTGATGATTCGCTCGATTCGGGCGAGTTAAATTCGTGCGAATCGACTAATAAGCCCCTATCTTACCTCCACAACAAGAACGCCATGAATCACATTATTTAGTAAGGTGTTATATTCTCAACTCAAGATAATTGATTCAGTTACTGACATTATTAATTTAAAATAAAATAAAAAAACCAAGAAAAGGGTGAGATATTTTTCTGATAGGTAACCAATAGGATAAGTGAAAAAAATGTAGTAAAATAAGTAGTATTTTTTGATAAGTAAGCAACAAATTTGGGTGTAATTTTTTTTGTCTATTAAAAAAACCGTGTTAAAGATTAAAAAAAAACAACATAAATAAATTAAAAAAATATATATATATGAGTATATACCCATTAAAATTTTACCCACTAGAACCCCATGAAGCATTTTATTTAGTTAGGTGTTATGTTCTCAACTCAAGATACTTTAATAAATTCATAGAAACTCGTAAAACATTTTTTTATTAGGTGACAAATAGGATAACATTTTTTTTTTGTGAAAAATAAACATATTTCTATGTATTTTTATATTATATTCTATTTTTGTCCTCATACTTAGTAGATGAATGATTGCAATATTTTGTGTCTGTTAGAAAAAACGTATTATCTATAATAAAAACCCAGAATAAATAAAGCAAAACAAAATATACGCATTCAAATTCTCCCCACTGCATGCTTGCAGATCTCTTTGCGAGTGAACTAAATGCGTTACTTCGACGCCGACGTCCCTGACCGTTCGCACGACACTTGAGCGCTGAATCACCGACCTATTCACGCTGACTGCATAACCCAATCAGTTTATTAACTAATTTTATCTTTACTATACTGTGCCTGAATTCTCTATGACCACTTAACGATTTCTTACTCGTAACCACGTCAATCACACACGACACGAAATCTGCTAAAATCGTATTAATAATATCAACAAATTGTCTTGGAACATACAGAATATGACATTTCGATTGTTTGAATGTAGTAAGATTCCGCGGGCAATCATTATAACGATACAGAATTAGGGCCCTGAATTGGGGCCCTGGTTATTAATAATCTGTCCTACATCATTGTGACGATTTATGAACACAATTTATATTACAAGTGATTGTGTATTTGACTTTTTAAGGTTTTAAATTAAAACTACTAGATTGTTGAAAAAAATTCAAAACTAATAAATTAAAGTACCTACTGTAGTGTGCTGTACCTACAGACTGTAGTCTGACAACCAGTCTTACCAAGGGGTATCGTATTACCCCGTAACTTGATTATGGAGCTCAGATAGCCAGTCGCTCCATGTAAAATACTGGTATTCAGCTGCGTCCGGTTAGACAGGAAGCCGACTCCTTCCTGTCTAACCGGATGCACACTTGGGAAAAGGCTAGGCAGATGCTGATGACTGAAGTGTGTAAACAAAACTTTGTCTTGTGTTTCCGGAATTCAGTTGTTTTAGAAAACGTTTTTATTTTTCAGATTTTAGTTATAAGTAGTACCTACCCCACATCAATTCCAAATTTCATCATCCTTGGGGTCAAAACAATTCATATTTATGCGATAGCAGCAATCGCGCTTGATTTTCTATAATTTTTTGAAGAGTTCCGTTGTCTGTCTCCAAAACGCATCACCAGCACCCTAATTGCGTAACTCACGATTCATCATAATCTGTATCGTTTTGAAACGGATTGTTAAACCATTGCTTCATATGTTCGAAAAATGTGTCCGTTCGACAACATAAATAACGCAATGAATATTGTTTAACTGTGAAGACGAAACCAATTATGATCAATCGTGAGTTACGCAATTAGGGTGCAGATCTATATGAAATTTAAATGGGACCATTTCGGAATAAACCCATTTCGAACAAAAAAAGAATTTTGCAAATTCGTCTATATACAGGGTAAGTTTTTATCCAGTGCGCAAACTGTTACCAGGAATTCAGTATATCATTCTAGACCCCCTAGCGCAGAAATTTTTCGCCGGTTATTAAAACAAAAATCAGCTGTTTCATAGAAAAGTACAATACCAACGCGGTCAAAGTGTATGGAACAGCTGATTTTTTTTTTCTATAACCGCCGAAAAATGTCTGCGCTGGGAGTCTAGTATGATATGCTGAATTCATGGTTACAATTTGCGCACTGGATAAAAACTTTTCCTGTATATGACGGCGTTATAACATACCTAGAAAAAATTATAAACATGTCGAATTGATAATCTCCTTCTTTTTGAAGTCGGTTTAAAAAAACCATATTACCGGGTTTAAAACCGCTTTTTTATATTTTTTCCTTTAGCTATTTAGTATATTTTGTGAAGAAAAAGAAGCCAAAAATTATACCAGAAATCTAATCATAATTAAGTATTAAATAAATAATTTTAACATGCTTTATAGTATACCTAGTAACTTTAAAATAACTAAACCATTCATTTTAGATTGGACAACACTAGTTTTGTGGAATGTGAATCGCGCTCCAAAGGGTATTATCATACATATTGTATTGGCATTAAAATCTTGTTCCATGATCCATTTAGTTTATAGTTATAAAAATGTTACATCGAGGTGATGTAGGTTATTTCAATATTGGAACATTTTGGATTCACGTTTCTACGCAATGGGCTTTAGCTTGGGGTTTTAACTTGAAAGCTGTAACTGTTATTTATAATAACATCTAGCAAAGACACTGCAGAGGGGCTATACAGGGTGCCAGGGATATCCACGTGCAACCTGATTCCATAGATTCAATATTATGATTCTGCCAAGCCAAGAAATTTTTCGTAGGTTATTAAAAAAATATTGCTCGCCCTAAATTTCGACCACGCCACTTTTCTAACAAACGGTTGACTTCTTTTTTTACCGAGTAAACACTTTTATCATAAACAGCTGACATTATTTTTACCGATGAAAAATTTCTAAGTCTTTTTAAAGGTGTATGTAATGGTTTTTTTATTTGGTACGAACAAAATAGTTAACGAAGTCTTAAACTTGTAACATTCCGATCCCGCACCCTAATTTCGTAACTCACGATTAATCATAATCGGTTTCAATTTGACAGTTCAACAGAATTCATTGCGATATTTACGTTATTGAGCAGACACATTTTTCGAACACAATTAGGGTGCTGTGGAATTTTTAAAATTTATCATGTTGCTTCTATCTAGATATTCTCATACCCAATGCACCACTTTAAATAAACAATTAATTGAATTCAATATAAATTTAAAATAATGAAACAATCCAAAACTGGAACATTTACGAAGAAACGGTAAAACCAGTCTCAATCTCAACTGAAACAAGATGTTGGACATTCGGTTTGTATAAAAATCACTTTAGCATACTCGTTGAATTATTTAATTGATTAAGAATTAATGTATTTTAAAATTTTATTTGAAGAGCAACGTCAGATTACACGAAAGGAAGACTTATTGACAATTTTGGATAGAATAGTAAGTAACTTTACAATTAAGCAATTACAACTGATTACCTAACTAAAACTGTGCTTTCAGGAAAAAAATGCAAACAAAAAGTTATACCTAATAAGTGAGTAATATTGGTTTAATTTCAGCAAATAAGTGACTCATTTCTAGAAGTTCCAAGCCAGAAGTAAAGTGGCGAAAGCACCATATAACACGATTCTTGCCGACTTCCCTTCGGTGATTCGCATCAGCAACTCTACCGCTATTGAAAAATTTCACGTCAATAGTGTCTACTATTGGAAAAAAATATAGTTACACTACGGGTATTTAAATTCACCATAACATTCAAACAACAAAAACGCTTATTTTTAGATTTGTATTACAATAAAAAAACAACCTGGCACCAAAACGTGATAATCCGGAACTAAAAATTCGTACAACAGTGATCCCGTAATGATGTCACTTTAGGTCACGTGGCACCGCTTGATATGGACGACAGCAAGCCGCTGTACGACGGGTTATGTATGACAGAGATAGATATAGAAAAATGCGTCAGCGAGGACGAGATGGAGGAATATTGCACATTTTATTTGGTTTTTAGCGGTTCAATTTTTTCTTTTCTTTACATTCCTATATTAATTTAAGAATGACAGTAAGTATTCTTTATTGATAAGTCAGTAAGTTAAAGCCGACTTCGCTTCGGCTTCTCTCTTAGAAAAATTGACACCTCGCCGCTGGAAGGTAATTCCGTAACACACATAGTCGGAATGGTTTTTATTTTGACAGTTCAACAACATTCATTGCGTTAGTTACGTTGCTGAGCAGACAAACTTTTCGTATGAAGCAATGAATTTGCAATATCCTTCAAAATGTTTTAAGTCCGGCACCCTAATTGCGTAACTCACGATTCATCATAATCTGTATATTTTGAAACGGATTGTTAAACCATTGCTTCTTAAGTTCGAAAAATGTGTCTGTTCGACAACATAAATAACGCAATGAATATTGTTTAACTGTGAAGACGAAACCAATTATGATCAATCGTGAGTTACGCAATTAGGGTGCTGATTGGAAGTGTGTTAGGGTAGTAAAATTAGGGAGCGCACTTTGCACAGTGAACGGTCACTGTGCAAAGTGCGCTTTTACTTCAAAAAGAAACCGCATTGCTATTCTGTAATCAGCTCACCGCGTGAAGTGAGCGTGGAGTGAGCTGTCAGTGTCATTTCTCCTGGTGCTTGGTCAATCCCTAGCATCAGTGGGATGACACTGACATGTTACTCCACGCTCATTTCACGCGGTGAGATGGTTACAGAATCGACATGCAGGACTTATGTAAATTAATTTCCTTGCGAGGGAATTTTATTAAAATGTATAAGAGTGAGTGATATTTGAGATCTTACACGTGGCAACCGCTCGAGAGTTTGATGGAGCTTGGATACTTGTAGGACTGTATCTATGATTCTATACAAACAGGATTACAGTCTTACTACCTATCAGGACCCTTTTTTGTGCTTAGTCTTTTTCGTGCCACTGCATTGACTTCTGCTATGACTCAGGATCCATGGATGATGAACCTATTTTACATTTCCAGGTACAATTCGGTTCATAAACTCATCCCTGTTTTGACTACTTACACAGATCCAAAAAAAATCGGAAACTCTCGAAACGCTGCTGTTTTAGAAGTGGTCTGAGCATTTTCTTCCCGATCGACTTGGTTATCCAAATCTGAAAGGGTAAAGGCTCATACACACTATGCCGGCGGTCATGCTGCCAACAAGGCCGGCGGCATACTCGGTTTCTGCGGCAAGTGCCGGGGGCCTAATAACACCTGCAGCATACCGCAAGGCCTAGTGTGTGTAGGAGCCTTAAAGAATCGATTGCTTTTTATTAAAAAATACATCTCGCAGGTCGACCTACGAGGTTGTCTGCTGCTTAACCGGACTTGCCTGTGACTGCCTCAATAAATTAACGTCTCCAGCCAGGGTTTAACCCCTCAAGTGTCAAAGGAACACCAAGTGTGCATAAGAAAAAGTGCTCGAAGTGTCGACGGAACACCATGTGTGCATATTGTCCCGGCTCCCAATGGACGACGGTATTTTACGTTTATTTAAAATACCGACAATATGCACACATGGTGCTCCGTTGACACTTCGAGCACTTTTTCTTATGCACACTTGGTGTTCCGTTGACACTCGAGGAGGAGGCCATATTATCTTTAAACAGTGTCGTTATGAACGATAATAGATCTTATTGCAATATCATACGGGTTAAAATCTGTTTTAATATATTCGAATAATAAACGTTCAAGCGTATTTCGTAAAACAGCAAATAAAATCTTATAAAATTTTATACTGACTATTTAATCATAAATAATGCATCACTGAATGCAGTTTGGCATTTGAAATTTTATAGTATAATTATAATTGTTATTGAAGGGATAAACTGCTTTTAAATATAATTAGGAGGTGACTTTGATGATTTTTTTGATGCATTAAAGTGTGTTTTTCTTTTAAAATTATTTATTTAATCCAATATGTTACAGTTTTATTTTTACACATCACCTGTTTAATTATGCTTTGAGTTCCATCACTGTATGCAAAAACGACTTTAAAATATTATGTATTTTTCGCTTTCAAAAATAATTTACGGTTGAAGAGATACACTGTTTTAAAAAACCACCTTTTTCACCGTTTTCAAGAAATCTCCGCCATAAAAACGTAAAAACTAACCGACTACACGCCAAGGGCACCCCCTGTGGCATACGGATCGGCTAAGGGCGTTACTGGAAGAGGGCAGCTAAGGGACGGGCTAGACCGGAATGAAGTTAACCGATTGGAGTAAAACTTAGTATTGTTCTTTATAGCGTGACGATAGCAATCTAAATACAGGCAGCCCAGAATTCCAACACCCTGGACTTACCCTTATCGCCAAGATCTGTCACCCGAAACACGGTGACGCAGGGTTTGCTGCTGCTGCCTAAGGCATAAGGCATAAGAATACTATCCACCAAGTGCACAAACGTGATCAACCTTAGTTTTCATAATTGTATTGAGTTACAAAGTAGTGACAGGTAAAAATAACTACCTACCCTCTGTTTCCCCTCCATTCCGCGAACTTTTTGACCTCCCCTCGTAGAATATATAAAAATAGCATTACTCTGAAGTTCCTCGAAGGTATAGGCCTCCGAACTTTAAGGAAATTCCTACCAGTGTGATGAAATAAAACGAAAATGTTTATTTCTGTTAGTAGAGAGTTGAGCTTCAACGACACGTGGCGCTGGTATTTCCTAGATGACTAATCCCTGAGAAGAAATGCCGTAGCACACTAAGGTCATGGTCACTTTCAAGTCCAAACATTTACGTTACTAAGAAGTGCGAGTCAAGTTGTGTTTAAGTCACAATTTTAGAGGGCAAGGATATTGCCACAGCAGTGGTGGCCCATGAGTGGTATCGGCCGCGACTTACGTGTTGTAGGTCGTGAGTTCGAACCCAGACAGGCGCTTTACTTTGTGTAAATTATTTCATCACCACTGCTCTCAAAACGGTGAAGGAAAACATCGTGAGGAAACCGGCATGTCCTAGAACAAAAAATTCGAAGAAATGTGACATCTACCAACCCGCACTGGGCCCGCGTGGTGGATTACGGCCTAATCCCTCTCACCGAGAGGAGGCCTGTGTCCCAGCAGTGGGAACATTATAGGCTGATGATGATGAAGGATATTGCCATTAACCGGGCACAGGTCTAGAATTTAGGGTACTTCTGAGAAATGCAAAAATCTTTGCGAGACACGGCGATCTAACTCAGGTTCCCAAGTTTAGCTGAGTCGGTGCAGTAGACCAAAAAGACAGTCCATCACGGATCTCTCACGTTTAGCTGCCTCGCAAGCGATCAGCAAAAGGGCAGTTCTTAGTATTCAAAATTAACAGTTAACCCTCTGCCATCAGGGATGCGGGTTGTTCGAAAGAGATACCATCGCCCCTGGCACACAGGCAACTGAGGGAACACGGGTGGGTTTTAGTCAGTCAAAGTCTGACACGCCCTCTTGCTCCACCCAGTGCGGGAAAAGTAATTTGATGATTTCCCACAATCAAAAAAAAAAAACCTTGCTAGCAATCTTGCTAAAAAGTTAATCAGTTAACTATTTAGATACATTTTCGAATAAGTACATGGTGGGTTTTAGTCAGTCTGACACGCCCTCCTGCTACACCCAATGCGGGAAAAGTAATTTGATAATTTCCCAGCATCAAAAAAAAAAAGACCCTGCTAGCAATCTTGCTGAAAAGTTAATCTGTTAACTATTTAGATATATTTTCGAATAAGTACATGGTACCCTTTTTCAACCTAAATGGACAGGGTGAATCTGAAAACTCAAATAAACTTTGACGTGGCGGTTACATGGCAGATTAAAAGCCTATTAGAGAAATAATACGTCGATCGTGCAACTTCACCTTGACCGACTCTTATATTTTCGGGGGCTGCAGTCAAGCAAAAGGGCTCGGACGTGGGTCTACGTCAGAAAGTCGTACATTTCCGGTCAGCGTAAGTTGGAAACATGCTTTGGCCCAGATCAGCATTCATCATTCCCTAGCCTTAATTCAAATTTATTTGGGATGTGTTTTTCTTCCATACCTACTTCATGCGTTGGCTTAGACCAGAAGTGAAATAATAAAAAAAACTTTTCGAAAGAAAACTGATTAGGCAAACAAATATTAAAAAAAAAAAAACTATCATTGTAAATAGTGAGTAGCGAAACCTATTATTGTTATAGGTACAGCAATTAATAATTCTTCATCATCATCGTCATTTCAGCCGATAGACGTCCACTGCTGGACAAAGGCCTCTCCCAAGCTCCGCCACTTCGACCAGTTCTATGCTCCCCGCATCTAGCGGATTTCTATCTAATTATTAATTAAATAACACGAATGTACAGTCGCCAGCAGGTCAAGCTATCCCAAACTGTCAATTTTTTCCAATTGAACATAAACCTTATTCCTTTGTGATAAAGTTGAAAAACTATCAAACAAAGACAGATTGGAGTAGCTTGATGTGCTGGCCTCTGTACAACTGGTAAAACCACAAAAGATAAGCAGTTAAAAAAGAAAAAAAAAAAACAAGGCTACGTAACGGAAATCATTTAGAATAACCCAACCTTCTCGGAGGTCGTATTTAAAATACAAAAAAACTTTTTACCTATTTATTTCTCGTTAAATCAAAATGGCGTATTGTTGTTACCAAAGACAATAACGAATTGGTAATTAGTTTATTTGATAACAAATTGTTTTAACGACTTGTGTAAACTAAGGACGTAAATAGATTTCTTTAGCATTGAAACGGTGATGCAATAATAAACTATATTTCGATGTAGGTATTGTTTCATCTAGCGAAATCGTTCTAAAATATCATGAAGGATGAGTGTAAGTAATTGAAATAACAAAAAACTTGAAAAGTGGTCACTAGTCATAATTTTGAACCACTTTTACTAAGGGACCAACACTGAAGCTCGAAAAAGAAAAAACTACCTACTGTTCCATAATATATATACCTATACGAGTTCAGTGAACATGAATGTATGGATCAGCTGTTTTTTTGTAAGTACAATGCGCAGACACAATTTATCGAACCGAGGAACTACTGACCCATCCCAACACCCAGTGCCAGAGCGAACGGAGCTTCTGACCAGGCCACCAACTTGTTGGAGTGCCCTACGTGCCCGTTCACCTGCACCTCGGATGACCTAAAGAATGCCACTGATGCCGCAATTAACATTGCCACATAATGGGCTCAAACTATTAAAAAAAAAGAGTGTACGAGTACCATCGAAACGAAAAGAAGTTGTTTTTTTTTCTAGCATCCAGGTTTATTTTTCATTCATTCATGACCAAGGACTGTTTCTAAAATGAACAGTATCAGTAATGAGAAGTTAGACTAAAACTAAGTAACAAACATTTAAAGACCTATTTCACTCAACTGTCTCATATTTAAACAGGACAACGACCAGTGTTGCCAGCCGGGTCTTCTAAAAAGTTACCTGACATGGATAAAAAAGAAACCTTTTAGTGTGAAAAATAACCTTTCATTTTTTTCCACCATAACATTAAAAGTGGATACACAAAAACATACAAAAATAGTTAATTTTGTAAAACCCCATTTGTAAGTTTGCATTTACAAACTATTTCATGTAATTTGTAAGTGGCATAAAAAGGATAGAAACGTACCTAACCTACTGATTGAAGAACTTCTTTCAAAGAATCATTTTAAAATGTTTTGTATAAATATGTACAGACGCCAGCAGGTCAAGCTATCCTAAACTGTGAAATTTTCCCAATTGATTATGAACCTTATTCCTTTGTGATAAAGTTGAAAACTATCAAATAAATTTGACAGATTGGGGTAGCTTGATGTGCTGGCCTCTGTACATCAATACATACCTGCGCCTTCCCCATCCTTATTATTTTTGAACCGACGAAAAAACGGAGGAGGTTACTCAATTCGACGCGTATATTTTTTTATTGATCTTAGTTTTGACCAATGAGCGCGCGCCAAAACACGGACGAACTTGAACAAGAACGAATCTGTCCGATTGAGCGAGCGAGTAACCGAAAAGTGTTATTGGAATACATTAGTGCGAAAGAGCCGGACTAGTTTTTTTATTATTAAGAGTTGTCAGGAGTTTTACTAGCCAATATTGGCAACATTGCGTTCCTTTTCAAGTAAGAAACTAATAATATTCTACAAATTCCGCAAAATCACCTAAAAGTAACCTTTCGAGTCGTGTAACCTAGAAATAACCTGAGGGAGTTAAAAATCACCTAAACGGTTACAAAAGTAACCTCCTGGCAACGCTGACAACGACTAAACGAGCTCGACTGAAAGCGCTGAACATTTATTTCATTGCTATCGACACAGATAATGCCTGCAGCGGCAAATGGGATGACACGACGATGGTACAAAATGGCGCGAACAGGATCTATGGCACGACGAACGTCATTGTGAATGTATTCGCGGCGTTGCTTGTAAAGAGAACTGTCAAATTCAATAAGTAGATTTCAATATGTTCTCTATTTCATTAACGGTTCTCTATTTTAATTTCATAAAGCAAGCATCGTTAGTCTAGTGGTCGCAAACGCTAGTTCTGCTGAGCATGAGATCCTGCAGGCTTAGCACGAGCACCGATTTGTTGATGGAAGAATAGACATGAGTATTAACTAAATGATGTACAAACAATAGGAGAAGATAGCTATGTTTTTCTATTAATTATCACAGTTATGCGTTCTGACGAATCATGATTTTATAGATAATCGTATAGGTAGGTAGAGAGTTTGTTGTCAGTGTGATTTTGACAGTTTGGGAAGAAATATTCTTCTGAAATAGTCTACATTTTTAAGGACCTAGACAAAGATCGTCAGAAACTAAAGTCAAAATTACAGATTGTAATTGTGTTGTTGTTTATGTGTGAGTGAGTTGTACGGTGCATGTTAACGCACGCTGTGTTTGAAGGGATAAGGTCTATAATTGATTGTGTAGTAAGTTCTGATTTATAAATTGCGAGTGTGAGCGCGACTTCGTATCTATTGGTATTATATTTTACTAAATTGTATGTGTAGGTAGTTGTGTAGGGAGCTGTAGTAGGGAGCAAGTGGAGACACCGGGTTTCGATACATTTTCAACTAGGTACTGGGCATATCTCCTTCTTTCTTATAAGTATCTATGATTTTCGAGTCTGGAGACCAGCACCCTAATTGCGTAACTCACGATTGATCATAATTGGTTTCGTCTTCACAGTTAAACAATATTCATTGCGTTATTTATGTTGTCGAACGGACACATTTTTCCAACATATGAAGCAATGGTTTAACAATCCGTTTCAAAACGATACAAATTATGATGAATCGTGAGTTACGCAATTAGGGTGCCGGATTATATTCTGGATTTATCCCTGGTTCATGACAAAAGACTCGCCCCTCACTCGCTCTTATACGGGACTTAAATGTACCTAACTTGCGAAATGTGGGTTTAAGTAGGTACTATGAGTACACCTCTGCCCAACCCTTCAGGATTTACAGGCGTGATGAAGTTACGTTTATGAAATCAAGCCATTAAAGTGTTTACTTTTCGAGGAATGATCTCGGCGTACGAATGTACTCGTGACGTCACGAGCCCTTCACGTGGAGAGCTTGAAGGACGTCTGCGAATCCGTTCCTATTTTCTGATGGGAAGTATTCTCGGAAAATTGTTTTAAACTTTTCTTTGAGAAATATATTAGGTATTTCTAGTTAAAGTATTCCGGTTTGTGTAACTGATGTTGAAGAGAATTTTTCTTAGAAAGTATTACTTGGGCTAAACAATTTCTCGTGTAACCTGGGTGCGTTTAGGTATTTACTTACACAAATCTCGTATATATATATATACCCGGAATTAGGGTTGCCATACGTCCGGAATTTTCCGGACATGTCCGGTAATGTTGGTCTGTGTCCGGAATGCGGAGGGAATCCTAAGCCGACCGGAATTTCTACAATTTAATGAAAGAGTGATTTTTTTCTTTTAGAAATCAAAATGTAACAATCAACATTGTATGTTATTATTAATTTTAATGTCATTAAATATATTTACAAGAAAGTCAGAAATTTTCATCAAATGTCCGGAATTTCGATAATTTGATCTGGCAACCCTACCCGGAATATATACAGCAGTACCGGGTATATACGAGATTATCAAAAGCCAGTGGTAAGCAGGCACTTTGTGTAAATTATTTCATGACCACTGCTCTCAAAACAGTGAAGAAAAAATGGTGTGGAAACCGGCATGTTCTAGAACCAAAACCTTGAAGACATGACATCTTCCAACTCGCACTGGGCCTGCCTGCGTGGTGGATTACGGTACGGCCCACTCGCGCTCACGTAGAGGAGGCCTGTGTCCCAGTAGTGGGAACGTTATAGTCTGATTATGCTATACAGGATAAGTTTTTATCCAGTGCGCAAATTTTAACCATGAATTCAGCATATCATTCTAGAGCCCCTAGCGCAGAAATTTTATTTCTGCGGTAGGGGGGGCGGGGTCTAGAATGATATGCTGAATTCATGGTTAAAATTTGCGCACTGGATAAAAACTTTTCCTGTATATAGGTACATACCTAGGCAATTTATTAAAGACTAGCTACCCCGACCCACCTCGCCGACGTCTCGCTTCGAAACGCCTGCCCGTGCTAGTACTTCATATTCGTGACTTTTTTCTTTTTGCTCGGCTCTTAAGGGCCCTAGCGTGATGTTATATAGCCTATAGCCTTCCTCGATAAATGGGCTATCCAACACTAAAAGAATATTTCAATTCGAAACAGTAGTTCCTGAGATTAGCGCGTTCAAGCAAACAAACTCTTCTGCTTTATATATTAGTATAGAAGTATAGATGTGTATTGCGCAGGAATCGAAACAGTAACCCACAGTGCAGAAGCTATTCGGTTAGGGCTCCCACACATAAACACGATACGACGACGCAACGTGCCACGGCACGGCAACGTGACATGGAAGAAAGAACCTTAACGCCTGAATAGATAAGGTCCTTTCTTCCATGTCACATTGCCGTGCCGTGGCACGTTGCGTCGTCGTAACGTGTTTATGTGTTTGAGCCCATATCCACTACGTCAACCGCCAATCAAAAAGGTTTCTTTTGTCAAACTAAAAATGTCACAAATTCATTTGACAATGTCATTAATATTCATAAATTATTTTAATTAATTAGCAATTCTAACCAAATTCACAAAATTCTTTGTGACATTCTAAATATGAAATAACAAAATGGCGGCGGGAGTCGCGTCACGCTACCTAATCAAGAAACGAACCGCAAACGTTTACAAACAATACTTGTACCTATCGCTACAAAAATATTTTTGTTATCACTGTTTACATGAACTAGCTTTTGCCCGCGATTTCGCTCACATGTAAGTCGTAAGAGCAGAGCAAAGTTTCATAAAATGTGGTGTATTGTCAAAAATTTAAATATTTTATTTCACATAAACCTGCATGGGCACTTAAGAAACGTCAGAAGCTAGGTGCACGGTTCCAATTTGTCGCTTCCTATGGAGAAGAGCCGGCAAGAAACTCCACGGTTACTCTTTTAAAAATAATTGACTTTTACAATGTTTTCAAATTACAGTGATAATAGATATGGGAGGACAGTGCAGGCCCAGGTACTCAAAGGAATAAAAATAAAGAACAGAAAATCGTCTACAAATCTACAGTCTGCAATTTTGTACAATATACTTATCCTTCCTCAAGAATTGGGCTATCAATTGCAAAAAAAATAATCTAATCCCGGCAGTTCCAGAGTTTAGCGCGTTCAAACAAACAAAATCTTTAGCTTTATTTATTAGTACCTATGGGTGTAGCCAATATATTTGAATGAATAATATTTTTTATTTTACACCTTTGTATTGTACCGATTGGTAACGGTTTTGATAATGACTACATTAACAAACAGTTGGCTTGTGAAAACAGCAGCTGCCATTTGGTTATTTCAAAAAGAAAACCGATTTTTTTTTCTTCGAAATTAGCAGTTTCATTCTGCAATTAATGTTTTATGTTTAAATACTACGTCATTAGCGTTTTGATTTATTGTTAGATAGATAAAATGTCAGTGGTCGTGTCTGCGGAGGTGGTTTTTTGATTCATAGAAGTAGAAAGAAACCAAAAAATATTTTAAAGATGTTTAAAAAATATTTTAAACTAGCTTACGCCCGCGGATTCGCCCGCGTGGAGGTCGGAATTTATTCCACGGGAACGTACTACCGGGATAAAAAGTATCCGATGAGTTATGTGTTAATCTATCTGTGTGCCCACTTTCATCCAAATCCCTTCAACCGTTTTTCCGTGATTAAGTAACACACATCCGAAAATCATCACAAACTTACACATTTCTAATATTATAGTAGGAATCTATTGATCGAAGGTAGGAATAGTAGGATTCAAAGTTCAAAATCAATGGTTGTGAAGTCATAATAATTTAAACGCTTATTTCCTTGTTTTTTTCCTTTATCATTATTATTTAACGCACAAAGTTTTTATAATATGGTATATGCCATGTTGCCAACGCCATGTTGAATACCAAAGTAGTAAATTCCCATGTTAAATAATGATAAATTTTAACGTAAAACTAACCACTATTTATATAATACATATTTGCAATACCAACATCAATGTGCTTTGGCGTCTTTATTATAATGTGTTGCGGTTAAAACACAATATAACTTGCAGAGCAACAATATAAAGCTATTAATTCAGAAAAAAAAAATACAATACAGAAAAAAAATCTACTGATTGGATTTTTAACGATTCTACGCTGGAAATACACCAAGTCATCAATATATTGAGAACTTCAGAAGGTGATTAAAATAACAGTGCTAATCGTGCGTCCACGGAGTAAGCAGAAGCTGATGTTGTATGAATCATCATTAAAATGGCATACGATAAGCTAGAAACGACTATCTAGTTCATAGCCAAAGTTTTGACAAAAATAGAGACACTATTACAAAATACAGGCATTTTTGTAGATAACCATGAAGATAAAAACAGTGAGAAAAAATTTGCTAAAGATCCGGAAGAGACGAGGAATTTCTAAAATAGAAAGCAAATATACATAGACTCTAGTGACTTAGTCTACGGTTTTTCATATAGTCAACAACTTTCTGGTTTAAACTTTTCCCGCTTTTGTTTTTAATACTAATGAAGCCTTTCCAAAAACATTTGTAAAGACACGCATACGCTGCGCAGTATGCAATCCAATAATTGTTATAAACACACTTGATGAGGTTAACATACGACCGTGTGGATTGCCACAAGAAAAGAGAAGCCTATACCCAGCACTGAGTGAAGTAAGGGTGTAAATGATGATGACAACTTCGATGAAGATCGCTTAGAAATATCTAATCAGCAGTTTGGTTTTTGAAATTGAAATCTTATATTTATTTCCCTTTTCAATAACATTCCTACAAAGGGCATTTAAATAGTAACCGGAAGAGTAATACGAAATTCTACTTATCGGACTGGACGCGAACTCGCTATAAATGCATCTGAGGTTATTAAAAATCAATACGCACCGACTAGTTTCTAAAAAGGACGTTTCAAACTAACGTGGTTCTATTCTCTATTTCCCGATGGGAATTTTAATTGAAATGAAATTGCACAGAGATAATTTTTTTTTGTTATTTCTTTATCCCGTCATATTTAATTTCAGGCTTTTATAGAGTCTGTCCATTCTTTCGTCAAGGTTTTATATACAACGCGTTAACTCAACATCAGAAACATTTTTGTTTTCTCGTGATCTTGGGCAATTTTAAACAGTAACTTAAATTTAGCGTTTTTTGCAACCAAATGATGTCCTTTACAATTTCGTCCTTTTCATGAACAGTTCCTCCTGAATGTACATATTTCTGCTTCCCAATCAAAATTGTATCTATGATATAATTTAATTTCCAGAAACCATCTTCAGATTTCAGGTAATATAGAACCATATTTAACAGTAAAACTAGATCTGCAGTCACGATTTCCATTTAACGGTCACTACTCGCAATAATGTTCGCTGAATTATATTAGAATCTTCATGTTTCCGTTTGGGACCGATGTTTTTGAAACTGTGCTTCTTAATTGCTTATAAAATCACTGGCTAGTTACTCAGGATCATAATATGTGGGTTATTTTTATACCTAAACATGAATTGGTAAACGTTATTCATCATTGACAATCTATAAACATCTCAAATTTAACAATACCGATTGAAATAGAGGTGTTAGTTGTTTCTATACTACCCAGTAAACCAAACACGAGATAGCCTAGAATCCTAGATAATGTTACATTATTAGCTGCGTACCTACCTACTAGTCTCGTCATTGAAACTATACTCAATAGCATTCTGTCATTGCAGCTATACCTTAACGATCGTCACACACATTATGTGAAGGGAAATTACAAACTTCCTGTAAAAGGGTTTTCCGCGGAGGGTGAAATAGATATCCAGGTATTGTCCACCGTACCGTACCATTTCTAATTACAGTTATTTAGTACAACGTAGCAAGAGGGATGACTAATAAGCCAATCAAGTAATTATAGCCGAATATTACAAAGTATTTTAAAGAATGGAACAGTTGTATTTAGGGGGGCAAACCTGGGTGGGGTTCGCCAGGCCAGGGAAAATGGGGACTGGCCTGCACTCACCAATGGATGAAACCAGTCTGCCAGAGATAATGATTATGATTTAATTTACGGCACAATCTGTGAAGTTCTTGACTTATTTTCCGATTTTAAATTCACTACAAAAGAGCATTTTCAAGGCTTCTCATCTCTATCCTCTGGGCTTTGCGCCAGTCAATAATAAATTTCCACAAGTTAGTACTTAACCATTTACGTCCATCAAGCTGCATTTTTTAGTTGGACTGGAGTTTGAAACTAGGGTTTAATTGATCAAGGTTCTTAGCGCAATTACATCTTCAATTAACACACTGAAAATGTCGATTTTTAATTAACACACTGAAAATGTCTTTAATTTTCTGATGTCTCATAATTACACAGTATATTGTTTTCTTACCACAGAAATGATAAACTGTAGTGGTCATTGAACCAGCAATGGACCTTGAAGTTAACAATTTGGAACACTTTGATAAGAACTCCATTACAAGAGTACATACACTTTAGACAAAGCCAGTACAAATAACTGGAAGTGATTAGTTATTATGTACTATCATTTGTAAGAAGTAATAAGTAATAAAAGTCAAATGCATTCGTGGCTAGCTAAGGCCATTCATGACTCGTAAAAGCTATATAAGACGTCTAAAATATTATACTTCTCTAGCTCTTCTAATGCATAGAACGCGATCTAGAGCCAGCAATGTAACGGTTTTACTTATTGAGTCTATAGCGTGAGAAAATAAAACATCATTTTGTTTATTCCTGCACTCAGAACTAACAAAGGAAGATCTTCCGTTTGCATTTGTTTAAATAATTTAACGGTTATCCAATGAAACGTGGTATATTGCGGAGCTAAAAGATATAGTCTAGAAATCTTTTCAGAGAACTGCTAGAGCGAGGAAATGTTTGAAATTAGTACGAATGCCCTTTTGTACGCGGTGGGAGAACGTGGGAGGGAGGGACGGCCCGCAGCTCGCAATATCAAATAAATGCATTCAACTACATAAGTATAAAAATACACTCCCAATTACAACTGACACAAATGTGTTTGTATAATCTGTAAGCATAAACATTGATGTCATTTAGTAAATACAGGTAGAAAGATACGTATTTATTAAATATCAAACAAAAGTAGCCGAGTATGTTCTAGACTCTTGGACGAGGAAAATTTTATAATGTTAACTGCTTTTTATTATTCTTTCATTTAAAAGTATAATGTATAACTTAACAATTTAATTCTCACATTAAATGACTACATGATTAAGTACTAAAATATACTTACTCATTTGCTTTTTCATGGCACGAAGCAGAGTTATTTAAATGCTGATTACAAATAATCAAATAAAACTTCATTTGCCACAGAGTCACTGCAATACCGCTTTATAAAACCGTCACTAAAGGCAAAAATGAAAGGAAACTTGCAATCAAACCACGACAATCAAAACAGGTAGGTACATTTTTTTAAATAACTCTGTCTTATTTTTCTTTTCAATTTATTTTTATACCTACTATTTATTGTCACTGGTCAATAAGAATTTCACTTCGCAAAAATTATGAGAATAACACTAAAAGTAAACTCGACGACACTGGCACAATGCACATCACAGTTGCAAAATTAGAAAGAAAAACAAAAGATTTGACAGCTATAAAATTCGCGGGAATCAAAATCAAATATGGCGTAAATATTTCAATTTATAAATTCGCGCTAGCCATTTCAATGGAACGCTATTACGGGCGTTCGATAAAGAATCTTACATTCAAATAATAAGCGCGTCGCGAGACTGCCGCAGCACTAGTCTGCCGTTGGTTATGGTTGGGTATGACTGAGGCTTCGGTCTGCGAAACGCTCGCCTCATACTACGATTTCAAAGTATATAAATAACCTCAGCCCGCTCTCTGTTCCGTCCGCATTTTAAGTAAATTAAATTGAAATATTTTCTGTGTCACTTTAATTCAAACTGAATAAAGCAGCGAGTAGGGACCATAATTTTGTAAAAAAAAAAAAACAATTATTGAGGAAACGTGCCGGTTTCATATTTATAGGTTTTCCTTTACTTAGCTAGCTATTAAATATGTTTTACTGCTGATATTGATTTAAAATGTAATTTATTTAAAGTAGGTATGTAGCTTAATAAAAAATCTATGCTACGCTACGTAAAGCACTTCATTAAAATTAAATGAAAACCAACTTATCTGCCATTATTTTTACCCGGGTTAGATGCAATTTTACACACATGTCCGTAATTTCGAGGCTCAATTGAATATTGATCGAATTAGGTTGCGAACGGATGGACAAAGAACGATTTAATAACGTTTCGTCGGTACCTATCGGTGTCCTAAAAACAGTTGCATGGTAGAAAATATATCGACGTGTAGCTTGACAGAGCGAATGCCGCCATATTGAATTTGTATAGGTATACCTGTTTAAGATAATTATCACCTATTGCAGTAAGTTTATATGGTTGGTTATGTTTATGTATTCATATTTTGGGGTTTTATTTGCAATTTGTGGCTCCTTTTGTCTGGTTATTGGTAATTAGGAGCATGTTTGTGAGGAACTGATTTTTTTTACAATATTTTCTAGACTGACGGTTACAGGATCACGAAAACATAAATATAATAATTGTGTCTAAATATTATTATGTCTCGCCAACAAGGATAATAAAAAAAGTGTTTTGTTAGAAGGAAAAAAAACATCAGGACATTAAAAAGAAGGATATAGGATAGTGCCTAGTGGGACACTGCAATTACGGTCTATCTTACCACTGCCTAGATGCGTAGGTACCTATGTTCCATTTTTGGTTAGGTGTTAGACGATCAAAACGGTTCTAACTCATAGAAAATCGCATGGGAATTATAACATTTTCGTTTATTCAAATGTAGGTATTAAAACTATAATCCATGAAATGGAATGCGTTACAAAAAATTAAAAGTTAGTTCAAGAGTTTTTGCAGCAGATGAGAATGTGTTTATTTCAAACTGAGAATGAGACCCAAAAACACCAAGACAAAAATTAAAAATACAAAACTTCTCACATAGCCCAGCAGGGCGAACATTTATAAGCTAATTTTGTTATGCTTTTCAAAAATAAATTTGGTTTGAGTTTAATATCAGGCGAGTCAATTAAACTGACTTGGCAGCAAACCCCACCAAACTAGTTGAATTAATATAAGCGAAACGTGTTGTCTATCAAGTCCCCTTTTAGTGGCTTTTGCAATAGTCGGATTTATGTCATTCAAGTTTGAGCATGGTACAGTTTAAAGTGTTGCTAACAAATTGTATGGTACGTGGAAGTGCTTGGATCATGTACCTACTTGGAAAATGTAAAAAAAAAAAAAAACACCCATTGCACACTTATTTTGAACATGTTTGTTTAATAAATACAAATAATTTTAAAACAGCAAAATTCACACGAATTTAAACGATCGGAACCCGTACTGATTATGGGAATTCTATTTGACAGTCCCCTTATGGCAGTTAATCAGAGGATTATGTTTCGCATTGGCGTTTTGGAACTCATCATCATCTGTCTACCACAGTCACAATTTATTTGAGGTCGCTTTGAACGATTGGGAACTCAACATTACCCTCCTGCAACTTAATCTTATTTATTTGAGGTCGCGTTGGACGTTTGGGACCTCATCATCATCTACCTAGCCCTATCACAATTTATTTGAGGTCGCTTTGAACGTTTGGGAGCTCAACATTATCCTCCTGTCACTTAATCTATTTATTTGAGGACGCATTGGATGTTTGGGAGCTCATCATCTTCCTACTACCACAATCACAATTTATCTGAGATCGCATTGAACATTTGGAAGGTCAGTATCATTTTCCTGCCACTATCCCATTTTTTTTGAGTTTGGTGCAACACGTCTTGGTCTTGCGATAACATATACTTATTTGCTCAACCATCTGTTCATAACAATAAAAACATGCACACAGGTGCAGCTGCTTCCAAACTCCCATCTCTATAACCGTCATCTCACATGTCTTCTTTCTCAGTCAAATCAACTCTAATTAATGTTTTAGTCAGACCAGAACTTTCATTGGGCCATGTCTTCCAGATCAATATTTAACACTGACCTCGTCACATGGTCCTCATTCCTCGACAAGACCTCACGTGTTTAAATTAATTTGAATGACTTAAAAACACTTTTCAAAAACGAATAGAATTCATTTTAATCTTTAATTTCACGTATAATTGCTTTTTTTTTCGTCCTTTTGCACAGTTAGCGTTAATATGGAAACTGGTTTTGGCGTGGCTTCTCTATCATAATAATTAACAACGACGTATAAACATTCTCAGGCTATGTTACTACATACATAGTTGCACGTAGACACGGAGAGACGAATTGAAGTGATAATGATCAAGGTGAGAAAATTCTTGAGAGAACCTAAATTCATTAGTCATGTACTCGTATGTATAGCGAAAAATGGTGAAGGCCACAGGTTATTGACAGCGGAAAATTATTCTGGGGCACAATTTGACGTTGTGTTGGACTCTTTTGTAAAGTCTGTGGTCATCATCTGCCAAGCTTTTCCCCATCTATGTTTAGGTCAGCTTCCAGTGTAACTGGATGCATACCAGTATTTTACATAGAGCGCCTGCCTGTCTGACCTCCGCAACTTAGTTGCTGAGTAATACAATACCCTTTGGTAAGACTGGTTGTCAGACTTTCGGGCTTCTGATGATCTGTAACGACTGTTAATGAATCACGAATGACCGCCACGCCGGGACCAATGGCTTAACGTGCTTGCCGAGACACGGAGGGATCTTGCTATGTAACGATGGTGATCCATCCACGGACTTATCGCGGCAAGCGTATGGCTGTTATTACTAAGCCACAAACTGTTGTGGTGGTGGTAGAATAAATAGAATTCAACCTGTGGTGTGTATGCCGCACGGTTAGTGGTAACCAGTATAAGCTGACCTCTTATTCAGTGCAAACTCCGCACTACGCTAGGTCGATCGCCGATTGTGACGCTTTGACCTTGAGCTGGTCAAGGTCAAAGTGTAACTATCGACGGTCGACTGTTCTCTGGTGAACTGGAAGCCGAGAAGGCGCCAATTGGACATCGGTTTACTCTCTTTTCGGCTTCTAATTCACTCAAATTCGTTATACACTGAATATTATTGAATTTGAAGTAATTTTCAAACCGAGTTTGTTTCACAATTAAAAAAAAAAACTAGCCCTCCTTTACACTGACTTATGAAAACCCTTCACACACGGATTTTCTTCACTTCGTACAAGGATCTTGTTTAAATGACATTGACAGGGGGCGCTGTTGGTGAACATTTGTAAATGGATAAGGCAGCTGTCAACACAAGCTAGCGTTACAAGGCGTGAGGTGGTTTTATTTTATTTTTGTAATAATTACGCATGTTCCTAAATACTCCGGCATTGAAAACCACTATTTTCCGAAATACTTACACTAAAATAAATTATAAGATTGTTCCATAAACGGTTAAACCTATTCGTAGATTTTCGAGGTTATGTCGGAAACATTTTGAAGAATTTGATTACGAGGAAATTCACTTTCCATGTCCATTAAAAATATTGAAATCACCGAAAATGACGAAATAGTGAAATTAAAATTAAATTAATAATAAAACCCAATTCATTAATGAACGAAATGTCAAATTAATTGTAGGCCGTAGGGACCTAGCTATGACTACGCCATCTACAATAGCTTTTCCCGATCTTCCCAATTGTAATAAAAAAACAAGATGGCGGCGTTGCGGCGTTAGTACAAATTTTCGCTACGCGGCAAAAACACCTGTAGCGTTGTAGGTATTTTTTTTAAATATTTATTTTTCTACGCACACAACAACATCTCTACGTCAATCGTTACATTAATATGCACCTCCTCTAACATACGCTTGGGAACTAAATGAAGAGTGAAGGATTAAGGTCATATTGCAGGACTGAATAAATTACCTTAGATTTCGCAGATAGTAACAAAATACTTGATGTAAATTTTACTGAATGAGGTTTATTTATAAAAATTGATTTAAGTAAGTAAAGAGACATTCAAAAGATAAATAGAGAAACTGACTGAATGACATATCAACACATAACTGAGACTAGCGGGACTAGGAACGTGACATTTTCGTCTCGACTTCCTTTTATAACGTAGGGTAGCACTAAGAATGGATTTGGGGAAATAAAAATATAAATACATAAATCAGTAATCTGAGTATGTAGGAATCTAATCGGCAAATAAGACGCCATATTTGAAAGTGCTACATTTTTTTCTACTGTTCAGTGTCCTTCAATAACACACAGTAGAAAATGGATAACAAGAATAATTACCTACAATGGTAACCCTAACCCTAAACTAGAAAGTGTCAAGAAGCTACTACTTGCAAGCATGAAGTTAAAAGAAAGGTTTTAAAGATATTTTCGCGGATTATTTTCTTTGTCCAGGTTCCCTTCCTCATCTTCTTACGGTGCTCCTTCACGGGCAATTTTTTGAGCAATTATTGCTCGGCAATACTAATGGATCAATCTGGATCAATTAAGTGGACCAATCTGGAGCAACAACAATAAATTTTATTGCAGATATGTTTCGGGAATATTGCTTCTGATTGCTCCCTAAACTTATTTCGTGAGTTGCCGAATATCCAATCGGTTTGGAAACGTTTAGTAAATATTCTTTCGATGTCGGTTGTAGGTATAACTACGTCAAGTTTTTGCGAGAGGAACCGGCTGGAGGCGGCAGGGGGGGGGTGGGGTATTGCCTAGTTTTTTAAGTTGCTCCATATTGCATGATATTGTGTGGCCGTATCTCTGGCAACAGGTTGCTTATATGTTGCTATTGCCCTAATTTGCCAGATGTAGTCGTGACGTCATAGTGGACGAGAATTGACCAGGATGGAGCAATTTCAGTTGCTCGTGTGAATGCACCGTTAGGAGAACATTAGACACTATCATATTATCTCTAGGATCAAATCTTTTATCCTACTCACAAATAAGTTATCTTAGAATCACTACATAGTTTACCTACTAGTATATCGGATCTATGATAAATTTTTTCCCTTCGGACGTTCTTTCTTAACACATCCGAACATTGGCAGAATTGTTGACTTCGGACCCTTGCCATAAGTCCCTGGAAGAACAGACCAGTCAGTTTAGCCGGACATTTGGATAAAAAGGCCGGACTAAAGTGGGGTGGAAATGAAGATTGGCGGGGCGGCGGGATACGTGTTGACGCAAAAAAATTACGAGTATACAGGAAAACGTCCACGCGAGCGAAGCCACTGGCAAAAGCTAGTTCGTTAATAAAAATTACAAGCAGGCCTAGACAAAATAAATTTCTGTTAGCGTTCACGCCAAACGTTACGCCTAAACGTATGGGAATGACATTACCTGCGGAAAGATTACGTCGTGTCCTTTCCGCAGGTAATGTCGTCATTCCCATAAATTTTGGCGTAGCGTTTGGCGTGAACGCTAACAGAAATTTATTTTGTCTCTGTTAATTAGCTGATTGCTCCTTCTATGACTTTCTTCCAAGGGCAAAAAATAATAACGAAGTTTAAATAGGCTGCCAAGTTTGGTATTCCCACAACATGTCCTGTGGGTGTGTTAATCACTTTCGACTTAAATGCCGCTAGACTGGTCAATGAGTCATTGCTTAAAACCAAGTTGCTCAGTTCAGACGAAACATTTCTTTTGAAGCAGGCCTAGACAAAATTTATTTTGTCTAGGCCAAATTTAGGCAAAATTTTTATTAACGAACTAGCTTTTGCCAGTGGCTTCGCTCGCGTGGACGTCGGTAATTATCCCACGGGATCGTACTACCGGGATAAAAAGTATCCTATGTGTTAATCCAGGTTATAAGCTACCTGCGTGCCGAAAAACGGATTCTAACGGATGGTAGATTATGATCTAATAAAATACTGATGCTTAGCCATTATGCAGGATAACATTTTAACCAGTGCGCAAACTTTAGCTTTTTTTTTTCTCAAAAAGAATCAGCTGTTCCATACATTTTGAGCGCGTAGGTATTGCAGTTTTCTATGTAACAGCTGTTTTTTTTTTTGTATAACCGACGAATGTTTTTTACTATAGGAATGATATGCTGAATTCATGGTTACAGTTTGCGCACTGGTTAAAAATTTATCCTGTATAGATAGGCTGGAAACCATTACCAGCCTATAATATTCCCACTGCTGGGACACAGGCGTCCTCTTTCGAGAGAGAGTGGGCGATCTACTAGGCGGGCTTATCGGTATAAACTGTAGACCAATGGAACTGGCTTGCTTTTTAAGCCGAATATAAACACGCTCATAGGCACGTGGGCTAACTTCACGATGATGCAACTCAAACTTTCGATAAGAAATCGGCAATCACTCTAATCGATACGTTGCCAAGGTTAAGCAACGTGGCCACGGTCAAGGATTTTAGATGTACATCCGATATTTACATATCGATAGATATTTATTAGATTAGTCACTGCTTTGATAAACGTAAAGTATGTGAAGTGAGTTTGCACATTTTATAAAAGAATGCAAAAATATGTTGTTTTTTTTTTAATTATTGTTCGGCGGATGCTAGGCCACAGGTTTGTAGCTAAGTAATACAGCCGCTCGGGTCGATAACGCTTGATGCGTTTAGTCCGTGAATGGGTGACTATCTTTACATATCAAGACAGACAGACCGTCGCTTCGGGTCGTCAGAAGCCCGAAACTGTGACGACCAGTCTTACCAAGGCGTATCGTGTCACCCAGAAACAGGGTTGTGGAGTCTGACCTCCACAACCCTGGCCAATACAACAACTGGCAAAACTGACAAATACTGGCATTCAGCTGTATCTGGTTGGACTGGAAGCCAACCACAAAATAATTGGGATAAGGCTAGGCAGATGATAGGAGGCCCTAGATGTAACTTATTGGTGATGTTCTTAAGAAAGGTTAGATTGCGTACTCGCAACCGGCGTGCGTGTATGACCAGAGGCCTTAGTGTGAGTTTAATTTAACCATCTCGATCAAACGCATAGAGCGCGTTCGGCGCTCCGATTGGTCCGTCACCAATTCAGGGCCTAAATGAAACTCACACGAAGGCCTCTGATATATAAACGAATATATAAGTAGTTGAGTAGTTTCAGCCCATGGGAAGAAGGCCTCGATTTATGTGTTTTTAGGGTTCCGTACCTCTAAAGGAAAAAACGAAACCCTTATAAGATCACTTTGTTGTCCGTCCGTCCGTCTGTCAAGACCGTTTTTCTCAGGAACGCGTGGAGGTATCAAACTGAAATTTCTATATGATACTTAGTTCTACTGTCCCTGGAAGCTGTAGAAAAATCAACCTTCTAAGTCAACGCAATCAAAAGATACAGCCATTTAGGCCGCAAAATTCCGCAAATTTTCGAAACTCGCACGGGAATCAAAACCTACAGGGTACTTCCCGTGAACTTAGAATCTTGAAATTTTGTACGAAGTCACGTCTTATAGTACAGATATAGGAAAAATTACGAAAACCGAAATTTTTTAGTTTCGTCATATAAAAAAAAAATATTTTTGAAAATTTTGAACTTTTACTTATATACCCACAGGTTTGTACGGAACCCTCGGTGCGCGAGTCCAACTCGCACTTGACCGGTTTTTTTTTTTATTATGATTTGATCTGTGGCCCTAGTGTGAGTTTTTTTTTACCAGATGGTTAAAAAAAACGGCTCGCCGATTGGCCCCTGGATTGGTGAAGGGTCAATCGGAGCGCCGAAAACGCTCGATGCATTTTTTTTTAAAGTTGGGAAATCATAAAATAACTTCTCCCGCTCCGGGTGAAGCAGGAGGGCGAATCAGACTTTTACTGACTTAAACCCACCCGTGTTCCCTCAATTGCCTGTGTGCCAGGGGCCACGGTATCTCTTTCGAACAACCCGCATCCCTGGCAGGCATCGCCCCTTGCAGACCCCAACAGTTGGTGCTGACATCTCTAACGGGCGATGTCTTTAGTACTTGTCATCCCTATTGTTAATTTATTTTTAGTATCGGCCGCATTTTGACCTTTCAAATAAATGTTTAAGTTAATTATAATTTTATTGTAGTATTATCCTTAAAGCCATGATGACGCATCTTTAGTATGCCTTTCGTTCCATAGGTTTTCAAGATTTGTACAGTTATAAACCGAATAAAGTACAGGTAAGACAGTTTTCCAAGCGGTACTGCTGAGCATGAGGTCTTATGCCCGGTACAGATTGGTGAAACGTAACATGAAATGTAACCCAAATGTGCCGACCAAACTTGTGCAATGCAACATGAAATGTAACACAATAACCATGCGAACTAGGCGCCAGCCCGCCAAGCTTGGCGATTATGGCAAAAACCCCCTTATGGGGGAGGCTTATGTCCAGCAGTGGACGTCTTTCGGCTGAAATGATGATGATGATGAAATATGCGAATTTGTTTCAATGTGTGTTATATTTCAAGTTACGTTTCACAATCTGTACCGGGCATTAGGGCCGAGTCCTGGGTCGGGCAAAGTCCTGGGTCGGGCAAAGTCTTATTGGGTTGCTCCATCTGGAATTTCTCAATAGCAGCCGGGGTTCTGGATTTGAGCCTGGTTGATGATGGCAATAGGCTCGCTCAACATTACATAGGACTAGAAACATAAGTGGCCAAATGTGGGTGTATTGCATGGTGTATACTATAGATACGAGTACACCTTTTTCTAACTCTTCGGGGAATACAGTTGTGATGTAATGTGTGCAGTTTATTCTAATTTTATGGAAGGTAAAGAAATAATTGTGCTTTCGTTAATCTGAATGAAGAAAATGCTAGTTATTTTTAAGTCATACGTAGCACCCTAAATGCGAGACACTCTCATTCCCAATCTGAATAATTTTGTGTTTTACGCATCGAAATACGAATAATTTCACGCGTAAATCAAGCTGTTTTGATAATTTTTATCTTGTCTCCTCATTATGTCTATTTTGAGAAACCGGTATTACTAACTTTGTATTATTAGTGGCTTGACTAAATTAACGCCAATGGCATGTCATGCTGTGCTACCCACGTCTATACCACATTTGAGCTCCCATACAATACTGTTCCTATGGCAGATTCAATATGACACTGAATTTGTAGGTAGGTTCGTGTATAATAAGGTTTGCATCCGAGAATATACCCATGTTAGCGGTCAAATTCCTACCAAAAAAGTTTTTCTAAATAGTTTTTTTTTTTTAGAATTGCTTTAAAGTTTCATCAAAGGCCGGCAAGAAACTCCACGGTTACCTTTAAAAACTACTGGCTTTAACAATGTTTTCAAATTACAGTGATAGTAGGTATGGGAGGACAGTGCAGGCCTAGGCAGGAATATGCGCCCTCGCGACCCTAGCCGCCGCAGGATACGGAGACGCCCTGGGAGTCGGGAATAAAAATAAAAAAAAAGGAGTGCAGGCCTGTCAATAAGTACCACGTACTTAGAGGAATGAAAATACAGAATAGAAAATCGTCTACAAATCTAGTCTGTAAGGCCTACAACGTTCTTCCTCACCGCCTGACGCAGGTCCTCACCGGACACGGTTGTTTCGGGAGGTTCCTGTTTCGGATAGGGCGGGAGGAAACGCCCGGGTGTTTCCACTGCGGAGATCGCCCTGAGAACACGGTGGAGCACACGGTGGCGGTCTGCCCTGCTTGGGCGGAGCACCGCCGTGTCCTCGTGGAGGCGATCGGCGGCGGCGATCTCTCGCGTCCGGCCCTGGTCCAGGCCATGGTACGGAGCGAGAGGGCATGGGGAGCCGTCACCTCCTTCAGCGAAGCAGTAATGCTCGCGAAGAGGGAGGCGGCGCACGTGAGGGAGAGGCAGCATATGCGCCCTCGCGACCCTAGCCGCCGCAGGATACGGAGACGCCCTGGGCGTCGGGAATCCCAGGCCGATTTCCGGCCACCGTAGGCATGAGCTTGCGGACGGCGAGTAATGGGTAGCTCGCTGTCCGGTAAGGACCAAGCCCAAGTCGACGGCGCGTTGTGTTCCACGCGCGCCTCAAAGAGATGTCAGCACAAAAAATGATGGGGCCAGCAAGGGCCGATGCCTGCCAGGGGTGCGGGTTTGTTCGAAAGAGATACCACAGCCCCTGGCATATGGGCTACACGGGTGGGTTTTAGTCAGTAAAGGTCTGACACGCCCTCCTGCTCCACCCAGAGCGGGAGAAGTTATTTGATGATTTCCCACCCAAAAAAAAAAGAAAAAAAAGGCCTACAACGTTCTCTCATTCACAATATGTAAAAGAATCTACATGAATAAAATGAACCTATTTGAACCAAGTGACATGATTTCCATGACAATCACTAAAAAATAGGCGATATAATTGATGTATAATGTCAAATAATGATGAGAATATGTCTGACAGTGTAAAAAATAAAATTGATAAAAAGAACATTGTAATTTGGGAGCAGTTAATAGACTTTCACATAGTTACGCTGTTAATGAGGTACCAGGGAAACCACATTTGCAGAAGGAATTAATGCCAAACTTCCCTCTCTTCAACGTAGTCTTTTATCTAGTTAGTAGTATTAGTAAGATAGGATATGCTTCATCAATTTTGCTTCATTCTTCTGCCTCAATCCTAATTTATTTGCGGTCGGCGCAACGTGTCTTTTACTTCCACACTTCTCTATTAGTCGTCATCTCCGTAGTCACACCCTTTCTAACCATATCATCATTCACAGTCTATCCATCGTTTCTTTGGTCTCCCCCTATTCTGGCCATCGACATTCATACTCAAAACTTCCCTCATTAATTCGTGTCACATGCCCATACCATGACAACCGATTTTCCTACAACTTTTCAGTTAACATACACACAAATACAAAGCTCATATCTACCGCTAGCTTATTTCTGTACCAATTTAGATTTTAATTGATAAACTACTGTTGCTTTATATTTTTATTTTCTGATTTTGTGGTCAGCCGTCACGGCTATTGATATCCGGGTCTATGCCAAGGAAAATTAATTGGTTTTCCTGTAGTTATATCTGTTTTTGGAAACATTTAATGGCCATTAGGTACGAATGACAGCCGGGACCAATGGCTTAACATGCTTTCCGAGGCAAGGAGGGGTCTCGGTATGAAGAGGTGGTCACCCATCCACGGACTGACAAGACCCTGTATTTGAGTATGGTGATCAAATACATGAGCGGCATAATGTCGACGTTTGCCACCGACACGTCGACGAGTACCACCAACACGCGTTGACGGCAGTTGAGAACGCCTGCAGTTGCTTCTGCCGTTTAAATAGGTTCATTTTATTTATGTAGATTAGTTTACATATTGTGAATGAGAGAACGTTGTAGGCCTTACAGACTGTAGATTTGTAGACGATTTTCTATTCTGTATTCGTCTAAGTACCTGGAACTTATTGACAGGCCTGCACTGTCCTCCCATACATTTTATCTCTGTAATTTGAAAACATTGTTAAAGCCAATTATTTTTAAAAGAGTAACCGTGGAGTTTCTTGCCGGCTCTTCTCCATAGGAAACAACAACTTGGAACCGTGCACCTAGTTTCTGACGTTTCATAAGTGCCCATGCAGGTTTATATGAAATAATATATTTGATTTTGTTGACGGTTGCCGTTCGTCTGTATGCACACTTAAATACGACTACACAAAGTAAGTTACAAAAACTACAGACCTCGAAGATAAAAAATATTTTCAATAGTGTACTTAAGTACCTACGCCCTATTAGTTGTTTCACCCACACTTGTACCTTTTATGGGCCTTTAGTCCATATTATGGTGTTAATAAAGATACTTACGAAAGTAATCGCTAACAATTTATTTGTTCCACAGAAAATTAAGATTATGAAACCATTAGGAATATTGATTAGTATAGTTAGTCATGTATTTAATTATTGCCTAGTGTAAATAGTTAGTTCTGTTAAATATTGTAAAATATGTGTGAGTTACTAGAAATTAAAATAAGATTTTTATTGAAAGATGTGTGTCTGTATAGAGATCCTGAGAACCCTCCTATCATGCTGAGATGAGACAAGCGTTCTTGGCCAGCACCCTAATTGCGTAACTCACGATTGATCATAATTGGTTTCGTCTTCACAGTTAAACAATATTCATTGCGTTATTTATGTTTGTCGAACAGACACATTTTTCGAACATATGAAGCAATGGTTTAACAATCCGTTTCAAAACGATACAGATTATTATGAATCGTGAGTTACGCAATTAGGGTGCGGGTCTTCTATTTTTGTTTTTATGATTTTGTTAGTTATAAATATTATAATGACCATTTTAAATGATGTAGTTTTATTTTGTTCGTGTCCCAAATACAAGCTTTCTTTTTTTTTCTTTCCTTCACAGTACCTACGTAAGCATATTTTCCTTTACTTTGTATTGAAAAATAAAATAAAATAAAAAACCACTGAAAACACCTAATTATTTAATAACCTAATAAGTATTAATAAATGTTTGAAGAAATCGTTAACGGCAAATTACAGTTACAAGTTTTTTTGTAATAAAAACGTATACAGAATACAGATAATGCATTAATTAAATAAATAATTTATGTTAATTGAATCTGCGAAGAGCAAGAGTTATAACTGTGAAGAAGTTATGAAGACGATGCATTTGTAAAACTCTCTACTTAATTATATTCTCAGAAAAACATTGCAATCAAGATGGGAATAGGGCTCATAGGGCTGACCCTTTTAATTATTCTGACGTTTTTGCCGGCAGTCTAAGGTTTAGTCGCAAGACAAATGACGATGCATCGAGCGCGTTCGGCGCTCCGATTGGTCCGTCACCAATCCAGAGCCAATCGGAGCGCCAAACGCGCTCGATGCGTTTGATCGAGATGGTAAAATGAAACTCACTCTAAGGCCTGTGAACTCTTGTACCTAACTAATTTACATAGTTATAGTTAGTTAACAGAAGTCTGAAATCAGCAACCCGTCTTTAGTAAGCATGGTGATAAATGACAAAAGATTTTATTTCTGTAAGTAGGTTTGTACAAGGGGGGCTTGTGGCTAAATAACAATAGCTGCACGGGTCGATCGGCCAGGTTAAGCTACGCTTGCCGCGGTCCGTGGATGGGTGGATGGGTATCTTTACATACCAAGACCCCTCCGTGCCTCGGAAAGCACAATAAGCCGTTGGTCCCGGCTATCATTTGTGGATCTTTGACAGTCGTTACGGGTCGTCAGAAGCCCGAAAGTCTGACAACCAGTCTTACCAAGGGGTATCGTATTACCCGAGATAGGCAGTCGTTCCATGTAAAATACTGGTATTCAGCTGCATCCGGTTAGACTGGAAGCCGACCCCAACATAGTTGGGAAAAGGCTAGGCAGATGATGAAGTATAGGTTTGTACAAACACTTTTACACGTCAATAATATTTTAACTACCGTTCCCAATCTGACTACTCTGAGCAGAAACGCCGAACAGACTCAAAGGTCTTTTTTAAAGTCCATAATGTTGGTGAGATCATGTGGATTGGTGTCTGAAATGGTCTTTTCAGTGCACGCATTTTTAAGATCAATACTCGTGCCTTCTTTGTATGAGAAGAGGCCTTGTCTCTGCAATTCCACTATAATATGCTGATATTCCTACTTTCCTACTAATATTATAAACTATCTTCCGCCCGCGGCATCGCCCGCATGGAAATCGGAAATTATTCCGCGGGAACGTACTACCGGGATAAAAAGTATCCTATGTGTTAATCTAGGTTATAATCTATCTGTGTGCCAAATTTCTTCCAAATCCATTCAGCAGTTTTTGCGAGAGAGATTAACAAATATCCATATATACAAACTTTCGCGTTTATACTCGTATTATTAGTAAGGATGTGAAAGTTTGGATGTTTGTTAATCAATCACGCAGAAACGGACCTAGACTAGACCTTATAACCTAGATTACCATTTGGATCCTCCATTGGACCTCCACACGGGCGAAGCCAGTGGCAAAAGCTAGTATTTAGTATAATATGGGTTCGTTGTAACTTGCATGTAACGAAGCAACATAGATTGGAGTGCTTTATCCATGACGCAAGGTTAAGTCGGCGCGGATATAATATGATACGCCAAATTTATTTTTCTGATAACATCGCACGTTGTTATGTTTTTAGTCATCATCATCTGCCTAGCCTTTTCCCAATCACGTTGGGGTCGGCTTCCAGTCTAACCGGATGCAGCTGAATACCAGCATTTTACATGGAGCGACTGCCTATCTGACCTCCACAACCCAGTTACTGGGTAATACGATACCCCTTGGTAAGACTGGTTGTCAGACTTTCGGGCTTCTGACGACCCGTAACGACTGTCAAAGATCCACAAATGACAGCCGGGACCAACGGCTTAACGTGCTTTCCGAGGCACGGAGGGGTCTTGGTATGTAAAGATGGCCACCCATCCACGGACCAACCGCGGCAAGCGTAGCTTAACCTGATCGATCGACCCGTGCGGCTTATGTTTTTAGTATTTACTAGATTTTTGTATCAATTAAAAATGTAGTAAGTACCGCAGTAATAAAAGTAGTATGATTTAATATTATCGTGGGTCATCAAGTGGGTATTTCACCCTACGTGATATTGTGCATCTTACAAAAAAATATTGTATTCGTTTTATAGAAACGAATTAGAAATAATGTAAGTACATGCCCTTGAATTGTTTAAAGTAAGTAATTAATACAGCCTATTTCGAGGTTTAAAAAAAGCAGAATAGTTATTACAAAAATATTATTAATATTATAAAATCAAGGCACTGACATAAACACCTCTTAATGATGAACATAATTTTCTAATTTAAAATAACACTAATTTGTTTATAAACGCGCTTTATTTAAATGTTACTAGATATATTACTGGTAGTTTAAAACAGTTAACCTCATATTTATAAACGCTACCTACTTAAAGTTAATAATGATTAGCGTCTCTTTAACCATACATTTTTGACGTTTGAACATCTCTTCTTCGTCTCTTCATCTCTCAACTTTAAGAAAGGTTTATAAATGTGGGGGTTAATGTTAAATTATAATGCTCCATAGTAAATTACTAACATTTTCATGATTATTGTATAGAATGAAGTCATTCTAACTTAACAGACAGCTGTGCTGCTGGACAGTTTGTTGCGCCACTACTTCCCAGCTAAAGCACTAGGAAGTGGCGAAGGGCGGGCGCGGCGTTTTGAGGACATGTATGTAAAGACGTTCAAAAAGTTTTTCACTGAGGCGAGTACAGATTTCAGAATAGATAATTATAAGAACTTTACCTTTGTACGTATGGGTGCTGTCTGTCTGTGTGTTACGCTTTCACGCCTAAACCGCTGAACTGATCGTCATGAAATTTGGTAGAGATATAGCCTGGGATATGGAGAAGGACGTAGGATACTTATTTACGCGAAGACCGACATTTACGCGGGCGAAGCCATGGGAAAAATCTAGTGGTTAAATAAATAAAGAACGACGTAAGTACCTAATTACATGTAATGGTTTTTTTTTACATTATTAGGAGAACTTGCCGGACAAGGAACTGATGAAATACAACTTCATGGAAATTGATCTACTAGAGTCTCGTGGCGACGGTCTGCTCGAGCCTTTAAGGTGACACTTGTCCACATTTTTTCCATACAAACTTCGGGAGGGTTTTACTCCACTGTCTAACTATGTACATAAAAAATTAAACATGGTATGGTTTTGTCTCGTTATTATTATTGTCTGTACGGAAACAGAATACTAAAATAAAAAGCTATTAAAAAGTTGTGAGCCAACAAAGATTCGTTTTCTTGCTAATTTAACCAACTTTGAGCGTGTTTGTAATAAAAGGAGTGTAAAATCTCGAAAACCAAGACGGTACCGACAAAGTTCAATTAACAATAACTTCAATAAACTTTATTGGTCATTGATTTATGCAGTGGTTTTTTCATAAAACCCGATCTTCTGAAGGACTTTTCTTAATTTTTTCGCGATTTTCTTGCCAAAAATGCTCCTGCATCTCACTCAATAACGTTGTGCGTGTAGACTAGAGTCTAACTGCTCACCACTGATACTATCTCTGTCGGGTACGAAGCCTGGTGAGACAGCGTGATTTTTAGCCAGGCCCACCAGTGAGTTCGAGCCCGCGCAAAGTGTGCCCTTAAGGCCCTGGTAATTTTGAATGTACTCATCGCATTGTCGTTGTGAGCGATAATTGTTCAGTGCAATTATCGCTCACAATGCAGATTAGCATTTGGAATTTTATAGTATATTTTTAATTACAATAATAATTGTTATTGAAGGGATAAACTGGTTTTAAAAATATTTAGAGGTGACTTTGATGATTTTTTTTGATGCATTAAAGTATGTTTAATTATGTTTTGAGTTCCATCACTGTATGCAAAAAAGACTTGTGAAAATATCAAATATTTTTTTGCTTTCAAAATTATTTACGGTTAAAGACATACACTGGTTTAAAAAACCACCTTTTTGAGCGTTTTCAAGAAATCACCGCCTTAAGTCATTAGTGAAAAAATACTTTTGAGTTTGGCTTACACCGATACACCTCTGCCTTCGCCTTCGTGTATTACTGGCATGATGTTATTGTCTCGTTTATAAGTTCCATTCAACGTCATCTTGTGTACGTTAGGTGTTGCACGTCGTCAGATAAATTCTGCGTAGCTGATGACTCATATTAATATGGTGATAGTTTAGCGACATGCTTGATATTCAAGATTGATTATACATACTTGCATTTAAGTACAGAGGCCAGCACATCAAGCTACCCCAATCTTTCAAATTTCTTTGATAGTTTTTCAACTTTATTGCAAAAACATAAGGTTCATGTTCAAATGGGAAAGTTTGACGGTTTGGGATAGTTTGATGTACTGGCGGTTCCGTGTGTTGCCGGACGTAAAAGAATAGCACCATCCCATCTCTTCCCGTGGGTGTCGTAGGAGGCGACTAAGGGACTTACTAGAGAATGGGCAGCAGCGTTCTCTATGCATTTTACCACCATACTGCGATCGCCAACCCGCCTGCCAAGCGTGGCGATTATGGCAAAACCCCCCTTTTGAGGGAGTCCTATGTCCAGCAGTGGACGTCTTTCTGCTGAAATGATGATGATAATGTACTGGCATCTGTAAGTATAATAAATAAGATAGATTTTAACTTTTCCTCAATTGTTTGTCTGCCTCGTTGGTCTAGTGGTCACAAGCGCTACAGCTGAGCATGTGGTCTTGGGTTCGATTCCCAGGTCATGCAGTGGGTTTACGTACGCATGTAAAAATATGGCAGTGGAATTTTCACGCGAGCAATGAGAAATTGAGAATGCAACAGAGTGCATCGCAGCGCGTCGAAGAAGATATTTGAGACGCGGTCTTATTATAAAATATCAAAGTGCGTCTTTTTCGCGCGTTGCATCTTCACTACACTGCTTAGGGGGCGGCGTCCATTTATTACGCGAAGCAATTTTGACAATTTTTCGACCCCCACCGTCAGGTGAGTTTTAATGTTAATCGTGAGATTTGGGTTGACCCTACCCGTGAGATATTTCAAAATGCGTTTTTTTAGTACAGAAACGTTCCTCTGTGCTTAGTTGCGAAGGATTTATGCGCTGTGTTTGACTGGCTCGGCTGGCCGATGGCGGTTTAACAATCGGGAGTTACTGCGCTACTTTGTGATGTTGCATAACCGCAATAAATATTATTTTCTAGTATTTAACCATATTGGTGGCAAAACCTGTTCAACCCGGTTTTCTCGCAATTTTACATAGGTAGTTTTTTTGCTGAAATTAAATAAATATTAGTTCCGTGATAATGGACTTGACGCCCCTCTGCTCCACGTGAGATTGGGTGAGATTCGACTTGACCCCCACCCCCCGAAACACCTCACGTAATTAATGGACGCCCCCTTAGCGCCGAGAGTTGAAAAACAGTGTTTATTCGACGGTGGTAGGATGCACTCTGTTAGATTCTCAACGCTCGGTCCAACGCCGAGAGATGAAAATCCATTGCGCGATGACGTCCCACCGCGACATTTTTACGTAAGTGCGAACATGGGCTATTGCTCCTCAATCTCACCCTGATAAGTTGCCGATGGGAAAGCCCATCGGCACAAAATAAAGAGAGTACAGAAGGCAATCACATGTATGTACTTCGATTTTCATACCTACGCTCGGCGGTCGCGCTAGGGTTGTCAACTTTCTAGCCGGGGATCGCGGAAGGCTTACTAGTTCCCGTGATCCCCGGCGTAAGTGAGAGACGGAACACCGGGGTGGTTTTAGTCAGTAAGAGTCTGACAGACCCCTCCGCCCTCCCTGGGGCGGAGGACATCCATGAGGATTTCCCCCGTTATCAAAAAAAAAAAAAGGGTTGTCAACTTTGGCTTATGCACAAAAAACTATTGTGGTAGTGGCACTCGTATTTAAGTATTTGCCATGATCACAATTAATCTCAACTCTAATAGTTATGATCGGCTGCGGGCGGCTCCGCGGGTGGCCCGGCCGGCTCGCCGAGCAGTTCTATCTTAACTATTTATAATGAGGAAGATGAGTGTATTTTTTAGCTTATAAGTACCTACTACAATAAATACCTAATATAAATTGTAAAAATACTACAAGGCCACAAAGTCATTTTCGCTTACCCACAACTAACTAGGTATTCTGTGTTACGTTAAAACGAACCATCGAAACACGAGAAAATACCTAGGTACTCACCTCTCTGGTCAACTCACTTAAAAAAAGTCAATTCACAGTATTTAAACAACCGTCCACTGAACAGTTATACTTAGTAACTTTTTTTGTTTCTTCGTTTTTGCATTTCACAGACGCGTGTCTCAGGGGATGGCACTCGCGCTCGCACTGGTCCCAACCGGTCCGAGATTTCGTGTCCGTGAGCGGTGTCTATGTGTGCTTTGCTCGAGCGCACTTTGTATGTAGATTGCCTTCTGTACCCTCTGTATTTTGTGCCATCGGGCACACGGCTCGTAAGGTAGGTAAGTACCTACATAGGTACTATATTTTATTTGTTTACCTGAGTTGGCCTGTGGATTGATGCAATAAACTGTGATGCTTACCTGTAACAAAAATAAAAACATTAATTTAATTATGTTATGAGATTTATAATAATTAAAAAGATTATAGTAAAGAAGTGTTCGCATTTTGCTAAAGGGTGTAACAGATCATAGAACTAATTTTAGTACAGTCAGCTGCATTAATATGAGACTTATTAATAAATTCACAATTCATTTTCGTAGAATACAAATGGCGGTTTAAGTGTCGTAGAATACAAAACATACGTATTCTATTTTTTTTTTAATGTTTAACTTTTCTGGGAAACTTAAAATAAGAACTTTGATTAGTAGCTTAAAACAAAAAATATTGATTAAAAAACTACCAACTTCCAGGAAAACACTACAAAGTGAAAAATAACTTTAATTCCGGAAGGCGGTGACAAAATAAATAAAATACATATCCAGTCTTTAATTTTTATAAATTTTTGAAGTTTTTATTTTTCACTTTCTAGTTAAGTATCGTACACACCAATTCAAAATTACATCATCCTTGGGGTCAAAACAATGCATAATTATTTATGCGATAGCAGCAATCGCGGTTGATTTGCTGTCATTTTTTGAAGACTTTGTCTGTCTCCGAAACTCATCATCGTATATGAAATTTATAAATGGTGGGACCATTTCGAAATAAACCCCTTTCGAACAAAAAGAATTTTTTTTTTCAAATCCGTCTATAAGTATGAACGATTTATTCCCCAACATAGGTACATAAAAAAACATGTCGAATTGATAACCTCCTTCTTTTTGAAGTCGGTTGATAACATTGGAGTGTCTATTTGTTATGTCAAAACACAACTTTTTACTAAATTTCTTAAAATTCGTTAAAAAAACTTTAATTTTTGTGTCTCTTTGTTCCGGCTTAACTCCGAAACGGCTAGATCGATTTTGACAGAACTTTCACTGGTAGATCACAGCTGAAGTTAAATCGGATTTTGTCCCCGTAAGAACACTCCTGTGGGATAATTTCCGACATCTACGCGGGCGAAACCGTGGACACAACTAGTACCTATATCATATAATCCGGGATCCGAAAGAATTCGCCTTTGTTTTCCTTGTTTTGACACTTTGTTCCTAATGGTCGCATGACACATGGAATAATTTTATAAACCACAGCTGAGTTTATGTTTTCCTTCCATTATTATTGCTTACTCTGGCTAAATGATAAAAACCACACGGGTTGATCAGACACGCTACGCTTGCCGCTGTCCGTTTGCGGATGGGTGACTATCGATCACATCATGCCTCACCAAGACGTTGAGCCATTGGTTGTTAGTCGTTACGGATAATCAGATACCCAAAAGTCTGACAACCAGTCTTAACAAGGGATATCGTGTTACCCAGTCACTGGGTTGTGCAGGTCAAATGGCATTTGCTCCTTGTAAAATATTGGTATTCTGGTAGCAGAATACCAATATTTTCTTTCTTTTACTATACGAAAAGGATGGTCCGATTGATTTATTATTTATTTTATGTACCAAAAGTTAACCTATCAAATACAGTCAACGTCAAGAGTAACTGATGATTTATAACACACTACTTATGATTTATTTATAACACTTTTATTATTATTCCTACAAACTATTTAAACTAAAACATTACAAGTAATTAAAACAATAATAAGCTCATGTAATATTTCGTGTCGCAATTCAGAAAATATTATTAAAGTTATGAATGGTAACATAGTATAGCACACTATTGTTGTACTGTACTCTATTATTATCTCGCCGGTTCTAATAAATCTGATATTATTGCTGACATACACTCGTGCTTACAGTCCGTAAGAAGTACTTGCCGACCGATTTCTATCAGTTCAATTATACTAGATTCGTGCCTATCAATTCCTGTTTGAAATAAATATTGCCCACTAGCTGTTGCCCGCGGTTTTACTCTTTATTGTGAAGAAACTACTTAATATGCCCGGATAAAATGTAGCCTATGTGTTAAAATAAGAGCTGGACTATCTATGTGCCAAGTTTCATCACAATATGTTCAGCCGTTTTTGCGTGATTCAGTAACAAACATTCAAATACGTTCACAAACTTTTACATGCGAGTTAAAAGCTGCAGGAGGTAAACCTAGAAAAGTAGCAAAGACGGCCGTGACTTTACTTGGCAATATTAAGTACTTGTGAGTGTGCCAAGTTTCATCACAATATGTTCAGCCGTTTTTGCGTGATTCAGTAACAAACATTCAAATACGTTCACAAACTTTTACATGCGAGTTAAAAGCTGCAGGAGGTAACCTAGAAAAGTAGCAAAGATGGCCGTGACTTTACTTGGCAATATTAAGTACTTGTGAGTGACTATACGAGTAGGCGAAGACCAAACGACGAATGGACTGTGTAAATATTATATGGCTAGAAAGGGTGACTACGGAGATGACTAATAGAGAAGTGTGGAAGAAAAAGATATGTTGCGAGAACCCCATAAAAGCAGGAGAATGAAGATGATGATGAGTAGGTACTAGGTACTAACGAGGTAACTAACATCTTTACACCGTAAGGACTATTATTGCTTGCAGCGCTCAACCCGTATAGTAACGCTTGCTAAAAGATGGTGGTCATCGTGTGTACGGGTACGGGTACTCATAGGTACTCTATGGAAAAGGGAGGATCCTCCGACCAGATGGGTGTTGTGTCTGGTGGACAACTGCCCAACGGTTGTGTTTTTTTTTTTTGGGAATGGCATCGCGAAGTTGGCCTTGAGAGGCCGTGACTTCTTAACCGAACTTTCCTGTGAAGGCATTTTTAGTGATACTAAAAGCATCCAGCCAGGGCATAAAACCTAATTACTAACTAGCAACTGCACGCTGAGGGCACCCCCTGTGTGGTACGGCGCTCCGCTCAGGGCGTCACTGGTGGGGGTACAGCAAGTGGGGACAGGCTGGATCAAAATATTTTCATTATTATTAACAATCGGGGAATTTAACTATACTTGCTCAGCTGCGGCTCGGGCTGGCACTTCAACGAGCAAGAGACGGTTGGGGGTCTCATCGTTAACTCGGGGTCTACGCGGGGTGCGAGGACCTCGGCGGCGAGGTCGGAATGAACCCAACGGTGGATATCGGGATGTATGAGTCTCGCGGTAAAATCTGCTTGCGAGATGTAGGATTTGTGTAAACTGTAACGTCAAGTCTTTAATGCGTAGTTCGCATGTGGCGTTGTATATGGCTCCACAATATATTTTGAGAAGGACGAGAATTTAAAACGCACTTTTTTAAATTATATTTTTTACATATTGACATTTTTGGGGCTTTCTTTGGAGGTCTCAAGTTCCGTTTGAACCTTAAAGTAAAATGATGTCAGAACTATGTAGGGCAACGATTCCTACTCACATTGAAAGATAAGCAATGTTATCTGTTTATCATTCTAACACGCACTATCCTACGTTACTTAGAAATAGATAAAAAAAAGGAGTGTAGAAATGTCTTACGTCGATCTTAAAATAAGGGAACCTTTAGCCACAAAAAGTTTATTTTTTTGTAGCTTATGTTTCGACACCGTTGATTTGGTACAGTCGGCGACAGAAGGCGCTAATCGTATCGGGATTTTTAATACTCACGTTTTTTATATTTATGAAGATAAAAAAATTGAGCAAATGGGGAAAGGAAAACTGTTCGAAATCAAAAATAAAATAGTATAACATTTTAGAGAATATTATAGGAATGGGTTACGTTTACGAAGTTTTTGGGTACCGTGTGGTGCCGGACGTTAAGAATAGCATCATCCCATCTCTTCCCGTGGGTGTCGTAGGAGGCGACTAAGGGACTTACTAGAGAATGGGCAGCAGCGTTCTCTATACATTTTACCACTATACTGCGATCGCCAACCCGCCTGCCAAGCGTGGCGATTATAGCAAAGGGAGGCTTATGTCCAGCAGTGGACATCTTCCGGCTGAAATGATGATGATGATGGGTTACGTTTGACCAAAACACATATTCAATAATAATTTTCAACGCTAAAAATTAATACGAATATACAAACCGCAACTTTTTTTTGAATACGCTAACATAATCCTCAGCAAGAAGTGTGTGTAAAGACGACTTGGGAACCAGTTTCAAGGTAATATTAAAATGATATCAATAAACTCATTAAAACCAATTTTTATTTGGCACAATTCACGATAAATATATTTTTGTTACATGATAGCTTGTTATAAACCGACTGCGGTGAAGAAAAAGCTTACTTACTAAGCGCATCCGTAGATTCAATAGGTACCTTAGAATAAGTGTTAATCTTATATTTAGAATTGTTTATATATTTTTTTAAAAAAATTCTCACATACAGAAAACAACAAGAATAATGTGCCCAAGATTTTGTTTTATCCAATTTGATTTAAATTAAAAGAGTGTCCGTGGAGTTTCTTGCCCGTTTTTCTCCGAAGGGATCTTCGTTTTGGAAACACCTAGCTTCAACTTTCCAACTCATCGACTTTTTGACAATTCAAAAGTGCCTGTAAATAGTTTTATTGAAATAAATACTTTCCATTTGTCCATTCCTTATCAAATCTGTTTAGTAAACTATCCTACATATACAGGGTTATTGGAAAAACACCAACAACCTCTTAGGAGGTCATTGTACTCATCATTATGAACAACTTCTACTATGGGACCAAACCCAAAATCGCAAAAAAAAAATCATCTGTTCCCTACATTTTGATGAGTTATACGAACATAAATGTAGGGAACAGCTGATTTTTTTTTTCGCGTTGTTCCCATAGTAAAAGTTGTTCATAATGATGAGTACAATTACCTCTTAAGAGGTTGTTGGTGTTTTACCAATAACCCTGTATAACCATTAAATGAAATTTAAATCGGCCAAGTGCGAGTCGGAGTCGCACAGAAGGGTTCCGTCCGTACCACAAGGCAAAAAACGCCGAGAAAAACACGTTTCTTGTATGGGAGACATTAAATACGAGTAAAATATTGGAAAAATAAAAACACTGATTGACGTCACGACTAATTTTAGTGGAACAAAAATAAACTACCGGTTTGCATTTTGAGTTAAGAATTTAATACGGAAATGTAAATCGGAATTAATGAAATAATTCCAATTTTCATTACAAAATGCGCGGCCTTGACAACAACTTGTCAGATATCCTAAAACTTTAAACCCACATAGGCTATACTAGCATAAGCATAATCAGCTATTGAAGTCCCCACTGCTGGGACACAGGCCTCTTCTCTCTGAGAGGGAACGAGCCATAATCCACCACGCGGGGTGTGGGTTGGTGGATGTCTGTTGTCTTCGAATTTTTGATTCTAGGACTTATGCCGGTTTCCACTGGGCCACTACTGCAGGCTTAGTACGCGAACCGTAGAGAGGCGTTTTGTCGACGGAAGAGTAGATAAAAATGACGTTTCCATGTAGACAGTTGATAGTTTTGAACCGAGAAATACAGATAAGTGATTTCTATTCTACGGTAGAGTAGAAATAGAAAGCGTCGTGCTAAAGGTGCGCTTAAACGAGCAACTAAAATTGCTCCATCTTGGGCAATTCTCGTCAAATATGACGTCACGACTACATCCAGCAATTTAGGGCAATGGCAACTTGTAGCAACCTGTTGCCAGAGATACGGCCACACAATATGGAGTAACTTAAAAACTAGGCAATCCGCCTCCCCCGCCGGCCGGTTCCTCTCGCAAAAACGAGATAGAAAGAAAATTTGCAAAAAAAAAAACAAACCGATTGGATATTCGGCAACTCATTCAATATATGGAGCAATCAGAAGCAATATCGCCGAAACACATCGGCAATTTATTGTTGCTGCTCCAGGTGGCTACACTTAATTGATTCAGATTGATTCATTAGTGTTGCCGAGCAAGAATTGCCAAAAAAGAGCACCTAAGCCTGCTGCTCCCCACTAAGTATATTACTGGCATTACAGTAAAAATAAGTAGGTAGTTAGACAGTTTGAAAATGGAATCCAGTCGTATTATCAATGGCGTGAGTCATTCGCGCAAAGCTGTCTCGCTGAGCTGTGAACCGACCGCCATTATGGATAGCGACTATGCACTGAGTTTTTGTTTTAAAATCATCATCATCATTTCAGCTGAAAGACGTCCACTGCTGGACATCGGCCTCCCCCAGGCTCCGGGGAGGGTTTGCCATAATCGCTACACTTGGCAGGCGGGTTGGCGATCGCAGTATGGTGGTAAAATGCATTGAGAACGTTGTTGCCCATTCTCTAGTAAGTCCCTTAGTCACCTACGACACCCACGAGAAGAATTTTTTTTTATTCAAATCCGTTCGGCCGTTTATGCGTGATTGAGTAACAAACATCCAAAAATCTAAATATATAAACATCTAAACATACAAACTTTCACAATAATAATATTGGTAGGAAGTAGGATAGAAGGACAATTAATTACCTAGAAAACTTCAAACGAAGTCGATCAAGGCGGTTATACAACAGCAAAGCTTAGGTATCTGCATTCTTACATAATTCACCCTTGAAAGTTACGCATAGAAAACCTACCCGCCACAGACTGCAGCAAAAGAGAAAAAAAAAGAATTCTCGAATATTTTTTTAGCCTTCGCGCGTCGGAGCTAATTTTTTCAATAGTCAGTTATGTTTTATCTGAGGAATAAATATGTCGGTTTGACAACTTTTGTATAGAAAATACCGTGTACCGACACATTTTTTTTTTTTTTTAAACTTATTTGACCATTGAAAAATCAGCTCTAAGTGAAATTGTATTAGCCGCAACAGACAGACAGGCAGACAAAAATTAAAAAAAAAAAAATGGTTTATGTACAGAGGCCAGCACATCAAGCTACCCCAATCTGTCAAATTTCTTTGATAGTTTTTCAACTTTATTACAAAGGAATAAGGTTTATGTTCAATTGGGAAAATTTGACAGTTTGGGATAGCTTGACCTGCTGGCGACTGTACCGTGTACACATCTGCATTTAGTAAAAAGCGAAAACAGACACTCTAATTTTATTTATCTGTTAAATTATTACTATATTTTTTACTTTAATCTATATAAATAAGAAGAAAAGTCCTGAGTTCCTGACTGACTGACTCATCAAAGCCCAGCCCAAACCCTTAGACTTAGAAAGCTGAAATTTTTCACAGACTTTCCCTTTATAATATAGACAAGGAATAAGGAAGGATTTTTCGAAATTCAATCACTAATAAATAGGGGATGAAAGTTCCGCGCGGACGAAACCGCTCGCAAAAGCTAGTTTTAAATAAAAAAAGAAAACTGAAAATATAAATTTGGTATTTTTGCTTCGACGTATTTTATTTTCTGGGTGCTGTAACTCTTGGAACTTCAAACATACATCTTGAGTCCTAGTTCCCACGTAGAGCGACAGATGGCGTTAGTATCTTTCAGATTATTTCAGATAACAGCACGTTAAAGCTTAAAACACACCTCTGTAGATTGCGTACGTTGAATATAATTATTATGATTGACTATTTACAAACTGTTCTTTTTAACCGACTTCAAAAACAGGAGGAGATTATATGTTCCACTGTATGTTTTTTTATGTATGTTCACCGATTTCTCCCTCATTCGTGGACCGATTCTCAAAATATTTTTTTTATTTGAAAGAGTATAGGTGGTCCCATTGGAACCAAGTCAGGATCTGATGATGGAATCCCAGGGAAATCGAGGGCAACCCTCAAATACACAAGAAATTAATAAATACATATCCAAAGTCAACACCCTCCAAAATTAATGTTATTTTTCAGTTTGTAGTGTTTTTCCGGAAGTCGGTTGTTTTTTTTTTGGTTTTTTTTTTCTCATTTTTGTTTACATTATCAACGTTAGTCATTTTTCCATAATAAGAGCAGTTTTATTTTCCAATAAATCGTGTTTATAACTCATTTATTGGCTTTATTAAATAATAGTTCTTTTTTGTGTAAAATCAATTTAATTACTTTCCTATTAATTATTAGACTTTTTTAACGGGAAAACAAAAATACTACAAACAGAATGTTGATATTGTTTAATATGATTTTTATATTGTAATAAAAATAAAATATTTAAATAATAATTAAATTTACCTTGAGTAAAATTAACAAATTTTCTTCTTTAATTTAAAATTTTATTCAAAACTATTTGAAGCTGATTGTACAATTTATTTTGCAGGATTTAAAAATACATCATCATCATCATTTCAGCCGAAAGAAGTCCACTGCTGAACATAGGCCTACCCCAAGCTTCGCCACTTCGACCGCATCTGTGCAAAACACATGCGAGGACATAGTTTCAATTAGTCACTTGACGAGACAATTAGTAATTATACAGGATAAGTTTTTATCCAGTGCGCAAATTTTAACCATGAATTCAGTATATCAAAAAAAAAACCAGCTGTTTCATAGAAAAGTGCAATACCTACGCGGTCAAAATGTATGGAACAGCTGATTTTTTTTTTGTATAACCGGCGAAAAATTTCTGCGGTCTAGAATGATATGCTGAATTCATGGTAAAAATTTGCGCACTGAATAAAAACTTTTCCTGTAGGCGTTGACTTTGGATATGTATTTTTTTTTTCACCGCCTTCCCAAATTAAAGTTATTTTTCACTTTTTCGTGTTTTCTTGAAGTCGATTGTAATTTTTTTGGAAAATGTTTTTATTTTTCACTTTTTAGTCATAGTAGGTACCTACTTTTGTTTTGTCGATAAAAAACGTTTATTAATTAATAGGAAAGTAATTAAACACGATTTGTTGGAAAGTAAAATTGCTCCTATTATGGAAAAATGACTAACGTTGCTAATGTAAATAACAATGAGAATTTTTTTTTGTTTTTTTTTTTATGGAAAGGACCTACCCCACACCAAAACAATGCATATTTATGCGATACCAGCAATCGCGGTTCATTTTCTATGACATGAGATATTTGCTGTAATTTTTTGAAGAGTTATTTTGTCTGTCTCCGAAACGCATCATCTGAGGGGCAATTCTACTAATTTTAAGAACGTTCACAGTCTGATCTCAGTGTCAATCTGTCAAAAATTCCTATACATTTTTGTCAAATTTTTGAATTTCGATTGTCGCCGAGATGACACTGCGAACGTTTTTAATTAGTAGATTGGCCTTCAGATCTGTATGAAATTTAAATAGGACCATTTCGGAATAGACCCCTTTTGAACAAAAAAAGAATATTATATATACCTATACACAAATGTCGAATTGATAACCTCTTTCTTTTTGAAGTCTGTTAAAAACACAAATTTATATTTATTTCAAACTCCCGCTTGCAGATTATTTAATTACACAAACCGCTATTTCTACAGGAAAAACTTAGTGTAAAGGGCAAAGTTTATTTAATAAGACGAATGCATGGAACTATTCCAACCCATTCATATTTCTTTCCGCCAAGTCACAAGAGGAAAATCAGCCTGTGACTTCACGCTATCAAAGGAGAACGCATTCTGATTTTATGATTATTATATCTACTATAGTCGGCTATCCATCAATAAAGGCTCCCGCAGACTGGCGCGACGCTACACTAGAAGAAAGTTCACGAAGTTTTCATAGAAATTGCTCTACTAGAGTCACGTCGCGTACTTGCGTCTGTCTGCGGGAGCCCTTAAATTAGTGTTAAAGAAAATAAGATTTTTTTCTTTATTATACATAGAATTATTATATTCAATTCTAGACGTCATAGACTCATCTCATCTCACAGAATTCCAAACATATTGAAATGATCGACTTCGTTGATCTTGAAGTTTGGATTTGGAACTTTTTTGAGCCGTAATTCCCCTATATGGGAAAAGCTCATACCACCGATTTTTAACGCGTTTCAGTGGCATTTTCGAATTTGTTGAATAGTTGTCCGACATACAGGTTTCTGAACAGGTTATACAAATATTCATGACAACGGAGACCCATTTTAACTTGCTCTTCAAAGCGTGGAATCTCAATGAGTACTTAAACAAAAATAACCCATCCAATAACTGACTGGGGCAAGCTTAATTTAACTTCGTTTCTGTTAACCACGAACCTCCCCTCCCTCCCGTTCTTATCATTACACGAACCTGCTCAGAAAATAATTTGTCATTTCCGCTGAAAATCTCAATGCAGGTAAGTATTACTGAGAACTATCTTGTGTACGAGTCGGCGTAAAGCGCTTTAAAGCAGCTATGTTGTACTGAGCTGGAAAATAAATTTTCTATGAAATGAAAATGGCTTATTTTATCCCTACTAATATTATAAATGCGAAAGTAACTCTGTCTGTCTGTCTGTCTGTCTGTCTGTTACGCTTTCACGCCTTAACCGCTGAACCGATCGTCATGAAATTTGGCCGAGACATAGCCTGGGATATGGGTAAGGACATAGGCTACTTTTTTACGCGATAACCGACATCCACGCGGGCGGAGCCGCGGGCAAAAGCTAGTGTTGCATAAACTATGAAAATACTAAATAATTTAGTTACTAGCTACATCACGCTATTCCAAACTGTCAAATGTTCCGAATTGAACATGAACCTTATGCTTTTGTTATAAAGTCGAAAAACTACTAAAGAAATTTGACAGATTGGGGTAGCTTGATGTGTTGCAGCTGGCCTCTGTACGTTCAGCGCAGAGCTGTAACGGTGTCACTATAACACCCAAATTTCGCCAGTTATGTCTTCATCATCATCATCATTTCAGAGAAACGACGTCCACTGCTGGACATAGGCGCGAAAATTCCACTGCGATATTTTTACATGCGTACGTAAACCCACTGCATGACCTGGGAATCGAACCCAAGACCACATGCTCAGCTGTAGCGCTTGTGACCACTAGACCAACGAGGCAGACAAACAATTGAGGAAAAGTTAAAATAATCTTATTTATTATACGCACAGACGCCAGTACATCATCATCATCATCATTTCAGCCGAAAGACGTCCACTGCTGGACATAGGCCTAAAAAGGGGGTTTTGCCATAATCGCCCCGCTTGGCAGGCGGGTTGGCGATCGCAGTATGGTGGTAAAATGCATAGAGAACGCTGCTGCCCATTCTCTAGTAAGTCCCTTAAGCGCCTCATACGACACCCACGGGAAGCGATGGGATAATGCTATTCTTTACGTCCGGTAACAAACGCGAACTAGTTAAATATGTCTTAGTGCCATGTAATAGAGGGCGAGCGTATTCCCATCAACAGGACATAATCCAAACTACTGGCTGCTACTCAGAAATAGGGTATTTTCCAATTTATTAAACACTATTCTAATTTGAAGATTGGGACGAAATATGTAACAGAAAAATAAAATAAAATTGATTAATATCCATTTTCTCAATTAAAAACGATTTAATTCAAACTTATTTCTCGTTGTTTTGAATTTACCGCCAAAACGCTCCTTACGATGTCTTCATCACGTGACGTCAACTTTGTGTAAACTAAAGTAAGTAGTTAGTAAGTAAACAAGTTAATGTCGAGTTTAAATACAGGATTTTTAATGGATAGACAGTGATATTACTGATTCAATTTAGTTTAAGCCACCTTGTGGAGCAGGACAAAAGGTACAGGATAAGGATTTCCAGTGCCTCTGTGCACAAATACTTCTAAAATTGCGCTAAACTAAGTATTTCTACCGATGCCGTTTACACAAAGCTGACGTCAGGATGTCACGTGATATAAAAGTCATCGTAAGGAGCGTTTTGGCGGTAAATTCAAAACAACGAAAAATAAATTTGATTTTAATCATTTTTAATTGAGAAAATGGATATAAATCAATTTATTTTTATTTTTCTGTCACATATTTCGTCCCAATCTTCACATTAAAATAGTTTTTAATAAATTGGAAAATACCCTATTCCAGATAGAAAAACTGAATAAAACTTTGCCTAACCTTGGAATTTATACCAGGACCTCGTGCTCAGAGGTAGCGCTATCGACCAGTGGACCAACGAGGCAGTCAGTCAGTAACATCCAAGATTAACGATATCCAAGATGAGTAAGTAAATATTCATTGAAAATGTCACATTGGCCCTTACCCGGATTTGCACCCACAATCCCGTGCGACGCGTGGACTTAGCGCTGAGCCATCACGACGACATTGAGAAAAACTATTGTATACTAAAAGTTTTGTTTAGAAATGTACGGGTAAGGTGAGTCAGTACCTAAGCTAAGTCCTACTTGACATTTTATAGCGTAGAAAATGTATTTTAAACTTATGTGAATCGGCTTCGAGGTCGTAAAATATTGAAGGAAACAACAAAACTATTAAGAACATGCTTTATCTGTAATTTACAACTTCTTAAGTATAAATAAAATATTTTTTTAGGAGGTCACGTTTTATACACAGGGCTGAGGTTTTTTTGCAACCGGCAACCCCTTTTGAAAAATAACTATAGCTCTGTAATTCATGTTTTGTCTGTAATGTACTATTTCTAAGTATAAATAAAATATTTTTTGTAGGTTAGGTGTTTTTATACAGGGTGGGATTATCTAACAACCCAAAAAATAAAAATTTCCTGTAGGTACCTTTAGCTTTAGTAATACTAACTTATTATTTAGAAATTAATTAAGTGTTGATTATATAAAGCCTGTTCAAACTTCAGAAGCGTGTAAAAAAAACTATATGAATGACATAGACCAGGGGTCGCCAACTTGCGGCTCGCGAGCCACATGCGGCTCTTTGGATGTGACGCTGCGGCTCCATTTTAGTTCCATACGCAAATATTATTATTCCCTTTACCTGGCGAACTATCAAATAAAAAAATAGTGAGTTTGCAAATGGTGTAGATTAGGCCACGCCCCTTTTCGGTCACCTTGCGTTTAAACCCCGATTTCGCGCAATTTTACTATGAAACTGTAGCGGCACTACAAAATAAATGCTTCGCAACAAATATCGAAAAACGCAAAAAGAGAAGTGGCGCCATCTACAATGCCACAGGTGAACTATTCTAAGAAATTCTACATCGCGCGGTCAGAGTTTACCACGACACTCGAACATATAGGCAACTGCCCGACATCAACTGTCGGGCAGTTGCCCACCAGACAATACCCGTCTGGTCGGAGGATCCTTCTTTTCCAACATAGATATGAGTGAACTTTACACCCTGCACCCTAATTGCGTAACTCACGATTCATCATAATCTGTATCGCTTTGAAACGGATTGTTAAACCATTGCTTCATATGTTCGAAAAATGTGTCTGTTCGACAACATAAATAACGCAATGAATATTGTTTAACTGTGAAGACGAAACCAATTATGATCAATCGTGAGTTACGCAATTAGGGTGCTGTTCCTCATACCTCTATAAAACCAATAATAACTGTGACTTCTTTCGTAATCTGTAGGACATTTAAAATTTTTGTTGCTCTTTAAAAACTTTAAAATTTTGTAAATTGTAATTTTTGACTCTTCCGACTCGAAAGGGTGCCGACCCCTGACATAGACGAGACTGTAAAGTACTCGTACTTACTATACAATCAAGGGACAAAAATTAAAATCAGCAAAACATCCTTCCTTCATCAATTCATCATACACGTAAGTACTACATAAATAAACTTTACTTGTGGGGTCAGTACAACTTTTAATCTGAATTAATGGCCTATTCATTCATTGTTCTACGGCAGTGTTGATACAAAAATATGTTCAACACTGCAGAAGACTGAATGCTGATGATTTTATTAATTACACATACACACTCAGCCTATTACGTTCCCACTGCTCCTCTCCGTGAGAGGGAGCGCGCCGTAAACCACCACGCGGGTGCGGGTTGGTAGATGTCACATGTCTTCGAATGTTTTTGTTCTAGGACATGCCGGTTTCTTCACGATGTTTTCCTTTACCGTTTGAGAGCAGTGGTGATGAAATTATTTACACAAAGTATTGCGCCTGGCTGGGTTCGAACTCACAACCTACAACTTGTAAGTCACGGCCGTTACCACTGGGCCACCACTCCTCCATTTTTAACCGACATTAAAAAGAAGGAGGTTATCAATTCGACATGTGTTTTTTTTTCTTTAATGTATGTTCGGGCATAACTCCGTCTTTTAGACACGGATTTGCAAAATTATTTTTTGATCGAGAGGGGTTTATTCCAAAATGGTCCCATTAAAATTTCATATACTTAGATCTGATGATGCGTTTCGGAGACAGACAACGAAACTCTTCAAAAAATTACAGGAAATCAGCCGGGAATGTTGCTATCGCATAAACATGCATTGTTTTGACCCCAAGGATGATCCCCCCCGAGTGGGTTCCCGCATTGTCGTTGCGGGGGGGCTCAGTAACCGTGGATTCCGGCCACGGTGAAGCCAAGAGGAACCCAAAGGTGGGGCCGCTCGTCAGGGCTTTTGCCTCAAAGCCGACGACCGACGTAGCGGCCAAAAAGTAGATTGCGGTGAGGTGCACCGCAACTGAGGTGGGCCGCGATGTCGAATGGGAGGCATCGCGGCTGAGGGTTACGGGCTGCGGTAGAGGAGGAGTGCCGGTGCTTCTGAGCAGCGCTCTTCCCTTCCGTGGCCTGGACGGGGCCGCCACCGTTTGATGGCGGACGCGGTGGGGCCGCAGGGGAAGAGGAGTGTCGGTATAGCGTCAGCCGCTCTCCCTATCCTCTGCGGCCGAAAAGTGGTAGACGGGACGGCGCGTTGTGTTCCACACGCGCGCCGTCGAAGATGTTAGCAACCACCGGTGGGGTCCGCAAGGGCCGATGCCTGCCAGGGGTGCGGGTTTCTTCGAAAGAGATACCACAGCCCCTGGCATACGGGCTACAGAGGGAACACAGGTGGGTTTTAGTCAGTAAAAGTCTGACACGCCCTCCTGCTCTACTCAGCAGGAGAAGTCATTTGATGATTTCCCACCCAAAAAAAAAAACCCCAAGAATGATGAAATTTCGAATTTGTGTGTAACTAAGCAGTGAAAGTTAAAAACTTTTTTCAAAAAAATTACAACCGACTTCCAAAAAAAAACACTACAAAGTGCAAAATAACTTTAATTTCGGAAGGCGGTGACAAAGAATTAAAATACACATCCAAAGTCATTGACTTCAGAAATTAAAGTTATTTTGCACTTTGTAGTGTTTTTTTGGAAGACGGTTGTTTTTTTTTTAAAGTGTTTATATTAATTGCGTATATTTAATTTGAAAATGCTACTAATCCTTACTAATAAATATTATAAACGCGAAAGTTTGTATGTACGGATGAAATCCTCATGGATGTGGGTCTGTCAGACTCACCGACTAAAACCATCCCGGTGTTCCGTCTCACATTTGAACCGGGGATAGATAGATTATAATTTAAAACCTAGATTGACATATTATAGGACAGTTTTCATCCCGGCAGTACGCTCCCGTGGGATAATTTCCAACCTCCACGCGAGCGGACCCGCTGGAAAAAAGTAGTATTTAATCAAAGTCTCGTTGGTCTAGTGGTCTCAAGCGCTACTGCTGACCATGAGGTCCTGGGTTCGATTCTCAGGTCGGACAAAGTGTTGTTGGATTTTTCTATTAGTGATTTCTCAGTAGCAGCCAGGAGTCTGGATTCGTGTTCGGTTTGGAGTTTCTTGCCCGTTCTTCTCCATAGAGATCTACGTTTTGGAATGGGCACCTAGCTTCAACTTCGATTTTTGTTTGACAATTCAAAAGTGCCTGTGAAAGGTTTAACTGAAATAAATGGTTTGATTTGATGACAATAGGCTCACCCCCTATTACTGGGACTTAAACATAACTGACGACATATGTGTGCACTGGACACCCCTGCGTAACCCTACGGGGCTCACAGGCTTCGGGGTTTAATAAAAAGTAGGTATGCATTATGCAAGTCTTGGTCATCAACGCTCTTTTGGAACAATACTGACAGTAAATAATGCCAACTGAATACATGTCTTAATCCCTACTTCTCAACTAATATTATAAATGCGAAAGAAACTCTGTCTGTCTGTATGTAACCTTTCACGCCTAAACCGCAGAACCGATCGTCATGAAATTTGGCATTAGCCTGGGATATGGAGAAGGACATAGACTACTTTTTTACCCGATAACCGACATCAACGCGGGCAGATCGCGGGCAAAAGCTAGTTAATTTATAAATTTAAATTATATAAACCACAGTTCTGTATTCAAACGATTTATCACTAACCAGCGAAGAAAGAAAATTATGTGTTAAAATATATTTAAAAAAAAAATGATCTGAGAAAATAAAATGGTTCAGAAATAGACTGCAATTTAGTATAGTTAGCTGATAAACCAAGTTAATTAAGGTCGTGGGGAGCCGTTGAATGCAAGCAGTGAACGAATCTCGTATTGAGACTGGCTGAATGAACTGCCAACGATAGCTTTTTATTTTAATCATATTTCTGTATTTTTATTGTAAAACCAACTACACACAATAGACATACTTTTTTTTTCAGTGACTTTCTCGTTTTTATACTATTTTTTAAATAACTAATTTCTATTTTTCTTTAAAAAAAAATTTAAAAAAAATCCTGTTCATCCTTGGTCCGAGAGTGAGATGCTCCTACTCTTTGTGTCGTTTAACTGTATTGCGGCCATCGACTCCAGGACTCCAACGATTCTGAAGGCCCAACATCCATTGCAAAATCTCTGATTTAAGACCGGCTTTAAATAGTCAAATAAAGGCATTTTTGAACTGCTCAGGGGGCCTGTCAGTCAAAACGAAAAAGCTAAATTAGTTGCCCGTTCCTATGAAGGGCAAGAAACTTCATGGACACTCTTTTAAATCAAATTTTATGCTAGCTATTAGTCATTTACGTGTGAAAATGACTAGCATTCGCCGCTGGACTAGCTAGCCGGCCGGCAGTAGGTATTCATCGAAGGTTATATCACTGCGATCACTAAATTAGGTCGCAAGTCGCAATCGCAACGCAAGTGCAAGTAGCCGCGACGCGACAATGTTTGGGTGAATAGAGTTAAAAAGAAAAAGATTTTGTTTTCGCAATTTAAAAAATAACCTTTTTTCTTGTTCAAATTAAGTATTTCTCATAAAATTAATAATTGTTGACGAAATTAACAAAACATTAGGTTTATTTGAACTTTTAATCAATAAATCGTTTATTGCAAAGAAATGTACTTAAAATTTAAATTTAAAGCTAGACTCACTGAGTCCAGCCAATCCCTGACGTTTAACTGATAATTCCAATGTCGATCTATCGGAATTATATTCCAGAGTAAGCACCCTGGACTTTGTCTGAAATAAAATATTCTATTCTATTTTATTCTTAACATATTTTTTTAAATAACATTCCAATAATCTCTAAACAGCACCCTAATTGCGTAACTCCCGATTAATCATAATCTGTTTCGTTTTGAAACGGATTGTTAAACCATTGGCTTCATATGTTCGAAAAATGTGTCTGCTCAACAACGTTAGTAACGCAATGAATACTGCTGAACCACAAAATAAAAAGAGTACAGAAGGCAATCAACATGTATCTATCTACTTCGATTTTCATACCTACGATCGGCGGTCGCGCTAGGGTTGCCAACTTTGGCTTATGCACAAAAAACTATCGTGGTAGTGTAACACTCGTATTTAGGTCTTTGCCATAATAACAATTAATCTCAACTCTAATAATTATGATCGGTGGCGGGTGGCTACGCGGGTGGCCCGGCCGGCTCGCCGAGCAGTTCTATCTTAACTATTTATAATGAGGAAGATGAGTGTATTTTTTAGATTATAAGTACTACAATAAATACCTAATATAAATTGTAAAAATATTACAAGGCCACAAAGTCATTTTCGCTTACCCACAACTAATTAGGTATTCTGTGTTACGTTAAAATGAACCATCGAAACACGAGAAAATACCTAGGTACTCACCACCACTCTGGTCAACTCAACAACCGGTAGCTTAAAAAAAGACAATTCACAGTTTAATGTTGAATTTAAACAACCGTCCACTGAACAGTTATAGTAACTTTTTTTGTTGCTACATTTTTGCATTTCACAGACGCGCGTCTCAGGGGATGGCACTCGCGCTCGCACTGGTCCCAACCGGTCCGAGATATCGTGTCCGTGAGCGGTGTCTATGTGTGCGTTGCTCGAGCGCACTTTGTATGTAGATTGCCTTCTGTACCCTCTGTATTTTGTGGCTGAACTGTCAAATTGAACCGACCACACAAATTATGTTTTTTTGTTGTTGCTATTATACCAATCTTTGTATGATCCATATTATTTTGCTTTTCTTTTATTATTCACTTCTTTTTCATTCCACCTTATTACTTAATTCGTTTAGGAATTGACTAAGTTTTAGGTACTCATTTTCATTGCTTAAATTTATGTAAGTAAGTATTTTTTATATGTCATTTTTGTTAACCAATATTCATATTTTATTGTTTTTCACGATGCCAGAGCGCCAGACCAACAAAAACATTGTACCAGCGGCAGTGTTGACATAAATATAAATCGCATGTTCTTGTTTATATATTTTTAATTCCTATTACTTTTTAAATATTTTTTCTAAAAGCACGACCTACCTCATTCTTCTCTCTACATTACACCGCCAAAAACATTGTAGCAGCGGCAGAGTGCGGACGTAAGTATAAATCGAAGGTTGTACCATTGCCACAAATTGGGTCGCAATAATTTGCTATAAATTCTCTATAGTGTAGAATGTAACGCGGATGGTGTGTCTCGGCGAAATGGAACGTTAATGTATTTTTATAAATTATTAATTAGGAGAAGAGGAAAACACTACGATTTGACGATTAGAAGTAATAATATTGATGTTTAGTAATAATTATATAGAATTGAACAATTTGAACATTGCAGATAATTTTAAATTATAACGGGATCATTATCATTTATTATTTTATTTTCTTACAAAAATACAATTACCTATGTTATTATGTAACGTGTATGTCATGTCACAGGACTCACAGGTGATTCTAGTGTGGGTCCAGCAAGCCTAGACAAAACACATTTCAAGGTTACGTCGTGTCAATCCCATACATTTGGGCGTAGCGTTTGGCGTGAACGCTAACAGAAATATATTTTGTCTCAAGGCCCAGGGCATTTGTAAAATCTAGAACTAAAGGCTCCTATGAAATCTGTTACTAGTTCTTTTTATATTTTTGACCTGAATAAATTCTATTTTTATTTTTACGTACTTTTTATTTAAATTTTTCGAATTGTTCATGATCTTCCTATGAAGACTAAAAAAGTTTATTTTAATAAGTAAGTACCTAATATTTTCATAAAAAAATGTTTTTACTACCTACCATGCTTATCAGATCATACTAAATAAGTAGTTCTATCATCGTTCAAGTTTATTGATAAGTAAAACAACGTTACATACTCGTACTTCTTAGATAACAATTGGCTAAACCATGTCGCTAAGAGCTTACGATGAGTAAGCGTTGGTCGTAAGTACCAAGAAACTTGAGTTTACAACCTGACTCATACTAGTATGTGTGTACGTGGTCAGTCAAGAAGTAAATCCGCGTTGTGGTGAGAAGTGTTTTTTTCGTGATTGATGACAGAGTTACCGAAAAACGGAAACTGCATGCGAATCTTGTAGAACAAATAGGCTATGCTGCTTTAATTTAAAAAAAAAAAAACACGCTATCTCACAAAAAATATTCAACGTTATACTTGATAATATATTTAAGCATTAATGAAAAAATACGAATATAGGCAGTAAAAGTGTTGTTTTTTTTTTAAATTAAATAAAACATCGAAATAAATGCTTCAGCTAACAAAAAAACCGCGTTCATTGTAAAACAATGAGTCGTCAGTTTTTTTGTAAATCAATTACATTAATAAAAGTCGTCAATCAAGTTCAATGTACAGGATCTTAATAGCTAAAAGTTGATAGTAAAACTACGAGCTGACAACGTGCGACTGCGTGTGAGTTGATTACGTCACCAGCACCTGCTTCCAACTACTAATCATGGACGCACTCACTTTTCTTTGTATTGGATAGCGTTAAAATGTTGAATTGAAAATTATGGAATCAATGTCACGATTTATTAATTTAAGAAAATAAAAAACCCTAACCTAAAAAAATAAAAAATTTAGGAATTTAAAAAAAATGTTCCATTTTGAAATAAAAAATATACCTATAGTAATACAGGGTTACACAAGTCACCGTGAATAATCCGTAGGTTTTTTTTTTTTTTTTTTTTTTAATATGCTGTCATAATGTTAAGTAGTTTAAATGGACCAATTATACCATAAAATTACTGACTGATTAGTGATTAGGTAACTATAACAAAATCATTATTCGAGCGCCATAAAAAAAGTTTGGTTCTAGGAAAATAAGCATAATGACTAATTAACATTCTCCTTTTTGTCTGGGACTTTATGGTCGATATTTCCTTGTGTAGATATGTTACGGAATTTCCGAAGCAGTCATCCGAATTTATGAAATGACATGAACATTTCTTTTCTACGTGTGGATAAATTACAAAGAAAAAAAATCTTGATAACCCTAAATTATGAATTTCTGAATCGATGTGAGTAGGTAAATACATACTTACATACCTTAAAAATATAGTTCTAATAAAAATTATGATAAATTTATCAGTATAGCAGCCCGGAGTCTGTCGTTGTGGCCAATGATGGCAATAGGCTGCAACTCACTTGCAACTCTGCCTAACCGTCCGGGGCCACAGGCGCGATGTTGTGTTACTAATTAAATAGATAGTTAAGCGAAATAAAAACAATGGACCGGTTTGAAAATACCAAAATAAACGTTATTAAAACATATTACCGCGTCGCCATTTTGTTTCAATGTCACAACAACGCGTAATCTCGTTATGACATTCGGTAGGTAGGTATTGTAAGTAATTCGATTTGTGAAAAAAAAAAATATCTGCCTACTTACATTTAACAAAACTTTTTTTTTTGTTAAAATATTGCTGCAAATTATATTTAAACGTTATTTAATTATGGAATATTAGTTAATTTCATAGCAATTTGATTCGAGAACTCCTTTTTAAAACGACGACTGAGAATTCTCAACGATAAGCAAAGCCACTCTACAACGGTCATGCACATTTACATATGTTCGCGTTACATCGCCGGCTAGCATTACTTGTATATCTAACGAACGTCTTGTTTGCCCGGCAATGGACTTTATCAGCACCAGTCCGTGTTACTGGCTGGTTATGAATAAACGGGTGTGCGGGCCGGCCCCTTGCGTAGATTGAGTCACGTCACGAGCGAACACCGCACCGTTCGTACCACTGCATTATTTCACGATAATTCTGTCTGTACCATGTTCATTGTTAACGATATACATTGCTTTGTCGTTACTTAGTTTTTGTTAGCCGCTGTCTCTAAAGATGTAATGTACTGTGAACATAATAGCGGTAACGTTTAAATGAGTTCGATATTAGCGGACTCAGTTGACACGTCTTCGTAGACTCTACTGTCGAGTTACCAGTTTATTTTTATTTTTGTAGCTTGTAGAAAAAATAGGTTTTATTATGACGAAAGAACTAGCTTATTTGTGACAAATAGAGAGAGGAAGAGCGGGAAAAGACAATGGGAATTTAAAATTAGAACAATGAATGTGTAAATAAATGCACGCCACAAACACAGATTTAAATAAATCTTACTAGTCAATAAACATGTTATTTATCTGCGAGCTGTGCTTTGTTTTAATAAATTAATTGTGGCCGTTCAATATTGAAACGTAGTATCAGCAAATTGATACGAACAGTTGAAACATTGCTTTAATATTGCAATTGTGTAATGTGAATCGTTTTATTATTTATTGAGGTTATGAAAAAATTGTGTTACGATTACGATTAAGGTGGGTGACTGAGGTTGAACTACACAAATAATAAAACGCACGTTTGCGCTAAAACATGGAGGATATTAGGCAAAAGCATGTTTCTTAAAATATTGCGAGATTGCATGCAGTTTTTTTACAGAATCATAATTTTAAAACGAGAAAAAACTTTCTAAGCTTTTTGCACATAACCAACGTTTTAAACCATTTTTTGATAGAATGCATCGAGGCTTTACACGAACTTATCCAGACCACACATGCTCCCTGATTTATGAGAACAATTAAAAAAAAAAACATTCTAAAAACCTTATCAGATTATTTTTGCAGAGGAGTGGGTTTTTAGATGAGTACTTACCTACTTATATTTATTTTCAATTTAATTTAGAATGACATAAGGACATGATTACTTACATAAGGCCTTAAGAAAAAAAAGTAGGTAGAGAATTATAAGTATTTGCAAAGACAGATTCAGAAGAATTACTAACAGACGGACTTCCCGAACTAATAAAATGCCTGCCAAAGTGCCAACGCAGATATACTTTATTAAGAAGATTTAGAGGAAAATATAAAAGGGCAATAAAAGCAAACCTAGGCTGTTTTGAAAATGCGCCTGGCGAGAAAGGGGTGAAAAATTATGCAACTGGTAAGTAAAAAGTTTGTAGACAAAATAGTTGCGTTGTTTAAAAAAAAAAACAGTCTTGAAATGTTCTATTTCTTAAAAAGAATTTACATAATCTCGCAATGAGTAGGTACATGACATGTCAAACTTTTTTATTTTAAAAACGTAATACATTTATGTCACCCGCGTCCACAGCTTGTTCTCATATTCTTGTTTTTTTTTGTTTTTAATAGCCTATACTTCCAAATCCTTCAGGAACTCTTTTCCCGCGCCACTTCGAACGTTTGTTAACGTTTTTATTTTGTTTAAATTTAAAAAAGCTATAAATCAGACTACCTATATACGAAACATCAACTAAAAAGGTAAGTTACCTACACCAAATAAATAGGACATCATAGACGGACAAATTAAAAAAAATTAACAAAAAAAAAAAACAACTAAATTTCTAAACTCTAATGCCATCCTTGATCCGGATTGATTGGTTTGCCGTAGTTGGATAAATATTTTTTCAACACACTTGCTCATAAAATGGCTCTAATTTCACTACAGTTAGGCACATAATGACACCTATTATCAAACTGTGACTTTTTCATTACTATTATTCACTAGTGAGTTATAGAATTGGTTGAGTTGCTTTGTTCTTAGTGAGTTATAGGTTGTTTTTTGTTTGAGTTGCTTTGTTCTTAAAAACGATGATGATGATGATGATGATGGATGATGCTGGGTGATGATGGATGATGATGGATGATGCTGGATGATGATGGATGATGATGATGGATGATGATGATGGATGATGATGGATGACGATGGATGATGATGATGGATGATGCTGGATGATGATGGGTGATGATGAGTGATGATGGATGATGATAGATGATGATGGATGACGATGGATGATGATGGATGATGATGGATGACGATGGATGATGATGATGGATGATGATGGATGACGATGGATGATGATGGATGATGATGATGGATGATGATGATGATGATGATGGATGATGCTGGATGATGTTGGGTGATGATGAATGATGATGGATGACGATGGATGATGATAGATGACGATGGATGATGATGGATGATGATGATGGATGACGATGGATGATGATGGATGACGATGGATGACGATGGATGATGATGGATGATGATGATGGATGATGATGATTTAGTATTATTTTCTTCGCAAGTGTGTTGAAAAACGTCGTATGATACACGTGTGTATTGATGATTATCGTCCTCGGCTCTCTTAAGACCCTCGCCTGACGGCTCGGGTCTCAATGGCGCCTCAGCGATAATCACCAACGTTACACACTGGTACCATAATGTACTATTTTTTTTTCTATGCACAAAACGAAATAATAAATAGATTAAAAAGGGTTTGCAAATAGAATTACAAACACGTGATGTAAGTGCTCAGTAATGGTAAGATGATGGCCGCCTCACGCAACACGACTGCGTGAAGCAAAATGTGCGCAAACGATGTGAAATTATTTGCTTTTTGTTCGAAAAATTAAATAAATCGTTTAACAGTAGATACTCGTAGTTTACAAATTACGTAGTGTTTACACACAGATTAAATTTTATTTTTGTATATTTGGAAAGAAACAAAACTGCTCATTTATCTGTTTACGTTTTTACTATAATTATAATCTAAAGCTGAAGAGTTTTTCTTGTTTGAACGCTACATACTAAATAAATATTTTATGAGTTTCTAAAACTAACTAACGCCATGATTGTTTAGTAATAAATAGAATGGAACATTAACAAAAAAAGTCACAACCAATACATTCAGTCTTGGATATTAAATTATAATTTACTAGCAGCGCTCCGCGGTTTCACCCGCGTAGTTCCCGTTCCCGTAGGAATACAGGGATAAAATATACCCTATGTCATCCGGGGATAGTGTGGCTTCCCAACAGTGAAATAATTTTTCAAATCGGTTCAATCCTTTCGGAGCCTATTCAATGCAAACAAACAATCAAATCTTTCCTCTTTATTATTAGTATACATGAATTTATATTCTTTCATCAGGCTTGTCAAACGTTTATTCAAAATATTTATTTTTTCATTTACCAACGTGATATTTCACTCTGTACATAGCGGTACCACCATAAAGCGTTGGTGCATTGCGTTTCAACAGTTTTATTTTCCTGTTTACCACCGAATATTCTCCTTTATTTCATTTTGTTTAATTTAGTTTTCACCTTTTTTGATGTTTGTAGCGTGTATACAATTACTTACTTAAATTAAATTGTCTTGAAAACAGAAAAGCAATTAAATTATTGCTATTAATTAATTATTGTAAATAACAAAACAAAAAAGTTACGATCGGCTATCGACGTGGCCGAAAACAGACGTTGTAAAGATGTTTTTAAAAAGTGCGGTAACTTTTAAGGGCTCAAGAATATTTTTAAGGATACTTCGAATTACGTTATTCAATAAATTTATGTAACCAAAATATAATTTAGTCATTTTTGTACAGCAATGTTTTTTTATATATTATAAATGTGAAAGTTTGTATGTTTAGATGTTTGTTTATTTGGATATTTAGATGTTTGGATATTTGTTAACACGGACGGAACGGATTTGGATGAATTTTGACACACAGATAGTTAAGACTTGGATTAACATATACGATTCTAGTTATCCCGGTAGTACAGACGCCAGCACATCAAGCTATCCCAATCTGTCAAATTTCTTTGATAGATTTTCAACTTTATATCAAAAGTTTAAGGTTCATGTTCAATTGAGAAAATTTGACAGTTTGGTGTAGCTTGATGTGCTGGCGTCTATACGTTCCCGTGGGATAATTTCCGGCTTCCATGCGGACAAAGCCGAAGGCAAAAGCTAGTACTTAATAATCACACCTTCTTCCCGTGGGGGTAAGCAATTGCAATAAATTACTATTATGACTCTTATGTAATACCTAATACTGATTTTTCTACGTAAAACACAATTGATAAAACCGTGACATCCAATCGTAGCGTCTAGCGATGGCCAAACAACAAAAATAGAAGATTTTTGTTCCAACACGCAACCTTGGACGGAGTCGATTTAAATTTTAAATGCTTTTCGCTAATTACAAGTATATAACGCTGCAAATTAATTCAGTACATGAAACTTAAAAGAATTTGATTCATTGTTCAATAATAATTGAGCAAAATAGTATTTAACTCGTTTTTTTTTTCTTAAAATGACAAGTTTTGTGTATCTATTAAGAAAATCTTTTTAAAATACTTCAGAAAAGTATTAAAAAAAAAAAAAAAAAAAACAATATTTTAATTGAAAATGAGGAAATACAACGTTTGCACATTTGCAAAGTATCATCGCTCAAAACTGCACGTGATTTATATTACCCGTTCATACCGATGACGCCATTTTACTGAAATATTTTCATCAAGCCACAATGTGCGGACTTTGATATTCCATAGGTACCTATTCAAAAATATTTTGTCATTAAAATTGTCTATTCACTGAAGTTTTAAAATAGGAATACTTGTAGTTCCGGTCACGGGTACACTATGCGTCCCCTTTTGGTTTTCCCCCTCCCCCATCCAGTAAGCGGAAAATTTGTCTCCAGTTTTTTTAGGTGGTCCATTAATTTAATAATCGTTTGTGTATCTTTTTATGATGATTTTAGAATAAGTTGTGTTTAAATAGTCTTTGTAAGAAGTTTTATATTCTTCTATACTCATGTTTATATTTATTATACCTACCTAATTAATTGAACTGTATTATGTAAAAAATAAAATATGATAATTATTGTAAAATTATTTTATCACGCTTAAGTACGATGTGGAGGCATTATCTGAAATGACGCATCGAATACTTCCTAGGGATACGTAGCAATATCGAAAATAGTGAAGGCTGAAAACATTCAACACCATTCGTCATGTTTTTGACAAAATCCAGTTCACCAAAGACCTGAAAAAAAGTAGCGTAAGAAAAAAATCCGCAACGAAATGACGTTCCTATAACTTTTAATAAAAAAATTAAAATATCAGATACACCACGTGCCATTTTTATAGGAACGTTATTTCGAACTAGGTACATTTCGAAAGCATCTGAATGTTCGAACAAAGAGCACGCAACTTGAACGCGACAATTACAAGCCGACCGGTTTCCGTGAACGTGAGCGCGGCCCGCGCGCCGACCGCGAGCCCACATCCGCGAATCGGACGGTTTATAAAAACGTCACTCAACATACCGGCCGCAAACTTCTCAGGCGGCCCGAGCGCAGCCCAGCCGGGCACGACGCAGTCACAAACTTCCTCCCAGCATCGCGCCTTCTCTGCCCGGTCCCCGTAGTTGGGATCGTTGGTATCGAACAAGCAGGGCCTCTTCTTCACCTCAGATATTATTAAGCTACTCTTGATTCCGTCGGGGTCCTTCGTCCTAACCATGTCTAAAACTATGGAGCAAGTGGTGTGCGGCGCGACGTTACGTTCGTTTGGATCGCGTGCGGATCTTCTGTGCGGCAGTTATACGTGAGCGGTATGCGCCTCTCAATGCCCGCGTGAAACTGGCGGGTTTGTGCGGACGGCAGCGCGGCGCATCGGCCAACATGGCGGCCAGACGGCGGGGAAACAAAATAGGTGTGAGCGGAGCGCTATGAGGCCGTTTGCGATATCGCCTTCCTCGTGCTAATAAATAAATAAGATGCATGCAACGTATCCTTACCATTTTCTACTACATTGAGCGAAAACATGGAGTTTATACGCAGTTTATTTGTTAAATTTTTGGTGCAGAATTACAGCTATAAATTAAATATCTTAGTAGCTAGGTGCTATATCAAAGTTGGTAAATATGTAGATATGATACAAAATGCCGGGTGTACAATTGAGTTAGAAGTCAGCTCGCCTCGTTACGTAAGTTTAGCCGCGGTGCGTATCTTTAGTAGGTATGTGGGTATCGCGCGTTCAATTTTTTTTATTATCTTTATTATTCATTTGAGGTGTTCTGACGTAGACAAACTAAGTTTTTGTGGACATTTTCTTCTTATTTACTGAACTAGTTTATTAGTCCCATTCGATCACAGTCAATCAGATGAACTATGGTCAAGTCTTATTAAAGTTTTGTTTTAATAAGTTTTAAAACCTGATGGGGAAAGGATATACATAGTTACCAAGGGACAGAGGCCTGCGTAAATTAGTCACGGATATACTTTGTCAATAAATTTCGGGAAACCCAAATACGCAAACGTCTTTAAGTATACCTAGTCTGTAAATTATGAATACATAAAAGTTTTTTTTTTTTTTAAAGGAAAGGTAATCAAAGATGCGTCATTAAACGGATATATTCTCCATTCTTTACGGATATTCTCCAATACGCTTATTATCATCAATCTTCCTAGCCTTTTTCCAACCATGTAAGGAACGTGGAAGCCGTTCCACTTCCAACAGATGCAGCTGAATACCAGTATTTCATATGGAGCTACTACCTATCTAGCCTCCACAACCCAGTTACTGGGTAATACGTTGACAAAAATATGAGTGATAAACATGGTTATTAAAAGAAACAAGTATAGGTATCTACCTCATTAGCGAGTACGTATATAAGTAATTAATGTAACGATGCAATAAACAAGAGCAAAATGCGTCAAAACGAACGGACAACGATCTGGCTAAATCGTCTGCGTCAAATTATATTAAACGAAGTTTTTTTACGGTAGTTCTTATTAACACTAGAAAGAAGTATTTAATTTAAGTAGTATAATTATTATTTATGTCGTATAAATCTGAGTAAAACTAAAAGTAGACGTAATGACTAAAAATTGAGATACTTTCTGTAGAAAAAAGTTTATTTTGTGAACCGGTTTTTTAAATTGTTTTTTTATTTTTATTTTGTAAAACTTTGATTGGGAATAATCAGGATTTCGTAACGCGTTCTTTTATCATAAAAACCATGCCAATTTTTTTTATCGTTCTTCAAAATAACCCTAATTAAAACCAGAAAAAAAAACTACGTAAGTAACAAAATAACAAAGAAAGCACCTAGAATTTACGTCGGGTATTATGCGCACTGCGCATTCAGTGACTATTACCCAATAAGAGGTCTTTTCCGTTACACTTACAGGTGATAATAATTTGACCCAAATAAATGATAAAACATGAGCGTCAAATTCTGTTCTAATTTTCTATTGCAAAACCTCTACCTACTAGTTAAGTTTAAGTAACGACTGAAATCGCAGTGAAAAAAAAAAACAGTGTAGGAAATATGTTTTAACTTTTTATTTAGTGCAGCCTGTATTATGTAAAGCAAAATAATTATGGCTAAATTTTTGAGCGCGTTTGAAGAATTTATTTCAATATTCTGTTTATAAAAATATAATGTAGAGTATTTTTTGTTGATCTTTTTATGTTCCGTAAATTGATACAACATCGCGTAGTCTCCAAAAATACTACAACACCAAAGTAGAAATTTACTTCCGGTAGTAAAGTACTGGCAGTACTATACCGGGTACTAAGTAAGCTTTCTTCTTTTTTTTTCTCATCTACTTATACTTACATATTTATTTTATTTTTAAATTAAAGTCGCTTTTCGTGACTGTCTTTATGGGATAATACGGGCTGATTATTATATTAATATATTTCATTTATTTATTTTGCTACTAACTAGACTAGATCATTTTAAAATAATTTTACTAAAGCGACATTAAAAATATAAAAATTGTGGTCCACCGTTATCAGGAGCAGGGTCCGATATTATTTATATTTTTTTAGAGACTGGTTAATACGAATTTTATCACGTTTATTTAATTTTTAACACCGTTTCATAATAACTTTACAAATAATATTTAAAATGATGGCCGGTTTTTGTGACTGTCTGTATATTTCATTTATTTATTTTGCTAGTAACTAGACTAGATCATTTTAAAATCTATATATATAAAAGAAAGTCGTGTTAGTTACTTCACTTATAACTCAAGAACGGCTGAACCGATTTAGCTGAAAATTGGCAGGGAGGTAGTTTAGAGCCAGGAGAAGGACATAGGATATTTTTATCCCGGTATTAGGTAGGGTAGGTAGGATAGTGTAGACTATGGTAGGGTAGTGAAGGGTAGCGTAGGTAGGTAGGGTAGGATAGTGTAGTGTAGGGTAGGATAGTGTAGTGTAGGGTAGGATAGTGTAGTGTAGGGTAGGGTAGCGTAGGTAGGTAGGGTAGAATGGTGTAGGGTAGGGTAGGTAGGGTAGGGTAGTGTAGGGTAGGTAGGGTAGGGTAGTGTAGGGTAGGTAGGGTAGGGTAGTGTAGGGTAGGTAGGGTAGGGTAGGTAGGGTAGGGTAGGGTAGGGTAGCGTAGATAGAGTAGGTAGGGTAGGTAGGGTATGGATTTTGTATGAATGACTTTTGGATGGACAGGACAACGTCTGTCGGGACAGCTAGTATTTTTATAAAAGAGACATTAAAAAATATAAAAAAAGTGGTCCACCGGTATCAGGAGCAGAGTCCGATATTATTTATATTTTTTAGAGACTGGTTAATACGAATTTTATCACGTTTATTTAATTTTTAACACCGTTTCATAACATCTTTACAAATAATATTTAAAATGATGGCCGCTTTTTGTGTCTGCTGACCGCGTTGATCTTCTGAGCTACGCAACGGATTTTGATGCGGTTTTCGCCATCATTAAGAAAATTAAATGGAATCACTTAATTAATTAATATTTAACTTAACTTAGGTACTTAATATATAATTTAAAAAAAATCATGTTTTGTAAAGTCGTAAAAATCGACGGGGACTGGAAACGTGAAATTTTGTACACGGCTACCTTGTATAATGTTGGGGAGCACTAAGAAGGGCTTTTTGGAAATTCGACTTGCATGGGGTGAAATAAAATACTAAATCTCCTTGGATTTAGTTTATATGAAAAATCATATTTCTTGAGTAAATAAACTTGAAACTTGGCACGGATACTGATCTAAGTAAATCATAAAGTACCTACGTATTTTTTATTTATTTTTATTATTTCCGCGGAAATGTGGATTATATAATTATGGGGTGTTAAATTTTGTAGCGGAAAATACGAAATCCACGCGAACGAAGTCGCCTGAAAAGTGCTAGTAAATGACACGAGAGAACAATATTTAGTTCCAGTTTTCTAAAGCAAAAACTCTAGGTACTAAGTGAAAATTAAGAATATAAAATTCATGACTTTGATAACGACATGGGATACCTTTTATCCCGATATTGACACGGGATCAAGACTTAAGCGGATAAACTGTGGGGCGCAACTAGTCAATATTAAAATCAACTGAGCAAAATTGAAGTAACGCGTCAGCACGTTGTTAAATGTACGATTATATGTCATTATGAACATCGTCGGTTTATAATCTATCTCAAGAGATTATAAACTGTCGATAACTTGTGAACTATAAAAACCATTAACAATTTAACGCACTATTTTTAAGGTATAAAAGACGGATATTACCTTACGCTATAACTAAATAGTCAAGTAATTGCCACTATCATGCAGCGCACGCCGGCCGCTACCGCGGCACCGCACGCTTTGCTCGATCGCGATCGGCTCGCGCGCGGTTGGACGTAGTTCTAACCTAACCTATCGGTCGGTCGGGGGATGCTGTGGCCCGGGGTGGGGTCGTCTTGGCGGTGTCTCTAGACATCGCCAATGCCTTCAACACCCTGCCCTGGGGTTGCATCAGGGAGGCACTCCGGTATCACCGGATGCCGACCTACCACTGTCGTATGGTCGAGGCCTATTTGACGGACAGGGCCGTCATCTACCCCGGTCACGAAGGAGAGTGGAACCGGCGAGAGATTTCGTGCGATGTCCCCCAGGGATCGGTGCTGGGGCCGCATCTGTGGGACATCGGGTATACTGGGTGCTGCGCGCCGACCTCCCTAGCGGCGTCAGTGTAGTTTGCTACGCTGACGACACGCTAGTCCTGGGGCAAGGGAGGTCGTACCAGGCGGCGGCCGACTTAGCGACACACGGGGTTGCGACAATCGTAGATAGGATCCAGCAACTGGGACTCGAGGTGGCCTTGCACAAGTCTGAGGCCATGTGCTTTCATGGTCCTCGGAATGCGCCAACGACGGGTTCCCAGATAACGGTGGGAGGGGTTCACATCGGCGTCGAGTCGACGATGAAGTACCTGGGATTCGTCTTCGACACCCGGTGGAACTTCGCGGAGCATTTCCGCCGTTTGTCTCCCAGACTGGAGCGGGCCGGGGGCTGCCTTAAAGCGGCTCCTGCCCAATCTAGGGGGGCCAAAAGCCTCCTACCGGGGTCATGGGGGATTGGCGCGAGGAGGCCAAAGGCCGGGGCGTAACACCGCTGCCGCGAGAAATCGCGGCACAGCGGACAGAGCTCCGGCGGAATCTCATGGCGACATGGAGAACGCGATTATCGCAACCCAGTGCTGGGCACGCCACGATTGCGGCGGTAAGTCCCCTCTTTGAGGAGTGGTTGGAGAGGCGCCATGGCGTCCTCACCTTCCACCTGACACAGGTCCTCACCGGACACGGCTGTTTCGGGAGGTTCCTGTTTCGGATAAGGCGGGAGGAAACGCCCGGATGTTTCCATTGAGTAGCTCGCCCTGAGGACACAGTGGAGCATACGGTGGAGGTCTGCCCGGCGAGGGCGGAGCACCGCCGTGTCCTCGTGGAGGCGTTATGCGGCACGGTAGCCGTCACCTCCTTCAGCGAAGCAGTAATGCTCGCGAAGAGGGAGGCGGCGCACGTAAGGGAGAGGCAGTATATGCGCCCTCACGGCCCTAGCCTTCGCAGGAGACGCCCTGGGCGTCGGGAATCCCAGGCTAATTCCCGGCCACCGTAGGCGTGGGCTTGCGGACGGCGAGTAATGGGTAGGTCGCTGTCCGGTAAGGACCAGGCCCAGGTCGACGGCGCGTTGTGTTCCACGCGCGCCTCAAAGAGATATCGACAGTTTATAATCTCGCGAGATAGATTATAAACTAACGGTGTTCACAATCATACGGTGACATAGTTACCTCGCGCCCCACCGTTATTCCAATAAATAAGGATCACACCGAGCCGAGCTACTTCATTCGCTAATAGTCCGTCAAGAGCAGCGGTGGCCCAGGGGTAACGGCCGCGACTTACATGTTGTAGGTCGTCGGTTCGAACCCGAGCAAACACTACTTTGTGTAAATTATTTCATCACCACTGCTCTCAAAACGGTGAAGGAAGACATCGTGACTTCGTGAGGAAACCGGTGTGTCCTAGAACCAAATATTCCAAAGCATGTGACATCCAACTAACCCGCACTGGGCTCGCGTGGTGGATTTCGGCTCACTCTCACTGAGAGAAAGCCTGTGCCCCAGCGGTGGGAACATTATAGGCTGATTATGATGAATAGTCCGCCAGTAAAATCAAGTCGATTCATATTTTACATCGAAACTGCCGGCCGGTCTATTCTGTAAACATTTTCCCGTGATATATATATATATATATTTTGTTTTGGCTTCGCACGGTTTGTGCGTTTAGCCAGTGTCAAGTAATCTTACTTTTCAATCAAGTAAATGGCCGAATATCAGGCACGAAGTTAGAAAAAAGTCATAGTCAGTCAAGTCAATGTTATTGTAACGCGGTAGTAACTTTACAACAACCTATTAGGAGTTTTTGGGGGGAACACGAAAAGTCCACGTTAGTCACTTATTTTCACCTTCACTAGCACTACACGTAACTAAATTGAATAATTCACTACCAAAACTATACAATTTAATTCGCTATTTCACGAAATTTCATGAAAATGAAAATTCGTGCGACGTGTTCCAACGCGATCCCGCCAAAAAACCCGACGTGATAACTTAGTTGAACTTCATAGAGGTTGTATACCTACATGACAGATTGACCTTCATTTTAAGATTCGAGTAAAACTTTTTAGAATCTGTCACTAAAATCAGTACAGTGTTAAGCACACTATTCCAATCACAATCTAAATCGTTTTGGAGGATGTTGCTAATCCATTGCTTCATGGGTCAGTAAATTTGTCTGGTCCATACCGTATAAATAAAGCAATGAATATTGTTGAACTGTCAAAAATAGCCATTCCTGATGGAGGTTCTATACCTAATACGTACATGAGTTTTAAAATTCACGTAAAACTGCTTAGAATTAGTCACTAAAAGCAGCACCCTAATTGCGTAACGCACTAAATTAATCATGCTCTGAATAATTATGAAGGAAATTGCTTCATATGTTCACAAAATTTAACCGCACAACAAAGCAAATAACGCAATGAATATCGTTGAACTGTCAAAAAAAGCTATTCCTACTGTTTGTGTGTTACCGCGTCAATGAGAAAAAGTTGCTGTGGATTATATTAATTGTGGTTTCAATAAACGTGTTTCATCCAAATAGCCTCTTGATTTCTCTTGAATTAAACTGTCATTCCACCTTACGTATCACACGAATTTCGTATCACACTAACAGTAGAAATGGCTTCTATTTTGGCAGTTCAACAATACACATTGCGTTATTTACGTTGTTGAGCAGACAAATTATTCGAAAATAAATCTGAAGCAATTGGATGAGCAAAATCCTTGAAACTGATTCAGATTGCGATTGATAGTGTGTTAGGCAATAAGGGCGCTTTACACCTTTTATTTTTGGTTAGATTTTTACAGAATGGATCAGCAGGTCTCTTGGTGGTAAGTAGATATACAGGATTATTAAAAAAAAAAACAGTCAGTAAATTTTAAGAAGCGTATATTCGCAATAAGGTAGATACAACACACATAAACGTTATAATTAAGTTAAATCAGTTATGTTCCTTTAATTTCAAAATGATATTTAATAATACAAGTAAATATTCACAGTTTACATTTAAATGATAATATCAGAAACCAATACACTGTAAATATAAGCAAACAATAAAACAAAGATTTGAAACAATTATGTCTATAAATAATGTTTTTACCAACATTATTTCTGGCTGATACTTTATTTACCCTTATACACGAAGTGTCGTGGTCCCGGAGAGGTGTTGCCTCGACGATGGTGCGTGGTAAAGTGATGCTCCGCAGTGATCTTTCAAATGAGCTGCTATGGCGCGCCCCTCCTAACCTACTCCGGATAGGTATGGCAAAAGCAAGTGCGACAACAGGATAAGTTTTTAACCAGTGCGCCAACTGTAACCATAAATTCAGCACATCATAGACTCCTCAGCGCAGAAATGTTTCGTCGGTTATACAAAAAAATCTGCTGTTCCATACATTTTGACCGCGTAGGTTATCTACTTTACACTTTTCTATGAAACAACAGGTTTTTTTTTTGTATAACCGACGAAAAATTTCTGCCCAGGGGGTTCTATACAATGATATTGAATTGACTGAATTCATGGTTACAGTTTGCGCACTGGTTAAAAACCTTATCCTGTATTTCGAAATTTACAGACTGTACGTACATGTGCATTCAGGCATTAAGGCCTCTGCAGTTGCCTCTGTCGCGGTCGTTGAAGTGTGCCGCTCGTGTGTAGGCTCACTAAGCGACGCGATGGGTGATACTTAGGGTGTGCTTAGGGCTCAGACGCACTAGGATATATTTGAGTTCACTCAAAATTTAAATATGAAAAAACAATGGCTCCCAAAATTGAGGATTTACTTTTTTTGTAGAAAGACTTCAATATACATATTATTTCAAATAACTTTTCCTTGATCTATTATTGATAGTGTATTTTAATAATTATTCCCAGTATCAGTACGAAGTCTGGGTTTGTGCCCAATTCATGGCTACAGTCTCGCCTTATCTAGTAAATGTAAGTGTTTCTGTATGACCTTTCCGGGAGGAGGTAAAACAGGCGTGATGTTACATAAAAAAAAAGATTCCGATTTTTTGAAGAAAAAATGTGTTTTTTTTTTTAACAACATATATATTTAATCCTTGGTGCAACAGACATGTTTAGCCAGGTCACTTAATCTAATGACACTGGCCTATATTTATAATGACTTGTTGGTATTGAATTAATTTTATAAGCAACAATTATTCTCATTCGTTTACTTTTGCGGTTGATGTTTTATTCTAATTCTGTGAAATTTAATATTTGTAATAAGAGTAATAACTCATTCGTTGCATTGACATTTTATTCTTTTCTCTTGCAGTGTTGTGAAATCGTATTTTAATGATTAAAAAAAGGGCTTTCGTCTGAACATGTTTAAAAATACCACCTACCTTAGGTTTAAAAAAAAAAATTCAGACAGAACCCCATTCATTGAAGTAGATGTTTCACATAAAAAAGGAATTTATCAAATGTTTTAGCGAGACTGCAAACGCATGTTTTAATGCAGATAAATAAGCACCCTAATTGCGTAACTCCCGATTAATCATAATCTGTTTCAATTTGACAGTTTAACAATATTCATTGCGTTATTTACATTGTTGAGCAGACACATTCTTCGAACATTATGAACCAATGGTTTAACAATCTGTTTCAAAACGAAATAGATTATGATTAATCGTGAGTTACGCAATTAGGGTGCAGGCTTTCTATAACGCCAAAAAAAAAAATGTTTACGATGGCCACAACGATGACGGTACGGGGTGGCAAGTGGCAAGAAAAACTGGAAAAGGGACCGACCCGACCTGCGTAACACATTTTTAATCACAATACGAAATATATTTTGAAGGTACAGACGCCTGCACATCAAGCTACCCCAAACTGTCAAATTTTCCCAATTGAACATGAACCTTATGGTCGTGTTATAAAGTTGAAACTCTATCAAAGAAATTTGACACATTGGGGTAGCTCGATGTGCTGGCGTCTGTACTTAACATAAAAGTTGTAACAGAATAGACGTAATTCCTGAAACTAGTTACTTCATAATTAACTCCTGCATCGATGTCAGTATTGTTTTTTTTTTAACCTGTTTATTTTGCCTTAACTACCTTCGACTGAGCCAAAAAAGGTAGTAAGACTGAATTTTTTATGCATAAAGTAATCAAATCAAAATATTTTATTTCACAAATCTGCAAGGGCACTTATGAAACGTCAGAAGCTAGGTGCACGGCTCCAAATTGTCGCTTCCGATGGAGAAGAGCCGACAAGAAACTCCACGGTTACTCTTTTAAAAATAATTGGCTTTGAAAATGTTTTCAAATTACAGTGATAATAGGTATGGGAGGACAGTGCAGGCCTGTAAATAAGTACCAGGTACTTAGAGGAATGAAAATACAGAATAGAAAATCGTCTACAAATCTACAGTCTGTAAGGCCTACAACGTTCTCTCATTCACAATATATGTAAAATAATCTACATAAATAAAATGGACTATTTAAACTAAGTGACAAGATTTCCATGTCAATCACTAAAAAATAGTCGATATTAAAATTGATGTATAATGTCAAATAATTACGAGATTATGTCAGATATGGTTAAAAATAAAAAGAATAAAAAAGAACATTGCAATTTGGGAGCAGTTAATAGACTTTCAAATAGTTATGCTGTTAATGAGGTAATGTAATGCTGGGTCAACACGATTTTCTTAATATTAGAACAGTTACTTTAAAAATAAGTTTTGGTCATTATAATATTATGCTTTTAATTTTAACTCAACTCCAATTGGGGTCCTGCGTCACCAAAGCAAATACCACAATGAAAATGTTATTGAACTGCGAAAACGAATTGACATTGCCATTAAAATAAAATTAAAAACAATAACTTCATTTCAGACTAAGGTTCATATTTTCGTTTGTATTTTGGGGTTACTTACAATAGTGCCTAGATAGATGTTAATATTGTTAGTTTTCACAAAATTATTTATTTATTTAATCCTAAGACTCGCCGTCCAGTGTCCCTGAAAGGACAGTCCGCTCTAGCAGCGATCATTTTTATTGAGGATAATTTCCACCAAACGGCTCGCATCGTATCGGATAGGAACTGATTTTACAATCTTTAAACGATATTAAATCGTGTACACAGTGTTTAAAGTCTATATTACTAAGCCGCGCACAGCAGCTTGACCGCGGACGTCCTCCGCGACAGGCGATCGTTAGCCGAAAGCATGCTACGACGCGCGATCAGCTCCGTTCGCATCCGATCGTATCCTCACGGCTAGGGTTGCCAGGTTTTAAAACCGAAAAGCCGAACAGACCAGTCTGTTTAGCCGGACATTTGGGTAAAAAAGGCCGGACACTTTTAATTTTTTAGTCTTAGTATAACACTACAATTAAAAAAGTAAAACAAGGCTTTTTTTATAATTTCCCATAAAACCTTAAATTCTAATGAAACAACAACAAAATTTAATGAATCGCTCCATAATCAACAAGACTTTGTTTGTTATGGACAGTGCTACTCCGCTCGCTTGCGCTAACGGTACAAGGTAAGGCGGGCGGAATCCATTTTTTTAAATATTGTCAAATTTTAAAAGCCTAACAAGCCGGACAGGCCGGACACCATATAATTTGGCCGTAGACGCAACCAAAAAGCCTGACTGTGTCCGGATTTATCCTGACGCCTGGCAACGCTACTCACGGCTACCGTCGCAACTCGCATCCGATCGGATTATTTCGGCTGTCGGCGCTTGCGCTCAAATTCGTGGCCGTGCGGCACCAGTCATTCTCGATGGTGCACGAATGCAGACGTCACTCAATCATTGATTTAGAAGAAAAATTATGATATTTTCTTTTTCTATTGCAATAGCTAACAATACTACGACAAATTCAACCATTTTCAAAAATTAGAACACGTCAACACGGTAGGAATGAAACTTGACAAGGCGCAGAAACGGATACGTTCGCGACTCGCGTACGTACGGAGTCGATCGTATGCGTCGTCATCCTGCCGGCCGTGCGGCTGTCGCATGTCGCCGCATCCGTTTGTTACCTTTCCGATCCGATACGATGCGAGCCATTTGGTAGAAATCATCCTTTAGAATGCCAGGTATGTTAAGCATTTTGCCCCGCAGGACATCGAAAGGGTTGATACGAAGGAAACAGTTATGCCCCACAATTTTTTTAAATCGTTTCTTTGCTGGGAGGCACAAGGCCTTCTCATTTGAAATGAATTAATTACATAATTAATTGAAAGATAAGATAATTGTCAATATCAACGTTTTGGACAAATGAAGGCGATCATGGTCATGGGCAGATAACGAGAGACTGATTATACTTGTTTATGTAAATAGGCATTACTTATGTAATTTTTATAATCATGAATATTAAGATACACCAAAACTTGAAGCATTTATTTGCCCAATGGTAACTAACGGCCTGAGTTCGTAGCTTCGGAACCAGACAGTCGCTTTACTTTAACTTGAATAAATAATTTCATCACCACTGCTCTCAAAACGGTGAAGGAAAACATCGTGAGGAAACCGGCATGTCCTAGAACTGAAAATTCGAAAAGACCTGACAAAAAATAAAAAATTGGTGTTTTTTTTTTTTTTTTGTGGCGCTTCGACCACATTTAATGTAATCACTTGAAAATATATTATTATTTTTTCTGTGTCAAATTTACAGACGTGATGGATTTCAATATGAAAACAGATTTTCTCAACTCAAATTTCAAGTACTTACTTAAAAAAAACTACCAGGAGTCGTTGCCCCCCAATAAAAAACATCACATAATTTTATTTTTCTATTTTATCGTTTTTACCCATTACCCATGTAATGGGTAGCTCGCTGTCCGGTAAGGACCAAGCCCAGGTTATGTTCCACGCACGCCTCAAAGAGATGTCAGCACAACCTGATGGGCGATGTGCAATGGGGAGGGTTGTTCGAAAGAAATACCGCCGCCCCTGGCATGCAGGCAACTGAAGGAACACGGGTGGGTTTTAGTCAGTAAAAGTCTGACATGCCCTCCTGCTCCACCCAGAGAGCGGGAGAAGTTATTTAAAGATTTCCCACACTAAAAAAAAACCCAAAAATTATTTAGTTCAACTTATGGGTTTCAACTTAACGGACATGAGCCGAATCAGTCAAGTCAGATAGCATTCGCTATTATGCACCGATGTTCGGGCGCATTTGATAAGACTCAAAACTTAACTCTTTGTTTCAAACTTAAGCCGAGACTATTGTTAAACCTCTGCCTAGCCTTTTCCCAACTATGTCGTGGTCGGCTTGCAGTCTAACCGGGTGCAGCTGAATACCAGTATTTTACATGGAGCGACTGTTTATCCTGACCTCCATAACCCAGTAACTGGGCAAGGCGATACTTATTTAGTAAGACTGGTTGTCAGACTTTAGGGCTTCTGACGACCCGTGACGACTGTCAAAGACGTACGAATTATCAACCGGGACCAAAGACAGGTGCTTTCCGAGGCATGGAGGGGTTTTCTCGGTACATAATCGACTAGCTTTTGCCGGCGGCTTCGCCCGCGCGGAATTTTCATCCCCTATTTAATTCCCTTAGGGGTTGAATTTCAAAAAATCCTTCCTTTTTGCTTGTCTACATTATAAAGGGAACCTCGGTACAAAATTTCAGCTTTCTAGGTCCAAGGGTTTGGGCTGGGCGTTGATGAGTCAAGTCAGTCCATCAGGACTTTTCTTTTTATTTATAGGTCACCCATCCAGGGACCGCCGACCTCGGCAAGGAACTTAACCTTCAATCTTAGAGGTGTTATTATTTGGCCACGACTGGCAACGAGCTTCTCCTAAGCTAAATTAAATTCACGTCATTAAACACAGATTCACGTCAAATCTTCAACAAGTGGGTAACTCGCGCGTTATCTTTGGGATCGGGATTCTAACTGCGATCCGTAACTGCAGCTGACGCTCAGCTACTAGGCCAAAGGTTAGCCAAATTTTAAGAAGTTTACAGGTGGACAAACGCTAAGGGCGTTTGTCCACGCAGTTTGTATTGTACTAGTGTTTTACTAGAGTCTCGTCGCGTCTGTGGGAGCCTAACACGTAGGGTAAGTACTTCTGAATATAGCGTCGACGTCGTAGATGATGGTCCTTGCCTAACTCCTGATTTGACAACAATTTACATAAATTGAAAAGGTACATACCTGACAGAAAAACAGATACTCGCAAAATTAACAAACTTTTTTTTGAAGTCGGTCATAAATATTGGTTCCCATAATTTATTATTGCATAGGTCGTTATCGATAAAACCTATAAAGTATTCCGGAAACCGATGCGCCAATAAGCACTATCTTTCAGCGTAAGAGTCGTTGTCATGACAACGTTTGTGTCCTTCCGGTCGCTTGCTTCCACCGGTGAGTTCCGTTTATACAGATACGCTTCCACCACGTACAAAGCGGCCAAGTGCGAGTCAGACTCGCATACTAAGCGTTCCGTACCACCGTACAATATTTACATAATATTTTCTAAAATTCACGAGGTTCGAAGTGCTCTCAAAACGGCTAAGGAAAACATGGAGAGGCATGTTCTAGAACCAAAAACTCGAAGACATGATTGTGACATCTACTACCCTGTACTGGGCCCTAGTCTTGTGCCTGTTCGGTCATTTTTGAGATCGCTCCGCACTAGTTCATTTCGGTCAGTCAACTGGTTCTTTCTATTAGTTCTATCAGCTTTATTCGGTCTTCGCTCTGAGTCAGTACTTCCATAGATCACAGAGCAAAAAAGTCTCGTTGAAATCGTATCTGTCAAATCAGTCGCTGTAATTCTCGTTCTCGTTCGGTCATACGGTATAGTTTTTTGTAAATGTACGAGGAGCTATTAGAACTAATAGACCGATTACAAGTCAGCATTCGGAAACTTTTCTTTTAGTACAGTGAAAAGAAACTGTTCCTATTCGTTCATCGTTCATAAACTACACAAGAAGCGTGTTGAAAAAAGAAAATGGATTCCGCCCACTCGCTCTAACCGAGAGAAGGCCTGTGTCCCAGCAGTGGGAATATTAAAAGCTGATTATACTACGTTTCTTGTATGAGGACCCCTTTTAATAACAGAGTGTACAGACAGTGGAGCCTTAGAAACACCGTAAAAAATATTTTGATATTTCAAGTGTATTTCAATCACGGTTCTACAGACACAGTCGTATGACAAACGGACGAACAGACAGCCTTAGTAACAGGCTCCCGTTAGTACCCTTTAGATACGGAACCCTAAAAATAGACACAACGAAGGCAGTCCAATAAGAAAAATCGTGCCTTTGAGCGGACGTGAGGACCTGTGAGTTTCTGCTTTATTTATTTTTCAGTATATGGTACAGACGCCAGCACATCAAGCTACTCAAATCTGTCAAATTTCTTTGATAGATTTTCAACTTTATACCATAAGCATAAGGTTCATGTTCAATTGGGAAAATTTGACAGTTTGGGGTAGGTTGACCTGCTAGCGTCTGTACATTAAGATCTTAATATTATTTAACACTTTCATATACTACCGTTGCCGGTGTAGTCTTGAGAGGTACCTAAATATTATAACATCAGCATCACACCTAGATTCTTCACAGGAGTAGGCACTGTCTGTACTCTGTTCCAAGAGTATTAGATGGAAGTGTAAACAACCCCTGTTGAGCACCCTAATTGCGTAACACGAATCATTTTGGAGAAAATTGCTAATCCATTGCTTCTAATTGTGGAAAAATTTGTCAGCTCAACAACGTATATAACGCAATGAATGTTGTTCAGCTGTCAAAATGAAAGACATTCCTACTGTTAGTCAACGTTCCCACAGACGTTAAAATATCGCGACGCGTTTTTTCGCGCACTGGATCTTCAACGCACTGCTGAGCGTTTGTGTTACTTATTTTTTTTAAATAACAAATAACATTTTTTTTGTGTATTACATTTGTGTGTTGTACATTCATTGCGTTATATACATACATACTACTAACACCTTACTAACGCCTTTTTATAAGTATTTTATGGACGGTGTGTCTGCAGTAAAGATAAATAAATAAATTCGCGCTGAGAGTTGAAATCGAAGTGTTTTTTCGACGCGCTGGGATGTAGGTACTGTGTTGGATTCTCAATGGAATTTTCAACTCTCGTTGTTGAACCGAGTTCAACACCGAGAGTTCAAAATCCCGCCGCGATATTCTTACGTCCGTGTGAATTTGGTATCAGTGTGTTATGCAATTAAGTACCCGCAGGTATAATTTCATACACAATTACTCACTAAATGGAACATTTACAACTTTATTGAGTAAAGTTTTAAGTTCTATGACTTACCTTTTAAAGTTTCTTGAGATCAATGTTTCTTTTTTCTATGAGTCGTCATGTGGAGACTCCACTGTTTCCGAGATGAAAACCTACGAATAACGAAATCTTTAATTATTATTGTGAGTGTCAGTGGTTATACGAATGGATGCACTAAGATAACCCGTGAAATGTTGAGCTCAAAGAAATTAATGAATGTTGTTGTTGTTGTTAATGATTCACGACCGTAACCAATGTTTATTTACAGAATTATGACAGTTAGAAAGAATCACCAGTACATACAACTCTTATTAGAACTGGCCTCAGATGTCATGATTTCGTGAAATAGTCATTCAATAGGGTAATCTGAAAGATTTGTATCGATTCATTTGAACCAATTAGCATTTTGGAATTTTCGTTACTCTGAATTGGCTTTTTTAAACCGTTCGCAAAAAAAAGAGTGTTTGAAGCACTCGCGACAAATTTGGAACCGTACACCTAGCTTCTGACCTTTCGTAAGTGCCCATGCAGGCTCAAGTGGTTTTTTTTTAGTCAGTTATATCATTAATGAAAATATTTAAAAAATTCGGACCCAAATGCGATCCTTGCGGGATTCCAGAGGTTGCTTCATAGCTTTCAAATAAATGACCGCTCACCACGACTTTTGTTTGCTTCTTTTCTAGGTTAGATTTAAACCACCCTCTAAACATTCCGCCCACATCCTGTTGAGCCAATTTATTAATAAGAAGGTAGTGATACACTTTATCGAATGCCTTTAAAATAAAATAAAAGTAAGAATATCAGCCTCATCGGGCTCAAAATCCTAAATGCCAACGGAAAAAAAATGTGTCAGCCAAGTTTGTGAAGTCCACCCAAGCACCGGCACCAAATCTCTACGACAGTTCCTACGACTGTTTGCTCACAAGATGTCTAAGCATCACGTAACTGTCTGTGGGTTCGCAAGTGGTTGAGGTTATGTGAGTGACTGTTACTAATACAGTAAACACTGAAACTAAAGGAGTACACATACCTTTTACCACAGTCATCACACTTCAACAGTCCCTGTCTGTGCACAAACTTGACGTGTCACCACGCAAAGGGCTCTGGGGAATTTCTTCTCGCAGACCTCACACTCATGAGGGCATTGGTTGGAGTGAGAACGAAGATAAGAAAAATATATCACACTAGCTTCCGCCCGCGGCTTCGCCCGCGTGGAAGTCGTAAATTATCCCGTGGGAATGTACTACCGGGATAAAAAGTATCCTGTGTGTTAATCTAGGTTATAATCTATCTGTGTGCCAAATTTTATCCAAATCTGTTCTGCCGTTTTTGCGTAATTGAGTAACAAAAATCCAATCACCTTCACAACCTTTCACATTTATAATATTACGGACTACCCTTTTTTAGCCCCTTTAGGGGTAGATTTTCGAAAACCTGTGATACACGTTATTCTTTACATTTGGTTTTCGACATAAATACTGAGTTTGGAGTTAATCAGACCGCGCGTTAAAATTCTTCCATACAAACTTTGACACCCCCCAATCCCCCTTTAGGGGGTAGTTTAGAAAAACAATAAATGGCCAACCTCATAATTTATTTAACTTAGTATTTGTGCCAAGTTTCAAGTTTATTAACTCAAGGAATAAGATTTTTCATACAAATAAAATCCCCCTTTTTCACCCCCTTAAAGGTCGACTTTCCAAAAACCCCTTCTTAGTGCTCCCCTACATTATAAAAGGAAGCCGTGTGCAAAATTTCACGTTCCTAGTCCTAGTAGTTTCGGCTGTGCGTTGATTGATCAGTCAGTCAGTTTCTCCTTTTATATAATAGATTTCGAACCCTTTGAGGCAATGTAGATGCGTGTCTGCCGTCACTGTTACAGTTGTACACATACCTTTTATCACAAGCGTCACACTCCAACAGTCCCTCTCTGTGCAGAAACTTGATGTGTGTCGCCATGCTTGAGGCTCTGGCGAACTTCTTCTTACATACAAGGCACACATGAGGGCGTTGTTTGGAGTGAGTACGTAGGTGGGTGGATAGGCTGGGGACAAACGGATACATACAGTCAATGCTATCATACAGGGCTGGATTTAGAGGTCGTGAGGCCTCGGGGCAACAAAGGAGTGGAGGCCTGCCCCAAATTATTTTCCAAATAAAATGATCGTTTTTTTTCAGTCGAGTTTATCAATCAATAATTTATTGGGAAACCAAGTAGATTCTTTTAGTATTTAAAAAACATGAATATTATTGGAAACAAGAGTTTTCTGAAATTAAATTTTAGCGGTAACGAATGGAACCTTCCGAGCTCTTGTTGCCGAAAAATCGTTGATTTCGCCGAAATCCAGTTCCGAAAGTCACTTTCAATGCTCAGGAGAGAAAGCTTTGATATACGGTTTTGTCCCGTAGTCGTTCGAAGCCTATTTTTTATAATTTTCATTTTTGTAAATTAGCACACTCCAGTGAAATTTATATCATCAAAACCAAATATATTCTCAATGCAATTTCAAGGTTTGGAAAAGTAGCTTTGAAATTTTGATCTTCGAGAATTTCGAACACAAATTTCAAAGGAAAAGTTGTTTTATAGTGTTTACTAATCGGAATTTGAAAGTTTTTTTTCCATAGCCTCTATTGTGGGGTCCCCTCCTTTGTGGAGGCCCCGGGGCTGTAGCCCCGTTTGCCCTTCCCTAAATCCGGCCCTGCTATTATAAGTAAAAAGAAGAGAGGAGAGGAGACCTCAAAGATGTTTTTCATTTGACAATTGAGGTTAATTTTATAACTGTTGATGATTTTTCAATTACAATTTAACAATGTTATGTATCTGAACAGTAATTGTTGGAAAAACTGGTGGGATAATATAAAGTTGAAACCTTCTACACAAACAGAAAAGTAAGTCATCCACAACCAAGAAAAGACATTTTGTGAGTGGATCTTAAAAGGGTTTCTTCAGGTACTTTTGGAACAGACTACAGCTGTGGTGTCAAGCTTGGCTCATCAATATTTTCACTAACAGCAAATGCCCTATTACCAACCTAGTTCTCTTGCTCAACTTGACTTTACAAACAGGACACTCCACAGTCTTCTCGCTGTGTGTATCAGCATGGCGTCTCAGTATGTGAGGTTCAGGGAAGCCGCGGCCGCACTGATCGCAGATGTACCTCTTGCGGTCTGCACAGTGCACTCTACGTATGTGGGCTGTGAGATGTTGTTTTGTTGAGAATGTGCGGAGGCAGTCGAGCTGAAACAAAATGTTTTATTTGTTCAGTGTTTTTCTTGTGTTCCAATGTATTCTAATACATATGAATCCTGTAAATGGGTTGTGAAGGTCAGATAAGGCAGTCGTTTTACAAAAAATACTGGTATTCTGCTGCACCCGGTTAGACTTGAAGCCGACCCAAACATAGCTGGGAAAGGGCTAGGCAGCTTGATTTTTGTATTCTCATACATTAATTTTGTCCATGAAAAATTTCTTTCTGTAATTAAAATATTCAATATACAAAATAATTTGTTCAAACTAGGCTGACAGATAGCACATTCAGAACATCACCAGTTACGAAAGACGGCTCTGAAAATTGTTTGCAAAGCTGGGTACAAGACTGTTAATTCATTACTTAACGAAGTTAAAATTTCGAATAACAGATTAACTTTTCAGTCAACTTAAAAAATTGGTAACAGACTCATTAACTGTCCATAAATCTGTTAATCATTCATTAAGTACCTATCTAAGAACGGGTCGTGCGAACCCGCTACAAACAAGTTCTGAAGTCTATTTTGATTTGAATGTGATCAAAATAGACTTCAGATACTAAATAATAATTATTAGAAACTCTAATAAAATCTTAATTTTTTCATGTCCTGCCCAGACTTCCGTAGCCTAGCCTTAAACAGCATGGAGTGTAGAGTTGCGCCCACTTTATGGGCACTATAGGGCTATGGCGCTATGGGTTGATAGCGCACTACCTAAAGCCTGAAACTGCGATAAGCGGACGCCCGCACGGTTTCATACAAATGTGCGTCGCGGGGTAGTGGTAGCACGTTCTCGTGGGATAATTTCCGACATCCACGCGGATCCCGAGGGAAGCAGCTAGTCGTAAATAAAATGTCCCCGCGACTGGCATCGTTACGATCCCACCTCGCGTGTACACGCACATATACACGCGAAGGTTGACAATCGCGGGCGCCCGCATAACAGTTTCAGCCCTAATACAATGGGACCTACATATAACTGTGCGTTATGTACACTTGCTCACACTTGTATTAGAAGCAATTTTATTATATTATGAAATAACTAAACTACCTGAGGACATTTTGTTGGGGCACTATCTTCAATGTTGAACTGATATTTTTTATACTTCTTGCCAGTCTTCTTACATATTGTTACACTGTCTAGAATTGTTATTTCATCTTTGTTTTCATTGTCTGTAACAAAAAAGAGATTGAGGACATTGTCTATGTATAGTCGTCCTCAAAAAGATGTCAATATTAAGAGAACTCAAAAGCTAATAAAATTACCCTTTGATGAGCCTTCTTTATTTGAAGTGAGTTTCAAAGGCTCTGCAAACACGACACTGTTCATTTTGTAGAATCTTGATTTAGTAGCTAAAACGGCTTCAGCCCCAAATTCTTCCAAAGGCTGAAAGGAAGACGTTAAGTTTGATAGCACAAATAATAGTCTAATTAAAAATCTTACTATGTGCTGTTACTTATGCCATACTTTTTAACAACTTTAAGATAAGATGACCCAGTAACGGTAAATTAACTAGATTGTAGTAAAAAGAAGGCAAAAATATATGAGTATAGAAAACTAAAACTGACTTACATCGATTTCAGAACTAAAATAAGCACTGTTGCTTTGTTCATCGCTATCATCACGGAGTATATTAATAGATTGTTCCGTTTTCATTAAAAGTTCGCCAGGTTCCATTTAACTGTACGAATTTTTATTGTGTTTTATGTATTGATCTATCACTATTTACTTTTTTTGGAGATTTTATTGACATGGTAGAATTTTGACATTGTTGTCGATATTGCCATACTATTCTATTAATAAAACGCCCATTTATCATTTTGCAAAACAAGAAATTAAAAAAAACAGCACAAAAAACACACTGCTATATAAAAAATTTTATTTATCCCGATTTTTTGTAGCTTGTGGTTTGGATCCGATTATTATAAGTATTTTTCATGAACGCCAATTATCTGCTACCTCGTTGTGGGACATAGCGCAAGGCAACATTATTTTGATGGTTACGTTTAATTACACCACTACGGCTTTTCTGTTATTTTGAACTAAACCATTTCATGCAAATCAAACATCAATAGTTATTATTTCGAACCTATCAATTTTGTAAAATATTAAGAAAATAAACATAACTTAAAACGAATTATCTGTCAGAAATCTTAACAAAAATCTTTTCACTTTTTTACCCATAATGGCCAAAAACAAAACGCATTTATTCTCTGGTGAAGCGTGTTTCGTTTCGTGAGAATTTATTTTGTTATTAGATTTTTGCTGCAGCTCATGTACAAAACTACTTACACGACGCGGTATATTCACGTATAGCCTGGTTATTGTGTATTTTAAGTGTTTTATTTCTAATAATTGCCAAAATGGTTGTTGTATCATCAACATTTTCGGTACCGGGCGAAGGAATTTTAATGCAGTTGCCTTCGGTGCAGCTAATAGTTAATAACGACGTGGATTTGGGGACAGCTACTTTGTATATCACCGAGCAGTAAGTTAAATATTTTTCGCAGTAATTTTATAGCAAATTTTGTACCCAATGGCTGAAAATTCAATGTTTTTGTTTTGTCACATAGTACCTATGCGCAAGGCACGTTTTTATGAAGGAAGGTTCACGCATATTTCCCTCGTCTGAATAACAAAGAGAACAATAGAAAACGTGGTTTTTCTGTTAACAATACAATAAGTATGACTACATAATTTTCCGATTTCGAAAAACAAAATACTTTAGTTGAATTATTGTTTACTTCTTTTTTCATGAATAACTCAATATAACGAAAACAAATTTCATGGTACAAGCATTCTAGACAAATTGTTGCACAAACTCAAAATTGATATAGGTACAGCCACTGTAGGGAGTTTTAAAGTAGGATAAAATTGTCTGAAATTCAAATTACGATTGGGATTCAATCAAGAACATATGCATTTTCTAACAGGACCTGGCTGCTGAATTGAATTTGACTCACAATTAAAAAAAATATGCAGGCAGGGGAGCTCCGTCAGGAACGTATTTCCTTACATGATAATCGCATGCACTCACACTCTTTTATAGAAAGAGCCAGAGAGATACAGAAAGTCACATGGAGGGGGCAAAACACTTTTCAATTACATGATGATTTTTGCCAATATTTACCTCTAATTCATTGACTAAGGGCAATTTTTTTAATAGTCAGATAACTTTTATCTCAAGAATAAATCTAAAAATTTGATGTTTTCTATGTAATACAGCTATTGCATAGAAAACATGCCAAATTGTACACGCATTTTTTTGTTTGACAGCTCAAACCGACATATTTATTCTTCAGATAAAAGTTATCTGACTATTGAAAAATAAGCCCTAAAAGTATAAAAACTGACTGAAGATTCCCACAGAAGATAAAAAAAAAAACATGATTTCTACCTGTCAACTCCAACCGCAAGCAGTGTCAAGGAACAGGGTTTTCTGAAATTACATTCACTAGGTGGCAGCACTGAGACGTCAGGTCCAGGCACCAGTCAAAAGTACGAATGACGTCAAATATTTTAAGTTCATTGTCGAACTGGAAGACAATGAACGCACTCTTGTCAAAGTGGCGCCAACTGGTGGCTTGAATATTCAAGAAAACCCTCATTAAGGCTACTGTATTACTGACACACCTTTAATGATATTATAAATCATTTTTGTAATAAAATGTATTACTTTTATTAGATCACACACACACATACTGTCTGCACTACTGTAATACAGGCAAGTAAAAATAAAATGTTAAATCATTTTCCAGCAATGTAGTATGGGGTGGAGGTGTAGGCAAACAGGGAGGCCCATCTCCAACAGTGACCCTGCTGTACCAGAACATCTCTCTGCATGCTGTCCAGAGGGACCCGGGACCTGGACTCATCCTGGTCATCAATCACGAACTTGGGTAAGACTGATAACCTACCTAGCTTTCTGCCCAATCAACTATTAATTTTTTTTCAAAATCAAAATTCATTTGTTCAAACTAGGCTGAGAGTCGGCTCTTTTTGAACATCAAAATTAAATAAGACATTCCCCCCAAAACGCATGCCCTTTACCACTTCCTACTGCTTTAGCTGGGAAGAAGAAGTGGCGCAACAAACTCCCCAGCAGCACAGCTGTCTGTTAAGTTAGAAGAACTTGATTCCAGTTTATCTGGATGCAGCTGAACACCAGTATTTTACATAGAACAACTGCCAATCTGACCCACACAACCCAGTTACTGGGTAACAAGATTCCGCTTGGAAAGACTGGTTGTCAGACTTTCAGTTTCTTACTACCCATAACAACTGACGAAGATCTATGGATGACAGCCGGAACCAACTGCTCAATGTGTCTTCCGAAGCACGACAGGATCTCAATCTGTAATGGATCCATCCAAGAACCGACTGTGGCATTCGTAGCTTAACTCTTAATAGGGACTGATATAAGAAAAATATATTTTTGAAAGAGAAGAAAACCTGTAGATTTGTAGTATTGTTACCGATTCACTTTTACAATCCTCTGGTACACAGGCACATGACGTTTACCTGACATGCCAAGCTTGCCACATCATAGGGCTTGTCTATGATGTGGCAGTCACTCAGCCTTATTAGGGCTGGTACAAAATGATTTGGAGCATAATAATATCACTGGAGACCAAAGACTTTCACATTTAGATATAACAATGCAATTGGACTTACAAAAACAAAAAAAAGGTTAATTGCTGTTTGCTATAGTAATTAATAGCTAGCTAGCATTTGATTAGCCTAATAAATTGTCTAGATTTAATAAAAAAATTATAAACCAACAACAACTAAAGTGGAGGTTATGCAACCAAACAAGGTTTTTGTTCTTGTAAAAACCCATTTCTCAGTGATTTCTATGGTATCTTGGCAATATACATACATCATCATCTACTTAGCCTTCTCCTATGTTGTGGTCAGCTTCTAGTCTTAACTAGATGCAGCTGAGTACCAGTATTTTACACGAAGCGACTGCTTAACTGACCGCCACCGCCGCCGCCGCTTCTGACGACCCGTAACAGCTGTCAATTTGGCAATGAACAAAAACTTCTTTTGAAACTAAAATTAATATTCTGTTTGTAGACGCTTGTTTTGAAACGTGTTTTGGTTTTTGTACAGAGTTCAGCATATCAGGCTACCCCAATCTGTCAAATTTCTTTGATAGTTTTTCAACTTTATCACCAAGGAATAACGTTCATGTTCAATTGGGAAAATTTGACAGTTTGGGATAGCTTGACCTGCTGGCGACTACTAAAATGTGTTTTGTTTTTTTGTTTCCTAGTTTACCCGAGATGACACAGCAGGGCGCTGGCGACGCGATAGCAGACGACGATGATGATGAGTACGACGCTGATGAGGAACCCATGACTAAACTGCGGTAAGATATTTAACTGCACTTTTGTACGTAATTAGCTTTTACTAGCGGCATCGCCCGCGTGTACGTCGAAATTATCCCACGGGATTACGGGAACGTGCTGCCCGGATAAAAGCATACAGGAAAAGTTTTTATCCAGTGCGCAAATTTTAACCATGAATTCAGCATATCATTCTAGAGCCCCTAGCGTAGAAATTTTTGGTCACAATCCGTTAAATTTGCAAAAAATAAAACATCTCGTAGGAGTCGTAACTCGACATAATTAAGTAATGTTTTCACAAGGAAAATTGTATGTCATCTCGTAACCGCAAGGTGGTGGCGAAACATGATCTTTGTGTTCTCAATTTCGGGCACAGTAAGTTTTACTCATTTACTGTCTTACAATGAAGTTAAGTTTAACAACAAATCAAGTTATACAAAGTAACCTAACACACCGGCCACCGTCAACGGGACGTCAACTATGGGCACGCCACGACTGCGGCGGTAAGTCCCCTCTTTGAGGAGTGGCCTGAGAGGCGGCATGGCGTCCTCACCTTTCGCCTGAGGCAGGTCCTCACCGGACACAGTTGTTTCGGGAGGTTCCGTCGGCACCGCCGTGTCCTCGTGGAGGCGATCTCTCGCGTCCGGCCCTGGTCCAGGCCATGGTACGGAGCGAGAGTGCATGGGTAGCCGGCACCTCCTGCGAAGCAGTGATGCTCGCGAAGAGGGAGGCGGCGCACGTGAGGGAGAGGCAGTATATGCGCCCTCAAGGCCTTAGTCGCCGCAGGAGACGCCCTGGGCGTTGAGAATCCCAGGCTGATTCCCGGCCACCGTAGGCGTGGGCTTGCGGACGGCGAGTAATGGGTAGCTCGCTGTCCGGTAAGGACCAAGCCCAGGTCGATGGCGCCTTGTGTTCCACGCGCGCCTCAAAGAGATGTCAGCACAAACCGACGGACCCCGCAACGGCCGATGCCTGTCAGGGGTGCGGGTTGTTCGAAAGAGATACCGTGGCCCCTGGCACACAGGCTACTGAGGGAACACGGGTGGGTTTTAGTCAGTAAAAGTCTGACACGCCCTCCTGCTCCACCCAGAGCGGGAGAAGTTATTTGATGATTTTCCACAAAAAAAAAAAAACGGGACGTCAACTATAATCGAGATTATTCGAACCGAGCGGCGACGGCGGGCGTGCGGTGGATAGTAATATAATGTATCACTACTTAGGCGTTGTCATCTCGTTCTCGTTGACGTCCCGGTGACGTGGCGGTGGACAAACGATAAAGATCATTGTGATTTTGATAGAGTTGTCACTGGCAGTAACCTCAATATAAGGATGCTAAAAGGCTGATTTTGAAATTGACGCAAAACTGGTAAAAATCTGTGAATGGATGAATATAGGCATTGATATATGTATAAAAATACCCAAGATACACAATCAGCGTCTTAAAAACATAAGGGACTAACTACATTTATCATCTCTGTTTAGCTTTTGTTCATAGAAAACAACGATTTTGTATGTAAACTGAACAGACGCGGAAAGCTGAAGGGATACGTACGCATCTCCGTACAAAATCGTTGTTTTCTATAGACAAAAGCTGAACAGAGCTTGAATAAATGTGGTTAGCCCTAAGGGCGCAATGTGCGCAGGTGTCAAACAGTATCATCTTTCAGACAGTATTTTTGGACATTCCTTTGTAAAAACCAATTTAATTCATGCGTGTAAGGTTGAATTTGCAAAAAAAAGTGTTTTATGATAGATAACTATTACCACTGACGTATAATTTGGAACAGTTTTGAGTGTTACTTTTGTTCGTGACTGCATCTTGGGTTTTTTGTAAATCAATCGTGACGGGATTTTTTCGCGATCTAGACCTTCAACGCGCCGATGGTAAAAAATCGAAAAATGTGTTTATTCGAAGCGCTGCAGGCTTTTAGCATGACGCTTTCTCTTTCTACTTTACCGTAGAATAGACGCTTGTAGTACCTTTCCCGGTTCAAAACTCAACTGTCTACAAGGAAACTTATTAATAACTAGCTGTGCCCGCGACTTCGTTCGCGTGCATGTCGGAAAACAATAATGTGTCGCTTTGACGGTGCAGGTACCTACCACTCCTCCGATCTTCCGATCTATCCTGGTAGGAATCTACCACAGCTTTCGAATGCAGTCCAGAGCCTAGAGACAAAACACATTACTCTTGGCGTTCACGCTAAACGGTACGCCAAAATGTATGGGAATGACATTACCTGCGGAAAGGACACGGTAATGTCATTCCCATATATTCTGGCGTAGAGTTTAGCGTGAACGTTAACAGAAAGGTGTTTTGTCTAGGCCTGCAGGCGTCTTTAGGGGTTATAATGATATTGCGACGAAGTCTCACTCAGATTTTTAAGAATAAATATAGATCAAAGCGCCTGGTCGAGGCTCATTTTATAATAAATGTGCACCTGCCGTAGGTACAGTAAAAGCTCTTTATTCGCGAGGTATACGTTCCGTAAAATACCTACCGCGAATACAGAAACCGTGACTATGGAATGGTAATTTATATGGGATTATAGGGGATACGTTCCTAAGTGACAAATAAAAAAAAAATTAATTGAAGTTTTTGACCATATTGATTAATTGTATGAGCGTGATATGGATGCAAGCGACTCTCCAAGGCGTAAACGATCAAGCATTTCTATGCGTTAAACAGATTTTTTCGCGTCGAAAATCGTTTTTAAGTAAAAAAAAAATTTCAACATTTTGCAATAAATGGAAAGATGAAACAATAGGTAAAACACGCAAAGCGGCTCGTACCAAAGGATGGAATGTCTATTAAGTCGCAGCATTTATAAATGTGGGGGAGGCCTATGTCCAGCAGTGGACGTCTTTCAGCTGAAATGATGATGATGATGATATATAAATATACTTTATGGTGATGAGGTTGGTTTCATTATGTTTGTTTACATTCTCAAAAAACTTTTTTCAAAAAAATACCAACCGACTTCGTTTTTATTTTTCACTTTTTTGTTACCTACCATACACCAATTCGAAATTTCATCATCCTTTGGGTCAAAACAATGCATACTTATTTATGTGATAGCAACATTCGCGGTTGATTTGCTGTAATTTTTTGAAGAGTTCCGTTGTCTGTTTCCGAAACGCATCATCAGATCTATATGCAGGGCCCAATCTAAGGGGGGGCAAGCCGGGCAAATGCTCAGAGCGGCAAAAATGAGCGGCGGCAAAATGTATACTTACAAACATACCTACTCTCATGAATTTTTGTATACTTGTTCAGAAGCCGTAGTAGACTAACGTATGTGAATATTATATAGTTAAAAGAATATCACATAATTATGGTCATACCATCTTTGATGGTGTTAGTGCAAAGGGCGGCGAATGTTATTTTTGCCCGGAGCGGCTAAATAGCTAGATCGGGCCCTGTCTATATGAAATTTCAATGGGACCATTTCGGAGTAAACCCCTTTCGAAAAAAAAAAGAATTTTGCAAATCCGTCTATATACGACGGAGTTATGCCTGAACATACATTAAAAATATAAACATGTCGAATTGATAACCTCCTTCTTTTTGAAGTCGGTTAAAAACACCGACCGCGGCGAAGGCGGCTATTGTAGATGTCAAAGGCCGAACCAATACAGCGGCGATATCATTTGACAATGTACTTTAGACGAAGTTGTAATAAGGTCTATTTCACTTTTTTATAGTCCATCTGACGACGCGTTTACAAAGGATATTGGGTTGGATACCTATTGGAATCCTTTTTGTTATTTGTTAATATGTATGTACCGATGTACCGATTAGACCCGCAAATAAATAAATCTTTAGCCGCGGATATAGGAATTGGGTCGCATTTTTTTAATCCGCGAATAGTGAAAACGCGAATGAAGGAAGCACGAATAAGGAGCTTTTACTGTACTTACTCAATAAATCGACTGCGCGTCTGGTTGAGTGTGCTGAAGCATTATTCCACGCGGGGGCGGGCGCCTATCTCGGCCCGTACAGGCGCGTGTCTTTTAGCTTTGTTTATCAAACGTTGACCACTGAATAAAACCACAGCAGTGGGAATGCTCTGCACGGACTGCGATAGGCCTCGACAGGTAGCAGTGCAGTAACACCTGACGCCACCTGTCAGTTAACGGCCCGTGGGACCATGGCGTTATCACGATGAAGAAAGATCACGCTGTAAAGGTGGATACTGACCGGCGTCACGGGTCAAAATGCACCTAATATGTTACCAAGCAAGTATTCGTGCAGTCAGTAGTACCTACGGCAAAACATGCGAGCGAGCAACACTGATTTTAGCACACGGCGTAAAGACATGCTCGCTGCGAATGTTACATTACCTACGCCCCGTAACGTCGGTCACTATCCACATTAAAAGCGCTGTTGAAAAAAAAAACAAACCAGGCAAAAAAAACTATTTAATTGTATAGCACGGGTTTTCTATGAACATAGTAAGTACGATGTTGTTGCTACGTAGTGCCATACCGCGCGCGCCGCCACCTCTCTCCCCGCTGCTGACGTAGGCAGCAGGAAGAGAGAGAGCCCGATCCCGAGGATAATGGACGTAACAGAGCGATCCTCCGCGACTCTCAGTTGCGATGCCTTTTTATTGTAAATTGTAATCAAAAATGTTTCAGTGTTTCTTTTGTTCAGCCATACATTTATTTGTAGACCAATAAATAATTATATTTAAAGAAGCGACTTTAAAATTGTCAATATTTTACTATTGTGATTTCTATTGTTCCTGTGTAGGTAATGTATCCTTTGTTGGAGATGCCAAATGGATAAATAAATACATTTTTAAACTTGTTTTAACTAAGAAAATGCTTCTCTGTAAGCGATGTTGCTCGGAAGAGCATCGACATAACTACAGTTGCCCATGTGAAAACCTATCTATTTACTCAAATCCACCAGTAGTTATGGTCGCAATTTTGGATTTTTTTTCCTGACTTTCACCATCCGACCTCGCTTGAACCCCTCCCCACCTCGAAAACTAACATCACGAAAATTGGCACATAAGTATTTACAACTCTTTACTCCCAAAACTCCCATTATTTGAATCGAGTAAAGTTATAAACAATATTTGAGTATGAAAGATAACCATATTAGTTTCGTTCTTTTGACGTGATACTTGATCTATTCAACATAGAAACTGAAAAACCGAGCTACAGACAAAAAATTTGATAAGGGTTAAAATGTCATCTGTTGATTATCCCTTACCACCCCAAGCAATTATTTTCGAAATATTTTAAATGTACAGAAAAAGTTCCTTTACAGATTTATTATATGTATAGATTTACGATTTACGCTAAAATAATAATTTACGTCAATACGTTGACACGATCTCCATATAGAACGCTCCACGTTTGAGAACTGACTCCCAAAATACAAACCCTGGCTTAGTTTGGGTATCAGTTCCGTACATTATGTAATTTATACAGAGTAAGTTTTTATCCAGTGCGCAAATTGTAACCATGAATTCAGCATATCATTCTAGAACCCCTAGCTCAGAAACTTTTCGCCGGTTGTACAAAAAAAAAATCTGCTGTTTCATAGAAAAGTGCAATACCTACGCGGTCAAAATGTATGGAACAGCTGATTTTTTTTTGAGTATCTGGCGAAAAATTTCTGAGCTAGGGGGTCTAGAATGATATGCTGAATTCATGGTTACAATTTGCGCACTGGATAAAAACTTTTCCTGTATGATATTGTAGCTTTAATTCTTGTGAATGCTTTTGTGAAATAAACTTTTTCTTTAACGTCATTTTTGTCTACTCTTCCGTCGACAAAACGCTTCTCTACGTTTCTCGTGCTAGGCCTGCTGGAATTCACTATGTACGATTTCCAACTCGGCGTTAATCAGTGTGTCCGTGTGGAGGTCGACTAACAAAGTTTTTCTCTCCATCGCTCAGATTCGTTCCACAAAATGACAACGAGCTGGAAGCGATGTTCCTGGCGATGAACCAGGGCCAGGCGCTGAACCCCGACCCCGCGGACCAGATCGATGAGGACGAGGAGCCCTTTATGGACGGAGAGGAGTTGGATGAAGGTAACCATCTGAGAGGGTCAAGATGATACATTACACTGTGATTTGTTATCAGATTATCACAATATGTCTTTAGAATCCTCAAATGTTTGAAATAAACAGTCAAAATCAGATTATAATGATGTTCCCACTGCTGGGACACAGACCGTATCTCAGTGAGACATATTTCTTCGAATTTATGGTTCTAGGACATGACGGTTTTTAACCGACGAAAAAAGACAGGAGGTTCTCAAGTCGACGCGTATTTTTTTTGATGTATGACCACGCATAACTTGTTTCAGAGTTGTCCGATTTAGATAATTCTTTTTTTATAAGGAAGGGTATACCCCGAAGTTGGTCCCATATAAATTTCGAAATAAAAACAACCCTAAGGGTAGGAACGAGAAGGGAAGGATTGACTGTTCACTCACAGATTTTTTAATGCCGAGTTGTGTATTACAAAAAGTAATCAAATATTAAGGTTGTAGTACTTAGTAGATTACATAGCCACAAAAAATAATAAAATAAAAAGTTTTTAACAAAAAATTAAACCGCCGCAAAAAATTAATAATATAATATGGTTGCTCACATATTTACAAACATTATAAAAATAGGTATACGATTTTCATAGAATATTAACAAGTAATAAGGCAGTGTGTGAGATAATGTAATCACGAAATGTAAATCGATATCATAAAAAATAATAACGTAACCGGATGTCGGCTTCCAACAACATTATTATACTCAATGTCTACCTCTCCCAGGAGATGACGAGTTTGAAGATGCAGAGGAAAGCAACAACACTCCCGAGGAGGCGGCGGCTCGCCTGCGGCAGATGAGGCTGGACAACGTGAATGGACAACATGACCGCTTAAATGGTAAGTTTGGAACTGAACCCAGACCATAAGCATAGCGTAATCAGCTATAACGTTCCCACTGCTGGCCCACAGGGCCACACAGGCCTCCTCTCTGTGAGAGGGAGTGGGCTGTAATCCACTACGCGGGCCCAGTGCGGTTTGGTAGATGTCATATGTCTTCGAATTTGGTTCCAGGATATGCCTATTTCCTCACGATGTTTCCTTCACCGTATTGGGAGTGGTGTTGAAATAATTTGCACAAAGTAAAACGCTTATCAGAAGACCAATAGGGTATTTTCCAATTTATTAAAAACCATTATTATTTGGAGATTGGGACGACATATGTAACAGAAAAATAAAAACAAATTAATTTATATCCATTTTCTCAATTAAAAACGATTTAAATCAAACATATTTTTCTTTGTTTTGAATTTACCGCCAAAACGGTCCTTACTATGACTTTTTTATCACGTGACCACATGTGACATCAACTTCGTGTAAACAAGTGAATTTCGAGTTTATAATTGACAAGATTTTTAATTGATAGAAAATGGTAATACTGGTGCGCAGTTTGCCTCTGTGCACAAATACTGCTAAAACTGCGCCACGCAAAGTATTTTACTGGTGCCGTTTACACAAATCTTAGGTCACGTGATAAAAAAGTAATCGTAAGGAGAGTTTTGGCGGTAAATTCAAAACAACGAGAGATAATATTAAAAACGTTCAAAATCAAGTCGCAGTCTCATCTCGGCGACAAGAACTTATTAAAAATGTATGGGAACTCGACATATTTTTGACATATTGAGACTAAGATCAGAGAGACCCGTCGGAGGATCATCCTTTTTCAATGGACGATGAGTGAACTTTATACCTTGTTCGCCATCTCTAAATACTTATTATTATTTGTTCCAGACGAAGCTGAGGACGCCGAGATCGCCGAGTGATCTGTACACAAAACATCAATGTAAAATAACTATTATTGCTTCTTCAATGTGTACACTTAAATACGGCACACATACTCGAACATTCTGCTTTTAGGATCTACGCACATAACGACGTTAGTATTCTTGAAGCTTTTATCAACAAATTGGCTATATTTGTTTTCATAATCTCAAATACATTCAAATACATTATGTACAGACTCAACTATCTACTTTAGCGTTATGCATTCTAGAGTGATCAAGAAGAAGAGTTAGTGTCTTTTTTGTAACATAAAGGCCCAAAAAAAAAAATGTAATTTGAACTTTATTAAGTGTGATATTGAGTTTGTTGTTCCAAAACAACAAAACTGAAAACTTGATAATTATATCTCAGATATAATAATAGTTTAGCACTTCGGTACTAGACGATTTTTGATACTGTTACTGTGGTGATTGTTCTAAAGTCATTGAAGAATTAAAGTTATGAAATTGGTAGACGAATAAATACTTTTTATTCTTATTTAACAAAAAAAGACTGTATCTAAGCGCTGTCATTAGATTAAAGAAGAAAACAAAATAGAATTGAAATTGCATGCATTGTATTGATAATATTGCTCGAATTTTGGATACCGAGTCTCGCAGTATGCCTACTCGAGAAGTCGTATTTTTCTTATTTCATAGATATTATAGTATGGAAGCTGAGTGTTTTAGTATGTGTATATGTATAGATATATAATTTTAACACGATATAGCTGTTGTGTGTCATCGATGTATGGCCCTACCATTCCCAAGTGTACGCCTCTCAAATTGAATCGACTATTGTTTTATATGTTTATTATTTTCATTACGTTTTAATACTTGGCCCGCAGTCAGACAATAGGTTTCATATCTGTACAGTACTCCAACTTAAATATGCAAAAAACGTTTTCAAGAAATTCATCTATACGCGATGGAAATTATGTTTTAACATCGTAGCACAGTAAGCCACAGCCCAATGGTAACAAAACCAGAGCAAAGTGTTGTATGTGCGGTCTACTGTACGTGATATTGTCAATTTGGCTCTTCCACATACTTATGCCATTAATGGAGACTTGAAAGTTGTAATGAAATGGGCCAATGGTATTGTGATTGTCAGAATTTGACATTTCATCAATATTGTTGTTTCAAAAACGATGCACAACTAGGCATATGCATATCTTACTTATGACAGACAATAGTTGGGTAAAACATTTCTTAATATCTATCAGTTTTTGAGGCTATCATTATTTATATTGGGCAAAATGAATATCAAAACAGCTTTTGAACACTTGAAGCGCGATTCTTTGACAAACACCGGACATTTACGTCCATTTCAATTACAATCTCAATTAAGAGTTATTGTTATTTTAGAGGCGTCTGACCTCCAAATAATGTTTTTTTAAAGACATTTTGTAACAATAGATTTTAAAGTTAGGCTAGACATGCAATTTTGTGCATTATGTATCTGTATGTAAACTTATGGAGTGTAGTCGGGAGATCGGACATGTGTGCTTTTATAATTTCTACATGTGACGATATTAATAGGACGTGCTCGGTAGGGAAGCGAAATGTTTGCAATTACGTGCACATTATCCCCCTTATTCATAAACGCTGGTTAAAGTTAAGTAATGAGTACCGTCTGTTTAACCATACATTTTTGACGTTTAAACATCATTTAACTTTAATCATCGTTTATGAATATGGCCATATTATAATGTTAACGTGTACGGGAAATTTAAAGCGTCATCATAAAATTATGGACGTCCGCCATATATCGTCACGTTAGGAATTAAAAGCGCCCTTTCGATGGGTTATTAAGATGATCGAATGATGAAGAAAGCATTAAGTACTTATAATATCTGTTATGCACATTTATGCATATTGAAATAAGTAATATCAGCAGGTGGTGTAAAAAGCCATAAGTCAGTCAATAAGTTGACTTCATAATGTTATTCTAGAATACCAATAAAATTTTGAAATTGACACAAAATTGTATTTTTTAAAGTTCCTAAATGGTGGTGGACAGTTTCGTATAGTTTTTTAAAATCTGAATCTAGAAATTGTACTGTCAGAATTCAAAAATCTAAAAAGTTTTTTTTTTTTTTTAATAGGTAATTGACTAATGCACAAACTTGCATTCGAAGTTTGAATTCTTCAGATATGATTGTATCAACTGGCTTTTGCACCTAGTTGCTAAAGCGTAGAATCTATAACCTACTTTCGACCGTCAAATGCAGCCGAAATTGGTGCAATATTAATTTTCACATTTTTGAATTGACTTTTTCCTGGCGATATAAATGAGTTGTTCCTATTTTTATGATAAAAGTTGTTTTGACGGGTTTTAAGTCGATTAGTATTGAAAATCAAAATCAAAAGTCATTTATTCAAACTAGGCTGGTGTCAGCACTTTTTGAACGTCTAAAATTACAAAAGACAGTTCCCCAAAAACGCCCACGCTTCGACACTTCCTAGTGCTTTAGCTGGGAAGAAGTGGCGCAACAAAATAAATGATTTTAACACTTATTCACACTATTGAATGAGTAGTTGTAAAATATAGAAAACGTTTTGTATGTAGGTATCATTCTCTCTGTGTATTTAAATTATATACTATGGAGATTACCCAATTTTGTGCGCACCGCGATTGATTTGCAAAGGAGCTTTGAGGAGATTTGATAAGACGAAAACTAACCTATGTAGTTCAACCTTACCCGCTGTACCGCGCCTTAAACTTGCACTACACTACTCGCAAAGTTGCTTCGACGAAGTACTGCTCGATAATGATCGAATTACGGGACGCCTCGAGTCCTTTGAATTGTGCGCTAAAACCAACAACGATCGGAAGTCGCCTGTGGCAATCCGAAGTAGGGATGGGCCGAATATTCGTTTTATGTTCGGTATTCGGCAGATTATTCGAGAAAAATGCCGTACATTCCACCAAATAATATTGTATTAAGAAACTTGTATAAGCATGTAAAGTAGCACAATTATAAGTATACAAGGGCCCACTTGTACTTTTTAACCCATTCTGTCCCATGAATCACATATGATTCATGTTGATTATTTAACTATTGTCTACTTTGTGGACAGTGAACCTGTTTATACAACCAAAAATGAAATATTGCTTAAACAAGGGCAAGATACATAACTGATTATTAGATGATGCATTAACAGGAGCCCGGGTCGTCCTGGGTAGCGGCGTCAGCGGGCGGAAGTGAAGTGCACTTCAACGCGCTCGACGAGCACAGACGTGAATTTTTGATATGCACGATAAAGCGCGCCACATCCTGCCGAATGATCGGTTCGGTAAAACACGTATCCGGCCCATCACTAAACCGAAGTGCCCTTCTAAACTGTCGTAAACTTCTAGAGTAGTGTAGTGCAAGGTTCGGGGCGAGGGCAGGAAGCCGTGAGCAATTTCGATCAAAGTATACTTGTATTTTGTATCGATTAGGAGATAGATGTAACTAGTTTTTAACATATTTACAATAAACTTACGGAATTGTCTTAAAATGAACGTCAGTTTTTTCATTATATTTTTAATACCTATGGAATCTCTTACATCCTACTAACATACTTTTGTAGATTATGACGTATTTTTATGATAAAGTAAATTACTATCTGCAAGGGCGTTACATCGCTTTTCTATATTATAATACTAGACCGATAGTTTTAATGTTGGATAGGCAGATGGAATAAACACTAATATTCATAAGAATGTATGATGAATGAGGTATAGTACCGGCTATTGGACACATGGGTTAAAAAAAACTCTAAACGAATGATCGGAGAGAGAAAAATTGTGCATGGCCAGAGAGCTTATATGTGTGCCAAAATGTGCCCCCAAAAATTAAATCTGTGCCCCTTCAGGTTTTCGAGATATTGCATTTCCTGCTGGAGCAACGTTTTGATGAATCGTATATCTCTAAAACTATTGCATGTGCCCCTGTAGAATAAACATACACGAGTAGCTCCTAAGGGGCACACCTTAGTGCCCTAATTAGATTTAAGAAAATATTGATAGTTTTCAAGTTATCGCGGTTTTATGAAAACCCGAAAAAACATCGCAGCGCCTAAATGAGACAAGGCACAAGTTCGCTGAAAATTGTATTCGGTCCTTCTTGACGCTATTAATAACCATACAAAGTTTCAAAACTGTTCATGCATGCGTTTTTGAGTAATCTTGCTAAAAGTCAAAACGATGGTGTCTTAACTTTGACGGCAAATTACAAGGAACCGGCTCAATCCCAGATGTGTAGGTGTGAACCAAAATTGTGTGCCTTTAGTCAAAAATTATGGTGAAAATATTCAGCTTGGAATGTTTGCATTAAGTTAATATTAACAAAAAACCAAAATATGTAAACAACGGCTGGTTATCCGACCAAATTCCAATGACTACTAAAAAGCGACTGATTCATACATATCGATGACCTTCTTTATTTGACGTATTATACCTAAGCTGTTGTCCGTACAGTCGCGTTCAAAAGATTTGGGGGCTAATTAAAAATATATATTAAATGCACCTTGTGACTATTAAATGAAACAGCTTGTTGATGTGGAAATTATTATTTTCATTCCCTTAATTTTAATTCTTAATTCTTAAAGTAAGTATTGCATCAAATCACAGATTAAATTGCCTAAAAAAATAAATAAGTAGGTAAAGTAATGAAAAAAATCCAAGTACTTGATAAGTGTACAAGTATTTTTTAAATAAGTCAAAACAATGCCATTAAATACTTACCACTGCAGATCGTGCCATAAAATTCACCACCCCTACAACCACATAATTGTTATAAAATGCTTAATACGCCACTTTCAACCAACTTAAAAAAAAAGTAAACAAACAGTATCAGTGCAACTGCGTGACTCAACGTAACAGTGTCCTTAGCGTCATAACATAACTGCAGCTGTTTACCAATACCAAGTAATAATCCAAACGGACTTCCTAGTCAATAAACACTTCGTACCTATTATTCATATTAGAGCGACGTTACACGTAACTGTCTCTGTCACACTAACACCGTACGCGTACTAGCTGTCTCACTTTCTCCAAATTAGACAAAGCGACTCCTTGCGACACGACGTCAGCGGATGCCGCGGGGCCAGAGATATCTGCAGCGGTGTGAGGAGGCGAAAAAAAGGAATCTTCTATTAAGGTGAATGCTCCAACCATCCCGCGAAATTCAAATTTTCTTACGTTTTTTTGGAATTTGCAGGCCAGTGCTAGGTTGTATGTTGATTAAAATATTATTCACGGTTGTAAGACATATGTAGTTACAGAATTATAATTATCAAAATCATCAATACTACGCTCTAAGTTCATAAAGCTATAGGAATGACTTTTTTTTTTGTTCCTACGCCTCATGAACTTGGAGGGTTGTATTGGTGATTTTGATGCTTATAATTCTGTAACTACATACGTCTTACAGCCGCGAATAATATTTTAATCAACATCAACCTAGCACTGGCCTGCAAATTGCAAAAAACGCAAGAAACTTTGAATTTCGCGGGCTGGTTGGAGCGTTCCCCTTACTGATGAAAAACTTACTGTTAATTTATCTAACCTACGGCTTATCAATAAATATAATAGAAACAGCTAGTAGAATATAATCCAATAACAACTTTATTTTATTACTTATTACTTTTCTACTTCAGTGTACTCAGGCACAACCTTTTAGTGAGTAAAGTAAAGAAGGTCATCGATATGTATGAATCCGTCGCTTTTTAATAGTCATTCAAATTTGGTCGGATAACCAGCCGTTGCTTACATATTTTGGTTTTTTGTTAATATTAACTTAATGCGAAACATTCCAAGCTGAATATTTTCACCATATATTTTTGACTAAAGGCACACAATTTTGGTTCACACCTACACATCTGGGATTGAGCCGGTTCCTTGTATTTTGCCGTCAAAGTTAAGACACCATCGTTTTGACTTTTAGCAAGATTATTCAAAAACGCATGCATGAACAGTTTTGAAACTTTGTATGGTTATTAATAGCGTCAAGAAGGACCGAATAGTTTTCAGCGAACTTGTGCCTTGTCTCATTTAGGCGCTGCGATGTTTTTTCGGGTTTTCATAAAACCGCGATAACTTGAAAACTATCAATATTTTCTAAAATCTAATTAGGGCACTAAGGTGTGCCCCTTAAGAGCTACTCGTGTATGTTTATTCTACAGGGGCACATGCAATAGTTTTAGAGATATACGATTCATCAAAACGTTACTCCAGCAGGAAATGCAATATCTCGAAAACCTGAAGGGGCACAGATTTTATTTTTGGGGACACATTTTGGCACACATATAAGCTCTCTGGCCATGCACAATTTTTCCCTCTCCGATCATTCGTTTAGAATTTTCCTGCTAGAAAAACGTTACCCCAGCAAGAATAGTTTTTTCCGTTTTTCTCCAAAACGACAGGGGGCACACATTTTTTATGTGGGGGCACATTTACACCAGATAAGGCACACATTATACGTTCTACTCATATAACTCTAGGAGACACTTTCTTGCTAGGGTAACGTACACCCACAATTTTGCCAGTATCACGTAAGTACACGTGATACTGGCAAAAGTGTGGTGTCCCACAAACCATGAATACTGCCATGTGCGTGTTCCATGTGTTGAAAGTAGTTGAATATGTCTACGGGGGCAATTATAAACGCACGGAATTGTTCTTTATGTAGGTACTATTTAGGTAGATTTATGGAACTATTTACCACTGCGCAAGAGTCAAACAAAGCAGAAACTAGTATATAATATTTTATAATGCACATATCGCCGGGTAAAAGGCAAAACCAATTTTTTATTACAAAATGTCCGAATAAAAATTTGCGTAAGCGCGTTTGGAAAGGGATTTTTATTTTTATGCACAACTTAGATTAATATAGAACACGCTCTGATATTTGCGACTGACATAATTTTATTACTAAACACATAATTTTAATAGCAAACTTTCCAAATGCGCTTACGGAAAATGTTATATTGACTTTTTTGACTAAATAATTTGCTTTGCCTTTAACCTGGCGATATATATTATGTGTAAAGATGCAGCAAAAAAGTACAGATCGTGGCGTTCCGTGGTTTCAGCCTACCCCCCATAGGAAAAGGCGTGACTCTGTATGTATTGTCAAACGATTTGAAATCAATCGCCGTGCGCGCCTTTTTTAATTGTAATAATTTATAATTAATAAACTTCCCGACTGTCGACATAATATATACGCTCAAAAGCATGTAGCGTAGTATTTGTATTCCAAATGTGTAGTTACTGCAACTTGAATAAATAAACCATATCCTAAAATATATTAAGTATTTTTGTTTTGCGCGGAAAACTTGGAATCTTAACGAAAATATTGTTTTGAACATCACAAAAAAATAAAACACAAATCTTACACTACTATTTTATTAGGAAAACACAATACATTATAGTAATTCATCTTTATTTTAACAATTAAGAAATATAGCGTCGTGAAAGAACCAGTACATTTTTGTACTTTTATAATCATGCACGAAAAACGTTACTATAAAATAATGACAAAAAAAAAAAAACTTTCAACATAACGTTTACTTAATGATTTCAATATTTTTGCTACAATACTTATCTACTTTCCGAAATATTGTTTGCTTTTGTACCAGTGTAAGCACACGCATACAACAATCGACAATTCGCTTAAAATTATTTATTATTATTTATATTTCTTTATTCTCTAGCAACTTCAGCACTATATGCGACATAAATCGCTAAAAGATATTATTTTACACGTCGCGTTCGAGAATGCACGCGTTATGATGCTAATAACACTGTAAATTGTTCGTCGTCAAGCATTTTATAATTTATATATTTTTGGCAACCTTTTCTAGTTCTGCCAACTTATTTTCATAATATAAAACTTAAAAGCTATAATTTCTAACCCCATAGCAATTAAATTTGTGATAAATTAAATTATGCTTCGAATCTGTTTTTAATCCGAATATTATGTATTAAGATGTCACTACATTTTGGTGTCAAACACGCCTTGTAAATTCCATAGCAACTATCCTACGTCAAAAAAAAAAAAAACTTAAACGTATCTTTGCTTAGTTATCAATAATTTGAGGAATTATCTAAGCCTCTTTTACAAAAATGAAACAATTCCAAGTGCATTATTGTTAAGTAACTCCCATTCTCTTCTAGAAACTCTTGAGACGAACAAAACACCAGCATTTCAAAAATTCTATAACAAAATACCGACGCATGACAGTCTCTGAACGCAACTAATGTGATATTCGAAGTTGAAAACGTGTTTACTAATTCTATGTGTGCCTTACTAACAATTCGAAACGTCACGATTAAATGTGAAAATGGCTTGTGACCAGAGTAGAAAAAAAAGTAGTAAGAACACGGAATATTTATCTTTAAAATTCGTTGTTATGATGCGCCGGAGTACTCGTCTCTCATTGGCTGAACGCACGCGCACGTATGCGGCGCTCTGATTGGCTGGTGTGTTTCTGAATCCGTTCTTCCGTTTCATTCCTACTTCGGGGTTATGCCCTAACTATTACCTATTTGACATCGATATAACTCTTTCTAGAGTGAACATTGAAAATTCTTAACTATTATAGAAATGCAGTGAAACTCTAATCGGGCTATCGCGCCGTTTCAAATCGCGAAGACTTCAATATTTTAATTGTACAACAAACGGATCTGTAATTATTAAACTAACACATTGACAACTATTGTAGAAGTGTGAACATAATGCTAAATGTAATGTATTTAACGATAGTTTTCAAATTATACATAAATATAGTAAAACTAGTATTACTGCTGTACTATACTAGAACCCAGTGCTACCATTATATGGAATTTAAAACCTTTAAAAGGTCGAATCAGAGTAACGTTATAATTAAATATTTATACTCATATGATAACATTATTTATATTATAATTATATGGGGGATATGCGGCAGTCGTTATAAATAATGGTTGCAGAAGCAAAGGAAACCTTAGGAAAGTGAAGAAAAGAAAATTCACTTCAAGTTTTAGCTTTATTAATGGTCAAACATAATATTAAATTATTAATAACACAACCTTCACGCCAGAAACAGCCATGGATAGGCAGTCATGTACTTATTGTACACCTAAAGAAGTAATTCAACTGACCGTTAAAAACATTACATTCGCACCACTTACCTATTAAATCAACTTCGAATATACTTTTGTAAAAATACACTGTATTGTACAACAATACAATTCAGTACATTAAGACTCGGTACCGTCTGTACTCAAGTGTCCAAAAGTACCTCTGTGGTACTTTAGTCAATTTATACGTCAGGGTTTAGCGACAGACGAAAGGCTAATGATGAGTTTTTTGAAACTAGACTTAAAACTGTGGGTAGGTATGAATCACAGTTGAGAGCGGATTTTTGTTCCCAAAACGAAGTAAGGGCGAGCCTATTGGCTATGGCTAGCCAATAGGCTCGCCCACAACCGGACACAATTCCAGAAACTGAACCCAGAAAACCACTTCTCACCGGGCTCCTCCGACTTTGGGGCTCATTGGCAATTCAAAAGTAAGTAATGGTTAGTACTATAGGTACAACCCTGCCCAAGCATTCGGGGAAACAAGGCGTTATGTATGTAATATTTAATTTCACATACATAAATGCTTAGAACAAACGCAAAAACGGCGGATTTTCACAATCAACGCATCGAAACTACGTAGATCGTGTGTAACAAAATCTTAGCTAGGTGACCGGCGTAAATATGAAGACTCAACAGAGAACAGTGAACTCGATATGCCATATCAGCCCTTTACTATGAAACATACCCCACGACAGTTTTAAACACAAGACACTGACATACAATTCCTTTAAAAAGCGTTTTTGCCTATCCGTGATGAAATCCTCAATAGAGGAAAAGGCACGAATTTAATGAAGGCGCTAATATCAAATCTAATATACATTTTAGACTAAAAAATGCGACAACCAGGCGGTTTATTTAGAATAAGTTTAATTTATAAACTAATGTTTATATTAGAATGTGTTGTAAAATAAATTCACGCTAGCTAAAGTGATGTGTGAAGGTACAGCTGAGGGCTCAAATTTATTTATTAAAATCATCAATGTCCCTTTTGTGGAACCTTAGCGTAAAGATATGTATAACTCAACCGTCAAAACGCAAACCCGAACGTTTAAACCAACTATGTACTGTCCAATCACAAACACATTTACCATCACGCTGTAGTTGTTAGAGGGTTGGCTGTCTGTATAACATCAACGGTCTTAGTTTCAATAGTTTCAGGTGTCCCATTCACTTCTGTGCGTTCTTCGCTCATTTCTACATCAGCCTTGTCCGTTTCCTGAGACTTGGTATCGCTGTCTGTGGTTTCTTGGCTGGAGGTGTCTGTTGTCTCTGGTTTGGAGTCCTCTGGCTGTATGGTTTCAGGTTCGGGCTGATCAGTGTCTGTGTGTTCGTCTGCTGATTTAGTCTCTGTCTCGTCTTTCTGTTCTTTTGGGTTGTCTGTGGGAGGAACAAGTTGTTATATTATTATTTATTTTAAAGTCATAATATGTGGTGACAGCAAATGCATGCAGACATCACCTGAGGTACGTCGTGATCCTCACCAGTGAGGGATACGACTGAGGACAGTAAACAATGTGAGTTTTGTAAATTGGAACGTTAAAAAGTACATTAATTTGTTATAAAATAAAGGGGAAGCCTATGCTCAATATAAGATTCATAACCACAAATATTGATTAGTGACCGACCGAAGATTCGTTTTTGTTTTCATTTTCGGCCAAAAATCAGCCGAAGGTTCCGTGAAGCCGATAAATCAATTGTTTACGTACTTAGAATGCTTCTTGTTTCATTCGAATTTTGCAATTTTTGTCAACACTAATTATTTAAAACCTATTTCTTTCTCTCCCTACGAGTAAAAAATCAAACAAGATTTCATATTTTTTAATGTTTATCAATTTTCGTTTTCGGCTGAAAATCAATTTTCGGTCAGAGACTAACAAATATGTGTAACAGGGTAAGTACTAAAACTGACTTATTTCGACTACCCCTTATGTTTACACTATGTTAATTTGTGCTACTGTCACTCAATCCAAAAAACGGAGCCTACTTATCTTTACTGGTTTTTTTTTTATGACTGTAAATGATCCCCTCCAAGTAAACTAAATATTCTGTGTCTAACAGTAAGATGCTTAAACTTACCAGTTTCATCTACTTCCATAGGAGTATCTTTCTTTTCATCACCATTCACCTTCTGAAAAGAAATTTACAATGTTCTATTAATGTTTTACCATACGTATCATGTTGATCTTCCAAGAACCATGTAATTTGCGAAGTTTTAGATTATCTTACGTTTTTTGCAATTTTCAGATCAGTGTCAGGTTGTATGTTGACTTAAATATGTGCAAAAATACAACAACTTTACAAATTAGGGTATTTTAGTCTACTTATATGAGAAAAATCTAAAAATATATAGAAGATAAAAAAAAATGTTTTAATGAATAAAATAAATGAAATGAAATAACTTAGGCAAAATGCAGTCGGAAAATTTTAGTTTTAGTTCATGAAATAACAAAATAAATTTTAAAATACGATTAGTTTAAAAAAAACTGTTATTGAACACCATGAAATAGTAGCCGCATGTTATTACGTAATACCGCTGTTTAAACTAATCAACTGAACAAGTTTGTACTTTTATTATTTTCGTAATCAAAGTAATTTTTATTTATTTAAATAATATTTTGTATTCAGGAACAACAAACCAACGATAAGTAGAATAATAACTATTTTTTTTTAATAATATACAATTACCATACAAAATATTAGCGCATTTGTTTACACAGCAAAGTGACGTCATACCCACAGAGCAATATGACGTCCACTGCATCCAACTTTTTCGTTAAATTCCGCGCGACAATTGAAAATGCAATATTTAAATGCATTTTTACGGCACTAATACATTAAATAAAAATGTGTTTGTTTTTTTTTGTGGTTTATTAGCACTTTAGAATCTAATTCGGACACTTTTCAAAAATGGGTACATTACCCTATTGTAACACCCTTCTAAGCCCATTGAATGACTTTTCATGAAATAGTCCTTTAAATACATACGTGTTGCGGTCGCGAAACATATTTTAATCAAAATACAACTTGACACTGACTTGAAAATTGCAATAAACGTACAAATATTCTAATTTCGCAGGTTACCCTGTCACTTTCTCCATAATCATTTTTAAACACCCGTATTCCAGTAAAAAAATTGGGCAACATGACGTTGCTGCAACAGAAGCAACATGATTTTGTCTTATTGGAAATATGTATTGGTATGCTATGGCCAGCAAAATGCTGCTACAACCATATTGCACAACTTTCGATCACCATCCGTCTTATTACAAAACGCGATCTAACTTTAGTTCTAGCCTAAAACTCTGTCAGTTTTTGCATTACCAACTTTCTTCTATTTGGGTGAAGTTCTTAAAACAAAAATGTCAATTTAGCACTGGACTAAGTTGTCAGTTTTGTAAAAGGTGTATTTCGATTTCACTTAGGTTCTTATTTGAAAAACAGGCTCGATGGTTTAAACCATACCTAAAGTTAAACCATGTTTTGTAATAAGGGGGTATGAATTCAAGGCAGTTAATCCAAGACTATGTCGACGTTCACAAGGACGTAAAACTGTTGCGGTGGAATTTTATCGTCCAATGAGTTTTCTACTCTCTGTTGAACCTAGCATTGACAATCCAACAGAATGCATCTCAACGCGTCGAAAAAACACTAGATTTTTAACTCGCGCCGCTTAGCTGTGATCGAAAAAATCCAAACATGATATAATGTCATGGTTGGATTTTTGTGTGAACGTCGACAAACAATAATTTACAAGTACAAATCAACGTGATTGTAATTTATTGTTTTTGGCTTAGTATTATCTATATACTCAAATTACATCTACATACACTGTTGATATCCTTAACTTGGCTACACTATCACAGAAAAAAAAAAACTATAAATAATACTCAACAATAACTAACTAGACATAAAATAGGACAACACAATGGACAAAACAAACTAAAAAAATACATGAAAAATAAAGTTAATATGTTGCCATCACCATTCTTTATGATGTTATCTACTTCCCGTCCTCACCTTTATACATTCTCTACATTCAGATTGTATTGCACTTGTTAAAATAACTTTCTAGTTACTAAAACTTGACAACATTGAACAAAATTACATTAATACTATTTATAATTTAATTTTGTTCAATGTTGCAAAGTCTTATACCTACTGATATAAACATTAAAACGGGGGAGGGCTATGTCCAGCAGTGGACGTGTTTTTTTAAATAAAGTTTATGTAATATAGGCAAAACCTGGGGTAGATTTATAAGCTGAAGAGTCTGCAATTACCTATTCGTCTACCAAATTGTATATTACAACAAAATTGTAGTTTTGCTGAGGGACATTTTTGTTACTGTAGGCACCAGTGACGGTTTCGGGGCATTTTAAATAATGGTAACTTTTATAATAAACTGCGTACTGCGTTTTCCCAGCACAGGCCTCAATTCCGTGAGAATATCGGGATAAAAAAGTATCCTATGTCCTAAACCAGATCATGGTCTACCCATGTGCCAAATAGGGTATTTACCAATTTATTAAAAACTATTCTAATTTGAAGATTGGGACGAAATATGTAACAGAAAATTAAAAGGAAATTGATTTATATCCATTTTCTCAATTAAATCGAGTTATACCAAATTTATTTTTCGTGGTTTTGAATTTACCGCCTAAACGCTCCTTACGATGACTTTTCATCACATGACGTCAACTTTGTGTAAACTGAAATAGCTAATAACAAGTATTTTTTTATTTTACAAAACAATCTATATGTGAGTGTCGTGTTTATAATTAACAATATTTTATATGGATAGAAAGTGAAATCACTGGTGTGTAGTGCCTCTGTGCACAAATACTTCTAAAACTGCGCCAAATTAAGTATTTGTATTGGTGCTGTTTACAAAAAGCTGACGTCACGATGTCACGTGATAAAAAGTCATCGTAAGGAGCGTTTTGGCGGTAAATTCATAACAACGAAAAATAAATTTGATTTTAATCGTTTTTAACCCATTAACCGCCAAAATTAAAACAGCAGTAGTATTTTTACAAAACATTTATTTTCGTGATGTTTATGAATCAAATAGACATAAAAAATTAAAAAATAGTGAAAAAAAAAAATTGGCTTTTCGGGAGAGGGGTGTACACAATTGGGTACAGCGGCGTATTATAGGTGAAAATTTTCAAAACATCGTTTTTCAACACATAATGTTTTTACACACTTTTTGCATTGCCAACGAACTCTTGCGTGACAAACAACACATCGCAATGGTTTTTCAAGCTTTTTTGGATAGTGCCCTATACCATCTTGAGGCAAACCTTGCACTATTGAAGATGACGGTCGAGCTTTATGGTGTGTTTTTTGGCGTAAGTAATATCTTGCAATGGCACGTCGAAACTGTAGCTGGTCCATTTTATCACTATGACTCATAACATGCAAACGCCATGAGTTTGCAATCGCCATATCAACCATGTAAGTAAACAAAACCCACCACCACTTTTTTCCGTGAATAGCAATCCTATACAGTGCAATCGATTGGTCTAATTCATCGACTCCGCCCATATTTTTATTATATGTTTGAAATAGTTTGGGTATGTTGACATCAACCTTTTCACGTTGTGTGGGAGACCATCGCTTTACAACTCCCAATGGCTCAATGGTGTCGTAATTTGTCGCCATTGTACAAACACTATTATCTTTCCATCTCACTAATAATATTTCATTTTGCTTATCAAACCTGTAATCATATGAAGCACGATCTTCTTTCTTCATATCTTTAGTGCTTCTCAGTGGACATTTCTTTGTTCTGTTCTCTCGTATGGTTCCAGTTGCTCGATACCCTTCTTTTTTCAGCTCGAATAAGAGATTATAATTGGTAAAAAAGTTATCAAAAAATATTTGATGGTTTGTTGGATCAGTCCCCAGTTTCTGTAATAATATTTTGACTACTCTTGATCCTAGAGGATCAGTAGAAGCTTCGATGGCTTTTCCGCAGTAAAAATCAAAAGTATAACAGTATCCCGTCGAACTTGCTGCTACCCAGTTCTTATAGCCAAATCGCACCGGTTTTCCTCGAATAAATTGCTTCGCAGAGTGATGGCCAAAGTACTTTACCATCGATTCATCAATTGAAATATTATTATGTATTACACGCCATTGCAAAAATTTATTCATTAGAATATCAGCTAATGGCCGGACTTTGAACATTTTGTCCCTGGTAGTAGTTGCTACGTCATTGTTCACAAAATGAAGATTCTTTTTTATATCCCGGAATCTTTGCCGTGGCATGGACTTTGATACCATTTCAACACCGACATCTTCATCATAAGACCAGTACAAATCTTCCCTGGGTAATTTATGATATCCAGACAATATCAATATACCTATAAACTTTTTCAAATCAACAGAGTCTAATTGAAAAGTGTGTCTGTTATTTTGATTAGCATATAAAATTGTGTTAGTAATTATCAGGGTTATAACTTCTTCATCAAATATTTTTTCAAATATCTGTACGGGACTAAGTTCCCCGAGCTGTTCTTTTACTGTTTCCTGTCTTTCTTGCACATCAGTTCTTTCTTCAGTCGTAGAAGAGTATGTAGGGGAACACTTACGCCATACAGGCTGACATAGTTGTTGTCGCCTTCTCTTTGCCTTTTTAGCCAATGGTTCTTCGTCGCTGCTGTCGTCACTTTGAATGATGTCCTCGTTAGCTCTAAAAACCTCAATATTGCCAGGCACATCCTGCGGCAAAGACGCGGTAACCATGTCCTCGTCGAAGCCTTCTTCTTCATCTGTAACGACGCTAGGTTCTGGCGGTATAACAGCAAAGTCATAATCGCCATCACTGTCACTCTCATCCAAAACAGCATTGACTGCTTCCTCTAAGCCTTTGTAACAGTTAGAAACGTTAAAATGTCTCGAACTCATGGTAACGAAATCCTAGAACAATAAGCACAATCGTTATATAGATTCGGCCGCTGTACACAATTGGGTACAGTTGTCTTTCAAGCACGATTTCTTTGTAAATACTTGTTGTAAAATAGTTTATTATTATTTATTTTACGAATAAGGATGTATACCACAAGAAACATAAATATATCAGAAATTTAGGTTATGCAAACACAAAAAAATAATAGATCAGCGAACTTACCTCGATAAACAATTATATCGCGAAGTTGAAATCCTCACTGTGACAGATTTTATGAATATACCCACATAAATTGTGATTTTTTTGACGTACAAAGTATCACTTTATATTATGGGTCGAAAAAAACCAAATGTAGGTTAGTAAATTTATTACCTACCTTCAATTGATTAGCTGTACACAATCGGGTACAGAGGCGCCAAATGGGTTAATGGAGAAAATGGATGTAAATAAATTTGTTTTTATTTTTCTGTTAAATATATCGTCCCAATCTTCAAATTAAAATAGTTTTTATCAAATTGGAAAATACCCTATTGCTTCTAAATTGTCCAGCCGTTTTAGCGTGAAAACGTAACACATACATAAAAGATCAAATTTATTCTTTTTATATTATATTAGGTATATAGTTTAGACAAAAAATAAATAGTTTGTTAATAAAGTGTTTGTTTTGATATGTTCTCAGTGCTATATACAATATTCATTGATTACTGACAAATGCGAGCACCAACTGGACAGGTCCACACAATCTGTGTGGTTCTTTCCAAATAACATTTCAGACATCAATCTACATGGTCTTCATATGATCTGACCAAGATTATGACTGTGACCTGAGTTAGTTTCGGCCTTTCTTCTCAGTGTTGTCAGATAGGAAAACGCCGACGTCAACTAGTTTTCAAAATATGATTGACATGTAAACGTTTAGTTTAAGACAGAAAGAGAATTCAGATAAATATGGAATGCAATAAATAAATAAATATTAAAATATTATTTTCCCAAGTGCAGCACAAAAATGCGACCATGATAACCAGAGGTCGGAGTAGGTAGATTGATTTTATATACTTGCGTCAAGATATTATAATATGGACATGCCATTTTATCCATAATGTGCGGGAAGTACCGGAAAAAGTTCCGGAATTGGAATTATGGAATAAAATAAAATAAAAAACATACAGATAGGCTAACAAAATCGTTTATTATATGAATGTCTAAGTTTTGTCTCATACTGTCAAGCGTCATTTCTAATTCAACAGTAAGGGACAAAATACGGTGTAACTATTCCAAGGTATTTTTGGATAAAATAAAGTACTGATTTCTTTCACCATTAGCTAACACTGGTAGCGTAGATTTATATTATTAATACGTTTTTCACCTTAAAAACAAATTCGTGCTAATTTCAAAATTCCGGAACAAATATCACAATAATATGAAGTTCCGGTATTTTGGAGGCATATCCATATTATCCTCTACGTTTGACGTCAACGACCTTAAATCAATCTACCTACTCCGACCTCTGATGATAACATACAATGTAACAAAACAACTATGAAGAACCTAATTCCGTCGTGCCTTTTTCCTGGGTTTCTTTGCAGCGTTGGCAGACGATACCGATGGCGTGCGCTTTTTCTTTTTAGCCTATAGTGGATGGATGATACATTTATATGCCAGTAAATTAAAAAAAAAGTGTTTTTGTTGACTGCATGACCATATCTGATCAATGCTTTTGGTCAACAAAGTTTTAAGTCCCTTCTATTATGTTTGAGGTTGTAAAAATGTAAATGAAAAAATATACAAACAACCGTATACAATTGTGTCATTTGTGCCCAGTTGATGTCAATAGGGTCGCCCCTATTACATGGGACTTATACATAACTGGCAAAATGTGGTTGTACTATAGGTACACGTCATGTTATGTAAACCATATAAAATTATAGGTTGTGTAGTCATATTGTAATCAGTAAAAATCGCTTACAATTGTCAAATCTCACATATTTAGTCAAGTTCATGAAAATTAATGGATGAAGTAGTACTATTTCGTAAAAATGTCACTGTGTAAACTTAGGTTAAGTTAGCTTGAAGTGAGTTGTCAATAGTGTCAATTTCTAGCATCAGCCGATCTTTTCTGATAAAATCTCACAATGAGAACTTAGGTGGCGTGACCATCGAGAGAGCTGTCATCTCTGATGCTAGGGATTGCTCACTTTAAGCTCACTTCACCCAAGTAACTACAGTGAGATTTTAACAGAATAGCAAGACAGCATTGCTATTCTGTAACTATCTCACTGCGTGAAGTGAATGTGGAGTGAGCTGTCTGTGTCATCCCACTGATGCTAGGGATTGACCAAGCATCGTGGAATGACATTGACAGCTCACCTCACGCGGTGAGATGGTTACAGAATAGTAATGCAGATACAATGACAGCTCACTTTAACCTCACTTCACCGATGCTTTCATGGTGAGATTTTTACACAATAGCCCCTCTGATCAGATAATCATCAGCTTGGGCTGATGATGTGATCAGAGGGGGCAATTCTCATAATTTTAAGAATGTTCACTGTCTGATTTCAGTTTGACAATCTGTCAAAAATACCTTCAGTTTCCATATTTTTTTACAGTATTTTGACATTTGGTCGTCGCGGAGATGAGATTGCGACTAGATTTTGAACGATTTATATTACGAGAATTGCCTTCTGATCTGTAATGTTTCTTTAGACAATTTAATTTTATCGATTTTGACATGTTAATGACACTATTAAGCTAGAAGTTCGTATTCGTACTACAATAATCTGGTTCACGGAGTATATTTAAATTGCCACAACGTGCGCTGGTCGCACTGGGCCTCCAGCCAGAACGAAGCTGGGACGGGACGGGTTAGATGAGAATGGGAATTATATCGACATCGCGTCGAACAATTTGCTTTAAATTGCATGGACATAAAGTCCGTTCTCTGTACTGTAGTCGATGAATATAATATTAGTAACTCACCTGTGGTTTAGCATCCTCTCCAACATCACTCGGCTGCGCACTCGAAGTAGAAGAGATCTCCCCTTCCTGTTCACTCTTCTGCCGCTTGGGGGGCACGACCTCTTCCTCTTCCGACTCGTTAGACTGCGAGTCTCCTTTCTGTTCTGATGTCTCGCTTTCCGGCGGCGGAGATGTCTCTTTTTGGGATGATGGGTCCTCCTGTGGGTTTTAAAACAATTGTGGCTAGTAAAAAATTTTAAAGGGCCAAAGTTATTTTCTGGGGTGGATTGAAAGAGCTTTTAAGAGTGATCATTCTGAGTCTCCCGTGTCTTGGATAGTCAATATTGCAATAGTGAAATTATTTCTGATTATGGCATGTCCTGTTTTTGGATAGTTGTCGCCAATATAAAAGGAGAATTTAAGGCTATCAAGAGATTTTGTCAAGAGACAAGACTAGGGATTAATTGCGTGAAGGGTTTAGCTACTAAGTTCGATTCCTTAAATATTTTAGAATCGATAGTGTTATTCATACTAGTATTTGTTAGCGGCTTGACTTCAATTTAACCAAAACCTAAACACGTAAACCTTCTTCATGAATCACTCTGTCTATTGGTGAAAACTGGATGAAAATCTGTTCAGTTGTTTTTGAGATTATCGCGAACAGACGCGGCGGGGACTTAGTTCCATAATATTATTATGTAGTGACGACAGACTCATTGCAGTGAAAGCTTGCGGCCTTAAAACACTTTATTTCGTTTTTTTTTATTGAACCGACGAAAAAACGGAGGAGGTTACTCAATTCGACGCGTATATTTTTATTTTTATTTTTATGTATGACCACGCATAACTTTTTCCAGAGTAGTCCGATTTTGATAATTCTTTTTTTATTGGAAAGGGTATACCCTGAAGTTGGTCCCATATACATTTTGAAGAAAAATTCCAACCCTAAGGGTGAGAAAACAGGGGATGATTGATTGTTTACTTACAGATTTTAATACTGAGTTGTGTATTATGCAAAAAATAAGCATGTAGTAATTAGTAGATTATAGCCACAAAAAAATTTAAAATAAAACTTTTTAATAAAAAAATGAAACCGCCGAAAAACCGAAAAATAAAAAATTATAAACCTGCTTTGTCCAACCCCAATAACTAAGTTCGGAAGTCGGTGACTTTGGATATGTACTCGTATTTAATTATATGTCACCGCCTTCCCAACTTAGTTATTGGGGTCTGACAAAGCAGGTTTATTATTTTTTATTTTTCGGTTTTTCGGCGGTTTCATTTTTTTATTAAAAAGTTTTGTAAACTTTGTTGTACTAGCTTCTACGGGTCTTTACTTGACACTGTGTGATGTGCGTTTTCTATGGTATTGCAGGACTATGAGGATGCAAATAGTCTGTAATGTTAGTGAATACGTACCACCAGCAGCACAGTATGCTGCCCGCCAGCCGAGACTTGAGCCGGCGTGCGAGTGAGCAGCGCCGGCGTGAGGGCCGGCGTGGGCTCGCGCGCGTCGGCACTGCCGCCCGTGCCCAGCTGGCCCTCCGACCCCATGCCCCACGACACCACCTCGCCTGCGGGGGGGGACAGCTCAACTATTTGTTGCTCCAAACGCTGTGACATACTTCAGTTTTCGACAGTATAATTTTTAATAACCAATAGAAGTTTATCCATAGTGGAGATCAACTATCTCAAACCAGAACTATTTTAAACCTGCACGCCTCTCCACTGCTTGTTGCACATTTCAAATGCTTATATTGACATTTTTGTGGAGGAACCCTGAATATTTAAATTAGTTGACCTCTAATAGAATGTACGCCGATTATCCCTACTAATAAGGGAATACATCATATCCTCATCATGCCTATAAGCATCTGGTCAGCAGAAAATAAACTCATGTAAATAAAAGAGTGACCACTATACATGTTGATGAACAGAAAGGGAGAGGAAGGCCAAAGGAAAAACGAATGGATGATCTGTGAGAAATGATAATTATGATAAAGAAGAGAGTAATTGATAGCGCGACGATTGACAGGAAAATAAAAGAAGAAAACATGTTCCATTACCCTAAACTAAACAGTAAATTTTTTTGATTTCCTCATACCAAGGTCATGCCTCGATTTGATCACATACTTTTTCTTTTTTGTAATAATGCAACTTACCAGTATCAGTGACAGCAAATGAATTGCTGGTGCCTGCCGCTATGCTGATAACCTTCTTGTTCTGTAGCTTGGGAACAGGCTCTAAAACCTCGGCGTCTCCGGCACGGTCACCCAGTCCCAATCTGTTGATAAATGAAATTAGTTTGAAAAATATTTTATTATTAGAACTGCAAAAACGAAGCCTATTACAGCATTGCTATGTGTAATTAAAACCAAGGAATGTTGATGGAAGAATAATTATATAAACAGAAATGATATTTTTATAACTAGCAATGTTACCAAGTATGCCCGGCAGTTTCACCAAGCATGGGTGGCAATTTTTCCAACATAGCTGGCAATTTTACCAAGTATAGCTGGTAATTTTACCAAGTATGCTGGCAATTTTACCAAGTATAGCTGGTAATTTTACCAAGTATAGCTGGTAATTTTTCCAACATAGCTGGCAATTTTACCAAGTATAGCTGGTAATTTTACCAAGTATGCTGGCAATTTTACCAAGTATAGCTGGTAATTTTACCAAGTATAGCTGGTAATTTTACCAAGTATAGCTGGTAATTTTACCAAGTATTGCTGGTAATTTTACCAAGTATAGCTGGTAATTTTACCAACTATAACTGATAATTTTACCAAGTATGGCTATGTAAATTTTACAAAGTATGGCTGGTAATTTTACCAAGTTTAACTGATAATTTTACCAAGTATAGCTGATAATTTTACCAAGTATAGCTGGCAATTTTAACAAGTATCGCTGACAATTTTACAAAGTATAGCTGGCAATTTTACCAAGTATTTCTGGCAATTTTACCACATAACCCTGGCAATTTACCCAAGTATCTAGTAATTTCACCAAGTATAACTGGGAATTACATGTCTTACCTGCCATACTCGCAGCGTCCGATAGCATACACTTGTCCATTGTTGTCCAGCGCTAGAGAGTGATGTTGTCCGCACGCCACGCTCTTCCACGTCGTGTTCTGACTCGTGAAGGCATCGCATTCTGTTGGCATGAATAACGCTGTCTTGCGTTTTTCGCCTGTTATGCCTGTTTAGACAGCAAAAATGTTTAGTTAATCTGAAAGAAGGGCATTTGACCACACAAAAGTTCCAAGTCTGATTGATAGAGTAGTAAATTTAAAGCTTTGGAAGTAAACTAGCCTCTGTTTGTTCAAAATCTAGCTCATAACTACTTATACAACTGACGCTAGGTGATTCACATATTTAAGGCAGCCCTCTCAAAAAATGGTTGAAAACAGCATGCAGATGAAACCACTTTTCGTCGGCATTTACAAAGAAATTACATTTGAAAAAAATAGTTAGTAATCTACATAATATGATACGTTATTAGGTTTTTTTTTATTTTTGGGTGGGAAATCATCAAATTACTTCTCCCGCTTTGGGTGGAGCAGGAGGGCGTGTCAGACTTCTACTGACTAAAACCCACCCGTGTTCCTTCAGTAGCTGTATGCCAGGGGCCACGGTATCTCTTTCAAACAAACCCGCACCCCTGGCAGGCATCGGCCCTTGCAGGCCCCATCATTTTTTGTGCTGACATCTCTTTGAGGCGCGCGTGGAACACAACGCGCCGTCGACTTGGGCTTGGTCCTTACCGGACAGCGAGCTACCCATTACTCGCCGTCCGCAAGCCCATGCCTACGGTGGTCGGAAATCGGCCTGGGATTAAATAATCAGGAAAAAGAAAAAAAAACACCACATCACCTACAAATGGTTGAGATGAAACCATTTTACTCCTTCATTTTTTAACAAGAGTTAAAAAAAAAATCCTACTGCTTTGCAATACAAAGGAAAATTATTTGATTTTGTTCCTTTTTTACAATTATGCATTATTTTAGTTATAATAATTTCAAATGCGTAGGTTCGAACCCAGACAGGCGCTTTACTTTGTGTAAATTATTTTATCATCACTGCTCTCAAAAACGGTGAAAGAGAACATCGTGAGGAAACCGTGTCCTAGAACCAAACATTCGAAGACATGTGTCATATACCAACCCGGACAGGGCCCACTCCCTCTCACAGAGAGGAGGCCTGTGTCCCATCCATGGGAATATTTTAGGCTGATTATTATGACACTCTCTTTTAAAGTCCAGCCATAATGTTGGTCAGATCATGCGAACAAAGATCCTGGCTGGTATACTGACCGAGCTGGCCATAGTTGTTGAGTCCCCAGGCGAACATCTTGTCGTTGTTGTCCAGCACGAACGTGGCGTGGTAGCCCGCCCAGATGCGCGCGCCGCCGGCCTTCAGGGTCACCTTCGACGGTACCAGGAGAGCGCCTGGATCACGAAACGTTAATATAATAAGTATAGGTTCTTGACATACACCAATTTAAGATAGACACAAAAAAAAACCAACAAATATAATATGTAGTGTTAACTAACTCCAAATCCATTTAAATAAAAGGTAAGTTCGAAAACGAAAACCCGATTAAGTACTGAAAAATGACCAAAAATATTCTCATCTCAAGCTGTGGTTGTATGCCACTTAGCCCTAAAGCTTATTTATGATCGCTTACTACTGTTAGAACATATGTTTAGATGGCATACGACCATGGCTTTCAGATGCCAATATTTTGTTTCTTTTTAGAGCCTAATTTTTCAGTAGTTAAATAAATTAGAGTTCGGCGATGGTAAAACAGCTTGTCTGCGACGGCTCTAAGCTATGTTTAATTTAGATTTTTCACCGATTAGATCCTTACATATGAAATTGATGTTTTATAGAACTGGCCAATTTGATCTCAAAAAGCCGGCGTTTGGTTAAAAATTTCCAAAATTCAAATTTATTTCAATTTTTGTTTCGAATGTAATAATTAATTTGTTTTGGCGCCATTTAATTTTGCTTTGACATTGTTGTGTGCTCGATATGGAAAACATAAAATATCGCATTATTTTCGAATACGAATTCCATCGTGGCATTAGCGCTGCAGAAACAGCTCGAAGGATTAATAATGTGTACGGAGAAGCCATTGTAAAAGAAAACACAGTACGTTTTTGGTTCCAACGCTTTCGTTCTGGAAATTTTGACCTCCAGAACAAACCTCGTGGACGGCCGGAGACCCTAGTTGTCAATGAGGAATTGAAAGTGATCGTGGAAGCGGATCCATCTCAAACCACGTCAGAGTTAGCTGCAGGCTTCGGTGTGAGTGATAAAAGCATTTTGAATCATTTGAAACAAAATAGAAAAGTGAAAAAGCTTGAAAAATGGTAACCGCATGAACTAAGTGAAGCAAACCAACAAACACGCGTCGACTGCTGCGTCACGTTACTCAACCGTCACAATAACGAGGAGATTTTGAATCTTATCATTACTTGTGATGAAAAATGGATCCTATACAATAATCGGAAACGCTCATCACAGCCGGCTAAATCCTGCCCCAAACGAAAGTTGACTCAAGAAAAGGTACTGGTTAGTGTCTGGTGGACCAGCGTTGATGTCATCCACTACAGCTTCCTAAGATCTGGTCAGACGATTACGGCAGATCTGTATTGCCGACAATTGGAAACCATGATGGAAAAGCTAGCCGTTAAACAGCCGAGATTGGTCAACCGCTCTAGCCCGCTGCTGCTTCAGGACAACGCTAGACTACACACTGCACGACAGACGGTGGCGAAACTAGAGGAGCTAGGATTGGAATGTTTCCGTCACCCACCATACTCTCTGGACCTTGCTCCAACCGATTACTTACCACTTTTTTCGGAATTTGGATAATTTCTTAATTGAAAAAAAAAAAACAATTCAGATGAGGCAGTCCAAAACACCGTCAAAGATTTTATTGATTCTCGCTCCCGAAATTTTTCAGCAAAGGAATCAATGAACTCCCTATAAAATGGCAAGTGCATAGATCACAACGGTACCTACTTTGATTGATTAAATAAAAAAAATGGAAAAAAAATTGTTTTGCTTTTTCAATATAAACATCAATTTCATATGTAAGGACCTAATAATAACCAATATTTTAGTTTAAAAATATTGGTCACTCTATTTACACTCTCAAACTACCACATCAAAGAAAAAATAACAGAAAATTTCTTTCTACAAATGCTTGCATTGAGTACTTACTGAATCCTTGCCTAGCGTCTCTGGTAGCAGATCGCTGCGACAACCTGCCCAGCTGGCCCTGCTCGCCGCAGCCCATTGTGTACACGCCTCCCGACGACTGCAATAGCAAGTTTTATTAGATATAAGGGCTTGAGGGTGAGTAATAACAGCCGCAATGGACGATCGATCAGGTTAGGCTACGCTTGCCACGGTTGGTCAGTGGATGGGTGACCATTCGTTACCCCTCCATGCCTCGGAAACCACGTTAAGCAGTTGGTCCCGGCTATCAGTCGTGGAACTTTGACAGTTGTTATGGGTTGTTATAAACCCGAGAGACTAACAAAGTCTTACCAAGGGGAATACCCCTTGGTAAGACTTTGTTAGTCTCTCGGGTACCTCGTACCTCTAAAATAAGAGGTACGAGGAACAAGGTGTAAAGTTCACTCATACTTATGATGGTAAAGGAGGATCCTCCGACCAGACGGGTATTGTGTCTGGTGGACAACTGCCCGACAGTTGATGTCGGGGTTTTGTACCTATCTGGGTGTCGTGTAGACATGGGTGATAAATAACGTCACAGTGAAAAAATCATCGTGATCTGCCACCTGAGAATATCACAGTGACTTTTTAGAAAATAACGTCGTTCCTAAATAACGTTGTTCCTTTCCCTTACATTTACTCCGTCTCACTCCTGTCACCGCGATGGTTCATGTTCAAAATGGAACGACAATAAATCGAAACGTCCGGCCGCGAACTTCGGAGTACCGTTCGGAGAAAGTCGTATATTTTCGTGAAGTAGTAAACGCGCGAGCGAGAGGGAGTGTTATTAGCCGCGTGCGTGACCTCGAACTTTGACTCAGCTCATTGTAATTGGTGTGTCAAGTGCACTTAAAATTTGGCGCCCTTTTTTTTTCTTGCGTTTTTACGATAAGAATTAATTGTCTTAGAAATTGGTACGATTATGCAAAATACGACGTGCAAAGTGTTAGTAATTAGTTTATTCGTTGCGTAAATAATAGTGTAAAACAAATCGTCTATAGTCACATTAAAAGACGTTCCAATTCCAAGTACAGTCGCCAGCAGGTCAAGCTATCCCAAACTTTCAAATTGAACATAAACCTTATTCAATTGTAATAAAGTTGAAAAACTATCAAAGAAATTTGACAGATTGGGGTAGCTTGATGTGCTGACCTCTGTACCTATCCGACGTGCGTTATCGAAATATCGACGTGACAAAGTCACGGTGATTTTTCACTGTGATTTTTTGTAACCGGAACAACAGTCACTGTGATTAAAATGTAACAACTTTGCCCATGTCTAGTGTCGTGGTAAACTCTGATTGCGCGATGTAGAATTTCTCAGATAGTTCGCCTGTGGCATTGTAGATGGCGCCACTTTTCTTTGATTTTGTTGCGAAGCATTTTTATTTGTAGCTACAGCTACAGTATCATCTTACCCAATCACTGGGTGGTGGAGGTCAGATAGGCAGTCGCTCTATATAAAATAAGTCCTTGTCAGCTGCATCCAGTTAAGACTGGAAGCCGATCCCCACATAGGAAAAGGCTTGGGAGGTGATAAGTGAACATATAGATGAACGGATGACATAAGCCATCCATTATTATAAACGGAACAGTTGCGTACAGTTACAGGACCCGTAACTGGCCATGGGTCATTTAACAAACATCTCTTTGTCATAGAAGTACCAGACAGTCCGCTGTGCAGGGCCTGCATGGAGGACGACAGCGGCTCATGTGCTGGTAAACTGCCCGGTGGTCGCTAATTACAGGGCAAAATACTTCGGTAACCCAGGTACCCTACGTGAGGTTGTCAGCAACACCAAGGCGTTGCTGGCCTTTCTCGAGGAGCTGGGGTGCATCGAATTACCGATTCTCCCACCCGTACGCAAAATACGCGCTTTGACGTGGAGTTGCGGGCAACAGCCTGTTTTACCTATTACCTAATATAAACGAACCATATAAATGATGAATACGTACCGACAATATGACAAGATGGTCGCCTCCTGACGCGATTGCTACAGCGGTTTCTCCGATGTCGACCTTCACGGGCTCGCGACACGACTTGCCTTCGCGACCGCGGACCACGAGGCCCATGCTGCCGTGAGAGTCCTGGAATTAAGCACTTAATGAGACCTAGTAATAGTAATCAAGATATAATACTATCTAGTTCTTTTTTTATGAATTTGGATGGCAGATGCACCTACAATTCGTTTGATATTAACTGGTTATTGTCGCTTATGGACATTTCTAATAACAGAGGTAGCATGGATGTGTTGGCATTCTAGGCACAACAAAGCTGTAATACAATTAAATAGGGTATTTTCCGATTTCATAAAAACTATTTTAATTTGAAGATTGGGACGATATATTAAACAGAAAAATAAAAATAAATTTATTTATATCCATTTTCACCATTAAAAACGATTAAAATCAAATTTATTTTTCGTTGGTTTGAATTTACCGCCAAAACGCACCTTACGATGACTTTTTATCACGTGACATGTGACGTCAACATTGTTTATACGGCACCGGTACAAATACTTAGTTTGGCGCCGTTTTAGAAGTATTTTTGCACAGAGGCACTGCACACTAGTAATATCACTTTATATCCATTAAAAATCTTGCTCGACATTCACTTATTTACTTGCTAACTACTTTAGTTTACACAAAGTTGACGTCACGTGATAAAAAGTCATTGTAAGAAGCGTTTTGGCGGTAAATACAAAATAAGTAGAAATAAATTTGGTTTGATTCGTTTTTAATTGAGAAAATGGATAGAAATCAATTTATTTTTATTTTTCTGTTAAATATCTCGTTCCAATCTTCAAATTAGAATAGTTTTTGAAAAATTGGAAAATACCTTATTGTAAGATTGTGAGTTTGAGTGGCTGTCATATTTTTTGTTTTAGGGATAGATAAACTTTTTTTTTAATTGTTGTAGTGGTATAGGGCATTCCCACACTTCGTCTTCTACTAAAATTGAACTATTAAGATATTGTGAGTTGATTGTTTTTTGGTAATACCGCAAAGCAACAGTCAGTAATTTTCCAAAAAAAGTAAAAGAAATAAACTTTAATTATCCATTATCGGTAAATTCCTTCCCTGGGTGAGCCCAGCACTGAGAACATAACAGATTTACTGACTTATGATTATAGACCTACCCTAAAAGCCCCCCAAGCATAGACATCTCCGTTGCTGAGCAGCGCAGCAGAGTGCGAGTCCCCGGCCGACACGCACACGGCCCGCGCCGGCAGTGCCACCGCGCCCGGCCGGCCCTCGTCGCCCTCGGCGGCCGTGGGGCGCCCTAGGGCTCCCTCGTCGTTGCAGCCAAATGTCCATACCTACGAAGCAGAAAAGGATATTACTGAGACTGACACATTTGACCCCAAAAAGCGTGGCATCTCATTTAAAAACATTGATTTTTTTTTCTTCTTTGTTATAGACACAAATTTTTCGATCACTTATAATTTTATTTAGGATACAATTATTGTGCTAAACTTCGAAGGGGCAGCTCGAGATCAAACCCATTAGAAAGGGCTTCATCACACTTTATTTCTACAAAAATAAAAAACTTAAATTCGTGTTTTAATCTTATTTTCTTCCCCTCACATCTGCCTTGTAAAAACCTCTTGTTAGTCGCCTTTCATTCATCGTCTAATCACCAAACCATCTAAGGATACTCTTAAAAAAATTGTGAGCCAATATGCCTAGATAGTTTTCATCAAAAATATATTGACTTACCTTCCCACTGCTGTCAAGAGCTATTGTGTGCATGCCCCCTGCATACACATCTACTATTTTGTCACCCAAAGCTGTCACATACTTGAATCTGAAACAAAAACAGATTGTTTATAAAATGCGTTCCCAACTGATAGAGCGCGTCTCTTAGGAGGCGTGATGGATGAGCGATTAGTTCACATTATTCTCTTGTGTGTATCTCAATTTATTTGGGGTCAAAAGAAAACCGAACGTATCCGAGTGTGAATTTTCAATCCCGCTTCACTAGCATTCTACATTCTCTTAATTATTCCGTTTTTCTGCATAAGTCGACAAAGAAACTCCCGTTTCCTAAATAAATGTTCAAAAGAAGAGTTATTTCGCCAACTCGAATAAGTAAGTCGGGGTGGCGTAAAGGTTGGGCCACCTTGTTTAAAATAATATGTGTAAGAGAATTAAGAATTTTAAATTCTATTTTTGCAAACGTAAAAGTACTTGAAGTGTTCTAAATCAGAGGGGCAATTCTGCTAATTTTAAGAACGTTCACAGTCTGATCTCAGTGTCAATCTGTCAAAAATTCCTCGAGTTTCCATACATTTCTGACACATTTTTGAAATTCGATTGTCGCTGAGATGACACTGCGAACGTTTTTAATTACGAGAATTGGCCTTCAGAGATAATTAATATATAACAGCATCAAAGTTTTAGCAAATAAACTCTTAAACTTGACTTACTACTGTTTTCTGTCAAAATTCTTATGTCTCCCCGCGCTAACATTGATCCAGCTCGCAGGACCAATGTAAGGGCTCCCACACAAAACTGCGATGCGATGCGATGCGATGCGAATCTTCTTCTTCTTATTGTTAATATATAAATGTATAAGAATTCGCAGATATATGCGATGCGAATTCGCGGTTTTGTGTGGGAGCCCTAAGCGCGGGGAGCTATAAAAGGGTGGACTGTATTTTTAACAGTGGTTTATTGCCGTGCTTATATTACAAACTAGCAGCGCTCCGCGGTTTCACCCGCGTAGCTCCCGTTCCCGTGGGAATACGAGGATAAAATATAGCCTATGTCACCCGGGGATAGTGTGGCTTCCTAACAGTGAAATAATTTTTCAAATCGGCTCAGTAGTTTCGGAGCCAATTTAATGCAAACAAACAATCAAATCTTTCCTCTTTATTATTAGTATAGATATAGATTATTAACTTCCCGAAAAAACAGTTAATAATTCAGTTAGAGATGTATCCGTCACGGTGAAGTCCGTGAAAGCGAGTGGTCGTTGGGTCAAGCTATAACGCCACCGCGCCGCGCCTTAGAGGGCCAAGGATGACGCGTCGAACACGCCGTCTGCGCGTGCAGACCGCAGTTGTGTTCGAAAAGGGCAAATGCTGCAATCACCAGCATCATCATTGGCAGCCTTGTTCCACCCACCGCTGAGTGTAGATTTACCCCCTTTTATGCCATACTTCTCTGGTCTGTGATTTTGTTCTTAATAATTCATCATTATCATCATCATTAGCAGCAGCATTATCAGCCGAAAGACGTCCACTGCTGGACATAGGCCTCCCCCAAGCTCCGCCACTTTGACCGGTTCTGTGATACTCGCAACCAGCGGACTCCCGCGGCCCTCACAAGGTCATCTGTCCACTTTGTGGGAGGCTTTCCAACTTTACGTCTTCCGGTACGCGGTCGCCACTCCAGAAGTTTTCGGCCCCATCGGCCCCATCGGCCATCTGTTCTGCGAGCAATGTGCCCTGCCCACTGCCACTTAAGTTTGGCAATTCTTCGGGCTATGTCGGTTACCTTGGTTCTCCTGCGGATCTCTTCATTCCTGATTCGATCAAGCAGGGAAACTCCTTAAGCCTTCTTATGAGGCCCATTGTGAGCGACCACGTTTCGGTTCCATATGTCATCACTGGCAACACGCACTGGTCAAAGACTTTCGTCTTGAGACACTGCGGTATGCGGGACGAGAAGATATTGCTGCCCAGCCGAGTCCGATTCGACGATTGACCTCTTTCTCGAAGTTGAACCTAACCTGGTAAACGTACTCGTCCACAACTTCGAGTGCAGCGCCTCCGACCGTTACGAGAGTGGGTGTTACACGGGCATTGGACATGACCTTTGTCTTGTCCGTGTTCATTTTAAGACCCACTCTTTCGGAAGCTCTACTGAGGTCATCGGGCATTGTACTTAATAATTCAGTTTTATGGAAAAATACTGTATAATAACTCACTTGGTAGTTTCCACGACATCCTCGCCGAGTCCAAGTTGCCCCACGTCGCCCTGCCCGCATGCTAGCACACGGCCCCTCTTCTTGGGTGCAGTCGGGATCTCCCATTGGACTGCTGCACAAACATAACACAGATAGTATTAAGACAAATTATTGCAAAATAGCTGACCCGACAGACGTTGTCCTGTCTTAACTATGAATATAAATTATTAGGAACACAACAAAAAAATAATTAGCAAAATTGGTCCAGCCGTTCACGTGTGATGCCGTGACCAAGGGAAATAGAGATTCATTCTTATATATGACTAGCTTTTACCAGCGGCTTCGCCCGCGCGGAACTTTCATCCCCTATTTAACTCCCTTAGGGGTTGAATTTCGAAAAATCCTTCCTTATTCCTTGTCTACATTACAAAGGGAACCTCTGTGCAAAATTTAAGCTTTCTAGGTCCAAGGGTTTAGGCTGGGCGTTGATGAGTCAGTCAATCAGTCAGTCAGTCAGGACTTGTCTTTTTATTTATATAATAAATAGATATTTGTTGAGTTTGTTGCGACACTTCTTCCTAGCCAAAGCACTAGGAAGCTGTGAAGGGCGTGTGTTTCAGGGGCCTGTCTTATGTGGTTTTCCATTCCCTTTAATTTTTTCATGATAAAAAAAACACAACACATTATTTTACCAACTTTTATTTATTTTAATTCTAAATAAAATAAAAAATAAACTTGGAACAAATTTAAACGACGTCACATTTTTGATCAGTGACCAACAGAATCAATGTGATAGGGTATGTTTTTTTTTTGTAATTGGAAACTTGTTCCACTTGGTTGGGAAAACCTGGTTTAAAATACCTTGGTAAGTGCCAAGATCTGAAAAAGTTAAATTATGATAGCCTTTAGCCCCATTACATTTTTTTGTGTCATTAGTGCCACACACAGTGTTCAAGGTTGTCTAATAAAACTCATTTACTTAATCTTCAAAAAGTTCCGACTCTCAGTTTTAACAGTGATACAATGTTTTTGTCCTATGGAAAATGTTACAAAATTCATCATCTCTTTTTAGACTAAACCAATTATATTTGAATGTAAATGTTGACAATGAAGTGCCTTTTATGTGCCTTTCTAGATTTCTTACGAAATAAGCACCTTTGCATTTATTTTTCTGTTTTTTTGTTCTTATCTGTTTATACAGCACCATAATTGCATAACACACTATCAATCAGAATCTGAATCGTTTGCAAATCCATAGCTTCATATTATATTCGGAAAATTTGTCTGTTCAACAATGTTTCATCATTTTAACTTCAGCCGAAAGACGTCCACTACTGGACATAGGCCTCCCCCAACTCCACCACTTCGACCGTCTCAGTGCTTCCCGCCTGCAGCATACTCCTTGACAGTTCAACAATGTATGAACTGTCAAGAAGCCATTCATACTGTTAGTGTGATGCAACCACATAAATGTGTGTCACCTACATAAATGGCAAAATAAGTAAACACTAATTTTATCACCTATGCATTCAGCATTGAGTCTGAAGTTCAAATGTCTGTTGATTTTTGTAATTTGCACTTAATTTTAGTCATTTCCGTAGGTGGTAGACATTTCTTGGGTCCATTTTTGGCAAGTCTAGATTTATAAATTAGTATTTTATGACTGAATGGTACAATTTTGAACAGAATTTATTGTTAGTTTTTTTTTTTTGTAGTATGTAACCCTTTTGTAGCAAAATTTTGATGTCATTAAATAGGGTATTTTCCGATTTAATGACATCAAAATCATTAACTATTGTGATTTGAAGATTGGGCCGATATATTTAACAGAAAAAGAAAAATAATGCACAAGTTCTCAATTAAAAACTATTAAAATCTAATTAATTTGTTGTTGTTTTGAATTTACCGCCAAAATGCTCCTTAGGATGACTTTTATCACATGACATGTGACGTCAACTTTGTGTAAACGGCAGCGGTACAAATACTTAGTTTGGCGCACACCAGTAATATCACTTTCTATCCATTAAAAATCTTGTTAATTATGAACTCGACATTCACGTATTTACTTACTAACTACTTTAGTTTACACAAAATTGACGTCACGTGATAAAAAGTCATTGTAAGGAGCGTTTTGGCGGTAAATTCAAAACAACGAAAAATAAATTTGGTTTAAATCGTTTTTAATTGAGAAAATGGATATAAATCAATTTACTTTTATTTTTCTGTTACATATTTCGTCCCAATCTTCAAATTAGAATAGTTTTTAATAAATTGGAAAATACCCTATTGTTACTTGGAAACTTTACTAGGTTAAACAAGCTTCGTGAGTGAAATTTCTTGCTCCCTGACCTGACGCTTAGCATTGCATCGCCTCCCCCGCGCTTTTACTTAAGATTTCGTCTAGCATTCTTTCAGATGTTTTTTTTTGTTTTTGCTTGACTCTTAAGGGTCACAGGGGGATGTTAAATAGCCTAAAGGAAGTTTTTAAAACCCGACTGGTATTTCCAGAAATTAGCGAGTTAAAACAAATAAACTTATCAGCTTTATTTTATTATTATAGTCACATCAATTGTTTTATGTGCTTTATTTAATATTTGATCCTCATCAACTCAGCCTATTGCAGTCCATTGCTGGACATAGGCTTCTCCCACAAGGCCCTGTTCTTCACCTTCCGCATCCAGTGTGTCCTGAGATTGTCTGTCCATCTTGCTGGGGGACAACTATTTCTTCTTATTTTTCATATAAGTGTAGGAATTATTTTATTTCATCTACAAAGTATTCCTAATAATATTATTCTTACAAAAACATCATAATTTAGATTCTGAGCATTAAGTATCATGTTTATATGAAAAATAATTTCTCTATTTAGTTTTCTTAGCAAGTTTACAGCTACTGATACTGTACTGAAACTCACACCAAATAAATAAATACAGATTACAAAGTAAGAAAAACACAAATTTTAACTTTAATCACCTTACTCAAATCTTCAGGAAATGTATATATTTAGGAATCTCTAGTGCAAATTGATTGGAAACAGCCAAGTCTAGGCAATATCACGATTTGAGGTCATTTTTATCAAATATGATGACATAAATAATATAAAAAGATGTAGGTATGACATAATCCATGTTTACTTTAGTCATCTTTAGTTGGTCAGTGTGTTAGGCAAGTAATGTCAAAAGTTTTTTCATCTTTTGTAAACACGTCTTCATCATTTTAATTTCAGTTGAAATATCTTTACTGCTGGAAATAATAGACTTCCCCAAAGAGTCAAAAAAGGGCTATCTGGAAAAAATAAAATTCACGCTGAGCTCCAGAGTAACCCGCTGAATTCAAATTTTCTTATGTTTTCTGCAATTTGTATATAGCCCACTGTTGTTTAAAATATTGTTTAAAATTTTATGATCTGAATATTTTTTACAAAAATTTGACTAGCCCATCTCTTAATGTTGCAAGAATTTTGGAACCATAAGTTAATTCCTCCGTGCCTCGGAAAGCACGTTAAGCCGTTGGTCCCGGCTGTCATTTGTGGATCTTTGACAGTCGTTACGGGTCGTCAGAAGGCCGAAAGTCTGACAACCAGTCTTTACCAAGGGGTATCGTATTACCCAGTAACTGGGTTGTGGAAGTCAGATAGGCAGTCGCTCCATGTAAAATACTGGTATTCAGCTGCATCCGGTTAGACTGGAAGCCGACCCCAACATAGTTGGGAAAAGGCTAGGCAGATGATGATGATGATGAAGTTAATTCGAAAACATTTTTTTTTTACAAACTTATGATCAATAATTTAAAAAACGTCCCTAAAACTTAAGAGATGTTTAAGAATTTTTAATCTATACCGATATAAAATAGGAAAATAAATAAAAAGGATTATTGCAGAAACTTGTACAACTTTTACAGTAAATCTTACATAGGGACCTCCTTTTAAGTAAAAGATATACCTGTGCTAGGAAATCCTGATGACTACATATCATAATTACAAAAGGTGTGTCCGTGTTAACTTTTCATGTCAAAACAGCAATGTTTTGTTATTACATGTGACAGATAATTAGCCTGGGACCAGGAGAATGACATAGGCTACTTATCATCCTGAATATTTGTATTAAAAATGTATGAACACACACAGTTGAAGTAGTAACAGCTAGTATAGATATAAAAGGCATCTAAACAATATTTTGCCTCACCATATTATTTGACCAACATATAAACCAAGGCAAACATATTATTATGTACTACAAACAAGAAGTGTTATGTATCAATGGAATACTTTTAAAGATAATAACATTACAAGGTAATCTCTACTCTTTCTATGTAATAAAGGGTCAGGGTCGCACAGTGTTGCCATACAAATAAATTAAGATTTACATAACAATGTGGCGTTTTGTTTTTAAGTTTACGAACTTTCGTCTTCAATTTTCATGAGTTTTTAGTTAAATATGGTTTTATAACTATATTTTTAGCGAATTTTAGTATATGCTCATAAGTGTGAATAGCACAAAATATAATCTAAATACAGTATATTTATGTGTTTTTTTTTAAATATTATGCCTAAGTAAGACGGCTTTCGATTTAAGTATGTTGGGTAATCAATTTTAAACAATCATCTCTTATCAAGCCTTTATTATAGGTACTAAGTTTTTGTAACAATCCATATGACAAAATTACATAATAATGAGAAATGTCAACTAATTAACCAAGTCATTTCTAGATAGGTAGCATTTTATATTTAGAAGTAACAGACAAAGATAATCTTAAAAACTATGCCATTCTGAATGCTTATCTCTATGGTATAGGTAGCTAATGGCACAATAATGACTTGGTTCTATTCTCATTAGCTAATTTTATACCAAACTACAATGATAAATACATTCTTATTCACGTACGTGAGCGTAATTTTAACATAAATTGGTAGTTATTTATGGAATACAATATTTATGTTAAAAACACATTTGTAAATACGATGGAGCGTCAACCAGACCAACTAACCTAAAAAAAACAAGTTCATACGCGACGCTTACATAACCCAGGCGATATTTACGCATAAACATGCTTCTAATAGACCAAACAGAAGTACTCCGGTCTCATTTCAGGTACAGTTATCTAGTAAACACAAAAAAAGAAGTTCTGAAGCAAGAGTTCGCGCCTTTCGTTTCCCGCCATCGCATTTGACAGGTCATTGACATAGGTAAAAATGTAAAGAAAACAATTGCAAAATGCCTTTACAGGAACTCACCTCCACGTTTTTTCTTGTTTTTGGCCGCCGTTGACGCCGCAGCGGCGGACGATTTAGAAGCAGCACGTTTAACGCCTCGCGCCGCCGGCATTATGCCTGCAATATTGCAACCAACGCGTCAATAAACACGGCACACAGCGCGGCAAAACACCCCGACTTGATGGCTTCGCTCCGATGACGTTTTAACTACTTTTGTAATCGCATTAACGCCTTATTTCTACATCGGCTGCATCTGCATCAATTACAAGGCTGCGGCCGCATAGATTTATGCAAAGCGCAGATAGGTTATATTATGCATTTGTATAGGCACTGCACAGGGAACCAAACAACGCGTCCGTACCATACGGCGAAGCGTGGGACGACGCCAGAATTATTTACTTACAGTTTTATTATCAATTTCTAAGCGGCGCCGCGAATTATTTTACAGATATCACTTTAGAATAAGAGATGACGTATTAATTTTAACACTGTGCGAATCTCGTACATCTCCCTCCGCTCGCTTCGCTTGGCCCGAGTGACGTAATCACGTGAATCGGATTCAGTCACACTCGAAATGTCATATTTCGAATACTAAATACCTCTTGGCAGGTAGCAGTCAACGTTTTAGCAATTATTTAGAACCAAAAAAATTTGGTCTTTGCCTAATATATGAATATAAATTACCAAAATATGAATTAGCCCATTTGTTTCTAGATTTTTTAGTTAAAATACAGTACAAATTAACTTACTACAGAAATCGATTTTTGGTAAAGATAATCGATTTAAATGTTTAGTCGCAGTCACTTTCCTATGCACCATAGACAAAATAATCTAGATGGTTTTTTTTGGAAATATGTTACCGTGTCATAATCTTCACTCACCCACATTTAGAACACTTATTTTATTGAACCGAAATGCAATGGGAAGTAGTTGAAACTACTTTAGATAAAAAAACTTTAAATTAGTTTTCATTTAGTTTATTTTTACCAAAAAGTAAAACTCCTGCTACATTTTGTTCCTCATACCATTCTGAGTTCATACTAATTATGTCGATCTTTTCAACTTTTCTATTTCAATCTTTTAAAAATAAAACTTCTAGTTGAACCACTTGTTTTCGCTTATTGGAGCCGTAGTCTACTCTGGTACCCTAACTTCGTTACCAATAATTTGATCATGAAAAGTCGGCCACTAACATGATTTATTTAGACTGATTAGTCAGTAGGTATTTGAAATTCGTTCTCCAATTTTTTACCCATAATTTCAATTCTAAATATCCTCAATAATGAAATGGTTTGCAGATGCTGCCATAGTAATTATTTATTAGGTGTCAGTTTGTTATCAATTCTTAGCGTGAGTATCCCACAATCAGCTTAAAGGACTTAATGTTTCCACTGCTGGAACATGAGCCTCCACTCTGAGACCGTAATCTACCACGCGGACACATTACAGGTTGGTTCATGTTACACGTCTTTGAATCTTGGGTCCTAGGACATGCTTATTTCTTCACAATGTTTTACTGCAGCGTTTTAATAGAGCACTTTTTCCTTCACATAGAAAACTTTTCAAAATATTTTATTTTTCCAAGTTAGAGCGTGTGTTTACATTTTTTTTATTCTGTTTAGCAAATGATAGAGATGACATTCGGTTGTGTCGAGACTTGGGAAAAGCGGTTATTACACTTGGCTGAATTTAGTGATCTTAATTCAGTCGTTACTGAATTTAGTCAAGTATAATCGCAATTAGCAAGCTAGCATCCTAAATTCAGAAGCTAGGATGGTTTCTGACTGACTGAATCATTTGGTAGCCTAATTAGAAACGCATTTAGAAAGGTGTAATCGCATTTAGTTACTGACTTCACTCTTCAGTCACTACGAAAATGTCCGTTCGTGAAGACGTATACTTTTGTTTTGTATTACTGATGCAAAATTGAGAAAAAAAAATGCTAAAAACATTTGTTTTCCATTTTCATAAAAATTGTGAGCTTTTCAGAGCAAAAATCTTGCTCCTTTATTTTTTTCGAAAATGCAATACAGGTGGGATAAAACAACGACTTGTGCATTAAATTGAAACTCTGTACGGTTTTTTGGGTACAAAGATCTGTAAAAGGCACACGTAACATTAGTGGTTTCCTCATTAGTCGGGCACCTGATTTTTCAAACAATTACGAAAAGCATTTTTTTTGTTGCTTTTTCAAATTCATGGAATGATTAATTAAAATAATTGTTTTCAAAAATCAATTGCTAATCATTGTAGAAAATTCTTCCAAGTTTTTGAAAACAACCTCAAACTTCCTGTGCGATCATTGGTTGCCGAGATATTGAAACTTAAAAGCAAAATTATCCTTTTCCATTCAAAGACCGATATCTCAGTGAAAAGTGCTCGTATCGAGGAGGAAAAAGAAATTGGAGGCGAATAAACAAGGCATCCGGTCCTAAAAGAGGTTAAACTAGACGCTTGGAGCTATAATTTACTTTTTTTAAATTTGCTGTAGGTACGACCATATTTCTTCAAGCTACAGCCTGTTTTTTTTTTTTTTTGTTCTGGTTTCGCACGGTTTGTGTATTTAGCCAATGTCACGTTTGGTTTGTTAGGTTATGTTCAAAGGTAGGGAAACAAAAATGTTATGTATGTACAATTTAACGGGATTTAGAATAGGACGGATAAATAGGATCAGTATAAAAATTATAACTAGAATAACATAATAACTAATGAGTAATTTACAATGATAAAAAATTAAAATTTAATATTATTTAAAGTAATGAATGAGACTAAACATTTATATACGGGAAAGCTATTTGTACAAAGCAAGAAAATCGACCAAAAATGTTTTTTTTTCTTCCCTTAACATTTGTGAGAAGTGTATTTTAATTGAGCCAAGGGCCAGGGCTACGCCAAGGCCAATTTTTTGATGTTTTGGTAATACTGGAGCCATCCTCGTACACGGCACGTCCAACTCCGTCGCGCTTCCACTGGTAATTGATTCAGTAGCTAAATTTAGGACAGTGTGATCAGAAGCTTCTAATTTGCTTTTAAAGTTGCTTCTGAATTTAGATGACTAAATTCAGCCAAGTGTAATAAGCGCTGAATTTATTTTTTCTGGAACACTTTCACTTTTCGGGAACTGTATTGAATGTAGCTTTTAGGGTAGGAATAACAAAGATGAATGTAAATGGATGCGATTCATATTTTTGTAAGGGTTTCAGTAATTCAGAGAATTATAAACATGTGTTATATGAAAACGCTTTGAAAATAATAAATTTGCTTCATTTCTTGAGAACACGAACTATGGCAACATTGTAAATTGCAAGGAACACCAACCAAACCAAACTCTATTAATCTATGACTATTTGATACTTGAATCACTTACAGCATTTATACAATCATGATGATTCAAGGCTTTATTTTTGACCTCTTTAGTATGTACAGTCGCCAGCAGGTCAAGCTATCCCAAACTGTCAAATTTTCCCAATTGAACATAAGCCTTATTCCTTTGGAATAAAGTTGAAAAACTATCAAAGAAATTTGACAGATTGGGGTAGCTTGATGTGCTGGCCTCTGTCCATACTTGATTTTGGACTTTTGGTTCTAATGTTCCATCAAAGTTGATAGCTGGAAGATGATACCACATAGACGAATCCAATATCCTGCTCATCCACATACTTATATCAGTCTACAGCACTGGACGACTTTGTAGCAAAGTGCTCTGTGGTATTGTAGTTTCGGTTTTTTGAAGGAGCAAAGACCATAATAAAGTACTCTGTGGCAAAGACATTAGGACATGTCATAATTGTCATCGATGATCGGTGAAAAATTGGAATAGGCTATGGAAGGTTCTGGTTTCCTCAAAAAGCAAGGAAATGAGGTCAGTCATCATTTAATGATGACTATGATTGATGGCATTTGTACGTACCTATCTTTAGCTAAAAATCAAATGCGGCCTGCTGCTGCCTGTGTTAATAAGCCTACTGAAATGAATAAGTTAAATACCGTTGCGTTAAAAATGGTGTCTCCTGCACCCTAATTGCGTAACTCATGATTCATCATAATTTGTTTCGCTTTCAAACAGATTGTTAAACCATTGCTTCATTTGTTCGAAAAATGTGTCTGTTCAACAACGTAAATAACGCAATGAATACTGTTGAACTGTCAAATTGAAAGCGATTACGATTAATCGTGAGTTACCTACGCAATTAGGGTGCTGGTGTTTATGAATGGGTTATCGTCATTACATGCGAATGTCTTTCATTTCTAATAAACAGTATCCGCTTCTTTACAAGTTGCCAAAGTGAGTTACAGAACTTAGCGATGGAAAGTTTAAAACGCACATCAAACGTGTCCTTATCAAAAAAGCTATTAGGTATAAGATAAAAGACTATGTGGAAGACAGAGAAGTTTGGCATTAATTCCTTCTGCACATGTGGCTTCCCTGGTACCTCGTTAACAGCATAATCTACCTATGTGAAAGTCTATTAACTGCTCTCAAATACAATGTTCTTTTTTATTTTTACAATGCTGACATATTCTCGTCATTAATTGACATTATACATCAATTTTATTTAGGTTCATTTTATTTATGTAGATTATTTTACATATTGTGAATGAGAGAACTTTGTAGGCCTTACTAACTGTAGATTTGTGGTCGATTTTCTATTCTGTATTCGTCAAAGTACCTGGTACTTATTGACAGGCCTGTGCTGTCCTCCCATTTTATCTTTGTAATTTGAAAATATTGTTAAAGCCAATTATTTTTAAAAGAGTAGGTAACCATGGAGTTTCTTGCCGGCTCTTCTCCATAGGAAACAACAATTTGGAACCGTGCACCTAGCTTCTGACGTTTCATAAGTGCACATGCAGGTTTATATGAAATAAAAATATTTTGATTGATTGAAGGAAAAACTTATCCAAGATTGATTTAAAGATGATCTCAATCTTTTGATCGACATTGTTAAGCAAGGATCAGGCACAACTAACGATGGTAACACAGTGTAGAAGTTTTTTGAGTCTCCTGAAAAAAACTGCAGCGATCACTGAACTAGACGAAGATCTGATCCGCAGGTTTGCTGTGATTCTGCAAACTATGTATCACATCTGCCGAGAGTGATGTGGCTAAATTTAAAGAATACACTAAAACAACTGCAGGAAAAAGGTGGAACTGTATAATTGGTACTACATGACATTGACCATACACAAATTATTAATTCATGGAGGAGACATAATCACAGAAAAAGCTATTGTGTCAATTGGGAGTCTTTCAGAAGCTTCAGAGGCCTACGAGTACCCACTATGAATAGTAATAGCTATCCCACATAAGTATAAAAACGACATACGTTTTGGTATAAAAAAATGTAAACTAGACTTGGCATACTTAAGTTTAAAGCATTTAAATGAATCATCAGCTTTTTTTAAATTTTGTGGATTAAAGTACTAAATCTGTGTGTAAGGATTTAATGGCCAAACTCATGATTCTAGAGACAGCCTCGTTTTTTTAATGTTTACTGAATCTGTTATGCATGTACAGACGCCAGCAGGTCAACCTACCCCAAACTGTCAAATTCATGTTCATGAACCTTATGCTTACGGTATAACGTTGAAAATCTATCAAATAAATTTGACAGATTGGAGTAGCTTGATGTGCTGGCGTCTGTACAATTCACCTCATAGTAAATTTAAAGTTTATATATTTTTGGTAATCTGTGAACAGCGCTGTGGGCTACGTTATTGTTTAAGTAGGTACCTAACTTATGTTTTCTTTTTGTAATATTCCTTAATGTAGCCGTTTGTTGTTCCAAAATACTAGTATTAAAAAAAAAAGATTTGTTTGTTTGTATGTTTGTTTGTTTGCATTGAATATACTCCGAAAGTACTGACCTGATTTGAAAAATTCTTTCACTGTTGGGAAGCTACACTATCCCTGGGTGACATAGGCTATATTTTATCCCAGTATTCCCACGGGAACGGGAACTAGGCGGGTGAAACCGCGGGGCGCTGCTAGTAAAAAATATAATTATGTAACTCATTTGTACACGCAATAAGGTATTACATCCATTTTTGAAAAGTGTCCTAATTCGATTCTAAAGTGCTGATAAACCACTAAAAAAACAAAAATGTTACTAAATCGATTAGTGCAATATAAATGCATTTATACTTTACATTTTCATATTCGTGCGTAATTTGACCAAAACGCTGGACGCAGTGGACGCCATTTGCTCTGTGGGTGGCTATGACGTCAGCTTGATAGAAAGACAAATGTTGTGTATAATAAAAAAAATGATTTGTTATTCTATTTCTTTATTCTTCTTCTTGCTGGTGACATGACATCAGCCTATAATGTTCCCACTGCTGGGACACAGGCCTCCTCTCGGTGAGAGGGATTGGGCCATAATCCACCACGCGGGCCCAGTGCGGGTTGGTAGATGTCACATCTCTTCGAATTTTTGGTTTTAGGACATGCCGGTTTCCTCACGATGTTTTCCTTCACCGTTTTGAGAGCAGTGGTGATGAAATAATTTACACAAAGTAAAGCGCCTGTCTGGGTTCGAACTCACGACCTACAAGTCGTAAGTCGCGGCCGTTACCACTTGGCCACCACTGCTCTCGCTGGTCTTCTTGCTGGTCCTGAATGCAAAATATTACCTATTAAAATAAAAATTACTGCTTTGTTTCAATTTAAAATGTACAAAGTTCATCAATTGACACGCCGTATGACGTAACAACATGGCGGCTACTATTTCATGGTGATAAAAAACTATGTAAAAACAGATAAAAAAAACTGAATTAATTGAATTGAATTTTAAAATTTACCTATTTTGTTATTTCATGAACTAAAACAAAAAAATTCCGATTGCATTTTGCTTATGCTATCACAATAATATTTTTTTAGTTTTTTTCTCTTAAAGAGCAAAATATCCTATTGCCTCATACAAAATTTTACAGTGTATTGATCAGCAGAATCCATACCTATATAGGCAAAAAAAGAATTCTTCATAACTTAAGTCTGTCTATGGAAGGCGATTTTCAGCCCAACGTGCGCCGGGCGCCTATCCCATCCCTCTATAATAGGTAGGTACCTACTTAAATAGAGTAGGTACCCCCAAGTACCTACTCTATTTAAGTAGGTATCGAATGCATTTACGTAAATAATACTGCAATTGAACTTACTAAGTTTTAAAAGATCAATTAAATTACTATGCAACACGATATAAAGTTGATAGCAATACACTCAAAACCTTTGACACACAAGTGGGTTTCTAAAGTTACCACATAAAAATCCTGGGGGGGACAGATTTTTATCACATGTTTATTTCGAGCTAAAGAGCTCCCTCGATGTTTCTTTGTTGCCCTGTTCGTCCTAATTGATTTCATGAAGTTATTTTGGTGTTTTTAGTACAGACGCCAGCAGGTCCACCTATCCCAAACTGTAAAATTTTCCCAATTGAACATGAACCTTAAGCGCTTATTACACTTGGCTGAATTTAGGCATCTAAATTCAGTCGTTACTGAATTTAGTCAAGTGTAATCGCAATTAGCATGCTAGCTTCCATAGCTTTTAATGTTGCTTCTGAATTTAGACGACTAGTTAGATGACTAAATTCAGCCAAGTGTAATAAGCCCATAAATACCTTTGTTTTAAAGTTGAAAAACTATCAAAGAAAATTGATAGACTGGGGTAGCTTGATGTGCTGGCCTCTGTACATTCCTACCTACTTGTTTGACGTCACGTACGCACGGAATTATATTTATTTTACTCTCCGCTATAAAATAATAGATGGCGCGTCAATCGCAAAATAATTGGTCTTGTTTTTGAGTGACTCGTCAATACTCGTCAAGTCGTCATTTTCAACAACAAATATATCGTTAGGAGTGTTAAATTATGGTTTAGTTAAAATGCTTATTTGTGTGTTTGCAAGTTATCTACATAACCGTTGCTTATTGTAGGTATGTACAGGCGAGCGTAGCGTAACTGGGTCGATTAATTCATACGGCTGTTACTAGTTAGCCACAAGCGCCTGGATTCCCGTTATATCGAAGAAAAAACTGCATAATAATCATAGGTTATTTCTGTTGATTGCAGCAGTAATGTTGAAAAGTAATATAAATGCAAATATAACAAAATGGTTTGTTTTACATAATTCTCGTACAATTTCTGTGCCTTTTCGTACCAGGAACAATGATTGAGGTTTCTACTTAGTAATTTATTTTTGTAGTACCTACAGTAGGTATGATATAACACCGTGAGATATAACATATCTACACGCCTGTTTACCTCGAAGGGGTAAGCAGAGGTCTAAAATAGTAGGTACCTTCCACGTGATGTGTTTTTAGTCGCATATTATTGGAGAGGGTTGGGCAACTCTGGCAAAAGTTCAGCTGAGAATTTTCAAATGGAGAAACCTGTGGGAGAAACCAATAACACTTCATATTTGATCCCAATCTGAATATCTAGTTTTGAAGGATCCTGCTTTTCCATTGCTTTTTGTGTTCGAAAAATTTGTCTGCTCAACAATGTAAATAGCGCAATGAATGTTGGTGAACCGTCAAAATTAAAGTAATTTCTACTGTTACGGCCGATTCCTAGAATTTACGGATCGTTTTTGGTTAAAATTGGGATAGGATAGGATAGGAGATGGATAGGATAGGATTGGAGATGGATAGGATAGGATAGGAGATGGATAGGATAGGTTAGGATAGGAGATGGATAGGATAGGATAGGATAGGATCGTCCTCCCTAAGGGTTCCCGCATTGTCGTTGCGGGGGGGCTCAGTAGCCGTGGTTTCCCCACCCACGGTGAAGCGAAGAGGAACCCCAAGGTGGGGCCGCTCGTCAGGGCTTTTGCCTTTAAGCCGACGACGAAGGGGCCACAAAGTAGGTTGCGGTGAGGTGCACCACAACTGAGGCGGAGGACCAAGGACCTTATGCTATTTGGTCACCGGGGTGTTCACGGCGTGTTATGTGTTCTAGTGCGCTGGTGATGGGGGTTATTCCCATCCGAGGAGGGTCGGGTGACGGACAGCCGCGGCGGGTTCGCGGATGACATCCGCGTTCCCGTGTTCCCGCCACAAGCGGCACTGATGGACACCGTGGAGTTTTAATGGGTTACAGTCCCACATAACTGCGCTATCTCCCCATGGTAGCGCAGTATGCATGAGCATTTCTCCACGTAAAAAAAAAGGGTTGCATAGGATAGGAGATGGATAGGATAGGATAGAACAGGATAGGATCCGTAGAAGCAATGACCGTTTTGTTTTTTTGAGGGAGAGTAATCATCAAATATCTCCCGCTCTAGCTGGAGCAGGAGGGCGTGTCAGACTTTTAGTGACTACAACCCGTGTTCCTTCAGTTGCCTGTGTGCCAGAGGCCACCAGTTGCTGCTGACATCTCTTTGAGGCGCGCGTGGAACACAACGCACCATCGACCCGGGCTTGGGTCCTTTCCGGACAGCGAGCTACCCATTACTCGCCATCCGCAAGCCCGCGGCTACGGTGGCCGGGAACCAGCCTGGGATTTCCAAAGCCAAGGGCGTCTCCTATGGCGACTAGGATCGTGATAGCAAATGCAACCAATGACCGTTGGGCTCTAGACGACTTTTTCCATGGAGACTGCAAATCGGCAAACGTAAGATAGGACGCTCTCAGGCTAGGTGGAGCGACGATCTTCGCAGGGTGGCAGCAGCTGGGAGCGAGCAAAAGCCTAGGTATGTCCAGCAGTGGACTATTGTAGGCTGTAGGTACTGTAAGGACTCCGAAGAGTCCTTGGTACCCGGGATCGAAGAATAAATAATAAACGTGCATTTAAATACGTGCCTGCAAATATAAACTTCACGTTTATTTTGAGAGTTAGAGGATTACAAGTCCGCGCCTGTCAAGAATCAAAATTTCGCAACAAAACCCATTGATTTAAATAGTATGTGTATGTCAATGACAAAACCGTATTTATTATTATGCTCTGTGCCTATGTAGAATTATTTGACATTCTAAAGATAAAAACTTCCCGTTTATTCGAACATAGACACAGCCTAATCGTTGGCTGCCAGCATGTAAGTGAGGTACCTCATGAAGCGAACAGCCTCTACAGTACATGATGGTGATAATCTGTAGGATTTTAGAACTTTTAATGTATTACCGTCGCCGCATATGTCTCAGAAGCGGACCAATGCCTCTCAAATGTATCATTTGTCCCTCTACGAAGAATTAAGAAACGACAGAGGTGTTTCTGTAGAAACGCAGTTTTGAAACATTTTAAGTCCCATGCAAATGAGGTTAGGGGCAACAACCGGGATATTAATCCAGAAACTAAACAGGCACTGTAAAAAATATCTATCGGAAACCCCCGAGTACCTCTGGCAGGTCCGGGAATCGAACCACCACCTCACCTGTGAATGTAAGTACAGACGCCAGCACATCAAGCTACCCCAATCTGTCAAATTTCATTGATGGATTTTCAACTTTATCACATATCAGTTTAAGTTTCATGTTCAATTGGGAAAATTTTACAGTTTGAGGTAGCTTGATGTGCTGGCTCTGTACGTTTAATCTGAACGATCCAAATAAAAAATTGACTGCTGAGTGTGATAAACTCTTAGATCATGTCTTTTTTTTTTGGGTGGGGGAAATCATCAAATAACTTCTCCCGCTCTGGGTGGAGCAGGAGGGCGTGTCAGACTTTTACTGACTAAAACCCACCCGTGTTCCTTCAGTAGCCCGTATGCCAGGGGCTGTGGTATCTCTTTCGAACAAACCCGCACCCCTGGCAGGCATCGGCTCTTGCGGGCCCCATCACGTTTGTGCTGACATCTCTTTGAGGCGCGCGTGGAACACAACGCGCCGTCGACTTGGGCTTGGTCCTTACCGGACAGCGAGCTACCCATTACTCGCCGTCCGCAAGCTCATGCCTACGGTCGCCGGAAATCGGCTTGGGATTCCCGACGCCCAGGGTGTCTCCGTATCCTGCGGCGGCTAGGGTCGCGAGGGCGCAAAGACTGCCTCTCCCTCACGTGCGCCGCCTCCCTCTTCGCGAGCATCACTGCTTCGCTGAAGGAGGTGACGGCTACCCATGCCCTCTCGCTCCGTACCATGGCCTGGACCAGGGCCGGACGCGAGAGATCGCCGCCGCCGATCGCCTCCACGAGGACATGGCGGTGCTCCACCCAAGCCGGACAGACCGCCACCGTGTGCTCCACCGTGTCCTCAGGGCGATCTTCGCAGTGGAAACACCCGGCGTTTCCTCCCGCCTTATCCGAAAAAGGAACCTCCCGAAACAACCGTGTCCGGTGAGGACCTGCGTCAGGCGGAAGGTGAGGATGTCATGCCGCCTCTCAAACCACTCCTCAAAGAGGGGACTTATCGCCGCAATCGTGGCGTGCCCATAGATCATGTCTTGAATTACCTCATCTCTATCTACAGGGTCAAATTAAATTAGCTAGCGAAACTACAAGCGTGATGGGTAACTTTATATAAAAAACTAAAAACGATAAAAGATTTAATGTTTTTTTTGGGATGTCAGCGACCGACGTTACGCTTAAAGAATTCGTTGAGAAAATCAGTTTTATTCAGATATCGATACAAATAACGTCTGTGAAGTTTACACAAAAAAAAAAAGTGATTTCATGAACTGATGTTTCTTTTTCAAGTGACCACACTGACTGACCGCGAACGATGATTCCAGAAAAGTCATGAAATTTATTTCATTTTTGTGTTATCAATGGAAATCGGATAGGTATTCGGATGCATATTTACCTAAAGTTAATTTTTGGCTATGAAAGTATGGAACCGGTTTCTTAAAATATAGTTTTTTTTTTGTAAAAAAAAAAATCCAGGGATGCTAGAAACACCTTGCCAATGCTTAATGAGACTACCACCAAAAACAGTTGTTTTGACAATAACTCCATTTTACGATGAAAATAGTTACGTTACCTACCTACGCTAAAACTACTGATTCTACAAAAAATAGGTTACTACATAAATCGTAAGAAATTTTCTCTGATCTATTTCCATCGGCGGCGCGAGCGGCAAAGATACGAAGTGGCAAAGTGAAAATTCGAAAAGCGCACGTCGAAATCTATAAAATCACCAATTTTAAAAACTCTCAGAAAACTTTCCAGGTACAACTACCAAATGACTGGACAGTGGACTAATATGATAAGTAATGGGCCAGGTGGAAAAAAAATCCGCTTAAGACAGAGCACCGGCAAACTGGGGCCTTAGTCTGCTATTTTTATAAATTCGTTATTCCAACACGATCCCATCGCCATTTTGATAAAAGTCCGTAATCTGCTAAATTCATACTGGTCGATCAGCGATCGGTCAATGGTCTCGTAATAGAATTGTGTTATAATGGCATTGTCGTATTTCCATTATTATAAAGCTCGTTAGTAGAAATGGTTTTCGAAAAACTACTACTAAATTTGAACATTTATAAATTCCAAATTTCATTTATATATAATTTTACATATTATTTATTAGTGTATAAGCAATCTGAAGTAGTAGGAAGTTCGTAAATAGCAAAAAACTCACAACTCAATAATATTTTATCTGTTTAGCTGTCAAAGTTAAATGTGATATTACTGCTTACTGACGTTCATCTGTTTTTATTTCAAACGGCCGGTGTTTTGATAGATATTTATTTACATTTGAGTGTTTTAATTAGATTTTTGTTTAAAATGAAAGAGTTTGTGTGGAACTGTCAAAATTTTAGCAGATTACCGCGTAATTTAGTCATTCTTTTGTCATTATGTACGAGATTACCAATAAATGCCATTTCTTTCAATAGAGTGTCAGTGGCTGACCATTGGAAAGTCATAATGACGCCATTATATTAGTAGATTACCAAACGTGTCATTATCAACAATTATGAAATCAATGATAGACCATTCTGACACTATTGTAATAGCAGACTTGAGGGCCTGGTCAGGAGACGAAGAAGCCTATTGTAGGCAGCATCACCGAGCGGTCCACACTTGCAAACTTGGAGACGCGTCGTATATGATCTCGATCCTCTCCCTTGTTACACCTATTGAATTCATTATCCTACTTCCTACAATGTAATCCCTACTTCCCTACTAATATTATAAATGCAAAAGTAACGCTGTCTTTCTGTCTGTCTGTCTGTCGCGCTTTCACGCCTAAACCACTGAACCGATCGTCACGAAATTTGGCAGAGATGTAGCCTGGGATATGGAGAAGGACATAGGCTACTTTTTTACGCCATAACCGACAACCACGCGAGCGGAGCCGCTGGCAAAAGCTAGTCATATTATAAAACAAACGAGCAATTCTTGTATGTATGTTTATATACATATAATCTGAATCTCGGAAACGGCTCGAACGATATTCATGAAATTTAGTATGCAGGGGATTTCGGGGGCGATAAATTGATCTAGCTAGGTTTCATTTTTAGAAAACGTGAAACAAAAAGAAAATCCATATATTAATATTATAAAAACGAAAGTAACTCTGTCTGTCTGTTACGCTTTCACACCTAAACTGCTGAACCGATCGTCATGAAATTTGTGAGAGATAAAGCCTGGGATATGGAAAAGGACATAGGCTACTTTTTTAAGCGATAGCCGACATCCACGCGGGCGGAGTGGTACTTTTATCCTAGTAGGTAGTACGTTCCCGTGGGATAATTTACGACCTTCACAATCAATTGATTTAGTGATTGTCATGTTAATCATGTCACTATGTTTAATTAGGTTCATTTTATTTATGTAGATTATTTTACATATTGTGAATGGGAGAACGTTGTAGGCCTTACAGACTGTAGATTTTTAGACGATTTTCTATTCTGTATTCGTCTAAGTACCTGGTACTTATTGACAGGCCTGCACTGTCCTCCCATACTTTTTATCTCTGAAAACATTGTTAAAGCCAATCATTTTTAAAAGAGTAACCGTGGAGTTTCTTGTCGGCTCTTCTCCATAGGAAACTACATTTTGGAACCGTGCACCTAGCTTCTGACGTTTCATAAGTGCCCATGCAGGTTTTTTTTTTTTTTTTTTTTTTAAATTTTGAATTGATTTGGCATTAAGTGTAGCATATTCACGACACTATCCCCTTGGGGTCTGAGGGTGTCTGTCAGCCGTACGCTGGTATCGTGTTACATGTGGCACGGTGGGCCTGTCTATTGGAGGAAGAAGGTCGCAAGTTAAAGGATTTGGTAACAAAGAATTGTGGGTGAAAATATAATAATGTGTGTAAGTTTTATCAAAATATGCCTTCTACGAAAGGTGTGTGCAAAAAAAGTGAAAAATAAAAACTTTTCCAAAAAAAAAAAAACAACCGAGTTCCGGAAAAACACTGCAAAGTGAAAAATAACTGTAATTTCGGAAGTCGGTGACTTTTGATATTGTGTTTTATTAATTTCTTGTCACCGCCTTCCGAAATTAAAGTTATTTTTCACTTTGCAGTGTTTTTCCGGAGGTCGGTTGTTTTTTTTTTTGGAAAAAGTGAACATACATTTAAAAAAATACATACAGTCGAACATAATAACATCCTCCTTTTTTTGAAGTCGGTTAAAAGAGACTAGATACCGTATTAAGTAATTGCTATTTATCTGCACTTAGTGGTACCCGCGGCTTAAATGCTCCGTGTGGATTTAAGAAAAAATTGTCCCACGGGAATTTTCTACAGGGACAAAGAGTTGGTTACGTCCTATGTTACTACTTATGTCA